>CM073921.1:461366-5461366 GCA_037179545.1 Sesamia inferens
CTTGACTAAGGGACCATTTAGAAAGTTTACCTTTTCAAACAAAAAAAGAATTTAGCAAATCAGTCCCGGTGTCTGAGATTAAGATCTAAGATTAATAAAGTGAACATACATAAAAAACAAAACGGCAGCTTAACCAATCGCTTCGCGCCCTTGGCAAATGCTGCGCCCTGATTGGCCCATTTAAATTGGATCAACAACTGCCCAGACGCCAAAAAGGTGGATTTGTATAAAACAGCCCTTAATTATTGTTATTGGCTATTATTATTCAACGTGACACATGTGGCTCCAAACGGAGCAACATATTTATGGACAAATGGCATCGGATCAACAAAAGGTCTATATATATATAGATATCCTTTGGGCACTTTGTGGCTCAGACGTGCCGTATAGGTAGTAATTTGTTGATCCATTTTCACTTGTTGATCCGGGGGCCTTTTGTTGATCGATGCCATTTGTCCATAAATATGTGGCTCCATTCGGAGCCACATGTGTCACGTTCAATAATAATACCAATAACAATAATTAAGGGCTGTTTTATACAAATCCACCTTTTTGGCGTCTGGGCAGTTGTTGATCCAATTCAAATGGGCCAATCAGGGCGCAGCATTTGCCAAGGGCGCGAAGCGATTGGTTAAGCAGCCGTTTTATTTTTTATGTATGTTCACTTTATTAATCTTAGATATTAATCTCAGACACCTGGACCGATTTGCTAAATTCTTTTTTTGTTTAAAAAGGTAAACTTTTTAAATGGTCCCTTAGTCAAGATCTGATGATGAAAGACTAGAGAAATCAAGAGGAACTTCCAAAAATCGTAGGGGCGACTAGTGCATTTCTAAGTATCTTCATTAAGTATTTCAAAGAACTATAATTTGATAAAGGTCTGATGTAGCTGATGATGGAGCCGGGAGACAGTCGAAGGAAGTCCTCAACGATTGATAGCAGTTACCTTGAGTTTGTGCTTGATTAATTTGTATTAATTAGTACTTTACACCAAGATGAGTTGTGACTGTCATTAAGGCTCTGATGATGAAAACAAAGGCCAGTTCCAGAAACTCCTCAAGGTTTACAGTAGCTACTTTGTTTTTGGACTTAATTCCAATACCCATATAGCACATACAATCCGAGATTCCAGTGTCCTGGTCCCCTCCCACTCTCCCCTCATGTTGTGACCCCAGGTGGAGAGGATCCTCCCAACACTTAGACAACACCGCCCCCTCACTTACCCCCTCCCCCCCTCCCCTAGACTCAACCTAGCCTCCCACCCCTCTCCTCTACACTCACTTACCTCCCCCCCCCCACTTGCTCCTCAGGCCACCTCACCCCCCCGCGGCCTATCTCGGGATCCGGAGGTCCTAGACTAGCCGAGTTTGGGCTCTTCGGAATCGGGAGGAAGAGCCCAACATTCTGGCCCCGGGGATTCCGCATCCCGTACTATATTTACCCACCTCGAAGTCCTTCCCCATATCCCTACCTAAAATCCCGGATATCTCGGAAACGGCTGGGAATTTCAAAATTCTGACAAAATTCCCCCACCCCCCCTTACTAGCCCCCCCGCAGCCGGAACCTCCCCCATTTTGACCCCATAGTACCTGACCCCCAATACCCATATAGCACATACATTCCGAGATTCCAGTGTCCTGTCCCCTCCCACTCTCCCCTCATGTTGTGACCCCAGGTGGACAGGATCCTCCCAACACTAAGACAAACCCCCCCTCACCTACCTCTCCCCCCTCCCTCTAAACTCAACCTAGCCTCCCCACCCCTCTCCTCTACACTCCCTTACTCCCCCTCCCCACTAGCTCTCCAGGCCACCTCACCCCCCGCGGCCTATCTCGGGATCCGGAGGTCCTAGACTAGCCGAGTTTGGGCGTATTATATTAAAGTAAAACTTCTTCGCCATCTTTTTCTAAGAAATTTCACTTCTTACGTGTGTACACTAGTACACGCACACATTTTTTTTTTTGTTTCTAAAAACGAATATACTAATACCAAAGACATACCCGACTTCGGAAATTAGTTATTTTTTACGTTGTAGTGTTTTCTGGAAGACGGTTGTTTTTTTTTACACTTTTGTGTTATGAAAAGTACTGTGCAGCTGCATCCGGTCAGAATGAACGCTGATACTAATATAGTTGGGAAAAGGCCTGTAAACAAACGACGTAATTTTGAATAATGTTATTTTTACCTGTAATTTTGGTTTAAAAACGAAACCACTGAACCGATTTCTATAAAATTCCTACGAGGTCAAAATGAATGTATGAACAATGCTAGACATGACGCGATTACGCAATTTAAATTCAGTTTCTTGATTATAATTGATTGTTGCTTAAGCATGACATGCAGGTACTGGTTCTTCAGTGATAAACTTCAATGCTGTAAGTTTTTTAGGAGTTTCCTCGACTCCTGTTGGTCTTCATCATCAGATTTACGGACACGACCGACAGACCTTCATTTTAACCCACATAGGTGCAAAGTTCTAATCAATACAAATTAATCAAGCACAAACGCAAGGTGGCTGCAGGGGATCGTTGAGAAGTTCCCTCGTCTGTCTATGTTCTTCATCATCAAATCTACTGCAGATTTTCATAGTAATCCATATGGGTGAAAATCGCTCATCAATATACATTAATTAAATTCAAACACAAGGGAACCACTGTAAACCGTTAAGGAGTTCCCTGAAGTGGCCTTTGTATTTATCATCAGAGCCCTAATGACAATTAAAACCGATCAAACCAATCTAAGCGTAAAGTTCTTATTAATACAAATTAATCAAGCTCAAATACAAGGTAGCTGCTATGAATTCCCGAGGAGTTCCCTCAACTGTCTTCCGGCTTCATATCTACTCCAACATCAGATCTACTCCAGATCATTAGTAAATTGTAGTGCTTTAAAATACTTAATGAAAATATTAAAAATGTACCTAGAAATGTACAAGTTGCCTCTAAAAATTTTGAAAGTTTCCTTGCTTTCTCTAGTCTTTCATCATCAGAGCATGGTGACTATGGGACCACCCTTTTAAATAAAAAAGAATTTTGCAAACGGATCCAGGCTTCTTACAGTAATCGGTGAACATACATAAAAAAAAAGGTTGCGACTAATTGAGAACTTCCTACTTTTTGAAGTCGGTTAAAAACTTAAATTGCCAAAAGAAAATAATTTTTCTGTTGGCAATTTAAATTTTATAGGATTTTGACATTGATTACTAACTTTTTCCAATATAAGTTCATTCCCGGTATTAGAAAAAATGCCGGGGTCGAATCCTCTCGTCTCAATGCCCGCGCTGCTGCCGATGATAATAGTATCATACTAAGCAATATACGTTCAAATCACGCAGGCTCTTACTTACTACTTTTCTCAAACAATCCGAGGAAATAAAAAACATAATTTTATTTTTTAAGTTCAATGACGAATAATGAACAATAATTATTTTTCCCACGCTATGGCGCTATTATAATGTTCCTTTGTTTTTTTTTTCAATAAAGCGTCCACTATTTTATCATTTCAATATTGTGTCTATTTGCAAGACAGTCCGAAATTTAAATAAAACCTTTTATTAGTTACCTCCTTGGTGTACCTAGAAATGTACAAGTTGCCTCCATGATTCGAATTTAGTTTTTTTTTTCGAAAGAAATTCAAACTAGGACGCTGGAACGAAACGCAAACTACCTAATTCGAAATTACGGCCGCTTAAATTTACATTCCATGTGTCTAATGCGTTCCTGTACCTTTTATTTATTTATTTTATTTTTTATTAAAATTATAAACTAGCGCTTGACCGCAATCCCGCCTGATGGTAAGCAGTGACGCAGTCGTTGATGGTAAAGCGCACTAGTTTATTAAGAGCTTATTCACTCAAGCCTTGAAGACACTAAAATTGTAGTCCGACGGAAACACCGCCGCTGGCAAAACTGTTCCAGTCCCTCGATGTACGCGGTATAAAGGAGGAAGCGAAACGCTTCGTCCGTATCGTAATGGTGTTCGCTAAAATATAACGCGACTAAGTGAAATAATTTTTATAATACACGTAGGAATGTAACTATGAGTAGATTGAGAAAATATCTACCAGAATGTCAAACGCACTTCGGCGGATATATGTACTCGTACTTAGATCTTTATTACCTTTATTACTAAGTAGTAAATATGATTTTATGTCCACTAACGTGCGGTTGAGTTTATCTTTCTTAATTTACAAAAATATTATTAATGAGGTACACATGTTTAATTTACACACTACGCTGCGATATCTCAATGTTCTTTATGAATTATTTACTGAATGCACTTTTTACGACATAAATCAGGCACTTTTATTTAGTAAACAACACTATGCATAATTTAAAACTCCAATGAAAAATTAACGTGACACTCGGCTTAACTTTCCCGCCAAAACTCCAGACATGGGTTATGACATCAAGATAACATTGTTTTATTTTGAGTACTAGGCTTTTTAGTAAATTATATTTCTTTGCCTTTTTTTTTCTTTTTCTTCATTATGTGTTTATTATTGTTTTAGTGTATTATTATTATAATGTGCGTTCTGTTTGGGCGGAATAAAGAATTTTTCTTTCTAGATCAGGAATCATTCAGGATCGTTTTTTTTAGGAATTAATCAGATGATTAATTCCTAAAAAAACAGCTACGGAAACTTCAACCCTTAAAAATTAACATTAAAATTTAATAATAATTTGTATTTTCGCATACAAATACCAAAGGAGTCAATACAAGCAGTGTCAATTGCATTGAATGTTACAGAGGCCGTCCACACAATATTTTCGGCACAAAACATACAGCGGCGATATCATGTTTAGACCCATTAGATTGGTTTCGATGAATAGAGTTTAAAAACTTAAAATTAATGGTTAATTAGAAATAAAGTATAAAAACCCTAGACATAAAATTCAATCTCTTTAAATATTAATAACCATTCATACTAAAAATAATTACCTATTCAGATCAAAATAAGTATTACGAAGTATGCGTAGCTAAATGGATCAACAAAGTATATGATTTTTGGAATATATTTCGAGCCAAAAAGTCTTCGAGCATTTAAAAAAATTGACGTTATGGATCCACTAATGCATGAAATGTTAACAAATATATATAGATCTTACAATGTATGGAGCATTGCGAATATAAAATTTCTAGATTAGGTTTAATAAATTCATAATTGATCAACCGTTACGGTATAGGTATCGGATCAAAAGAAGTATTACTGGAAGTGCGAGTATATAAATGGATCAACACAAGTTATTGATTTTTGAAATATATTCAGAGCTAAAATGTCCTGGTGGGTTCAAAAAATATAGCCGTTAGGATCCACTAATGCATGAAATTGCTGAAAAATTTTTGTCGAGTATATGTCCTAATTGACGAATATATTTGGCCACATCCCTAAATAGAATACGACGTTGCCACTCCCCCCAAGAAATATGCAACTGGAGTAAAGTTATTCCGTGCTAAAGGTGGAGTCTATAATGAACGGCATCGTGGCTGGATCAACTAAGTGCCCAAAGAGGTGTTTATATATATATATATATATATATATGTCATATATATATGTATGTATATATATATATATATATATAAACACCTCTTTGGGCACTTAGTTGATCCAGCCACGATGCCGTTCATTATAGACTCCACCTTTAGCGTGGAATAACTTGACTCCAGTTGCGTATTTCTTGGGCGGAGTGGCAACGTCGCATTCTATGCAGCAATGTGGCCAAATATATTCGTCGATTAGGACATATACTCGACAAAAATTTTTCAGCAATTTCATGCATTAGTGGATCCGTAACGGCTATATTTTTTGAACCCACCAGGACTTTTTAGCTCTGAATATATTTCAAAAATCAATAACTTGTGTTGATCCATTTATATACTCGCACTTCCAGTAATACTTCTTTTGATCCGATACCTATACCGTAACGGTTGATCAATTATGAATTTATTAAACCTAATCTAGAAATTTTATATTCGCAATGCTCCATACATTGTAAGATCTATATATATTTGTTAACATTTCATGCATTAGTGGATCCATAACGTCAATTTTTTTTAAATGCTCGAAGACTTTTTGGCTCGAAATATATTCCAAAAATCATATACTTTGTTGATCCATTTAGCTACTCATACTTCGTTATACTTATTTTGATCTGAATAGGTAATTATTTTTAGTATGAATTGTTATTAATATTTAAAGAGGTTGAATTTTATGTCAAGGGTTTTTATACTTTACTTCTAATTTACCATTAATTTTAAGTTTTTAAACTCTATTCATCGAAACCAATCTAATGGGTCTAAACATGATATCGCCGCTGTATGTTTTGTGCCGAAAATATTGTGTGGACGGCCTCTGTAACATTCAATGCAATTGACACTGCTTGTATAGACTCCCTTGGTATTTGTATGCGAATACATATTATTATTAAAATTTAATGCTAATTTTTAAGGGTTGAAGTTTCCGTAGCTGTTTTTTTAGGAATTAATCATCTGATTAATTCCTAAAAAAACCGATCCTGAATGATTCCTGATCTAGAAAGAAAAAATCTTTATTCCACCCAAACAGAACGCACATTATAATAATAATACACTAAAACAATAATAAACACATAATGAAGAAAAAGAAAAAAAAGGCGAAGAAATATAATTTACTAAAAAGCCTAGTACTCAAAATAAAACAATGTTATCTTGATGTCATAACCCGTGTCTGGAGTTTTGGCGGGAAAGTTAAGCCGAGTGTCACGTTAATTTTTCATTGGAGTTTTAAATTATGCATAGTGTTGTTTACTAAATAAAAGTGCCTGATTTATGTCGTAAAAAGTGCATTCAGTAAATAATTCATAAAGAACATTGAGATATCGCAGCGTAGTGTGTAAATTAAACAGGTGTACCTCATTAATAATATTTTTGTAAATTAAGAAAGATAAACTCAACCGCACGTTAGTGGACATAAAATCATATTTACTACTTAGTAATAAAGGTAATAAAGATCTAAGTACGAGTACATATATCTGCCGAAGTGCGTTTGACATTCTGGTAGATGTTTTCTCAATCTACTCGTAGTTACATTCCTACGTGTATTATAAAAATTATTTCACTTAGTCGCGTTATATTTTAGCGAACACCATTACGATACGGACGAAGCGTTTCGCTTCCTCCTTTATACCGCGTACATCGAGGGACTGGAACAGTTTGCCAGCGGCGGTGTTTCCGTCGGACTACAATTTTAGTGTCTTCAAGGCTTGGGTGAATAAGCTCTTAATAAACTAGTGCGCTTTACCATCAACGACTGCGTCACTGCTTACCATCAGGCGGGATTGCGGTCAAGCGCTAGTTTATAATTTTAATAAAAAATAAAATAAATAAATAAAAGGTACAGGAACGCATTAGACACATGGAATGTAAATTTAAGCGGCCGTAATTTCGAATTAGGTAGTTTGCGTTTCGTTCCAGCGTCCTAGTTTGAATTTCTTTCGAAAAAAAAAACTAAATTCGAATCATGGAACACCAAGGAGGTAACTAATAAAAGGTTTTATTTAAATTTCGGACTGTCTTGCAAATAGACACAATATTGAAATGATAAATAGTGGACGCTTTATTGAAAAAAAAAAAACAAAGGAACATCATAATAGCGCCATAGCGTGGGAAAAATAATTATTGTTCATTATTCGTCATTGAACTTAAAAAATAAAATTATGTTTTTTATTTCCTTGGATTGTTTGAGAAAAGTAGTAAGTTAGAGCCTGCGTGATTTGACCGTATATTGCTTAGTATGATACTATTATCATCGGCAGCAGCGCGGGTATTGAGACGAGAGGATTCGACCCCAGGCATTTTTTCTAATACCGGGAATGAACTTATATTGGAAAAAGTTGGTAATCAATGTCAAAATCCTATAAAATTTAAATTGTCAACAGAAAAATTATTTTCTTTTGGCAATTTAAGTTTTTAACCGACTTCAAAAAAAGTAGGAGGTTCTCAATTAGTCGCAACCTTTTTTTTATGTATGTTCACCGATTACTGTAAGAAGCCTGGATCCGTTTGCAAAATTCTTTTTTATTTAAAAGGATGGTCCCATAGTCACCAGGCTCTGATGATGAAAGACTAGAGAAAGCAAGGAAAGTTTCAAAATTTTTAGAGGCAACTTGTACATTTCTAGGTACATTTTTAAATATTTTCATTAAGTATTTTAAAGCACTACAATTTACTAATGATCTGGAGTAGATCTGATGTTGGAGTAGATATGAAGCCGGGAGACAGTTGAGGGAACTCTTCGGGAATTCATAGCAGCTACCTTGTATTTGAGCTTGATTAATTTGTATTAATAAGAACTTTACACTTAGATCGGTTTTAATTGTCATTAGGGCTCTGATGATAAATACAAAGGCCACTTCAGGGAACTCCTCAACGGCTTACAGTAGTTCCCTTGTGTTTGAATTTAATTAATGTATATTGATGAGCGATTTTCACCCATATGGATTACTATGAAAATCTGCAGTAGATTTGATGATGAAGAACATAGACAGACGAGGGAACTCCTCAACGATCCCCTGCAGCCACCTTGCGTTTGTGCTTGATTAATTTGTATTGATTAGAACTTTGCACCTATGTGGGTTAAAATGAAGGTCTGTCGGTCGTGTCCGTAAATCTGATGATGAAGACCAACAGGAGTCGAGGAAACTCCTAAAAAACTTACTGCATTGAAGTTTATCACTGAAGAACCAGTACCTGCATGTCATGCTTAAGCAACAATCAATTATAATCAAGAAACTGAATTTAAGTTGCGTAATCGGGTCATTTCTAGCATTGTTCATACATTCATTTTGACCTCGTAGGAATTTTATAGAAATCGGTTCAGTGGTTTCGTTTTTAAACCAAAATTACGGGTAAAAATAACATTATTCAAAATTACGTCGTTTGTTTACAGGCCTTTTCCCAACTATATTAGTATCAGCGTTCATTCTGACCGGATGCAGCTGCACAGTACTTTTCATAACACAAAAGTGTAAAAAAAAACAACCTTCTTCCAGAAAACACTACAACGTAAAAAATAACTAATTTCCTAAGTCGGGTATGTCTTTGGTATTAGTATATTCGTTTTTAGAAACAAAAAAAAAATTTGTGCGTGTACTAGTGTACACACGTAAGAAGTGAAATTTCTTAGAAAAAGATGGCGAAGAAGTTTTACATCAATATAATAACATTAATAAAGGTTAAAACTTGCGTCCCCAATAGGGGGACGGTCCACGACTAAATACAACACCAAATTTAAAACTAAACTAACCTAAAGATACAGCCTGTATGTCCCAACAATTGCACGCGCCAGGACCAGGTGAGTCAGTGTGGAATGCGAAATGCGGGATGCGGGATGCGGAATCCCCCGGGGTCAGAATGTTGGGCACTTCCTCCCGATTGCGAAGAGCCCAAACTCGGCTAGTCTAGGACCTCCGGATCCCGAGATAGGCCGCGGGGGGGTGAGGTGGCCTGGAGAGCAAGTGGGGAGGGGGGGTAAGGGAGTGTAGAGGAGAGGGGTGGGGAGGCTAGGTTGAGTCTAGGGGGAGGGGGGAGAGGTAGGTAGGGGGGGGGGGGGGTTGTCTAAGTGTTGGGAGGATCCTGTCCACCTGGGGTCACAACATGAGGGGAGAGTGGGAGGGGACAGGACACTGTAATCTCGGAATGTATGTGCTATATGGGTATTGGGGGGTCAGGTACTATGGGGTCAAAATGGGGGAGGTTCCGGCTGCGGAGGGGGGGGGCTAGTAAGGGGGGGGGGGGGGATTTTGTCAGAATTTTGAAATTCCCAGCCGTTTCCGAGATATCCGGGATTTTAGGTAGGGATATGGGGAAGGACTTCGAGGTGGGTAAATATAGTACGGGATGCTTAATCCCCGGGGCCAGAATGTTGGGCTCTTCCTCCCGATTCCGAAGAGCCCAAACTCGGCTAGTCTAGGACCTCCGGATCCCGAGATAGGCCGCGGGGGGGTGAGGTGGCCTGAGGAGCAAGTGGGGGGGGGGGTAAGTGAGTGTAGAGGAGAGGGGTGGGAGGCTAGGTTGAGTCTAGGGGGAGGGGAAGGGGTAGGTGAGGGGGGGTGTTGTCTAAGTGTTGGGAGGATCCTGTCCACCTGGGGTCACAACATGAGGGGAGAGTGGGAGGGGACAGGACACTGGAATCTCGGATTGTTTATGCTATATGGGTATTGGAATTAAGTCCAAAAACAAAGTAGCTACTGTAAACCTTGAGGAGTTTCTGGAACTGGCCTTTGTTTTCATCATCAGAGCCTTAATGACAGTCACAACTCATTTTGGTGTAAAGTACTAATAAATACAAATTAATCAAGCACAAACTCAAGGTAACTGCTATCAATCGTTGAGGACTTCCTTCGACTGTCTCCCGGCTCCATCATCAGCTACATCAGACCTTTATCAAATTATAGTTCTTTGAAATACTTAATGAAGATACTTTGAAATGCACTAGTCGCCCCTACGATTTTTGGAAGTTCCTCTTGATTTCTCTAGTCTTTCATCATCAGATCTTGACTAAGGGACCATTTAGAAAGTTTACCTTTTCAAACAAAAAAAGAATTTAGCAAATCAGTCCCGGTGTCTGAGATTAAGATCTAAGATTAATAAAGTGAACATACATAAAAAACAAAACGGCAGCTTAACCAATCGCTTCGCGCCCTTGGCAAATGCTGCGCCCTGATTGGCCCATTTAAATTGGATCAACAACTGCCCAGACGCCAAAAAGGTGGATTTGTATAAAACAGCCCTTAATTATTGTTATTGGCTATTATTATTCAACGTGACACATGTGGCTCCAAACGGAGCAACATATTTATGGACAAATGGCATCGGATCAACAAAAGGTCTATATATATATAGATATCCCTTTGGGCACTTTGTGGCTCAGACGTGCCGTATAGGTAGTAATTTGTTGATCCATTTTCACTTGTTGATCCGGGGGCCTTTTGTTGATCCGATGCCATTTGTCCATAAATATGTTGCTCCGTTTGGAGCCACATGTGTCACGTTGAATAATAATAGCCAATAACAATAATTAAGGGCTGTTTTATACAAATCCACCTTTTTGGCGTCTGGGCAGTTGTTGATCCAATTCAAATGGGCCAATCAGGGCGCAGCATTTGCCAAGGGCGCGAAGCGATTGGTTAAGCAGCCGTTTTGTTTTTTATGTATGTTCACTTTATTAATCTTAGATATTAATCTCAGACACCTGGACTGATTTGCTAAATTCTTTTTATGTTTGAAAAGGTAAACTTTCTAAATGGTCCCTTAGATCAAGATCTGATGATGAAAGACTAGAGAAATCAAGAGGAACTTCCAAAAATCGTAGGGGCGACTAGTGCATTTCTAAGTATCTTCATTAAGTATTTCAAAGAACTATAATTTGATAAAGGTCTGATGTAGCTGATGATGGAGCCGGGAGACAGTCGAAGGAAGTCCTCAACGATTGATAGCAGTTACCTTGAGTTTGTGCTTGATTAATTTGTATTAATTAGTACTTTACACCAAGATGAGTTGTGACTGTCATTAAGGCTCTGATGATGAAAACAAAGGCCAGTTCCAGAAACTCCTCAAGGTTTACAGTAGCTACTTTGTTTTTGGACTTAATTCCAATACCCATATAGCACATACAATCCGAGATTCCAGTGTCCTGTCCCCTCCCACTCTCCCCTCATGTTGTGACCCCAGGTGGACAGGATCCTCCCAACACTTAGACAACACCCCCCCTCACCTACCCCTCCCCCCTCCCCCTAGACTCAACCTAGCCTCCCACCCCTCTCCTCTACACTCACTTACCCCCCCCCCACTTGCTCCTCAGGCCACCTCACCCCCCGCGGCCTATCTCGGGATCCGGAGGTCCTAGACTAGCCGAGTTTGGGCTCTTCGGAATCGGGAGGAAGAGCCCAACATTCTGGCCCCGGGGGATTCCGCATCCCGTACTATATTTACCCACCTCGAAGTCCTTCCCCATATCCCTACCTAAAATCCCGGATATCTCGGAAACGGCTGGGAATTTAAAAATTCTGACAAAATCCCCCCCCTTACTAGCCCCCCCCGCAGCCGGAACCTCCCCCATTTTGACCCCATAGTACCTGACCCCCCAATACCCATATAGCACATACATTCCGAGATTCCAGTGTCCTGTCCCCTCCCTCTCTCCCCTCATGTTGTGACCCCAGGTGGACAGGATCCTCCCAACACTTAGACAACCCCCCCCTCACCTACCTCTCCCCCCTCCCCCTAGACTCAACCTAGCCTCCCCACCCCTCTCCTCTACACTCCCTTACCTCCCCTCCCCACTTGCTCTCCAGGCCACCTCACCCCCCCGCGGCCTATCTCGGGATCCGGAGGTCCTAGACTAGCCGAGTTTGGGCTCTTCGGAATCGGGAGGAAGTGCCCAACATTCTGACCCCGGGGGATTCCGCATCCCACATCCCGCATTTCGCATTCCACACTGACTCACCTGGTGCTGGCGCGTGCAATTGTTGGGACATACAGGCTGTATCTTTAGGTTAGTTTAGTTTTAAATTTGGTGTTGTATTTAGTCGTGGACCGTCCCCCTATTGGGGACGCTAAGTTTTAACCTTTATTAATGTTATTATATTGAAGTAAAACTTCTTCGCCATCTTTTTCTAAGAAATTTCACTTCTTACGTGTGTACACTAGTACACGCACACATTTTTTTTTTTTGTTTCTAAAAACGAATATACTAATACCAAAGACATACCCGACTTCGAAAATTAGTTATTTTTTACGTTGTAGTGTTTTCTGGAAGACTGTTGTTTTTTTTACACTTTTGTGTTATGAAAAGTACTGTGCAGCTGCATCCGGTCAGAATGAACGCTGATACTAATATAGTTGGGAAAAGGCCTGTAAACAAACGACGTAATTTTGAATAATGTTATTTTTACCCGCAATTTTGGTTTAAAAACGAAACCACTGAACCGATTTCTATAAAATTCCTACGAGGTCAAAATGAATGTATGAACAATGCTAGACATGACGCGATTACGCAACTTAAATTCAGTTTCTTGATTATAATTGATTGTTGCTTAAGCATGACATGCAGGTACCGGTTCTTCAGTGATAAACTTCAATGGTGTAAGTTTTTTAGGAGTTTCCTCGACTCCTTTTGGTCTTCATCATCAGATTTACGGACACGACCGACAGACCTTCATTTTAACCCACATAGGTGCAAAGTTCTAATCAATACAAATTAATCAAGCACAAACGCAAGGTGGTTGCAGGGGATCGTTGAGGAGTTCCCTCGTCTGTCTATGTTCTTCATCATCAAATCTACTGCAGATTTTCATAGTAATCCATATGGGTGAAAATCGCTCATCAATATACATTAATTAAATTCAAACACAAGGGAACTACTGTAAGCCGTTGAGGAGTTCCCTGAAGTGGCCTTTGTATTTATCATCAGAGCCCTAATGACAATTAAAACCGATCTAAGTGTAAAGTTCTTATTAATACAAATTAATCAAGCTCAAATACAAGGTAGCTGCTATGAATTCCCGAGGAGTTCCCTCAACTGTCTCCCGGCTTCATATCTACTCCAACATCAGATCTACTCCAGATCATTAGTAAATTGTAGTGCTTTAAAATACTTAATGAAAATATTTAAAAATGTACCTAGAAATGTACAAGTTGCCTCTAAAAATTTTGAAAGTTTCCTTGCTTTCTCTAGTCTTTCATCATCAGAGCCTGGTGACTATGGGACCACCCTTTTAAATAAAAAAGAATTTTGCAAACGGATCCAGGCTTCTTACAGTAATCGGTGAACATACATAAAAAAAAGGTTGCGACTAATTGAGAACCTCCTACTTTTTTTGAAGTCGGTTAAAAACTTAAATTGCCAAAAGAAAATAATTTTTCTGTTGACAATTTGAATTTTATAGGATTTTCACATTGCTTACCAACTTTTTCCAATATAAGTTCATTCCCGGTATTAGAAAAAATGCCTGGGGTCGAATCCTCTCGTCTCAATACCCGCGCTGCTGCCGATGATAATAGTATCATACTAAGCAATATACGGTCAAATCACGCAGGCTCTTACTTACTACTTTTCTCAAACAATCCGAGGAAATAAAAAACATAATTTTATTTTTTAAGTTTGATGACGAATAATGAACAATAATTATTTTTCCCACGCTATGGCGCTATTATGATGTTCCTTTGTTTTTTTTTTTCAATAAAGCGTCCACTATTTATCATTTCAATATTGTGTCTATTTGCAAGACAGTCCGAAATTTAAATAAAACCTTTTATTAGTTACCTCCTTGGTGTTCCATGATTCGAATTTAGTTTTTTTTTTTCGAAAGAAATTCAAACTAGGACGCTGGAACGAAACGCAAACTACCTAATTCGAAATTACGGCCGCTTAAATTTACATTCCATGTGTCTAATGCGTTCCTGTACCTTTTATTTATTTATTTTATTTTTTATTAAAATTATAAACTAGCGCTTGACCGCAATCCCGCCTGATGGTAAGCAGTGACGCAGTCGTTGATGGTAAAGCGCACTAGTTTATTAAGAGCTTATTCACCCAAGCCTTGAAGACACTAAAATTGTAGTCCGACGGAAACACCGCCGCTGGCAAACTGTTCCAGTCCCTCGATGTACGCGGTATAAAGGAGGAAGCGAAACGCTTCGTCCGTATCGTAATGGTGTTCGCTAAAATATAACGCGACTAAGTGAAATAATTTTTATAATACACGTAGGAATGTAACTATGAGTAGATTGAGAAAACATCTACCAGAATGTCAAACGCACTTCGGCAGATATATGTACTCGTACTTAGATCTTTATTACCTTTATTACTAAGTAGTAAATATGATTTTATGTCCACTAACGTGCGGTTGAGTTTATCTTTCTTAATTTACAAAAATATTATTAATGAGGTACACCTGTTTAATTTACACACTACGCTGCGATATCTCAATGTTCTTTATGAATTATTTACTGAATGCACTTTTTACGACATAAATCAGGCACTTTTATTTAGTAAACAACACTATGCATAATTTGAAACTCCAATGAAAAATTAACGTGACACTCAGCTTAACTTTCCCGCCAAAACTCCAGACACGGGTTATGACATCAAGATAACATTGTTTTGAAAAGCGCGGGAAACTTCGAACTTGGCGGACGCGTTTTTTTATGAACCGAAGTTGGAAATTTTAAAATTGTGTAATATAGGATCAGTCACAGTAGTATTTTAGTTTTATATTCTTTTATTTATAGTTTTTACTTAGTTTTAGTGATTATTTCTCCGGTAGTGGTAAGCTTATATAATTTTATATTAGTTTCTAAGTATGAACGACCCGCCCGACCCGGGGGAACTAGTTCCCCCGGCAGGCGTTTTCATCACAGTTCAATCTAATGAATCGGGTATGGATACAGATGTTTCTTCCTCGGCTCGAAACTTAAAAAGGTCACGTTTACATCTCTGCAAGCATTGCAATAAACGTCGCCGCACCCGCAAAAATCATGGATCGGACTCCACGGGTTGTAACTGCAATGATTCTAAAGTTGTTGAATTAGTTCCAGTACCTAATACCAAAACTATGCCTACTCAGCCTATAGCAATTACTGACATCCCCGCTCCTTCTATGGTACCTGCCCCTCAGATTGGCAGAACAAGCTACGAACAATCGGATAGCGCGCCATTTTTGATTCATGTTCAAAAGAACTTTACAGCACCTAATGATGGTACGACACTGCACCCCATCACATTTGGTAAGTTTTTAAAAAATAACGCCTTCAAAAACATAATTAATGGGAGCGTTAAAAGAATTGGTCGTAATAAAATTGCACTTTCTTTTTCCAATCATCTAGACGCAAATTCTTTTATTGTCCATGAAAGCCTAAAAACACACAATTATAAAGCCTTTATCCCTACCTTTAATATAACACGAATGGGATTAGTACGTGGTGTTCCTGCAGAATGGTCTCCTGAGGAAGTAATCGATAACATATCAGTACCAATAGGTTGTGGACCAATATTAAAAATCAGACGTTTAAATTTCAAAAGCAATATTGACGGAACAGCTGTTTGGAAACCATCCCAGTCCATAGTAGTTACCTTTGATGGACAGGTTTTGCCCAAGAGAATATTTATGTGTTTTAATGCGTTACCTGTGGAGTTATATATATTCCCTACAATTCAATGCTTTAACTGTTGTAGGTTTGGTCACACTAAAATTCAGTGCAGGTCCACACCTCGCTGTTATAAATGTGGTCATGAACACTCTGGGGACAGTTGTGATAAAGATCTAGAAACTGCATCTTGTTGTCTGTGCTCTGGATTTCACTTTGCGATTGATAAATCTTGCCCAGAATTCTCTAGACAAAAATCAATCAAAACATACATGGCCAAAAATTCAGTTTCCTATGCTGAAGCAGCTAAACTACATCCCTCAGTAAGTAAATCTTATGCAGATGTACTTTTATCCTCTCCATCGCGAACAACTTCAGATATGTTACAGACATCCCCTAATGCTAATCTTTCTCATAGTTACAAAAAGACTGTTTTCCTAAAACCACGAATGCCTCCAAAACATGAACATGGGTATAATAAAAATGCACATAATACTATTATTAGAGATTTTGCCATACCTCAGCCTTTAAATGGCTGTGCTTTGACTAACAACAATAACAATGAAATAAAAGACACAAATTTTTCCATTAATGATCTTCTTTCAGCTTTACATAATCTTCTCTCCCAGTTCAACATAACACCGTCCAACGCTGCCCAATCATACAATGTATCTCAATCTAGTCATAATGGACAAATCCAATATAATCCAGTGGAACTGCCGCAGTCTAATAAACAAAAAAAGTGATGTCATTCATTTATTAAACAAATATGATCCATTTGTCTTTGCTTTAGCAGAGACTTGGCTCAAACCATTTCATATTTTTAAAATTAATGGTTATTTAACCATTAGAAAGGATAGATCTGATGGGTATGGTGGAGTAGCTATACTTATCAAGAATTCTATCCCTTTTACTTCTATTACATTACCACCTCACAGTGAGGAAATTTCGATTTTAGCTATTCAATTGTATCATATTTGTATTGTTTCTATCTACATTCCTCACCCCTCTTCTTCTATTCTTCAAGAGGTGAATAATCTATTTTCTTTGCTACCAAAACCATTTTTGGTTTTAGGGGACTTTAACTGCCATCACCCATCATGGGGTTGTTCAACATCTAACAGTTATGGGGATGAATTACTAGATATTATAGACTTACACAACTTATGTATCTTAAATTCAGGAGAAGCCACACGTCGGTGTGCACCCAATCAAAACCAAAGCGCAATTGACCTTTCCATTTGTTCTCCTAGTTTAGCCTCTTTATTAACTTGGCACACTCTTACCTCTACTTATGGTAGTGACCATTTTCCAATAGTTATTAAATACCCTCTTTCCAAGTCAAAACCACAACAACGGAAATCAAATTTAAAACATAAATTACCAAATCGAAATAGTAATGACTGGGATAAATTTAGAGCCACTGTTGACAGTAAGGTTTACTCCTTGCCTCTCCTTACTGATAGTAATGAAAATACCTGTGCAGAAGCTTTAGCGCACATATTAATTGAAGCAGCAGATGAAGTCTTCCCTGTTAAAAACAAAAATATTAGTACAATCCCTTCACCTCCGTGGTGGGACTCAGAGTGCACAGAATTGTTAAAGAAACGGAAAGAGGCTGAACACAATTATAACTTGGATATGTCTGATAATAATTTTGTAATTGTTACTAATATTATTAATGAAACTAGTAAACTTTTCAAGAAGAAAAAGTTTGAATCATGGCGTAACTTTTGCACATCAATTTCACCGAATACTCATCCTACGATCGTCTGGCGTAATATTCGTAGGTTTAGGTCTATTTATAAAGACCCTGCTCCTATTCCCGATTCTTTAGCCAGTGATTTCCTAAATATATTGGCCCCTCCTTGGGTGCCTGAGGTTATTGAACCTAACCTGCCTCTTGCACCTAACATCCATAATACTTCTGCAACGCTTGGTTTGCCATTTACGCTCAATGAATTAAGGGGTGTTATTTGTAAAACTAAGGACTCCACGCCGGGCATTGACGGCATCCCATATTCCTTTTTTGCTCATCTAAATGACGACGTCCTCAATTATTATTTAAATATTGTTAATTCTGTTTTGTACACTGGACATATCCCTGATGAATGGAAACGTCAAATGGTGTTGCCATTCCTTAAACCAAATAAAATTCCATCTGATGCTTCTTCATATCGTCCTATAGTTTTATCTTCTATTTTAATGAAATTAGCAGAACATTTAATAAAAAATCGCCTAGAATGGTATGTTGAAAGTAAGGGCCTTTTAGCAGAATCCCAATATGGATTTAGAAAGGGCAGAAGCACCACTGACTGCTTAAGCATTTTAACATCGGACATTCGGTCATCCTTTTCTAGTAACCATTCCACAGTAGCAGTTTTTCTGGATATAAATGCAGCTTATGATAATGTAGTATTATCAATTTTACAAAATAAACTAAACGCCTTACAGGTTCCATCAATTTTGTCGAATTTTATTATTAAAATTCTGACTGCACGCTCTGTCAACATTCTAATAGAAGATCATGAGGTATCTCGCCTTATATGGAGAGGTCTCCCACAGGGTTCAGTGCTCAGTCCCCTTCTATATAACATTTATACTTTTGATATGGACTCGTCCTTAAACAATCATGTAAATGTTCTTCAATACGCCGACGATTTGTTATTATATTCATCAAGTCACTCTGTTGATCAAGCTTGCTCTTATATAAATTCTGCTTTATCTATTCTTGAGTCTTGGTTGCACTTAAATGGCTTGGATATATCCACGTCTAAAAGTGCAGTAGTCTTATTCACTCGAAAAAAAAATATTCCTTTTGTAAATTTGTTGTATAAAGGAATACCTATTCCGGTAAAAGATAAATTCAGATATCTAGGTGTAATATTAGACTGTAAATTAAGCAGTGTTCCACATTGCGATTATATTGTTAACAAGTGTGAAAAGCACTTAAACATGCTTCGTTGCCTCTCTGGTGTGTGGTGGGGTGCTCATCCCTTTTCATTAAAACTAATCTACAATGCTATTATCAGAAGTACTCTGGATTATGGATTATTTGTTCTGGAACCTGGTAGTATAATGGCTTTTAAAAAATTGGATCGTATCCAGTCAAAAGCTTTACGTATTATTACAGGTGCTATGAAGTCGAGTCCCATTAATGCACTCCAAGTTGAATGCGGGGAAGCACCCCTATATCTAAGAAGACAATTCTTATCAGACAAATACTTATTCCGTATTCTTCAGCTCTCAATTCATCCTCTCATTCCCAAACTGGACTCGCTAATGTTGCAGATGGAATATTCTGATTACTGGTCTCATAAACGTGCTCCATGTTTACTAGTTAGCTATAAAAAGTTCCTATCACTTTCTTCACCTGTTCATCGTTCCAATAAACTCCCCATATTCTGCAGTAGTTATGAAAGTTTTCAGTTCAGTCCCATCATAACTTACGATTGTATAAATAAATCGGATCCCAATTACTGTTCAAAATTTAATTATTTTTTGTCTGAACACTCAGAATACCACCACATTTTTACTGATGCTGCCAAACGTGCTCCAACAGGTTGTGTTGGGGTAGGTGTTTACCATTCCCAATTTAAGATCACACAAAAAATAAAACTACCTCCGGAGACTTCCGTTTTTACAGGGGAATGTTTCGGAATTTTAAAAGCCTTAGAATACATTCGTGTTTTAAAACTAAAAAAAGCAATTATTTTTACTGACTCTCGAAGCGCTCTTCTAGCCATTAATAAATCCCCTTACGAAGACAAGTCGCAGACCTCTATTATTTTATCTATAAGAGAATTTGCGTTTAGAATGACCACTGGGGGCATCTCGCTACAGTTTGCATGGATTCCGGCCCATGCTGGAATCCAAGGCAATGAAATGGCCGATGCTCTAGCTAGTGATGCGGTGCATTGTGGGGACTTAGTCCCATATAAAATTTTTAATTATGACCTTTTAACTCTGCCTAAGGGTTTTCTCCGGGACACCTGGAAGGTAGCCTGGGATACCAGTAGCAGATTGAAAGGACATTACTTTTCTCTTGTCCAACCCGAGATTCCGGAAAAACCATGGTTTGGCAGGGCAAAATTTGGCAAAATGGAGACCTCTATTCTAATACGAATGAGACTGGGCCATGTTTGTTCCCCATCCCATCTTTCTAAATTTCACATTATTGACGATCCCATTTGCTCTTGTGGCACAGATGTAGGCGACCTTAACCATATCTTTTTCTCCTGTCCCTTGTATGACCGTTCTTCCTTCTTCTGTAACCTGTTATCCCTTGATATTCCTTTTCCTACTTCAATACTATCTTTACTTTGTACAAATAGTTTTCCTGTATATAAATGTATAGTCTCATTCATCACCTTAAATAATATAAAGTTGTAAATATTTGCCATTGTAAACTTCACATCATTCTTATATATAAAAAAAAAAAAACTGATCCTATATCCCGTCCTATCCAAAATTCCGTAAAAAAAAAAAAATTTAAATCTGTTTCCCTACCTTTAGTACCTAACAATCCCAACACACTTGACATTGGCTGAATGCACAAACCGTGCGAAGCCAAAGAAGAAAAGAAAAAAAAAAAAACATTGTTTTATTTTGAGTACTAGGCTTTTTAGTAAATTATATTTCTTTGCCTTTTTTTTTCTTTTTCTTCATTATGTGTTTATTATTGTTTTAGTGTATTATTATTATAATGTGCGTTCTGTTTGGGCGGAATAAAGATTTTTTCTTTCTAGATCAGGAATCATTCAGGATCGGTTTTTTTAGGAATTAATCAGATGATTAATTCCTAAAAAAACAGCTACGGAAACTTCAACCCTTAAAAATTAACATTAAAATTTAATAATAATATGTATTCGCATACAAATACCAAGGGAGTCTATACAAGCAGTGTCAATTGCATTGAATGTTACAGAGGCCGTCCACACAATACTTTCGGCACAAAACATACAGCGGCGATATCATGTTTAGACCCATTAGATTGGTTTCGATGAATAGAGTTTAAAAACTTAAAATTAATGGTAAATTAGAAACAAAGTATAAAAACCCTTGACATAAAATTCAACCTCTTTAAATATTAATAACAATTCATACTAATAATAATTACCTATTCAGATCAAAATAAGTATAACGAAGTATGAGTAGCTAAATGGATCAACAAAGTATATGATTTTTGGAATATATTTCGAGCCAAAAAGTCTTCGAGCATTTAAAAAAAATTAACGTTATGGATTCACTAATGCATGAAATGTTAACAAATATATATAGATCTTACAATGTATGGAGCATTGCGAATATAAAATTTCTAGATTAGGTTTAATAAATTCATAATTGATCAACCGTTATGGTATAGGTATCGGATCAAAAGAAGTATTGCTGGAAGTGCGAGTATATAAATGGATCAACACAAGTTATTGATTTTTGAAATATATTCAGAGCTAAAAAGTTCCGGTGGGTTCAAAAAATTTAGCCGTTACGGATCCACTAATGCATGAAATTGCTGAAAAATTTTTGTCGAGTATATGTCCTAATTGACGAATATATTTGGCCACATCCCTAAATAGAATACGACATTGCCACTCCCCCCAAGAAATATGCAACTGGAGTAAAGTTATTCCGTGCTAAAGGTGGAGTCTATAATGAACGGCATCGTGGCTGGATCAACTAAGTGCCCAAAGAGGTGTTTATATATATATATATATATATATATATATATATATGTCGGAGACAGCGACGGCAGAGCGGTAGGGTCGACAGCATCTTGGTGTGGTGGTACAGGTTCCATTTCATAGGTGAGTTTTGAATTGAAGCACGACGTGTAGATATACCCTCCAATCTTCGTAATAATAATTTAAATAGGCAAACCGACAGTTTCAGTTCGGAGATGTGCCTTGGCCAGCGTCTCTATGCAAAAGTGACCGTTCGTCGAACCCCACTTTCCAAAGCGACTCTGTCCATGTGACGCCATCACAAAATAACGTCACAAGCGTTCGCCCCTCTACTACGTAAATCAAATCAGCAACTTCTATTAAAATTATATCGACGATCTCCGACACGGCCAGCCTGACGATTTGCACGTCCTCGTGCATCATCATCATCATCATCCCAGCGCCAATCCCAGCCGCATCCGAAGCTCTCTCAGCCCCGGAGTCCGGGATCCGCTTCACCAGGCCAACCGCCGATTCCAGCCAAACTTCGATATTTCTCTTTGCACGTACTCGAGCATGTCTGTAACAAATTTTAAAAAAAAGCACAGAAAACCGACTTTGAAGCATTTTTGATAGTTCGGCCAACCTGACCGTCACACATCACGTTTATTTACTATGACTATTAGAAAACCAAACAAACTTAATTATTTTAACAGCTTAAACACAAAAGCTTCTTTCAAGCTTCATAATTATCAAATTTCAAAAAGAAAACAAAAGGTTCCTCCAAGCCTCATAAATATCAAATCAAAATCATAATCATCAAAAAGAAAACACACCATGGTTCGCTACCACAGTAGCTAGTGACAACCCATAGTTGACACCCATATCGTCATCACCTCTTGTGATACGACCAACTCTTAGAGTCCACGACTCCCAGGTCAACACATGACCGTAAAACTAATAGTCTCCTCCGAGACCCAGGTCCCCGCCGCATCACTAGCTGCCCATCGTCCCCTGAACAACTCCTCACTGAGTTGCAGTTACGACTACAGACTAGTGCATGCAGTGCGACCATATCTACCAAAGTCCCCGCCACATCACTAGCTGCCCATCGCCCCCTGAACAACTCCTCACTGAGTTGCAGTTATGACTACAGACTAGTGCAAGCAGTGCGACCATACATACTAGTGTCCCCGCCACACCACTAGCTGCCCATCGCGCTCTGAACAACCCCTCACTGGGTTGCAGTTACGACTACAGACTAGTGCGTGCAGCGCGACCACATAGCCATGATACGTGTTCTATTTGCTGGTGGAGGCACCCTCCTCACCATCTTCCACATTTTGAAAATCTAACTCAGCAGACATTACTTGGAAAAATCTTTCGTACCTATGCGATCGTGGGGTACTTATAAGTTCTGTTTCCAATCAACGATTTCAATAGGTAACGATCGCCATTATCGCCATCAAACAACTCACCAATATTAAATTTTATTACTTTAGCTTACTTCTATCAAATTTAGATTTTTCGTAAATAGCACTCATTTCTATGTTCGTTACCACTTGTTCTCTTGAGAAGATTTAATAGTCTAGCCACACATACTATCAGAATCTCAAGCGAGCTCGTAACTATAGGTCACAGTGAACTTTAGTTTTGAAATAAAGACAAACTAGACATCATAATTTTAAAACCCTGATTTAAAATTTCTCAGCCCATTATAATAAACAATAATCGGGTTGTTTAGTTGTAAACGTAAGAAGTAGTTCGCACAATAATTGATAGATGGCGGTACACGCAACGCAACGCCACGTAGCGTATTAGTTCCCGCACTCCGCCATAGATGGAGTTGTGCAGTGACGTAACACTTGTGAATCGCGGTGGCAAGACTCTCCGTGAGTTGTATAAGACGTGTGTTTATTAAAATTAAAGCAAGTACTCTCATAGACAAAGGTGTTTTATTTGAGTCTTCCAGTAGTGGTAGTGAAGTAACAAGTTCAGTACCAAGTGGTGCATGAACATTTGGTCCTTCTAGCCGGATAGGTCGGCATAGAAACCAGGGTGGATCGCCCTGAAGTGCCGCTTAACAATCTTACATAGTAGTAAGATTGGTGCTCGAGTGGAGCTGCTGAGCTGTGCAAGCGCAGGTGTCAGCGCAGCACGCCGAGAGTTGCAGCGTTCTACGGTAGAGGGCGTGCCAGTCCTCTCTCCAGTGATATTGGATTGCGGTGTTTCCGAAGCAAAGTGTTGCAGTGTTTCCGGATTGCAGTGTCATATCACATACCAACGTGATATCAGTGTTGCAGTGTCATAGTGTCATAAAAATACGTATTACCTACGTAGTACCAGTATAAGTGTTCATGTAAATAATCGTGTTCGTAAGTGCAGTGTACGGCAAATAAAGGTAATCAAGAAAAAGAACTGTAAGTAGACGTTAATATTGACTTTAGAACTCTGAGACTTTTATATCTGTGTGTAGTTAGAACATTACTAGAATTTGACTGTTTATGTGTTTTGGTCACTATCGGCCAATTTATGTGTCTTGGTCACTATTAAACCTGCGTATATGTTGAGGACTGTGTACATAAAATACTGGGTGATAGATAGATAGGGTTCATTGACTCGTAATTATTGTTGCCATTGACTAGCAAGTCTTGTTATTTCCTCTTTAGTAAGTTTTAAATTCCGATCAATTCAACAACTATGGAGTCTTTGTCATCATTGGTCAAAATACAGTTAGTAAATAAAGGTTTAATTGAAAAGGGGTTAGTTAACTTTAAGAAATCTCCAAGGGAGAGACTTACCCCAACTTATGTAACAACTCGGTTAGAATCATTAGAAAGTCAGTGGAAGGACTTCAATCAAACTCACAAAAGTATTTTGTTACAAGCAACAGAGTCAGATATAGCTAGCAATACTTATTTTACCCAAGAGTTGTACGATACCATAGAAGAATTATATTTTACTTACAAGTCCCAATTAAAAGAACACATAGTTATATTTCAAGGCACATCTAGTTGTAATAACAGTTCAAATTCAAGTGCAAAGGTCATGTCAAATATTCGATTACCTAAAATCACACTGCCAACATTTTCCGGACTATACACTGAGTGGGCTTCGTTCAGAGATTTGTTTTTATCTTTAATTCATAAAAATGAAGCCTTGGACGACGTTCAAAAACTTCATTATTTGAAGGGTCATCTGACAGGGGAGGCAGAGCAGCTACTGCGCCATACCCCAGTAACCGCTTCGAATTATGAAGAGTGTTGGTCAATCTTAGTAAAACGATACGATAACAAACGATTTCTTGCTAATTGCATGTTAAAAAGATTTATGACTCAACCAAATATTAGTAAAGAAACAGCATCCAATATCAAGTCATTACTGGACAACACTGTAGATTGTTTGCAAGGGTTGCAGAACTTAGACATAGATATTCAGTCTTGGGACGCCATTGTAATTTATATAGTTAGTGAAAAGTTAGATTGTGAATCTCGTAAATTGTGGGAAACGAGGGTCAGTGCATTAGATGATTTACCAACATTTAACGAATTCAAAACATTCCTTGAATCCAGGTTCAGATCATTAGAATACTTAGATACAAAATCCAATAAGAATAACAAACCTCAAATGGTAAAATCATTTAATGTCACAACCCAACAATGCGTCGTTTGTTCTGGAGATCACAAATTGGTAAATTGTAAAGAGTTTTCAAAAAAGAATTGCAATGAACGTCGTGACCTCGTCCGAGTCAGCAACTTGTGCTTTAATTGTCTGGGAAAAAATCACTCTGTCTATAACTGCCGACAAAAAACCAAATGCAAAGTTTGTAAGAGAAAACACCACTCACTGCTTCACTTAGACGCTACTGTGGGTTGCTCTGATTCTAACAATAGGTTAGCAGAAGATAAGGTTGTGACAGCCGCGGTTGTCACATCTACAGCCCCAAGTGGGGAGGGTACCAAAGAATCGATAGGCAAACCCATTTGTTGTTTAGGTCAACTAGACCACAGTCTCGGATTGCTGGCGACAGCCCTGGTCCAAGTTGAATCTGATAGAACCGGTACCGCGCAGACTTTTAGAGCTCTGTTAGATCAGGGCTCTCAGGTATCATTGATTACCGAAGCCGCAGTTCAGTTTCTCGGGTTGCACAAGGTACCCACTCAAACTGGCATACATAGATTAGGCGATGACGAGGGAAGCTCAGTCCCCTCTAGGTCAATGGTGACATTCAAATTACAGTCTCGTCTAGATCCGAACTATTGTTCATATGTCAGTGCATACGTAATGAATAAACTCACTACAAATCTTCCTGAAAGGAAGATTATACAAGTTCCTCTGTCACTTGCAAATTTGCAATTAGCAGATCCTTCATTCCACACACCAGGAAAAATTGATCTGCTCTTAGGTGCACAAGTGATTGGAGAAGTTCTTTTAGAAGGTTTGGTCAAGGGTCCGCCTGGAAGTCCAGTCGCACAGAAGACCAAACTTGGATGGATCGTCTCAGGCGAAATCCAATCCTCAGCTGTCTCTAGGCCTGTATGTTATCATACAGTAGTACAATCAGCAGATGTCAATGACCTCATGCGTAAATTTTGGGAGTTGGAATCGGAGCCTTCAGTTCAACGTATTTTGAATGAGGAAGAACTGAAGTGCGAAGAATTCTACTCTAAGACCACCAAACGCGATGCAAGCGGGCGGTATATAGTGAAACTGCCGTTCAAAACTGAACACCCCAATTGCGCACTTGGAGGGTCATCCGAGGTCATTGCTCGCAGACGTTTTCTCAACCTAGAGAGAAGATTAGAAAAAGAACCAGAACTTAGGGCACAGTACAGGGCTGTTATCAATGAGTATATTCAGTTGGGACACGCTGAAGTTGTCCCACCGGCGGAATTAAATGCTGATGCATTCTACCTGCCACATCACGCAGTGGTACGTGACGATAAAGTCACAACCAAGGTTAGGGTCGTCTTTGACGCTTCATGTTCTGGCCACAATGGTGTATCCTTAAATAAGGAATTAATGGTGGGCCCAACCCTATAACCCGATTTGCGTCAAGTTATTATGCGATGGCGGCGCCATCCTATTAGTTTAGTTGCGGACATAGTCAAAATGTACCGTCAGGTTGTGGTTAGTAAAGAGGATGCTGATTACCAACGCTTTCTGTGGCGTGACAATTCAGATGCAGAGTTAGAACATTTCCGACTCATGCGTGTCACATTCGGTACAGCTTCCGCTCCGTACCTGGCCGTCCGTACACTACAGCAGCTTGCTCATGATGAAGGAAGCAATTATGCCTTGATAGGCGATCGAATTCTTAAGGATTTTTATGTCGACGATTTTTTATCGGGCTGTGAATCTATTGCCGAGGGTCAACAGATACATCAACAAATGAACGAGTTGTTGAGTCGCGGAGGCTTCCAGCTTCAGAAGTGGTCCAGCAGTAACGCTGATTTGCATAGTAAAATAAAGGATGGACCATTAACTGAAAATTTAGAGTTAAAATCGGATGCAGTTATGAAAATCTTAGGTCTCACTTGGGATAGGCTAACTGACACTTTCAAATATACTGTGAATCTTCCTCCGCTTGAAGCCCCTGTGACTAAACGCAAAGTAGTGTCAGATATCGCTCGTTTATTTGATCCTCTCGGTTGGTTGGCACCTGTTGCTGTCACAGCCAAGGTGTTCATTCAGCGTCTGTGGTTAGTAGGAATTGAATGGGACGATGAACTTCCTGATCAGCTCTTAAAGGAATGGATCACGTTTAGAAACAACCTTTATCACGTGCAAGAGTTTAGATTACCGCGTTGGATCCGTACAAGTAAAAGTGACGTCCTTTTAGAGCTGCATGGATTCTCAGACTCCTCTAATATTGCTTATGCGGCAGTAGTTTATACTCGGTGCGTTGACTCTGATGGGAATGTACAGGTTAGTCTTGTAGCCTCAAAGACCAAGGTGGCCCCTGTCAAACAGGTATCCATACCTCGTTTGGAGTTATGTGGTGCAGTGCTTTTATCAAAACTCCTGCGGGAAGTGTCAGACACTGTAGGCTTGTCCCGCAACTACTACTAATGATGTACAATGATTAGGTGAAGACGCTGGCACCCTAAACACAAGTTAAATCTTACATGGGGTGCCAGAGCTCGACAATAACTGTTGTTTCACTAGTTGCATAGTATTTACATATTTGTGATTTCTTTTTGTACAATTTATTGTGGCAATAATTTTTTTTTTTTTTTTTTTTTTTTTTTTTTTTTTTTTTTTTTTTTTTTTTTTGTAGGCGTACGTAAAGAAAACGTTCACGCATGGACCGACTCAACAGTAGTGCTCGCCTGGTTAAGCAGCCATCCCAGCCGCTGGAAAACCTTTGTTGGGAATAGAGTATCCGATATACTCACTTTTATGGACAGTAATCAGTGGTCTCACGTTCAGTCCAAAGACAATCCCGCAGATGACAATGCGCGTCGCGCGGCGTGAATCCCTCAGAGTGCACAAACTTGGTATTATGGACGCAGGGACCTAGTTGGTTACAAAAGGTAGAAATCAACTACAACAGAAAGTTGATCAAAGAAACCAACTTAGAGGAGAAAGGGGTACTAGCATGCAATGTCGTAACGAAGGAAATCGATGGGGATTCTATTATAAACAAATATTCAAGTTTGAGGAAACTTACCAGAGTAATCGCCTACTGTAGAAGATTTTTAAATTTTAAGAACAAAAATGACACTGTTAAATTCAATACCTTTTTAACACACACTGAAATTAACGTAGCATTGTTTACCTGCATAAAGTTATGTCAACAAAAACATTTTATAGCAGAAATTGAAATGCTGAAAGCAAAGGGAAAATTAGAGAAGGCAGGAGTACTCAACTCGCTCAATCCTTTTTTAGATAAAGATCAGCTCCTAAGAGTTGGCGGCAGACTTCATAAAGCCAATCTTCATGAAGATACTAAGCATCCTCTTATTATTCCTCATAATTCGCATTTAACCAATCTTTTGATTGCTGACGCCCATGCGCTCATTGCATGGCGGTCCTCAGTTAGTTTTGAATTACTTGAGATCCAAATACTGGATTATTAATGCAAAGGGAGTTATTAGGCAATATGTTCGCAAATGTGTTAAGTGCATGCGATATTCTGCTCGGCCTGTAGCTCCATTGATGGGTTCATTGCCTTCAACTAGAGTCAACGCTAGTAGACCTTTCCTTAAAAGTGGTGTTGACTATGCAGGACCCATTAGTATCAGGTCAACCAAAGGTCGCGGTCACCATGCCATCAAAGGCTATATTTGCTTATTCATATGCATGGCCACACGGGCCATACACTTGGAGGTGGTAAGCGACATGACCTCACAGGCCTTTCTAGCAGCCTTTAAGCGGTTTACTGCTAGGAGAGGTCATTGTCAGGAAATATGGAGCGATAACGGTACTACCTTTGTCGGAGCCAATAAAGAATTAAAATCATTGTTTAATCACGAACGAGTTGGTGTAAAGGCTGACATTTCGGAGTGGTTGGCAACGAATGGAACAACCTGGCACTTCATCCCACCTCACTCGCCAAACTTTGGAGGACTTTGGGAGGCAGGGGTGAAGTCCTGCAAACATCACTTCAAACGAGTGGTCGGAAACAACACTCTTACATTTGAGGAGATGTCAACAGTGCTAGCCCAGACCGAAGCATGCCTCAACTCCAGACCAATTTCGGCCATAAGTTGTCATCCAGAAGACCCATGTCCTCTCACTCCGGGACATTTTTTGATAGGAGAGCCGCTGCTACTTCCACCGGAGTCGGACTTCGAAACGTCAAATATAAGTAATTTACGTAGATGGCAATTGACACAGCGTTTGGTTCAGAATTTCTGGCACAAGTGGTCCCGAGAGTATCTCGTTCAGTTCCATCAGAGGAACAAATGGACTCATCACACTGTAGAACCAAAAATAGGTGATGTAGCATTGGTTATGGAGGATGATTTGCCTCCCGCGAGATGGCTCCACGGGTTAATTCTCGAAAAACATCCTGGCTCGGACAAGGTCACACGAGTAGTGTCACTACGCTGTAAGGGAACAATTTATTAAGAGACCTGTGTCAAAGTTAATTGTACTCCCAATAACCACTTAAATAAGATGGAAATTTAGTGTATTGTGTATATTTTTGTGTTGTATGTACATCTCCTTTGTTTATCTTTGTTTATTTTATGTCAAAGGGTTTTGGTGTTTATTTCGTATTGTCATGTTTTTGTTAGAGCGTAATTGTGTCAATGTTAAAATTGTGTAATGTGTAAGATTTGATTTTGTTAATTTATTTTACAGTCCACGTTCGAATAATCATTGTTACAAAATCAATCAATCAATGTAAGCATTTGCATAATTTACTGGTTTTGGATCCACTCGCTTCACGGTGGGCTGCTTGTCAATTATTTGTCACAATTGTTTAGTTCTTAAACCTTTGGCTCAATTTGTGTGTAGTAACATGTTATGTTATGGACAATCTGTCCATGGTGGGCGGGATGTTTAGTTGTAAACGTAAGAAGTAGTTCGCACAATAATTGATAGATGGCGGTACACGCAACGCAACGCCACGTAGCGTATTAGTTCCCGCACTCCGCCATAGATGGAGTTGTGCAGTGACGTAACACTTGTGAATCGCGGTGGCAAGACTCTCCGTGAGTTGTATAAGACGTGTGTTTATTAAAATTAAAGCAAGTACTCTCATAGACAAAGGTGTTTTATTTGAGTCTTCCAGTAGTGGTAGTGAAGTAACAAGTTCAGTACCAAGTGGTGCATGAACACGGGTAGTAAAAGAAATAAAATTTGCAAAAATAACGCTTATTATCATGTCGCAAAGACATGGTTCAGTACACAACGCTGGTACTACCCATACCCTGTATACGTACTATCGCTTGTGTACGTATACCAATGAAATTACAGATAGCTTGACAAGAGAACATTCAGCACCGAAATCAAAATAAAAATAGTACGACTCACCGGATTGTGGCAATTTCTCGCAAACACCTGCCACTTGGCAGTTATCAACCGTTGCACACCAGACATCTCTGAGCTCTCATAAAACTCCATTACGTTACCACCAACGTTTTGGGCATTTTGAAACCTTGTCATCGCCTGCAGAGTAGATGTTGTCCTGATATCTTCTCATCGCCTGCAGAGTAGAGGCTACAGTCTTGAAACCTTGGGCGTTCCGCAAGCGCACGCAGCTCCGGCTGCGCCGCACGTAGCTCCAGCAGCGCCACAGGCCATTGATGTGATTCACCACGCAGCTAGCAACGCGCTCCGCAAGCGCATCTTGCGCGCTCTGCAAGCGCACCTTCCGCGCTCCGCAAGCACACCTTGCATGTTCTGTAAGCGCACCTCGCTGGCCAAACAACAGCCAGCACTGTCACGCGCCAAGCATCAGCCAACACTGTCGCGCGTCAAGCAACAGCCAACACTGTCGCGCGTCAAGCAACAGCCAGCACTGTCGCGCGCCAAGGATCAGCCAGCCCTGTCGCACGCCAAACATCAGCCAGCACTGTCGCGCGCCAAGCAACAGCCAGCACTGTCGCGCGCCAAGCAACAGCCAGCACTGTCGTGACAACGCCGCGTCCAGCAGCACGTGCACGTCTGCAGCCCACTCCTGCAGCGTACTATCACGCGGAGCGATCTCTTCAGCGTCAGCAAATGAGCGCACCTTGTGACATGGCGTTTACTTCCAGCCTCACTGCCCGTACATCCAGCATTTACAGGAGCTCATACAAAGACAATGAACAACTACACACATAATGGCAGAAAGTGACTGTTATTCTGTTCTTTGATTTATAACGAGATTGTGAGCAGTGTAGTTCTTTATCCAACTTCTGATGTCGGAGACAGCGACGGCAGAGCGGTAGGGTCGACAGCATCTTGGTGTGGTGGTACAGGTTCCATTTCATAGGTGAGTTTTGAATTGAAGCACGACGTGTAGATATACCCTCCAATCTTCGTAATAATAATTTAAATAGGCAAACCGACAGTTTCAGTTCGGAGATGTGCCTTGGCCCGCGTCTCTATGAAAAAGTGACCGTTCGTCGAACCCCACTTTCCAAAGCGACTCTGTCCATGTGACGCCATCACAAAATAACGTCACAAGCGTTCGCCCCTCTACTACGTAAATCAAATCAGCAACTTCTATTAAAATTATATCGACGATCTCCGACATATATATATATATATATACAGATGGAGCGAAAGAAGTTTCACTTCAGTCGTGTGGTCATAAGCACACTCGTATTTTTTATTGGTGCGGTGACCTCACAAATACGGTAGTGTTGTCGGCCGTCTTGACGTACTGCTTCCACCTCCAGAGCATGCGTCAAGGCTGCCTTTAGAGTCTGATGGTGACCCAGGCGATCTGCAGCCCTGACTTCCGCATCTCGGATTCCATCCGTAAAAGCTTGCACCGTAGTAGCATCAATTAATCCCGGTGTAGATGCATACGCCCTCCGAACAATACGTTCTATTTTCGTTGCCCATTGTTGCAAACCCTCGCTGCTCTTCTGTGTGCGGTCGCGGAGTTGAGTCCTGTAGACATGTTCGAGATGTTTCTCTCCATATCTAGACTCCAACGCTTCTAACAAACAGGCTAGGGTATTGCATTCGCCGGAAATATTCTCGAGGATTTGTACCGCCTCACCCCGCAGAGCAAGCGTAAGGGCGGTTACCGCTTGATCGTCGTCCCAATTGTTGGCTTTTGCGACCTTTTCAAATTGAAGACGGATCAATCACCACCACAATCATATCCGCTGGTTCCAGGAATAGTGGTGGTACTAGGGGCACTCGCATTAGTCGGTGTTACGACGGCCGCATCTTCTAAGGGTACAGGGACACCAAACGATTCTTCCTCTTGACGCGCCAAATCCAGCGCTGCTTGTCGTCGCGTGCGAATTCTTTCGTCTTCCCTTGGCGTGACCGGCATTCCGCTTCTGACACCAATTGTTACGGGCTAGGGGTACTAAAACGCCGGTTAAAGGTTGCGAAGTTTATTGGCAACGAAGGTACAGTCGATTGTAGGCAATGACAAGTAGAATGATGCTGACGTTGCACCGAAGTCTTCACTTACGTCCACGATGTCCGTATTGTAAACACACAATAACACTACAGATGTTACTTCACGTAGTACTCACAGTTCTCGTTACAGTTGTCGTAGTAGGTATTCTCAAAGATCACTTCTTAAGTATCGCTTGTTTTCGTCTCGGTAGTCAAATGCAGACTGAGTCTGCGCTGGCGTCACGGCGCTATATATAGGCCAGCTGATCGAACATTCCAGAATCGTCTAGACGTAATAATAATAGCGCATAACTTCGAGTACATTCAGTAGGTACCTACGGTAATTCCCGGGAACGGGTTTCTAGAAATTTCGATGTCGTCACTTAGTTGACAAAATTGATGAAACCTGTACCATTCGATAGGCCACCGTAAGTCTAGGAATGCGTTTTTATATTGCACCTATACAATGTCTAGGTCTCGAGTTATAGTGCTTAAAAGTTACGCACTACATGTCACGCGATATTGAACCTTATGCCCTCGACATAAGGTGCATTCGTAACAATATGTATAATACTTTCACGTGTGCGAAGCCGGGGCGGGTCGCTAGTATTACATAAGACAGTCGCCAAAACGCCCGCCCTTCGCCACTTCCTAGTGCTTTCGTTGAGAAGTAGCGGAATAAACTGGGGACACACGACTTTATACAATACTATGTACTGTAGGTATAGTAATGTACACAATAAAACACACCAACGATGAAATTATTTATCATACGCCAGCTGGCCACGATAAAATACCAGCAAAACAAAAAGAAAAATAAAATATCATTAAAATATAAAAATATAACGTGTCAATAAGGTAATTCTGGAGAAAGAACACAAACATTGTCTTGAGTTAATCAGAGCGACTAGCTATTCTTATCATTTAAATAGGCATTTACGGAATAATAAGCCTTTGAGCAAAGCTTGGATTTGATTTGTGCTTTAAATGCACTGTAAGGCAATTTGCCTGCAGCGATTTTCCTGTCTGAATACAATTTAAGTATCTTCAAGGTTAGAGTGAATAGGCTCATAATAATAAACTAGTACGCTTTACCATTAACGATTACAGCACCGCTTATTAGCAGGCGGAATCGCGCTCAAGCACTACTTAGTTTATAACATTAAAAAGTTTTCCCAAAGACAGCGACTAAAATATATTCCCAAAGAGCTGTTTCATATTTTATGCGTAAATATAGTCCATTATTGTTAAAGCCAACACCTGCACCATGTCTAAACCGTAACAATTATTAATAGCTAAGCTTGACCTTACTGACTGACCGACCTTCTGACAATTCAAAAGTGCCTGTTTATTTGAAATAAATGCTTTGATCCGGATTTTGATTTTTTTTTTGAAATAACGGCAATTGCCGGGACAGATTGCAGTGGGATCTAGATTCTAGCCAATTTGAATATCTGTAACAGTTAATGCGCTCAATTATTACCTCCACAGCAGCTACAGCTAATTGTTGCGCAATATAAATATATATATATATAAACACCTCTTTGGGCACTTAGTTGATCCAGCCACGATGCCGTTCATTATAGACTCCACCTTTAGCACGGAATAACTTGACTCCCGTTGCATATTTCTTGGGCGGAGTGGCAACGTCGCATTCTATTTAGGGATGTGGCCAAACATATTCGTCGATTGGGACATATACTCGACAAAATTTTTTCAGCTATTTCATGCATTAGTGGATCCGTAACGGCAAAATTTTTTGAACTCACGAGGACTTTTTAGCTCTGAATATATTCCAAAAATCAATAACTTGTGTTGATCCTTTTATATACTCGCACTTCCAGTAATACTTCTTTTGATCCGATACCTATACCGTAACGGTTGATCAATTATGAATTTATTAAACCTAATCTAGAAATTTTATATTCGCAATGCTCCATACATTGTAAGATCAATATATATTTGTTAACATTTCATGCATTAGTGGATCCATAACGACCATTTTTTTTTAAATGCACGAAGGCGTTTTGGCTCGTAATATATTTCAAAATTCATTTACTTATGTTGATCCGTTTAGCTCTCATACTTCGTAATAGTTATTTTGATCTGAATAGGTACTGATACCGTACCGGTCGATCAATTATGTTTAGTATGAACTCAAAGTTATTGTTTTTAATATTTAATTAGGTTGAATTTTACGTATGGGGTTTTTATACTTTATTTCTAATTTATCATTTATTTAAAGTTTTTAAATTCATGGAAACCAAACTAATGTGTCCAAAGACGATATCGCCGCTGTATGTTTTGTGCTGAAAATATTGTGTGGACGGCCTCGGTTACATTCAATGCAATCAATACTGCTTGTAAGGTTCCTTTGGTAGAAATTGTATGCGAATACATATTATTATTAAGTTTTAAGGGTTGAACTTTGCGTAGCCGTTTTTTTAGGCATTAATCAGGTAGAAAGAAAAATTGTTTATTCCACTCAAACAGAACGCACCTTATTATAATAATACGCTAAAACAATACTAATCACATAATAAAGAAGAAAAAACACACAGGATAGCCTCCGTGGCGTAGCGGTAGCGAACGCGGCCATTGCGCAGGGAGGCGCGGGTTCGATCCCCGCACAATGCAAATATTTGTATGCATGAATATGAATATTGGCACTAGTCTGATCGTGCCTCGGAAAGCACGTTAAGCCGTTGGTCCCGGTTGCCATACGAACATCTAGTGGCAGTCGTTACGGGTTGTTGGAGCCCTCAAAAGTCCAAATAATTGTTCTAACTGCAATGCTTAGATATCGCCTTCGGGTTATGGAGGTCAGACGGCATTCGCTTCACAGAAAATATCGAAGTTTAGCCAAAATCAGCAGTTAGACTGGTAAAACGGACCCCAGACTCCAAAGCTGAAAAGCTACGGATGCGACTGGGATTAACGCTGAGATGATGATGATGAAAGAAAAAAAAAAACAAAAATATAATTTACTAAAAAGCCAAGCTCAAAATAAAACAATGTTTTCTTGATGTCATAACCCGGGTCAGGAGTTTTGGCGGGAAAGCTAAGCTAAGTGTCACGTTAATTTTTCATTGGAAGTTTAAATTATTTATAGAGTTGTTTATGATTTATGTAGTAAAAAGTAAATAATTCATAAAGAACATTGAGATATCACAGCGTAGTGTGTACAATAAACATGTGTACCTCATTGATAATATTTTTGTAAATTAAAAAGATAAACTCAACCGCACGTTAGTGGAAATATAATCAGATTTGCTACTTAGTAATAAAGGTAATAAAGTTCTAAGTACATTTATCCGCCGAAGTGCGTTTGACATTGTGGTGGAGTTTTCTCAGTCGACTCAAAGTTAAACATACCTACGTGTATTATAAAAATAATTTCACTTAATCGTGTTATATTTTAGTGAAAGAAAGCGCTGTTTTCTAATGATTTGTGGTAGGTACTGGAACGCGTTAGACACATGGAATGTAAACTTTAGCGGTCGCAATTTCGAATTAGGTAGTCTGCGTTTCATTCCAGCGTCCTAGTTTGAATTTCTTTCAAAAAAAAAAAACAAACGATATTCGAAACATGAAACACCAAGGAGGTAACTAATAAAAGGTTTTATTTAAATTTCAGACTGTCTTGCAAATCGACAGTAGTAGACTGTTTATTGAAAAAAAAAACAAAGGAACATCATAATAGCGCCATAGCGAGGGAAAAATTGTTATTGTTCATTATTCATCTTAAAAAAACTTATAAAATAAAATTATGTTTTTTATTTCCGCGGATTGTTTGAGAAAAGTAGTTAGTAACTGCTAGCGTGATTTGACCGTATACTGCTTCATCATCATCATCATCATCAACCTTTTTATCGTCCCACTGCTGGGCACAGGTCTCCTCTCATACAGAGAAGGATTGAGCGTAATCACCACGCTTGCTCAATGCGGGTTGGCGATTTCAGACTTAAAGTCCAGGTTTCCTCAAGATGTTTTCCTTCACCTTCAGTCATTGGTGTCCAAGATATACTTAGAAAGTACATATAACTTTAGAAAAGTTACATTGGTACTTGCCTGACCTAGAATCGAACCCGCGCACTCATACTTGAGAGGCTGGTGTTTTTACCACTAGGCCACCACGACTACTACACACGTATACTCCTTAGTATGATAGTATTGTCATCGGCAGCAGCGCGGGCGTTGAGAAAAGAGGTTTCGACCTTGGGCCTTTTTTCTAACACCGGGAATGAACTTATATTGGAAGTAAAAAGTTAGTAATCAATGTTAAAATCCTATAAAAATTAAATTGTCAACAAAAAAATTATTGACTTTAAAAGAAAGGAGGATGTTCACAATTCGTCGCAATCTTTTTTTATGTATGTTCACCGATTACTGTAAGACGCCTATACCCGTTACCAAAATTATTTTTTATTTGAAAGAGTGGTCCCATAGTCACCAGAGAAATCAAGGAAAACAATTGTTTTTATCAAAATTTTCTGGGGCAACTAGTGCATTTCAAGGTATTTACAATTTAATAATGATCTGGAGTAGATCTGATGATGTAGTAGATATGAAGCCGAGAGACACTTGAGGGAACTTCTCGACAATTCACAACAGCTACCTTGTGTTTGAGCTTGATTAATTTGTATTAATAAGAACTTTACTTTTTTTAACGTATTCCGATATTGTTAAGATGCAGATAATGCCACTGCATTATCCGCATCAATATTGCTGTAATAATGCTATATTACTATTTGCAAGTATTTTGTATTGTTTGTTGTCCCATAATTAATAAAAAAAATAAACCTAGATGGGTTGTAACTGTCATTAGGACTCTGATGATGAATAAAAAGGCCAGTTCAGGGAACTCCTCAACCGTTTACAGTAGTTCCCTTGTGTTTAGAATAATTAATATATACAGTATGTTAAGAAAGCCCTGTCCGACCCGTGAATGTGTTGTTAGGTATCGATAACTGATTCTACTAATGGATACAAAACCGGGCTAAACTTAAAAAAAAATCTCCAAAAATAATAAATATTATTTCGCAAAAAGAGGTAACTAAATAAATGTGCGTTAAGCTTCCTTCCGCGGGCGGCGGGCGGCAGGGGACGCGGCATGTGGTCGCATCGCTATTCGCTCATAATAATACCGGTGTTGTCACTTTTTTAAAAATTACCAAATTTCGGGGAAGTTGCAATTAATTCGTGGGAAAAAAACATTATTTCAAAATTCATTTGTATTGGGACTATGATGATTACGTAAAATTTTATATTATATTTGGTCACGTGTTTACCTAACCTTTATTATCCTTATGGGTCGGACAGGGTTTTCTTAACATACTGTATTGATGAGCAATTTTCACCCATATGGATTATTATGAAAATCTGCAGTAGATTTGATGATGAAAACCATAGACAGTCGAGGGAACTCTCCAACGATTCACAGCAGCCACCTTGCGTTTGTGCTTGATTAATTTGTATTGATAAGAAATTTACACCTACATATCGATCTCCGTGGCGCAGCGGTCAACACGCCTGCCTGCGACGAGGAGGCCCCGGGTTCGATCCCCGCCCAGCTCATGATGGAAAACGATCTTTTCCTGATTGGCCTGGGTCTTGGATGTTTATCTATATATGTAGCTATTATAAAATATAGTATCGTTGAGTTAGTATCCCATAACACAAGTCTCGAACTTACTTTGGGGCTAGCTCAATCTGTGTGATTTGTCCGTATTTATTTATTTATTTATATGTGGGTTTAAATGAAGGTCTGTGAGTCGTGTCCGTAAATTTGGTGATGAAGACCAACAGGAGTAGAGGAATCTCCTCAAAATCTTACAGCATTGAAGTTTAGCACTAAAGAATCAGTACCTACTCGTCACGCTTATGCAACAATCAATTAAAATCAAGAAACTGAATTTAATATACTTTTTAAAATACTTCGAGGTGAAATAAACTGTCCACAGCTCCTTAATTCTTTTAGGTTTAGTGTGCCATCTAGATATCCGCGTAAGCCAGTTCAACCTCTCTCGGCCCCTTTTAGGCGCACAGATTTCGGTAAATCATCACCTATCCCCCGTCTCTGTCGTTTATTAAACAAATGCAGTGAATCTGTGGACGTACACTTTGACTCTTTGTCACAGTTCCGGAGGAAGTTGGCTGAACTGAATTAGTCTGCTCTGCTCCACCTCTTCCCTTTTATTTGCTACTTGTTTGTTTTTATTTTTAAATTTTATTAGATTTAAGTATTTTGCATTTTGTAAAGTAATATTTTATTTTATTTTTTTATCTTTAGATTGGATTAATACTTGTTATGTATAGTTTTATTAACCACTGTCCATAACGCTCCTCTAATTGTACGCTGTAGCTACCTTAGTATGTTGTGCAACTAGCTAAGATCTTATAATTATCAACTGTACATTTAAGTGTTGTAACAATAACTGGTGGCTCTAATAAATATAAATAAATAAAAGTTGCGTACTCGCTTCGTGTCTAGGCATTGCTCATACTTTCATTTTGATCTCGTACTACAGTAAGTACTTTTTTTTTTGTTCCTAAAAACGAATATACTAATACCAAAGATACACCGACTTCCGAAATTAGTTATTTTTAACTTTGTATTGTTTTTTGGAAGACGGTTGTTGTTTTTCTATTTTTTTTTTTTATTTTACGCTTTTGTGTTGTGAAAAATACTGCTCAGCTGCATCCGGGCAGAATGAATGCTGATGTTAATATTGTTGGGAAAAGGCCTGTAAGAAAACCACGTAACCAGTGTAAATTGTTGAGGAATTCCCTCGAATGCCTATAGTCTTCATCATCAGATTTACTACACACCATCATTTTAACCCATATAGGTGCAAAGTTCTCATCAATATAAATGTATTAAGTCCAAACACAAGGTACCTACTGTTAACCATTGAAGAGTTCCCTGAACTGGCCTTTGTTGAAGTGACACTTCTTTATCGGCGTTGAAAAAAATTTACCGTCACATTTTTCGGTTACGCGCCACCTTTTTATAAACTTTTTTTTACTATATTTACCCACCTCGAAGTCCTTCCCCATATCCCTACCTGAAATCCCGGATATCTCGGAAACGGCTGGGAATTTCAAAATTCTGACAAAATTTTCCCTCCCCCTTACTAACCCCCTCCCAGCCGGAACCTATATTCAGATAGGACCCCTAGACCCCCATTTTGACCCCATAGTACCTGACCCCCAATACCCATATAGCACATACATTCCGAGATTCCAGTGACCTGTCCCCTCCCACTCTCCCCTCATGTTGTGACCCCAGGTGGACAGGATCCTCCCAACACTTAGACAAACCCCCCTCACCTACCCCTCCCCCCCCCTAGACTCAACCTAGACTCCCTACCCCTCTCCTCTACACTCCCTTACCCCCCCCCCCCCACTTGCCCCTCAGGCCACCTCACCCCCCCCCGCGGCCTATCTCGGGATCCGGAGGTCCTAGACTAGCCGAGTTTGGGCTCTTCGGATTCGGGAGGAAGAGCCCAACATTCTGGCCCCGGGGGATTCCGCATCCCGCACCCCGCGTTTCGCATTCCACGCTGACTCACCTGGTGCTGGCGCGTGCAATTGTTGGGTCATACATGGGCTGTATCTTTAGTTTAGTTTTAAATTTGGTGTTGTATTTAGTCGTGGACCGTCCCCCTATTGGGGACGCTAAGTTTTAATCTTTATTAATGTTATTTCACGCGCCACGCGCGTTACGCGCCTTCTTTTACTAAGAAGTTTCACTTCTTACGTGTGTACACTAGTACACGCACACATTTTTTTTTATCACCAGAACCTTCATGACAGTCGTAACCCATCTTTTGAAAAGTTCTTATCAATACAAATTAATCAATCACAAACTCAAGGTAGCTGCTGTGAATTATTAAGGAGTTCCGTTGACTGTCTAGGGTCTTCATCATCAGATCAACTGCAGACCTTCATTTTAACCCACATAGTTGTAAAGTCTTTTTTTTATATTTTTAAACTAGCGCTTGACCGCAATCCCGCCTGATGGTAAGCAGTGATGCGATCGTTGATGGTAAAGCGCGCTAGTTTATTAAGAACCTATTCACTCAGAAAAACTGAGCGAATAGGAAGAAAGACGGCAGTTGAGCAAGGTGATGCAATGTTAAACCCAACAACACGACCCAACGATGCTGCGCCAGAGGGAGATTGATCTGAAGACCCTCCAGGACCAAACTCCCAACACAACAATATTTGGCGAATCGTACCCGGCACACATCGCAACACAACTGCTCAGACCCGTCCTCCGTACGGCTTCACCAGACATCATGCCGGAACACGACGAATCGCTTGGCGGCAAGACTTTGTCTGGTCGGTGGTAACTTCTGCCGGCATTCTTCTTCTTCATCAATATAAATGAATTAAATCCAAACAGAAAGTAACTACTGTAAACCTTTGAAGAGTTCCCGGAACTGGCCTTTGTTTTCATCATCAGAGCCTTAATGACAAACACAACCCATCTTGGTTCAAAAAAGTTCTTATTAATACCAATTAATCAAGCACATACTCAAGGTAACTGCTATGAATAGTTGAGGACTTCCTTCGACTGTCTCCCGGCTCCATCACCAGACCATTATCAAATTGTAGTTCTTTGAAATACTTAATGAAAATACTTAGAAATGCACAAGTCGCTCCTACGATTCTTGGAAGTTCCTCTTGATTTCTCTAGTCTTCTATCATCAGATCCTGACTTGGTGACTATGGGACCAATTGGAAAGTTTACCACTTCAAACAAAAAAGAATTTAGCAAATCAGTCCAGGTGTCTCAGATTAATATCTAAGATTAATAAAGTGAACATACATAAAAAACAAAACGGCTGCTTAACCAATCGCTTCGCGCCCTTGGCAAATGCTGCGCCCTGATTGGCCCATTTGAATTGGATCAACAACTGCCCAGACGCCAAAAAGGTGGATTTGTATAAAACAGCCCTTAATTATTGTTATTGGCTATTATTATTCAACGTGACGCATGTGGCTCCGAACGGAACAACATATTTATGGACAAATGGCATCGGATCAACAAAAGGCCCCCGGATCAACAAGTGAAAATGGATCAACAAATTACTACCTATACGGCACGTCTGAGCCACAAAGTGCCCAAAGGGATATCTATATATATATATATATAGATATCCCTTTGGGCACTTTGTGGCTCAGACGTGCCGTATAGGTAGTAATTTGTTGATCCATTTTCACTTGTTGATCCGGGGGCCTTTTGTTGATCCGATGCCATTTGTCCATAAATATGTTGCTCCGTTCGGAGCCACATGCGTCACGTTGAATAATAATAGCCAATAACAATAATTAAGGGCTGTTTTATACAAATCCACCTTTTTGGCGTCTGGGCAGTTGTTGATCCAATTCAAATGGGCCAATCAGGGCGCAGCATTTGCCAAGGGCGCGAAGCGATTGGTTAACCAGCCGTTTTGTTTTTTATGTATGTTCACTTTATTAATCTTAGATATTAATCTGAGACACCTGGACTGATTTGCTAAATTCTTTTTGGTTTGAAAAGGCAAACTTTCTAAATGGTCCCTTAGTCAAGATCTGATGATGAAAGACTAGAGAAATCAAGAGGAACTTCCAAAAATCGTAGGGGCGACTAGTGCATTTCTAAGTATCTTCATTAAGTATTTCAAATAACTATAATTTGATAAAGGTCTGATGTAGCTGATGATGGAGCCGGGAGACAGTCGAAGGAAGTCCTCAACGATTGATAGCAGTTACCTTGAGTTTGTGCTTGATTAATTTGTATTAATTAGTACTTTACACCAAGATGAGTTGTGACTGTCATTAAGACTCTGATGATGAAAACAAAGGCCAGTTCCAGAAACTCCTCAAGGTTTACAGTAGCTACTTTGTTTTTGGACTTAATTCCAATACCCATATAGCACATACAGTCCGAGATGCCAGTGTCCTGTCCCCTCCAACTCTCCCCTCATGTAGTGACCCCAGGTGGACAGGATCCTCCCTACACTTAGACAACACCCCTCCCCCCTCCCCCTAGACTCAACCTAGCCTCCCACCCCTCTCCTCTAAACTCACTTACCCCCCCCCCACTTGCTCCTCAGGCCACCTCACCCCCCGGCGGCCTATCTCGGGATCCGGAGGTCCTAGACTAGCCGAGTTTGGGCTCTTCGGAATCGGGAGGAAGAGCCCAACATTCTGGCCCCGGGGGATTCCGCATCCCGTACTATATTTACCCACCTCGAAGTCCTTCCCCATATCCCTACCTAAAATCCCAGATATCTCGGAAACGGCTGGGAATTTCAAAATTCTGACAAAATTCCCCCCACCCCCCATACTAGCCACCCCCCCGCAGCCGGAACCTCCCCCATTTTGACCCCATAGTACCTGACCCACCAATACCCATATAGCACATACATTCCGAGATTCCAGTGTCCTGTCCCCTACCACTCTCCCCTCATGTTGTGACCCCAGGTGGACAGGATCCTCCCAACACTTAGACAACCCCCCCCTCACCTACCTCTCCCCCTCCCCCTAGACTCAACCTAGCCTCCCCACCCCTCTCCTCTACACTCCCTTACTCCCCCTCCCCACTTGCTCTCCAGGCCACCTCACCCCCCCGCGGCCTATCTCGGGATCCGGAGGTCCTAGACTAGCCGAGTTTGGGCTCTTCGGAATCGGGAGGAAGAGCCCAACATTCTGACCCCGGGGGATTCCGCATCCCGCATCCCGCATTTCGCATTCCACACTGACTCACCTGGTGCTGGCGCGTGCAATTGTTGGGACATACAGGCTGTATCTTTAGGTTAGTTTAGTTTTAAATTTGGTGTTGTATTTAGTCGTGGACCGTCCCCCTATTGGGGATGCTAAGTTTTAATCTTTATTAATGTTATTATATTGAAGTAAAACTTCTTGGCCATCTTTTTCTAAGAAATTTCACTTCTTACGTGTGTACACTAGTACACGCACACATTTTTTTTGTTTCTAAAAACGAATATACTAATACCAAAGACATACCCGACTTCGGAAAATAGTTATTTTTTACGTTGTAGTGTTTTCCGGAAGACGGTTGTTTTTTTTTACACTTTTGTGTTATGAAAAGTACTGTGCAGCTGCATCCGGTCAGAATGAACGCTGATACTAATATAGTTGGGAAAAGGCCTGTAAACAAACGACGTAATTTTGAATAATGTTATTTTTACCCGTAATTTTGGTTTAAAAACGAAACCACTGAACCGATTTCTATAAAATTCCTACGAGGTCAAAATGAATGTATGAACAATGCTAGATATGACGCGATTACGCAATTTAAATTCAGTTTCTTGATTATAATTGATTGTTGCTTAAGCATGACATGCAGGTACTGGTTCTTCAGTGATAAACTTCAATGCTGTAAGTTTTTTAGGAGTTTCCTCGACTCCTGTTGCTCTTCATCATCAGATTTACGGACACGACCGACAGACCTTCATTTTAACCCACATAGGTGCAAAGTTCCAATCAATACAAATTAATCAAGCACAAACGCAAGGTGGCTGCAGGGGATCGTTGAGGAGTTCCCTCGTCTGTCTATGTTCTTCATCATCAAATCTACTGCAGATTTTCATAGTAATCCATATGGGTGAAAATCGCTCATCAATATACATTAATTAAATTCAAACACAAGGAAACTACTGTAAACCGTTGAGGAGTTCCCTGAAGTGGCCTTGGTATTTATCATCAGAGCTCTAATGACAATTAAAACCGATCTAAGTGTAAAGTTCTTATTAATACAAATTAATCAAGCTCAAATACAAGGTAGCTGCTATGAATTCCCGAGGAGTTCCCTCAACTGTCTCCCGGCTTCATATCTGCTCCAACATCAGATCTACTCCAGATCATTAGTAAATTGTAGTGCTTTAAAATACTTAATGAAAATATTTAAAAATGTACCTAGAAATGTACAAGTTGCCTCTAAAAATTTTGAAAGTTTCCTTGCTTTCTAGTCTTTCATAATCAGAGCATGGTGACTATGGGACCACCCTTTTAAATAAAAAAGAATTTTGCAAACGGATCCAGGCTTGTTACAGTAATCGGTGAACATACATAAAAAAAAGGTTGCGACTAATTGAGAACCTCCTACTTTTTTGAAGTCGGTTAAAAACTTAAATTGCCAAAAGAAAGTAATTTTTCTGTTGACAATTTAAATTTTATAGGATTTTGACATTGATTACTAACTTTTTCCAATATAAGTTCATTCCCGGTATTAGAAAAAATGCCTGGGGTCGAATCCTCTCGTCTCAATGCCCGCGCTGCTGCCGATAATAATAGTATCATACTAAGCAATATACGGTCAAATCACGCTGGCTCTTACTTACTACTTTTATCAAACAATCCGAGGAAATAAAAAACATAATTTTATTTTTTAAGTTCTATGACGAATAATGAACAATAATTATTTTTCCCACGCTATGGCGCTATTATGATGTTCCTTTGTTTTTTTTTTTTTCAATAAAGCGCCCACTATTTATGATTTCAATATTGTGTCTGCAAGACAGTTCGAAATTTAAATAAAACCTTTTATTAGTTACTTCCTTGGTGTTCCATGTTTCGAATTTAGTTTTTTTTTTCGAAAGAAATTCAAACTAGGACGCTGGAACGAAACGCAAACTACCTAATTCGAAATTACGGCCGCTTTAATTTACATTCCATGTGTCTAATGCGTTCCTGTACCTTTTATTTATTTATTTTATTTTTTATTAAAATTATAAACTAGCGCTTGACCGCAATCCCGCCTGATGGTAAGCAGTGACGCAGTCGTTGATGGTAAAGCGCACTAGTTTATTAAGAGCTTATTCACTCAAGCCTTGAAGACACTAAAATTGTAGTCCGACGGAAACACCGCCGCTGGCAAACTGTTCCAGTCCCTCGATGTACGCGGTATAAAGGAGGAAGCGAAACGCTTCGTCCGTATCGTATTGGTGTTCGCTAAAATATAACGCGACTAAGTGAAATAATTTTTATAATACACGTAGGAATGTAACTATGAGTAGATTGAGAAAACATCTACCAGAATGTCAAACGCACTTCGGCGGATATATGTACTCGTACTTAGATCTTTATTACCTTTATTACTTAGTAGTAAATATGATTTTATGTCCACTAACGTGCGGTTGAGTTTATCTTTCTTAATTTACAAAAATATTATTAATGAGGTACACATGTTTAATTTACACACTACGCTGCGATATCTCAATGTTCTTTATGAATTATTTACTGAATGCACTTTTTACCACATAAATCAGGCACTTTTATTTAGTAAACAACACTATGCATAATTTAAAACTCTCATGAAAAATTAACGTGACACTCGGCTTAACTTTCCCGCCAAAACTCCAGACACGGGTTATGACATCAAGATAACATTGTTTTATTTCGAGTACTAGGCTTTTTAGTAAATTACCTATATTTCTTTGCCTTTTTTTTTCTTTTTCTTCATTATGTGTTTATTATTGTTTTAGTGTATTATTATTATAATGTGCGTTCTGTTTGGGCGGAATAAAGAATTTTTCTTTCTAGATCAGGAATTATTCAGGATCGGTTTTTTTAGGAATTAATCAGATGATTAATTCCTAAAAAAACAGCTACGGAAACTTCAACCCTTAAAAATTAACATTAAAATTTAATAATAATATGTATTCGCATACAAATACCAAAGGAGTGCCAATACAAGCACAGCAGTACAAGCAGTGTCAATTGCATTGAATGTTACAGAGGCCGTCCACACAATATTTTCGGCACAAAACATACAGCGGCGATATCATGTTTAGACCCATTAGATTGGTTTCGATGAATAGAGTTTAAAAACTTAAAATTAATGGTAAATTAGAAATAAAGTATAAAAACCCAAACATAAAATTCAACCTCTTTCAATATTAATAATAATTCATACTAAAAATAATTACCTATTCATATCAAAATAAGTATTACGAAGTATGAGTAGCTAAATGGATCAACAAAGTATATGATTTTTGGAATATATTTCGAGCCAAAAAGTCTTCGAGTATTTAAAAAAAATTGACATTACGGATCCACTAATGCATGAAATGTTAACAAATATATATAGATCTTACAATGTATGGAGCATTGCGAATATAAAATTTCTAGATTAGGTTTAATAAATTCATAATTGATCAACCGTTACGGTATAGGTATCGGATCAAAAGAAGTATTACTGGAAGTGCGAGTATATAAAACGATCAACACAAGTTATTGATTTTTGGAATATATTCAGAGCTAAAAAGTCCTCTTGGGTTCAAAAAATTTAGCCGTTACGGATCCACTAATGCATGAAATTGCTGAAAAAATTTTGTCGAGTATATGTCCCAATCGACGAATATGTTTGGCCACATCCCTAAATAGAATGCGACGTTGCCACTCCGCCCAAGAAATATGCAACGGGAGTCAAGTTATTCCGTGCTAAAGGTGGAGTCTATAATGAACGGCATCGTGGCTGGATCAACTAAGTGCCCAAAGAGGTGTTTATATATATATATATATATATATATATATAATATGAAATAATAGCCTAGTAAAAACCGAACTTAATATAATTATTATCTCAGGCACTTTTTAGGGTTCCGTAGCCAAATGCCAAAAAACAGAACCCTTATAGATTCGTCATGTCTGTCTGTCCGTCTGTCCGTCCGTATGTCCCAGTCATTTGTTTCCGAAACTATAAGAACTATACTGTTGAAACTTGGTAGGTAGATGTATTCTGTGAACCGCATTAAGATTTTGATGCAAAAATAAAAGAATAATAATAAATAGTTTTTTTTTTTCATTAAACACATACGTTTCTATGAATAGGTCTTTAAACATGATATCGAGGTTTCTAACATATTTTTTTCTAAACCGAATTGTTTGCGTGACAGAGACGCTTCCAAAGTAGAAAATTTGCCACCCCCCCCCCTCCTCTAACTTCTAAAATAAGAAAATGAAAAATCTAAAAAAATTGGTTGCCTGTAAAGTCGGTATACGGGCGAAAGTTTTACGTGACAACGACTTTGAGTGGTAAAATAATTTTAATGTGAATATTCATTCGTATAGTAAGTAGGAAGAAGGAATTAAATTAATTAATTTAATATGAATCGATTTTAATTCAAAGTGTATTTTCTAAAAGGAGAAAACAAAGTCACATTTGACCTTTGAATTTGTAAATCGCGCGCTTACTACCTTGCGCAGTGATTGGTCGTCTCGGTTTGAATGTTTGAAAGTTTCGATTTGACAGGTTGGAGGTTAAACATTGTTATTTCAATTTTTACATAGCAAGTCGCGCTCATTTTTTCAAGTTAAACAAATTATTATTGTTTGAGAAACGATTTATACTACTTTTTTGATTGAAAACTACCACAACATTGTGATTACTACAACATAACCTATTCACTTATGTCTTAGTCATTTATTTCATCATGTTATATTATCAGTCTGAAATTATTTACCTTTGCTGTTTGAATTGTTGCGATGGACGAAACTACCTTCACATTATCACTACACAATCGTTTTACAATTAACTGGCAACGTGTAAACTTGTATGCAGGCGCCTAAGCGAAATAGAAGCGCAAGACATGAACCGGTGTGTTTGCCTATCTCTCTCACTCTCTTTCTCTCGCTCTGTCTCTCTCGCTCTTAGGCGGGCTAACTGTGCTCGAGTGGAAGGGACGCGTGCCTTTCACTTTTTATGTCTGTCTCTCTCGCTCTTAGGCGGGCTAACCATGCCCGAGTGGAAGGGACGCGTGCCTCTCACTCGCTCTCATTGTGAGCGCATAACGTGAGCGGAGCGTAACGCAGTTTCTTGAAGTGTCACCCGGCAAACCAATTTATAAGACGTTGTCACGTCAAAAAACATATGATGTACATTCCTATAAAAACTACCAACGAAAATTGTTTTGAACGAGATCTAGTAAGTAGTTTTTTTTAATACCTCGTAAATCGTAAACCGCTTATTATCACGTAATCTTTCATACAAATAACTTAAATCCTTTAATTTCATAAATAAATGGTACGGAACCCTTTGTGCGTGAATCCGACACGCACATGGCCGGTTTTTATAATTAAAATTTTTAGATATTTTTAGGAGCTTCGTGCTCTTCATGCAAATACAACATACAGCTACATTACATAACTGTTTTATGAAGAGTGAGGATTTGGTTGGTCCAGTGATTCGGCTTATATTCCATAATGTTCAGTGTTATGTAAGTATGTCAGATGCAACACTTTTACCAATTAGTTCTCCAAAAAAATGTCGAGTGCTATGTGAACTATACGATCTTAGTTTATATGTGTGTCTGTTATATAATATTATATGTATGGCCATATTATACATGTACCTGCCCGGTATTAATTTGATGTTACGAATGAGTTGTTTGTAGTACACAGTGCCGCAGGAGGAGAGCCGTCGACCGACACGCACACCATTGTGTCTAAACGCTCTTGTGAGAACTATATTAATGCATTAAATTAGCATCTAGCGTTTAATAACTTGGGTAATTATTTTAATTAATTTTCTTCTTGACGAACTCATTATAAAGCCTCAAGTAAGTGTATCTTAGGTCACAGACTTACAGAGTAAGTGTATTTTTTATTACCCAACCATACTAATCATTGCTAATAAGTTGCTTTAACTTAGCTCCAGCAAGTTTTCTCAGTTCTAATACCTAAGAACCTGCTGATGTTCTTTACACTTATAACTAAGTATAGTATTATAAACGCGAAAATCACTTTCAAGCAGAACTTTCAGTCTCCGGTGAACTAACTTCATCGAAATAACTAAAATCAACGTGACAGAGAATAACAAGATATTTGAAATTAATCTTTATCATTAAGAATTTATCGTTGGAAATCGAAACACGCGTCGTGAAGAATTAATATTCTTATAAATCTTAATATTTTAATTACACGTATATATCATTGTTATTTGTTGTCCCATTAACATAGGAAGCTCATGTCAAATAATAAAATGTTCTAAAAAAGATAATGATTTAATATTTATTTATTTCGCCATTGTACAATGGCGGACTTAATGCCTTAGGCATTTTATACCAATCTACCTCCAGCCTAACAGTCTACCAGTTTAATACTTTGTACGTGGAAATGTTAAAATTCATATTTAAATGGTCGTCTTATTATGAGCCATGAGCCTATAATATAACTGTCGAAGTTTAAGTTAGTACTACTCGTTACTACAAGTTATGGTCCAAAGAGCATCCACTGAAACTTACAATGACTACTATGATGTAGTAACTACTAGTATTATACCTTTCTTTTTCTTTTCATAGCACAAGGCACCTGACCTTGGAAGAGGTGTGGAACGTTTACATCACTGAAACCACCCCGCAGCTTCATACACCTTCAATTACTTTCGAACCAGTTAGGTGTGCTGGTGTGGTACACAGCGGTTATAGGTACGACCTACTTCCCATACAAGCTCCTTCGCAATGAAAATATTTGTGATTTCACGAGTTCAATGACACCATTCTGGATAGTAAGTCACGGTTGTGTGATGTGTCTTTAAAGTAAATTTGATATGAATGGACTCAAGTTAATACGTTATACTAAAGAGTGTTGACGACACATTTGATGCAGTCGCCATGACACCGACTTGTATTGCGTGTCGCGGGTTTGATTCCCGCACGGAACAAATATTTGTATTGCTTACGGGTAGCTGTCCCGGGGCTGGCTGTTTGTATATATGATCAATATAGGATCAATTATTAGTGTGCGCAACGTTTAATAAAACCAAACAAATAAAGGTGCTCCTCATTCGTCTCGCATAATGTCAAGCTTGTCAGTCATTTGTCAAACAAAAAAATACCCTTTTTACATTGTTCTCCGATTTGACGAGAGATTGTATCCGCTACTTATGAATTAAACAAACAAGCTTAAAATATCGCCTATTATATTTGTGGAATACGAGTTATAACGTTATGCAAGGTACCGAATTATACAGAGAGTGTATTATTGTTAACTATTGTAAGAATTTCTAATCTTGTCGTGGGTGACAAGAAATTATACAGAGATTGTATTATTTCTTATTTGTATTATTTTTTACTTTCTTTCAAATTATATAGAGATTGTATTATTGTTAACTATTGTAAGAAGTTCTAATCTTGTCGTGGGTGACAAGAAATTATACAGAGAGTGTATTATTGTTAACTAATGTAAGAATATCTAATTATACAGAGAGTGTATTATTGTTAATTATTGTAAGAATTTCTTATCTTGTCGTGGGTGACAAGAAATGTGCAGCATCTAGTTCGTTCCTATATAAAAAAAAAGACTGCTGACCTATGGGGTCATTCGGTGGAAGTTGCGAAGTCTATTATTGATATTGTGGCACCCACTCTAGCGGTTATCTTTGATACTTGTATTGACTGTGGAGAGTTTCCTGATCTCATGAAAAATAGTAAGATAATACCTTTGTTTAAATCGGGCAGTACATCAGACCCCACAAATTATAGACCTATTTCTGTACTACCTACCTTTAGTAAAATTTTTGAGAAATTAATTTTAAACCAAATGCTAAGTTTTTTTTTTCTAGTGAAGATCGAGAGTGTGTCGACCAGGGTGGCGTTCCTGGTACTCAGAATAACCAAACGGTATTCGCTGAAGGTCATTCAGGTATACGCCCCGACCTCGACACACTCCGACGATGAAGTAGAGACTATGTATGAGGACATCTCTAAAGCCATACATAGCTCAAAAACTCACTACAGCGTTATCATGGGGGACTTCAACGCTAAACTGGGAAAACGGAGCGGTGAAGAGCTCGGACTGTGAAATTTTGGATTTGGGCGTCGGAACTACCGAGGCCACATGTTGGCTGGCTTCATGGAGAGGGAGGGACTCTTTATGATGAACTCCTTCTTCAAGAAGCGTGAACAGCGGAAGTGGACTTGGATCAGTCCCGACGGGGTCACTAAGAACGAGATAGACTTCATTATGACGACAAAAAGGCACATATTCAATGATGTCTCAGTGATCAACTCGCTCAAATGCGGCAGCGATCACCGTATGGTCAGAGGCACATTGAATCTGAACATAGTGTCCGAAAGATCTCGCCTGATGAAGTCTACGCTCCGGCCAGCACCCATCCAGATCCATAACTCCGAAGGTTTCCAGCTCGAGCTCCAAAATCGCTTCGAATGCCTAAGTGGTGACGTGGACGAATACAATGACGGGTTTGTAGAAGCTGTCCGTACGGTCGGGACCAAGTATTTTAAGACCCGCCGTACAAATAGAACTAAAAAGCTCTCGGACTACACTCTCGAGCTCATGGAGGATAGACGTGAGATGGTTTTGCGTTCGTCAAGTGACGCTTGCAGATACCGGCAGCTCAATAAGCAGATCTCAAAGTCTCTGAAGCGCGACCTACGTCGGTATAATACCGAGCGTATAACGGAGGCCATAGAGCGAAACAGAGGCTCTAAAGTTTTCGCTAGGGATCTGACTATTGGGCATAGCCGGCTAAGCAAGCTGAAGACTGACGACGGCAGGATCATAACGTCCGGGCCCGAGCTTTTGAGGGAAGTCGAGAATTTCTATGGACAGCTCTACACTTCGACGACAAAACCCGCATTAAATCTTGCTGAAGACCCTAGAGCAAGATTAACCCGACACTACACCGAAGATATCCCGGACGTCAGCCTGCAGGAGATTCAATTGGCTCTGAAACAACTTAAAAACAACAAGGCGCCGGGCGATGACGGAATAACGGCAGAGCTACTGAAGGCGGGTGGTGAACCGATCCTTAGGGCCCTTCAGAAGTTATTTAATTCCGTCATAGTCAAGGGAAAAACGCCACAGGCATGGCACAGAAGTGTGGTGGTACTCTTTTTCAAAAAGGGTGACAACACCCTTTTGAAAAACTACAGACCCATCTCACTTCTGAGTCATGTCTATAAGTTGTTTTCGAGAGTCCTCACGAATCGTCTCGCCTGCAGGTTTGACGACTTCCAGCCACCCGAACAAGCCGGTTTCCGAAAGGGCTTTAGCACAGTAGACCACATACATACGCTACGGCAGGTTATACAGAAGACCGAGGAGTATAACCTACCCCTTTGCTTGGCGTTTGTGGACTACGAAAAAGCCTTTGATTCGATCGAGACCTGGGCTGTACTGCAGTCTCTCCAGCGGTGCCAAGTAGACTATCGGTATATTGAAGCGCTGAAGGGTTTGTACGAAAACGCCACCATGTCAGTCCGAATACAGGACCAGACCTCGAAACCAATACCTCTCCAGCGTGGTGTCAGACAGGGAGATGTTATCTCCCCGAAATTGTTCACCGCTGCATTGGAGGATGTCTTCAAGGTTCTGGACTGGAAAGGACTGGGCATCAACATCAATGGCGAGTACATGACACACCTTCGGTTTGCTGATGATATCGTAGTCATGGCTGAGACCGCGGAGGACCTGAGTACAATGCTCGAAGACCTCAGCAGAGCCTCCGAGCGAGTCGGTCTTAAAATGAACATGGGCAAGACGAAAGTCATGTCTAATGCCCATGTTGTACCGACTCCTATAAAGATTGGAGACTCTGTTCTCGAAGTTGTTGACAGTTACGTGTACCTGGGACAAACTATCCAGTTAGGAAGGTCCAACTTCGAGAAAGAGGTCAATCGTCGAATCCAACTCGGCTGGGCTGCTTTCGGGAAGCTACGAAAAATCTTCTCGTCCGAAATACCGCAGTGTCTCAAGACAAAAGTCTTCGACCAGTGTGTGTTGCCAGTGATGACATATGGAATTGAGACGTGGTCGCTAACAATGGGCCTTATAAGAAGGCTCAAAGTCACTCAAAGGGCAATGGAGAGGGCTATGCTTGGGGTTTCACTGCGCGATCGAATCAGGAATGAGGAGATACGCAGAAGAACGAGAGTAACCGACATAGCCCGAAGAATTGCAACACTAAAGTGGCAGTGGGCTGGACACATTGCCCGTAGGACCGATGCCCGATGGGGCCGACGGGTTCTCGAGTGGCGACCACGCACCGGAAGACGTAGCGTGGGTAGGCCCCCGACAAGGTGGACCGACGACCTGGTGAAGGTCGCGGGAAACCGCTGGATGCGGGAGGCGCAGGACCGGTCGTCGTGGAGAACCTTGGGGGAGGCCTATGTCCAGCAGTGGACGTCTTTCGGCTGAAATGATGATGAATGATGATGCTAAGTTTTTTTAATAAACATAAATTATTACATAGCAAACAGTTCGGTTTTACAAGGGGTCGTTAAACTACTGATGCCGGTGTTGAACTTCTATGTCATATCTACAATGCATAGGAGGATAAATTCGATGCCTTGGGCATTTTTTGTGATTTGTCCAAGGCATTCGATTGCGTTCTTCACGAGACGTTAATCAGGAAACTCCGCCACTACGGGATCAGGAACTCTGCATTGGATCTTATTATATCCTACTTGAGTGGTAGGATTCAAAGCGTTGACGTTAATGGAAAAAGGTCTTCCGGATCTTCAGTAACAATGTGAGTCCCACAGGGGTCAATTCTTGGTCCCTTTTTGTTTCTTATTTACATTAATGACCTGCCGTACCTCATAAAGGATAATCACGATATAGTGTTGTTTGCAGATGACACTTCACTTTTATTTAAACTTAAACGTCAGTAGCAGGTCACTGATGATATAAATAGCGCGATCTCCAAAGTAGTCCACTGGTTTACTCTTAAACGAGAAAAAAACCAAATGCATTAAGTTTACTCTACCTCACGTTAGGCAGGTGAAAACTAAAGTGTTGATAAAGGGCGAAGAATTGGAATCTGAAGACAGCACAGTGTTCTTGGGTATAACTCTGGATGCTAAGCTTCAATGGGGTCCCCATATAGAAAAATTGTCAAAAAAACTAAGTTCTGCTGCATACGCAGTTAGAACAATTTGTAATTTGACTGATATTGAGACGGCCCGTTTAGTGTACTTTGGCTATTTCCATAGCGTAATGTCGTACGGCATTCTGTTGTGGGGAAATGCCACTGATATTCAGACAATATTTGTTTTGCAGAAACGAGCTGTTCGTGCAATTTATAAATTATAAAGAAATTAATGTACTGACCGTGCCGTCTCAATATATTTATGAAAATCTTTTGTATGCTCATAAAAATATAAAATTGTTTAAAAAATACAGTGATGTCCATAATATAAATACTAGGAACAAGCACAAGTTTATTGTACCTACTGTTGTTGTACCTCATAAAGGATAATCACGATATAGTGTTGTTTGCAGATGACACTTCACTTTTATTTAAACTTAAACGTCAGCAGCATGTCACTGATGATGTAAATAGCACGATCTCCAAAGTAGTCCACTGGTTTTTTTTTTTTTTTTTTTATTAAAATATAAACCAGCGCTTGACCGCAATCCCGCCTGATGGTAAGCAGTGACGCAATCGTTGATGGTAAAGCGCACTAGTTTATTAAGAGCCTATTCACTCTAGCCTTGAAGACACTCAAATTGTAGTCCGACGGAAACACCGCCGCCGGCAGATTGTTCCAGTCCCTCGATGTACGCGGTATAAAGGACGAGGCGAAACGCTTCGTCCGGATCGTTGAGGTGTTAACAACATAAGGGTGGAAACTCGCCGTACGACGGGACGTCCGATGGTGGAACGGAGATGGGGGAATTAAATCGTGCAATTCCCTCGCACACTCCCCAGAATGTGTTTAATGTTAATAATTTACTCTTAAACGAGAAAAAAACCAAATGCATTAAGTTTACTCTACCTCACGTTAGGCAGGTGAAAACTAAAGTGTTGATAAAGGGCGAAGAATTGGAATCTGAAGACAGCACAGTGTTCTTGGGTATAACTCTGGATGCTAAGCTTCAATGGGGTCCCCATATAGAAAAATTGACAAAAAAACTAAGTTCTGCTGCATACGCAGTTAGAACAATTCGTAATTTGACTGATATTGAGACGGAACACAACAGAATGCCGTACGACATAATGTGAAATGCTCTTTTAGATGCCAATGTATACATTTTTACAATAGACTTCCAGAGGTGGTTCAAGATCTGAGCCTGAATAAATTCAAATCCTTCATTAAACGTAAGTTGTGTCAGAAAGCATTTTATAGTGTTAAAGATTATATTGACGACAAAAGGGCTTGGGCTTGAGCTGCGTCCGATTTCTATGCTTACACTGATTGTTCTTTGATTTTTCCTCTTGTAGTTTAAATTTGCAATTGTTTGTTTTTTTTTAACTCAAAGCCAGTACACACTATGTAGCCAGGCATATTGTACGTTACGGAATTGCATCGCTGACAGGGGTATTCGGCACTGGTGCAGCTGCACAGGAGCTAAACTTACCATTCGGGAACACCATTGGAGCTGCTGAACCCTGGACAAAACTGTCTTTGCATTGTGTAGATTCAATTTCTTAGTATTGTATAATTGCATGGAACACGTGTGAGAACGATCTACTTGCTGTAAAGCATCTATTTGTTGGGTTAGTCGTTTATTGACTTTATAGTGCTATGGCTGTTGAAAGTATGTCATGCTCACTCAAATGTCTCGCTGGTGGTGGCGTGTGTGTTGGGTCATTAGGTTCCCTTCAATATGGTTGAGCTGAATGATGCTGATCCATACGTCATGTTCGTGAACGGACGCCGTCAGAGGGGACTGGTCATCTCTTAGCTGCTATGGCGTATTTTAATTTCTGAATTGTTGTTTTTTTTCCATAATGGACGCTCTCAGCGTACAATATATTTCTGCATCGTTCTCACACGATTGATTTCAAAATGAATGATGTAATCAAATATTTGTATCAATAGCTTGATAATTTAAAAGAGTGTCCATGGAGTTTCTTGCCCGTTCTTCTCCATAGGTACCTACTCTTTGGAATGGGCGACTAGCTTCACCTTACTGACTGACCGACCTTCTGACAATTCAAAAGTGCCTGTAACTGGTTTATTTGAAATAAATGCTTTGATTTGATTTGAAAAAAGTTGTTGCTTACGAGGCCCAGTCTGTTTTACTGATGGAACATATCCAAATAATGCAAGCTGTCATTAAGGGATTCTCGTAAAATATGTTGCGTATCTATATTAATGTATCTGTACCGGATCCTTTTATTATATAAGTATTAAATGCCTACAGAAGTTAGCTCCAAACGACTCCCACACCTACACATATGTTACTTCATGGTAGAAGTCATGAGTTAGCATCGTCATCATCATCATTACACGTGACTAACAGAGATCCAATCCGCCTTAAAAGGGGTTTATTATAAATACATGTATTTGTACATATAACATGCTGTTATGTATAACACAAAGCGTTTCTGGGCTGGGTAGAGCTCCATTCATGGTTACGTACGGTTATGTAACGAACTGAACTCGACTAATATCATAATAATTACCAAGCTGCATTTGCGATTCGATCATATTAATGATTACGGATGAATATCTAGTAGATCTGTATGCTTCCTTGCTAGCTATTATTTAAGGATACGCCTCAATCGTTAGGTCAACTTGCTAGTAGTTAATGGGTTCTCATAGCCGCTCCACATAAGTAGAACGCTTTATATGTTTTTTAGAAATACACTTTTATACGTTCTGGTATTATAATTGGTTATGTTGGTAGTGTGATTAGGGGTCATTAAAACACGGCAATTTACATACAAAATAAAAATACACAATAGAGATGTTCGCAGCACCTAGTTCAAGAAACAATAAATGTGCTGTAAACGTAAAATTGCAATAGGTGCTGCGAACGTGTGCAGAAGAATTTCTAAAAGCATAATTCGGCAGAATACCTTTAGATATAGAAAAATATTAATAAATAATAAATACAAAGTATCACAGTATTACCGATATAAAATAATCCGCATGGAGTAGGGGTTGTGCACATTCACTGTCATATAAAAGGTTTCGTGATGGAAGCAACTCATAAGAGTGGTTACGTTCGTGCCGACAGCATCAGGTGAAGCGGAGAAGGCGTGACCTAAGAGCACCTTTACTCCCACGCACCATGGCTTCCCGATCAGCCGTGAGTAACATCTATCATAGCGAGATAGCGAACACTTCTGGACTCGAGCGAGACGCGGCGGCATGCGATAGAAATACACCCATCACTGTGACATAACAAGTGTAGGCAGTCATCTGCACCTCTTAACAGTTCAAGTGTCAAGTTACCAAAAAAGTTCAATCTTAGTGTTTGTTTCTTAGTTGTTCCGCAGTGGTTATTTATTAATGACAAATCTATTGATTATTAATATAGTAAACACTAAGTGAAATGAGATCAAAACTTTCCGTTACGAATGTTCTTAATGAAAATATCTTATATTTATATAATTAGAAAGAACGTATTTAATTATACGTGGATGAATTTATAAGTCTCATTAAATGGTTTTGATTAGGAAGCGCTAGTTTACGTAAGCCAATTGTTGTATGAATCTACATCATCTATACACCTCCGCTTAAACAGTGCACTGACCACTTTCGATTTCATACTTAACATATCCGCAAAGTAATCAAGGCTCAGGTACACTCGTAAACATTATTATGTAGGAATTATGCAAACTAAATGAATATTTACTTATAATTTCAGCTGTGCTGCTTTCTACTGGCTAGCGTTGGCGTCTGCCTGGCGACTTTTGGTGGACATGAACAGTTAGTATTCCGATTTCTCCAACCCTATAGAAGTTTGCGAGCGATCCCATCAGTGATAAAACTATTAGTTACGCTGCCAAACGATGGAACCGCAAAAAAAAAAATTGTGGATGGAGTAATTTGGTTGAGATTTCTATAACGATTCTCACGCTTTTTCATTGCGGTAAATGGTGAAAACCGAGCTATTGTGTGTTAATGATAGAGCTATCCTTGCAGTAGGTTCTCACTCAGCACGTTTGAGCTGTTGGCTATGCGAGCTATTGTTCCTCATTGACGTGCTTATTTTTCATGTGTCGTCGCTCTAGCAAGTATCAATGCGAAAATGGTTTGAACTCAAATTATCACTTGTTGTTTTTATGAATATGTAAAAATGTGTATTTTCTTTTTTGCAGCGTTCATATTCGGGTGCATATACCTGAACAGCACCATTCTTCTAAAGAGGTGGTGATACAAGAGCACCATGAAGATCATGGCCACGGCGGCGGCGGCGGATATGGAGGTGGTGGCGGCGGCGGGCACGGGGGTGGTCACGGCGGATCCATTATTGAACATTTACACGGAGGATTTGCCGATTACTTGAAGGGCGGTGGAGGCCACGGAGGACATGGTGGCGGTGGAGGCCACGGAGGACACGGTGGCGGTGGAGGCGGTGGTCACGGCGGTGGTGGAGGCGGTGGTTATGGCGGCGGCTTCGGCGGCGGCTTTGGAGGTGGCTTCGGCGGCGATCATGGCGTTGGCCATGGAGGACATGACTTTGGCGGAGGTCATGGCGGATTCGACTTGGGTGGCCATGGAGGCGGTGATTTCGGAGGACACGGAGGTGGTGACTTTGGAGGACACGGAGGTGGCGACTTTGGAGGCGGCGGTGATTTTGGTGGACACGGCGGTGGTGACTTTGGAGGTGGTCACGGAGGTTATGACCTTGGTGGAGGCCACGGTGGCGATGATCATGGTCACGGCGGAGGGCTGAGCGGTGGTTTTGGCGGCGGTTTCGGCGGCGGACACGGTGGCGGCGGCGGTGGACATGGTGGTCCAGACCATGGCGGTGGCTTCGGCGGTGGAATCGGAGTAGGGTTTGGAGGTGGTCATGGAGGTGGCAACAGCGGTGATCATGACGAACATAACCACGGTGGTTCATTCGGAGGAGGATCAGGCGGAGGCTTCGGAGGTGGTCATGTTGGACTTGAAGGCTACGGCGGCAGTGGAGGACATGGAGGTGGGTTTAGCGCCACTTTCGGAGGATTCGGGGGTGGAGTCGGAGGGGGTCACGATGACCACGGCAGCAGCTTTTCAGGCAGCTATGACAGCTACAGTGGAGGAGGTGGAGGAGGTGGAGGTGGATACTCATTGGGAGGCCACGTCAGTTCTGGCCTTGGAAGCTTCGGTGATCACAGCGGCGGAGGTCTCGACAGCTATGGCATTGGAGGCCACGGAGGAGGAGGCGGCGGCGGCGGAGGACACGACAGTTACAGTATTGGAGGACATGGCAGCGGTGGCGGCACAGGCGGTGGACACGATAGCTACAGTATCGGAGGACATGGAGGAGGCGGCGGAGGCGGTGGACACGATAGCTACAGTATCGGAGGACATGGAGGAGGCGGCGGAGGAGGTGGACACGATAGCTACTCCAGTATCAGCTTTAATTCCTTTGGCAGCGGTGGCCATGGTGGAGGCCACAGCGGAGGCCACGGTGGAGGCCACAGCGGAGGCCACGGCGGTGGTGACAGCTACAGCATTGGCGGAGGTCACGGAGGAGGTGACAGCTATAGTGTCGGCTTCGGAGGACACGGATCAGGAGGCAGCCACGGCAGTGGTGGTGGCCATGGCGGGTTTAGCTTAGGAGACATTGGCGGGGGTCACGGAGGCGGAATTTTCGGTGGTGACAGCTATACGAATGCCATTGGATCAGGTCACGGGGGAGGTCCCTACCACAAACGGAAGTAACAACGTCCGTAGTATTAATAAACCAGCTAAGTCACAGTGTTCAGACACCGATGTAGTGCTATATATATTATGTAGTACAAGTTCTGTTATTGTAAATAGGTTATACACTAAGTTATTGTTATCTGTTAAATTAAAAGTTATTAAATTGTTTCATTGTATTTAATCTATCATCATCAATGTCCTATACCCCACAATACACACAATACAGCGGCAGTAAACCTATACTGACTTAGATTATAAGCTCACATAAACATACATACTATAATTTAGAAGCAAGTTGTCAATAACACAACAAAACATGATAGTAAAATTACCTAACAATAGCCAAAAGGATAATCTACAAAATTTTATAATAATGTGTTTCGAATCTAGAGGCGTGCCGTAATGCCATCTGGTGATCCCCGAGCATCGTTCTTGCTACTGGGCTCATACCAGATATGTAGGTACATTGAGAACACAACTCCATCCAGCTAACTAACGTTGAGCAGTCGTTACGTTACGACACACAGTCGCTTTAAAATTACAGAGGAACTTAGTTGTGCGCGAGTTGATATTAAAACAACAGGAAGAATGTGCACGCGATCTAAGTCTCACTCTCGTGTGAACATGAATACATTCATTATATAACTACTTGTTACGCTACCTCATGCGGCATTTATTGCAATCCAGAGATGAACTTGCCATGTTTCTGAAAGTAGCTTGGTATTCATAATAAATGTTTTCGTTCATAGTGCGAAATACCGAATAAATAAAAATTACATAAGATTTAACATTAAGTCGACTGTATGTAGGTTTTGTCTTTATATAGAAATACAAAATTTAGGTTAGAGCTTTTGAGTTATGTTTTCAGTGTCGAGTCTGAGATATCAATAATAATATTACAGTACCCCTTATCCTAAGTTTAGAATATTTCATGTACCTAGTGTGTGAACAATAAATAAAGTGTTCCTACGTACACTTTGTTTGCTTCTTATGAAGGTATAAGTATGGTAGATATACTTATCAACATACCTATGGACTTACGTTAGATGAGAGATATAAAGACACAGTAAATATTTGCCAATATTGTATCGATCAGCAAAGCACTGATCTCAGCGGCCTCAAAGGTGTTGTTACATAAGCGAACCCTGTTGGGTAGCCCTTCACCGGCGCAGGCGCACTTCCGGGTTAAAGCTCCGCTTTTACAAACTCGCAAGTAGGTACCTACGTATAAATACATTGACATTAACATTTTCTAATTTAAGTAGGTACGTACATTTACGATCAGAGAATGTCGATATGCGAAGTGCGCGTTTCATGAATCACTGTAGAGAGTAGGTGCGTTATGTTACGAGTCCGCCACACTAGGATTTTTTCCTGTATCGTGGGTGCGTTTGTAAACATACAAACTTTCATATACAAACAGTCAGACCCGGAACAATTACTTGTAGGTTATACAAATATTTTTCAGTGTGGGAATCGAACCCGCGAACCGCAGCGCCGCAGTCAATAGCTTAACACTACGCTAACCGTGTAAAAAGCACGCGTAAAGTAATTTAAAAGCAAGTAGGCAGAATTTTGTTTAGTTTGTGGTTGTTATTAAATGATTATGATATTATTTCCTCTCTCTCGGAGAGAAGCAGCATTTTCCACCCAATAATCAGATCAAAACAACACTACTTTACGTGTATGAGAAATGAAAATAATGGTTTCGATATAAAATTCATATCACTCACAATTATCGACAAGTGACAATGACTAATAACAACACCACTTATTTTAGCGGAAGTCATTATATCCCGGCAAAAGTACAAAATAAAAACCAGCTCTCACAAGTATGAATAGTAGAAAAATATAAATCTTTCCAAGTACTGATTACCTTTGATTATTCCGACGGACTTAACACCTTTGGCGAATTGTTCCAGTCCTTGATGTATGGAGTATAAAAGATGAGGCGCACCGCTTCGTCTTCGTGGATACATGTGGATACTTCGGCTCGTCCGATGTTGGAACGGACGTCATGCAGTTCCCTCGCACACTCACCAAAGTGCATCCTATAGAAAACCGATAGGCTGTATTCGAGGTTTTGAAAACCCTTTTGAACCAAATTAGGGTCGCCAATTAGCCTCTTTATCGAATCAAAAGTAGACAAATGACATTTTGCAGCACTAGCACAAATGTGGCTGCAGTACTCCTCAGTGAACCGCCCAAAGTTCAGATTCAAAGACATCTCAATTCTAAAAGCTGAAGGTGGACAGTGCACTTCAAAAATACATTCCGAAAAGTAGGAGCCACGGTGACCGATGAAAAGACACGCTTGAATTTCGGCGGCGTTGATTGCCACAAGATTGGCTTTGCCCCAATCGGAACTGCCTCTGGTGCAACATTCGTACGCTTTACCGTCGCCTCTCTTTCGGAAATACAAATTACTCACAATTCAGTGGATTTTCGAAAATTAACTATTAAAAATCATTGTGCGAATAAGTACCTCGCACGGGATACTATGGGTAGTCTATTATGGAATTGTTTACTGAATTATTAGCAATTAAATAATTAATTACTTTGAAAATACATTTCATAAAAATTCCGAGATTTTGTCAAAAATATCATAATATTATCTCATCTTTGGGTCCCGAACTTTTTGTAGTTTACGAGGCGCTAAAGCAGAAGCACAGAGGCGGCGCGTCATCACGAACAGTGTGCTTTCCAACCGACGAAAATCCTGAAATCAATAAATTAATGCGCCCAAGCACATCTTCTGATAGATGAAGGGCTATAATTACAAGGATATGGAAATAGAGATATTGGATTAATGTGTTTGGATCCCGCAATAGATAATGTCTTTTATCTTTTCTGTGGTTTGGATGTTTAAAGTGGACTGCTTACTTAGACCTATGGACGGACGACGACCTTATCAATCCTAAGCCTAATCAATATAGTATCAAATTCGGTAAAAAGTATTAACATGGAGACATCTTTATACCTATAGTATTAATTATCTTTAAAATTTATTACAAGTTATTAAACAGGTAATACAGGTTTATCCGTTTGAGTATATGAAAATATTGTATAGGCAAATTCAACTGCCTGTCTTTTAAAATTAGTTTTACGTGATATTTCTTTATAAAAGACTAAGTATGAAGAACTTACCGGTGAGCGCAATGCATGAGCGCCTGTACGAATTCAGTAGGAAACTATCTCTACTTGTGTAACACGATCATAAATTACTTAGGCGCTTGTATTATATACAACAAGTATCTTGATTGGCGAAGTGGCGAACAAGGATATTACACTATCTGGAATCATTGATAGATTTTATAAGAAATAAAATTCATTATTATTAAAATTACTTTATATTTTAACTTGGCCCAGGATTTCGTATAAAATGCATGTATACCATCGTCGTTCGCGCTGTATTAATTAATTAATAGCTTAAAATCATATCCAGATTCTAGATACGAAGACAGTATAAATAATAGAAATATTCACATAGTTACAGACTGAAACTCACTTCACTTTCTGGAGAAACACTCAGACCTTAAATCACGTACGCGTACTTACACAATTAAATAGCACTAAGTTGTACGTTCCTGTTTAAATTTTGTCACCGTATTTGAGTTTCCCCGTGGTACTCGACGCATCAGAACTGTGTTTGTAATAATGTTCAACATCGTGAATCTCACTCGGTTGCAAAGCTAAAATTTTATATCTGGGTTTATGTTCTATATGCGGATTTAGTACGTCAGAATGTTTGTCTATGGGTGCGTTCCTAGGCCTTGTCTCATAAGTTGTAGCTTCAGTTGTGATAGTATCCTCACTTTCTATATCATAATATTCTTGCGGAGAAGCGGTGGTCGTCGCCACCATAGGCACGTAAGGAGTGGTCGATGGAGACGGAGCTTCAGCGTATTGGTAATTGTCATTAGAAGCTTCAGCAAATGATAGCTGGTCTCCGTGTAAGGCCTTCACTGCCATCGCCGAGTAGTACGGATGCACTGGAGAACTTTCTCGTATAGTAAAAGCTGTTGACGGTGCTGTCTCCAATGGCTTCGGCTGAGCATAACTGTTGTAGTTGCCTATGGCTGTCGGGGAGCCCGCGTTGGCTGCGTTAAGTGATGTCGCTGAAACACCGGAATCTTCTAAGTGATCTACCGTAGTCTGATGGTCTAACCCACCAAAGTGAATTTTCTGGGTGGAAATAGATTGTTTTTTACCTTTTTTTACTTGAAAATTTAGAGCGGCATTATCAGGGGCATATAAAGTAGACGATGACGAAGCATACGAATCGAATTCATAGTTATTCGGATAGTTGTATACGTTTTTATTAAATTGAGACAAGCCTACCGTATCGACTGCGAGTCCCGGGCTCGGCTTGTAGTCATGCACGACGGTGTTGGACACGGAGTAAGGAGCCGAGACACTGGCCTGCTGGAGTCGGTAGTCAGACACTTGTTTTCCATTCTCAAAATATAGTGCTGGTACTACGTTGCGAGTCTTGATGTTCCCCTTATCTTTTAGTTTGAAATGGGGAATAGGCCTGTAATCCTCTAAACTCTGCTCAGAATCAGGCTCATAAGGCGCTGGAATCGTTGGATTATGATTACGGAGCTTTTGGTATGGGGTATATATATTTTCGTAATATGTAAAATCCGGTAAATGAGTCGGTTTTGGTTGATGTTTCAAAAACTTGTGTGAATATTTACTTTTGAGTCCCTTGTTTCCAGTTAGCCCAATCCGTAAACCTTGGCTATTATAAGTCATTCTCGGTGGATACGCCATATGTTCCTTAGTTATATCCACATCAGAGGGGATTTCTCCATGATCATGGAATATGTGATCGTGAGTAACTTCTCGTGGATTGTAAGCAGTGTATTCTAGATGCCCTGGGGTTCCCATGGAGCCTACTGCTGTGAAACCTGTTAGGGTATTTGTCGGGATTGCTAATAGGGCCTGCGAATTCTTCAGAGGTATAAGAGGGTGAGAAGCGGCAAGCGCAGACATGCTGCCTTCAGGCTCATACATGAGCTTGTGAATATGCTCCTCACTGTAGGTATGTATGTGTTCGGTATCACCATCGATGATTTTTTCAACTCGTTGTGGCTTTTTTATTTTTCTAATAGTCCCTGAACCATCTAAGTCTGAATAAAAATGTTCATGGAATGTTGACACTGGATGTTCTTCCTCTGCTTGACCTGGCTTACCTCGTACTAAAACTCTTTTCGGCTTTACCTTTCTGGCTTTCTTTCGTGAGGGCTCGTTAATCTTTACGATTTTAATTCTCTTCGGGGGATAATTGGATGGTGCAGTTGGAGCAGCTGATGGAGCTGAGAAGGCCGTGGGTATATATGTTCCGTCCGTCGGATCTAGGGGAGGAACGAGGTCATACTCCTGATCGTCCCAGTCGTGCGGGCTGGGCCCGTAGTAACCGCGCGCGCGGTACAGGGGTAACAACTTAGATGCAGACGACGACAGCCCGGGAAGGCGTGTCGGGGTCTCCTCGTAATGCTCCACGGAGTTCAGGGGCAGTATGCTCGCACCGGCTGGCATGGCGACGTTGGTTGGCACTGCCACCGCACCTTCAGCGCTCGGCATGAAAGCCGGTGCATACTGTGATGACGCTGGATGATTCGTTATGTAGATCTTCTTGTGGTGGTAAATGTGTTTCACCTTTTGTGGTAGATGTATGCGGATCTTTTTCCTGCAACAAGAAACAATTATAGATTTGGTATTCTGTGGTGAAGTAATCGATCGCATGCATGTTGAGTATTGTTGAGCCACAGAGTTTAGCTCCTTGTTGTGCCGTCAAGGTAGTGACGCGTGACTCGGTACTTTCGCTGGCGGCGTCACCGTCCCGGCGCTTCCTATGCACACTCCGTCACACTCGACATACGACTCACAATTCATTAATTTATTTTTTGTAACGTGTAATGTACGACACCGACAACGATCGACTTGCACTTTCTAATAGGCAGGAGCTCATGATGCGCCTGGTTGGAGTCAGTTCAACGTTCAAGCAATTATCGCTAAGCGGTGAAACATAACAATTTAAGCAATCGCCGGCACACTGACATTGACAATGCTCTCAATTGAAGTCGCACAGCGAATAAGAACTTTCGCCAGCCTATCAAATGTTATTCATCATGTTAATTCGTTCCTAATTAAGTCTTCGGGAATAACATACATTTATAGCAAGAACAAAATATTGACTTTAACTAACCATAATTCAGCATGGACTCGCAAGCGAAACTAAATCTACAAATAGTAGGAAAGTGTAATTAGATAAACATCGTGTCATAGAGAACCTACATAAGACTGCGCAGGATATTGTGAACACATTGTATTATGTCAGCCGAGACAAAGGTCAACAGCCAGTCAGTGCACAGTCACGTGGCAGTCAAACGTCTTGATGCTCACTTGAAGGAAGAAGCAATGCTAGAAATATAAGTAAATTTACAGTTTAGAAAAAACTTACTTAGGTGCTTCTGCCGTGATCTGTACTGACGCTGCGGCCACAAGAAGAGTGAACTGTAACAGAGACAGAACCCTTAGCTAGGTGGAAATAAATATAATGCTACCTAAAGGATGTATGCTCTACCGACTTAGAAATACAAAACAGTACAAATCATTTATTTCTTAAAAAAAAAGTTGGAAAGTAATATTTTATGGCCTTGAACAACATTATTTTATGTTTATGCAAAACCTGAAACACGTGTACAGTATTTTTAAGTGAAGCATCTATTTACAAAATTTCAAACAGATATCATGAAAAACCACAAAGTTATGAGCCTGTTTTCCTACTTGGCTGTGCCAAAAAAAATATGGAACACGCTCCGCTCGGGCGGGCGAATGGTGCGTTGACTTCTGGCATCAGGTGTTTGGCGAGCATGGAGTACTATGATCTACCGTGCGCGCTCGGTAACCGCACTGCAACTAGTTCTAAATATGTATTTGAGAATAAATATAACATGGTGTAAAAATGATTGGAATCGATTCAGTTGCTTATTCTGAACAAAGTACAGGGTTTTTTATTAAGAGCGCTCAAACATTGAGATGATATAAAACATCTGTTTAAGTGATATTACCACAATTTTTATTACATTTTAAAGAATATTCAATGACATTATGTGTGGAAAATAAATTTCAGCCCAATGGCCACCGTGACTCCGCTGTAGATGGTGTATTCTGGTGGATCAATTTTGAAGGTCGTCTTTGCATAAATGGGGCACAATTTCACGAAGAACGCGAGTTATGTTGGCCTTTAGGGCAGCAAATGACTGTGGTTTATCTGCATACACTACAGACTTCACGTAGCCCCACAGAAAATAATCGAGCGGTGTTAAGTCACACGATCTCGGGGGCCAATTGATGCCGCCACCACGCGAGATGACGAAGCCCTCGAACTTCTCTTTTAATAAATTTAATGTTTCCCGTGCTGTATGGCAAGTGGCGCCGTCCTGTTATAACCACATGTTTGTAAGATCCATACCACCTACCCTAGGCCACAAAAAAATTGTTATCATCGTTCGATATCGGTCGCCACGGAAGGTTAGGCGAATAGAGCACTGATTTTGATAATAAATTTTAATAATTTCTACGCATTGTTGAATCGTGTAGCGTTCCATGGTGAAATGTCACGACTAAATATGTATTCATGCCAAATTTTACAGCTATCGCATTCCCAAGACGGCCGCTATGCGCTGTCAAAGTTAAACGTTGTATATTATGAACATATGAATTATATTAAAATGCAAATGAATTCTACGCCGGGCAGAGCTCATACATTATACTAGCTACTAAGTCGGTAAGTGCTGGAACCGGAAAAAATTAAGAAAGATCCTTGATATAGCAAATACGTGATCCTGATGACAAATTATAACAAATACGTGATCCTGATGATAGATTATTATAAATATTATGTGCGATTAGAACAGTGATTATGCATCATAAAGGGCAGCACGGAAGGGCTCTCTCTCATACAAATGTAACAAAGAACAAGTGGCCGTAAATTTATTTTCAGGCTCTTGTTTTGCTGACTTGGTGGTTTAATACTTATAATAAATACTTTAGCCGCTGCCCGGTTACCGCTAGGAGTTCTCAAACTCTAATAGCCAATGAGGTACTGGCAGTGATTAAACCAGAACCAGACTGCTGAAGGACATTACACTCCTGAAGCAAAGCCAGGTCGAGATGCAGCAACTCTTGGAGGTGCCCAAAAACCATCAGTGATCTATGGGCAGAAGTAGTGTTATTGCGCAATGCAATTTCTGCAAGTAGGTCACCTACCGATGCCGCAAATGTGAACACGCCCCGCGGGGCACAAAACGCCTCCATCTGCAGTTTCGTGCAGGCTCGAATGCGCCAACAGCTGCCGAGAATGCATGCGTTGCAACGTGTGCCGTCGCTGCCTCGCCACAGGTGGATACGATACTTGTGTAAGTCCGGCGACCCCCAAACGAGCCTACGTAGCTAAAATACCTGTTGAGTCACAAAACTCGCAGGTAAAACTAGCAAACCTACCAAAGCAGGTTCTGAAAAGCTAGGGCCCCATGAAGGACACGTGCGACAAGGATGCGTTCATTAAGTTAGAGAAGAGGAAGAAGAAGCTTCCTAGTCGGAATCAGTGCCGTACTGCAACATGCTGCCGCGTCCAGCAGTACCGGCGACGTGACCACCTGGACATAGAGGGTCGAGAGGTTGGAGCCGCGTCACTAAACGATTTTCTAGTCATTCATGGCGCGCGTTCCGACACATCATCCAGAGAAGTTCCTAAAGAAGAGTTCTGGTCGAAAGGTGCCGTACTGCCGGTTTCGTAGCCAGATACGTGATGCCAGTCAGATACGTGATGCCAGTCAGATACGTGATGCCAGTCAGATACGTGATGCCAGTCAGATACGTGATGCCAGTCAGATATGTGATGCCAGTCAGATACGTGATGCCAGTCAGCAAAATACGAGGCAAATACTTCGTGTACATTAGGTGTAGTTAATAATGTATTTAGAGTATTTGAAGTTTTTCTGTTAATATAGTATTGTATACATATGTTTGTATGGGCCTTGATGTCTGAAATAAATGGATCAATAAAAAAAAATAGTGATAATTAGGTATATTCTCACAACTCGTATTGAATAAATTTAATTTGATCATCAAAATTGTTATTATTTTGATTGAAATTCTAACGGAATTCTTAGTGATTATTAACAGCAAGAATAATAACTCTAGATCATCATTTAGGGTAAATATAGAATTTGTAAAAGCAAACAACTATATATTATAAAAGTTAATGTTTTGAAAGGACAGCTCGTCAATTAGATTGAACACCAGCTCAAGTAGAGTGCTGGCTCTGTTGGGTTACCCTACGGTTCGCGAGAGTGCACTTGTCTCAATTTAAATATTGCACTAATGTTTTCCTAGTATTACTGTTTAACATAATTTTAATCATTTTAATATATGTAAAAACTGAAATTACATTATGATATTTACCGTAGACTTAAAAAAATAATGCAAAATTATTTCATGCTATGTGTATCTTACACAAGTTTTTTTTTTGTTTCTTAAATAAATAATTTCACTTATGATGCTTTAAAAAGAACTTCACCCATGTCATAGCTACAGGTCACATTCCGGGAGCACACGTAGGGAGGTGCACGCAGACAATATTTGTATGTCATAGCTACAGGTCACATTCCGGGAGCACACGTATGACGTAGGGAGGTGCACGCAGACAATATTTGAGGATCACTATCACAAAATGATTCGACACAGTTCGCTCTCTCATGTCACTACCACTACATACTCCAGTATCAACTGAATGCACGAGATACCGACCAATTTCAACCAATCCATTGCCGCTTCTTCTGATGACAGACGAGACAAATTTTCCAATAAAGTTTTACTTAATTAGCAATTTATTTTTAAAATGACTGCACTGGTCGAAACAACACTGGCCTTCAAGCTCATATGATAATTGTTTGAGATGCGCCTGATTATTTATAACATTCACTTTCACGCCTGAAAGAGCCCCGAACAGCCCATGTGTGCATGTGTGCGTCCTGCACTGCATACATGCTCCGCCTTCTACACTAAACAGCACACTGCAGTGCTGCAGCTGCGTCGCTGACGGCTTGTAATATGATCATATTGTTAATCCATATTTTGCCACTTTTCCACACATCATTTTTATTCATAATTAAGCTAGCTAATACCGCTTGAAGTGGTCAACTAATCCAGGTTCTTGTTCCTTCTTCTTCGCTTAACTGCAGCCAGTAGGTAAAAGAAAAATACAAAATGCGAGGGCATCTGACAGGGACCCGATGATAAAACTCTTGCTATATATATTTGTTATACATCATACTAAGTGTGTATAAACCATACTGATACCTTTTGTTATAATTGTTATACATCATACTAAGTGTGTATAAACCATACTGATACCTTTTGCTATAATTGTTATACATCATACTAAGTGTGTATAAACCATACTGATACCTTTTGCTATAATTGTTACCTATACATCATACTAAGTGTGTATAAACCATACTGATACCTTTTGCTATAATTGTTATACATCATACTAAGTGTGTATAAACCATACTGATACCTTTTGTTATAATTGTTATACATCATACTAAGTGTGTATAAACCATACTGATACCTTTTGTTATAATTGTTATACATCATACTAAGTGTGTATAAACCATGCTGATGACTGTTGTTATATTTGTTATACATCATACTAAGTGTGTATAAACCATACTGATACCTTTTGTTATAATTGTTATACATCATACTAAGTGTGTATAAACCATGCTGATGACTTTTGTTATATTTGTTATACCTACATCATACTAAGTGTGTATAAACCATACTGATACCTTATTTTATTTATTTATTTTATTTTATTAAAAAATAAACCAGCGCTTGACCGCAATCCCGCCTGATGGTAAGCAGTGACGCAATCGTTGATGGTAAAGCGCACTAGTTTATTAAGAGCCTTGAAGACACTCAAATTGTAGTCCGACGGAAACACCGCCGCCGGCAGATTGTTCCAGTCCCTCGATGTACGCGGTATAAAGGACGAGGCGAAACGCTTCGTCCGGATCGTTGAGGTGTTAACAACATAAGGGTGGAAACTCGCCGTACGACGGGTCGTCCGATGGTGGAACGGAGATGGGGGAATTAAATCGTGCAATTCCCTCGCACACTCCCCAGAATGTATCCTATAGAACACCGAAAGGCTGGCTACTCTACGCCTGTGCTCTAGGCTTTGGAGACCAACTCGAGTTAAATCAGGGTCACCAATCAGCCTCTTCGCACGCCTCTCCACTGAATCCAAAGTGGCCAGGTGACACTTAGCAGCACCAGCCCAAATGTGGCTGCAGTACTCCACACACGAACGGACCTGTGCTTTGTACAACATTAGAAGCTGCCCTGGTGTGAAGTACTGCCGGACCTTCGCGATTACACCAAGTTTTCTGGCAGCCACCTTGGCCTTGGACTCAATGAACCGCCCAAAGTTTAGGTTCGAGGAAATCTCAACACCCAAAAGCTGAAGGCGGTCGGTACACTCCAAGGATACATTCCGAAAAGTAGGAGCCAAGGTGAACGGGCTCCTTTTAGCGGTGAAGAGACACGCCTGCGTTTTGGCGGCATTGAATGCTACAAGATTGGCATTGCCCCATTCGGAGACTGCCTGAAGTGCAACACTCGTTCGCTCTACCATGGCCTCTCTATCGGACCGGATTGATTCCCTACTAGCCCGAGCATCCGGCAGGTATCTCTCCACAACTGTGCTGTCATCTGCATACCCATAGATACCGGGCATCAGCAGATCGTTAATGTGCAGCAAAAACAGAGTTGCAGAGAGAACAGACCCCTGAGGAACACCGGCATTAGTCGACATGGGCTCAGATGAGCATCCGTCGACAACAACTCGGAGGGACCGTTCCGCCAGGAAGTCTTTTACCCAGCCAGTCAGGCTAGGGGAAATGCCGTACGCTGGAAGCTTACTCAAAAGGCCAGCGTGCCATACCCGGTCGAAGGCCTTCGAGACATCAAGGGAGACAGCAATCGCCTCCCCATTTCTCTCGAGGGCCTCGCCCCACAAGTGAGTGGCATACACTAGTAGGTCCCCAGTTGACCGATTGCGGCGAAACCCGTACTGTCGGTCACTGAGGAGATCGTTACCTTCCAGGTATGCCAAGAGGCGCGAGTTCAATACACGCTCCATAATTTTTCAAAGTATGGAGGTGATCGAAATCGGCCGATAGTTGGTAGGATCGGCACGACTACCCTTTTTGGGCACGGGCTGCACGTTGGCAAGCTTCCAGGACTTGGGCACTATACCAGTCCCAAATGAGAGGCGGTACAAGCGTGTCAATACAGGAGACAACTCGGGCGCACATGCTTTTAGAACAATCGCTGGTATACCATCCGGACCACTAGCCTTATTCACGTCCAGACGACACAGTGCTCTCAGAACCTCCTTGTTCCGAATGCGAACCTCAGGCCCAACCTTTTGTTATAATTGTTATACATCATACTAAGTGTGTATAAACCATGCTGATGACTTTTGTTATATTTGTTATACCTACATCATACTAAGTGTGTATAAACCATACTGATACCTTTTGTTATAATTGTTATACATCATACTAAGTGTGTATAAACCATGCTGATGACTTTTGTTATATTTGTTATACCTACATCATACTAAGTGTGTATAAACCATACTGATACCTTTTGTTATAATTGTTATACATCATACTAAGTGTGTATAAACCGTGCTGGTAACTTTTGTTATATTTGCGGTCAACTTAGGTACTGTTTCAAAGTCAACGTCGTAGTTTGACACCATTGGTTAAAAACTCTTATAGTGATTATTTCGATATTCTGGTGCAAAATTTGGACAAAACCTGGACTCCTAGTGTTTGCTGTATACAGTGTATCACTTTGTTAATATCATGGGCTAAATGATCTCGTCATATTAAGCCGTTCGCAGTTCCGATGATATGAGCCGAACCGAAAGACCATGTCTGAGATTGTTATTTCTGCCAAACTTCTTTAAACTTACCTTCTATTATTTGCATGATTTAGTTCCCCCATCTCCGTTCCACCATCGGACGCACGGCGAGGTTCCACCCTTAAGTCTAAGATTCGGATGAAGCGTTTCGCCTCCTCTTTCATACCGCGTACATCGAGGCCCTGGAATAATTTGCCAGCGGCGCTGTTTCCGTCGGACTACAATTTGGGTGTCTTCAAGGCTAGAGTAAATAGGCTCTTAATAAACTAGTGCGCTTTACAATCATCGATTGCGTCACTGCTTACTATCAGGGGGGATTGCGGTCAAGCGCTAGTTTATAATTTATATATTCCTATATAAATATCCTCGTCCTCCGTAGCGCAGCGGTTAACATGCCTGCCTGCGACGTGGAGGCCCCGGGTTCGATCCCCGGCCAGGTCATGATGGAAAACGATCTTTTCCTGATTGGCCTGGGTCTTGGATGTTTATCTATCTATGTATCTATTATAAAATATAGTATCGTTGAGTTAGTATCCTATAACACAAGTCTCGAACTTACTTTGGGGCTAGCTCAATCTGTGTGATTTGTCCGTATATATTTATTTTATTTATTTATTTTAATCTCAAATTTAGGCACTCCCTGAACTACCCATATCTGCAAACTGCTCAAAGAGCTATCCCACATAATTATGATTTGCCTGTTCCTCAGCCTCCAGTAAACATGGATCATGTGACCGAAGAAAATGTATCAAAAATCAGTGATACCAAAATAAAACAAGGAATATTTGTAGGGCCACAAATAAGCCTGATGAAGAATTTGAACCAAAACTTAATAATAATAATAAATTCGTAATTTTCTTGCAAACCACAGGGCCGAAAACAATGAAGATTTAGTCAACAAACTCTTAGCGGCTTACAAGGACATGGGATGCAATATGTCGCCGAAAATGTGGATGCCATTAGTGACGAACACGGTGAGCGGTTACATCAGGACATATCCAATATGGAAGTAAGGCACCATGGCAAGTGGAGTCCGAACATGTTACCTAACTACTGCTGAACACTCAAAAGGGTTGCATCCGACGCTAAATATTCCAAAAAATCCTGTATAAACGTAAATATGCTTATTTTCTTCATTTAAAACATTTTTTCTTTTTAACCTTAGTAACAACGAGTCTTAAACGGTGGCCAAGCGACGAGTCAACCCTTACTAACAACGAATCTTAAGCGGTGGCCAAGCGACGAGTCAACCCTTACTAGCAACGAATCTTAAACGGTGGCCAAGCGGCGAGTCAACCCTTACTAACAACGAATCTTAAACGGTGGCCAAGTGAGGAGTCAACCCTTACTAACAACGATTCTTAAACGGTGGCCAAGCGACGAGTCAACCCTTACTAACAACGAATCTTAAACGGTGGCCAAGCGACGAGTCAACCCTTACTAACAACGATTCTTAAGCGGTGGCCAAGCGACGAGTCAACCCTTACTAACAACGATTCTTAAACGGTGGCCAAGCGACGAGTCAACCCTTACTAACAATGAATCTTAAACGGTGGCCAAGCGACGAGTCAACCCTTACTAACAACGAAGACGACGATGACGAACGACGTTAGGTTAGTTATCTATCTAGATTCGTAACTATAAAGTTAACAGGTGCGCTAGGTAAAGAAGGCTCTCCGATAAATGAATTAGTCACAATATTAACAATAACCAACAAACAGTCGAACCTTCAACATTGTTCTTAGGAAAACTCGAACACCTTGTAATGCACTCAACTGAAAATTAGTTTATGTAAGCAGTTTGTAAAACTAAACAAAATTCTAATACTTCTCCTTCCTATTTCATTATGAAAAGGACAGAAGACAAAATATTAATTCTGCTCTGCCAAATTAAAATATTCCATACACAGTTTCTAAACCGTTTATGGAATATTCACATTTATATTATGATTTTAAAAATGGAGTCTAATAATATGCCAATTTACATCAGGAGATGACATTTTTTTAACATTATATTATAGTGTTTAGTTAGCCTACTGTCCATATTAAAACAGAGGAGCAACTTGAAAATTTAATTAATACGAAAATATGACTCATAATGCGATTATACTCTTGCCAAGCTAATTTTTGTATTATTGCTAAAATGACTACCAATTTAGCTGTATCATTTTTCTTATGTCATCGGTTTAAATTAGCATCGTTATAACCACTGCTAGTTTTAAATCAAAATACTATATTTTTTATTATGCACATATAAGGGTAAACTTAAACAAAATGACTCATATTTGTTGTGTAGCACAACACAACAAATATACATACATAAATAGGTACCCACAATATGTTTACTTGCACCACACACCTACAAAAAACTAAGGATTTAACTACCGTACATAACATAATAATGCATAAAAAATTTGTTTTTAAAAACTTTACGCAATTGGTTAGGTACCCTAACATGACAATTAGTACAATGCATCACAGCTCTGCTGTTTGACCATAATACAAGTAATCAAACTAGCTATGATAGTTTGATTACTCACTGATTTTATCTTAAAAAATCTCAATTTCATTTTTGATCCAATAAAAGTCACACAATAAATTTTCTAGATAACACACATCAGCTATTGAGAAAAAAAAAGAGAAAAGAAACATTGAGTTGTTTTTTACCAAGACACAACACAAAGGCTGCAATTACATAACATTGCAAACCTTCATTTGTGTTACCAGTGCCATACCCAATAGTACAGTCTAAAGAGTCCTTTACATACCTCGAAACGATATGATGATATCTACTCAAAATGAAGACAGCAACACTGAGATCTGGTATAGTCCCACAAACAGCATACATTATACTACTATAATCTGTCTACAAGACCTCTCAATATCAACACGTTCAGACATATTTCTCATAAAAAAGACCAAAATTTAAATTGTCATCTGTAAGCGTACTGCCTGCTTTTCATTATTGGCGGGGCTGCATTAGCGGGCTATGGCGAATATTCGAGCTACGGCGATGTATGTGGCCGGGTACATCGTTGCAACGCAATGTAATCGTGCGCAGACGATGTAGCAGCGGTGTACTGTCGGTAAAGTGGCGCGCTTCAAAGGACTTGTTGCGACAATATTCGCTGGAGTAGCCAGCCCTACGTCACTTCAGTGTCGTCCAGACTTTGAAGAGGGACTGACGTACTTTTTGGATGTTTCGTTGTTTTTGTTTTGTACACATGTAATAAATAATAATTAACTGACTTCAAATGTTTGCATATTGCTTAATAACAATGTTTAAAGAGCGAGCAGCTTAGTCTCAAGCTTTTTTGTCTTCTAAATAATCTGTGATTTTATAATACTCCTTTTTGCAAAGTTTGGCCTTTATATAGTTTTTATACCGTTTAATGGGTAAGTTTCGAATGTCCATGGGAGGCTTGTTGTAAAAGTGTATACATTGACCCATGAACGAGTTGCCTACTCTGTGGAGACAAGTGTGATTGACAGCAAGATTGTGTTTGTTGATATAGATACAGCCAGAATTGTTTATTTTAATTATTTTCATAGTCTTATGACTTATGGGATTCTTCTCTGGGGAATTTGTGCGGACATCAATACTATCTTTTTTTTACAGAAAAGGGCTGTTCGAGCTATTTACAACCTTGGTCCTAGAGAGAAAAAATCAAAGAGGTGAACATTCTGGCTGTAGCTTCACAATATACAGTATGTTAAGAAAACCCTGTCCGACCCATAAGGATAATAAAGGTTAGGTAAACACATGACCAAATATAATATAAAATTTTACTTAATCATCATAGTACCAATACAAGAATTTTGAAATAATCTTTTTTTCCCGCGAATTAATTCCAACTTCCCCGAAATTTGGTAATTTTTAAAAAAGTGACAACACCGGTATTATTATGAGCGAATAGCGATGCGACCACGTGACGCGTGCCCTGCCGCCCGCCCCCCGCGGAAGGGTGTATATCGCACATTTATTAAGTTACCTCTTTTTGCGAAATAATATTTATTTTTTTAGGGGGATTTTTTTTAAGTTTAGCCTGGTTTCGTATCCATTAGTAGAATCAGTTATCGATACCTAACACATCTTCACGGGTCGGACAGGGTTTTCTTAACATACTGTATATTTGAAAATCTTATTTATGTACATAAAAATATATAGAATTTTAAGAAAATACGCTATATTCATGATATAAATACCAGGAGCAAACAAAATCTTGCTGTACATCACACTCGTCTCCACAGAGTAGGCAAATCGTTCATGGGTCAATGTATACACTTTTACAACAAGCTTCCCATGGACATTCGAAACTTACACCATTAAACGATTTACAAAAGACCATACATTGCAAAAAGGGGTATTATAAAATCACTGATTATATAGAAGACAATAAAGCTTGGGACTGAGCTGATCGCCCTACTAAGCATTGTTATTATGCAATATGTATAATTATGACATTTTAAACACTGTTTTTTTTTTAATTCACGTAAATTATTGTAAACGTTTTCATTTGTAATGTCTGGTCTTTAAAAAAGACGATGATTCCTGAGTTTGTTTCGGCTATTTCTTCTCAGAGGTAGTCATTTAGAAAATGCCGGCTCCTTCTAGTTTAAAAAAAAAGACGTGTGGCACTCGGGGACTGCCGCGGTAAAGCTATTGCATAGCATTTTGTATCAATTTATGCAATTATAATTATTTATTTATTTTATTTATGCGGTATTTCTTTTTCTTTGCTATTAATTCAAGTTACACTTTTTGAGCAATTTTTCTTTTATTAAATAAATAAAAAGTTAATATTATTTAAAATATTTTTATTATTTTACAATACATGTGGGTTTTATTACCTTACAGTAGCTGTTGGTTATTCAGGAATATTTATCATTGAAACTATAGGTTTATGATAACTGAAATAAGAAACATAAGTTTGCTACTTAATATCCTCTAAATACCTAGAAAATACCGCGTCAATTGTGTTCCCATATTTTGTTGTGGACTCTTGTGGATCATTATTCATTTTCAAATTTAATGTTTTTGATAGAAAAGTTGTCAACCGCTCTGATTTTTTATCAGCGAAGTTAATGTTGAAATCGCCAGCCAAGATAAGTGGAAATTTATTACCATTATTTTGTACCAAGTATTTTCGAGCCTTCTTCAGTGTACTCCAGTAAAGTGCGATGAATAAAATGCTCTACCTCGTCCAATTTTGGATTCCGAGAAATGTAAATTGCTACCATAACTATTTGTAGGCCATTTCTAAGTTTGCATAAGCACGCACAAATATCTCCAACAAAGAGATTTAAGATAAATTTTAATGTCTTTGATCTCCAACAACTGAGCGCCTAAGATGAACATCGCTAACGTGTGCAATATTTATTTCAATATTCGGAGTCATAATATTAGTAATATCATTTTTATTTTGGTAAATAGCTACCCCACCTTTTGAAACAGTATCTCGTTTGAACTGAACAATACAATTAAAATTAGGTATTTCAATTGGATTATCATGCGTCATGCAAGTTTCGGTAAGAAGTAACACATTTGTTTGTCTCGTAACTGAATCTTGTAAATCGTATTTATGACTATTTAGACTTTGGCAGTTGAAAGTCATTATTGAAATGCCATTTCTATTACTAATGAAATCTAATACACTTTGAGCAATCGTCTGAACACTATTTAAAGACAGTCTTTTGAATTCTTGCAACAATTGAAAAAACGGCCGCGTGAGCACTTTTTACTCTATAAAATCACGCGCTTTTATTTAGTAAACAACACTATAAATAATTTAAAAGTCCAATGAAAAATTAGCATGACATTCATCTCAGCTTTTCCGTTAAAAAAAAGCTATTTTATAAAAACACTACTAAATTAATTTGAATAAAAGTACTTAATAATTAATTATAAGAAAAGTTTTTAAGGTAGCCATGACAACGTCGATGACGTCTATGACATATCTCTATAGAAGACCTATTTCAGAGAGGAAATTAATCGCAAGTTTAGCACACCGCGACTATCAGTAACATGGCAAGTGTGTAGAACTGAGTTCGCGCCCTGCAATATGCATGCTCTTTTTGAAAATCTGTAAATTGTTTTCAAAAGATGTAGTCGCACGCACACAAACATACCGTGCCGAAGACTGCCGAACTGAAACGACGTTAGACGATGGGGAGCGTGAGGTTTTTTCGTTACGGAATTTCTGGATTCGGTCCCCGCGCTCAAGGCCCGCGATAGAAGCTATGCAATAGCTTAAAAATATGACATACTTGGAGAATGTATAATTGCAGGTCGATGCAATGGTTCATTGCAAATGACATAAGCAAGGAGCAGGACCCAGCGGGGGTGAGTCGACGTGCGATACTTCTCAGCGCACTTGGCGAGGGCACGTACAAACTCGCAGCCGACCTTGCGTTGCCCAAAGAGGTACAGGACGTGCCATACGAAGATATCCTCAAATTCCTCAAGTTACTGGATGGATACCCATTTCACGCCGAAACAGGTTGGGTTCAGCGAGCGCCATCGATTTTATGCCACTATTCAACAGCCCACGGAAAGTCCTTCGGAGTGGGCTGACAGGCTGCGTGGCCTGACGTTGCAGTGCAACTTCAATAACGTCGAGGAAATGTTAAGGCAACGTTTCATCATGGGTAAGCTGCCGGGAGTAGAAAAAGAGAAGATGTACGTGCAGGAGTTGGCGGGCCTCACGCTGAGTAAGTGCCGTGGTGCCACGCCGTGGAGCTGGCCGAGGGGCTGCGCATCGCGCGCGCTTCGCATAAAGTTGATCAGTGCTTTAAAATCAATTAGTCGCAGAGCGCCGGGCTTCGACGTGGTGAAAAGGTGAAGTGTGCGGTCTGTGGTTATACTAATCATGCAAAAGAGTTGTGTCGTTTCGCAAACTATATGTGTAGGAAGTATAAAACGAAAGGCCATCTCGCCCGTATTATAAATATGATATGTATAAATGAAGACGATGACGACGAGCCCGCCACTGATGCACACAGTAACCGTGTACGTCACAAACAGTGTTCGCAGTCACCAAAGAAAAACGGACAGATCATTTAACGTAGGGCAATATATATGGTATAAACGGAATTACAATAAACATAAGTATACATGGATGAAGGCTGTAATACAAAAGGAAACTGGAAAAATGTTATTTGTACTAAAGGATTGCAATACTACAGAACAAGTAAGAGATCATAAAAATCAGTTGTTACCCTACAAAGGTATGACAGACTAGCGACCAGGGGACAGTGTAGTGCAGATGCAGACCTACCATCGGCCAGGGGACAGCGCAGTGCAGACCTACACTGACCATTCAAATAAAAGTCCCCAGGTAACACAGTCACCCATGCACAGTCCGGCCGGAAGGGAAATTTCCACTCCCGGGGAGGAAGAAGTTGGACAGGATGTGTCGACAAGCAATATCCCATCGTCGAATAGGGTGACAATCACTCGAGGAGTTCGAAGACCACCCTCATCAGATGATGATGATTTCTTTGACTTGGAGGATGAAAGATGAATGTATTTATTGTCATTGTAAGGTTATTGTTATTAGTGTAGTAAACCCTAATTTATACGGGGGGTACCGCAGGTGTGTGCTGCGACCGCGCCTAGTTTTAATTAAAGAGCAGTGCGTTGACAGCAGTCTAGTGTATCACTTGTCCCTCGCTCGCATACGTAACAGTTAGTACAACAAGCTGGACAAATTTTATCAAATGTGGATAATATTTATGCGTGAACAGTTGCTAAAACAGGTATCTAATCATGTTACTGTTTATTTTTATCTACTTTTACATTTCAAATTTACTAAGTAAACGATTTTAAGACTAAAATAAGGATTGTTTACATTGCGCATTCATAGGTTAGATTCCAAGTATAAGCAGGCCATATTGTAGTGCGTTTTGATATTTTTGGTTATGTAATTTACCGCTGATTCTAAAAATGAATTATACCATGTTGGAAATTAAAATTAGTGCTATCCATCTTCTGATAGAAATAACATATTATTATTTTTAATTTTAAATGGGATTCAAACAGAAATGTTCGCAGACATTTTTTTTTTTTATAAATTATAAACCAGCGCTTGACTGCAATCCCGCCTGATGGTAAGCAGTGATGCGATCGTTGGTGGTAAAGCGCGCTAGTTTATTAAGAGCCTATTCACTCTAGCCTTGAAGACACTCAAATTGTATTGTGACGGAAACACCGACGCTGGCAAATTATTCCAGTCCCTGGATGTACACGGTATAAAGGAGGAAGCAAAACGCTTCGTCCGGATCGCAGTGGTGTCAGCAAAGTAAGGGTGGAAACTCGCCGTACGACGGGTCGTCCGATGATGAAACGGAGATGGGGGAATTAAATCATGCAATTCCCTTGCACACTCACCAGAATGCATCCTATAGAACACCGAAAGGCTGGCTACTCTACGCCTGTGCTCCAGGCTTTGGAGACCGTTTCGAGTTAAGGTTGGGTCGTCAATCAGCCTCTTCGCACGCCTCTCCACCGAATCCAAAGTGGCAAGGTGACATTTCGCAGCACCAGCCCAAATGTGGCTGCAGTACTCCACACACAAGCGGACCTGTGCTTTGTACAAAATTAGAAGCTGCCTTGGTGTGAAGTACCGCCGGACCTTCGCGATGACGCCTAGTTTTCTGGCAGCCACCCTGGCCTTGGACTCAATGAACCGCGCAAAGTTAAGGTTCGAGGAAATCTCAACTCCCAAAAGCTGAAGGCGGCCGGTACACTCCAAGGATACATTCTGAAAAGTAGGAGCCAAGGTGAACGGGCTCCTTTTGGCGGTGAAAAGACAGCCTGTGTTTTGGCGGCATTGAATGCTACAAGATTGGCATTGCCCCATTCGGAAACTGCCTGTAGTGCAGCACTCGTACGCTCTACCATGGCCTCTCTTTCGGACCAGATTGTTTCCTTACTAGCCCGAGCTTCCGGCAGGTATCTCTCCACAACTGTGCTGTCATCTGCATACCCATAGATACCGAGTATCAGCAGATCGTTAATATGCAACAGCAACAGAGTTGCAGAGAGAACAGACCCCTGAGGAACACCGGCATTAGTCGACATGGGCTCAGATGAGCATCCGTCGACAACAACTCGGAGGGACCGTTCAGTCAGGAAGTCTTTTACCCAGCCAGTCCGGCCAGCGGAAATGCCGTACGCTGGAAGCTTACTCAAAAGGGCAGTGTGTAATACCCGGTCGAAGGCCTTCGAGACATCAAGGGAGACAGCAATCGCTTCCCCATATCTCTCGAGGGCCTCGCCCCACAAGTGAGTAGCATACACTAGTAGGTCCCCAGTTAATTAATTTGCCTTCTATAAATAATATGATTTATTATAAAAGTACATAATATTCCATTACCATTCGTGTGTATAACCAACGGCCAATAGCAATTAAGCAATTAAATGGAAATATATATAAAACAATGTTAAAGAAATTTTTAATTGATAATTTAAATGACTTAGTAGATATACACCACGAGACCATAAAGAAATTCCTGCGAGCTTTTATCAACAGTTCAATGTCTATTTAATTTTAATCCTCTTACATCATAATTCGATAATAAATATAATTGTTAATTAATTAATATTTATCAGAATTTATATTTGTTATTTATTGTTCAACTTCCCGCCTATCGTTATTTAATTATTTTTTGTATGTATGCTTTTCAATTTTAATATCAATTAAGTTTTAATTAAGTATGTAATGCAAACCGTTTTTTTTTTTTGTCTATGTGGAGTTTACCTGTAATTAAATGTTGCACTTGCAAGTGTTACTTTAGTCATTAATTCACAATAATGTATAGTGCAAACAATTGTTGATTAACCTAAATAAAGAAATATTTTGGTAAAAAGTAATAATGTAATTTAGCCGTGTCTTAAAGCGGTTTAAGTACTGGGAGAATCCGCCATGTGAAAATCTGTATGAGCTTAACCTCAGGCTTTGCCTTAACGGCAAAGCGGTAAGCCATTTTGGCATCAGGAAGGAAGACCTTCGTGACCGACGCAGTGTCCCCGGATTCGTACCTACACTTGTCATAGTCAGGTATCCTTCTCGATGCCAAGGCCGTCTGTTTTCGAGAAGTCCTACACGGGCCTTGACCCAAAACTATTAATTGAGCCCTTAACCAGATTTTTCCTGCGCTAATAATCGCGAAAATGCGCTAAATCGAGAAAATACAAAAAAAAACACATCATCCAGGGCTGCCGGGCGTGAGAAGACCACCTCAAGGGCTGGGCGTAAGCATCGAGAGAAGCAGGATCCAGAGTTTACAGACTTGAGAAAACTAAACTCTACAGGGAGTTATTAAATTTCAAGTGTTTTGCAAATTTTCAAAAATTAATATCTTTTTAAAGTGATCGACGACATAGTATTACAATCATGCAAAAGTATTTATCTAACTTTAAGAACATACCAAATTTAAAATTTTTCGGCTTACCGTTTTTGAATATTTTTTTTTTTAAATTAGACGTGCACACGTGCTTACCTCTAAAATTCGTGCTGGGTTAACAGTTCTTTTTTGGAAAAAAATTATAGTATTTAATTGTGTCGTTAAAATTTTGATCAGTTGAAATATTGAAAATTTTTAATTAGCTTTAACTTTTGAAAGGAACTTAGGAACGTATCGAGTTGCGGTTTTCTATACCAGTGTTGTTGTGCGCAGCTTAATCAGATTTGTGCATAAAACACTCTATGTAGAGTCAAAAACTAACACCTAGTTTTGACCACCTAGACAGTAACTCAGTCTGCACACCACTCTGGTCGCAACCGCAACTCCATATCTTCGAAATTGAGGCAGATGAATTTTGTAAAATAAGGGCCGTCATATTGGAAGCCATTTTGGAAAATTTAAAACTGCCATAACTCAGCCATTATTAGGCCTAGAAGGTTGGGACTTTTTTCACAGATATTAGCGTTGGTTGCTCGTACATAAGGACATATACGAGCTCTACATAGAGCTCCAGAAAAACAAAAAGCTCTATATCTTGAAATTTTATATATATATTGTAGTGATATTGACATAGAGCTATTGACTGCATTATAAGTATTAGATAGTGACCCACTCTAGGTAGAGTTTGAGACTATACATTTTGTTTTTATAAACAAAAGGCTGTAAATTCAGCAGACAGAGAGCGAATTACGTTTGGCGTACCACCTTTTTATGACTAAGAACACTATCCCCCCTTTGCTGGGATAGCAACATTTTTTACTTATATTTATTTTACTGACTGACTTAATTAACTATCAATCAGTTAATTGACTGATTTAATTTATTATTGACGTACCTACCGACGGGCTCCTTGGTATGCCTATTGCGAATACATCTCGAAAGATGGATGCTTCTGACCTAAAATCTAACTCCCCAATTGAGACGGAGAAGGCAGGGCCTTCACCAAAAAACCTGACGCAGGCTCCCAGTGTCCGGAAGAGCATTGGCGAGTGGGAGAGCACAAAGGGCGAAGGAAAGGTCAACTCGACTTCTTTTGTCATTAAAGTCTCTCCCAAAAAGCCGGGAAAAGCACCGGTGGCCCTCTCCGGACTGCTGGATAAAACCACCATGCCCTTAGGCGAGATGGCGAAGCATGGAGCATCCGTGGAGGCCACGGGCGGATTGCCAAAACAGGCTTCCAGTGGTGGTGACAGAGACAAGGAGGCCCGAGTCTGGCTTCAGAGAGCGAAGACGCACCTAAGCGAATCGCGTAACCTGAAGTCAGACCTAAAGGCGGGCATCTCTTTAGCTTTTGAGAAGCTGTACCAGCTGGTTAAAGATAGCACAATAGAGTCTGTTAAAACAGTAATTACGCCACAAAAACAGTAATGAAGCCGTGGTATCACATGCAACCTCACAAGCTGTCTACGCTAGTGAGGTAGGGGTACCATCTAGGAGACGCACATCTGACATGAGCCGTTTACACTCTGTCGTGATTGCGTCCAAAGACGACAGCCACACTAGCGACCAGGTGATGAGCGAGGTGAGAAAAGCAGTAAACGCCACGGATGGCTGGGTGACAGTAGAGAGGCTGAGAAAGGTCAGGGACTTAAGAAGGTCTTAATAGGATGCAGAACGGAGGAAGAGAGGAAGAAAGTAAAGGCGCGGCTTGAGAGTGCAGGTAGTAGACTTATTATCGAGGACGTGAAGAACCACGACCCCATGCTGGTACTCAAGGACGTGTTATCATATAACACCAATAAGGATGTCCTCGTGGCCTTGAGGAATCAGAATCGGGAGGTGTTTCGCAGCCTCGACAAGAAGGAAGACTGAATTGAAGTCAGGTTCAGAAAGCGGGGCAGAAACCCGCTTACAAACATCGTGCTAAAGGTGCCCCCGTGTATCTACAAAAGCATAATGGATAGGGAGTTTGTGCACATAGATATGCAACGAATCCAAGTTGCAGATCAATCCCCACTGGTTCAGTGCTCCATGTGCCTAGTATATGGGCACGGCAGGAGGTTCTGCAAGGTCACCCTCCCAACGTGCAGCCATTGTGGTGGCCCGCACATGAGGGTGCAATGTGTCGATTACTTGGCAGCAGCGCCACCAACATGCTGCAATTGCACGGCCAGCCAAGCAAACAATTCACAGCATAATGCCTTCAGTTCGGAGTGTCCAGTACGCAGGAGATGGGAAGCCTTAGTCAGAGCTAAGGTTGCGTACTGCTGAAATGGCCGCAAGTCGCTCCGGGACAGGCAGCCCCACCAGCAAATATGCTGTAGCCCAGGTGAACCTCCAGAGGAAACAACTGGCAAACACGGAGCTCATGATAGCTGCCAGTAAGCGAAAACTCGCGTTTGCTCTGGTCCAGGAGCCATATGTGGACGGGGTGAAGAGAATGAAGGATTATCGTGGGGCGAGAGTCTTCCAGTGCGCAGCAGTAGGAGATGGGACTGTGAAGGTGGCTATCGTCGTCTTTGACGATGATCTTGACGTCATCCGGTGCCCGAAACTCACGACCATCAATATTGTTGTAGTGAGGATCCGAATCAGCGCCTGGGAAATCGCGGCGGTGTATTTCTAATTCGTGCCAGACCAACCCATAGGACCATACCTGGATCAGATCAGAAACATCAGAGAGGAGCTGGGCACTAGAGGACTGCTTATTGGAGGCGATAGTAACGCCAAGTGTAGCTGGGGGAAGCACCATAGAAGACCACAGGGGAGTTGAGATGTCCGGTAGCCTGGAAGAGTCTGGTCTGCAGGTACTCAACAGAGGTGATACTCGCACTTTCGACACCATTAAAGATAACAGGGAGTACACCATAATATATAAATCTCCTCCCGAGTAGAGTCCTCAGAGTTCAGAGAATCACGAGGCTATGCAACACCAAGAAGGCAAAATTGGACCTCTACAACAGGAAACTCAGGGAAATGAATTTGCTTAACGAATCCAACGTGTAGTCAAAAGAAAACATAAATAGTATATCAGAAAAACAGTAATCATAACATTGAGACAATAGATCTTACTTGTAATAATAGTATAAGATCAAGCTCTCAAGTAAAATTTGTAAATAGTAGTAAAAATAAGTTTAAAAAAAATACATTAAAATAAATAAAAAGATTAGGAAAACCCAAAAATTAATTAAAAATAACAAAAATACTTTTTCAAAAGGCTTCAATGCATTAAAAAGTTCTCAAAAATTAAAAGAAACAATTAGTGGGCATATTATAAAGTTAGAAAGCATTAAAAATAATTATCAGGCTGAAATTCAACAATTACAGCCAGAGACTCTCCGCTTACAGGATTCTTTAAATAGTGTTATATCTCATTACGAGATTTCTAAGAAGGAAATGGGAGAGTATATACTGGCAATGAACAGTCTGGTGGACCTGTGTACTGAGAATGAGAGAATGTTCAATGAACAGTCTGGTGGACCTGTGTACTGAGAATGAGAGAATGTTCAACTCTTTAACAAACAATCTTACACCTGATTGTAACCATGATCCATCAGGCTGTTCACGGTAAGCTGTCTCTAATGAGTCTGCACCATCAGTGACTCATACTGTGGAGTTGTTTAACAGTCTCAGCAGTACTTCCCTCGCCACGACGACGACCATTTCTTACTGTATACAGTTACAGAATTAACAATAAAACTAATAAACATGATTAAATACTAATAGTTAGAAGTTTGCTGTATTTTTGAGCAAAAAAGAAGTAAGAACCCCCCGTTAGTTGAAGGTGAAGGCCTCCTCTAGAGAATACCAAGTGTCCCTGTCACCTGCCACGATCATCCATTGCTCGCCAGCCACTTGCACTATGTCGTCTACCCATCGAGTAGTTGGACTTCCTCTCTTTCCTGTGCCCGATGGTCCCAGTCAAGAAGTCAACCGCTTAGTCCGACGATTGTCTGTCAGAGAAACTATGTGTCGGCCCAGTTCAAACAATGAGTTTAACTTAGTACGAGTATCATCATAATCATCATCTCAGCGTTAATCCCAGTCGTATCCGAAGCTTTTTCATCTTTGGAGTCTGGGGTTCGCTTTACTGGTCTAACTGCGGATTTTGCCTAAACTTCGAAATTTTCCGTGAAGCGACCTGACCTTCCATCTGATCTGACCTCCACAACCTGAAGTCGATATCGAAGCATTGCAGTTAGACCAATTGTTGGACTTTTGAGGGCTCCGACAACCCGTAACGACTGTCATTAGATGTTCGTATGGCAACTGGGACCAACGGCTTAGCGCCAGTGCAAATATTCATATTTGTGATGTATGAGGAATAAAGTACCTACATATATTAGTTTATAAGTGTTGATCAGTTTATGAGGGTGAACCCACAATATGTTCGTAGCTTGTTCTACAATAATTTAGCCGCAATATATTTGTGGAAGAGTAGTAGAGTAGTAAGAGTAGTGTGTGTGTATGTACCTGTGTATCACAAATAAACTATTTGATTTGAAGAGATCAGCTGTTTCATTCCTTGGCCCCCGGATATCTCGGCACTCCCGAATGTTCCAGTGGCGACGAGGACTATAAAGAACTTACGTGTTGTGTTCGGTGTTGTGGTGATTGTAAAAAAAAACTGTAACAATGAGCATCGGTAAAATTGGGGAATTCAAAGTGCAATCAGACGATTGGAAGTTGTACGTTACAGTATGGCCATGAGCTGGAAGCAGCGGAGAAAAATGGAGCTGTGGTCGAGGGCCGACGGAACTGGGCGGTCGGAAACGGACACTGCGGCTGATTGTATAAGCCGGCATCGGCAGCGGCTAGTGCGGGCGGCGACACGCGGCGCAACGCGTGGAGAGGGCGGCGGCGCGCGCAGGTGGCGCTGCGGGAGGTGACACCGGCAGCGTCGGCGCCTGGGGAGCGAGCTCGGCGGTACCAACAGTGCAACGCTTGAAGAGGGTTGCATGCCACAGTAGGGTGTAAATTCACGCGATATGTGTGCGGGTATGTGTAATGTTTTGTATGTAGTTTGTATGACGAAAAAATATAGCTGTCATGTTGTGTCACTCATGCTTTCCTCATACAGTCCTACCAACTTATCTGTGAAATGGAGAAAATGGGAACTACGGCCGCCATGTTGAAATGTCATTCGATTGTCAGTGTCTACTACATTCGTGTGTTCTGTGTTTTCTGTTGCGATATTTCTAGATTTTCAGCGTTTAATATGTCGAAAGCGATTAAAAGTGATGCGCGAAGCATCATTCTTAATGTCAAAGCCTTTTTTGAAGAAGAAGCTCGGGCGGAGGCTCCGATTATTCCATTTAATCAAGTATACAAACGAATTACGGCAGCTACAGGTTAGTGTTGACTACTTTCTTTTTGTAAATTACCCGATATTTTTTTTTCATTGATTAGTAACTTAAAAAATATAAAAGCTGAGTGATTCAACTACCTATAGTTCTCGTTACGTAAAAAGAACGCTGGAATAATCTGAGGGGCTCTCCCGCATCAGATCAGGTACCTACGTTTGGCTTAGCCTAAATTCTCTCCACTCCACGCCTTCCAGCGTTCTTCTTACGTGACGCGATTAGTACGCAAACCGCAAAAAAAATAATTACTCATACTTACATTTAATATTTTAACTACAGTATGTAAATACTTAATGAATTTTGTCTATATTTCAGGTGTGAGTCAAGGGCTAATTTCAAAAATAGTTAAAGAAGGGCATGCTGCAGAAGAAGCTGGTACAAAAATTCGGACCCCAGGCAAGGAGAGGAATCGTCAAAGTGGATTTATTCATGTTGATGATTTTGACATAGGAGTTATCCGGAGGAAAGTACATGAATTTTACTCTAATAAAAACGAGTTACCGACTGTTAAGAAGCTCTTAGAGGTCTTATAAACAGAAATAAATTACACGGGACAAAGAGAAAGTCTACGAAAGCTGCTCCACAAAATAGGTTTTCGTTTTAAGTCTAATCGTAAAATGCTCATGGAGCGCAATGAAGTATCAGCTTGGAGAGCAAAATACTTGCATGCTGTAAAAAAAATTATAAATCTCCACAGCCTCGGCCACAAATTTATTTAGATGAAACCTATATACATTCATCGCATACATCAGGTAAATGCTGGCAAGGTGAGGGTGTAGATGGAGTGTAAGAGCCTGTATCAAAAGGGCAAAGATATATTATTGTTCATGCGGGAGGAAATACCGGATTTGTCCAAAATGCTCTTCTAGTTTTTAAGTCTAACACAAAAAGTGGTGACTATCATGACGACATGAATAGTACTAACTTTAAAAAGTGGGTTATTGAAAAACTTGTGCCTAATTTACAAGAGCCATCAATAACAGTAATGGATAATGCACCTTATCACCGTATTTCTGTAAATAAAATACCAAATACTAATTCTATAAAGAAAGATATGCAATTATGGTTGACATAAAATAAAATTCACTACGGAGAGGAGTTGACGAAACCTCAGCTGTTAGAAATAATTAAGAGAAATAAACCAGAACCTGTGTATGAAATTGAAAAAATATTCGGAGAAAATGGACACAAATGCTTGTACTTACCTCCCTATCATTGTGATCTCAATCCCATAGAATTAATATGGAGCTCGATGAAAAGAATAGTTGCTAATGTAAATATTGACCACAAAAATTCTGAGATTCCCCGCCTAGTTCAAGAAGCTTTTAAAAGTATAACGGTTAGTGAGTGGGCTCAGCATTGTAATCATGTTCTCAAGTTACAAGCAGAATATTTGAAGCATGATGTATACTTGGATAAATCGTTCATTATAGAAGTGGTAAGTGATTCAGAAACTGAAAGTGACAGTGATAATGATGACATGGACATAAGCGGCGTATGGCCTCACAGCCAGGATGAAGTTGGGCATGCAAGTTCATCAAAAGATCATAATTATTGTAAACCGGGATTCTAATAAATTATTGTTAAGCAAACTTTTGTTTTTTCTTTTTTAACCCCTCACATCGTTAAGGGAGGCCCGTGCCCAAGCAGTAGGGACGTAGGTATATGGGTTGATGATGATGATGAAACTTTTGTTTTATTCTATCTATTAACTAGGTCATGTAATACAGGACACACCTTGAATGTCTAGATATTTGAGTTTTGTTTAAATAGGGATGCTAGTAGCTAGTACTAAACTATGGGTTTTTTGTATCAACTTATCAAGCTTGTAACTGCTGAATCCATCTAAGTAGGTACTTATGCAAAAGTTTGTAAGTGGGGTACCTACATTATATCAATTGAATGCCAGAGAAAAAGCTAATGTATGTATCTACCTACATTAATTTTCTTATTTTTGAAGACTATTTAGTACTTATATTAGTATTTTATTATTATAAAACAATGTTAGGTATTGTTTAAAATAAAAAAATTATGTTTATATGTTTACCTAGTTACTTATCTGACATACCCAATCATGGGTAAATTTTATTAATTTGCAACACTAAAGCGACGGTGTCGCTACCACTCAGTTCACAGATAAGTTGGTAGGACTGTATTTTTCATTGGCGACGAGGATTTTAATTATTTTAGGGAGATATACGCGTGAAAATGTCTATTGGAAAGGTCTCGGAGTTCAAAGTGAGTGATGGTAACTGGCCTACGTAGGTACATAGAAAGGCTGGAAAGGTATTTTGTGGTAAATAATGTGTCGGTAGAATTAATGAGACTACCGACATTGATAGCGGCTATGGGGGACGAGGCTTATGAGTTACCGAGAACCGCTACACCAACTGTCGTTAAATGGGTATAAACCGGTGAGTTTACACGTTTTGGTCGATGGAGAGGATTTGTCGATGGAAATCGAATCGGTTTCGTGTATTTAGTAAACAATAATAATAATAATAATAAGAATAAAATTTTAATTTTCGGGGAAACTGAAGGTTTCATCTGTGCAATTATGGACGTAGTTATCTTGACGAATAACTACCGGAGATATATTATGAAGGACGGGACGATTGACGTGTGTCGGGCATGTCACCACCCGGGTGAGTCCATCAGACACATTATCTCTGGTTGTTCTCGTTTAGCTAACGGCGAGTATTTGCACAGACATAACCAAGTAGCTAGGATTATCCACCAGCAACTTGCTTTGAAATATAAACTTGTGGATTCTGAGGTACCGTATTATAAGTATGTGCCCGACCCAGTTCTTGAAAATGGCCATGTCACGTTATACTGGGATCGGTCTATCATTACTGACAGGACTATTGTTTCCAATAAGCCTAATATAGTGGTGATAGATCGATTAGCGCGCCTTGCAATGATTGTCGATGTTACCATTCCACATGACGGGAATCTCGTGAAAGCTGAGAAAGAAAAACAAATTAAATATCTCGACTTGGCGCACGAGATTGTTGACATGTGGAATGTGAACTCGGCAGTCATTGTACCGATTGTCGTATCGGCCAATGGTTTGATAGCCAAGAGCCTCGACCAACATCTATTGAGGCTCTCGTTAGGCAGTTGGATCAAAGGCCAGATTCAAAAGGCAGTACTCCTTGATACGGCCCGCATCGTGAGGAGGTTCCTGTCTCTGGAGCTCTAACCACCGGTAGCTTGGACCCCGCTCCCGCCATCGGTGGAACACTATTTTTTATATTTTTAAATGTTTTTATGTTTTTTATAAATATTTAAAAATGTAAATGAGTATGTATATATATATAAATAAACGAAATAATAATAATAATAATTGTTTATTATTTCAGCATCAAGTAACATTACAGTCTTGTGATTGGAGCCTCCTTTTAAGCAGAAAAGCCTGTGTTAGGAGACTCCGCTCTTCCATAACTTAATAAGTTTCATTAAGATACTTGCTTTATACAAAATTAAATTAAATAATAGTAATAAAAGAATAATAAAAAAGAGGCTTAAGGCTATACATACAGCACGCCCGCAGGCATGCGAGTGAGTAGGCGAAAGTGCGTGCGTGGTGTGTGTGTGTGTGTGCGTGTGTGTGTGTGTGTGTGTGTGTGTGTGTGTGTGTGTGTGTGTGTGAGAGAGTGTGAGTGTGTTTGAGTGTGTGTGCGTGTCTGTGCGTGTCTGTGCATGTGCGCGCGTGTGCGTGTGTGTGTGTGTGAGTGTGTGTGAGTATGAATGAGAACACGAATGAGTTAGAATATGCGCATAATGGTGCAGAGATTTGGCAGATGAAGGGTTATGTTCATCTTAACATCTTAACAACGCCTCCGTTTCATCATATGTTAGTGTTTTTATCCAACTAGTTAATGATTTTTTTAATTCGAATTGTTTCTTATTATAAACATAAATTTCTTTGTTGATTCTATTGTATAGCTGAGCTGAGCGTCTTTATTTAGAGAGCTTTGTCACACATGGTAATGTCGCTCTGTAAAGCAGCTACATGCTAAGTACAAATTACAAAAAACATCAAATACACTTTCGTCACCGAGCCTCCAGCCAACCTCAACTGTTTTGTAAAGCATCCTTTTTACCAGATAAAGGAAATGCTAAAATGCTGTTGTATGTTCCACCCACATTCGAACTTGATCCGTTTAATTCAAGTCTGATGTCTGCGTTCCGGTCACATTCCATCATAATATGAAGGGCGTCTTCCACTATTCCACACTTCGCGCAAAGTGGGGATGGGACCTTTTTCATTAAAAAATTGAATTTATTAAGTGGAATGTGACCAGATCGAAGTCTAAACGCAGTAATTAACATATTTCTGTTTACTGTTAATTGCTCAAACCTGCTAACCCTATTTGTGAAGGAATCCTTTGAAGAATAACTTCTTTTGAATTTTCCTTCAACTCAAATATTGAATTATTAAAACTGTAAGCTATCGAGGTGCCTCTTAAACAAGAGGTACAGCGAGCCACGTGTAGGAAGAAACTTTTCGAGTCAGTCAAAATAACTAATTTGTCAGAATCAATTGATTTTATGTAGGACAAGGCTTCCAAAATAGCAATTAATTCTAGATACATGATGGCTTAAAAATGCTCAGACACAAAACGTTTAAAAATGGCTAAATTTGCGTATTTAATTTGATTGAAACAATTTTTCGTGACATTTTCTTAAGGAAATTTATAATCGGCCACCGGTGACCCCATGGCCTGGTGGTATAAAATTTCGATATTACGTCTGCGGGGCTACGGGGTCACCGCGCGGCCCAACACGAGCGCCCGGGCATCTTTCTCGCACGGTGTAAGTTATTCCCGCTAGCCGCATTTGCTGTGTACAGTGATGATAGAACACGTGCACGTGTTATTATTCACTGTCGTTGTTACGATGTTTTGTTATTGTTTTTCTTAATTTTCATAAATTATACCCCTGCTGAAGACTTATGCATCGACGATAGGGTTGTCCCATTTCGTGGCAGTATTATTTACCGGCAATTCGACAAGTATGGGATGAAGGAATTCAAATTGTGCACTGTTCCCGGGTATACGTACAAGGTCAACGTATATGTCGGGAAAACAATGAAACCACAAACAATACCCCATCTGTGGTCCTGGAGTTTGCAGTGATCTCTTCAACAAAAGTCATACACTCTATACAGATAATTGGTACACCAGTTTAGATTTGTCTCGAAAACTCTTAGAGAAGAAAACCCATTTAGTAGACACGCTAAGAAAACAGTTATGTCCACTGAGTTCAAACAGGGGGTATATAGTATAGCAAAGGAAAGCCCAGATGGTAGAACTGTCATGTAATGGCGAGACAAGAGGCAAGTTCTTGTTTTGTCAAAGAAAGCGCTCTACAGGATTCCATAAAGTATTAAAACGTGGGAAAATAGTTTCAAAACCCAAAATTATATATGATTATAATTAAGCAAAAGGGGCCGTTGATTTGTCGAACCAAATGTCTGCCTACCTACCTTTGCGTAAGTCTGTTAAATGGTACAAAAAAATCGCGATAGAACTTATTTTAAATTCTGCTATCGTTAATCCTTTGACGTTGTATAAAAATGTAACAAAAAAGCGTTAAAATCAGAATTTCAGAAAATAGTTATTTGAGCATCTATGTCAGAAACTACAAGAACCTGAAGTTCTAGTAAGACCAATAAATAAAAAATGGTTGTATCAAAAAGAAGTGGTATGGTGAGAGCAGCTGGAAGAACTTGTCGTCAGTGATATAAAGAGATAGATAGCTTCAATCATGGGTAGCAAGTTGGCTAATAATAAGTCACAAAAGTGATCACTTATCGCGATTAAAACCTCCAAACCATCACTTAGCTTGCCCTGTTTGTATAAACTTCACTACCTAGAACTTAATATTAAAAAAAAAAAACAATTTTAATGTTTTAGGGCATTTAGTTTTTAGCCATTTGTATGCATAAATAAACACAAGAAAACACGTATACATTTTGTTTTTCTGTTTTAGAGCACCTTTAACATCTCCTAAGAAATTCGCTTTAATTTTTAATATTTTTCAAATATAAAAAAACAAGCTATTTCGGTCGTTGCACAGGACCACGCGGGCATTTTCCTCCAATATTATCGCCCCTAGGCTTGTAATCAACGTTTGAAGTGAACACCTCGCTACGGTCACGGGTGTCCTCCGTGGCCCGAACAGTTCTATACGGGGTGGCCCACCGGTGTCCCCCATGGGTCAAACGACTAACTGCTATTATGTGCTCGGCGTTTAACGTGTTGAAGTTTATATTTTTTAAATAATTAAACCAAACTCGTTGCACAACAATACTTTATAAACCTTTACATCAACGGCTCGCCGGTATTTCCTTTAGGAAAAAAAAGTTGAATAAATTCCTTGCTTACGATAAATACGAAGATATAAGGAACGATTACGTAGCATAGCTATTAACTACGGCAGCTGTCCGTGACCGTGGACAGGGGGAGCCTTGCACTTGCGCCTGCGCACGCTTCGCTGCACTAAGCATTCAGGCACTCGTGATGTGCGACTCTTGGGTCGAGCTGATCTATGAACGGTTTTGTCACCAAGACAGAGAAATTCTTGAGTTGAAGTGTTCATTTGTTCTTTTGTCATCAAGACACGGAAATTCTTGAGTTAAAGTGTTCATTCTTTGTTTTGTCATCAGACAGAGAAATTCTTGAGTTGAAGTGTTCATTTGTGGAGATGAGACTAAAAAAATAATAAATTTCTTTCGAACAATCCCTTTTTGATTGATATGAAAATGTTTGTCGTGAGAATTGAGCTTTTTCTGTTTGGGATGCTAATTTTAAATAAATAAATGAATATATACGGACACATCACACAGATTGAGCTAGCCCCGAAGTAATTTCGAAACTTGCCTAAGAGCCCACGACGGCCACACCTTCGTTATTTTAAAAAGCTGAAAGTTTCTCTGTGTATGTTTCCAACACAAGTAAGAACGACCAGCGGTTATAGAGTTTCGATTGTGGTTACTTGGGCAGATGAAAGGTAGCAAGTATTATGACGCTTTATCATCAAAACAACCTTTTATTTACATAAAAAAGAAATTGTAATTTTTTTTTTTTAACATAAGTAATTGTCTTTTTGTACAAACGGTACCATCCGAATGACGTCACAGAGCGAGGTGCACACTTATCTCGCGTGAGTTATACAGCTGACTACAGTTGACTCTTAGTACTCTTAGACCACTGAAACCATTCAAACTGTCTGGCCATTGAGGTAACATTTATCGGTAGGCCATAACATCGGCCGCCGGCAGAAGTTACCACCCACCAGACAAAGCCTTGCCGCCAAGCGATTTGTCGTGATCCGGTATGATGTCTGATGAAGCCGTACGGAGGACGGGTCTGAGCAGTTGTGTTGCGATGAGTGCCGGGTACGATGCGCCTAATGTTGTTGTGTTGGGAGTTTGGTCGTGGAGGGTCTTCAGATCAATCTCCCTTTGGCGCAGCATCGTTGGTCGTGTTGTTGGGTTTAACATCGCATCACCTATCTCAACTGCCGTCTTCCTATTCGCTCAGTTTTACTGAGTGAATAGGCTCTTAATAAACTAGCGCGCTTTACCAACAACGATCGCATCACTGCTTACCATCAGGCGGGATTGCGGTCAAGCGCTAGTTTATATTTATTAAAAAAAAAAAAAAAATACAGAGCTCCAAGTAACATATATAAAATTCAGCTTTTGTACAATAACGAAAGTATAATTTGAATTTAGTACAGGTTAGGGGTCTCTGGCAAGAGATAGCAACTGTCAAAAATGTCCGGCAATGGATAACGTGATTTCTAAAGATATCCTGAAGGAAATATAAAAAAAAATGGAACTTTATACTTTAAGGAATTTAAGGTACTATTTTATACACCTTTGCTACCTTTTATCCGCCCAAGTAACCACAATCGAAACTCTATAATCGCAGGTCGTTCTTACCTGTGTTGGAGACATACACAGAGAAACTTTCAGTTTTTATAAAATACCGGAGGTGTGGCCGTCGTGGGCTCTTGTGCTACAAGTTGTTTTACTCGATTGTTCAGTTGTGTAAATTGCAATTTTAATCATTCAAGTTCCTCATTTTAAACTTAATGATATGTTTCATTCTTACTGTTTATAATAAACAAAGTAGGTAATACGTGTAAAACGACATCGGGGCCTTAAGAACAAACACCATCAGATAAATAGAGTAAGGCCTAAACTAAACTAAACTGGTCACTTTCACGTGTTAAATAATTTCCGGGGTCGTTTACATTCTCGAGTCGTATTCTGTCCTATTAGAGGCCAACAAGTGAACAAACCGGCCCGGGCTGGTCGTAGATCGAAGCTATGCTCTATAAATGTGAAGCTATACTTCTAAAATAGCATCTAAAACGCTTTCACATCCGGCACACACCACCATCACTTGTACAGGGACGCATTAAACGCTGTTAAAATAAAACATTTACTTTGTCGTACGGTGTCGTACCGAGTGAGACATGTGACTCGTTATGTAACGTCGTGTGTCGTATTCGGTATTCCGTGCGACGGACGGCCGTTTGATAACATTTTATTTATTTGTTACCACTTCAAGGCCTGTCATTTGTTATATACACGTTTTTGTTTATTGTTTTGACTAATTTTGGCTTGGTGCAAGTGATTTTGGGTAAGTTATCGTACTATTTTGAAAGATACTATTAGTGTAAGTTGAGGAGATTTCAGCTCAGGATGAGAGTTTTAATAAGTTACCGTTTTGTAAAGAAGCAGGTGAAAAATATTTTTTTGTAATTAAATTGCTGTTCATTTAGAAATATAACAATTACTGGCTCTTCCTTGGCTAATTTGAATAAATAAACGTTGATTTCATTTTTAGGAACTTCTCTGAAAACTATAGTTTGATGGGGATGTATTTGGTTCTGTTTCTGTCTCTCTAAATGTAAGTGTACTTATTATCAAAAATTAAGGTAAGTACTTAAAAAAACTATTAGCGCTCAAACACTGACTTAATCAAAATCAAAGGTCATTTATTCAAATTAATAAAAAAAAAAAATTAATTATCAATAGAACAAACAATAGTCGTACAATTATTTATCATTAAGTTTGCACATAAATATCCAAGTTGTTGCAGTGTACACGGTGACGCGGCTAGGATGCATGCTATTTGGCCGCGCCACCGATTTTGTTAAATATCTCGCGAATCTCTAAAGTACTATTTTTAATTCTTTTCGTACAATAATGAACATGTTATGTACATTTATTCTTATTAACTGCGATTCAAAATGCGACTGCGGCGCGGCCAGAAAGTACAACGCCTGCCCTTGGTTAAGTGGTATTAGGTTGCGTTCGCCATAGGAATATCGAGGGTCTAAGCATGCCTCCTCTTACTTTAGGATCCCAGTAATGTACTGAAAATAATCACATCACGACCCTTGGTCGACTGCCTATAGAATGGCTAAAACATTACAAACAGCGAGAGCACTAGGAAGTCATCAAGGGCGGGCACTTTGGGGTCTGTTTCTGTCTCTCTAAATTTACATTTAGAGAGACAGAAACAGACCCCAAAGTGCCCGATAATAAGTACACTTACGTGTACTTATTATCAAAAAATAAGGTAAGTACCTAAAAAAACTTTTAGCGCTCCAACGCTGTCTTAATCAAAATCAAAATCATTCAATCAAGTCATTTATTCAAATTAAGCTGAGAATCAACACTTTTTGAAGACAGACCCCAAAATGCCCGCCCTTGATCACTTCCTAGTGCTTTCGCTGTTTGTAATGTTTTAGCCATTCTTTAGGCAGTCGACCAAAGGTCGTGATGTGATTATTTTCAGTACATTACAGGGATCCTAAAGTTAGAGGACATGCTTAGACCCTCGATATTCCTATGGCGAACGCAACCTAATACCACTTAATCAAGGGCAGTGAAAAGATAACATGACAGGTGTTCTGATTCTACCATCTTTTGAGTATGATGAAACAATGGTCTCAGATATTCGCGTAGCAACCAAAACCAAAAACTTAACAAAAAAAAAAGCTAACGAAGCCAATAACATGCCGGGAACATATTTGATGAATGTACCAATAATATTGAGTTTAGATAAAACATTCCTGTAACCTACAGACCCACATAAACAATATTTCGTGGCGTACAAATTTATTCAATTGTTGTGTAAACGTGGGCTTCCCACTTTCTAGCGTGTGACTCTTACTGTCCATCAAGCAACCGCACTACCTCAGGCAGCAAACTACCTCAGGCGGCGCTGCTACTTTATAAAACAAAGCAACACTTTGCTTCCTCAAATACCAATGTATGTACATAATATATTATATACTGTTAGCAGAAAAAACGTTTGGAAGACTTGTAGCAACTCGCAAGTACTTTATTGTTTTCCTTGGTTTTATTTAATAGGTACATGATAATGATAATTATTATAAATACATGATAAATAATTTACGTTCGTACAATTATGAGGGGAGACCTGTGCCCAGCTGTGAGACGATAAAAAAGGTTGATGTTGATGATGTTGATAGTAAAAGTTCAATATAAATAATAAATATATACGGACAAATCACACATTGAGCTAGCCCCGAAGTAAGTTCGAGACTTGTGTTATGGGATACTAATCAAATCAAAGCATTTATTTCCAATAAACCAGTTACAGGCACTTTTGAATTGTCAGTAAGGTGAAGCTAGTCGCCCATTCCAAGGAGTAGGTACCTACCTATGGAGAAGAACGGGCAAGAAACTCCATGGACACTCTTTTAAATTATCAAGCTATTGATACAAATATTTGATTACATCATTCATTTTGAAATCAATCGTGTGAGAACGATGCAGAAATATATTGTACGCTAAGAGCATCCATTATGGAAAACACACAAAAAAAAAAACAACAACAAAAAAGAATAACCGAACAAATAGATGCTTTACAGCAAGTACATTATGCTCACACGTGTGCCATGCAATTAATTACTAACTCATCGATACTATATTTATAATAGATACATATATAGATAAACATCCAAGACTCATGCCAATCAGGAAAAGATCGTTTTCCATCATGACCTGGCCGGGGATCGAACCCGGGGCCTCCACGTCGCAGGCAGGCGTGTTGACCGCTGCGCCACGGAGGCCGACAAGGAGGCCGATTATGTTATTTATATTTTGTGAATACAATAACTTTATTACTATTTTGAACATTATAAATTACGACAAAGCAAAGTTTATGGCTCAAGACGGCTTCATCAAATAATAGAATAAGTAGCTAATTTATCATATACAGATACATATATGTTCTTTGAAAAACAGCACAACATCAAACAAGCGGGGAACGCCTGATCCAAACCTTATTTTATATAAAAAGATGTTTGAACAGTTTCAACGCCCCTACGTTAAGAGGCCCACACGAACTGACATCTATCGCCCATCGCTTACACAAGTGAGCCGACACTATCATAAGTAAGTGCCCTCTTCTCACTAGACAGTTTCACTTGTTATTCCCACACTAAATGGGAACTCGCTATTAAAATGTTACGTGGCAGTAACCAGGGTAATTGTGACCAATTTTTGAACGTTTTTATTACCCATGCAAGTATAAAATTGTTATCTAGAGCAGTAGAGGTGGGGAGCACGCATCAGTGATCCACTGTTTTATAAAAAGTACTAATACGAGTAGGTACGCTGGGTTAATGTTATTCTCAAATCAGTTTGCTAAAGCCTATTCACTCTAGCCTGAAACTGAAACTGTAGTCCGACGGAAACACCGCCGCTGGCAAATTGTTCCAGTCCCTCGATATACTCGGTATAAAGGAGGAGGCGAAACGCTTCGTCCGGATCGTAGTGGTGTTAACAACATAAGGGTGGAAACTCGCCGTACGACGGGTCGTCCGATGATGGAACGGAGATGGGGGTATTAGATCATGCAATTCCCTCGCACACTCCCCAAAATGTATCCATTAGAACACCGAAAGCCTGGCTACTCTACGCCTGTCCTCTAAGCTTAGGAGACCACCTCAAGTTAAATCAGGGTCACCAATCAGCCTCTTTGCACGCCTCTCCACTGAATCCAAAGTGGCCAGGTGACACTTAGCAGCACCAGCCCAAATATAGTACTCCACACACGCACGGACCTGTGCTTTGTACAACATTAGAAGCTGCCCTGGTGTGAAGTACTCCCGGACCTTTGCGATAACGCCAAGTTTCCTGGCAGCCACCTTGGCCTTGGACTCAATGAACCGCTCAAAGTTTAGGTTCGAAGAAATCTCAACACCTAAAAGCTGAAGGCAGTCGGTACACTCCAAGGATACATTTCGAAAAGTAGGAGCCAAGGTGAACGGGCTTCTTTTGGGGGTGAAAAGACACGCCTGTGTTTTGGCGCCATTGAGTGCTATAAGATTGGCATTGCCCCATTCGGAGACTGCCTGTAGTGCAACACTCGTTCGCTCTACCATGGACTCTCTTTCGGACCGGATTGATTCCCTACTAGCCCGAGCATCCGGCAGGTATCTCTCCACAACTTTGCTGTCATCTACATACCCATAGATACCGGGCATCAGCAGATCGTTAATGTGCAGCAGAAACAGAGTTGCAGAGAGAACAGACCCCTGAGGAACACCGGCATTAGTCGACATGGGCCAGATGAGCATCCGTCGACAACAACTCAGAGGGACCGTTCAGTCAGGAAGTCTTTTACCCTGCCAGTCAGGCTAGGGGAAATGCTGTACACTGGAAGCTTATTCAAAAGGGCAGCGTGCCATACCCGTTCGAAGGCCTTCGAGACATCAAGGGAGACAGCAATCGCTTCCCTATTTCTCTCGAGGGCCTCGACCCACAATTGAGTGGCATACACTAGTAGGTCCCCAGTAGACTGATTGCGGCGAAATCCGTACTGTCAGTCACTGAGGAGATCGTTACCTTCCAGGTAAGCCAAGAGGCGCGAGTTCAATACACGCTCCATAATCTTGCAGAGTATGAAGGTTATTGAAATCGGCCGATAGTTGGTAGGATCGGCACGACTACCCTTTTTGGGCACGGGCTGCACGTTGGCAAGCTTCCAGGACTTGGGCACTATACCAGTCCTAAATGAGAGGCGATACAACCGCGTCAATACAGGAGACAACTCAGGCGCACATGCTTTAAGAACAATCGCTGGTATACCATCTGGACCACCAGCCTTATTCACGTTCAGACGACACAGTACTCTCAGAACCACCTTGTTCCTAATGCGAACCTCGGGCATTGAAGCTCCGCAATCAGTAAATTAGGTGGAGTAATATTGCCAGTATTAAGACGCGAATTATTGGCAAAGAGAGATGCAAAGAGACCTGCTTTCTCTCTCGCCGTATGAGCCAGTGTTCCATCAGGCCTAACCAGCGGAGACAGTGTGGGCCGACAGGAGTTCGCCTTGACCGATTTGGCAAGGGACCAAAAAGATCTGCTACCGGATGGTTGCGCAGATAACTTGTTACCAATATGGATAATGCGGTCAAAGCGTGCCTTCTTAAGCGCCTTTGTGTAGTATTTGGCAGCACGGTTAAAGGCTCTCTTCTTTCTTCTGTTAGATTCGGAGCTCCGCGGTCACGAGCGTCAAGCCAGGTGAGAAATGCAGTGTGCTTACGCTGTTCAGCTTGGACACAATCGGCATTGAACCATGGGCGAGCCGAGCCACCGACGGGCACGTCATTGAAGGGGATAAAATACTCCATAGCTTGACGCACCACATCGGTTATAGCGTCCGCACAGCTCGACGGATTGTTAGAAGAGAAGCAGACCTGCTGCCAAGGATAAGACGCAAAGAAGTGGCGCATCTCATCCCAATCTGCTGACCTGTATCGCCACATTCGCTTTTCACTACGAGAGTCGTGATCTGATGGGGAGAAGGACGATACAGACTTCACCAGACAGTGGTCTGAAGTTCCCAATGGAGAGGAAACTGTTACAACACACCTGTCCGGATCAGTGGTCAGCAGAAGGTCCAGATAATTGGTAGTATGACCAGCTACATCAGGCACCCTAGTCGCTTGCGCTACCAGCTGGGAAAGGCCCATTGAAATCGCGAAGTTTCGCGCCTCGCTCCTAGCGTGGTCGGTCCTCTGGTACGGGAAAAGCCAGTCCTGGTGGCAGGCGTTGAAGTCCCCCAGAGGGACGAACTGTGCGTCTGGGTGCCGGTGCAGCGCATTGTCAGCAGCCTCAATGAGATGGTCAACTAATCGCGTTGTCTCCTAATCACCGCTGTGCGATCCGTAGACACAAATGTAAACAATTTTGCCCACACCAATGTTGTTAACCAACAGCCATAGGGACGAGAAATTAGAAGGGAAGAAAAAAAAGGTTAATGATGATGATGAAACTGTGAAATAGTAGATATGCTGGGTTAATGTTATTCTGAAATCAGTTTGCTAGGACTAAACTGTGAAATAGTAAACTTTTCGAAATCAATTTGCTAAGACTAAGACTAAACTATGAAATAGTTTCTAGATGTAGGTTCTGGAGCTGTCTTTGGTCTATCGTCCAGAAAGATAACTAAATAATATTGAAGAACTAGTAGTAAAAAATATACCCTAAACAATTTATTAAGTGTTTTTTTTTTACTTTCAGTTTAGGAAGAATTTGCCTACAATAAATGAAAAATGAACCGTTCTTTACATGAATATTAATATTCCATTATATTTAAAAAAAAACACGGTTTACATGTGAAAAATCTTTCATCAATCTAATTTTTGGTTGAACTCGTAAATCACTTTCGCGATCGTATTTTCCTGATTGGCGCCGCATTTTCATAAGTTTCACCAGCGCGAGCGCGGCGCAGTAAGTACAGGAAACACGCGCGGCGCGCGCGCACGCAACCTTACTAACTACGCGCTAATACTCACTTTGTGCTATAATATTTTTATATGAAAATCTACTGAATAATTCTTCTATAACAGACAACGCATAGCAACAACAACCGCGGGGTGTGCATCAATGTTAGTAAAAGACAATAAGGTTATTATAATAATTTATGATGATGGAATATCTCATCTGGTACTCGGTGTGTTGGTAGAAGCCGTTATAACAATACAAAGATTCTAATGTTTCTTTGATCCGCAAATAACTTTTTTTTTTAGGTTTTCGTAATTAACATATATTTGCTCCAAGTCTGTCTGTCCGTCCGCGGAAATAAAATAATAATAATAATAACTTGTGCCCTCTAACTTTTGAACCATAGGTTTAAAATATAAAATGAAAAATCTAAATAGTAAAACTTTATAAAGACTTACTAAGAACATTATTTAGAACTTTATAGGTTGAACAGTTTTTAGAAAAATTATAAAATAATTTCTGAAATAAATTTGCAATTTAAACGTATATGCAAGCAATATTTTGCAATATCCTGAACGTATCTTCTTTCAAATATAAAAAGAATAAAGTACTAAAATTCACGCAATCCAAAATTACCACCGCTAATTAAACATAGCTACATTGGGCACGCCACAATAGCACCGGTAAGTCCCCTCTTTGAGGAGTGGCTAGAGAGGCGCCACGGCGCACTCACCTGACGCAGGTCCTCACCGGACACGGTTTTTTCGGGAGGTTCCTCTTCCGTATTAGACGAGAGGAAACGCCAGGATGTCACCATTGTGTAGATCTCCCTGAGGACACGGTGGAGCATACGGTGGAGGTCTGCCCACCTTGGGTGGCGCATCGCCGTATCCTCGTAGCGGCGATCGGCGGTGATCTCTCGCGTCCGACCCTGGTCCAGGTCATGGTCCAGAGCGAGAGTACATGGCAGGCCAACACCTCCTTCTGCGAAGCAGTGATGCTGGCAAAGAAGGAGGCATAGCGCGTGAAGCAGCGAGAATCCCAGCTCCCTCACGCCACTAGCCACTACAGGATACGCCCTGGTCGGGAGAGTATACCGTACTCCTAGCCACCGCAGGCGCGATGTGACCCGGTCATGTGATGATTTCACATCTCAAAAAAAAAAAAAAAAACTACTTCGGGCTGTTGAGATTTTCTTTTCCTAAGTTGATGGGGTTAGGACGAACATGAACAATAATTTACTACTAATATTATAGTACTACGTCATCATCAAAAGTAATGACGACAATAGACCTGTGTATACTTTATACATATTTGAAGATAAACTTAAATGTTAAAAACTAGGTATCTAAAATGACTGATTTCTCCAAAATAATACCAATGGGTTGGTATTATTATGATAAATTGTGAACGCTGGATAAGACGACATCTATAATACACCAATGGGTTGGTATTATTATGATAAATTGTGAACGCTGGACAAGACGACATCTATAATACGCCAATGGGTTGGCATTATTATGATAAATTGTGAACGCTGGACAAGACGATGTCTATAATACACCAATGAGTTGGTATTATTATGATAAATTGTGAACGTTGGACAAGACGACATCTATAATACGCCAATGGGTTGGTATTATTATGATAAATTCTGAACGCTGGACAAGACGATGTCTATAATACACCAATGAGTTGGTATTATTATGATAAATTTTGTACGCTGGACAAGACGATATCTATAATACGCCAATGGGTTGGTATTATTATGATAAATTGTGAACGCTGGACAAGACGATATTTATAATACGCCAATGGGTTGGTATTATTATGATAAATTGTGAACGCTGGACAAGACGATATCTATAATACGCCAATGGGTTGATATTATTATGATAAATTGTGAACGCTGGACAAGACGATATCTATAATACGCCAAGGAGTTGGTATTATTATGATAAATTGTGAACGCTGGACAAGACGATATCTATAACGCGCCAATGGATTGGTATTATTATGATAAATTGTGAACGCTGGACAAGACTATATCTATAATACGCCAATGGGTTGGTATTATTATGATAAATTGTGAACGCTGGGCAAGACGATTTCTATAATAAACCAATGGGTGGGTATTATTATGATAAATTGTGAACGCTGGACAAGACGATATCTATAATACGCCAATGGGTTGGTATTATTATGATAAATTGTGAACGCTGGACAAGACGATATCTATAATATGCCAATGGGTTGATATTATTATGATAAATTGTGAACGCTGGACAAGACTATATCTATAATACGCCAAAGGGTTGATATTATTATGATAAATTGTGAACGCTGGACAAGACTATATCTATAATACGCCAAGGAGTTGGTATTATTATGATAAATTGTGAACGCTGGACAAGACGATATCTATAATATGCCAATGGGTTGATATTATTATGATAAATTGTGAACGCTGGACAAGACTATATCTATAATACGCCAAGGAGTTGGTATTATTATGATAAATTGTGAACGCTGGACAAGACGATATCTATAATATGCCAATGGGTTGATATTATTATGATAAATTGTGAACGCTGGACAAGACTATATCTATAATACGCCAAGGAGTTGGTTTTATTATGATAAATTGTGAACGCTGGACAAGACGATATCTATAATACGCCAATGGGTTGATATTATTATGATAAATTGTGAACGCCGGACAAGACTATATCTATAATACGCCAAGGAGTTGGTATTATTACGAGTATGATAAATTGTGAACGCTGGACAAGACGATATCTATAACGCGCCAATGGGTTGGTATTATTATGATAAATTGTGAACGCTGGACAAGACGATATCCATAATACACCAATGGGTTCGTATTATTATGATAAATCGTTAACGCTGGATAAGACAATGCAAATCTAAGTAGAATGTCATAAGAAAGAGGACGCAACGGCATCTAGTGCTTATTTCCTGGCTATTCCTTTTATATCTAGGAAGCAATGGATATGACTTTTATGGCTAGGAAGCAATGGAGATAATTAAATAAGTTAACAGTTACAAAACGCGGTGATGGCTGTTGTGATATTGCTTAACCTACCTGTATAAACCTTTCCACTGTGAGCACTGTCTAAAGCAGACGGTCCAATACTATAAGGAGAGAGGTACTCCAGTGTAAGCCTGCTTTCTGATCAAGGAAGCCGGCATGCTTCGTTTATCTCTCAAAGGCATTTCACTTGTGTCATATGATATTGTATGGGGTCAAGTTCAGGGGAGCAGGTGTCCTGCTGAGTTGACAGGTTTGTTCCACTAGCTAAACCAAGTTCGTTGGGCAAACGTTCTGTCTAATGCGTACAGGTTGGAGTATGGGGTGAGACAGAAGGGTTTATTTTTTTTTTCTCGGCGCCGATAATCCTCATGGATGTCTGCCGCCCTGGCCTGGGCGGCGGGTCTTTCGGACCCTTACTTATTAAAAACGACCCTGGTGTTTGGACGAAAAAACCACATCTTTAATAAGCAGAGGAAGGTAGCACCAACAGCATAGTGAAAACCCTAGCCGAGAAATACGATGCACCGGTACTTACGTAAGTACGGTTACTCGTGCGTGCGGCAGGAATGATTATGTTAATTTAATGTAGTTTAATCTAATTTAATGTTATTTCATTTAGTTTGATGTTACTGCATTTTTATTTTAATGTAATTTAATTTAATGAAATTTTATATAATATAATTTAACATAACTAACCCTATTTGATAAGTTACTGTTGTACTAGCCATTGGGTCATTGTTGTCAAAATAAAACTATTTTTCTATAAAATTTACAGCCGCTTACGGCTTCTGTAAAAATACTTTGTAAATAATAAAAAAAATATATAATTCTAAGCAGTATGTTGTTCCTTCCGTCGAATTATAACTAAATATAGCGTTTATTATAACTTGGCAACGATAGCCCGAAATTATGTTTCCGGTCTTCAGATCACTGAAACAGGCAATATATGGTGCACCCCTTATTGGAGGACTTTGTCCAAATCAGCTTCTATAAATAAAACGTGTAGTTTTGTATACTCGTCTAATTACAGAAGGCAGTTATTTACATTCAAACATTTTATTTCAGATTTCAGACCATTAGATCCATATAGTGTTAGTAATAATAATAATAAAATCTTAGAGCCCTCTCCGCATCCGAAACCTATAAGTTTTTGGGTATGTCGGAAGCGCTGGGTATCAATGTTACTGACATGAAGCAATCGTTGAAGGAGCGCTTCTTTGGCCGCCTGAAAAAAGTACTTAATAGTCTTCTATCAGGCGGAAACAAGGTGCGCGCTTTCAACGGTTGGGTCATGCCGGTATTGATGTACTCTTTCGGCATACTCAAATGGACTCAAACCGAACTCGACGCCCTGGATCAGAGGGTCCGTAAGCTGCTGACTGCAAATCGATTGCATCACCCACGATCATCGGTTATGAGGCTGTATATCCCGCGAAAATGTGGAGGTCGTGGCTTTTTAAACGCTAAGACCCTCCACAATCGCGAGATATGCAGTCTCAGGGAATATTTTTTAGAAACCGATGTGGGGATGCATCGAGATGTGGTCGCGGTTGACAAGGGCCTCACTCCGCTCTCCTTGGCTAAAGAGAACTGGCATAAACCAGCAGTGCTTGACACCAATGATCGCATGGAGGTATGGAAGAACAAGGAGCTTCACGGACGCTTTTTCAGAGCCCTACACGGGCCTGATGTAGATTTACAAGCGTCCGTGGCCTGGCTACGATTCGGTGACCTCTTTGGGGAAACCGAAGGTTTTGTATGTGCAATTATGGACGAAGTTATGATGACGAACAATTACCGGAGATTTATTGTGAAAGACGGCACAGTTGACATCTGTCGGGCATGTCACCGGCCGGGGGAATCAATAAGGCATATTATCTCCGGGTGTTCTCGTCTAGCTAACGGAGAGTACTTGCATAGACACAACCTTGTAGCCAGGATAATTCATCAGCAACTTGCTCTCAAATACAACCTTGTGGAATCGGAGGTACCGTACTACAGGTATGTGCCCGACCCAGTTCTCGAAAATGGCCATATCACATTGTACTGGGATCGATCCATCATCACTGACAGGACTATTGTTGCCAATAAGCCTGATATAGTGATGGTGGATCGATCAGAGCGGCGTGCAATGATTGTTGACATAACCATCCCACATGATGAGAACCTCGTGAAAGCCGAGAAAGATAAACAAATCAAGTATCTTGACTTGGCTCACGAGGTTGTCGACATGTGGGAGGTGGATTCAGCAGTCATTGTACCGATAGTCGTGACAGCCAATGGCTTAATAGCCAAGAGCCTCGACCAACACCTCAAGAGGCTCTCGTTAGGCAGCTGGATCAAAGGCTTGATTCAGAAAGCTGTACTTCTGGACACGGCTCGCATTGTCAGGAAGTTCCTCTCTCTGGAGCCCTGACCGCCGGTAGCTTGGACCCTGTTCCCGATACCGGTGGGCTACTATTTTTTATATTTTTAAATGTTTTTTATATATATCTTTTATGTAGAAATATTTAAAAATGTAATTTATAAGTGTATATAAGGAAATAAAGGAATAATAAAATTAAGTATCTCGACTTGGCGCACGAGGTTGTCGTATCGGCCAATGGTTTGATAGCCAAGAGCCTCGACCAACATCTATTGAGGCTCTCGTTAGGCAGTTGGATCAAAGGCCTGATTCAAAAGGCAGTACTCCTTGATACGGCCCGCATCGTGAGGAGGTTCCTGTCTCTGGAGCCCTAACCACCGGTAGCTTGGACCCTGCTCCCGTCATCGGTGGAACACTATTTTTTTATATTTTTAAATGTATTTGTATGTATTTTATAAATCAATATATTTAAAAATGTAACTAAATGAGAAAAAAGACTAATAAAGGAAATAATAAAATTAAAAAAATTAAAAAAAAAACGGCAACACGTACATCAACTAATTCTACTAATATTTTTTTTGGATTTCATTATATTTTACAGTAGTTATTATACACAAGATATTTATAACAATCAAAGGAATCAACAGAATATTCATACTTTTTTAACTAATGAATATAAACAATAAATTAAATGAAGAAAATCAGCCGAACCGCAAGTGACATGACAGGTGTCACCGTACAAAAACTGCAATAATGAAAATAAACGTGCACGCCCACCATTTCCAGACTCGTTGCTCAGCTCCGCCTCGCCGCCGCCGGTCTCCAGCGCCACTGTAAGTGCTGTGACGACCCCGGCCGCGGCAATCGCGTCGAGCTCGAGCGACAGTTACTTCTCTCCGCCGACGACGCCACCACCTGTTCGCCAACGGGGAGGACGCCGGCCGCCGGACCGCTTAGGACCTCGAGGCCCATCGGCTTCTGACAGGGTCCCAGCTCCCGGCGGAAGTGTGCAGCGCATGAGATGGACACAATCAATCAACGAGAACGTCATGCGCTCATACTATGGGACTACAGGGGGAGGAAACAACCTGACCGCGTATCGTGTTCGAATGCTCTCTCTGTTTCAGGTGCTTGAGCCAACTGTCAACGTGTCGGTGCAACGACTGTCGGATCAGCTGCGGGTCATCCAGCGTAACCATATGCTGGATGATGTGGTGCTTGATTGCCTACTCCTCGAGTCACGGAATAGTCATGTTACACCTGCTTCGTCATTGGTCGCGGTACAACTTAATAGTGTTTCACCGCAACCCAACCACATTAATGAAGAGGATGATGATAGGGCTATATCCGTGAGTCCCCAGTGCAATGAAAAATTGAGGAGCGCTTTGGAGGATGCTCTCCGTGAGTACCGTTCTACTCCGCCTGAACTTAGATCACGTTTACCTCGATTGCCCATGCATAAAAAAAACAAGGCTCTGATGTGTGCTCTAGACTCTCAGCTGTCAAATTATTTAAAAGACAGCAAAGATCTGACTGATACACATTCAATCTTGTACTGTGGAGCTGTTGCGATACGGCATGTGGCTCATGTCAAATTCCCAGACAGTGACAGAGCCACACGACCAAAATCAGCTGTACCTGCCCCCAAGATGTAGCTCGTGCAGTCCGTCGGTTGCCTAATTGGAAGTCTCCAGGGCCGGATGGGCTGCATAATTTTGGATTAAATGGTTTTCTAGGTCGCACGCTCGCTTGGCATCTCAATTACAGACTGCTTTAGAGTCTGGTTCGCTACCCGAGTTCCTAACAACAGGAATAACCCACTGTGATGTATTGTCTATGTTTAGGTTTATCTATGATGTCTAAGGAATTGACAGTGATCTTCAAATAAAAACCGCATAGCTGGATAAACGTGTTTCTCTGAATATCTCGCAATTAGGTTGTATGATGTGGGGACACAGGGTAGTCATACCGGCAGCATGCAGGCGTAAGGTTTTATCAAACCAGCATGAGGCTCATATGGGCATAGTAAAAACTAAAGCTTTTGCTCGAAGCTATGTTTGGTGGCCAGGCATGGACAAAGAAATTGAAAAAATGTGTCAGAGTTGTCGCGTCTGCGCTGCAGAAAGTGAGGCGCCACCTCGACACATGCCTTGTCCCTGGCCATGGCCTGACAAACCTTGGGCCCGCGTGCATATTGATTTTTTAGGGCCTATAAATGGACAAATATTTTTGGTACTGGTTGATGCCCGAACTATGTGGCTAGAAGTTAGTCAAGTACCCAATACAGCGGCGAGTAACACTATCGGCGTTTTGAGCGATATGTTTACACGTTTCGGCCTACCAAAAAAAAAACGTTTCAGATAATGGTCCGCCCTTCACAAGTTACGAATTTTCACAATTTAAAATTTAATATATAGTTGTGAATTCATCCCGCCTCAAACGGCGCAGCGGAAAATGCTGTACATACGGTTAAACGGGTGATCAAAAAAGCCATTAGGGAAAAGTTAAGCATTCAATTATTTTTGAACACATTTTTATTGCACTATAGAAATACCGAACACTGTTCGACTGGTGAAACGCCCGCCTCGCTTATGTTGGGGCGCAGGTTGCGTACCAAATTAGACGCGTTACGACCTATTAGAGACAATAGAGTTAGGGATGCTCAGGAACGACAACAAGAATTTGGAGCAAGTGTTTCTCGCCAGCTAAGTCCGGGGGATGAAGTCTGGCTGCGCCAATACCTATATTGGCGCAGCCAGACTTCATCCCATGTCCCCTACGACAGGATAGATGGGCACCGAGGAAAGTGATAGAGAGAATGAGAGCCACGGATTATATGGTAGTAGATACTTCTGGTAGGGAATTTCATAGGCGTGTAGATCAGCTCAAACAACGGAAACGGAGTTCATTAATCTGTCCTTCCAGCATGGTACGTGAAAGGTCGGACATAGTGGAAGTAGCTCAGGATCGGGGAGAGTCCAGTACGGGCATCCCACGAGCCGAAGTTCCGGCCGTCGGAGACGGGGATAACGAACAGTTTGAGGATTGTCTTGATTATCCAGTTCAGACCCAGTTTCGTCCCGTTCGTCAATTCCGAGTAAATCCGCCAACCCGGTAAATTATAAAATATAATGTGAGTTAAGTGTGGTTTTGTTTATTCGTTATTTTACATTTGCATGATGTTTTCTTTTGGTATTATTTCTGTTTTGTAAGTTTAAATGTCCTAACTTATAATAATAAAATGGAGGGTCTTAGATTAAGGGTGAGGGTGTGATGTATTGTCTATGTTTAGGTTTATCTATGATGTCTAAGGAATTGACAGTGGTCTTCAAATAAAAACCGCATAGCTGGATAAACGTGCTTCTCTGAATACCTCACCCACCTGCTCCATAAATCAGGTAGCACCGCGGAACCCAAAAATTATAGGCCGATCACGTGTTTACTGACGGTCTATACAAGTTCTTACATTCATTTTGAAAGCTAAAATTAACACGCATATTGACAGCAACTTCATCATGTCTGCCTCTCAAAATGGATTTGGGAACGGATCCCGCGGTCCTAAGGAGCTACTCATTATTGATATGGCCATTAGCCAACAGGTTCGTCGTTCCCTAAAGGATCTGTCGACATGTTGGATAGATTATAAGAAGGCCTTTGACTCGATGCCACATACATGGCTCATCCGGGTGCTAGAGTTGTATAAAGTAGATGCAACTTTGGGCACCTTCCTGATGGCATGTATGATGCAATGGAGAACGGTCCTTCACTATCCAGGATGTCGAAATATTCAGAGGAATAGCGAACCGATAAGGATCGAGCGACGTATATTTCAGAGCGATAGTTTGAGTCCACTTTGGTTTTGCTTAGCCTTAAATCCTCTAAGCACATTGCTGGAAGATTCAGGTCTCGGCTATAGGCTGAGGAGAGGTGGTCAGGTTATATCGCACCTCCTCTACATGGATTGTTGAATAAATAAATTTATAAAGTAGTATGTGTAATATCAAATAGATACCTATCTTTGTAAACGTTCCGTTTAGAACTGCCTTTATAAACATACGAGTTAAGTTTTTATTTTTCGCCACGCGCGGCGCTAGTGTTGCTGTTCTGAAGGATCTCAAAATAAGTTACATCGTTTTGTTGTGTACCTATTCTAAATAAATTGTGTATCAAGAAATCTAACAAGTTTTATTGAAATACTGCCTGATCCGAATAGGTTATGGGCCCAGGCATACGAAAATTATATATTTCAATAAAAAACTGAAGTTAAGAGCAAGATTACAACCGGTGTAAAATTAATTCATAATGGAGGTTACGAACGCCATGAAGATTGAGAAGTTTGATGGAAGAAATTTCAAACAATGGAAATTCCAAGTGAAATGTGCGTTAAGAGCGAAAGGATTAAACATAGAAAAGGCAAGACCTGAGGAAACCAGTTCGCAAGTGCAATGGGATAAAGATGACGGCATGGCCATGTTCATTCTAACATCATCAATGGATTTGAACCAGATATCTCTAATAGAAAACTGCGAGACTGCAAAACAAGTCATGATAAAATTAGAAGCTATCTATGAACAGAAATCAGAATATAACAAAATGTTGGTTCATGAGAAATTTTACCAATATTCATATAGTGCTAGTGATACGATGGCACAGCACGTGTCCAAGGTGGAAAGCTTAGCGAAGCAACTGCGGGAGACTGGAGAAAAAATCAGTGACACAGCGGTAATGACCAAGATTCTAAGTACATTACCACCAACATACCGTTCACTCAGACAAGCATGGCTCTCACTAGACGAAGAAAGTCAAACAATTCAAAACCTTACTTCTCGACTAGTAGATGAAGAGACCAGCCTTGCCAATGATGCAAGTAGTAGTGAGACAGCACTAATAACATCAAAAGGTAATTTCAAATCAAAAAAAGAAGTGAAACAGAAATCTTCAAATGATCAAACAACGTCAAGTCATAGATTTGTATGCTATAACTGCAATAAAAGAGGCCACTTCGCCAAGGATTGTAGATTACCAAAGAAAAGGCATGATAAGAAACCCTTAAATATGTTGGCATTCAGTGCTGCGTTGCGTGAACATGATGAAGAGGTATGGATTCTTGATAGTGGAGCTTCAATGCATATGACCTTCAAGCGAGATTACTTTTATGAGTTCAACGAGTCTCAACACAACAAGTCTGTTAAATTGGGTAACAAACAGAGTATCAAAGTATGTGGTGAAGGAACTATACTGATAAATAAAAATGTTAATGGTACATGGGAGAAATGTAAACTGGACAATGTTTTATATGTACCTGATTTGCGAAAAAATTTGTTTTCGGAAGGTGCTGCCACTAGAAAAGGGTATGTGATAATGAAGAATTGTGAAAAAGCAATGATTTTGAAAAATAATGTTGTCGTAATGAGTGGACATCTAACAGAAAATAACTTGTATGAATTAGACATCAAAACAATCAAACAAGAATATTGTAATATTGTGCAAACAGATATTAAAGTTTGGCATGAAAGGTTGGGGCATTTGAATGTCAAGGAGCTACAAAATATGTCTAAGAAAGGTGTGATTCCTGTTACATTGAGTGGAAATCCGGAATTTGTCTGTGAAGCGTGTCAATATGGAAAACAAGCAAGGCGTCCCTTTCTGAAATCTACCCGAGGTCCAACACAGCCGGGTGAAATTGTTTACAGTGATGTATGTGGCCCTATAGAAGAACTTTCTTTGTCGGGAATGAAATATTTTGTTTTGTTCAAAGATGGAGCAACAAGTTATCGTCATGTTTACTTCATAAAGCATAAGAGTGAAGTATTCCAATGTTTTCTGAAGTACAATGCAATTCTGAAAAATAAGTTTCAACGTGATTTGTGCATACTACATACTGATAATGGTTGTGAGTATGTGAACCAGGAATTTACATCCTTTTTGGAGAAAAGGGGAATAACACATGAGCGTACTGCTCCGTATACCCCCCAGCAGAATGGAAGAGCAGAAAGAGAAATGCGCACTATCATGGAGACTGCAAGAACAATGTTATATGCAAAGAACATTCCTTTAAATATGTGGGCAGAAGCAGTGAACTGTACCATATACCTGTTAAATAGAAACACATCAAGCCAGACGGGAGATGTTACACCTTTTGAACTGTGGCATGGAGTGAAACCGACCTTGCAACATATCAGAATATTTGGATCGATTGGTTATGTACATGTACCAAAAGAAAAGCGAAGAAAGCTTGCCAAGAAAAGTGTAAAGATGTTGTTGGTTGGATATGATCATGATAATTACAGAATGTATGATAAAAAAACTAAGAAGATTATAGTATCTCGGGATGTGAAATTTGATGAATTTAGTACACTAAAAGAAAAACAAAGTTTTGTAGAAGTGACAGCTGGACAGGAAGATCATTCTATGTGGCCTACCCCACGGGCTGAGTTTCAACATGTTATAGATCAGCAAGACACTTTATCTATAGAAAGCAGTTCAGATGAGAGTATGAAGAGTTTAGAAGAACTAGATGAAACTTATGTACCTCCAAGGCATATATGTTTGGAACAGGAAGACCAGAGAAATATCACGTTACGTCCACGTCAAAGGAATGCCCCAGAGGTAAATTTCACAGAGTTAGAGATACCTAATACTTATGAGGAAGCGATGAATAGTCCACATTCTCATCAATGGAAGGAGGCTGTGATCGAAGAGCTCCAGTCTCATGAAGAAAATCGAACTTGGATATTGACTGATCGAACAAAGAAGAATCCTGTGTCTTGTAAATGGGTATTTACAATAAAGAAGAATAAAGATGGAGAAATAGTACGATTCAAAGCACGACTGTGTGCACGAGGGTTCACACAAGTCAAGGGCTTAGATTATAATGAGACTTTTTCCCCCACTAGCAGGTATGATTCTATCAGGGTATTGCTGAGTATTGCTGCGAGAGATGACCTGCACATCGAACAATTTGATGTGAAGACTGCCTTCCTGTACGGTGAGCTGTCCGAGGACATATACATGGAGGTGCCAGAGGGATTGAAAACACAGTCTTCAAAAGTATGTAAGTTACTTAAATCCATATATGGTCTCAAACAATCATCTAGATGTTGGAATAAGAAATTTTGTTCTTTTCTGGACATTTGTGGTTTCAAACAATGTGAATCTGATTATTGTGTATTTATAGGACATTTTAAAGATGAAAAAGTAATATTAATTCTTTATGTTGATGATGGATTGCTACTGTCTAAAAGTAAAGTTATATTATCTGAAATGTTAAATATCCTTAAACAAAGATTTGATATAAAAATATTAAATGTTAATTCATTCATTGGTATGGAAATAAACAGAGAAAAAGGTTGTATAAGCATATGTCAAAAACAGTTTATTAAAACAATAATAAATAAATTTAATTTGTCAGATGCAAAAGGTATTAGTACACCTTCAGATGTAAATGTACATTTATCTCAGAATGTAAGTAATGAATCTATTAGTTTCCCATATAGAGAGGCAGTGGGAGCATTGTTATTTTTGTCATCTGTATCTAGACCTGACATAGCATACGCAGTAAATATAGTTAGCAGATATGTCAATAACCCAGGTCCCTCACATGTTACAGCTGTAAAAAGAATTTTAAGATATTTAATTGATTCTAAAGACATGGCTATTGTGTATCAGGGAAATTATGAACTAGTAGGCTACTCAGACTCTGACTTTGCAGGCGACTTGGATACCAGGAAATCTAATACAGGCTATATATTTCTAATGAATGGAGGTCCTGTCACATGGTCTAGCCGTAAACAAAATACTGTGGCACTGTCCACAACTGAGTCAGAGTACATGGCTGCTAGTGAAGCAACTAAAGAAATCTTATGGCTTAGGCAATTTCTTTGTGATATTGGGGAGCCACAAAGCTTAATTACTTTATATGTCGACAATCAAAGTACAATTAAATTAATAAATAACCCTGTTTTTCATAAAAGAAGCAAGCACATAGATATAAGATACAATTTTATTAGAGAGAATGTTGCGAATAAAACTATTGATATTAAGTATGTAGAGAGTTCAAGCCAATTAGCTGATTTCTTAACTAAGGCTTTGCCTATAAATAAATTTAATTCAAACAGAGATAAGATATTAAGAGATGTTAAATTTAGAAATGTTTGATTTACAGTGATTTAATGTTTAAATAAGAGTAGGTTCATTTTTGGGTAAATGTTTACATACAAGTACAGTTAGTTAATTTAATATAATAATTTTGTTATGTCTACCTTATAAATTTAAGTGGGAGTGTTGAATAAATAAATTTATAAAGTAGTATGTGTAATATCAAATAGATACCTATCTTTGTAAACGTTCCGTTTAGAACTGCCTTTATAAACATACGAGTTAAGTTTTTATTTTTCGCCACGCGCGGCGCTAGTGTTGCTGTTCTGAAGGATCTCAAAATAAGTTACATCGTTTTGTTGTGTACCTATTCTAAATAAATTGTGTATCAAGAAATCTAACAAGTTTTATTGAAATACTGCCTGATCCGAATATGGATGACCTAAAACTATTTGCTCCCAACGATTTGCAACTGAGGGAGCTACTGAAAATTACTGAAACTTTCAGTAGCGCCGTCAGGATGGAATTCGGTGTAGACAAATGTGCGGTCATGCATGTACAGCGAGGTGAGATTGTGGAATCCGTGGGAACCCAACTCACTGGTTCCATAAACCCTAGAGCCCTCTCCGCATCCGAAACCTATAAGTATTTGGGTATGTCGGAAGCGTTGGGTATCAATGTTACTGACATGAAGCAATCGTTGAAGGAACGCTTCTTTGGACGCCTGAAAAAAGTAAAAAGTACTTAATAGTCTTCTATCAGGCGGAAACAAGGTGCGTGCCTTCAACAGTTGGGTTATGCCGGTTTCTGCTTGTGTGCTTTCGGCATACTCAAATGGACTCAAACCGAACTCGACGCCCTGGATCAGAGGGTCCGTACATTGCTGACTGCAAATCGATTGCATCACCCACGGTCATCGGTTATGAGACTGTTTATCCCGCGAAAATGTGGAGGTAGAAGCTTTTTAAATGCTAAGACACTCCACAATCGCGAGATATGCAGTCTCAGGGAATATTTCCTGAAAACTGACGTGGGAATGCATCGAGACGTGGTCGCGGTTGACAAGGGCCTCACTCCGCTCTCTTTGGCTAAAGAGAACTGGCGCAAACCATTAGTGCTTGAAACTAACGAACGCATGGAGGTATGGCAGAGCAAGGAGCTTCACGGACGCTTTTTCCGAGCCCTACACGGGCCCGATGTAGATTTTCAAGCGTCCGTCGCCTAGCTACGTTTCGGTGACCTTTTTGGGGAAAACGAAGGTTTTGTCTGTGCAATTATGGACGAAGTTATGATGACGAACAATTACCGGAGATTCATTGTGAAAGACGGCACAGTTGACATCTGTCGGGCATGTCACCGGCCGGGAGAATCAATCAGACATATTACTTCCAGGTGTTCTCGTCTAGCTAACGGAGAGTACTTACATAGACACAACCTTGTAGCCAAGATAATCCACCAGCAACTTGCTCTTAAATACAACCTTGTGGACTCGAAGGTGCCGTACTATAGGTATATGCCCGACCCAGTTCTCGAAAATGGCCATATCACATTGCACTGGGATCGATCCATCATCACTGACAGGACTATTGTTGCCAATAAGCCTGATATAGTGTTGGTGGATCGATCGAAGCGGCCTGCAATGATTGTTGACATAACCATCCCACATGATGAGAACCTTGTGAAAGCTGAGAAAGATAAACAGATCAAGTATCTCGACGTGGCTCATGAAGTTGTCGACATGTGGGAGGTGGATTCAGCAATCATTGTACCGATAGTCGTGACAGCCAATGGCTTAATAGCCAAGAGCCTCGACCAACACCTCAGGAGGCTCTCGTTAGGCAGCTGGATCAAGGGCTTGATTGAGAAAGCGGTACTGCTGGACACGGCTCGCATCGTCAGAGAGTTCCTCTCTCTGGAGCCCTGACCGCCGGTAGCTTGAACCCTGTTCCCGATACCGGTGGGCTACTATTTTTTATATTTTTAAATGTTTTTTTATATAATATTTAAAAATGTAAATTATATGTATGTAAAATAAATAAACGAAATAATAATTTAAAAAAAATGGCGACACCAACGCCAACATCAAGGATTATTTTTATCAAGGATATTTTTCACAACGCTGTGACGACACCGGCCGCGGTAGTTGCGTCGAGCTCGAGCGACGAGTATTTGTCTCCGCCAATGTCGCCTACACCTGTACGTCAGCAGGGGAGAGGCCGGCCTCCGAAGAGCAAGGGACTTAGGGGCCATCCGGCCCCGAGTCGGGTCCCCACTGCCGGTGGTTGTGTGCAGCGCATGAAATGGACTCAAACAATGAATGGGAACGTCATGCGCGTATATTACGGGGCTACAGAGGGGGGAACTAACCTCACTGCCTACCTTGAAAGGATGCTGTCTCTATTTCAGGCACTGGAACCAACTGTCAACGTCTCGGCCCAACGACTATCAGATCAGGTGCGGGTCATCCAACGCAATCACAGGTTGGACGACATCGCACTTGATAGGCTGCGCTCAGAGGTACTGAGCAACCAAATTGCCCCGACTCTGACACAGACCGCGGCACAAGCGTCAATTATTGATGCTGTTCCGCCACAGTCCAATCGTGTTGAAGAAGAGGATGTTATAGTTGAAACAGTAAGTAGCCAGTATAACGACCGACTGAGAAGCGCACTGGAGGATGCGTTCCTCGAGTATAGATCCACTCCGACCGACCCTAAACCCCGGTTACCACGGCTACCTATGCACAAAAAAAAATAAGGCACTGGTGTGTGCTTTGGACTCGCAGCTCAAGAATTTCTTCGAGAGCAGCGAGGATCTCATTGATACACACTCGATCCTGTATTGCGCGGCTGTAGCGGCATGTCGATCAGCCAAAGTCAAGTTTCCAAATTATGACGAAGTTACTTGACCAAAACCAGCCGTTCCTGCCTGGCAACGCAGAATCGAGCGGAGCGTATATTACTGGCGGGACTATTGTTGCCAATAAGCCTGATATAGTGGTGATAGATTGTCGATGTTACCATTGTCGATGTTGTCACATGACGGAAATCTCGTGAAAGCTGAGAGAGAGAAACAAATTAAGTATCTCGACTCGGCGCACGAGATTGTTTACATATGGAATGTGAACTCGGCAGTCATTGTACCGATTGTCGTATCGGCCAATGGTTTGATAGCCAAGAGCCTCGACCAACATCTATTGAGGCTCTCGTTAGGCAGTTGGATCAAAGGCCAGATTCAAAAGGCAGTACTCCTCGATACGGCCCGCATTGTGAGGAGGTTCCTGTCTCTGGAGCCCTAACCACCGGTAGCTAGGACTCCTGCTCCGTGTGTAACACTATTTTTTTATATTTTAAAATGTTTTTGTATGTTTTTTATATAAATATTTAAAAATGTAAAGCGACATGAAGAGAAGGAAAAATAAAGGGTAAATAAATATTTTAAAATAAAAACACTTTTTGTGTACATTAATACTAAATCAAAATCAAAGCATTTATTTCAAATAAACCAGTTACAGGCACTTTTGAATTGTCAGAAGGTCGGTCAGTCAGTAAGATGAAGCTAGTCGCCCATTCCAAAGAGTAGGTACCTATGGAGAAGAACGGGCAAGAAACTCCATGGACACTCTTTTAAATTATCAAGCTATTGATACAAATATTTGATTACATCATTCATTTTGAAATCAATCGTGTGAGGATGATGCAGAAATATATTGTACGCTGAGAGCGTCCATTATGGAAAAAAAAAAAACAACAATTCAGAATTTAAAATACGCCGTAGCAGCTAAGAGATGACCAGTCCCCTCTGACGGCGTCCGTTCACGAACATGACGTATGGATCAGCATCATTCAGCTCAACCATATTAAAGGGAACCTAATGACCCAACACACACGCCACCACCAGCGAGACATTTGAGTGAGCATGACATACTCTCAACAGCCATAGCACTATCATGCATATACTGCATTACAATAGGTAGGTACAAATAGGTGTATCCCTGTAAACTCGACTAGGCCATCTTAGTGAGCAGTGTCCAGTTATAGGGTATGCTAATATTGCAATGAATTTTGACCTAGTGAAAGTTAAAACTAAAAACTTTAAAAATATGAGAATGAGATGGTGAAGAGTGAGATTGTATGGAGTAAGAGTGAGTGTTTGGTGATTATGTTTAGGAAGTGTTTGTGATGTAGTGAATTATGGTGGAGTGAGTGTATCTGTGAATATTTAGTGCTTATGCCAAAAAAAGGATTACACTTAGGAGTGGATATTATTGTATTATGTAATTTATTATTTCACACATATATAATTAGATTTAAGTAGTCAAACAAGGTAAGACATTATATGTGTATGTGTGTTTGAGTGTAGTTATGAGAGGGAGTGCATGTATGACGTGTAAGAGTATAAGTAGTGCGTATGGGAGAGTGTGTGTACTTTTAAGGCTGCGTGTGAGCGAAAGAGTGAGTATGCATGGAAAAAGGGCTTATTGGTAAGATAAATAAGTGAACATGTATGGAGCATAGACCAGGAAGTCTATAGGTTATTGGGATTACTCCGCAAATATAAGGACTCCGTGAATGACTAGTCTTTTTCTATTAGACTTTTCTTCAGTGTATTTTTTAGGTTGCGGGAGTTGTGATCCATTATTTTTGGTTGATTATTAATTTTTCTATACAAATAGTAACCAACCATATAGAACTGGTGTCGAGCGAAAGTGGTTCTGTGCTGGGTGCTGGGTAAGACTTGAACGCGTTTGGTCCGGTCCGGGGGTGGAAGGGACTTATGTATCCTCATTATTCTCTTGAATACGAACACCTGCCGTTAGGACTTTGCACTTGGCATAGAGGTCAGATGTTGGATACCTAAAATGTTTCTTGGTCATTACTTTTAGTATAGCTCTCTGTGCTCTTTCTATTCTAAGAAACAAGAATTTAGCTGCTCCACCCCAAGCAGTTATACAGTCTCCGAACATAGATTCACAGAGAGAGCAATAAATCATTTTTAGCGTAGGACTGTCGGCAGAATCTCTGAGGGACTTAAAAATATGGATTAGACGTATGGTCCTTAAGATAAGGGTGTTAATTTGCACGTCCCATCTTAGGCCACAGTCGATCTATACACCCAGGTGCCTAACAACGTCTGAGCGGGTTATCGTGGGACAGACACAATGGATTCTGGGGACTGGGCAGTGTGGTGTCAATGAAAGACTGGAGTTAGCAATAGATGTGGTATATTTTTAAAAGTTCTTAATCTACCCACCACCTAACAATAAGCACACTATTAACTATACAGAGTACTCACAAACGTCACACTTCTCCCCTTTAAGCTAACACGAAGTCGTATATGGTAGGTAACAGGCCAGGCGGTATCTGCTCAGCCGATATAACAGATTGTTTATTGAATGATCGCACAGCCGATATGACAGATTGTTAATTGAATGATCGCACAGCCGATATGACAGATTCTTTAGCACTTACCGCCACAAATTCGGCAATTATTGGGCGCAGGGAGTTGGTATTAGAGGGTTTTCTAGGTAGACAATACACGACATCATCATCATCATCATCATCATTTCAGCCGAAAGACGTCCACTGCTGGACATAGGCCTCCCCCAAGGTTCTCCACGACGACCTGTCCTGCGCCTCCCGCATCCAGCGGTTTCCCGCGACCTTCACCAGGTCGTCGGTCCACCTTGTCGGGGGCCTACCCACGCTACGTCTTCCGGTGCGTGGTCGCCACTCGAGAACCCGTCGGCCCCATCGGGCATCGGTCCTACGGGCAATGTGTCCAGCCCACTGCCACTTTAGTGTTGCAATTCTTCGGGCTATGTCGGTTACTCTCGTTCTTTTGCGGATCTCCTCATTCCTGATTCGATCGCGCAGTGAAACCCCAAGCATAGCCCTCTCCATTGCCCTTTGAGTGACTTTGAGCCTTCTTATAAGGCCCATTGTTAGCGACCACGTCTCAATTCCATATGTCATCACTGGCAACACACACTGGTCGAAGACTTTTGTCTTGAGACACTGTGGTATTTCGGACGAGAAGATTTTTCGTAGCTTCCCGAAAGCAGCCCAGCCGAGTTGTATTCGACGATTGACCTCTTTCTCGAAGTTGGACCTTCCTAACTGGATAGTTTGTCCCAGGTACACGTAACTGTCAACAACTTCGAGAACAGAGTCTCCAATCTTTATAGGAGTCGGTACAACATGTGCATTAGACATGACTTTCGTCTTGCCCATGTTCATTTTAAGACCGACTCGCTCGGAGGCTCTGCTGAGGTCTTCGAGCATTGTACTCAGGTCCTCCGCGGTCTCAGCCATGACTACGATATCATCAGCAAACCGAAGGTGTGTCATGTACTCGCCATTGATGTTGATGCCCAGTCCTTTCCAGTCCAGAACCTTGAAGACATCCTCCAATGCAGCGGTGAACAATTTCGGGGAGATAACATCTCCCTGTCTGACACCACGCTGGAGAGGTATTGGTTTCGAGGTCTGGTCCGGTATTCGGACTGACATGGTGGCGTTTTCGTACAAACCCTTCAGCGCTTCAATATACCGATAGTCTACTTGGCACCGCTGGAGAGACTGCAGTACAGCCCAGGTCTCGATCGAATCAAAGGCTTTTTCGTAGTCCACAAACGCCAAGCAAAGGGGTAGGTTATACTCCTCGGTCTTCTGTATAACCTGCCGTAGCGTATGTATGTGGTCTACTGTGCTAAAGCCCTTTCGGAAACCGGCTTGTTCGGGTGGCTGGAAGTCGTCAAACCTGCAGGCGAGACGATTCGTGAGGACTCTCGAAAACAACTTATAGACATGACTCAGAAGTGAGATGGGTCTGTAGTTTTTCAAAAGGGTGTTGTCACCCTTTTTGAAAAAGAGTACCACCACACTTCTGTGCCATGCCTGTGGCGTTTTTCCCTTGACTATGACGGACAACAACTATACACGACATACACGTCTCTAATACTGAGGTTCAACTGTTCCCAAAGTTTCGGAGATTTTGGTCACTGTCCTTGTGAGATTGGCACATGTTTCGGATTCAGCAATAGGCACACTACGGATTTCGATGCCAGATAAAAGTGATTTAAGTTGTTAGTCGATAATCCTTTTTTCTAGCTGGTGTATTTGCCTTTGCTTTGCATCTCGTGGTATTTTTTAGGACTTCTATCTCAGTCTTCATTTCTTCAAATTTAAGGTTGAGGAAACTCATGGATTTAATAATATCTTCGTTAGATTTTTGAATTGCGGTGTTAGCTGCCTAAATGAATAAGTTTTGAGATTTTATTTTTGCAACGTCGTCTGCTATAAGTTTAGTCATTAGAGCAGTCTGTTCAGCTAATGATTTAGAAATGCAGGGTTCTTGACCATACCTAATTTTGGGGGAAATGGTGACTGGAACCGCCTTGCGGAGAGCTGGCATTGCGCGGGCGTTTGTTACGAGAGATGTTTACAAATCCGCTCATGGATGTGGCGGAGTTTATGTCAGGCTCTGATTGCCTATGAGCTTGACTCAAACTTCCTGTCGGGTTTTGGCTGGAGTACGCGCATTACTCGCCATAATGGCCAATTCAGTAGCACGGGACAATCAATATGTTTTGGTTTGTAGGGCTAGCAGTAGCGACGTAGCCGATGGGAGACTGGCAGCAGTACGCGCATTGGCGCGTAGTTCAGAGCATTGGTAGGCGTCGCCTTAGCAGCAATTAGGAAAGGGTGCAATTTTATGCTATGAATAAATTTATAGGCGCTGTTGCACGCTATTAGTGACAGTAGGTACATAATCTTTTACACAATAATAAAACAACAACTAATTACATTATCTTTTACACAATGATAACATAACAACTACTTACATTATCTATTACACAATAATAACACAACAGTTTACATTTTATCTATTATAATAATAAATAATAATAATAAAACCTTTTACTCGGACAACATACTTATTTACATTAAAGTTTCTTAAAATACTATTATGTGTAGAAACAGATCAAGTATTAGTATACTTAATCTTTTTCTACACATAGTTTAAAAATATTCATCAATTTGACACTTTGTTTGTTTCTATAGGTACGTCCAACTGTAAATGTTTGACCTTCTGACTGATATCGCAATTGTTTTCCTGTGTTGTTGGATGGTTGTGTTCTCTGTCCTCCACGAGGACCAGTCGGCTGGGGGAGATTGTGTTGTTTCTTTTGTAAGGTTTTCGTAATTTGGTTGGGTGATCCGTTTGCCAGTAGTTAATTGCTTTTGGTTTTTAGTTGGGGGATATCAGCGAGAGAGTTTGATCGCGTTCTCATAAAAACAAATACGTTTGTCCTGTTTGTTTTTTTTATAGAACTTATCATTTCTTGCTTTTTAGGTTTATTGGTAAACGCTGACTGTGGTGAATTCGATAGTTCTCTTTTCCTTTTGTCGTAGTTGGAGTCGAGAGTTATCTATTACACAGTAATAATAAAACAATTCTTATTTAATAATGAATATTAAAATTTAGATAACAATATTGTTTAAAAACAATACATATATTTAATAATATCGTATACCTATGTCGGCGCAAAGCTAACTTAAACGTTTAAAATATTAACCTTAAGTTCAAATTTAACAGTTAATATGACTGAATAAGTGTAAATTGATTTAGATTTATTTGTTGTTGTCAGTTTGCTCCTTTTTAATGTAGTAATCCAGGTTAAGATTTCCGGTTACTTTGATAGCAACGCATAATTGAGGGTTTCTATAAACTGATGTTTAAGAAAATCTATCTATAGTTAATTCATTTCATGATTAATAAGCGACATGCGTTAGTTTTATAATAGACTTTGATTAATATTTGTTTATTAGAAAATAGACTCTTGATAAAAGGAAAAGCATGGCGCATGTTTTAAGTAATTGTTTAAACATGTTAAGCAATGAATAATTAATTCAAAGTTAAAATCGAGTATTAAAAAATAGTAAAATGAATTAGCAAATTATAGTTTGTAACTCTAATTATTGTTATCAACGACTTGTTACAACGAGGCCATGACGTTTTTCATTAAAGAAATGCCTAGCGGCTGTGAGGACAGATTGTCAATGAGAATTTTGATGAATATGTTGTTTTTCACTAGAATACATACGATTTCTGTAATTAGCTGAGATATCTGGGTTTATTTTATTGTGTTTGTGATCGCTGTTAAGCGAGAAAAATAAAAATCTACGTAAAACAATTAGTTGTATTCATTTTTGCTACATCTGAGCCTAATAGTGGAGACTATGGCGTCAACCCTGTTGCCGCCACAGTTTCTACGAATTCCAATGATCATCGTACTCCGTTATCAGAAGTAGGATTACCCCCACTTCCGACCGATCATCTGGCTGAACAGTCTCAAAAATAATCATTTCTGTGAAAGGGTTACTCATGGAGATTTTCACTCAGATGTTGGAAATAATGAATCACAGGTCCGATCCTATGATGACACAACCAGATACACCCATAGTCAAAATAACTGCTGTGTTTTTGTCGTCTTGCGAATCGGACACCAATATTGGGATTAGACGGTAGTGATCAAATGAATGAATTGAAAATGTTATTCAAAAAGGTCGAACATTTGTTTATCCATGGTTTCTCTGGCTCACGATTCAATACCGATGAGAACATTATTTAATAAGTGTGTCAAATGCAGCCATTTGGACTTAACAACGTCGTATCAGTCTATTAGGTTTGTATAAATACGGTAACCAGGTTTGCCAGATATGTCGATGACCTTTTGTCAAAATGTAGGGTATTTCCTTCGCGTCTAGCTCATGTAGAATGCGTAATAATTAAAATAATAATAATTTTTATTTTTTTCGAAAGTACAAAAACGTTACAAGAAAGAGTAGTTATATATATTTTGATAAGGTAAAATGTACAGAAGCAAATTGGCCTTGAAACGGCCGGTTTTTCGATCAGATCAGGTAAGTACCAATTTAACTTTTCTAAGTTATATGTTCTTTCTAAGTATATCTTGGACACCAATGACTGATTAGAAGGTGAAGGAAAATAACTTGAGGAAACCTGAACTTTAAATTTAAAATCGCCAACCCGCATTAGCAAGTGTGGTAATTAAGCTCAATCAACCTCTGTATGAGAGGAGACCTTTTTGATGAAGGAGTTCATCATAAAGAGTCTCTCCTTCTCCATGAAGCCAGCTAACATGTGGCCTCGGTGGTTCCGACGCCCAAATCCAAAATTTCCCAGTCCGAGCTCTTCACCGCTCCGTTTTCCAAGTTTAGCGTTGAAGTCCCCAATGATAACGCTGTAGTGAGTTTTAGAGCTATGTATGGCATTAGAGATGTCCTCATACATAGTCTCTACTTCATTGTCGGAGTGTGTCGAGGTCGGGGCGTATACCTGAATGACCTTCAGCGAATACCGTTTGGTTATTCTGAGTACCAGGAACGCCACCCTGGTCGACCCACTCTCGATCTTCACTACATTGTCCACAAGGGACCTGTGGACGAGGAACCCGACCCAATCCAACTCGCCTGGGCTGCTTTCGGAAAGCTACCTAGAATAGTACGTACCTACGTCTCAAGACAAAAGTCTTCAACCAGTGTGTGTTGCCAGTGATGACTTATGGAATTGCTCAAAGGCTCAAAGTCACTCAATAGGCAATGGAGAGGGCTATGCTTGGAGTTTCACTGCGCGATCGAATCAGGAATGAGGAAATCCGCAGAAGAACGAGAGTAACCGACATAGCCCGAAGAATTGCAACACTAAAGTGGCAGTGGGCTGGACACATTGCCCGTAGGACCGATGCCCGATGGAGCCGACGGGTTCTCGAGTGGCGACCACGCACGGGAAGACGTAGCATGGGTAGGCCCGTGACAAGGTGGACCGACGACCTGGTGAAGGTCGCGGGAAGCCGCTGGATGCGAGAGGCGGAGGCGCGGTCGTCGTGGAGAGCCTTGGGAGAGGCCTATGTCCAGCAGTGGACGTCTTTCGGATGAAATGATGATAATGATGAATGATGATGAGAGGACCTGTAGGCTAGGTACAGGTCTCCTCATTAGGACAATAAAAAAGGGGGTTGATGATGTTCAAGTCAAAGTAAGCCCTAGTCCAAGTAAGGTGGAGGCTTGTAAGACCATACCCTGACCAAATGACCTTAAGCATTTGCTCCCTCTTCACCGAGCCCCACCTTTACAAAAATTCGCAAAATATTACTAGCGCCGTCTGGCGAACGAAGTACTTACAAATACAGGTTAAATTCATAGACCACAGAAGTAACAGACATGGCACTTTTATTTTTGTTTATTGGTGCGCCCAAATTCTTTTGGTTATTATAGACTCAAACAAATGTTGACGATACTTCAAAATAAACATTTTTCGGTTTTTATTTTTTAATCGTATTTTGACCATTCTTTTTTATATGAAAGGGTATGCTGCCTAGGTAATCCCATTGTTACCACGTCAGTATCGATAATAGAAATTCTGAGGAATTTAGGGCAATTATCGAAAATTGTAGGCACGCTTCGGGTGTAAACTTGATACTGTGTACTTGTACTGTGTGTATATATGGGTTGATACTATAAAACCGTGAAGATTTGGGCCTTACGTGATGATGGAGATGGGAATCCACATCGGAAGTAACTGTCATGTGTTTGGGCTTATTTAATTTATATTGATTAGACCTTCACAAGTCTGAAATCGCCAACCCGCAATGAGCAAGCGTGGTGATTACACTCAATCCTTCTTTGTATGAGAGAAGACCTGTGCCCAGCAGTGGGACAATAAGGGGTTAATGATGATGATGATGAGACCTTTACAACAAGATATGTTATGACTGTAACTTCAGGGCTTCAAGTTAAGTTTTGTAGATTGAAAGTTAGCTAAGGCAGATGGTCAAAGAGACAGAAAAATAACATAATAAAGTTTAATTTATCATTATTTATTATTTTAAGGGGAAACGTAATCAGGGTCAAATAAATTTCTGCAGAACTGATACCTACGTAAAAAAAGAATTGATGATTTTTAAAAAAAAAAGAAAAATGTGACTGTGAAATTATGTTATTATTCTCGTTTAATAAAACAAATACGTAAATTGTAAAAAAGTAAAACTATCGCATATCAAAATAAATAACAAATACACATACTATAATATTATTTACACAAAGCTTCCTTTCGCATAAACATCTGACTAATACAATATCCGTTCAGACTGGATGCTGACGCCAGCATATTTGGAAAAGGCCTACAAACAAACGACGTATTTCGTTTGCTTTAATTCCTTTATGAACATAATGAAAGTATGATTACTAGAAATAACGCAATGAAATAACACAACTTAAATTCAGTCTCTTGATTTTAATTGATTTTTGCATAAGCATGACGAGTGACTAGTACTATGTTAAAGTTCAGTGTTGTAATTTTTTGAGGAAATCCCTCGACTGTCTATGGTCTTCATCATCAGATGTACTTCAGACCTTCATTTTTACCCATATGGGTGCAAAGTTCTCATCCATATAAAAAAATTAAGTCCAACCACAAAGTAGCTACTTTAAACCTTTGAGGAGTTCCCTCAACTGTCCTTCGTCTTCATTATCAGACCCCTAATGATCATAACAATCCTTACAGTTTTGGAGACAATGGCAACACTAGAATTCCAATGACCATGGTACTCCGTTATATATTATATTGATATTGTTAAATTATATTGTATGAAAATGAAAACCAAATAATAATATTTATGAACTTTAAATCAATTGATATATGTGTTAATCTTATTAATGCATGAAATGAAAGGCTTTATTTTATTTATTTACATAAATTTCGCAATGTTCAACTTTTCTGTGACATCTCTCCCCATAATTTCCAATGAGTTTTAGATTGTCATTCATTTTGTAATGAAACTAAAATCATTCTATAAAAAATACAAAAACAACATCCTCAACAGATCGATAAAGGATAACGGCAAAATGATCCGACGCATTCCACATATATTAGGAGCAAATAGTCGTTAAATAACCGTATTATACTACATATGCTCAAAACACGTGGATAACTGAGTTCATTCACTGGGTCGCGCATTCCCCAACTTTTAACGGTCCAGAGCCCTTATTATGAGAAGCAATATTCAAAATAAAGATAAAAGGTAAAAAAAGGACCGATACAAGTGGCCTGCGCAGCCGCAGTAGGTACTGAGAGGCATCAATCTGAGGCCATGCTAAAGCCCACCGGCACACTCTGGCCAGTGTTTTTTTTTCTGATTATTAGGCCACATTAAAATATCGGCCAGTGAGTGTTAAACTTTTGGTTTAACAATTTTAAGTTTTCATCACGTTCTCTTTGGCCAGTATTATGACAAAAGAAGATATTTTAAATCGCATCCTTGTTATAGTACGTATCCAACAAACTTATTTACGTCCTCGGTTACATGATTTGTCATAATTTCTATAAAATTATTACACGGTTTACTAAGAAAATTATTTTACACGACTACAACAACACCAATAAAAGTATTATAAACATCAGCGTATAATTGATCACCTCTCCTATAGCTGAACAGTTATAAATGTCTTGATATTTCCTGCGCCTCAATCCCTATTTATTAAAATGAAACCTAGAATCCAATTTATAATACTTTATCTCAACACAATTATCAAACATTGGGAACCGCTTCATTTGGTCTCCTTAAGATTTATTATGTACAAGGAAGAAGGCTCGGTTGTCTAGAAGGGTTTATTAGAAAGTCGGCTTATCTGAACATTTTTTGTGTTACGGTAAATCGGCTTGTCGGTCGTTTCCGTCGGCCGCGGCCGTCCCGGGCTCGCCGCTGCGCGCTGGCCGGGCACTGCCTCCGCGTTGACATCTTGAGCCATGATACTTAATGTTTGAAACTGTGTGCTCATTACAGTTGGATGTGTTAGGGCTGCTTTTTTAAATCTTCAGTTAACATTTTCTGAACAAATCTAAGAAATATTTTTGACACTGACACACTTTGACACACAAACTATTAGAGATTGACTTGATAGGCCGCTTCATTCAATGTCAAAAATCGAAGGTCTTAAGTATCTGATGAAGAACCCTCAGCTGGTCTCAGATGTATTAGAGATATGAGAAACCCACTTCTACTATTGCTGTATAAAAAAATCGACTGTCATTGCAAAAATCCAGCGTAGTGGGACATATTATCAAATTTAATCCAGCCTATAGCGGCCCACTGCTGCGCAAATGCCTCCCCTTCGAAGAAAACTGTGTCCAATCAGAAAATCTAATAAAATAAATCAATATTTAGCCCACGTTTCTACAAAAAGAAGTAAAATCCCACACAAAAACATTCTGTAAAAAATCTAGCCAAGTCTCAATGGAGCTGTTTCGTCGAAGTCGTGCCAAGTCGTTAGCCAAGTAGTTAGGGATAAACAAGCAGATCCATCGAGACTTGGCTAGTTTTTTACAGAATGTTTTTGTGTGGGATATATGTATGTATATTATAGGTAACTCCTGCTTCAAAACCTCACCTTATGGATTACACTCCCTTTCACCGAGACCACGCCTACATGCCGGAAGTGGAAACATTATACGATTAATTTATTAACAAATGCTCCACAGTCCACAGTCAATATCGCCATCTATACACTGAATAGCGAAACTTTGCGAAGTGAATGTTAGCAATACTTTCGCTTGTTAGTTGTAAGCCTACGCCCACACGGAGGCTAGTCTTTAACTATCACTTGGAATACTGCAGACTTCCATTCACTGTTGTGTGTTACTTTGGCTAAGCTCTAGGTGGTGCTGTTTCTACCGTGCGCTATTTTTTATTTATTTATTTGGCTCAGGCAACAAAGGCCCATAATAAAATATGATAATAATACTATTACAATAACAACAAATAATAAAACTTAAATACTATAAATACATATAACATAACAACTAAAACTACTGTACTGTACTTGCACACTGCAAGCCATTATCTAAATTAGTACTTATGTATATACTCTGTCAGCCTGTGAACTGCTTGGTTAGTAATTGATCTGTTGGTTTTATACCCATGTTGGTTATTGGAAAGCAATTTGTTAGTTTCAAGATATTTAATTAATCGAAAGTTTATAATTTTTTCTAAAATTTTGGAGAGCATAATATTGTTAATTGCCACAAAACCAAATGTTGTCTGTAAAAGATCGCATTTAGCGATAAGACCGCTATTCGGATCAGGCAGTATTTCAATAAAACTTGTTAGATTTCTTGATACACAATTTATTTAGAATAGGTACACAACAAAACGATGTAACTTATTTTGAGATCCTTCAGAACAGCAACACTAGCGCCGCGCGTGGCGAAAAATAAAAACTTAACTCGTATGTTTACAAAGGCAGTTCTAAACGGAACGTTTACAAAGATAGGTATCTATTTGATATTACACATACTAGTTTATAAATTTATTTATTCAACACTCCCACTTAAATTTATAAGGTAGACATAACAAAATTATTATATTAAATTAACTAACTGTACTTGTATGTAAACATTTACACAAAAATGAACCTACTCTTATTTAAACATTAAATCACTGTAAATCAAACATTTCTAAATTTAACATCTCTTAATATCTTATCTCTGTTTGAATTAAATTTATTTATAGGCAAAGCCTTAGTTAAGAAATCAGCTAATTGGCTTGAACTCTCTACATATTTAATATCAATAGTTTTATTCGCAACATTCTCTCTAATAAAATTGTATCTTATATCTATGTGCTTGCTTCTTTTATGAAAAACAGGGTTATTTATTAATTTAATTGTACTTTGATTGTCGACATATAAAGTAATTAAGCTTTGTGGCTCCCCAATATCACAAAGAAATTGCCTAAGCCATAAGATTTCTTTAGTTGCTTCACTAGCAGCCATATACTCTGACTCAGTTGTGGACAGTGCCACAGTATTTTGTTTACGGCTAGACCATGTGACAGGACCTCCATTCATTAGAAATATATAGCCTGTATTAGATTTCCTGGTATCCAAGTCGCCTGCAAAGTCAGAGTCTGAGTAGCCTACTAGTTCATAATTTCCCTGATACACAATAGCCATGTCTTTAGAATCAATTAAATATCTTAAAATTCTTTTTACAGCTGTAACATGTGAGGGACCTGGGTTATTGACATATCTGCTAACTATATTTACTGCGTATGCTATGTCAGGTCTAGATACAGATGACAAAAATAACAATGCTCCCACTGCCTCTCTATATGGGAAACTAATAGATTCATTACTTACATTCTGAGATAAATGTACATTTACATCTGAAGGTGTACTACTACCTTTTGCATCTGACAAATTAAATTTATTTATTATTGTTTTAATATACTGTTTTTGACATATGCTTATACAACCTTTTTCTCTGTTTATTTCCATACCAATGAATGAATTAACATTTAATATTTTTATATCAAATCTTTGTTTAAGGATATTTAACATTTCAGATAATATAACTTTACTTTTAGACAGTAGCAATCCATCATCAACATAAAGAATTAATATTACTTTTTCATCTTTAAAATGTCCTATAAATACACAATAATCAGATTCACATTGTTTGAAACCACAAATGTCCAGAAAAGAACAAAATTTCTTATTCCAACATCTAGATGATTGTTTGAGACCATATATGGATTTAAGTAACTTACATACTTTTGAAGACTGTGTTTTCAATCCCTCTGGCACCTCCATGTATATGTCCTCGGACAGCTCACCGTACAGGAAGGCAGTCTTCACATCAAATTGTTCGATGTGCAGGTCATCTCTCGCAGCAATACTCAGCAATACCCTGATAGAATCATACCTGCTAGTGGGGGAAAAAGTCTCATTATAATCTAAGCCCTTGACTTGTGTGAACCCTCGTGCACACAGTCGTGCTTTGAATCGTACTATTTCTCCATCTTTATTCTTCTTTATTGTAAATACCCATTTACAAGACACAGGATTCTTCTTTGTTCGATCAGTCAATATCCAAGTTCGATTTTCTTCATGAGACTGGAGCTCTTCGATCACAGCCTCCTTCCATTGATGAGAATGTGGACTATTCATCGCTTCCTCATAAGTATTAGGTATCTCTAACTCTGTGAAATTTACCTCTGGGGCATTCCTTTGACGTGGACGTAACGTGATATTTCTCTGGTCTTCCTGTTCCAAACATATATGCCTTGGAGGTACATAAGTTTCATCTAGTTCTTCTAAACTCTTCATACTCTCATCTGAACTGCTTTCGCTAGGTAAAGTGTCTTGCTGATCTATAACATGTTGAAACTCAGCCCGTGGGGTAGGCCACATAGAATGATCTTCCTGTCCAGCTGTCACTTCTACAAAACTTTGTTTTTCTTTTAGTGTACTAAATTCATCAAATTTCACATCCCGAGATACTATAATCTTCTTAGTTTTTTTATCATACATTCTGTAATTATCATGATCATATCCAACCAACAACATCTTTACACTTTTCTTGGCAAGCTTTCTTCGCTTTTCTTTTGGTACATGTACATAACCAATCGATCCAAATATTCTGATATGTTGCAAGTTCGGTTTCACTCCATGCCACAGTTCAAAAGGTGTAACATCTCCCGTCTGGCTTGATGTGTTTCTATTTAACAGGTATATGGTACAGTTCACTGCTTCTGCCCACATATTTAAAGAAATGTTCTTTGCATATAACATTGTTCTTGCAGTCTCCATGATAGTGCGCATTTCTCTTTCTGCTCTTCCATTCTGCTGGGGGGTATACGGAGCAGTACGCTCATGTGTTATTCCCCTTTTCTCCAAAAAGGATGTAAATTCCTGGTTCACATACTCACAACCATTATCAGTATGAACGACACTACAAGGGCCATCGTGGCGAAGGGATGTCCGCAGGGAGGCGTCCTCTCGCCGTTACTATGGAATCTGGTAGTAGACAGCCTAATAAGAACACTAAATGACAAAGGTTACTATACCGTGGGTTATGCTGACGACATAACAATAATAATAAACGGTATGCATGAAAACACCCTGTGCAATCTAATGCACCAGGCCCTGAAAATCGTAGAAAATTGGTGTGATACACACCAACTATCTGTAAACCCCACTAAAACCGAGCTGATCCTCTTCACAAAAAAGAGAAAGCTCACACCGCTAAATCTGCCAAGATTCTTTGGCACCACCCTAAGCCTATCTGCTGAAACAAAATACCTAGGCATGTACCTGGACAAACAGCTGAATTGGGCGAAACATACCAACTACATCACAACAAAAGCCAGCATAGCAATGTGGCAATGCAAGCGGATGCTTGGTAAAAATTGGGGGATTAGCCCCAAGGTCACTCACTGGCTTTATACCACAATCATCCGGCCAATTATTACATACGGCTCACTAGTCTGGTGGCCAAGAACTAGTCTGAGCACAGCCCAAAAGGACCTCGAGAAACTACAACGGTTGGCGTGTGTGGCAATCACCAGTTGCATGAGTACCACGCCTACAGCCGCCCTGCAGGCGATGTTAGGACTGCCCCCCCTTCACCTTGTTGTGAGGGAGGAAGCGACACTGGCTGCCTTCAGACTCCACCTATCAGGAACCCTTAGCAAAGACTCCAGGGTCAAACATACGTGCCTAATGCTAGATGCAATCAAAAGGCAACCAATGATACAAGCACCTAATGACAGAATACCAAAGCAATACTGCTTTCAAAAGCACTATCAGATAGTACTTGAGGAAGAGCAGTGCGATTACTCAGGTCCGGAGGAGTTGAGAGTATACACCGACGGATCAAAAACCGACCAGGGAACGGGCGTCGGGGTGTTCTCACAGGACCTCAACATAAATATATCCAGATCGCTAGGGATGCTCAACACGGTCTACCAAGCAGAGTGTGTGGGCATAACCCTTGCAGCCCTAGCCATAAAAGCCAGGAGAGTTGTGGACACGCGCATCCGCATACTCACTGACAGTGCTTCCGTCCTCCAATCCCTAAAGCAGGGATGCATCACATCAAGTCTAATACTTGAGTGTCACGATGCACTGGAACGGATAGCCGCACCAGACCGCAATACCGTGGCACTGCAATGGATAAAGGGCCACAGCGGTTCACTGGGTAATGACGCAGCTGACGAGCTGGCCAGAAGGGCATCCAGCGCGTTGGTCAGCGGACCGGAGCCCATTGTGCCTATCCCCTTCATTCAAATACGAAGATGGCTACAAAGGTATACCTACGAACAAGCGGAGATTTGGTGGTCCTCGTCACCGGGCTGCAGGCAGTCCAAGGAGGCTCTGCCATCCCTAGATGGCAAGCTAACCAAAAGGCTGTTGCGCCTGGATAGGAAAACCCTACGACTGATGACGGGGATCATCACGGGCCACTGCCTGCTGAATAAGCATCTCCACACAATAGGTATAACGGACAGCCCCCTGTGCAGAGCCTGCATAGAGGCTGACGAAACAGTTGCGCATGTACTCTTCGAGTGTACAGGCGTTACCCAAATTAGAAACAAATTCATAGGAGCACCAAGATGTTACACAGATGTTCTCAACAGGCTAGGAGACCTGATGAGCTTTTGGAGGGAGGTGGGCTGGCTGGAATAATCCGCCAAAGGCCGCCATGGTCCACGCACAATGGTCCGCTGAAAGGACTGAGTGCGGAAACCGAACCAATAACATAGAATAACATAGAACAGTATGTAGTATGCACAAATCACGTTGAAACTTATTTTTCACAATTGCATTGTACTTCAGAAAACATTGGAATACTTCACTCTTATGCTTTATGAAGTAAACATGACGATAACTTGTTGCTCCATCTTTGAACAAAACAAAATATTTCATTCCCGACAAAGAAAGTTCTTCTATAGGGCCACATACATCACTGTAAACAATTTCACCCGGCTGTGTTGGACCTCGGGTAGATTTCAGAAAGGGACGCCTTGCTTGTTTTCCATATTGACACGCTTCACAGACAAATTCCGGATTTCCACTCAATGTAACAGGAATCACACCTTTCTTAGACATATTTTGTAGCTCCTTGACATTCAAATGCCCCAACCTTTCATGCCAAACTTTAATATCTGTTTGCACAATATTACAATATTCTTGTTTGATTGTTTTGATGTCTAATTCATACAAGTTATTTTCTGTTAGATGTCCACTCATTACGACAACATTATTTTTCAAAATCATTGCTTTTTCACAATTCTTCATTATCACATATCCTTTTCTAGTGGCAGCTCCTTCCGAAAACAGATTTTTTCGCAAATCAGGTACATATAAAACATTGTCCAGTTTACATTTCTCCCATGTACCATTAACATTTTTATTTATCAGTATAGTTCCTTCACCACATACTTTAATACTCTGTTTGTTACCCAATTTAACAGACTTGTTGTGTTGAGACTCGTTGAACTCATAAAAGTAATCTCGCTTGAAGGTCATATGCATTGAAGCTCCACTATCAAGAATCCATACCTCTTCATCATGTTCACGCAACGCAGTACTGAATGCCAACATATTTAAGGGTTTCTTATCATGCCTTTTCTTTGGTAATCTACAATCCTTGGCGAAGTGGCCTCTTTTATTGCAGTTATAGCATACAAATCTATGACTTGACGTTGTTTGATCATTTGAAGATTTCTGTTTCACTTCTTTTTTTGATTTGAAATTACCCTTTGATGTTATTAGTGCTGTCTCACTACTACTTGCATCATTGGCAAGGCTGGTCTCTTCATCTACTAGTCGAGAAGTAAGGTTTTGAATTGTTTGACTTTCTTCGTCTAGTGAGAGCCATGCTTGTCTGAGTGAACGGTATGTTGGTGGTAATGTACTTAGAATCTTGGTCATTACCGCTGTGTCACTGATTTTTTCTCCAGTCTCCCGCAGTTGCTTCGCTAAGCTTTCCACCTTGGACACGTGCTGTGCCATCGTATCACTAGCACTATATGAATATTGGTAAAATTTCTCATGAACCAACATTTTGTTATATTCTGATTTCTGTTCATAGATAGCTTCTAATTTTATCATGACTTGTTTTGCAGTCTCGCAGTTTTCTATTAGAGATATCTGGTTCAAATCCATTGATGATGTTAGAATGAACATGGCCATGCCGTCATCTTTATCCCATTGCACTTGCGAACTGGTTTCCTCAGGTCTTGCCTTTTCTATGTTTAATCCTTTCGCTCTTAACGCACATTTCACTTGGAATTTCCATTGTTTGAAATTTCTTCCATCAAACTTCTCAATCTTCATGGCGTTCGTAACCTCCATTATGAATTAATTTTACACCGGTTGTAATCTTGCTCTTAACTTCAGTTTTTTATTGAAATATATAATTTTCGTATGCCTGGGCCCATAACCTATTCGGATCAGGCAGTATTTCAATAAAACTTGTTAGATTTCTTGATACACAATTTATTTAGAATAGGTACACAACAAAACGATGTAACTTATTTTGAGATCCTTCAGAACAGCAACACTAGCGCCGCGCGTGGCGAAAAATAAAAACTTAACTCGTATGTTTACAAAGGCAGTTCTAAACGGAACGTTTACAAAGATAGGTATCTATTTGATATTACACATACTACTTTATAAATTTATTTATTCAACAACCGCCCAGTGTGTCACCCTTTGTAAAATCTTTATATTTATGTTTTTGTAATCTATATGGTGTACATAATAAAGAGTATTTTATTCTATTGCTGCATCAGCCTCTATTTTCATTGAATTAGGAGTGCAGCTTATGTATATCTTCAGCACTAGCAGAACTCATGTTTATTTCCTAATTAGCACGTAGTTATAAAAAAATCCCAAAAACAAACAATATTTAAAGTAAAAGTTTTCTGTTCCCGGCTTTTTTGATCTTCTTATTTTTTTTTTTTTTTTGCGTAAATAAAATTAAGTTTCGCCATTCGATATTTAAAATTTATGACTATTATACTCATACGAAGAAAAGGCTGAATTGCGAAGCGACCTCTTTTGTCATTGGGCTGCATGTCTATTGCATTATTAGATGTACGCGCACTTTTTGACAGCGTGAATTTTTTTTTATTTAAATTATTTACTGCCCTAGGGCTTTTCTAGCTACATTATTGATATGGGGCGCTAATTGGTCACTTACAAGCCCCACTTTGGGAAATAAGGATCTACTTACCGAATATGAGGGATGTAAAATATATTTGTTACACCACCTGTAAAGTCTAATTTGGGACGGCAAGCACCTCTTCGTCTACGGAGAGGTGCTTGCCGTCCCTTTTAGACTAAGAGATTGAAACTCATCAATTAATTTAAGAGTATCAATCTCTTATTCAATAACAAAATAAAATAATAATCGTTAATTATTTGTTGTTTTATAACTGATTTGTTCTTACTCGAGATTATTACCGTACAGTACCCAGCACACATCGCAACACAAATGCTCAGACCCGTCCTCCGTACGGCTTCACCAGACAACATGCCGGAACACGACGAAACGCTTGGCGGCAAGACTGTCCGGTGGTGGTAACGCCATTATTGTCACATGCATCAGGCCATAAATTAAATAATACAGTTTAAATTATTCTAAATGTTAAATGTTAGTGATGTGGCAGTACTTATCTATATTAATATATAAAGCTGAAGAGTTTGTTAGTTTGTTTGAACGCGCTAATCTCAGGAACTACGGGTCCGATTTGATAAATTCTTTTTGAGTTGGATAGCCCTTTAATCCAGGAAGGCTTTAGGCTAAATAACATAATGTTGCGACCAACAGGAGCGGAGCATAACTAACTCTACGCGAACGAAGTCGCTGGCGGCCGCTAGTCTTAAATAAATAAATAAAGAACATGCCGATACATTGTAGATAATATTATAAATAAATAAAGAACATGCTGATACATTGTAGATAAGAGTATTTAGAGGCTGAGAAGTTCAGGACAACATAGTTACTTAGGGAACAAGAATTTTACTGGAGTATCCAAAGATGATTTTGTCGAAAGTGTCTCTAGTTGCAGCACCAGACACCACCCACACAAAGACAAAGATGAATCATCCCGCGTACAATACCATGTAAAGTGTAAAGAAACAAAATAATAAATAATGTCCGAGTGTGACAAATCCGATATCGGATTTTATTGCTTATCACTTAATAACGTACGGCTGCCGTTGAGGATGCAGAATGATATCGAAACGGTTTTACTTATGCGTTTAATTAGGAATTAACGTTACAATTAATTATTTCTAAGTTGCGACAATCTGTTCGATGTCAGAACAAAAAGTGAAGCTCTTAAGTCTACATTATAACTAAATTAAATCGAACGATATAACACACTCGGTGAATCACAGGTTGGCCCCCTTTTGACCGTTATATGAGACATTTCTTATGAAGCCGTAAACCGTCATTGCTATTCAACAAATGACTACCGTCAGGACTCGGGGCTTCATTAATTATAATAGTTAATATTATGTAAGCTGTTTAGGAATCACCTCTGGACCCGCCGCGCGCCGAGACAATATACCACCCACCTAGTATCATGAAAAAAAAATATCGTAGCAATATTTTGTTTTAAGAGTCACATAATTATGTATCACAATAATGAACAACCAAAGACTGTCACATTTACAGCCGTCATTTTTTATATTTACAATATACGAGTAGGTACATATGTACTATAATAGTATATGAATTTTCCTATCAAAAATGAAGGAACACCTTGTTCCATGTATCCATCTGGTGGTAACTTTACAAATATTTAGAAACAAAACGTGTAGTGGCATACATATTTACTACATGTACCGAAAGGCTTATCCATATTTTTCTTTCGTCAAATCAAGCTTAGGTATTTAAGCGCCGGAATATCCGACCTCTAGATATGATGTGGTTGAGTACACTGGACCGCAAAGGAAAAGAGTCGATTAGAAAACCTCAATATCTTCAAAAGCTTTATGAAATAAACACTTTGTGGAGGTATGAGGAACAGGGAGTAAAGTTCACTCATCCTCCCTCCATAGAAAAGGGAGGATCCTCCGACCAGACTAGTTGTCTGGCGGGACACTTTGCCCGCCGGTTTATGTGGTGAACTTGTATGCGTGCTAGTTGCACAGAAAACTCTAATTGCGAGATGCAGGATTCGCGTGACGTCAGTATGACGCGTTGTTCGCATGTTGAGTTGTAGGCACCGCTAACATTATTCCCCTCCGTCTGAGGGTTTTTTTATTTTATTTTTCTTCGAGATCGCACCAGGATCGGGTCGAGATCGGTATGTTTCGTTGATCGGACCGGGATCGGGTCGGGATCGGTTTGGGGTCGGGTCGGCATCGGTACGGGATCGGACTGAGATCGGGTCGGGATCGGTTTGGGATCGGTTCGGGATCATCGGGGTCACCGATTTGGAGGAATGAGGAACAGGGAGTAAAGTTCACTCATCCTCCATAGAAAAGGGAGGATCCTCCGCCCAGACTAGTTGTCTGGCGGGACACTTTGCCCGCCGGTTTATGTGGTGAACTTGTAAGCGTGCTAGTTGCACAGAAAACTCTAATTGCGAGATGCAGAATTCGCGTGACGTCAGTATGACGCGTTGTTCGCATGTTGCGTTGTAGGCACCGCTACAACTTAATAAAAGAATAGTTCATGTCAAATAAAAATTATACAACCTTTCAATGTATATATTACTCGCGCGCGCCTATCTTGACGGAACCCTAAAATATTGAAAATGGAAAGTAATAGTAATTTTATATAAACGACGACACGGTTGGTGCAGCGACTGAGCTATCACGCCAGACTTGAGCGTCATCACCACGCTTGCTCATTGCGGGTTGGCGATTGAAACATCTTGAAGAAACCTGGACTTAAAGTCTGACTTTAAGTCCAGGTTTCTTCAAGATGTTTTCCTTCACCTTATAATCAGTCATTGGTGTCCAAGACATACTTAGAAAGTACATATAACTTAGAAAAGTTACATTGGTACTTGCCTGACCTGGAATCGAACCCGCAAATTAAAATCGAAATCAAATCGAACTCATATTTGAATATACTTACATAGTTTCGAAGAATTAAACGTCATTGTATTATTAGTTTTCACCTATGAAAATGGTCAGTCAGTAAGTCTTTTAACCAGCTAGTAAGCTCAAGGGAAATGCTTACTTAAAAGGCCAGGTGCCATACCCAGTCGAAGAATTTCGAAACATCTAGGGAGACGCCAATCGCTTCCCCCCTTATCTCGAGGGCCTCGCCCCACAAGTGCATACACTAGTAGTTGACCGATTGCGGCGAAACCCGTAGATACTACGGCCACTGAGGAGATCGTTACCTTCCAGGTACTTATGCCAAGAGGCGCGAGTTCAACAAACGCTTCATAATCTTGCAGATTATGGAGGTTATTGAAATCGGCCGATAGCTGGTAGGATCGGCACGACAATATTTGGGTACTGGCTGCACGTTGGCAAGCTTCCAGGACTTGGGCACTATACCAGTCCTAAATGAGAGACGATATAACCGTGTCAATACAGGAGACAAGTCGGGCGCACGTGCCTGAGTGTGCAGGTTGTGTGCTGGTTGTTAAATGAGAGACGATACAACCGTGTCAATACAGGAGACAAGTCGGGCGCACGTGCCTGAGTGTGCAGGTTGTGTGCTGGTTGTTAAATAAGAGACGATACAACCGTGTCAATACAGGAGACAAGTCGGGCGCACGTGCCTGAGTGTGCAGGTTGTGTGCTGGTTGTTAAATGAGAGACGATACAACCGTGTCAATACAGGAGACAAGTCGGGCGCACGTGCCTGAGTGTGCAGGTTGTGTGCTGGTTGTTAAATAAGAGACGATACAACCGTGTCAATACAGGAGACAAGTCGGGCGCACGTGCCTGAGTGTGCAGGTTGTGTGCTGGTTGTTAAATGAGAGACGATACAACCGTGTCAATACAGGAGACAAGTCGGGCGCACGTGCCTGAGTGTGCAGGTTGTGTGCTGGTTGTTAAATAAGAGACGATACAACCGTGTCAATACAGGAGACAAGTCGGGCGCACGTGCCTGAGTGTGCAGGTTGTGTGCTGGTTGTTAAATGAGAGACGATACAACCGTGTCAATACAGGAGACAAGTCGGGCGCACGTGCCTGAGTGTGCAGGTTGTGTGCTGGTTGTTAAATAAGAGACGATACAACCGTGTCAATACAGGAGACAAGTCGGGCGCACGTGCCTGAGTGTGCAGGTTGTGTGCTGGTTGTTAAATGAGAGACGATACAACCGTGTCAATACAGGAGACAAGTCGGGCGCACGTGCCTGAGTGTGCAGGTTGTGTGCTGGTTGTTAAATAAGAGACGATACAACCGTGTCAATACAGGAGACAAGTCGGGCGCACGTGCCTGAGTGTGCAGGTTGTGTGCTGGTTGTTAAATAAGAGACGATACAACCGTGTCAATACAGGAGACAAGTCGGGCGCACGTGCCTGAGTGTGCAGGTTGTGTGCTGGTTGTTAAATGAGAGACGATACAACCATGTCAATACAGGAGCCAAGTCGGGCGCACGTGCCTGAGTGTGCAGGTTGTGTGCTGGTTGTGTTATGATTTTGTTAAATCTTAAGTACACACAACAGCACCTCAAGCTACTACAGTCTGTCAGATTTGTTTATTAGATTTTCAACTTTATCTCTAAAGCGTTAAGGCTCAGGGTTAATTGGGAATATCTGACAGTTTGGGGTAGCTTGACCTGCGGTCGTCCGTACAAGCTAATTGTTGATGTTGTTAATAACTTTAAAAAAAGTTTACAAACATATAAAGTCACATACACAAAAACAGACCCAGAACAAGTACTGTTGTAGGTTATACAGATTACACCGTAAGTACACGTTGATTGACTACATAAACCACAAAAAAAATGGTAAATATATAAACATACCTTCAATGATTACCACCGGTGACCATCTAACTTGTTGATATGTATATGACATATCAACCAGAATTCATAATCAATGTTCAATGTATTCAATCTCTTAGGTTAATACGAATTATATTCGGGCAGCGCTAGACAAATGTAAATGTTTGTACCTACAGTATTATAGTGCGTCGTGCAGACAGAGGAGTTGAATTTGAAAGCATCTGCCCGTCGCGATCCCACACCAGTTCTGATGTACCTACATTTATCATTTATCTATTACATTATAGTTTATTTGCGGACAGCGGGCCTTATCTATATTATCTGTGAGTAACTAAGTTCTATTCAGTAATAGAAAAATTAGAAATCTTTAGGAATCTCTAGTAAACCAACCTAAGGTATAAGAAAATTAGCTAGCTATGTCTGCCGTTGCATGCTCTGCGAAGAGTAGGTGTTAAAAATGTTTTGCAAAATTATACATTTATAAGATATCAATTTACAATACCCTTTGCGATACCAAATGTCCTCCGACCATTGTAGTTGTGCATCTAAAAACTTTGTTACAATTTAAAAGTTAATAGATATTCCGATTTAAGGTGCTGCCATGGCCAAAACACAGCGCAAGCCGTTTTTATGTAGTTTTTCGGAGTTATCTACTCTCTATCCAAAAGAAATATCAACTTATTTAAAATACGTAAATTTTCTCCATAATTTTGGCTCCAAAATTGTAGATTTTCTTTCTTTTTTTTTTTTTACTAAGTGTAATGTTTAAATAATTCCTTCACAACTACTAACAAGAGAAATAATTATCATAAACGTGCATTCATTACGAACATTATTGTAGAAATATTTTTCTTGTTTTTTTAATTTTTTTTATTCGCCATCATTTTTCTATTGAAATTCAGTATGCCACAAGCTCTCGAAGGTGTCGTTCGTCAATGCGCGGTCCGCTCGCATTAGCGAGCGGCGCGTGAGCGAAAAAGCATCTGCTTGCTCACTCACGCACGGCATGTCGCATAGAGATTAATACTATCATAAAGTGTCTTTGTTATTGATGCTTTTTTGGTTTCGTTTTTTTAACCGATTTCAAAAAGAAGGAAGTTGCTCAATTATATGTTTCTTTATGTTCAATTTTTTTTTTGTTTCTTAGCGGATAACTTCGCCTAAAATTAGGTATTTCGATGAATTTTGGGTATTTCGACATGGGCGTCGTGATAGGGCTTTTAGGGGGTGCTGCTCACGAAAATGACGTCATTTTTGAAATCCAAAATGGCCGATTTCAAATTTTATGATATTTTGACTTGGGTGCCTTGGAAGGGGTTTCCGGGGGTGCTGCTCACGAAAATGACGTTATTTTTGAAATCCAAGATGGCCGACATCAAATTTCATGATATTTGGACTTGGGTGTCGTGAAAGGGTTTTCGGGGGTGCTGAGCACCAAAATGACGTAAATTATAAACTATGTCATAGCTTCTATTTCTTTAGCAGTGTCAAAAATAAAACATTGTATAGTTTACTCGCTAAATCGCCACCGTTTTTCGCAGTTTTCGATGACGTCACTGGTAAAAAATAAATAAACTACAAAAAAGAAAATACATACTTATACAAATGTATACGATAATTGGCAGAATAAAAAAAAATATTTCATAAGTAACTAATAAAAAATTTCCTACTACATAACTACATACTGCGGAACTCGGTGCGGAACCTATGCAATTTACCCCACAGCCACGCGCGATTGCGTTTTCATCTGTATTATCATGCAGATCTGCAGCCCTGCACGTGAGCACAGATTCAGTGTAAGTATAGTACTATGCGTTTTTCCACACAAAATTTGGTATCTATACTAATACGAGAACAAAATCTTTATTAAGAAATCAAGTGCCACCTGCACCCTAATTACTTACCATTATTCTAAATTAGAAGCATATTGCTAGTCCATTGCTCCATATGTTCCAATAAAGTATTTACTTAATAACGTAAACAACTCAATGTATGTTGTCCAACTGTCAAAAGTTAACCCATTGCTACTGATAGTATGTTACGCATTATTACCTTGCCGTAGTAAACAGCCATAAAGTTTAGCGCAACGCAAAACGCATTAATTTACATCTTTATGAACAACCCCTTTGTCGGCACGTTTGTACGTCTCAACCAATATGTCTATCGTGTTTAATTTACTAAAAAAGGGTTAATAATATGCATGGAATACGTTTAAGTGAGTAAAGATGGCCCAATAGTCAAGTGAGTGGTTTTTGAGCTCAGGGACAGAGTTCGATTCCCACATTCTAATATTAGTAATTTCTATTGTTAGATTTTTGTAAAATAATTTGAATTTGAAAGAAGATTTGGTTGATTGTTTTGGTACGTGGGTTGATTAATCGAGATTTGTGTAGCAATAAATCATATTATTAATTTGTATTTTTATGTAATATTGGAAGTGTCTCGTAGTTTAACCCTCATAAGTAATGCTTCCGTGGGAATTTCGGGACAAAAGTATCTTATGTATTATTTTGAAATATTATATAGTACACTAGCTGACCCGGCAAACGTTGTTTTGCCATATAAATAATAAAAAAAAATTTAGGGATGGACTACCCCTAACATTTAGGGGGATGAAAAATAGATGTTGGCCGATTCTCATAGATACCGGATAAGCACAAAAAACTTCATCAAAATCGGTCGAGCCGTTTCGGAAGAGTTTAAGTTCGAACACCGTGACACGAGAATTTTATATATTAGATATAGAGCTGAAGAGTTTGTTTGTTTGAACGCGCTAATCTCAGGAACTACGGTCCGATTCGAAAAATTGTTTTTGCGTTGGATAGCCCATTAATCCAGAATGGCTTTAGGCTATATAACATCACGCTAACAGGAGCGGATCAAAACTAACTCCAATAATTATAATTGCATAAGTTGATAAAAATGCTATGCAATAGCTTTACCCACCCCGGTGCCACGCGTTTTTTTTTTAATATGAAAGATGATATCTTCAAGGTAGTCTCATGTTAAGGAAATTAGGGTCTGATGATGGAAGACTAGGGAAATCTAGGAGAAATTTAAAAAATCATAGGGGCGCCTAGGGCATTTCTAAGTTCTTTCATTAAGTGTTACAACGCACTACAATTTAGTTAGTAAAGTTCGAAGTTGATGATGAGCCGGGAGACAGCCGAGGGAACTCCTTAACGATTCACATCAGCTGTCTAGTGTTTGTGCTTCATAAATTTGTATTGATAAGAACTTTACACCTAAATGAGTTGTGACTGTCATTAAAGCTCTGATGATGAAGACAAGGCCAGTTAACGGAACTCCTCACAGGTTTACCATATTTACCTTTTTTTTATATAAAAAATAAACCAGCTCTTGACCGCAATTCCGCCTGATGGTAAGCGGTGATGCGATCGTTGATGGTAAAGCGCGCTAGTTTATTAAGAGCCTATTCACTCTAGCCTTGAAGACACTCAAATTGTAATGTGATGGAAACACCGACGCCGGCAAATTGTTCCAGTCCCTCGATGTACGCGGTATAAAGGAGGAAGCAAAACGCTTCGTCCGGGTCGCAGTGGTGTCAACAACGTAAGGGTGGAAACTCGCCGTACGACGGGTCGTCCGATGATGGAACGGAGATGGGGGAATTAAATCATGCAATTCCCTTGCACACTCACCAGAATGCATCCTATAGAAGACCGAAAGGCTGGCTACTTTACGCCTGTGCTCCAGGCTTTGGAGACCGTTTCTAGTTAAGTCTGGGTCGTCAATCAGCCTCTTCGCACGCCTCTCCACCGAATCCAAAGAGGCAAGGTGACATTTCGCAGCACCATCCCAAATTTGGCTGCAGTACTCCACACACGAGCCGACCTGTGCTTTGTATAAAATTAGAAGCTGCCCCGGTGTGAAGTATCGCGATGACGCCTAGTTTTCTGGCTGCCACCCTGGCCTTGGACTCAATGAACCGCCCAAAGTTAAGGCTCGAGGAAATCTCAACTCCCAAAAGCTGAAGGCGGTCGGTACACTCCAAGGATACATTCTGAAAAGTAGGAGCCAAGGTGAACGGGCTCCTTTTGGCGGTGAAAAGACACGCCTGTGTTTTGGCGGCATTGAATGCTACAAGATTGGCATTGCCCCATTCGGAGACTGCCTGCAGTGCAGCACTCACACGCTCTACCATGGCCTCTCTTTCGGACCGGATTGCTTCCTTACTAGCCCGAGCTTCCGGCAGGTATCTCTCCACAACTGTGCTGTCATCTGCATACCCATAGATACCGGGCATTAGCAGATCGTTAATATGCAGCAGGAACAGAGTTGCAGAGAGAACAGACCCCTGAGGAACATCGGCATTGGTCGACATGGGCTCAGATGAGCATCCGTCGACAACAACTCGGAGGGACCGTTCGGTCAGGAAGTCTTTTACCCAGCCAGTCAGGCCAGCGGAAATGCCGTAATTCATTTATATTGATGAAAACTTTGCACCCTAACACCCTTTGTTAAAATGAAGGCCTGCAGTAGATCTGATGATGAAGCAGAGAGAAATTCGAGGGCACTCCTCGAAGATTTTATATTTTTAATTAATTATGGGACAATATTATAACATTACTAGCTGACCCGGCAAACGTTGTTTTGCCATATAAATAATAGATTAAATTACTAAAATGGCTATTAAAAAATAAGGGTTGATCGTAGAAGGGTGAAAATTGAGGATTGTATGTATTTTTTTATGTTGTATCATAAAAAAATAGAAATTAAAAATTTTGTGTAAAAAATAAAAAAAAATATTTAGGGGTGGACTACCCGTAACATTTAGGGGGATGAAAAATAGATGTTGGCCGATTCTCATAGATACCGGATAGGCACAAAAAATTTCATCAAAATCGGTCGAGCCGTTTCGGAGGAGCTTAAGTTCGAACACCGTGACACGAGAATTTTATATATTAGATTATAACAATCTTGCAGCCTACTGCATTATCCGCATCTTTACATTATAGGAATTCTTTAAAAAGAGTGCCACTAGATGTCTTAATTAACTAACTAAGAACATTCGAACACAATAAAAACAATATTAAATTTTAAACAATAATGAATAAGTAACTGGGATATATTCCTTATTATCACAAACAAGCATAATACCAAAATAATAATAATTAATTAAATTAAATAATTGACTTATTACAATTCTTAATAAATATATAGAAATTAATGAAAAAGATTGAAGTAGTCCGACAGGTATTTACAGCAAACTATGTACCTGCGGGTACACTACGCTTATTTACAGTACGAGGAACCACATAACACAATTTACTTGTGAGATCAATGCAATCGAAGTGATTATGAATGATACCATGCAGTGTGCTGGCCTCTAGAAACTTACGCCTAGACTGTAATGGTAAGATATTATATTTGCTAATTAATTGTGAGTACGACTAACATCTTTTATAGCACCTATAGTGCATGCATGGACATTTGGAAACGCTTAAGTGGAGTTTGTTGTCAACACAGTATGCAGAAAGCCTACCCAAGCCTTCTTGAAACTTTAAACAATCTTCTTTAGTGGTAATAGTTTTAAAGGCTTTCAAATCATCAGCGTACATAAGAAATTTAGTACTTAAGAAGCATTTCCCAATGTCATTTATATAAATATCAATAAGAGTGGTCCCAAGATTGAGCCCTGTGGAACACCAGAAGTTATAGACACTGTATCAGACTGATGGCCACTCACAACCACCTTCTGTGTTTTGTTAGTAACATAAGATTAAAACCACCGAAGCAAGTTGCCCCGAATGCCATTAAATGCAATTTTATTAAGTAATATTTTATGATCCAACTTGTCAAAGCCTTTTTAAAATCTGTGTAAACAGCGTATTTTTTTTTAATAATTATAAACTAGCGCTTGACCGCAATCCCTGCTGATGGTATGCAGTGATGCGATCGTTGATGGTAAAGCGCGCTAGTTTATTAAGAGCCTATTCACTCAGAAAAACTGAGCGAATAGGAAGGAAGACGGCAGTTGAGCGAGGTGATGCAATGTTAAACGCAACAACACGACCAACGATGCTGCGCCAAAGGGAGATTGATCTGAGGACCCTCCACGACCAAACTTCCAACACAACAACATTAGGCGTATCGTACCCGGCACACATCGCAACACAACTGCTCAGACCCGTCCTTCGTACGGCTTCACCAGACATCATGCCGGAACACGACAAATCGTTTGGCGGCAAGGCTTTGTCTGGTGGGTAACTTGTGCCGGCGGCCGATTTTACGGCCTACCACCGAGAAAACTACCGTCTAACTGCAAACGTCTATCCATGTTTTCAAAAAAATAGTTGGTGAATATTAATAATGAAGACGTAGGACAGTAGAGGGAACTCCTCAAAGGTTTACAGTAGCTACTTTGTGGTTGGACTAAATACATTTATATGGATGAGAACTTTGCGCCTATGTGGGTAAAAATGAAGGTCTGAAGTACATCTGATGATGAAGACCATAGACAGTCGAGGGAATTCATCAACAATTTACAACACTCTACATTAACATAGTACAAACACTACCTACTCGTCATGCTTATGCAAAAATCAATTAAAATCAAGAGACTGAATTTTAGTTGTGTTGTTTCATTGCGGTATTACTAGCAATACTCATACTTTCATTATGGTCTTTTCCAAATATGCTGGCGTCAGCATCCAGTCTGACCGGATATTGTATTAGTCAGATGTTTATTATTTTTCTGCGAAAGGAAGCTTTGTGAAAATAATATTATAGTATGTGTATATGTTATTTATTTTGATATTCGATAGTTTTGTTTTTTACAATTTACGTATTTGTTTTATTAAACGATAATCCATACTAATATTATAAATGTGAAAGTGTGTTTGTTTGTTTGTCCTTCCTTCACGCCGTAGCTAAGCAATCAATCGACCTGATTTTTGCCATACAGTTAGTTCAAAAGATGGAGAGTAACATAGGCTACTTTTGGTTCTAAAAAAACAACAAGTTCCCAAGGGAGATTACTGGAATATTTGTATGTGTACACCAAATATCCTAATATTATAAATCGGAAAGAGAGTTTGTTTGTTCCGCTTTCACGCCGTAACTACTAAGCCGATTGTTTTGAAATTTTGCAGACGTATAGTTAGAAGTCCGGATTAAATAATAGGGTACTTTTTTATCCCGAAAAAAAATTATATTCACGAGGGAAATCTAAAAGCACGATATAACCGATCTCCACGCGAGCGAAGCCGCGGGCGGAAAGCTAGTAATAGTATAATTTCGCAGGCCTGCCTGTGTCTAAAAAAAATATCAAATCTTTTTTTTATGTAGGTATCAGTTCTGCAAAAATTTATTGGACCCTTAAAATAATAAATAATGATAAAATTAACTTTATTATATTATTTTTCTATCCAAGCTAACTTCCAACCCTGAAGTTACAGTCATAACATATTTAGTTGTAAAGGTTGAAAAATTTTTGAAAAATTAATTTTGAAACAGTTGTTGAGACACTTCAACTTATATAATTTATTGCACGTGAAACAATTTGGTTTTACAAAGGGTCGTTCAACTACCGATGCGGGCGTGGCGTTGCTAAAGAACATATTTGGGGCCTGGGAGGAATCGCAAGATGCTCTTGGTATTTTTTGTGATTTGTCCAAGGCCTTTGATTGCGTACATCATGATACTCTTATTAGGAAACTGTACCATTATGGTTTAAGGGACAGAGCTCTCGACCTTCTGACTTCTTATCTGAATAATCGAATTCAGAGGGTTGATGTTAATGGCAACAAATCTGCAGGATCTGAGGTCACCATGGGCGTTCCGCAGGGCTCAATTCTAGGTCCTTTCTTGTTTTTAATTTATATTAATGACTTACCTCATCACGTGAGGGATAATCACAACATAGTATTGTTCGCGGATGACACTTCTCTTATTTTTAAAGTCAAGCGTCAGCTAGCAAATTTTGACGAAGTTAACAATGCACTTTCGAAAGTTGTCCATTGGTTTAATGTAAATAACCTTCTTTTGAATGAAAAAAAAACCAAATTCATTAAATTTTCTACGCCAAATGTCAGGCAGTTAAGTACCAATGTTCAACTGAATGGAGTAGAGTTGATCCCTGTCGAGTCGACAGTTTTTCTTGGATTGACTATTGACTCCAAGTTACAATGGGGTCCTCACATTGAGAAGCTGTCGGGTAGACTCAGTTCTGCCGCTTATGCTGTTAAGAAAATTAGACAGATAACTGCCAGATAAATGCAGCCAGAATTGTTTATTTTAGTTATTTTCATAGTCTTATGACTTATGGGATTCTTCTCTGGGGAACTTGTGCGGACATCAATACCATCTTTGTTTTACAGAAAAGGGCTGTTCGAGCCATTTACAACCTTGGTCCTAGAGATTCTCTTAGAGAAAAATTCAGAGAGGTGAACATTCTGACTGTAGCTTCGCAATATATATTTGAAAATCTTATGTATGTACATAAAAATATATCTAATTTTAAGAAAATAAGCGATATTCATAATATAAATACCAGGAACAAACACAATCTTGCTGTACATCACACTCGTCTCCACAGAGTAGGCAACTCGTTCATGGGTCAATGTATACACTTTTACAACAAGCTTCCCATGGACATTCGAAACTTACCCATTAAACGATATAAAACCTATATAAAGGCCAAACTTTGCAAAAAGGGGTATTATAAAATCTCAGATTATTTAGAGGATAGAGAGGCTTGGGACTGAGCTGCTCGCTCTGTTAAGCATTGTTATTAAGCAATATGCGTAATTATAACGTAAATTATTGTAAACATTTTCATTTTTAATGTCTGGACTTTAAAAAAGACGATGATCCCTGAGTTTGTTTCGGCTATTTCTTCTCAGAGGTAGTCAGTTAGGAAATGCCGGCTTCATCTAGTTTAAAAAAAAAAAAAGAAGAAAAAAAAAAAACATATGACGTGTAAAAGTGATCGGTGATCCTACTTGCTTAATAAACGATTTCATTTCATTTCATTTCATTTCATTTCATTTGTAAAGATCAATACAAATTAAATAAGCCCAAACATGTGACAGTTGCTTCCAATATGGAGTTCCCTTGATTCTCTGTCATTTCGATCATCAGGTCAGGCCCAAATCTTCACGAATTTATAGTATCATCCGATATACACACGAGTATCAACTTTTCACCCGAAGCGTGCCTACAATTATCGAGAATTGGCCTAAATTTCTCAGAATTTCCATTATCGATACTGACGTCGTAACAATGGAATTACCTAAGCAGCAAACCCTTTCATATAAAAAAGAATGGTGAAAATGCGGTTAAAAAATAAAAACCGAAAAATGTTTATTATGAAGTATCGTCAACATTTGTTTGAGTCTATAATAACCAAAAGTATTTGGGCGCACCAATAAACAAAAATAAAAGTGCCATTTCTGTTACTTCTGTGGTCTATGAATTTAACATGTATTTGTAAGTACTTTGTTCGCCAGACGGCGCTAGTAATATTTTACGAAGTAATGTGGGACGCGGTGAAGAGGGAACAAATGCTCAAGGTCATTGGCTCAGGCTCACCTTAATTCAGACCATATAATACTTTTGTATTAATAATTCTCATCCAAATAAATTATTTCATATTGATGACTGTTTTAATACCTTATTGAATTATTCAAATTGGACATTCTGTCCAAAAGATAACACGTAATTAAAAGGTCTATGAATATATAGGATTCTTTAATTTCACAATATCTTTTATATTCTTTAAACTGACAAAAATATTTTATAATTTAGATAGAAAAGTAATTATTTTATTCCGCACAAACAAAACAAAAATTACAAATAAAATAGCGGTCACGTGCGAGTCGGACTCGCACGTGACACTATGTTTAAAAACGCAATAAATGTATCTATTTCCGTTATTAATATGGAGCAAAAATTTATTTATGTCCGTTATTAAAATGGAGCAAAAAACGACAAAAAAATCGCGTTTGTTGTACGGAAGCCCACGATCAATATCTATTTTATTTTTATTTAATTGTTTATTTTTAATTCTAATATAATTATAACCAAATATTCTATGAACATTTCAAGCGTCTATTTATTTCCTTTATTAATATGGAGCAAAAAACGGTAAAAAATCACGTTTGTTGTGTGTGTGGGAGCCCCCCTCCAATATTTTACGTTAAGTACTTGTTGTTATAGCGGCTACAGAAGTACTAATCTCTGAAAATTTCTACTGTCTAGCTGTTACGGTTCATGAGATACAGCCTTGTGACAGACAGATGGACAGCGAAGTCTCATGAATAGGGTTCTGTTTTACTTTTTAGGTACAGAACCCTCAAAATAGCTCCAGTCTACCCTTAAATTACCGTTGGCTGTGTTGCTTAAGAATAACAATCTGTTGCTCAATCCGCAAACATGATCCACTGAGAAAGCTTTTAGATGACACGTCGCACCACGAGCCATGTAGAAGTAGTAGACCGCACAGCCCATGTGATGAGCGGCATTACTTTTATATATTATAACAAAAGCTACACGCGCCGACGTGAATTTTGCGAAAGGTAACTGATATCTTTTTAATAAAAGTAATAAAAAGGTAAAGACATACTCTTTTTGCGCCTGTGGGTAGGCAGAAACTACAGATTGCTTCCGTCTAAAATCTTTACAAGCCCTTATGAGTGTACAAGCTTCAATACAAGTACATTCGTTTTAAAAACTAAAACTTAGTAATGAACTTTTCTATATATCACATCATTGTTATTATCCTTAGCGCGACTTCACCTACTGTTGGACAAAGGGCTCTCTTTATTGGTAGCAGTCGGGACGCTCCTGTGCTGGTACAGGATATCTAAGCAGAAGGTGCTTAGGGACCTTTATTAAAAATCTATTTTTTGTAAGGCCACATTCTTATTTATCAAATAAGAAAACCAAACAAAAATATATTGTGTTTGTGCGCCTTCGTTATATATAGTACGTCTGTTTATATAAGACCGTCACATAATAATTTATAGGCTAAGTATCTTAAAACCTCTTACATATTAAATGCCTCCGATTTACATTAATTAGTAAAGATACTATAAAGTACTTTCTAAAGGTTAAAAATTTTATACTTTAGGTCCATAAAGTTAAGTCTATAATACTCAAAATGTGCACCTGAGATACAGGCCTAGCCTAGTTTAGGGGACAGGGACGACCTATTATGGGAATAATGACAACGTGGTCCAGCCGTCAACTAGGGTGTTGTGTGAGGAACACGAGCGACATCCTCGAACCAATGACAACGTGGTCCAGCCATGAACTAGGATGGTCTGTGAGGAACACGAGTGACATTCTCCACCCAATGACAACATGGTCTAGCCATGAACTAGGATGGTCTGTGAGGAACACGAGTGACATTCTCCACCCAATGACAACGTGGTCCAGCCATGAACTAGGATGGTCTATGAGGAACACGAGTGACATTCTCCACCCAATGACAACATGGTCCAGCCATGAACTAGGATGGTCTGTGAGGAACACGAGTGACATTCTCCACCCAATAAAAACATGGTCCTGCCATGAACTAGGATGGTCTGTGAGGAACACAAGTGACATTCTCCACCCAATGACAACGTGGTCCAGCCATGAACTAGGATGGTCTGTGAGGAACACGAGTGACATTCTCCACCCAATGACAACGTTTTCCAGCCAGGAACTAGGATGGTCTGAGAGGAAAACAAGTGAAATTCTCCACCCAATGACAACGTGTTCCAGCCATGAACTAGGATGGTCTGTGAGGAACACGAGTGACATTCTCCACCCAATAACAACATGGTCCAGCCATGAACTAGGATGGTCTGTGAGGAACACGAGTGACATTCTCCACCTAATGACAACGTGGTCCAGCCATGAACTAGGATGGTCTGTGAGGAACACGAGTGACATTCTCCACCCAATGACAACGTGGTCCAGCCATGAACTAGGATGGTCTGTGAGGAACACGAGTGACATTCTCCACCCGATGACAACGTTGTCCAGGCATGAACTAGGATGGTCTGTGAGGAACACGAGTGACATTCTCCACCCAATGACAACGTGGTCCAGCCATGAACTAGGATGGTCTGAGAGGAAAACGAGTGACATTCTCCACCCAATGACAACGTGGTCCAGCCATGAACTAGGATGGTCTGTGAGGAACACGAGTGACATTCTCCACCCATTGACAACGTGGTCCAGCCATGAATTAGGGTGGTCTGTGACGAACACGAGCGACATCCTCCATCCAATAATGACAACGTGTTCCAGCCGTCAACCGATACGATAACTATTTCATCAGACAATGAAGTCTGATGAAATAGTTATCTAGAAACTAGTTACTAGTTAGGAGCCCGTTCACCTTGGCTCCTACTTTTCGGAATGTATCCTTGGAGTGTACCGACCGCCTTCAGCTTTTGGGTATTGAGATTTCCTCGAACCTAAACTTTGGGCGGTTCATTGAGTCCAAGGCCAAGGTGGCTGCCAGAAAACTTGGTGTAATCGCAAAGGTCCGGCGGTACTTCACACCAGGGCAGCTTCTAATGTTGTACAAAGCACAGGTCCGTTCGTGTGTGGAGTACTGCAGCCACATTTGGGCTGGTGCTGCTAAGTGTCACCTGGCCACTTTGGATTCAGTGGAGAGGCGCGCGAAGAGGCTGATTGGTGACCCTGATTTAACTCGAGTTGGTCTCCAAAGCCTAGAGCACAGGCGTAGAGTAGCCAGCCTTTCGGTGTTCTATAGGATACATTCTGGGGAGTGTGCGAGGGAATTGCACGATTTAATTCCCCCATCCCCGTTCCACCATCGGACGACCCGTCGTACGGCGAGTTTCCACCCTTATGTTGTTAACACCTCTACGATCCGGACGAAGCGTTTCGCCTCCTCCTTTATACCGCGTACATCGAGGGACTGGAACAATCTGCCGGCGGCGGTGTTTCCGTCGGACTACAATTTGAGTGTCTTCAAGGCTAGAGTGAATAGGCTCTTAATAAACTAGTGCGCTTTACCATCAACGATTGCGTCACTGCTTACCATCAGGCAGGATTGCGGTCAAGCGCTGGTTTATACATTAATAAAAAAAAATAAAAAAATAAAAAACATTCATACTCAAAACAATTCTTACAATGAACCCATTTCTAGGCAGTGTTGAATTAGCTTTTGGAATATTTTAAATATTTTTTCTAGTCAAAAAGTAAAGATTGTCAGACTAATTCGAATAAATTACTTTTCGCTTTAATTTTAGGGTTAAGCAAAATCTGGACATTAGAATAATTATGATTGTGACACTCATAATATGAGTGTCATAATCATAATTATTCTAACTAACATATTATGTTAGTTAGGAATACAACTTCCTCCTCGGCCGGTTTTCGTTTCAGATAATCCTACTGTTGATTAATTGGTATGCAGCTCGTTGTACCTATACTCGTATGCCTCGTAATATCTTCAAAATAAAGCGCTCCCAATGAACAGGTAACTGATACTTCCTTCGGAAACAAGTGAAGTTCTCTGTGTTAAAAGAACAGGTAGCTGATACTTTCTGCGGTAACAAGTGAGGTTCTCTGTGATAAAAAGAACAGGAGATTGATACTTCCTCCGATAACAAATTAGGTTCTCTCGCGATAAAAGAACAGGTAGTTGATACGTCCCTCCGTAACAAGTGAGATTCTCGCGACAAAAAGTTCAATGATGTATTGTGCCTCAGACATAATTTCACTGTACGTAACTATGAATTATTTTATTATATTATATCTTCCGTTGCGTTCACGCGACGCGGAAGTGGTAAATAAATCAATAGGGCAAGTCTAGTGGCTTGTTCAGAGGATGTTAAGATTAATTGCAGTAATTTTTACATTTCTTAGTTGATGTGTTGATGGATCGCAAGCTACATTTGGAGAACTTTCTATTTTTCTCTAAGTTTGTAGGTACCTCGTCGGTCTAATGGCCTCAAGGGGGACTGCTGAGTTTCTAGGTACCTCGTCAATCTCGTGGTCTCAAGGGGGACTGCCGAGTTTCTAGGTACCCCGTCGGTCTCGTGGTCTCAAGGGCGACTGCTGAGTTTCTAGGTACCTCGTCGATCTCGTGGTCTCAAGGGTGACTGCTGAGTTTGTAGATACATCGTCAGTCTAATGGTCTCAAGGGGGACTGCTGAGTTTATAGGTACCTCGTCGATCTCGTGGTCTCAAGGGCGACTGCAGATTTTCTAGGTACCTCGTCGATCTCGTGGTCTCAAGGGGGACTGCCGAGTTTCTAGGTACCCCGTCGGTCTCGTGGTCTCAAGGGCGACTGCTGAGTTTCTAGGTACCTCGTCGATCTCGTGGTCTCAAGGGTGACTGCTGAGTTTGTAGATACATCGTCAGTCTAATGGTCTCAAGGGGGACTGCTGAGTTTATAGGTACCTCGTCGATCTCGTGGTCTCAAGGGCGACTGCAGATTTTCTAGGTACCTCGTCGATCTCGTGGTCTCAAGGGGGACTGCCGAGTTTCTAGGTACCCCGTCGGTCTCGTGGTCTCAAGGGCGACTGCTGAGTTTCTAGGTACCTCGTCGATCTCGTGGTCTCAAGGGTGACTGCTGAGTTTGTAGATACATCGTCAGTCTAATGGTCTCAAGGGGGACTGCTGAGTTTATAGGTACCTCGTCGATCTCGTGGTCTCAAGGGCGACTGCTGATTTTCTAGGTACCTCGTCGATCTCGTGGTCTCAAGGGCGACTGCTGAGTTTCTAGGTACCTCGTCGATCTCGTGGTCTCAAGGGCGACTGCTGATTTTCTAGGTACCTCGTCGATCTCGTGGTCTCAAGGGCGACTGCTGAGTTTCTAGGTACCTCGTCGATCTCGTGGTCTCAAGGGCGATTGCTGAGTTTGTAGGTACCTCGTCGGTCTAATGGTCTCAAGAGGGACTGCTGAGTTTGTAGGTACCTCGTCGATCTCGTGGTCTCATGGGCGACTGCTTATTTTTTTATTTTTTGAGTATTCAAATAAAATATTGAGATTACAAACAGGTTATGTATTTTATTTATGTATAAGTCTGTCATATATAACACACTACAGTAGCACGGATAACTGTTGCGCAATTTTTTTTATTTATAAATTATAAACTAGCACTTGACCGCAATCCCGGCTGATGGTAAGAAGTGACGCAATGGTTGATGGTAAAGCGCACTAGTTTACTAAAAGCCTATTCACTCTAGCCTTGAAGATAATAATAATTTAATAAACTATCACTGGTTTTATAAGCGACCCGGAATTTTATGGGATCTAACGTGGATCTAACCAATTATCATTGCAATCAATAGTGACGCCATGATAAAACTAAAAATAAAATATATAAAACAACAAAAAGAAATATAAACAAAATGTATAGGATATAAAATAAAATTGGAATATTGGAAAAAATATATTTAACTTACCTAACTTTTATGAAAATTAAAAATTTAATATATTAAACTTACCTAACTTCTATGAATATTAAAAATATAATTAAGTTACCTAACTTCTATAAAAATTAAAAATATATTTAACTTATCTATCATTCATCATCGTTTCAGCCGAAAGACGTCCACTGTTGGACATAGGCCTCCCCCAAGGTTCTCCACGACGACCGGTTCTGCGCCTCCCGCATCCAGCGGTTTCCCGCGACCTTCACCAGGTCGTCGGTCCACCTTGTCGGGGGCCTACCCACGCTACGTCTTCTGGTGCGTGGTCGCCACTCGAAAACCCGTCGGCCCCATCGGGCATAGGTCCTACGGGCAATGTGTCCAGCCCACTGCCACTTTAGTGTTGCAATTCTTCGGGCTATGTCGGTTACTCTCGTTCTTCTGCGGATCTCCTCATTCCTGATTCGATCGCGCAGTGAAACCCCAAGCATAGTCCTCTCCATTGCCCTTTGAGTGAGTTTGAGCCTTCTCATAAGGCCCATTGTTAGCGATCACGTCTCAATTCCATAAGTCATCACTGGGAACACACACTGGTCGAAGACTTTTATCTTGAAACACTGCGGTATTTCGGACGAGAAGATTCTTCGTAGCTTCCCGAAAGCAGCCCAGCCGAGTTGGATTCGACGATTGACCTCTTTCTCGAAGTTGTACCTTCCTAACTGGATAGTTTGTCCCCGGTAAACGTAACTGTCAACAACTTCGAGAACAGAGTCTCCAATCTTTATAGGAGTCGGTATAACAAGACATGACTTTCGTCTTGCCCATGTTCATTTTAAGACCGACTCGCTCGAAGGCTCTGCTGAGGTCTTCGAGCATTGTACTCAGGTCCTCCGCGGTCTCAGCCATGACTACGATATCATCAGCAAATCGAAGGTGTGTCATGTACTCGCCATTGATGTTGATGCCCAGTCCTTTCCAGTCCAGAACCTTGAAGACATCCTCCAATGCAGCGGTGAATAATTTCGGGGAGATAACATCTCCCTGTCTGACACCACGCTGCAGAGGTATTGGTTTCGAGGTCTGGTCCTGTATTCGGACTGACATGGTGGCGTTTTCGTACAAACCCTTCTTCTTGCATGGCAAGAAATCTAGTTTACTTTTATTTTAGGTTGCTTTTTTTCCTATGTCATATCTTTATTATTACACTATTTATGTACTTATAATCTATATAATTTATTACTTCTGTCAATATTATATATTTAATTATACATTTCAAATTCGTTCTACTTATCTTACAACCTACCTATTGTTAGTTCTTGCCGACGACATTTGCTGGGTTGCACCGCCCCTCGTTTTGTTCCTGTCAATGCACATTTTTGCAACTTTGAGGCAAAACCGCTCCAGATACGGCCTGGAGTGTTTGTCTGCCATTAGGTCGGCAATTGTCGTTTCTGATAAAGCTCTTCCAGTACTTACTTCCAGGTCGTACCTGTCGCGGTTGTGCCTCGGACACTCGAACAGTAAGTGCTGGATAGTCTCAGTTGCCTGTGTGTCACACACACAGGCCGGGCTGTCCTTCAGCTTAAATCTATGTAGGTACGCGGCGAAGCCGCCGTGACCAGTCAAAATTTGCGCCCAGATAGACGTCCTGTCAAGGCACTTCAGGACCTTGCGCGCGCGCACCACATCGGGGAAGAACATCCGCGTGACCCCAGCCGTGGCCCCGCCGGTGTACCTCCCGTTCCAGACAGCTACTGTGCCCTCCCTCAAACGTCGCTTGACGTATGAGACTGGACACCTGTCATACGCTGGGGCGACCCTGGACTGGGCCGCCGCCTGCCTAGCCAGTTCGTCGGCGCGCTCATTGCCGGAGATCCCGACATGAGCTTTCACCCAGAAGAACCGGAGGATTTTACCATTCCCCTCTTGCTCCCTGATATTCTTACGAATATGGGTAGCAAGGGGATGGTGCGTTTCCGGGTTTCGGATCAAGTCGAGCGAGGATCGAGAGTCGCTGAGCACCGCCGCGCAGTCGAAGCCTCTCAGGACAACCAGGTCCGTAGCCCTGGCTATCGCGAGCAGCTCCGCCTGAAAGACGGTACACATCGGCTCCAACCTCATTCGCTTGGTCCGAATCTCGGACCCATCCCGCCAGTATGAATATGCCGCCCCGACCCCTTCATCCGATTTACTACCGTCTGTGTAAATCAGATGAGCGGGGAGCTGTAGCTGAGCCACAGTTTCGGGGAGCATATTCTCCAGACACTGGTAATCAACATCAAAGGGGTAGGTTATACTCCTCGGTCTTCTGTATAACCTGCCGTAGCGTATGTATGTGGTCTACTGTGCTGAAGCCCTTTCGGAAACCGGCTTGTTCGGGTGGCTGGAAGTCGTCAAACCTGCAGGCGAGACGATTCGTGAGGACTCTCGAAAACAACTTATAGACATGACTCAGAAGTGTGATGGGTCTGTAGTTTTTCAAAAGGGTGTTGTCACCCTTTTTGAAAAAGAGTACCACCACACTTCTGTGCCATGCCTGTGGCGTTTTTCCCTTGACTATGACGGAATTAAATAACTTCTGAAGGGCCCTAAGGATCGGTTCACCACCCGCCTTCAGTAGCTCTGCCGTTATTCCGTCATCGCCCGGCGCCTTGTTGTTTTTAAGCTGTTTCAGAGCCAATCGCATCTCCCGCAGGCTGACGTCCGGGATATCTTCGGTGTAGTGTCGGTTTAATCTTGCTCTAGGGTCTTCAGCAAGATTTAATGCGGGTTTTGTCGTCGAAGTGTAGAGCTGTCCATAAAAATTCTCGACTTCCCTCAAAAGCTCGGGCCCGGGCGTTATGATCCTGCCGTCGTCAGTCTTCAGCTTGCTTAGCCGGCTATGCCCAATAGTCAGATTCCTAGCGAAAACTTTAGAGCCTCTGTTTCGCTCTATGGCCTCCGTTATACGCTCGGTATTATACCGACGTAGGTCGCGCTTCAGAGACTTTGAGATCTGCTTATTGAGCTGCCGGTATCTGCAAGCATCACTTGACGAACGCAAAACCATCTCACGTCTATCCTCCATGAGCTCGAGAGTGTAGTCCGAGGGCTTTTTAGTTCTATTTGTACGGCAGGTCTTAAAATACTTGGTCCCGACCGTACGGACAGCTTCTACAAACCCGTCATTGTATTCGTCCACGTCACCACTTAGGCATTCGAAGCGATTTTGGAGCTCGAGCTGGAAACCTTCGGAGTTATGGATCTGGATGGGTGCTGGCCGGAGCGTAGACCTCAGCAGGCGAGATCTTTCGGACACTATGGTCAGATTCAATGTGCCTCTGACCATACGGTGATCGCTGCCGCATTTGAGCGAGCTGATCACTGAGACATAATTGAATATGTGCCTTTTTGTCGTCATAATGAAGTCTATCTCGTTCTTAGTGACCCCGTCGGGACTGATCCAAGTCCACTTTCGCTGTTCACGCTTCTTGAAGAAGGAGTTCATCATAAAGAGTCCCTCCTTCTCCATGAAGCCAGCTAACATGTGGCCTCGGTAGTTCCGACGCCCAAATCCAAAATTTTCCAGTCCGAGCTCTTCACCGCTCCGTTTTCCAAGTTTAGCGTTGAAGTCCCCCATGATAACGCTGTAGTGAGTTTTAGAGCTATGCATGGCTTTAGAGATGTTCTCATACATAGCGTCTACTTCATCGTCGGAGTGTGTCGAGGTCGGGGCGTATACCTGAATGACCTTCAGCGAATACCATTTAGTTATTCTGAGTACCAGGAACGCCACCCTGGTCGACACACTCTCGATCTTCACTACATTGTCCACAAGGGACCTGTGGACGAGGAACCCGACACCACCTTGGGACTGATGGTCGCCCTCCCGGAAATAGAGCAAGTTACCGGATTTAAGGATTATCGAGTCCTCACCCTCTCTTCGGATTTCAGATAATCCCAGGACACCCCATCGTAACCTGCTCATTTCTTCCTCCAGTTCAATAACCCTCTCGTCGGTCCGCAGTGTGCGCACGTTCAGTGTTGCCAGGTCGATCCGTCGTTGTTTGTAGTAGCCGGATCTCTTCCGGAGATTCTTCGCACCCCTTGCCCCGCCGTTACCTTGGCCGCTACCAAAATGACCAGGAATAGCGGAGCTGCCGGGGACTAGGGGCCTTGGCTTAGTCGTGTGCATCGTAATGGGGTGCATCGTTAATTGGGGGTTTGCCATAATCCCCACACTTGACAAGCGGGTTGGGGATCTCAGGATTTGATATTCCACAGAAGAAGCGCTGCTGCCCGCTTCCCTGGTGAGAGAGTTCCCTTAGTCGCCTCTTACGACACCCACGGGAGGATATGGGTTGGTACTATTCTAAGCCCGGTACCACACAACTTACCTAACTTCTATGAAAATTAAAAATATATTTAAGTTACCTAACTTCTATGAAAATTAAAAATATATTTAACTTTCCTAACGTCTATGAAAATTAAAAGTATATGTAACTTAAACCTAACTTCTATGAAAATTAAAAACTAGAAATCTTTATTTAATGCCATTTGGACAAACTGAGAGATGGACGTTTTAATTAGCATACTTATAACTTTACAAGGTAAATTAAATTATGTTTATTGAATTAATTTTAATTTTATAAAATTTCCACCTGTTACTTATAAATTTATTGTATCATAATATTTAAAATGACGTTATACCGTTAAGAGTAAAAGTTTTAGTTTAAGGAATTTTTTTAGTTATAATCTATTTAAATAAAAGCTTGTTTTTATTTAAATAGATTATTTTTAAATAATTTTTGCTTTTAATTTATGCCTCTTAGTGAATTAATTTTATTAAGCCGGAAGAAGATTGCTCTAGATATAGACCTTAATGAGATGTTAGAGACATAATCATGAATTAAAATAACTGCAAATTATAATTACCATCTGTTTCATAACATTCTGATATAATAACATATACCACTCGTACCCCACTACCCCACTGGGTACGAGTGACAAACAAAACAAACCTCCTTATTCATAAACGCTCCTTAAAGTTAACTAGTGATTAGTGATTTTTTAAACATACATTTTAGACGCTTGCACGTCACTTAACTTTAATAATCGATTATGAATAAACCCCTTAAACACTGTGGTGTTTATTCATAAAGGATGATTTAAGTTAAGTGACGTTAAAAGGTCAAAAATGTATGGTTAAAGAATCGCTAATCACTCGTTAACTTTAAGCAGTTTTTATGAATAAGGGGGAAAGTATTATTAGGGTTCCGTTGTACAGCAGGAACCCTTATAGTTTCGTCAAGCTTGTCTCTATAACTTAATTACTTATCTATAAATTAATAACTTGAAATTTGGTACCAATACGTATAACGTAAATCTATCACAGCAACAAAGTGGTATAATAAAAAACCGGAAAACATTTTTGAATCATTTTTAATACTGTTAATATATTTGGAAATAATCGCTCCAAAATTAGAAAAAAAAATGTGCCGCCCCCTGCCCCCTCTAAGTTTGGAACCAATACATTCTCGATGTTTTAACGTCACTTAACTTTAATCATAGTTTATAAACACCACAGTGTTTAAGAGGCTTATTCATAAACGATGATTAAAGTTAAGTGACGTGCAAACGTCAAAAATGTATGGTTAAACAGTCGCTAATCTAATTAACTTTAAGCAAAGTTTATGAATAAATGGGCATAAGTTTAACAAATATGAAAAAAAAGTAAAGAGTAGATTTTTATAAAGACTTTCTAAGAATGTTATCTTGAACTTAACAAATTGTACATAATAATTTCTGAACTAAGTTTAAAATATATAAGAGCATAATTTTTCTCTTTTCTTAGTTACATATTGTGTTAAAGTTATTCGATTTTTTTCTTATATTTATCAAATTAAATTAATTTTTATTAACAACAAATAATTAGTGATATGGCACCGAAAGATGGCAAAAGCTCGCCTAACAAAATGGTCAATCATTTTCTTGGGTGACCCTTTACCGTCTTTCGGTAATTTTAAAAATCCCATTTTCGAAGAAACCTTAATGTTTAGAAGCGAAGAACTGGTCTAACTCATTCTGAACAGGCTGGTCAGAACCGAGACTTTTACCGTATAAATGGTTGGAAGGGGGCAAAATAAATTATAATCTGATGGTGCTAAATCTAAGGCTATAGGGTGGATATGACATCAGTTCCCAGTATTGAGCTCTATTAATTTTAGAACATCACGTCGACAGGACGTTTTTCTTTTTCTACATTTGTCCCTTTAATTTCGTTAGTTGACATTCAAATCAATAATCTGGTTTCTTGGAAGCAGTTCATATTACTTAGATTATACCTTTGTAATTCCACCACCTAAAAAACATAACCTCCTTTATGAGAATACTAGCTTTTGCCCGCGACTTCGTCCGCGTGGAATAGTGACTTCCGGCAGATTTTTGGTTTTTCCCACATAGTTCCCGTTCTTGCGGGATTTTCGGAATGGTCGAGTTTCCGCAGAATTTTTAGGATAAAACCTATGTTTTTTTTCCGAGTTCCAAACTATTTATATCTGTACAATTTTTTAAGTAAATTAAATTATTATAGAACTTCTGCATATACTACATTTTTTGTTTTATTGTCTTGTGGCAGAAGAATATATTGATTTTCGCCACAACCTGATCTTGATAAGGCGACGTATAACTGGCCGTGCGAAAAACAGTCTTGGCGTAAATCGATCCCCACGTGTTTGAATGTCTGCCCCTGCGATTTATTTATTGTGACTGCGAAGGATAATTTAATCGGAAATTGTATTCTTTTAAAATTGAAAGGTAAGTCGTTGGGTATCATTGGGATGCGGGGTATGAGGACTGTTTGACCAACTGCTGGACCAGTCAAAACTATTGCAACGATGACGTTATTGCGCAGAAATTTTACTTGAAGTCGGGTCCCGTTGCATAAATTTGGTGGTTTGAGATTTCTTAGTAAAATGATTGGGGCACCTATTTTTAAATTAAGAGAATGTGGGGGAAGGCCGCTTGGGTTCAAGGAATTGAGGAACTCCTGTGGGTAATTAACTACATCTTCTTGATCCATCACGGTATCAATGGATGTGTAGGTTACAATATCTCCTGGGAGTTTACTTAAAATTATATCATTTATTTCGTCAACGTTACTATTTCTTGCCGCCAATATTGCTCTTTGACACATCCATTGGTGGTCCTTGTTTTCTATTTGGCTGATGTCAGGGCATACCTTAGTTATTAATTCCTCGATGTTACCCACTTTTACTCCTAAATCGCAATCAATTTCAATTTTATTATTAGAATGAGGTATTTTCCCGTCTCCTACAGAAAGTAATTTTGACGGGAAAGTTATATTACCACCCCCCAAATGTGCTCTCATATTTGTAGATAATTTTAAAATATTTACAAATTTCCATAATGGAGAACTTTTAAGGCAAGCCTTCACAATGTCTGCTCTGGTTCCCCTTACTATTACCGGTAAGGTTTGGCGAAAGTCCCCAGCAAACATAACCGTAATCCCACCCATGATTTTATCACAGTTTCTAATATCTCGGAGAGTTCTGTCTAGAGCTTCTACGTGAGCTCTATGTATCATGGTACATTCGTCCCAGATTATTAGACTGACGTCTTGTAAAACTTTTCCCAAAGGTCCATTTTTGCGTATAGAGCACACGCTATCTTTCTCTAAAGACACAGTTAGGGGCAGTTTAAAAGTGGAATGAGCTGTGCGTCCACCTGCTAATAAAGTTGCAGCAATACCTGACGACGCTACTGCTAAGGCTAGCTTTCCTAGAGACCTTACTTTTGCCAATATAAGATTAGTAATAAACGTCTTGCCGGTCCCACCGGGAGCATCCAAAAAGAAAATTTTTCCTTCATTAAAACTAACACTTTTCATGACACAATTATACGTTGTCACCTGGTCATTTACTAATCTTGGTTCATTTTCTGTGATATATTTATTTAAATCATTTAAATTATATTGTTTTCGCAACGCTACTTCTAACGGGTCCAGAAGCGAATTATTTCTTTTTGCTGCAGGAAGCTCAAAGTCGGTTAGGGATTTATCTGAAATCTCATGAATTTTATCTTCAATTATGATTAGTCCATCATTGTATATATCATCATTATATGCTAATGTCATATCCTGATTCTCATTACGCATTCTGTTTAATATATCTTCACATAGAGCATCACGAAATTTATTCCATAACTCTAAGGGGTCAGATGGTTGGCAAAATATAAGGATAGTGGTAAATAATTCTCTTAATTTTGTAGCTGGCTCGGATATAATTGCATCGGACATGGTATTTTGCCAATGTTCATCTCCCTCCATTAAACCTAATTCCTTGCAAGCGCCTTGGTACGTTTGGAAAATAACACCATTCACGGTTCGTAGATGTTGAAATGACATTGGACCGCGAACATATTGCAGTAACATTCTTAAATAAAAACATTCAGTTTGAGTTGGATGAATGTTATAAACACGGCCTAAAGTTGTGTCTTTTTTTACACCGGGATATCCCTCAACATCTTGCCCGCGTCTTCTTCTAGAAAATGAATTTCTTTGCCAAACGTAATACTGGGGAGCTTCGTGATATAAAAGGGTTTTTGCAAAATCGTCGCTTTTACAGAGATCAAAGAACGCTGTAAGTGTCGTTGATGAAGGATTGTTCACACGATCTTGGAGATTTTCATTATTATAAAAATATACTCTTTGTCCATTTTCCAAATGAACGGCTAAATGAACTACTGCCGGAAAACGTTCATGAATCGAAAATTGAAAAATTCTCCAAAACGCCTCCGAGGAACTTATATAGCGACCATTTAGATATTTTTCTACTTCGTCGTTATTACTTTGTAACGAAAATGTGGCTTGATCAGAACCTTTATGAATATACTTACAGATGTATTTAATAGCTTTGACCGATTGACAAAACTCTACGTTAATGTGTGCATTGAAAATGCGTGACAGCAGTGGATTATAGGGAACCACCCAACGATTATCCACGCTCATTTCTGTACCTTTTACACGAATTATAGCTGTGAATCCACCATTATCTGGAGACCTGCGTCTGTAGGTTGGATAACCGTCATCCCCGGTTTGTGTTTCCGAAATAAAATGCCTCGGGTACTTTTTAGAACAAACGTTTTCTTTCATACATGGTGATGCAGGATTATGAAATCCGCAAGGACCATGTATCATATTTTTTATGACAATATTATGAAGAATCGGATCTTGTTGTATGTCAGGTATTTCAGCCGATATTATTGCATCTATAGAATCTGGTTGAACTTTGTTAGCCAGCCACAATAAAATATGGGCGTGAGGTAAACCTCTTTTTTGCCATTCTACACTGTAAACAAAGGCTTTCGATGGGCCAAAAATATGTTTCTTCGTTAATAGGTCTATCATTTTTTTGAGTTTTAAATGAAATACCCTAGAAATTAAATCGTGTCTATCATAAGAATGTTGATTGGGCAATAACTCACTTTTTATTTCTGGCCATTCGGGGTTACATGTAAATGTAATGAAGAGGTCAGGTCTTCCAAATTTCCTGACATATGTCATGGCATCTTGACTTTTTTCATTCATGAATCTGGGGGATCCTGTAAATGACGACGGCAATATAACGTGCTGGCCAATATTAGAAGCGTTTAAATGTCCATCATTTACGACGGCATCTCTTAAATGAATGTAATCTTCTGCTCTCAATTTTTTTTGATTTCTTTTGATGAAGTTCAGCCTCTCAGAAATCATTTTTGCCGCCATATCAACACAATATTGGTTGAATAATCCTTTAAAATAATGTATACTGTTAAAGTCATTTATTCTCACCATGAATCTAAATGCATAAAACTGCATACATGAAACAGTTTTAGATGTAGCCGTAGTATTCTGCTGTGGAATATTAATACAGTATCCGTCGTTTCCAAAGGGAAACAGTAAGGGATATTGAAGCGGGTCATAAGATCTATGAATTTCAGAAACTCGTTGAAGTCGACCATCTCTCGCAGTCAATACAATATCACGGGGACCTTTGTCTTCATCTATCATAAGAACAGCTACTTCATCTACTACCGGCGCATTATACCGACCTCTATGCTCATTAGGAGGTTTTACATCAGCATGAATGATAAGTTTTAAATCATTCGGTGGTCTATTTTCTAGATTGTACTTAAAACTTTGAATATACGTATTATGATCATGAAGATATGTTTGGAGAACGTCGATAAGATCGATTTGCAAGCTTGGGTTTAAATTTGAGCGCAAGGATACCTGATCTGCATGGGAAACAAAATATATTTGTAGGAATTCGGGTTGTGCCCCTACAGCTGGAAGTAAGTCACCGATTAAATGATAAACTTGCCCTTGGACTTTAAAAGTGGGCATAAAGTTTCCCTCACGAATTTCTTTGGCACCAAATGAAGTCATATGAAATAATGTATTATATTGTCTTGAGTGATTTAAGAAATGCTTAGATGATGGATGTGAGCCTGATATCAGTTCCTTTAAAACGGATGTTGGTTCCGGAATTATAGGTATATTTACTTTGCCACCACTACAACACAATCCAGGAGTTTCAGCTGCCCATTTTTTTGCTTGGCATAAGTTGCATATTTTATCCATTCTGCCAATATCAATATCATTTAGCTCAGAATAGTCAACGGTACAATCATAAGCAAAAGCAGCATTTAATAAATTATGTTGGGATCGTTCAGCGCTTGATTCCCGATCACGGTTAGCCAAAGTTCGGGAATTCTGTGAGGCCAAACGTTGAGAACGTTCAGCACTGGATTCCCGATCGCGATTAGCCAAAGTTCGGGCATTCTGTGAGGCCAAACGTTGAGAACGATCAGCACTCGATTCCCGTTGCCGGTTCGCCAAAGTTCGGAAATTTTGTGACGCTAAACGCTGCGAACGTTCAACGCTTGATTCCCTTGCACGGTTTTGTTCAGTAATTGCTCGTTGTGTAGTCAGCCTGTGCATATTTTCATCCTCAGTTTCATTGCTGCGCAAAACTCGCAGCCGCTTTGCAGTAGCAGTCTGCCGAGAAAGCTGAGTTCTTTTTCTCGGCATTATAGTGATGAAGAAAGAACGTAGAAAATGAAAACTTAACTAAAGCGTAACTCGTAAAAAAAAAGAAACGTAAGATTAATAATTAGGAACCTAATTGTTTTTATTTTTAACGATTATGTCAAAAGAAAATCCGTAAAATGAAAATAAGTTAACAAACTTTATACTTAAACTTAACCCTAATCTAATGAGAATAAATAGGTAGACCACACCTATTTACAGGTTTTACCTAAAGCGAAAAAAAAATAGAAACTAAATACGTTAAACTAAACCCTAATCTAATAAGAATAATTAAGTAGGCGATACCTATTTAGGTACCTACAGGTATTATGCTGGCCGTCGGCAACGTATATGCATAGAAGAGTCTTGCTCTTCGTGGTGCTATACTTCTGCCGGTGTACCTCAGGGCGGCGTTTTATCTCCTTTACTTTTCGCAATATTTATCAACTCCATCACCAAAAACCTTCTTTCCTCTTACCACCTTTATGCAGACGATTTGCAGATTTATAAACAAGCTGGCCACTCAGATCTAGCTGGCGCCATTCAAATTATTAACAAGGATTTGTTCTCAATCTGTGAGTGGAGTGAGGCGCATGGGTTGCATGTTAACCCATCGAAGACTCAGGTCATTGTTATTGGCAGTTCTAGGATGTTCCCCAGGATAGACTGGTCGCAACTTCCCCAAGTTCAGTTTAATGGTACTGTTATTCCGTTCAGTGAGAAGGTTAAGAACCTTGGGGTTTGGATCGACAAGCATCTTTCCTGGGATCCACAGCTTCAGGATGTCAGTCGCAAAATTTTTGCATCTGGTAAGTCTCTGAGACGGTTACGGAACTTTCTTCCTACTGCCACTAAAACTGCGCTTGCACAATCACTTCTACTTCCCATCTTTGACTACGCAGATGTCAGTTATCCAGATCTTACTGAGGCACAACTAGATAAACTTGAGCGACTTCAAAACTTTTGTATAAGATTTATATTTGGCCTGCGCAAATATGATCACATATCTGAATTTCGTACAAAGCTTAAGTGGCTTCCCATACGTCTTCGCCGGAATTCTCATATACTATTTCAGCTCTACAACATTTTGTTTAATCCTAAAACCCCCTCTTATCTTAAAGAACGTTTCAAGTTCCTTCATGACACACATAATAGATATCTGAGGTCATCGGAAAACCTGATATTAGACATGCCGATGCATTCCACTAGTTTCTATGATAAATCCTTTACTGTACAAGCAGTTCGGCTATGGAATGACTTGCCCGTGTCAGTAAGGCGTGCTCAAACACTGTTTACTTTTAAAACTATGATAAAAAAGCACTTCCTCTCTCTTTAAACATATTATTATATTTAATGTGCTCTTGTATGATATTTATTAATTAGTTGTATAAATTTATTTAAACTAGTATGATACACTTAACGTATATATTTATTGTATAATCTATGTAAATAGTACACTGTAGACTACCTACACTATTTCTTTATCCTACCTCTTAGAATTCCATCCAAAGGTTGTCTGTAAAAGATCGCTCTTAGCGATAAGACCGCCCATTGTGTCACCCTTTGTAAATATTTTTATTTATGTTCTGTAATCTATATGGTGTACATAATAAAGAGTATTCTATTCTATTCTATTCTATTATGTACCACAAAAAAATATTAGAAACTGAATACTATTTTTAAAACAAACGATACTATACTTTTAAAAAACACATACTTATTAATTAATAATCTACATGAAAACAAAAAAGTGTTATTATTGTGTCACTAAATACTATCCTAAAACAAATAAAGTACCTACTATATAGAAAACAACCTCAAAATGAAACTGTGTTTAAAAAGTAATATTACGATGATAATTATATCGCATAAACAAATTAGCGCTGTATTCAACCGTTCAGTAGGGAGCCGACCGCGCGAGTGGTATCTCGTAGAGCTGCACCCCCCTCCCGGCTTGCCCGCAAGCACCGCCTCTCTCCCGCCGCGCCGGCCAGCGCAGTGAGCGCAGAGAGCGAGTTGGTTTTGTTTCGGAGTTATTTATCATTGTAATCTTTAAAGTTTTTTGTTGAAATTAAGCTATGTCAAAGACAATTTTATTCACAATGAAGTACTCTTAACCAACAACATATTTATATTTATATTTGAATAAAGATTAATATTATTATGTTGATACAACTTAAACAAATTATTTCGACCAAATTTGGTACCATAAAAACGGTCATTGTGACTAAACCTTAAAAGATAGACATATGCCGTCGCGGACTTTTTTTTAGATCATGTATAGAGGAATAATTCTTTCATACATATTTTTTGTGTATCTTGAACCGTTTTCGCAGCGCACGCAAAGAAAGCCTTCAAAAATGAATAATTTTCCCCGTTTTTTACACATTTACCGCTCTGTCTTTGCTCCTATTGGTCATAGCGTAATGTTATTTAGCCTATAGCCTTCCTCGATAAATGGACTATCCAACAAAAAAAGAATTATTCAAATCGCACCAGTAGTTTCGGAGATTAGCGCGTTCAAACAAACAAACAAACAAACTCTTCAGCTTTATTATATTAGTATAGATTATATTAGTATAGATTGGCTTTGGATATCGATTGTGGGGGCTCATTTCAATTGCTCCGTGACCGTTTTCGGACTACATTACCGAAAACGATCTATGTTTCATCTGGGTTTTATTGTTACGTATCAGGAAAGAGTCGCACATGTTAATGCGTTTAGTGAGGTGGGTTTTCTTTAATAGGTGAGGAACCTAAATATCCAGTTGGTTTACGTAGCCAAGCCAAGCTGTTGTAAGTGCAATTAAATGGTTGAATTTGATATGTAATGCTTCTCTGCTATCTGTCGAGTTGTCATACGCCGGTTAGTTTCGACTAACACTTATAATTGTAGTCATCAGTAGTGGTTGGATGACCAGTAACCAGTATGCGGTACATGTTGCACATTACAATCCAACGCTGACTGATCCAACCTGGCTCTCAGTAACACCAGACAACCATCAGTCATCTTACAACCCATTTTTTACTTTTGATTGTAAATTTTCAACTTAATTTTTAAACAACTTGTTATTCACTAATGACGCTCAGTTTTAGGCGTTTACAGGTAGTCTAAGGTCTAATCGATAAAACAGTATATATAGGCCATGTAATCACATCTAAATTAAATAGGCAGATCACGCCATCTATGACAAAAAAAAAAGACATTAATTATCGAACAACCCAATATTATTGTGAACGTATCTTCTTTTAAATAATAAAACAATGATTATTTATATCGTTTCATGCAAACCCAAAATCCAACATACTACAACACATAGCCCGTCTAGTTTGTAGAAATTAGTAACCCAACATCCCGAAATATGGCGCTGTAATTTAGGCTACTTCGCGCTGTTAACATTTTTCCTGAGTTGATGGAGTCGAGACGAGTATGACCTATAGAGTAGTTTTTTTTTTTTAAATTATAAACTAGCGCTTGACTGTAATCCCGCCTGATGGTAAGCAGTGATGCAATCGTTGATGGTAAAGCGCACTAGTTTATTAAGCCTATTCACATAAAAAAAAATCTTAGTGAATAGGATAGGTGGTGCAATGTTAAACCCAACAACACGACCAACGAATCTGTGCCAGAGAGAGATTGATGTAGAGACTCCCCACGACCAAACTCCAGACACAACAACATTTAACGCATCGTACCCGGCACACATCGCAACACAACTGCTCAGACCCGGCCTCCGTACGGCTTTACCCGACATCATGCCGGAACACGACGAATCGCTTGGCGGCAAGACTTTTTCTGGTGGGTGGTAACTTCTGCCGGTAGCCGATTTTATGGCACACCACCGAGAAAATTATTAGTTAGAATCTATCACTCTTTATTTAGTTATCATCGTCATTTGGGAGCTTGTTTTTAGGATCCTGAACTTATATCAACTCACTATATGAAATACCCTTTTTTTACTCTTATATCGAAAACTACGGAATCCTACACTAAGCGTGGCCGACACGTTCTTGTCCGGTTTTCTACTTTTTTTATTTAAAAAAAAGTAGTAAGTCGGCCTTTAATTGGACTCTTTTGACACTGTCCTATTGAGAATGGACCCGTATATGAAAGCTTCTATAATGTTTACACAGTTATATAACTGGAACGTGTGTTGCGTATGTATCAATTTTTTTTTTTTAATAATTAAACTAACGCTTGACCGCAATCCCGCCTGATGGTAAGTAGTGATGCGATCGTTGATGGTAAAGCGCGCTAGTTTATTAAGTGCCTATTCACTCAGAAAAACTGAGCGAATAGGAAGGAAGAAGAAGATGCATTGTTAAACCCAACAACACGACCAACGATGCTGCGCCAAAGGGAGATCGATCTGAAGACCCTCCACGACCAAACTCCCAACACAATAACATTTGGCGCATCGTACCCGGCACATAACGCAACACAACTGCTCAGACCCGTCCTCCGTACGGCTTCACCAGAGCCGTATGCCGAAGCAAAGTAGAGTTTAATTTTGTGGTAATTGCTATGCTACAAAATAATGATGTCCACTATTACACATTATCATGTGTGTATTTTGGTGTAATTACTTACGATACTACAAATAATTCTCACTATCGCATAAACTTCGCCCATTCCGAAGCATAAATCTCTGTGGAGAAGAACGAGCAAGAAACTGTACGGACACTATATTTTTTTATGCCACATCCCCGGCAGGCCGCTGTGAACCGCAATTTTTAAATCTGTAATATCTTCGAAAATCACTCTCTCTTTAAAAAAAAAAACGCATTAAAATCCGTTGCGTAGTTTAAAAAAATTAAGATAGGTATCGATACCTGATTCTACTTATGCCTACAAAGCCTGGCTAAACTTAAAAAAAAATACCCCCTTAAATAATAAATATTATTTTGCAAAAGGAGGTAACTTACATGGCATAACAGGGGTGCGCAGGCGACGGGGGCAGGGCACCCGACACACGCGAGCATCGCTTATCCGCAGCGGTGTTGAAAGCTCATGAACTCAGCTGACTTTATTCATGCATAGCCATTTTCTTTTAAGACCTTGCACACTTGGATATGGTAGTGTCCAACTCTGGTGCCACAGAACGAATACTCAGAGTGTGGTCCTCGTTGAATAACTCGAGAGCGCTCTTCAATATCCGTAAACAACGTAAAGCATTTGAATGGTCAATATCGATGATATTGTTTGCTAAAATGCTTTACGTTGTTTATAATACTTTACTAAAATGCTTTACGTTGTTTATAATACTTTACTAAAATGCTTTACGTTGTTTATAATACTTTACTAAAATGCTTTACGTTGTTTATAATACTTTACTAAAATGCTTTACGTTGTTTATAATACTTTACTAAAATGCTTTACGTTGTTTATAATACTTTACTAAAATGCTTTACGTTGTTTATAATACTTTACTAAAATGCTTTACATTGTTTATAATACTTTATTAAAATGCTTTACGTTGTTTATAATACTTTACTAAAATGCTTTACGTTGTTTATAATACTTTACTAAAATGCTTTACGTTGTTTATAATACTTTACTAAAATGCTTTACGTTGTTTATAATACTTTACTAAAATGCTTTACGTTGTTTATAATACTTTACTAAAATGCTTTACGTTGTTTATAATACTTTACTAAAATGCTTTACGTTGTTTATAATACTTTACTAAAATGCTTTACGTTGTTTATAATACTTTACTAAAATGCTTTACGTTGTTTATAATACTTTACTAAAATGCTTTACATTGTTTATAATACTTTACTTAAATACCTTCTCGTTTCTGTTTACTAATACTTGTGTTATAATAATGTTAAGGTTTTTTTTATATATATAAATGTACACACATTCCCTCTTATTCATAAAAGCTGCATAAAGTTAACTAGTGATTAGCGATTCTTTAAACGTACATTAACGTTATTTAACTTTAATCATCGCTTATGGATAAACCCCTTAAACACTATGGTGTTTATTAAAAGGTCAAAAATGTATGGTGAAAGAATCGCTAATCACTAGTTAACTTTGAGCAGCGTTTATGAATAAGGCGAATAATTATTAGTTAAAATCAAAGACAGTACCGTAAATGCCGTACCATCCTTTACTCGAACCATTTTCTCTTGATAAGACCAGAACGCAGAAATTTTCTTCATCTAGTAAGCTATAATACACAGACATAAAATCCAAAATTTCAAATTTGTAAGCCATTTAGTTCCGAATTTAAGGGAAAGTAAAGTTTCGTGTTTATGACACTCACTCACTCAGAGAGCTGAAATTTAGCACAGAGCTAGGATTTAATGACCACTTAAATGGAAAACTATAAAAACTTGGATAAATGCCCCCTTCTACTATTGGTAAATAAAAAAATCTACTTCCTCTCTGTTTCACTACTGCTATAGACTCTCGTCTATAGCAGTAGGTGGGACACATCTTCTTATTTAATCTTTACACTCACTGGGCAATGATGCAGCTGACGATCTGGCTAGAAGGGCATGTAGCACGTCGTTCAGCGGACAGTAGCAAATCGTGCGCATTCCCTTCAATCAACTACGCAGATGGCTACAGAAGCACACCTACATACAAGCGGAGATTTGGTGGTGATCGTCACCGGGCTGCAGGCAGTCCGAGGAAGATATACTACCCCTGGATGACAAGCCAACCAAAAGACTTGCACCTGAACAGGAACGGTCTGCAATTGATGACGGGGACCGTCACGAGACACTGCTCGCTAAATAAACATTTCCACACAATAGGTAAAACGAATAGCCCTCTGTGCAGAGCTTGCATGAATTCTGATGAGGCCATTGCGCATGTACTTTTCGAGTGTACAGGAGTCATCCAGCTTAGATGTCAAACCCGCAGGGCACCAAGATCATACACACATGTTCTCAACAAGTCAGGAGACTTAATAGGCTTCAGGAGGTAGGTGGGCTGGTTAGAATAACTACCAACGGACCCCAGGGCCCACGCACAATGGTCCGCTGGAGGGATATACTGCGGAAACTAAACCCGTAACCCATAACCCAGAACATAGAACCCTTACAATGACTAGACGGTATTTTAAAACTATCAACGACGTAAAGACTGTAGGGAAAATGTCGAATCATTAAAGGTACTTCCTTAATATACATACATTATTCACTCATAATATACGTTATACGATAAATAGGCATGGAAATGAATGTCTGCACCCAGACAACGATCTAATCTTATCAAAGTGTAGCGCGATAGTGATTACCATCTTATCATAACGTGTGCATCAAATAGATGGTAAAACGCTGAATAGTGAAACTATGTTTGTGGGGTTAGGAAACGTGGCTATTTCCTCACATGACCTTCCACTGGACATAGGAAACTGCGTTTCGAGTCGAATGCTTCAGACGTTACGGTAGACTGGGCGGATAGCTGTGGGCTCGATGTCACCAGACATGTTTATCAAAGTATACCTACCAAAGTAATGTGCTCATGTTGTAGAGGACGGGCTTATGAGAAGATAACTTGATAGAGTAATACTTAGAAGATTTAACTGAACGTTTCATTAACCAATTTAACTCTTAATTAATTATTTTGTAATAAAATTCTTTTCTAATTCAACATATTTTGAGTGAATAGGCTGAATAAACTAACGGGCTTGACTATCAACGATTACATAACAGTTTAACATCAGGCGGGATTGCGGCCAAGCACTAGTTTATAATTTATATTTAAAAAAAAATACATACGTAAGCTTAGTAGTAGTGTGGGTCATTTGCAATTAAGTTCCGTATATAACTCTTACATTCTCCGTATATCTCAAGTACCATTGTAAAAAAAGAAAATATTTCTCCGAGGTTTATTATAATGACCGTGTCACTGGTTGTTTATTATGACCGTGTCACAGGTTGTTTATTGTGACCATATTGACTGGTGTTAAAACCGTAACTGTTGGACATTGACCTTCCTCCATAGATTTAGAAAACTGACCCAAGTTACCAAGGTCGTACCTACACGCCATTGCGTACAACTCTCTTTAATGTTAAGTGATTCAAAATAACTTTGACATTGACTAAAGGGATTTTCGCAGTCTGTTTAAGTCGAAAATATTGGAAAAAGCATCAGAATTTCTTATCTGCCAGATAATTAACAGATATTCATTTCGAGATCGTGCAATTGTCAAAAGCCATACCTATTGAACTGGGCCTCTTTCAGTACCAGTACCAGTTCTACACAATCTGATAAATTCTGAAACGGAGAATTAATTGTTAACAGTGAACTATCGGCAAACAACACAAAAAAAAAACAACTGTGGAACAACATAAAAACTCCGCGTTGATCCTTCTAGAATGGTAATCACAATATTATATGGCTGTTATAATCTCATTAGATTCCCTCTCGTTAGATGATAGTAAAAGTGGCTCGGCCTCCATTTGCCGACGTCGGCATCGCTATACATAAATGTACATAACAACTTTACTTTTCGCTTGGCACGTACCTATATGTATGTAACTATACGCATCTCTTCTTACTTGACTATTTTTTTTGTTTTTGTTTGCGAGCGAGAATTGAATAACAGTTGCAGCTGCTTTAAGATGTCCCTACATCAAATGTTAGATTAGCTACTACTATTACAGTTCATACATGAAAAACCAAGTTATTAATGATAATAAAAACTGAACTTTTCAGTTGCAAAATATTTACAGTATGTGATTTATAGGTACCCATCTTGCAAAATAGTTTTGTGTATCTACTGTAAAAGGCACGTACATGGCATAACATTATCCATTTGGATGTCATCAATTATACTTAGTGTAGACGGTACGATCCTCAGGGAAAGGCACCGATAGGTAGATCATTAACACATGACTGGAGGGCAAATAAACAATAACTTGTTCCATCCTAGAGCAACGGGATGGAGGCCTCGGACGCATCAGAAATAATTCCTTCAATAACGGTTTTATAATAAAACAAACTCGATATTGGTTACTAGAGGCTTATTTATTAATGTCTCATGCCGCGATTACTACCCTATATGTACATATACTTGACATCGGGCCTGTCCCAATTAATTGTTACGAGATTACGATGCCGCAGGAATATCGGAACAAAAAGAATCCGAAGTATGTGTTATTCCTGGTTATAAACCACCTGTGTGCCAAATGTTATCCATTACGTTCAGTAACTAGTTCGATCACCGGCTCTTATATTTGACATCAGTCCTGCTCCAATAAGTCGATCACCGGCCTTTATATTTGACATCAGTCCTGCTCCAATAAGTCGATCACCGGCCCTTATATTTGACATCAGTCCTGCTCCAATAAGTCGATCACCGGCCTTTATATTTGACATCAGTCCTGCTCCAATAAGTCGATCACCGGCCCTTATATTTGACATCAGTCCTGCTCCAATAAGTCGATCACTGGCCCTTATATTTGACACCAGTCCTGCTCCAATAAGTCGATCACCGGCTCTTATATTTGACATCAGTCCTGCTCCATAAAGTCGATCACCGGCCCTTATATTTGACAACAGTCCTGCTCCAATAAGTCGATCACCGGCCCTTATATTTGACATCAGTCCTGCTCCAATAAGTCGATCACCGGCCCTTATATTTGACAACAGTCCTGCTCCAATAAGTCGATCACCGGCCCTTATATTTGACATCAGTCCTGCTCCAATAAGTCGATCACCGGCTCTTATATTTGACATCAGTCCTGCTCCAATAAGTCGATCACCGGCCTTTATATTTGACATCAGTCCTGCTCCAATAAGTCGATCACCGGCCCTTATATTTGACATCAGTCCTGCTCCAATAAGTCGATCACCGGCCCTTATATTTGACATCAGTCCTGCTCCAATAAGTCGAAGTCCCTTAAGGTTAAGAAGGTTAACCCCATATACCTACATCTCGATTATGATTGTCACCGCCGAAAACAAACGAATCTCCACTCTACTCTGCTTATATCAACTGTATTTTCACAGTAATGATAAAGTTTTGAAGGTATCGGAGAAGCAAATCATGTATTGGAATATGAACCTTGCGAGCAAATATTTTCGAGCTTAAAATTGATTACAACAGTGCAGTTTTTGTGAGGGCAATGACATCTTCGCATATTGTGTTCTGTTTGGCGGATATAGGATTGAAATTAGATTGGTCGCAGTCGCCCGCGCATTAGATCGAAGCCGCCGAGAGACAGTGTCGCGAAACGCGACCACGTTGCAATATAAAAGGAAGTTTTGTTTAAATTTCTTTATCACACACCAACTGCCTGCTCCCGCGCTCGGTCTCTCGCCGCTCTATCTTTTACACCATGTCTGCCCGTCTTCTGGTGAGTTCACATATTTAATATATTTTACATTCACGGGTATGTTCGAAACTGGAACACGTATGCTATTCCGGACATCCGTTACATAAGTGTCTAAAACCAGCTACCGCTCACATTTACTAGTGTTACTAACATTTAAATATCTACAACGTACTTTTTGAGTATAAAAATAACTAATATATTTTTTGTTTTTTCAAATACTATTCAATTAGACTATATTTGAGAATTGTGAAATAAACTAGCTTAATTGTCTACCAAAGTAGTTAACAACAACAACTATGTCCCAACAAATAATAATAAAATAAGGAACTAGATAGCGATTGCGATCCATTGACGATTGCTTCACTCGCTGACAATACGGAACACTGCCGATATCTAATTAAGAACTTACTCAATCTCTCTTCACCTCATCGCAGTAATTTCACATCTATTGTTAAAGCTGTTGTTATTTAAAAAGTGCATAAATGAGTTTCTAATGTATATGTAAAGTCATCTCAAAGTCAGATAATTAAACCTATCCAGTTATTTGCTAAATTTACCCTTTAATGTTTATTCAAGTTCAAAAGCTTGACTGCGTACGTATTTCCTGTAATAGGGAGAAGTTTCCTTTATTTCATCAACACTCATACCAAATCGACGGGTATTCTACATCGAGAGGGAGATTTTTTATTGTAGCTCGGTTATGTAGGTACCTACGACCACAACGAGAAAGAGAGAAAGTCATCTTGAATGTCACGTTCTACTGAAGATTTTTTTATTTGTATTTATTTATTTATCGAGCATCCACCACAATTGTAACGATTTTTTTATGTTTATGTGTCTTTTATTATTAAATAGCGAAGCCCCTACATAGCCGCCTAGCGAAATTACCCACTAATGCTTGCATTTGCGATTCCATTTCCGTATATGTTTTTCCTTCCGAGTGAAATTGCAACATAGATTTATGTAGTGATATTCACAGTGTTGCATTTTATACCTAGAAGGTAGTGCTTACGAGTTACGTTCTTAGAGATAACCCCTCATGTAACGAACGTGCTATTTGAAGAACGTAAACAATTGTAGCGGTTACGTAACACCAGAAAGGTGGTTTAGGGTACTAAGTCTTTATACTTAAATCTTGAAACAATTACGTTGGTAATATATTAAGTTTACTTCTATATATTTGGTCAAGGTTACTTAAAAATATAAATTGATAAAATTAAACGTGTTTTGACTTCTAACATACATATAGTTTTACCGAACCATCTTTTTTACATCAGTGTTCATTATATTGTAACGGTTTTATATTTGAAAATAACAATTAAAATCTTCCCCAGAGGCTCTATAAATAGGTACCAGGTTGCATGTTCTTTTATTGTGCTTTGACGGTTTTTTTTAACAATCCACAACAATTACCTCACAATATTTCCTTATCTGAAAGGATGAAAACAAAAGTACAAGTTAATGTTCAAAGATCACATTTACACTTGCTGGTTGAGAGCCCTCCCTCTATGACTGACTTGAGCTACGATTACAATTAGTTCCATATACCCTGAAACTAAGAAATCAATGTACATGTTCCAGTTGGCGTTAGTGTGCGTGGCTGAGTTGACGTCGCTGATCACGGCGGGTGGCGGTGGCGGCGGTCACAAGAAGGTCATCATCCACGTGCCGCTGTTCGTGAAGCACCACCATCACAAACACACCATCGTCAAGCACGTGCACCACAAGAGCGGTGGCGGCGGCGGCGGTGATGACCACTACGAAGTCTTGGGATACACTTATGGAGAACCCAAATCTGCACCACATTTTGGAGGAGGTGAGGCGATCTAGTATTAGGTGTTAGTGGAAGTAATTGATAAAGTGGCTTTGTAATTGTCGAATAGAAGCAATGAATTAATTTTAAAATCTTTTGATCCGTCTTACAAAAGGGTGTAACGAATCTATAATATTGTGATGGTAAAGATTTGAGAGGATTTAATGTTCTTGTATAAAAGTGTTGGTAGAGTCATTCACTTTGCTTGAAGTTTTGCATATAATAACCTAGACTAATAACATCCAAAAGCGTGACGCTAAATAAATCAGGGTCCAAAAAATCGCGAAACTAGGTAGAAAAGAAAGTACTGTTGTATCCAGAGATACCACCTACGATTAACGTAACACAAACATAGGCATCACAAACGATGAGAGCATTATCTAAATCGCTAATGTTTTTATAATGACTTGGAGTTATGTTGATGTGATCTTATAAGTACATAAGTGTTAAGAGTTTCAAACGGTCCTCCGTCTTTCCAGGACACGGTTGGGGTGCGGCCGAGGAATCTCATGGTGATGGTGGCTACGGAGACTCCCCAGTTAGCTTCGAAGGTGGTGACCACTCGGGATATGCACTGACAGGTGGAGAAGAAGAGTCCTACGGCTCAGAAGGTGGTCATGGAGGATACTGAACACACAAATGATTTTGTAGATATCGCAATATATGTACATAGGTTGTAACATGGTGTTAGGAGTGAAGAACAATTCACTAACAAGTGTACACGAAACGTGTTTCGTGTTTTATAATTCGACAAAACACCGTTGGATTTTAGTACAAATTTTATCAGTTACTCGTAATATTGTCTAATGTATTTACCCTGAGTAACCAGTTCTATATAAATTTAACATAATATTGTCAAATGTCATGTGTTACCCTCAGTAACCAGTTCTACATAAATTTAAGGGACCAGTGAAAGCCTCATTACATTTACAGCGCTGTGAAAGATTGACTTGAATGTAATATATTATATGTAGCTTTACACTTTGATTGTAGCGGTGTAGTCCGTCTGTTTGTATGATTGTCTGTTAGATCTAAGTTTATGTTTTAAGAAACCGTTGTTGTGAAATTTATCCCGGTTTAAGCGGGAATTTGTTAATAAAGCTATATCTGTGGTTAATTTAAAAATATTACCATTTCCGTTCGAGTATTATTTCCTCCTTAGTCCTCGTATATACTGACGCCTCTTCATCTGTTAATAAGTTGGCTCTGTTAGTAAGATTATATTGGCATACTGTTATACTCTTGGTATAAATGAAACAATATTTGAGTAGGTAAGTACGTAGTAGGAGTACAAAATAAAATAAGCTGCTGTTGATATTCTCTGGCCACTAACAACTGCTACTGTAAACTTTCTAACACAGCACATCTTTGTTCGTTTTGGATTTTCCGCGTTTGGATACACAAACGTTACCAAAAACCGTTTCTTTTTCTGTGTGTTACATTGAATTTGTTCCGGAACCGTCAATGCGGTCGTCTATTATATGTATCATAAATATTATAATGTAACGTTCTCCTATGTGTAGCAAGATGCGGAAGTTGCAGACATGTGGCTCATGGTTTTTATTTTATTTTCATGAGATAGATACGTTCTAGATTACACAACGCATTGCATTATATTTGGTGTACTTTCATCACAATAGATGTAAACCAAGAATTATTATTATTACTAACATCTAGATACGTCATTATTAATTAATAAGAAGGTAATAAAAATTACTAAAATAGCCTAAATCCTATAACTCCTTTGTAACGGCTCGTGTAAACGATGCCTCCGCCACGCCAACACAGCGCCGATACCGCGCCGCCGCCGACTGACCGCCTCCGCGACGCTTTTGGCCAGTATTTAATTTTACGCGTTTAAAGTTACAATTGTGACGACGATCAAGATGTACCTAACCGCTCTTACGCTTGCTCTGCGTGGTGCATTCCTAAGACAGCTTTTAATGTAGAGCATGGGCACTTTGAGTTTCTACGCATGCCCATGGGTTTAAAAAACTCCCCGTCCACTTTTCAACGCGTTATGGACAATATTCTCAGAGGATTACAGAACGAAATATGCCTTGTGTAGCTTGATGACGTCATAATCTTTAGTACGTCATTGCAAGAGCACATGATTAACTTAGAAAAAGTATTTAAGAGTCTGCAAGAATCTAAATTCAAGATTCAAATGTATAAGTCCGAGTTTCTTAAATTGGAAAGAGCGTTCTTAGGACATATTATCAGTGGCAAAGGCCTAATCCTGAAAAAATAGCAGCAATAGAAAAGTACCCTCTACCCAAAACCACCAAAGAAATAAAACAGTTCCTAGGATTACTAGGTTACTACCGGAAATTTATCCCCGACTTTGCTCGCATTACAAAGCCTATGACAAAATGCCTGAAAATGACAAGTATGATATATTTGACTCTGACTACATTAACTGTTGTAACAAATGTAAGACTTTATTGACGAATGACCAAATCTTACAATATCCCGACTTTAATAAAGAGTTCGTTTTAACCACGGCCGCCTCAAATGTAGCTATAAGCGCTGTACTCTCACAAGGTACTATCAGCTCAGATAAACCCATCTGTTACGCCTCACGAACCCTTAACGATAGCGAAACTAATTATAGTACCATAGAAAATGAACTTTTTGCCATAGTATGGGCTACAAAATATTTTAGGCAGTACCAGTGGATTATGAACCTTAAGGAGCCTAACCAAAGACTAACTAGATGGCGACTTAAACTTAGTGAATATGACTACACCATAATCTATAAAAAAGAGTAGAGATCAATAATGAGGAGACTGAGTCTATGTTAGCCAACCCATCAGGGCGACCACCTTCTCGAAATGGTTCCACAACAGCCACTGCACACACTAGTACTGAAAACCCTATACTAGAAGTCCCCATCACCAACGAACCCTTGAATAAATTTCTTCGACAGTTGTGTATTACTATAGTACGCGACATTAAACGCAAAACGATAGCTACTAAACCTTTTGATACACACTCACACACATATCCAAGTTTCAGCATCCAATTTAGAACAAGACATTGTGAACGTTATAAAGGAATATGTCAACCCCAAAGATAAAACCACTTTAAAAATTACCCCACCCTTAGGTATGTACTCGATCATCCCTATCATTCAGAATAACTTTAATTATTAGAAGATGAATGAAATGATTATTGAATTAGAAGATGTTAAAGATTACTTACTTACGACAGCAAGAAATTATAAAAGGCAAGACAAATCATAGAGCAATAAACAAGTGTTACCTCGGTCTTTCCCGAAAATACTATTGGTCTAGGATGAAGGATGAGATAGCGAAAAATATTAACGAGTGTATCATTTGCGGACAGTGTAAGTACGATAGGAATCCAGTTAGACCACAGTTCAGTTTAATACCTCCAGCAACCAAACCCTTTGAATTAGTGCATATGGATCTCTTTACAGCCCAAAATGAAAAATACCTTACAGTTGTGGACGTATTCTCAAAATACGGACAGGCATACCATTTGAGAGATGGCAAAGCAATTAGTATACTTCAGGCATTTTTTAATTATTGTACACATCATGGTCTCTCACTAACAATACTGGCCGATAATGGTACTGAGTTCACAAATCAGCTTTTCTCTGAATTCGTCAGATTACATAAAATTAACCACCATAGAACTTTAGCTTACTCCCCTAATAATAATGGAATAGTAGACCGATTTCACTCTACGCTATTAGAACATCTTAGTATTTTACGAGTACGTCAGAAAGATGAACCTGTAGTTACTCTCATGCCTTATGCCATACTAGTTGTTATAGTTCCGTGCCATAATAGTTCCGTTCATAGCTTCACTAAGTGTAGACCCCACGACATAATTAGAGGACATTTTGACCCCAGAGACCCTCTTGATATTAACTTGACCGAACATCTTATGCAGCAATACATCTTGACACATCGAGACCAGATGAAAACTGTATACGAGCTTATTAATAATTTCACACTAACCGACCATACGAACATTATTCAAAATAGGAACCAAGACAGAGAGCCCGAAACAGAATATCAACCGGAACAACAAGTGTTCATTAGTAATCCAATAGCTAGCCGGCAAAAATTAGCATCGCGTTACACCCACGACACCGTTTTAGGTGACCTTCCAATTCACATATACACTACTAGAAAGAAAGGCCCCGTTGCAAAATCGCGACTCAAACGTACCCCTAAGAACTCAAAATTGTTACAGAGTACTCCTGACGATGATCGCTCTCCCCGCACTGGCGCTCGAGATAAAACTTGAAGGTCTAGACGAAGGACCCGGACTTTTACCTTTCAACCTGGGACAAGCGAGACTTATTACACATTATCATTACTTCCTTCAATACATAGAGTTAATTGACATCGAGAATAGACTAGACTCTGTAACGGATCAACTTGACCTCTTTCAGAATAAGTTAGATAATCGTAACTTTATTTTATATGAACTTCAAATTAACCACTTATCTTACAAGTTAGCCAAAATTAGGCTTCAATTAAAAACGCTAGAACCCAATCGTAGTAAACGAGGTCTCGTAGACGGTTTAGGTTCCGTAATAAAAAGCATTACCGGTAACTTAGATCAATCGGATGCCCAAACTTATAATAACGTCATTAGACTTTTAGAAACCAATGATGATAAGATATTATCGGAGTTAAATGAGCATATCAGTTTTAATAAAGTCTGGATGTCTCGATACAGTGACATACTTTCAAAAATAGTGTCAAGTCAAGAGCGAATTAATAGTACTTTAGGATTACTTTTAGATGAAAATGCTTCTGCCGCATCTGATCTTATTAGATACGCAAAATTTGCCCAGCAGTTAGATATAATTAGTGATAATACAGACGATTTATTTTTAGAAATATCAAGGATACTTTAGCTTTTATACGTGCCTCAAGCACTCATCATAGCATGTTAAATACAGATTATTAATATGACTGATCGATTGAAATCTATATACGGCTCAGATCAATTATTAGATGCAGATCTAAGAGAATATTACACAATTATAAAACCTGACTATTACTATACAGATAAAAGGATATCTAGGCTCCTGCCTCATTTTAGAGACCCTGACCTAATAAATAACTCATTTTTAAAAGTTCCAGGCAACCCAGTTGCTAGTCCGTCCCTTATATCATTTTATGAGTCCAACAGACACGGCGAAGCAAAATTCGCGCTTGCCCCGGTAGATCAAAGCGACGTTTCACATGTTATCACAGAGCTTAAGTCTAATGCTAAAGGTCACGACCAGATAACCCTGACCATGTTTTCCCTAACCCTACCTCATACTTTACCTACCATAACGGATATCATTAATTGCTCCATTTGGACATCCGAGTTTCCTAATCCATGGAAAATTGTTATAGTCAGACCCATACCCAAAAGTACTAACCCTATAGAAGTCAAAGACTTGAGGCCAATAAGTATCTTACCATGTTTTTCGAAGGTAATGGAGAAGGTGGTGTGCCGTCAATTGACTCGGTTTTTGGAAGAAAACGAGTTGCTGCCTGACATACAATCTGGTTTTAGGAAACACCGGAGTACGTCTACAGCTTTGCTAGACGTTTCCGACAACATTCTGTCAGCTGAAGATAAAGGCATGTGTTCACTGTTGGTTCTACTTGATTTCTCAGGTGCTTTTGACTGTATCAATGTACCGTTATTAATTTCGAAGTTAAATTATTACGGGTTTTACGATAACGCCATACAGTGGTTCCAAAGCTACCTCCGTGACAGAAAGCAACTCGTGAAATTGCGTTTGGCGGATGGTACCACTTTGATTTCAGCTCTTTCTTCAATTGAAAGAGGGATTATTTTTATTATTTACTGTGCAGACATAATAAAGTGCCTTCAGAAATGCAGATATCATATCTATGTGGATGCTGTGCAATTGTATTTGTCTTTCAAACCAGAGGACTACGATTCAGCCATTAAAGATCTAAATGATGACCTTGAGAGTATCTCCACCTGGGCGAATGAGAACTGTCTGATGTTAAACCCAGTGAAAACTAAGTATATGTTGTTTGGTACGAAGCAGCAGCTGAAGAAGCTGCCTGCAAGCCTAAGTCTGACTCTTATGGGTGAGCGTATTAAGCGGCTTGATGAAGCGCGGAACCTGAGGTTGCGTATGGACAGTAATCTTAGGTTTGAGAAGCACGTTGCTGACTCCGATAGAAATTGTTTTTATCGTCTGAAACTGCTTTACAAAATGAGACCTTTCTTATCGGAGAAGCTTCGCGAGCAGTTAGTTGAAACCCTTGTTCTTTCCAAACTAAACTACGCTGATACGGTTTACAGCCCACGCTTGCTATCACGTACCGACAGAAGAGTATATGACATATAGTGTATAAGACAGAGAGTCCAAATTGCATGCGCTCGTTTCTGCTATTCAGTTCCCCCTAGAAGTCATATCACCCCCTTCCTTAACAAACAGTTTATTCTAAAAATGAAATCTAGGCGAAAGCTTCATTTAGCCTGTCTTCTTTTTGGCATCATCAAGACTAAAAAACCTGTACGACAGGCTCAACTGGATGGCTGGTAGACGCGAGCGCGCGCCCAGGTTTTGTGCTCAGCAGTTATCAACTCAGCCTCATAGAACGGCAGCGTTCAGAGGTAGTTTTCGATATGCTGCATCTAAGGTGTGGAATAATATTCCACCCCCCTTAAGGGTACTGGGCACTATCCATACGTTCAGAACACGTTTGTGGCAGTATATGATTGATGCGCAAAGGAAACTGGATATGGTCAATCTTAACGTCTCATTTATATAGATAAACTGTTAGTGTTTAATTCGTGGGACATGTGTTGAATGGGTTGGACGGAGATACGATGACACGAAAATACGAGGATATGATTATTATAGTATGTGTATGTGTGCACTTCTTCCGCGTTGTTTGGTCTGCGTTTTCGCGTATTATTGGAGACCTGTGAGGAACGAGGGATACGTTACTTTGTAGTTTTAAATGTATAACATGGTAATTTAACATTTTCATGTTAACTTTTTTTTTTTTTTTGCCGGGTGGAAATCCTCATAGGATGCCCGCCGCCCTGGGGTGGGCGACGGGGTATGTCAGACTTTTACTGACTAAAACCACCCCGGTGTGTCTTCTACCACGAGCGCGCGTGGGGCCGCGGGAGTCTAAATTCTTCCACGGCCCCACACCCTCGTGCTGGCCCGGTCTGTCCGGGCCTCGTCTCCTGCACGGGGTAGTGGGGTGTTAAACTACCCCGTGCATCGCCTCAAAGGCGCGCGCCGACGCTCGCGCGCGCCTCCGCCTCGGGGTCCATCAATGGGGGGCGGGGACTTCACCATGTCCCTCGCCCCTGGACCCATTCATGGGGGGCGGAAGAGGGCGTTATCCGCCCTTCCTCGGCGCCCGGTGCGTCTTCTGCGGCCCGGGAAGGGAGTTGATATCTCCCTCTCCCGTTCCGCAGCTTCCTTCTGCGACATCACGTCCTCGCAGAAGGACACCACCGCGTCCCACGACTCTGAGCTGCCAACCATCCTCCGCACTACTGCCGGCAGCGTCAGGTCGCCTCCTACTTCATTTGTGAGGACACGGCGCTGCTCCTCCCAAGCTACACACTCAGAGAGCGTGTGCTGCGCCGTGTCCTCCCCGCATTGGACGCAGTGGTGGCACCGAGCGTTCAGCTCCCTGCCTAAGCGACGCAGGTACTTGCCGAAGCAGCCATGCCCCGACAGTACCTGCGTCACCCTGAACGACAGGGAGCCGTGCCTCCTCCCGAGCCAGTCGTCGAGTACTGGCCGGATCGCCTCGACGGTAGCGAGGCCGGCGGTAGGGCGCATAAGCCTCTGCCGCCAGTCCGCCACCAGGACCTGACGGAGCTCCTCTCGGCGCAGCTCGATCTGCCGCTGCACCGGACTGGAGCCCCGTGTCTGCTCTTCCTCGCGCCATCGGTACAATGACGCCAGTACTTTCGCCTCTAGGTCCCAGGGCGGGGATCCGGCCAGGACGCAAGCCGCCTCGTAGGATATCGTGCGATACCCGCGGACGACCCTGACGGCCATCGCCCTCTGCGGCTTGCGCAGAATGGCGAGTGTTCCGGCCGTCAGGTCCATCGCCCACACAGGGGCCCCATACAGGGCCATGGACCGCACGATTCCCACGTACAACCGCCTACAGGCGGCGCTCGGGCCCCCCATGTTGGGAAGCAACGTTGATAGTGCGCCCGCTGCACCCATCAGCTTGGGCGCCAGCCGCCGGAAGTGGGGTCCGAAATCCCACCGGCTGTCGAGCACCAATCCCAGGTACTTCATGGTGAACTCGACAGCTATCCGGGCCCCACTGACCACGATATGTGATCCCGGCGCCGGCGCACGCCGGGGGCCATGGAAAACCATGGCCTCCGACTTGTCAAGGGCCACCTCCAGGCCCAGGCGCCGGATGCGGTTCACCACCTGTGACACCGCAGACATGGCTATCAACGTCGCTTCCCTGTACGAGCTCCCCCGGGCAGTGACAAGCGTGTCGTCCGCATAACACGTCAAGTCGGCGCCCGACGGGAGCTCGCCTCTCAGCACCCAGTTGTAGCCGATGTTCCACAGGAGCGGTCCGAAGACCGATCCCTGTGGAACACCGCACGACATTTGGTGCCGATCGGCACCGTCACGTCCCCGATAGATGACGCATCTGTCCTCCAGATAAGCCCCTACTATGCGGCGGAGGTAGGGAGGCACCCGATGGTATTTCAGGGCCTCCCTAATACAGCTCCAGGGTAGGGTGTTGAAGGCGTTGGAAATGTCTAAAGACACCGCCAACACCACCCCACCCCGGGACACCGTATCCTCCGCCAGGGCTCTCACGCGCATGATGGCGTCTATGGTGGAGCGCCCTCGACGAAAACCGAACTGTTTGTCGTCCAGGTTCGGCCCCTCTCCGATGTTAACTTACCCTATATGTCTGGCCTACTTGCATCCATTATTGTATCCAAATTTGAAATTGTTGGAGACGACTGCAGTATTTACTTGGCGGTGATAGGTGCGTGGTCTATATAAGATTTGAAGTAGGTACTGCACAAATACAATTTTGTGAAACGTGCATCTGCCCACACCCGCCGCCGCCAGATGATGATGCCAATGTCCGCGCGCCTGTGATACCGCCAAGTGTCTCCAACCAATTGTGGGTATGCCATGCATAGTTAGATACCTATTTTATACACTGAACGCATATTTATTTACGATTTATCACACAAACACAATAAATAAATAATTATGCACTCATTACAAGGTTCAGTTGAAAATCAACGTCAGGCAACTGCTACGTAGTTGTCTGACATTTATGCTGAACTGGACCTATTTGGCGCAAGATTAGTTGATTGTCTTTTTGAAGTGAAACTTCTTAACGCACGCTTGACTTGGGGAGTAAGCTGGCGAACGCGTGACCTAAGCGTTAAGAAAAGTGATCGGGCAAGGCGAACGGAAGTTAAGTGGGGGATATAAGCACAGAGGCGCCCGTGGCGCGAGCTTGGTACTACAAGGTCTACAACGAGTTTTTTTTTTTTTTCAATAAAAATAGAAGATCTATGCAAAAATATTAATTTACCAATGAAACCATGAAATAAATTAAAATATTTATAGAAAATTAATATATGTTTATGTGTATACATGTATATATTGTACGCACATACACACATCAAAAGTGTCTAGGGATCAAGCATTTTTATGCGGATTTCTTGAGATTGAGATGCTGCTCGTGTGCTTTTCTGATGAGTCTCGTTTTGGTATGAGACCGGATACAAGACGTATACGACACTGGAGAACCCCTGGACGCCAACAGCGATTAAAATCCTGCCAGGTAGTCCATCCTTATAGTGGTGGAACCATCACGGTATGGGCGGGTATTTGGATCGGCGGAAGAACTGAGTTGATTTGGATCAGAGGCAACCTCAACGCTCAAATTTATGCTGAGACGATTGTATCAGACGTCATCGTTCCTCTACAAGTGCAAATCGGTCCCTTATTTCAGTTAATGCATGATAATGCACGACCGCACACCGCAAGAGTTGTAAGACAGACTCTCGCCGCAGCTAACATCAATGTCCTGCCCTGGCCTGCTCAGTCGCCAGACTTGAACCCGATTGAGCATGCATGGGATATGCTACAGAGAAGAGCTCTGCCGAATATGGAGGGTATCCAGTCGCAAGAAGACCTTTTTTTGTTGTTGCAACGAACATAGGCGGCCATTCCACAGCGTGATTTGGATGAACTCATTTTGAGTATGCCAAACCGATGTTCTTGTGTTGTTAGTGTTCGCGGTAGAAACACGGATTATTAATTGTTTAAGTTACCCAATCAAATTTTAGAGAAAACTGTTATTTCAGTCTTTTTTTCGAACTTTTGTGTTAGTGGTTCAAATGTCAAATATCCCTTTATTAGGAAAATGGCAAATTTCTTTATTAATGCAAAGGTGACTTGGTTTATCGTTACTGTGACAAACGAAAACACTTTATTTGATGAATCCTTGAAGAAAATTTTAATTAATATCAATCAGGAGAAAAGTTATTGCAAAAATATATGTTGATCCCTAGACACTTTTGATGTGTGTATATATGTCGGAGATCGTCGATATAATTTTAATAGAAGTTGCTGATTTGATTTACGTAGTAGAGGGGCGAACGCTTGTGACGTTTTTTTGTGATGGCGTCACATGGACAGAGTCGCTTTGGAAAGTGGGGTTCGTCGAACGGTGACTTTGCATCGAGACGCGGACCAAGGCACATCTCCGAACCGAAACTGTCGGTTTGCCTATTCAAATTCTTATTATGAAGATTGGAGGGTAAATCTACACGTCGTACTTCAATTCAAAACTCACCTAAGAAATGGAACCTGTACCACCACACCAAGATGCTATCGACCCTACCGCTCTGCCGTCGCTGTCTCCGACATATATATACATACATACAGATGGAGCGAAAGAAGTTTCACTTCAGTCGTGTGGTCATAAGCACACTCGTTTTTTTTATGTTTCTCTCTTTTTTTTTGTTCTGTTTTCTCTGTTTATAACTATTATTAGTCTACCACTACTGTCACTACATATACTGTATGTATTTATAAGGGTGTGCGCCAAATAAATGGTTTCTTTTCTTTTCTTTTTTTAAATCACCTGCATAGCGACATGATTGCTATTTACATCAATCGGATGTTTCTACATAAAACTGCAACCACCACACTCTCATCACGCTGACGCCGCAGCCCATTTTACTCAATATTGCAAACGATTATCAAATTCTAATTAATAAATCAATAATAAAATTTCGACACTTCGGTACTAGCATCGTACAAGTTTAGATATAAGATATAGCCTATGTGAATATTGTAATTTTCGAATAATTAAATTATTATTCAAGTAATTTCGGGTTTTTTTAAGTCCTTCGGCTGCTACCTTCATAATTCACCTTTCTTAGCAATTGTTTTTAATTCTTGTGTCACATCTGGTATATTTCCTGGTTTGATGAAACTTAGCAAAGTAATTCCACTGTTCAAATCTGGTAGTACAACTGATCCCACGAATTTTCGGCCAATTTCGATATTTCCAACTTTGAGCAAAATTTTTGAAAAATTAATTGTGAAACAGTTGTTGAGGCATTTTAACTTATATAATTTGTTGCACGTGAAACGATTTGGTTTTACAAAGGGTCGTTCAACTACAGATGCGGGCGTGGCGTTGCTAAAAAACATATTTGGGGCCTAGGAGGAATCGCAAGATGCTCTTGGTATTTTTTATGATTTGTCCAAGGCCTTTGTTTGCTTACATCATGATACTCTCATTAGCAAATTGTACAATGGTACAATGTACAATTGTACATGGTTTAAGGGACAGAGCTCTCGACCTTCTGCTTTCTTATCTGAATAATCGAATTCAGAGGGTTGATATTAATGGCAAGAAATCTGCAGGATCTGTGGTCATCATGGGCGTTCCGCAGAGCTCAATTCTAGGTCCTTTCTTGTTTTTAATTTATATTAATGGCTTATCTCATCACGTGAGGGATAATCACAACATAGTATTGTCCGCGGATGACACTTCTCTTATTTTTAAAGTCAAGCGTCAGCTAGCAAATTTTGACGAAGTTAACAATGCACTTTCTAACGTTGTCCATTGGTTTAATGTAAATAACCTTCTTTTAAATAAAAAAAATAACTGAAGTCATTAAATTTTCTTCACCAAATCTCAGGCAGCTAAGTTTTTATGTTCAACTGAATGGTGTTCAGTTCATCCCTGTCGAGTCGATAGTTTTTCTTAGATTGACGCCAAGTTACAATGGGGTCCTCACATTGAGAAGCTGTCGGGTAGACTCAGTTCTGCTGCCTATGCTGTTAAGAAAATTGGACAGATAACTGATGTGGATACAGCCAGAATTGTTTATTTTAGTTATTTTCATAGTCTTGTGACTTATGAGATTCTTCTCTGGGGAACTTGTGCGGACATAAATACCATCTTTGTTTTACAGAAAAGGGCTGTTCGAGCCATTTACAATCTTGGTCCTAGAGATTCTCTTAGAGAAAAATTCAAAGATTGAACATTCTGACTGTAGCTTCATAATATACAATATGTAAAGAAAACCCCGTCCGACCCATAAGGATAATAAAGGTTTGGTAAACAAATGACCAAATAAAATATGCTATTTTACATAATCATCATAGTAACAATATTAATGAATTTTGAAATAATCTTTTTTTTCCGCGAATTAACTCCAACTTCCTCAAAATTAGGTAAAATTTTAAAATGTGACAATACTATTATCGCCGGTATCGTCGTTTGATTCTTTATTGGATATTAATGCATAGATTTATGCTTGATGTTTGGCGGCGCCCGTCTGTGAAGCCGCCGCGCGGCGAGCTTCTCGGCGACCTCTAAGAAAAAATTAGGGATGTACTATTTTTTTAGTTCTTTCTCTCGTAGTTTAAATTTGCAATTGTTTGTTTTTTTTTTTTAACTCAAAGCCAGTACACACTATGTAGCCAGGCATATTATACGTTACAGAATTGCATCGCTGTCAGGGGTATTCGGCACTGGTGCAGCTGCACAGGAGCTAAACTTAGCATTCGGAAACACCGTTGGAGCTGCTGAACCTTGGACAAAACTGTCTTTGCATTGTGTAGATTCAATTTCTTAGTATTGTATAATTGCATGGAACACGTGTGAGCACGATCTATTTGCTGTAAAGCATCTATTTGTTGGGTTAGTCGTTTATTGACTTGATAGTGCTATGGCTGTTGAGAGTATGTCATGCTCACTCAAATGTCTCGCTGGTGGTGGCGTGTGTGTTGGGTCATTAGGTTCCCTTCAATGTGGTTGAGCTGAATGATGCTGATCCATACGTCATGTTCGTGAACGGACGCCGTCAGAGGGGACTGGTCATCTCTTAGCTGCTACGGCGTATTTTAATTTCTGAATTGTTGTTTTTTTTTTTTCCATAATGGACGCTCTCAGCGTACAATATATTTCTGCATCGTTCTCACACGATTGATTTCAAAATGAATGATGTAATCAAATATTTGTATCAATAGCTTGATATTTGAAAAGAGTGTCCATGGAGTTTCTTGCCCGTTCTTCTCCATAGGTACCTACTCTTTGGAATGGGCGACTAGCTTCACCTAATACTGACTGACCGACCTTCTGACAATTCAAAAGTGTCTGTGACTGGTTTATTTGAAATAAATGCTTTGATTTTGATTTTGGCATGTTATTGAGTTTTATGAAATATTGAATCCATGCATGAGATTCTGCGATACTATAACAGTTACGATCAAATAGTATCGATATCGATCCGTCAATATTTTGAATACTTACACATCTCTACTACCGCCACCTGCCCCCTAATCGGCGAAAACATTTTTGTCAAATGATTGCGACTAGTTGGGATCGTTTGGACCGAACGGACCAATGGGCGGTCCGAACGAACCCAACTGATGCCAACTAGTCGCAATCATTTGACAAAAATGTTTTCGCCGATTAGGGGGCTGTGTACCTATTATTTTTATGAAATAAAAATCATCTTACTTTGTATTATTATCAGTTTCGCGTAAACATTGCTTCCGTATAGACGTTTGGTGTATTGTGTGATCAATTCGTTTTCTAAAGTAAGTAATTTAAAATGCTGATGTTTCTGGATGTGAGTGAAGCTCGTAGAGACTATGAGATCCGTTTTGTACTCCGGTCCCGTGTGATTGTGCGTTACAACGTCCTAAACAATCGCGACTACGTAACGCGCAGTGCTATTGAAGCTCATGGTGTGGTCGCCGGTGTAGGGAGAACACGCAACCACGATCCGGATATTAAAAAGCAGGTGCTCAAATTATTCAACGAGGACCACACTGTGACACAAGAGCTAGGCACTAACCATATGCAAGTGTGGAAGGTCATGCATGAGGTCAAATGAGTTCATGACCTATCGGCACCGCTACGGTTAAGCGCGTGACCGTGACCTACCTCGTCGCCCGCGCTGCCCAGTGTTGCCATGTAAGCTACCTGTTTTTGCGAAATAATATTTATTTTTTTAGGGGGTATTTTTTTAAGGTTTAGCCAGGTTTTGTATGCATTAGTAGAATCAGTTATCGATATTATCAACACCTTCACGGGTCGGACAGTGTATTCTTAACATACTGTATATTTGAAAATCTTATGTAGGTATGTACATTAAAATATATCGAATTTTAAGAAAATAAGCGATATTCATAATATAAATACCAGGAACAAACACAATCTTGCTGTACATCACACTCGTCTCCACAGAGTAGGCATCTCGTTCATGGGTCAATGTAAACACTTTTACAACAAGCTTCCCATGGACATTCATAACTTACCCATTAAACGATATAAAAACTATATAAAGGCCAAACTTTGTAAAAAGGGGTATTATAAAATCTCAGATTATTTAGAAGACAAAAAAGCTTGGGACTGAGCTGCTCGCTCTGTTAAGCATTGTTATTAAGCAATATGCGTAATTATAACGTAAATTATTGTAAACATTTTCATTTTTAATGTCTGGACTTGAAAAAAGACGATGATCATCATCATGAAGTTTGGTTCGGCTATTTCTTCTCAGAGGTAGTCAGTTAGGAAATGCCGGCTTCATCTAGTTTAAAAAAAAAGATATGACGTGTGAAAGTGATCGGTGATCCTACTTGCTTAATAAATGATTTCATTTCATTTCAAATCAGGCGAAGAAGGGAGGTTGCATTTGTGATTTAAAAATAAATTGACGAGACTGGGGGAGACTTATCGAGCTAAACAAAAAAAAACAATTTATAACAATCACGGTGCAGAAGTGTCCTACAGAGTGTTTTAAATATATACCGTTATACACTTCTGGACACATCTATTGGCACACCTAAGAGTTTAGGTTTCGATGGCCCCTACCGAAATATGATTGCTAGATTGAACAAAAACTATTGATGCAGTTTTAAACCTGATACATTTTACCATCTTTTTCGATCGTATTGTTTTAATTTTGAATTCAGAATACCATGTCTTCTCCCTCCACTTCTGCTTACGCCATACTAAAAGAATGTGTTCCAGAATGTGACAAACACTTAGAATTTACATTTGTCACTGCTAATGAGATTATAGAATCTTTTAAGGATATTGATGTAAAAAAAATAACTGCCGATGATTGGAGTCTGTCAGTATATACTGTAGCTTCAATAATAGATGTTATCGCACCTTTTTTAGCAATAGTTTTTAATTCTTGTGCCACTTCTGGTATATTTCCTGATTTGATGAAACTTAGCAAAGTAATTCCACTGCTCAAATATTGTAGTATAACTAATCCCACAAATTTTCGGCCAATTTCGATATTATTACCACTGAGCAAAATTTTTGAAAAAAAAATTTTGTAACAGTTGTTGAGGCACTTTAATTTGCATAATTTATTGCACGTGAAACAATTTGGTTTTACAAAGGGTCGTTCAACTACAGATGCGGGCGTGGCGTTACTAAAGAACATATTTGGGGCCTGGGAGGAATCGCAAGATGCTGTTTTGATTGCGTACATCATGATACTCTTATTAGGAAATTGTACCATTATGGTTTGAGGGACAGAGCTCTCGACCTTCTGACTTCTTATCTGAATAATCGAATTCAGAGGGTTGATGTTAATGGCAACAAAACTGCAGGATCTGTGGTCACCATGGGCGTTCCGCAGGGCTCAATTCTAGGTATTTTCTTGTATTTAATTTATATTAATGACTTACCTCATCACGTGAGGGATAATCACAACATAGTATTGTTCGGGGATGGCACTTCTCTTATTTTTAAAGTCAAGCGTCAGTTGGTAAATTTTGATGAAGTTAACAATGCACTTTCGAAAGTTGTCCATTGGTTTAATGTAAATAACCTTCTTTTGAATGAAAAAAAAACTAAAGTCATTAAATTTTCTACGCCAAATGTCAGGCAGCTAAGTACCAATGTTCAACTGAATGGAGTAGAGTTGATCCCTGTCGAGTCGACAGTTTTTCTTGGATTAACTATTGACTCCAAGTTACCCCCCAAGAGGACCCCTCACATTGAGAAGCGGTCGTGTAGACTCAGTTCTGCCGCTTTTGCTGTTAAGAAAATTAGACAGATAACTGATGTGGATACAGCCGGAATTGTTTATTTTAGTTATTTTCATAGTCTTATGACTTTTGGGATTCTTCTCTGGGGAACTTGTGCGGACATCAATGCCATCTTTGTTTTAAAGGGCTGTTCGAGCCATTTACAACCTAGGTCCTGGAGATTCTCTTAGAGAAAAATTCAGAGAGGTGAACATTCAGACTGTAGCTTCACAATATATATTTGAAAATCTTATGTATGTACATAAAAATATATCGAAATATATCGTATTTTAAGAAAATAAGCGATTTTCATAATGTAAATACCAGGAACAAACACAATCTTGCTGTACATCACACTCGTCTCCACAGAGTAGGCAACTCGTTCATGGGTTCATTCGAAACTTACCCATTAAACCATATAAAACCTATATAAAGGCCAAACTTTACAAAAAGGGGTATTATAAAATCTCAGACTATTTAGAGGACAGAGAGGCTTGGGACTGAGCTGCTCGCTCTGTTAAGCATTGTTATTAAGCAATATGCGTAATTATAACGTAAATTATTGTAAACATTTTCATTTTTAATCTCTGGACTTGAAAAAAGACGATGATCCCTGAGTTTGTTTCGGCTATTTCTTCTCAAAGGTAGTCAGTTAGGAAATGCCGGCTTCATCTAGTTCTTTTTTTTTTTTTTTAAAGAAAAAAAAACATATGACGTGTAAAAGTGATCGATGATCCTTCTTGCTTAATAAACGATCTCATTTCATTTCATTTCAGACGACATGGAGCTACGCCTTACAAGTTGGATATGCGCCTTGTTAAAGGCAATTGATTTTTGAATAAAAAACAGGTTTTTATCAAATAAAGGTAATCTAATAACGCGAGTTGCCTCCATGGGCATCTACAACAGCTCTCATACGATTAGGCATGAGTTTATCAACCGCTCAATGAAATTTTGAGGGATCATCTCCCATTCCTCTTCTATGGCAGTTTTCAACTCCTGCATCATCTGGGCAACTGGCTGACATCCCGAAGTTATTCACTGACCATACGGGCCGTATGGGCTCTTACATGATCATGCATAAAAAGGAAATTTGGGCCCACAAAGTCAACGTATGGTATCACGTAAGGTTCTAAGCACTCACGAATGTACCTTTCAGTATTTAATGATGGCAGTCGTGGTCCTGTGACAACCTCAAACTGAGTTTTGCCGCTCGCGTATATACCGCCCCAGACAGTCCATGAGCAACCGCCATAAGCAACCCTCTCTTCAAAGCAGCATTGTGCGAAACGAAACTCTCCCTTACATCGGTAGACCTTCATCCTTCCATCATTACCATGAAACACAATTTTAGACTCATCAGAAAAGAGTACTCGGCTCCAATCTTGGTGTGTCCAATTTAAATGAGTGCGTGCGAAATGAAGGCGCGCTGTTCGGGAGACTCGCGTTAGTTTGGGCCCATTAGCTGGCTTATGTGGTACCATATCGCGTTGTTTTAACCGTAACAGATACTCCGTGAACTAGCTGCTCGGGTGCGAAGTCACTTATTGTGTCGTTGCACGTCCCAGTCGGGAGAACTAACACGAGCAGACGGACAAACCACTAGACTGTACAAAGGTCCGTATGCCGCAAGGCGGGAAGGACCTGTACAGGACAGTCGGGGTTCCAACTCCGTGAAAGTCGCGAAGTTGGTTTTGTATCTCAATGGAGGTAAGGTGACGATTTCTCAAGCTGGTTGTCACGATGAATCGATCCTGCCTTTCAGTTGTGACCCAAGATCGTGCTCTTCCAAGGTCAAGCAAGGTGGGCCAATAGATGTGTCCAGAAGTGTATATCTTAATAACGGACTCTAAACAAACAAAAGATAATATTCTTACTATGAGTAGTAACAATATTATTTTAAAGTTCTCAATTCGACGACATGAACAAGTTTTTGAAACATTTGTAAAAATACTAAAAATTTACTATCTAAAGGTTATATTATAGATATATGACATGTAGTCACTATGGATGAAGTGTATGTGTGTGTACATAGGTATACAAGGTCTATAATATTAAATTACATTTTTAATTATTTGGATATAAAAATATAAAAAAAAAGAGTGATCTACTGTAGTCGGAAGTAGGGTCCTAGCTCCCGGTGGTTAGGGCTCCAGAGACAGGAATGTCCACACGATGCGGGCCGTATTGAGGAATACTGCATTTTGAATCAGACACTAACGAAAACCTCGATAGATGTTGGTCGTGGCTTTCGGCTATCAGACCATTGTTGACCAGAGTTCACATTCCACATGTCAACAATCTCGTGCGCCAACTCGAGATATTTAATTGGCGCGCTAATAGATCTATCACTACTAAATCAGACTTATTTGCAACTGTCATTAATGATAGATCAATCCCAGTATAACGTGACATGGTAATTTACAAGAACTGAGTCAGGCACATACTTATAATACGGTACCTAGCAGAATCCATAAGTTTATATTTCAAAGCAAGTTGTTGGTCCTCCTAGCTACTTTGTTATGCCTATGCAAATACTCGCTGTTAGCCAGACGAGGGTAACCACATGTCGGATGGACATTGGATGGTGACATGCCCGCCACACGTCATACGTCCCGTCCTTCATAATATACATATCTGTTTGTGTAATGTATAATGTTCTATAGTATGCATATTGAAGAGAGTACGCGCGAATTACATAACTTAATTCCGCCATCATCGGACGACCCGTCGTGCGGCGAGACCTTACGTTGTTGATACCGCTACGATCCGTACGTAGCGTTTCGCATCGTCTATTATACCGCGTACATAAATTTAAGTTTCTTTAAGGCTCTATAGAGTGAATAGGCTCATAATAAACTAGTGCGCCTTACAATGAATATCATTACTGCTTACCATCGGGCAGGATCGCCGTCAAGTACTATTTTATAAAGCTTAAAAAAAAGAAAAATCTCCGGTAGTTATTCCTTAAGATAACTTCATCTATAATTGCACAGACGAAACCTACAGTTTCCCCGAAAAGGTCACCAAATCTAAGGATACGGTAGCATTTAAAAATCATAATAATTACAAGATATACAGTCTCTTGACTGCGAATCGGATGCATCACCGATTCACCTTCGATTCGACCTTCTTCAGGCGACCAAAAAAGCGCTGCTTCAACAATTGCTTCATCTCGGCATCGTTGATACCTGACGCTTCCGACATACAGAAATAGGTATTTGTAACTTTCGAATAATGTGAGGGATCTAAGGTGCATGGAACCTGACAGTGTAATTCCCTCGGGTTCCATAATCTCTAAAAGTGTACATTTGTTCACACCAAATTCCATCCTGTTACTGTAAAAAACAATGAAGTCAGTCTAAATAATATCAAAATGCAATTCCATTCATACAAGTGTATTCTTACCAATTATTATTGCTCCGGGGTCCCCTGGGAACATGTCTAAAGAGCAATCCTGAAGGTCTAGCTTTCGTCTATTCAGATTTCCCACCCACCAGCTTTACAGGGAATGCAAAGTGCTAACAGTGCGCCCGTTATGTATTTCGAATAGTACTACCTACTCCAGCGCGCTCAAAGGGAAATAGGATTTAGTTTGCACTAATTATCGGACGAAACTAGCTTTTTTCGGTGGTAGGCCAGAACATCGGCTGTCGGCAGAAGTTACCACCCACCAGACAAAGGCTTTCTATTTAGAGAGTCAAGCGAGCTCAAAGTATAAAGAATGTTCAACGGCCAAGGCACACTACATTTACTATAATAACAAAAAAAAACGCAGTAAGGGACCATAGAGTTGGAACGACTTTGCCTAGATTTCATTACTTTTTAGAGATAAACAAGCAGCTCTATCGTGACTTGGCAAGTTTTTTACAGAATGTTTTTAACAATTACAAGATTAGATTTTATTTTTATATAAATTATAAACTAGTGCTTGACCGCAATCCCGCCCGATGGTAAGCAGTGATGCAATCCTTGATCGTAAAGCGCGCTAGTTTATTAAGAGCCTATTTACTGTAGCCTTGAAGACACTATAATTGTAGTCCGACGGAATCATCGTTGTTTCAGTCCCTCGATGTAAGCGGTATAAAAGTCGAGCCGATATGCTTCGTTCGGATAGTTGTGGTGTCAACAACGTAAGGGTGGAAACTCGCCGAGCGACGGGTCGTCCGATGATGGAACGGAGATGGGGGAATTAAATCATACAATTCCCTCGCACACTCTTCAAAATGCATCCTATAAAACACTGACAGGCTGGTTACTCTACGCCTGTGCTCCAGGCTTTGGAGACCATTTTGAGCTAAATCTGGGATGCCAATTTGCCTTTTCGCACGTCTGTCCACGGTCCACTGAATCACAAGTAGCCAGGTAGCATTTTACAGCACTAGCCCAAATGTGAGTGCAGTACTCTACATACGAACGGACCTGTGCTTGCCATAACAATCAAAGCTGTCCTGGTGTTAAGTACTACAGGTCCGGTAAACCAGTAAACTAGGTTGGTTACATAGTTTTCTTTCCTTTCCTCAAAATAGTTTGAGGGGAAAAAACAGGTATATAAATTTAATTTTTATAGTTACGGACTTTGTAGTAAAATAATAAAACAAAACGACTTTAATGGTTTATTTTAAATAACAAAAACAAATTAAATTAACAACAATAACAAGTAAATTAATTTAAAATTTAATTAATGGTTCATTGGCATAATTAGGAGGTAATAAATAACTAAAATAATATGTGGAGTATCTACGAGCGAATTACTCTCTAAATTCCTAAACAAAACACTCGCAATAGGAAGGTTGGAGTCGTTGTTCCCGGACGCAATAATTGAATGTTCAACGGTTGCACAACACTAAGTAATGATACCTTTTTTTTCTTATTATATTATTCCGTTACAGTTACGTTGACACTTATAACGTTTTTTTTTTTCTTCTTTAACTTGCGCAATTCCGGATCTGGGGCGCGTCGAATCCATCGACGCGCGACGTCGTTTACTCTTTAGGCTGTAGTAAATTACAATGCAAGAAGCTTAGTGACATAAGAGCTTTCAATAACTAAGCAGACAGTTACAGCACCTTATCTAATAACAATTTACTCACAACAACTAAGCACAAGGTACTCCTGCGTACTACTATCTACAGTAATATATATTTTTCATACATCTTTACAAACTTGAATACAATATTGAAAAAAAAAATAACGGTAACTTATGGTTTGCATTTATAACTTGATACTTCTATGTAGAACAACTTAAACAAAACATACTTAATACATACTAAAATGAACGTTTTCGTACGTTTAAATTATGTACAAATCTAATAAACAAGTGTTTCAACGTTGCCCGTATTGGTGGTCTGTTGTATGCCAGCCTCCCTAGTGAATGACACCGGAGTATCATCATTTAAAGCATTTTCTTCATTCGATAAAAACGATCCATCACTACCATCAGAACCCGTGAAAGAGTTCAGTTGCGGGTCGAATCCATCTCCTTGGAACGTCACAGACGGCTGAACGGTTGACACGCCTAGGCCAATGCTTTGAGTCGGAGCAGAAGACGCGAAAGGATCCCTTTCGGCAGTTGAGAAATTCTCTATTCCACCAGACAGTGCTGTAGTTGATACTGGGGCAGCTGCAAAGTGTGTCGGTAGCGCCCCTTGAGACGGTAAATCAGAGTAAGGATCATTCGTTGGCTCTGGCGCAGCACTCCGAACATAGCCGAAGGTCGCGGGAAATCTATTCTGCAGCTGGTTGATGGTCGTGAATACATCGTCTTCCTCGTCTTCACCGACTTCTGTCACCTGGTAACCGTGACCGACGCCGACGCTTTTGGTTGGTAACGCTCCAGGCAACGAGTCAAACACTTTGACTTGTTTAACAGTGTGCGACACTCCATGCACGCGGGGTGATTGAGGCGCTGAATAGCCGGTACTTCCGAACTCACTACCGTATACTGGTATCGAGGGGGAGTATGAAGGGGAGTAATCATCCTCATAGGAAGGCGCTGAGCTGGGCGAGTAACTGAAGCTTGGCACTACGGGCGCGTCGTGGTGGCCGTGGTGACCGTGGTGACCGTGGTGCGCATGATGGCCGTGGTGACCATGTTTAACATGATGGTGACCATGCTTGGCACCTTTCGTTTCTGTGTGTGTCTTGGTAGCAACTTTCTTATGATGATGGTGATAGTGGTGCCCATACGGGATGCGCGGCTTCTGGTGGTGGTGATGATGATGATGATGAGTCTCTTTCTTTGGCTTGTGGTGGTGATGGTGAATAGTTATCACTTTTTTATGGTGATCGTGATGAATAAACTCCGGAATATGTATTCGCACGTGGTCACTGTAAAAAATTATTAGTTATAAATAACTGTTTTTAAAGAATCATTGTCGTTTACTTATTTTATACATTAAAAAAAAATCCATAAAATCGCTGAAGCAAATTGCTAAATCAAAACAAAACAAAATAACAACAATATAATTGATTGTCTTGAAGCATGACATCACATTAGCCTACTTTCAAAATGTATAGACGATCGCAGAGCCTAAATATTTTTCGCATAATCTTTATCCAATAATAAAAATACAACCAAATATTATCTATTTACATTTTCAGACATACCTAATATATATTTTCTACCGTACCACAAGTACTATAAACATTCTCATTTTTAACAAGAGCTTCTAATCATACGACAAGGTTACTGCTGTACTCTTAATATTTTGGAAGCCTTACTGGTGTTTTCCTCCACCTCCGCCGGTCTCACCGCCCTCGAGGCACAGCACCACCAGCACAGCTAAGTACTTCGCCACATCCATGGCGGCAACACAGGCACGACCAGCACGACCGGCACGACAACAGTCCACAACACGCGTTGACCAGTACAGCTGAACTAATAACAGCAACGGAACGGACCTACGTTCACATCTTGTTTTACACCACAACCATTACTTTCTTTCCTTCCAGATGTTTTGTTTTATTTTAGATCAGTGGAGCGACGAGCATCACGAGGCAGCACCGCACTGCCGCACTCCGCACCGGATTGAATAGCGCAACATCGCGAGATGACCATTTATCCAATTTCACTTAAATAAACCCGTAATATCAACAAAAAGACAACAATTTCCATTGCCGGCGAAGCATGCTAACAGACATAGAGCGCGTGTGCCACGGACGATTGTCGCTCTAATGTCGACCGGTGCAGAGCTCTTTTCGAGTGGCCGGAATTAATGTGCTAGTTGCGTTTTTTGTGGGCAGTGTGTAATAAGTATTTCACTAGTGTTGCAAGCGTCGCATTCTCTCTGACCGCTGGTAATTGCTGTAATACAGTTACGATTACGCTCTTACTACTGGTCAGCTGTTACTTTCAGTTGAAGTAGTCTGGATAATCCAGTTTGAATGGAATATTCAACGCTAGTACCTAACCATTTTATAATCACGTCGAATTCATGTTCCATTCAAGTTAAAACTGCCTTTTCCGTTGAATGAACTCAAAAAAAATAGAGGAGCTTGTGAGTAAGGCCGATTACATCGATTAGTTATTTCTATAAGTGCGGGCTCCAGCCTAATAAATAAAACTTGTAAGGGTCAAATCGTGCTCATAAATAACTCTTAGAGTATGCCCATTAAAATTTAATCACTCGTTATGATTGAATTTATTGGTTTTGTGGTATTGACTAAACTTGTTGTGTGCTAGAGGTAGATGTTACTTTGTTTTATAGAGAATAGCTATCCGTGCGTTTACATTAATTTAATAGCTATGCGAGTGTTTACATTTAATACTTTCTTTATCTGTAGGTAACTATTGTATATTTTGATAGGCGCTATTAATTTATTGATTTGTTTGTAGTGTGGTTGAGTTACATTACTTCGGAACACAATTTTAAACCATTATTTTATAACCTTTATGTTTTATACCCATCGATATCTTTTTTATCCCGTGCAATGCTGAAATGGTCCTCTAGTAATTTATAAATTAAATTATAAAGTAATTTATAATTACTATGTATTTAACCAGATTCAGCGGTTTACTAGTCCAAGTTAATCACTTGGACTGGTAAACCGCTGAAACTGGTGGGCCTGGAAGCCCTCTCCAATATACTTAGGACAAAAAAAAAACAACCGACTTCCAAAAAACAGTATAAAGTGAAAAATAATATAAAAAAAAGTTTTTAGTTCTGAAAAGTACTGTTCAGCTGCATCCGGTTAGACTGGATGCTGACGCTAAAATAGTTGGGACTTTTGTTTACTTTAATTTTTACCCGTAATTTTAGTTTAAAAATGGAGCCACTGAACTGATTTCTATAAAATTCCTATAAAACCAAAATGAAAGTATGAACAATGCTAGACATGACGCGATTACGGAACTTAAATTCAGTCTCTTGATTATAATTTAATGGTGTGTAATAGTGGTTGTCCTATGTTAAACTTCAATGCTGTAAATTTTTGAGGAATTCCTCAATTGCCTATGGTCTTCATCATCAGATTTATTGCAAACCATCATTTTAAACCATATAGGTGCGATGTTCTCATCAATATAAATAAATTAATTCCAAGCACAATGTTGCTACTGTTAACCGTTGAGGAGTTCCCTTAACTGTCCTTTGTCTTCACCATAAGACCCCTAATGATAATCCCAATACGTCTAGGTGTAAAGCTCTTATCAATACAAATTAATCAAGCACAAATACAAGGTAGCTGCTGTGAATCGTTGAGGAGTTCCCTCGACTGTCTCTCAGCTCCATCATCAAATCTACTGCAGACCTTCATTAATTTAATTTAATTTATTAATTTCTCTCTTCGCAACATTGGTTTAACAATATTTTACTTATACTCTACCATTGGAAGAGACTGGTGCCTGAAGTAGGTTTTTGAAGAAGTCTGTGTTACAGGTGACCAACCAGGTCACCATTATAACCCATATGAGTGCAAAGTGCTCATGAAAATATAAATGAATTAAGTCCAAACACAAGGTAACTACAGTAAGCCGTTGAAGAGTTCCCCGAACTGGCCTTTGTTTTCATCATCAGAGCCTTAAGTACAGGTAGAACCTATCTTCTTAGGTGTAAAGTTCGTATCAATACAAATTAATCAAGCACAAACTCAAAGAAGCTGCTCTGAATCGTTGAGGAGTTCGCTCAACTGTCTAGGGTTTTCATCATCAGATCTACTGCAAATATTTATTTTAACCCACTCGGGTCTAAAGTACTCCTTAATATAAATGAATTAAATCCAAACACAAAGTAGCTACTGCAAATCGCTGAGGAGTTCCCGTAACTGGCCTTTATCTTCATCGTCAGAGCCCTTATGACAGTCAGAACCACCGAGGTGTAAAGTTCTTCTCAATACAAATTAATCAAGCACAGACACTAAGTAGCTGCTGTGAATCGTCCAGGAGTTCCTTCGACTGTCTCCCGGCTCTATCATCAGATCTACCCCAAACCTTTATTACATCGTAGTGCCTTAAAATACTTAATGAAAATACATAGAAATACACTAGTCACCCATACGATTTTTGAAACTTCCCTTTGATATCTCTGGTCTTCCATCATCAAATCCTGACCTGGTGACTATGGGACCAACTGGAAAGTATACCCTTTCAAACAAAAAAAGAATTTTGCAAATCGGTCAAGGTGTCTTCGAGTAATCAGGGAACATACATAAAAAATAAAATATTTCGACGAATTGGGACTTTTTTTGAAGTCGTTTAAAATGAGAGTCTCCGAGAATCAAAGTATATTTTATTATAATGTGCCAACTCGTACAACCTACTTAAATTCAATTGAAATAAACTGATCATGTAATAAATTTTAATTCTCTTATGTAAGTTCGGTTCAATAAATACTGATCAACTCTATAATAAATAAATGTCGCAATTCATTATTTTTGATTTACATAAATAGCATAGAGTTATACGGGTACGAAAATAAAATTATTGAATACTCATTGACAGATGATAATTATTTATAGTCCTGTCATCGTCGTCTGAGAAAAATAATTCCTTTGCACACGTTTCCCGCATGTCGCACGAGTCATGACTCATAGGCCAAATCTACCCTTATACAGGGATTTTTAGTGCGGGTAAAAAAGGTTACTCAGTATCCACAACAGAACAAATCTTCATCATTGGTTAAAAAAAATCATCTTTTTGTCCGCCCTAAAATCAGCAAATGATAGACACCAATTATTCTTATCAATATCGTAGTATTAGCATATGCTCGTACAGCGCGCTGCCGCCGCCCGTACCCCGGACGCCCTCCTCGCTCCTCCTCATAGCTCATTGCAACATCGCACGACAGTGACTCACGCGCACGCTGACCTGACGGTGTGATTCAATATTTAGCGCGCAAACTTCGCTGCCACAGTTAACGGGCACAGTTAATGGATGTCCACTGCTGGACAAGGGCCTCCCCCAAGGCTTCCCACGCTGACCGGTCTCGTGCTGCCCGCATCCATCGGCTTCCTGCGACCTTCACCAGGTCATCAGTCCACCTTGTTGGGGGCCTCCCTACGCTGCGTCTTCCAGTACGTAGCCGCCACTCCAGAACCTTACTGCCCCATCGGCCATCGGTTGTACGAGCAATGTGCCCTGCCCACTGCCACTTAAGTTTAGCGACTCGCAGAGCTATGTCGGTGACTTTGGTTCTTCTGCGGATCTCCTCATTTCTGATTCGATCACGAGCTGCGTTTACGAATTGTGAATCTCTTAAAAACTTGTGATTTTTATTTGTGGGGTGAAGTCAAACGACGGGTGTCAGTGGAAGAGGCTCAAAGCCTAGGTGACCTAAAATCTAGGATTATAAATGCTTTTGACGAAGTGAAAAATGACACTAGTGTTTTAAATAAACTAAATGACAATTTATTTAAACGTGCACGTTTATGCCTACAAAGAGGTGGACTACATTTTGAACAATTATTAAAATACAATGATTGATTTAAGATTAATTGACATTATTTAGGGTTTTTTTATGTTTTTGATTGAACTTTATTGTACATAAGTAGTTGATTCCAATTTTTTAAATACGCCTAAATGCAGAAGTATGGACGCCAGCAGGTCAACCTACCCGAAACTGTCAAACTTTCCCAATCAAACTTGAACCATAATGCTTTAGCGATAAAGTTGAAAAACTATTAAAGAAATCTGAGAGATTATGGTAGCTTGATGTGCGGCAACTGCGATGCGTTGACGTGATGCCAAATATTTTGAATTCATTACGTTTTTAGTTTTTAAAATACATTGTACTTAGTCTCTAATTTTGTGTTCACAAAATTGTGCCACACAGCTACACTTTAAGGAAAAAAAATTGATTAGAATGAAAAATAACGAGCGTTGACCTAAGGTAATAGGCCGGGTCGGTATTAGGCTGCCTGTGATGTTCCCGCCGTCCGCACTCCGAGGAACATGAATGACAGCGCGTGCGGTGACCATAACATCAATTTCAAAATAAACATCTTTCGTTATCAATAAGATTTTTTTTGTAATAAAACATATCAAAGTAATAATATTTTTATCTATAAAACTTATTTAACTCTATATTGACAAAGTTTGCGCACTAGAAACATTCTGGCAGAGTTATGAGAAGACAGCAGGGCGAGGTTGACTCCTCAAGATTGATTGACACAAATTGATGACAGAGGTGAGGGGTGAGGAGATAGGAGATATTTCCTTCCATCATCACCATTTCAGCCGAATGACGTCCACAGGGTTCTCCAAGGATCTCCACGATGACCCTCCTACGCCTCCCGCATCCAGCGGTCCTGCATCCCGTCGGTACCAGCTATCATCTTTATTCCTGGATCTAAGCCAGTCGTTGTAGGTCGTCAGAAACTCTGACATTAAATCTTACCAAGGGTTACCAACAACTGGGTTGTGTATGTATGATAGTCAGTCGTGACCGGCGTCCTCAACATAGTTAGTAAAAAGCTGAACTTTTACTAATTCAGCTAAGCTTAGGAAAAACTTAATTCAAGGGGAAACACAGATAACAACTGGGAATTTACAGGGAAACATTTATACCACAAAATTCGTTCCAGGTTTTCAAAGACTGTTCTTTCTTTAAAAACTTCGTTTTCTTCAGAACCTTAAATAATCGCGATCTCTTTAAGCGGGCTAAGGGGTTCATTTTATTTTATTCATTATCAGTTTTTCGACTCGACCTCAGGATATCAGATTCTCTAAACACCAGCAACATACCACAACTATGATGTAGAAATGAAATTATGTGAAAATTAAATTTTTTAACATTATATTATATAAATCTGAAACATCATAAAATTCCACTGAAATATATATTTATTAAGAATATATCAATTATCTGTACAGACCGTACCTATATATAATACAGCTAAATAATGCTTTACAACTAAATAAGAGCCACTGAAGGATTCAGGCATTACTTTGAAGGACTAGAGGACTAACTGTAAGCCATCATGAGTCCACTGCTAAACATGGGCCTCTTCTACCGCGGGTCTTTTAATTTTCGGCACCTCTCATACAGCTGACAGTAGCCACGCTGTGAAGACAGTCACTACACTAGCTTATAGGCGTCCTATCTTTTATGTTTGCCATAGAAATCATAAAAAGTCATCGGATCCACTTTTGTTAAAAGAACCTCTTCTTTATTGTTATAAACTAGTGCTTGACCGCGACGGGATCGCGGTACTAATGGCAAGCACTGATGTAATCGTAGATGGTAAAGCGTACTAGTTTATTGAGTGCCTATTCACTCTCTGACTGCCTCAGATAAATTGTTCCAGTTCAGTTCGATGTTTGTCCAGATCGTGGCAGTGTCAATAACGTTAGGGTGGGTACCTACTCGTTGGTTACGCCACAATATCGGCGATAAGTCTCTTCTTTGAAGAGTGGCTAAAGAGGCGCCACCGCACCCTCACCTACCTCCTGACGTAGGTCCTCATCAGACGACTTTTCGGGAGGTTCCTGTTCCAGATAAGGCGGAAGGAAACCCCAGGATGTCATAGCTGTGTACAGGGGTTCGCCCCGGTGACACGGTGAAACATACGACAGAGGCTTGAACGAAGTAACGCAGTGTTCTCGTGACGGCCATCCACAGTGACGACCCTGATCCAGTCCATGGTCTGGAGCGAGAGTGCATGGCAGGCCGTCTCCTGCTTCTGGATGGCTCTTCGGATACTGGTAAAGGAGGAAGCGGAGCGCGAGCAAGAGCGGGAATATCAGCAACGTCAATATCAGACGTCCTTATTGGGGGACAACAACAAACTCCCGACCACAAAATGTATTTATTTAATTCAAACATACATGGTCGACAACATTTGTTGCCGGCGCCTCCGTCACCTCGAAGACCCTCACTTCTCGTCCCTATGGCTGTTGGTTGACACTGGTGTGGACAAAATTATTTACACTTGTGTCTACCGATCGCACAGCGGTGATCAGGAGACAATTCGATTATTTGACCACCTCAGTGAGGCTGCTGACAATGCGCTGCACCGGCGCCCTGAGGCACACTTCGTTGCTCTGGGGGACTTCAACGCCTGCCATCAGGACTGGCTTTTTCCGTACCAGAGGACCGACCACGCTGGGAGAGAAGCGCGAAACTTCGCGCTTTCAATGGGCCTTTCCCAGTTGGTAGAGCAAGCGACTAGGGTGCCTGATGTAGTTGGTCATACCGCCAATTGTCTAGACCAGTGATTCCCAAAGTGGTCCAGGTGGACCCCCAGGGGTCCACGGGAGACTTGCTGGGGGTCTACGTAGGCGTGAACAAAAATGGGGGTCCATAAGATGTTAATGGGGGTCATCATCATCATCATCTCAGAGTTTATTCCCGGTTGCATACGCGGCTTTCGCGTTGGAGCCCCGGGGTCCGCTTTCTTGGTCAATTTCCTCCATTTCGCGCGATCTTTAGCATCCTGTGGTGTGAGATTGTTGGCACACATGTCATCTCTTACAGCCCCAAGCCAGCAATTCTTTAGTCTACCCCGCTTGTTCCGGCCAACGGCAAAACATTTGTGACCCACGTAACATGCCGGTTTTCGTAAGACGTGACCGTACTAACGTAGATGACCCTCCTGAGTTTGTCCGCTATATCACGGACATGAAGACTGCTATGGATGCGGGAGTTCCTGATGCGGTCCTTCCGCGTAACACCACACATTCATCGCAGCATATTCATCTCCGTAACACGCAGCTTCTGCTTGTGTAGCTCAAGCACAGATCACGCCTCACTGCCATACAGGAGAACAGCTCTAATGATGGTCTTATAGACCTGCCCCTTAAGCTTAACCGGCATTTTGGGGTCACAAATGACACCTATCACCTCACGCCATTTTGCCCAAGCTGCGGAAATATGTGCCCTGACGTCGCAATCAATGTCGCCGGACGCGTGGAGTACAGACCCCAAGTATTTAAACTGGTCTGTGCACTCGACCATATCACCGCCTATGCGCACAGACATGGGGTCTGTCGTGTTGCTACCCATATACACGGTCTTCGCCACATTGAGTTTCAGACCTCCGTTATCGAGCGAGTCCTTCCACACATTCACACGTCGCACCAACCAATCCCTGTCCGCGTCCGCCAGCGCGAAATCATCAGCATACATAAGCAACCAAGGAGATTGCTCATGTGAATCCCTGATGCTATCCGACAAGACGCAGAGGCGTGTTCTTCGATCTGTATCTCTCCATGGCGATCCTTAGTACGAAGATAGGATCCATGGTTCCGTACCCTGGACGAAACCCATATTGACACTCCGAGACAGCACACTCCAGCCGGATCCGGGAGTCTATAATCCTCTCATAGATCTTCATGGTGTGGGACATGACCTTTATACCGCGATAGTTGCCACACTCCTGAACTAAGCCCTTACCTTTGAAGACTGGAGTAATAATACTCAGTCTCTATTGGCTCGGGATTTTGCCGATCAGCAGCACGCGGTTCAAAAAGCTAGTTAACATGCCCACACCGCGACGACCCATCGCCTTCCAAGCCTCAATGGGGACTCCGTCAGGTCCGCCAGCTTTCTAATTCGCCATGCGACGAAGAGCCGTATGGACTTCCTCAGGCGTTATCGGGGGCACTAATCTATGTTTTGGAGGGAGTTCCGGTGTCTGCACCACTTATTCAGCAGCTCGTGGAAGTACGAGCGCCATCTTTCCTTCACCGCGAGGTTTTCGCATAGTAGGTTGCCAACAGGGTCTGTTACACAGCGGCACATGGATATATCCTGTGCCGCTTTGACTCTAGAACAAGCCAACTTGTAAATGAGCTTTTACCCCTGAGACGATTCCAACTTCTCGTAGAGCGGTTGCAAGTGGTCTCGTCTGGCTCTGGCTACAGCTCTTTTAGTGACACGTTTGGCAACCTTGTATGCGTCGTGATCTTCAGGGGATCCGGTCGCTTGTCACGATTTAAAGAGGGCTTTCTTCACCTTAGCCTCCCTCTGGACTGTGTCGTCCCACCACCAGGTCTCCTTGTCACGTTCGCGGCCGCACTTGGAGACGCCGAGCACCACCCGCACCGCCCAAGTAATAGCTGCCTGGATCCTGTTCCAGTGTTCTTGAACAGGTTCCCCATCGGTACCGGCGCACTTATCACCAATAACCGACGCAAAATCCTGGGTCCTGTTTTCAACCAGCAGCCAGCACCGGATCTGGCGCGGGCAGTGCTCTACACGTCTGAGTTGGACCTTTACGCATAAATCCATGACAAGGAGACGGTGTTGTGCAGTGAGACTTTCTCCGAGTATGACTTTGCAGTTGGCTACTTTACCGATGTGGTGTCTCCTAGTTAGTAGAAAGTCGATCTGGGTATCACGTCGTCCGCTCCAGTAGGTGAAAGGGTGCTCCGGTAGGTGACAAGGTGCTCCGGAAACCAGAGCACCCTCAAATCCTCATGTTAATAGCAATTTAAATGTACTCCATTCAAGAGATGTGAAAGATGCAATGATCGATTAATGATTAGATATTATAGATTTATGTACAGCTATTACGAACGTGATTTTAAATTATTAATGACATCAATCTTGCTGTAATTAATGCTATTTTACGCACGCATTTGTTCTCTCTGTACGGTATTCATGCACTGAATTGAGGTAATGGTCTAAATTCAAATTAAATAACTCAGATGTTTCGTACTTTGTTTAGCGAGTCTTTTTAACCCTGTTTTGTATGAAGGAAATTGATAAAATAAAACACCTGAAAAAAAATCGTGCTACAAAAGATTTATTAACTTTTACTTCCACCCGGAACTCTTATTACTGCTCCCATACGATTCATCATCACTCGTATAAGATTTTCGATCAAATGTTTTGGTATTTCATTCCATTCCTCTCAATCAAATGTCAAAAACTAAACGTCAAAGTCTACAGAAATTAGACATACCTATTTCTTGACGAAGCACATCCCGGACATCAGCTTGTACGAGATTAGTATTGCCCTTAAACAGCTGAAATACACAAGGCACCGGGTGAGGACGGAATCACAGCAGAGCTTCTGAAAGTGGGCGGAACGCCGGTACTAAAAGTCCTTCAGAGGCTCTTTAATTCGGTCTTGCTCGAGGACGTGACGCCTGAGGCATGGAACGGGGGCGTGGTGGTCCTGTTCTTTAAAAAGGGTGATAATACCCTTTTGTGTAAAACTACACGCCGATCACGCTCTAAGGAAGAACATGCCAGTCGTAGCGAAGCACTATTTTATAATATAAATATATGTATGTTTAGGTTAAGGTGTATGGGCCTGCATCGCCTGAAATAAATAAATAAGCTGTTTTCGAGGGTGATCACGAATCGTCTTGCAAAGAAGCTCGATGCTTTCCAGCCTCCGGAACAAGTCGGGTTCCGAAAAGGCTATAATACCATAGACCACATACATACGCTGCAGCAGGTTGTACAGAAGACCAATGAGTTTAATTGGCCACTATGTTTAGCGTTTGTGGACTATATGAGAAGGCCTTTGATTGCGTCGAAACTTGGCCTGTGCTCCAGTCTCTCCAGCGATGCCGCATTGACCATCGGTATATCGAAGTGTTGGAAGTGCTTATACAGCAACGCCACTATGACAGTACGAGTACAGGAGCAGAGTACGAAGGCTATTCCACTACAGAGAGGGGTGAGGTAGGGAAACGTTATATCCCTGAAACTGTTCACCGCTGTACCGGTAGGTACGTTCAAACTCCTGGAATCGAAAGGGCTGGGCATCAATATGAATGGCGAGTATACACTCACTCACCTTTTGCCGATTTGCCGACGATGTTGTCATTATGGCGGAGTTGCTGGAGGACTTGAATATCATACTCAACGAATACAATGGGGTTTCCCAACAGATGGGCCTTAAAATGAACATGGACAAAACGAAGTTTATGTCGAATGTCCATGTTGCACCATCACCGGTCTATGTTGGGAGCTCCATCCTTGCAGCTGTAGATCAGTATATATATCTGAGACACCTGATCCAGATTGATAATTTCAGCTTTAAGGAAGAGGTTTTTCGACGGATCCGACTTGGCTGGGCAGTGTTCGGGAAGCTCCTTAGTGTCTTCTCATACAAAATACCTCAGTGCCTAAAGACAAAAGTTTTTAACCAATATGTGTTACCGGTGATGACATATGGATCAGAAACGTGGTCCCTCACTATGGGCCTCATAAGAAAGCTCAAGGTCGCACAGAGAGCTATCGAGAGTGCTATGCTCGGTGTTCCTTTACGTGATCGAATCAGGAATGAGGAGATCTGTAGAAGAACTCTGAAGTAGCAGTAGGCGGGGCACATAGCTCGTAGAGCCGATGGGCGATGGGGCAGCAAGGTTCTTGAATGGCGACCACGTACCGGTAAGCGCAGCGTCGAACGCCCACCGAGTAGGTGGTCGGATGATCTGACCAAAATCACAGGGAAGAGCTGAATGCATGCCGCGTCCAAAAATATTTTTTAGAAAACCTTGGGGAGGCCTATGTCCAGCAGTGGACTTCATGTGGCTAAAATGATGATGATTTCTTGACAGACTAAAACTGAGATCAGACTGAAACATTCATAAAATTAGTAGAATTAGCCCTCAGATGACAGACTAGATGCAATCTTTTAGCCTCAAGATGCTGACTCAGCCCAGAATCCAGCAATAAATAAATAATTATTTATTTTCAGCTTTGTACAGGTACATATTTATTATAATATTTTGCTTAATTCTAAATAGTGCTGATGTATAATTTGCCTGAACTAGGTACAATCTGTACTACAGGCGGTTTTTTTTTTTTGCAATAAATTAACAATAAAAATCTAGGACACAACGGAAGTATACAGTGTTATTATTAGTTACATATTACTTGCCATATTAATATTAGTTAAGTAATTTAATGATTATCTCTAAATTTATTTACATACTGTAAGTGGGTCTTCAGCCTGGTCATATGACAAACCTTGCAGATAATTAGAAATAACTTTCAAAAATAATTCAAATTATAAATATTTAATACTTTATTTAATGTATTGTATAACTAGGACCCTAAGAACGTATAGAATGTGTGTGTAAATGCATACTTAGAGATAGCGATTGTGCTGCACACTATGTCATTCCGCCTTTTGTTAATTATATTAGCGTTGTAAGTAAGCATACCTTGTAAGCTGTTTTAGTATTATGTGCAGTACCTATATAAATTTGCCAAACTGACAAAACTTTGCAGGATTTAAATAACTGGTAAGAAGGAAAAAGGAAAGGCAGTGGATTTGTTACTTTTAGAACAGCTCTTTGTACACGTTCCAGGGAGAGAAGGATAGATTTTGATGTTATGCAATACTGAAGTATATATTGACATAGACAAAAACAAACTTGTTTTACTAAGTTAGTATCTGCAATCGAGCACAGTTTTTTGAATACAAACATCAGTTTACATACTCTTGTAACTAAATTTTCAATATGTTATGTTGTCAAATCAAGACTCCTAAGATATTTGAGGCATTTTGTTTCCTGGGTTCTTAGGACAGGTACAAGAAATGATAGACGGTTTGTTACAATGGTGAATATGTATATATTTTGTTGAATTGAATAGTGAAATGAATATATTTCATTTCTTCAGCATTCAGTGTTAATAGATTACAACGAAGCCAGTTAAAAATGGAGTTAAAGCCTGCCTGTGCTACTCTATACAACTCGCAAAAAAAAGGTGAAAATAATCGCAGTGTCATCGGAGTATGATATTATTTTGCCATTTACTATATCAATGTATATAGACCAAGGATGCTGCCTTTTGATATGGTTTGTTTTAAATAGATAGAGTGATTGAAGAGGAAGGTTTATACGTATAATTAGATACCTTAAATACTGAAGAAATACTGTTATTTTTGAGGTGTCTAATGTGATGTCGAAAATAATTACAATTTTTCCGCTTACATGCAAACGCAGGCTGAACCCTAAGAGATTTATCAAAATAATGTACTAAGCATTGTACACATTGAAAAGGTCTACAGAAATCTCCACGATGGTATATGTCTATCTCTTATATATTATATTATATAGATATCCCACAAAATACATTCTTTTGTCTTTTACTTTTTTCGACTAATAATGAATAATTTTCGAAGCGATTTTAATCAATTCAGCATTAATCCTTATCCAATTAAATACCTTAAATACTTTGTTGATTTAATATAGATTTTTTGCAGCATATGATTTAAATGAATATTATCGAAGATATTACAGATTTAAAATGACGTACTTACTACTATTGAATTCTTACTTCATTGCCGCCGCCTATAAATGACGTCATGAATATACATATGAATCTAATGGACATCCATGTTGCAGAGGTGGATGCAGCTCCACGCTAAGTTTTAAGTTAATTTTATGTATATTTGTGTCTGTAACCTACTAACACTAGAAGTTAACTCCGGTCTAAAATAAAAGTATTCTATTTAATAATTATTAAATAAATACAATCATGTCACTTGTTTATTGAAAATACATTGCGCATTAGTTTCTTTTTTCTATAAATACCACTTCAGGAATATTTATTTTGAGTCTACAATTGCGTAGTAATTATAAACATTACCTTCAAGTATTCATTTAAAAATGCTATGTATTCTTGTATTATTGATTAAGATCAACAGCAATTGCGTCAACGTGAGGTTGTACGATACCTCGATTGCGCTAAGCTTCCGCTACACCGACGACGCTGCTACGCGCCGTACCAGCTACACCGACGACGCTGCTACGCGCCGTACCAGCTACACCGACGACGCTGCTACGCGCCGTACCAGCTACACCGACGACGCTGCTACGCGCCGTACCAGCTACACCGACGACGCTGCTACGCGCCGTAATAGCTACACCGACGACGCTGCTACGTGCCGTAATAGCTACACCGACGACGCTGCTACGCGCCGTACCAGCTAAACCGACGACGCTGCTACGCGCCGTACCAGCTACACTTTTTAATTGTAAGTGTAGCTGGTGCTAGTCGCCGTAACAGTTACACTTACTGCTACGTGCAGTACCAGCTACACTAACTCTATGCAGCGCACACGCCATTGAATTTAACACATAGATACCTACCAGTTATATAAAATAAAATAACTTCAAGAATTCACGTCAGTTCAAACCACACATTTACTTCGCATTTATTAATAATTATTTGCTGGCCATCACAGCAATGATTGACCTTGCTTCTATTTTATTTAAATTGTAAAAAGACCTAGAATTATAAATAAACAGTTTCGTAGCCCAGATTAGCTTGCCCACAAACTAAAATAAATTTAAGCTCATTGTATCCTTCTTTTTTTCATTTCTTTATGAAAAGGTCAGAAGATAAATAAAGGCAAAGCAAGGTCTTTGTGAACACTTAAATAGAGGCTACTGTAACTAACCTAAAATAAATAAATAAAAAAATTATGATGAAGACCTTTATAGAAGTAGAATCTGCACCTAATTATGCATATATTATAATATAATCAATATTAGCACATTGGTCAAGTCAGTGTTCAGCTGACAGACACGGCGGCAACGAGCTGCGATGACGCCTTTTGTCTTATACACAAAATAAATTAATATTCATTAAGAGCAGAAGAAAAATATTATCAATAGCTTAGTCCTGTCAAATTAGTCAGCTCCCGATTCATGTATTTTTAGTAGGCATGTTCTTAATGACGTCTAATTCGTCTATGCATTAGGTATCATATTTTGCTGGGCATGCATTCTCTTGCCCTCATTCAAATTTATTTATTTTTTTACTATGAATTATAAACTAGAGCTTGTCCACAATCCCGCCTTATGCAGTGACTCAATCGTTGATGGTAAAGCGCACTAGTTTATAAAGAGCCTATTCACTCTAGCCTTGAAGACACTCAAATTTTAGTTCGACGGAAACATCACCACTGCCAAATTGTTCACGTCCCTCGATGTACGCGGTATAAAAGAGGAGGCAAAACGCTTCGTCCGGATCGTACTGGTGTTAACAACGTAAGGGTGGAAACTTGCCGTAAGACGGTTCGTCCAATGGTGGAACGGAGATGGAGGAATTAAATCACGCAATTCCCTCGCACACTCACCAAAATGCATCCTGTAGAACACCAAAAAAGCTGGCTACTCTACGCCTGTGCTCTAGGCTTTGGAGACCGTTTGAGTTAAATCTGGTTCATCAAACAGCTTCTTCGCACGCCTCTCCACTGTATCCAAAGTGGCCAGGTGACAATTTGCAGCACCAGCCCAAATGTGGCTGCTCCACACACAAACGGACCTGTGCTTTGTACATACAAAATTAGAACCTGCCCTGGGGTGAAGTACCGCCGGACCATTGCGATAACGCCAAGTTTTCTCGCAGCCACCTTGACTTTGGACCCAATGGACCGTCCAAAGTAAGATTCGAGGAAATCTCAACTCCCAAAAGCTGATGGCGGTCGATACACTCCAAGAATACATTCCGAAAAGTAGGAGCCAAGGTAAACGGTCTCCTTTTGGCGGTGGAAAGACACGCCTGTGTTTTGGCGGCATTGAATGCTGCAGGTTTGGCATTCGGGGACTGTCTGTAGTGCATTAGTCGACAAGGGCTCAGATGAGCATCCGTCGACAACAACTCGGATGGACCGTTCAGTCAGGAAGTCTTTTACTCAGCTAGTCAGGCCAGAGGAAATGCCGTACGCTAGAAGCTTACTCAAAAGGCTAGCATGCCATACCCGGTCTAAGGCCTTCGAGACATCAAGGGAGACAGGAATCGTTTCCTAATTTTTCTTGAGGGCCTCGCCCCACACGTGAGTGGCATACACTAGTAGGTCCCCAGTTAACCGATTGCGGCGAAACCCGTACTGTCGGTCACTGAGGAGATCATTACCTGCCAGGTATGCCAAGAGGCGCGAGTTCAATAAACGCTCCATAATTTTGCAAAGTATGAAGGTTATCGAAATCGGCCGATAGTTAGTAGGATCGGCACGACTACCCTTTTTGGACACATCATGGCTGCACGTCGGCAAGCTGCCAGGACTTGGGCACTATACCAGTCCTAAATGAGAGGTGATACAAGCGCGTGAACACAGGAGACAACTAGGGTGCATATGCCTTAAGAACGAGCGCTGGTATACCATCCTGACCACTAGCCTTATTTACGTCCAGACGATACAGTACTCACAGAACCTCCTTGTTCTTAATGCGAACCTCTGGCATTGAAGTTCCGCAATGAGGTAAATTATGTGAATCAGCACTACCAGTATCAAGACGCGAATTATGGGCAAAGAGAGTCAATTCATTTGTGGTCGATGTAACGTTTAACAAAGAGAGCCAATTCATTTGTGGTCGATGTAATGTTTAACAAAGAGAGCCTATTCATTTGTGGTCGATGTAATGTTTAACAAAGAGAGCCAATTCATTTATGGTCGATGTAATGTTTAACAAAGAGAGCCAATTCATTTGTGGTCGATGTAATATGTACTTGTCTTCCATATTTCTCTATAAGACGTCATCTCTTCGTTAACCACCGCTTTGTTAAACATATCATCATTCTCACATTTCATCCATTTCATTCCTAATACATATTTCGCCAGGCCTAAACTAATATTTATCTTCTGTTGTATTCTTAATACAATATAATATTTTTTTTTAAATGCTCTGTATTTTTCACCTTAGATTGTGTAACCGGAGTCTGTATTATTATGTATTTTCAATATGTATTCACATTGTTTGTACAATATTTAGGTTTTACTACTTTTACCCCGCTTATTTACTATTTCATACCAATTCTGGAGGAAGAACCTCTTTCAAAGAACCAAGCGTGTATAAGCGCACTGATCGAAATAGTTATAATATTTTTAATAAATTCACGACTTCTTTAATAGAGAAGTATATTTCTAAGTGCTATACATATGTAAAGAAATCCCCGTCCGACACACAAGGATAATAAAGGTTATGTAAACACATTAACTCAACCAATTTTTTAATATAGTATAACTTAATATATCTTATAAATAGTATCATTGCTTTTGGTCAAATAATTAACTATCAGTAAATATTGAATCATTAGATAAACTAGAAATTAAAAAAAAACACCATTATTTACTATTTTTAACAATTAAGTTTTAAGTACGGATTACATAACCGGTCATTAGTAAAAAATATAACCTTCGAGCGGTCACACATAGCGACTTATAGAAACGAAACTAATGCGCTTTTCTCAAGAGCCATAAACCCCCTTCTCAGCACTGAGGGGCTCATTTTTGTAAGTAGGGGATGCTGACCCCATTGAATAAAGGTGCCAAACATATATTTTGATCAGTGTACTTATACATACAACAATTTTTACACATTTATACAATTTTTTGGTCAGGTATATATTTGTAGGTTTTCTATGGCTTGTCACACTCCATATTAGTATTAGCGAGATTTCACCTGCAAGATAAGAAATCATTTAACAACAATTATTATATAATATGTATAAATTATCATACATATGAATGTTGTTCCAGTTTATTGAGCGCAATGGTCAGAAGTGGCCCACAGATGACGGCCTCGACTTACGAGGTCTATACCATAGAATCGAATCTAGGTAATCGCTTAATTTTGTGTAAATAATTTCATCGCCACTGCTCGCAAAAAGGTGAAGGAAACATCATCAATTAATCGGTATGTCCTAGAAACATCATCAATTAATCGAAATGTCCTAGAATCAAACACTTGTGACATCTACCCGCATCTGGCTTGCTTAGACGACAGCACTCCCTCTCGATAGGAACATTATGTACGTACATACAACTCGTGCCAGTTAACTATGCACACCTAGCTCTATGACGTCATTTGTAAAATATCACAATTATGTTAAAAAAATATAAACTACATTTTTTTATGTTCATAAAATGTCGTTATGATGATAACGTTTGATGATAAAGTTATGATGATAACGTTATGATGATAACATTATGATGATAACGTTATGATGATAACGTTATGATGATAACGTTTGATGATAACGCGTCATAATACTACATCATTTTACTCATGACGTTTTGCAATGAAATTGTTACATATGGAACGTTGGTACAACTAACAGGCTTCATTAACGCGTCGAAAATGTAGAATCAATAACAACAGGGGATTTAAACTGTATTTAGACAATAATAACAAAGATGCTATCGCTACTCATTGATTACGGCGTATGCGAGGCGGCGTGCGGGGAAGCGGGAGAGGGGTCAAATTCCAGCGAGGTGCCCAGTTAACTTGCGCGAGTTATAGTTACTTTGTCACATCCATGTTCTAGCCCTGAATTCGAGTCATAGATAGAACACGTCTACTAATAACATTTAAATTGTTGTTCTGTAGGCCTAGTATGAGTTTTCAATACGAAGCTCGATCGTCGATATCGAGCGCGTTTGGCGCTCTCATTGGTTGAGAGTTCTTACGACCTTGAAGCGGGCCAATCGCTGAGTCAAACGCGCTCGATATCGACGATCGAGGTTCGTAATGAAAACTCATACTAGGCCTACTGTACTCTAAGAGTAGCGATGGGCGATTCCGAGATGTTTTATTTATAATAATATTTATTCAATCTTTCGCACATGAAATGTGTTGAGCTCTACCAGTCAACCAAAGGTGGTGAAGAGATAAGACGGAAGGTGCTTTCGTTTGAAAAAAAAATTGTAAAGAAAGAAAAAAAACTTCTTAACACTATTAAAAAAAATACTTAAATAAGCTAAATATACATAAGTACTATTACCAAAATATATTCTTATAATATATACATACAAAACTGAAATTTGGGAGAGAGGAGTAGCAGTAACTCTACCCTAATTGTTGCGAAAATAACTCTACAATTTCCGCTTAAATGCAAACCGAGTGGTGGCCATCCTGATATCAAGAGGAAGCGCATTCCACAGAAGAATGGATTGCATATGAAATGAAGAATGAGCAAAGTCAAACGTATGTGAAGGACAGAGTAAGAAAATCAAAGTCTGCACAAGCATGGTTTTCGTTTTAACGGGTAAAAATGTCCTCAAACGATACGAGGTTTTATCATTCGAAAGAATCGGAGTCGTTAAAATAAACTATCGATTCAACCATCGACTCGCCTTTCTACTAAACAATCGTAATGTTTTTCGAATGTTTCGAGTCAATGGAATCAACCGATGGATTTCAATTGTTCGAATCATCGAGTCTCGTTCTACTCGATGAACGAGGGAGTCGAAGGAGGTCAGTCGATTGCATGCATTGAGTCGAGGTGTATGTCAGAGTCAAGTCGTGCGAGCCGCACGTAAACTGTGAACATTTATTTATACCTTCACTTACGATGCACTGTTTTATTTTTAGCAAATTTTTTACCCGACAGATTTTACATTTAAATTTATACATGTCTAATTAATAAAAATAAAACAGATTCAATAAAATCCCTTGATATGTATTATTATTTTATTTTTACGACTCCTTCTATCTAATAGGGATGTATCCAAGGTATGAATATCAAAAAAAATAATTAGTCCGTCTTATAGATAATAAAAAAAATTAAGACCCATATTTTTTATTTTGTCGAAATTACCAAAAATTACTGAGATATAGCGTATTAAAGTTACGAAGTGGGGGCTAATTACGCCACGCCATGGTATATTTTGTACGACGGCGTGACGTCATGCGATATTTCAAATCAATATATCTTCCTAAGTATTTGAATAAAAGAAAAAATAAAAAATACGTGTTCAATATTTTTTAGAAATCTATCTGATGGACATTAAATTATTTTTTAGGATACAAGCCAATTATTCGTACGTACGTTAACTACTAACTTTATTTATTCCCGCTGCGGTACTGCATATTGTCGACTGTTAAAAAAATAGTTTGGATTCGCAAACACAACCCAAGACAAGAACTCGCGTCTAAACCATTTTTTTTTTTTTATTAAAATATAAACCAGCGCTTGACCGCAATCCCGCTTGATGGTAAGCAGTGACGCAATCGTTGATGGTAAAGCGCACTAGTTTATTAAGAGCCTATTCACTCTAGCCTTGAAGACACTCAAATTGTAGTCCGACGGAAACACCGCCGCCGGCAGATTATTCCAGTCCCTCGATGTACACGGTATAAAGGAGGAGGCGAAACGCTTCGTCCGGATCGTAGAGGTGTTAACAACATAAGGGTGGAAACTCGCCGTACGACGGGTCGTCCAATGGTGGAACGGAGATGGGGGAATTAAATCGTGCAATTCCTTCGCACACTCCCCAAAATGTATCCTATAGAACACCGAAAGGCTGGCTACTCTACGCCTGTGCTTTAGGCTTTGGAGACCAACTCTTGTTACATCAAGGTCACCAATCAGCCTCTTCGCACGCCTCTCCACTGAATTCAAAGTGGCCAGGTGACACTTAGCAGCACCAGCCCAAATGTGGCTGCAGTACTCCACACACGAACGGACCTGTGCTTTGTACCACATTAGAAGCTGCCCTGGTGTGAAGTACTGCCGGACCTTTGCGATAACGCCAAGTTTTCTGGCAGCCACCTTGGCCTGGCCTTGGACTCAATGAACCGCCCAAAGTTTAGGTTCGAGGAAATCTCAACACCCAAAAGCTGAAGGCGGTCGGTACACTCCAAGGATACATTCCGAAAAGTAGGAGCCAAGGAGAACGGGCTCCTTTTGGCGGTGAAAAGACACGCCTGCGTTTTGGCGGCATTGAATGCTACAAGATTGGCATTGCCCCATTCGGAGACTCTCCACAACTGTGCTGTCATCTGCATACCCATAGATACCGGGCATCAGCAGATCGTTAATATGCAGCAGGAACAGAGTTGCAGAGAGAACAGACCCCTGAGGAACACCGGCATTAGTCGACATGGGCTCAGATGAGCATCCGTCGACAACAACTCGGAAGAACCGTTCAGTCAGGAAGTCTTTTACCCAGCCAGTCAGGCTAGGGGAAATGCCGTACGCTGGAAGCTTACTCAAAAGCTTACTCGTGAGCCCGTCGCAATAACAGACCGAGTTGTCCTCGAGTCCAAGTTGAAACAATCGAGGACCATCGAGATATTTGAACAATCGAAACAATCGCATAGGTTTCATGCGATTGTTTTGTGTCGGCATCGTGCATCGCTACCCTAGAGTAACCCGGTTTGATAATGAAGTCCGATTCGATATGGACTGATTTTACATGGTTTTCATTTATCTGAACATGATTATATCTGGATCTTAAAAATGGCTGTAACTTGTAAGTCTATTTCGGCCTTTTTTCTGTTTAAAAAAATAAAAAGTAAAAGTAAAAGTGTCTGTCTATCATACACTGACACTACTCACCTAATTCCTTCTATAGAGGGGAACGATATGACGAGTTGGCATACCCGTGATCTCCTGTGGGGGTACATCCGGGATCACGAGCGGGACGTCATCTGGTAGGAACTCCGGGATACCAATCCCGGAGACTGACTGGCTATGCTGCCCTGCAGGCGGTTGATTATGGATGTGCATGTGATGGAAGTGCTCATGTTCTTCTGTGGCTGCGAGGCTGTGCTCCATGTGGGGGTCCCGGTGTGTGTGGTGGTGGTGAATGGTCTTGTACACCGTGTGAGTGTGCTTTATCTTCTTCACCTTGTACGGCACGTGGATCACCACCTTTTTGTTGCGTCTGTAGATAGAAAAAAGTATTATTACAAGAATAGAATAACATCTCTATTGTTTCTTCGTTGACAAAAAGTTTGCATTTGTAGAATACGCGCAAGATAAGTCTGCGCGACACGTTTTCAATTACTTTCGTCATTATGATGGTAATTACTTAGTTTAGAAAATACGGAATACAGCACAACAAACGTCTAGATGGTGCCAAACCATCATAATTTGTATTTCCGCCGAACAATCATGAGTGACTCAGTACTCGATATTAATATTGAATGTTGTACAAAGAGTAGAGTGACGTGACAGTAGTAAGTAGCGCAAACCTTACAATCATCGGTACACCACATTCGCCGTTATGGTTATGGCATACGAATACGTTATTATATGTTTATATCAGTCGCGTGTTCTTACCGTAACATCACAATTTGCGATCGTTTGTGAGTCGTTCCGCAGACTGAGTACTTCTGATTGAGGTAACAACGAGTCAACGACACAGGTATGTTTACATATGATCATATAAACACAAATAAATCTATTGATTTCCCTGCTATCGAGTTCACGCTGCCAGTTAGCGCAGGAAATATTGCAAGATTTGTGAAAAAGATAGCGCACTGAGTATTTCGCCCTATTAACTATGAGAAAAATGCAAATAGAATATCAAGTTAGACGATTTAGTTCTTATATGAGAGTTGCATTCAGGCAAGGGCGGACAAGTGCGCGTCAAGATCTTAAAAAAAAGTGACACTGTGTCAAGCGACCTGCTATAAAAGTATCCGCTCTTTTCATCATCAACATCATCATCATCATTATCAACCTTTTATCGTCCCACTGCTGGGCACAGGTCTCCTCTCATACAGAGAAGGATTGAGCGTAATCACCACGCTTGCTCAATGCGGATTGGCGATTTCAGACTTAAAGTCCAAGTTTTCTCAAGATGTTTTCCTTTACCTTCAGTCATTAGTGTCCAAAATATACTTAGAAAGTACATATAACTTTAGAAAAGTTACATTGGTACTTGCCTGACCTGGAATCGAACCCGCGCACTCGTACTTGAGAGGCTGGTGTTTTAACCACTAGGCCACCACGACATTCAAATAATAATTCAAAATTAATGTTAATCAATCTTAAATAAATCACTGTATTTTAATAATTGTTCAGAATGTAGTGATGCGTCTCTCGCACCAAATGTGGGTTAAGAAAAGACCACCAATGATCGCCTGACCTGGAATCGAACCCGCGCACTCATACTTGAGAGGCTGGTATTTTAACCACTAGGCCACCACGATTTCCGCTCTTTTAGAACAAAGAAATTGCCGCTCATCAACTGACACAAGCCGCACTGTTCAATATAATATGTATGTTATATATAAATAAATAAATACGGACAAATCACACAGATTGAGCTAGCCCCAAAGTAAGTTCGAGACTTGTGTTATGGGATACTAACTCAACGATACTATATTTATAATAGATACATATATAGATAAACATCCAAGACCCAGGCCAATCAGGAAAAGTTCGTTTTCCATCATGACCTGGCCGGGGATCGAACCCGGGGCCTCAAGTGTTTTTTATAAAATGGGAAATCACCAAATGAGCTCTCTCGCTCTGGGTGGAGCAGAAGGTCGTGTCACACTATTACTGATTAAAATCCAGCCGTGTTCCTTCAGTTGCCTGTGCGCAGGCGCTACCGTATCTCTTTAAAACAAGGCTCGACCCTGGCACACACGTACCTAAGTCAAATAAGGACGAACGCGAAGATAATGTGCACCGGTGATTACTCCCATCAACCACATCATTTTCATTGTCACTTTTTAAAAATTACCAAATTTCGGGGAAATTGGAATTAATTCGCGGGAAAAAATTTAAGATTATTTCAAAATTCATTTGTATTGGTACTATGATGAATACGTAAAATTTTATATTATATTTGGTCATGTGCTTACCTAACCTTTATTATCCTTAAGGGTCGGACAGGGTTTTCTTAACATACTGTATAGTTTGATAGCAATTGTGCTACTTGTCCTTTAAAAAAATTGCAAAGATAATAGTTATCTTTGGTCGTAAACTAGTTTTGCCTAATGAGTGCATTAGAGTCAATAAATTAATTTTTTTCGTTATACAATGTCATAGTTCGTAATGTCATATTACATAAAATGGTGTCGACCATCTTGGATTTCATAAATGACGTCGAATATTTCTACAATAATGTTCGTAATGAAATTGCCTCTCCATTAGTGTAAAAACACAATCTATAAAATACTTACTCTTCGAGGAGATGCACGTATATGATAATTATTTCTCTTGTCTGTGGATTCGTTGTGGAATTAATTTAAAGGAATTATTTAAACATTATACTTAGTAAAAATAAAAGAAAATCTAGAATTTTTGAGCCAAGGTTATGAAGAAAATTTGTGTATTTTTTATAAGTTGATATTTCTTTTGGATAAGGAGTAGATAGCTCTGAAAAACTACATAAAAACGGGTTGCGCTGTGTTTTGGTCAGGGTTGCGCCTTAAACCAAAATTACGGATAAAAACACATAAATAAAAAAGGCGTCATTTTCTTGCTAACCTATTCCCAACATGTTAGCGGCAGCGTCCAGTCTGACCAGTACAGCTAATAAGCTAAGCAATACAGCTGAACAATACTTTATGCAACTAAATATTGTAAAATAAAAACTTTATTACTAAAGGAAACACTACAAGTGAAAAATAACTAATTTCGGAAGTCGGTGGCAAAAATGAATATATAGTATAATAGTACACGTTCATGGTCATGGCCTCCGGAAATGTAAATACCACATATACGCCGATGACTTCCTACTGTACAATTCTTTTACTCCAGAAGAATATGATACTGTCAACAAAGATCTGATCGAAGACCTTCGAAGGATCGCGGACGAAAACGAAATACATGGTAATTGACACAAGTCAGCAGATGGCTAATTTACCCACATTCACTTACACCTAATAAGCGAACCAATTGAGCGAGTTTCAGAAACTGTTTTCACCGCCTGAAAGTTCAGTACAAGATTAGACCTTACTTGTCCTAACAAACACTTCACATTCAAAATGAAATCGAGACGCAAGCTACATCTAGCGTGCCTTTTATTTGGTGTGGTTAAATACCAGAAACTGCACTACCTGTGCCGGGCGGCGGACATCGGTGAGGATTTCCCACCCCGAAAAAAAAGGGTAACACAATAGTAAAGGGTTTCAACTTGCTTGAATAACGTGTGTTTTGAGTTGGTTTTCAACTCAATAGTAATGTCGTGAGCGTGAAGCCATAATAAACAACGATTTCAATAAGAAGTACTACAAAAAACCTGCCAAGAGCGTGTCCGGCCACGCTCAGTGTTGGGTCCCGGAGTATCTCCCCAATCAAAAGAGTTAAATAAGAGATGAAATAGGCTATTTGTTACATTAAGTTGACCTACTAAGTAAGAAGTCATAAAAACCGGCGTACAATGAACTGTGATAACTAAAAAAGAGTTATAGCTTCCAATTTCTCATAGCCATCATAGCATCATAGCCAGCATAGCACCCCCATAGCTCATAGCCATCCTGACCATATCATTTCAGGAAAATATACACCGCCGTCGCTCGGGAATTTGTTGTTTTAGTAAACACATGTTCATTTTGAAATACCTATCCTTCTACATACCTAAAAAAAAGTCACTCCCCACTTTACGTGTATGGGGGTTTCACTTTACCCTAATAAAATACACACATCAAAAGTGTCTAGGGATTAAGCATTTTTATGCGGATTTCTTGAGATTGAGATGTGGCTTTGTAATAAATTTATGATTTTATAAATTTATATGGATCCTTTTTGGTGCATTTCATAATTTGAATCAGGAACTGTGAATCAAATTCGAGTAAAAGATGAAAATCAGCTGTCAATATTTTCCCTATAAAAACATACAACGCATTGAAGACATTAGGTAGGTATTAGTGCTACTGTTTCCCTACTACTGATTAAAACCAACGTTATTATGGAGCGGCGACGTCATTTAAGCAGGGAAGAAATGCTCAGAGCCGTGGGAATGATAGAAGCTGGTTCCCGGCAACGTACTGTGGCTTTAGCTCTGTATACAAGTCAGAGTGTTATCAGTCGACTTTGGACACGTTACCGAAGCACTGGCACCGTGGCTGAGCGCCATGTAGGACGGTATCGCTGCACCACACGGAGACAAGACCGATACATTCAAATCTTAACTCGAAGAGCTCCAACAATAACCGCCATGATGTTAGCCGTGAGGCTTCATCACTCTTCAGGGAACTTAATTAGCGACCAAACAGTCAGAAACCGCTTGCATGAAGTGAACCTTCATTCCCGAAGACCGCTACGGGTACCACCTATAGCAATGCACAATCGTAGGATTTGATATCAATGGGCTCTTGAACACAGAAATTGGGCAGAAGAACAATGGCGTTTCGTGTGCTTTTCTGATGAGTCTCGTTTTGGTATGAGACCGGATACAAGACGTATACGACACTGGAGAACCCCTGGACGCCAACAGCGATTAAAATCCTGCCAAGAAGTCCATCCTTATAGTGGTGGAACCATCATGGTATGGGCGGGTATTTGGATCGGCGGAAGAACTGAGTTGATTTGGATCAGAGGCAACCTCAACGCTCAAATTTATGCTGAGACGATTGTATCAGACGTCATCGTTCCTCTACAAGTGCAAATCGGTCCCTTATTTCAGTTAATGTATGATAATGCACGACCGCACACCGCAAGAGTTGTAAGACAGACTCTCGCCGCAGCTAACATCAATGTCCTGCCCTGGCCTGCTCAGTCGCCAGACTTGAACCCGATTGAGCATGCATGGGATATGCTACAGAGAAGAGCTCTGCCGAATATGGAGGGCATCCAGTCGCAAGAAGACCTTTTTTTGTTGTTGCAACAAACATGGGCGGCCATTCCACAGCGTGATTTGGATGAACTCATTTTGAGTATGCCAAACCGATGTTCTTGTGTTGTTAGTGTTCGCGGTAGAAACACGGATTATTAATTGTTTAAGTTACCCAATAAAATTTTAGGGAAAACTGTTATTTCAGTCTTTTTTTTCGAACTTTTGTGTTAGTGGTTCAAATGTCAAATATCCCTTTATTAGGAAAATGGCAAATTTCTTTATTAATGCAAAGGTGACTTGGTTTATCGTTACTGTGACAAACGAAAACACTTTATTTGATGAATCCTTAAAGAAAATTTTAATTAATATCAATCAGGAGAAAAGTTATTGCAAAAATATATGTTGATCCCTAGACACTTTTGATGTGTGTATTTATTTCCACTTTTTATATTATCACATTGTCGGCGTGTTTAATATACATACATATTGGTATCAAATTTCAGCTCCCTAGTCCTAAAGGTCACTGAGATTATCCGTGGACGTACAGATAGACAGACTTGGCGAAATTATAAGAGTTCCTAGTTGACTAAGGAAACCTAAAAAGCATGCTATATAATACATATTAATAGTGTCATAGCACAAAAACCTGCTATGACGCTAGGACAATTGAAAGTGGAAGTGGGGATTGATTACCGGTCAGAGAGTGAGTCAGTCAATACCAAAATTAGCTATATTCACAGGGTCCTATTTCAAGATCTAATAAAGTTATGTGTTAATGAAATGTTGCATAATGCTTCAACAGTTTCGCCACCAGGATCTCGTGGAGCTGCGACCGTCGCTGCTCGAATTGACGCTGCATCGGCCATTCGCCCCGCCACCAAGCCTCCTCACGCCACCGGCACAGTGACGCGAGGACCTTCGCCTCCAGGTCCCAGGGCGGTGATCCAGCCAGAAGGCAGGTCGCCTCATAGGAGATCGTGCGATACCCACGTATGACTGTGACGGCCATCGCTCTCTACGGTTTCCGCAATACAGCTATACGGCCGGCCGTCAGGTCAGAGCCCCACGCCGAGCCCCATACAGGGCCATTAATCGCACAATTCCCATGTAGAGGCGCCTGCAGGTGACGCTCGGGCCCCCAAGATTGTGAAGCAACGTTATAGCGCCCCAGCTGCGCCCAATAGTTTGGGCGCCAGCCGCCGGATGTAGGGGCGAAAGTACCACCGGCTGTCGGCACTCGACAGCGACCTGAGCCCCCCCGACCACGATGTGAGCCAGGTGGCCGCGCCCACCGGGGGCCATGAAACACCGTGGCCTCCGATTTGTTGAGGGCCACCTCAACGACAGGCGACATAATTATGCGGCCCAGCACAAAATGTGGACAAAATACCATCTGGCAACTTTCGATTCGGTGGAGAGGAGTGCAAATAGGCTGAATGGCGACTCCGATTTGGTTAAAAACGGTCGTCTCCAAAGCCTAGAGGACAGGCGTATAGTAGCCAGCCTGTCGGTATATATGTATTGCGTGACTTAACTCCGTAACTAAAACTTAACGTAACTCCGTCAACCCTGATGTGAACAAAACGATTTGTCCGGATCGTAGTGGTGTCAACAACGTAAGGGACGTTGTTGACACCACTACGATCCGGACAAATCGTTTTGCCTCGTATTTTATACTGCGTACATCGTAGTATTGGAATAATTTGCTGCGGTTGTCTTTCCGTCTGACTATAATTTATGTGTCTTCAAGACAAGAATGAGAAGGTTCTTAATACAATAGCGCGATTTGCCATCAACGATTGCATCACCGCTTACCATCAGGCGAGATCGCGGTCAAGCACTAGTTATAATCTTTAAATATCTATATATATTATACATATAATCTAAGCGCTTTTAGTGCGCAGGTCAAGTTCCAGCAACAGGCCGCACTCATGCCTTGTACTATTTTACACGAACCGAGACCCACTTTTAACGCCCCTATAGCTCAGTGCCTATTGCAAGTATAGAAACAAAATTATACCTAGGACCTAGGTAATTATATATTACTACTAAAGCAGTATGCCAAATTTCATAAACATAGCTTTCTTAAGCGCCTTTTTGTAGGACTTGGCAGCACGGTTAAAGGTTCTCTTCTTTGAGCTTAGATCCGGAGCTTCGAATTGATGAAGAAACTAAACTTCTTATATCACTAGCATCGGTACAATACTCTTGTTTTTGTTTTGTTATGATATCCCCAGATTGGGACGCAACGTTGAAAGCGCCCCAGCTGCGTCCAATCAATTGGGCGCCAGCCGCCGGACGTGGGGGCCGAAGTCCACCAGAAGTGTTGGAGACTATTGCAAGTATAGAAACAAAATTATACCTAGGTAATTATATATTACTACTAAAGCAGTATGCCAAATTTCATAAACATAGCTTTAGTAGATTCTGAAATATGAACCTGTGAATATATCTAATCTTGGCACCGACTGACCGGTAATCAAAACCTTTAGGCCACTTCCAATTGTCCTAGCGGCTTAACAGGTTTGTGCTATGACAAAAGTAGGTACCACTTGATTAATTGTGTAACTTTTATTATTTACATAATTGAAGAAATATTAGAATCAGCCTGTTGATGAAGATGATTATGAACGATTTTAAAATACATCTAATGTTGGCATTGGACTTGATTTCAATACGTTTTTAGGCGAACAATTAACCGATAGGAACATGACCTCTTTTTACCAGGTATGTTTTAGGTAATATGGTTTCGGAAAAGTACTGAAATAAAAGCAGATTATGTTTTGTAAGTAGTTTTAATGGCGCCACTAGCAGACAAGCTTAATTGTAATTTTTTGTCTTTATATGGACAATGGGCATCTGATGAAATGAAAAATGGTATTAGAAAGGTGACCAAATTCAAGGGATTTAAAGGAGTTTGGGAAGATCAAAGACGCAGAAGACTAAGGAAAGATAAATAAATGGTTTGAAGGACGATGTGAATGAAGAGAGAGTGAATAAAAACAAGACAGATGGCGAAAGAGAATAGAAGAGAAAAAAAGAAGCTGCAATTTCAAGTAGCTAAGTTATAGCGCCCCAGCTACAAGGGTAGCGGAAGTTTAGGATTGAAAAAAATGGTTAAATATTAAAACTCACCCTTCTGTATTCGCAACAAGTATGGCCAATAATACAGCTAGGCAAAGCAGAATCTGCAAAAATAAATGCTTTTAGGTAACAACCAACAGCATTAAGTAACTTGTCATAAGAAGCATGTGCAACCCAGTACCTATAAAATATAAATTTCTTACATACTTATGTAGTTGAATGTTTGGCGCCGACTTGCAATAAATAACAACGACAGACGTTGCCCTGTCCTAATTAGGAATACTGAATTTGAATTGTGAAACAATGCAATTTTACTTAAAGGGCATCTGTGACGTTGTACTGTTTGTAGATGATACCTACCTTATTTTTAAAGTAGACAGGAATAGACAAGATTTTGACGAAGTAAACAGTGTACTTACAATAGTTACGGATTGTTTTACGTCAAATAACCTAGTTCTAAATACATGTCTAAAGTTCACTTTGCCAAACGTTAGAAATTTAGGACCCAATATCGTTTTAGATAAAGAGATGCTTGACTATTAGCCTAATTTGAATAAATGACTTCTGATTTTGATTTGATTCCATTGATTCTTTATAATTAAACATTAAAAAATATTACCAGTTTAGGATGTTGATAAATAAATCTCAAGGGCAGTCGCAAAATATTTCTGGTATCAATCTTGAAAGTCCATATTTTTCACTTGATCAGTTCCCGTGTCCGAATAACAAAACTAGTTATTTTTCGCACAAAAAAATAAAGCATTAGAATAATAAACGCGTTTTTTGGAATATTTTCCTTTTTTATCAATTATATCAATTTTAATTCAATAACAATTATAAATAATTAAGACAGGACAACGTCTGTCGGGTCAGCTGGGCAGAAATATTTGTACATGGGGTTAAGTATTCTTAGGTTTTCTCATGTTTCTTTTGTTTTTTGCTTCCATAAGAATCTTCTTCTGACAGTTACCAACACAACAAAAAAATAATTAGCGAAATTGGTGCAGACGTTCACGCATCAAGGCGGGATCAAGGGATTCATAGGTTTGTGAACTACATGATGTGTATTTTTTTACGAATAGCACAGGGAAGCCCTATCATGATAATCAGTAATAAAAGACATTTCAGTAAACGGTAGTACTTGGAGTAGTGCTATATGTTACAATATACGCAATCATATATCAAAGTTGGTAAGAACATAATGAACATACCAAATTGTTTTATGGTTAAAGTGAAATATTTACTCCTAATGAATTATATGATTTAAGTGCAACACTCAACTTATAAACACTTAAATCAAATAATTCATTAGGAGTAAATATTTCTGCAAACATTCAATCAAGCCATCAATGCATACGCAGCATGCGTGGAAGTATTGGATATCTTGATCACATTTTAAAGTAAAGCACGAAAGCACATTTAAATATAATTAATTGCAATAACTGCATATTAGTTAACTATTTAATCAATTAAAGATAATTAAATAAAAACGTTAGAATGAACGTAAAATACATCATCTAATGACGCTAACATTTAACCAAACATGTGAATGAGTGACATGCAAATTGATGAATGTTTTCAACGCTCCCACAAAAACTTACCGCACTCCTGCAATCCATAATCGTATCTATTGTTGTTTAACAATGTAGTGAAAATCACAACAGTCGAACATGTGTCGTTTGTCGCAAAAAATCTCTTGGAGAGATGCGCGTGTGAAATAAAGTCGTTGAATACCACGTGCGACGCTTTGCGCACTTACGGAAAATTTGCACTTTCTCACTGCAATGTGATGCGCCCGAGTCCAACACCCAACTAACAATGAAGCCAATGCACCTATCAATACTTATATATAGCAAACATTAACACGATAGGCGAATATTACCTATTTGAGAAACTCTACTATATGGAGCTGTCTCTAATTACTAGGAGAATCAAACAAAGCTTAGGAATCTTTTGAAAAGATAGGTACTAAGAATAGAAATACTGCATTTACATCACCCAAAGCTATTACGTGAACATAATCTATGACATTATATTAGAATATCAGTATGAAGTAGCAAATTATATACACTGGAAGCCAAAGGGAAAGGGCTCATCAGGTTATCTTCAAAAGTACCTGAGCTAGCTTTATACGAGTATTAAGATTGTGTAAACTGGTGAATAATTTTTGCACTTTGACTCCCTGAGCAAATTGTGAGCCAATATTTAAAAATATCTTCCGGATTTAGATTAGCACTCACTAATTTTTGGCATATAATGAAACATGTTTTTTCTAATAACTTTATTTCTTTATAACCTAAAATTACGTAATTATATATTGTAATCAAATAACTTAGTTACATGGTTTGCCCCGTGTGGTACCGAGCTTAGAAAAGTACCATGCCATATCCTTCCGTGGGTGTCGTAAGAGGCGACTAAGGGAATTCTCACCTGGGAAGCAGGCAGCAGTGCTTCTCCTGTGGAATATCAATCACTGCGATCCCTAGCCCACCTGCCAAGCGTGGGGATTATGGCAAACCCTCCCAATGATGACGACACACACACACACGACACAGCCCAGGCCCCTAGTCCTCAGAAGCTCTGCTATTCCAGTCTACGGTAGCGGACTCGGTTACGGCGGCGCAAGGGGTTCTAAGAATCTCCGGAAGAGATCCGGCTACCATCACCGACGACGACATTTGACCCTGGCAACATATAACACAAGCACACTACGGACCAATGAGAAGATTGTCGAACTGAAGAGATCTTCCAACGCAGCAGTGAACAATTTCGGAAATATGACATGTCCTTGTCTTATTCCACGCTGCATTTGGATCGGTTTGGAGTCCTGATCCTGGAGACAGACTGACATGGTGGCGTTTTTGTACAAACAGTTTATCGCCTCAATGTCGAAAATCGATAGTCAATTGGGCACCGCTGGAAAGACTGTAGCACCGCCTGAGTCTCGACCGAATCGAAGGCCTTCTCATAGTCCACAAACGCTAAACACTACACACATAGTGCTTTGTGATACTCCTCGGACTTCTGTATTACTTGCCGCAGCGTATGTATGTATGTGGTATATGGTACTAAAGCTTTATCGGAAGCCTGCTTGTTCTGGAGGCTGGAATTCGCCGGATATGCGATTGAGACGATTCATCTCGACTTTAACGCAAAACTGGGTGAACGAGAACGAAGCGAGAGGCGAACGTGACTAAAGTGGGGCAATTTATAATTGGAAATCGGAATCCTCGAGGTCAGATGCTAATTAATCTCGGGAAAAAGGAAGGACTCTTTGTGATGAATTCTTTTTTCAAGAAACCATTGCACCGCAAGTTTTACAAAACCCTCTGTTCAAAAGGAACGAAGAAAATCTCTGGTCCCACCCGTCGGCTAATGGAAGAAAGACGGGCCGTGGTCATAAAATCCCCTGATGACGCTTCACGTATCAGATGCCTTAACAGACAAATCTCAAAGTCTCTAACTCGCGATATACGCCAATTTAATACAAATTGTATTAAAGAAGATATCGAGCGGAACAAAGGCTCCAAAGCTTTCGCAAGAGATTTGTCTGTAGGACAGAGCCTACTTGCAAAGCTGAAGACTGGGGATGATAGGATCGTCACTTCCAAGCCCGAGCTTATGGGTGAGACTGGGAAATTCTACGGAGAGTTGTACACATCAACACACGCACCTGTTGTAAGCCTGGCCAATGATCCTAGAGTCAGACTAACCCGACACTACGCCGACGATATACCGGACGTCAGCCTGTACGAGATTGGTATGGCCCTGAAACAGCTCAAGAACGATAAGGCGGCTGGAGATGATGGAATTACGGCTGAGCGTCTAAAAGTGGGTGGCAAACCAATTCTTAAAGCGCTTCAGAAGCTATTTAATTTCGTCATTCTTAAAGGCGAAACGCTTAAGGCGTGGCTCAGGAATGTGGTGGTGTTGCTTTTCAAAAAATGTGACAATACCCTCCTGAAAAACTACAGACCGATATCCCTCCTGAGCCATGTCTTTACGCTGTTTTCTAGGGTCATCACGAATCATCTCGCTCGCAGGTTTATTTTATAATTTATAAACTAGCGCTTGACCACAATCACGCCTGATGGTATGCAGTGATGCAATCGTTGATGGTAAAGCGTGCTAGTTTATTAAGAGCCTTTTTACTCTAGCCTTAAAGACACTCAAATTGTAGTTTGACGGAAACACCGTCGCTGGCCAATTGTTGCAGTTTCCCGATGTACATGGTATAAAAGAGGAAGCGTGGATCGCAGTGGTGTCAACAACGTAAGGGTGGAAACTCGCCGTACGACTTGTTTTCCGATGGTGGAACGGAGATGGGGGAATTAAATCATACAATTCCCTTGCACACTCACCAGAATGCATCCTATAGAAGACCGAAAGGCTGGCTACTGTACACCTGTGCTCCAGGTTTTGGAGACCGTTTCGAGTTAAGTCAGGGTCGCCAATAAGCCTCTTTGCACGCCTCTACACTGAATTTGGATTCAGTGTAGAGGCGTGCAAAGCTAGTACTGCTTTGGAGTAGCCAGGTGACATTTCGCAGCACCAGCCCAAATGTGGCTGCAGTACTCCACACACGAATTGACTTGTGCTTTGTACAACTTTAGAACTGCCTTGGAGTGAAGTACCGCCGGACCTTTGCGATGACGCCAAGTTATCTGGCAGCCACCTTGACCTTGGACTCAATGAACCGCCCTAAGTTAAGGTTCGAGGAAATCTCAACTCCCAAAAGCTGAAGGCGGTCGATGCACTCCAAGGAACATTCTGAAAAGTAGGAGCCAAGGTGAACGGGCTCTTTTTGGCAGTGAAAAGACACGCCTGTGTTTTGGCGGCATTGAATGCTACAAGATTGGTTTCGCCCCATTCGGAAACTGCCTGTAGTGCAGCACTCGTGCGCTCTACCATAGCCTCTCTTTCGGATCGGATTGATTCCTTACTAGCCCGAGCTTCCGGCAGGTATCTCTCCACAACTGTGCTGTCATCTGCATACCCATAGATACCGGGCATTAGCAGATCGTTAATATGCAGCAGGAACAGAGTTGCAGAGAGAACAGACCCCTGAGGAACACCGGCATTGGTCGACATGGGCTCCGACGAGCATCCGTTCAGTCAGGAAGTCTTTTACCCAGTCAGGCCAGCGGAAATGCCGTGCGCTGGAAGCTTAATCAAAAGGCCAGCGTGCCATACCCAGTCGAAGGCCTTCGAGACATCAAGGGAGACGGCAATCGCTTCCCCATTTTTCTCGAGGGCCTCGCCCCACAAGTGAGTGGCATACACTAGTAGGTCCCCAGTCGACCGATTGCGTCGAAACCCGTACTGTCAGTCACTGAGGAGATCGTTACCTTCCAGGTAAGCCAAGAGGCGCGAGTTCAATACACGCTCCATAATCTTGCAGAGTATGAAGGTTATTGAAATCGGCCGATAGTTGGTAGGATCGGCACAACTACCCTTTTTGGGCACGGGCTGCATGTTGGCAAGCTTCCAAGACTTGGGCACTATACCAGGCCTAAATGAGAGGCGATATAGGCGCGTCAATACTGGAGACAACTCGGGCGCACATGCCTTAAGAACAATCGCTGGTATACCATCTGGACCATTAACCTTATTCACGTTCAGACACAATACTCTCCTCCTCCATGTTTCTAATGCGAACCTCCGGCATTGAAGTTCCGCAATGAGGTAATTTAGGTGTAGTTGCACTGTTAGTATCAAGACGCGAACTATGGGTAAAGAAAGATGCAAAGAGACCTGCTTTCTCTCTCGCCGTATGAGCCAGTGCTCAATCAGGCCTAACCAGCGGAGGCAGCGTGGGCCGACAGAAGTTTGCCGCGACCGATTTGGCTAGGGACCAGAAAGATCTGCTACCGGATGGGTGCGCAGAGAGCTTGTTGCTAATATGAATAATCCGTACCGTTTCTTCTTCTTGTATAAAGTGGAAACTATAAGTTTACAATGTGACTGGATCAACGATGTACAGCTAAAGCTTGTAGACTACATTTTTTTAACAGAGACCAATCAGTGGTAAAAACTGAGGTCTGTTATTGTTGGAACATCCGTAACTCCTCTGACGTGCAAATACGCTGGGCCGCAAAGAAAAACGGTCACTTAGTAAGTAAATCTTTAATATCTTTCAAAGTACCTGACCTAGTTTATGAAATCAAAACTAAATTAAAGATGACTTTTATTTGTTTAAATGAAAATAAAATAAATAATTTTAAGCATTTCATTTGTAGTAAATGTAAAATAAATATTAAAATGTGTAGTTTTTACCAATACTTACTTTCTAAATACAGTTTACGCGTATTTTAATGCTTCGTGTTGTCTCCACAAGCTCTGTGCCATCTTTCATACTTTCTATTGGGAAAATATAAGCAATATCGCCATATTGCTTAAAATACTGTGATTCTTCTATTAGAGCCTCTTTCATGTCGTGTAGCGTGATTGGTGGCTGATTCTACTGGCGTACACGTTGTCTCCGTTCGTTCCATGCATGTTCATTGGGGTGGAGATTCGGAGAGGCGGCGGCGTGCTGTCCACTCCAGGTGTGCTCCATATTCGACATAACGACTTCTTGAAAATAGTCAAACACTATCTGGGCTGTGCGTGGGCAGACTTTATCTTGCATAAATATGGCATTCTCGTTGTTCATGTTCACTAAAAATGGACATTTAGGATTTCATTGATTAATATACCTGCAGTTAATAAAGTGCCGTTTTCTGTCACCACTAAATCAGTGTGGCTTTCGAAAGAAATCTCAACCCACACGTGAACAAAGCATCCGCTGTATGATATTTTTGCTTCTATACAAACTTTTTATACCGCCTTCAGCTTTTGGGTGTTGAGATTTCCTCGAACCTAAACTTTGGGCGGTTCATTGAGTCCAAGGCCAAGGTGGCTGCCAGAATACTTGGTGTAATCGCAAAGGTCCGGCAGTACTTCACACCAGGGCAGCTTCTAATGTTGTACAAAGCACAGGTCCGTTCGTGTGTGGAGTACTGCAGCCACATTTGGGCTGGTGCTGCTAAGTGTCACCTGGCCACTTTGGATTCAGTGGAGAGGTGTGCGAAGAGGCTGATTGATGACCCTGATTTAACTCGAGTTGGTCTCCAAAGCCTAGAGCACAGGCGTAGAGTAGCCAGCCTTTCGGTGTTCTATAGGATACATTCTGGGGAGTGTGCGAGGGAATTGCACGATTTAATTCCCCCATCTCCGTTCCACCATCGGACGACCCGTCGTATGGCGAGTTTCCACCCTTATGTTGTTAACACCTCTACAATCCGGACGAAGCGTTTCGCCTCGTCCTTTATACCGCGCACATCGAGGGACGATATTTCCGTCGGACTACAATTTGAGTGTCTTCAAGGCTAGAGTGAATAGGCTCTTAATAAACTAGTGCGCTTTACCATCAACGATTGCGTCACTGCTTACCATCAGGCGGGATTGCGGTCAAGCGCTGGTTTATATTTTAATAAAAAAAATAAAAAAAATAGCGCTTTTCCGGAGTTCTGTACACTTTTCCTCGCGTAATGCTTGTATAAGAATCTAGATACGTCTGAAAATATAATTCTTGACCAGTCATCCAGAAACCAATTCTCTTGTGCTTTATCATAATCCCACCTTGAGTTTCTGTTGTATCTTTCTCGTTTTGAACTATTTGCAGGTCTCAATGGCCTTTTAATATGAGAGATTAAAAAGTAGTGTTATGATCACAGATGAACTCCACAGGATACAAAAATGAACTTGTACAAGAATTTAACTTAAAACTAAAATTTAAACCAAGTTTCTTCTTCTTCAGTCCAGAGGCCCACTGCTGGACAAAGGGCCTCCCCAAGGATTTCCACAATGAACGATCTTGTGCTGCCTGCATCCATCAGCTTCCCGCGACCTTTACCAGGTCAACGGTTCACCTTGTTGGGGACCTCGTACGTGTGTACGTGGCCGCCACTCCAAAACCTTACTGCCCCATCGGCCATCGGTTCTACGAGCAATGTGCCCTGCCCACTGCCACTCAATTTTAGCGATTCGAATAGCCATGTCGCTAACTTTGGTTCTCCTGCGGATCCGCTCATTTCTGAAACTCCGAGCATAGCTTATTCCATCGCCCTTTGTGTGGCTCTGAGCCTTCGCATGAGGACCATTGTGAGCGACCACGTTTGAGTTCCGTAAGTCATCACTGGCAACACACACTGGTCAAAGACTGTAGTCTTGAGACACTGTGGTATCTTAGATGACGAGAAGATGTAGTGTAGCTTCCCGAACGCTGCCCAGCCGAGATGGATTCGACGAGACACCTCTTTCTCGAAGTTGGACCTAACTAGTTGAACTGTTTGTCCCAGGTATATACACTCGTCAACAACTTCCGAGTGCTGAGCAACCAACTAGAATTGGAGTGGGTAAGACATGAGAGTTCGACATGATCTTCGTCGTATCCATATTCATCCTTAGACCCACTTGTTGGGAAGCTCTGCTGAGGTCATTTCTAGGGTCTCCGCCATGACCACGATATCCTCTGCAAAACGGAGTTTAGTGATGTACTCGCCTTGATGTTGATGCCAAGTACTTTCCAGTCCAGGAGCATGAAGACATCTTCCAACGCAGCAGTGAACAATTTGGGAGATATTACATCTCCTTGTCTCACTCCACGCTGCAGTTGGATCGGTTTCGAGTCCTGATCCTAGAGACGGACTGACGTGGTGGCGTTTTTGTACAAACACTTTATAACCTCAATGTATCTATAGTCAATTTGGTACCACTGGAGAGACTGTAGCACCGCCCAAGTCTCGATCGAATCGAAGGCCTTCTCATAGTTCATAATCGCTAAGCATAGTGGTTTGTTATACTCCTTAGACTTCTGTATACAAAGTAGTGCTGACAATACGACATTAAATTAAACATCGCGTACTTCAACACATTCTCAGTCTACTCATAAAAAATGATATAAATATGTGCATTAGTTTAGTTACAGAAAACTATTTTTCATTTTTATATGTATAGAAGAAAAAATACCATACAGCGGATGCTTTGTTCACGTGTGGGCTGGGATTTCTTTCGAAAGCCGCACTGATTTAGTGGTGATAGAAAACGGCACTTTATTACCTGCAGAAATATGAAATCCTAAATGTCCAGTTTTGGTGAACATGAACAACGAGAATGCCATATTTATGCAAGACAAAGTCCGCATCCCAGATAGTGTTTGACTATTTTCAAGAAGTCATTATGTCGAATATGGAGCACACCTGGAGTGGACAGCACGCCGCCGCCTCCCCGATCTTCACCCCAATGAACATGCATGGAACGAACGGAGACAACGTGTACGCCAGTAGAATCAGCCACTAATCACGCTACGTGACATGAAAGAGGCTCTAATAGAAGAATCACAGTATTTTAAGCAATATGGCGATATTGCTTATATTTTCCCAATAGAAAGTATGAAAGATGGCACAGAGCTCGTGGAGATAACACGAAGCATTAAGATACGCGTAAACTGTATTTAGAAGGTAAGTATTGGTAAAAAATACACATTTTAATATTTATTTTACATTTACTACAAATGAAATGCTTAAAATTATTTATTTTATTTTCATTTAAACAAATAAAAATCATCTTTAATTTAGTTTTGATTTCATAAACTAGGTCAGGTACTTTGGAAGATATTAAAGATTTACTTACTAAGTGACCGTTTTTCTTTGCTGTCCAGCGTATTTGCACGTCAGAGGAGTCACGGATGTTCCAACAATAACAGACCTCAGTTTTTACCACAGATTGGTCTCTGGTAAAAAAAATTTAGGCTACAAGCTTTAGCTGTTCATCATGATCCAGTCACATTGTAAACTTGTAGTTTCCACTTTATACAAGAAGAAGAAACGGTACAATGACACCATTAAGCCGAAACCCAAGGATTATTGTCGTAGTCTTTTGTTCTTTTATATATTTATTGCATAAACAGCCTGAACAGATCGAACAACTCGGGTAGGACGTGATGATCTCTTGCCCTTCAAGCAGTAGAGAGGTGAAAACACCAACTGGTCGTCATTTAACTGTTTGTTTAACTAACCGATTACAATTTACACAATACGGAATACTTAAGGAAAGTAATACGAGATGTTATGTTACAGATCACGGAGATACAAAGAGTTTTAAATGCATTGGATTCACCGCGTTGGTTACAGAACTGACTGTTTGTTTACAAAGAAACAGAACCGTTGCACAAACCCATGTCTTAGACAATCAGCTACCTTTCATAAAACTGTTTCACGCTGCGTAACTCGCGACTGGCTGTTGCAAATAATTATAGAAATATCATGACGAAAGGTATAAAATTGATTTTATAAAATATAATGGATATTGTCTAATGCCAGGCCAGACAGACGAACACCCGCTACTGTCTTTAGAATATACTAGCGACCCGCCCCGGCTTCGCACGGTTGCAATGCTAATACTAAATTCACTACGGACAGCCTGCGTTTCACTGCAAACGCGGAAAAAATATAATTAGTTATGACATCACATTAGAAACCTCAAAAATAATAGTATTTCTCCACAATTTAATGGATGTCATTATACATATAAAGCTTTGACTTTAATCACTATATCTATTTAAAAAACCGCATCAAAATCCATAGCGGAGTTTTAAAGATTGAATCATCGAAAGGGACATAGGGAAAGAGAAAGTGACTTTGTTTAATAATATGTAGTGATGTTATTGGATGTTGTGTGATACCTTGGCCAGTCGAACGGACCGCGGCTACTGTCAATCAACTCCATTAGAATACAACTAACCAAAATTTAATAATATGTAGTGACATATTATTAAATTTTGGTTAGTATACAACTATGTAGTGACATATTATTAAATTTTGGTTAGTATACAACTAACCAAAATTTAATAATATGTAGTGACATATTATTAAATTTTGGTTAGTTGTATTCTAATGGAGCTATGTTATTGGATGTTGTGTGATAACTTGGCCAGTCGGACGGACCGCGGCTACTGTCAATCAACTCCATTAGAATACAACTAACCAAAGTTTAATAATATGTAGTGATGTTATTGGATGTTGTGTGATAACTTGGCCAGTCGGACAGACCGCGGCTACTGTCAATCAACTCCATTAGAATACAACTAACCAAAGTTTAATAATATGTAGTGATGTTATTGGATGTTGTGTGATAACTTGGCCAGTCGGACGGACCGCGGCTACTGTCAATCAACTCCATTAGAATACAACTAACCAAAGTTTAATAATATATAGTGATGTTATTGGATGTTGTGTGATAACTTGGTCAGTCGGACGGACCGCGGCTACTGTCAATCAACTCCATTAGAATACAACTAACCAAAGTTTAATAATATGTAGTGATGTTATTGGATGTTGTGTGATAACTTGGACAGTCGGGCGGACCGCGGCTATTGTCAATAAAATTTGGTCCGGCAGTACTTCACACCAGGGCAGCTGCTAATGTTGTACAAAGCACAGGTCCGTTCGTGTGTGGAGTACTGCAGCCACATTTGGGCTGGTGCTGCTAAGTGTCACCTGGCCACTTTGGATTCAGTGGAGAGGCGTGCGAAGAGGCTGATTGGTGACCCTGATTTAACTCGAGTTGGTCTCCAAAGCCTAGAGCACAGGCGTAGAGTAGCCAGCCTTTCGGTGTTCTATAGGATACATTCTGGGGAGTGTGCGAGGGAATTGCACGATTTAATTCCCCCATCTCCGTTCCACCATCGGACGACCCGTCGTACGGCGAGTTTCCACCCTTATGTTGTTAACACCTCTACGATCCGGACGAAGCGTTTCGCCTCCTCCTTTATACCGCGTACATCGAGGGACTGGAACAATCTGCCGGCGGCGGTGTTTCCGTCGGACTACAATTTGAGTGTCTTCAAGGCTAGAGTGAATAGGCTCTTAATAAACTAGTGCGCTTTACCATCAACGATTGCGTCACTGCTTACCATCGGGCAGGATTGCAGTCAAGCGCTGGTTTATACTTTAATAATAAAAAAATAAAAAAAAATGTTGTGTGATAACTTGGCCAGTCGGACGGACCGCGGCTACTGTCAATCAACTCCATTAGAATACAACTAACCAAAGTTTAATAATATGTAGTGATGTTATTGGATGTTGTGTGATACGTTGGCCAGTCGGACGGACCGCGGCTACTGTCAATCAACTCCATTAGAATACAACTAACCAAAGTTTAATAATATGTAGTGATGTTATTGGATGTTGTGTGATACGTTGGCCAGTCGGACGGACCGCGGCTACTGTCAATCAACTCCATTAGAATACAACTAACCAAAGTTTAATAATATGTAGTGATGTTATTGGATGTTGTGTGATACGTTGGCCAGTCGGACGGACCGCGGCTACTGTCAATCAACTCCATTAGAATACAACTAACCAAAGTTTAATAATATGTAGTGATGTTATTGGATGTTGTGTGATAACTTGGCCAGTCGGACAGACCGCGGCTACTGTCAATCAACTCCATTAGAATACAACTAACCAAAGTTTAATAATATGTAGTGATGTTATTGGATGTTGTGTGATAACTTGGCCAGTCGGACGAACCGCGGCTACTGTCAATCAACTCCATTAGAATACAACTAACCAAAGTTTAATAATATGTAGTGATGTTATTGGATGTTGTGTGATAACTTGGCCAGTCGGACGGACCGCGGCTATTGTCAATCAAGTCCATTAGAGTACAACTAACCAAAGTTGATGAACACTTTTTCATGTGTTTTTATTGTAACAGTGCCATTGAAAATCAAAGCAACCAAAATGCCTTCTTTTCCCTTTTGAGTGTATTTGTCTATGCATTGTTGTTTTCCCTCATAAACAAAAATCAAGCTAGTAGGTACAAGAGTCCAGGCTAACATTTACACTACAATACAAGCATTATTTAAAAATATCAGCGTCGGCTCATTAAGTACAAGCTTAGTGAAACTGATGAGAGTTGAGCAAATTACATAATTGTTACATTGTCATCGGTACTCAGAACGTCAGGCCGCCGAGTAACTTCAGATCTAAAGAGACTCGAAAGCGAAATACTCTACATAGTATATGCACAGCAGATAAAACAGTTTGATGTGTAGACAACGATGTGTGTACAGTTGACGTATCTAGTTGTATGCTCATCAAAATATATTTTTGCAATTGCAACTAGAGATTTGTAACCACATTAACACAGTGCAAGTTGATTGTATTTTCATCAAAATATATTTGCAATTGCAAGTAGTTAGTTTTAGTATAGTTGCAAGTTTATTGCATAGGTACCATAACGTTGAAGTAACATTTGATCGGTCTGTCCAAACAACGTATAGTTAGTTACTACTGGTAGATGTGCATGTAACGTACCTACAACAACATCGCATACATTTCTAGCATTAAAACTATTCTAATGCGGAAAATATTTGAATCAAAAACTTGCGTTTAATTATTGTATTCGATTTTATGGAAATCACTTACGTGTAAACACTCACATGCAATTCTTGAATGAAATAATATAACTTTGTTTATGGAACACGATTATTGCTCTTGAACGAAAAACTAATCCCAATATTTTGCACCGTATTAATAGTTTAAGTCAACTTTATAAGCATGTCTCATATAAATAGTTTAAGTCAACTTTATAAGCATGTCTCATATAAATAGTTTAAGTCAACTTTATAAGCATGTCTCATATAAATAGTTTAAGTCAACTTCATAAGCATGTCTCATATAAATAGTTTAAGTCAACTTTATAAGTCTCATATAAATAGTTTAAGTCAACTTTATAAGTCTCATATAAATAGTTTAAGTCAACTTTATAAGCATGTCTCATATAAATAGTTTAAGTCAACTTTATAAGTCTCATATAAATAGTTTAAGTCAACTTTATAAGCATGTCTCATATAAATAGTTTAAGTCAACTTTATAAGCATGTCTCATATAAATAGTTTAAGTCAACTTTATAAGCATGTCTCATATAAATAGTTTAAGTCAACTTTATAAGTCTCATATAAATAGTTTAAGTCAACTTTATAAGCATGTCTCATATAAATAGTTTAAGTCAACTTTATAAGCATGTCTCATATAAATAGTTTAAGTCAACTTTATAAGCATGTCTCATATAAATAGTTTAAGTCAACTTTATAAGCATGTCTCATATAAATAGTTTAAGTCAACTTCATAAGCATGTCTCATATAAATAGTTTAAGTCAACTTTATAAGCATGTCTCATACAAATAGTTTAAGTCAACTTTATAAGCATGTCTCATATAAATAGTTTAAGTCAACTTTATAAGTCTCATATAAATAGTTTAAGTCAACTTTATAAGTCTCATATAAATAGTTTAAGTCAACTTTATAAGTCTCATATAAATAGTTTAAGTCAACTTTATAAGCATGTCTCATATAAATAGTTTAAGTCAACTTTATAAGCATGTCTCATATAAATAGTTTAAGTCAACTTTATAAGCATGTCTCATATAAATAGTTTAAGTCAACTTTATAAGCATGTCTCATATAAATAGTTTAAGTCAACTTTATAAGTCTCATATAAATAGTTTAAGTCAACTTTATAAGCATGTCTCATATAAATAGTTTAAGTCAACTTCATAAGCATGTCTCATATAAATAGTTTAAGTCAACTTTATAAGCATGTCTCATATAAATAGTTTAAGTCAACTTTATAAGCATGTCTCATATAAATAGTTTAAGTCAACTTTATAAGTCTCATATGAATAGTTTAAGTCAACTTTATAAGCATGTCTCATATAAATAGATTAAGTCAACTTTATAAGCATGTCTCATATAAATAGTTTAAGTCAACTTTATAAGCATGTCTCATATAAATAGTTTAAGTCAACTTTATAAGCATGTCTCATATAAATAGTTTAAGTCAACTTTATAAGTCTCATATAAATAGTTTAAGTCAACTTTATAAGCATGTCTCATATAAATAGTTTAAGTCAACTTTATAAGCATGTCTCATATAAATAGTTTAAGTCAACTTTATAAGTCTCATATAAATAGTTTAAGTCAACTTTATAAGCATGTCTCATATAAATAGTTTAAGTCAACTTTATAAGTCTCATATAAATAGTTTAAGTCAACTTTATAAGCATGTCTCATATAAATAGTTTAAGTCAACTTTATAAGCATGTCTCATATAAATAGTTTAAGTCAACTTTATAAGTCTCATATAAATAGTTTAAGTCAACTTTATAAGCATGTCTCATATAAATAGTTTAAGTCAACTTTATAAGCATGTCTCATATAAATAGTTTAAGTCAACTTTATAAGTCTCATATAGTTTAAGTCAACTTTATAAGCATGTCTCATATAAATAGTTTAAGTCAACTTTATAAGTCTCATATAAATAGTTTAAGTCAACTTTATAAGCATGTCTCATATAAATAGTTTAAGTCAACTTTATAAGTCTCATATAAATAGTTTAAGTCAACTTTATAAGCATGTCTCATATAAATAGTTTAAGTCAACTTTATAAGTCTCATATAAATAGTTTAAGTCAACTTTATAAGCATGTCTCATATAAATAGTTTAAGTCAACTTTATAAGTCTCATAGAAATAGTTTAAGTCAACTTTATAAGCATGTCTCATATAAATAGTTTAAGTCAACTTTATAAGCATGTCTCATATAAATAGTTTAAGTCAACTTTATAAGTCTCATATAAATAGTTTAAGTCAACTTTATAAGTCTCATATAAATAGTTTAAGTCAACTTTATAAGCATGTCTCATATAAATAGTTTAAGTAAAATTTATAAGCATGTCTCATATAAATAGTTTAAGTCAACTTCATAAGCATGTCTCATATAAATAGTTTAAGTCAACTTTATAAGCATGTCTCATATAAATAGTTTAAGTCAACTTTATAAGTCTCATATAAATAGTTTAAGTCAACTTTATAAGCATGTCTCATATAAATAGTTTAAGTCAACTTTATAAGCATGTCTCATATAAATAGTTTAAGTCAACTTTATAAGCATGTCTCATATAAATAGTTTAAGTCAACTTTATAAGCATGTCTCATATAAATAGTTTAAGTCAACTTTATAAGTCTCATATAAATAGTTTAAGTCAACTTTATAAGCATGTCTCATATAAATAGTTTAAGTCAACTTTATAAGCATGTCTCATATAAATAGTTTAAGTCAACTTTATAAGCATGTCTCATATAAATAGTTTAAGTCAACTTTATAAGCATGTCTCATATAAATAGTTTAAGTCAACTTTATAAGTCTCATATAAATAGTTTAAGTCAACTTTATAAGCATGTCTCATATAAATAGTTTAAGTCAACTTTATAAGTCTCATATAAATAGTTTAAGTCAACTTTATAAGCATGTCTCATATAAATAGTTTAAGTCAACTTTATAAGCATGTCTCATATAAATAGTTTAAGTCAACTTTATAAGTCTCATATAAATAGTTTAAGTCAACTTTATAAGCATGTCTCATATAAATAGTTTAAGTCAACTTTATAAGCATGTCTCATATAAATAGTTTAAGTCAACTTTATAAGTCTCATATAGTTTAAGTCAACTTTATAAGCATGTCTCATATAAATAGTTTAAGTCAACTTTATAAGCATGTCTCATATAAATAGTTTAAGTCAACTTTATAAGTCTCATATAAATAGTTTAAGTCAACTTTATAAGCATGTCTCATATAAATAGTTTAAGTCAACTTTATAAGCATGTCTCATATAAATAGTTTAAGTCAACTTTATAAGTCTCATATAAATAGTTTAAGTCAACTTTATAAGCATGTCTCATATAAATAGTTTAAGTCAACTTTATAAGTCTCATATAAATAGTTTAAGTCAACTTTATAAGCATGTCTCATATAAATAGTTTAAGTCAACTTTATAAGTCTCATATAAATAGTTTAAGTCAACTTTATAAGTCTCATATAAATAGTTTAAGTCAACTTTATAAGCATGTCTCATACAAATAGTTTAAGTCAACTTTATAAGCATGTCTCATATAAATAGTTTAAGTCAACTTTATAAGTCTCATATAAATAGTTTAAGTCAACTTTATAAGCATGTCTCATATAAATAGTTTAAGTCAACTTTATAAGTCTCATATAAATAGTTTAAGTCAACTTTATAAGCATGTCTCATATAAATAGTTTAAGTCAACTTTATAAGCATGTCTCATATAAATAGTTTAAGTCAACTTTATAAGCATGTCTCATATAAATAGTTTAAGTCAACTTTATAAGTCTCATATAAATAGTTTAAGTCAACTTTATAAGCATGTCTCATATAAATAGTTTAAGTCAACTTTATAAGCATGTCTCATATAAATAGTTTAAGTCAACTTTATAAGTCTCATATAAATAGTTTAAGTCAACTTTATAAGCATGTCTCATATAAATAGTTTAAGTCAACTTTATAAGTCTCATAGAAATAGTTTAAGTCAACTTTATAAGCATGTCTCATATAAATAGTTTAAGTCAACTTTATAAGCATGTCTCATATAAATAGTTTAAGTCAACTTTATAAGTCTCATTTAAATAGTTTAAGTCAACTTTATAAGTCTCATATAGTTTAAGTCAACTTTATAAGCATGTCTCATATAAATAGTTTAAGTCAACTTTATAAGCATGTCTCATATAAATAGTTTAAGTCAACTTTATAAGTCTCATATAAATAGTTTAAGTCAACTTTATAAGCATGTCTCATATAAATAGTTTAAGTCAACTTTATAAGCATGTCTCATATAAATAGTTTAAGTCAACTTTATAAGTCTCATATAAATAGTTTAAGTCAACTTTATAAGCATGTCTCATATAAATAGTTTAAGTCAACTTTATAAGCATGTCTCATATAAATAGTTTAAGTCAACTTTATAAGTCTCATATAGTTTAAGTCAACTTTATAAGCATGTCTCATATAAATAGTTTAAGTCAACTTTATAAGCATGTCTCATATAAATAGTTTAAGTCAACTTTATAAGTCTCATATAAATAGTTTAAGTCAACTTTATAAGCATGTCTCATATAAATAGTTTATGTCAACTTTATAAGTCTCATATAAATATTTTAAGTCAACTTTATAAGCATGTCTCATATAAATAGTTTAAGTCAACTTTATAAGCATGTCTCATATAAATAGTTTAAGTCAACTTTATAAGTCTCATAGAAATAGTTTAAGTCAACTTTATAAGCATGTCTCATATAAATAGTTTAAGTCAACTTTATAAGCATGTCTCATATAAATAGTTTAAGTCAACTTTATAAGTCTCATATAGTTTAAGTCAACTTTATAAGCATGTCTCATATAAATAGTTTAAGTCAACTTTATAAGCATGTCTCATATAAATAGTTTAAGTCAACTTTATAAGTCTCATATAGTTTAAGTCAACTTTATAAGCATGTCTCATATAAATAGTTTAAGTCAACTTTATAAGCATGTCTCATATAAATAGTTTAAGTCAACTTTATAAGTCTCATATAAATAGTTTAAGTCAACTTTATAAGCATGTCTCATATAAATAGTTTAAGTCAACTTTATAAGCATGTCTCATATAAATAGTTTAAGTCAACTTTATAAGTCTCATATAAATAGTTTAAGTCAACTTTATAAGCATGTCTCATATAAATAGTTTAAGTCAACTTTATAAGCATGTCTCATATAAATAGTTTAAGTCAACTTTATAAGCATGTCTCATATAAATAGTTTAAGTCAACTTTATAAGTCTCATATAAATAGTTTAAGTCAACTTTATAAGTCTCATATAAATAGTTTAAGTCAACTTTATAAGCATGTCTCATATAAATAGTTTAAGTCAACTTTATAAGTCTCATATAAATAGTTTAAGTCAACTTTATAAGCATGTCTCATATAAATAGTTTAAGTCAACTTTATAAGTCTCATATAAATAGTTTAAGTCAACTTTATAAGCATGTCTCATATAAATAGTTTAAGTCAACTTTATAAGCATGTCTCATATAAATAGTTTAAGTCAACTTTATAAGTCTCATATAAATAGTTTAAGTCAACTTTATAAGCATGTCTCATATAAATAGTTTAAGTCAACTTTATAAGCATGTCTCATATAAATAGTTTAAGTCAACTTTATAAGTCTCATATAGTTTAAGTCAACTTTATAAGCATGTCTCATATAAATAGTTTAAGTCAACTTTATAAGCATGTCTCATATAAATAGTTTAAGTCAACTTTATAAGTCTCATATAAATAGTTTAAGTCAACTTTATAAGCATGTCTCATATAAATAGTTTAAGTCAACTTTATAAGCATGTCTCATATAAATAGTTTAAGTCAACTTTATAAGTCTCATATAAATAGTTTAAGTCAACTTTATAAGCATGTCTCATATAAATAGTTTAAGTCAACTTTATAAGTCTCATATAAATAGTTTAAGTCAACTTTATAAGCATGTCTCATATAAATAGTTTAAGTCAACTTTATAAGCATGTCTCATATAAATAGTTTAAGTCAACTTTATAAGTCTCATATAAATAGTTTAAGTCAACTTTATAAGCATGTCTCATATAAATAGTTTAAGTCAACTTTATAAGCATGTCTCATATAAATAGTTTAAGTCAACTTTATAAGCATGTCTCATATAAATAGTTTAAGTCAACTTTATAAGTCTCATATAAATAGTTTAAGTCAACTTTATAAGCATGTCTCATATAAATAGTTTAAGTCAACTTTATAAGCATGTCTCATATAAATAGTTTATGTCAACTTTATAAGTCTCATATAAATATTTTAAGTCAACTTTATAAGCATGTCTCATATAAATAGTTTAAGTCAACTTTATAAGTCTCATATAAATAGTTTAAGTCAACTTTATAAGCATGCCTCATATAAATAGTTTAAGTCAACTTTATAAGCATGTCTCATATAAATAGTTTAAGTCAACTTTATAAGTCTCATATAAATAGTTTAAGTCAACTTTATAAGTCTCATATAAATAGTTTAAGTCAACTTTATAAGCATGTCTCATATAAATAGTTTAAGTCAACTTTATAAGCATGTCTCATATAAATAGTTTAAGTCAACTTCATAAGCATGTCTCATATAAACGGTTTATCATAAACATTACTTAATAGCTCAAAGTATACATTTGTATCTTTTCTTATGTATGTGTACATTTGAATTTTGGTACAACATAACAAAATTAACATCCAAAAAATATGTCCTTGATAATCCTCCCGCTGTCATAAGGTACCAAAAATAATAAGAATGTCAATCAGTTGGATTTCAAGTCCATGAAAGTAGAAGCCGTTCTTGAATAGTGGAGTTGGAGCTAAGGTGACTATTATGCAGGGTGCTGGTAAAGATAAACTACCTCCTTCTGCACGATGTCATCGGTTACCAGATGTCGATGGTAAATTCTTTTAACCGCAAAACTACTTGAATGAAGTTGTGTATTTACGTGTCGCTGGGTGCAGAGGTGCCACAGCAAGCGTCGCTGCTTTAAGATCACATCTTTATGATCATCTTTAAAATATAAATAACAAGACAAAGTCATGCCGCCAAGCGATTCGTCGTGTTCCGGCATGATGTCTGGTGAAGCCGTTTGGAGGGCGGGTCTGAGCAGTTGTGTTGCGATGTATGCCGGGTACGATGCGCCGAGTGTTGTCGTGTCGGGAGTTTGGTCGTGGAGGGTAGCGGGATCCGAAGCACGGTGCTCCGCTGGCCGACCGCAGGTAGTTGGGGGCCCAAGTAGTGTGCCAGCCACATACGAAAGGCTGCCCCGCCAACTGCGAAAAATCCCAGGGTGGCCCCATCGTGCCGGTTGGCGACCGGACGAGAGGACCCGATGGCGATCCCTGGGGGGGTTCGGGCGTCCCCGCAGTCTCCAGATCAATCTCCCTCTGGCCCGGCATCGTTGGTCGCATTGTTGGGATTAACATTGCATCACCTCACTCAACTGCCGTCTTCCTTCCTATTCACTCAATTTTTTTTTTTTTAAATGAAAAGGTCCAAAAAGAAAAGTAGGTGTGTACAGCGGGCGCACGTCCTCTCTTTCAAAGTGCACCTCTCTAATATTCGAGGTCTGCACTCCAATCTCATTGCAGTACATCACCACCTTGAGACTGAGAAGCCCCATCTACTTTTCTTGACGGAGACCCAGATCAGATGTCCGTCTGATGCGGCATACCTCAGCTACCCGGGATACGCATTGGAACACCATTTCCTGCAGCGTGCTGGGGTCTGTGTGTATGTCCGCAATGACATTTGTTGCCGGCGCCTCCGTCATCTCGAAGACCCTCATTTCTCTTCCCTATGGCTGTTGGTTGACACTGGTGTGGACAAAATTGTTTACACTTGTGTCTACCGATCGCACAGCGGTGATCAGGAGACAACTCGTTTATTTGACCACCTCAGTGAGGCTGCTGACAATGCACTGCAGCGGCACCCTGACGCACACTTCGTCGCTCTGGGGGATTTCAATGTCTGCCATCAGGACTGGCTTTTCCCGTACCAGAAGACCGACCACGCTGGGAGAGAAGCGCGACACTTCGCGCTTTCAATGGGCCTTTCCCAGCTGGTAAAGCAAGCGACTAGGGTGCCTGATGTAGTCGGACATACTGCCAATTGTCTGGACCTTCTGCTGACCACTGATCCGGACAGGTGTGTTGTAACAGTTTCCTCACCGTTGGGAACTTCAGACCACTGTCTGGTGAAGTCTGTGTCGACCTTCTCCCCACCAGATCACGACTCTCGTGGTGAACGGCGAATGTGGCGATACAGGTCAGCAGACTGGGATGAGATGCGCCATTTCTTTGCGTCTTATCCTTGGCAGCAGGTCTGCTTCTCTTCTAGCAATCCGTCGAGCTGTGCGGATGCTATAACCGATGTGGTGCGTCAAGCTATGGAATATTTTATTCCCTATAATGACGTGCCCGTCGGTGGCTCGGCTCGCCCATGGTTCAATGCCGATTGTGCCCAAGCTGAACAGCGTAAGCACACAGCATTTCTCACCTGGGTTGACGCTCGTGACCGCGGAGCTCCGGATCTAAGCTCAAAGAAGAGAGCCTTTAACCGTGCTGCCAAGTCCTACAAAAAGGCGCTAAAGAAGGCTCGCTTTGACCGTATTACCCATATTGGCAACAAGTTATCTGCGCAGCCTTCCGGTAGCAGATCTTTTTGGTCCCTTGCCAAATCGGTCGAGGCGAACTTCTGTCGGCCCTCACTGCCTCCGCTGGTTAGGCCTGATGGAACACTGGCTCATACGGCGAGAGAGAAAGCAGGTCTCTTTGCATCTCTCTTTGCCCATAATTCGCGTCTTGATACTGGCAGTGCTACTCCACCTATTTTACCCCACTGCGGTACTTCAATGCCTGAGGTTCGCATTCGGAACAAGGAGGTTCTGAGAGCACTGTGTCGTCTGGACGTGAATAAGGCTAGTGGTCCGGATGGTATACCAGCGATTGTTCTAAAAGCATGTGCGCCCGAGTTGTCTCCTGTATTGACACGCTTGTATCGCCTCTCATTTGGGACTGGTATAGTGCCCAAGTCCTGGAAGCTTGCCAACGTGCAGCCCGTGCCCAAAAAGGGTAGTCGTGCCGATCCTAACAACTATCGGCCGATTTCGATCACCTCCATACTTTGCAAAATTATGGAGCGTGTATTGAACTCGCGCCTCTTGGCATACCTGGAAGGTAACGATCTCCTCAGTGACCGACAGTACGGGTTTCGCCGCAATCGGTCAACTGGGGACCTACTAGTGTATGCCACTCACTTGTGGGGCGAGGCACTCGAGAGGAATGGGGAAGCAATTGCTGTCTCCCTTGATGTCTCGAAGGCCTTCGACCGGGTATGGCACGCTGGCCTTTTGAGTAAGCTTCCAGCGTACGGCATTTCCCCTAGCCTGACTGGCTGGGTAAAAGACTTCCTGACTGAACGGTCCCTCCGAGTTGTTGTCGACGGTTGCTCATCTGAGCCCATGTCGACTAATGCCGGTGTTCCTCAGGGGTCTGTTCTCTCTGCAACTCTGTTTCTGCTACATATTAACGATCTGCTGATGCCCGGTATCTATGGGTATGCAGATGACAGCACAGTTGTGGAGAGATACCTGCCGGATGCTCGGGCTAGTAGGGAATCAATCCGGTCCGAAAGAGAGGCCATGGTAGAGCGAACGAGTGTTGCACTTCAGGCAGTCTCCGAATGGGGCAATGCCAATCTTGTAGCATTCAATGCCGCCAAAACGCAGGCGTGTCTTTTCACCGCCAAAAGGAGCCCGTTCACCTTGGCTCCTACTTTTCGGAATGTATCCTTGGAGTGTACCGACCGCCTTCAGCTTTTGGGTATTGAGATTTCCTCGAACCTAAACTTTGGGCGGTTCATTGAGTCCAAGGCCAAGGTGGCTGCCAGAAAACTTGGTGTAATCGCAAAGGTCCGGCGGTACTTCACACCAGGGCAGCTTCTAATGTTGTACAAAGCACAGGTCCGTTCGTGTGTGGAGTACTGCAGCCACATTTGGGCTGGTGCTGCTAAGTGTCACCTGGCCACTTTGGATTCAGTGGAGAGGCGTGCGAAGAGGCTGATTGGTGACCCTGATTTAACTCGAGTTGGTCTCCAAAGCCTAGAGCACAGGCGTAGAGTAGCCAGCCTTTCGGTGTTCTATAGGATACATTCTGGGGAGTGTGCGAGGGAATTGCACGATTTAATTCCCCCATCTCCGTTCCACCATCGGACGACCCGTCGTACGGCGAGTTTCCACCCTTATGTTGTTAACACCTCTACGATCCGGACGAAGCGTTTCGCCTCCTCCTTTATACCGCGTACATCGAGGGACTGGAACAATCTGCCGGCGGCGGTGTTTCCGTCGGACTACAATTTGAGTGTCTTCAAGGCTAGAGTGAATAGGCTCTTAATAAACTAGTGCGCTTTACCATCAACGATTGCGTCACTGCTTACCATCGGGCAGGATTGCAGTCAAGCGCTGGTTTATACTTTAATAATAAAAAAATAAAAAAAAATGTTGTGTGATAACTTGGCCAGTCGGACGGACCGCGGCTACTGTCAATCAACTCCATTAGAATACAACTAACCAAAGTTTAATAATATGTAGTGATGTTATTGGATGTTGTGTGATACGTTGGCCAGTCGGACGGACCGCGGCTACTGTCAATCAACTCCATTAGAATACAACTAACCAAAGTTTAATAATATGTAGTGATGTTATTGGATGTTGTGTGATACGTTGGCCAGTCGGACGGACCGCGGCTACTGTCAATCAACTCCATTAGAATACAACTAACCAAAGTTTAATAATATGTAGTGATGTTATTGGATGTTGTGTGATACGTTGGCCAGTCGGACGGACCGCGGCTACTGTCAATCAACTCCATTAGAATACAACTAACCAAAGTTTAATAATATGTAGTGATGTTATTGGATGTTGTGTGATACGTTGGCCAGTCGGACGGACCGCGGCTACTGTCAATCAACTCCATTAGAATACAACTAACCAAAGTTTAATAATATGTAGTGATGTTATTGGATGTTGTGTGATAACTTGGCCAGTCGGACAGACCGCGGCTACTGTCAATCAACTCCATTAGAATACAACTAACCAAAGTTTAATAATATGTAGTGATGTTATTGGATGTTGTGTGATAACTTGGCCAGTCGGACGAACCGCGGCTACTGTCAATCAACTCCATTAGAATACAACTAACCAAAGTTTAATAATATGTAGTGATGTTATTGGATGTTGTGTGATAACTTGGCCAGTCGGACGGACCGCGGCTATTGTCAATCAAGTCCATTAGAGTACAACTAACCAAAGTTGATGAACACTTTTTCATGTGTTTTTATTGTAACAGTGCCATTGAAAATCAAAGCAACCAAAATGCCTTCTTTTCCCTTTTGAGTGTATTTGTCTATGCATTGTTGTTTTCCCTCATAAACAAAAATCAAGCTAGTAGGTACAAGAGTCCAGGCTAACATTTACACTACAATACAAGCATTATTTAAAAATATCAGCGTCGGCTCATTAAGTACAAGCTTAGTGAAACTGATGAGAGTTGAGCAAATTACATAATTGTTACATTGTCATCGGTACTCAGAACGTCAGGCCGCCGAGTAACTTCAGATCTAAAGAGACTCGAAAGCGAAATACTCTACATAGTATATGCACAGCAGATAAAACAGTTTGATGTGTAGACAACGATGTGTGTACAGTTGACGTATCTAGTTGTATGCTCATCAAAATATATTTTTGCAATTGCAACTAGAGATTTGTAACCACATTAACACAGTGCAAGTTGATTGTATTTTCATCAAAATATATTTGCAATTGCAAGTAGTTAGTTTTAGTATAGTTGCAAGTTTATTGCATAGGTACCATAACGTTGAAGTAACATTTGATCGGTCTGTCCAAACAACGTATAGTTAGTTACTACTGGTAGATGTGCATGTAACGTACCTACAACAACATCGCATACATTTCTAGCATTAAAACTATTCTAATGCGGAAAATATTTGAATCAAAAACTTGCGTTTAATTATTGTATTCGATTTTATGGAAATCACTTACGTGTAAACACTCACATGCAATTCTTGAATGAAATAATATAACTTTGTTTATGGAACACGATTATTGCTCTTGAACGAAAAACTAATCCCAATATTTTGCACCGTATTAATAGTTTAAGTCAACTTTATAAGCATGTCTCATATAAATAGTTTAAGTCAACTTTATAAGCATGTCTCATATAAATAGTTTAAGTCAACTTTATAAGCATGTCTCATATAAATAGTTTAAGTCAACTTCATAAGCATGTCTCATATAAATAGTTTAAGTCAACTTTATAAGTCTCATATAAATAGTTTAAGTCAACTTTATAAGTCTCATATAAATAGTTTAAGTCAACTTTATAAGCATGTCTCATATAAATAGTTTAAGTCAACTTTATAAGTCTCATATAAATAGTTTAAGTCAACTTTATAAGCATGTCTCATATAAATAGTTTAAGTCAACTTTATAAGCATGTCTCATATAAATAGTTTAAGTCAACTTTATAAGCATGTCTCATATAAATAGTTTAAGTCAACTTTATAAGTCTCATATAAATAGTTTAAGTCAACTTTATAAGCATGTCTCATATAAATAGTTTAAGTCAACTTTATAAGCATGTCTCATATAAATAGTTTAAGTCAACTTTATAAGCATGTCTCATATAAATAGTTTAAGTCAACTTTATAAGCATGTCTCATATAAATAGTTTAAGTCAACTTCATAAGCATGTCTCATATAAATAGTTTAAGTCAACTTTATAAGCATGTCTCATACAAATAGTTTAAGTCAACTTTATAAGCATGTCTCATATAAATAGTTTAAGTCAACTTTATAAGTCTCATATAAATAGTTTAAGTCAACTTTATAAGTCTCATATAAATAGTTTAAGTCAACTTTATAAGTCTCATATAAATAGTTTAAGTCAACTTTATAAGCATGTCTCATATAAATAGTTTAAGTCAACTTTATAAGCATGTCTCATATAAATAGTTTAAGTCAACTTTATAAGCATGTCTCATATAAATAGTTTAAGTCAACTTTATAAGCATGTCTCATATAAATAGTTTAAGTCAACTTTATAAGTCTCATATAAATAGTTTAAGTCAACTTTATAAGCATGTCTCATATAAATAGTTTAAGTCAACTTCATAAGCATGTCTCATATAAATAGTTTAAGTCAACTTTATAAGCATGTCTCATATAAATAGTTTAAGTCAACTTTATAAGCATGTCTCATATAAATAGTTTAAGTCAACTTTATAAGTCTCATATGAATAGTTTAAGTCAACTTTATAAGCATGTCTCATATAAATAGATTAAGTCAACTTTATAAGCATGTCTCATATAAATAGTTTAAGTCAACTTTATAAGCATGTCTCATATAAATAGTTTAAGTCAACTTTATAAGCATGTCTCATATAAATAGTTTAAGTCAACTTTATAAGTCTCATATAAATAGTTTAAGTCAACTTTATAAGCATGTCTCATATAAATAGTTTAAGTCAACTTTATAAGTCTCATATAAATAGTTTAAGTCAACTTTATAAGCATGTCTCATATAAATAGTTTAAGTCAACTTTATAAGCATGTCTCATATAAATAGTTTAAGTCAACTTTATAAGCATGTCTCATATAAATAGTTTAAGTCAACTTTATAAGTCTCATATAGTTTAAGTCAACTTTATAAGCATGTCTCATATAAATAGTTTAAGTCAACTTTATAAGCATGTCTCATATAAATAGTTTAAGTCAACTTTATAAGTCTCATATAAATAGTTTAAGTCAACTTTATAAGCATGTCTCACATAAATAGTTTAAGTCAACTTTATAAGCATGTCTCATATAAATAGTTTAAGTCAACTTTATAAGCATGTCTCATATAAATTGTTTAAGTCAACTTTATAGCATGTCTCATATAAATAGTTTAAGTCAACTTCATAAGCATGTCTCATATAAATAGTTTAAGTCAACTTTATAAGTCTCATATAAATAGTTTAAGTCAACTTTATAAGCATGTCTCATATAAATAGTTTAAGTCAACTTTATAAGTCTCATATAAATAGTTTAAGTCAACTTTATAAGCATGTCTCATATAAATAGTTTAAGTCAACTTTAAAGTCTCATATAAATAGTTTAAATCAACTTTATAAGCATGTCTCATATAAATAGTTTAAGTCAACTTTATAAGTCTCATATAAATAGTTTAAGACAACTTTATAAGCATGTCTCATATAAATAGTTTAAGTCAACTTTATAAGCTAGTCTCATATAAATAGTTTAAGTCAACTTTATAAGTCTCATATAAATAGTTTAAGTCAACTTTATAAGTCTCATATAAATAGTTTAAGTCAACTTTATAAGCATGTCTCATATAAATAGTTTAAGTAAAATTTATAAGCATGTCTCATATAAATAGTTTAAGTCAACTTCATAAGCATGTCTCATATAAATAGTTTAAGTCAACTTTATAAGCATGTCTCATATAAATAGTTTAAGTCAACTTTATAAGTCTCATATAAATAGTTTAAGTCAACTTTATAAGCATGTCTCATATAAATAGTTTAAGTCAACTTTATAAGCATGTCTCATATAAATAGTTTAAGTCAACTTTATAAGCATGTCTCATATAAATAGTTTAAGTCAACTTTATAAGCATGTCTCATATAAATAGTTTAAGTCAACTTTATAAGTCTCATATAAATAGTTTAAGTCAACTTTATAAGCATGTCTCATATAAATAGTTTAAGTCAACTTTATAAGCATGTCTCATATAAATAGTTTAAGTCAACTTTATAAGCATGTCTCATATAAATAGTTTAAGTCAACTTTATAAGCATGTCTCATATAAATAGTTTAAGTCAACTTTATAAGTCTCATATAAATAGTTTAAGTCAACTTTATAAGCATGTCTCATATAAATAGTTTAAGTCAACTTTATAAGTCTCATATAAATAGTTTAAGTCAACTTTATAAGCATGTCTCATATAAATAGTTTAAGTCAACTTTATAAGCATGTCTCATATAAATAGTTTAAGTCAACTTTATAAGTCTCATATAAATAGTTTAAGTCAACTTTATAAGCATGTCTCATATAAATAGTTTAAGTCAACTTTATAAGTCTCATATAAATAGTTTAAGTCAACTTTATAAGCATGTCTCATATAAATAGTTTAAGTCAACTTTATAAGCATGTCTCATATAAATAGTTTAAGTCAACTTTATAAGCATGTCTCATATAAATAGTTTAAGTCAACTTTATAAGCATGTCTCATATAAATAGTTTAAGTCAACTTTATAAGCATGTCTCATATAAATAGTTTAAGTCAACTTTATAAGTCTCATATAGTTTAAGTCAACTTTATAAGCATGTCTCATATAAATAGTTTAAGTCAACTTTATAAGCATGTCTCATATAAATAGTTTAAGTCAACTTTATAAGTCTCATATAAATAGTTTAAGTCAACTTTATAAGCATGTCTCATATAAATAGTTTAAGTCAACTTTATAAGCATGTCTCATATAAATAGTTTAAGTCAACTTTATAAGTCTCATATAAATAGTTTAAGTCAACTTTATAAGCATGTCTCATATAAATAGTTTAAGTCAACTTTATAAGCATGTCTCATATAAATAGTTTAAGTCAACTTTATAAGCATGTCTCATATAAATAGTTTAAGTCAACTTTATAAGCATGTCTCATATAAATAGTTTAAGTCAACTTTATAAGCATGTCTCATATAAATAGTTTATGTCAACTTTATAAGTCTCATATAAATATTTTAAGTCAACTTTATAAGCATGTCTCATATAAATAGTTTAAGTCAACTTTATAAGTCTCATATAAATAGTTTAAGTCAACTTTATAAGCATGCCTCATATAAATAGTTTAAGTCAACTTTATAAGCATGTCTCATATAAATAGTTTAAGTCAACTTTATAAGTCTCATATAAATAGTTTAAGTCAACTTTATAAGTCTCATATAAATAGTTTAAGTCAACTTTATAAGCATGTCTCATATAAATAGTTTAAGTCAACTTTATAAGCATGTCTCATATAAATAGTTTAAGTCAACTTCATAAGCATGTCTCATATAAACGGTTTATCATAAACATTACTTAATAGCTCAAAGTATACATTTGTATCTTTTCTTATGTATGTGTACATTTGAATTTTGGTACAACATAACAAAATTAACATCCAAAAAATATGTCCTTGATAATCCTCCCGCTGTCATAAGGTACCAAAAATAATAAGAATGTCAATCAGTTGGATTTCAAGTCCATGAAAGTAGAAGCCGTTCTTGAATAGTGGAGTTGGAGCTAAGGTGACTATTATGCAGGGTGCTGGTAAAGATAAACTACCTCCTTCTGCACGATGTCATCGGTTACCAGATGTCGATGGTAAATTCTTTTAACCGCAAAACTACTTGAATGAAGTTGTGTATTTACGTGTCGCTGGGTGCAGAGGTGCCACAGCAAGCGTCGCTGCTTTAAGATCACATCTTTATGATCATCTTTAAAATATAAATAACAAGACAAAGTCATGCCGCCAAGCGATTCGTCGTGTTCCGGCATGATGTCTGGTGAAGCCGTTTGGAGGGCGGGTCTGAGCAGTTGTGTTGCGATGTATGCCGGGTACGATGCGCCGAGTGTTGTCGTGTCGGGAGTTTGGTCGTGGAGGGTAGCGGGATCCGAAGCACGGTGCTCCGCTGGCCGACCGCAGGTAGTTGGGGGCCCAAGTAGTGTGCCAGCCACATACGAAAGGCTGCCCCGCCAACTGCGAAAAATCCCAGGGTGGCCCCATCGTGCCGGTTGGCGACCGGACGAGAGGACCCGATGGCGATCCCTGGGGGGGTTCGGGCGTCCCCGCAGTCTCCAGATCAATCTCCCTCTGGCCCGGCATCGTTGGTCGCATTGTTGGGATTAACATTGCATCACCTCACTCAACTGCCGTCTTCCTTCCTATTCACTCAATTTTTTTTTTTTAAATGAAAAGGTCCAAAAAGAAAAGTAGGTGTGTACAGCGGGCGCACGTCCTCTCTTTCAAAGTGCACCTCTCTAATATTCGAGGTCTGCACTCCAATCTCATTGCAGTACATCACCACCTTGAGACTGAGAAGCCCCATCTACTTTTCTTGACGGAGACCCAGATCAGATGTCCGTCTGATGCGGCATACCTCAGCTACCCGGGATACGCATTGGAACACCATTTCCTGCAGCGTGCTGGGGTCTGTGTGTATGTCCGCAATGACATTTGTTGCCGGCGCCTCCGTCATCTCGAAGACCCTCATTTCTCTTCCCTATGGCTGTTGGTTGACACTGGTGTGGACAAAATTGTTTACACTTGTGTCTACCGATCGCACAGCGGTGATCAGGAGACAACTCGTTTATTTGACCACCTCAGTGAGGCTGCTGACAATGCACTGCAGCGGCACCCTGACGCACACTTCGTCGCTCTGGGGGATTTCAATGTCTGCCATCAGGACTGGCTTTTCCCGTACCAGAAGACCGACCACGCTGGGAGAGAAGCGCGACACTTCGCGCTTTCAATGGGCCTTTCCCAGCTGGTAAAGCAAGCGACTAGGGTGCCTGATGTAGTCGGACATACTGCCAATTGTCTGGACCTTCTGCTGACCACTGATCCGGACAGGTGTGTTGTAACAGTTTCCTCACCGTTGGGAACTTCAGACCACTGTCTGGTGAAGTCTGTGTCGACCTTCTCCCCACCAGATCACGACTCTCGTGGTGAACGGCGAATGTGGCGATACAGGTCAGCAGACTGGGATGAGATGCGCCATTTCTTTGCGTCTTATCCTTGGCAGCAGGTCTGCTTCTCTTCTAGCAATCCGTCGAGCTGTGCGGATGCTATAACCGATGTGGTGCGTCAAGCTATGGAATATTTTATTCCCTATAATGACGTGCCCGTCGGTGGCTCGGCTCGCCCATGGTTCAATGCCGATTGTGCCCAAGCTGAACAGCGTAAGCACACAGCATTTCTCACCTGGGTTGACGCTCGTGACCGCGGAGCTCCGGATCTAAGCTCAAAGAAGAGAGCCTTTAACCGTGCTGCCAAGTCCTACAAAAAGGCGCTAAAGAAGGCTCGCTTTGACCGTATTACCCATATTGGCAACAAGTTATCTGCGCAGCCTTCCGGTAGCAGATCTTTTTGGTCCCTTGCCAAATCGGTCGAGGCGAACTTCTGTCGGCCCTCACTGCCTCCGCTGGTTAGGCCTGATGGAACACTGGCTCATACGGCGAGAGAGAAAGCAGGTCTCTTTGCATCTCTCTTTGCCCATAATTCGCGTCTTGATACTGGCAGTGCTACTCCACCTATTTTACCCCACTGCGGTACTTCAATGCCTGAGGTTCGCATTCGGAACAAGGAGGTTCTGAGAGCACTGTGTCGTCTGGACGTGAATAAGGCTAGTGGTCCGGATGGTATACCAGCGATTGTTCTAAAAGCATGTGCGCCCGAGTTGTCTCCTGTATTGACACGCTTGTATCGCCTCTCATTTGGGACTGGTATAGTGCCCAAGTCCTGGAAGCTTGCCAACGTGCAGCCCGTGCCCAAAAAGGGTAGTCGTGCCGATCCTAACAACTATCGGCCGATTTCGATCACCTCCATACTTTGCAAAATTATGGAGCGTGTATTGAACTCGCGCCTCTTGGCATACCTGGAAGGTAACGATCTCCTCAGTGACCGACAGTACGGGTTTCGCCGCAATCGGTCAACTGGGGACCTACTAGTGTATGCCACTCACTTGTGGGGCGAGGCACTCGAGAGGAATGGGGAAGCAATTGCTGTCTCCCTTGATGTCTCGAAGGCCTTCGACCGGGTATGGCACGCTGGCCTTTTGAGTAAGCTTCCAGCGTACGGCATTTCCCCTAGCCTGACTGGCTGGGTAAAAGACTTCCTGACTGAACGGTCCCTCCGAGTTGTTGTCGACGGTTGCTCATCTGAGCCCATGTCGACTAATGCCGGTGTTCCTCAGGGGTCTGTTCTCTCTGCAACTCTGTTTCTGCTACATATTAACGATCTGCTGATGCCCGGTATCTATGGGTATGCAGATGACAGCACAGTTGTGGAGAGATACCTGCCGGATGCTCGGGCTAGTAGGGAATCAATCCGGTCCGAAAGAGAGGCCATGGTAGAGCGAACGAGTGTTGCACTTCAGGCAGTCTCCGAATGGGGCAATGCCAATCTTGTAGCATTCAATGCCGCCAAAACGCAGGCGTGTCTTTTCACCGCCAAAAGGAGCCCGTTCACCTTGGCTCCTACTTTTCGGAATGTATCCTTGGAGTGTACCGACCGCCTTCAGCTTTTGGGTATTGAGATTTCCTCGAACCTAAACTTTGGGCGGTTCATTGAGTCCAAGGCCAAGGTGGCTGCCAGAAAACTTGGTGTAATCGCAAAGGTCCGGCGGTACTTCACACCAGGGCAGCTTCTAATGTTGTACAAAGCACAGGTCCGTTCGTGTGTGGAGTACTGCAGCCACATTTGGGCTGGTGCTGCTAAGTGTCACCTGGCCACTTTGGATTCAGTGGAGAGGCGCGCGAAGAGGCTGATTGGTGACCCTGATTTAACTCGAGTTGGTCTCCAAAGCCTAGAGCACAGGCGTAGAGTAGCCAGCCTTTCGGTGTTCTATAGGATACATTCTGGGGAGTGTGCGAGGGAATTGCACGATTTAATTCCCCCATCCCCGTTCCACCATCGGACGACCCGTCGTACGGCGAGTTTCCACCCTTATGTTGTTAACACCTCTACGATCCGGACGAAGCGTTTCGCCTCCTCCTTTATACCGCGTACATCGAGGGACTGGAACAATCTGCCGGCGGCGGTGTTTCCGTCGGACTACAATTTGAGTGTCTTCAAGGCTAGAGTGAATAGGCTCTTAATAAACTAGTGCGCTTTACCATCAACGATTGCGTCACTGCTTACCATCAGGCAGGATTGCGGTCAAGCGCTGGTTTATACATTAATAAAAAAAAAAAAAAAAAAAAAAAATAACATTTTCCAATACTTTGTTTAAGCAAAACGAAAAAGCGACTTTACACTTCCAGATGCTCAAATCAATGTTGTTGCCTCGTTGGAGAGGGTGCGCACGATCACTTTTTGTTTCCGGAACTAAGTTTCTTTAGATATGTATGAAAACGCACACACGTAGCGATGCGACACGATGGACATATGGGAGACGTAATTGTCCGCGAGTTTAGACATAACTATCGTCCGTGGTATCGGTATAGTAGTTATATCGTATTGGTTGCGATGCAAGTGCGCGCACGGTAAAACAAAAGTTGCCAGCGAAGCGAGTTGTCACCTCCGTGTGCGCAGCGGCCACATCTCGGCGAGGAGCCGAGACAGACCCAAATGTGACTCGTAAGATCCATAAGAGTGACCAAAATAAGTGTTTATTTTTCCCTTTTTAGATTCTTTCATTCCAATTTGGATCGACGGTAAAATTGAAATAACGGCTAATTTGGCACCTTCCAAACAGCACAACATTTTGTCAGTCTTAAAGTTATTTTGATATTTTTGGCCTATAAACATAAAAAATGTAGGGTACTGTAATCAAGTTAAATATTTTATGGTATAAGTAAAGTCTACAAGAATCTATTTGGTATAAAAAGGGTAAAACGCACATTACTATCGACTACCTACGTAACAAATTCTATTAACAAGGAAGTAGCAAAACGCAGTAATCTAACAACTAATACAGATTACATACAATACTACATACCTAGCTTCCATTGGCCCACGCAAATTACTTCCCCTGATACTCTAGTAATCAAATAAGTAACGTAACCGGTCATTAATCGCACTCTGAAATTACTTGTATTGTCTTCAATTGTACTAAATGCCGTTTCTAACATTATTTCATACTCTCCTTGTTTAGTTACGTAAATCCAGTGTAGGCACCTTTTTACCTGACATTTGTTTATTTAATTTCGCTGTCTGGAATGAAAAAACTTTGGTTCTCACAAACGTACATAAAGAGATAAAAAATATAAAATAAATAAGAAAAGCATACGGGACTATCTTGAAAATGTTTCCAAAGGGCATAACGCAACTCCCAATCTTCAAAAAACAGAGTTGGTTTATTCCAAGTTACGTGATTCCTGCCAATCTTGTAAAAATACATCATCGGTGGATTAAGTTGTGGGGCCTCCTTGGCGCGACGCGACACGATGTGGCTAACGTAAGTATACAGCACCGGTGCCTTGTGCACCCAGCAGATCAGCGACATTACGGATACCACGACGGCATGCATCCAATAGCGGCATGGCGCTGGAATGTTCTCGCCGTTCAGTGCCAAGTCCTGAATGGCCATCGATATGCAGGCAGCGACGGCGGCCGTTAGCCCGCATGGCACCTCCAGCACTATGCAGCACACAACGCTGTATACCGTCTTCAGGTTCACAATGTTTGTACCATGCATTTTGAGAGCTTTCATCAGATAACAATTAAGTTTTTCTCTGTGATGCCGGATGAACAGTTTGTCTTTAAAATCGTATTCTCCTATTTTTAGTTGCGTCTGAATATGGATATAATTAATAACTTACAGTACGGGTGACTTACATAGTAAATAACTTAACGCCGTCCTAAATATATCCTAAGTATGTTATTCTACAGCCCATGTACCTAAGCCTCACTCCGGTCCCTCTGCTCTGTGCCATAAGCGTGACCGAAGTGCCGGCTTAGGTCACAGACTACAATAAATAATTATAAACTTACGAACTCTTACTTGAGATTAGAATAAAACAGACCTGAGTAAATTCGTAAAATAGCGTAGGAACTATGAGATATTGTGCATTTTCTTGTCGATCTAAGAACTTCAACAACAGCCTGCATCCAACAAGACTATTCGTAGCTTTAGTGGATCCCACTAGATTCACTAGCACGTGCTCAATTAAACCGTCTCCGAAGCTATCTTTGTACAGATGTACTTCATACAAATCGGCGGCATGATCCAATAGTGTGGAAAACTCTAAAACATTTTCCTGGCTCAAGTTAACCATTGAAAACCAATTTAGCATGGTTGTAATGATCAACATTCGATGCTGATTTTCTACCCTCTCAAAGATGCGACGGAGACACACTTCGAAGCCTCTTCTTAAATATTTAGATCCGGCTGTTCTAGCATCGTCTTTGGATATAGTATAAGCGAACAAGTCTAACAGTCGGGTCACAAACGGTAAAAGCTTCTTTTTCTCTATAATCCAGTTTGGACTTAAGAGTAAATTATAAAATACTCTCATGCGATGCCTCGTCACAGTCTTTCCGTCGCTAAACAGAACGCAGTGAATGTCCGTCAGCAACATATTGAACAAAGTCGTCTTCCCTCTATCAAAATAGAGGAGTACTTCTAGAATTTGTTCAACAAAACTCTCGAAAGACCATAGGCACACGTCCGTAAAGAAGTTGAGAGTTATTTTAATAGTAATTTCACTACGTTCAGGTAGCAACTTGTCCATGGTTGTTTGAAAGGCTGCTTCCGCCTTCTGAAAGAGTCGCTTCGGGAAAGCGCTGAATGGATTCCATGATTTCAGCGTTTTTAGTTTAATTCGCATTCCAAAGTAGTACACCAGGGTTAGAGAACATAGGAGTAGCTCTTTGAAATCATTTTCTTGTAAAACTTTTCTAGAACTGTGCTTTAAAATAAACTGCAATTTCTTTATAGCTGCCACCTTAGTTTGATGGTAACTGGAATCTAAATTCATGGGTAAATAAGCATCAGTAAGCTGGTTTATATTCTGTTGCAGATCATCATTGGATAATATACTATGTTTTTTTGATGAAAACATTATCGTTTCTCACACTTCACTTTGTTGTTTACCATGATTGTGCGCTTTGTTGCATGTCGCAAGTCTACTTACACATTTGTACTTTGGACTTTATATAACCCGATCCATGATCATAAACATCATGGTGACTTTTTTCAAACTTTTACCATTACCGACTTTTATGAAAGTATAATAATGCCGTTGAATAAAAGTTAAGAATATTTTTTCGAACACAATCCTTGAGTTCTGTGACTCAGTTTATGACTGCCATCTGCCATTGTCTTGACGCTGAAATGGGCAGATAATTATTGACAGCCGTACCCCCAAAAAGTTTAGGTAGTTTAGGTAAATCAGAAACTATTTCATGTATGCCTGGTCTATAAAGTCGTGCAAATGTATGTTTCTTGAACTACAAATTTTTAAAGTAGGTGTAACAGTTTATGGTTCTTAATTTAAAAAGAAATTCAAACTGTTGTCATATAATTGATATATGTCAATATACTAAAAGTATTTGGTTCCATTTTATTAGTTAAATAAATTGTTGAGTAAATACATAAGTAAATCCGAATGTTAGGTTTTATTTAACTAATAAAATGGAACCGAATACTTTTAGTAGATTGACATATATCAATTATATGACAATAGTTACTATACCATCTGATAAGGATAACAACGCAAGCCATGAAGATAAAGCAGAACAGCAGATAGAATCTACAATTACGACGGATTCGGGTAAGTACAATACGCCTCCTTCTTCCCCTGTTGCTGATGAATCGTACCACTCAACACCAGTAGTTGAACCGCGTCGTTCTAATCGGTTTAAGCGACCTCCAGCCTACCTGAATGACTACGTTCAAGATTAAGAAAGGAGGGAATAATGTACTAGTTTATGGTTATTAATTTAAAAAGAAATCCAACCTGTTGTCATATAATTGATATATGTCAATCTACTAAAAGTATTCGGTTCCATTTTATTAGTTAAAATAAAACCTAACATTCGGGTTCACTCATGTATTTACTCAACAGTAGGGCAACACTAAATCTTAGTAAGTACAAGCACATCGAATGTCTTCGGGAGTCAACGGTTTGTTTTGTGACTTGTCTTTTGAAATTTGTATTAATTTTCAATTCTATTTAGACAAAACATCGAAAAAATGTGTTAAATATGTGAAAAACAAACCGGAGTATAGCTCGGGAAATTATTTATAAAGTTTATCATCAATGTTTGTTAGTACACCAAGCTGGACAAATTTTATCAAATATGGATGATATTCATGCTTGGACAGTTGCTAAAATAGGTATGTAATCATGTTACTGTTTGTTTTTATCTACTAGAAGTTTCAAATTTACAAAGTAAACGATTTTAAGACTAAAATAAGGATTGTTTAGATTGCGCATTTATAGGTTACTTTGCAAGTAGAAGTAGACCATATTGTGGTGCGCTTTGATATTTTTGGTTATTTAATTTACCGCTGATTTTAAAACTGAATTAAATCATGTTGGGAATTGAAATTAGTGCTATCAATCTTCTGACAAAATTACATATTAATATTTTTAATATTTCAGGAAAATGTGAGAGTAAACCCTTTATCAAGATATATATGAGTCAGTTATTCACTTAAGTGAAGATAGTAGGCTGCTGACAGCAGTAACGGATACGTTATTAGTGACGCAGCTGACAATGAAAATACTTTTTAACGAAAAATATTTGGAATCAGATGATGAAAGCAATTATAATATTTTGGAATACTTTTCATTGGTAAAATCACGTTAATAATAAATATGTATGATTTTATTTTTGTTTTACTCATTTTATTTTAACGCTAGAGACCATAGATTTGTGTTTTCATTAAAACCAATTTTGCTTCTAGTACAAAATATTGTGCTAATATCAAAATGATTTCAATCACATTAACAGAGTTGCTATATGCACAACCGCAGCGCCCTCATTTATTTACACGACTTTATAGACAGACTATATAAAACTTTTCACATCAAAAATAGTTAAAATAAATACCTAATATGTCTCACCATGAAAGTTAGGTGAAGTGAAGTGAACCTAGGGAGAACTGTCGCTCCAACTAATGCTAGGGATGGACACAACTGACAGCTCACTCTAAGAACTGTCGCTCCAACTAATGCTAGAGATGGACACAATTGATAGCTCACTCTACGAACTGTCGCTCCAACTAATGCTAGGGATGGACAAAACTGACAGCTCACTCTAAGAACTGTCGCTCCAACTAATGCTAGGGATGGACACAACTGATAGCTCACTCTAAGAACTGTCGCTCCAACTAATGCTAGAGATGGACACAATTGATAGCTCACTCTACGAACTGTCGCTCCAACTAATGCTAGGGATGGACAAAACTGACAGCTCACTCTAAGAACTGTCGCTCCAACTAATGCTAGGGATGGACACAACTGATAGCTCACTCTAAGAACTGTCGCTCCAACTAATGCTAGAGATGGACACAATTGATAGCTCACTCTACGAACTGTCGCTCCAACTAATGCTAGGGATGGACAAAACTGACAGCTCACTCTAAGAACTGTCGCTCCAACTAATGCTAGGGATGGACACAACTGATAGCTCACTCTAAGAACTGTCGCTCCAACTAATGCTAGAGATGGACACAATTGATAGCTCACTCTACGAACTGTCGCTCCAACTAATGCTAGGGATGGACAAAACTGACAGCTCACTCTAAGAACTGTCGCTCCAACTAATGCTAGGGATGGACACAACTGATAGCTCACTCTAAGAACTGTCGCTCCAACTAATGCTAGAGATGGACACAATTGATAGCTCACTCTACGAACTGTCGCTCCAACTAATGCTAGGGATGGACAAAACTGACAGCTCACTCTAAGAACTGTCGCTCCAACTAATGCTAGGGATGGACACAACTGATAGCTCACTCTAAGAACTGTCGCTCCAACTAATGCTAGAGATGGACACAATTGATAGCTCACTCTACGAACTGTCGCTCCAACTAATGCTAGGGATGGACAAAACTGACAGCTCACTCTAAGAACTGTCGCTCCAACTAATGCTAGGGATGGACACAATTGACAGCTCACTCTACGAACTGTCGCTCCAACTAATGCTAGGGATGGACAAAACTGACAGCTCACTCTAAGAACTGTCGCTCCAACTAATGCTAGGGATGGACACAACTGATAGCTCACTCTAAGAACTGTCGCTCCAACTAATGCTAGAAATGGACACAATTGATAGCTCACTCTACGAACTGTCGCTCCAACTAATGCTAGGGATGGACAAAACTGACAGCTCACTCTAAGAACTGTCGCTCCAACTAATGCTAGGGATGGACACAACTGATAGCTCACTCTAAGAACTGTCGCTCCAACTAATGCTAGGGATGGACACAACTGATAGCTCACTCTAAGAACTGTCGCTCCAACTAATGCTAGAGATGGACACAATTGATAGCTCACTCTACGAACTGTCGCTCCAACTAATGCTAGGGATGGACAAAACTGACAGCTCACTCTAAGAACTGTCGCTCCAACTAATGCTAGGGATGGACACAACTGATAGCTCACTCTAAGAACTGTCGCTCCAACTAATGCTAGAGATGGACACAATTGATAGCTCACTCTACGAACTGTCGCTCCAACTAATGCTAGGGATGGACAAAACTGACAGCTCACTCTAAGAACTGTCGCTCCAACTAATGCTAGGGATGGACACAACTGATAGCTCACTCTAAGAACTGTCGCTCCAACTAATGCTAGAGATGGACACAATTGATAGCTCACTCTACGAACTGTCGCTCCAACTAATGCTAGGGATGGACAAAACTGACAGCTCACTCTAAGAACTGTCGCTCCAACTAATGCTAGGGATGGACACAATTGACAGCTCACTCTACGAACTGTCGCTCCAACTAATGCTAGGGATGGACAAAACTGACAGCTCACTCTAAGAACTGTCGCTCCAACTAATGCTAGGGATGGACACAACTGATAGCTCACTCTAAGAACTGTCGCTCCAACTAATGCTAGAGATGGACACAATTGATAGCTCACTCTACGAACTGTCGCTCCAACTAATGCTAGGGATGGACAAAACTGACAGCTCACTCTAAGAACTGTCGCTCCAACTAATGCTAGGGATGGACACAACTGATAGCTCACTCTAAGAACTGTCGCTCCAACTAATGCTAGGGATGGACACAACTGATAGCTCACTCTAAGAACTGTCGCTCCAACTAATGCTAGAGATGGACACAATTGATAGCTCACTCTACGAACTGTCGCTCCAACTAATGCTAGGGATGGACAAAACTGACAGCTCACTCTAAGAACTGTCGCTCCAACTAATGCTAGGGATGGACACAACTGATAGCTCACTCTAAGAACTGTCGCTCCAACTAATGCTAGAGATGGACACAATTGATAGCTCACTCTACGAACTGTCGCTCCAACTAATGCTAGGGATGGACAAAACTGACAGCTCACTCTAAGAACTGTCGCTCCAACTAATGCTAGGGATGGACACAACTGATAGCTCACTCTAAGAACTGTCGCTCCAACTAATGCTAGAGATGGACACAATTGATAGCTCACTCTACGAACTGTCGCTCCAACTAATGCTAGGGATGGACAAAACTGACAGCTCACTCTAAGAACTGTCGCTCCAACTAATGCTAGGGATGGACACAACTGATAGCTCACTCTAAGAACTGTCGCTCCAACTAATGCTAGAGATGGACACAATTGATAGCTCACTCTACGAACTGTCGCTCCAACTAATGCTAGGGATGGACAAAACTGACAGCTCACTCTAAGAACTGTCGCTCCAACTAATGCTAGGGATGGACACAACTGATAGCTCACTCTAAGAACTGTCGCTCCAACTAATGCTAGAGATGGACACAATTGATAGCTCACTCTACGAACTGTCGCTCCAACTAATGCTAGGGATGGACAAAACTGACAGCTCACTCTAAGAACTGTCGCTCCAACTAATGCTAGGGATGGACACAACTGATAGCTCACTCTAAGAACTGTCGCTCCAACTAATGCTAGAGATGGACACAATTGATAGCTCACTCTACGAACTGTCGCTCCAACTAATGCTAGGGATGGACAAAACTGACAGCTCACTCTAAGAACTGTCGCTCCAACTAATGCTAGAGATGGACACAATTGATAGCTCACTCTACGAACTGTCGCTCCAACTAATGCTAGGGATGGACAAAACTGACAGCTCACTCTAAGAACTGTCGCTCCAACTAATGCTAGGGATGGACACAACTGATAGCTCACTCTAAGAACTGTCGCTCCAACTAATGCTAGAGATGGACACAATTGATAGCTCACTCTACGAACTGTCGCTCCAACTAATGCTAGGGATGGACAAAACTGACAGCTCACTCTAAGAACTGTCGCTCCAACTAATGCTAGGGATGGACACAACTGATAGCTCACTCTAAGAACTGTCGCTCCAACTAATGCTAGAGATGGACACAATTGATAGCTCACTCTGCGAACTGTCGCTCCAACTAATGCTAGGGATGGACAAAACTGACAGCTCACTCTAAGAACTGTCGCTCCAACTAATGCTAGGGATGGACACAACTGATAGCTCACTCTAAGAACTGTCGCTCCAACTAATGCTAGAGATGGACACAATTGATAGCTCACTCTACGAACTGTCGCTCCAACTAATGCTAGGGATGGACAAAACTGATAGCTCACTCTAAGAACTGTCGCTCCAACTAATGCTAGGGATGGACACAACTGATAGCTCACTCTAAGAACTGTCGCTCCAACTAATGCTAGAGATGGACACAATTGATAGCTCACTCTACGAACTGTCGCTCCAACTAATGCTAGGGATGGACAAAACTGACAGCTCACTCTAAGAACTGTCGCTCCAACTAATGCTAGGGATGGACACAACTGATAGCTCACTCTAAGAACTGTCGCTCCAACTAATGCTAGAGATGGACACAATTGATAGCTCACTCTACGAACTGTCGCTCCAACTAATGCTAGGGATGGACAAAACTGACAGCTCACTCTAAGAACTGTCGCTCCAACTAATGCTAGGGATGGACACAACTGATAGCTCACTCTAAGAACTGTCGCTCCAACTAATGCTAGAGATGGACACAATTGATAGCTCACTCTACGAACTGTCGCTCCAACTAATGCTAGGGATGGACAAAACTGACAGCTCACTCTAAGAACTGTCGCTCCAACTAATGCTAGGGATGGACACAACTGATAGCTCACTCTAAGAACTGTCGCTCCAACTAATGCTAGAGATGGACACAATTGATAGCTCACTCTACGAACTGTCGCTCCAACTAATGCTAGGGATGGACAAAACTGACAGCTCACTCTAAGAACTGTCGCTCCAACTAATGCTAGGGATGGACACAACTGATAGCTCACTCTAAGAACTGTCGCTCCAACTAATGCTAGAGATGGACACAATTGACAGCTCACTCTACGAACTGTCGCTCCAACTAATATAATAACGGTATCGATCGGCTGAACACGTAACAATTCGCTATCCAAATGCGTGACCGTCCTGAAAAAAATTGTGCCAATCAATACTGTTTTTTTGATTTCGCTAAGTAGCGACTTAGCTTGTAAGTCATACATACAATGAGCCCCTTTATGAAGGATAGCGATCCTTCATAAAGGGGCTCATAATATTAAAGGGTTAACAAAAACACAAAAATATGATTTTATGTTTATTAAGAATGAATGAACACTTGTTGTTCTTAGTCTATCAGTCTTCGTGATCCTTTGAAGGAAAACCTCACACAAGAAGCTAATAATATTAATTCTAGATATAAATATAAGAGAAGAGAGGTTTTCTCTCGATAAATTAAATTACGAAATAAATTATACAAAAAGTGAGCGAGTCATCGGTGGGATAACTTAGGGTTGAGTATGACTCTACTGCTTGTTTGTGTTCTGAGGGTTGTCTCCTTGGACTTGTTGTGGCACGTTGTAGGCGGGTTGGCTGTAGGTCTGCGCCACGTACGGGCCCGGTCCCACTTGCTCCTGGAGTTTCTCAGCCTCCTCAGGGGCGACGGGACACATACAAGGGACGAGCTGGACGTGTTGAAGTGACACAGGCGTGAGACTCGCCCCCGCGGGCACACTGATGGGGATCGGCTGTGGATTCTGTTGTATCATTTCAGGTAGCTGGTACTGCTGCGGCTGTATGTGGTACACCTTGCGGGACTCGTAAGGGGGGTAAGTGTACTGGAACCGGTACCCCGGTGAGATGTTCGGAGGCATGGGCTGCACCCACGACTTCTGAACGGACTGACTTCTGTAACAAGTGTGTAATTGAAATATTTTATACACTAATAGTTACGTATTATAGCGATACTTAATTAGATATAAATAACATAATAAAAGTATGGGCATGTGTTTCAGAAAATACCTGAAGCTTCATAGCACACGTCTCGAATAATTATTCGAGACGTGTACTATGAAGCTTCAGGTATTTTCAACAACCCTGAACAATATTTGTTTGGGACTACTTTAGCACATTAGGTAAACATTCTCGTTTAAATGAACTCAAACTGAATTTACAACCAAAAAGGCCACGTACAGCAAAACTATAAACTGGAAAGTCCGTGTCGCGGCGCTCAACTGGGAGAAGATTTAGGAAATAAAACTTGTTACAAAATCAAAACCACTGATAATCAGTTCATATATTGCTGGGGCATGAAAATAGGTATTTGTATAGGGCACGGTTGGAGCAGTGGATAAGTGATTGATTGCTTGCTGCTTATGTAAATGTATCTGTCACAGTAACTGTCAAGCTGTGTAAATGTGACAAGTAGGTACTCGGTAACTGTAAAGTTGTATGTAAAGCCTACTTAAACTTTAAATTAATAATTTATATTGCGTGGCCATTTTATGTTGTGTGACACGTGTCCATACTACAAAATCAAAATCAAATGTCATTTTATCAAATTAGGCGGGAAACAGTACTTTAAGAATGTTAAAAAAGACAGTCCCCGAGGACGCCCGCACTTCACCACTTCCTAATGCTTTCGCTGGGGAGTCGCGCACCTGACTGTATATTGTATACACTCAGGTGCACATGTAAATTACCTGACATTACAAGACACAGATCATTAAATAAAATTATTTACCATAAGTCAACTAGCCTCTCCTAGGTACCAATAAAGCCAAAAAATATCAAATTAATAAAAAAAAAATCAAGTAAAAACCACCTGAACAAAAATCTACAAACATTAAGACAGCTTAGATATTTCAACAACAAGCTATTATATGAAGTGATATAAGTAATACAATTCTGGAGAAAGAACATAACCATTTTCTTGAGTTAAGCAGGACGATAAACTCTTATTTATTTATTTATTTAATCTTTATTGTACACCAAACAAACATCGAACAAAATACATGGAACATAAAACATACAATGGGCGGCCTTATCGCTAATGCGATTTCTTCCAGGCAACCAAAGAATGGACAGATTCTCCTGAACCACAAATGGGACTGTCGTAGATGCAAATATCATTGTTACAATTTACTAAATTAGATACACAAATACATACATAAATAGTATAAATACATATCTATGTATTACTTTAATAGTATAAATAGCCATAAAGTGTTTATTTAACAAGATTATAACGACAAGTAGTGTTCCCTCACCAGTCTCTTGAATTGCTGTAACGATTGTGCGCGTTTAATTTCAATTGGCTATGCATTCCACAAACGAGGGGCCTGAACAGTGAAAGATTTATCAAGGAACGTAGCGGAATGCATAGGCATTTCGAGCTTTAAGTTATCTGATGACCTTAACGATTTAGTATGTGAGTTATGAACCTTTTGGAACCGGTAAAGGGGGACTCTTAGTTTGTCCTTATTGATTTTGTTAACATTGTGAATATAATTGTTTTGGTGTAAAAGTGATTTTTTTCCTAATATAAAAAAGATGCTGGCGAAGATGAATTGTGAAGCAACTGTGGGAATACTACATAACTCTAGTATCCTTAAAGAAATCTCTTAGACATATTCTGACTGCTTACTGGTATATTAAAATGCAATGTAGGAAATTCATCATTCACTTTGCAAAGATCTATTGCTGCCTGTAAGAACAGATATGATGTCACCTAGTTAAATTGCGCTTCGTATTTTCTATATTATATTAGATTCAGGTTTTTGCGTGGAACTTAAAATGACTGTCCGACCTTTACAACCCAATAACTAAAGTTTAGTGCTGATACTTTAGAAGATATTTCAAACTTATGAAGAAATGCGCTACACGACCCAGCGCGTTCTAACTTAGTAGCTCCAATGGCATTCAATCTTTACCGTCTTATAGGTGCCGGCCAGGGCAATAGAGCGTAGCAAAGCAGAAGGCATAGAGATCGATGGCGTATTCTGATACGCCGTTACTAAAAATTTACAAAAATTTTCATATTACTTCGTTTACCAGTACCTACCTACTAATTTGTAGGTGACAACTTCTTTTAAGACATTAGAAGACGGTAGCTAATAAGTAAACTAAATAATAATATTTTACTATGTAATTATCCTTAAGCCCCACAACACAATTATAGAATATTCGCATACTTATATTAACATAATTCGCACACACTCGTAGTTTTAACTAAATTAAGTAAGTAATGTTAAAATAAAATAGTTATAAACTTACGAGGAATCTGAGCCCCACTTCAGGAAGAAAGCATCTGAAGACGCGACCAGCACCAAGCTCAGGAGGAACTGCATCTACAAACAAATGATCATCGCGATTAATCGAAAACCAAAGTTAGCATAATATCACACCTGTATCTATCTCACGAAAAGGTAGGAAGAGATGTTATTCAGTTATATTATAAAACTCATGAAATGGTTAAATAAATTTCTAAGCACTCTTCTGCTTATATGAAATTCCAATTGGAAAATTCAATAGCGACTTGCATTGCCCAGGGATCGACCCAGAACCACATTCAACAATCGCTCTGTCGATGGCAACCAGTTTGAACTACAAACCACTTTAGATACTAAAAAACTATGATACTCAAATGATAAAACAAAACAACAAGTAGTAGAAGTAACAGTTACATCAAGCAGTCTCGTAACCACCGAAAACGTAAAACGAAAACAAAATATAATCAGCGCACTCCATATAAGATAAGGGGAAATGAAAGTATAACTAGTTATTTACAACGATAGCTATACATAACAATACTTTCTATAACAAGCTCGTGATGCAATATATTACACACAAAGTTCAACTTTCCGGAAAGTCCTCAATATTAATAATTATATCATATATTAAATATTATGTAATATGGAATGTTTACACACAATTAGCCATTTACCTATATCTGGTCTATAGATTTTTGACCACTGATACAAATAGAATTAACAGAGTAAAACGAAAATTTACTGAAAGGAAAAATAAAGCTGAGCGCAGAGCAAAATTTCGCAAAGCAATTAACTAACTACATACGTTTAAGTATGTCTCAGAAATTACGCAAGCTCTTATTGTCGAACCCATTTCACAAACAAAACAATATTATATGTATCAACTCGATGCTAACTAGAGGCTTCCTCATCTACTAACGATCAAGATGAATGACCATCAGCTATAAAATCCTCACTACACAATTATACATTTTTGTTATGAGTGTTTTTCTTTTTTAAATAAGCGAGGATGTTGTTTGTCCATTATGATCCTCCCATTCGGAATTGGGTTTCGAAAGGAAATAGTAACTCTTAATTGTTGATAAGTAATTACACAATTTTGAAGTTGTTGTACAGCTAGAAGAAAATTTATTTAGTTATGGAGTGTATGATCACAGTGATGACGGTGCATTCCGTTGTTTTGCCAGATACATTATAAATAGATTTGTGCCGGTCCGTGGATAATCGTTAAACGGTGCATGCCAGTCCCGAAGTCATAAATGTTTAATTTATCTTCAACGCTCCGCCTACGAATATGTTCAGTTCATCAACTTCAGCTGTATTTACTGCAGCGAACTTTTACTCTTAAACTTGATTCATATACTAAATAAAATGGGAACTTGAGTTGATCCTTATAACTCTAACCATCTTAATCTTTAAAATGTTACAATAGTTAGTAGTTAATTTATGTAGTTATAAATTATACAAAATAGCTCAGAAAATAAAATATCAAATAGTAAGGACATACCCACCACTAAATAATAAAATAAATTATCCAATAAAAGTAAAACTTAGGGTCGATTGATTACTCTAATATTTAACCCTGAAAGGAAAGATTACAACAGTATCAACGGTATTTAAATCGATATGTCGAACTGTCCATTACAATAAATCAGTAAATGGATGAGTGTCACAACAGAGATGTTATCAAACGGAACCGGCCTCGCGCCCCTACAGTGGACTTGTTAGTGAGCCAGTCGGTAGGATGACTTGCCACTCTCCCTGCTCTCATCAAGTATATCCATTCAGCCTTGTTATTGCCGCCATATAAATTGAAATTTTACCCAACAATAGACAATCACTAAACGTGAATAATGTAAATAGTGATAAATCTATTCAAGTATGATTGTCAGCAACATTTCTTTTTTTGATTCAAATGTAGTTATAAGTTAATGTTTGTTTAATTAAACTTTTTTACCTTATTTATTCTACAAACAAATCTATGTTAAGTTCTAATGTAAAATAATAATCCCTATATGATAACTGTAATAGTAACAACAAAAGAAAAAAATAGCACTATTAACTAAGATCATAGCGGTAAAAAAAATCGCAAATGAATAATAGGATAAATTAGACTCACCATTCTAAGTGTTTCCGGACTCATGGCACTTGTCGAGACGTGCTAACTGGACGACAGAAGCCCAACGTTCACCCCGTCCCGTGAATTAAAAACTACTGATTCAAGTCGAACAAAGAATTAAAGAGCTATACACAAAAAATATAGTTATTTTGGGAACGAAGATGCGTGCACCCACTCCGGCCGCGGAATGACCGATCCCAGGGGACCACTCGTTTTTTATACACGGTTTCAGAAACATTCCGTCCTTAAAAGCCGGTCTCCGACCTCAACATGAAGTATAATAATAATCTTATTAACTTATCTACACTTCTATCTTTACTTAGAACGTACCGTTATATTAGCCTGATTTTAAAAAGGGCCTTTCTTACATACTGGCCACTTTAGATAATTTCACACTTTTTTCTGAGAGCGGCTAAGTGTTTTGACATAAGAGTTTTTAAAGTGAGGTGTATCTATAGCCGCACCGATACTTTCTTGGGTTTAAATTATGTATTAAGTTAAAATACAGAGACAGTTATTAAGTGCATAAACTTCATAAGTACATTAATCATACATTCAAGGCGAAGGAGAACCTCAACTAATAACTTTGATTTATGTACGATCCATAACTAATGAATTCAGTCAACACTTCAAGAGTGAAAAGGAACAATTAAATGCACATCTAGGTTTTAAACTGCTAACTGGATGAGTTGGTTACTTGATTAGGTAAAAATAGGTGGAGTTAAAAATGCAGATGAATTATCAGACGGCTGAAGTGCTAATCAATGCAAGCAGCATCCTATAGTAACAACACCATTAAATTATCAGACGGCTGAAGTGCTAATCAATGCAAGCAGCATCCTATCGTAACAATACCATTAAATTATCAGACGGCTGAAATGCTAATCAATGCAAGCAGCATCCAATAGTAAGAATACTATGTCGAGAAACATATTGCTAATTATCAGACGGCTGAAGTGCTAATCAATGCAAGCAGAATCCTATAGTAACAATACTATGTCGAGAAACATATTGCTAATTATCAGATAGCTGAAGTTCTAATCAATGCAAGAAGCATCTATCGTAACAAAAACAATAAATTATATTATCAGACGGCTGAAGTGCTAATCAATGCAAGCAGCATCCTATAGTAACAATACCATTAAATTATCAGACGGCTGAAATGCTAATCAATGCAAGCAGCATCCTATAGTAAGAATACTATGTCGAGAAACATATTGCTAATTATCAGACGGCTGAAGTGCTAATCAATGCAAGCAGAATCCTATAGTAACAATACTATGTCGAGAAACATATTGCTAATTATCAGATAGCTGAAGTTCTAATCAATGCAAGAAGCATCTATCGTAACAAAAACAATAAATTATCAGACGGCTGAAGTGCTAATCAATGCAAGCAGCATCCTATAGTAACAATACCATTAAATTATCAGACGGCTGAAATGCTAATCAATGCAAGCAGCATCCTATAGTAAGAATACTATGTCGAGAAACATATTGCTAATTATCAGACGGCTGAAGTGCTAATCAATGCAAGCAGAATCCTATAGTAACAATACTATGTCGAGAAACATATTGCTAATTATCAGATAGCTGAAGTTCTAATCAATGCAAGAAGCATCTATCGTAAAAAAAACAATAAATTATCAGACGGCTGAAGTGCTAATCAATGCAAGCAGCATCCTATAGTAACAATACCATTAAATTATCAGACGGCTGAAATGCTAATCAATGCAAGCAGCATCCTATAGTAAGAATACTATGTCGAGAAACATATTGCTAATTATCAGACGGCTGAAGTGCTAATCAATGCAAGCAGAATCCTATAGTAACAATACTATGTCGAGAAACATATTGCTAATTATCAGATAGCTGAAGTTCTAATCAATGCAAGAAGCATCTATCGTAACAAAAACAATAAATTATCAGACGGCTGAAGTGCTAATCAATGCAAGCAGCATCCTATCGTAACAATACCATTAAATTATCAGTCGGCTGAAATGCTAATCAATGCAAGAAATGAAATGAAATGAAATCGTTTATTAAGCAAGTAGGATCACCGATCACTTTTACACGTCACATGTTTTTTTTTTTTTTTTAACTAGATGAAGCCGGCATTTCCTAACTGACTACCTCTGAGAAGAAATAGCCGAAACAAACTCAGGGATCATCGTCTTTTTTAAAGTTAGACAGAAGACATTAAAAATTAAAATGTTTACAATAATTTACGTTATAATTACGCATATTGCTTAATAACAATGCTTAACAGAGCGAGCAGCTCAGTCCCAAGCCTCTCTATCCTCTAAATAATCTGAGATTTTATAATACCCCTTTTTGCAAAGTTTGGCCTTTATATAGGTTTTATATCGTTTAATGGGTAAGTTTCGAATGTCCATGGGAAGCTTGTTGTAAAAGTGTGTACATTGACCCATGAACGAGTTGCCTACTCTGTGGAGACGAGTGTGATGTACAGCAAGATTGTGTTTGTTCCTGGTATTTATATTATGAATATCGCTTATTTTCTTAAAATTAGATATATTTTTATGTACATACATAAGATTTTCAAATATATATTGCGAAGCTACAGTCAGAATGTTCACCTCTCTGAATTTTTCTCTAAGAGAATCTCTAGGACCAAGGTTGTAAATGGCTCGAACAGCCCTTTTCTGTAAAACAAAGATGGTATTAATGTCCGCACAAGTTCCCCAGAGAAGAATCCCATAAGTCATAAGACTATGAAAATAAATAAAATAAACAATTCTGGCTGTATTCACATCAGTTATCTGTCTAATTTTCTTAACAGCATAAGCGGCAGAACTGAGTCTACCCGACAGCTTCTCAATGTGAGGACCCCATTGTAACTTGGAGTCAATAGTCAATCCAAGAAAAACTGTCGACTCGACAAGCAGCATCCTATAGTAAGAATACTATGTCGAGAAGCATATTGCTAATTATCAGACGGCTGAAGTGCTAATCAATGCAAGCCGCATCCTATAGTAACAATACTATGTCGAGAAGCATATTGCTAATTATCAGACGGCTGAAGTGCTAATCAATGCAAGCCGCATCCTATAGTAACAATACTATGTCGAGAAACATATTGCTAATTATCAGATAGCTGAAGTTCTAATCAATGCAAGAAGCATCTATCGTAACAAAAACAATAAATTATCAGACGGCTGAAGTGCTAATCAATGCAAGCCGCATCCTATAGTAACAATACTATGTCGAGAAGCATATTGCTAATTATCAGACGGCTGAAGTGCTAATCAATGCAAGCCGCATCCTATAGTAACAATACTATGTCGAGAAACATATTGCTAATTATCAGATAGCTGAAGTTCTAATCAATGCAAGAAGCATCTATCGTAACAAAAACAATAAATTATCAGACGGCTGAAGTGCTAATCAATGCAAGCCGCATCCTATAGTAACAATACTATGTCGAGAAGCATATTGCTAATTATCAGACGGCTGAAGTGCTAATCAATGCAAGCAGCATCCTATCGTAACAACACAATTAAATTATCAGAAGGCTGAAGTGTCAATGCAAGCAGCATCCTATAGTAACAATACTATGTCGAGAAGCATATTGCTAATTATCAGACGGCTGAAGTGCTAATCAATGCAAGCAGCATCCTATCGTAACAACACAATTAAATTATCAGAAGGCTGAAGTGTCAATGCAAGCAGCATCCTATAGTAACAATACTATGTCGAGAAGCATATTGCTAATTATCAGACGGCTGAAGTGCTAATCAATGCAAGCAGCATCCTATCGTAACAACACAATTAAATTATCAGAAGGCTGAAGTGTCAATGCAAGCAGCATCCTATAGTAACAATACTATGTCGAGAAGCATATTGCTAATTATCAGACGGCTGAAGTGCTAATCAATGCAAGCAGCATCTATCGTAACAATACCATTAAATTATCAGACGGCTGAAGTGCTAATCAATGCAAGCAGCATCCTATAGTAAGAATACTATGTCGAGAAACATATTGCTAATTATCAGACGGCTGAAGTGCTAATCAATGCAAGCAGAATCCTATAGTAACAATACTATGTCGAGAAACATATTGCTAATTATCAGATAGCTGAAGTTCTAATCAATGCAAGAAGCATCTATCGTAACAAAAACAATAAATTATCAGACGGCTGAAGTGCTAATCAATGCAAGCCGCATCCTATAGTAACAATACTATGTCGAGAAGCATATTGCTAATTATCAGACGGCTGAAGTGCTAATCAATGCAAGCCGCATCCTATAGTAACAATACTATGTCGAGAAGCATATTGCTAATTATCAGACGGCTGAAGTGCTAATCAATGCAAGCCGCATCCTATCGTAACAATACTATGTCGAGAAGCATATTGCTAATTATCAGATAGCTGAAGTTCTAATCAATGCAAGAAGCATCTATCGTAAAAAAAACAATAAATTATCAGACGGCTGAAGTGCTAATCAATGCAAGCAGCATCCTATAGTAACAATACCATTAAATTATCAGACGGCTGAAATGCTAATCAATGCAAGCAGCATCCTATAGTAAGAATACTATGTCGAGAAACATATTGCTAATTATCAGACGGCTGAAGTGCTAATCAATGCAAGCAGAATCCTATAGTAACAATACTATGTCGAGAAACATATTGCTAATTATCAGACGGCTGAAGTGCTAATCAATGCAAGCCGCATCCTATCGTAACAATACTATGTCGAGAAGCATATTGCTAATTATCAGACGGCTGAAGTGCTAATCAATGCAAGCAGCATCCTATCGTAACAACACAATTAAATTATCAGAAGGCTGAAGTGTCAATGCAAGCAGCATCCTATAGTAACAATACTATGTCGAGAAGCATATTGCTAATTATCAGACGGCTGAAGTGCTAATCAATGCAAGCAGCATCTATCGTAACAATACCATTAAATTATCAGACGGCTGAAGTGCTAATCAATGCAAGCAGTATCCTATAGTAACAATACTATGTCGAGAAGCATATTGCTAATTATCAGACGGCTGAAGTGCTAATTAATGCAAGCAGCATCTATCGTAACAATACCATTAAATTATCAGACGGCTGAAGTGCTAATCAATGCAAGCAGCATCCTATAGTAACAATACTATGTCGAGAAGCATATTGCTAATTATCAGACGGCTGAAGTGCTAATTAATGCAAGCAGCATCTATCGTAACAATACCATTAAATTATCAGACGGCTGAAGTGTTAATCAATGCAAGCAGCATCCTATAGTAACAATACTATTTCAAGAAACATTGCTAATTGCTTCATATACAGGATCTAAACTTTAAGTGGTACCTTATCTATTGCAGCGGCACGAAAATGGTCTTAGGAGACTACCATTTTTTTAATGGAATTTTACCTCATTCATAGATTTTCAATAAAAGTAACTAAGTACTGGCAAAAACAATAGCCTTTTCTGGCCTGTTTCTAATAATGATCAAAAACTTCTATAACACCAACCATTGTTAGAGTCAGAAATCGTAAATACTTTACGAATGTGTTATATTATAGCATTTTGAGATAGATAGCATAATTTTAGAATATATATATTATTTTTTGCGTTTATACTCACTTATAGTATGTCTTAGACTTTATATTACTATTTAATATTTGATAGGTTGTTTAAAACGATTAGCACAATACTGATAGTTGACGTTGATATACTTTTTGATGAAGGCAGAGGTAAAACAACTATCTTCTGTAATAGCGTCGAGTCGACCTCAGACACTGGTCGTCCCCCGCCTAGCCTTACTCAGACAACTGGGTGTCAACTGGGACAGACCACCGAGGTGTCGTGAAAATGCCCAGTTGTGCGCCCTGCAGCATGCGCCTACAGAAAACTACAAGCATTTACTCACATGGACCCGCACAACTCACGCGTGTTTAATAAATCGTAGGCTCTTGAAGCGGACTAAGAGAGGTGTCCCGTGTCTGAATGAGCGGACCATCACAGTCTCGCAGACCTTTCGCGACCGGGAGGCATAGCGATTTTTACAACGAGTTGTCAATATTAGTGCCGTTGCTATGTGGAATAGATTGACCAGATGTCATGTAAGTAAAGTAATTTAATTTTATATCACTTTCATAGTTATTTAGTTTTATACATCAGAATAAAAATTTATTTATAGACAAGATTAGCAACTGCTGTCATAAATCAATATTTGTATTTACATAAATTCGGCCTTGACTATCTGTACTTTATCACATAAAACGCTTTCCCTAAAAAAACATGTTCAAAAAAACATGCACAGTATGATTTTATGAATACCTAGGTATGTAGTTTTAATTACGATGTAACTATAATGTTACCTATAAGCAAAAAGAGTTGTCTCTATTAGTTTGAAGTTATATCAATGTTTGTGTTTAGATGAGATGCAGGATCTGTATGAAGTGAGTATGGCGCGTTGTTCGCATGTGGCGTTTATAAATATCGTTGCTAGGTATTTCGGTTTACGTTTGAAAATAATTATACTTATTACTTACTTATTTTACTACATTGTAGATGGTGTGTTGACATTATGAATGTATTCATCCTTTTTGTTTGTATTATCTCCTAAAATTTGTACCTAGGTATTATATCCATCCTTCCCACCACACTTTGACACGTGGGCCTAGTGCTGCTTGGTTCATAACACATGTTTCACAATTTCATTACGATGTGTTACTTCACCATTTTCAGAGTAGGACTGGAACAATTTGCCGGTGGCGGTGTTTCCGTCACACTACAATTTGAGTGTCTTCAAGGCTAGAGTGAATAGGCTTTTAATAAACTAGCGCGTTTTACCATCAACGATCGCATCGCTGCTTACCATCAGGCGGGATTGCGGTCAAGCATTATGATATAAAGAAATAAATCTAAGAAATGCATAAATTGACCGAACCTCCGAAAATTGATTGAACCTCCTCCGTTGTATTAGTTGGTTGTAAATATAATTGTTATCACACCACACGCGAGTTTACCAAGATAAATACACAAATCCAGCAGTAGTAGAGTTGCCAACTCTACATTCACTCTCAATATTTGTCCATCCAACAGACATAATATGTACATACGGTGGTATCGTCGACACTACAGCTCATAAATCCCCGCTTGCAGAATTAGTGTCTTGTTTGTTGTGGTTGTGACACGATCTATCTTCCTTGGCCATTTTTTACTCACCTATCTCATCACAAATTTATGGATCAATTTAGATTAGCTTTTTCCACTAGCGGTTTCATTCTGCGGAGGTTGCGAATTGTAACGCAGTGCTTGTTATTAACGAGTCACAATGAAAGCCATTCGTACTGTTGTGTGTCACGCAATAACCCCACTGGTGCAGAAATTGAATTTACAAAAGTGACAAAAATCATGCGCATGCGCTTTGACAAAAGACGTTCGTTCGGTCTCACCGACTCGTCGAACAACGTCTTGTACTATACAATAGGGCGGCGCTGCCCACGTAATGGCAAGGAAGGATGCGGCTGACACTCGTATCGAATCGTCGGGACGTGTTCATTATCAAGTCTAGTGAAACACTCTGTGAAGCTCCCCTTGCTCTGCCTTCACTGGCCGCGCTACACCGAGCGTAAAATCTTAAATGGGTGAAGACAACAAAGTGACACTATAATTGTCTAAAAAACGCGTAACCGTCCTAAAGCCGTAGTTAAGAAAATAATGGAACCCGTTTAAGACAGGATGTCAATTGATATCGGGCCAAACAATGAACACAGGTGATGGCTGTACGATGTTGGTGGATGATTTATTGAGATGGTCTTAGTACTTAGTCTTCATTTACGTTGCGGTCGGCTTTCTTCCTGTCTAACCGAATGCAGCAGAATACCCATTACTAATACCAAGATGTATTGTACATCAGGATAGAAATCTATTTATAGACTCAGCTACGGCTGCCATAAATCAATATTTTGTATTTACATAAATTCGCCAGCCAATGAAATGATGTGAGCCCCGGCGGCGCGGCGTGGCGGCGGCGGCAGCTTCCCGCGCAAGTGCAAAGCGCACTTGTTCCCGCCGCAAAAACAGTGGAGTCCATTATTATAAATTAATTAATAATAGAAAATTTAAATAGATAACTTTTAATGATATTTTTTGTTCGAACTCTAATTAAATTTTAAATGAAAGCTTGTTTTTAATTAAAACAGGTTTTTACTTTTAATTTGACTTTTAGGGTTTTGTAGACAACTGGGAACCCTCATAGTTTCAGTAGCAGTCTGTCCGCGGATAATCTCAATGGCCGTTAGAACTAGAAAACTGAAATTTATTAGGTACCTACCTTTTTTTTTTGTTTCCGGGGTAACCTTCAAAAGGCACCCGACCCCCGAGGAATGCGGTCGGGTAGTGTGGTATTTTTACCTCACTAAAACCACACCGGTGATCACCATCTGCGCCTAGGGGCGGTCCCGGTTCCACTTAAAAGACCAATTCCGGAACCCTCCCTGCGCAACGCCTGTAAGGCGCAACCCAGGAGAGACTCTAAGAGGGCCTCTCCTAAACGTCCTATGCACGGCAGCACGTGACCACTATGCAACCGTCTTCCCTGGGATTACTTAGTAGCAGGCAGAGTCCCCGCTTTATGTGCCCGCGACCCCAAAGGTCCACCTACCTCAATAAGTAGGCGGGTTTCGGCGTCGCGTCCATATCCGCTTAGATGTCCAGCGGCGGAAAGCGTCCCAAGAGAGTTGCCGCCTTAAATGATATCGTTCGGTATCCTCGTACATTACGAATGGCCATTTTCCGCTGCAGTCTGTTGACTTTAGTCCTGCAGCGTCGAAGGCCTGACAGTCTACTTGACCAAACAGGCGCTCCGTAAAGAACCATCGATCGCACGACACCCGCGTAGAGGCGGCGAACTTCCTACCGAGGTCCTCCGAGATTAGGCAGCAGTCTATGCAAAGCACCCACTGCCTTTTCGATCCGGGCAACCAGGCGCTCGAAGTGTTCTTCGAAGCCCCACCGAGCATCTAAGGTAAGGCCAAGATAATTTATGTATCGCCCCATCTGGACTTGCACATCTCCGACATAAGAAATTCATAGGTATATATATATATATAAATTCATAGGTGTATATAAATGTATATTTATTTTTTTACATAGGTACCTACCTACAGTGTATAACGATAACAGTGGACAATACCAATCACGTCAACAAAGTGAAACAATGTTTTAAGAAGGTTAAACATGTAAAGTAGACAGTGATTTTATAAAATTTTATCCTAATGTGGTAAATTGTTGGATAGGTATCTACTAAAACTATTTTTGAAACTTGTTCTAAAAATATAAAAATAAATACCTATGTCCTTACGTCCCAACTTATGAATCATAACTTTAATGTACCTACCTAGCTAAATATGAAAAAATCACAAAATTAGAACGTTATAAAGACTTTCTAGGAAAATTATTTAATACTTGATGATGGCTGGAAAAGTTGTAAATAATAATTTCTGAACAATGTTTGTAATTTAAACCGTATCTACATTTTTTTTTTTGTTAAAAGCAAATTTGTGAGCGCCTGACGTAAGTAGACGTGAATAAAATCACCATGTTTATAATCTCATCTAAACTGTGTATACATATAAGTATATACATAGTTATCTTCTATCCTTTTCTTAAAAAGGTCAACAATCTGAATGGCCATCTGATTATCTTGTATCTAAACGATAACTCTAGGTAAGTGCTAATACACACTGTGGACACTGTGGACACTGTGGACACCCGACGACAACCGCCTTCGTGGACCTTCTCGACACCCGCCTTCGACGCATCGCTAGCTGCAGCTTCCTGTCGTCGACACGTGTTGGCTTTGCTCATTGTGTATGCACAATAACATGATTACTATCTTCGGCAACTACCTCTTTACTTATTTCATAAAGTAGGTATGTAAGTACGGACGACAGCAGGTCTAGCTACTCGAAAGTGTCAAAAAATCCCCTTGAGAATTAATGCTTTAACAATAAGGTTGAAATCTAATAAAGAAATCAGACAGATTGTAGTATCTTGACGTGTTATCGTGTGTATGTACCTACCTAAGCTGCAAGTTGCAACTACCTCCTGCCTCTACCTAGTGGTTGGTAACTAGCACTCAATACTAAAATCTCTAACTTATTTAGCTTACAAGTCATCTCCATAGGTTTTTATGCCCTAAGCCTGACTAGACTAGACTGAATCGAAAGTTCACGTTGAAGTCTCGACTTTAAAGATCATACGTTTTAATTTACAAAGTAGGTACTACGCCGCTTCCTACATAGGAAAACCTATACTTATCGCAGTTTTGTGCAAGGCTCCTTTGTTCAGTAATGAGAACAACTCATGAAGGGTAGTCGGATCCATCATTAACGAAGCTAAAATCAACCAACAGGCTAATTTCAACACACTAACAGTACCTAACGATGGGTTTCATTTTGACAGTTGAACAATATTCATTGCGTTATTTACGTTGTTAAGTAAACACATTTATCGAACATATGGTGCAATGGATTAGCAATATGCTTGGAAATGATTCCAGCTGATAGTAATAGTGTGTTACGGAATTAGGGTGCAGATGCATAAAAAACTTAACATTCTAAAAAATGACAAAATCACTACATATTATAATATGTTACACCCTCGGGTTTCGTGAGGGTTGAGGGAGGGTGCTCGCTCGCGGTGCGAGCTGGTAGAATGAACTGCTGCTGATGATGTAGATCATGCGAACCCTCGGGCTTAGTGAGGGTCACGTGACACTACAGCTCCCTACGTCTCACACTCTGATAAGAAAAATTAAACATAGCATTCTAAATTCAATGTTTATTCTACCATCCCTGAATACATAAAAATACATTAAATTGAACCTTATTTTCTTAAACTATATTTATTGTCGGAGAATCTTGACACCGACTTCGAATTTCACAACTCAAATACAAAGTGCCATCTATCTGTCCCTAAGATAGGTAACTAAAATTAGGTTTATCTACAAAATATCTTTGCGACATTGATTTGGCTGATAGATGGCTGTACAAACAAAGTCACTTTCTCTTTCCCTATGTCCCTTTGTGTGATTAAATCTTTAAAACTACGCAATGGATTTTGATGCGTTTTATTTTTATTAGCTAGAGTGATTAAAGAAGAAGTTTTATAATTATGTATAATAACATGAATGAAATTGTGGAGAAATACTATTATTTCTGAGATTTCTAATGTGATGTAAATAAATACATTTTTTCTGCGTTTGCAGTGAAATACAGACTTAACCCTACGAGATTTATCAAAATAATGTATGTACTAAACATTGTACACATTGAAGAGGTCTGCAAAAAAGTCCGCGATGGTATGTGTTATGTCTATCTCTTAAGGATAATTTTAAAAATATCATTTTTTTGTCATTTACTTTTTACGACAAATGCCGGCTAAGTTTCGAAGCGATTTTAACCGATATACAGCATTAATCCTTATCCAATTTAATAACTTAAATATCTTGTTGATTTAATATCTATAGCATATGATTTAAATGAATATTTTCGAAGATATTACAGATTTAAAAATTGCGGGACGTAGCGCCGGCCGGCGCGCTGTTTTTGTATACCTACAACAACGTTCACAGTTTTTCTGTAGTGTAGGTACTTAGTATCAACATTGCACCCGTGCAAGGCCGGGGCGCGTCCCTAGTATAATATACAGGGTGGCCCATCGATTGATGTCATAAGTGTAAAGTTAAAAGTTGAAAATTAAAGTCACGGAACAAACTTATTTTTTTAATTCTGACCAACATTTTCGTAACTTTCATCAAAGTTACGAAGCTAGTTATTTTATGTAAGTATTAAAGTACAGCACATGAGGATACTGTTGCAAATAAAAATCTTAAGAAGACCTAATTTAAAAAAAAACAATTTTCTATACTCGTCCGGTTGAAATTCCTCGAAAAGTAAATAAAAAATCATAACTTGAAAACTATGAAAAATCGCGGAACATACATGGGGGTGTTTCGGATACCCTACGAAATGCCGGACCTAATTTTTTTTTATGACGTCAATCGATGGACCTGCCTGTATATTATAAGTGTTGACCGTACGTATGAAATTTTTGATTAAGTATTGTCGCATCGCTGTCGGGCGACCGCTTTTTACCTTCAAAAATACTTACCTAAATCAAATGGTTTCTACCTAAGCACAACATTCCTAAAAAAACCCACCTATCTAAACAAAATTATATTTATAATTACTGATACCTAAAATTTTTTAAAGTAAGTAGGTATTCAGAATTAAAGTGAACCTACTTTAAAACTAAATATATGTACACAACTACACTAATAACACTGAACAAAAACTAAAACAACTCACAAGATTTACTTGTAAAGAAAGAAGAAGATAAGTAAATAAAATAGTATTTAAATTATAACGAAAATGTTAACGTACGTAACGACTTTTGGTATAAAGTGTTTTTTTATTTTATCCAAATAAATGATAAACGTGGTGCCGGTGGTGACGTCCGCACTACACGCGCGAGTTAGTAAGCTATTACAAATAAATGATAAACGCGGTGCGTGGTGGTGACGTCCGCACTACACGCGCGAGTTAGTAAGCTATTACAAATAAATGATAAACGCGGTGCGTGGTGGTGACGTCCGTACTACACGCGCGAGTTAGTAAGCTATTACAAATAAATGATAAACGCGGTGCGTGGTGGTGACGTCCGCACTACACGCGCGAGTTAGTAAGCTATTACAAATAAATGATAAACGCGGTGCGTGGTGGTGACGTCCGCACTACACGCGCGAGTTAGTAAGCTATTACAAATAAATGATAAACGCGGTGCGTGGTGGTGACGTCCGTACTACACGCGCGAGTTAGTAAGCTATTACAAATAAATGATAAACGCGGTGCGTGGTGGTGACGTCCGCACTACACGCGCGAGTTAGTAAGCTATTACAAATAAATGATAAACGCGGTGCGTGGTGGTGACGTCCGTACTACACGCGCGAGTTAGTAAGCTATTACAAATAAATGATAAACGCGGTGCGTGGTGGTGACGTCCGCACTACACGCGCGAGTTAGTAAGCTATTACAAATAAATGATAAACGCGGTGCGTGGTGGTGACGTCCGTACTACACGCGCGAGTTAGTAAGCTATTACAAATAAATGATAAACGCGGTGCGTGGTGGTGACGTCCGCACTACACGCGCGAGTTAGTAAGCTATTACAAATAAATGATAAACGCGGTGCGTGGTGGTGAAGTCCGCACTACACGCGCGAGTTAGTAAGCTATTACAATTTTAATTGTATAACAATTGGATTGAGGACTTCTTAATATGTGCTTCTAACGTTAATTAATTAGAGCGGTCCTCCGACGCGACAAAGTTTAATGTCCCTTTGTATGATTAAATCTTTAAAACTTATAATATTATAATATTCATTTCAAGAGGCTTATTTACCTTCTTATAGGTATAACAGAATAGATGTTTTATTTCCCAGGTTCATTTTAATTCTTTTCAGTGGTTGTAAAATTATGGAGGTGCAGCAACAGCAAGTCTTCATGATGTCTTGCGTTATGTATCCCAATCGAGGATATCCCAGAGTACTAAAGTTTAATTCATTAATATATACTGTTGTTTTCATGATGCAGTTCCGCATACACATCCAAGATTTCTGGGATGGCGATTTCTAGATTTTGTATAGGCATTTCTCGTATTCTGCGTCGGTTGTGATTTCCTTTTGTAAGTGCGTGATATTATCCTAGATAGGATTTGTAGGAATTGTTGTCTGATATCTTTATTGCTTGCAATAACGCGGGTACTTCTTGAAAAATCCTCCCGGCACTCGTTACGTACGATTATATGTGTTTAAAACGAACTAATAAGGTTTTTTAATATAATCCTTGCACATTGATGTGCAGCATGAGTAATTTATAATTTTGAGTTTTATTACACATAAACATAAAAACAAGTTTTCTATGGACATTGTATCACAACATGATCAAAACAATGTTGAATAAGCTTCTACAATAGTAACTTATTCAAGATGACATTACAGACGTTCAATATTAGTTTTGTTGCTGTCAAATAGCAGGTCATGGTATGAAATTCTTCAGAATAGTCGAAACCGGCTCAGTTGCCAAAGAAGAAAAAAAAAAATGAAATTCTAGACAAAAAAAAGGTGAACAGTTTTTGTAAACGTCAACGCAACAGCACTGTTGCAGGCCTGCTAATAAGACGTCATGGCACAGAAAACTAATTTAGGACTGTTTCTGCCCTGCTATAAGAGCTCATGGTAAGGCCCCTGGCCTTCTGCACCTGCTGGCTGATTATCTTCGCGACCGCCAGCAGTTTGTTAGGTTAGGAATTTATGAGTCCAGTGCCTACCACACTCGCTCAGGTGTAAGTCAGGGATCATTCCTCAGGCCGTTATTGTTTCTTCTGATGGTTAATGATTTGCCGACTGTTCCCAAATATGCTAAATGTCTTCTGTATGCGGATGACCTTAAATTGTACGCTTCTGTCAACACTATATCTGATTGTGAGGCTATACGGAGAGACATAGATGCAGTTTACAATTGGGGAATATCTAATAAGATGGCATACAATTCTTCTAAGTGTTATGTCGTAACTTTTGGACGGATTCGACATCCAATTAACTTTGAATATAAAATAAATGGCACTATTATAACAAGGGCAACAACTGTAAAAGACGTGGGATGTCGTGTTTGACCGGGGGATGACATTTCACGATCATATTGTCACCGTTGCTAAAGAGTCCTTTAAAAGACTTGGATTTGTCCTCAGAAACTCGCGCGATTTTCGGAACGGACATGTCGTGCGACTCTTGTACAGCACTCTTGTCAGAAGCAGGTTGGAGGCGAGCTCCTGCGTCTAGAATCCACATAAGACTACTTACGCATTGTTACTTGAAAGAGTTCAAAAGGCATTTTTGAGATTCTTATATAAAATCAGTTTTGGATATTATCCATATTTATACCCAACTAAATTTATCGCAGGATGTTTAGGGTATAATATGTTAGAAACTAGGAGAGCATATGACCAAACGAAAATCATGTTAAAAATCTGTAGAGGGACAACAGATGCCAGTGATCTCCTCAATGAGCTGATTCGTCTTCACGTTCCTGGTAACTATCTCCGTGGTCGCAGACACCGTCTGCTAGCTGTGCCTACATGTCGCACCGTAGCCCGTGCGTCATCCCCTATTCCTCGCGTTCTTTCCGCGCTGAATAGCCTCATGGAAGGTAATCCGAACTGTGATATATTCGCAGATGAATTTAAAATTTTAATGAGCGCTTGCTTAGCGTTCTGCGAAAACAAAATTTAATTATTTCGTTTACTGTGTTATTTTTTAATTTCTATATTATTATTATTTTTTTAGTTTTTATTTTATTACCGTTTTTATTATTCCTCTGATTTGTCTTTTTTTCTGTTTATGTTTTGATATATATTATTATTTGAATTTTATTATGTACCTTTTTGTGTTATTTAATTTTGTATGTAAGTATGTTAATGTAATTGGCTTATGAAAGCCGTATTAACATAAATAAATAAAATAAAATAAAAAATAACATCACGCTGCGACCAATAGGAGCAGATCATATAAAAAATGAATATTAATACTTATCCAAATAAATTAATAGCTTACTTATTTAATTTTTAACAAAATTGTCTTTGACATCACTTAATTTTTTTATTCTTATAAGATACTACAATTTTAAAATAACTCTTGTGGGGTTAAAATAAAATGTTCAAGTGACTAACTCCACGCGAACAGTGTCGCGGGCAGCCGCTAGCCGATTCCGTTCCTACGTGTCCGAGACGTAAATGCAATTCATTCAATTCAGACAAACTTTTAATCAAGACTATATCCATTCACAACAACATAACAATTGATTTATTTAAAATCGGAGAATGGCAAACCGATCCACAAGAGAACACAAATCAGCAGGTAATTACAGAGCTAGACCTAATGGGATCCTATATCCAAAATGTCTCACACTTGTTTTTTACATATAATAATTAATCAATTTTGTGAGAAAAGAATTCAACAATAGGTTGCAAAAGATCTGTCCTCGGACAAAGTGTGCTGAAATAAAATGACTACACCAATCATCATCATCATCATTTCAGCCGAAAGACGTCCACTGCTGGATATAGGCCTCCCCCAAGGTTCTCCGCGACGACCGGTTCTGCGCCTCCCGCATTCAGCGGTTTCCCGCGACCTTCACCAGGTCGTCAGTCCACCTTGTCGGGGGCCTACCCACGCTAAGTCTTCCGGTGCGTGGTCGCCACTCGAGAACCCGTCGGCCCCATCGGGCATCGGTCCTACGGGCAACACCAATATTACTCTTGAAAAATTATATTTCATAAGTGATATTTGTCGTGAAGTTTGTCGGTCTCCGTGGCGCAGCGGTCAACACGCCTGCCTGCGACGTGGAGGCCCCGGGTTCGATCCCCGGTCATAATAGAAAACGATCTTTTCCTGATTGGCCTGGGTCTTGGGTATTTATCTATATATGTATTTATTATAAAATATAGTATCGTTGAGTTAGTATCCCATAACACAAGTCTCGAACTTACTTTGGGGCTAGCTCAATCTGTGTGATTTGTCCGTAAAAAGATAATAAAATAATAAATAATAATTTTAATATTACTTACAGCCTTCGATATATGAACACAAATTTAGATAAAATAGACAATGCTTTACATTACACCAACCTCTACTAATAGTTAGGAAGCGTTTGCAGGAAGCAGTGCAGTAAGTACGGCACTTACTTGTTACCACAGAACAGATAAAAGAGATTAGAATGGAAATAGTTCGGGATTTGTATTAGAACGCGTGTCGCCACTTGTCTCCCCTCTTTAACTTCACTGAAAGCAAGAGAACAATCCGGAAGCGCATTACGCACACAAATAAATACTTGCACTTAGAGTATAAGTTTGTACTTGGTGATCACACTAACGTAAACAGTGCATTTGACGTACACTCCTACATTCATAAATTTCTCATACACGCTATGGCGACAAAAAGTTCGATATCTACAGTATGTTAAGAAAACCCTGTCCGACCCATAAGGATAATACAGGTTAAGTAAACACATGACCAAATATAATATAAAATTTTACGTAATCATCATAGTACCAATACAAATGAATTTTGAAATAATCTTTATTCCCCGCGAATTAATTCCAACTTCCCCGAAATTTGGTAATTTTTAAAAAAGTGACAACACCTGTATTATTATGAGCGAATAGCGATGCGACCACGTGCCGCGTGCCCTGCCGCCCGCCGCCTGCGCAATGGTGATTAACGCACATTTATTAAGTTACCTCTTTTTTACGAAATAATATTGATTTTTTCACACCTTCACGGGTCGGACAGGGTTTTCTTAACATACTGTATATCGATAAAATTGACAGAAAAGGATTGATCGTGTTCTAAATAATAATTATGTAGTCTCGTAAGGAATCGAACTATACGACTATTTCGAAATTTGTAAGGAGTTTTAAAAAAGTTTTTATAGTAAAAAATTACATAACTTTAAATGTGATTTTTTGTTTATTTTTTAAGTGTAAAACAGTATTACAAAAAGTTTTCAGTTGACAGGACTTATAATTTTCTAAAAAAAGAATTGTAACAGAAACTCGTACCTAACTTTGTTTATTTTAAATGTTTTTTCCTATAAGCTTTTATTTCTATAAGTAATGGTTTAGATTATGGTGCCATTTTGTAAAATATGTTATGTAGGTTCTTTAGGAAACCTAAAATGAACCTATCATTTATTAAACGAGTCATATAGCATTTATCACAGATTTTGATACTTAATACTTAAATAATAATAAATAAATAGTCATAGCTGACATGACATTAATTATATAATTCATTTATTCAGTGAGTAATATATGATTTAAACATGTCAAACAAAAAATATAATATTTTAAATTAAATATAAAGTTTAAACATGTTTATCATACGTCCTCAATTCTATCGATAATTTTATTTAATCACATGGTCATCTATATATGTATCTATTATAAATATAGTATCGTTGAGTTAGTATCCCATAACACAAGTCTCGAACTTACTTTGGGGCTAGCTCAATCTGTGTGATTTGTCCGTATATATTTATTTATTTATATAAATATACACACAACACACCATCGACCCGGGCCAGGTCCTTACCGCGAGCAGTGGGCAGCCTACCGCAAGCCCGCGCCTACGATGGCCGGAAGTTCCCCGACCAGGGCGTCTCCTGCAGTGGCTAGAGGCGTGAGAACGCTGATATTCTCACTCCCTGACTCGCTCCACCTCCTCTTTTTGGTGAGGTGACGGCTTGCCATGCACTCTCGCTCCGGACCATAGCCTGGACCAGAGCCAGATAAGAGACATCGCCCCCGATCGGCGCCACGAGAACACGATAGTGCTCCACCCAATCCGGGCGGCATTACCGTGTGCGTTCGCGCAGCGGAATGTTGTTCAATTTAAAGATTTTAGATATGCAGATATTTAGTGTATGACGTCGTATAATTGTGTATGGTAAAAAAAAAATTGTGCACGCAGCCATTGTGGAGAAATTCACCAAAAACTGATTCCGCTGGGCGAACGTTGTCCTGGCGGAACTTTTTTTAATCCATTGACTTTCGAAAAAAGAGATATGTCCAAAAATTTGTGTGTGTAATTGTGTATGTATGAATAAAATTTGTGCATGCATAAACTTCGGAGATATTCAAGTTTCCGCTACGCGAACATTTGGCCATTAGCTAGTTTTCATATATAGCGCTTACATAGAGAGCTGTAGATTTTTACATACTTTGTTTTGAATTTGTGTATATTTGTTTAAAAAACAGATTTAGAAAAAATCGTAAGGCTTAAAAGATAAAACTATAAACGTAAAATACGCTTATTTGGTCTTAGTTCTTAAAGTATGCACTTTGGGGTCTAGATTTTCACGTTTATACAAACCTTGTAAGTGTCTGCAATATATTGCCAAGTATCAATGATGTTCTTTTAGTAATTAAAGAGTTATAGGACAGTTTACCATGACATAATCACTGTTTACAAAGCAGTCAAATATCACGACATTCTAAAGGAATTGCATGGTAAAATGTATGCCAATAATTAGTGTATTCATTCAACTATTCTCATGCAAAATTTCATGTCATTAAATTCAGTAATTAAAGAAATACAATTATAATACTGACGAAGCATCGAAAACCTACATAACCCGACCAAGTTCGGATAGCTATAAAAAAGCGGCCGTGCAATATATTTAGGCAACATCCCAAATTTTACAGTATAATACCGGTATTGTATTGGTATAGGTGATTCATTTTTTTCATTTGTATAGGTCATTTATTTTTGTACACCTATTTTTTTAAATGTATTTGACTATGACAAAGTAGGTACTATTTACGTAGTTATATTATTTATGTATGCGCTTGAAACTTTAGATATAATCTAGATATATTAATCATGTTCAAGTACAACAGCAAATGAATACGCGCGGGCCGCGGCTAATGAAAACATATTGCCCTCTCTTTTCTTCAAGGATGGAAGTACTGTTTCAAGCGGGAAGGGGCCTAACGCTCGTTGCGTTCAGCGCGTTGTCTATTGTTTCACACTAGAATATTTTTATATTCTAGTGTATATTATATAAATATAAATAATATAAATTAATATATCTAGATTATATCTCAAGTCTCAAGCGCAAACTTAAATAAAATAACTACGTAAATAGTACCTACTTTGTCGTAGTCAAATACATTTAAAAAAATAGGTGTACAAAAATAAATGACCTTTATATTATTATATCGAAACAATTTTGTTATCACCTATACCAATACAGTACCGGTATTATACTGTAAATTTTGGGATGTTACCTAAATATATTGCACTGCCGCTTTTTTATAGCTATCCGAACTTGGTCGGGTTATGTAGGTTTTCGATGCTTCGTCAGTATTATAATTGTTTTTCTTTAATTACTGAATTTAATGACATGAAATATTGCATGTGAATAGTTGAATGAATACACTAATTATTGGCATACATTTTACCATGCAATTCCTTGAGAATGTCGTGATATTTGACTGCTTTGTAAACAGTGATTTTGTCATGGTAAATTGTCCTATAACTCTTTAATTACTAAAGGTACATCATTGATACTTGGCAATATATTGCAGACACTTACAAGGTTTGTATAAACTTGAAAATCTAGACCCCAAAGTGCATACTTTAAGAAATAAGACCAAATAAGCGTATTTTACGTTTATATTTTTATCTTTTAAGCCTTACAATTTTTTCTAAATCTGTTTTTTAAACAAATATACACAAATTCAAAACAAAGTATGTAAAAATCTACAGCTCTCTATGTAAGCGCTTTATATGAAAACTAGCTAATGGCCAAACGTTCGCGCAGCGGAAACTTGAATATCTCCGAAGTTTATGCATGCACAAATTTTATTCATACATACACAATTACACACACATACACACAATTTTTTGGACATATCTCTTTTTTCTAAAGTCAATGGATTAAAAAAAGTTCCGCCAGGACAACGTTCGCCCAGCGGAATCAGTTTTTGGTGAATTTCTCCACAATGGCTGCGTGCACAATTTTTTTTTGAAGTGAAACTTCTTTACGCACGCTTGACTTGGGGAGTAAGCTGGCGAAAGCGTTACGGAAATTGATCGGGCAAGGCGAACGGAAGTTAAGTGGGAGATATAAGCACAGAGGCGCCCGTGGCGCGAGCTTGGTACTACAAGGTCTACAACGAGTTTTTTTTTTTTTTCAATAAAAATAGAAGATCTATGCAATTTTTTTTTTTTTTTAATTTTGAGACACGGATACACTTATTTATTTACACTTAACACTATACATTAAATTTTATGTTGACTGACAACGATTAAGGGGGTCAGTAAACATAAAATTTGGAAATTTGGTACCGCCTACTTCACAGTCCCTCCTGTATCCCCCCCCTCACCCCTTAATATACCCACGAAACTGATTACCTCACCCCCCCGTGGATTATCTCGGGAACCAAAGGTCGTGGACTACCCGAGTTTGGGGTTCCCTGATTCAGGAGGAAGAGCCCGACCTTTTGGCCCCGAGTGAATCCACTACCCCCATCCCCACGAAACCTCCCCCCCTCCCCCCTTTATTTACCTCACCTCCCCGTGGATTATCTCGGGAGCCAGAGGTCGTGGACTACCCGAGTTTGGGGTCCCCTGAATCAGGAGGAGGAGCCCGACCTTTTGGCCCCGAGGGAATCCACCCCCCCCCTCAACCCCACGAAACCTATCCATACCATTTTTAATATGGAAATTGCCATGTATGAAATCGAGAAAACTGATCCAAGGAACAACTTCGTCGTTCTTTAATGGTTTCAGCAGACTACGGGATAATGATGTCATGTCTGTATAGACAACTAGCCAAACATTAGCCCAGTTTTCTTTTTTGTGTCAATAGACAACAGACAACTATAACTGTCTAAAAGTTACACTAGATAATTGTGCATTTTTGGTGAGGTGTGAACGAGGAGATGTTCTGGTCCACCACCCACTGAGCGGAATTGTTATTTAGGACAAGCTATAGATAGTTCAATCCACGAAGACGCGCCCCACCAATTTTAGGTTGAGGGGATCGCGGGGCGCGGGGAGTTTTCTCCGAGCGTCAGTCACGGACCGTCAGTGGTTCGATGCGCACAAGTAGTACAACCTGTATTTCAAAAATCCAGACTCGACACGAAAGTTGCTCTACTTTATATTTTTTTTAAATGTCGAAAAAATCTCAGCGTGTTGTACTTAAAAGCAGGTATGTAAATTATTGTTACGAAACACATAAAATAATAAAAGAAAAGTAGTTTAATTCAAAATTAAATTTTACTAACTAGACTTCATTTTATATTTAAAAGTAAGACTAATGTTATTTCTTTTTATTTTTTTTTTAATTGTAGGCAAGAGAAATTATTTCTAAAGTTTACGATTTCATGAAAAAAGAAGCAAGTCAAAATTTTGCAGAAAAACTCACTGATGCTCAATGGAGAACCGCACAGGCTGTTGGAATATCTAAAAGCACAGTGACTAGAATTCTACGCGAAAGAAAGGCTTATACTGAGACAATAAAGCAAACTACAGTATCTACTATGGAGTCTAATATAACTATGGAGACGGATGCGATAGTTTCTGTAGTCCAAAGTGAAGAGCGTACAACAGAGCCGACTACGGAAATGGATATTGATTCTAAAAATGAAGCGAGTACATCGCATTCGAATTTAGCAGGCAGAAGTGCTTCTATTTTTACATCACCTATGAAGAAAAGAAGGGTAAGACCACGAAAAATTAATTTAGACAAATTTGATATTGGTGTAGTCCGAAGAACTATCCAAAACTGCCATAAAGAACATCATCAATTTCCAACATTATCACGACTTAATAATATTTTGAAAGACCGTATACAATTTAATGGATGTAGAACCACCCTAAGAACATTGTTACTTAAGCTTGGTTATAAATGGAGAAAAACTGAGAATAATAGGAAGGTCCTAACCGAAAAACATGATATTCAAATGTTAAGATTGAAATATTTAAAACAGGTAAAATCTTTTCGTAATGCAGGTAGACCTATAGTGCACAGATGAATCATATATTCATACCAACCACGTGCAAAAAAAATCTTGGGCCGACAAAGGCTCTAAAACAGCAATGAAACAAAATTTAACAAAGGGTGTGCGCATAATTATAGTACATGCCGGAAGTGCTGAGGGTTTCGTACCAAATGCGTTGTTAACGTACAGAGCAGAGATCAAATCCGGAGACTACCACGATAATATGAACTCGGATAATTACTTAAAGTGGCTTAAGGAGAAACTAATACCAAATCTCCCAAATGATGCCGTGGTAGTCTTGGATAATGCAGCCTATCAGAATACTAGTTCGGAAAAAATACCCACATCCAACTCCAACAAATTAGACATGCAGACTTGGCTGAATGCAAAAAATATCCATTTTGTACCAACCTACAAAAAGCCTGAACTTTATGACCTTATATTAAAATACAAAGAAAACTTCCGCAAGTACAGAGTTGACGAATTATTAAAGGAATATGGATTCACAGTGCTTCGGCTGCCTCCTTATCACCCAGAGTTAAATCCAATCGAAAACATTTGGGGTATTGTAAAAAACGACGTTGCTAGCCGCAATATCAATCAAAACTACACTTCGATTATGCCCGTTTTAAATGAAGCATTTGATCGAGTAAATAAAGATGTCTGGTTCAATACTTGTCAGCACGTGGAAAAAATAGAAGACGAATACATGAAACACTGTGATCTTGATTTCAATTTTATTATAAATGTCAGTGATACTTCAGAATCTGAATCAGACATTTCTGAAACGAGTGATTGACGATTTTTATTTCAATAAAAAAAGTTCCATAAAACTTTTTCACGTATTTCATTTATGTCTCTAATTACCTCCTATTATTATATAAAAATGGTATTATAATCGTATATTAACTAATAATCACATAAAATATCCACACCTCAATTTTCCTTGCAGTCGGGTAAAGAGTATAAAATTGAAGTAGAGCATCTTTCACTTTGACCATGACGCTCTCTCCTGATTAGTCAATTTATTGTAGTGTGGGTGTGCACTCATAGATAATTATTGTGTACGGATAACACTCAAACATTGACGGAAGCTTGCACACATATACTATACCTAAGCGGTTAGGAGAAATAGTGGGGCGCGTCTTCGTGGATTGAACTATCTATAGTTTCTTCACAAAAAAATACACAATGTAAAACTGTGTGTAAATGTCTAGTCCAAAAAGTATTGTCGAACCTGCAAACCTATAGGTACGTCGCGACCGGTGCCACTGGAATGCAGAATGTGTATGGGAAATGAATTAATTAGAATTTTTTTTTTGTACGGATATAAGAACTATATTTTGAGTATTTTGTACCAAAGCAATGATCGGAGATCTCGCGCTGCGATCGATCGTCCAGTCGGCGGTGGTAGTAAGACTGCGTGACGTAACAAGTAATTGTATCTAATGGTTGCTTGATGTCATCCGAGTGCGGGGGAAGCAACAATATTATTGTCACTTCCGTACTTTACATTCTCAAGTCGTGTTAGTTATTAAACGTTGAGCAATTAATCAAACAATAAACTTAAAGTATAAAAACTTTAATAGAAAAAAAAAAATTAACATATCGATGAGTATTTAAAGACGGCGAAGAAAATTTGAAATGGGTTTTATCAAAATAAAAAAGAATAACGTTAAATACCCTTCACTCATCATCAAAATTGAATCTTCTCATGCCGTCGAAGCGGAAACCATATGCGGCTGCATTTTTAACGTCGACTAGCGCCGGGTTGCGGTGCTTGTAGAAACTACCATGGCCATGAGCAGGTCGCGACGAGCCGTTGGGCACGCCGTGCGCATCCCGCGGGTAGAACGCCTCGAACTGACCGCTAGAGGGCAGCACTTCCTTCAAACCGACGTCTTCCGGGTCGTACGGAAAGCTCACAGAGAGCGTCACTGTCGCCAAAATACATACTGTACAGAATGCTAGCCGCATCTGGAACAACCGCACAGAGTCTACACAACAGTTCAACTAAAAAACAGTAAAATAAGAAATATTACGTACTATGATGACTAGCGATGTCAATAAATTATGAACAAATCACCCGGAAGGTGCTAATTGCGCAATGGCAGACGGGTAGGTCGCAGTAACAACGTATTGAACGAGAGCGCTGTGGGCTGACACAGTCGATCACCTTGAGGCCGAGCAGCTCGTGCCAAACCACACAAGTGTAGCAGGCGGGGCGTGTTCTGCAATACAATACTTTCCCTTCGCGGGTTGTAACACTGTGTGTCCGTGTCGGCCGCACACTGCTGGGCCGCTGCATCGCTGCTCATATACGCTAACATATTTTCATTCGCAATTACACTAGAACTCATGATGAATATTACTCACAAGTTGTATAAGTAGTGCTTGATAAAAAGGATTACAATTAGTGATTTGAAAAAAAAAAACACTTCTCATCCCACATGTTATCTTTAATGAAAATAAAGTCCCTCAAAAACTTATTATAATTATAGACAAAATGACATTTAGGACACTAGGATATTTCAAAATGGTTCACTATTTTAGTACTACATTATTTAGAATGTCTGTGATTAGCAATTAAATTACTAAAGTCTATAAGGATGCATCGTCTTTTAGCAAAATATTGTTAGTTATTTAGAAACATTACAAATAGGGAATTTCATTATTACAACAATGACTGCAAAGTAAACTTTCGTTTACTAATGGCAGTGGCAATATTTACTAAGGTACAATAAGTACATATAGGTACTAGTCGGTTCTACTCTACGTTTTTCCTTATGCGTGATTAAGAGCGTTAACTCGAAACTCAGTGGTGAACAACATGTGCTCGTGGTGTCCGCACGACACTCGGTGTCGACTGTCGACTCAACACGGGCAGGTTCAACAACTACTCGCGTCGTACTAGTTATACACAGTAATACAATCGTGGAGCGGACTCGGCTGGTTGGCATTGACTTTAATTCTATGATATTGCAAAAACTTGACCATAGTCTATAAGTTAGGCTATATAAGTGACACACGGTCAAGTTAGGCAACGCTTACTGAAACTACGATTGAAACACTACAAACATCGAGCTATGCATATTGGATTCGCGCATATTAAATTAAGCTTTCCTAAAATAATAGGTTCATTTTAAGAAAGCTAGGATAGTGTTGTTCACGAGTTTGAGAATCAATATCATTTCACAATATTTTGTAGGCACGCTCGATTGAGAATTGTTAATTTGTAATTATATGATACAGGTAATTTTACAACTGTCTATTGATGGTGTAAAGTCAACAAGAATTAAAATGAATAAGAATCTAAACTAGCGCACTTTGTACAGTCAGGTCTTTGTTCGCCAAAGCTATAGTATCGAAAACATACATCATTCAAAAAGGCAGCGTACACTTCCGAAACGACAACATAACACTTTCAATACTACATGTAATTTACCTATGAGTGTGTAAATGCCAAACTAAAATTAATACAGTCGAGACGGCTACTTGGTGTAAACAAACGGGGCTGCCAGGCGCACAACACACTGCTTCGAGGGTGAGTGGCGACAGTGCGACAGTGCGACACAGGTTCCTATAACTAAAAACCTCAACAAAATGTATCCTACTCGTTCCTACATAAATATGATCGAAAAAATATATCACTTATTTCATGCTTAGAGCAAGAAAAGCTTAATGATATAAAAGTAACAAGTCATAAACGAATACTTAGGCCAGCTTGCACCCTCATTAGAGTTGTTGTGGCTACAGGTAGTAGGAGCAGCAAACAATATAATACTGGAGAAGAGGTCGACGGCGTTAACACGTGATCAATATAATAGTCGGCTCTAGTACATCCGACACAAAACACCCCATGGAAGTAAACGTTAAACAAGGTGCAATATGTGTGGTGCAAGGGCCGTCACAGTGGACCTGATTGTGGTACATTACATGTACACATTAGATAGTATATAACATACTGGTGAACAGTGCTCCTACAAAAATAATGCACATCTAGATTACTTTGATAATAGCTACAACTTTCATAGAGGCACAATGTTGAAAAATTGTATGTTCTGTTACCAACTTGAGTTAAAGTTTACTAACAGTCAGGTAATTATCTCAATATTAGATAAACTTAAATATCGTAATATCATCAAAGATATTTTGATTATTTCTATTAAACTTATATCAAATTCGCCGCAATCATTAATGTTAAGTAGGTATTGGTATTATATCATAAATAATAATTAATTATTTTGAGTACACAAATCATTGCTTATAAGACATTGGGGTTTAAAGAGTCTCGCATAATTATAATTATTAAAAAAAAAAACAAAGTTTCATCTGTTTGATTTAAAAAGTGTATCATTAAATACTAATACGCTAAATCGTTTTGTTCCAAGATATAGCTGCGAATATTAATATGAAAATAGTTACAGCTATATAATATTAATTTTGAACCTGTCGAAGTCCAAACTATATGCACTTCTGTTAGTTTAAATCTATCGAGGTTATTCGGCGAGGGTGTTCATGAATGCTGCCTATGGATCCACACGAGCCTGTTGCCTAACCTCGACTCCTCGCCCGTCCACAACTACGAGAGAAAACTTGCACAAGTCAGTGCACACATCAGACACTCTTACCGTCATACAACTAATATTCAATTACGAATTACTCTGGTTTTCAATGAAAATAAACCACAGCGTACGAGGAATTGCCGTTATAGTTTTGAAAAATAAGACACAATGTCAGAACCGACAGATCTGTGAAGGCTGCTTATTATGCGTACCACGTGACTTACAGTTTCACTTTTCTTTGATTGAAATCATCACATAAATAAACGTACTGTTTGTACGTCTGATTATAATGAGTGGTGACATCTTATTTATTACGAGGATACCTAATATAACTCGTGTGCTTAAATATGAAATAATTTATAAAATATAATTGTATTAAGTTATTTTATTGCTACAAACGCATTACTTATAGATTTTATATTTTGCTTCCATCAGATAAAGAGAATAAAACTTACATTCCTAAAATATTTTCGAATACGAACTATGTAGATTCATTCTACAGCGGCTCATGAACATTACTACCATAATGACGTAAGCCAACAGTTGAATTATAAAATACAATTTAAGTAATCATGACAAACTCTTCACCACTACCGTACACTACACATTATAAAATATTTAACTGTTGCGGATTACCATCACTAATTATAGTCGTCTAATAAACTGACAGACCGTGGACAACACAAAAAACAAAATCAATGGCTACCATATACATAGGTATATTTACAAGCATGTATTAACAATACATTTTGGAAAGAGCGCCAAGCAAACACTAAATATTGTTAACAGTATTGACTTTTATGACAAGATCTAGAGGTGGCGTATTTCTGAGTGATGGGTTATACGCACGACGCCAAATGCTTCTCAGGGCGACCATATATTGTAATGTTATGTGTTAAGTAACCTCTTATCACTAATTAACGGTTTTTTTTTTATTAATTTATAAACCAGCGCTTGACCGCAATCCCGCCTGATGGTAAGCAGTGACGCAATCTTTGATGGTAAAGCGCACTAGTTTATTAAGAGCCTATTCACTCTAGCCTTGAAGACACTCAAATTGTAGTCTGACGGAAACACCGCCGCCGGCAGATTGTTCCAGTCTCTCGATGTACGCGGTATAAAGGAGGAGGCGAAACGCTTCGTCCGGATCGTAGAGGTGGTAACAACATAAGGGTGGAAACTCGCCGTACGACGGGTCGTCCGATGGTGGAACGGAGATGGGGGAATTAAATCGTGCAATTCCCTCGCACACTCCCCAAAATGTATCCTATAGAACACCGAAAGGCTGGCTACTCTACGCCTGTGCTCTAGGCTTTGGAGCCCAACTCGAGTTAAATCAAGGTCACCAATCAGCCTCTTCGCACGCCTCTCCACTGAATCCAAAGAGGCCAGGTGACACTTAGCAGCACCAGCCCAAATGTGGCTGCAGTACTCCACACACGAACGGACCTGTGCTTTGTACAACATTAGAAGCTGCCCTGGTGTGAAGTACTGCCGGACCTTTGCGATAACGCCAAGTTTTCTGGCAGCCACCTTGGCCTTGGACTCAATGAACCGCCCAAAGTTTAGGTTCGAGGAAATCTCAACACCCAAAAGCTGAAGGCGGTCGGTACACTCCAAGGATACATTCCGGAAAGTAGGAGCCAAGGTGAACGGGCTCCTTTTGGCGGTGAAAAGACACGCCTGCGTTTTGGCGGCATTGAATGCTACAAGATTGGCATTGCCCCATTCGGAGACTGCCTGAAGTGCAACACTCGTTCGCTCTACCATGGCCTCTCTTTCGGACCGGATTGATTCCCTACTAGCCCGAGCATCCGGCAAGTATCTCTCCACAACTGTGCTGTCATCTGCATACCCATAGATACCGGGCTTCAGCAGATCGTTAACATGAAGCAGGAACAGAGTTGCAGAGAGAACAGACCCCTGAGGAACACCGGCATTAGTCGACATGGACTCAGATGAACATCCGTCGACAACAACTCGGAGGGACCGTTCCGTCAGGAAGTCTTTTACCCAGCCAGTCAGGCTAGGGGAAATGCCGTACGCTGGAAGCTTACTCAAAAGGCCAGCGTGCCATACCCGGTCGAAGGCCTTCGAGACATCAAGGGAGACAGCAATCGCCTCCCCATTTCTCTCGAGGGCCGCGCCCCACAAGTGAGTGGCACACACTAGTAGGTCCCCAGTTGACCGATTGCGGCGAAACCCGTACTGTCGGTCACTGAGGAGATCGCTACCTTCCAGGTATGCCAAGAAGCGCGAGTTCAATACACGCTCCATAATTTTGCAAAGTATGGAGGTGATCGACATCGGCCGATAGTTGGTAGGATCGGCACGACTACCCTTTTTGGGCACGGGCTGCACGTTGGCAAGCTTCCAGGACTTGGGCACTATACCAGTCCGAAATGAGAGGCGATACAAGCGTGTCAATACAGGAGACAACTCGGGCGCACATGCTTTTAGAACAATCGCTGGAATACCATCCGGACCACTAGCCTTATCCACGTCCAGACGACACAGTGCTCTCAAAACCTCCTTGTTCCGAATGCGAACCTCAGGCATTGAAGTACCGCAGTGGGGTAAAATAGGTGGAGTAGCACTGCCAGTATCAAGACGCGAATTATGGGCAAAGAGAGATGCAAAGAGACCAGCTTTCTCTCTCGCCGTATGAGCCAGTGTTCCATCAGGCCTAACCAGCGGAGGCAGTGAGGGCCGACAGAAGTTCGCCTCGACCGATTTGGCAAGGGACCAAAAAGATCTGCTACCGGAAGGCTGCGCAGATAGCTTGTTGCCAATATGGGTAATACGGTCGAAGCAGCCTTCTTTAGCGCCTTTTTGTAGGACTTGGCAGCACGGTTAAAGGCTCTCTTCTTTGAGCTTAGATCCGGAGCTCCGCGGTCACGAGCGTCAACCCAGGTGAGAAATGCCGTGTGCTTACGCTGTTCCGCTTGAGCACAATCGGCATTGAACCATGGGCGAGCCGAGCCACTGACGGGCACGTCATTATAGGGAATAAAATATTCCATAGCTTGACGCACCACATCGGTTATAGCATCCGCACAGCTCGACGGATTGCCAGAAGAGAAGCAGACCTGCTGCCAAGGATAAGACGCAAAGAAATGGCGCATCTCATCCCAGTCTGCTGACCTGTATCGCCACATTCGCCGTTCACCACGAGAGTCGTGATCTGGTGGGGAGAAGGTCGACACGGACTTCACCAGACAGTGGTCTGAAGTTCCCAACGGTGAGGAAACTGTTACAACACACCTGTCCGGATCAGTGGTCAGCAGAAGGTCCAGACAATTGGCAGTATGACCAACTACATCAGGCACCCTAGTCGCTTGCTTTACCAGCTGGGAAAGGCCCATTGAAAGCGCGAAGTTTCGCGCTTCTCTCCCAGCGTGGTCGGTTCTCTGGTACGGGAAAAGCCAGTCCTGATGGCAGGCATTGAAGTCCCCCAGGATTTCTTTAATTTAGGTTTAAACCGTTGAGCCAGTAATTGAATTAATTGTAATTTTAGTATATTAAGAACGTTGTCTGACACGAAATCGAGTTCCAAATTCATTCACTATTGTAATAAAAATATGCTACAAGAAAAATTATATTTCATTTTGTAAGAGGGATAGAGTTTTACTTCAGCTCTGCTTATTGTTTTAATAAGTTACCTAATCTAAATATTCGCTTTCAATATTTTGATATTTATATAATATATTCGCACTTTACGAATTTTTAGCCTTTTCATATTCTACAATAGATAGACCACTAAAGAGGAGGCCTGTACTTAGCAGGAGGTGGCAACAGGAAGACAATGATGATGGTCAACATGATGTTTGTCACCGGTTCACAAAACATTAATGTCGGCTCTAACGTTACAGCAAATTTTAAATACATTTAAAGCCAATAGAGATTTATTACCCACAAATGAACGTCTTAGCTAACAAATAGTAATGAACAAATAATACATTTATACAGCACTTCATTATTGCAAAGTTCATCTTTCGTCACCACACGAACCTGGACACTGAGGTCCATCTCAATTATTATGCAGTAATCAGAACCAATACCAATTCCTATCCATGATCTATATATTGCTAATAAAACATCTGATATCTACAAGTATTTTTGAAGGTCTTTTACATTCGAATTAAGAAACTATGTAATAACAACAAACATATCAAAAGGTTCAAATAATTTATTAGACGCCAAACTGACCTATAAATATAACAAGTTTAGTCTATCTGATTATTATCATTATACAAATACAATATTGCTCTATTTCCAGCGCTTTGATACTCTTTACTTAAGAATGATAATTAAATTAGACTTAATATATCACAACTGTGTTGCAACCTACTGTTATCATTAATACCAACAACTAAAATATGTGAATCTATCAAGTTGTTTGTTCCCGCGGCCCTTATTTGACCTATAATTAAGAAATAAACTCCACATTCCTATAACAAAAATAATCAACTCAATAACGAAATAAAGATAATCACAATCAATTCAATTTTAAATTAATACTAATCTTATTAAGCAATAACAATAGTTTATAAGAAACTTAATGTGGAATCACCAGTGAGCAGTCTGTAAGGGTTGTCAACACCGTGACACGTGGAGATAAACCAAACATTGGTTTATCTCCACATGTCGATTGAAGACTCATCACATTGATCTTAGAGAGTTGTATCATGTGTTTGGCTCTACATTAGACATAACTCGTATAGTTACTTTGTTACATTATTTAAATTCTGAAAGCAAATATCTATGAAAAATAATGCATTAAATAATTTTATTGCATAGACACATGTATGTTAACTTAACTAATAATAATTTGTGATTTGAACTTTTATCATAGCACAAGAACTTAATACCATTATTATAATTAGAGATCTATGATGAACAATGATTTTGATAAACAATATTATTATTTATGCCAATATTTAGTACAACACTGAGGCCTTCAATATAGACATCCGCCAGCGTATCGCTCGACACACACATGTCCATTCCTCAATACCATGGAGTCTCCCTAAACCGTACAATTCTCTTTTTAAATATTTGTTACTCAGATGCTATCATTACTAACCTATTTCAGTATAATTTAATAAACACATAATCAGACATTTGTGAAAAATATTTCTAACAATTAAATTAGTAAATGCAGATGTTTGGTTCCTAACTATCTATAAACTGTACAATTTCCGTTGTCAGTCAGTCAATCGTAGTGAGACAGGTGACTTGATTATATTATAAACAATTCAAATGTCGAAGTCGAAAGCAACGTCGTATGGGCAACGCCACTACCGACGCTTGGTGAGAACATTGAACTAGATAACCACTGCAATGATTATATTATATAATAATTCATAGACGTCAATGTAGATGAAGGTGCGTACGGATAGCGCGTTCCTGTGTTACGCGTAGTTGGGAAACACTGTCCACGCGTACATTGGAAACGCGTACAGCTCCTGTACGGACCGCCGCGAACCTGTACGCGAGGTCAATCGATCCAGAGCGCTCCGCGAGCCCCAGTCATTCGCCATGACTACGACAAACTTAGCGGTTGCGTGCACCACCACTGCTGCGGTGTTAGTCATTATTCAACACATTTTAAATAAAAAAAAGAGAAACAAACGGAAACCTAGATGGTGGATGAAAAAATTGATTATTAGTATTTTATTTCGATAATCAGTTAGTGTGCTATCCCACAAGACCCGCTGAAATTCATAAAGTTGAATCAATCTAATAATATTTTTATTATTGAAACTCGAAGAACACGCGTGTTTATTCATTTTGCCGTCCAAATATAGCGTAGCCGGCCGCGTGCTTCCTCTTTGACGCGCGACCAAAAACCGACTGACGGTGGCTCGCGCTGCGAGTTGGCTCGCGCGGTACGCGTACCCCAAGAGTGAACGCGTAGCTGCAGGTATGGACTAGGCGTTCCGGATACGCGTAAAATGAGTACGCGTACCAGGGTACGCGCAATCCGTACGCACCTTGACAATACATCGGGACGAGAGTACATGCATGTCACACTGAACTATGGATGAATATAGTGATTCTACAATACCATAGCTAAACACTGTACAGGTAGCTTTCCAATTTCGTCTTGGGCGAAGGCTGAGTGAAAGGCGAGAACCATAGTATAGAGAACCTGCCGAACACAGATTGTATGCTCTTCCACCTAGACTTGCGAACCCATCGTGCTTGCTCCTTCTTGAGCTGTTCAATTCCCTGCAAAATGTTAAAATCGAATCAATTTATTTGTCCAAATTAATACATGGGAGGTCATTTTTTTCAACAGTTGGGGTTCTTGGCCATTTAAACTGTACTAGCACTAGCAGTCAACAAATTCAAATAATAAACTTCCAGGCGACATAATGACTCACATGAATAGCAATCTATGTATATTGATTTAAATAATTGATACTCACGGTTTCATCGTTCCATATAGCGTGTAGCTGAGTGCCGAGCATAACGGCGGTGAAAATAGCGAACAGCAACGCCTCGGCGATGAGGAACAGCAGCAGAACGACGGTGGCGGGCGGCGAGTACGCGCTGCAGGCGCGCCATTCGTGCCGGATACACGTCACGAACTGGTACACCGCCAAGCCCACCGCGTGGATAGAGATAGCCGCGATGTAGAACTATACAAACAAACAATTCATTATTCTGTGTCTAAATGTGGGTTTAATATAGATATATCTATGTTTAGAGACGATAATATACAAACACATGTCTTAAGTGGTATTGAGTGATGTGATTTTTAACATATTTCATATATTGTAGTCATATATAAAAATTTTGAAAAATCATATAATATAATGTCAGGAACAAAAAATAATATGCAAATAATGCAGTTATCATAAGGAGGTAACGAGATTAATTCGGAAGCAAGATTTACAGAATTTGATAAAGACAATTAGAGTTGATAACATTAGATTACTGCTTCAAATAGGTCTATTGATTTCTGATTGGCGAAGAGCTCATTGTTATTAATATAATAATAATAGAACTTTTTTTAAGTGTCTATGTCTTGGTTAGTTGGATGAATTAGTTTTATTGGATCCTGCATTAATTTGTTCATAATATATAGACTTATGCTGAATTTTTCGAGTATAACTCAACTACGGTATGGATTACTTATGTGGGGAAATAGTACAGACTACAATAGAACATTTGTAGCCCAAAAAAAAATGTTTACGAGCTCTATTCAAAATTCCATTTGACGATTCATGTCAACCTATATTCAAAGAGCATGGTTTGCTACCACTACTTTCATTATACATATATTTATGAAGTATGCATGTTTGTTCAAAAACATAAAGAACTATTTAAAACAGCTCAGGAAATATATGGAAGTCAACATGATCAATACAGACTTGCGATAGATGAACTGCCTAGATCAGCGAAATATAATAAAAAAACCTCTGGCTATGTATGCTGTTGTATAATAAATTACCAAGTATGTTTAAAATTATTTGTAATTAAATGATATAAATGGCTCAATTAACTTTTATATACCAATGACTTTTACAAATAAAATATGTTATCTTAAAAAGAAAAGAGCTCCTTTTAAGAAAATACTGTTTAACAAAATACTTGTAAACATTTAAAATTACTTTACTATTAAGTAGACCTTAAATGATAGATTGTTCAATGCAAAATGATGACAACAGTTTTCAATACAGAGCTGGAATCTCTGTGTCAAGGGATTCAGAACTACAATATTATTGATTCCATTTACATTAGTTTACAAACACTGTTTCAAGTCATCAAATATATATATGTACTACTTATACAGAGAGTACAGGAATGAATGGATAGTCTTGAAACGGGTTTTAGTACAACTAACGACCATTCAAAAAAAAACATTTTTTTTTCTATAGTATAGAGATATTTTGTTATGTTATTTTACATTCTTGTGCACCACAACCACAAATTAATTCAAGGTTATACAACGTTATTTTTTGTTTATACGAAACCTGAATATAGTTTGTTCATAATAAGCAATTGAATCAATTCTAATCAATTATTTTTACACCATGTTATATTTTTTTCCCAAATACATTTAGAAAATGTTGCAGTGTGGTTACCGAGCGCGCAACACAGCTGACGGTAGATCAAAGTATTAGGAGCACAGTAAGACAGGGCCCCTCCGCGGCGCACCGCTCGAGGCGTGGACGGGCGAGCGGTGCGTTGACCATATTTTTGTTGGTACAACCTAGTGAGATAACAATCTCATAACTTTGTGGTTTTTCATGATATCTTTTTGAAATTTTGTACATAGATTATTTACTTAAAAATACTGGACACGTGTTTCGGGTTTCGCCGTCAAATGTACTCCCAGATAAAAATAATCTAAGGACTTTCGATCCAGTCACCTTATTGGCCACCATATAGGACCATTAGTTTCATTTTCCTATAATTTTCCATATAAATAGCATTCAATGAAAAAATTGAAAATTTGTTACTTACAGTGAAAAGAACAAAGTACTTTTGATTATTCTCGCCAACACAGTTGTTAACCCATGGACAGTGGTGGTCCATCTTGCGGATGCAACGTTGACACACTGAGCAATGATGGGCTCGTTCTGGCTTGATGCTGCAGCACTTAGTGCACTTGAATATCACCTGACCCTCACGGAAACTCATCTGTTTAATCATTTCCTTTGTGGCATTCCCCTTTGGAACAGCACCCTTTAAATACATCAATCATCATTTATTGTAGTTATAGAATCATTCAAATTTCATATAAAAATACAAAAAGTTTTTTTTTTAATGTAGAAATAAAGAAAATAGTATTTTATTGCATTTAACAATGTTTATTAAACATCCATACTACTGAGGAAACCATATTATCAAAGCAAAAAGTTTTTAATGAGGTAGCATCTTGTTATCGGTAGCAGAAACTGTGAGCAAAAACTTATTCCTATACATTTAAATCAGTACTTACTGGATCTGTGAACATGGTCCTAAGGTGTGAGGCAAATGCAAGGAATGCCAGGCTTTGGAAGATGAATATGTTGATATAGCTGTAGACTGGATATGTAGATAGACCAGGCAATAGCATCACCATCATTACAACAAACTCTGCATATAGTATTAGTAGCCATGTTAGCACAGCACATATGATGCCACAAATATCCTGCAAACATGAACAATTATTACAAGTGTATGGTTTTGTGATTTGTCACAAAAATTTTACATTCACACAAATAGTTAGTATTAGTTATTGTTCAATACGATTGTTGCATACCCTGATACACCAAGCTTTACCACCACAGCACCGGTTATGCATGTCGCAGTCAGGCCGAGTCAAAACCAAGCATTCTGGATCTATCTGATACTGATTTTCCATATCATCTTCATCGGAACTGTCATAAAATTCTCGTATCATTGAATGCTTCTATAATCCTGTAAATATCATAATAATTTGTACAAGTTGTATAAATAGTTATACACAAATAAATATATTATGATGTTGTATTTCGCTTAAGAAAAGCATATTCAAAAGCTAGCAATTAAAAATATAATAAACATTGAAATGTATGTAAAGCTTTGTTATTTTATCAGCTTAAAATTAAAACAATAATCTTAATGTAAAATACTAAAACTCGCACATTGCAAAATTCATCAGATTATATTAAAATAAATATTTGCTAAGCAATATACACAGTGACTTTAAGTTACTATAAACAACACACAAGATATCATAATAATATTGACTTGAATGCAACAAAATGTAAAACAAAACAACCAAAATTTTTTTACATTTAATTATTACGAATGCAATGCTGACAAGCAATCATATATCAATATTGTGTTGACCAAGCAAATATAGCACTTAAGTATATCAAGGCAAGATGCGGCATGTCCATGTTTTTGCTTATCTCATTAGCCTGCTTATTATAAAGGTATGCATTTCAAATATTTTAACTTAAATTGAACTCTTTATAATTCTAAAACAACAATCAGAAATATATTTTGTTTCCATTTTTGGGCTTTATTAAAATATCATTTTTATTTTCATTATACCTACCTATATATCTATAGTAGATTAGTAATAGGAGAGTTTGTGTGAGGCTGATAAAATGAATGCCTTGTCCTTTTAAAAGTAGACATGTTTTTACTTTAAACAGATTAAAGTACCCGTTATTGGAAATGCCAAGCACATCACTTATTCGCGAAGCCAATATTATCAAGAAAGAATGTTTGTCTCATTTTAATGGTATCTCTTGAAGTATCAACAGCAGCTTATTTAGTTACTTACCGTTACAAATACGCAGTGCTTCCTTATAACAATTAAAGAACAACTACACTAAAGGAGAATTATTTGAAAGGTGTGACGATATTAGGCCATATAGGTACTTAAACGCCGACGATCTTTTGTTGTCGTCTCAGGCGTGTAGTTGCGAAAAGTTAAGTTCATCAACTAGGTCCACGTGAAGAACTCTGAAATGGATCGTCATAATCAATCGTGCTTTGTAATGTACTTAGATCAAACGCAGCAGAATCGTGAACGGCGTTTCTCCAAACTACAGAAAATCTAGCCAACTTGACAGGGTCAGGGTAACAACTTGATTTTTGTTTGGACTCTCATAATTCCTATACTTAGGAGCACTTCGGTCAATATGTGTTTGAAACAGTTTAGTATATAAATATTAAATGAGGAATGCACACTATATTTCAATTATTTTATTTTCTGGCCTATTAAAATCAATAAAAGGAAGTGAAGTCACTGTATCGCCTTGTAGCACCGTAATAAAAGCGACAGATAATAAATGTGAAATTGAAAAGTCAAATATGAAAATACAGAGTATTATATGAACAGAATATCGATTTACAGAATTCGCAGGCCAAAGTCATTCCAATTTTTTACCACACTGATTGGGTAGGTCGATTGAACATTAGATGGGTTACTATGACAGTTATGACATACTGAAAACATCACTGTTCCAATCATCATCATCATTTTAGCGTTTATCCCGGCTGCGCCCGCGGCTTACGCGTTGGAGCCCGGGGAGCTAAACCATCACTGTTCCAGTATCAGACAAATATAGGATGAATAGCGTTACCCATTACATGTGAATAATGAGAATATTCACTCAAACTGAACAACAATTGATAGTCTTTTTCGAATATTCTTCTTGTTCTCAGCCTATAGAGGTTCACTGCAGGACAAAGGCCTGCCTCAAGGCTGTCATTACATTCAGGGGTACCATAATTTCCATGCTTGGCAGGCAGGTTAGGGATCGCGATAATTTGTTATTCCACAGGAGAAGCCCTGCAGCCAGCTTCCCTAGTGTGAGTTCACTTAGTCGCCTCTTATAGTGTGTCCAGAAGTGGCAAGCAAAGTGCGCGGTAGCTACGCGTGGCATGGCCACTTGTTTAGCACTTTCTGCGCGACAGTGCTACGCGGCATGTGCGACACTTGACGCGCTGTTGATTTCGTATTCAAACCACAATGAAAGCTGTTGCGTGTGTTGTAGCTCCGCTTATTAGTCGTAAATTACGTGAAAAAAAAGCAATAGAAGACATTAAAAATTGAAATTATTAGCATAATTATTGTTTTTAACTGTAACAAGTTCACTTTACTTTTTTAAGTTCGTTTATTTCTAAGGCTCCGTTTGAAACACAAGTCTTTTACTTTAGCTGAAAGATAAACGGTGTGTGAAAATGACATTTTTACACATTACCCCAAATATGTGTCCCGCGAATACCGCGTGAAGTGGTGAATCCTTGCATACCCTGTCTGGACACACCATAATAATATAAAAATGGTTGGAATCGGTTCAGTTGCTTCATCATCATCATCATCATTTCAGCCGAAAGACGTTCACTGCTGGACATAGGCCTCCCCCAAGGTTCTCCACGACGACCGGTCCTGCGCCTCCCGCATCCAGCGGTTTCCCGCGACCTTCACCAGGTCGTCGGTCCACCTTGTCGGGGGCCTACCCACGGTACGTCTTCCGGTGCGTGGTCGCCACTCGAGAACCCGTCGGCCCCATCGGGCATCGGTCCTACGGGCAATGTGTCCAGCCCACTGCCACTTTAGTGTTGCAATTCTTCGGGCTATGTCGGTTACTCTCGTTCTTCTGCGGATCTCCTCATTCCTGATTCGATCGCGCAGTGAATCCCCAAGCATAGCCCTCTCCATTGCCCTTTGAGTGACTTTGAGCCTTCTTATAAGGCCCATTGTTAGCGACCACGTCTCAATTCCGTCATCACTGGCAACACACACTGGTCGAAGACTTTTGTCTTGAGACACTGCGGTATTTCGGACGAGAAGATTTTTCGTAGCTTCCCGAAAGCAGCCCAGCCGAGTTGGATTCGACGATTGACCTCTTTCTCGAAGTTGGACCTTCCTAACTGGATAGTTTGTCCCAGGTACACGTAACTGTCAACAACTTCGAGAACAGAGTCTCCAATCTTTATAGGAGTCGGTACAACATGGGCATTAGACATGACTTTCGTCTTGCCCATGTTCATTTTAAGACCGACTCGCTCGGAGGCTCTGCTGAGGTCTTCGAGCATTGTACTCAGGTCCTCCGCGGTCTCAGCCATGACTACGATATCATCAGCAAACCGAAGCAACCGAGTTGCTTATTCTGAACAAACTGTATTCAAGTTTCACATAAACGAAAAATAACGCTGTGTTTCAATAAGACGAGTTGGTTTTGTTTTGGTTATCCATTTTACTTGATAACACGTCCATTCACACACTAAAACCGTTCGCGGCCATCGTCATGCACGGCAGGTAGTTCGCGACAACCGCCCTAATACGAGTATAGGGCGTCTAACCGCGCGCGGCAGCCACGCTCGAATGCCGCTTTATATCTGGGCATACCCTTACGACACCCACGGGAGGGTATGGGTTGGTACTATTCTAAACCTGATACCACTCGGGGGTTTTCAAATACCCAATGAAAATCACAATTTCTACGCAAACGCGACTGGTTGCAAATATTTCATGTGCACATAGCTTTATTCATGTTGGGTCTATGATATCAGGTTCCGAGTCAGCTGTAAGCTATAGTTATAGTTATCAGAAGATGGATAGCACTAATTTTAATTCCGAACATGGTATAATTCATTTTTAAAATCAGCGGGAAATTAAATCACCTAAATTATCAAAACGCACTACAATGTGGTGTACTTATATTTGCAATCTAACCTATAAATTCGCAATGTAAGCATTGTTCATTTTAGTCTTAAAATCGTTTACTTAGTAAATTTGAAACTTCTAGTAGATAAATAAATAAATATATGTGGACAAATCACCCAGATTGAGCTAGCCCCAGAATAAGTTCGAGACTTGTGTTATGGGATACTAACTCAACGATACTATATTTATAATAGATACATATATAGATAAACATCCAAGAACCAGGACAATCAGGAAAAGATCATTTCCATCATGACCTGGCCGGGGATCGAACCCGGGGCCTCCACATCGCAGGCAGGCGTGTTGACCGCTGCGCCATGGAGGACGTCAAAATAAAGATAAAAGCAAGCAGTAACATGATTACATACCTCTTTTAGCAACTGTTCACGCATAAATATCATCCATATTTGATAAAATTTGTCCAGCTTGGTGTACTAACAAACATTGATGATAAACTTTAAATATAATTTCCCGAGCTACACTCCGGTTTGTTTTTCTCATATTTAACATTTTTGAAATTTCAATTTCAGAATTGAAATTTCACAAATCCAATCACAAAACAAATCGATGACAGCTGATGACATTCGATGTACTAAGATTTAATGTTGCCCTACTTTTTAGTTTCAGCAACATTAGTTTTCACGACTTTATAGACAAGTTGATCTTTCAGGAAAATGTGAGAGTGCACCATATATCAAGACAGAGATGAGTCAGTTATTCGCCTAGGCCACAGAGTACATTTTTATATAGGGTATAGAGTCATCACTCCCGTCATTTTGTAGAATGTATAGCGATTAGCGCCATCTGACGCAAAGTGCAAGCAGCTTTCACACTGCGCTTCATTCTAATATAGGTACCTATTTCAAAATTAACTATGTTTTTTATTTGTAATTGGAAATAAAAAATAAAACTAAATGAATAATTCTATCTGTTTTTATTTTTTATTCTTTTTGCACAATACATTAGCGCCAATTTTTGGATATTATCTTTATCATCACAATCAGATCTGGACCCAGCTAACAGTTTATTTGTATGTTTGCACCAGTTGTACACAAACAAGTTGAGTATAATTTTCTCTATTTTTAAAATTATTTCATTTTTTGTGCTCTGTACATTTTAGAAAACTGTAGTCAATTACTATAGATAATATAGTTTTCATGTATTGCATGATATTCCTCATATCGGGTTTTTTTCTTAATATACCCATGACCACATCTTGAATATTACAAAAACACTTTATTAAAGCGAGTGATGGATATGTGAGGCAGGTTTTATTTTTAAAATATTCCCTTACCTTTATTGCACTTTCACTAGTGTCTTTATTATATAAGCAGTCTCTACACAAACTGCACTTTACTTTTAACTTTCGCAGCACATATCCAGTCACATAGTCTATTTGTGCTCTTATTTTTGGATCTCTCCTTTTAATGTCTACATCTTTAAAGATATGGTCAACATCAACATCATCAAAATCTATATCTGTTGTATAAGCTGACCTCTCAGTTGTCTTAAAAAACATGTTTTTTAAACTTTTAAATGTTATGCATGAATCCACTTCACAGTTGGACCCTGGTGAATGTTTAAATTAATAATATTATTAATTAGTAATGATGCAAAAGCTGCTTCAAAGGAAGCACAAGAAGGAGAATTATTTCGATATCCATGGCTTCTTATGCTTCCAAAGAAGTTTTCTAATGGGTCCTGGTTGAAGTGGCGCATCCAAATAGAGGTCAGCTTATTTTTTTTTTTGCAATACATCTACAACATACTGTGTTATTCATAAAAAACTCGTTTATCAGTCATTAGTGACTATTTAGCTAACCATTTAGTTAGCCCTTAATCAATGCTTAACTTTTCTTTATTCATAAAAGCTAGTTAGCAGATGATTAGTAGCGATACGAAGTAGAGGTGAAACTATGCTTTCGGCACAGATTATAATCAAAATAGTTGACTAAAAAATTGAATTTTTAGAAAAAACTTGTCAAAACTGCGATTTTCAATAGTTTGTATCCAGTTTCTAATGGAGGTATATTATAGGACAGTAACCAATTTACCATTTCTTTTTTGAAATGTCATTGATGACAAAACCTGTTTGGATTGAGACCATTGTATTTTATGGTTTGATCTTGGTGTTACTGGGCCCAGCAATGATTTTCCTCTTCTCTTTTTGAAATTACCGAAACTACCATTCATTGAGTCGAACAAATCATCAAAGAACTTGAGCAATGCAGCTGTTTCCTCATATTCTTTAGAGAATACTCCTTGGCCTGAAATAAACATAACTGTTGTTAAAATGAAACATATTGCCCTGTTTTTTACACAATGCTAAAGTTATGCTTATAAAACAAAAAAATAATTTAAACCTGTATAGACAGACATTGTAACCTAATAAAACAACTCAAACTCTTATGGGGTCATCATTATGAACAACTTTTGCAATGGGACCTAAGCAGAAATTTCAACAAAAATCTGCTTTTTCTTATAGTCTAATGAGTCATCGAACAATGTGTGCAATGCTGAATTTTTATTCATGAGGTCAAACTAAGTAAACAAGTTACAGTAAATCCCCCTTATTCATAAACGCTGCTTAAAGTTAACTAGTGATTAGCGATTCTTTCACCATACATTTTTGACCTTTTAACGTCACTTCACTTAAATCATCCTTTATGAATAAACACCAAGACAGCAGTAGCGGAGACGTCGTTAGTGACACAGCTGACTATTAACATACTTATTAGCTAAGAATATTTGGAATCAGATGATGAAAGCAATTATAGTGTTTTGGAATACTTTTCATTGGTAAAAATTAGTTGAAACATTTAATAATAAATATGTATGATTTTTTTTGTTTTACTCATTTTATTTGAACGCCAGAGACAATGGATTTGTGTTTTCATTAAAACCAGTTGTGCTTCTAGTACAAAGTAATGTGCTAGTAACAAAATAATTTAAGTCAAGTCAACAGGGTTGTTATAATGCACGACCGCAGCGCCCTCATTTGGTTTCACGACTTTATAGACCTACATACTATACTATAACAACCTAAGATACTAAATATTATACTATAGACACATACAAACACCGATTTATTAATAATTTGATATTCAAGGGGTAAAAGGAATAATCGACTATTAATTTATATTTCACTATTATCACAGAATAAACGTCAAAAGTTGTGATATGATGACATCATTGACGTAGATACAAGGACAGGAAATGTTTGACTATAGTAAAATTGTTATACAAATATGAGGCATATCGACGCCAAAATAAAAAAAAGTGCAATCTCTTTCTAAATTTAACGATTGCGCGTAAGTAAAATGAAAAGCACTATCTTTGATAGTTACTGTAATGGCAACCCTTCACTTCCAACATCATTGAAATACCTATATGCGGCCGGTTCGCCATTTTTTCATCTCGCTAAGTGGATACTAAATTGTCAAATGCTCATGACCTGTTGTGCATTGTTGCGTTTAAACTGTGTTCTGTAGTGAAAATTATCAATAAATTATAGGATGTGGCATCAAAAGAAGCGGTAATCACCCGAACAGAATTTTACACTAGTACGTACTTAAATTCTGCTGAATACCTTTAGATTTAGCTATTAAAGCTATACTTTATGCATTTCTCTTAAAGTTTCAACAGTAAAACACAAATAATTTATGTTTTGCCTTTATTTTCTTAATGAAATCAATTTCTTGTTATTGAAGGGCTAGGGTTGCGCATTTAGACGATTTTGTATTTATCGATAGTATTATTATTTTATCGATAGTATATTCTTACTTATTAGTTTTATATTTTACTTTTAGGGCTGCCTGTTAATAAACTTAGAACTTTTCTCGGTGGTAGGCCTTAACATCGGCCGCCGGCAGAAGTTTCCACCCACCAGACAAAGCCTTGCCGCGAAGCGATTTGTCGTGTTCCGGCATGATGTCTGGTGAAGCCGTACAGAGGACGGGTATGAGCAGTTGTGTTGCGATGTGTGCCGGGTACGATGCGCCTAATGTTGTTGTGTTGGGAGTTTGGTCGTGGAGGGTCTTCAGATCAATCTCCCTTTGGCGCAGCATCGTTGGTCGTGTTGTTGGGTTTAACATTGCATCACCTCGCTCAACTGCCGTCTTCCTTCCTATTCGCTCAGGTTTTCTGAGTGAATAGGCTCTTAATAAACTTGCGCGCTTTACCATCAACGATCGCACCACTGCTTATCATCAAGCGGGATTGCGATCAAGCGTTAGTTTATAATATTAAAAAAAAAGACAGAAAATTTGGCTGGAAACATTTGGTGTTGAAAATTTAAAGATGTTAACTAAAACGATTCACATTAATTCCCTTCACTTTAAAGAACCATATTTCAACCGGACACTGGATAAAGTAATATTGTGTGACGATGCTTTATCTTCACCAACCTCATTGGTAAGTAACATTGCGTGTTACAAATTATCTCCAACATGATTGCGTTGTGGCTGATAAATACTGATGATGCCCTCAACCGCACCAACATTGCTGCACTTGAAAGAAAGAAAGAAAGAATTTTTTTATGCCGCACAAACAAAAAGCACTTTACAACTACATAAATACAGGAAAAAAAATAATATCATCAAAAGTCTCGTACTCCAGCAGCCAGCAACTCAAAACTGCTAAACTATATACAACGTTGATTTGCAAAGAGTGATGTAAAAATTGTGTTACGAGTGTGGCCTTAAGAAAAAAAAATTAAGGATTAATTAAAAATCCCATTAAAAAAATAAAAAAAACATAAAAAATACTAAAGATATATTGTTTGTTTACAGCTTGCAATTCGATCAAATATGTTAAAAATTTTAGTCGAAAATGATCAGAATCAAAAACTTTCAATCCATATCGGGATGTGGTGCTCCTAATCTACTTCTTTTTTCCTTAATAGAAATAGTAGGACTACTATTATTGAAGAGTCAAACTAATTCTTTTAAGTAATTACTTAACGTTTACGTTAATATTAAATGTTTGCAGGTTAAAGCTGTTTCTATACCTACCATTCAAAACCAACCTGGGGAGATTTTAAAGAGGAGTAGCATAGATTTAATCCTTGGCAATCCACTACGCTAGGTTTAGTCAGTAGCACCTCCGCGTGGCCAATATATCTGCTAGCATATCCACTGCACCTGATTTATCGGTATGACTTAAATTTTTCAACATTATTTGCAAATCCAACTGATTTCAATGATAACATCTCATGAATTGAATTGAGATGGTGAAAGATAAAGAGATGAAGTTGAAAATCTAATAAACAAATAAGAAATCTGACAGATTGTAGTAGCTTGATGTGTTGTCGTCTGTCGTCGAATTTGAGAAATGAAATGAAATGAAATGAAATGAAATTGAGATACAAATATTAGATAGATTTTTTTCGTATAGAAATTACCTGCACAAAATTGTTATGTTCAGGAATGAATAAGACTGATTTGTTTAAATACATCGTTATAATTAAATTATTGTTGACTTTTAATTAAAACCCGCAATCATCCTGCATGTTAGAACCACCTACCTTCGGTGTTGGAAATATAAACGATTCTGTCAAGGAAGTCTGTGAAAAAAAATTATTTTAATTTTGTTTACAAATATTATATAAAACTAGCGACAGCCACGCAGTTTCTCTCTCGCATATCCTCCTGCTTACTTTCCTGTGTTAATCCAGATCTTGTACGGACGACACCAGGACCCGAAACTGTCAAATATTCCCAATCAACCTTGAACCTTAATACTTTGGAGATAAGGTTGAAAATCATATAAGGAAATATGACAGATTGTAGTAGCTTTATGTGCTGTCGTCTGTACGAATGTGTGCTAAATTTCATCCGTTTAATGGTTTTTGTCCATATAGACTTACACATTTATGTGTTAATAATATTATAATAGGAAGGGATAGTAGGATTATGTATCACAGAATTCTTCCGGGAGTCCATCGTGAATATTAAGATTTCTTTGAATATGTTCCCTCGTGCAAACGTCTAACAAGGCTCTAACACTGTTACATAAATTATTCGATATATTTTTATTTCTTGTAATAGCTAAAATATTAAATTCCAAGATCATAAAATTCAAAACAAACATAAATAAAATAATAATCTCGTAATCTTTTATCGATGTTGTTGTAAAGAAACATGGGCCATGGGTTATTAACGGCCATTTTATCCTCTAAGTAAAGTGCAGGTATGCACGTTTTTTTGGTAGGTATGGCAGGTCTATGTTATACTAATACGTCTATGGATGACATTCTTCTTTTGACAACTAAAATATAAACATTTTTGTTGTCGAATTTTATCACCTTTATATTTTCCTCATCCTCATGTTCCCCATTATTGATCGATATTTCAAATCGTTGGTCACGTCGTTATGCTTATTCATTTTATGATAACCTCCAGTTTTTAAAATGCAGCCATTATATTCTGTTGGTAAGTTCCTTATAATGTACATTAATAACAGAAGCAACTTAGTTCTTTGTTTAAATTACTCATAAAATAGAAGGCAGTGATATATATGACTGCCTTACTATACTTTACTTTATTATGTAGCTTGTATCAATATTGATACAAGTAACATATATGCATAAAAAAGGGAAATTGTAAATCCCCATAAAACAATAACAATTATTAATTCTTGTTTCGATTCTATCTATGTAATATACTTCATTCGCGATAACATTAAACAGATGTTATAAATGGTTATAAAAAATATATGCATATTGTGCAGAAGGGTTTTTTTTTTAATTATAATAGTTTATAATGACCTCTGTATTATTATGTGGCTGTGTTTGGCTCTCATTCACATTGTCTTTACTTCTGAATGCTATCTCACGTGCTTTTTGCTGACTTTCATTATTTAGTTGTTAACGTTAACATTATGTTTCCAGTTTTGATTTCATCTTGAAAATTGAATGTTGTACATCTCTGCTTCTGTGAACTTGTTTTGTCTAAAGCTGTCTAAATGGAGTAGAGTACATAGATAAGTGTTCAATATAATATTCAAAGCAAATATGATACATGAAATGATATCACAATACAAACCAGATATACATCCATGTATAACAAACAGACATCATATCCATTTCATTGTTAATCCCAGTGACATATAGATTTTACTCAATTTGATTACTAAGCAGTAAGAGAATTACTTAAAAGTAGATGGTAGTACATAGTAGTAATTATGTAAATATTGTAGTTAAGTCAAGAAGATAACCATTATCATGGTGGAATTACCACTGTATTGTTTAAACAGTAATTGATTTATTTTTATTTATCTCAGTTCTGGAGACTCTAAACTTCCTGTCAGTGTTTGTTAATGGTATATTATTTATTTATGGATAGTCTGAACAATGGGAAACATGGCTTATCAGTTAGCACATTAGTCAGTTTATCTCATTGACTGCCATTGTGAATATTGTGTGATTTGAATTTAATCATGTCTATGGATTTAAAAGAGTTTGATAGTGAAACTGTTGCTAACGTAGACAAGATTTTTGCAGATCATGAAACTCGGCATAACACATATCATGCTGAGGAAGAAAATTTGGAGAGAGAGGAAGAAAATACTCCACTGTTACACCGGTTTCCCCAGACTGTGGCAGACCGGAGCACAGCTACAACTGGTATTGTTAGCTTACTGCTGATAATTTTGATTTCTGGAGTTGTTATTGGAATATATCTCCTTGTGATACAGGATGATTCAGGTTAGTACTTTGAACATAATTTATTTTAAGGTATACACAAATAAAACAGCACAATGGTTATGGTATTGTAATGCTGGAGATGCACTAGTTTTGGACCACATTCCCACTGGTCCTACGCTGGAATCTTCGCTTTGCATCTCATGGATGCAATATTATTTTGAAACTGATGGTTCAGCCACATACATGAGTATTGGAAGCCTTAGCCTTTTGCTCTATCATCTACATGATAACTGCTTAGTGTGTTCTTTTGTAAACTTTTCATATTTAAGTTCTGCACAATAAAGTTTTTATTTTATTACTAGCGTTGTTTTGCCATATAAATAACAAAAAAAATTAGGGGTGGACTACCCCTAACATTTAGGGGGATGAAAAATAGATGTTGTCCGATTCTCATAGATGAAATGAAATGAAATGAAATGAAATGAAATCGTTTATTAAGCAAGTAGGATCACCGATCACTTTTACACGTCATATGTTTTTGTTTTTCATCTTTTTTTTTTTTTTTTTTTTTAAACTAGATGAAGCCGGCATTTCCTAACTGACTACCTCTGAGAAGAAATAGCCGAAACAAACTCAGGGATCATCGTCTTTTTTAAAGTCCAGACATTAAAAATGAAAATGTTTACAATAATTTACGTTAAATTACGCATATTGCTTAATAACAATGCTTAACAGAGCGAGCAGCTCAGTCCCAAGCCTCTCTATCCTCTAAATAATCTGAGATTTTATAATACCCCTTTTTGCAAAGTTTGGCCTTTATATAGGTTTTATATCGTTTAATGGGTAAGTTTCGAATGTCCATGGGAAGCTTGTTGTAAAAGTGTATACATTGACCCATGAACGAGTTGCCTACTCTGTGGAGACGAGTGTGATGTACAGCAAGATTGTGTTTGTTCCTGGTATTTATATTATGAATATCGCTTATTTTCTAAAAATTAGATATATTTTTATGTACATACATAAGATTTTCAAATATATATTGCGAAGCTACAGTCAGAATGTTCACCTCTCTGAATTTTTCTCTAAGAGAATCTCTAGGACCAAGGTTGTAAATGGCTCGAACAGCCCTTTTCTGTAAAACAAAGATGGTATTGATGTCCGCACAAGTTCCCCAGAGAAGAATCCCATAAGTCATAAGACTATGAAAATAACTAAAATAAACAATTCTGGCTGTATTCACATCAGTTATCTGTCTAATTTTCTTAACAGCATAAGCGGCAGAACTGAGTCTACCCGACAGCTTCTCAATGTGAGGACCCCATTGTAACTTGGAGTCAATAGTCAATCCAAGAAAAACTGTCGACTCGACAGGGATCAACTCTACTCCATTCAGTTGAACATTGGTACTTAACTGCCTGACATTTGGCGTAGAAAATTTAATGAATTTAGTTTTTTTTTCATTCAAAAGAAGGTTATTTACATTAAACCAATGGACAACTTTCGAAAGTGCATTGTTAACTTCGTCAAAATTTGCTAGCTGACGCTTGACTTTAAAAATAAGAGAAGTGTCATCCGCGAACAATACTATGTTGTGATTATCCCTCACGTGATGAGGTAAGTCATTAATATAAATTAAAAACAAGAAAGGACCTAGAATTGAGCCCTGCGGAACGCCCATGGTGACCTCAGATCCTGCAGATTTGTTGCCATTAACATCAACCCTCTGAATTCGATTATTCAGATAAGAAGTCAGAAGGTCGAGAGCTCTGTCCCTCAAACCATAATGGTACAGTTTCCTAATAAGAGTATCATGATGTACGCAATCAAAGGCCTTGGACAAATCACAAAAAATACCAAGAGCATCTTGCGATTCCTCCCAGGCCCCAAATATGTTCTTTAGCAACGCCACGCCCGCATCGGTAGTTGAACGACCCTTTGTAAAACCAAATTGTTTCACGTGCAATAAATTATATAAGTTGAAGTGTCTCAACAACTGTTTCAAAATTAATTTTTCAAAAATTTTGCTCAAAGTTGGTAATATAGAAATTGGCCGAAAATTCGTGGGATCAGTTGTACTACCAGATTTGAACAGTGGAATTACTTTGCTAAGTTTCATCAAATCAGGAAACATACCAGATGTGACACAAGAATTAAAAACAATTGCTAAGAAAGGTGCGATAACATCTATTATTGAAGCTACAGTATATACTGACAAACCCCAATGATCGGCAGTTTTTTTTAGATCAAGATCCTTAAAAGATTCTATAATGTCTTTAACAGTCGCAAACGTAAATTCAAAGTGTAGATACCGGATAAGCACAAAAAATTTCATCAAAATCGGTCGAGCCGTTTCGGAGGAGTTTAAGTTCGAACACCGTGACACAAGAATTTTATATATTAGATTATTCCATTTATTTTTCTACATATACATATTCATTTACATTTTTAAATATTTATAAAAATACATAAAATCATTCAAAAATATAAAAAAATTGTTTTCCACCGATAACGGGAGTAGGGTCCAAGCTACCGGTGGTTAGGGCTCCAGAGAACCTCCTCACGCTCACGATGCGTGCCGTATCTAGAGTACTGCCTTTCGAATCAGGCCCTTCATCCAACTGCCTAACGAGAGCCTCAATAGATGTTGGTCGAGGGTCTTGGCTATCAAACCATTGGCCGATACGACAATCACATTCCACATGTCAAAAATCTCGTGAGCCAAGTCGAGATATTTTTTTTTTCTCTTTCTCAGCTTTCACGAGATTCCCGTCATGGGGAATGGTAACGTCGACAACCACTGCGAGGCGCGCTAATCGATCTATCACCACTATATCGGGCTTATTTGCAACAATAGTCCTGTCAGTAATGATAGACCGATCCCAGTATAGCGTGAAATGGTCATTTTCAAGAACTGGGTCGGGCAAATTCTTATAATACGGTACCTCAGAATTTACAAGTTTATATTTCAACGCAAGTTGCTGGTGGGTAATCATAAGTAGCTAGTACTTGGTTATGCCTGTGCAAATACTCGCCGTTAACTAAACGAGAGCAACCAGAGATAATATGTCTGATGGACTCACCCGGATGGTGACATGCCCGACACGGGTCAATCGTCCCGTCCTTCATAATATATCTCCGGTAGTTATTCGTCAAGATAACTTCGTCCATAATTGCACAGACGAAACCTTCAGTTTCCCCGAAAAGGTCACTGAATCGTAGCCAGGATACGGAAGCTAAGAAGTCTATATCGGGCTCCTGAAGAGCCCGATGAGTTCCTTGCCTTGCCATATCATCTTGCGGTCATCAGTGGTAAGTATTATAGGTTTGTGCCAGTTCTCTTTCGCCATGGATAGCGGGGTAAGCCCCTTGTCTACTGTGACTACATAATGGCGCCGATTCTGTTGTTCATAAACTAAACTAATTTTAAAATGAGTGCATCTTTTTCTTTTCATTTCTATAAGAAAAGGACAGAAGATAAAATGTCAGTTTAGACCTGTCAAATTAGTGCGCTCCTGACGTAAACTGGCGTATTTTTAGTCGCCATGTTTATAATCGCGTCTAAACTGTCTATGGAGTTCTTAATTTGACAGGATTAAATTAAAATGTTATCTTCTATCCTTTTCTTAACGAAATGGAAAGAAAAAGATGCACATAACTTAAAATTAGTTTAGTTTGTGAACGACAGAATCGGCGCCAATGATGCATACCCACTACGGTTTTTAAAAAATGTTCTCTGATCCTGAATACCTCTTGGTTGTGGAGGGTCTTCGCATTTAAAAAGCCTCAATCTCCGCACTTAAGCGGAATGTACAGTCTCATCACCGATGATCGTGGTTGATGCATCCTGTTTGCTGTCAGCAGTGTACGGATCCTTCTATCTAGGGCGTCGAGTTTGGTCTGAGTCCATTTAAGTGTGCCAAAAGAGTACATCAAAACCGGCACGTCCCACCCGTCGAAGGCGCGCACCTTATTTCCGCCAAAAAGAAGACTATTTAATATCTTCTTCTGGCGACCAAAGAAGTGCTTCTTACATGATTGCTTCATGTCAGCATCGTTGATACCTAACGCTTCCGACATACCCAAATATTATATATACGACCTAAGGAAAGTGCGTAGAGTTGCATTTATCTCCACAACTCCAGCACCCTCATAAGCCATGTATGTGGCACCGAATCATAGGCCTTCTAATAATCTATCTAGCCGGTTGAGAGATCCTTGCGGGATCTATGAGGAGTAGCTCTTTAGTACCGCGGGACCCGCTCCTACATCCATTTTGAGAGACAGACATGATGGAGTTGCTGTCAAGATGTTTGTTTATTTTAGCTTTCAAAATGGATGTAAGAACTTTATAGACCGTTGGTAAACATGTAATCGGCCTATAATTTTTGGTTTCCGCGGTGCTACCTGATTTATGGAGCAGGTGGGTAATTCCAGTTATTAAGAACTGGGCTAGCGAACTAGACTCTAAGGATGACTGGAATTGAGATGCCAAACAAGTGTGTGAACTACTTAGGCATTTTAACCAAAAGTTATGCAGCTCATCCGGTCCCGGTGATTTCCAATTCGGTAACGAACAGACAGTTGTGGCTACATCTATTGGTGTTATTAAAATTGTATCCATTTCTGGTATAATTTCACTTACTTGCTCGACATCCTGTATCCAGTCACCCTCAGCGTGACTGACGGGTACTGACCAAATGCTGTCTCACAAAGTGCATCACTCTTCGTCGTGTATTGCCCACCCTGAAGCAGTATAGTTTGCCGTTGAGTACCCTGGCCCCATCGATACGACGTTCGATCCTGTGCTGCCAGGCTGGTACGGCTGGTTATGGTCGGTTAGCTTCGTCACAATTTGGGAACTTTTATGTTGGCTAATCGACATGCCGCTACAGCCGCGCAGTACAGGATTGTGTGTGTATCATTGAGATCCTCACTCCTATCAAAGACATTCTTGAGCTGCGAGTCCAAAGCACACACCAGCGCCCTGTTCTTTTTGTGCATAGGTAGCCGTGGTATTCGTGGTCTATGGTCTGTTGGAGAAAATATGTATTCGCGGAACGCATCCACCAGTGTGCTCGTCAGTCGGTCGTTATACTGGCTACTTACTATTTCAACCCTATCATCCTGTTCTTCATTACGATTGGACCGCGGCGGAACAGCGTCAATAATAGACGCTTGAGCCGCGGTCTGTGTCCGAGTCGGGGCGATTTGAGCGCATCCTATCAAATGTGATATCGTCCAACCTGTGATTGCGTTGGATGACCCGACAGTCGTTGGGCCGAGACATTGACAGTTGGTTTCAGTGCCTGAAACAGAGATAGCATACTTTCATGGTACGCAGTGAGGTTAGTTTCCCCCTTTGTGGCCCTGTAATATGCGCGCATGACGTTCTCATTCATTGTCTGAGTCCATCTCATGCGCTGCACACAACCACCGGCAGCGGGGACCCGGCTCAGGGCCGGATGGCCCCTAAGTCCCAAGCTCTTCGGTGCCCGGCATCTCCCCTGCCGACGGACAGGTGTTGGCGACTTCGGCGGAGAGAAATACTCGTCGCTCGAGCTAGACGCAACTACCGCGGCCGGTGTTGTCACAGCGTTCACAATGGGGTTGGAGATCGGCGGCGGCGAGGCGGAGCTGAGCAACGAGTCCGGAGGTGGTGGGCGTGCTCTTCGTGTGGCTGATCGTGTCAACATCTTAAAACTTTTCTCATTTTTATAATGTATACGGCTGTGGAGGTGACATGACAGATGTCACTAATTTTCTATTTCTTGATGGAAGCTTTCCTTTCATTTTGTTGGTCTTGAAATTTATAATACTAATGTTTTGCAAATTTTCTTTTGTATTCCACTTTTGTATATAAATATGTAAACTGCTTGTAATAATATTATATATATTTAAATATTGAAAAGCTGTCAAAAGAGACGTTGACATTGACTTTGGTGTTACCATTATTCTTATGATTATATTCTATTCTGTGATCAAATCATTCATGATTTTGATGAAAATGGTAGTATAGTAAAAACTCATTTTACACTTGCATCTGTTCCGTGGTGGAGTTGATAGGTGATTGCAATGTGGGCCTATGTGCACCAGGTGCAAATTGTAATAATGGATTGCATAATCATGTAATTAACAAAGGGAAAACTCTTGTCCTATTGTTTTTGACAAAATTCTTGACAATTTATTTTTCAGAAAATGTGCTGCCTCCTGTTGAAAACTCATTGCAATTAGTGAGTAGATCCCAGTGGGATCCCAGTAATGTGGACCAGAGTGCCCTGAGGTCATTCCCGTACAGACTGAGGGCTGTTACAGTCGTTCACACTGGCACGAGACAATGTAACAGCACAGAGACTTGTACCAAATTGCTGCTGGAAATGCAGGTACAGCTATATTATTTTTAAAACTTATCCTTTTTCGGGGTTTTTAAAAATTGCGATCTGTTTCCTTCTTTTAGCAACAGTGATTTTGCGACTTAAATGCTCCACTCCAAGTTGACAAGTCTCGGCATTTGGAAACCATAAAAAAATTCGTATTTCGACGATTAATTTATTTTGTATTCGTATTGTATTGAAAAAAATGCGACGGACCCTCAATTCATTCCTTTTGAACGCGATATAAAAATTTCGTATTTTGCAAATGTTAAATCCCCGTAAATCGCTATGACTTGCTACCGAATATAGTGGGTAGTTTACGAGTTTTCCGTATCCCCATGTTGTACCGAGAACTGAAGTCTGTATTACAGAACGTCACTCAAAACTCAAGCTTTACTTAAGTCTCGTTTCAAGCTATTTGATTGGTTGAAACTAGTTTTAAGTAATGTTTAAGTAGAGATCAATGCTTGAGTTTCCTTCTGGAAAACGGACCTGAGACTGGGTACTTTTATAGCTTGCTCATTTTCTGTGGTGTTACAATGTTGATAGCTTGCTCATTTTCTGTGTTGATACAATGTTGATAGCTTGCTCATTATCTATGTTGTTACAATGTTGATAGCTTGCTCATTATCTGTGTTGTTACAATGTTGATAGCTTGCTCATTTTCTGTGTTGTTACAATGTTGATAGCTTGCTCATTATCTGTGTTGTTACAATGTTGATAGCTTGCTCATTATCTGTGTTGTTACAATGTTGATAGCTTGCTCATTATCTGTGTTGTTACAATGTTGATAGCTTGCTCATTTTCTGTGTTGTTACAATGTTGATAGCTTGCTCATTATCTGTGTTGTTACAATGTTGATAGCTTGCTCATTATCTGTGTTGTTACAATGTTGATAGCTTGCTCATTATCTGTGTTGTTACAATGTTGATAGCTATGATCACGATAAGCTGTGCTCGTCTTAACTATTCTACTATTATACTGAGCTCTATTATTATTGGTGCATATTATTGTGTTTTTGTAGGTACCTAATATGTACATTCACAGTGAATTGTTAAATTATGATAAAGTACATAAATGTTCGACGTAGCTCAACAAAAAGAACTACACTCCAAATATACGAGTGCAAGACAGATTATACGCAGGTGCGATTGTATTACACCGCGAGCTAGATTACTCGATATGCGTTCTCATTTACTAGATTATTAGGCAATGTAAAAATTTGTTCGTTTGAGTTTGTATAATTTATACACAATAAAGCTGATGAGACGTTTTTTTAGTTAATTAGACTATTCTCCGGAAATACCAGTCCGATTAGATTGCAGTCCAGTCTGATTTTGAATTTTATGGCAATTCTTGATTCATCAAGCGCATAGCGTAATTTTAAATAGACTATAGTAATGGTAAATTTTATATGACCTTCAGGTTATAGCCTAATTAACATCACGCTACGAACTTTAGATGAAAAGAAAAAATGTTAAGCAAAATAGCTCGGTGGAGCGATAATTTCACGCTATGTTATTATTATTATTTATAATTTCACAGCTCGCTAGATATTATAAACTAAAACTTAGCCCCGCAAAACCATTGTAGCGAGTCCTCATACACTATGTAAACTTCACATTTAACACTTAGCTAGCATTATAATTTATTTCTAAATAATATATATTTTTAAATAATTCTTCTTAAATACTTATGTTTTTACTGGGTCCACTGCTTACGCACTCATGCAAGCTCTGGTGGCAGGTCAGCCTTAATACGTTCCGCGGCTTAGGTTTGCGGACGGTGCAGCTCAAGTGTTAGTCGACAACTGACCTTAATCTATATTCGGTGCATATGTTTTATCAATGTGATAATTAATGACAAACTAATTGACTACACATTTAGACTTCTAATCGGTCGACTGACTCACACTGACAGCAGAACGATATATGAACAGTACCTACATTCGCGTTGTTTTAACAATTCAAAAGTGGCTTTAATTGTTTTTAGTAGTCTGATTCTAGGCTATATAGTCTGATTATGGTTTTGTGTTAACCCTGAGGTTTTGAGTTCATCATCTTACGTAATAATATAATTCAAAAACTTTTTTTATAAAAACGTTGCCTCACATTAGGAATTTCTCCAGTATCGTGGGTGCATTTACAAATATATTTGACCTTAACCTTTCCGGTAGAATGCAAACTGAAACGTAATAAAACTGTCAGTGAGGATGCAGATGTGTCATCCGGCGTACCCCAAGGAAGTGTACTAGGACCCACACTTTTTAAAAATTACATTAATGACCTCTGCACCATGAGAATCCATAACGCTAAAGTATTCTCATTTGCCGATGATGCAACTGTCCTCTTCTCAGGTAAAACATGAGATGAAGTTAAACATTGTGCAGAAGAAGGTTTAGTTCTTGTTACAACTTGGTTAAAAAAATCTTTCTCACTCTGAACACTAGCAAAACCAACTTCATTTGTTTTAACATTTATAATCAATTTCAACCAGAAAAAGAATTTAATTTAAGGATCCATATGGCACCAATTGCCCTATTATCCAACAAGTTCACCAAACAAAGTATCTAGGAGTTATTATTGACCAGCGTCTTTCCTGGCATCCTCTACTAGAACAAGTCATAAGCAGAGTACGGAAACTGATATGGATATTCAAAGAGTTGAGATATGTTGTACCAGGGAGAGTAAATGAAAATAAAAATAATGACAATCAAAGAAATGAATTAAATGAAATTGTTACAGGATGATTTTTAAATTACGATGGCGATGGCATCGTACCTAATAGTGTCATTAAATTGAACAAATAACATTTCTTTTATTTATTCACGCACACACAAACACTCTCACACACACACGCACCAACATGCACTCACACCTCCCACTCGCACGCACCCATACAATTAGTCGCATTTTGTTATATATTATTATTTTTTCTCATTTCCCTTTTTGTTACCTTCATATTTACAATTAACTACAGGCATTACTATGCCTAAATGGAGACTCCTTGACATGTATTGTAAACCAAATTTATAGGAAATAAACTTATTATTATATGCAAACTCACATACACAAATAGTATAAAATAGTCACCCAAAATCTTTCTCCAACAACAAATCTGCAACACTATAATAACGCTTGTCTAATAAATTGCACTAATTGCTGAATGCAATCGTGGTTGGATGTTCCGGGCGGCACACGTCAGCCACGCTTTGTTCAGGTCGCTCCCACGCTCTATATCATTACATCTCATCACTTTGTTCAGGTCGCTCCCACGCTCTATATCATTACATCTCATCACTTTGTTCAGGTCGCTCCCACGCTCTATATCATTACATCTCATCACTTTGTTCAGGTCGCTCCCACGTTCTATATCAATACATCTCATCATTTTGTTCAGGTCGCTCCCACGTTCTATATCAATACATCTCATCATTTTGTTCAGGTCGCTCCCACGTTCTATATCAATACATCTCATCACTTTGTTCAGGTCCTTTTTTGTGTGCATAGGTAGCCATGGGAACTGGGGTGTAAACTGTGTAAAGGCGGTTAAGTGGATCTACACTCGCAGAACGCACCCACCAGTGCGCTCCTCAGTCGGTCGTTGTGCTGGTTACTTACTGTATCAACCCTGCCCAGAGCCCCATGGTCTTTTCAGTTGACTATTTGTGCCTGACAAATACATCGGTCACCGTCAAAGCCGCAGGCACAATCTGTTTACGCAAGTCCCAGCAAATACTGTGACCGTAGCTGAATCCCCGGTCTGTCGTACTCCAAGGTGCTGAATGCCCTTCTAATGGCGAACCATGAATGTGACTTGTTTATGGATGAATGGAATAAGCTTATGCGTGTATGTTTGGTCTTCTCTGAAAGAAAGTATGCGAGAGAGTCCACGGTTTCATGTTAGATTTTAGTAGTAGTTTTTAGGGTTCCGTTCCTAAAAGGTAAAACGGAACCCTATTCATGAGACTTCGCTGTCCGTCTGTCCGTCCGGCCGTACTTTTGTCACCAGGCTGTATATCATGAACCGTAATAGCTAGACAGTTGTAATTTTCAGAGATTATGTAGGTACATCTGTAGCCGCTATAACAACAAGTACTAAAAATAAAATAAAAAAATTAAGGGAAGATTATTAAAATTACTTTATTTTCTAAACGATTTACGTTAATAAAATAAATTAATTACGCACAAATAATGAATAAAACTATTTTTATCTACTCTCATATCAAAAAATTATTGACTTACTTTACCAATAGTATATCGAAAGGAAATTATAACATTATTTCTCTAACGAAATAATGTTATAATATTTTTTTTTAATTACCGCACAGATTACAAACCATAGACGCGCTTTGGCGCGTGCGCGGTGATGCAGGATGCGGAATTTGGGCGCCAAATACGTTTCTTTGCATTGCAAGTCGTTGTTGTGTTTCGCTTTACACATAATTGATTATTATTATTTCTTAAAATGTCAAGTGACAATGAAGAAAATTTGACACCGCCCGATATTTTAGAGGCTGAGACAGCAGTCAGTCTTAATTTACTACCAATTAAGTCAAGGAAATTATACGATAAATGTTATCAAGATTTTTTGACATGGAAAATGAATAAAAGTGCTACTTCATATATTCAATACAATGTATGAGATTAGATAAAGTAGTGTTTGAAACTGTACATAATTAGGTGTTACACACTCGTGTGATACTATTAAAAAACTCGCTTCGCTCGTTTTTTAAACTCACACTCGTGCATAATATCCCTCATTATGTAACAGTTTCATAAACTACTATTAATTAATAGTTGCCATACGAACAGCACAGTGGCGCCCCTGTTATTTTTTACTCTTTTTTGTCAAGCTGTAGATAGACGCTTGAAATGTTCACATAATATTTGGTTAAATATTAAAATTAAAAACTAGTAATTAAAATAAAATAAATATTGAAGGAGGCCCCATACAACAAACGTATTTTTTTCCGTTTTTAAAGAAAATGGTAGGGAACACTTCGTGCGCGAGTCCGACTCGCACCTGGCCGGTTCTTAAATTGTATGTCTGTGTCTATGTTCGTGTTGAGCTGTTTTAATTAACTTTAAATTATATGTCTGTGTCTATGTTGGTGTTGAGCTGTTTTAATCCATACTAATATTATAAATGTGAAAGTGTGTTTGTTTGTTTGTTTGTCCTTCCTTAACGCCGTAGCTAAGCAATCAATCGACCTGATTTTTGGCATACAGTTAATTGAAAAGATGGAAAGTAACATAGGCTACTTTTGGTCCTTAAAAACATCAAGTTCCCAAAGGAGATTACTGGAATATTTGTATGTGTACACCAAATATATCCTTATTAATATAATACATCGGAAAGTGAGTTTGTTTGTACCGCTTTCACGGCGTAACTCCTGAACCGATTGCTTTGAAATTTTGCAGACATAAGATAGAAGTCCGGATTAAATAACAGGGTACTTTTTATCCCGAAAAAAATCTATATTCCCGAGAGAAATCTAAATAGCGCGATATAACTGAAGTTAACGCGGGCGAAGCCGCGGGCGGAAAGCTAGTTAACTATAAATAAATAATTAAAATAATCCCTATCACCGTCTTCAACACGATTTGACTGCGGCGGGATATCCTCATTAATATTGTCGCTTGTGCAGCGTACAGTACCTCTGAGCAGTAGTACCTCTATCAAGGGCGATATCCTTCAACCTGAGATTATTTTTTACATATTACAAACTACAGTTTGACCGCAATCAGTGGTAAGTAAGCAGTGATGCAATCGTTGTTGTTTTAAATTGTATTCAGAAGGTAACATCCGCACCTGATCCGCAAGTCGTTGGGCCGAAACGTTGATAGTTGATTCCAGTTCCTGGAACAGAGACAGCTTCCAAACATGGTAGATTTTTATTATTATTTACAACAATATTTTTTGTAAAGAGTCTATGTACAAAGTTTCAAAAAGATATCATGAAAAACCACAAAGTTATGAGCTTGTTATCTTAAAAATATGGTCAACGTACCGCTCGCCCGCGCCTTCAGCTGGACGCCGTAGTTTTGCGTTTATTGATAATATTTTTTTTTTGTTTGTTAATTGACACCATTTTCCATCACACTTTCATTTGGCTTTGGCCTGTCGGTCAAGTGTAAAGCGCGCTAGTTTATTAAGATCCTATTCAATCTAACCTTGACGACACTCAAATTGTAGTCTGGCGGAAACACCGCCGCTGGAAAATTGTTCCAGTCCCTCGATGTACGCGGTATAAAAGTGGAGATATTCAGGATTCGTATAAAGAAAATAAAAACGTTGTATAAAATTAAAATAACAAGGTGGTATTTTGATATATAAATACTGCTCGTGGGGAATATCTTGTTACAGTCTTGTATTTTATGTATTTTATGACTTTGAATATAAATACCGCTCCTTAAACTTTGGGGAGGTTCATTGAGTCCAAGGCCAAGGTGGCTGCTAGGAAACTTGGCGTTATCGCAAAGGTCCGGCGGTACTTTACACCAGGGCAGCTTTTAATGTTGTACAAAGCACAGGTCCGTTCCTGTGTGGAGTACTGCAGCCACATTTGGGCTGGTGCTGCTAAATGCCACCTGGCGACTTTTGATTCAGTGGAGAGGCGTACGAAGAGGCTGATTGGTGACCCTGTTTTAATTCGAGATGGTCTCCAAAGCCTAGAGCACAGGCGTAGAGTAGCCAGCCTTTCGATGTTCTATAGGATGCATTTTGGGGAGTGTGCGAGGGAATTGCATGATTTAATTCTCCCATCTCCGTTCCACCATAGGACAACCCGTCGTACGGTGAGTTTCCCCTTATGTTGTTAACACCTCTCCGATCCTTTATACCGCGTACATCGAGGGACTGGAACAATTTGCCAGCGGCGGTGTTTCCGTCGCACTACAATTTGAGTGTCTTCAAGGCTAGAGTGTATAGGCTCTTAATAAACTAGTGCGCTTTACTATCAACGACTGCGTCACTGCTTACCGTCAGGTGGGATTGCGGTCAAGCGCTAGTTTATAATTTATTTAAAAAAAAAATCTAAATACCTATCCAATAATAAATCACACGATAGAGTGGAAATGTAATAATAAAATAGTTATTCTTTTTTTTTAATAATTATAAACTAGCGCTTGACCCCAATCCCGCCTGATGGTAAGCAGTGACGCAATCGTTGTCTATCATCATAACTATTTTAGAATACTTACTTGAAACTTTGAAACCAAATTCTAGGTAACACAATTAATGGTTTTTTTAATATCAAACTTCGTTTGAGCAGAAATAGATGGTTTCCAATGATCATGAATCACTAATAAAGTAAACACTTACTAACCTAAGTATTGTTGTTTCAGAGCAATGCGACTACCACAAATAGCACAGTGCGGTATAATTTCTTGATATCATCGAATGGCCAAACATACGAAGATCTGGGTTGGCTAAAATGTATATCGCAATCTAACAAAAATACTACAGAACAGGCGACAGGACTGCTCTTGGCGTTTATAGGTCTGTACAACGACTAAAACAATCCTAAAAATAAACTAAGTAATTGTTAAAAAAGGTTAAGTCAGAGAATTTATGGAGATGTCTAGTGGTGGTATAAGTAGTGAGTAGCCTGTGTGAACGACTGTGTATGGGGTGTACGTAATGGAAGATGGATTGTTGATAAAGACAATCAGAGAGAGACAGACCATCGGGTACGTGGAGGGGTTCACGCAGCAACGAAGGAAAATCATCGGCAGTCAGGTTTCGCTAGTGGCCGATAGGCACATCTATTATCGTGGAGAAGTCCGGCCAGCTGGATCAGGACCACGATAGCGGGCTACTACGCTGTTGAAAGTTGGCGCTTCCCGTGTGGTCCTACTTCCCTTTTCTTCAGTTATGAGGATGGCCGCCACAAGAAAGCCTTATAAATTAAATAATAATAAATAGAGTACGCGGTTTTTTATGTATTTGCTAAATTGACGAATAACTCAATATCACGCCAACCGACTTCAATGTTTCATTGTTTGTTTCATAGGCCACAGGTTTTTTAGTGTAAGTATTTAAGAAAAATATTTGATTTCGTAAAACACGATGAATGAATGAAAAACTGATAAACTTTAATGAGAAATCAAAGTAAAAAAGAATTTGTTTTTAGAATAGAAACAAAATGATGAACGGAAAATAAAAGAGAAAAGTGGGGAGTGCTCTGTGACATAATTTTTAATGACATTCGCCGTACCCTCACTGAACAGCTTTACAAAACACCTACCTTTGAAATTATTTTTTAGTTTTTAATCCATTAAAGCGTGTTTTTTTAATATAATTTATTTTATATTTTTTCGTTAAATGTATAAAACGTAATTCATAAAAAATCGTTCAAAGTGGTCACATGGTGGTGGTTAACGCGAACAGAGAAGTATATTTCTCTCGTACTTACGAGTATATCCAAAACGTTAGGTACTTGCCAGGTCGTCGAAAAGGTTAATGATTGAAATTAATCAGGTGTAGATGTGGGACGTGCTTATTAAATTATTGTAATGTCATTGATCCCTGAAAACTTTGCAGTTTTAATATAATGTGTATATCTGTTTGAAGAGGGTTAAAATCGCGTTTAAAAGTTATGAAAAGGCATCATAAAGGTGAAGCTTAAAAAGTCGTGTTAAAAAGACACTGACATCGGCAATTTTTTTTTTAAATATTGTTTCGATTAAGTATTATTATTTTAAACAACCAACTGATCAAATTTCCCTCCTCATAATGTTGCTATTGTTTAATAGGAATATGCTTATGCTATGAATTTATAGTCATTACGTTATCAATTAACTGCTAATTTAACAATGTTACGTTTCAGGAAACTTCACTGAAAGACCACCCACGAGTCGTCAATTACAGGAAGCAAAGAATTTCTTGTCAGCATCAGAGAGCCAGCAGTACTTGCACCCGTCCTACCGTATCTTTGGTAAAAACATAAACGACACTCCTGCTTTTCTCAGCCAGAGCCTCCAGATTTTTCCACAATGGAGCAATGAGTTTTCGGATACAAAATGAGGTTCTATCATCAAATACTGTTCTAAGACAAAATAATGTTGTAACATGGATCTCTTTTTAACATGGGCTGACAAATAGTTGAATTTGATTGTGGAAGTAGGCTATGTGTGTTTTGTTTGTCTAATAACATATTTCGTAAACCGTAATCCATTGTAGTGGTTAAGTCAAGTTGAGTTACTGTTTGGAATGTAAACAAAGGGTAAATTAAAACTGTAGAACGATATTTAATCTATGTAAGTATTGAGAAAGTGTCATTTTCCTGTAGTTTAACATTTAAACATTCACTTTTAGAACGGTTATAGACTTGTGAACTATTTGCGAATATTGTACACATAAACAATAATAGGGTGGTGTTCGTTTCGGCTTCCCGGATGTTCAGTCGGTCGTAAGAATAGTTTTCCTTGCAGATAAAGCTTTCATTCAACTGTGAGCTACAATTAGGTCGAGATTCATTATATTTGTTTGCCAATCTCCTATTGTTGGTTGTTGTGCTGTTATTAGAAGACGTAATTTATTTATAATTTTGTTTTGTAGTTATGAAGTCAACTCAAGGTTACATAATAAGCGTGTAATGTTCCACAGGCCGTAGTGTACCGCGCGGGGCCAGTGCGGGTTGCTGGATGTTTTCCAAGTGTTGGCTCTGGGACATGTCGGTTTCCTCACGATGTTTTGAGGCGATGATGAAATAATTAACACAAAGTATAGCGCATACCTATCATTGAGAAGAGGGCTGTGTCTGTGTGAACATTATACGGTGATTATGATATAGCGCCTGATGGGGTTCAACCTACAGCAGACTATCGCTGCTCAATGTGTCTAAAGTTGAAATTACTAAATTGGTACATGGGTTTTGTACGTTAACGTAGTTGAACCGTACAATGCTAAGGGAAATACGAGTCCGACTGTCATATACACTGACTCAGTGTACATATACACGATCATCTTAATTAACTAGCGCACCGTCGTGGTGTCGATTATAAACATTACATACTAGGTATTCACTTGAAATATTAAAACAGGAGGATTTTTTATTTTTTTTTTGAAATTTAATTAGATCCTGTGTACTTCTTCTCTTTGTACATAGTGAGTGTGTAATGATCTTTTACAAATTGGTTTTCGTCACCGTACCCAAGGAAAGGCACATCATTATATAAATGTTATTCTGTCATCGTATTCATCACAGTTATTTTGTATATTATTAATAGAATAATCTTATTCATAATTTAATTTATTATTGTCAGATGAGAATCTCACCAGGTTGATTCAAATTCCAAATATGTAATTATATCGTAAATGTACAATCGTTATTATTATTTGATTAAGTTATTACACTATTACACATATGGATGTTTATTTAAATAGTTAATAATATATATTACCTATGATATTATGTAAGTTGAAGTTTTGCAAATGTGTATATAAAGGTCATTTTTAATATAAAAAAAGCTAATGACATCTATTATTTACTTTTACATCATTATCTTCCATCTGAGCAAAACTGAGACGACAAGAAAAAGTTGCCGTTGAAAAAAAATAAAATAAAATATATTCTTCTAAATAAAAAGTTATCAGCCGATTTAAATATCAGCACTTTACAGCGTGGGAATTAAAGTAAGCAACTTGTATAATATATTGAGTGACAGATGACGTATGTCGCCGAGTCTACGAGTCTAGAAGCACGAGGGTGTGCACAAAAGAAACTGAAAAGGAGCAATAATACTATACACGCTGGAATTTTAATGGTTGTTTTCCCGCGGCCGAACGATTTGCTTTAAGAAGTACTTTCGATGAATAGAGTAAAAGACAAAAATAAAAATATTTGTGTTATAAAATAATAAAAAAAAATTAAAAAAAAAAATCATCAACTCGAAAAAGTGAGAAAAGTTAGTTACGCTACCTACAAGTTGTAGGTACTACTCGGAATGGGCATGAAACCGCCTCAATGGAAAGCAATGCATGTAATGTAAAAAATCTGTCATGTGCGTTAATAAGGTATAAAATAACTTAAATGTACCAATACAAGAAATTACCGCATTCAAAAAAACTACCGTTCAAAGGCGTTGCCGCTTTATAAATGTTCAAAGTAAAATAAGCTCTCAACTCTAGTGATACGACATAAAGTAGTCTGCGCGCAAAAATTACAAACAATTATCTTAGATAATAATTTTATTTTCGTGTTCAGTGAATTGCAGCTAAAAAGTATTTATGAAAATCCTAAGCCCGTAAAATTATGAATGGATAATAGTTGAAGCATGCGGGTCAATGGCCCCGCGCCATTCAGCTGTAGATTATCAGAAGGTTGTTCACTTTCGAGTTTTTTTATCACTGTGTTAAATTAGCCATTTTATGTTTCTAATATTTTATTTATTGATGAAACGATTGTATTACTAAGACAAAACCGCTTCGCTGCGGGAAAACAACCATTGAAATTCCACGCTTTATATATACAATATGTAAAGAAAACCCTGTTCGATCCGTGAAGGTATTGTTAGGTATCGATAACTGATTCTAATAATGCCTACAAAGACGGGTGAAACTTTAAAAAATGTCCCTAAAAAAATTAATATTATTTCGAAAAAGCAAGGTAACTTAATGCATGATTGGTAGGGAACACGTTACGCATGCGTGCGCGGTTGAAGGGGGGGGGGGGGGGGGGGTTCAGGGTACGCTATTTGCTCCGTCACAATAGTTGTTGTCACTTTTTTAAAAATTACCAAATTTTGGGGTAGTTGGAATTAATTCGCGGAAAAAAAGAATACTTCAAAATTCATTAGTATTGTCACTATGATGATTATGTAAAATTTCGTAATTTATTTGGTCATGTAACAACCTAACATTTATTATCCTTTTGGGTCGGACAGGGTTTTCTTTACATATTGTATATACATACTCAATTCGCGATAGTTTTAAACAAAAGCTGTAAAAGGTTATTTTTGTGGTATACATTGTAATAAAAGTACAAGCAATAGGTAGATATATGTATTTTATGCCTTTTATTGTATTATTAACAACTATTATACTTAAATGATGAGTCGTGGTGGCCTAGTGGTTAAAACACCAGCCTCTCAAGTATGAGTGCGCGGATTCGATTCCAGGTCAGGTAAGTACCTTTTCTAAAGTTAAATGTATTTTCTAAGTATATCTGGACACCAATGACTGAAGATGAAGGAAAACATCTTGAGGAAACCTGGATTTAAAGTCTGAAATCGCCAACCCGCATTGAGCAAGCGTGGTGATTACGCTCAATCCTTCTCTGTATGAGAGGAGACATGTGCCCAGCAGTGAGACGATAAAAAGGTTGATGATGAATGATGATGAATACTTAAATGAACTTATTTGAACTATATTTATGAATTTATGAGGCTTGTAATTAAATAAATGTAATTTACGGGTGGATAATTACGGCGATCAGTTTCACCTTTCTGACTGTAATTAGTTTACTTGAAATAAATTAATACTTCTATTTTGAAAAGGAAATCTACAAAAACACGTCTAATATATTTGATGACTTGAAACAGTCTTTGTAAAATATTGTAAATGGAATCTTTTAAAAGAACCTGGTACCTGATACCGCAGCTCGATTTGGATTATTTAATTTTGAGTATGAATAACCGATGCCGAACTTAATTATTGTTAGGGTGGAAATTAATTAAACATCGTGTACCTCAACACATTCTCAGTCTACCCATAAGAAAATCATATAAAAAAGTCCATTAGTTTAGTCACAGGAAATTATTTTTCATTTTTCACATTTTCTACATGATCTACATGTTGATAAGGAAGCGCTTAAAGGTCAATGACCATCGCATTCTGCGGTAGCAAATTTTAATAATAATAGCGCGAAAAAAGCAAGTCGTTACAGGATCACGCTGTCGCCGATCGGAGGTCAGTGAACCAATATTTTTAAAGGATGTTCTATTCCGTTTCCAATTTTATGCGGTTTAGTTTGTTTGAAATTTAATTTTTTTTATTTTTGATGCTAGGTTTTTTTCTATGGTTTAGGATTAATCCTATGACCCAGCATTGTTCGTGTTTTCATGTATTGTCGTATTGTCAGCACCACCCTTTATATAATTGTTTTAACAAAATATTTACAGAATTTAAAGGTAAAAATGAAATATCCCTAGCTATTCTTGATGGTGTGTATTTATAAGTATTCTAATTGCTTGTAGAAATTTATAATTAAGCTTAAGATCGCAAAATCAAGTCCTGTGCGCTGGGGTACATTTATACTGCATAACTCTTGCCGAATACGGCAACAGTCATGCAGTATAAAAATTTCGACGTTATATTCAATGTAGATACTTATTTATTTCGATTTGACACTTTGACTCCGCTAATTATAATATGAACCTTATCAATGAGTAAATAACGTTCACCTTTGTTTGATTTTTTTGAACAAATGTTAGCAGCAGTGATATAAACTTTCCTAACAGTAAGTTTCTACCTTAGCTATTTACCGCGATAACTTCATTTAGCAGATTGAATTCAATGCACTACTAGACACTAAAAGTGCACTATTCCATTTTCAAACTAGTCGATGAAATAATACTTTTAACTCGATCCATCAAACTATCGGCCGATTAAAAGTCCGCCATCAACATGACGGCACCGCTTTCTTAGGAAACTCACTCTCGTATTTTAGAGTAGCTAGTCGGTAGATTTACTTGTTAGTGAAAAGACATTATCTAATATATATGTATACATTTATTAAAAGCAAATTTACAATTAACAAGTACCATGATTCAGACTGATGTGATATCGTTAGATTAGAATCTTCATATTATTATTGTAAAGTGGTTATTAAAATATTTTGTTAATGATTACATAATATCGCTGTTTTATTTAAAACTTGGACTATGATGTGGTCACAGGGAGCGAGCAGGTTGTTGTAGTAACCTTACAAGTTTACATCGAAATATGAAGCGACTACATAATCATCGATAAGTCTGCTGTCAGACTTTCGGCCTTTGAACAACCCGTAACGACTGTCAAAAATCCACGAATTACAGCCGGGTGCGTCCTGAGTATTTCGTACTCTTTGGTTCCGAGACTCTGAGGAATCTTGGTACCTATCTAAGAACTCTTACTACTAACAGAACTACCACTCATCTTTCAACTTCCGTATGACCACTTCCCGCGCTTGGTTTTTAGCCAGAAGCCCCTCAGTCTTATAAGTTTGTTATTGGGTAATTATATTTAAACAGCACCCTGATTGCAACACTAACACACGCTTATTGTTAATTTTAATTATTTCGAAGCACATTGCTAATCTATTTCTCCATATGTTCGACAAAATGTGTCTGCTCAACAACATAAATAACTCAATGAATTTTGTTGTACTGTCAAAATGAAACTTACATCAGTGGTACCCCACTGAGAGACGTCCCATCATCTATAAGGAAGTTAACATTACCGAATCATTCACTATTCAAATTTAAATGTAAATAGTTTAGGTAACTGAAAGAAATGCTTTTAAATTTTAGTATGTAGGGTAATGAAACCCAAAGACATTAAAATTATATGAAACCAAAGAGTGCGCAAGTTACAAACTTTAAAAAAAATATACTTACAGCTTAACAGTTTTGAATGTTAACCCTTTCAAACCTACCGTGCACAATTGAGGACATTAAAGTTTTGTTAAATAAATATAGCAAAATAAAAATTTACGTAACTAAAAACGGTTGTTTCTGTTTGCGAACATTATAAACTTCGTAAAAACATACCCCTAACGCCATCTATTATTACACGAATGAAATAATTCGTCCGTTTCTGTCAGTCGCCGGCGAACGTTTGAAGAGCGTAGGTAAGTGATTTGTTTCCTTTCTAATTTTCAAGTTATTTACTATGGTATGTCTTGAAATAAATATATATCGATAAGTTATGTCACAAAATAAAAGAACATCGTGTTTTACAAACGATTATTTATTGTTTTGTCAAGTATATTTCGAATAAACGTTATGTCTACAAACGAGGACATTAGGTTTTGGTTGCAGTTTTTTTCCAAACATTCATAGATATTAGTGAATATCTACCTATCTAAATTTATACTTATTTTCAAAAAGCGTTATAATTGATAAATGTGTTATTTTACTAATATTATAAATGCGAAAGTTACGATATTTGAATCCAAATAAAAATGTTTTTTACAGGCATATTTATGACCAAAAATCATGATCTCGAGAGACGCTTTGAAACTTTTGGAAGATGGACACCTGTCAGACTTGGACTTGTCTTCGGATGATGAGGAAGTAGGAAATAATAGTAATATCCCATGTACGAGTCATGTTCGATTGGGTGCTGATCTGATAACACACAACCAAAGAGAGTACAACCCACCTGGCTCCTTTGATGAACGTGAAGGTGAAGGTATGTCAGCTTTTGATTTTGAACTTGACACCGAAGATTTAGAGGAGCTGGCTATTGAAGAGGGCGGGCAAGAGCTAGCTGCATTGGATAGTGAAAATTTCAATTATCTTACACCAAAACCGAACATCAAATGGAGGCACAGACAAATAAATAACACTATACCGACAGATTTCCTGCCACCAATAGCAGTGGACCCAGTTGTGCAAGACCCTCTTGATTATTATTATAAATATGTTCCTAAACAGCTTTTTATACAGATGGCTGAAATGACAAATTTATATGCAGTGCAGTCAGGAAAAACCAGGTGTAAGGCCACGTCCAGCAATGAAATAGAGATATTATTTGGCTTACATGTGGCAACCGGTATATTCAATTACCCAGTTTTGAAAATGTACTGGGAAAATAACATAAGTATTCCTCTTTTTATAAACAATATGACAAGAGATAGATTTATTGAGCTCCGTAATAATCTACATTTAGTAGATAATTTGAAAAAGCCTCCAAATTGCCAAGATGTATTTTATAAAGTACGACCAATTTATGATGCATTTAGAAGCCGTTGCTTAGAACTGCCGTTAGAAAGAGAACTGTGTGTTGATGAACAAATAGTTCCTTTTACAGGGAAGCATGCTGCTAAACAATACGTAAAAGGCAAACCTTGTCCATGGGGAATCAAACTATTCTTCCTTTGTGGCAAGAATGGTAGAGCCTATGATTTTATAATATATCAAAACTCCACTCCAGAATTAGACAAGACATTGATAAAAAAAGTTGGTTTTGGCGCATCGGTAGTATTGCATCTAATAAAAAGAGTCGGTGAGAATAGTGGCCATGAGTTATACTGTGATAATTACTTTTCATCCTATTATATGCTCCAAATTTTAAAACACAAAGGTATTATGGCTACTTGCACAGCTCGAGTCAATAGATTTGCAAGTCCACCACTCATCAGTGATAAAGATATAAAAAAGAAACCTAGAGGTTTTGCAGAAGAGATTACTAGTACTGATGGGGATGTTACTATGGTCAAATGGTTAGATAACAAGCCAGCTAACTTAGCATCCAACTTTATTGGTATAGGAGAAAAAGATATGGTGAATAGATGGTCAAAGGCTGAAAAAAGATTTATAGAAGTTGAGAGGCCTGAAATAGTCAAAAAGTATAATCACGCAATGGGAGGAGTTGATCTACTAGATCAGCTAATGAGCTATTATAGGACTTTCATAAAGTCGAAGAAGTGGACTTTGCGGATGATTTTTCATGCTTCAGATCTGGCAGTCGTTCAAGCCTATCGTGAATATGAGACAGATAACGAACTGCTCGGAATACCTAAAGCAAAACGGCTAACACTTCTTCAGTTTCGCACACACCTAGCACAAAGTTTAGTTCTCCGGAATAAGTTCTCTGCTCCAAAAAGGGGTCGACCAAGTAGTTGCAGCAGTCCTTTACCAGTAATTGTTCCAAGAAGACCGGGAGAACTGCGTCCGCCAACTGAAATAGCTCGAGATGGTGTTGGTCACTTACCAGCGCATGACGTTGGATCAGGAACGCGCTGCAAATTCCCGGGATGCAAAGGAAAATCCCGCATCAAGTGCATAAAATGCAAAGTGCACTTATGTCTAACCAAAGATAAAAATTGTTTCCTAAGTTTCCATACCTAAAATTCCTACTCTTTATAATTTGTTTTCTTTAGGAGATTTATCATGTTTTTAGTTATTTTAGAAGATTTATTTTTTGTTTTCAAGAAGTGGAATTTAATTTTGTAACATTTGTTTATATTTTTCATAATAAAAACATTATAAAATGGTCATCTATTGTTTATTTTTATAAAGTCCCTACATACATTGATATTATTACTTAGGCCGAATGTCCACTTTTGAGGACATAAAAAAAACATGAATTTTCTCGGAAAATAATGCAAACATGTCAGCTTTTTCAATATTTCCATACTCAGTAGTACCTACTATAACAGGAAAAAAATCGGTTCATGAAAATTCCAAAAAACAAAAAATCAGGTTTGAAAGGGTTAATTACATTTAGGCATTGCTTAATTAGGAACATTTATTTTATTATTAAATTCAATCACATATAATAGATTTTTTAATAAATCACCTTTTTGGGGATGTGTATCATGCGCATTCTTAAGGTACCTTGTAGCTGAGAGGACGCACAAGGGATGTTCTATATAAGCTAAGAGTGCGCATGAATCCGATTATGACGATGATCTTCAGCGTTGGCAAATATCGCACTTAAAGACTCCAAATCCTAAGTAATCTGTACATTCTTCATACAACCAAGTTTGCATCTGCTGCACTGAATCCAAGTATTATTCAGAGCCCGTGTTTGTGGTCCACAACGTTCTTTCAGCAGACACTATTTTTCCGACGCTCTTTTCCTTTTGTATGCATACTCTCGGTAATTTGTTGAGAATTGTTTATAGCCCAGTATTGTCAATATTTGTCTGCCGACAAATCCGTATTTAGTTATAACTTCTCTGAAATTGTCATAAAATCTTTGTAATTAAACTCGATTGAATTCAGCACGAGCTAAGCTTGTTTTTTCAGGTTGACGCAGACTTAGTATACGAGCGAAGAATTATTTTATTCTTCGCTTTCAGTCTTTATTAAACGTGGATTCTGGAATGTACAAAAACTTAGCAATAGACCTATTGCGCCACCCCCGTTCTAACTTTTCTTTCAAAATATCTTCAGTGAAGACTAGTTTTCTTTCAGATTTTCTTTTATGATCTGACATCGTGGCTTTCTTCAAAACAAAATAAAAAAGCAAAATGTAAGCTACTTGGTATATAGCATTTTGATTGATTTTATTTCATACTAAGTAAGAGTGCGCGCGCGTGCTCTTTGGGTGCGCACTCTTACGAAAAGAGTATTTTTAAATTTGCCGCCGCGATGGATAAATAAAAACAGCAGCACGGCTTAGACCTCAAACCAAACGAAAATATAAACAACGAATTTGGCGAAAAAGCAGGCGTATCTGCCGTATAATTGATACGGCAGATACGGCGGTAGCTACTACCGCGCCTAACTCGCGTAAGCATAAATTAATAAAAACTTCCCAACTTTTTTTTTATTTCACAAATGTCAAAAAAGCAATTTCTTTTTTTCCCTTGTAATGGCCTCTGCACACTGCGCGCGACGAGCGACGGGCGACGAGCGATATCCAATGAGAGCTCTGATTTTCCGAACGGTTCCGGGGGAAGCGGAGTTCTCAAATTTTGGAAAAAGTGACAGACAGAAAATTCTTCTTCATCTCAGCGTTAATCCCAGTCGTATCCCAAGCTTTTCAGCTTTGGAGTCTAGGGTCGGCTTTACCAGTCTAAATGCTCATTTTGGCTAAACTTCGATATTTTCCATGAAGCGACTGCCGTCTGACCTCCACAACCCGAAGGTGATATCGAAGCATTGCAGTTAGACCAATTGTAGGACTTTTGAGGGCTCCAACAACCCGTAACGACTGCCATTAGATGTTCGTATGGCAACCGGGACCAACGGCTTAACGTGCTTTCCGAGGTGCGACCAGACCAGTGCAAATATTCATATTCATGCATATAAATATTTCGAACCCGCGCCTCCTTGTGCAGCGGCCGCGTTTGCTACCGCTATGCCACGGAGGCGGTCAAACAGACAGATAATTATGTTGAAGAAATATTTTTATTAATTTTATGCTATTTTTTTTCTTTTGTGAGAATTCTTTACCCTTCCTAAGGGCCCCCAAACAAATTTTTATACGGGGCCCCGCTAAGGCACGCTACGCTTCTGCGAAAAACCAACATCGTCAAGTATTATGTTCATGCAAATCTTATATTATTGGTCTCAAATTATGTTAAATAGATAACAAACATGCCTAAAATCTATAAGTTCCTATAAAATTTAAAAAACAAAGCTCAGCAAGTCGAATCCATGTCTGTTAGCTCCTCGTGTCACAGCCAACTGACAGCCATCTCATGGTGGCCAACACGGATAAAATATACGAGTTATGAGCAATTCGTACTCTTTGGTGTCTTTACCCAAGGTACTACACACCTTAGAATGAGAATATAAAACGACATACTGACCCATTTAACTGAAGTCTAGTGAAAAGTCTCCCTCTTATTTGTAACACTTTGTTATAACGTGTGTGCATATCCTGCCTGATGGTAACCAGTGATGCAGTCGTTCATAGTAAAGACCAGAGATAGTCTTTGTAAATAACATCACCCCTGTGATCCATCGAAGGCGTAGTCAGAAAACAAGGTGTATGTCTTTACAAATGTCTAATAACGAAGAAAGATGAGCCTTTCCCTGACAAACATTCTGGATCTGAGCTTCTAATAGAAAATTCAGCATGGGAAAAATCCAAAATCCCTGAGCTACCCGTACATGGAACGTTCAGGACAATCAGTGAGGCGTGACCTCTGATCGAATGAGGTAATATTCTATATTTAAATATTCTAAATTGTTCCCACTGCTGGGACACAGGGCTCCTCTCCCTGCCACGCGGGCCCAGTGCGGAATGATCTCAGAAGGTAGGATCCATTTCATTAGACAAGTCTTGTTTTCTTATAAAATTAGAAATATTTGTGTGTTTCTATGACCCTGACTATGGAAAAATACTGGGAGATGCTAACAGCTTTAAATTTTAAAATAATCTTTTTTTATTTTGACAATAAATACAGAATCATACCTAATATTGAATTGAGAATTATGTTAACAATATATCTGTTAAGCACAATAAATTACCTATCTATAGGTCCGTAAATGAACGACTCTTAAGATGCATCTCGTCGCAAACTCCAGCGGTAGTCTGCCATTGTTCGAAGATCCTGCTGGAACCCTCCTCACAAAATCGCTCAGACTTTGTAGAAATCGGTTTAAATGAGAGTGCAGGAAGTGATATTTTATGCTCATGTTACATCTTAGCTCTTTCAAGTTTTACAGCATGGATTCAACTCATGGAGTTGCCTAATGTGTGGCCCATCAATAATACCAGCTTTTAACTTTTCTGTACTTAATCGTAGAAAGGTGTTTCCAAATAAAACGAGGCATTCGAACGCGGCTACCGTGCGCGGATTACCTATGGGATACTATGATTGGGCGGTTTCCGCGCGTGGCAGATGCGAGCTACCTGCTACGAACGGCATTCGCAATCGCAGCGAACGGATTTGGTGTTGGTTGTGTGTTGACAGACGTGTTTTATCAAGTAAAATGGATAACGGAAACGAAACCAATTCGTCTTATTGAAATGTAGTTATTTTTTGTTTAAGCGAAACCTGCATATAGTTTGTTTAGAATCAGCAACTGAACCGATTCCAACCATTTTTACATCACGGTATATTTTTTCCAAAATTTACGTAAACTCGGTTCCAGTTTGGTTACCAAGCAGGCGCACAACACAATTCAATTTTATTTCAAATTCAGGTCTAAACAAGTCGCCCGGCAAGTGTCCCTTGAGCGCCGTGTTTGGATACACCTGCAGCTTACCTGAAAGAATATTGAAACATTCGCCACTTTTGTCAAGGGCTTTCAGAAACTCTTTCATTATACATAGTTTAATATGAAGAGGTGGAAGTATGGTGCGGTCACGAACGACTAACTTACTAAAGCACACAATTTTGGTACAAAAAATAGTAAATAAGGGTAGTTAGCGGTAACTCTAAAACAAAAGCTGTTAGACAAGAACTGCTGTCTTTAAACAATACCGGCCAATTTTAGATGCAAACGAAAAAGGAATCACGGGAAAAAGACAATCATTATTCTTTGTGGATCAGTGTTATTTATACAACAAAAATGACGATTGACAAAAACCGTAACCTACCTTGGACGCAGTGTTCGAGAATAGTATGGCTATAGCTAGAACATCATGATCATGGTATCTATCAATAAATAAAAAACATGTCTTCCTGTCTGATAGTTCGTGCAGACTGGCTTTGCGTATATTGTAAGATATGTTAACATAAAAATTAGAATTGAGAACTACTTAAATTGATTTCACATTTGAGGAGTTATATAAGGACTCATGATATTCAAATACAAATTAAAAGGCAAAAATAAACAAAACTATAAAAAATCTTTAATGTTCCTTTTTCTGTATCTTAAAGTAAGTACTTAGTACAAGACATGTATTTTAATTTGTCATGGATCTAAATTTTATAAAACAAACAGAAGGGAACCGTATCAAAAAACATTCGTAGATATAGGCAGTACCTATGTATATAGATAACATAACTACCTACATAGGTAACTTCGAAGTGTACGTTGACTGCAACATGCAGACAGACCAAAATGTTGACTGCCACATGATGGCCAGCATCCGGTATAGCAAACCGGTTAACCAATGATAATCGTTTGGTATTTTCACTTGGTAGCTAGTTGGTTTTAACTTTTTGGCGAAAATTATTTTAATTTTATATTTTCTATCTACCCGAGTCTATAAACACATACAAGGTAAGAGTTTCATTAAAAAAATACTTAGCCTTATTTAAAAACGGGTAACTTAATAAGATTTAAACAGAAGACTAATTTTCCTAATTTAAAACGTTTAGAATCTAGTCGTAGCCTGCAGTGAAATACCTACTGTTACCATTAACTAGTGCTGAGGGATTGCCACTATTCACTTCAGCCAAGTTGGCTCTGTGCCAAGTGAATCGATCGACTAATCTCGGCGATAAACAAATGTTAAAAACTTCTTCTAAGTACAAGTTTTCTTGTGACTTCCCTAAGTCAGAAGTATCTTTTGACTGATCAGACTGTGGTAGATCCTACTGTGAACGTTCACAAAATTATCCCTCAGAGCGTTACAATGTTCAGTGCTTAGTTAATATATGAATTTGTATAATCGGTTATACGACACATTTAAACTACAGTCCTTAAAATTAACGTTTTCTAACTATGGATTTATCTAATCTATCTCTAGTTTTCTGAAGCTCCCTTGCACCGCGACGTCACCGTTCACTACAATGGTGGCGGGTTTTCTTGAAGAAATGATGCCTCTGGTGCTGATAATTTCCATTGAGTCGAGTCCAAGCACTTTCTTCTGCTGATCGCTGACCAGCTGTAATGTAAACTTGATCATATCTTCGATTTTTAATGTACCTCCGTACCCCGTGGGGAGACACTCGACGGTTATGTGCTGGTGGAGCTGCTTAAGGTTCGTGTGCATCTGGAAAGAGAAGCAGGATTTATGTTTTTATCTCGCTAAAATAGGTTAAACAAATATCGTGAAAACACTTTAGAGTCTTCCCAGGGATATACATCGTGTAATACAGTAGTCGTCATCATCATCTCAGCCACTTGAAGTCCACAGCTGGACATAGGCCACCCCCAAGGATTTCCAAAAAGAACGGTAGAACGCGGCTGTGCATCCAGCGCTCCCCTACGAGTTTGGTACCACGACCGCCGGCGACCGGTAGCACGACCCTACGGTACGTGATAGCCATCGGCCATAGGCAGGGCTCTACGAGCTATGTGCCCGCTATGTTGGCGACTTTAGTTCTTCTACGAATCATTCCTGATTCGATCACGTAGAGAAACACCTAGCACAGGCTATGCTAGGTGTTTCTCTAATCTCGAGCCCTGGGTGCTCGCCAGAGTGTACGAGTGGACGGCGGGGCGCAGAGCGCTGGGCGAGCGTCCGGCCCCAGAGGTGAGGGAGGCCGTCCGCCGGGAGGCGAGGGATGCCATCGTCCAGCATTGGACGCGGGACCTCGCCTCCGCGGTGTTCGGCCGCCGTACCCTCGACGCCATCGGGCTGGTCCTGAAGGACTGACTCGACAGGCGTCACGGGTTCCTCTCCTTCCGTCTGGAGCAGGTACTCTCCGGTCACGGCTGCTTCGGCAGGTACCTGCACCGGATAGGACGAGAGGAGACGCCGTCGTGCCACGGTTGCGGTGCGGCGGAGGACACGGCGGAACACACCCTCGCGGTGTGCCCGTCGTGGGCCGTGCCGCGCCGTGATCTTGTCGCGGCGGCGTCTCTCCCTGGGAGTCCCACATACCCCTCCCGTCCCCCGATGGGCGGGGATACGTAATTGTCATTTTCCCCAGCCACAACAAAAAAAAAGGTGTTTCTCTAATTGCTCTCTGTGCGAGCTTGAGCTTTCTTGTGAGGCCCATAGTGAGGGACCACGTTTTTGATCCATATGTCATCACCGGTAACACACGTTGGTTAAAGACGTTTATCTTTAGGCACTGAGGTATTTTAGACGAGAAGACACTGTGGAGCGTCCAGAACACTGCCCAGCCGAGTCGGATCCGTCACCCGTCCTTGAAGCCGGTACTGTCGATCTGGATCAGCTGTCCCAGATATATATATACTGATCTACAGCTCCAAGGATGGAGCTCCTGACATAATCCGGTGATGGCGCAACGTAGACATTCGACATTATCAACTTTTTTTTTTATAAATTGTATACTACTAATTGCTTGACCGCAATACTGCCTGGTGGTAAGCAGTGACGGAATCGTTGATGGTAAAGCGCACTAGTTTATGAAAAGCCTATTCACTCTAGCCTTGAAGACACTCAAATTGTAGTCCGACGGAAATACCGCCGCTGGCAAATTGTTCCAGTCCCTCGACGTACGCGGTATAAAAGAGGAGGCGTAACGCTTCCTCCGGATAGTAGTGGTGTTAACAACGTAAGGGTGGAAACTCTCCGTAGGACGGTTCGTACGATGGTGGAACGGAGATGGGGGAATTAAGGCCAGGTTGCAGTACTTTTTAACTTTTTTAAACCTCTGTAAACCTAACAAAATAAAACATTTCGCGAGAAATAAAAATATTTTAGGAAAGTTGAACATATTACCTAGCGTTTGGTGAAGATAGAAACATTTTTTTCAACTAATTTACTAACCAAGGATTCTTGCCACGCAAGAAGTAGGGACAAAAAAAAAAAAAAAAAGATAGAAACATGAATTTAAATAATTGGCTCGATAGAAAAAAATCATAAAGATGACACTAAATCAATATTTAGAACGTCTACCTTGAAGAAATTAGATTATAAATCCATATAAAAGTTATACCAAAAGATAGGCCTCATTTTTTTCTAGAGATTGCTGAAGACACATTTTTTAATTTTCATACAATTGTTTTCTATAAAAACAATTATTACACAAAATCAAGCATTCAAGCGCTCACTACAGCCAGCCAGTGCCCGCCGAGACGTTATCGAGGTTGGACGCACGCCGATATTTCTCAAAAATTCCCCCGCGTTTGCGCATTCTAATAAGTGAACAATTTATTTATAAAAACTTGATTTTATTATCAAAAATGTGTAGGAAAAAAAAAGAACATTCAGAAAATTGATTATATGATTATATGAAGTACCTACATAATTTATAATAATTTAGTATAAATAAATAAGTAAATGGGTAACGTACTTATTTACCGTTAATATTTCGTTTCATAGCGTAAAAGTTCCAAACATTATTTATGTCCTTACAATCATTGATTAGACGCGCCACAGTAAAAAACAGTTTTTAGGGATGGCAGTAGGTCAGGCTACCCGAAACTGTCAAATATACCCATTCAAGTATGAGCATTGACATAGAAACAAAAACGCAAGAAAATATTTTAATGCCCCCAGCGCCAATTACTTGATATCATGTAAGCCAGTGATGGGACACGATGAAGACCTCGCTATATTTCATCTCGTCGAAATGATCATAAATACTATTATTGCAAGAAAATGACGTGAATTATTAATATTTTATAAATATTGTAAACTATAAACTAGGTTTTATTCACGTTAATGAAGAATAAATAGGTTTTCTAATCATTGTCGATAGTGAAACACCGTTTGAAAAACCCATCCCTACAAAGTTAGTTATTTGTCACTCCCCACACGCCACCGACTTGTATAGAAGTAACTCTGTGACGTCATAAGCGGACAGGTTTCAAGGTCATAGTGACTTTGTGCATTTTAGTGTAGTGCAATGTTTACATCTTGTTGTATTCAGTTGACGCACGTGTTTATACAAAAAACAAAATTGTGACGGTGAATATGACGAATTATTGCGAGTTGTTCAAGTCTGAATCTGAATTTTGAAATAGGCCGTCGTCTTGACATTCCGTTAAGTCGTCACTTCCGTTTCAGGATTTTTTTTCCGTTTTCTATTAGTTTGTATAAACCAGAAAAATAATTGCGAGTATTTTGCGAAACCATTAAAAATAGGTCTGTAACATCTGTGTAAAACAGTAATTTTAATAAAAAGAAATCGGCCAAGTGCGTGTCGGACTCACGTACAAAGGGTTCCGTACCATTGATTTATGAAATTAAAGGATTAAAGTTATTTGTATGAAAGATTACGCGGTAATAACCAATTTACGAGGTATTAAAAAAACTACTTACGAGATCTCGTTCAAAACAATTTTCGTTAGTAGTTTGTATAGTAATGTATGTACTTGTACATCATATTTTTTTTTAGATTTTTCATTTTCTTATTGTAGAAGTTAGAGGTAGGGGGGGGGGGGGGGGAGGGCGGATCAACATTTTTCCACTTTGGAAGCGTTTGTCACGCAAACTATTCGGTTTAGAAAAAAACTATATTTTAGAAACCTCGATATCGTTTTTGAAGACCTATCCATACATACCCCAAACGTATGTTTGAAGAAAAAAAAAATATTTTTTTTGGGTTTCAGTTCTAAGTATGGGGAGCCCCCAATCTTTATTATTATTATTTTTATTTTTGCATCAATACCTTAATACGATTCACAGAATACATCTACCTACCAAGTTTCAGCAGTACCTATAGATCATATAGTTTCGGAAAAAAATGGCTGTGACATACGGACGGACAGACAGACATGACGAATCTGTAAGGGTTCCGTTTTTTGCCATTTGGCTACGGAACTTTAAAAAATGTAGAAAATCACATATTTAGCTTCTATTAATTGTATTTGTTGTAACTAAAAGAAATAAATTATGCAGGAATCGGTTGAGTTTATGCACGTGTAACTCGACCACAGTGAATATAAAAATAAATACCATAGAAATACATCGACAAGAAATACGTCGACAAGACATCCTTATATCAGAAAGGATTTTGACGTGCCTCGAGCGCCAACTACTTGATATGAAGTAAGAGGATTACATTTGCAGACAAATAGGGATGTGAACTTCTAGAACACACGTCTAATAAATTTACAATTCTTTTCTTTATTATAGGAAATATATCAGTTTTTATATTGATTTTTTTATGAAATAAAATAAAATATGAAAATACGGTTACAGTTTTTATTTAGCTTCGTAAATTGGTGAATAAACATTAATTTAAATGTATAATATTATTTGTCGATAGGACATTAAACCCATCCCTACGTTTTACTATAGATACGTTATACATTTGTAGCGTGGCGCTGGAGGACACATCGCGTATTATGTAGATTGGCGTTCAAAAGGTTAATAACGGAAATAGATAGACGCTTCAAATGTTCATAGAATATAGGGTTATAATTTCAGATTAAAAATAAATAATTAAATTAAAATTTAAAAAATTAAATAGAATAAAGATAATGGTACGGAACCTGCCCCCTAATCGGCGAACACATTTTTGTCAAATGATTGCGACTAGTTGGGATCGTTTGGGCCGAACGGACCAGTGGGCGGGCCGAACGAACCCAACTGATGCCAACTAGTCGCAATCATTTGACATAAATGTGTTTGCCGATTAGGGGGCTGATTATAAAGTATTTTTCTTGTAAATTCTGAGTATAATTTTAACAACGTGAAGTAACAACTACATAAATTTTATATTCGCAGTGCTTTCAGTGCGAATGAGAGCAAAAAAAGTTAAGGATAGCTGTCAAATCCTTCTTTTTCTCCATACAAACTTGCTACCGCTCTATCTGGTCTCTCTATTTATACATATCTCTGGTCTGGTCTGGTGGTCGTATGGTCTCTCTATTTAGCTTATTTTTTATTTTCGTATTAGTTGGTGAAATAGTCTACTGATAAAATAGATATTATGTATACACATATTATTTGGGACAAACTATACATTATAAATCAGAATAATAAAAAGGGATATTTTATTTTATACATGATCCTTCAATTACATAATACTCTATTATACACATACATATATCTAACTATATGCATAAAAATAAACGATAAAAATATAATAATAGAATAATGAAAACAGATATAGGCAATTATATAATACTCTATTATGCACATACATACAATATGTAAAGAAAACCCTGTCCGACCCGTAAGGATAATAAAGGTTAGGTAAACACTTGACCAAATATAATGTAAAATTTTACGTAATCATCATAGAAACAATACTAATGAATTTTGAAATAATCTTTTCTTCCCGCGAATTAATTCCAGGTTCCCCGAAATTTGGTAATTTTTTAAAAAATGACAACACCGGAATTATTATGAGCGAATAGCGATGCGACCACGTGCAACGTGCCCTGTCCCCCGCCGCCCGCGGAAGGATTGTTTGCCGCAAATGTATTAAGTTACCTTTTTTTTGTGAAATAATACTTATTTTTTTAGGGTGATCTTTTTTTAAGTTTAGCCCGGCTCTGTATCCATTAGTAGAATCAGTTATCGATACCTAACAGTACCTTCACGGATTGGACAGGGTTTTCTTTACATATTGTATATCTAACTATATGCATAAAAATAAATGATATAAAATATAATAATAGAATAATGAAAACATAAATATAGGAATTTTATGAATAATTCATAAATAATTAATAAATATAATTCCTGAAATATTTTTTTTTAAGTATAAAAATAAACACTGAGAAAATAAATGTTTATTTTTAAGGGAAAAATATTACATGACTGGCAAGATTGAACATCCATATTACAGTTGGTTTGTACAATAATATTAATTATTATTGTACAAACCAATTGATTGGAGAAAAATGTATTTTAATGTGGTTACATTCTTTTTGTAGTTTTAAAGGAAATGTAAAATGAAAATGTTTATTTGATTACAAAACAATACCAACAAAAGAAAACAGTAATTTTGTTCCCTCTTCCGTTAATATTTCCGAAACCGATACTTTTTCATATGTACCTTATCTACTGCAAATTGCAATATCATTGCCTTGTGGCATGTTCAAATGCTAGTACCGACGAGAAAGGCGCGCGACGCGCGCGCTCTCTCGCTGCGTCTATACGCTCGACTCTAATCTATTTTGCGGGGGCTGAGGAAGCGTGTTCATACCTACACATCACACTATAACCGGGCCTTAAATCATGCAATTCCTTCACACACTCACCAATATCCTATAGAACACCGAAAGGCTGGCTACTCTTCGCCTGTTCCCAGGCTTTGGAGACCGTTTTGAGTTAATCTGGATCGCCAATAAACTTTCGTTTTGTCCATGTTCATTTTAAGGTCCACCTGTTGGGATACCCCATTGAGTTCGTTGAGCATAATACTCAAGTCCTCCAGCGACTCCGCCATGATGACAACATCGTCGGCAAATGGATTAGGTACAATTGTAAGTGGATATAATCTTTGTACTATTGTTGATCATCGGGTTGGTTTAGTGAAGTAGGTACAAATTGCGAACTCCCCCGTCCTATACCCAAAAGCCCTGCGCCTTTCGACAATTTCTCCCACAAAGCATAAAAAATTTCCATTTCTAGAGATATTACACTTACGTTGAGTCTCTCAGCCATTTTTGGTGTAACTTTGCTAACCGCGAAATCGACGATATATTTGAGAGCGCCAGGTACGTTAACACAGTGGAACTCCTTGTGACGCATGGGCACCGATTGCTGCAACATATTATATATACCATAATTAATGTAAATGGATATCATAAGAGCACATAGATCATGTTTGTTTGCCCTGAATACGTGACTCGACTGATCGTTGCAACCTACTGTAACCTAATTAGGTACATTGTTTTATTTTGGACATAAGTATAGGTACCTCTACCTAATACCTCGATAAGAACTTATTGTCGTCTAAGGCCAACTTGCTGTGATAATACAGTCCAATTAGAGACTGAATTGTGACGAAAACAGGCGGAAATTAATAAGGCTAGGCCGATTAAGAAGAATACGTTTGACATTAAAACATGGTAATATTGCAGTAATTCATACATAATTTCTTAGTTCTATATGTCATTCTACGCAAGTTTGTGTCTACTTTGCATAATTGGAGAGAACGGCCTTGCTCCTCTTGTGCGCCAACAACATTAGGTACCTTATGTAACAGTAGGACGATACTACTTTGTTTTGTGGGTCAATTTCAACATCAAGATATCTAGGTATCACTGAAAATTATTTCAAGGAAATAGTCCATTAGGTAACCTGGGTTATACCTACAACGATCATATCACACGCCCCGTCCTCACACGTCAATGAAAACTTTCGTAAACAAATGATAATAAATTAGTTAATAAATACTACTACTATTCGAAATTGAAATCTTTAATATTTCCCTGGTATAGGTTCGTAGAACTTTACCTCTCCCCATTTCATGAGGCGCGCGAAGTCTGTAGGGTTCCACGTAGTGATGTGTGCGCCCGTCACGCCGCTGCCGTCTCCCACATGCACGTAACCGCACATCTGGTCCAGCGAGTCTTCCAGCAGACTCTCGTACACCAGCAAGTGCGCGCGGCACATGTCCCAGCAGTTGTACTTGTGCGCGTTGAACTTACCTAGCGAACACACACTATTCAGTTCCAATACAGCTGTGACACGACAATCCACAGCGTTACAATAAAACTAAACACGTCTGTTATATTTAATTTCATACTCAATATATAGGTAGCTCAGTTCAAGATCAATGTCAATTTCGCAGTCCAGTTAATTCGCATCATAAGCAATAAACACGATATTCGCCGCTGCGCAGCTCGCATACAATTTTTAACTTAACAACTATCTATAACTTAAGAAAAATCTTCTTACTCATATTGTAAACGATGACCCGGCGACCCTTGCCGTCGCGGACCGGTGAAACCACTATGTACCTTGAAATTATGAAATGGTTATGTAATTCCAAGATGGAATTATATCACAGTGAAATAATAACATAAGAGGTGTATTCGCAATGCGGGGAACCTGACATAGCCGGCAACGTTCAAGGCTCTCTAGCTCGTGGGAACTTTCTACTGGCAAGTCTGATGGAGCCAGATAAGCGTAGGTTATAACATAAATAAAACTGACTTACTTTAGTAGCATTATGAAACCATGTTAATAGACTTTGTTATAATTTGGAGCAGTTTTATTTTACTTGTGTAATTCATTGTCTCGCGCACTTCTTATTCATGCAGGCGTGCATAATTCAAGTAATAATTAAGGGCAAATGTCAGATTGTACAATAATAAATACAATCTATTATTTACAATTATATATAAGTAACATTATAGTATAGCTGTAGGCAAAGTTTGTGAGTGATAATCTCTATAAGATCTACTGAACCCATTACATCATCATCATCATCATAATTTCAGCCGAAAAACGTCTACTGCTGGACATAGGCCTCCCCAAGGATCTCCACGACGAGCGGTCCTGCGCCTCCCGCATCCAACGGTTTCCCGCGACCTTCACCAGGTCGTCAGTCCAGGCGTACTGTCGCTGCGTCTTCCGATGCATGGTCATCACTTAAGAACCATCCATTGAATCCATTTGAAATTCGAAGTTCTTTTATCAATCAAAAGCCACTTTATTTGTGAATGTCATCTAAGGCTACTACATAGGGCGCTACATATTAATTACTTTAACCATGGTTTGTATGTAGAGGGTTATCTTCGGAATTGATGATCCAATTTTAAAATGTTTTCACTTGTAGAAAACATTTTTAAAATTATTTGCATGCACTGCCTAAATAGTGGTATAAGGAGGTCTGTCGAATTACGCCTATCTATCCTCTTAATTGTCTGTGTAATAATGAAGACAGTAAATAAAAGAGCATGTATTTCTAAAGATTGTTTAATGTTTAATTAAATAAACAGGAAAGTTCAAGTGTTTTTTATAAAGGTAATCCAAAAAAATGTAACCAACAAAACAGTTCGTTTGGCAGAATTAACCTACCTCGGTTTAATATAAGTTTTGACTAATCACAAGCAGAACCAGTTATAATACTTCTTTTATTATAATCAGTATTTAATTATTTTTTTCATTTTTTCGCAGTTTTATCAATATACCTATGAGTAAAACATTAATTAACTAAGCCTGAGTCATTTTAACTTTAGTTACTAAGGTAATAACGATCAACAAAACTGTTACGTGATAGTTTAACTGAACAAAAAAATATTCTATAAATATTCTTTAATGATAGGCGTTCATTAACACAGTCGGGGTTTTTTTTCACGCCCACGAAATTTCTAAGGTTTAATGCCATAGGATCTAACGGAGATCAACAATATAGGTCGAAGACACCTATTAAATATAAGCAATTATTAATAGTGTTTTAGTCACACCCACCAGGACAATTAAATACTTCCAAGTCTCTTTTGCCAAGCCAACGTTTCTTACCAACCATTCCTCGTGGTAGGTACCATTTCTGACAATTTGCGCATGGTCTCGTATCAGCAAAATGATTTTCATGACAAGAATAGCAGTACCAATCGTATCCATCGTTTTCTTTACCTCTTTTTATATCGGTTTTGTAATTTTGTTAAGACAACGTGCCTGCTCTAACAGCAGTAACAGCCGCCTCTAAGTCACTTTGGGTCCAAACGTCACGTTTTTTCTGTTCCGACATATTGAGGACATTTGGGGAAATAAAGATTCGAACGATATTGTGCAATATAGAAAATCACATACTTCCTTAATTTATTGTGCAAACGTAGTTAAATATGCCTGTGTGTAAGGTAAGTCCGTCTATGCTAACTATTGGCGTGGGTTAATACGCCTAGGCGTAAGTAGCCGTTGTTCCCAGTTGAAAGAAAAATTTAAATAAAATATAGGTAATCCAATCATAATAATAAAACTAACAAACTGATTGTTGATTAACAAATAATTATGTTATTATTAATGCAAAAGTTAAGGGAAAAATAAATGAATATAATAAAACTTTACCAAAAAACACCCGCTGCTCGTTGACAAAAATTACGCAATTGACGCTCGCGCTGAACTTCGGTCCACTACGCGGGGTCCGCAAGCTCAACCAGACATAATCATCTTTATGTGTGGGTTATAAAACCTTATAACTAAAATGTAGGTATTTCAATCTGGTCCGACCTGAAGAATTCTACAAAAATCATCAAATACCCAACACTATATTTCTATCTTTTATCGTTTATCTTTTAACGCTTTTGTTTTAAAAAGTATTTATTTGGCTTGATTACGTTTGGATAAGAATATTTTGTAATATATATATACTCGTAAATGTTAGATACCTAATAATCTTTCGATAAAAATTATAGACAGGTACATTTTAGATAATAAAAGCGGTGAACGAAGTTGCGGGCTCAGCTCGTACGGACGACAGCAGGGGAAGCTACCCGAAACTGTCAGATATTCCAAATCAACCTTGAGCCTTAATACTTTAATATTAAAATTGAAACTTTAATAAGGAAATCTGACAGATTGGCGTAGCTTGATATGGTGTCGTCTGTACTATGAATGTACTCATATAATATAGAAATATGTACAAACAATATAATAGTTACCCATTGCTGAGAATATCCTTCAGTTTTGGGTCATCGCAGTCAAGGTTCTTGGAGATTTCCGGATAATATCTTCTCAGGCTCAAGTACTTCAGTAGTGTTTGTTGTGCCATCGGTATACTGTATTTCTTGTGACGTAAAAACCGAAGTAGGAAGGAATCATCTGAAAACAATTGATATATATTAACAATGGCTTATAACTAGGTACTTATCACTACCTGTCCATGGCTCATTAGCCATGGACAGGTAGTGATAAGTGCCTAGTGTGAGTGCTATGAGAGCTGCTGTCCTACGCGCCCATACTTTCCTTCCTGATCACTATCTATGTCTTATTTAGCTGTTGAATTCCCCAACCCCATGATTTTACATGCACTCCTCTGAGATTGTATAGGTAAACCTGATTCACAGTGCCCAAGCTTGGGAAACCCTTTTCCCATGAGTAGGATTGTTCATTTCAAAGAGGAGAGCCTCGACCTACACATGACACGTATTGATAACATTTTTCTGCTGTATGAACCTGCTAAAATAAATTATTTATATACGTATTGAATAATGGAACCGGTTTATATAAGACATTATGATGATTGTTACATTATAAAAAATCTTTCAGTACCAAAGTACCTAGTTAAGCAAGAAGCAATCTATGTACCTATTGTTGCAGACAGCAATTAACAAATAACAAATTACTTCTAGAAAACGTAATTACTAAACACAATATTCTATTAAAATCGAAATCGAAAAATGTCATGTTAATCTTTAGTTGATGAGCTTGTTACTCCGTGGAATGTTGAATGGATGGTATGTTCTGCCAGCTCGGAGTGATACATACTTACATACCTACCCTAAAGTTGAGTTTGGAATAAAAGCACAGCACCAAGATCTACCGAGTGCGCTGCTTGAAAATTAGCAGAATCAAAACACAGTCATGTACCGTTGTTTGAGCAGTCGTCTTGCATTGGTTAGGACGTGGATGTGATATACATTTATGAGCGGTTGAACGTTATGAGATTAGAAGAAAGCAGCGATCGTATGACAACATATTTAACTGCGCTGACTCAGCATTAATTTAAAATTACTAAAAAAATACATGCTCGTGTCATAGAAGCATAGGTACCAGAAGTATAGAACTATGAAGTTACGATGTTCATATTAAATTCCCAAACGAAAACAACAAAATTTATTGGTACCTACTTTTAGAAATACAATATTTTATAACTAAATAGTTGTAACCCGCGGTTTAGATCCCGTGGGAATATCGGGTTGAAAAGTATCCTATATGTTAAACCATCTATCATTTGAGTTTGTGATATTAGTAAGTAGGATACAAGTAAAATAAAAAAAAAAAAAACATGATAAAGTTACAAAAAATAAAATGTTGTGTAAAATTCACAATGAACTTTAACATTTATGAGATAATCGAACGTTCAAGTCGTTGTCTGATTCAGATAGATTTGCAATATTGAGATACACAAGGAAGCCTTTCTCGATGGATGATTAGGGTTTCTCATCACCTCTAAATATGAACGAGGTAAAGCTTAAATAATAATCGAATTTTATTTGTAATTATTTTTTTTTAAGTAGCATTACGTTTTCATGACAGTGAGGTATATACGTTAAACTTACTGTATTTAGGGATTGGCTTTCACAAATCTGGCAATGTGAACTAGGAATAAATAAAACGGAAAACCTAATCAAAGATAAATAGGACATGAACACGTCACAACAGCAACGGTAAGTCCTCTCTTTGAGGTGTGGCAGGCCGTCACTTTCTTCTGCGAAGCAGCGATGCTGCCAAAGGAGGAGGCGGAGCGGGTGAGGGAGCGGGAATCCCAGCGCCCTCATGCCTCTAGGGGCCGCAGGAAATGCCCTGGTCAGGAGACAACATCGAACTCCCGGCCACCGTAGGCGCGGGCTTGAGGGCTCGAGTCGACGGCGCGTTGTGATTAACGGGCGACTAAAACAAATGTCAGCACATCCTGAAGGAGTCCACGAGGATTCCTACCGATGCCTCCTGAGTCAGGGTTACGGGTTGGTTAAAAAAGAAACCGTGACCCTGTCTCTCAGACAAGTGAAGAAACACGGCTGGGTTTTAGTCAGTATATTATTAGGTATTCGTAATAATATCTATATTATGCAGATTTTGAACCTCTTGATGATCTTTATAAAAAACGAGCAATATTTTTTTCACATTTTCTTACCTTGTCGGATGTTTTTGATGTCAATGTTTTGTTGTATCCATTCCCTCATGATGGCTAGCGCCTGTTCCTTGGTAGCAGGACTCTCGCGGACTTCTTTGGCTGCTTCAGCTGTGACATGCTTTATGGCCACACCCAAACATCCATCTTTGTCGATCACGTCTGTGGAAAAATTCCATGTGGTCGTCACCGTCAACAGCATGCTGGCCGTCGTCATGTTGCTGTGGTTTATCTGCAAAACAAGGAAAACCGCGATGATTAATAAAAAATAAAACGGGTGGATAAGGAAGGGGTTGGGAATGTGTGATGGACCACAACTTAATACATACGTGTGTGTGAAGTTCGTCTAGCCACTCTAGAAATAACAAATTAACGACGACTACAAGTCACTCACACGTTGTAACATGAAGTATGTTACAATGTCTACTACCACTACTCGTTATGGGACTCAAATAGACAACATTTCTTCTAACTTTCCATGTGTAGTGGAATCTGTCCCGTTTTTAGGATTCCGTACTTAGTATATGTCATCTTAATGTAAATATAGCCCTTTTGTAAACTCTATAAGTTATTGTGACGGACGGGAAACTACCGAACCCAATACGGAGCATGGCCGACATGCTCTTGACCGGTTTGTTTTTTAACATTATGGACTAGTGCTTGACCGGGATGGCGGTCAAGCAAGCCTGGTGACACGCAGTGATGTTGTTTTTCTTAACAATAATATAACCGGCGAACTTTTAATGTCTCTAAAACTTTCTAATGTTTCTAAGTAAAAACAGGATAAGTACCTACTTAATTGAAGGCTGAAGAAACGATAACAACTTCTATTTCCCTTCAACTATTTGTTACTTGACCATTCAGAAACAACTAATGGACTGACACAAATAATGGGCTGTATGTATCCCGGTCTAAGAAACGATGTTCTTGCACATAACAAAAGTCGTAACTAAAACAAGCAAATATAAATACAATCTATAAGAGCGACAAGGTATCTACACGTATCATAACGTATAACAAACACAGTTATTACTTAAGTGGCCGATTTTATCCATCGATATACCTAGTTGGTATTGTGCGTGCCCAAACCGGCTGACGCATGTCAACAATATGAAGCAACATGTGATGATCTGGCTGGTGGCGCTCGCAGTCATCATAACTTTTACATCACACTCAACAATACTCCCGTTGCTCACAAATAGCATTTTAATTAATAATGAGTCTAAAGTGAGCAAGTACTCGCAGATTGTCTTTGTGTAGTTTTATTGTTTTACTCCCTTTTACTCATCATTGTCCCGAAGACGTAGTTTAATAAAATCATGCTGGTTAGTTTCACATCATGTGTCAGCCGTGGTTTACTTTAGGCGGTTTCAACAAACTACGCAATTTGGCCACTCAGTACATATGTAGGTCGGTTAAGTGGTAGATGATATAATAAGACACGACGGCTCTCCGTAGGTATAGCCAATATAGTCAATTTATACGAACGTATTAATAGTTAGTGTATATTAGTAATTGTATAAAAAATACAGTGATGTCTATAATATAAATACTAGGAACAAGCACAAATTTATTGTACCTACAACAAGGCTCAAGAAAATAGGTGGTTCTTTTAGATGCCAATGTATACATTTTTACAATAGGCTTCCAGAGGTGGTTCAAGATCTGAGCCTGAATAAATTCAAATCCTTCATTAAACGTAAGTTGTGTCAGAAAGCATTTTATAGTGTTAAAGATTATATTGACGACAAAAAGGCTTGGGCTTGAGCTGCGTCCGATTTCTATGCTTACACTGATTGTTCTTTGATTTTTCCTCTTGTAGTTTAAATTTGCAATTGTTTGTTTTTTTTTAACTCAAAGCCAGTACACACTATGTAGCCAGGCATATTATACGTTACGGAATTGCATCGCTGACAGGGGTATTCGGCACTGGTGCAGCTACACAGGAGCTAAACTTAGCATTCGGGAACACCGTTGGAGCTGCTGAACCCTGGACAAAACTGTCTTTGCATTGTGTAGATTCAATTTCCTAGTCAATACTAGGAAATTGAATCTACACAATGCAAAGACAGTTCCATGACGTGTTCCATGCAATTATACAATTATAATTGCATGGAACACGTGTGAGCACGATCTACTTGCTGTAAAGCACTATTTGTTGGGTTAGTCGTTTATTGACTTGATAGTGCTATGGCTGTTGAGAGTATGTATGTCATGCTCACTCAAATGTCTCGCTGGTGGTGGCGTGTGTGTTGGGTCATTAGGTTCCCTTCAATATGGTTGAGCTGAATGATGCTGATCCATACGTCGTGTTCGTGAACGGACGCCGTCGGTGGGGACTGGTCATCTCTTAGCTGCTACGGCGTATTTTAAATTCTGAATTGTTGTTTTTTTTTTCCATAATGGACGCTCTCAGCGTACAATATATTTCTGCATCGTTCTCACACGATTGATTTCAAAATCAATGATGTAATCAAATATTTGTATCAATAGCCTGATAATTTAAAAGAGTGTCCATGGAGTTTCTTGCCCGTTCTTCTCCATAGGTACCTACTCTTTGGAATGGGCGACTAGCTTCACCTTACTGACTGACCGACCTTCTGACAATTCAAAAGAGCCTGTAACTGGTTTATTTGAAATAAATGCTTTGATTTTGATTTTGATTTTGAACATTCACGCAAACTAGTAATAGCAAACTAATCCACGCACTCGGAAAACTCTCTTCACTTAGGTTCAATGTATAGTATTGAGATATAGAAACGCGGAGTAATATCTACATACATAACATTAGAGGTGCATGTGCGGTGTTACATGAAGAATAGGCCACGAAGTAGAGCACTCTTGAAGCTATCGCTGATGACTAAATATCCTGCTTACAAAATGCGATGATTACTAAATGCAAGTGATTTCCTTTTTCTACTGCATGACGTGATCACTTACCTGTACGTTAGAATAAATCTAATAATAGGTATTATGATAATAGTGGATGATCTACTGATAACAATTTCTGAAACTATTTATTGTTCATAGTGCTCTTTCGGCAATGATTTAACTGCATCTTCTCTGTTAAATAGCCTAAAAGGCTATCAAGCCACCTGCGTGCTTTTACTATCCCATGATCATAAAGAACCTTAAAATTATTACCTGTAAATGTACAGTCAGAAGTCAAAAGTCCCCTTCCACCTTAAAGACTACTGTCGCCTGCGCTAAACCGGCCACGCACACTAACGCATTATTTTTTTATCGCAGTCTTCATCTTTCTTTAAAGTAATGCAAAATTTCGTTAATTAATTAGAAGTTAAGTTAGCGGCTGCACGCTATAATAAGCGTGCGATTGTGAGTGCAATCCTTAATGATGGCAAATCTTTTTGTTGTTTCATATAATTTAAAATTATGATAAGTAGTTGATTTGTATTTTAAAGTAAAAATGTTTGCAAATAATATTTAAAGGAATAGGAAAATTTTATGAATATTTATACCAAAAAGGTTTTTATTATATATTTTAGTTTACTATAGATGTAATATAATAACAAACAATAAACATAATATAATGCAATATATTATAAAGTTATATATTATTAGGTGTAGATATACTTATACTATTAAATGAAATAAACGTCGATATGGCAGTATTCTAATATTTTATATAAAAGTAATCCCTGACAAACTTATGAAATTGTTAAGGTAAAATTTATAAAAATCATTCTTGGTTTTTAGATGTGATAATTATTATATTATATGTTATCATTAAAATGGTTATAGCTTAATTATTCATTTTCTTAAAGAAAAGAGGATTGAAACTTAACCTGAATATTATTACAATCATAATATAATCTATAGAACACATAACTGTACTTTTTACATTTAGGTACATTTTTTTTGCGTGTATAGCATTTTATTAGTGCTGCCATCTTGCAGTGCCTTTTTCGGAGTTTGATGGCATGAGATTATAATGTTCAAGCGCTTTCTTAGTTTATTGAATTAACTTTAACGAACTTATTTCTTTTAGAATTCCGAAATTATTGTTTTTATAATTTACCAAAAGTAATTTGTTGGGTTTGAACTCACAACGGCTTATATAATATTTAAAACACTCTGCAGGACACTTCTGCACTGTGATTGTTATAAATTGTATTTTTTGTTTAGCTCGATAAGTCTCCACTAGTCTCGCCAGTTTATTTTTAAACCACAAATGCAACCTCCCTTCTTCGCACTATTTAAAATACACATAAAAAATTGTTTTATAGTCAATGAGACTTTAAGGTGGTTTTGCAGATACCTCCCCAGGAGGAGAGGCAGTAGGTAAGGAGCGACTGACAAAGGGCCTGATAAATTCGCTTCAGCAGTGTAGGGGCTGCGATATGACGTAGATTTTTAAACACGTATATTAATTTACGTACTCTATTGCTAAGAATTTTGACATATTCTTTAAAGTTGAGATTGTTGTCTAAAGTGATACTAAGGTACTTCGAAGTGTGAACACGTTCTAAAGGTGAACATGAGCAACTATCTGCAGAACTGCACACATGAGAAACAATTCTTAGATAATCGCGAATACCCACCGCCTGTCTTATGCTGATACTTGGTTTTGTCCACATTCAAAGTAAGTATATTTTTCTGCAGCCATCGCTTAGTCATGTCAAAACCATTCTGTGCGACAGTGAAAACCTCCTCCCAACTATCACTCGCAAACACCAGCGCGGTATCATCCGCGAAAGAGATAATTTCACCATGAGTGAGTTTATGACAAGTAAGCGTATTTATATACACAAGATAAAGGGTGGGCCCCAATATACTACCTTGTGGCATACCATTTGTAATTGTCCACTCGTACACACTGGGTTCGCCCAGAGAGGTAACTTTTGAAAAGTTCAAACTGGGTGCCCCTGATGCCCAGTACTTCTAATTTTTTTTTGTGTAAGAGAGAGATGGAAATCGTATAGAATATTAGATCCCCTCATGATACATTATGATTGACTTCTAAACGAACTCGCCATGTAGTGACAACCGGTCCCTCCCCATCTGCGGTCATCGCACTGCATGTCCGTCGGTGGTATTAGTTCGTAGTCCGTTTACCTAAGACATTTTATCGACTGGCAGGAGCTCCAAGTATGCATTACATACGAGTATAAAATGGAACATTAAAATACTTTTTAGCCTTAATTAGCCACAACTTGAAGTAGTTGGAAAAATAGTAAGCTATAATTAACAGGAAAAGGAACGAAATAATTAGGACACCAAGTAGCCAAACCCAATAGAAACAGAACGACATCCAACCACGACGTAATTATCTACATCACTCAATAACAATTTCATCTATCAATAGAAACAGAACGACATCCAACCACGACGTACGTATCTACATCACTCAATAACAATGTCATCTATTCTTGTAAAGCGCACGCGTTAGGTTTGTCAGTACATAGGTGCGGGCCGGCGATATTCGCATCGACACCACCGGACTCGGCGCGCTCTGGGTTCGGTGCCCTGTGGCGTCGGCGAATAAAATCGCCGCAAGTGGCAGATTGCTGGTAGGCTGGGTTGCAGCGAGGGTTAAACTCCTGCGGTCAGCCCGGCTACAAGGCGGCCCATTGTTCCGCTGCGCTCAACTGCAGCTTGTGTTCTGCTGCAGGGAAGCCAGCGGGACAGAGTGGGCGGAGGGGCCTGTGCCACGCCTGCCAGCAAGAAGGCCACAAAGAAAAAGAAGAGGAGCTCTAAGCCTGCCGGGGAAATCTCGCCTCCCCCGCAGGCTAACAGCTCCGCGGCCGACTCCTGGCCCAGGACCGTTGCCGAGGGAATGGAGTGTCAATAATGGCACAACTCCAGTTTCCTCCAGGGCAACATCAATCACTGCGCCACAGCTCAGGATCTTTTATTCCAGAGCATGGCGCAGTGGTCGACTCAATTGGCTGTGGTCGCTGAACCGTATTTCATCTCCGCCCGTGACGACTGGCTGGGATGCATTGACGGTTCGGTGGCCATTATTGGCGGGACTCTGATCGACCCGTCTCGGAGCCGCAGCTGGGTTATTGCGGTCTCGGGCGGCGTCGTCATCGTGGAGGCGTATTTCTCCTCCAACAAGAGTCTCGCCGACTTCGAGGGCTTCCTTGTCAAGTTGGGCGCCGTCGTAGGCCGCTATCACCCTCGTCCCGTTCTGGTGCTCGGTGATCTCAACGCCAAGTCACCGGCGAGGGGATCTCCGGTTACTGACCCTCGGGGCGAGGTGCTAGCGGAGTGGGTAGTGACGACCGGTCTGGTCGTCCTGAATCGGGGATCGGTATACACGTGCGTGCGGCAGCGGGGCCGGACGATAGTAGACGTTTCTTTCGCTAGCCTCTCTGTCGCCAGCGTGTCGCCGTGGAGGTCGAGACGCTGTCGGACTATAGGTATAACCGGTTCGACATCTCCGGCCAGGCCGCAAGCGGCCGCCAACCAAGAGCCCCGATTAACGACGGCCCGCGCTGGGCGCTTAAGCGCCTCGAGAGGGAGCTACTCGTGGAAGCTGCCATAGTCCAGTCCTGGATTTGGGAGTCGGCGACGGACGGCCCCGTCGACGTTGAAGTGGAAGCGCTGCGGTTTCGCGGGGCGATGACGCGGATCTGCGATGCGTCCATGCCCCGCGTTCGCCAACAGTTCGCAAGGCGCCACGTGTACTGGTGAAACGACGACTTTGCGCGGTTGCGCGTCAAGTGCGTCGCGGCTCGCCGCCAGAACACGCGATACCGGAGACCCGGATCCGGTCGAGGAAGCCGCGTGGTATGGGGTGTACCCCGCGGTCCAGGAGGCTCTGTGGCTGGCCAACGGCGACTCTAAGTCGCGAGCCAGGGAAGAGCTGCTAGGGTCCCTACATCGGGACCCGTGGGGGCGCCCCTACCGTTGGGTACGGAGCATGTTGCATCCCTGGGTGCTCCCACTGTTGCAAAGTATGCAACCCCAGCTGCTAGAGGCGGTGGTATCCACCCTCTTCCCTGAGTGGGCGGGACATATGGCTCTGAAAGAGCTAGAGCCCCAAATGAGGTGGCTCTTCACGTCATTCTTCGAGCAGGGTCAGTTTCCCAGTGTGTGAAGAAAGGAGGGGAAGCTGGTCCTGCTCAGGAAGGAGGGGCGCCCCGCTGACTCGCCGACCGCGTATCGGCCCATAGTGCTGCTCGACGAGGCGGGCAAACTTTTTGAGCGTATAATCGCAGATCGCCTCGTCGGCCAGGTTTTAGTCGGGGGCGCTCCACAATCGACGTCATAATGCGCATGAGAGCCCTGGCAGATGATACGGTGTCCCGGGGTGGGGTGGTGCTGGCGGTGTCTTTAGACATTTCCAACGCCTTCAACACCCTACCCTGGAGCTGTATTAGGGAGGCTCTGAAATACCATCGGGTGCCTCCCTACCTCCGCCGCATAGTAGGGGCTTATCTGGAGGACAGATGCATCATCTATCAGGCACGTGATGTGCGCAGTTCCACAGGGATCGGTCTTGGGACCGCTCCTGTGGAACATCGGCTACGACTGGGTGCTGAGAGGCGAGCTCCCGTTGGGCGCCGACTTGACGTGTTATGCGGACGACACGCTTGTCATTGGGGAGGGGGGGGGGGGGGGCACGGCTGCGGTTTCACAGGTGGTGGCCATTGACAAGTCGGAGGCCATGGTTTTCCATGGCCCCGGCGTGCGCCGGCGCCAGGATCGCATATATGGTCAGTGGGGCCCGGATAGCTGTCGAGTTCACCATGAAGTATCTGGGATTGGTGCTCGACAGACGATGGGAATTTGGGCTTCACTTCCGGCGGCTGGCGCCCAAGCTGATGGGTGCAGCGGGCGCGCTACAAACGTTGCTTCTCAACATGGGGGACCCGGGCGCCGCCTGTAGGCGGTTGTACGTGGGAATCGTGCCGTCCATGGCCCTGTACGGGGCCCCTGTGTGGGCGATGGACCTGACGGCCGGAACACTCGCCATTCTGCGCAAGCCGCAGAGGGCGATGGCCGTCAGGGTCGTCCGCGGGTATCGCACGATTTCCTACGAGGCGGCTTGCGTCCTGGCCGGATCCCCGCCCTGGGACCTAGAGGCGAAAGTACTCGCGTTATTTTACCGATGGCGCGAGGAAGAGCGGGCACGGGGCTCCAGTCCGGTGCAGCGGCAGATCGAGCTGCGCCGACAGGAGCTCCGTCAGGTCCTGGTGGCGGACTGGCGGCAGAGGCAGGAGCCTTATGCGCCCTACCGCCGGCCTCGCTACCGTAGAGGCGATCCGGCCAGTACTTGACGACTAGCTCGGGAGGAGGCACGGCTTCCTGTCGTTCAGGGTGACGCAGGTACTTTTTTTTATTTTTTATTATTAATTATAAACTAGCGCTTGACCGCAATCCCGCCTGATGGTAAGCAGTGATGCGATCGTTGATGGTAAAGCGCGCTAGTTTATTAAGAACCTATTCACTCAGATTGAGCGAATAGGAAGGAAGACGACAGTTGAGCGAGGTGATGCAATGTTAAACCCAACAACACGACCAACGATGCTGCGCCAAAGGGAGATTGATCTGAAGACCCTCCACGACCAAACTCCCAACACAACAACATTTGGCGCATCGTACCCGGCACACATCGCAAGTACCTGCGTCGCTTAGGCAGGGAGCCGGACGCTCGGTGCCACCACTGCGTCCAATGCGGGGAGGACACGGCGCAGCACACGCTCTCCGAGTGTGTAGCTTGGGAGGAGCAGCGCCGTGTCCTCACAAATGTAGTAGATGGCGACCTGACGCCTCTCACGGCCGCACCCGCGGTGTGATAGAAGAGACACCGGGGTGGTTTTGGTCAGTAAAAGTCTGACCCCGTCGCCCACCCCAGAGCGGCGGACATCGTTTGAGGATTTCCACCCCGGAAAAAAAAAGGTATGTCAGTACATAAGAAGCATATTTTGCAGAGCGAATGGAAGTTGTTAATATAAGTACAACTTCAACTTCGCGAATGTTTTAGTGGCATTTGACGTCATAGTAGCTAATATCTCGAAAATATACCTACAAGTACAGCACACGGTCATCAAAACAGAACTGTGTACAAGTGCGCAAAATAAAATAAAAACAAATCTTCGTGATTATTTAACAGTAAAGTTCAAATATTAGACACTACACAGATCGGCTCTAAATAAATAATAATTAGAATATATACTATATTCCGATTATTATGTATTTAACCATTTATATGTATGTACATACGTAGGTATATAAATAGACAAGAAATAAACAATACACTATTATTTATCTTCTTACATAACATGTTTAATTTCCGGACATTTATTAAATAATGGTTCTTAAAATCTGTTTGACTATGAACATACTTACTAAACGATTTGTTGTAGCTAGTTGTGCAACGCCATTTAACATAAAGTTTCTTAACGCTTTGTTAGTTAACATAAAATAGACTCATATAGATGTAGAAAAATGTGTCGAAATTAATACCTACCTTACATGCAATAATCTTTATGTTTTAGTTGACTTTTATATTACGAGTTCGTGAGCACAATAGTCTATTGGGATAATCAATACGCCTTTATATTTATTCGGATAAGCAATAAGCAATACTACAAGCTATTATGCTCACCGCAATGGCGGTTCAGTGGTAATCGCCCCGACTTACGAGTTTGTAGCTCTTGGGATCGAAACCACATAGGGGCTTTACCCTATATCATTACTTCATCACCGATGCTCTCAAGATGATGAAGGAAATTATTGTGAGGAAACCGGTATGACATAAAACAAACATTCGAAGATAAGCGACACCTACGAACCAGCACCGGTCCGCGAGTGATCAAACCTCATTTCCTCTCCAGGCCTCTGGAATATCATACGCTGAGGCTTTATATCGGGCTGTTATTGACTGATTATAGAAATTTACTCTTTATTAGACAGTTGTCTGGTTATGGAACTGGGTCTTGTAAGGGAAGAACACACAGACCGACAGGCATTCGTCAGTTACTATTGATAGCTCACATTAGCTTTACTGAACAGCACTACAACCGATCAACATACTTTGTAAAGCTCTCATCGTGAAGCCATAGCTGAAGTAAGCTGTCGTTCTATTTAATGATAGGGTGTGGCGTTACTTCACCTAAATTAGAAACTTTCATAGACTCAATTTCATGGATCAAATGAATTTTTGTTTCAAGAGGACGTGTTGGGAAGTCGATGGATGCGGGCAGCACAAGACCGGCTATTGTGGAAAGCCTTGGGGGAGGACTTTGTCCAGCAGTGGGCATCTATAGTCTGAAGAAGAAGAAGAAGGCACATTATTCGAGCGTATTGATATATGTATGTACATATTGATATATGTATGTACATATTGATATATGTATGTACATATTGATATATGTATGTACATATTGATATATGTATGTACATATTGATATATGTATGTACATATTGATATATGTATGTACATATTGATATATGTATGTACATATTGATATATGTATGTACATATTGATATATGTATGTACATATTGATATATGTATGTACATATTGATATATGTATGTACATATTGATATATGTATGTACATATTGATATATGTATGTACATATTGATATATGTATGTACATATTGATATATGTATGTACATATTGATATATGTATGTACATATTGATATATGTATGTACATATTGATATATGTATGTACATATTGATATATGTATGTACATATTGATATATGTATGTACATATTGATATATGTATGTACATATTGATATATGTATGTACATATTGATATATGTATGTACATATTGATATATGTATGTACATATTGATATATGTATGTACATATTGATATATGTATGTACATATTGATATATGTATGTACATATTGATATATGTATGTACATATTGATATATGTATGTACATATTGATATATGTATGTACATATTGATATATGTATGTACATATTGATATATGTATGTACATATTGATATATGTAATATATGTATGTACATATTGATATATGTATGTACATATTGATATATGTAAGTACATTCGAGCAATGGTTTTACAATACTCTACCTTACCCTTAACATACCCTTCAAAATAATCAAGATTGAGGTTGATGGTGTGTTACGCAACTGAGGTCAGTAGGCCTAGTATGAGTTTTCAATACGAAACTCGATCGTTGATATCGAGCGCGTTTGGCGCTCTCATTGGTTGAGAGTTCTTACGACCTTGAAGTGGGCCAATCGCTGAGTCAAACGCGCTCGATATCGACGAACGAGTTTCGTATTGAAAACTCATACTAGGCCTACTGGACGTAATACTTGCACACTCTGACGACGCGCGACGGCGCGATGTTAAAACGTCGTATGTAATACTTGGACACACTGACGACGCACGACGGCGCGATGTTAAAACGTCGTATGTAATACTTGGACACACTGACGACGCGCGACGGCGCGATGTTAAAACGTCGTATGTAATACTTGGACACACTGACGACGCGCGACGGCGCGAAGTTAAAACGTCGTATGTAATACTTGGAGTTTGGCCACACTGTCGACGCGCGACGGCGCGATGTTAAAACGTCGTATGTAATACTTGGACACACTGACGACGCGCGACGGCGTGATTTTAAAACGTCGTATGTAATACTTGGACACACTGACGATGCGCGACGGCGCATTGGCGTTAAAACGTCGTATGTAGGTACACGCAAAATATATCCATGCCTAACTGTCTGTGGTTTAATTACTCATTGACACAAATATTTTCACTAATATTTTATAGCTTTCAATATCACTAATTTTCAAAAGTTTATATTTTCTGATATACGTAGGCACATAAATTATATTTTTAATTATTTTAATATAAGCGTATAAAAATATAAAAAGTAGTGGTCCATCTGTATCGGGAACAGGGTCCAAGATACTCAGGGCAGGGCTGGTCAAACCTCCTGATAATGCGATCCGTGTCCAGAAGTACCACTTACTGAATTAAGCTCTTGGCTTGAACCTGCTGAGGTGTTGGTCGAGGCTCTTGGCTAATAAGTTCCTGCCTGTCACGACTGTAGGTACAGTTATGCCTAATGCTGATGCCACATCCCCACATGTCGACAAGCTCGCGGGGCGAGTCAAAATAAAAAACAATGTACTTGAATAGTTAAATTATTGTTACATACATATACTATAATAAAAAAAATAGATATCTAAGTACTTAACACGAACAATTAATTAATCTCTCAAAGAGCGATAACTTGGATTTCAGATTTCATGTTTCGAGCCGCTTCGAAACTGGAAGTTGCTTAAATCCGGATCGGAAATTCGCCCTACTTACACCATTTTTATTGTAGACTTATCTAAACTATAATCGAGGCAGTACCCACAGCAGGCACACACGCTCCAGTTACCTACGAGGGATATCACGTCTGACCCACAGCATCTCCCCACTCATCATGGTATATACCTACAATATAAAATTGAATTCTTTCTTTTCCTTAATTTAGTTTTAGTTTTGTTGTTATTACACGCGAGGATGTCATGTCTAATCATGATTTACATAATCAATGTTTAATGTTCCCACTAGCGGAATACAAACCGGACCGTAAACCGGCGCGAGCCCAGTGTGTGTCATCACAAGTCGTCTAATATTTGTTTTTAGGACACGCTGGCTATACAAGTTATTTTCCTTCGCCGTTTTTAGGGTAGTGAAAACATAATAACATCGTGTAAGTAAGAAAAATATTAAAATATTCATTAAACGAGGCGAAAGAAACAATGATAGGACATTCCAGCTCACATAAACCAAAATGAAAACAAATATTGTTGTATAAGCACACACTACGCAGCACACTATTTAGCCAAGTACCTACAAGTTAAAAGATTATATCGCTGAGGGGCCGTTCAAATATTATGTAAGCAGATTTATTACAATTATTTACCCCCCCATCCCCCATGTCAGCAAAAGTAAGCAAAACTCTTACCCCCTATGCTTACGTAAATATTTTTCAATTATAAATGTATCTATTTTTTTATAATTAAAATGTTAAGTATATAATATCAAAAATAAGAAAATAGATTTAAGATAGATATTAGATTTTACTTATACAGTATTCAACATAGAGTAAGGGACAAAAATATTATAATCTTATGAACAAAACATTTTCAAGCATAGATAATGTGAGGGTTGCACTTCGTGTAAAAAAGTAAATAACTACGGAAGACGTAATCATCATCTAGACTCCCCTACCCCCCATATCATCCAAAATAAACAAAACAAAGACCCCTCCGCCCGCCAATAGTGCTTACGTAATAATTGAACGACCCCTGACAAAATGCTTGGCTCAAAGCTGGTCCTGCTCCACAGGAGAGCATAATCTAAATAGTTTTTTCAAACATTGTTGAAACTTTCCATCATTGAAAAAAGGTATATTTTCGTTGTATAGACGCAATATCTTAGTATTGTATAAATATGTACATATCACATCACACATGTGTGAGCACCATGTACTTGTTGTTAAGCTATCAATTACTGAGTACGTCTGTCATTGACTTTATTGTGCTCTCGCGGTTGTGAGTATGTCATGCTCACTCCAATGTCTCGCTCATGGTGGCATGTGTGTAATAAGTAAGGTACTTAATAACATACAGCAACTTAAAGGTTCTTTGTACTTAGCCCACATGTGGGAGTGGCGAAAGGAGGTAAAACGTCGGAGCATTCATGGTATTCGACTGGAGCGTGTGCAGAAGAGGTTTCTTTGGCATCTCGCGTTTGCTAATGGAATATTTATATGAAAGAGTGGAGAATACCCTACAAGGAACGTTTAACACGTTTTAAAATGACGTGCTTACAAAAACGTTTCGACCTAGCCGATGCCTCTTTTGTATGGAATTTATTAAATCATTGCATAGATAGCCATGGGGCTAATAATGGTATTAGCTATGTTAAACCTACACGTACCTCGCAGATATCCTAGACACAGAATAACTCCCTTCTCCGCACCATTGCGAAGAACAGTTTTAGGATCGAATTCTCCGATTCCTCAACTCTGAAAGCAAAATTGAAGTCAATTTAAAACTTCAATTTTGACTCGCTTAGTTGTATCCGCAAAGTTATTGCTAACAGTTAACTACAAAATGTAAACTTCTTTGTTTCACCTTTAATTAGATACCTACTATAAAAATACTTAATAATAAAAAATTAATTGTCTAGTAAGATGTCGAATTTACCTGTAAGTGTTTGTAATATTTAACTATTACCTATATTAAAACATGTTTATCATTGTAAGAATCAATATAATTAAACGTTGGTAAATTTAAATAAATAAATAAATAACTCCGCTTTCGCGAGAAGCGGCCAGAGCTCCGGCGGAATTTCATGGCGACATGGAGACTGGGATTGTCGCAATTAGAGATGGGCAATCAACCGAGTTTAAACCCGTTTACTGGGTTTAAACCCAATAAAAACCCATTTACTCCCTTCCACGGTGTTTTAATCGGGTTTTTATTGTAGTTATAATTTAAACATAGTAAATGTAAATATTTGTGAATATTCTAGTACGTAGTAGCACAATCTAAAAATCACTGTGGTAAGAGGCCTCGAGGATTTTTGAAGTAAACAAGGCTATTTTTGGATCAGCTGAAGGAGAAGAAGTACAGTATATACAATACTTCTACTTCTTCAGCCTAAAGGCCTTCCACGATAACCGGTCTTGTGCTGCCCGCAACCATCGGCTTCCCACGACCTTCACCAGGTCATCGGTCCTCCTTGTTGCGGAATTAACATCTTTTAAGAAAGATGTTAATTCCACTTCATATGATGGACTCTTAAATCAGCAGTAGACTGTATGTCTTAAATTATTGTAACTATTATTTTAAAATATACTTCAGATCATACCATGGACTGTGAAATACTTGTATAAATAATACAGTTGAAATATCACGTTCGAAGAGTAAGTGGTCAAACTTGCTGTGATGCTAAATGCACCACTATCAGTGATATTTATACTCCAAAAAACACTAGAAGTACCCAAGTCGTGTTAGGTCCACGATCGATGATATTAGAGATTAATAAAGATACGCTTCTTGGGTGTTTATTCGGGTTTAAACCCGTTTAAACCCAAAAGACCGGGTTTTAAACCGTTTCCACCCAGTGGATTTAAAAGCTCTGCCCATCTCCGCAATCTAGTGCTGGGCATATAACGGCGGTAAGCCCCTTCTTTAAGGAGTGGCTAGAGAGTTGCCAGCGTCCTCACTTTCCGCCTGTTTGCCGCCGTTTTGGATCGTACTCGTATTTGAAAAAGATACGTTCAGGATAAGAAAATATGTAGGTATGTGGTTACGTATACGGTTAAAATACCTAAAAATACGAACTTAATTCAGAAATTTTATTGTACAACTTTTCAACACTCCTCTTTTCATCAAGTTTAAAATAATTATCCTAGAAACTCATTATAAAGTTTTACTTTTGATATTTTTTTAATATTTCTAAACTTCTGGTTCAAAGTTAGGGAACATATTTTTTTTTTTCTTTTAGAGCAATCACTTTCAAAAATATTAACACTATCAAAATTTATTTTAGAAAATCCCAATGCATTGAACGAGTGTTGCACTACAGGCAGTCTCCGAATGGGACAATGCCAATCTTGTAGCATTCAATGCCGCCAAAACACAGGCTGTCTTTTCACCGCCAACAGGAGCCCGTTCACCTTGGCCCCTACTTTTCGAAATGTATCCTTGGAGTGTACCGACCGCCTTCAGCTTTTGGGTGTTGATTTCTTCGAATGTAAACTTTGGGCGGTTCATTGAGTTCAAGGCCAAGGTGGCCGCCAGGAAACTTGGCGTAAGGCGTTATCGCAAAGGTCTGGCAGCACTTCACACCAGGGCAGCTTCTAATGTTGTACAAAGCACAGGTCCGTTCGTGTGTGGAGTACTGCAGCCACATTTGAGCTGGTGCTGCTAAGTGTCACCTGGCCACTTTGGATTCAGTGGAGAGGCGTGCGAAGAGGCTGATTGGTGACCCTGATGTAATTCGAGATGGTCTCCAAAGCCTAGAGCACAGGCGTAGAGTAGCCAGTCTTTCGGTGTTCTATAGGATGCATTTTGGGGAGTGTGCGAGGGAATTGCATGATTTAATTCCCCCATCTTCGTTCCACCATCGGACGACCCGTCGTACGGCGAGTTTCCACCCCTATGTTGTTAACACCACTACGATCCGGACGAAGCGTTTCGTCTCCTCCTTTATTCCGCGTACATCGATGGACTGGAACAATTTGCAAGCGGCGGTGTTTCCGTCGGACTACAATTTGAGTGTCTTCAAGGCTAGAGTGAATAGGCTCTTAATAAACTAGTGCGCTTTATTATCAACGACTGCGTCACTGCTTACCGTCAGGCGGGATTGCGGTCAAGCCCTAGTTTATAATTTATTTAAAAAAAATCTAAATACCTATCCAATAATAAATCACACGATAGAGTGGAAATGTAATAATAAAATAAAATAAAATAATCCCTGCTTCATGTGCCAACCCATAAAGTAGGGAGATTATTTTTTCTGACCTTAATAAACAGTTTTGTTCACTTTTAGTTTTACCACTTTGTCGGCGTTATTGATTTACACATTGCTACAAAATTTCAGCTTTCTAATGCTAACGGTCACTGAACTTATCCACGGACGGACGGACAGACAGACTACGTCACCCTAAAAAAAAGTCAGCTGTTTTCCCCCTGTAGCAGCAAAATGTGTGCACTGCTTGTAGGAGACGTTTCAAATAACTATCATTACATAAAATTGTTTCATCAAAACAGGAAACTACTAGTTAATACAGTTATTTGTGTGTGTAACTACTGCGAGTAATTGCTATGTCCTTGGAGATCGAAAAATTGTATTAAGTGAGTACGTGTATAACAATTGAGGGGGTAATCTCGTAAGTAATTTCTGGGTCGAAGATAGATTGTCATCGCTATGAAGAATAGAATATTTACGAAGTACTTCAGTACTGGCAATGTCTCTGTACTGGGTGATCCCCGCGCAGTGCAAATATTTGTATGCATAAATATTGTTACGAATGTACCTAATGTAAATTCCATAAATTCAATATTGCGTGACATGCAGAACATAACTTTTAAGTGCTATATCTCGAGTCCTAGGTATTACAGGTAGTATTACCTAGGGTGGTCTATCGAATGGTACAGTGTCGATATCGAAATTTCCAAAAACTCGTCTCCGGTGAATTTCCGTACCGAACGTACTCGAAACTATGCGCTATTATTATTACGTCTAGACGAATCTGGAATGTTCGTTCAGCTGACCTATATATAGCGCCGTGACGCCAGCGCAGAATCATTCTGCCTCTGCATTCGACTACCGAGGCGAAAACAAGCGACAGTTAAGATGCGGTCTTTGAGAATATGTACTGCGACAACTGTAACGAGAAGTTAGAGGACTGCGTGAAGTAACATCTGTAGCGTTGTTGTGTGTGTACGATACGGACTTTGTGGACGTAAGGGAAGACTTCGGATTGACATCAGCTACGTTCTACTTGTCATTGCCTACGATCGATTGTACCTTCGTTGCCAATAAACTTCGTAACCCTTAACCGGTATTTTAATATTCCTAGCCCGTATGAATATTTGCTCTGGTCTGGTCGTGCCTCGGAAAGCACGTAAAGCCGTTGGTCCCGGTTGCCATACGAACACCTAATGGCAGTCGTGACGGGTTGTTGGAGCGCTCAAAAGTTCAACAATTGATCTAACTGCAGGGCTTCGATATCGCCTTCGGGTTGTGGAGGTCAGACGGCAGTCGCTTCACGGAAAATATCGAAGTTTAGCCAAATCAGCAGTTAGACTGGTAAAGCGGACCCCAGACTCCAAAGCTGAAAGAGCTTCGGATGCGACTGGGATTAACGCTGAGATGATGAGATGAGATGAGACTTCAGTACTAGCAACCCACCTATATTATAGTACCAAGGGCGGACCCATGGGTAACTAAGTACCCGGGGTAAGTAGCACGGGGGGGGGTCATGGGTACTTTGGCGAAAAACGCTCGGGAACAATGTACCGTAGTATGTATTTCCGCAGGGCTATATACATATACAGCTACCTACATCCTGTAGGTATGTTGGTGTGTAATGCTTGAGTTACAAATCACGACACAGCAGATAGAATATTTAGATGTTTATTGCAGATCACAGAGGATACATGTAATGTTCTAGTTGACAGAGATAGATAGGAGATAAGATGAAGAATTTAAATGTAGACACAAGAAAGAAACCGAAATTAAGATAAACTGAAAATATGAAGATTTACGTAAATATTAGCGATTTCATCGACAACCTTTTTATCGTCCCACTGCTGGGCACAGGTCTCCTCTCATACAGAGAAGGATTGAGCGTAATCACCACGCTTGCTCAATACGGGTTGGCGATTTCAGACTTATAAAGTCCAGGTTTCCTCAAGATGTTTTTCTTCACCTTCAGTCATTGGTGTCCAAGATATACTTAGAAAGTACATATAACTTTAGAAAAGTTACATTGGTACTTGCTTGACCTAGAATAGAACCTGCGCACTCATACTTGAGAGGCTGGTGCTTTAACCACTAGGCCACCACGACCAGAGATTTAGAACGGGAGAAATCAGCGATCGGCTATGGGCGCGTGCGGCGGACGCGCAGTGCGCCTGCACAGAAGTAGTTTGAGGCTCGTAGTACAGCTACAATCCCTCTTCTGGATTCAATAATAAGTGACCTACAGGACCGTCTCTCTCCTGAAATACTTAATTAGTTTTAGAATACAGTAATCCAGCCATTGAAACTGTGAAACAACTAGCCACCTATTATAGATTCCTCCTCAAGTCGTTCTTCTCATTACTGAGGGTCGTCAAGTCCCTGTGGAATTATCCTCTTGTTTACAATAGTTCGCCATCTGTTACAAGTACGAAGTTGAACCATTGCTGTTTATACTAGACCACAGATAGATGAAATTGTCGACTATTTCTAGATTCAGCTCCTCAGTAATCTCTAGCTTGGTGGCGCGATTGAGAACCATTACGTTCGTTTTTGCATGGTTAATTCTGAGAACTGATTCCAGGTTGATGTTTGTGACCCTGTTCAGGAGATTTGTCATTTCTAACTCATCAGCTGCCAGCAGCGTGGTATCAGCAGCATAAGGTAAATTTATCAGCTTGACGCCACCAATAGTGAAACCTCCGTGCCAGTTTTCACATGCCCGTCTGATAATGTATTCTCCGTAGATATTAAAAAGGAATGGAGACAGAATACACCCTGCCTAACACCCTTCCGAAAGCTAATAGGTCCGAAACAGAATTAGCAACCCCGACCACTAGTGTCATCATCATCGTCATCATCATCATCAACATCAACCTTTTTACCGTCCCACTGCTGGGCACAGGTCTCTTCTCATGCAGAGAAGGATTGAGAGTAATTACCACGCTTGCTCAATGCGGGTTGGCCATTTCAGACTTAAAGTCCAGGTTTCTTCAAGATGTTTAAGTAGTAAGTTTGAGAAAGTACATATAACTTAGAAAAGTTACATTGATACTTGCCTAACCTGGAATTGAACCCGCACACTCATACTTGAGAGGCTGGTGTTTTAACCACTAGGCCACCACGACTTCAGTCGAGTTTGACCACTAGTGTATAAGGACTGAATCAGAGCAATTAAATTAACGTATTGGTACTCCAAGCTCTTCAAGAACTCCCCACAATCTCGGCCAGATAAGGCAATCAAAGGCCTGACTATATTATGTAATCTATAAAACAGAGGATCTGAGTAAAGTTCTGTGCATGTTGCTGCCACCTTTTTGTGATTAATGCCATCAGATATTATGGATTGTTACTAGGTAATACTTCAGTTTCTGTCGTTGTAAACGAATATCGCCTGTGCCGCTGCCCTGAAGTGACAACGGACTCAGGATATACTGCAGTCGATTTCTGACCTTATTTCAAATGCGATATTCAGATGTATCCTAATATAAGATTTATTTTAATGTATTATGGCTACACTACCTGTAAGTGTAGCGACAGCGGAACGAACTTTCTCTATGTTACGAAAATCAAACTTCAAAAATAATAGTACCTATTTCTCCACAATATAATGGATGTTATTTATGTTCTTGTGACAGCCTCTGTGGCGTAGCGGTAGCGAATGCGGCCGCTGCGCAAGGAGGCGCGGGTTCGATTCCCGCGCAGTGCAAATATTTGTATGCATGAATATGAATATTTGCATTGGTCTGGTCATGCCTCGGAAAGCACGCTAAGCCGTTGGTCCCGGTAGCCATACAAACATCTAATGGCAGTCGTTACGGGTTGTTGGAGCCCTCAAAAGTCCAACAATTGGTCTAACTGCAATGCTTCGATATTGCCTTCGGGTTGTGAAGGTCAGATGGCAGTCGCTTCACGGAAAATATCGAAGTTTAGCCTAACTCAGCAGTTAGACTGGTAAAGCGGATCCCAGACTCCAAAGCTGAAAAGCTTCGGATGCGACTAGGATTAACGCTGAGATGATGATGATGATGATGATTTATGTTCTCTGTATGATTTAATCATTCAAAGGGACATAGGGAAAGAGAAAGCGACTTTGTTAATAATAAGTAGTGACTAGCAACCCGCCTATATTATACGAACGGTTTTTACGATTTCTAAATATATCGAATTTCTTTAGTATATGTAAGTATACTACCTATTTATTTATTACACCCCTTCCCGAATAAAGTCTCTAGATGATGGTAAAAACTGCTCCATATTATAATCCATTGCGAAGTTTAGACGATGATCATGGTTACATACTCGTATAGGTAAGTATAGACAAACATTTAGTGACTTTATTTTGTAACCAGCTAATCCCCGCGTCGCATCGCATTGCCCTCTTTCGCTTAACGTTCTTTCTAACATCTTAGTTTTGCTTGGCTGAGAGTCGTAGCGAAATGTTAAATAGCCGTTTTGAAGGAGGTAAGTACATAAGTGTATATTTTTTAAAATCTAACTGGTAGATCAGAGCGTTCAAACAGTCAATCTCTTCAGCGCTACAAGTAGCTAGTGTATGTAATGTAAACATTATTATATTTGTAGCACCAAGTTCACTAACTTCCCCGTCGCCCACCCTACCCCGTCGCCCAACCTACCCCGTCGCCCAACCTACCCCGTCGCCCACCCGAGGGCGTCGGACATCCATGAGGATATTCTACGCCGGAACAAAAAAACGTCTGAAATAAATTATTATTATTATTATTTCTTCACCTTCTGATATTTCCAAAGTTCTCCAAGGACCGCCAATATAATGTGAAGCTGAAGCATACGTCATCACAAATAAATTATTTTCAATTTGAAGAAAACTATTAACTATAGGTTATTGAAAACTCATTTAAAAACGAAGTGCACAATAATTTAGATTATTGCGAAATTCTTCTAGAGTTCTATAAAATAGTAAAATGTTTCGAATTAAATATATAGGTATCAGAAGAAGGTTATATATGCCTCCATGTTATTCTAAAAGAAGCTATGGAAGGTTATATTTGATAAGTATTATGAATGCAAAGCAAAGAGATTTTGTAAATATAATTTTAATGTCTTTGATGCAAAGTGATAATTATTGCTGATTATGCCGACTGGAAGGCTGTAAGGAACACGGTACCTTGGCATCTCTTCTAGGAAATAAAACTTGAGGTAAAAATGACCTGTTAATAACTTTGCATGGCAGTTTATAGTAGCTAATGGACACTTATTAATAGCTATTATGTTAATAATACTTATGAGTTACGACAAGCTGTTAAAACTTAATGCGACTCATAAGTATTATTATTTCGCTAAGATGCCGTAATTACCTAATCGCTTTGTACATAGTTGATAGATAAGATCTATCAAGTCCTGAAGAATGTGGTTGCACCTATTGGATGCCTAAAAATATTGCTGCGATTTTTTTTTGTCATTTGTAGGTTACTAAGGTTAATTAAGTATAGGTATATAAACTAGTTTGAAAATGCAATTCATTGAATCAGCTGTTATTTATAAAATAATATTTGATCATTATTATTTTACAATATTTGTGTCATCACAGGCTGCTAGAAGTATAATATATTAGTGAAACTGTAAAATAAATCACACGGCGGCGTCTGTCAATAATGGATCATTGTGTACATATATTATAGAAAAACGTGTCAAAAACCCAAATGAATTCTTAATCACTATATTTACTAATAAATTTGCATATAAATTTGCTTTTAGAAGCTTTTTTTTAATAAAAGCTATACCTACTTCGCATAATCTATTAAAGACAATGTTGCTGCATTTGGTGATACTTTGATGATAAGGTTGTTATACCAAATTTTCGATGTAAGATTTTTGAGGTCCCTATAACTTGATGATTTTTTGTTAAATGCAATGTTAAACCCAACAACGATGCTGCGCCAGAGGGAGATTGATTAATTACTCGCTTTTACCCTATTAGGGCTGGATTTTAGAACAATCTAATTACATATTTTAGAACAATCTAATTATATATTTTAGAACAATCTAATTACATATTTTAGAACAATCTAATTATATATTTTAGAACAATCTAATTATATATTTTAGAACAAGCACCCACACTGTTATTGTCAATTGTTATCGTGTTGAAGCATACCTATTACTAATCCATTGCTCCATAATTATATTTGAAAAATGTGTCTGAGCAGATTGGTACATTTTTCTAACGACGTAATTAACGTTGTTGAACTACCAAAAAACCTAATGTGTTACGCAATGACCGCGCTGTTCATCATATTACAGGTTGTACTTAATACAAACTGTTCATCATATTACAGGTACTTAATACAAACTGTTCATCATATTACAGGTACTTAATACAAACTGTTCATCATATTATAGGTACTTAATACAAACTTCAACCAGCCTTGTGGACTAGTTGTAGTCATAGGTGTAGGATTTCATTGCTATGATTATAGAGTTTAAAAACAAATGAGAGTGAGAGTGATGCATGTGACATGTATGTTCGGTGACGGTAGGAACATGACGTAGCCGGCTTGCCTTTTCCCGGCTCGAGGCTCGATCGTTGACCTCCCTCTAGGTGCCTCAAGGTGCGGGCTGGGCCGCTAGGGTACCTACTCGCATGTAGTCTGCTCTCGCCAGCGCTACTATAAACCAGCACCGACGATGTTGATTCACGCACGTTATGGAGTCACGCTAGTGGGCCTCGTTTCCAATTATGTAAGAAACATAAACGCATTTTCGTAATGTATATGTGCCCAAATTGCAACATTTGGGACACCGTGTTTGTCGGAACCAACAAATCATAAGCACTAACTATCGCAGAATGTTTTAAAGTCAGTCTGCTTACATAAGGAATTAACAAGTTTTTGTTTACCGACAACTAAAGAGATTAGCGTCTCCTTAATGTTTTGTTTAAGCAAACTGCCGGCGCGCGGCGGTATTGTCTGTGTGCAACAATATGGTCTTGGAATATGGCTTGATTACGCTTTTACTACATTAATGTGGATATAGGTAATTAAATTACTAATTCGATGCGCAAGGCTGTCCAATCGCACGATGCGAAGGAGTTTCTATTAAATATCGAATCGAAATCTACAGGTGGCTTGGTAGCTAGGTACGGTCAGCAAAAAATATATTAATACGAAATTATTCAATAATGTATTTTTTGGGTAGTTTATGTAGTTAAAGAAGAAGAGAGAGTCAGAATGTTGATATTTAATTAATATTTTGCTCAATAACTAATATAATTAATATATACATAGATACAGATATCGTTGGCCGTGATAGAAATATTGGGTCATTGTTAAAAATGTATTTCGTAACCCATGGCGGACTGTAACATGACGAATGTTTTAGAACTGTGCTGCCCACAGTGCCCACGCTACCTGCGCTGCGCAACCTATTATAAACGCACTATAATTTACTTTTTCGAGGTAACTTTCAAGTTGGCTCTTCGAGTTGGGATGTTGTGCAGGATTTTATAAAATTTTCTTGAATAACCCATTTCTGGACTTCTATGAGCTAGTCAGTTCTACTTCGCCCTAGCGAATTGATTATGAAGATATCTACTGTTTGAAATAAGTACTAAGTAGGTACCACATACATGACCTAGTTCATCAACGATGTCCTTCAAATGTTCGTCTGTAATCCTTACTAATATTACAAATCGGAAAATTAGTTTGTTTGTTTGTTTCGCTTTCACGCTGTAACTTCTGAACCGATTGCTTTGAAATTTTGCAGACGTAAAGTAGAAGTCTGGATTAAATAATAAGGCATTTTTATCCCGAAAAAATTTGATATTCCCGAGGGAAATGTAAAAAGCGCGATATAACCGAATTCCCCGCGGGCAGAAAGCTAGTCATTTATATTTCGAGTACTCAATCAAGCAAAGGTTTCTTGACTGCATTGTGGACATAAAACTACCACGCGAGTTAATATTTCACAATATTTACCGAAGCCTAAAAATATAATATTTACCATCGTCAGAGTATCCGATACCATCGTTAAGGCTCACGTCATGGTACAATCGCAAGCCAAAGACTGAATAATGAAGTTTATTAAAATGGTTACCTAAAAACTATATTATCACTCATTTACATATAACATTGTCAGTCAGTATTAAATTATCTCTTGTGCTGGGATCTAAGCCCCAAGGCCTCTCTTTGAGCAGAAATGTGTGCAATGCTCGGATTTGTGCCTCCTCTCTTTGAGCAGAAATGGCGATCCGCCACAAAAGCTCAAGATGAAATTGTGCAGTAATTGATAAATGTACTTAGAAAACCTTAATTTTTACGACTGTATATATACTATACTGTATATATACTATACTGTATATTTTGTTTTCTTTGAATTAAGCAAGTCGATAGGTATCAATAAATGCATGAAGAAAGTGTTTCACAGACGTGACCTTCTAATTCGCACAATTTCCACGAAGTAGGTATTACCGTCAAACACGAGAAATAAAATTATTATATAAGTGTTTTTCAAACAGATGAGAAATATGATTATTAATGTTTTTCAAACACACGAGAAATAAGATTATTATATAAGTGTTTTTCAAGTAGACAGTAGGCTTTGTAACTTGAACGTTGCCACATCCAAGTAACGTTACACACAATTCCTCCTTATGTTTAATTTTACGTTTTTTAAACAAGATTGAATTTGTGAAATATCTTAGGCCGGTACCGCCTTACGTAGGAATCTTACAATGATCTTATTATAATTATGAACTAGGTATTAGAAGTAGGTACCTATCCATAAATTATTGAATTATTTTAATTAATTCAGGAAAATTAACTACGTTAGTAATTCTACGACAGTCCCGGGGTCCTACCTAATAATTGTCCGTAAGCGAATACCTACACATGCACTATGTGCAAGTGATCAATTTTATAGGAATATAATAGAAATAGTACTTAAATTATCTCAGGTGTGTTTAATGTAAACTTAAGGAAGGAAACAATGTCCATTGCTTTCATCTGATAAAACTCTAAATGTGGTAAAAAAAATAACACATTGTAATAGTTTGCGCCAGCCAAATTTGTTTTTTATTTTTACCCAAAAATAACCTCAAGATTTTTTAAGTCTAAAAATATAGTAGTCCTATTAAATAAGTTAATTAAACATAAATAGTAACTTACGAGAAAGCGTGCGGCGCTCTTGTGATCCGCCAGGGGCGCTGCAGCGTGCTCGACGACGCACGAACGCGTAATGTTCTGCCCACTGTCGGCGCCTGCGTCTTCTACTATCATTACAGATACTGTGCAATAGTGTTATAGACATTCTAAAAATTCAGCCATTCTCAAAACTTTTTAGTGTTGTCTAAATTTTTGTATAAAATTAGCACGTCCTACTATTTTTTATAGTAAATATGTGTAACTCGGAAACTTAATTGAACAATACGTCTATTTTTATTCAGAGCGTTGTTTGTTTGAATATCTTTACATTCATTTTGTTTTTATTTACTAGACTAAAATAACAACTACGTAATTAATAAACAACGCGAATAGGATAAAAAGCTTTTTCGCAGTAAAAAGTAGTTTTAATCAAGTTCAAAACGTTGTGCGATTCCAATAGAACCACAATCAATAAATATAAAAACATATTAGATATTGTACTGGTCGGTCTATTATGACACGTCTGATTCTGAAGGACAATAATATTGCCTTAAAATAATTGTGAATGGGTTACCCAGCGGATGTTGTCGCTAACACCCACAACTCCACAAGTCAAAATAACCCTGTTCATTAATGTTGTTGCCTGTTAGTGTGACAGTTTAACGTGTCAATGGTTCCGAACAAGTATGTTCACAAACTACTTACTTATAAGTTCAAGACATCTTTTTCTCTCTATTTCAATAAGAAAACAGCAGAAGATAAATATTAGTTTAGTCCTGTCAAATTAATCCGCGCCTGACGCAAATCGACATATGTATTATTTATTTTAATATGTTTACTTCTATTAATTAATATGTTTACTTCTATTAATCCGCGTCTGACGCAAATCGACATACTTATGTAATATTTATGGAGTACGTACCTATCTTAATTTGACAGGACTAAATTAATATGTTTAATTCTATTTATTAAAATGTTTACTTCTATTCTTTCTTTCTATAGAAATAATAAAGAAAAAGATGCACTAAACTTAAAATTAGTTTGTAAACAAGAGAGACGTCACTTTCTCTCTTATTAGTTTGTAAACAAGAGAGACGTCACTTTCTCTCTTATTAGTTTGTAAACAAGAGAGACGTCACTTTCTCTCTTATTACTTAGTTTGTAAACAAGAGTGACATCACTTTTCTCTTATTAGTTTGTAAACAAGAGAGACGTGTCTTTCTCTCTTATTAGTTTGTAAACAAGAGAGACGTCACTTTCTCTCTTATTCTCTCACTAAACTCAAAAGGTGTCAGAATTTTTTCAAGCCTCCTACTTACCTACTGATTAAAAACGTTCAAAATCTAGTCGCAATCCTATCGCAGCGGCAATCAATATTATAAGCTAGTTAAATGTGGATAAATACAGATATTTATTACAGAGATTCAGACGTGTACTTTCTTAAAATTATGAGAATTGGCCCAGTGAGCTAACCGGAAGGTACCTATCTTATCTTCCAGATAGCAGCAAGGCGGCTAATTAGTCATTTAATAGAGGAACAATGTGGCCATGATACCAGAGCTGTGGGTTGTTCGGAAAGGATACCGTGCTCCTGGAGCACAGGCGAGTGAAGGGACACGGGTGGGTTTTAGTCAGTAAGGTCATTTGTCATTTCATAAAAAAAAAAAAAACCGCCCAAGGGCGTATCGGGCAACGCTCAGTATAGGGTTCCTTAATTTCCTGTCCGTCAAAATAAGTGAGCCCACTTAAGAGTGACAAGAGAAATAAGAAACCAAAAATAGGCTATAGATAGGTAATGTTACATTAAGTTAAATACTAATTATGGAATCCTAAATACGGGCCCGCAAAGAACGGTTTAATTTTTATGTTTAATTCAAAAATTATTATGTTTAATTTTTCATAAACTGTTCACCTATCAAAATAACTTGTATTTTAAAAGTCAGGGGAGGCCGCGTCTTTTTACTTTTGGAGTGATTATTTCCGAAAATATTAACAATATCGCAAAATGGTTTCAGTGAAGCCGTATTCATTTGTAAATACCTACATTTTGTTAGATAGGTATCTAACAAAATGTAGGTATTTCACACCGTAGGGAGGAAAAGAAAAAAATACACTCCCCACTTTATGTGTGGGGGGTGCCTCAATAAAACATTTATTTCCACTTTATATTTTAGCACTTTGTCAGCGCGCGAGACAGACAAACAAACAGACTTTGCGAAACTACTGGACTGTCTCAACACTCCCACAACAACCTATTCAATGACAGAACCATAAGCCTGTGTCCGAAGGTCGAAAGCACAGAGTGCTTTTTATATATGGAAGGCAAAGGTCTCTTCAGAATCCTTAATAATAAAAATCTGCATATAAAATACAGGTTACTTAGCGTTAGAATAGCTCCGCGACTCAACAACTACCATGCCTGTCCGATTGCCCTGCCAACCTACTTTCGGAGTGCGGTAACAACAATAATTTAAGGGTCATGTTCATGTGTTATTGCGATGTACTGTTGTGCACAGCGCTAGATCGGTTCACCTTGAGCATGTATTCAATTCAATTTCAATTCAAAAATTTTATTTCGGATTTAAAAAACATAAATATCCATATAGTGTTAGTATAAGTAGAGCTTAGCCTAATGTTAGTAATAAATTAACTAAAGTGGGTCTGGACTCCCATCCACCTGCGTAAGAGGGGCGAGTCCGACCGATCCGAAAACACATTCAGGATGCCATTGGAGGAGGAACGCAAGCGCGCCATCATGGAAGCACAACGTTTCCGCATGATCGCGGCGAACCCGTCGACCCTCGCCTCCGCGAACATCCCTGACGCGCTACAACGCCACGGCAACCCCAAGAGCACCCTGAATGCGTTATTATACTGTACGCGCAGGTCGCTGTATGCCCGCTGGGTATACGTGGTCCACAGGCTGCACGTGTAAAACGACTGGCAGAAGGCCTTAAAAAGCGTTATCTTAACAGATTTAGAACAGCGCACAAACCTGCGGGCCAGCATGTTGCAACGGACAGCCAGCGACCTGCGCTCCCTATCGATATCCACATTATCCTTTAAGTCGTCAGTGACCCAGTGACCCAAATACTTGAACTTTGCAACCCGCCCTAAAGTAGACCCAGAGAGAGAGATTTCAGGCAACTGTTTATAGGTCAAGTTACCTGATTTAAATACCAACCACTCACTCTTATCGGTATTGTATTTGAGTCCATGAGCCACTGCATACCTTTCACAAATTTCAAGGAGTTTTCTTAAAGCACCGATAGATGGACTCAGCAGCACCATATCATCAGCGTAACTAATATTGTTCACGCAAACACCGTCCACGTGACAGCCGATTTTGGTGCTGCTGAGCTCACCTATCAGCTTATTTATGTACAGATTGAAAAGACGGGGGGAGCTCAGACCTCCCTGTCTTACCCCACAGTCCAACCCATACATTTCAGAGTAAGAGCCAGCCCACCTTACCGTATTCCTCTGACTGCTATACCAAAAACTGATAGCCCAGTCATATTAGGGTTTCACCTCGGAATGAAAGATAATAAGCTGCAAATTGGTATGAACCTTTGTTTTGTCATTCTAAATGTTGTCTCAAAAGTCACAATCGTTATCGTGTCCGCGTCTCAAGATATTCAAGGTCAAAGGTCACAAAAATCGGTTTTTCGCGAATATCTGGCTTCCTATCGGTTAAATGAGATTTGCATTTATAATAAAAGTTGTAGGCTATAAAATTCCCTACAACTTTTGTCTAAACTTTTTTTTCATACGACCAACCGTTTTGAAGTTAGAGCGCGAAGAGTGCACATCGTACAGTCATATACGGCCTAATGCAAGGTCAAGCGTGAGTTATGGTTATCAGTACTTTATAAAGTCAATTATTTACTTTTTAGGGTTAGGGAAGGACTTAGAACCTCAAGAATGGGGCTGGATGCTTGAAAATGAAATCCTGGAGCCCATACGAACGTTATTACCTCCAGCACCAGCCGAACTACTAAACGTAATATATTGCAATTGCAAAAATGGTTGTGGTTCCCGCTGTGGATGCAGAAAATCAGGGCTACAATGTTCTTTAGCTTGCGGCCAGTGCAACGGACAAGCTTGTCTCAACGCTTCACTGTATCCAAGTAATCCCGATGAAGAAAATACATATGATCCCGATATTCTGGAAGGTTTGGAGATGAACATGACAGATAATGAGGATGATGACAATGAATCGAACATTTTTGAGCGACAAGAAGAAGAAGACCACGAAGAAGAAGAATATAATTAGCTTCCATTTCCAATTTCATTACAATTAAAATCAACAAAGATACTTTTGATATTTGAACTCACATTTTGATAAATGTATATTATGCCGTATTTAATAATAAATAAAAATATGTGTAAAATATATACTCTTACTATCATTTTAACTTAATTAATAAAACTAAAATATATAATCCAGAATTAATAATATTTTATACTTAAATAGTTAAATATGAATAATTATATATAAATAATCAAGTTACTTACTTTAATTAAATATAAATAATTAATAGTTAGTACATAAATAATGGGCACTGTTTAATAATTATAATTTCCAAGTAAATAATTGACTTTATAACGTACTGATAACCATAACTCACGCTTGACTTTGCATTAGGCCGTATATGACTGTACGATGTGCACTCTTCGCGCTCTAACTTCAAAACGGTTGGTCGTATGAAAAAAAAGTTTAGACAAAAGTTATAGGGAATTTTATAGCCTACAACTTTTATTATAAATGCAAATCTCATTTAACCGATAGGAAGCCAGATATTCGCGAAAAACCGATTTTTGTGACCTTTGACCTTGAATATCTTGAGACGCGGACACGATAACGATTGTGACTTTTGAGACAACATTTAGAATGACAAAACAAAGGTTCATACCAATTTGCAGCTTATTATCTTTCATTCCGAGGTTGACCCCTTTTTTTACCTAATTTGACTGGGCTATGAATAATGATATAACGTCAGAGGGAACAGTAGTGTCCTGAGTGAGCTTATGCCAGAGTAGGTCATAATTGACTAGGTCGAAGGCCCTCGATAAATCCAAGAAACAAGCTATTACAGGAGTCTTTCTGTCAGTATAATATTGGACAGTCTGCTTAAGGCACAAAATTGCACTATCTGTCGACAAGTTTGGTCTGAAGCCAAACTGACCATCCTCGAGAATGATATGCTTAGCCAGTATTTTATCAAGCAGACTATCCAACACCTTAGCACAGACAGTAGCAAGTGATATCGGCCTATAATTGGAGATATCGGAGGCATCGCCAACGTACCTAATTAACACAATGGATATCATTTCAGTGAATAGATTTCCCTATGGGGGGAGCTAGCTGCTATTTAATTTAAATAAAATAAAAATGCATGAATAGTCAATTTTAATTTTATATTTATTTAACTACCTATAATAATACCTATATTTTTCTCGGTGGTAGGCCTCACCATCGGCCGCCGGCGTAGTTACCACCCACCAGACAAAGTCATGCCGCCAAGCGATTCGTCGTGTTCCGGCATGAAGTCTGGTGAAGCCGTTTGGAGGGCGGGTCTGAGCAGTTGTGTTGCGATGTATGCCGGGTACGATGCGCCAATTGTTGTCGTGTCGGGAGTTTGGTCGTGGAGGGTAGCGGGATCCGAAGCACGGTGCTCCGCTGGCCGACCGCAGGTAGTTGGGGGCCCAAGTAGTGTGCCAGCCACATATGAAAGGCTGCCCCGCCAACTGCGAAAAATCCCAGGGTGGCCCCATCGTGCCGGTTGGCGACCGGACGAGAGGACCCGATGGCGATCCCTGGGGGGGTTCGGGCGTCCCCGCAGTCTCCAGATCAATCTCCCTCTGGCCCGGCATCGTTGGTCGCATTGTTGGGATTAACATTGCATCACCTCACTCAACTGCCGTCTTCCTTCCTATTCACTCAATTTTTTTTTTTTCAAATGAAAAAGTCAAATAAGAAAAGTAGGTGTGTACAGCGGGCGCACGTCCTCTCTTTCAAAGTGCACCTCTCTAATATTCGAGGTCTGCACTCCAATTTCATTGCAGTACATCACCACCTTGAGACTGAAAAGCCCCATCTACTTTTCTTGACGGAGACCCAGATCAGATGTCCGTCTGATGCGGCATACCTCAACTACCCGGGATACGCATTGGAGCACCATTTCCTGCAGCGTGCCGGGGTCTGTGTGTATGTCCGCAATGACATTTGTTGCCGGCGCCTCCGTCACCTCGAAGACCCTCATTTCTCGTCCCTATGGCTGTTGGTTGACACTGGTGTGGACAAAATTGTTTACACTTGTGTCTACCGATCGCACAGCGGCGATCAGGAGACAACTCGTTTATTTGACCACCTCAGTGAGGCTGCTGACAATGCACTGCAGCGGCACCCTGACGCACACTTCGTCGCTCTGGGGGACTTCAATGCCTGCCATCAGGACTGGCTTTTCCACGTACCAGAGGACCGACCACGCTGGGAGAGAAGCGCCAAACTTCGCGCTTTCAATGGGCCTTTCCCAGCTGGTAAAACAAGCGACTAGGGTGCCTGATGTAGTTGGTCATACTGCCAATTGTCTGGACCTTCTGCTGACCACTGATCCAGACAGGTGTGTTGTAACAGTTTCCTCACCGTTGGGAACTTCAGACCACTGTCTGGTGAAGTCTGTGTCGACCTTCTCCCCACAAGATCACGACTCTCGTGGTGAACGGCGAATGTGGCGATACAGGTCAGCAGACTGGGATGAGATGCGCCATTTATTTGCGTCTTATCCTTGGCAGCAGGTCTGCTTCTCTTCTAGCAATCCGTCGAGCTGTGCGGATGCTATAACCGATGTGGTGCGTCAAGCTATGGAATATTTTATTCCCTATAATGACGTGCCCGTCGGTGGCTCGGCTCGCCCATGGTTCAATGCCGATTGTGCCCAAGCCGAACAGCGTAAGCACACGGCATTTCTCACCTGGGTTGACGCTCGTGACCGCGGAGCTCCGGATCTAAGCTCTAAGAAGAGAGCCTTTAACCGTGCTGCCAAGTCCTACAAAAAGGCGCTAAAGAAGGCTCGCTTCGACCGTATTACCCATATTGGCAACAAGTTATCTGCGCAGCCTTCCGGTAGCAGATCTTTTTGGTCCCTTGCCAAATCGGTCGAGGCGAACTTCTGTCGGCCCTCACTGCCTCCGCTGGTTAGGCCTGATGGAACACTGGCTCATACGGCGAGAGAGAAAGCAGGTCTCTTTGCATCTCTCTTTGCCCATAATTCGCGTCTTGATACTGGCAGTGCTACTCCACCTATTTTACCCCACTGCGGTACTTCAATGCCTGAGGTTCGCATTCGGAACAAGGAGGTTCTGAGAGCACTGTGTCGCCTGGACGTGAATAAGGCTAGTGGTCCGGATGGTATACCAGCGATTGTTCTAAAAGCATGTGCACCCGAGTTGTCTCCTGTATTGACACGCTTGTATCGCCTCTCGTTTGGGACTGGTATAGTGCCCAAGTCCTGGAAGCTTGCCAACGTGCAGCCCGTGCCCAAAAAGGGTAGTCGTGCCGATCCTACCAACTATCGGCCGATTTCGATCACCTCCATACTTTGCAAAATTATGGAGCGTGTATTGAACTCGCGCCTTTTGGCATACCTGGAAGGTAACGATCTCCTCAGTGACCGACAGTACGGGTTTCGCCGCAATCGGTCAACTGGGGACCTACTAGTGTATGCCACTCACCTGTGGGGCGAGGCCCTCGAGAGAAATGGGGAAGCGATTGCTGTCTCCCTTGATGTCTCGAAGGCCTTCGACCGGGTATGGCACGCTGGCCTTTTGAGTAAGCTTCCAGCGTACGGCATTTCCCCTAGCCTGACTGGCTGGGTAAAAGACTTCCTGACTGAACGGTCCCTCCGAGTTGTTGTCGACGGATGCTCATTTGAGCCCATGTCGACTAATGCCGGTGTTCCTCAGGGGTCTGTTCTCTCTGCAACTCTGTTTCTGCTGCATATCAACGATCTGCTGATGCCCGGTATCTATGGGTATGCAGATGACAGCACAGTTGTGGAGAGATACCTGCCGGATGCTCGGGCTAGTAGGGAATCAATCCGGTCCGAAAGAGAGGCCATGGTAGAGCGAACGAGTGTTGCACTTCAGGCAGTCTCCGAATGGGTCAATGCCAATCTTGTAGCATTCAATGCCGCCAAAACGCAGGCGTGTCTTTTCACCGCCAAACGGAGCCCGTTCACCTTGGCTCCTACTTTTCGGAATGTATCCTTGGAGTGTACCGACCGCCTTCAGCTTTTGGGTGTTGAGATTTCCTCGAACCTAAACTTTGGGCGGTTCATTGAGTCCAAGGCCAAGGTGGCTGCCAGAAAACTTGGCGTTATCGCAAAGGTCCGGCAGTACTTCACACCAGGGCAGCTTCTAATGTTGTACAAAGCACAGGTCCGTTCATGTGTGGAGTACTGCAGCCACATTTGGGCTGGTGCTGCTAAGTGTCACCTGGCCACTTTGGATTCAGTGGAGAGGCGTGCGAAGAGGCTGATTGGTGACCCTGATTTAACTCGAGTTGGTCTCCAAAGCCTAGAGCACAGGCGTAGAGTAGCCAGCCTTTCGGTGTTCTATAGGATACATTCTGGGGAGTGTGCGAGGGAATTGCACGATTTAATTCCCCCATCTCCGTTCCACCATCAGACGACCCGTCGTACGATCCGGACGAAGCGTTTTGCCTCCTCCTTTATACCGCGTACATCGAGGGACTGGAACAATCTGCCGGCGGCGGTGTTTCCGTCGGACTACAATTTGAGTGTCTTCAAGGCTAGAGTGAATAGGCTCTTAATAAACTAGTGCGCTTTACCATCAACGATTGCGTCACTGCTTACCATCAGGCGGGATTGCGGTCAAGCGCTGGTTTATATTTTAATAAAAAAAAAAAAAAAAAAAGGCCGCGGTGGGCAGTATAAAAATATTGAAAACAAGCCGCCGTGCGCTGTATAAAGATATTGAAAACAGGCTGCGGTACGCAGTATAAAAATGTTGAAAACAAGCCGCCGTGCGCAGTATAAAGATATTGAAAATAGGCCGCGGTGGGCAGTATAAAGATATTGAAAACAGGCTGCGGTGAGCAGTATAAAGATATTGAAAACAAGCCGCGGTGGGCAGTATAAAGAAATTGAAAACAGGCCGCGGTGCGCAGTATAAAATGTTGAAAACAGGCCGCGGTGGGCAGTATAAAGATATTGAAAACAGGCCGCGGTGGGCAGTAGAAAGATATTAAAAACAGGCCGCGGTGGGCAGTATAAAGATATTGAAAACAGGCCGCGGTGGGCAGTATAAAGATATTGAAAACAGGCCGCGGTGGGCAGTAGAAAGATATTAAAAACAGGCCGCGGTGGGCAGTATAAAGAAATTGAAAACAGGCCGCGGTGGGCAGTATAAAGATATTAAAAACAGGCCGCGGTGGGCAGTATAAAGATATTGAAAACTGGCCGCGGTGGGCAGTATAAAAATGTTGAAAACAAGCCACCGTGCGCAGTATAAAGATACTGAAAACAGGCCGAGGTTGGCAGTATAAAGATATTGAAAACAGGCCGCGGTGCGCAGTATAAAGATATTGAAAACAAGCCGCGGTGCGCAGTATAAAGATATTGAAAACAGGCCGCGGTGGGCAGTATAAAGATATTGAAAACAGGCCGCGGTGGGCAGTAGAAAGATATTAAAAACAGGCCGCGGTGGGCAGTATAAAGATATTGAAAACAGGCCGCGGTGGGCAGTATAAAGATATTGAAAACAGGCCGCGGTGGGCAGTAGAAAGATATTAAAAACAGGCCGCGGTGGGCAGTATAAAGAAATTGAAAACAGGCCGCGGTGGGCAGTATAAAGATATTGAAAACAGGCCGCGGTGGGCAGTATAAAGATATTGAAAACTGGCCGCGGTGGGCAGTATAAAAATGTTGAAAACAAGCCACCGTGCGCAGTATAAAGATACTGAAAACAGGCCGAGGTTGGCAGTATAAAGATATTGAAAACAGGCCGCGGTGCGCAGTATAAAGATATTGAAAACAAGCCGCGGTGCGCAGTATAAAGATATTGAAAACAGGCCGCGGTGCACAGTATAAAAATGTTGAAAACAAGCCACCGTGCGCAGTATAAAGATACTGAAAACAGGCCGAGGTTGGCAGTATAAAGATATTGAAAACAGGCCGCGGTGGGCAGTAGAAAGATATTAAAAACAGGCCGCGGTGGACAGTATAAAGAAATTGAAAACAGGCCGCGGTGGGCAGTATAAAGATATTGAAAACAGGCCGCGGTGGGCAGTATAAAGATATTGAAAACTGGCCGCGGTGGGCAGTATAAAAATGTTGAAAACAAGCCACCGTGCGCAGTATAAAGATACTGAAAACAGGCCGAGGTTGGCAGTATAAAGATATTGAAAACAGGCCGCGGTGCGCAGTATAAAGATATTGAAAACAAGCCGCGGTGCGCAGTATAAAGATATTGAAAACAGGCCGCGATGCGCAGTATAAAGACATTGAAAACAGACCGCGATGCGCAGTATAAAGATATTAATAAAAGGCCGCGATGCGCAGTATAAAGATATTGAAAACAGGCCGCGGTGCGCAGTATAAAGATATTGAAAACTGGCCGCGGTGGGCAGTATAAAGCCAGACATTGTTTTCGTACGCAAACCGCGGACGTTCTGGTAGCAGATTTTAACCTTAGTTGTAATTACTTTTAACTTCAATCAAGTAGCAGTTGAGTAAATAAACAATGTCAAATAACTATAAATATTACGGTTAGAAATATTAGAATAAGGATCAGTTCATTGTCACAGCCTTTATACTGCTTAAAGCGCGTTGTGGTCAAATAAAATAATAGACACATCACAGAGACATTAACTTATAAGACACAATAAAATAAATTCAGCAGTAGCAAGAACATTACAACCGGAGTAATAAAAAGGAAAAAAAAAGCGAAACGCCAAACGCGCTCGACATCGATGATCGAGTCTCATAATGAAAACTCATACTTACTAGTATACTAGGAATGGTTCATAAAGAAAAATGTGCTGTGTTGCACGACACAAACAAAAATTGCTTATTATAATAAAGAAAGGACTCCTTGGTAACACGTTCGAAGTTCCTGCGCTGCTGCGTGTATACTTATTAGAACTACAAACTCTGCTAGTTTGTGTAGGCAGCACGATTTCACTCAGCTTGTACTTTATATGGACACGTTAAACTTCGAATTGGACGTAGTTATGCAAAATAGATCCAGCCCCAAAAACTTGCTGCTTGCTGTAGAGAAAATAGACTTTGACAACTTACAATGAAAATAACATGACAGTATTTCGCATAACTACGTCCAATTATGGATGCAGTTCTTTGCATTTCTTCTGTTCAAGTTTTAATTAAATAATTTGTTTAATAATATAATTACTTAACATTAAAAAAATCAACTTCTTACTTCTAGATTCTTCTTACTTCTGGGAGAGAGGCGCGAAACATCGCGCTTTCAATGGGCCTTTCCCAGCTGGTAGAGCAAGCGACTACGGTGCCTGATGTAGATGGTCATACTGCCAATTGTCTGGACCTTCTGCTGACCACTGATCCGGACAGATGTGTTGTAACAGTTTCCTCACCGTTGGGAACTTCAGACCACTATCTGGTGAAGTCTGTGTCGTTCTTCTCCCCACCAGATCACGATTCTCGTGGTGAACGGCGAATGTGGCGATAAAGGTCAGCAGCTTGGGATGAGATTTGCCAATTCTTTGCGTCTTATCCTTGGCAGCAGGTCTGCTTCTCTTCTGACAATCCGTCGAGCTGTGCGGACGCTATAACCGATGTGGTGCGTCAAGCTATGGAGTATTTGATCCCCTTCAATGACGTGCCCGTCGTGCTCAAAGATGAGAGCTTTTAACCGTGCTGCCAAGTCCTACAAAAAGGCGATTAAGAAGCCTCGCTTCGACCGCATTACCCATACAGTAGGCCTAGTATGAGTTTTCAATACGAAACTCGTTCGATCGTATCGAGCGCGTTTGGCGCTCTCATTGGTTGAGAGTTCTTACGACCTTGAAGCGGGCCAATCGCTGAGTCAAACGCGCTCGATACGATCGAACGAGTTTCGTATTGAAAACTCATACTAGGCCTACTGATAGTCCTACTCGATACAGTCTCGATACTGATAGTGCTACTCCACCTAATTTACCTCATTGCGGAACTTCTATGCCTGAGGTTCGCATTAGGAACAGGGAGGTTCTGAGGGAACTGTGTCGTCTGGGCGTGAATAATGCTCAAGGGCGGATCCAGATCCGGCTGTGCTGGGTCCCCTTGGACCCGGGCTGGGTCCAAGGGGACCCAGCACAGGAGGATTTTATTTAAGTACTTTCAATATTTAATCAATTTATATAATGCACACTTAATTTGACGGCAAACGCATTATTCGGCAAGAACGCATCAAAAATTTAAATTTTACCGCGCTAGCGCCGCCACGGCCACCAACATTTAAATGTCACATTTCCTATGACACTTTGGCGCGCTACGTTTATTAATCAGTTTCTTCATTGTGTGTGTGACTGTGTGTGTTCAAACTCAAATATTATTGTTGTAGCATTCTTAAAGTACCTCTTAGGTAGACAAGTAGGCACCTTACTTGCTGAAAGAGGGGAATTTATATACGGACAATAGCAGGTCAAGCTACAGGAAATTATCAAATATTTTCAATCAATCTTGAGTCTTCATAGTTTAACAATAAGGTTGAAAATGTAAAAAAGAAATTTGACAGTTTTTAGTAGCTTGATGTGCTGTCGTCTGTACATACCCACTTTTTTATGGGCGAGGAAGTTTGAAGGTCCTTTTTTTCCGAAGTTGGAAAAGTCCCCATGGACTATCCGCTATATATCGCTCGGGGACGCGGAGGGATGTGCCGGTCTCTTACCGGCTAGCGTTCGTCAACTCACGTGTAAGAGTAGTCGTGCCGAACCTAACAACTATCGGCCGATTTCAATCACCTCCATACTTCGCAATATTATGGAGCGTGTGTTGAACTTGCGGCTCTTGGCATACCTGGAAGGTAACGATCTCCTCAGTGACAGACAGTACGGGTTTCGCCGCAATCGGTCTACTGGGGACCTACTAGTGTATGCCACTCACTTGTGGGGCGAGGCCCTCGAGAGAAATGGGGAAGCCATTGCTGTCTCCCTTGATGTCTCGAAGGCTTTCGACCGGGTATGCCACGCTGGCCTTTTGAGTAAGCTTCCAGCGTACGGCATTTCCCCTAGCCTGACTGGCTGGGTAAAAGACTTCCTGACTGAACGGTCCCTCCGAGTTGTTGTCGACGGATGCTCATCTGAGCCCATGTCGACTAATGTTCCTCAGGGGTCTGTTCTCTCTGCAACTCTGTTCCTGCTGCATATTAATGATCTGCTGATGCCCGGTATCTATGGGTACGCAGATGACAGCACAGTTGTGGAGAGATGCCTGCCGGATACTCAGGCTAGTAGGGAATCAATCCGGTCCGAAAGAGAGGCTATGGTAGAGCGAACGAGTGTTGCACTACAGGCAGTCTCCGAATGGGGCAATTCCAATCTTGTAGCATTCAATGCCGCCAAAACACAGGCGTTCACGTTTCACCGCCAAAAGGAGCCCGTTCACCTTGGCTCCTACTTTTCGAAATGTATCCTTGGAGTGTACCGACCGCCTTCAGCTTTTGGGAGTTGAGATTTCCTCGAACCTAATCTTTGGGCGGTTCATTGAGTCCAAGGCCGAGGTGGCTGCCAGGAAACTTGGCGTTGTCGCAATAGTCCGTTAGTATGTGGAGTACTGCAGCCACATTTGGGCTGGTGCTGCTAAGTGCCACCTGGCCACTTTGGATTCAGTGGAGAGGCGTGCGAAGAGGCTGATTGGTGACCCTGATTTAACTCGTGATGGTCTCCAGCACAGGCGTAGAGTAGCCAGCCTTTCGGTGTTCTATAGGATGCAATTTGGGGAGTGTGCGAGGGAATTGCATGGTTTAATTCCCCCATCTGGGTTTTGTCTGGTGGGTGGTAACTTCTGCCGGCAGCCTGGAAGGCCTACCACCGCCTTCTTAACGCCTTCTAAAAATATTAGATTTATCTACTAATGCTATTGGCTACTAATATTATCTACTAATCTAGTGGCTGTGCCACTGTCAGTAACGAGGGTCGTTACTGACAGTGGCATAGATATCGGAGGACTAGGCGTTGCCATGCACCAGCCTCTGTCAATCAAACCTTAAATAGATCCAGCCCCCTTTTTTTTTTTTTGTAAAAAAATTCTTTAGCGGACTAAAAGTATAAAAATTCCCGACTAGAAATTTTAAGCTAGGTGAGGTTCTTTAAGGTGGCAATTCGAGCTGCGTTGGCAGCTACGCGAGTTCCTTATAGCGGATTGGCGGAACAGGCTTTCAATCACTTAGACAGATAACTGATGTGAATACAGCCAGAATTGTTTATTTTAGTTATTTTCATAGTCTTATGACTTATGGGATTCTTCTCTGGGGAACTTGTGCGGACATCAATACCATCTTTGTTTTACAGAAAAGGGCTGTTCGAGCCATTTACAACCTTGGTCCTAGAGATTCTCTTAGAGAAAAATTCAGATAGGTGAACATTCTGACTGTAGCTTCGCAATATATATTTGAAAATCTTATGTATGTACATAAAAATATATCTAATTTTAAGAAAATAAGCGATATTCATAATATAAATACCAGGAACAAACACAATCTTGCTGTACATCACACTCGTCTCCACAGAGTAGGCAACTCGTTCATGGGTCAATGTATACACTTTTACAACAAGCTTCCCATGGACATTCGAAACTTACCTACCCATTAAACGATATAAAACCTATATAAAGGCCAAACTTTGCAAAAAGGGGTATTATAAAATCTCAGATTATTTAGAGGATAGAGAGGCTTGGGACTGAGCTGCTCGCTCTGTTAAGCATTGTTATTAAGCAATATGCGTAATTATAACGTAAATTATTGTAAACATTTTCATTTTTAATGTCTGGACTTTAAAAAAGACGATGATCCCTGAGTTTGTTTCGGCTATTTCTTCTCAGAGGTAGTCAGTTAGGAAATGCCGGCTTCATCTAGTTTAAAAAAAAAAAAAAAGGAAAAAGAAAACATATGACGTGTAAAAGTGATCGGTGATCCTACTTGCTTAATAAACGATTTCATTTCATTTCACTACCGGCTCCAAGACCATCGAGGCGATCCGGCCGATACTGACAGAAAGGCACGGCTCCGACATTTTGGTTTTTTCGGTAAATGCATGGTTGCATAAAAAGTGAGTCAAATACCTCACTCCCCCTGATCAGAGGAGGCGGTGGCAGCCTGGCAGGCCAGTACCAGTCTGGGTTTTTGTATGGATTTTTTTATTCGAAATAAATGCTCTAAAAACAAAAGATTAGGTTTGAATTTAGAGGTTAAGTTATAAGGAATAAACTAAGTAATTAACTCAGATAGAACCAATATTTTTTTCAGTCACCGACATAAATAGGTACCTACTTTGCGTAACTAATTCAACAATAGATTTGATTTTGCTCGACTTGGTTAGGGCGCTGCTGTTGCTGGGCGCTGCTGAGCTTAGGTAGGTATAACGTGTATTACGTGTATTAGTGTAGACAAGGGCTTCCTACTTCGTTCCACGCGGACGCGCATTTTAGTAACTAGATGTCACAAGACTTCAACCTATAGTTCCTCGATATGCTGGTTTCTTTACGATTTTTTTTTGAGAGCTGAGGTGATGATATGATTTAAACAAAATAAAACTCAATAACTCTGTTACTACAAGACCACCGTTGGCGCTGCCGTGCCTCCTGATTTAATTGTTACTTTTTTCCACAGTAGGTAAGTACCTACCTAATACAACAAATTAAGCATAATCTGTCAGTGTTGCCAACAAAGAGATTCAAGATAAAATTTTAATGTCTTTGGTTGCCAATTTTATTTGACCTGTGGTGGATATAATAAGATACCTAATCATGGTGAGTACAAACTCCAGCTTGTGGTCAGGGTAACCAACTATGTAAGTAAGATTAGATATAGCTAGGTATGCTTGCTGCAAGGAATGGGTGAGGTTATGTTAAAAGTCAATGAGTGTATAAGAGTACACTCATTGACTTTTGAAGTGAAAACTTCATGTATCTTAGCGGATGTCGTGGTGGTCTAGTGGTTAAAAGACCAGCCTCTCAAGTAGGTATGAGTGCGCGGGTTCGATTCCAGGTCAGGCAAGTACCAATGCAACTTTTCTAAAGTTAAATGTACTTTCTAAGTATATCTGGACACCAATGACTGAAGATGAAGGAAAACATCTTGAGGAAACCTGGACTTAAAGTCTGAAATCGCCAACCCGCATTGAGCAAGCGTGATGATTATGCTCAATCCTTGTCCGTATGAGACTCCTCTCATACGGTCTCCACCTGTGCCCAGTAGTGGGACGATTAAAAGGTTGATGTTGACCATCATCATCAACTTTTAGATCTTAGCGGTGTTGTGCACTTTTTGAGATTTCCCAGTAATTTCTTGGGAGCTGGTACTTTGCTTTATTTAGATGAAGCCGGACAGCACGGAATGCAATATGAGCGTGCGTTATAATATAATGTGAGTGTAATATGTTTTATTCTTCGTCCTGTACCTACGAATTGTTGTGAATGATTGTCTCTTTACGCTTAGAAGACCGGGTACAAAAGTAACACGGGACAATACTACCATCGTATTTTTATATTTCTATTACTAGGCTAAACTTTGCATGTGTGAGTACACCAGCTCACGCACTACTTTAGTCCCAAGACGCCCCTAAGTCGCCGGCACGCATGCTGTGAAACGAACGTGTTAGTGGAGAATTTTTGATTTTCGGCAAGCCGCGGTAAGTTTTTACTTTATCTAAAATATTATTGGCAGTAAGTCGAATTACCAGAGCCTTTTCGACAAGTAATTGATGTTACCGGGTCTAATGGTTATTAAAGTTTTGATTTGTAATAAATATGGAACCTCTAAGTTTAGATATAGGTATGTGACTACCAACTTTGCCGTACAGTACTGGTATAATTGATCCCGTGGTACAAATAACCCCGTAGTAATAATAAAAAATCAATATTTATAATATGCAATTACTTACTAGACATGCTCTGGTTTTAGATGCCACGAAATAGAATAAAAAAGACAGACCATTGGAGATTATATGCACACGAGGAATGTACAACTCATGAGTCAATTTATGTGTCACAATTGCAAATCTGATTAAGATATTTTTATGAGTAGGTAACTTATATTCTATAAGGGTCATTTGTACCAGGGGACTTGTTTATTATTTGTTTTTCCAATTGTTATAAAGCTAGATAATAGCAAATTTTCAACGTGTGTACGAAAGTTGATCGATTATATGTATAAAAAACTTAATTTTGTTCTAAGTGAATATGTCAATGTTGTTAGGTACTTTACATTTGTGTTGATTTAAAACACCGATCTCACGATGTTTTGTTCCTAATTTTTAAGAAAGATTATAATCCCTGTAGACTACAAATAAATGACTGAGTAAATGTGATTAATACCTTTTTTACCCATTTTATTACCCTATGCAGGTTTGGTACAATCAACCCTTTAGGGGTCATTTGTAGCATTCCCATCATTTCAATCAAAGTCAATTTTGACCAAGTTTGGTTTAATCTGCTAATACACGTACTATTACCGTACCAAGTAGTAAACGTTTATTAAAACCCTGGATAACACCAGGTATTCTGAGATGTATTCGGAATCGTAATGCTTTACAGCAAAAGGCACGAAATGATCCGCATAATGAAATTGCCAAAATGACATATACAAGGTATAGAAACTATTGCTCAACTATAATCTCATAAAAAAGCTAAAAAGAAAGTATAATAGGGAACAAATAACTAGTGCTATCAAAAACAATAGACTTCTTTGGAAAATTATAAAAAAATATCACTTATACTAATAAATCACGAAAAGAGTGCTTGGATTTGATACAGATTAAATCATCTCCCATGGAGTCTGCTAATTTTATAAATAAATATTTTGCAAGTATAGGCAGAGATCTGGCCCAAAACATCGCTTCAGCCCTTTGCATAGCCCTAAAGTTACAGTTTGGGTCGCAATGTCGAAGAAGTGCATAATAGGCCCTTATTTCTTCGAAGACCATAGAGGCAGAGCAATTACGGTGACTTCGGCGCGGTATATTGAAATGATACGCGATTTTTTTGGACCAAAACTTCGAGAAAGTGGACACTACATCGCCTTTCGTGGTTCCAACAAGATGGAGCCACGGCACATACCACTAACAACTCGCGAGCAGCGTTACAAGAATTGTTCCCTGAAAAAGTGATTTCGCGAAGGGGTAACATTGAGTGGCCACCACGAAGCCCTGATTTAACCCCACTTGATTTTTTCTTGTGGGGTTATCTCAAGAGTATTGTTTACGAGAATAATCCACGAACTTTGCAAGATCTGAAGAAAAATATTGAAGAGAAGATCAAATTGATTCCTCAACAACTTCTTGGTAAAGTCTTCAATAACGTCCGCACAAGGTTCGAAGAGTGTCGTCAAACAAACGGGCGTCATTTACGTAATGTCATATTTAAAAAGTAAAATTTCCCTCATTGTCTATATTTTGGTATAAATAAATAACTAATTAGTAATAGCATTTTTTTTTAATTGACGTTCGAAATAAGTAGTTGGATCGTTCTGAGACACCCTGTACAACTGTCGTCTTCTCAGGTAAAACATGGGATGAAGTTAAAAACTTTGCAGAAGAAGGTTTAGCTCTTATTACAACTTGGTTAAAAAGAAACCTTCTCTCTCTGAACACTAGCAAAACCAACTTCATTTGTTTTAATATTTATAATCAATTTCAACCAGAAAAAGAATTTAATTTAAGAATCCATATGTGTGACACTACTACAGAAACTTGCACCATTATCCAATAAGTTAACCAAATAAAGTATCTAGGAGTTATCATTGACCAGCGTCTTTCCTGGCATCCTCAACTAGAACAAGTCATAAGCATAGTACGGAAACTTATCTGGATTTTCAAAGAGTTGAGATATGTTGTACCTACCCGGGAGAATAAATGAAAATAAAAATAATGACAATCAAAGAAATTTATTAAATGAAATTTATGTATCGTTAGTCCAGTCTGTTTTGATATATTGCATAACTATATGGGGTGGGGCAACGAAATCTAGATTTCTTGAATTAGAACGTACTCAGAGAGCAATAATTAAAGTGATGTACTTCAAAAAAAGAATATTTTCTACTACAAAGCTTTATGAATTATGTACCTAATCTACTATCAGTGAGAAAATTATACATTCTACATATCATGCTCAAAACGCACAAAGAGACACCATACGATGCTAAGATACTAAAAAAAAAGAAATAAATATTGCATACTAAACGTTCCCAAAACTAAAACGGAATTTGCTAGCAGACAATTCAAAAAACGCTCATCCTTTTTATATAATAAGATTAATAAAGTCATATACGTCTATGATAAAAAATTATTGCAATGCAAAAATGAATTAACAATCTGGCTACATAATTTAAATTACAATGATACAGAGGGACTCTTGCAACGAGTGACCTAATAGTGTCATTAAATTGAACAAATAACATTTCTTATATTTATTCACGCACACAATACTCACACACACACACACACCAACATGTACACACACCTCCCACACGCACGCACTCATACAATTAGTCGCATTATGTTATTTATTATTATTTTTTCTCGTTTCCCTTTTTGTTACTTTCATATTTACAATTAATGGAGCCTTCAACTACAGGCATTTCTATGCTTAAATGGAGACTCCTTGACATGTAATGTAAGACTAATTTATGTGAAATAAACTTATTATTATTATCTCGGCCTACTTTAGATATTTTCTTTACTAGATGGGAAACTAAGGCTGTAAAATTAATATAAATAAATAATAATAATAATAATCTTTATTCAAAAACTTACACAACATTGTAAAATAAAAACGACAAAAATATTCTTATAAAAGTATGTAAAAATAAATATGCCTAAATAAAAGCTAGGTATTATGTGTGACTCAAAATATATATAAGGTCATACAGAACGTATTATTATACACATAATCATGTAAAATTAGCGACATACCCGAGCTAGGTTTATTAAACCTGTGTTTCAGGCGATCACTCTACATCAGAATATATTAATAAGTCCGTAAGATTTAATCATGCAATGTTATGGACTAGGAATTCAATAAACAATGAACTTTAGTTATTTTTAATGCTATCTTATGTTATACTATTTCACAATACATCACAATAACATAATTTAATAATATAGATGAAAGTATTTTGTTCGATAGTAATAATAACTTTATAATAATAATTAAAAAATAATAATAATTTATTAGTACACTTTAAAAACATATGTGAGTACACAGGATCAAAAACGATATTTTTTTTTTATTTTTTTTTAAACGATTTTAATATTATATCTAATCTGACCTTTATCTGCGAACTATCTACTTACTATCACACTATAATTTCCAGTAGCTTTTCTGTGTCTGAGTAATTGAGATTCAATAGGTACTCCGATATTACCTACTTGACTACATTTTTTATAATTTATACTGTATATATCTAATAGTTTGTTGAGCTTGTTATATAAGAAAGGGCCTAAAAACACATAAAATCTGCAGGCATAAGCATGTCTCGTCTGTGGTTTTGTGCACACCATGTCTTTTCTCCTCCTGGTTAAAGGTACTGGGTCAAAAGGAAGCTCAGAATGCAGATGAAGTACGGTATGCAAAATAAATAGTTGACGTACGGTTAGAACCTTGCATTCCACATAAAGCTGTAGGGTGGGAAATCTGAACGGACGGAAGGTTGCAACCTTTAGAATAGCTCTTTGAGCACGTTCTAGAGGAAGCAGTAAGGTCTTTGCCGCACCACACCATGAAGTAATACAGTAGGTGATAACAGATTGGCACAAAGCTAAATAAACTTGTTTTGTTAACTGATAGTCAGCTATGTGGCGTAGGTTTTTGAAAATGTATATTAATTTACGCACTCTCGTACACAGTAACTCGATATGTTTACGGAAATTTAGATTTGTGTCAATCGTAACACCCAGATATTTTATGTGGTCAGCTTTAATTAAAGTAGGACAAGTGCAAGCAGTGTCAGCATGAATACAGTTGTGTGCATATATGTTTATGTTATTAAGCGGAATGTTAATGTTTCTCATTGAGAATAAAATGTATTTGGTTTTTTCTACATTTAAACTTAGAAAATTTTGATGAAGCCAATCAGACACAATATTAAAGCCGTTCTGGGCATGTTTGTATGCCTCATCTTTGGATTTAGCGGAAAACACTAGTGCAGTGTCATCGGCATAAGATAGTATTATCCCGTTATGCAGATCTAGTCTGCAAAGGTTGTTTATATATGTTGGCGATATTGTTCTGACTCCAAAATAATAAAATGCGTGTTCCTTAGATTTTTGTAGTTTAATAGTTTATAAATACAAGTTAACGGTAAAACAATATAATTTAATAAATAGAACAACTGTGTGACGCTAGTGTTCGTTAGAGGTCGAATCCAGCAACTGTCTTGGTGGACGAACGCGCGCCCCGCGCGCTCCGCACCTTGCCCCGCTGCGGTACTACTGGTTTTCATTGGCGGCGGTGGTATCATTGTTAACATCCTCCCCCCCCTTGAAAGCCGAGCTTTCAAGAAGTTCATGGGATTCTTGATCCAGAAGGGCGCAAATTCTAGAGAGAGCGCGTCTGATGACTCCCTTTTTTGTAGTAATATCTACTACTCGAGTAACTCCATCCTTTCCTGGATGTAAAGCAGTGATTCTGCCAAGAAGCCATTTCATTGGCGGTGTTTGATCATCCTTGACAATGACTAATTCTCCTATTTTAATTTCGTTGCATGTGGTTTTCCATTTGACTCGCTGCTGAAGATCTGACAGATATTCTTGTGTCCATCGCTTCCAAAAATGTTGTCGAAGACGCTCTAATAATTGATAACGGCTGATGCAGACTCTTTCTGTGTCAGGTGGTGATGGCAGCGAGGTTAATGGTCTGCCAATCAGGAAGTGACCGGGAGTAAGTGGAGATAGATCAGAAGGATCTGCTGACATTGCTGTCAGTGGTCGCGAATTTAATATTGCTTCGATTTGTGTAAAGAGCGTTGTAAGTTCCTCAAATGTGAGGCTAGAATTGCCCGCGATTCTTTTGAGATGAAATTTAGCAGATTTTACACCTGCTTCCCAAATTCCACCGAAATTGGGCGAGTACGCAGGATTAAATTTAAAAGAAATGCCTTCACCAGCAACGAACTCATCGATAGCTCGTTGACTCGATTTCAAAAGTCTGTTTAACTCTCTGTCCGCTCCTACGAAATTTTTTCCATTGTCACAGAATATCGTTTGAGGTTTTCCGCGTCGTGCAATAAAACGTCGCAAACATAAAATAAATGAATTTGAAGTGAGATCGCTTACTACCTCAAGGTGTAATGCTTTGGTGCAAAAGCAGACAAAAAGACACAAATAGCATTTTGTTGTACGAGAACCACGACCCTTGCGATTAGAAATACGAAATGGACCAGCGAAGTCAATTCCGCAAGTTTGAAATGGTGGAGCCGGAGTCACACGTGGTGAAGGTAAGATTCCCATTATTGGTTGCATTGATTTGGCTTTAAATCTAGTACACTTAATACATTTATTGACAGTTTTAGCTGCTAAGGCCCTACCACCAATAGGCCAAAATTGATCTCGTAAGGAGCTGAGTAATTGTAAAGGACCACAGTGCAACAATCTTAAATGTTCATTGATAAATAATAATTTAGTAAATGGATGCTTAGAATCTATTAAAATCGGATGTTTTTTACCATAAGGGCAATGATATGCGTTTTGTATGCGTCCCCCTACGCGGAGGATGCCTTGATTATCAAGAAAAGCATTTAATGATAGAAGGTTGGACTTTTTACTTAATGTCTGGTAAGTAGATAGTGAATGTATGTCCTTAGAAAAGGAATCCTTTTGTGATTGTTCTGCAAGTATAAGTAAGGATTTACTCAATTCATCACTTGTAAGACTACCTTGCAACTTTGTATTATATTTTTTGCTATTATTTATAAATCGCATGAGATACGCAACTACTCTTTGTAATTTACATAAACTTGAAAATCTTTCAAATGGTATTACATTTTCTCGACATTGTATGATAAAACTTAATTTTGTTTCAGGTAGCTCAACATGACTTACAGTTTCTGCAGGCCATTCATCAGGAGACATCATCAGAAATGAGGGTCCATGCCACCACAAGTGATTATCTTTTAACTGTTGCGGAGATATACCACGGGAAGCTAAATCAGCTGGGTTGCTTTCCGTGGGTACATGACGCCATTCAGTCCTCCTGGTAAGTTGCCTGATCTCCTCAATCCGGTTACAGACAAATGTTTTGAGTGTTTTAGGTTGTGTTTTTATCCAACCTAGCACTATGGTTGAATCAGACCAGAAAATTGATTGTGATATTTCAACTCTTAGTGAGTTCATCACCTTTGCGTACAACCGAGCTCCCAATAACGCGCCTAATAGTTCTAAGCGAGGAATTGTCATTTCCGGTTTAATAGGTGCCACTCTAGCCTTAGCGCATAACAGATTGACTTGAATTTTTGAATTTATTTGGTCTGTTGATTTTATATAAATGCAGGCGCCATATGCGACTTGCGAAGCATCAGTGAAACAATGAATTTCAATATTACTAGGATTTCGTGACATTGCGTGCCGTGGCACTTCTACCGTAGACAAGTGATACAAATTTTTAATGAAAGCCTCCCACAACATTTCAATATCTTTAGGAATGGGATCATCCCAGTTCATCTTTCGAATCCACAATTTTTGTAATATTATTTTTGGTATTATAGTAATAGCAGATAATAGCCCAAGAGGATCAAAAATTTTACATGACATAGATAAAATGATTCTTTTTGTTACTTTTGAGATTGTCTCGGGTTTTGTCGAAAATTGCAGTTTGTCTGTGCTTGGTATCCATTTTAAACCAAGTACAGTAGATTCTTTACTAAAGTCTTGACTTTGATCAACTACTGGAAAGTCATCAAATATGTCAGGAGCATTCGTACGGAATTTACGTAACGGAAAGCAACCTTTATTGAGCATTTCAATGACACCCTTAACTACTTGTTTTAGTTTACCTTTACAATCTGACCCAGTATTCAAATCGTCTACATAAAAATCATGTCTGATTACATTGGCTACCGTTTCGTCTGTACACTCATCAGCCAGCTGTATTAAGCACCTTGTGCTTAAAAAGGGAGCTGAAGCTGTCCCGTAGGTAACAGTGTCTAACTGTAAAGTCTTAAGAGGCTCGGCTTCGCTATTCCTCCATAAAATTAGTTGAAGATGACGCTGTGATTCATCAAGACTGATCTGTCGGTACATTTTTTCGATATCAGCTGTGACTACATATGTATTTTGTCGAAATCGCAGTAAAATCGATAGCAAATCATCTTGTACCACAGGACCAACTAGCATAATGTTATTTAATGATTTGCCTGTAGAAGTTTGCAAAGATGCATCAAAGACTACTCTCAGACGAGTAGTTTCACTTGTTGCGCGAATAACGCTATGATGTGGAATATAGTAACCAAATTTAGGTGGTATTACTTCATGCAAATGACCTAAAAGTTCGTATTCCCGAATAAATGCAGAATAATCATTTTTTAAATTATCATTTGTTGATAGTCGTTTTTCTAATGAGTAAAAACGCTTTGTAGCTATACTGCGTGATTCACCCAGAACATCTTTGGGTGACTCACTCAAAGGTAATTTGACCGAAAATCTACCATTTTCTAATCGCTTAGTGTTTTTGACAAAATGGCGTTCACAATATTCCTCTATGTCTGACAACAGTTTGCCAGACGAAGGCAGTTCTTCAACCTCCCAGAATTTAGTGAGGGCCTCCCGTATTTCTTGGGAGAAGTTACATTGAACCTTGGAAGTAGACTTAGTATTTTGTCCGGTTGGGCCAGCAACTAGCCAACCAAATTTAGAATCTTGCAAAGTGGGTTTGTTTCGCCCTAATTTTATTTGATTCGAATTAACAATATCCCAAAATACATCCGCTCCTAATAATATATCTATTTCAGAGGGACGAAAGAAACTTTTATCCGCTAACTGGATATTGGAGGGTAGGTTCAACTTCGTTACGTCAATAGCTACACTTGGTAGTTGACTTGTTATTTTGGGAATAACTAAACATGAGACTGGAATTTGAAAGTCATTAACACGCGACTTAATATATACATCGCAGTATTGAGTTGTGTCAGATGCTGAATTATTAATTCCGCAAATTGTGACAGAGTTTGTTTTACTACTTTTAATATTTATTAATTTCCGTATTTTTTCAGATAAAAAAGATGATTGTGAGCCGCTGTCAAGCAGCGCCTTGACGGGATAAGCTTTATCAGTTGTGACGTCAACTAAATATACTTCTGCCGTGCATAGAAGTACTTGAGTGGGTATTACTGCAGAAAGAGAAACTTTAGAGGACGAGACCTGCGGTTGATGTTGCGATTGCGATGGTATAGCTGTCCGTTCAGGTGAAAGCGATCGTGACGAATCAGTGTCAGAGTTTTTAGAATTATTTTTGCTTAAATCTCTTTGTTTATGCAGTAATGTGTTATGTTTCTTTTTACACATTCTGCAAGGCCCGAAGTGACAGGAAGAAACACGATGTCCTTGACGAAGACAATTTGAACAGTAATGGTTTTTCTTAACAACGTTGTATTTTGAATTAAGTGACATTTGTTTAAATTTGTCGCAATGGTATAACATATGACTTTCTTTACATACAACACACTTATTTTCATGTGTATTGTTCTGAGAAGACGCTAAAAAGGACCTTGTGGATTTATGGGTATCTTTATGTTGATGTTTATCGGCCTTTGCGAAGTCACTTCGACCGTACTGCATGGTTTCTAAAACGTCTGCGCGGCTACGTATGAATTCAAAGAAATCTTCACAAGACGGAGAGTCATCAAATGTATTTCGACGTTCTTCCCATTTACGACATGTGGCGCCATCTAGTTTTGAAGTCATGATATAAATGAGTAAAGTGTTCCAAGTGTCTACTGGTTCTTCTAATTGTTTCAATGAACGAACATTTTTTGTATAATAATCGATCATGTAGCGTAATGATTTGTGAGATTCCTTCAAGATTTGATCGAAATTAAATAAAGCCTTAACATGATTATTTACTAATATTCTTTTATTATTATAACGATTGCACAGCAAATCCCACGCAATTTTGTAATTTGCAGAAGTAAAGTTTACTGAATTAATGACCACTCTTGCACCACCATCAAGCGAATTTCGAAGATAATGAAATTTGTTGATGAGAGGAATGGATTTGTTGTTGTGTATAAGCGATTCGTAAGTATCTCGGAATTCGAGCCACTTCAAGTGATTACCGTCAAATGTAGGTAGATTAATCGTTGGCAATTTTATATTACTCAAACTCATGTTTACGCTTGCATTAGAGTTATGAATATCACTTGATTCATCTTCATTACGACGCCTATTACACGACGCTATAATATTCTGTGCTATGGAAATTTGCTTACACATCGATGACTCGATTTCATCGCGTTGAATGATTTCGGCATCGATAGTATCAGCTGACAATATTTCAATTTGTGCTTGAATTTCATCGAATGTTGTGAATAATTCTTGAAATCTTGTCAACTTCAACTGCAATTCGTTATATGTTATGTTATCAATTTGTTCAATTTTAATTTCTTTTAATACATTAAGGTACTTTGTAAACAGAGTGATTCTCGATTTAATTGAACCTCTTTGCGCAATTAATTGCTTATATTCAGACGGCATATTGCCTAGCGTGAATATGCACTTTTCTGAGAAATAAACCAGTAACAAATATATTATTTACTAACAGCTGGAGAGAATAAAGAGTCAAACAAAAAATTAAAATGTATTTCAAACCGTGTTAGCCCGCCTGCACTATACTGCAAGGCGGGTAATTAACGCTGCCGCTGCGCAGCTGACCTTTGTACTCGCACCGTATTTTCGAAGAAATTCCGGAAGCATGCGGTAGGCAAGCGAAACCTGGAAAATGCGATTAACTAAGGTAAGCAAAGCGTAAGAAAGAAATGATACTAGTGCACGAATAAAATAATGAAACGTGCGTGAAGCGTAATTGTAAAAGACGGCGGATATTGTAGCAATATAGCGGATATTTATGAATTGCGGAAGTTGCGTGCTGTAGCGGATATTTATAAATTGTTCGCTCTTAGCAGCGAGTAGACAATCTACGGCTGATTTGCGCCTAGATAGATTGCTCGCTTAAATGTAGCGATAGACAATTTATTAATATTGTAGCAATATAGCAGGTATTTGCAAATTGTTCGCTCGTAGCAGCGAGTAGACAATCTACGGCTGATTTGCGCCTAGATAGATTGCTCGCCTAAATTTAGCGATAGACAATTTAATTTATATTGTATGAGTATAGCAGACTCTTGTAAATTGTTCGCTCGTAGCAGCGAGTAGACAATCTACGGCTAATTCACCTAGGTAGATTGCTCGCTTAAATGTAGCGATAGACAACTTACTTATATTGGCTATTGTTTTATACTTTACAATATGATCAAGAAAAATGAATTGAAATCGAATTCAATTCTTTGATTTACAATATGAAATAGTACAGCAATGTAAACAAAATGATTCGAACCTTGGCCCGACTACTACTTTATTTTATTAATTTATAGTAGGTAGTTGCATAATTATTAACTTGAAAAAAGCAATTGCAATAATTGTTTGATATTTACCTATGCACGGTACGTAACGTAGTTACAAGCGAAATTAAACACAATTTACACAAATCGAAGCAACGACAACTTGAAAAAACTTTAAATGCGATTATATTTTTACGTAATAATATACTAAAATCGGTCGTACTTCCCTGTTTTGGTTAACCAAATCACCATAATTCTGATCCACGCTCGTAGTGTTTTCGTACTCGTAGACAGGTTGTTGAATAATTTCCTCAAGTAATTTTGCAGATAGTCAGGTAGCCGGTAGCCACACTCGTCGCATCAAAGGTTGTCCAAAAATGGCTGTCGTCGTTAACTTGCACTTCTTTGTTGAACGCGTCGATTCAATTCAACCGACAGTATCACGTCGTGGTCTCCAAAATGTTGGCGATATTGTTCTGACTCCAAAATAATAAAATGCGTGTTCCTTAGATTTTTGTAGTTTAATAGTTTATAAATACAAGTTAACGGTAAAACAATATAATTTTATAAATAGAACAACTGTGTGACGCTAGTGTTCGTTAGAGGTCGAATCCAGCAACTGTCTTCGTGGACGAACGCGCGCCCCGCGCGCTCCGCACCCTGCCCCGCTGCGGTACTACTGGTTTTCACTGGCGGCGGTGGTATCATTGTTAACATATAAATTAAAAATAATGTCGGGGACAAAATACTACCTTGGGGTATTCCAAAAGTACCTACTACTTTTTATCTCAGAACTAGTGTACTGACCTATTTTAACACATTGATAGCGGTCGCTAAGATAATCAGTGAATAAAGAAAGTTGCCCTCCTCTTATACCAAGTGTTTCAAGCTTGTGTAATAATATAGAACAAGAAATAGTGTCGAAGGCCTTGGCGAGGTCCAGAAAGATCCCTATAGTGTGCAAGCCATTATCTAAATTAGTACTTATATACTCTGTCAGCCTGTGAACTGCTTGGTTAGTTGATCTGTTGGTTCTAAATCCATATTGGTCTAAATAATCGACTATTAAATTTGTGTAATCGACCGATGATTCGAAAATGGTACTGTTGTCCTCGGTCTACCATAAATGAAACAATGTAAAATGTAGGTAGGTACTTAATTATAATAACTTCGAACACAGTTAACTCATAATATGCTGGCATTTTTTATTTCTGGACCGAGAAGCTCTTGTTCGAGGTCACGCCGGACTAAACCCACTAAATGAAGTCTACGCTGAAACGGGAGGAAGAGGAAGAGGCCTGTTCACTTTGAAGGCTTAAAGGTGGATTATTTTTACATTTCTTAAAATAACGCGAAAAGAAACAATAATGAAAAACAACGCTTTTAAATAACTCATAATATTTATTTTATATTTTTGCACCTACATAGAACAGTAGACATAACAATTAACATAAATATTAATTATTAATCAATTATTATGTAGGTACCTATATATATGTGTTTTGTGTGTAATTTTTTGCATATGATATATGTTATAATCAATTATTAAAAGTAAAAAATCTAGCTAAGGCAACTCTTATAATCGGCTAGTTTTACGAACTACAGTAGAAAATGTAAAAACTGATTTGATGAAAACAAAAAACAACGTGTACCTAAGTACATAATATTAATATGAGAAGATAACAGCGTAAATGTTATGAGTGGCGGCTGTCATGAACCTGAACTAATTCTAAGACAGAAGTATAAAAGTTAATACTTATTTTATATCCGTGAGCATAACAAGGTTACATTTAAATTGATTAGTTTCTATTGTGCCCTGACCGCTCTGAACTGTGCAACAAGTTAGAATCCAAATAGTCAATAACATTGTATAAATGTAATAAACTCACGAAAATCTCTCAATAAGGCACCGGGCAGTCATGAAGGCAGTGGCAATGTCCAGGGATAGGTCACTCTCTAAACCATCTTCCCAAACTATGGTTCAGTGCAAAGCGGCCCTACACACAATTTTGTACATAATATTGTCCAACTTGTTGTCTTATATGAATATTATTTTCTCGCGGCTCATTGAAGCCGCGAGAAAATGAACAGACAAAAATTAGTAGTTATCTCTAGAGTTACGGTGCGGCGGACGCTATTTGTAATTTTATTATTTTTAGGAACTTCCTACATACTGTAACTCTTTGATAGTTTAATTCTACATCAAGTCATGTTTATATTTAGCAAGGCTTATTTTAATTTTTTTGACAATAGTTTGCGATACTTGAATATTTTATTGTTTAAAAATGTCATGCTGATGTTACGTGAAGACGACAAGTCAGCACGAAATAACATAAACCTGTTGAAGGCACGATTCTATTTGTTTTTGCTGTTAACAAACAGATCAGGGTACTTACAATAACAATTGTCATTTAATACATTCAGGGGTTGTGAAGCAAATACTCGATTAACAAGTTCCTGTCCTGAATTTTACAAATAGATGTTTGCTCACCGTTTACAAAAGTTAAGATTGACTTAATAAGCCCAGAAACCATTGGCTGAAAGTTCTTTTTTTAAAGAAGAAATTAAAACATCTCTAAAGAAATAAAAATATTGCATGGAGTCGCCACGCAACAGGTAAAAAGCTTATGCATAACACGTGATTTCTCAGATTGTGGGAATCAAACACAAATCAAGGAAAAATGTGGGAACGATGTTGTTAGTAACATCCAACTTGACATTACACAGATGACACAAAAATGTGGCAATATATTTCACAAGTACTATTCAATTATTCAGCAATATAAATACTAGTAGATATATACTAAAATGTATAATATTTAGCAATTGATTCATCACAGAAAACTGTGATTACAATAAATAAAATACATAATTATTTTATAATTAACAAGTAAATAATGTATTCAGCGTGCGTGAATGATACTGCAAATATATCTAAAATTACATTATTGTTTTCTGTAAACTACATATTATCCCTTCGTAGGAACGTGGATCCACGCGGGACATAAAGCTTTTTTAAATTGTTTTGTAATGACTTTTCAATTTAACTAGTTAACAATGTGTAACACTAATTTTTTATCCCAATATGTGCAACTACCTCATACTAAAAAGATGCTATTACAATGGTTGGTAGTTGTCATAAAATATTGGAACAGTCAATTATGTTAACGATATGCGAAATGGTAACACCATCAGGCTAGGCGCAAACGGTCCAACGGCCACAGCCACCGGTAGGTAGGCCAACGGCAAGCAGTTCTCATGTGTTTCAAATATATTGCAAGGATTCTCTACAGCGGTACTCAAGACGGCAGCGATAGTTTGTTGTGGCCGGTAGCTCGTTTGACCTCATCCTTAAACAGCACATTAATATATATATAGCTTAAACTACATTAATTTTGCTAAAAATATACACGTAAAGCGGTCTGAAACATAATCCAATCAAACACAAATAATATGAAATTGACGTAATTAATGGTAATAGTTAAGTTTATCACAATTCAAAACAAATTTGTGACTTATCTATGATTATCATATATCCCAAACAAAGACCACCAATATTGTACATAAAATCATGCAATATGACACATGACTATAACCACACCACAAAACCCTAAAATGAAAAAAGAAACTCTCCGCTGGTCGGAATTTAAATAAAATAATTGTGGCATACCACAAGGAGCTATTGTATCCCTATTACTTTAAATAATTTACATCAACGATATTCCAGAGGCGATAAGCAAAGATTGCATATATCATAGTGTCATCCACTACAACCAAACTCTTCATTCAACCAAATATGATAAAAAAAAAATGTCTAGAAATACAATACAATATTCGACACACAATTCACACATACTTAAATGAAATGGACATTCATTATAAAGATTCTCACTAGACCTTGTATTCTTAGGTATAACAGTTGATAAAAATTGCAATTGAAAAGCGCAAAAATAGATTATTTGTATTTTTCTTTACTTACCCCATGGTAAGTAAAGAAAAATACAAAGAAGTATGGATAATAACCATTTATTATCCATACTTCTTACGGCATTGTCATATGGAGAACTCAGTACATAGTCATTTGTGAAGTCAGTTTTTAAAGAGCAGTATCTATCTCTGCAGATTTTTATTAAGAGAAACAATAATTTATTCGAGATTAACACTGACAGACCAAATAGCCGTATAGAGCATAAAGATAAGACTTCTGCTGCCACGAATAATACTTAAATTATTTAAGAAAAATATGTACTGCATGTTGATTATTATTTACAATTATTTACCAAATAGTTTACAAGACTTACTAATGAAAATGTTTAAAAAAATATTTTTCAACCTAAACATTTATAAAAAAAGCATATATACGGTCGAATTGAGTAACCTCCTCTTTTTTGAAGTTGGTTAAAAAGATATACCATTATACTACGTAGAAGACAAGTCAATAGAATCTGCAATTTGTAAATTGGATTAATTGATATCGCTGATTGTGAATATATTTTAGGCATGTTATGGCAGGATATTTTGAAATATACCTTATGTACCATATTCTAACAAATAAATATTTTGATTGATTGATTTGAAAAGACAGGGGAGTTACACTTTTACTTTGCTTTTACCCACTTATCTTAATTAAATATCAGAAAACAATACACAACACAACACAACACAAACACACACACACACACATCAGTTATAAATATTGTACTTTCATGGTCAAGCTAATAAAAATATAATATTATTGTTGGTTCTTTCTATAAAAAAATATAATTATTTATAGAGAGAAATACTTAATACAATATATTTTATAATTGGAAAAACCTCGCAGAAAAACACAAGAGTTTAATGTTAATTGTTATTTCATGCTTTAATATACACTCTACTCTAAAATCAAAACTAACTATATTTTTTGTATAATTTCTATAAATTTTGTTTAGTTGTTAAGTTACATAACAGACAATCTTTCTGCTCAGCCTATAGAGGTCCACAGCTGGACAGAGGCCTCCCCCAAGGCTTTTATTCCATTCAGAAAATATGGATCATGGAAAAACTTGAAATACACCAGCCATTGGTTTGATAACAATTACCAAAAACATTTTCAATAGAAATCTGTACATAGAAAGTAGTCTGTACCCTCTTGGATAGCAAAAATACAATCCCAAACAAACCTACACAGCTTGCTATTGCTGAAGAGCCCAGTCTAACAAGAAATGTTTCATAACACATCAACTTGGGTATTGATGACTGCTTGTAGATATGAAACAAGCATATAAGGTATTATCTGATTTCAGAAAAGATCTGATAAATATATTTACAAGAAGCCTTACCTAATAGCGAACAATTTGTTGTCAACTTTCAATATTTCTTCTAATTAATTCTGTCACTTGAATAAGAACTGAGCATATTTGTATAAATTACCTTTTTTGATAAGGTTTGGTGTTACTGTTGATATCTTTTCATCTTTCTTTCCATTTTTTTCTTTTTCTTTTCATCTTGTTCTGTGTCTTGTGGGGCCTCTTGGAAGAACCAGGGTCCAAGCACATTGGTCCAAAGCAGCCAGAATGCTCGCGCAGGTAAAAGTAGCAGCAACAGCCAGAAGTAGTTTGATACTGCAGCGAGGACATGTGTTATTGATGATAGAATAATAATGTCTTTTACATGTCTGAAACAGAAATTAAAGCATTGACATAAGTGACAACTTATTATAATAAAATAAAATATTTTGTTGACCATCAGAAATTGTGTTTATTAACATAAACACTGCATAATCCTTTAGCTCTGCTTATCTACATTGTGATTGTCTTGAGGTGAACACATTTTTTTTACATACCAAGGATGTTACTGAAAAAATAATTAGTTTTTTAATAATTCTTAAAAAAAGGATATCAAATGTTGTAGGTAAAACTACAATACTTTTACGATACCTACATAGTAATAAAAGCTGTATAAACTTAAGACACATGCCCATTTCCTAAAAGTTACATACACATACACATTTATTAAAAATCTGCCACAACATATGCATAAAACATTCTAAATAACAAAAGTGGGCCATAATCCCTCATAAACACTGCTTAAAGTTAAATAGTGATTAGCGATTTATTAACCATACATTTTTGACCTTTTAACATCACTTAATTTAAATCATCCTTTATAAATAAACACCACAGTGTTTAAGAGGTTTATTCATAAACAATAAATGAAAGAAAACCCTGTCGACCCGTAAGGCTAATAAAGGTTAGGTAAACACATGACCAAATAAAATATGAAATTTTACATAATCATCATAGTAACAATAGTACTAATTACTTTTGAAATTAAATTAATATCAACTTCACACGTACATGTATTAAGTTACCTCTACCTGTATATCTAATATATAAAATTCTCATGTCACGGTGTTCGACATTAAACTCCTCCGAAACGGCTCGACCGATTTTCATGAAATTTTTTGTGCTTATCCGGTATCTATGAGAATCGGCCAACATCTATTTTTCATCCCCCTAAATGTTAGAGGTAAGTCCACCCCTAAATTTTTTTTTTATTTTTTAGACAAAATTTTTAATTTCTATTTTTTTATGATACAACATACAAAAATACATACAATCCCCAATTTTCACCCTTCTACGATCAACCCTTATTTTTTAATAGCCATTTTAGTAATTTAATCTATTATTTATATGGCAAAACAACTTTTGCTGGTCAGCTAGTATTCTATAATATTATGTGTTTTTCTGGTGTACACAACACATGTTTTGTTTTTGTGGTGTATATCATCATCATCTCAGCCACATGAAGTCCACTGCTGCACCTAGGCCTCCCCCAAGGATTTTCAAAAAGAATGGATGGTTGCGGTCTGCATCCAGCACTTTCCTGCGATTTTGGCCAGATCATCCAACCACCTAGTCGCTGCCGCGATTGTCGGTACATGGTCGCCTTTTTTTATTTATTGTAGTATATATAAATCTCCAAATCCAACATAAGTGAGATAGTAAGAGGGATGGTGTAAGTATAGATTACATCATTGCGTGGTAAATAATTTAAACATATTTCTGTGCAATGTAATGTTATGGGACAACATTGTATCTTGATTGCATTGCTTGAAAAATGGACAACAAATTTGGCATCACAAAGTGATAACGAGTATAATATGAATTAATAATACTTTATTTGTTTATCATTCTGTAAATACATTATACTACTATATACACATACTAGAGTTTGATACTTACTCGCCCATGCCCCCCTCCATATTCAAATCAAGGCCAGGATCAAGAAGTTGACCATTTTCTGCATATGTAGCACAGCTAATGTATCTCATCATTTGGTAGCACCCAAGATATATTGATAAAATAAGTATGTTTAAGAACTGGAAAGGAAATATAAGTAATGTATGAGTTTACAAAAATAATACTGAGCTCCTGCAATGTTCTACTATAGTTTACTAGTGGATTCAGCAGGTGACCTATACAACCAAATTCAATGGTGTTTTTAAATGAATAATAAGTTTATTGAACAAAAACATACATAGACAGAACTGTACATTCATGATGGGCCCTTAGTTTTGAGTATTGGTCATTCAAATTGGTCCAGCCATTTAGGTGACAAACACATGTACAGAGTAACTATATATATTAGAATTAGGCAATATACTTACAATAATTCCAGTGGTTAAATTCTCCCAAAAAAAGCCAACAGAGACAACTCCGTAAACTGCAATAGCTCCAAGTGCCATGATACGGTAAAAGCTAATAGTCGCCACATTTTCCATCAATATTTGTTTTGCACCTTTGGTAGGTGCTTTTCCTTTTGGAGGCTGTAATAGATGTTTTTTTTAATAATAATGTATATCTGTAAAAGGGCCTGCTTTTATGAGGATTAAATTCATTCCTCTTCTACCTCTCCAGGTGTCATTTTACTTATGGCTACCATAACAATTGTCTCTTTAAGGCTCCCCATTAACATTCAATGCTATTTCTTCAATCCATCCTTCTACAATAATAGCCCAAAAATAAAAGATGAAGTCCAGGTTAAAAACGATACAGTAGTCTACGTGTATAAATTTTATTAATGCAAATGTAGTGAAATATTCATTCAATGCGCATGCTGCAATTTCATGACCACCTGCAGTAACCAGTCTCGTCTTGTATAAGGAGCTTTCTGTTAAATATTGGTTATTGCAAATATTGAGTTCATCGTAAGTATTTGATTTGGATGTTGAGGTTTTCAGAGGTTCATTGAATAATTAAATGTTTTCCAATATAATGCTGAATCATCTGAAATATTATACTAAATAAATTACTTACTGGGGCCATTCTTGTGTTATTTCAAATACGACGTAAAGGGATTTTTAATGTAAACGAATTAATCAATTCTAATGAAAATTTTTAGCAAAATAACAAAATCATATACGAAGACGTAGAACCGTGCCAGTGGAGATCTTTTGGTTTTATCATTTCGGTTCGTGCTTCGTTAAGCGGAGTGCGGACGTCGACGGTGATGACGTAGAATACTCTGTGACGTGATGACATTTTTGTTTTTTTAGTCTCTCTTTGACATTTAGTCTTTTTATACTCAATGGCAAGAGGTATTTTGTGAAAAAAATAAAACAGCTTAATTAATGTAACAAGAATAACCAAAGTAAAATGGGGTAATGTGGTAATCTTAGTACATGAAACCATCTGACTAAGTGACTACTATTTATTGTAAGGTATGTAAGGAATTAATGATTTCTTCTGTGTTCATCATCCGGAGAAATTCATTGACATGTGTTCGGTCAAAAGTATTAGATGGCGTTGGAAGACAGGTGTTGTGACAGACTACACATACGAATTTATGCTTGGACTGTATAACCAATCACAATTCCGATTGGATGTAGGTAAGTATGCAGTAGGATGTAAGTATATATCCTGAATGAAAGAGAGTTATCTTGTTACTTATTCTAAGTCTACAATATAAATATCTCTGTCTTTAAAGTCATGAAAATAAATGAGGGCGCTGCGGTCTTGCATATAGCAACCCTGTTGACTATACTGAAATCATGAGTTTTGGCGGGAAAGCCAAGCTGAGTGTCACGCTTATTTTTTATTGGACTTTTCAAATTAATTATAGTGTTGTTTACTAAATAAAAGCGCGTGATTTATGTAGTAAAAAGTGCATATAGTGAATAAATTATAAAGAACATTGAAATATTTTAGCATAGTGGTCACATCGGGACTATAGGTACCCCAAACCCCTCCTAGTCGGCTTACGCGGAAAACGAAAGGAGATAGGTTAGGTTAAATTAAGATATAGCCACGCCTGCGGTGTCACAGGTGGGAACCGCATCCAGCGCCTGGGCCTGGAGGTGACCCTTGACAAATCTATATATATATATATATATATTTTTTTTTTTTCATTTCGGTTTCGCATAAACAAAAAATAACGTTGTATACTTACGTTACACATTCGTTACATTTTATTACATCATGGTCAACCTGCTAAGCTTGTTGTAGGGAATTTGTATTCCGCGGCGCTCAACTTTCCGCGGCGCTCAACTGCAGCCTATGTTCGGCTGCAGGGAAGCCAGCGGGACACCGAGTGGGCGGAGGGGCCTGTGGCGCGCCCGTCAGCAAGAAGGCCACCAAGAAGAAGAAGAGGAGCTCTAAGCCTGCCGGGGAAATCTCGCCTCCCCCGCAGGCTAACAGCTCCGCGGCTGACTCCCGGCCCAGGACCGTTGCCGAGGGAATTGAGTGTCAATAATGGCACAACTCCGTTTCCTCCAGGGCAACATCAATCACTACGCCAGAGCTCAGGATCTTTTGTTCCAGAGCATGGCGCAGTGGTCGATCCAAGTGGCTGTGGTCGCCGAGCCGTATTTCATCCCCGCCCGTGATGACTGGCTGGGATGCATTGACGGCTCGGTGGCCATTATTGGCGGGACTCTGATCGACCCGTCTCGGAGCCGCGGCTGGGTTGCTGCGGTTTCGGGGGGCATCGTCATCGTGGGGGCGTATTTCTCCCCCAACAAGAGTCTCGCCGACTTTGAGGGGTTCCTTGTCGAGTTGGGCACCGTCGTAGGCCGCTATCACCCTCGTCCCGTTCTGGTGCTCGGGGATCTCAATGCCAAGTCATCGGCGTGGGGATCTCCGGTCACTGACCCTCGGGGCGAGGTGCTAGCGGAGTGGGTAGTGGCGACCGGCCTGGTCGTCCTGAATCGGGGTTCGGTATACACGTGCGTGCGGCAGCGGGGCGGGTCGATAGTAGACGTTACTTTCGCTAGCCCCTCTGTCGCCAGCCGTGTCCATGACTGGCGTGTCGCCGTGGAGGTGGAGACGCTGTCGGACCATCGGTATATCCGGTTCGACGTCTCCGCCCAGACCACGAGCGGCCGCCAACCAAGAGCCCCGATTAACGACGGCCCGCGCTGGGCGCTTAAGCGCCTCGACAGGGAACTACTCGAGGAAGCTGCCATAGTCCAGTCCTGGATTTGGGAGTCGGCGACGGACGGCCCCGTCGACGTCGAAGCGGAGGCGCTGCGGTTTCCCGGGGCGATGACGCAGATCTGCGACGCGTCCATGCCCCGCATCCGCCAACAGTCCGCAAGGCGCAACGTGTACTGGTGGAACGACGACATTGCGCGGTTGCGCGTCGAGTGCGTCGCGGCTCGCCGCCAGTAGCTACCGGAGACGACGTCGACGGGATCCCGTCGAGGAGGCCGCGCGGTATGGGGTGTACCGCGGCTCAGGAGACTTTGTGGCTGGCCATCGGCGACTCCAAGTCGCGGGCCAGGGAAGAGCTGCTGGGGTCCCTAGATCGGGACCCGTGGGGGCGCCCTTACCGTTGGGTACGGGGCAAGTTGCGTCCCTGGGCGCCCCCACTGGTGCAAAGTATGCACCCCCAGCTGCTGGAGGCGGTGGTATCCACCCTCTTCCCTGAGCGGGCGGGACATGTTCCCCCGGCGATGGTTTCACCCTCAGTCACGGACTCTCCAGAAGAAGAGGGCACCGATGTCCCCACGGTGACGCAAGCAGAGACGGGAGCGGCCGTGTCGCGGCTCCGGGCCAAGAATAAAGCGCCCGGACCCGACGGAGTTCCTGGCCGAGTTCTCGTCACGGCTAAATAAAACCCACCAGTTTTTCTTCACTTGTCTATGCGATGGCCAGGGCCACGGTTTCTTTTTTAACCAACCCGCGACATTGTCTTCTTCGTTGACCGCTACACGATGTGCTGACATCTCTTTGAGGCGCGCGTAAAACACAACGCGCCGTCGACTCGGGCCTGGTCCTTACCAGGCGGCGAGCGGCCCACTGCTTACCGCCCGCAGGCCTCAGGGCGTCTCCTGCGACGGCTAGTGGCGTGAGGGCGCTGGGATTGCCGCACGGGATTACTTCAGAGAGTTGTACAAAGTAATTGATTAAAGAAAACAGTGCTTTGTCTCCCAGATACGTAGAGGAGATTTTAAATGACCATTGGTTCTTTCCTGGTGAATAAAAATGGATGTGCCCCCCACATCCATTTTTATGCAAGATAATGCACGACCACATAGTGCACATTTAGTCAACGCACATATTTAAGACGTCGGTATCGAAGTTCGGCGAGTTTGGAACATGCGTTAAACAACGCTCTCCAGCTGCAGCTACTTTACGTAACTAAAGGAATGTGCTAGTGGAAGAATGGTCAGATAGACCAAAACCGTATTTAAAAATTTGTTTTATGTCAGAAAAGCTCTTTTTGCATATTATTAAATGTGTTATCTATTTTTGTAGTTGAAAGTTAGAAGTTTCTTTTTATTTTTATTTTTTTAGTATTCGTTAAATGAACTCCTTGTCTGTCTATGTTGTTTATGTTTTGACAAGACGTCGCGTTGTATAAAATAATAATGTCTTGTTTTTAATACCTAAGTTTTAAAGTTCAATAAAACCAAGTTTCCTTTGGTTTTGTCTTTCTCTTGCATCCGTATTCAAATAAAATTATTGAGACTACAAACATGTTATGTACCTATTATATATTATAATTATTGCGGCCCATTGTACTTAGTTATTCCATATAAAGTGAAGGATAAAAGATCAAAAGTTATTTTAAAAATGTTTGCTTTGTTTAAACGCTGTGCCTGCAGTCCTTAATAACTTATTTATTTTCCTACATTTAGATTATGATTATAATAAAAATGACTCGTACATTAGTATGTAACATTCTCTGTTATGTCTACAAAAATGATCAAAAATCAAATATGCATATTTCATCCACATATTATAGTCTGTATGTTATTTGGCTCTATTGTTTCTTTACGTCAAACGTAATGAACTACCTTTAATACATATGATAAACTGGTTGTTACGAAATCTGCTGCTAACTATGGTACCTATATCACTTGCTAAAAAGTAACTGCGCGACTGCGCAAGTTTACGCGCGGTAGTTCACTTTCTTTGTTATGTAATGTGCTGTTGTGTGTGTGTGTGTGTGTGTGTGTGTGTGCGTTACACATTTATTATTCCAAGTTCAGAATCATAATATCAAAGTAGGTAGGCCGTAGGTATGTATTATCAACTACGAACGAACCGTAAGTAGAGGTACTGAGTAGGTAGGTACCTATTTACTATATTTAAAATTTATTTATTTATAACTACATGTTAAATTTCTAACAATACATACAATAAATACTTCACTCGACCATATCATTATTTCCAAAAAAAGTCAATAGGTATAAAGTCAGTAGGTAATACGAGTATGTATGCCATCCATCCTACTCGTATCATAACCTTCTGTTTAAATGTCTGACTAATGAGTTGGGATAACGAAGCGATGGACTGAAATGGTATTTAGGTACTTCTGGAACTTTTTAAAGTTCAGTCTTTCATCTAGATAAATAATGGCTTTGAATTCAGAAATTAGTATAAATGCTGATTCCATTTAATAAAAGCCAGTTTTATCGAAGCAAATACCTATAAAATATATAAAGATATCTTAAATATGAAAACCTAGGTACCTAGTAAGCAGGTATGAACAATGTACATCCCTAGTAAGAAAAAGAGGTGTTATTGTGTGTGAATAAGCTTACATTAAAGTTCTAACTACTCGTTAGATGTATGTCTCATTGAAATATATGTTTTTATACAACTTTAATTCCTTCAAAGTAAATATCTATTTGCGCGACAAAATCAAAATTTTATAACTTTTGCAATAGTGCTACGTAGTTGCTCTGAAATAAACTTAACTGGCATTAAAATAACGTTGGTATTTATTTAACTTAAATATCGTCATTTTGAAACAAAATCATATAGGGAACTAAATATTTTCAAATTGCTCCATGAGTAGTTAATTAAATTGGTGACAAAAATAAATAAAATGAAATAGCTACTTACGCAGAAAATATATAAGTTCTGTCATAGACAACATATTGGAGTATGTAATTCATAAGTTGAAGCAACTGTTACTCGTACTGATGAGATATTTGGTTCATCGAGTTTTACAAAAAGCCCCCGAGCTCAGAGCACAGCGCACGGGTATGACTGACAATAATTAGGTGGGTATTTCTACTCTTTTTTAAATTTTCGCAATCGTTGATGGTAAAGCGCGCTAGTTTATTAAGAGCCTATTTATTATAGCCATGAAGACACTCAAATTGTAGTCCGACGGGAATACCGTCGCTGGCAAATTGTTCCAGTCCCTGGATCATCATCTTTATCATCATCTCAGTGTTAATTCCAGTCCCATCCGAAACTTTTTCAGCTTTAGAGTCTGGGGTCCGATTTATTAGTCTAACTGCTGATTTGGCTAAACTTCGATATTTTCCGTGAAGCGACTGCCGTAGCATTGCAGTTAGACCAATTGTTGGACTTTTGGGGGCTCTAACAACCCGTACAAACTGCCATTAGATGTTCGTATGGCAACCGGGACCTACAGCTTAACGTGCTTTCCGAGGCGCGGCCAGACCAGTGCAAATATTCTTATTCATGCATACTTACAAATATTTGCACTGTATGGGGATCGAACCCGCGCCTCCTTGCTTAACGGCCGCGTTCGATACCGTTACGCCCGCGCCACGGACTCTGTCCCTCGATATACGCGGTACAAAAGACGAACCGAAACGTTTCGTCCGGATCGTAATGGTATAAACAACGTAAGGGTGGAAGCTCGCTGTACGACGGGTCGTCCGATGGTGGAACGGAGATGTGGTAATTAAATCATGCAATTCCCTCGCACACTCACCAAAAGGCACCATATAGAACACCGAAAGGCTGGCTACTTTGTGTCTGTGCTCCAGGCCTTCAGTTTTCAGGAATCCCAGAGACAGGTGCACGAAGGTCGGTGTTAATAGAAAGAGTTAGAGATTCGAACTACACGTGGAAAGTACGAAAAAATGTTTTGATTTGAGCCCCACCGTGATTAGTGAGATAGGGTCGTAAAGTGGAATGATAACCAGACAATTTCAAGTATTTATCAAAATGTATTTATAGAGCTGTCCTTAAAGTTATGTTCTCTCTTCCACGGAGATATTCAACTGTGCAGCTCAAATCCAACTGCAAGGTCCTCTCTGTTAGACAACTTTATGTGCTCCTGTGTGTCCTACGCAAACACTCAGCACGTCCCTCAAAGGAAGCGACTGCACAACTCGAGCACAATGTTTATCCTCCTGTTTGCCATAGAACCTTTGATAAACTTCAATATTACATGTTATAAGCACTATCATGTACAACTTTTTAAACAAAAAAATCAAAAAAATTCGTGCTTTAAATACCAATGCAAAACTTTACTTAGAGACAAATCTTATAACACTAAATTATAATAACACTGAGGATATTCTGCTGGGAATATAACAGTGGTGTTGCTTTAATTAAATATTCATCTATGTAAGGTATGCATAGGCTACACATTATAATATATTAAAAAAGTTTCTACGGCTAAATAAATTTTGCACGTCCATATCTGCGGACCGGTTGCTATATCCTGCAAGTGTTTATCTACGTAGATATAGTACGTTATGCGTTATTCTGTCTCATTTTGGGCCCGCGCCTAGTATCTACCGGGAACTGTGTAGTGCGCTGCAATAATTTTTAAGTGTAAAAATGATTAGATTCGATTACTTACTTACTTCTTCTAAACAAACTATGTTCAGGTTTCGTAGAAAGAAAAATAACGTTGTATAAAATAATGTTTACAACGACATATTATGTCTTACTATTAAATAATGTTTACAACGACATATTATGTCTTACTATTAAATAATGTTTACAACGACATATTATGTCTTACTATTAAATAATGTTTACAACGACATATTATGTCTTACTATTAAATAATGTTTACAATGACATATTGTGTCTTACTATTAAATAATGTTTACAACGACATATTATGTCTTACTATTAAATAATGTTTACAACGACATATTATGTCTTACTATTAAATAATGTTTACAACGACATATTATGTCTTACTATTAAATAATGTTTACAATGACATATTGTGTCTTACTATTAAATAATATTTACAACGACATATTATGACTTACTCTTAAATAATGTTTACAACGACATAATTATTATGTCTTACTATTAAATAATGTTTTTTTTTTTATTAATATATAAACCAGCGCTTGACCGCAATCCCGCCTGATGGCAAGCAGTGACGCAATCGTTGATGGTAAAGCGCACTAGTTTATTAAGAGCCTATTCACTATAGCCTTGAAGACACTCAAATTGTAATTATGTCTTACTATTAAATAATATTTACAACGACATATTATGTCTTACTATTAAAGTTTGCCACTAAGTTGAATGAAATATGATGCTTATTTTTTAATTTGAAAACTTGTGCTCTCCGTATGTTCCTATTTCATTTTGGTCCAGTTATGAAATTGACATCCATAAAAATAAGTCTTAAATTTCCATTATGTATGTTGGCGACAAATAGACGAATCACCGATTTAAATGATTGTTTTTTAATGTGAAAGGTACTTTCAGTTTGGTCCCATAAAATTGTATCAAAATCGGTTCAGTAGTTTGGTTTTTAAACCAAAATTACGGCCAAAAATTCAAGTAAACCAAATTGCATCGTGTGGTTGCTAACCTTTTCCCAGTGTTTTGGGGTCTTCATCCAGCAGTAACACACTATCACTAGCAATGGGTTTCATTTTGACAGTTCACACAGACAACATTCGTTGTGTTATATACGTTGTTGAGCAGACATGATTTCCTAACATTTAGAGCAATGGATTAGCAATTGGCTTCTAAATGATTCCAATTTATAATAACAGTGTGTTACGCAATTAGGGTGCAGTCCACCAGATGCAGCAAGCTGTGGGTTTAGCACAAAGTTATATGAAGTAAGTAGTTGGCTGTGAGCGGTGGGTGTGTAACCACAAAGCAAAAAACAACAACCAGTTTCAAAAAACTTAGAGGGATGTTTTGAATGTTTATTATTTTCATAAATCACACACACAGACACAATGCTTGTTATTGCAAAGTGGAAACAAACATTTTCAATGTGCCTTTAGGTGTATTTCGTTCAACATAAGTTTTTGCCAGAAACATGAATCCAACTCATGCATACATAATACCAACATGGGTCTGAACCTATATATATGTTTAGCCGGTTATAATAATTCCGTTTGTTATGTAATTCATACATAAATAGGTTTAATGGTTATAAAGTTACACAATTCGAAACTATATAAATGTGGGGCCCTCAGGCTTACAAGGTTGGTTAAACGTGATGTATATATGTACCTACTTTCTCTGCACAGTCGTTAGGTACTTATTCCATGATACAAATGTATATGCGAGTAATAAGTATCATACTACTATACTTAGGTATTTCCGTATATAAAGAAATCTCCATTAGAAAAAACATAGGTTCTCGAAATCATAGATATAGGAAAGAACCGGATAATTGTTTTTCCGACAACAACCATAACTACTAGCATAAAACAAAACCTTCTGTCAGGTATTTTTATACTCGATACAGCGGCTTATTAATAGAGTCGAATGAATTTATTCGCTTGAAAAGTACGAATAGTTAGGTAGGTACTGTTAGACAGTCTCTCAGAAACGGTTCGCCCGTGTAGCTCGAGTATATTCGTGCAGCCCCTAATCGACGAACACATTTTTGTCAAATGATTGCGACTAGTTGGGATCACTTGGGATTGGAACCCAACTAGTCGACTAATGCCTCAGTCGATAGAACGTAATCTGTTGATTGATTTCGGCACAATTTCGATTTATGTCAGTTGGATTTAATGGAGATGGTATATCTATATGACAGTGTTTAAGATTCGTGTAAAACTGTTTAGAACTGACCCTTAAAACGAATTTATAGTACCTACATGTAGGTAATTCAGAGTATATACAGTACCACCTAGGTAGTTTAGAGCATGTAGTAGACCAATTTACCCCTTACATGATTGTTATTGAATGTTGACTGTTCCAAATTTCAACTAGCAATTTGGCTCAAACGAAATACAAATTTTTGGAATGTAATGCAATTTTTTTCCGTAGTTATATTTGACTTTGACAAACTGCGTCTCGATCTATTATTCGGCCCTTTACTATGGCGTTCGTGTTTGATGTGCCAACATTGCCAACCATAATATTCACGTATTGTTAATGTGAACAACGGTGCCATTAGGTACGTTCCACACTATCTTATTTCAGAACATACATATAATTAAACCGTAAATACAATTAATGAAACAATAGTGGCTTTGTTTATATAATCATGATATAAACGCGGTTTCTTTTATAATGTTTTAGCATTTGGCCATTTTTTGTGAGATAAGGTGTAATAACTTTATGAATGAATAGTGTGCGAAGGCAAAATATGAAGGTGCAAAATTTTAAACAATAGGTTTTGCATACGTGAATAGGTACATATATTTACAAACAGCTATGTGAACAGGTGCTTACAAACAGCTTCGCTGATGCATTCCGTAGGAAGCTTTATGATAAGATTAAATTCTAGATTTTAGAAGAACTTAGTTTAAAATAATAAATAATAAAATTGTTTATGGATACAGTAACCTTTGACTTTGTTTATACATAGCTTAATTAAATAAAGGTCGTACTAATAATGTAACCCTGACTCCTTAACTAGGTGATCCTATGACTTAGGAGTCAGAAAGTTGCGAGGCCATTTCTTTTTACAAGTTTTGTTCTGATGGCATTTCATTTCTTTTTGCAACTGGACCACCTTTTTTCCTTTCCTGTACAGTTTCCTTTCTACTTCTTAAACACCGACAATAAATGTTCATAAATCCCTCTATCTTATGAGCTTTCCTTAGTTTTCCTCTTTTTATTTTCCGGTACTCGTTGCAAAGTCCCTCTGTATCATCATAATTTAAATTATGTAGGTAGATTTACTAATAATTTTATGCATTGAATTATTTTTTTATCACAGACATATATGAATGACTTTATTAATTTTATTATATAAAAAGGATGCCAATGTTTTGTATTATCTGCTGACAAATTCCGTTTTAGTTGTGGTAACGTTTACTTTGCAGTGTTTATTTCTTTTTACTCATCGAGCACATGCTCGATGTTTTTACTAGTATCTTAGGTTTTTTTTTTTAATTACATCACTTTACTTAAATATATCGCTCTCTGAGCACGTTCTAATTCAAGAATTCTAGAGTTCGTTGCTCCACCCTATACAGTTATGCAATATATCAAAACAGAATGGACCAACAAAACATAAATTTGATTTAATAAACTTAAATTGTCGTTATTTTTATTTGTATTTATTCTCCTTGGTAAGTCATAAGCTGAGTGCGGGAACTGATCTCGATATGAATCTCTGAAGGATTCCTGTGCCTTAATACTTCCAACGTCGTTACAACGTCAATTACCTAGATGTACCTAATCCTCCCAGCTGATAGTGTCACATAAGGTTGATCAGATATGAATAGGTACTGCAGAACCGGCGTCCATTAGCTCATTATTGAGATTGAGGTACTGGCTTTTGTGCATAGTTACCTATAGCAAATGCTATACTTAGATAATAGTGTACGCGGTAAACACAAGCTGCATTAAAAACTACATACTTTTGCACTATACTGATAGAATCAACAACTGATGATTCTATCAGTATAGTGCAAACATTTCCGAGTTTATATTGAGAAATGTTTATATTTGTGATAGGCGCGTTTTGAAACTGTCATGAATGCGATGATATTATATTTTGACGAGTGAAATAACCCAAGTCATATTATTTGTTCATCAATCCATCAACAGTTTCATTGGCATTTCGTACAGGTACAAATAAATTCAATTGGACAATCGACAGCCTCCGTGGCGTAGCGGTAGCGAACGCGGCCGCTGCGGAAGGAGGCGCATGTACGATCCCCGCACAGTGCAAATATTTGTATGCATGAATATGAATATTTGCATTGGTCTGGTCGGCCCCCGGAAAGCACGCTAAGCCGTAGGTCCCGGCTGCCATACGAACATCTAGTGGCAGACGTTACGGGTTGTTGAAGCCCTCAAACGTCTAACATTTGGTTTAACTGCAAAGCTTAGATATCGCCTTCGGGTTGTGAAGGTCAGACGGCAGTCGCTTCACGAAAAATATTGAAGTTTAGCTAAAATCAGCAGTTAGACTGGTAAAGCGGACCCCAGACTCCAAAGCTGAAAAGCTACGGATGCGACTGGGCTTAACGCTGAGATGATGATAATGACTGATAGAATCATCAACTAAACCAAGACTCGCTTCAATATTTCGCCTTAACTAACATAACTTTTGCTGTCATTTTTATAATTATACCCCCTTATTCATAAATGCTGTTTAAAGTTAACTAGTGATTAGTGATTGTTTAAACATACATTTAAGACGTTTGCACGTCACTGAACTTTAACCATTGTTTATGAATAAACCCTTAAACATTGTGGTGTTTGTTCATAAAGAATGATTAAAGTTAAAAGGTCAAAAATGTATGGTGAAGGAATCGCTAATCACTAGTTACTTTAAGCAGCTCGTCTCGGCTGCTCGAGAGCATTGCCAAGATCCTGATATTATCTTTTTATTTTTTTTAATTTATCCATCTAGGAGCAAACAAAACAAGTTTTTTGTTTTCTCAAATTTCAGGATTCCGCGTCGAACTGTTGATGGGATTCAATGTATTTGATTTAGCCACAGTATACTACTTAGAGCAGGAAATGTGTATTTGAAAGGAAACGCGGAAGTCGATTCTCTTGTACCCGACCCCTTTCACCTTGGCTCCTACTTTTCGGAATGTATCTTTGGAGTGCCCCGGTCGCCTTTAGTGTTTGGTAGTTGAGATTTCCTCGAACCTAAACTATGGGCGGTTCATTGACTTCAAAGCTAAGGTGAAGCCAGTAAACTTGGCGTTATCGTCATCGTTACTGGCGGTACGACGTGTACGTAAGCACAGGTCCGTTCGTGTGTGGAGTACCGCAGCCACATTTGGTCTGCGAGGTGGGTGAAGAGCAGCCTCTTCACCCGCCTGACGACTTGGATTGGCGACCTAGATTTGGTTCAAAACGAGCGGCGAGCATCCACCCTTACGTTCTTGGCACCACTACGATCCTTACGAAGCATCGCCTTGTCTTCTATACCGCGTACATCGAGGGACTAGAATACTTTGCCAGCAGCGGTGTTTTCATCTGACTACAATTTACGTGTCTTAATGACACGTAAATTGTAGTTAGAGTTAAACTAGCGTGCTTTAACATCAACGATTGCATCACTGTTTACCATCAGGATACCAGCAAAAAAAAATATTTTGTTAACAGTACTACTACTGCGTAGAGAGTCTTATGGAATTTAAATTATCCGAAATTACGCATCTAGTTGCGTAACTAGATGCGTAATTTATTACGGATAATTTATAATCCATAAGACTCTCTGAGCTGTTATATACTCTCGTTTACTAGGTTTTTGACTCCCTATTGTTATATCTGTTCTTAAAAACTACTGAATAGAGAAGTGAGCCTGTCTTAAAATCAGTAAACAAAAATATAATCAAACAAATATCTTAGTGATGTGTTTTCCTCCATCCCTTACTGGACCCACTAGCTGTCAAAGGAAGCTCTTTACCCAGTGGCGAGAACTTATAACATGACTGTGTTACAGTAGCTGAAACTACTTAATTATAATGTAGGTATGTGAACAAAGGATTGACACTGTCTTACTGTAATGTAAGACGTGTGTACCGTACTTTAGATACGTGTGTATGTGCAATCTTAAAGGTTGTAAGTAAAATCAGATCGTACTTGAATTATAACATAACATTTATTTTATTTCATTGGTTCCGCTAATCTTATATTTAAAAACCTACAATAAAAGGTACCTAACATTAATTAGCTAATCAACAACAAAACACCTAGCACCAGTGGGTACACCAAGGGGTACAGACACCAAGCTCTCAGCGCGATCCACAACAAATATTAGATACACAAGCACTTTATATATCTACTATAAATAACATTATTAAACATTTGAGCTCTACTGTGAACTTTTTGAGAATTGGTATTGTCTTAAGAAGCTAGAACCAATCGCATCGCTGGCTTACAGTTTTCGCATGGCAATCCAAAGTACATTAAACAAATGTCATTACCTACATGCGAAGCCGCGATGTGATTGCTCCTGTGTTCCGCTCGGCCCACTATCCTGGTAGCTTCTGGCAGTCTTCACTTTCATATGGCATTATAACTAATCCGATTTCCGGATCTCTCTATAAATTACAGCTACAGAAGCTTTTCACTTGGTATAAAAATAACTTATTCGGGGAACAGCCATGACTTCAGAGATTGCTTTTGTTCCTTTGCCTGCGACGGCTGAGTCGGTGCCGCTACTACAGATATTTTCTGGCTTTCTGCAGTATTGTGGTCGGTGATGTCGGTCCTGTCCCACCCGTGAGACTCATGGTGGTGGTCATGGTGATCAGGGGAGGGGAACCATTCAGATATCCATACGGGCTTCCATATTTTCTTCACACCTGGAACCCAGATTTGTTTCCATCCTGGCACCCAGATCTTCTTCCAGGCTTCCTTCCATTCCAGTTTCTTGTCAGGAACCCAAATCAATTTTTTAGATGGCTTCCAGATTTGCTGCCATGCTTCCTTCCAGACCAACTTTTTATCATCGACCCATGTTTGTTTCTTTTCCGTTTTCCAGATTTGTTTCCATTCATCCTTCCATACCAACTTCTTGTCTGGGATCCAGATTTGCTTTTTGGCTGGCTTCCAGTATTTCTTCCAAAGAGGTTTCCAAACTAACTTTTTCTTCCATAGATCGTGAGATGTGTATTCCCATCCATCATGATCTTTTCCTAAATATTTTTCGCCAGGGACGCCGACTTTAACCCATTCGGGAACCCAGACTTTCTTCCATGCTGGAACCTGTATTTCCTTCCAACCTGGCACCACGATATCCTTGTACACTGGAACGGTAATTTTTTTCCAATCGGGAACTTTTATGTCTTTCCAAGCGGGAACTTTTATTGGTTTCCATTCAGGTTTGTAGATTTTTTTCCAGTCAGGAACTTTTGTTTCTTTCCAGACTGCTCGTTTAGTATGTTTCCATACGGGTTTCCATATCTTTTTCCAAGATGGATTCCAGGTTTGTTTCTTGGCCGGCTTCCAAATTTTCTTCCACCCAGGTTTCCAAATGAGCTTCTTCTTCCAGTAGCCAGGATCGTGATGTTCATGGTGGTCGTGATGTTCGTGGTGGTGCTCCTCGTGGATGGCGTGATGCTCGAGGTGGTCGTGGTGGTCATGCTCGAGGTGCTCGTGGTGGTCATGGTCGCTGTAGTCGTGCTCCTCGTGATGCTCCTCATGCGCCTGCTGCTCGTCATGGTCTTGGAAGGGGTTGATAAGGTCGTGTGGCGGCGAGGGGTAATCGTAACCGACACGCTTCTGAGCTGTTTGCTGATTCTCTTCCACCTGTACCTGTGTTTGTTGATTTTGTGGTAATAATGCCTTTCCCGAAACTAGAGCGATTTGTAAAATTACCGCTAAGGTAATCTGAAACAAAGAAATACTTTGTTAAAATTAGATCAACACTAATACACGCAAAGCTTCCTAAAAACGCACAGTCATAAACAATATGTGGCTAGACAGTACCTTTAAAAAATATATATCGCATTACGCATAGCTTTTCAATAATCACCGCAAGATGCCGCACATCAACAACAAAACTGTTGTGACCTTTAACTGTTTTAATGATACAAATAAATAAAGATAAAGTAATTCGGACCACAAATTATTGCGACAGTTCGCTTATGTGATTCACAAAAGGAAAGTGAGCCTAAGTCGACTTGTCTGAGTAAGGTGGGGCTCATTAGAACAGGCTCCGGCTCGGACGCAGGCCGAACGGATCTAGGAAACCACTGTTGATCTAGCAGCTAGCTGCCTGCCCGCCACTGTCTGGTACATGCTTTTTAATAGCCTTAATGCTACTAGAATATCGAGTATCAAAAACACAAGCCTCACTCGTCTCATTATTTCCCATAACATAATATAACGTAACATAATATAATTAGCCTATAATATTCCCTCTCTTGGGAAACAGGCCTCCTATCGGTGAGGAGTGGGCCGTAATAGGCCCAGGGTCACTGCAGACATGGGTTATATTCCAAGACGTCACATGTTTTGATTCTAGAACATGTGGGTTAACTTCCCATACGAACGTAAACTATGCGCACTGCCATGGAGTTGCGCACACCAGCCCGCGTTACCTATAGTCTACCTCCCGTATGAAGAACAATATTAAATTACATATACATATGTATTAACATTAATGCAATACCAATTTAGGGCACGCGTTGTAGACAAACCTGTTTTGAACAAACCCGGATCCATCAAGTTCAATGGTTATGTAAGAAATCGATGTTTTGCGAACACTAAAGTATGCCATGTATGGGCTGTGGCTACTAGGTCAACCCGACCTGCAACTTAAGGAGTGATGTAAGATATAATTCAAACTTAATAAATTATATCAAATTACTTAATGTTTTCTCTTTAAGGATATATATATATATATATATATATATATATGGTATCAGAAACGTCAATCTGCAACGTAAGGATTCAGAGAGCTACTCATTACACCCACATAAAATGCCATATTAATTTGAGCGAGTCCGGAATAAATTTACGTAAAGGGCAGTGAAAATAAATTGAGAAAGTTGAGGTAGGTACCTGTGCTGCATTAACATAGTTCACACATGTAGCTAACTAATATCATAATACAATACATTTGGCGGACTTTATGCAACTGTTACACAAGTGATTTCACAGGCAACCGGCACAGTCGCCCGGTGACAACCACCATAAATGCTTGCTCATACCTCATTGCAATAAAACATGAAATATAATACAATAAACAGGAAATTTTATAAACTAATATCTGGCAAAGAAAACTTCTGTAGAACTAAGAAAAAAGTTTAAAACCACTGTATCCACTATATTATTTTAAAAACAGTATATTATTTTCTATTATTCTAATTATTTCCAGTTTTTATTCCGTTACATCCTTTTAATTGTATTATCCATAGAGCTACAATTAATATCGAGTAGCCAAAAATAAATACATGAGTAAACCATAATGTAAAGCATGGAGCTTTAGAATTTTCGTTATTTCTGTATTTGTGGGAAATTACGTAACACTCCATATCGTGAATACAGTCGTTATTTTGAGGTTCGGTTACGGCGGAGAGTGTACTTTTTATAATCTTTACAAAAATGAGATCGCAGATCGTGACCCGACTAATGTCTACAAAATGGAAGAACACAACTCATTATGTAATGAAGTCGAGTTCATCGCCACTATTTCAATGTTCTAGAGAGATTTGCCACTCATTATACCTAACAACAATAGCGAGAAGTCGACAATAAAAAGTGCAAGCTATTGTCACGAGCAGTGACACCTAGACGGATGCATCTGTTACTGATGGAGGCACACCTAACAGCATGAGAGGACACACCACCACACCCAAGGAGGCTTATCTTTACTACTCTTTACTACCAAGTACTCGTGTAACTTAAATATGCATGGATCTAGTACGCTCCGTTTCTCACTAATAGTTTTGGCACATAAACACAAAATACATAAACAGTCCGAGTAAAAATTGTGCACGTAATATTTGACAATTATCACTTGAGTGTATAATTAACCAGTAAATTGAAAAAGCCAAATTTTAAAGGCTTATAAGCTTGTCAATATTTGTCTTAACTACTAGTTGGTAAGGTAACTATTTACTACGTAAACTTCAGAGTAGTTGTCAGTGCCATAAAAAAATAACGCTTTAAGTTTAACTTCTACTCAAAGCGTGACTAAGTTTTCAATCTCGGCAATTTTAGTTTTTAACTGAATTTATTTATTTTTCATTATGACGGCACTGGTCAAAAGAATTTGAAGTTATGAAAATGCAGAATAAGAATTATCAGAAAGGTATAAAGTTTCATATAATTTATGTGTAAATAATTAACTATGACATTAAAAAGTCGACATTGTATTTTAGAATTTTGTTTATGAAAGCGTATCGAGGAACAAAAACCGAATTTTTGTTTTGTTTTGTACTGCAGCAATTAAGTTAGTAAAGACTTGCTTTATAAAATTAAAAATCACTTTGATTACTAAAATATGTAGGGAGTTGGGTAATTGAAAATGCTTGTTTAATATTGAATCGCGTTATCACTAGCACTTTGAACCGAAATAATATCACTTTATCAATTTAAAAATCAATGAAAATGTAACTGATTTAAAATTTCTTAACATATTTGGAATGATTGAACACTGACCACTTGGCTCCGAGTCCCTCTCATGATGAGGCGGGGAGCGGCTGTTCCACTAGCTAAGACCTGACCTGTGAGCCGGATCTGTTATTACTCTATTGGTTCACCTTGAGTCTCTCTTTATAAAAGTCTGAGTGCACCCCTACGCGTGGCGGTGCGGTGGGGCGCGCTCACTTTCACTGATCCACCCCGCGAGGCGCCCGCCGCCGCCCGCCGCCGCACCGGGGCTCGGGGTGCGTGGGACTAGGACGGCTCCTTGAGACCCACAGCCTCGAGAACCTAGAAATCATCTATTTATGTAAAATTATATAAATTATACTTACAATATAATTATGTAGTCGAAAATAATGGACAGAAATAAACTCATTGAATGCTTCCACGAAGAAAACAAAAATTTCCGAGTTTATATTGAGAAATGTTTATATTTGTGATAGGCGCGTTTTGGTCGTGGTGGCCTAATTATATGTATTTTCTAAGTATATCTTGGACACCATTGACTGAAGGTGAAGGAAAACATCTTGAGGAAACCTGGACTTTATAAGTCTGAAATCGCTAACCCGCATTGAGCAAGCGTGGTGATTACGCTCAATCCTTCTCTGTATGAGAGGAGACCTGTGCCCAGCAGTGGGACGATTAAAAAGGTTGATGATGATGATGATGATGCGTTTTGAAACTGTCATGAATGCGACGATATTATATTTTGACGAGTGAAATAACCCAAGTCATATTATTTGTTCATCAATCCATCAACAGTTTCATTGGCATTTCGTACAGGTACAAATAAATTAAATCGGACAATCGACAGCCTCCGTGGCGTAGCGGTACCAACGCGGCCGCTGCGCAAGGAGGCGCGGGTACGATGCCCGCACAGTGCAAATATTTGTATGCATGAATATGAACATTTGCATTGGTCTGATCGTGCCTCAGAAAGCACGTTAAGCCGTTGGTCCCGGTTGCCGGTTGCAACAATTGGTCAAGCTGCAATGCTTCGATATTGCCTTCGGGTTGTGGAGGTCAGACGGCAGTCGCTTCACGGAAAATGTCAAAGTTTCGCCAAAATGAGCAGTTAGACTGGTAAAGCGGACCCCAGACTCCAAAGCTGGAAAAGGCTTCGGATGCGACTGGGATTAAGGCCGAGATGATGATGATGATGACAAATAAATTAAATCGAAATGTGTGTTAGTAATAGATACATAACAAATAAATAATTTAATTATTTATGAGGTAACTAAAGGGGGTCGGGGGGGGGGGATAGGTTTCGTGGGTTTGCGGGGGGAGGGGGGAGGGCAGAGGGGGGTAGTGGATTCCCTCGGGGCCAAAAGGTCGGGCTCTTCCTCCTGAATCAGCGGACCCCAAACTCGGGTAGTCCACGACCTCTGGTTCCCGAGATAATCCACGGGAGGTGAGGTAATCAATGAGGGGGGTCGGGGGGGGGGGGTAGTTTCGTGGGGATATTAAGGGGTGAGGGGGGGGGGGGAGGAGTAACGGAGGGGGGATACAGGAACTGACCCCCTTAATGGTTGTCAGTCAACATAAAATTTATTGTATAGTGTTAAGTGTAAATAAATAAATAAATCAGTGTATCCGTGTCTCAAAATTAAAAAAAAATAAATATTTTTGCATAGATCTTCTAATTATATTGAAAAAAAAAAAATACGGGTGTGCTTATGACCACACGACTGAAGTGAAACTTCTTTCGCTCCATCTGTATATACAGTATGTTAAGAAAACCCTGTCCGACCCATAAGGATAATAAAGGTTAGGTAAACACATGACCAAATATAATATAAAATTTTACGCAGTCATCATAGTACCAATACAAATGAATTTTGAAATAATCTCTTTTTCCCGCGAATTAATTCAAACTTCCCCGAAATTTGGTAATTTTTAAAAAAGTGACAACACCGGTATTATTATGAGCGAATAGCGATGCGACCACGTGCCGTGTGCCCTGCCGCTTGCGCCCCGCGGAAGGGTGGTTAACGCATGTTTATTAAGTTACCTCTTTTTGCGAAATAATATTAATTTTTTTAGGGGGATTTTTTTTTAAGTTTAGCCCGGTTTTGTATCCATTAGTAGAATCAGTTATCGATACCTAATAATACCTTCACGGGTCGGACAGGGTTTTCTTAACATACTGTATATATATGTCGGAGACAGCGACGGCAGAGCGGTAGGGTCGACAGCATCTTGGTGTGGTGGTACAGGTTCCATTTCTTAGGTGAGTTTTGAATTGAAGCACGGCGTGTAGATATACCCTCCAATCTTCATAATAACAATTTGAATAGGCAATAGCCATTTGAATAGCCATGATACGTGTTCTATTTGCTGGCGGAGGCACCCTCCTCACCATCTTCTACATTTTGAAAATCTAACTCAGCAGACATTACTTGGAAAAATCTTTCGTACCTATGCGATCGTGATCGATTTCAATAGGTAACGATCGCCATTATCGCCATCAAACAACTCACCAATATTAAATTTCATTACTTAAGCTCACTTCTATCAAATTGTAGATTTTTCGTAAATAGCACTCATTTCTATGTTCGTTACCGCTTGTTCTCTTGAGAAGATTTAATAGTCTAGCCACACATACTATAATAAGCTCAAGTGAGCTCGTAACTACAGGCCACAGTGAACTTTAGTTTTGAATTAAAGACAAACCAGACATCATAATTTTAAAACCCTGAATTAAAATTTCTCAGTCCATTATAACAAAGAATACGGGTAGTACAAGAAATAAAATTTGCAAATAACTCTTATTATAATATCATAACGAAATTGTTCAGTACACAATACACTGGCACAACTCATCAACACAACAAATCAATTGATGATTTCACATGAGCTCCGCTGAGCATTCGTCGGCTGGGTACCGGCGGCGGCGAGGCAGAGCTGAGCTACGAATCAATTGATGATTTCACATGAGCTCCGCTGAGCATTCGTCGGCTGGGTACCGGCCGGCGGCGAGGCAGAGCTGAGCTACGAATCCGGAGGTGGTGAGCGCGTCTGTCGTGAGATTCGGATCGATCTTTTCCACATTAGTTGATTGTGTATGAGAGTTTATATGTTTGGAAACGCACCGACGACACAGGAGAAATTGTTAGTGTGGAACAAATGAAATTCTTATTATTATTATTTTATCAAGTCCGCTAATATTCCATTGCAGGTTGAAGGTCTCTCTACTCTCCTTCCACTCCTCTCTGTATAAAGGCTCTGAGTACCAGTCCTTGTTGAAGGAGTTCATCTCGTCTCGCCATCTACATCTGGAACTTTCACGATGCCAGTAAGGACCCTTTGGGTAGTAATTTGGGCCATTGTTCGTCTGTATATCAGATGTGTCCAACTATCCATTTTAGCGTAGCAGCTTTCGCAGTGACATCAGTTTTCTTTGTGATGGAGCGTGTTCGGAACGAGGGTCTGTTAGTTTGATACCCAGACTACTCCGAATACTCCGTTCTTTCGATCTCTGCTGGTTTGCCAAGGACCATGTTTGTTCACCATTATGTGAGGATGGGAAGAACGTACATTCAGAATGTAGGAACAGTCCAATCTGTAACTGAAGTATATTATTCCGTAAATAATCGTACCAAGAACTCGTTTGTTTAATTCTCCTTATTGGAAAATTAATCAAACTGATGTTAGGTAAAGACTCAAGTCAAATTGACTTTGATCGGAGTAAATAGTTACGAGCAACCGAGATGAGTATTTTCAGGAAATTAATATTCTGATCTCTTTGAGTAACGACAGTTGATGTAGTGACGAATGAGTTTGCAATCCTAATTGATCGGATTATAATATTTTGAAAATACTTAATGCGGAAATCTAAACAAGGTTGCCATGTTACAAAAGGCGACCGCGATTGTCGATGATTGAGATCTAATGAGATGATAAGTGCCAAATTCCTAGGTGAAAAAAAAATGTCTCCGTGAGGGCAGGGCTGGTGGCGAACTTTTTTTTTATAATTATAAAGTAGTGCTTGACCGCCTGATTGTACACATTGTGGAAACACTGCCGTTGACAAATTGTTCTAGTCCCTCGATGTACGCGGTGTAAAAGACGAGGCGACACTTCGTCCGGATCGTAGTAGTGTCAACAACGTAAGGATGGATACCTACTCGACGTACGGCGGGTCGAACGGGCATCCACGTTACTTTGAGTTGACGTACTTAGTACGGAATCCTAAAAACGGGCCCACAAGGAACGAAAGTGATAATTAAATAAAAAAATACAAATTCTAACTATTCTATAGCTCATACCATCTCCACCCCATAAACTTAGGGAGAATCTTAACAGCTCGAAGTAACCCAAAGTACAACTCTCGGAGAATTGGGTTACTAATTTATAATAAGTAGATAAGTTTATATGTTTGATTTTGGCAACATTTTGGATTGTGCGAACTGATTACATATTTTTTTCATTGAAAGAAGATACGTTCAGAATAATAAAATATGTAAACTAATATAAAATAAATTATTGCATGTACATTTAAAGTGCAAAATATATTCAAAAATTATTTTGTATAATTTTTCAAAAACTGTTCAACCCATATACTTAGTTCAAAATAATCTTCCTGAGCTTTCTCAGGAACATTATTTTTTATATAGAAAATTTTCTTTAAAAAGGTGTACAGTATGTTAAGAAAACCCTGTCCGACCCATAAGGATAATAAAGGTTTGGTAAACACATGACCAAATATAATATAAAATTTTACGTAATCATCATAGTACCAATACAAATGAATTTTGAAATATTCTTTTTTTCCCGCGAATTAATTCCAACTTCCCCGAAATTTGGTATTTTAAAAAAAAGTGACAACACCGGTATTATTATGAGCGAATAGCGATGCGACCACGTGCCGCGTGCCCTGCCGCCCGCCGCCCGCGGAAGGGTGGTTAACGTATATTTATTAAGTTACCTCTTTTTGCGAAAAAATATTTATTTTTTAGGGGGATTTTTTTTAAGTTTAGCCCGGTTTTGTATGCATTAGTAGAATCAGTTATCGATACCTAACAACACCTTCACGGATCGGACAGGGTTTTCTTAACATACTGTATACAATATGTAACGAAAACCGCTTCCGGCCGATAAGGATAATTAAGGTTAGGTACCTAATCAATCAAATGACCAAATAAAATTTGAAACTTTACATGATCATCATAATGACAATACTAATGAATATTGAAATAACCTTTTTTTTCCGCGAATTAACTCCTACTTCCCCAATACTTGGTAAATTTTTAAAGCGTAAAAACACCATTTTCGACGGTATTATTGGTTGGTACTTTGTATGAATGAATGTATAGTACTGGCGGCATTTTGTTTGACCGCGTGCTGTGCCCCCCGTCGCCCCCGTATGTATTGCCACATAAGTTACCTCCTTTTGCGATATAATATTAAATATTTTGGGGGACATTTTTTTTTAAGTTCGGCTAAGCTTTGTGGGCATTAGTAGAATCAGTTATTGACACCTAAAAATACGTTCACGGATCGGACAGGTTTTTTACATATTGTATAAAAAAATATTCTTTATAAAGTTTTGAGATGTAACTTTTGAGATATTTTTCATACTTTTTAACACATGTACTTCAAAAGCTAACTTTTGAACTATATGTTAAAAAGTATTAATATTAATAGTAAAAGTATTAATAGGTATTTTCGGGAATAATCGCTGATGTCTAAAGGTTAGCGATTATTCCCGAAAATATGACGATTATCAAAAAAAAAAAAAATATTATTTTCCACTCTGTCGGTGTGATTGATTTACTTATTGGTACCACACGGCTTTCTAGTGCTAACGGCCACTGAGATTATCCGCGGACTAACAGACAGACAGACTGACTTGGAGAAATTAAAAGGGTTCCTAGTTAACTACGGAACCCTAAAACATGAATCACCTTTCGACGAACAGTTCAAGCTCGAATCGACCTAGTAGAACGTTTGTAGAATCAGATCAGATCTGTTTTAAACTTTTTTTAAAGACTGCTTCAATAAAAAAGTAGCTTTTTATTTATTATTGATTTTACGTCGCTAGTGCTTATACCTACTACAAGTAACGGATTAACACTACTCTTCTGTAGGTCAAATTCTGTAGAGCTTACATAACCTAATAGGTGCTATTAATTTCTCGTTCTAAAAGTAAGTTATCAATGGTTATCACTATTGGTTACATAAATAAATGTTTGGCATAAGGCTTAATTTCTTAAAAAAAAAAAAAAACAGAATAGAGATGAGAAACACTGGTGTTGCGTGCAAATAAATTATACTTGACGCGAGTAACAGAACATCACCTTCATCATCATCTCAGCGTTTATCCCGGTTGCATCCGTGGCTTTCACGTTGGAGCCCGGGGTCCGCTTTCCTGCACATTCTCCTCCATTTCGCGTGACCTTTAGCATCCTGTGGTGAGAGATTGTTGGCACGCATGTCATCTCTTACAACGTCAAGCCAGCGCTTCTTTGGTCTACCCCGCTTGTTCCGGCCCGGCGGAGGCGCCTGGTAACACATTTGTTACCCAGGTAGCATGCTAGTTTTCGTAAGACGTGACCGTACCAGTGTAGGCGACCCTCCTGCAGTTTGTCTGCAATGTCACGGACACGAAGACTGCCACGGATGTGGGAGTTCCTGATGCGGCCATTTCGCGTAACTCCACACATCCACCGCAGTATATTCATCTCCGTGACACGCAGCTGCTGCTTGTGTCGCTCAAGCACAGGCCACGCCTCACTGCCCTACAGGAGGACAGGTCTAATGGTGGTCTTATAGACCTATCCCTTAAGCTTAACCGGCATTAACAGAACCGTATGTATGTATGTAATTCAAAGTTGGAACATTATTAAAATAAATAATTCTGGCCTTATACCTACTTCTCGCAGAATAAAGAAGTAAATCCGAAACTTAACATAGCTTGAAAGCTATGTTAAGTTTCGGATTTACTTATTTTTAATTCTTACTTCTGATACTTCTGATAGATAAGATGATTTTTTTCTGGGTTTTCTGGAATTTCGACGAATAGTGCGCTATTGGAAAATCAATTCCAAGATCGAGGCATCATAGAACCCTTACAAGAAGCAGGAACTTTAATTTCTTAAACAATTATCAAACGAAGCGTGCGCGGTACGAGGTCACGTCTCCACAAATAAAACATTTATAATCAACGGTCACATTAAAAGTGACATGCTGCGAATGTATATTTTTAGTCTGGAATATTGTTCGTTTACTAAATACATAAATCTAAATTCAACAAACTCTTCAACACCATGTGCATTCCATCGAAACGAGTCCACAACTCGCTGGGAACTCCAAAGCTTTTTAGTAGGTATAGTCGCCCGAACTATACACCCGTATATTACAAAAGTTCACTTATTGTTACATACGACAATTAGAACTAGTTTAAAATGAACTTGTAATATTTGACACACGCGGGTACATTGTTAGTTACAGTTATTAAGTACTTAGTGTTGGTAATAATAAAAAGCGTGTTTCTAAGTGATCTTGGTGTGCATACGTTAATAGTATTTACTATATTAAATAGTTTTGCAGCTTCTCTAATCTGTTTATCCAGAGAAATGTATAAGACTTCCTTAGTTCGAGAATTGTTCTGTCCTTTAAATTTAGGTATTTGTTTTTTACCTAGAAACAAAACTATATTCAAATCAAATCAAAGCATTTATTTCAAATAAACCAGTTACAGGCACTTTTGAATTGTCAGAAGGTCGTTCAGTCAGTAAGATGAAGCTAGTCGCCCATTCCAAAGAGTAGGTACCTATGGAGAAGAACGGACAAGAAAGTCCATGGACACTCTTTTAAATTATCAAGCTATTGCTACAAATATATTTCACTCGGTGGTAGGCCATAACATCGGCCGCCGGCAGAAGTTACCACCCACCAGACAAAGTCTTGCCGCCAAGCGATTTGTCGTGTTCCGGCATGATGTCTGGTGAAGCCGTTCGGAGGACGGGTCTGAGCAGTTGTGTTGCGATGTGTGCCGGGTACGATGCGCCTAATGTTGTTGTGTTGGGAGTTTGGTCGTGGAGGGTCTTCGGATCAATCTCCCTTTGGCGCAGCATCGTTGGTCGTGTTGTTGGGTTTAACATTGCATCACCTCGCTCAACTGCCGTCTTCCTTCCTATTCGCTCAGTTTTTCTGAGTGAATAGGCTCTTAATAAACTAGCGCGCTTTACCATCAACGATCGCATCACTGCTTACCATCAGGCGGGAATGCGGTCAAGTGCTAGTTTATAACTAAAAAAAAAAATATTTGATTACATTTTGAAATAAATCGTGTGAGAACGATGCAGAAATATATTGTACGCTAAGAGCGTCCATTATGGAAAACACACAAATAAAAAACAACAACAAAAAAGACTAACCCAACAAATAGATGCTTTACAGCAAGTACATTATGCTCACACGTATGCCATGCTATGCCATATGCTATTTGGCTATGAGTGAAAAAAAAAAAAACAAACAATTACAAATTAAAACTAAAACTGGTTCGGTCTGTGTTTATACTGGTTATTGTTAATAGGAAGTGAAATTCTCTTCTTCCCAATGTGTATGGCATACGGCGAAAGTTAACAACGATAACAATGCTTAAAGCCCACACTACAGTGGGTTGTTGTTATTTATTATGTCCCAATAGTGTTTGAGTGTGTCTGATAGAGGCAGGTGGACGTTGTCAGTCGAATCACGATCAGTCGGCCGAGCACGTTATCCAATACACATAGAGAAATTTGTAACACATCAATTTTATTACGTGTACCTCTGTATCCTAATAGTGAACTTGGTCAGTGATTATACAATAATTAAACCACTCTTTGAAACTTTCGGGTAAGAGTGAAAAATGCATAATTATGTAGGTATGTCACCTGGATGATCTACTTATGTATAAGTACAAGACACTTGTACTTGTACATATTATTAATTTAACACGGACGATGCATGCAAGACACAACGAAACATCCATGTCATAAATACCCATGTTTGCAAACAAATCAAAACTTTCATTGGGTTTGAAAAAAAAAAAGACTCGTACCTATCTATGCAAAGCCATCAGTGGGCATCAAACAATAGATCCGTATCGTTTTAAATAGATATTTCACGTTGAAATGTTATTTGATGTGGTAGTGACCTGGAATAATTGATTCTACTTATTTCCATTTATTCGGGATCGGACAAAGGGAAATATTTTAACATAATTAGGAATTAATATTATGTGTGATTGGGTTCGGACTATAATAATAATAAAGTCATTTAAATGAGTAAAGTAATTATGTACAATATTTAATAATTTTTAGTATTGGTTGTGTAGTGGTAACAACAGCCAACAGGTGCGAGTTACGTCTTGTAAGGCATAGGATCGAGCTAAGATATTATCCGCTTTACTTTATGTAAATTATTTCATGAGCACTGCTCTCAAAACCCGAAATCTGTTCGTAACCGACGTGTCCTAGATCCAACAATTGAAAGACATGTTACATCTAGCACCCCGCACTGCGCCCGAGTGGTGAATTTCAGCTCACTCCGTATTACCGAAAGAAAGTCAGTATCAGAGCAGGTCGCTTATGGTCACTTATCATATTTGGTACGATTAGATATTAATTTATTATATTATGTTTTATTACGATAGAATTTTAAGCAACTGTTTAAATTAATGAGGTTGATACATAACATAACATACATAGACAATCAGCCTATGTTGTTCCCACTGTTGGGACACAGGCCTGCTCGTGGTGAGAGAGAGTGGGCCGTAATCTACCAGGCATGTTCAGTGCGGCTCGCTAGATATTACATCTCTTCCAAGTATTGAGTCTACGGCATGACGGTTTCCTCACAATGTTTTCCTTCAACCATTAGAGAGCAGGGGTGATGAAATAATTTACACAAAGCAAAGCACCTGCTGGTCATCGAACCTATGACCTACAAGTTGAACTAATACTTTTGACTTGTAGTTGTAGGTACATAAGTCGCGTCCGATAACAGTAGGCCACCACTACTCACGAGGTTACATTTGCTACATTTATTTAAGTTTAGTTAACTAAAGGTAAACAAAAAGAAACTTGATTTAGTTAACTGGTAAAACGCAACTCATCATCTTCCCAGCTGCGTGAATGAATTAATATCTGTTAGTATTTTAACATAACATAAATTCATTGTAAAATAAATGATTTGATTTGAAATTTGACTGGCCTTTGATTCGTAAAGTAGTATTTAATGAAGTGGTCTGGTCCAATACTTACTGGCAATAAAATAAATTAGTTCTGCAAACAGGATTGCTGGATTGCAAATTAAGTAGGTATGGGAACCATTGTTTAGGCCTGAAGCGATTAATTGTATAATTGTGAAATAATTGTTAATCGAATGATTGTGCAATCCATGTAAGATCAATCAGAATATCACCCACTGGACGTCAATGCTTGATAGTCTAAAACTGCCTAACGCGTCACTTGTGTATGTATTTGTGTATATCTCCTAAGAAGTAGGTGTATAATAGAATTTATTCCTAGATAATTATTAGCACCTACTTCCATGAGACGGTGCATTTCTTGCGAATGGTTAACGAACTTGCAGCCACAATGAAAACTAATATGTGTAGGTACCGCTAATAAAACAACCGTGTATATTATACGTTACGGAATTGCATCGCTGACAGGGGTGTTCGGCACTGGTGCAGCTACACAGGAGCTAAACTTAGCATTCGGGAACACTGTTGGAGCTGCTGAACCTTGGACAAAACTGTCTTTGCATTGTGTAGATTCAATTTCTTAGTATTGTATAATTGCATGGAACACGTGTGAGCACGATCTACTTGCTGTAAAGCATCTATTTGTTGGGTTAGTCGTTTATTAACTTGATAGTGCTATGGCTGTTGAGACTATGTCATGCTCACTCAAATGTCTCGCTGGTGGTGGCGTGTGTGTTGGGTCATTAGGTTCCCTTCAATATGGTTGAGCTGAATGATGCTGATCCATACGTCATGTTCGTGAACGGACGCCGTCAGAGGGGACTGGTCTCTTAGCTGCTACGGCGTATTTTAATTTCTGAATGGTTGTTTTTTTTTCCATAATGGACGCTCTCAGCGTACAATATATTTCTGCATCGTTCTCACACGATTGATTTCAATATGAATGATGTAATCAAATATTTGTATCAATAGCTTGATAATTTAAAAGAGTGTCCATGGAGTTTCTTGCCCGTTCTTCTCCATAGGTACCTACTCTTTGGAATGGGCGACTAGCTTCACCTTACTGACTGACCGACCTTCTGACAATTCAAAAGTGCCTGTAATTATTTATTTGAAATAAATGCTTTGATTTTGATTTTTTGTGTTATGATATATCATAGTCAGCAATCTCCACAGCAAGCAATTATTATATTTAGATAGTTGAGTAGAATTTTGTTGATGGTGTACCGCGGCGCGCGGGTCACCGGAGCTTCCTATTCATTGAATACAATATCAGTACTTACCTCGTAATCAACAAGTGAAAACAGTACAGAACAAAGTTACATAACAAACGTACGTCTTTATTCTTTAGGAATTCGATCATGATTTGATTTCCATTTTAATAAGTTATTGTCGCTTGTTAAATATATTTATTGTAAGAGAAACATACCCAACATTATTTATCTTATTAACAATATATAATTATATATTTATAAGTTTCAGGTCGTCGAGGGTCTACCATATTAGCTTTAATGATACGTTAAAATGGAACTATATAACTATTTCTTGATCTGTTTTTTAAATGATAGAATTCGGTGTAAGTAAGTTCCACACGTTTTACAAGATATAGGTACATACATACATACAGAACATTCAAATCAGTACACGAGTAACGTTCTTACCCCGCACAACGGTAAACAATCTATAGGCCATAAGATGGGCTGCCGGCAGAAGTTACCACCCACCAGACAAAGTCTTGCCGCCAAGCGATTCGTCGTGTTCCGGCGTGATGTCTGGTGAAGCCGTACAGAGGACGGGTCTGAGCAGTTGTGTTGTGAAGCTTGCCGGGTACGATGCGCCAAATGATGTTGTGTCGGGAGTTTGATCATGGTCCATCCAGATCAATTTCCCTCTGGCGAAGCATCATTGGCCGTGTTGTTGGGTTTATAAATTTGCATCACCTCGCTCAACTGCCGTCTTTCTTCCTATTCACTAAGTTTTTTAAGTGAATTTCAGGTTTAATAAACTAGCGCGCTTTACAATCAATGATTGCATCACTGCTTACCATCAGGTGGGATTGCAGTTAAGCGCTAGTTTATAATTATAAAAAAAAAGTGCCGAATTTGGTTAATGCTAGAGGAGAAAATATGGATTACTAAACATAATCTCTCTTATTCATAAAAGCTGCTTAAAGTTAACTAGTGATTAGCGATTCTATAAACATTAATTTTTATCTTTTAACGTTATTTAACTTTAATCATCGCTTATCGATAAACCCCTTAAACACTATGGTGTTTATTCATAAAGGATGATTTAAGTAAAGTGATGTTAAAACGTCAAAAAATGTATGGTTAAACAGTCACTAGTCACTAGTTAACTTTAAGTAGCGTTTATGAATAAGGCGGAATGTATCTCGTGTCCATTTTTGGAATTTTTGACTTTAATTTTCATAATTCCCTAAATAAAATTGATTACGTAGAAAGTAAAAATTACAACAAAAACTAAATATACCAACAAAAAAAAACTTTCATACATAATTTTTATACACATATTGTAAGTGTACCTAAACGAAAAATACTAATTAATAACAAATAATAATAATAATTTCGTATTTAATTATAATATATAATTGTGCTAACAAAATATTTACAGAATTTTGTAAAATAAGGTAAAAATTAATTATCCCTAGGCATTGTTCAAATCAAATCAAATCAAAAGTCATTTATTCAAATTAGGCTGAGAATCAGCACTTTTTGAACGTCAATATTACATAAGACAATCCCCCAAAACGCCCACTCATCGACACTTCCTAGTGCTTTCGCTGGGAAGAAGAAGTGGCGGAAGAAACTCCCCAGCAGCACAGCTGTCTGTTCATTTAAAAAACACATGACTTTATACAATACTATGTATAGTGATGAATACAAGAAAATATAACAACAATGAAATGATTGAAAATATACCAGCTACCATGCCAAAATGCCAGCAAAGCAAAACAATATATATATATATATTTAATTGAAAATGTAAATAACCAAAAACGTATTACTTCAATAAAAGCCCCAGGCATAAAGGGCGTGACAGCTTACATATTTATATATTGAAAAAAAGTGAATTATATGAACTCATATAACGTGTCAGTAAGCTAATTCCGGAGAAAGAACACAAACATTGTCCTGAGTTAATCAGAGCGACCAGCTATTCTTATCATTTAAAAAATCACTTACAGAATAATAAAGCTTGGATTTGATTTGTGTTTTAAATGCATTGTTTTCAAATCAAATCAAATCAAATCATTTTATTTGTTAACACAGGTTAATATTTACAGATCTTACATAGAAATAACGCGCTGTGTTATGCCAGTGGGCGTACAAAAATATACTTTCAGAAATCATGCACAATTACCATTTCCAATTAAAATGACAGACCCAGATGAGGAACAATTTCTTCTTAATTTATGTCAACAAATCTAAGTCAAAATAATCAAAATCATCAATATAAAATCATGCATAATTACTGTTTAACTTAAAATGTCAGACCCAAATGAGGAACTATTTCTTATTACATAAATGTCAAAAAAAAAAAAAAATCTTAAGTCATAATAATTAAAATGTCAATATATTTATATGGATATATGTATATCATCAATATTAATTCAAAATCATAATTATATAAATATTACTTTCTTTATATTGAGCCATCATTCAAGAATTCGTCTAACGTGTAGTAACATTTTTCAATAAGTAATTTATTAAGAGCGCTTCTAAATTGTATCAGTGGCATATTTTTAATGTCATTTGGTATTTTGTTATAAATTTTTGGAGCGTTGCCAAGAAAACTTTTACGCATTAGAGCTGTCTTACATTTAACATTGCATAGTTTATGAAAATATTGGGTACGTAATGGATTTTTTCTGACTTTAGATAAACTGACGAATAAATGCAGGTTCTTCTTAACAAATAATGCCGTTTCCATTATGTACATTGCTGGCAATGTCAATATTTTTAGTTTTTTAAAGTGTGGAATACAGCTATCTGTAGTTTTTAAACCACACATAGATCTCAGACAGCGTTTCTGCATCCTAAATACAACCTCCCTGTTAGCTGACTGCCCCCAGAACATGATTCCGTACCGTATAACAGAAGCTATCTGTCCGTGGTAGGCTGTTAGCAATGTCTCAATGTTAACCTTTTTTGATAGTTGAAATAGTGCACACGCCGACCTACCCAATCGTTTACATACACTGTCGGTATGAGAATTCCATGTTAATTTATTATCAATAATGATTCCCAAAAACTTAGCATTGTCAACTTCCTGTATTTTATAATCTTTATAATGGATATTAAGTTTATTATTTTTACAACGTTGATGATATTGCATGATGCTAGTTTTAGTTAGATTAATTTTTAAATTATTGTCATCAAGCCAGTTTATTATTTTACTTAGAGATTCATTAATGTCATTTTCATAATTATTTATGTCATTGCATTCTATTATTGCGGTGCTGTCATCTGCAAAGAGAACCATTTTATGCTTAATTATTTTTGGGAGATCATTAATATATATCAAAAAAAGCAGTGGTGCCAACACGCCACCTTGGGGCACGCCATATTTTATAAGTCTTTGTTTTGAAATATATACTTTTTCTAATTTAGTTTTAGTACATAATCGCGAGACTTCGGTCCATTGAACTCTATCAGTTAAATATGATTGTATTAATTTTAGAATATTTCCCCGTACACCGTAGCCATATAACTTTTTTAACAATATCTTATGGTCAACATAGTCGAAAGCCTTCGTCATATCAGTAAGTATAGCACAAATTGGATTCTTTTTGTCAACTGATGTCATAATATTATTGATTAAGTCAAATATTGCCGAGTTAATATTTATGTTTCTACGAAAACCTTTTTCGAAATTGTATCTTGTTATAAAAAGTTATACCAAGCCCAACAAAAGAGTTATGAACCTTTTGAAGTCGGTGAAAAGGGGCTCGCAGTTTGTCCTTGTTTCTGGTGTTAATATTATGAATATCTCAGTTTTTGGTGTACACATGAATATTTTGCCTAACATATAAGATATTGGCTAAGATAAATTTTGAAAATCTGACACAGAGCTGGTAAATTGCTCGGACAGCTCGTTTTTGGAGTACAAATATATTTTGTATGTCAGCGGCTTTGCCCCACAGTAGAATACCGTAGGACATAACGCTGTGGAAATAACTAAAATAAACTAAACGAGCTGTGTCAACGTCTGTATATTGTCTTACTTTCCTGACGGCGTAGGCGGCCGAACTGAGCCTTCCTGCTAGGGTTGATATGTGTGATCCTCACTGAAGTTTGGCATCTACTGTTATTCCCAGAAAAACTGCCGAGCCCACAGTTTCCAGCACCTCTTTGTCTAAAACAATGTTGGGTCCTAGATTTCTAACGTTAGGCAAGGCGAACTTTTCACATTTCGTTTTCTTGGTATTAAGAACTAGCTTATTTGACGTAAACCAATCCGTAACTGTTGAGAGTGCACTGTTTATTTCGTCAAAATCATGTCATGTGTAAATTATTAACATATACTAAAAACAAGAATGGACCCAGTATTGAGCCTTGCGGTACACCTAACTGAACTGATAGTACGGAAGATTTCACACCGTTAATATCTACACACTGTAATCTATTATGTAAATAAGAACCTATCACGTTGAAAGCTTCATTTTCGACACCGTAATGGCGGAGTTTACGCAAAAGTATGTCATGGTGCAAGCAAACAAAGGTTTTGGAGAGTTCATAAAAAAATCCAATAGCATTTTGCGACTTATCCCATGCGTTAAAAATGTGTTTCAGTAGAGCAACACCCGCATCCATAGTCAAACGACCCTTTGTGAAACCATATTGTTCACTATGTAAGAGATTATTCGAATTAAAATGTTTTAATAACTGCTGCAGTATTAATTTTTCAAATATTTTGCTGAATGCAGGTAAGATAGAAATGGCTCTGAAGTTGCCAACATCGGTTTTATTACCTGATTTAAATAATGGTATAACTTTACTTTTTCACATTTGATTAAATCAGGAAAAATCCCCAAGTCAATACATTTATTAAAATTAACAGCTAGATAGGATAATGTTGATGTGTGTATGCAACAACCTATTTCTGGTTACGATTTATTTTAGTTATCAACATTGTGTGATCTTCACAGGATAAGAAACATTAAGATGTACATGTACATATAGGTATGAGAACCCAAATATTGAGAAAAGATTGTGTGTTTTGTTGATTCTATTAATTAAACATAAAAAAATATTACTATATATAAAAAGTAGACACATCGTGCCATTGTCGTCGTCCTCCGTGGCGCAGCGGTCAACACGCCTACCTGCGACGTGGAAGCCCCGGGTTCGATACCCGGCCACGTCATGATGGAAAACGATCTTTTCCTGATTGGCCTGGGTATTGGATGTTTATATTTATCTATTATAAATATAGTATCGTTGAGTTAGTATCCCATAACACACATTTCGAACTTACTTTGGGGTTAGCTCAATCTGTGTGATTTGTCCGTATATATTTATTTATTAGAAACAAAAACCTGCCTGTATACTTAACTCTTTGAATGACTGTTGTTTAATTTTGTTTTCTTTAAATTTTAATAGGTAGATATAATTCACTCACATTTTATTTTAATTCTAAAGACATGTACCTTGGAATGAAAATATTCATTTCAGCACAATCATAAAATAAATACTTACAATTGCTAAAGCAAGGTCTCTACCACACTTGGTGGATTATAATTCAAGTACTCTGTTGAATTTACATTATTCTAGTTTTAAAGAGAGATCACTGCTTCAGTTTCCTTCTGTAATTTTTATTTATTAATTATTCATTTATTTCAGACAACGCAGGCCCTTATCCTATAAACACAAGTTTTTATTTTTATGTGATTCGACCTCAAGAAATTTGTGTTACCTACCACATTCAACAATTCCATAATAAACAGCGGCCTGTATTTACGTATTTACGACTTGAAAACCACCAATATTTCTTAAACATGATTAAGTTGAATAATGACCTAAACCGTCAAAATTCGTTGCGTAGTTTATAAAAGTAAAGCGGTCACGACGATATAAGTTCCACTCATAATTTAATGTTAAAATAAGTTTACCTACTTTTATAAGTAAATGAGTTTTTGTTGTTATTCGCCAACCGTTTTGTGGTGCATTATAATTATGAGCTACCTATCCACGTGGTGTAACCAACAAATTGGGAGATTATGCAAAATGTAAGCAACAGGAGTTTCACTTACCTGCCATCTGTGCATGTATCTACGAAGTAGTCCATATAAATATATTACATATATAGGTGTAAATAAATGCAAACCGCCAAACGTCATCGTTTATATAATATTCAACTGGACAATGAGTTAGCACTTTATCTTTTCTCGTTTGCCGGTAATACATAACCGTACCCAACCATATTTGCATAAAACCAAACTTTTCATGGACGGAATTTGTTTTAAACTGTCTGCAAAGTCTTATTGTTCTCCACAAAATCACCGCAAGCATAAGTCACGTAAAAGTTTGTTCCAGCAACACTGCGCAGAACGGAAATAATTTCAAATAAGTATCTCCGCTAGTAAAGGTATATTATTATTACATTCAGACCAGCAAAGGATTCCACGCGACCCTTTGATCCTTTTAAAGACTGGTCTTGTGGTTTCCTACTCACGAGTGGGACAAGTTTTCGATCGATTCTGCACGAGGAAGTGCTTGGTGCAGGAACTAAGGCCAACCTCTCGAGGCGCACAGGTCGGGCCTTCTTATTAGGTCTTTAACATACGTGTTATTCAACGATAGCGAAGATCAATATTATGAAGTTTCATAGAATACCCGTTAGTTCAATGGCGACATCTTGGACATTTTGAATTACCTCATTGTAAAAACTCGTATATAGACATTAGATTTTTTTCCTGTATCGTGGGTATAACATGTAACATATAAAATTTACATACAAAAATAGCCAGACCCGGACCAACAACATACAAGTATTTGTTCCGTGCGGGAATCGATCCTGCGATACGCATCGCAGTAGTTTATAGCTTACCCACTAGGCCAACCGTGGCGTCCCCGTAAAGTTCCACTAGAAATTAGCCGACAACTAAATCCACTGAATCGACAGTCGTAACTATTAAAACCAGTGTTTGCTGCGAGCCTTACAAACATGGAAGTCACGGAAGAGGTTCCTCAGTAAAACGGGTCGAATGACTTTCTCAGCATCGCGTCCTACCTCACTGGTACTACTGCCGCCCACCTTATTCGCCTTTAGCGCAGTTGAGCGCACTGTTGCGCAACACCGGATAACACAGGCTCGTACATGTAGCGCCGACTGACGTGTACAGGTAACAATTTACTCATATTACAAAGACGTGTTTTTCGGCCATTTTTTCAAAAACATTGATAACCGTTCCGATAGTTAATAAAAAATACGAGTGTGCTTATGACCACACGACTGAAGTGAAACTTATTTCGCTCCATCTGTATGTATATATATATATATATATGTGTGTGTGTGTACAATATATACATGTATACACATATACATATATTAATTTTCTATAAATACTAGCTGACCGGCAAACGTTGTTTTGCCATATAAATAATAGATTAAATTATTAAAATGGCTATTAAAAAATAAGGGTTGATCGTAGAAGGGTGAAAATTGGGGATTGTATGTATTTTTGTATGTTGTATCATAAAAAAATAGAAATTAAAAATTTTGTCTAAAAAATAAAAAAAAAAAATTTAGGGGTGGACTACCCCTAACATTTAGGGGGATGAAAAATAGATGTTGGCCGATTCTCATAGATACCGGATAAGCACAAAAAATTTCATCAAAATCGGTCGAGCCGTTTCGGAGGAGTTTAAATCCGAACACCGTGACACGAGAATTTTATATATTAGATTTAAATTTATTTCATGGTTTCATTGGTAAATTAATGTTTTGCATAGATCTTTTATTTTTATTGAAAAAAAAAAACTCGTTGTAGACCTTGTAGTACCAAGCTCGCGCCACGGGCGCCTCTGTGCTTATATCCCCCACTTAACTTCCGTTCGCCTTGCCCGATCACTTTTCGTAACGCTTACGTCACGCGTTCGCCAGCTTACTCCCCAAGTCAAGCGTGCGTAAAGAAGTTTCACTTCAAAAAGAGAACGGGTTATAGAAGTGTGTAGAGAAAAAAAAAGAACCTTATAAAGCCGATGAAAGAGGAAGGCCGTAGTTTGTCCTTATATCTGGTGTTAACATTGTTTAATATCACTGTTTTAGTGTACAAGTAAATACTTTTGCTAACTTAAAAAATATTGGCGAAGTTGGATTGTATAGCAGGAGTAAAAAAACTGATATCTTTAAAGAAATCTCTTAGATGAAGCTCCACGGACAAACCGCAGCAATCGTCGCTCGAGCCGTTAACGTACAGTTCTTATTACTTGACTAGATCGCTCCACCCCTTCACGTACTGCTGTATTATTTAACTTAATCGCTCGACCCATGCACGTACGGCTCTTATTTCTTAACTAAATCGCTCCACCACTTTACGTACTGCTGTATTATTTAACTTAATCGCTCAACCCGTGCACGTACGGCTCTTATTTCTTAACTAGATCGCTCCACCCCTTCACATACTGCTGTATTATTTAACTTGATCGCTCGATCCGTGCATGTATGGCTCTTATGTCTTAACTAGATCACTCCACCCCTACACGTACGGCTGTATTATTTAACCTGAACGCTCTACCCGTGCACGATCGGCTCTTATTTCTTGCTCCACCTGTTCACGTACGGCTGTATTATTTAACTTTATAGCTCGACCCGTGCATATGCTGCTATTATTTATTATTACTTCGCCACGAGCTTTAGTTACTGAATAAAACGTATTAATTATATTTATTTTTTTGTTACATTAAACAGGAGAATTTTTTTCGACTCACTGACTTCTAACAGTCTATGTACTAATAAGAAAGAACTAAGAAGAAACTAACAGCATCAACGAAGATACATAATTTGTCACTACTAAAAAGAACTCTTTATTCCTCAATCACTTGTTGAATTTAAATGGGTGAAGTGTAACGGAAAAAAAGAAAGTACTTACTTTTATATATGATTACTACGTATATGTATCGTTACAAGTAATCAACTAAATCATATTTGGTGTTTTATTTCCAAACAGGTTCCATAAAGATTTGATTAACAAGTTCAGTGACCCATGCCTTTGCAGTCATAGTAGTCTATTGGTTGGCGAACTAAGTCACATTGCCGCTCTACGGGCATTTGGCAAATTCATTAGTGAAATCGAATTACACTGAGGCTCACACAATATTTGGGTGCTTGACTGCGCGCATTTAGACGTACGTATAGTAAGGCATCTGAGTACGTGCACCGGTGCACGATTCACGTGATGTCGTGTTAGCGACGTTCGAGTAATTATGTCGAGCGCATTCATCGCTCGTGATGTCGACTGCTGCCCGTTTCGATTTTGACATGTGGCGCGTCCGTCTATTTTATCGATCAGAAGTATCATTGAGGACGTCACCGTATGATTATGTACGGCTTATGTAATCGCCGCGTGTCGCCGTGACACACTGAGCTATGTTTGCACCTGTAATGACACACTTCTGTGCGATTGTGACATGACCCCCTACTGTGACTAGTAGGCCGGTTATTCATTAACTAAGCCAAAGAGGAAGGCTGTATGAAACATTTTAATTTCTTTTTGACAATAATTTTAGCATTTTGGGTCATTCCCAGAAATGACCTCAGCAGGGTAATTGCGTAACATATTGTCAGTACCATTGGGTTTCATTTTGACAGTTCAACAAAATTCATTGCGTTATTTATGTTGTTGAGCAGACACATTTTCGAACATAGGGAGCAATGGAATGGCAATAAACTTCAAAATGATTCCAACTGATAGTAATGGTGTGTTACACAATTATGGTGCGGGTCTGTAGTGTCCACTGATAGTAGTATAGCTTCAAACTTTCTACAAAATTGTTTCTCACCTTGTTGTAAACCATATCTATTGTTAACTAGCCTTTCTTTCTTTACCTTTTTTGTAACTTTTTGTCTATGATGACTCAGCTTAACTAAAAGTATACTTTTTGTGTCAATGTGTGTGTGATCAATTCTCGTAAGGATTTCATGTGAGCTGGGTTGATTGCAGTTTCAATGATTAATACCTACTATTGCTATGAAATTACCTACTTATTTTAAAATTATCTTGGAAAGGATATCATCAAGTGTGGGCAAAAAATAAGGTATAAAAAAAAATACAATAATTTCGTATGGGAATAATATCTATCTTAAGAGCATTTTTACTATTTCACCTGAAGTCAACAATTAACCCCCTAATGCTGAAACAAAAAATGCTACAATAAACTTAACACTTAAAATATATTGCAAATCACATTTTTCTTTTAATGTTAAAATTACTACTTGACCGCAAATCCCGCCTGATGGTAACTAAGCAGTGATGACGGTGCATGCAGCGCTTGTTTATTAAGGGCCTATTCACTAAAACACACTTAAATTGTAATAAGACAGGAAGACTGCCTCAGGCAAATTGTTCCAGAACTTCGATTTAGGCGGTATCAAAGACGAGGTAAACGCTTCCTCCAGATCGAAGCAGTGTCAACATCGTAGGGGTTTATACTCGCCATATGACGGGTCGTCCGAGGATGGACGACGGACGAGGATGGAGGACGGTTCATCAATACATCTTTTAAGGGTATCCAATGAAATATACAGTACTCGGAACATAACTTGAACCAAAATGGCGGTCGTTTAGTTATTTCGTTCCGTTTTTTCATTTACCATTGCAGTTTCAGAAATATATAATGTTACTCGATGTTATGTGGTTACGCGCAGTCCTCCGCGCCGTATTGTCGCATCACATTTCGATTTGAGACCCGAAAATCAGCTGCTCTGTGCCGCGTACTGTATAGTGAGGTGGAGGTTATGTATGAAGACGTCGATAGAGATATATATACCTCTAAAACTATACTGTTGTCTGAGAAGCGGACGAGACGAAAGTGGGGCAATTTGGAGTTCAGGAGGAAATCGGAATCCCCGAAGTCAGATGTTAATGGACTTCATGCAAAAGGAAGGACTCTTTGTGATGAATTCTTTTTTCAAGAAACCACTGTACCTCAAGTGGACCTGAATTAGCCCCGATGGTCAGACCAAAAACGAGATAGACTTCATAATGCCAACGAGAAGGGAAGTGTTCAATGATGTCTCCGTTATCTATGCGGTTAAAACCGGGAGTGATCACCGCATTGTTAGAGGCATATTGAACCTCAAGATTAGGCTCGAACGCTCTCGACTTATGAAGTCTACGCTCCGTCCAGCATCAACCCCGCTCCAGAACCCCGAAAGCTTTCACATCGCTTTGAATACCTCGGTGAATGCGTATATGTGGACCACTATAACAACGGGTTTGTGGAAACTCTGCAAACGGTAGGGTCTAAGTTCTTTATAACTATAAATTTAATACAAATTGTATTAAAGAGGCTATGGAGCGGAACAAAGGCTCCAAAGTGTTCGCAAGAGATTTGTCTGTTGGACAGAGCCTACCAGCGAAGCTGCTGAATGGGGATGGTAGGATCGTTACTTCTACGGAGAGTCATACACATCAACACACGCACCTGTTGCAAGCATGGCCAATGATCCTAGAGCCAGACTAACCAGACACTAAACCGACGATATCCCGGACGTCAGCCTGTACGAGGTTGGTATGGCCCTGAAACAGCTCAAGAACGATAAGGCGGCTGGAGATGATGGAATTACGTCTGAGCTTCTGAAAGCGGGTGGCAAACCGGTTCTTAATGCGTTTCAGAAGCCATTTGATTCTGTCATTTTCAAAGGCGAAACATCTTCGGCATGGTACATGAGGAGGCCTGAGTCATGTCTCTAATCTGTTTCCTAGGGTCATCATGAATCATCTCGCTCCGCAAAGGCTTTAAGTGTTTGTACAAAATCGCCACCATGTCAGTCCGTCTCCAGGATCAGGACTCGAAACCGATCCAATTGCAGCGTGTAGTGAGACAAGCAGATAATCATCATATCTCCCAAATTGTTCACTGCTGCATTGGAAGATGTCTTCAAGCTCCTGGATTGGAAAGGACTTGGCATCAACATCAACGGCGACTACATAATTAATCTCCGTTTTGCAGATGATACCGTGGTCATAGCGGAGATCCTGGACGACATGGGCAAAATGCACGATGACCTCAGCAGAGCTTCCCAGGTAGGTCTAAAGATGAACATGGATAAGACGAAGATCATGTCGAACTCTCATGTCGCACCCACTCCAATTCTAGTTGGTTTCTCTGCACTCGAAGGTGTTAACGATTAACGAGTGTATATACCTGAGACAAACAGTTCAACTAGTTAGGTCCAACTTCGAGAAAGAGGTGTCTCGTCGAATCCAGCTCGGCTGGGCAGCGTTCGGGAAGCTACGCTACATCTTCTCGTCGTCCAAGATACCACAGTGTCTCAAGACTAAAGTTTTTGACCAGTGTGTGTTGCCAGTGATGAATTACGGAACTGAAACGTGGTTGCTCACAATGGGCCTCATACGAAAGCCCAGAGTCACACAAAGGTAGGTGGAAAGAGCTATGCTCGGAGTTTCTTTGCGCGATCGAGCCAGAAATGAGGAGATCCGCAGAAGAACCAAAGTCACCGACATAGCTCTTCGAATCGCTAAAATTAAATGGTAGTGGGGGGGTCACATTGCTCGTAGAACCGATGGCCGACAGGGCAATAAGATTCTGGAGTAGCGACCACGTACTGGAAGACGCAGCGTAGGGAGGCCCCCAACAAGGTGGACCGATGACCTGGTGAAGGTCGTGGGAAGCCGATGGTTGCGGGCAGCACAAGACCGGTTATCGTGGAAAGCCTTGGGAAAGGCTTTTGTCCAGCAGTGGACCTCTATAGGCTGAAGAAGATGATGTATAGTATATAGTTCTTCTTCAGCTCATCTAAACATAGCGTTGTTTTCTTAAAAGATCCCGAGGGCTCTTACTACTACCACACTGATTTTTAGATTGTGCTACTACGTAATAGAATATTCACAAATATTTACATTTACCATGTTTAAATTATAACTACAATATTAACCCGAATAAAAACCCCGTGGGAGGGAATAAATGGGTTTTTATTGGGTTTAAACCCAGTAAACGGGTTTAAACCCGGTTGATCAATACAAATTAATCAAGCCCAAACACAAGGTAGCTGCTGTGAATTGTTGTGGAGTTCCTTCGACTGTCTCCCGGCTCCATCATCAGATCTACACCAGATCTTTATTAAATTATAGTGCTTTAAAATACTAAATGAAAATACAAGAAATGCACTAGTCGCCCCTACGATTTTTGAAAGTTCCCTTGATTTCTCTGGTCTTCCATCATCAGATCCTGATGTCCTTATCATGGGACCTTTTCCCCGAACCATTGGAAATGAAATAAAGAAATTTCAATAATAATTTTCTTCATATTTATGTTGGTGAGCCCACGTTTTGCCTTTACCTACGTTCCATAGGAATATAAAAAGTGGGTAGAAAAGAAAAAAAACGAGAGTTACGTAAAATCAATACGAGAGTTCTCTACAAATTAGAAGGAATGTATGTACAAATTTATGGTTTACGCAATATTTATCTTTTTCTGTGCTATAACATGTACGTATACTTTATACAAAACTTTCTATCATATTTTAAGGATCTGAGTTCACGGGGTACTTACCTGTAGGTTTTGATTTCGTAGCGACTGTCAAAAATTTGTTCATGTTTTGACTGTGTCGGCTCAGGAGTTTGATTCACTCACAGCTGCAAGGGACAGTAAACACAAGTATTTGATATGAATTTCAAATTTGATACCTCCATGCGTTCCCCATAAAAAGGGTCAAGAGAGATAGATTAAAAGACAGATTGACAACAAAGCCTAGAGAAATAACTGTCTTGAGAATAGCATAGAATTCACACATCAGAAGCGCACGATACTTGATGGATCATTTTGAAGGTTCCTTAAGCTTTTTTATTTCTACTTTGTAATCAGTATTGCTTGCTTTCAACTAGAATATATTATAAATAATATATATTTAAAACGTTGCCTCACACTAAGAATTACATATGTATCGTGGGTGCATTTACAAACATATAAACTCTAATACATACACGGACAGAACCGGAACCACTACCTGTAGGCCCATACATTTATTCCAATCGAATCGAACCCGCGACGAGCAGCGTAGCAATCCACCGCTCAGCCACTGCACTAACGTTGTCTATGTGTTAATCTCAGTTATAAGAAATCTGTGTGTCCAAATCCATTATTGCGTGAAAGAGTACCCATCCATTCATACATACGCGTTGTTCACGAATTCTCACATCTATAATATTAATCCTAGTAGGATGTAGGATAGGATAGGAAGTAAGATTTATTTCCCTTTTATAGCAAGCGCTCTTCTTTTGGGAAAAAACCATTTCTTTTTCAAAAGATGTCTGAAGGTGTATAGAGTTTTTTTCATTCTTAGTCGAGCGCATACCAGAATGTTTTTATGAGTATGTACATACGATAGCACATCAATCTCCTACAATCTTTCAGATTTCCTTATTAGACTTCAACTTATCTTTACAGTATTAAGGCTCACCATTGTGTGGATCGCCCTGAGGACACGGTGGATCATACAGTGGCCCGGCTTGGTTACAGCACCGCCGTGTCCTCGTAGCGGCGTTCAGCGACGATCTCTCGTGTCCGCCCTGATCCATCACCTCCTGCGAAGAAGCGAGCAGTGAGTAATGCTAATGGGCAGCTCGCCGCCCGGTGAGGACCAGGCTCGAGTCGACGGTGAGTTCTGTTTGACGTGCGCCTCAAAGAGATGTCAGCATATCGTGACGGGGTCCACGAAGACCGATGCCTCCTGGGTCAGGGTTGCGGGTTGCTTAAAAAAGAAACCGTGGACCTGGCACACAGGCAAGCTTGACCTGCTGTCTTCCGTACTTACAATAGTTGGAATTTATATGTACTTGCAATAGTTGGAATTCAATTTACTTTCAAGGAAATTTTGAAAGTTTTGTAACTTTAAAAATTTAAATATTTTTCATATGTTCTATGGGGAAAACCATATCCTTTGTATTGTATAAATCATACTTAACATAATAGATACAGCATTACTAGTCAATTATTGAATTAAACGTAAAATTATTTATAGTTTCTTGGTATAAAAATGATAAAATTGCACAGTAGCCAGTTACTATCAACGCACCGCATGTGACTAATACGGAGACATTACAATGACATTTAGCACGTGTGCTAAATGTCATCGTCGTGTGTTAAATGTGGGCCTTATTACCCCCTGGGCCTTATTTACCTCAGATCCGAAAGTGAAAGTAAGAAAATATTAAAAAGATTGAAGTAAACCAAATGTATTCCGTATGATGCTAGAGATTTGCACCATTGTCAGCTCACTTTACCCATGACCCGCGCCCTGATTACGTAACTTTCTATTACTATCAATTGGAATCATTTTGAAAACAATTGCAAGTCCATTGCTCCCGTCTGTTAGGAAAATGTGTCTGCTCAACAACGTAAATAGGTTAATGAATGTTGTTGACCTGTCAAAATGAAGCCCTGCTGGACCCTGCTGGACTGTTAAAAATATCGGTGTCATTGTCGATCGGTATTATAAACTACTCGGTGTGCGGAGAAATAAATGTGCCTAGTAGCTACATGCTTTCGAAGTGTGTTACATTTTGATTTAATTTGTGGTCATAACACGACCATTCGTGGCCTTGTTTGTATGTCATACTTATTACGTTCGAATGCATGGCAATGCTTGCTACGTAAATTTGCTCTCGTTACCAAGCAGTTAAACTAGTGTAACAGCTAACAACCGGATAATTTATATTTTCACCGGTTATTAAGGGGAAATATTTACATAATCATAACAAGTAGATACTTAAAGTTAAACACATCTGCGATGCCTTCGTCGGTGGCAAAAACCTTAAACTCTAGTTTAATACCTTTAAGACGTTTCATCTTGTACTAAACAGATGAAATTTCAACCTTATTAGGTATACAAGATGATACGTATGCTGAACATGCTACACAGACTGATAGTGAATTGGTGGATCAACTAAACGACGTGCAAAGTGGGTTCCAAAAGGAATTTAGGGAGAGTGTGCCTGAAGATGTGCAAAATTCTGATGATAATGATGACAATTTAGGGAGAGTGTGCCTGAAGATGTGTAAAGTTCTGATGATGATGACTACAATTCGTCTCAATCTGGTTGTGTGTTTATTTGTGGCGAGCACAAGAATGATATGTCTGTAGGATGCAATTTGTATCTTATTTTATTTTTAGACTGCTTTTAGTGTATAATTTTCGGGTAGTAAGTAAATAGGACTTTTTATTTCCAAAACTTAAACGTTAATTCATTATAGCTTTCTTTATGGGTTCCATTTTCCTTTTGAGGCTCAAAGCTCTAAAATTTTGGATCAAGTCTTTTAAATCTTCAGCGATGAAGAACAATTGAACAAGGTTGTTGAACTGCCAGATGTGGTTGTCGAGATGTCTAAATGAGGGGGAGGTAATAATTAATTGTATTTTTGGGTTGATTAATTGGGTAAAATACAGAAACCCACAGGGCAGCATGTGGGCAGTGGCGACCCCATAGGCCCTATCGCCCTTGCTTGGGGATTCGTAAAAGCTCGGTGGAAAATACCTGTAAAATGCTGCTAGGGACTTTGACTTATACTTCCGGGATTTTCTGATTGCTGTGTGTTACGGCTCAACTCCTCATAATCACCTCAGTAAGTGTTGTCCCATTGTTGCTACGGCACAAGCCACTTTCATTTATTTCATTCATTTTCATTAATTACCTAGCGCGCTTTGCGAGCAACGAGTGTACCTATCACTGTTTACCATCAGCGATCAAACACTTGTTTATAAAGTATTTCAAATATCTCCTCTATGGTAAGGAACTCCAATTTCAAATTTATCCAGCTGTTTTATCATATTTTTTTATTTTGAAAACAGTATATCATTTGTTTTTTCCTCTATTGGTTTTTTCTTTGCATTACTCAGTTTAAAAAACGGAAAACATGAAATACCTAACGAGTTATTTACGAGTAGGTACAAGCTCTGTAGGGCGCTCGTGGCACCAGTGCTGCAGAAAAGGCTCTAAGGATTCATGGTGTGTATGGTGTGTAATGGCGGCGGTGTTGTAAAAGAAAACACTGCGTTTATGGTTCCAACATTTTTGTTCTGGAAATTTTGACCTGTAAAACAAGCCCCGTGAACGGCCGGAGACCAACGTTGATAATCAAGAATTGAAGGCTATCCTGGAAGTGGGTCCAACGCAAACCACGTCCGAGTTAGCTGCAGACTGTCGTGTAGTGATAAAACTGTTTTAATACACTCGAAGCAAATTGGCAAAGTGAAAGAACTTGAAAGGTGGGTAAGTACCTGGTGATTTGAGTGCAGCAAACCAACAAACACCCGTCGACTTTATTTATTTTTTTTTTTATTAAAATATAAACCAGCGCTTGACCGCAATCCCGCCTGATGGTAAGCAGTGACGCAATCGTTGATGGTAAAGCGCACTAGTTTATTAAGGGCCTATTCACTCTAGCCTTGAAGACACTCAAATTGTAGTCCGACGGAAACACCGCCGCCGGCAGATTGTTCCAGTCCCTCGATGTACGCGGTATAAAGGACGAGGCGAAACGCTTCGTCCGGATCGTAGAGGTGTTAAGAACATAAGGGTGGAAACTCGCTGTACGACGGGTCGTCCGATGGTGGAACGGAGATGAGGGAATTAAATCGTGCAATTCCCTCGCACACTCCCCAGAATGTATCCTATAGAACACCGAAAGGCTGGCTACTCTACGCCTGTGCTCTAGGCATTGGAGACCAACTCGAGTTAAATCAGGGTCACCAATCAGCCTCTTCGCACGCCTCTCTACTGAATCCAAAGTGGCCAGGTGACACTTAGCAGCACCAGCCCAAATGTGGCTGCAGTACTCCACACACGAACGGACCTGTGCTTTGTACAACATTAGAAGCTGCCCTGGTGTGAAGAACTGCCGGACCTTTGCGATTACACCAAGTTTTCTGGCAGCCACCTTGGCCTTGGACTCAATGAACCGCCCAAAGTTTAGGTTCGAGGAAATCTCAACACCCAAAAGCTGAAGGCGGTCGGTACACTCCAAGAATACATTCCGAAAAGTAGGAGCCAAGGTGAACGGGCTCCTTTTGGCGGTGAAAAGACACGCCTGCGTTTTGGCGGCATTGAATGCTACAAGATTGGCATTGCCCCTTTCGGAGACTGCCTGAAGTGCAATACTCGTTCGCTCTACCATGGCCTCTCTTTCGGACCGGATTGATTCCCTACTAGCCCGAGCATCCGGCAGGTATCTCTCCACAACTGTGCTGTCATCTGCATACCCATAGATACCGGGCATCAGCAGATCGTTAATATGCAGCAGAAACAGAGTTGCAGAGAGAACAGACCCCTGAGGAACACCGGCATTAGTCGACATGGGCTCAGATGAGCATCCGTCGACAACAACTCGGAGGGATCGTTCAGTCAGGAAGTCTTTTACCCAGCCAGTCAGGCTAGGGGAAATGCCGTACGCTGGAAGCTTACTCAAAAGGCCAGCGTGCCATACCCGGTTGAAGGCCTTCGAGACATCAAGGGAGACAGCAATCGCTTCCCCATTTCTCTCGAGGGCCTCGCCCCACAAGTGAGTGGCATACACTAGTAGGTCCCCAGTTGACCGATTGCGGCGAAACCCGTACTGTCGGTCACTGAGGAGATCGTTACCTTCCAGGTATGCCAAGAGGCGCGAGTTCAATACACGCTCCATAATTTTGCAAAGTATGGAGGTGATCGAAATCGGCCGATAGTTGGTAGGATCGGCACGACTACCCTTTTTGGGCACGGGCTGCACGTTGGCAAGCTTCCAGGACTTGGGCACTATACCAGTCCCAAATGAGAGGCGGTACAAGCGTGTCAATACAGGAGACAACTCGGGCGCACATGCTTTTAGAACAATCGCTGGTATACCATCCGGACCACTAGCCTTATTCACGTCCAGACGACACAGTGCTCTCAGAACCTCCTTGTTCCGAATGCGAACCTCAGGCATTGAAGTATCGCAATGGGGTAAAATAGGTGGAGTAGCACTGCCAGTATCAAGACGCGAATTATGGGCAAAGAGAGATGCAAAGAGACCTGCTTTCTCTCTCACCGTATGAGCCAGTGTTCCATCAGGCCTAACCAGCGGAGGCAGTGAGGGCCGACAGAAGTTCGCCTCGACCGATTTGGCAAGGGACCAAAAAGATCTGCTACCGGAAGGCTGCGCAGATAACTTGTTCCCAATATGGGAAATACGGTCGAAGCGAGCCTTCTTTAGCGCCTTTTTGTAGGACTTGGCAGCACGGTTAAAGGCTCTCTTCTTTGAGCTTAGATCCGGAGCTCCGCGGTCACGAGCGTCAACCCAGGTGAGAAACGCCGTGTGCTTACGCTGTTCGGCTTGGGCACAATCGGCATTGAACCATGGGCGAGCCGAGCCACCGACGGGCTCGTCATTATAGGGAATAAAATATTCCATAGCTTGACGCACCACATCGGTTATAGCATCCGCACAGCTCGACGGATTGCTAGAAGAGAAGCAGACCTGCTGCCAAGGATAAGACGCAAAGAAATGGCGCATCTCATCCCAGTCTGCTGACCTGTATCGCCACATTCGCCGTTCACCACGAGAGTCGTGATCTGGCGGGGAGAAGGTCGACACAGACTTCACCAGACAGTGGTCTGAAGTTCCCAAAGGTGAGGAAACTGTTACAACACACCTGTCCGGATCAGTGGTCAGCAGAAGGTCCAGAGAATTGGCAGAATGACCAGCTACATCAGGCACCCTAGTCGCTTGCTTTACCAGCTGGGAAAGGCCCATTAAAGCGCGATGTTTCGCGCTTCTCTCCCAGCATGGTCGGTCCTCTGGTACGGGAAAAGCCAGTCCTGATGGCAGGCATTGAAGTCCCCCAGAGCGACGAAGTGTGCGTCAGGGTGCCGGTGCAGTGCATTGTCAGCAGCCTCACTGAGGTGGTCAAATAATCGAGTTGTCTCCTGATCACCGCTGTGCGATCGGTAGACACAAGTGTAAACAATTTTGTCCACACCAGTGTCAACCAACAGCCATAGAGACGAGAAATGAGGGTCTTCGAGGTGACGGAGGCGCCGGCAACAAATGTCATTGCGGACATACACACAGACCCCGGCACGCTGCAGGAAATGGTGCTCCAATGCGTAACCCGGGTAACTGAGGTATGCCGCATCAGACGGACATCTGATCTGGGTCTCCGTTAAGAAAAGTAGATGGGGCAGTCTCAAGGTGGTGATGTACTGCAATGAGATTGGAGTGCAGACCTCGAATATTAGAGAGGTGAACTTTGAAAGAGAGGACGTGCGCCCGCTGTACACACCTACTTTTCTTTTTGGACCTTTTCATATTGAAAAAAAAATTGAGTGAATAGGAAGGAAGACGGCAGTTGAGTGAGGTGATGCAATGTTAATCCCAACAATGCGACCAACGATGCCGGGCCAGAGGGAGATTGATCTGGAGACTGCGGGGACGCCCGAACCCCCCCAGGGATCGCCATCGGGTCCTCTCGTCCGGTCGCCAACCGGCACGATGGGGCCACCCTGGGAAGTTTCGCAGTTTCGGCGGGGCAGCCTTTCGTATGTGGCTGGCACACTACTTGGGCCCCCAACTACCTGCGGTCGGCCAGCGGAGCACCGTGCTTCGGATCCCGCTACCCTCCACGACCAAACTCCCGACACGACAACAATTGGCGCATCGTACCCGGCACACATCGCAACACAACTGCTCAGACCCGCCCTCCAAACGGCTTCACCAGACATCATGCCGGAACACGACGAATCGCTTGGCGGCATGACATTGTCTGGTGGGTGGTAACTACGCCGGCGGCCGATGCTGCCTTACTTTACTTCACCCGCACAGGGAAGGAATTTTATGAAGGGATTTTAAATCAAATTATGTATTACCTGTGATGAAAGTGGATCCTGTACAATAATTGGAAACGCTCATCTCTGTGGGTGAACCCTAACGAACTAGCTAAATCCGCTAAATAAATGGATCAGTGAACTACCTACGAGATGGCTAAAGTGCATACATAGTAATGGTATAGGTACATACTTTGATTAAATAAATATATTGTACTTATTTAAAAAAATCGACATTTTCTCCCTTACAAAACACCAATTTCATAAGGACCATAAACAAAACATTGACCAGGTAGGGGAAATAGCTGTTCCATAGTTCATGGTAACCGGTCTACTTTAGCCAATCGAACCAATAGCCCAACTTTTTTAATTTTCGATATTCTGCTATAGTCCTACAAGTCACTTACATGCTTACCTTTACAAACGTCGGTCGGCGTCACATTTCACATTACATTTTCGAAGGGGCTTCTGCTGCTTGCTAGTTGACTTCGGGTGCTCTTACTTCTCCTAAATGACCGGGATCACAGAGTCCCGAGATATCTAAAAACTGTACGGGAACATTGTTTGTGTATTGGAAACATTCAGAAAATGGATAGGTACCTAGGTACATTTAGGAACCAAAAAAATAATTATTTCAATCGTGTTCGTATTTTTTTATTACAGTCAATGACCATAATGTATTGGGTTATTAGTAGTGTATATTTATGTATACCTGTGCTACGTACATAGATTTGCATTTATTTTACTTTTTACATAGTAAGTTATAAGTAATAAGTAATATTTGTACAATTATGTGTTTCAAATCTGTGAGAAGAAGTTACTTTTATTTATCAGGCGCTTATACATTTGCTGAAAAAATTCTTACCGTGATAAGTTAAATGAAGTGAGCTTAGAGAGAGTTGTCAATCCTTAGTATTAGTTGGTACGACAGCTTCACGACTTCACAGTGATATCGTTACAGAATCGCGCCGGTGTATGTGTTTCAGTACCTATGTATGTGTCTTAGGTCTGTAGGTATTACAAAAGGAAACTCAAGCATTGATCTCTGTTTAAACATTACTTAAATCTAAGTAGTTTCAACCAATCAAATGGCTTGAAACGAGTTTAAAAGTAATGCTTGAGTTTTGAATGAGCTTCTAGAATACGGGCCTTAGTCTACGCTCAGTCACAAATCATGGCAGCAAACGGTGAGCTAAGGAACTCTCCTTAGCTCACCGTTTGCCTATGTTGATAAAATTCTAAGCAGCACTTATTATTATTTAACTGCTTCAGCTAAATTTTAATAATAATCGAGAGAAGAGACAGAGACTTTTCTCGTTGTAGGACTGAAAGCGGTAATGGACGTCAGATTCCACGTACCTACTAACGAAGTCCAAAGTGCATGGAGAATTCCAAACGAAAATCTAGCTTAGTATACTAGCGCCATCTACGTCATCCAAGACATATATAAGATTGGAAAATATACATCTCTTGTTAAAGAATATTAATTTGTTTTTTTGCTAGTTACCTACAATTATTAGTTAATTTTAGACAGCGGAGTCTTCCCTCCCATTCCTTTCTAAATGTTTGCTTTCAACGGCAAAGTGATAAAAATTATTACTGATTACCATAAGAATGTCATTAGGAATGTAAATTAGGCTAGGTTTTTTTTTTTTTTTTAATACACTCGTCTTCACAGGGCTTTATTTAGTCCTGCGGACTCTCGGTCCGCACCTTTTTTCCTTTTATTTTATTGTCGTGATGAAGTCTATGTTGGACATACTACAGAAGCTTATACAATATAAAATAAATTGATACATACTTTTTTCTTTTTTTTTTTCTCTTTTTTTTCTCTTCCAGGCTAGTAGTAGGTACTCTACTCGGCTAGGTTTTATTATTATTTATTTTGTTATTAATGTTAATATTTTTATTGGAATCTAATTGCCAAGCAATCTAATTTGGAATTTCTATTTTGCATGACTTATTTAATATATCGCTGCTTCAATTCAAAACTACCACAATTCCAAATAACACTTTTTTACAAAACGAAAAATAAAAAAATATAAAAACTAATTTTTGCCTAATTCTTTCTCATTTCATAGCAAGTATGTGCATAAGCGTATTTTAAAGACGCATTAAATGTTTTAATTGGGTTTATAATAAACTAAATACTAGAGGAATTATAAGCAGATAAGTTACTTTAGAATATAAAAATATGTTAATTAAATATCGAAATTGCTATTAAAATAATCAGAATACTATTTTTAAATATTTTTTCAAACAATGAAAATAAAAGAAAAATAATAAAACTGAAAAAGCTAATGTGCAAAACTACCCTAACGTTTTCAAAACTAAAACTAAAGCAGAGACTTTAGAAACTTTTAAAAAGTATTCCAAACTTTTGAAATTTTATTTATTTATTTATACATCCATTTCAGGCATCACAGCCAATACAACATAAACAATGCAATATTAAAATAAATCAGAAATACAAATAATAACAAACTACATATACAAATATATTATGCAAATTTTGAAATGTCAAAAATAAAGAAATAAAAAAGTTAAAATATTTAATAGTACGCCTGCCTCTGAGTCATTTGTTTGTTTGTCAGTACATTAATCATATAACAATGGTTAATATATTGACAATCAAACCTATTCGCAAATACGCTCAGGATAGTGTTGGAGGTGATCCGGAGCCTGCGCCCCAGAGACGCGCACCGCTTTCGCATTGTCGTGTAAAAACAGTCGACACGGGCATCGGCAAACATACCCGAGGCGCTGCAGTGCCGGGGCAGCCCCAACAACACCCTGAACGCATTATTATACTGTACACGGAGAGCACTGTATTGCTTCTGGGTATATGACACCCACAGGCCCGCCGCATACAGGGACATACAAAATACTCTGAAAAGAGTTATTTTGACGGCCCCCGAGCAACGAACAAATCTGCGGGCAATCATATTGGCCCTCACAGACAACGCCCTCCGCTCTCTATCGATGTCCGCATCATCCCTCAGGTCAGAGGTCACGATATGCCCGAGATATTTAAACCGTTGAACTCTCTGTTAAGTTAGAATCAAATATAACTATTAAAATCTTAGCAATATAATAGTATTTTAAAAACAAATTGCAACCGATAGAGAAATTTGAACTAGAGCTGATCGAAATTGTAGAATCTGAAGTAAACGTATTGGTTACGTTATTACGTTTGGTGTCTTTTCTAAACATTCATCGTCAAGTATAGATATAGTGATACTGTTTTAACTGTCACGTTACACGTATAGTATTACACATCTGGTTCTTCCAACATTGGATTGTCAGTTAGGTGGTACTTCTACTGTTACCTCTCACCACGTTAAGTATTTTATGGACTCTTCTACTCATTCTGTAATAAATAATAATTCAAAAATACATAAGCCGCCGCCGGACTCCTTTTAAAACATATCATGACATGATGGTAATAAAGGAACCTGGCGTTTTGAAAATGACTAAACTTCGTAAAACACCATCAAAACAATAACTAGTAGGTATACAACAAAATAAAACACGCAAAAATAAAATGATATTTAACATAAAATATCTACAACCGGCCAACCGACCGGCTGACCGTTCAACATACCTTCGGAATAAATGTGAATACAATCCGTGAAAACTATATTTGTTTTGAGATAAGGTCAGGTTTAATAAATTTTACTCAAATAACCCTGTCAAAATAAAAGAAAAAGGAATGTATTCCTGAAAAATGTCGTTTTAATTTAAAATTAAAATAGAAAAAAGCAGTGTTTTTTATATTCAAAAGAAACCATTTTGAAATATTGTACTTCATATTAAATAAATTAGGTAAATACAAAACGAACACATTGCTTGATAAATTCATTTTGATTTGAAAATGTAATGTTCGTTTAGGTATATCTTCTATGCAAAACAAACAGTTTTGAAATATGGTTTTTTTGATTTAAAAATAATGTCATACTTAAGTGATTCCTTTGTTCAAAATTGCAGTACTTATTTCTAAATGGTGTTGTTTTTTTTTTTAAATAATAATTACCACACATTAATTTTGGAGATGTGGCACTTTTGCACAAAAGAAGATCGTTTGTCGAAGCGCAACTAAAAATATGGCAGTTTAGATTATAAAACGAAAATTCAAAACAAACAGTTGCGGGGTTTTGCATCTTAGAATGCAAAATCAATGGGAGTCAAATATGAAAATATAAAGGTTTAGGATTGTATTTTTGCAATAAAAACATTTTTGTATTTTTTTTATTTATGGTACTTTTGAATTGAAGCAGCGATATATATATTTTTTATGACTTGATTTTTGTTACTTGTCTATATATTTTTTTATTATTAATGTGAAGTAATTAATTATTTATATCCTGTCTAGTGGCACTCATTATCATATCTTCTTTTGTTAATATGTGGAGAAAGTTGTGCCCTACAACATTGATAATATTACGTATTATCCTTCCTCTATAACTTTTCTAACACTTTGTTTTTTTTTTTTCTAACACAACTATTGTTGCTGTTTATTATATCTGAATAAATACAATAAAATAACCAATTCGCAACTAGACATGCGCACTCCTATACAATCAGCCACACTGTACACTTGGCACTACTTAGATATTGCTAGCAGAAATCACTTCACATTCAATACTTAGATAGTGCTAGCAGAAATCACTTCACATTCAATCTGTATGTTTATTTCTGCTGCATGTAAAGCTATTAATTAATTGCAAATCTACATTACCTGTGAGTTGTGATACTTTGTACCTAAATAATAAATAAATGTATAAATAAGGTTGTAGGAATCGAACCCAGAAGCTCAACCTGAGCAGTAGCACTTTCAACCGTTAGAGGCACTGATATAAATATACAGTCGTTAGCCATTTAGCCAACCGCCTGACTTTTTGAAGTAGTGCTCGCCTCACGCTGCTCTCGGTGCTCGCACGCGTTTGTCACAGTTCTAACCTAATCCATTTGATCGGGTTGCCCTGGCTACGTAGTATTCTGTAATCTGTGTCCTGGCTTAGTTACTACGATTAATTCGGCTCACACATGATTGGTTACGGTCCCAACCCAAAACAGTTTTATTGACTACTGTGGTTCACTAAACGCCTAATTGGCTGGCACATACACTGACGCTAGCTAAAGTCATACTATGAAGTGTAAACGTCGTCATAACGTTGTTGTGAAAAAGAGATAGCGCTTTTCTCCTGTATAGCTCTGTCTTTGTCTGACACTGGAACAACGATGGTTTCAACTAGGGTTGTAACGGAGCTTCGCCTCCGTTTCCGTTACTGCGGAAGTTTCGCAAGAAATCGTGTCTTCGCTTCCGTCTCCGCCTCCGCACAATTTTTGCGGAGTTATTACGGAGGTTCATTTACGTATTTATAAAATAAATAACGCGCAAGCTGCGACGCTCGACAACCGTCCGGCCGCGTTTAACCGCGAAAAGGTTAAGAATAAACTGTGCGAGACAGGAATGCGGCAAATACAATTTGTTTCTCCTTAGTTTTTACTAGAAGGTATTCTTTTTTTTTTACTAAGTATACTACTTTTAATGTACGTATATAAAATAAAACATTTTGTTTTAATTAACCATAAATTTTAATTTTTCTATATCTACTTTCACCTCCGCCTCCGCCTCCGTTAACCTCCGCTTCCGCGGAGGTGAGACTCGTCGCTTCCGCATCCGCCTCCGCCTCCGCTAACAAGGCCTCCGTTACAACCCTAGTTTCAACACGTTAAGAGTAACCCAGTACGTACAGATGACACCACATCAAGCTACTACAGTATGTCTAATTTATTTTAATTCGTATTTCTACTTTATCAAAAAAGCCTTAGCGCTTTTTTGATAAAGTAGAAATACGAATTACTCATACTTGATTGGGGATATTTGATAATTTCGGTTAACTTGACCTGCGGTCGTAGCTACCTTTCTTCTTATTCAGCCTTCCACAATGACCGGTCTTGTGCAGCACTCATCCATTGGCTTCCGGTATCTTGTACGACGAAAATAGGCATAGCTTCCCGAACGCTGCCCAGTCGAGCTTGATTCGACGAGACACCTCTAATTTAGACTTACCTAGTTGGACTGTTTGTCCCAGGTATATGTATACACCAGCTAGAAGCAGTGGTATCCACCCTCTTCCCTGAGCGGGCGGGACATGTTCTCCCGGCGATGGTTTCACCCTCAGCCACAGACTCTCCAGTAGAGGAGGGCACCGATGTCCTCGAGGTGACGCAGGCAGAGACGGGAGTGGCCGTTTCTCGACTCCAGGCCGAGAACAAAGCGCCCGGACCCGACGGAATTCCTGGCCGAGCTCTCGTCCTGGCTCTGAAGGAGCTAGAGTCCCAGTTGAGGGGGCTCTTCACGGCATGCCTCGAGCGGGGTCAGTTTCCCAGTGTGTGGAAGGAGGGGAAGCTGGACCTGCTCAGGAAGGAGGGGCTCTCCACGAATTCACCGTCCGCGTTTCGGCCCATAGTGCTGCTTGACGAGGCAGGCAAACTGTTCGATCGGATTATCGCAGATCGCCTCGTCAGCCACTTGTGCAGAGAAGGGCCGAACCTGGACGACAACCAGTTCGATTTTCGTCGGGGGCGCTCCACCATAGACGCCATGATGCGCGTAAGAGCCCTGGCGGAGGATACGGTATCCCGGGGTGGGGTGGTGTTGGCGGTATCTTTAGACATTTCCAACGCCTTCAAAACCCTACCCTGGAGCTGTATTAGGGAGGCTCGGAAATACTATCGGGTGCCTCCCTAACTCCGCTGCATAGTATGGGCTTCCCTGGAGGACAGATGCGTCATCTATAGGGGACGAGACGGTGCCAGTCGGCACCAAATTTCCTGCGGTGTTCCACAGGGATCGGTCTTGGGTCCGCTCCTGTGGAACATCGGCTACGACTGGGTGCTGAGAGGCGAGCTCCCGTCGCCGGTGCCGACTTGACGTGTTATGCGAACGACACGCTTGTCACTGCCTGGGGGAGTTCGCACAGGGAAGCGACGTTGATAGCCACAGCTGCGGTATCACAGGTGGTGAACCGCATCCGGCGCCTGGGCCTGGAGGTGGCCCTTGACAAGTCAGAGGCCATGGCGAACACATATCGTAGTATAATGTAGTTGGGATCACATATCGTAGTCAGTGGGGCCCGGATAGCTGTCGAGTCCAACTATGAAGTATCTGGGATTGGTGCTCGACAGCCGATAGGAATTCGGGCCCCACTTCCGGCGGCTGGCGCCCAACCTGATGGGCGCGCTGTCAACGTCGCTTTTCAACATGGGGGGCCCGAGCGCCGCCTGTAGGCAGTTGTACGTAGGAATCGTGCGGTCCATGGCCCTGTACGGGGCCCCTGTGTGGGCGATGGACCTGACGGCCGGAACACTCGCCATTCTGCCCAAGCCGCAGAGGCCGTCACGGTCGTCCGCGGGTATCGCAGGATATCCTACGAGGCGGCTTGCGTCCTGGCCGGATCCCCGCCCTGGGACCTAGAGGCGAAAGTACTGGCTAGCTAACTAGGATGGCGCGAGGAAGAGCGGACACGAGGCCAGTCCGGTGCAGCGGCAGATCGAGCTGCGCCGAGAGGAGCTCCGTCAGGTCGTGGTGGCGGGCTGGCGGCAGAGGCTTATGCACCCTACCGCCGGCCTCGCTACCGTCGAGGCGATCCGGCCAGTACTCGACGACTGGCTCGGGAGGAGGCACGGCTTCCTGTCATTCGTCATTCAGGGTGACGCAGGTACTGTCGGGGCACGGCTGCTCCGGCAAGTACCTGCGTCGCTTAGGCAGGGAGCCGGACGCTCGGAGCCGCCACTGCGTCCAATGCGGGGAGGACATGGCGCAGCACACGCTCTCCGAGTGTATAGGGAGGAGCAGCGCCGTGTCCTCACAACTGAAGTAGGAGGAGACTTGACGCTGCCGGCAATAGTGCGGAGGATGGTCGGTAGCGCAGAGTCGTGGGACGCGGTGGTGTCCTTCTGCGAGGACGTAATGTCGCAAAAGGAAGCTGCGGAACGGGAGAGGGAGATCTCAACTTCCTTTCCGGGCCACAGAAAACGCACCGGGCGCCGAGGAAAGGCGGATAACGCCCTCTTCAGTCCCCCAGGAATGGGTCCAGGGGCGAGGGACATGGCGAAGTCCCTGCCCCCTATTCGATGGACCCCGAGGCGGAGGCGCGCGCGAATTTCGGCACGCACCTCTGAGGCGATGCACGGGGTAGTTTAACACCCCACTACCATGTGCAGGAGACGAGGCCCGGACAGACCGGGCCAGCACGAGAGTGTGGGGCCGTGGAAGAATTTAGACACCCACGGCTTCACGCGCGCTCGTGATAGAAGATGCGGGATGGTTTTAGTCAGTAAAAGTCTGACAGACCCCGTCGCCTACCCCAGGGCGGCGGACCTCCTATGAGAATTTCCACCCCGGAAAAAAAAGTATATGTATACAACTTTGAGTGGAGAACAACCAACTGGACTTGGCACTCCAAGTCGCACCCACTGGTGGGAACGACATGGGAGTTCGACATGATCTTTGTCTTATCCATGTTCATTTTTAGACCCACTTGTTGGGAGTCCATGAACATCATATCATCTGCAAATGGGAGGTTAGTGATTAAACAAGCTTTAGGATGATCTCCCGAATCCCATTCCTTTCCAAACCTCACATCATCAAAAGCCTTGTATCCAAAACCCGCATCCCACCGCGGCTGACGGTGAAAGTAAAAGAATGGCTCAAAGGTCTTAGCAACCAAGCCAAAAACTCCAGAAAAAAAAATGAAAGTAAAAGAAAAAAATAAAAACGATTCGAATCCAATGGCTGGCCGGCTAACAACTTCTTCCGTGCGCGGAGATAAACTTAAAATCATCAAACAATACCGCATGAAAACCCAGTGAAAGTGATGGCTTGACTCCCAATATCCTGTAAGTACCTAATTTGCCAATTTACAATATCTTATAGCTTATTCTAACTTTTATACGGCGTCATATACGCCATATCCATTCAGTGATGTACACGCCATTGATGTTGATGTCAAATCCCTTCCACGTCCAGGGGCTTCCAAAGCAGTAGTGAACAATATGGGAGAGATGACATCTCCTTGTCTCACTACAAGCTGCAGCTAGATGGGTTTCGAGTCCTGATTCTAAAAACGGACTGACAAAGTAAGTTTTTGTAAGAACACTCTTTCATCTCAATGTATCGATAGTCAATTTGGCACCGCTAGAGATACTGTAGCACCGCCCAAGTCTCGATCGAATTGAATGCCTTCTCATAGTCCACAACCGCTAAGCATAGTGGTTTTTTATACTCGTTGGATGCGTAACGTGGCTGTATTACTTGCCGCTGCATATGTACGTGGCTGCAAGGCGTTGAACCTGCGAGCGAGATGATTCGTGATGACCCTAGAAAACAACTTACAGACATGGCTCAGGAGCGATATCAGTCCGTAGTTTTTAAGGAGGGTATTCATATATCACCTTTTTTGTAAAACAATACCACCTTTGCCATGCATTAGGCATTTCGCCTTTGAGAATGACGGAATTAATTAGCTTCCGTAGCGCTTTAGGTACCGATTTGCCAACGGCATTCGCTTTTTAAGCTCAGCCGTAATCCCATCATTTGCCTTATCGTTCTTGGGCTATTTCAGGGCCATACCAATCTCTTACAGGCTGATGTCCGGGATATCGCCAGTATAGTATAGGGTTAGTCCGGCTCTAGGATCATTGGCCAGGCTTAACAACAGGTGCGTGTATTGATTTGTAGGGCAAGTGACCCGGTTGTGGCCACCGACCCCTTTGTGGCCATTTAGAACTTCAAATCGTTATAACGAAGGCAAAGACAAATATCGGTCATGGCCGTTCGGCTGGTTCGGGGATACCGCACGGTCTCCGCTGAGGTGGGGAGCCTCCTTGCCGGATTGCCGCCATGGGATCTGGAGGCCAAAGCCCTCGCCCACATGCGGGAGTGGCGAGAAGAGGCAAAACGCCGGGGCATAACTCCGCTGCCGCGAGATATCGCGCGCATCCAGCACTGGGTTGCGATTGTCGCAACCCAGTGCTGGGTGCGCCACAATGGTGGCGGTAAGTCCCCTCTTTGAGGAGGGGCTAGAGAGGTTCCATGGCGCCGTCACTTTCCGCCTGACGCAGGTCCCTACCGGAGACGGTTGTTTCGGGAACTTCCTGTTCCGGATAAGGCGGAAGGAAACGCCAAGGTGTTGCCATTGTGTGGATCGCTCGTAGGACTCGGTGGAGTATACGGTGGAGGTCTGCCCGGCTTAGGTAAAGCACCACCGAGTCCTCGTGGCGGCGATCGACGGCGATCTCTTGCGTCCGAAGCTGGTCCAGGCCATGGCCCAGAGCGAGAGTGCATGGCAGGCCGGCACCTCTTTCTGCGAAGCAGTTGTAGCGTGTAGGGCGTGTCACGTAATTAAAACTCAGATGAATTAATGTTGTGTATTGCACGTATGTAAAAGTGTACAATGTGTATGACGTGTATAATAACGTGATGTATATGTACAAGAGTATGAATAGCAATGAGATAAGAATATGAATATGAAAGTCTCTTACAAGCTATGCACTAACTTAAATGACTTAGCAAACTCTACACAATAGTGGGGTAACCAATAGGAAAACAGTTTGCTGTCCGGCCGAAATCCAAGCGGTGGCGCGTGCGTTCTCGATGTTGAATCGTTGATCGAGGGAGGCCGCGGCGTGTGATTGATCGGTGTAGAAAGCGCGCCAATTCACAGTTCACGTGCATGACAGCTCGCTATAGTTTCGCACGCACATCGACGATGGTCAACAGATGTGCTTCCAGGGTGAGATTTATAGGCACTTCGCGATGGGCGGTCGTAACGCCCGCCATGACTTCCGTGATCCTAGTGTGATTTATAGGAACCCTTCGTAGCAGGTCGCGACCCGTCGGAATTGTGTAGCGCTGGCTGTTACACAGTGATGCTGGCAAAGGAGGAGGCGGAGCCCTTGGGGGAGCGGGAATCCCAGCGCCCTCACGCCACTAGCTGCCGCAGGAGATGCCCTGGTCGGGAGACAACATCTAGCTCCCGGCCACCGTAGGCGTGGGCCTGCGGGCAGTGGGCAGCTCGCCGTCCGGTAAGGACCTGGCCTGAGTCGACGGCGCGTCGTGTGTCACGCCGCCTCAAAGAGATGTCAGCACATCGTGACGAGGTCCACGAAGACCGATGCCTCCTGGGTCAAGGTTGCGGGTTGGTTAAAAAAGAAACCGTGGCCCTGGCGTACAGGCAAGGGAAGAATCGCTGACATTTTTATTTAGATAGAGAAATTTTATTTTAGGCAAAGGAAAGCCACACTGTCGATTTATTTATTGATTCCGTTGTTGAAATCGAACGGGAACTCTTAAGAAAAATATCGAACTTGATATCCGCAAAATATCCATATTTTTATATCAAGTTTTGAAATTACGACAAAATATTTTTACCAAGCCTAGCCCATAGCAATAATTGATAGAGTACGTGATGTACGTCAGTGGCAATACCTTTCTTCTTTTCTTAAGAGTGAATACTACTTCAACTCTTCAATGGCCTCTGTGGTTAGACACCACACTTTTGCCAATAACACGTGTAACAAACTATAGAAATTCTTAAAAAAAATTATTTTACAATAATGGCGGATATCGCCAATGACAGTTGAAAAAACGGCCGCGTTTGCCGACTACTAGGAGATTTGGGGAAAAGCCATGACGTGGCCACTATGCTACGATATTTCAATGTTCTTTATGAATTATTCACTGAATGCACTTTTTACTACATAAATCACGCGCTTTTATTTAGTAAACGACACTATAAATAATTTTAAAAGTCCAATGAAAAATGCGCGTGACACTCATCTTAGCTTTCCTGTCAAAACCGGGACAATACCTTTGTGATTTTGTGAATGATATCACTCTAACTTCTTTGTCATTGTCATAGTGTGTCTTCTGTCATTATCAGCTGTGGGATGGTATCAAACCACGTATCAAACATTCGGGAATGTAAATAAAGCATTCAACTCTATGAAATCTGTAACATAGTGCATATATTTAATATTCAGCAAAATGTGTACCAAAGGAGCACAAATTGCTGAACTTTTCACGAAAGCCATTGCTACCACTAAGAGCTTTGATCAAAATCTTCGTAAGGTAAAGAATTCAGTGTTTCATAATATAAGTAGTAGTATATGTTTCATAAAATAAGTACACAGCTATTTTTAGAATATTGAAATAAATTGGATCAGGTGAAATAGGCCGTGTACTGTGCAAACAAGTTAATGTTGTTTATGTAACCTAAAATATTTGTTATAGCTGTGCTGTTACGTTGTGCTCTAAAATGTCTAATACTCTGCAGCACATATGTGCAGTGTTACTGGGCAGAGAGGCTAAGGATGTGTGGTTTTTGAGAATTTTGTCATGCCTCTTAGGTGATTATTGGTAGACATTCATAGTGTCAATTGGTCTGAATCATATCAACTTATTTAGCATTTTCATCAGTAGTTATGTTATGGTTGATCAGACAGGCGCATTCTGACTGTGAATATGAAACTATTTAACAGCTTTAACTTGTTTGTATATGCTGCAATGAATGGTTATGTTGTTATCTGTTGTGTATGTAGTCAGTATTTTTGGAACACGGATTTCATAACTGTTTTAGTCCAGGAATCTTTCCATACTAGTTTAATTTTCAGTATAAGTGGGGCATGTACATTGCCAAACCACCATATACAGTAAAAAGTTCATGATCCTATCTAATTTGTTTGCTTTTCTCCATGTTATAGTTAAGAGTCATATGCTGTGAAAATGGAAGAATGACAACTGAGTTCAAAGTTGGGCCTGAGCACTTGAACCAACGAGGTACTCTCCATGGTGGGTTCATCGCACACCTGGTGGATGCTGTCTCCACCTATGCATTGACAACTAATGAAAATGTTGACACTAGAGGAGTCTCAGTGGAAATAAGTGTGAGGTGATTACCAAGCCTATTAAAAAAACCTTTCCTGCTGTTAGTGTAAGCCATGGTGTCAACATTTTGTTAGGAATATTCAATACAATTTGAGTGAAACTTGTTTTCAGCAACGGAAAATCCAGCTGTTGCACAAGTTTTGTCACTGTTAATATTATGTAAATATTATTCTTCATTCTAACCAGCACCCTGATTGCATAACACTCTATTACTATCAACTGGAATCATCCCAAAGCCAATTGTGAAAACATTGTTCCATATTTTTGGAAATTGTATCAGCTCAACAATGTGAATAACACAATGAATGTTGTTGAACTGTCTAAATGGAACTCATTTCTACTGATAGTATGATACACAATTACCTGCAGAACTAGCTGTAGTTCTAACATTCTCATGACAAAAATTGTTGAGACCCAGGGCACACAGATGTTTGTGCCTTCAGAGTATATCTATGCTAAAATGTAAAAAAAATATGGAAAAGCAACTTTATTTTGACAAAATAAATAAAAAAAAAATGTTTGCAGTTGCAAACATTTTCTAAACTTATTCACTCTGGAATCAACTTAATTGTCATATTGAAATAGAGTTGATATTTAACTTTAAACTAGGATGGGCGTGTCTAGTACTGTATACTTTTAGAATATTAATTTTGCAAAAACTTAATCGAATTTAAATCCAGTTTATCATTTTTCTTTATATTTCATTAAGAAAAGGACAGAAGGTAAATATTAGTTGTAACAGTAAGAATGTATAGTTTAGACATGATTTATAACATGACAACTAGGAAAATTGCAAATAATAAATAAATAAATAAGCCATTTATGTCTTGCTCTTACGTATTACAAGTTCAAATGCGATATGAAAGTATCTATAACTATATAAGAAAAAGGATAATATATGTATTTGTTTAGTAACTCTAATTGTAGCAAATACTTAAATGTTAGTTTTTAATTTAACTTTTTACAAAAAGAAAACATGTTATTTCTATAGCAATAGAATTATTCAGCAAGAACCCCGTATTGGTTAAAGGCCTCCTCCAATGATGCCCATCCCTATTTCTTGCTAAGACAGTCCAGTTTGTGCCGGCTGTACGTCTGAGATCATCTTCCCATCTCGTTAGTGGTCTACCTCGGCTTCTTTTACCCGTCGGGCCCTTCCACGATGTCACTCTCGCGGTCCATCTATCACCTTTATATCTCGCGACAAGGCCAGCCCATTTCCATTTCAGTTGTAGTGCATGCGTTAGAGCGTCGGTCGCTTTGGTAGTTTTTATTATTTTAGTATGCCTTACTTTATCTAACTTCCTTATGCTGAGCATGTTTCTCTCTAACCCTCTTTGACAGGTACTGATTTTTTGTGTGGCTTTAGAGGTGAACTTCCACGTCTGGCATCCATATGTCAAACATGGTAAGAGGCTCGAATTCATGACTTTTGTCTTGATGTCAATCGGCCAATTACTTTTAAATATTTCTTTTAATTTCCAATATTTATTCCACGTGGATTGTACCCTTCTTTCTATTTCCAATATGTCGCTGTATTTGTCAAAACTTAACAATTTTCGCAAGTAAATGTATTTCTCGACATGTTCTAGTGGCTCTCCATTGATAATTATGGGTCTTTTCCAGCTGTCGTTGGTCATTACCTTGGTTTTTGTTAGGTTCATCTCTAGTCCCACCTTAGTACTGAGTTCGTGCAGAGACTCTATCATGTGTTGCCGTTGATGGCCGGCCGTCTCAGACAGGAGGACTAGGTCGTCTGCGAACCTGAGATGACTTAAATAATTACCTTTTATATAGAGTCCTAGTTTGTGCCAATCCAGCTTACTAATTATATTTTCCAGGATTGATATAAATAGTATGGGAGAAAGTGGGTCTCCCTGTCTTACTCCTCTTTTTATAGCAAAAGACGGGCCGATTGTCTCGAGTTTGATCCTACCTTTATTGTTATTGTATACACTTTGAATAGCTTTTATGTATACTTCTTCTACTCCTTGCTCTACCAAGCTTTCCCATATGCTATTGTGTGAAACGGAGTCGAAAGCTTTTTGGTAATCAACAAAAGTCAAATAAAGAGTTCTCTGCTGTTCTCGGTTTTTCTCTTTGACTAGCTCAATTGTGTGGATGTGGTCGATTGTTGAAAAACCTATCCTGAAGCCCGCTTGCTCCACCGGTTGTTTTGTTTCTAATGTTGTAGTTATTCTTTTGTTTATAATTGTAGAGAACAATTTGTAGAGGCTGGGTAGTAGGCTGATTAGTCTATAATTTTCGATATTCTTGGGGTCTCCTTTTTATACAAAAGTATAATGTTTGCTTCCGACCATTCTGTGGGAGTTTCAGAGCTTTGTAGTATCAGGTAGAATAGTTTGGCTAACGGTGTAGTCAAGATGAACTGGGCAGTTTTTATCGCTACATTTGTGATGTTGTCAGAGCCTGGACATTTTTCAACTTTAAGTTTCTTAATTGTTTCTGTAATTTCGGACACACTGATCTCTATATAGTCTTTAAAATTATTGTCTTGTTTGTTGTTATTTGGTGCTGTTATCTTGTTATTTTTGTCGCTGTATAATTTCCTATAAAACTCCGTCGCAGTTCTTATAATGTCACTTCGTTTACATATATCCTTGTTGCGATTTTTTAGTTCTTTTATCCAAGATGTATTAGTTCGAAGTTCCTTAAAAGGTTTCTTCGTGCTGCCACAAAGCTGTAGGTGTCTCAGTATAGTGTCTTGTCTGTGTATTGAATAATCTTTTTTTATATATCTATTGACTACCTAACTTGTATAAGGCAGAGAGTTCGTTTTTCATGGAGCGAGTTTTGTTTTTGGCTGACTGTAGGGCTTTTTTTCTTTGTAGTAGTTTTTCTGTTCTTTCCTGTATTATTTTTTGTTTTTGGTTTCCCTTGTTTATTTGTGCATATTTCAGGCTCTTATTAATTTTTTCGTAGCAAGTATGTACCGTTTCTTTTTCTAGAAGGTTTGCTGACTCAGATAGTTTTAATGTCAGCATGTTATACTTTGTTATTTCGTCTTCACTTTTAAGCTGGTAACTTTTTTTTTTATTAATTAATTATAAACTAGCGCTTGACCGCAATCCGGCCTGATGGTAAGCAGCGATGCGATCGTTGATGGTATAGCGCGCTAGTTTATTAAGAGCCTATTCACTCAGAAAAACTGAGCGAATAGTAAGGAAGACGGCAGTTGAGCGAGGTGATGCAATGTTAAACCCAACAACACGACCAACGATGCTGCGCCAAAGGGAGATTGATCTGAAAACCCTCCACGACCAAACTCCCAACACAACAACATTAGGCGCATCGTACCCGGCACACATCGCAACACAACTGCTCAGACCCGTCCTCCGTACGGCTTCACCAGACATCTTGCCGAACACGACAAATCGCTTGGCGGCAAGGCTTTGTCTGGTGGGTGGTAACTTCTGCCGGCGGCCGATGTTATGGCCTACCACCGAACTTTGTTTATTATTAAATCTGGTCCTACTTAGTTTATTCTTAGGGAGCATTAGTGTTTCTCTGAGAGTACGATGGTCAGTTGGGTTGTTCAGGTTTAAAACTTCGAGGTTCGTAAATGATCTTGGGCGGTTTGTGAGAATGTAGTCTATCTCGTTTTTGTGTAGTCCATTTGGCGACTTCCAAGTCCATTTCTGATTGGGATTTTTCTTAAAATAACTATTTATTATAGTCAACTTGTGTTCGAGCGCAAAGCTTACGAGTTTCTGGCCCCTACTATTCCTTGTGCCATATCCGTGTTTTTTCACAACCAGATCCTCGTTATCTTTAGCTGCTCCCACCTTAGCGCTGAAGTCGCCCATAAGTATAACGTGTGTGTTCGACGTTTCTAATGCTTTTCTAATTGATTCATATAATTACTCAATTTCAGTCTCGCTCGCATCTGTCGTAGCGAAATATACTTGCAAAATAGATATCTTGTGGCCTCCTATGTCTATGTTGACTAGGCGTTCTGATATACCCTTGAAGCTCTCTATGTTGTTTTTTATAGTCTTGTTTATTATGAACCCTACCCCGTAAAGTCCAGCTGTTTGACCTATGTAGTAGAGTATAAAATTCTCATATTCTTCAATTTCGCAGCCTGATTGTCTTACAAATATTGCAAATACTAGACTAATATTTTTAAATAAAGCAAATTACTATGACCTGAAGTTAAATAGTTGAGGTTAACTTAAATATAGTTGAGGTTAACTTAAATATAGTTGAGGTTAACTTAAAAGTATGTCTACTGTTTGAATTCCAGTTACATGAGTGCTGCCAGAGAAGGCGACAATATTGAAGTTGAAGCAATCACAAGGAAGTTGGGAAAAAAGATTGCTTTCCTAGAAGTCCTAGTAAGGAACAAAGATAAGAACCAGCTCCTCGCAACTGGCAAGCACACCAAATACATAGGATTTTAATATATTTTATAATATTTAATATTTAATCTTACAACCCTCAGTGAAATATTGAACCTAGTACAATCATGTAATTTATTATTTTAGTCTTTTATTTTATTTAGTTGATTGTATTTTTAATTTGGAAATACAAAACATATTAGCAAATGTAACATTTAATTTCCACTAATAATATTACTGGGTACCTGGTTGATTTCACAAACTTAGCCGAAGTGCTATTCAAATTATTTATTCAATATCCTGCACTATAGTCCCTTGCTAATGTACTAAATAAATGTTTTATATTCCTTAGACATTATCATTATTCTGATAGCTGAGGGCATTCACTTTGCTCAAAAAGACCACCTACTACTAACTACGGTAGTCTTTCAATAGAGAATTAAGAAAAAGTAGCAATTGATGACCCCTCGTATGGCGAGTTTCCACTCTTACGTTGTTAAAACATTTAAGATCCGGACGAAGCGTTTCGCCTCCTCTTTTATACCGCGTATATAGAGGGTCTGGAACAATAGGGTATTACATGCATTTTTGAAATATATCTTAAATAAATTCTTTAGTCCTAATATAGCTCTAAAAAATTAAAGATATTTTTTTTTCTCACGTTATGTACGATTAAAAATTAATTATTTTATCATAATTTCAAATTTCGCGCGTATTTCGCGAAAACGCGGCACACAGCGGACGCCATGATTGTTCTCTGGTCATGACGTCTTTACGGCAGTAAACAAACTACAGCTGTCAGTAATACACTTTTATTTATTTAAAAAAATAATAATGAGTAATTATGCTCCGTATCGTTGGTGTGTTGTTTCTGAATGTCAGAACACTAGTGTAAAAACACCAGACAAATTGTGGATTCAGGTACCAGTGGATATAAATATGAGAAACACTTGGTTAAAAGTTGCGAGACGAGATCCCGGACTGTTATCAAATAAATCTCGTTTATACTTTTGTGAAGATCACTTTAATGTAAGTAACTGTATTAACATTACCTATCTAATGAAATATACTCTTTAATGATAGGTTAACTACTTCAAGAATCAATACTTTGGGAAATGTGGATAATATTTAGAGGTTATAAAATCTATGAATATGATGATGAAAGATGCTAATAACTTATTTTTCTCACGTTTCAGTTGGAACATGACATGGAAAACTATGTAAAGTATAAAATAATGGGTTCAGTAAAAAGGATTAAAATGAAAGCTAATTGCATACCCTCCAGATTTGCTTGGAATAGAAAACATAAGATTTTAGAAGAATCACATCCTACTGAAGCTAAAAGGCAAAGAGTAGAATTACCTCAGGATTCTTATCATGATTATAAAGAAGCAGAGAATAATGAAGTGTCATCTTATGCAGAAGGTAACTGTTTATTATTATACTTTGTTATTGTTTAAAAAAATCATTGTGTACACATACTAAAATTAACAGTAAATTATATTTATAAAAGAAGATCTGTAGTGAATATTAATGGCACAAACATTCACAACATTTTCTTATACATATAAATAATAGATATGGATCACAGATTAATTTATGTTCTCTTGTTAATAAAAATTATATTGCATTTATTTCAGGTTTGCAAACAGAAATGGGTGGACCCTCTCAAGTTCTCAAAAAACAGGAACACAAAGCGACTCAAATTAACCAAATGCAGGAACACAAAGCCATTCAAGTAGTGCCGAGCCAGAAACATAAAGCAATTCAGGTTTGCCAAAGGGCACATATCAGAAGTAGACAGGTTCAAACCAATGTACAAAGTAGAGATAAAATAACTTCGCCAATTAAATTAAATGTCTCAATTGCTACATCACCTTTAAAATCTTTGGCTAAAAACATTATAAAACCATCGACATCTCGGCCACCTGCTTCAAGAAAATTAAGTTTTATAGAAGAAGACTGTGACAGTGATACATCATGTACACCATCAGTAGCTGGGTCAACAGTTGAACAAGACTATTCTCCATCTAAAACAAGCATGTCCAAAACTACTTCAGACAGCAGCTTACAAGATGAACATAAAAAACTTCAAAAAATAAATTTGCAAAGTACATTAAGTAAAATAATTGATAAGCCTAAACTTTACATAGGTATTAATAAGCATCTATATTTTATCATTGATTTAATTAAAAAGCATACAGATATCACTGTGCCAAATATTTTATTATGTTTAATGAAAATTAAGTTAAATAGGACTTTCTCAGAATTATCAGATGATTTTGATTTATCTGTGACTCAAGCGAGTAATATATTTAATAACAACATGCCAGGTATTGTTAAAGTCCTTTCACCATTTGTCAAACAATTTTCAAGTACATCAATAAAAAAAAATTTACCTATAGCTTTTCGACACAGATATAACCAGGTGACATGTATCATTGATTGCTTGGAAATAGAAATCCAAAAACCTTCAAAGGCTATGCATCAAGCATTGACCTGGTCAGAATATAAGAAAACAAATACCATTAAATACCTTGTCTCATGTACTCCTGATGGACTCGTAAACTTTGTGTCAAATGGCTATGCAGGAAGAATTAGTGATGTAAGCCTGTTAGAAGAAAGTTTGTTTTTGGAAAGCTTGAATCCAGGTTCATATATTTTAGCTGATAGAGGTTTTAAAAATGTTGAATCATTCTTGTCTCAAAAAGGATTTTTCCTACTAAGGCCACCAAGTGTTCATACCGGGATGAAATTATCTAAAAAAGAAGTAAAGCAGACCAAGCAAATTGCCAGTCTTAGAATCCATATTGAAAGAGTAATTAGAAGACTGCGTGAATTTAGCATTTTAAAAATGCATACAGTTGTAAATACTAATTTAATTGGCATTTTGGATTTATGTATTAAAACAGCATGTGCATTAATTAATCTACAAGATTCTTTAATTAAATAAATAGTTGCAAAAATATAATATTGTATTATTTAATTTACTTTGTATGTATTATGTAATTTTACCCAAGAAGGAATGAGGTCAGGTTGTTGGCGGACAATAAATAAATGATGATAACAGGAAAATGCTCTGATAATGATAATATTTTATTGCATGCTAGCCTGATGAAAAAAAATTGTGCTTATGATGCAACTAGGTATGCAATTCAATGCAATTGGACCTTTTAGAGCTTTTTCTGAAAACTACTGAAATTTTATGATATTCTAGAACTTCTAAAAAATACTGTTTTTAATTTGGCACATGGAATAAATTACTCTGAGAGTGGAGATTGAAAGTCTGCCTATCTCAAAATAGAAACAGAAAATCTATTGTGTTTCAATTATATAAATTTGAAAGGTTATGAATGAAAAAGATATTTAAATTTATAATCATTTTATTTTATATAGAATTTGTTGTTATACTTTTGGACAAAACTGAAAAAATATTATTTTTCCAAAAAGCAACAACACTGTCTAAAAGACTCATAACATACTGTTGGTCAAATTCAACTTTAAGAAGTGTAACTTCATTGTTTTTTGTAAAGTCACTATTGGCGACACAAAAATAACTTTCAGTGGTGTGAGCACAATACATTTGTATTTGCACCTGGGCAAAATACTTTTCTTTTATTCTGCCTTCCTTGTCAATATAATTTTCTGACGTTTTGGCACTAACAGGGCACTTGATTTCGAATGTTGTATTTTGATATCTTCCATCTGGTGATGCAGCTATCATTGGGAATGTCTCTGATATGTACAAACCACACATTTGAATTTTTATTCCCAATTTATTCTCAACAACTTTTCTCACATGATCTTCTAATTTTCTTCCTCTAATTATAGCCGATGTTTCTGGAGTCTTTGCACCGAGAATTACAGCAACCAAGGTTCCATCAGTTGTTTTACAACGACTAACTTCATAACACCTAGAAGCTGTTATCCTTCCATATCTGAGTTCATGCCACAAGTTACTGGTATTCTGACCTCTAGTAGCTCTTTCTGCATGTTTTATATTTGTATTACTGCATTCTTTTAAGATTTTTGACAGAAATCTATCACAATTCTCATCGTTGTATGTCATCATCATTTTATGTAATGATAGATTCGTATCTGTATCACAATAGTCAGGTTCATGCTTAATGAACTGACAATTATCTATTTTTCTTATCTTACATTCTTTAACAAACTCATTCATCAACCCGCTGTCTGGTGCAAATACTTTTGGTTTCCGTTTTGCCATTTCTCTTGCACTTAATATTTTAATTGATGTTCCAACTTTCGCAAGATTGGACTTTTTCCAATAACATTCTACAGATGTGCAGGAAGGGTCTTCACTTCGGCGGTGCAACCACATCAAAAACGCAACTCCATGTTTACAACCACCTGCTGATGCAGGACAATCATGACATTTAACACTTATCACCACTTCTTCCTGTTCATCCACTACGAGTGTAGCTGCATACGGCTTACTTCGTACTTTGTGTTCGGGGCAAACTGTACATTTTACAGTGCAAACATTTTGTTCCCTCTTCAGCTGTACGTAACCTATAGCGTCATCGCCATAAGTCTCCCTTCCGGATCTGAAAACAATGTACGAAATTTAAACCTTTTATCACAATAAAATAGATTTTTTAATGTAACAAAGATATATAAAAGGTTCATATAACTTACATGGATGTTTTCACATTCCGTAACTCAGCGGAACAGAAGTCGGGATTTACAGCAAAAAATTTACCGACCATCAGAGAGTCTATTCTTGGTAAATTTGTGGTGTCACCTTTAACGTAACCCACTTCCATGATGTTGAATTATTATAGTTATTCTTTAAGAATGTAAAATGAAATTAAGTCAGTATATACGTTTGTAGTACCAAGTTGACATTGACAGCTGACACTTTTGTTTACTACCTTATAGACGTCATTATCATGGCGGCAACATTTCGTAGTGTTTAAAAACAGATAAAAAAACCTAAAAACTTTAAACTGCAATAAAAAATAAAATTATGTACCATATGAAGTGAAACTAACATTTTCCGATTGCTTTTCCTCTAAACAATAATTGTAATACACTTTTAATTTTTTTCTTATCTAGACTAAAATACCCTAATTGTTTCCGTCGGACTACAATTTGAGTGTCTTCAGGGCCTTTACCCATCAACGATTGCGTCACTGCTTACTATCAGGCGGGATTGAGGTCAAGCGCCAGATTATAATAAAAAAGGGAAAAATGCTATTGTATTTTCCTTTTTGCTGTTTTTTAACATAAGTAGTAATAATGAATATTTGTGTTATTGTGGTATAAAATATTTGAAAAAAAAATTACGATACGAAAAGTTACGATAGATACACCTTGTAGGAATTACTCGGAAGGGACATGAAACGGTTTCAAAAGAAAGCAATGCATTTAATGTTCAAACCATAATAAGCTCCCGCGCATAGTGGTACAGCATAAAATAGCTTGTAGGCAACAATCCATAAATTCAGCGCATTGCCGACAAAAGAAAAAAATGTTCAAACCAAAAAAATCTGTCATGTGAGTGTCATACGGTATAAAATACCTTACAATAAATTACCGCTAAGCGTTCAAAGGCGAAAGGCCGCTTTATAAATGTTCAAAGTAAAATGAGCTCTCGACTTTAGTAATACGACATAAAGTAGTCTACGCGCAAAAATTACAAATGTTCTGTTTATTTTATTGCCTATCTATTGTAATTGTATCCATGCGGCGACAATCTACTTAGTAGTAGTAGTATTCCCGCGAATGTCGCACGTGTTATCTATTAGTAAAAAAGTGCAACATGGATCGACATTATAACTATAGCAATTTGAAATACGTCGCTATGGTGTCCGGCGACTTTACGCTGAACAGCAACACCTGCAGTCTCTCCGCCTTCGCGGGATTCAGAACCCCCAAGTTTCATCGCCACGGACCATCGTACCTGCGACACAGCGGCTACTAGACTATGGTCAATTTCAAACACCAGCAAATGCACAGGGCAGAGGTCGATCGGCTGTTATTTCGGCAGCGCTCGACGAGGAGATCATCGAATACTTCGAACAGGATCCTCGTAGAAGTACGCGTCAGGCCGCGGCGAGGTTTAACGTAAGCCATTATTACATCTGGAAATTACTGAACGGGGAAGGACAACACCCTTACCATTATCGCGGCGTTCATACTCTGAGTGAAAATGACCCTCAAAACCGATTTGCCTTCTGTCAGTGGTTGATCGACAATCAGGATAAAAACATTTTATGGACGGATGAAGTAACTTTTACGCGAGTTGGAATATTTAACCAGCGTAATGAACATTTTTGGGCTTTTAATAACCCACATGTTATCCATGAGTGTGCGCATCAAGTACGTTTTACTGTTAATGTGTGGGCCGGAATAATTAATGGCCATCTCATTGGACCGCTTTTTGTGACAGGAAACTTAACAGGTGGATCCTATCTGGAAATGTTACGTGGTCTTATCCCGGACCTATTAGATGACGTTCCATTATCAGTGCCAACGGAAAATCTTTCTTATCAGCACGATGGGTGCCCGGCTCATTATCACCGTGTTGTACGAGAGCACCTGAACTTGGTCTTTCCCCAGCACTGGATTGGGCGCGCCGGGCCAGTGCCATGGCCACCAAGAAGCCCAGACCCAACTCCATGAGACTTTTTCTTGTGGTCTGAGGTTAAGCGCCTAGTGTATCGAGCAGAGTATGAAACTCGTGACTCGTTAATGACTGCGATAGTGGACGCTTTTAATATCGTGCGTAGTCTCGGGGCCAGCCGGACCGCGCCAACGCGTATGTATACGTACATCCGTGGTGGAGCGACCCGGACAGCCGGGCACTTCTCATGCAACCAAGCGGGTGGGCAGGTTGCGGATAGCCCAACTCCGGCTGTGCGACCGGCCACCCGTGGCTGGTCCCGCATCTGGAGCATCTCGTAAGAGATCCCGGACAAGAGAAGTGCCCGAATATCAAACCCCAGGTTTAGGGTAACCCACACACCTCATCCCATGTTCCTAAAGATCCACACAAACCCATCCCTCCTCCATTAATTTCCGTCACTCCTTTCTAAATCCCTAGGTCAAATCCCAGACCTAGGGTGACCTACCCTAAAAATAAAAAAAAAACCTCCACCTTTCCATCAAACGCCTTTCCTTCCTTACTTCCCTCCTTTTCCCATATCCCGTCGGTCCCAGAGGAAGGGCAACCTCGATTCCAAAAAAGCCCACCACCTCAAACTACCCACAGTCTACCCAGGTGGGTCCCGGCCAAGCCGGGGAATCCCACACCGCCACGGCGGTCAGCCCCCGACGTACTCTGGGGGGGGCTAAAACTTGCATTAGTTCGCCGTACACTTCAGCACGGCCGGCTGCTTTAGTTCCCATGACACAGGCAGCGACTAACGCGCCCACTAACACCATCCCGGCAGCGACACACGCGCCAATACCTGGCACAGGATGTTCGCCTTCCACGAGCCTCTGGCAACAGAGTATCGTGAGGAATAGCGTCATCAACCCGAACTTGACCAATACACAGACGGCGTCTGGAAAGGTAAGCGGATCTGGCGGCCCTACCACTCGCCCGGCAGAGGGACTACGCCTGCTGCCCAAGCGCGGAAAACCTGCTGGCCGAGGGAGGAAAGTAGGCAACCGAAATTGCAAAATCCGCGAAGGCATGAGCCAGCGCGGAGCTCAATCGGGCGCCGAAAAGGTAGGGAGGCCGCAAGTACGCGAAGAGGCAACTCAGCGCGAAAAGCGGCCTGACGTGGGACCAAGCGACCGGTCGCAAGTACGCGAAGGGGCAACCCAGCGCGAAAAGAGGCCGGACGCGGAACCACTAGCCCAGGGGCAAGGACGTGAGGGGGTAACCCCGCGCGAAAAGCCCTCATATGCGGCAGAACCAGCCGGGGTCGCAAGCCGATCCTTGCCAACGGACCAACACAAATACAAAAAGACCAGATGGAAACGGGGCGGATCCTCGCATAAAAAGTCTGCTACCCTAACGGGCGTCTCTGCGACACAGCCTGGGCCAAGCGGTACGGGCTCGTCGAAGAGAGACCGACATTCCTGCGCGTCTCGCCGTAGCAATTTGCTGCTCTCCCCCCTCAAGAGACCTATCTCCAGAGGAAGTCGAACAGGTCAAGGCAGGACTCGAAGACCTGCTTCTCTTCGACGACGACGACTCCACTACAGAACTCCCTGCCTTCCGCGGATACCCACGGGTAGCGGACGGCACCATACAGGTGTGGTGCGAGGACGGCGACGCCTTGACCTGGCTGATCAAAAACGTGCCCCGACTAAATCTCCCGACTCTGACTCCAGACTGACAGTACTCAAGCAGTCGTACGTGCCCACCCGTGTTAAGGCCTCCCTCTTTGTCCCTCGTTACACAGGAGACATACGGAGGCTCCACAAAACTGATCCGTCAGAATAAGTGGTATAACATGGCGAAGTGGTCACTATATAGGCCAACCACCGTCGGTGGAGACAACTATGGGTCTTATTTGACCCTGGGTGTACCACCGGAGGATGTGGAAAAGGTCCTGGCTCGGGAGCGGCGGGTATCGTACCTCTTGGGGTAGATATACGTGCGCTTCTAGCCCCGTACCCAGGCCTCCGATGGCAAAAAATTAATTGGTGTAGCAAACCGTCCTAATCGCCGTGTAACAACTATATCCCAGCGTTAGCGCGACTATGATTTGGGATGCGTATAATTGATAACATTATGGCGCGGCCGGCTCACGCGACGTTCTGATCCCCGCGATTCGACTATGATTTGGGATGCGTATAATTGATAACAGTATGGCGCGGCCGGCACACGCGACGTTCTGATCCCCGCGATTCGACTATGATTTGCGATGCGTATAATTGATAACAGTATGGCGCGCCGGGTCACGCGACGTTCTGATCCACGCGATTCGACTACGATTTGGGATGCGTATATGTAACTGATAACAGTATGGCGCGGCCGGCTCACGCGACGTTCTGATCCCCGCGATTCGACTATGATTTGCGATGCGTATAATTGATAACAGTATGGCGCGCCGGGTCACGCGACGTTCTGATCCACGCGATTCGACTACGATTTGGGATGCGTATATGTAACTGATAACAGTATGGCGCGGCCGGCTCACGCGACGTTCTGATCCCCGCGATTCGACTATGATTTGGGATGCGTATATGTAGGTAATTGATAACAGTATGGCGCGCCGGGTCACGCGACGTTCTGATCCACGCGATTCGACTACGATTTGGGATGCGTATATGTAACTGATAACAGTATGGCGCGGCCGGCTCACGCGACGTTCTGATCCCCGCGATTCGACTATGATTTGGGATGCGTATATGTAGGTAATTGATAACAGTATGGCGCGCCGGGTCACGCGACGTTCTGATCCACGCGATTCGACTACGATTTGGGATGCGTATATGTAACTGATAACAGTATGGCGCGGCCGGCTCACGCGACGTTCTGATCCCCGCGATTCGACTATGATTTGGGATGCGTATATGTAGGTAATTGATAACAGTATGGCGCGGCCGGCGCACGCGACGTTCTGACCCGCGCGATTCGCCGCCCTATGGACACACGAAGACCGAAGTCACCCGCACTTTAGTTTTCTATGTGAAAGTTCCATAATTTTGTGATAAACATTCCAGTTTGTGATTCTATTCTATATCCTTACGTAAAGTTTTACTCTAATTGGCCACACGGAATAACAATTAACAATTACTAACCTTGTAATACCTAATGTTTTAATAAAGTGATTGAATACGAAATTGGTTATTTATTGGTTTGATAGCATAGTTTTAAACGATTGCGTATTTTAGTAAAAGCAGTGTTGCACATGTTAAGAACCTCCCTTGTAAGAAACATGGGAGGTTATTAATTTATCCTTTTTATTTTAATGAACATTAACAGAATGATATATTGTTTAAATAACATCGAATATTTATAGGGTTCCGTACGTAAAAGGTAAAACGGAACCCTATTCATGAGACTTCGCTGTCCGCCTGTGCGTCTGTCCGTCCATCCGTCTGTCACCAGGCTGTATCTCATGAACCGTAATAGCTAGACAGTTGACATTTTCTTGATTATCTTATAAAATATATAAGGAAAATCTGGAAATTAATGGTTTTCATTCATCTGTTACTCCCATTTATAAGAAAAACATAAACCAATGTAAGTTACCCAAATTAATTCGAAATATAATTATTACTGCTTTTCTGTCAATGTGTGTTCTATCAAAGTTACCCACGTAATGACTGTAACTTAGACATATAACAAAAACAGGTTTTTTTTGGACAGATGAGTTTTTAGATAATTTCAATAGTCTTTAAAATTAAATATATTCGTGTGATAGGGTTAAAATTTTAAAGTATTTTGTAAAATACCGCATTTATAAAGTTATATTGGTCAAAGTTATATTGGTCAAAGTTAGATTGGTCAAAGTTAGATTGACGGTATATGCATTGTTATTAGTTACCTATACCAATTCTTGGAGACCGAAGACCTTTCTGACCGTTCTTGAATTAAGTTTATTTTTCTTATTTTGTATTGAATGATTAAATTTGTATGAATACAAGTAAAAGTGCTATTTTAAAAGTCTGTACAAACAATAGGGTTAAATATGACAATAATTTCCGTAGTTTTAATTATTTTAGGGGTTAAAAAATTACCTATATTAAAAATGGTACCTATAAAGCGATTCAGTAAACGATCCTGAACAAAATATTTTCGGTATGTGTGTTAATTAATTTAAATGTTGTATAAGATAGCCTTAACTTGGCACAAAAATCTCTCACTGCCAGTACCTACATTTGTTATGAGAATCCCTCTAAAACATAATCGATTAAACAATGACTTTAGGTTTGTTGTGTTGCTAACAGAAATGCAACAATATGAAAACAGAAGGCAAAAATAGGTTCTGTTAATGAGTTTTTTTAACGTCTAAGCTAGTGACCGCGATCCCGCCTGATGATATGACATGGCTGTTTTGGAAGGTTCCTGTTCCGGATAAAGTGGGAAGAAACGCTATGGTGCCACCATAAGTACTCTATACCGACAGGCTGGCTGCCCTATGCCTGTCCTCCAGGCTTTGGAGATTGTTTATTACCAAATCTAGGTCGCCAATTAACCTCTTCGTACACCTTCACCGAAACTTATTCAGGTGGTATTTTGCAACACCAGCAAAATGTGGCTGCAGTAGGTACTCACACGACCGGACCGGCGCTTTGTATAACATTGGAAGCTGTCTTGGTGTGAAGTAGGTACCGTTGGATATTAGCCGTAGTTAATTATGTTACTATACAGTATGTTAAGAAAACCCTGTCCGACCCGTGAAGGTGTTGTTAGGTATCGATAACTGATTCTACTAATGGATACAAAACCAGGCTAAACTTAAAAAAAAATCCCCCTAAAAAAATAAATATTATTTCGCAAAAAAGGTAACTTAATAAATGTGCGTTGAGCACCCTCCTGCGAGCGGCGGGCGGCAGGGCACGTGGCATATGGTCGCATCGCTATTCGCTCATAATAATACCGGTGTTGTCACTTTTTTAAAAATTACCAAATTTCGGGGAAGTTGGAATTAAAACGCGGGAAAAAAGATTATTTCAAAATTCATTTGTACTATGATGATTACGTAAATTTTTATATTATATTTGGTCATGTCTTTACCTAACCTTTATTATCCTTATGGGTCGGACAGTGTTTTCTTAACATACTGTATAGGTAATAATAGTATTTTTAAGTTTTTATGTTGATATAAATATTACACTTTTCGGTTATTGTAGTTAATTTTTATTTGTTCATATAAACTTTGAAACCGTAACCCACAATAACATTTCTAGATCCACAATGAAAAATAGTGACACAATTGCCTTAAGTATGTCCCCTAACAAACTAAGTAAATATTCTCGTAAAAAATGTAGGAAATTCGTGCCATTTAAATTCTCAGACAGCTCAAAAGGCCCAAAAGTTTTGCCGTAAGCGATACTGGGACCTGTCTTCTCGCAATAAACTGATTCGCTATCCTGTATCTATATTAACATATCGCACCTTTAGAACAATTGTGACCTAATTCGAAATTTGAAGATTTCAATGTTGACTCATAAAATTACCTTGCAAGACCATCTTCATCGACTGTTAATAAAACAGAGACGGTTGTTCAACATTGTTGCAACAAGTTCCACATATCAATATTGAAATCTTCAAATTTCGAATTAGGTCTCTATTGTTCTAAAGGTGCGATATGGGCAGTGGTTAAGCTATTGACTACTGCACTACGTGTCACAGGTTCGATTCCCACACGGAACAATATTTGTATGACCTACAAGTAGTTGTTACGGGACTGGTTGTTTGTTGTGAGTTTATATATTTGTAAACACACTGATACAGGAGAAATTCCTAGTGTGGGGCAACGTTTAAAAAAAACGTCTGGAAGCAAAAAATCCCTTCCCTTCGTCAGTCTCACTACAAAAACTAGGAGGATGTATAAAGGAGCTCCAGAAAGACAATATACGAAGAAGTCTTCTCGCATTATATAAAATTCTTTCAACAAAATACTCACCATATACTCTGTGACATACCTACCACAACTGTAAAAATGTATTCACTGAATAAATTGTTAATGAGCCAAGGTACCGAAGAAATAGGGGTATGCTCCACACAGACATTTAATTCGTATAATCTACAGTATATACATTCATTTCGTTATGTGTCTCCGGACCTCCACCCCTACTTCATACATTGCTCCCCCCTCCACCTCACACATACTACTATACATATTACTACGATATGCTACCCACTGCGCATTCCCTATCTATATATTGTTAAATTTCATAATTTTACATCTCTCAAATTCGGTCAAAAGGCCCTTATTACCTTAGTAGGTGACCAATTAGCACTCTAGGATAATAATGTACTTAAAATAACCTTAGGGCGGTAGTAATTAAAAAAAACTCTTCACTTCTTACTTCACTTCATTCTTGAAAAAATATTTTTTTAAAAAGCTGAGTTCTTCAATTTTCATAGAATCGGGAGTGCAGCTTATATCTTTATCACTTGCATTTTCAATATTTTTACTAACAATATTTTGCCTGAAAGTTCTAAAGAGAGATATTTGAAAAATAACGACTAGTTTAGAAGTGGCGAAAAGAAAAACTAGTAAAGTCTTTATCTGCGACTGTATTCTTAAAATACTTTAGTGAGCTATCAAAAAAGCTGTAACCATCTAGTTTGTGTTGCTATTCAATGTTAAAACCAACTATGTGTACCTACTAAACACAACATCAATATCAAGAACTGTTCAAAATTATTATCTTTTCTAAAAATGCCATTAGAACAAAAGGAAAAAGTCACACATACATAAATGCAACCCCTGATCTGACTTCTGACTTCTGACTGTACCTTAACTAATATATGTCATATTAGTTAAGGTACAGTCAAAAGTCAGAAGTCCCGTTTCACCTTAAAGACTACTGTAGCCTGCGCTAAACCGGCCACGCACACTAATGCATTATTTTTTTATCGCAGTCTACGTCTTTCTTTAAAGTAATGCAAAATTTTGTTAATTCATAAGAAGTTAAGTTAGCGGCTGCACGTAACAATGGTTCGATCCTTAATAATAGCAACATTTTTTGTTGTTTCATATAATTTAAAATTATGATAATTGATTTGTATTTTAAAGTAAAAATTTTTGCAAATAATATTTAAACGAATAGGATTTTTTTTTAATATTTATAAAAAAAGGTTTTTATTATATGTTTTAGTTCACTATAGATGTAATATAATAACAAACAATAAAAATATTATAATGCAATATATTATAAAGTTATATATTATTAGATATACTTAAATACTAATAAATGAAACAAACGTTGATATAGCTTCATTGTAATATTTTATATAAAAGTAATCCCTGACAAACTTATGAAATTGTTATGGTAAAAATTATAAAAATCATTCTTGGTTTTTAGATGTGATAATTATTATATTATATGTTATCATTGAAGTGGTTATAACTTAATTATTCTTTTTCTTAAAGAAAAAAGGATTGAAGCTTAACCTGAATATTCTTATAATCACAAAATAATCGACAGAACACAAAACGGTACTTTTTACATTTAAAATTTTTTGTTACTAGTGCTGCCATCTTGCAGTGCGTTTTTCGGAGTTTGATGGCATGAGATTATAATGTTCAAGCGCTTTCTTAGTTTATTTAACTAACTTTAACGAACTTATTTCTTTTCGAATTCCGAAATTATTGTTTTTATAATTTACCAAAAGTAATTTGTTGGGTTGAACTCACAACCACTTATATAATATTAATTAAAACACTCTGTAGGACACTTCTGCACTGTGATAAATTGTTGTTTTGTTTAGCTCGAGAAGTCTCCACCAATCTCGCCAGTTTATTTTTAAACCAGAAATGCAACCTCCCTTCTTCGCACAATTTAGAGGTTTAAGGCTCTCGACACTTTAAGTTACCTTCGTCCTCCAACATCTTGACCCAACGGCTTACAGTCAGTGGCGTAGCGTGGCTTTTCGCCGCCCGGGGCCGTCCGGAAATCCGCCGCCCTTTATTTTAATTATAAATAATTTAAAGTTTTAATATTATATTGAATGGACTTCATGTCCATTATTCACCTTATTTGTTGCAAGTCAAAATAAACTACCATGCACTGCTTCAGAAGGAAAATAAAGGGTTTTTCAATAGGGACGCTCGAACTTTGACAGCTCATAGCGGCCATCTTGGTAATACGATAGCTGTCAAATTTGGCATGAATACATATTTAGTCGCGACATTTTACCGTGGAACACAACACGCTTCAACAACGCGTAGAAATGATTAAAATGTATTATTAAAATCAGTACTCTATTCGCCTAACGTTCCGTGCGTTGCGTCCAATTTATGGCGTTTATGGCCGTCCTGCAGAGTCCACAATCAGTCGTTTGATAAATATATTTGAGACAACCGGGTCGGTGATCGATGAAGCAGTTCCTGTACGTCAAAGAAACGCAAGATCGTTGGAGAATATTGTTGCCATACGAGACAGTGTGCGAGAAAACCCCAGACAATCCATTCCGCGTCGTGCGCAAGAACTGGGTCTTTCTGCAACATCAACATGGCGAATTTTGCGCCGAGATTTGGGTTTTCATCCATATAAAGTCCAATTAACTCAAGAGCTAAAACCCAATGACCAAAGGCAGCGCCATGAATTCGCTGATTGAGCGTTAGAGCATCTGGCAGCTGATCCTGCTTTTGCAAAAAAAAATCATCTTCAATCATGAGGCTCATTTCCGGTTAAGCGGCTTTGTTAATAAACAAAATTACCGGATTTGAAGCGATGAAAATCCGCGGGAGATTCATCAGGTGCCTTTACACTCCGAAAAAGTAACTGTTTGATGTGGATTTTGGTCAGGCGGTATTTTGGCCCATATTTCTTCGAAGATGCGCAAGGAGCCGCACTCACTGTCAATGGCGACCGATATCGGACGATGATAACAATTTTTTTGTGGCCTAAGGTAGCTGGTATAGATCTCACAAACATGTGGTTCCAACAGGATGGCGCCACTTGCTATACAGCACGGGAAACATTAAATTTATTGAAAGAGAAGTTTGAGGGCTTCGTCATCTCGCGTGGTGGCGACAACAACTGGCCCCCGAAATGGTGTGACTTAACACCGCTTGATTATTTTCTGTGGGGCTACTTGAAATGTCTAGTATATGCAGATAAACCACAGTCAATTGCTGTCCTAAAGGCCAACATAACTCGCGTTCTTCGTGAAATTGAGCCCCATTTATGCGAAGACGTCCTTCAATATTGGTCCACCAGAACCTTCTACAGCGGAGTCGCTTCGGCCATTTGGCTGATATTATTTTCCACACATAATGTCATTGAATATTCTTTAAAATGTAATAAAAATTGTGGTAATATCACTTAAACAGATTGTTTTATTTCATTTCAATGTTCTAGTGCTCTTAATGAAAAACCCTCTACATCTAAGAGAAGCAATTGCGCAAGACACCCACAGGAAGTTTGATTTTCTTAAACGGCTCAGCTTTATTATGTAACGTTAGCGTTACATAATAAAACTGAGCATAATAATAACAAGTGTTAAAGTATTTATTTGTCAATTGAGTGTAAATAATATCTTAAATTATACATAGTGCTTATTGAACTTAGAAGGAATAAAATATGTGCTTAATATTATTAAGGGTTGTACCCTAGCTAACCAGCGCCACCATATTTTTTTCTTGATTACTCTTGTTATAGACCGAAATTAAAAAAGTGGTTTGAAAAATGTATAAGATGTATCGAAGCTATTTTTTGAAATGATTTGTTTGAATTCATTTGATATTTGCAGCTAGTTACAGATTTAATTTCTGCTAAAAGTTGTGGTTTTTAGCTAATTTTGAATTTCGAACTTGCTGAATATAATATATACACTGTTTCAAAAGTAGCTTAGATATGGCTTTAACTATTTTCAAACCACTTTTTTTTATTTCGGTCTGTAACAAGAGAAATCACGAAAGATTATCTGTGGCACTAGTTTTAGAGGGTAAGTAAGCTCCTTAAATATTTTTGTTACTATTACTTTAAAAAAAATAGATTAAAAATGTACTCTTCGTGCTTTTTTCAAAGAAAATTTTTTACACAATCGTCAATATCAAATTGTATCTCATTTTAAATTGCCAGTATAGCTAGATTTGTTAGCCTCAACGTAGACATAGTCGACCTAAGGTAATTTTTTATCAGCTTAAGTTTAGAAAAGCTTCTCTCACAACTGGCATTGCTGACGGCAGACGTTAAAAAAATTCTCAACATAATTACAATGTTTGGCAAGCCATCTTCAAGTTTGGAGTCAATAATATATTTTAATAGTCCCAGAGAGCCGGACTTCATAAGCTGCTTTTTTAGTCTGGATTCGATGTGATTTGGAATAACTTTTTTTTTTCTTGGTCATGCAATGTTTTTTTCCTTATCCGCCGCCCCCTTTCATATGCCGCCCGGGGCCATGGCCCCCCCTGCCCCCCCCCAAGCTACGCCACTCAAATCAAATCAAATCAAAGCATTTATTTCAAATAAACCAGTTACAGGCACTTTTGAATTGTCAGAAGTTCGGTCAGTCAGTAAGGTGAAGCTAGTCGCCCATTCCAAAAAGTAGGTACCTATGGAGAAGAACGGGCAAGAAACTCCATGGACACTCTTTTAAAATATCAAGCTATTGATACAAATATTTGATTACATCATTCATTTTGAAATCAATCGTGTGAGAACGATGCAGAAACATATTGTACGCTGAGAGCGTCCATTATGGAAAAAAAAAACAACAATTTAGAAATTAAAATACGCCGTAGCAGCTAAGAGATGACCAGTCCCCTCTGACGGCGTCCGTTCACGAACATGACGTATGGATCAGCATCATTCAGCTCAACCATATTGAAGGGAACCTAATGACCCAACACACACGCCACCACCAGCGAGACATTTGAGTGAGCATGACATACTCTCAACAGCCATAGCTGCACTGCTTACAATATTACTCTAAAACAATAACAATTTTATTACACACTTTCAACAAGTGACTGGTTTGCACCTTATCCAAATAACAATAAAAACTACTTACACAAAGGGCCGGTTTCATTTCATATTTCAGATTTTTTAAGACCAATCCTATATAGAGCCACAATATTTGCCTTAGCTTCGATACTAATATTAGCTTGCATATTGCTTAAAAAGCAATTCTAATAACACAAACACTCGTAACTATTTGTCGGTCTCCGTGGCGCAGCGGTCAACACGCCTGCCTGCGACGTGGAGGCCCCGGGTTCGATCCCCGGCCAGGTCATGATGGAAAACGGTCTTTTCCTGATTGGTCTGGGTCTTGGATGTTTATCTATATATGTATCTATTATAAAATATAGTATCGTTGAGTTAGTATCCCATAACACAAGTCTCGAGCTTACATTGGGGCTAGCTCAATTTGTGTGATTTGTCCGTATATATTTATTTATTTATTTATTTATTTATATGTTCACCAACCAACAACAGCTAATATTATTTGAGATACTTATTGCAGTTAATAGGTAGTAGAATATTTTATGTAAATTAGTGATTGACTTTGTTTCAAATCTACCCACATCTTTTTATAATGACTCGAGTATAGAAAAAATCTTAAAAGAAAGTATCGTCATTAAGTTGCGGATTGGTATTTTTACATATTTTTGTTGTCAGCATTCATAAATCACCAATAAGCATTTAAAAAAACTTTTGTTAATAAGATTTGAACTCGAACCACCTCAATCGCTAGTCACGGCGTTATCCGCTTGGCCATCAAAACACTTGCTGTGAATGTTGAAATTAGTAGTACCTAACAATCATAAGCGGGCAGCAAGATGTCAAAGTGTATGAGTGTCATCAAACTTTATTATAGAAGAAGGTCGTAACTACAACTAGTATTGCTTGGCCATAGTTTTTTGAGATTGTAACTCTACTTTTGGTCTTGATAGTACGTATAATAACAAATCACATAATGGTAATACTTCATCATTTATCTTTTAAATTCTTACAATCCTATGCAACATACTTATTTTATATTTAGCTTTATATTTAGCATTTAGGTGGTTGCTATCTCCGGTATAACTGGCGCATGCCGAGGTATTGAAGTGACAAATATAACAATAGGGAACATAGAACAACAGGGTCAGTTGTTAGTAATTAAACTACCGAACACAAGAACTAAAATTGACCGAACATTTGTAATCATACAGATATCCTCGTCCTGAAAATGTAAACACCAACCGATATTTTTTTGCGAAGTACCACCAAGCAAATGCTACTGTAAGTTATTGGAAAAAATACCATCAGAAGTATGCCGATGTAAATCGCAAATTATTGAAAGTTAGCAACTTTAAATAACTGCTTTAAATAACGTTACTGCTTCGGAATAATAAACTCGGAATTGTACACAGGTCATTGCTTCTGGAGAACATCGGCTACACTTTTAGCCGATTCAGGGGCTAACTTAACCACTATAAAAAGTCACGGTGGGTGGAAATCCATCAAGGTGGCTGAAGGTTAGGTACATTGAAAATAACATACAAAATATAAGTAAAATTTGCAACCAAATCCGGATCTTTAGTAACAATGGGAGTCCCACAGGGGTCAATTCTTGGTCCCTTTTTGTTTCTTATTTACATCAATGACCTGCCGTACACTCATAAAGGATAATCACGATATAGTGTTGTTTGCAGATGACACTTCACTTTTATTTAAACTTAAACGTCAGCAGCAGGTTACTGACGATGTAAATAGCGCAATCTCTAAAATAGTCCACTGGTTTAATGTTAATAATTTACTCTTAAACGAGAAAAAAAGCAAATGCATTAAGTTTACTCTACCTCACGTTAGGCAGGTGAAAACTAAAGTGTTGATAAAGGGCGAAGAATTGAAATCTGAAGACAGCACAGTACTCTTGGGTATAACTCTGGATGCTAAGCTTCAATGGGGTCCACATATAGAAAAATTGACAAAAAAACTAAGTTCTGCTGCATACGCAGTTAGAACAATTCGTAATTTGACTGATATTGAGACGGCCCGTTTAGTATACTTTGGCTATTTCCATAGCGTAATTTCGTACGGCATTCTGTTGTGGGGAAATGCCGCTGATATTCAAACAATATTTGTTTTGCAGAAACGAGCTGTTCGTGCAATAATTTATAAGTTAAGTCCGAGACACACTCTGAGAGAAAAAATTAAATAGATTAATGAGAATAATTTTAGTTTTTAAAATTTTCATAAATAGGTATATTGAGACCGTGCCGTCTCTATATATTTATGAAATTCTTGTGTATTTCATAAAAATATAAAATTGTTTAAAAAATACAGTGATGTCCATAATATAAATACTAGAAACAGGCACAAGTTTATTGTACCTACAACAAGGCTCAAGAAAATAGGTGGCTCTTTTAGATGCCAATGTATACATTTTTACAATGACTTCCAGAGTTGGTTCAAGATCTGAGCCTGAATAAATTCAAATCCTTCATTTAATGTAAGCTGTGTCAGAAAGCATTTTATATTGTTAAGGATTATATTGAGGAGAAAAAGGCTTAGGCTTGAGCTGCGTCCGACTTCTATACTTACACTGATTGTTCTTTGATATTTCCTTTTGTAGTTTTAATTTGTAATTGTTTGTTTTTTTACTCAAAGTCAGTACACACTATGTAGCCAAGCATATTGTACGTTACGGAATTGTATCGCTGACTGGGGAGTTCGGCACTGGTGCAGCTACACAGGAGCTAAACTTAGTATTCGGGAACACCGTTGGAGCTGCTGAACCTTGGACAAAATTATCTTTGCATTATGTAGATTCAATTTATTAATAATGTATAATTGCATGGCACACGTGTGAGCACAATGTACTTGTCAATCAATTTGTTGTTCAACTATTTGTTGGATTAGTCTTTTTTTGTTGTTGTTTCTTTTTTGTGTGTTTTCCATAATGGACGTTCTTAGCGTACAATATATTTCTGTATCGTTCTCACACGGTTCATTTCAACATGAATAATGTAATCAAATATTTGTATCAATAGCTTGATAATTTAAAAGACTGTCCATGGAGTTTCTTGCCCGTTCTTCTCCATAGGTATCTACTCTTTGGAATGGGCGACTAGCTTCACCTAACTGACTGACCGACCTTCTGACAATGCTACAGGCAGGTGTATTCATGTTTTTTTTTTTTTGTGAAATTTCGTGTTTGTTGTGAAGTTAGTGTTTTAGTTTATACCTATGATTGGGAGATGTTCATTATTTTTGTTTCTTCATATATTTTCTGAGTTGACGTTCTAAATTTGTAATTAAATATTATTTTAATCAATTCATTTTGCGCTATTTGTAATATTTCTAGATTAGATTTGCTATGGTCCCCCAGATTTATCTAAATAATTATAAATTATGTATCGAAGGTAGGCAATGCAAGGCAAGAGAGGCATTTGTGAAGAGCTGCCTGTAAGCGAATCAGATGTAATGATTCTATCTATATGAGTTTTCCAATTAAGGTGGTTATCTAAAATTAAACCTAGATTTTTGTCTTTCGTTTTTTCTTTAAATTAATTGATCATTTATTTTAAGTTGTATGTAGTCTAATTTTTTTTTTTTTTGGGGGCTATCACCATATATATAATTATATATTTTTTTGTAGTAGTTATAGTCAAGAGATTAGATTGGAACCAGCCTTTAAGCATATCCATGTCATTCTGAATGTAAGGTACCATGGCCTCGATTCATCATCATCGACCTTTTTAATCGTCCCACTGCTGGGCACAGGTCTCCTCTCAAACAGAGAAGGATTGAGCGTAATCACCACGCTTGCTCAATAGGGTTGGCGATTTCAGACTTAAAGTCCAGGTTTCTTCAAGATGTTTTCCTTCACCTTCAGTCATTGGTGTCCAAGAGATACTTAGAAAGTACATATAACTTTAGAAAAGTTACATTGGTACTTGCCTGACCTGGAATCGAACCCGCGCACTCATACTTGAGAGGCTGGTGTTTCAACCACTAGGCCACCACGATATTGACGGCCTCGATTGAATACCCAAAATAGAAAAGACACGTAAAGCGAAATGTCTCCCTTGAGGCCAATCTAGGATATGTTATTAATATCAATTAGGAATAACAGTGGGCCCAGAATTGATTCTTGAGTCTCGAGTTTTTCTGACTCAGTCCTATCTTTATTTTCTGAAGTTTTCTAATATTGTCCTTAAAACATCTATAGTTGTTAGCCAAATTCTCATATGTGGGTTCTTCACTGTTTGTATTATTTAAAATCTCTTCAAAACACTTGTAAAGTTCTGTGTAATTCAATACCATGTATTTCACTTTCATAAGAAGGGAAGGAATATATTGTTTAGTTTCGGACATTGCAGATTCAATCACTACGACGTGGAAACTATTTTCCTCCAAGTTGGATGAGACATGGTCTAATATGGTTTTGGTCGTAATAGTTTCCGGGTACAATAGTCACGATTAATTTTATTTAAAATATTATAGTTATATTCTTTTAATATGTTCCTGTATTCACAAATAGCTCGGTCTGGGCTTAGTAAATCCAGGTTAAAATCGCCAAATACTATTGCTCTCTTGTTCTTCTGTAATTGTTGTGAATAAATCTCAAGGAAACTGTTCATACTGCTTTTGTCTGGTTTATATAAGGCACCAACACTAAAGGAGAACTTTTTACATAAATCCAGTGGTAATGAGCATTGTCTATACAATCTTCTAAAAGATGGTGTTTTAGATAGTTGTGGACGAATATTGAAACCTTACCTCCTCTTTTATTTTGTCTAAACTTATAATAGTGCGTGTAGCATACAATTTGAATGTGCGTGGTTTCTTGTAGAGATGCGATAATACTCGTATGTACTTTAGCTCGTCGAATTAATCTGGCTTCATTATGCTACGAGCATTGGCATAGAAATATTTCAAGGACTTTTTGTTGGGACTATATCAGTATAATTATTCGTAAGTTGGTATGTTCTTTTCTTCGAGCAGGTTTTTAGTGTTTTTGACGTTGTTAACGAAGGTGTGGGTGCTTTTTCGTCTATGGAGATAATTTTAGGTACTCCTTTTATATACTTTATAACTAGATTATTTTCCCCGTTGGTAGTGTGCTTTTGCAGCTCGTCTTTCAGATATTGCATATGTTTAGTGTTTACGTTGAAAAGGAATCTGATCGGAGTAATTTTATTATGTTCTCGGTTTTTACTGTTGCGCAATAAAGCTTTCGCTGATACCTCAGATGCTAAACATACTTTAATTGGGCAGGGATGATCGGGCTTGTATTTGCCAAGGCGCATAATTTTCACATGTTGGGGACAATCATTAAGAATAAGTTTGGTTATTCTAGTCATTTCTGACTTTTCGTATTCTTGGCGAAACTATATGTAACATTTTTAGCTCGCATATTTCGTTGTTGGATTTAGTTGACAAATTCTTTGTAAGTCGTATGCGCTTGGTCTGCAATGGACGGCGACATGCCCTTAGATTATTTACTTCGGCTTCTAAAAGCATAACATTTTTTTTCTGTGGTCTCAGAAACAGCTGTTATGTCATTAAGTTGCTGCAGACCTTCAGTTTAACCCATCTAGGTGGAAAGCTCTTATCAATACAAACTAATCAAGCACAAACAGAAGATAGCTGCTGTGAGTAGTTGAGGAGTTCCCTGGACTGCTTTCTGGCTTCATCATCAGATCTACTGCAGAACTTTATTAAAATTTAGTGCTTTAAAACACTTAATGAACAACCTAAAATGCAGTAGTCGTCCCTACGATTTTTAAAAGTTTCCCTTGATTTCTCTGGTCTTCCATCATCAGATTCTGACCTTTTGACTATGGGACCACCTGGAAAATATACCCTATCAAACAAAAAAACCAAATTTTAATAAATCAGCAGAAGCATATTAGGGTAATCGGTGAACACAGATAAAAAAAAAAGATTCCGAGGAATTGAGAAACGTTTCCTTTTTTTAAGTCGGTTAAAAATAGGCCCCTTGGTCAGTGGTTACAGAATTCTTTGTTTAATAATATGGGACGAATGTACCCTATGTCATAGAGCTCTCTTGAAACAGTGTATGGAACACTTAAGACTTGAGAATCTCAGTCGCCGCGCTGTCATGGGTACTGTCACTTGTGTATTTTCAAGCAACTTTCAGCAAACATTTACTTTAGTTGTCCTTTTCGTGGCGTGCAGACATCACACAGACATGTCTGAAATTATCGCCGCTATGGAGTTAGGTATTTCAAACTTTAAAGTTACATACTGAAATCCCACCCAGCTCACAAACAATATGATCCGAAAATTTGTAACCTAAAACATTTGTGTACTTACAGAGAAACTTTAAATTAAAATATGTACTTAACTTAGATGTTATAATATTGATTTTTATTTTGTGTATTATAAAATATAGGTGACGGTCAACTTCATATATGTATATTCTAACAGTTTCATTGGACCGTTTACTCCAATGAAACTATCAATGGGAGTTTAAAGGTGAATACTAAAATGCCTTCTGAGGCGTTAAACAAAATGATCGTGTTTGTTCGTTACACTGTTAAAATAATAATCACATAGGTACCTTCTACATATATATATGTCGTCCTCCGTGGCGCAGCGGTCAACACGCCTGCCTGCGACGTGGAGGCCCCGGATTTGATTCCCGGCCAGGTCATGATGGAAAACGATCTTTTCCTGATTGGCCTGGGTCTTGGATGTTTATCTATATATGTATTTATTATAAATATAGTATCGTTGAGTTAGTATCCCATAACACAAGTCTCGAACTTACTTTGGGGCTAGCTTAATCTGTGTGATTTGTCCGTATATATTTATTATTTATATATACATACTAGCTGTTTCCCGCGACTCCGTCTGGGTGGACTTCAGTTTACAGCGTGCGGTGTTTCCCGCTAACAACATCAGCTATGCAAATGAAATGGTGCTGCTGGGTCCGTCGGCGGGAGCAATCAGAGAGCTGCTTAAAACGTGCGAGGCCTATGCTGCCGCGCATGGGTTAATTTATACCTAATGTAAAAAAAATGTGAGTACATGGTCTTTGAGGTCGGCGGGAAATGCCGTGGAGAAGGACCGGAGTTGCTGCTGAACGGGTCATCAATTAGTAGGGTTACAACTTTTAAATACCTAAGGCATCTTCTTACCGCTGATCTCAAGGACGATGCAGATATTGAAAGGGAGCGCAGGGCACTTGCGGTCCGGAGTAATATGTTGTCCCGTAGATTTGCCAGGTGTACAGACCAAGTAAAAATAACACTGTTCAAGGCTTATTGTCAAAGTCTGTTCACGGGCAGTCTGTGGGTCAATTGTACTAAAAGATTGCTGGACGTCCTGCGTGTAAAATATAATAATGCTTTCAGGATGTTGTTGAGACTACCTCGTTACTGTAGTGCGTCGGAAATGTTTGCGCAAGCCCGTACCGACGGTTTTCAAGCAATCATACGCAAAAAGACCGCGTCGTTGCTGAGAAGAATGAGGGACAGTCGGAACAGCATCCTGAAAACTGTAGCTGAGAGCTTTGGCTCTCCACTAATTAAAAAAATTGTGCACACTTTAATAATTACTAACACTAGGCAATAAGTTTTTGTTTTCTTTGTATGTACACTCTGATGGATTTTTATGTCCGAAATAAAAATGATTTATTTTTTTATTTATTATAAAATAAGCCGTCCGCGTTAGCTCCCGTTTTCGGAACATTTTTTGTTACTGCTCTGCTCGTATTGGTCATAGCGGGATGTTATATAGCCTATGTCAGGCTCTAGACTAACTGTGTACCAAATTTCTTTACAAACGGTTCAGGAGTTTTGGCGTGAAAGCCAGACAGACAGAAAAAAAAATTAAAAAAAAAAAATTAAAAAAAAACATATGACGTGTAAAAGTGATCGGTGATCCTACTTGCTTAATAAACGATTTCATTTCATTTCATTTCAGACAGACAGACAGACAGACGGAGACACTTTCGCATGGATATTTATACTGACCATTAAAATAGTTATTTTACATTTTTTTTTATGGGACAAAACCCGCCACACTTTTCCCACCCACTGCAACTCCTGAAAGCCAGAATCAACAGTGGAGACCGCCAGAAAAACGCCGAGCAATGAAGCTCGACGAGTCCCGGAGAAACGATTCAACTGTCTTGGGTCCCGCAACGAAATTAATCAGAAAAGAATACCGGAGGATTAAGAAAAAAGATATTAATCCACTTCCCTCCATTACAAGCAGGAGACAGAACAGAACTAGGCCAATCGGCACAAAAGGACATTATTGCAACTGGGAGAAGCCCAGATTGCCATACACGACGGAATAAAATTTGATTAAGTTAATGGGTCCTAATCCTAAGTAGGTATTAGCTGTTACAATTGATTCCAATAATAGGTATGGCACAGCGCCTGAACGCGCGGAAATTGGTTCTAGTTTCTACAAGGTCCGTATAATAAACGACTCCGGATGTAACTTGTACACTATCCAACATAATATTGCGTTCATTCTGCCAAAGAACACACTCCCACCATTTTTTTTTTTTCTTTAATTTCCTTCTACCTCCAACAATAAACAATATTGGAGCCTATTCTCATCAGTTCTCATTCGTTCTAGTTCTCACATTGATTCTTCTCGCACTTTCATCCTTCATACGTGATCTTTCTTTCATTCCATGTCCTCATTCACATCTTTTCTGGGTGGGTTGCCCAGCTAATATTCGTATGTAGCTATCTACCTCTGTATCTTTTTTAATGTATTTATTCTTTGGGTGCACTCAATAAGCGGGGAACCAAAATCTTTATTCGTATTTTTTTTTTTTTTTCATTTATAAGTACTTAATGTATGCTATTTTACATCACTACCTATTCCTTATACTATTCAACATTTCTTATTTTAAATCTTATCAATAAAAACTCTTTTATACATTGAATTACTATTACTTATTCTAGGCTTATTCTATTTTACTTACAATACTATTTCAGCTATTATACAATTATTTTCCCTTTACTTGTAGATACGGGAGAGCACCTTATAATTACTCTTATTCCATTGCTGTATTTAATCTTACTTTAACTATAATATTCTTTTAACACATTGCAAACTATCTTATTCTATTGTACTGCTATTTTATGTTATGCTATTCCTTTATATAATTCAATATATTATGGCAGCATATTTTCTTATACGGTTTTGTTGCGATCAATTACCCTTCTTGCAATGTATTTGCAATATTCTAAAAATTTTTCGGCATCTTTACTATTCATTATATGTTTTACATTGTCAGCTATTATTTTCGTGCCCAGTATGTTTTCAGCATTGAAACGGTGCCTAGAGAACTGAGGGCAGTCAAATAAAATATGCGGAACCGTTTCGCTTGCGTCTGGGTCACAAATGCACGATGGATTTTCCTTGCACTTGAAACGATTCAAGTACGCGGAGAATCCACCGTGGCCCGTCATTATTTGTGTATTTATGGCGCTCGTTCCAGTCTTGCGAATGACACCATAAGCCCCACGTACATCCGGAAAAACATCTTGGTGACCGATGCGGTGTCACTCTCTTGGTATCGACGATTCCACTCGTCAAGCGTCGTCACACGTAGGCTCCGCTTGACGAAGGAAATGGGACACCGATCGTAGTCCGGTTTCCGTTTGGAGTCACTCCCACCATTTAAAAGAATACAGTTTACTTTTAAAGTTGCCATGACCTGTGAGAAATTGGGCAACGCAGTGATCAACCTCCAGCCATGTCTTAGCCAGACGATCGCCAACGGATGGAAAGAATAGATAGGTTGAGGTTGCCCTTGATGGAATTATCCCACCTACTTTGCCATTCGGATAAGAGGTCCTCCCAGACTTCAGTTTGAGGTTTAAATAATCTAGAAATTTTATTAAAGTCGCGTTGTGTAACAAAATTAGTGTCCATGACCTCCCCCCTCGCGGAGTAGTACATTGAAGCACGTCGCTGTACCTCAAGATCGACCGGAAGTACACCTGCCAGTACCGGTAAGGCTTCAGTACTGACCATTCTATACGCCTTGCATAAAAATATCAATGCCAGACGTTGGCTTTGAAGCAATTTATGTCGGGCCTCCCCTATGCTGGCCCTATCGGCCCAAACAGGTGCACCGTAGCATATACATCCTAAGTAGGTAGCTCCATATATAGTTTTTAAAGTTAGGAATGATAGACCCCACGTTGCTTTGGATATTCTAGTTTTTTTTTTATTGTGCCGTCTCTTTCTTCTTGCATGGCAAGAATCATTATTTGCTTTTTTATTTTCCCGCCAATTCTATTTTTTCCGCTTTCTATTTTTTGCGGCATTGGCCTTGTCATTTTCTTTTCGGGGTCGCTTTTTTCCCCTGTCTATTTATTCTTTCTTTTCTTTGTCATTCTTTTTCTTTTTGTCATACTATATACAAATCTTATATATTAATATTTTCTACTTATATAATCTATCTTATTTCTATATCATTTTACATACTCTTAAATAATTCTTGCCGACGGCACAGTGCTTGGCTGTGCTGCCCTCGTCCGGTTCCTATCAATTGACTGCTTTGCCACTTTGAGGCAAAACCGCTCCAGATACGGCCTGGAGTGTTTATCTGCCATAATTTCGGCGATGTATGTTTCAGTCAATTTTCTAGCAGTACTTACTTCCAGGTCGTATCTGTCGCGGTTGTACCTCGGGCATTCTAGCAACAAATGTTGGACTGTCTCCGTGGCCTGTGTGTCACACACACAGGCTGGACTCTCCTTCAACTTAAATTTGTGCAGGTACGCGGCGAAGCCGCCGTGACCAGTCAAAATTTGCGCCCAGATAGACGTCCTGTCGAGGCACTTCAGGACCCTGCGCGCGCGTACCATATCGGGGAAGAACATCCGCGTGACCTCAGCCGTGGCCCCACCGGTGTACCTCCCGTTCCAGACAGCTACTGTGCCCTCCCTCAAACGTCATTTGACGTAAGAGACTGGACACCTGTCATACGCTGGGGCGACCCTGGACTGGGCCGCCGCCTGCCTAGCCAGTTCGTCGGCGCGCTCATTGCCGAGGATCCCGACATGAGCTTTCACCCAAAAGAACCGGAGGATTTTACCACTCCCCTCTTGCTCCCTAATATTTTTACGAATATGGGTAGCAAGGGAATGGTACATTTCCGGGTTTCGGATCAAGTCGAGCGGGGATCGAGAGTCGCTGAGCACCGCCGCGCAGTCGAAGCCTCTCAGGACAACCAGGTCCGTAGCCCTGGCTATCGCGAGCAGCTCCGCCTGAAAGACGGTACACATCGGCTCCAACCTCATTCGCTTGGTCCGAACCTCGGACCCATCCCGCCAGTATGAATATGCCGCCCCGACCCCTTCATCAGATTTACTACCATCCGTGTAAATCAGATGAGCGGAGAGCTGTAGCTGAGCCACAGTTTCGGGGAGCATATTCTCCAGACACTGATAGTCAACATCTGGCTCACTGGCGGGGTGAGGGGCCTCCGTAAAGGCCCTACGCTCCTCCAGTTCGCGGGATTCCAACTCACCAATCGGACGTCCCCGGTTGCACTCAAACAGCCGGGCAACCTCCAACACTCGAAAATCGAGCGGGAGGAGACCCGACAGATGCGACTTGGCGATCTTCTGTGCAAAGCCCCTTTGGACGGTAGCAAAGGTTCTTTGCACAGAGATCTTCTCGGCGGCTTTCGCCCAGGAGCTCGCGCCGTACAGGATCGTCGGTTCGACGACTGCGGTGTATATCGTCCTGATAATCTCCGGACACAAGCCCCAATCCACCCGAGCCATCGCCGACAGCTTCCTATACAGGTTAGTTGCCAGGATAGTTGTTAGTTCCTATACAGGTTAGTTGTTGAAGGTCAACTTACTGTCGACGATGACTCCGAGGATCTTGAGCTCGGTCACCATCGAGATGTCAACGCCACCCATCTACACGACCGGAGTGTCATATTTAAGCTTACGCGTAATGACCATCGCCTGGGTTTTTTCGGCGGAAAAGCGAAGCTTATTTACGACACCCCACTCGTGCACACAGGCTAAAGCGGTATTGGCATCCCGCTGGATCCCGAGCGCCGTGTGCCCAGAGAACACCAGCACGATATCATCCGCGAACGCCTGCACGTACGCGCCCAGCGCATCCAGGTTGTCCAGCAGAGGGTCCAGCAGCATATTCCAGAAGAGAGGCCCACCGATGGAGCCCTGGACACAGCCCTTGGACTGGGGCTTCCGCATCGTCCTCCCCGCGTAGCGCACGACTATGCTCCGGTTCCGGAAGTAATTCCGGAAGTAAGACGCCTAAGATTAACGGGAATCCTCTTCCCAATCATTCTACACTTTATCAGCAGGCCACCATGCGTTGTCAAACGCCCCCTCGATGTCAAGAGAGACTATCAGGGCGATCTCCTTCCTGTGGAGGATGCCTCTGACGTGTTGCACCAGGTCGTACAGCGCGTCCTCCGTGCTCCGGTGCGGAACGAAGCCGTACTGCCTCGCATTGGACTTGGGCAAGAAGTGCCAACGGATTCGTCGACACAGGACTTTCTCCAATATCTTGCCCATGATGGAAAGTAGTCCAATGGAGCGATACGACTTTACGCGGGCATAGTCTGGACGCGCCGGCTTCCTGAGCACCACGACAGATGCCTCCTTCCACGGCGCCGGGAAGCACGCCAGGTCAATACACTGGTTCATGATGGCCAGGAATAGCTGGATATCCTGGTTAATTGCCCGGCAGCATATATCGCTCGTAAAACCATCCGGACCCGGTGCCTTCTTAGTATTGAAGCTGCGCAGAGTCCGGACCAACTCCACCCTGGTGATCGGGGGGTCGTCGGTCTCTCCCGGTAGGCGCGTGCTGACCAGATCCGCCCGACCTCTGATGACGGTGTCGACCGCAGAGTCCACAGACACGTCATCATCGGCGAAGAATGTTCCGGCCAGCAGCGCGACCGATTGATCCGGACTCTGCACAACTCCACCCTCCACGAGTAGCTGGTCCTCGTGGTGGCCTGACGCCCTTCTCAGCACCCGATAAATACCGTCCCACATAGACTCCCTTTCATGCATCGAGCAGAACTGCTTCCAGCTCGCAGTTTGGGCGTTGACTGCCCCCCGCTCGTACTCCGCCTTAGCACTTAGGTAGTCGTCCACTACATACTGTCTGCGACGCGGCGCGGCACAGCGGATCCTGCGCCGCTTTGTGTTCACGTCGCGCCGCAGCCTTTCAAGCTTTTCAAGCTCGTCGTTCCACGGATATTCTAGTTAGGGCATAAAAGTTCCTTTTAGCTTTTTCGCCAACTATTTTTATATGTTCGATAAATGAAAAATTCCTTTCTAAGATCATGCCAAGGTAACAAACGGATTGCTGTTTTTTAATGGGAACGTTGTTAAATTTAATAGTAGGCAATGATTTAAGATTACCTTTTAGTAGAAGTTGATAGGTTTTATGCGGCGCAAACGCTAGGCGGTTACGATTACCCCACTGAGATATTAAATTTAGGCAAGTATTGGCCAAGTTCTCAAGTCCAGCTCGGGTACTTGACTGGATGAGCAGTAGGCCATCGTCCTCGTAACCAGTAAGTGAACAGCCGCAAGGAAGCGGGATCGCGAGGAAGTCATCAAAACCCAAATTCCATAAATAAGGACCGACAACAGAACCCTGAGGACATCCCATGGTTAGTGTTTTAGTACTAGAAAAATGACCGAGCTTAAGTACCGCGGAACCGTTTATAAAGTACGAGTAAACGAGATTATATATGTTTCTATAGCAACCTCGGGTTTTTAATTTAACAACAGCATAGGCCACCAGGCGTCATCAAAAGCCCCAGAAATATCCAGAATATCCACTTTAAGCCGTTGGTCCCGGTTGCCATACGAACATCTAATGGCAGTCGTTGCGGGTTGTTGGAGCCTTCAAAAGTCTAACAATAGCCTAACTGCAATGTTTCGATATCGCCTTCGGGTTGTGGAGGTCAGACGGCAGTCGCTTCACGGAAAATATCGAAGTTTAGCCAAAATCAGCAATTAGACTGGTAAATTGGACCCCAAACTCCAAAGCTGAAAAAGCTTCGGATGCGACTGGGATTAACGCTGAGATGATGATATTATATAGCTGTAGCAGCTGCAACACATTCGGACCAGAAGACCCGACGACCCCTTGTGTAGGGTTGCCTATAAATCACATTAAGATCGCGGAAGTCATGGCGGGCGTCGCTAGCACGCATCGCGAAGGTACCTATAAATCTCACCTCGGAAGCACATCTGTTGGCCATCGTCGATGTGCGTGGGAAATCGTTTGCGCGTCGTCTTGCACGTGAACTGTGTTACCCCACTATTGTTTAGATTGAGTAAAGTTTACTTAAGTCAGTAATAGCCTGTAAGAGACATTCCTGTTCATACCCTTGTACATTCTTATTCACATTCCTGTTCATACTCTTGTACATTCTTATACACGTCACACACATTGTACTCTTTTACATACGTACAATACACAACGTTCAATTCATCTGAGCTCCCTACGCGCTACAAACTTAGTGTAAGAATAGTTATAAATTCAAATTCAAAATAACTCTGTGTCTATATTACATTTTTAAGCCTAAGGTTGTGATTCTTTTTTGAGATTGTGAGACTAAAAAAGAATCACAATCTTAGGTAGTGATTCTTTTTGTCCCCGTAACATATTTCCCGTGATACATAACTAGTAGATAATTTCCGACATCAACGAACCGTTTTCATCCACTACGACGCCGCGGGCATAAGGTAGGTAGTTACTTTAAATAAAACCACATTTACTTTTTAGATTTATTTCACATCCAGAATATTGATTGATACAGAATTGAATAGTGGAATATAGTTTTTAAATTTATATTAAGCCTGCAATGATTACTCTCCCTCTCTATTTGAAGTAAACTCCGTTTTACGGGAGTGCCAATAGAATTAAATGATTTATACATTGTGAAGGTGCCTAACCTTTTATTCTAATAGTTCTAAGCTTTTGCCAGACGCGGCCAACTCTGTTTTTTTATATTCTCTAAATAAAGGGTATTTCAACAAAAACTTTGTTGTCTAAAACAAAACAGTACAAAGAATTTAGTTGAAAATGAATAACTTTTTTTATTGTATTACAAAGAGGAAAGTTTAGCAATTAGGAATTTAAAGTGGCAAATTTCCACCTCGACCATGCTGACAGATGTTGATTCATTTATCAACATTCACAACATGACTTTTGCCAAAATGAAGCGTCTTTTTCGTTAATGACATCACGGATTTTAACTTTTCAGGCTGCAATCGATTCGATTGGCTCCGTATAGAACCTGTCTTTAACATAATCCAACAAAAGATATCCAATTATGTTAAATTACACGATTTGGTTGGTCAATATTAATAGATGAATTCCGCAAAGTTATGCGATCCGGAAATTCGGTTGATCAATAACTTGATAGATTTATTGGCTGTATGTAAAATGCCACCATTAACAGGCCAAAATTTTGTTAACAACTAAATTTTGATCTGTTAATGGTGGCATCTCGAAATGGCGTAATCTTTTGACTGCTACCGAATGTGCAGCCTCATCTTCGAAAACAAACGGCCTAGTCACGCCTTCAGACCACGATCAGACCAGCGGTCTCAGAAGGACGATTATTTTGATGAAAATAGGTATCACGAATTTTACGAAATGTAACTTTAACAGAACGCCCGTTTTCATAGTCGATTTTTTTAAATAGTTATAAACTAGCGCTTGACTGCATTCCCGCCTAATGGTAAGCAGTGATGCAATCATTGATGGTAAAGCGCGCTAGTTTATTAAACCCTTTCACTTAAAAAAACTTAGTGAATAGGAAGGAAGACGGCAGTTGAGCGAGGTGGTGCAATGTTAAACCCAACAACACGACCAACGTTGCTGCGCCAGAAGGAGATTAATGTGGAGACCCTCCACGACCAAACTCCCAACACAACAACACTTGACGCATCGTACCCGGCACACATCGCAACACAACTGCTCAGACCCGTCCTCCGTACGGCTTTACCAGACATCATGCCGGAACACGACGAATCGCTTGGCGGCAAGACTTTGTCTGGTGGGTGGTAACTTCTGCCGGCAGCCGATGTGACTTCATTGTAAAATTGCCAAAGCACCTACTACGAGTCAAAACTGCCGCGTTCTTGGTGTCGGTCCCATTGAAAAACAAAGTTCTTGTTAAAATACCCTTTATTACTAACTGTCATTTTGATCTGGAAAATTAAAAATCAGAGTTTAGCTATACATAATTGTACCTGAAAGCCGCTACTCACTTCACATTGCTGATTGACCTCCATACGTCGTACTCAGTCTTTAGGCACCTTTATCCGATCTTCCCGCTCTACTTATATGATACGAGTACATACTAATTTACGTCTAAGTATAGTTCATAAAATGTTAAAGATTTAAAAGTATCTTTCAACCACTAGGTTACAGGACTACATTTCGTAATGTCTGAACGGGTTATTCTCAATAAGTATTGATTATCCAGTTAACATTTAATAGGTACTTACAGACACGCCGCATTGTTAGGCCGTCCTACCGCGCGCAAGTGTGGAGGTAACTACGTATCTGCCTTAAGTATGCATAACACTAACCACTCGGTTCAATCTGTGGTAACGTTCAATGTTATTGGCGCCGATTCTGTTCACCCTAAACTAAAATAATTTTAAGGAAAGAAAAAAGAAATGGATAGATGATAACATTTTAATTTAATCCTGTCAAATTCAGATATTCCATAGACATTTTAGACGCGATTATAAACATGGCGACTAAAAATACGCCAGCTTACGAGAGGAGCGCACTAATTTGACAGGTCTAAACTGACATTTTATTTTCCGTCCTTTTCTTAACGAAATAGAAAGAAAACGATGCACATAACTTAAAATTAATTTAGTTTGTGAACAACAGAATCGGCGCCATTGTCTAACAAAAATATTTTAATAAATACAAGGGATTCAATAGTTAGGTACTGAGATAAATATTAACGAATCGTTAGTCTAAATATTATTAGACTGTTGGTATGGTACCAACTCTGTTCTATAGAAGCCAAAATGTATGTACCTCCAGCAGATTATTTCTTTTACAGAGTATTTCTCGCAGCAAAAGTGGCAAATAAGCGTCAGTACATTATCGACTATCATGCCGTAACATATTATTCGATGCTTTTTTTATAACAATGTGACCAAATATTTTTATTGACATATTTTGTTGGTTTATGTAGCCTCGGAGGAAAGTACGCAGGCGAACAAACTGTCTATTAATATTCTTAAGACAATTGCAGTTGCGGTGCATGACGATATTTGCGTCTACAAGCTACGTCTGGTGAGGACTGTACACCGAGCTGGTACGCACCGTTCGCAAGGCTTACATCTATGTATATCTGCACACTCTTTCACCATACATAAGCGGCTAGTAAATTATTAAGAATAACCCTATTCTGGATATTTTTAAGAATGAATAACTCGTAAAGAAGGAAGATGAAATTACAACTAATTTTCGTAACGTTCATAAATATGTAAGTGCAGGGTACCTATGAGTCTACATCCCGCTAGGTTGGAAGAAGACCTTTACGCAGTTGAGAATATGCTAGGTACACGATGACCCCCATCAAATGTTATTCATTCTTATCACATTACGTAGGTACTTACTTTAATAAATTACTTGCATGTAAGCCATTTAATAATAATTTACTAGAAGTTCCAATAAATATTAACCCTAGAGATGTATTACAGTAGGCTTAAGAATATGTGCGGTTAACATATTTCCGTAAAACGAATATGAAATGCATTATTATTGAAATACTTAATCTTTAATAATAGTAATTAAAATAATTTATTTTTAAAAGTTTACCCAGCTTATTTAAACATATAAACATACAAAGCTTAGCTAACTAAACAGTCACGAACATGAAATACGACAAATAAATATACAAAAAATGCTTTAATACCATATGTAGGTGTAAGTTCCCAAAGTTAGTAGGTACTGAAGTAGGTAAATATTTCTAATGGTGATTCGGCTATCAGCAAATTAAATAATTTAAGAATTAATTTGATAGTTGATGATTAGTAAACGCATCATAAAAGAACTTAAAATTATAACACATTAAACACTTCTTAATTCTAGTATAAGGTGACTATAGGTAGGTACCTAAAGACGAAAGCACATAAAGCTACCACAATCTATCCAATTTTTTTAATAGGTCTTCAACTTTATCGCTAAAGCATTAAGACATTCCCAATGAACCGTGTTCATTGGGAATGTTTGACAGTTTCAGGTAGCTTGACCTGCTGTCGTCCGTACATGCTAAAGATTACAATTATGAATTGATATCTACTTAACAATGGTTAATATTCCATCTACTTCAATCAACCATTAATATTTTGGTAAACGTCTATAATATTATAATATTATGATAGTAGGTACAATAAAATGTAGACATTGTAAATTAATAGCATAACTTGAACAATAGGTAATAATTATAAAACAGGGAATCAAATTATTAATACAGAAAATGGAACAGTTAAAATTAATCTTAATTAGTTGGACCACATAGATAGGATTAAAGCTTAGTAAGTAAAAGGATACGTAGAAACAGGTATAGGTATACAAATGGAGTAGATATTTCAAAAAAAATTAAAACATTTCCAAAATTACCGTCTGACATTCGCATTATTATTCCATTTTGCAGGTTTCTTCCAAGTACTCAATTCGTTTTTTCAAAGACGCGATAGTGCTCTCAATGTCCTGCTGCGATTCCTCCAGGTTGCTGAGGCGTTCTCCATCAACTGTTTCATCGTAGTGGTCAGTGTCCCGACGAGCTCGGCGCTTTGCACGCTGCAATCCTTCGGTATCACCGCTACAACTCTCGCAATCAGCCCAGTAACGTAAATCCATGGCAGGCAAGTCCTCACAGGAACTCAGACCATCTTGAACCTCGGGAAGCAGAAACACATTTTCTCCAATGGTATCGATATTGTCACCGTTGTCGCAGAGGATTCGTGCCAAGCTCGTCTCTTTCAGTTGTCGTAATTGATCCGGTTTGAACATGGATGGGTTTTCATACCAGAATCGATCTCCATCTCGCAGGCGCTGGAACTGTTCTACTAATAAGCATCTGAACAATGGTCCGACTTTTCCACCCTCTACTTGATTCTCAAGAATACCTCCCACCCATACGTCGATGTTGTGTACTGATCCATAAAGTTCCTTCAATTTCTCACGCACTGTTTCATCTGTAATTTCCCCAGCCAGGTCGTCAAAATCGTTTACCTCAGTCATATTACAAAACTGGCGCCACTTGGTGTATGGTTGAATACCATGGTCACGGCTCCTTTGGATGTTGATGGCGGCCAAATCTAGAGCAACAGCATGAGCGCTGTAGAAAAGCTTTTCAGTAAGTTCCGAGTTCAGATTTTGCGTGGGTGTCTTTAGTTTAGCCGGGGTCATGAACATTCCTCTTAGCAAAGGATCAACTCCTCCTTCATCAACGAGCCTCCAGGGCGAGAAGAATGCATTACGAAGCAAAAGATGTCCTTCCGGAATAGTTTCAAAGTTTTCATCATAACGATGCAAAAGTGGGTTAATCATGGAATGTCCAAATCTCAGCGCGGCAGTGGCGAAAACGTTAGAAATTGATGGGTTCAAGTTTGGGTCGTATCCGTTGTATTGGCCAAGTTGCTGGTACCCTTCCTTTCCCAAGACAAGTGGAAGCCAATGCTCGTAAGTGATGATTTGCATTTCAGCACCTACTATCTTTCTTGCTTCTTGGTAAACTCGGTCTCCATCCCAAAATGAATTCAAAACTTTCAGTTGAATGGCAATTCGATTATGTTCCCGCATCCAAATGGTATGCATAGCTGCCAAACCGATTTGTTCGTTAGCCCTGATGTCACCTGCTACAAAGCAATTGCGGTTACTTTCGTCCAAATTGCGTCTGCAATCCATTCCATTGACGCCTACAGTTGGCAGTAATGGTTTCCTACCTGGGAATGTCACACCTACCCTTAACATTCCATTTTCATTGGTTAAATCACGTAAATCTTCAGCTACAGCTTTTTCAAAACCATAAACTTGCGACGCATCGATAAATGAAGTCAATTGATTGATTTGTTCTCTAGGCTGTAGTGCTCCAAACAGAACAGACGTCATTCCAGATCCACATACTGCACTGGTTCTAACAAAGTCGATACAGCGACGGTTAGTAATCCGAGGATCATTTGATGGCACATCAATAGGGAAGCATGGTGCTGCATAGTCGCATGTTTTTTTGCAATCTATCCCGTCCCATGTCTGTGAGCTGACTGACGGTAAAGCATGATCTAAATCGTGATCTAGCCACTGACCCCATTGCATGACCATGTGAGACAACTGTAGATCTTCAGATATATCTGTAGTCGTTATGATTGAAGTGGAGACTAGGCGGGCGCTTGGTAATGTAAAGCCGTTATACTTCATATCTTTATTCCATCCTACCGGTTGACTGAAACCATTTTCATATATAGGGTAAAGAATTCTTCTGAATCCGCTAAGAGATGATCCCCATGTAGGGTGTGCAAAATTATTACAACTACCATCATAACTGCGATACTTGCTATGGTAACACATGTCTGAACAGGCTTTATGCTCCCTGTGAGCGACACAACCCGATAAACGAGCAATAACTTCAAGGTGTTTATTTGACAATACATTTTGGTAAAAGAATGGTTCCGTCGAGGTTACTTTGCGGCCAGTTTGAATAAAACTCCTAACTTTGTCTAATGTCCTTTCATAAATTTCGGCTGCGCGGGCGACTTCCCTAGCTGGTGCATTGGGAAAACTAGTAATTCGGAACAATTGATGGATGTCCGATTTTCCTGTGTTGTTGTTATTGAATAACTCGTCCATGGTCCTTTCGATAGCCAAATCAACGTCTCTTGTTGCCTCCGTGAGAGCAATGTTAACATATTCATCACCGGGTATAACACGGTCTTTTACGGTCAAGAATGCCGACGCAGTGTCTCGCCCGTACTCGTTATAAACTGAACATTCATACCTGCCAGTATCTCTTAATGTTAGATTATGGATAATTAAACTCCCAATCACGGTTATTGAATGTTTTACATTGGCATCTAGGTAGGAACCATCTTTTCTCCACTCCACTGTAGCGGGAGGCTCACTTTCTACTTCACACGGCAATTGAACGGATGTTTCTTTGAAAGCATCTGTGTCCTCTGGTTTCAAAACAATACGTGGTCGAACAACCTCTAAATTCTCAACCGTTAAGTAGGCTGACCCTTCGACAGATCCTTCAGAATTTTCGGCTTTACAATGATATATACCGTCGTCCTCCGACGTGACTGAGAGAATGGTCAAATTTTGATTTTCATTGCTTAAAATTATATTTTCGGAAGAAGGTAGCTCTAGTGTGTTTCTAAACCAATTAATAAGTGGTTTTGGCCTCCCTTTAGCAGTACATATGAATTCGACGTCTACTCCAAGACTTACTGTCTGGTTCTGTGGCTCGACGATAAATGAAGGCGGGACTAAAACAAGACAAGAAAAGTTATGTGACTTTCAAAGAATTACATGGATTATTTAATATAATAAAAGTACTGAATACAGTTTCCGTCCAAACATTCTCTGTAAAAGATCGCTCTAGCTTTAGCGATGAGGCCGCCATTTGTAAAATCCCTTTGTAAAATTTTTCATATATTATAATTTATATGGTATACATAATAAAGAGTATACTATTTTATTTTATTCTCAAGAGATAGTTAGGACAATAATGATCGTTTCAGAAGTTATTTTCGGAGCCTTTCTTCACTACTGTGTGACCTAAATATAATCTACACCTAGTTGTTTTTCTAATACTGAATACAACACGATAGTGAACTCCAACGTTGGATCTGACGGTAATTAAAACTGACATAATCTAAACATTCACTTAAAAAATTACATACCCATTACTTGAAGAGCTGCCGTAGCATTAACTTTTCCGTTAATATTTTCAGCTATGCAAGTGTAATTGCCAGCGTCAGATTCTTTTATATCGGCAATGAAAATGGACCCGTTATTACGTATTGATGTACGCTCATTCAATAAAATCCTTTCGCCATTGAAAAGCCAAGCAATGTGGGGTTTCGGGTGTCCATTAGCGACACAGTCAAAGTTAATCGACTGCTGGTTGAGCTTCGCAAACTGTTTTAGTGGTAGTATTGCCAATACGGGAGGGGCTAAAAAAAAACACACATAATTAAACGCTCATAAAGTTTTCAGTTAATAGACTAACTTGTATTTAAATTATTACCATTTTTATTCGGTTCCTTCTGAACTGTCATTCTAGCAGGTTTGGAATGCACTTCACCAACTTGGTTCTTAGCCATGCACTCAAAATATCCGGTGTCAGACTCGCTGATGTCATGCAGCATGAGTGTGCCGTTGTCCATAACCTCGTAACGTGTGCCATCGATAGGAATCTCGTTAGAATCTCTTAACCAGATTATGTCCGGGGTTGGGTCGCCGGTTACAACGCACGTAAACATAGCAGCTTCTCCAAAATTGACAGTGATGTCTTCGGGATCCTTCTGGATTTCAGGAATTTCTAAAAATATGTGGCTAAATTGATAACTCGCACTTAAAACACCACACCAATATAAATTATTATTGATAATGATACTCACTACAATCGAAGTCCTGTTCGCCCATAATAGAGAGAGGCATCCCGGTTACTTTGGTGGGCTGATAACATGTTGCATCGATATACATGTCGTGATGTTGGGCCATCATCTTTATGAGCCACAACATGGAGCAGTCGCATACCAGAGAATTGCTATCCAATCGTAACTTGCGTAGATTAGGCATGCCTGAGAATGATCCTAATGGAATGTTCTTTATATGGTTGTTGTGCAAGTATCTGAAATTGATTTGTTTCGTACGTTCAACATATCTGCATTGTTTCACCGAAAATAGATGGCATGAATGCACAAACATACAATATGCAAATCATTGTTAACCTAAATACTTACAGTCGCTCCAAACGCGGCAGGTTTGAAAACGTCTGCGGATCGATGTGATGAATTTCGTTGATGTGCAAATACCTGAAAAAGAGATTAATTTATTTCAACTGCAAAGACTAAACACATCTGCTTGTGCGAATTCCAAAACCGATAGGAATAAAGTAATACTTTTATCAGAATTGGCACTTAATTCTAATGTAGGTAGGTTTATCTCCTTATGATTTACACTTAGTCATGCACTGCTCCCACTTAGATCATGGATGCATGGCTGGACCCACTTAGAGTGCTCTCCTTTTCTGCAGCCTTTATGGTGATGCGCGGTAGGGAATGAAAGCCTGTCCCGACATTCCGCTACCAGGACCTTGCAGAGCTGCGACCGATGCTGTTCGAACTGGCGCTGCATTGCGCTGCGCTGGCACAAGTCGTACCACATCCTTTTATATACAAGTTTATTACTACTTACGTTCATGTTTATTACTATGAATAGAGTAGGTAACGATATCAAATGGATACAGTTAAATGACATCTCATGTTGACATATCGCTCGGTAAAAAAAATCTTTATTTTATCAGCTGAACATGTTATGTAGGTGTGTGCTGAAGATACTCCACAAAAGCATAAAGCGCGGCTCTATATATTTCTTAGGCTTTCTTTATTATAGCATCTACCTACCTATAGTACTACTTATTAAACCCATTCTGTTTTTCGACATGCATGCAAGCGTAGTCGTGGGCTCAGCTAATGTATGTACTATCAAATACATAAGTAGGTAGTTATTAAATACTTGATCATCTTTCGGTCTATTTGTTTTCGTGCAAAAATGCATAATGCATAATTAAATTTAAATAATAAAATGTCGAAGTCATTTTAGGCGAGTGGTTTTCTAACCGCACACCTAACAAGAAAACATGAAACTCCAAATCTAAGTCACAGCCACGGAAGTGCTCATAGTATAGTTATTCTTTTGAAAGCCCAGGTATTTATGAACGAACCTACAATATGAAGCTCTCAAAGCTATTCACGCTATTATGTTTTTTTTTTTTTATAATTATAATCTAGTGCTTGATCCCAATCTTGTCTGAAGGTAAGAATGCAATCGTTGGTTTATTGTGTGCTTATTATGTGCGCTAGTTTATACTGAGCCTATTCACTCTAGCCTTGAAGAGACTTGAATTGTAGTCAAACGGAAACACTACCGTTGGCAAAATGTTCCAATCCCTCGATTTACGCAGTATCGCTTAGTCCGGATCGTAGTAGTGTCAACAACGTAAGGGTGGATACTCGCCGTACGACCGGTCGCCCGATGATGAAACGGAGTCATGAAATTCCCTCACACACTCTCCAAAATTCATTTCATTCCAGGCTTTGGAGACCGTTTTGAGCTAAATCTGGGTCGCCACTAAGCCTCTTCGCACGCCTCTCCACTGAATCCAAAGTAGCCAGGTGACATTTTGCAGCACCAGAAAAATGTGACTGCAGTACCTACTCCATACACGAACGGAACTGTGCTTTGTACACATGTGCTTTGTGCACATTAAAAGCTGACCTGGTTTGAAGTACCGCCGGACCTTTTCAATAATGCCAAGTTTCCTAGCAGCCACCTTGGCTTTGGACTCAGTGAACCGCCCATAGCTTAGGTTCGAGTATCGCAACTCCCAAAAGCTAAAGGCGGCCGGTGCACTTCAAGGATACATTCCGAAAAATAGGAGCCAAGGTGAAAGGGCTTCTTTTGGTAGTGAATAGACACGCTTGTGTTTTGGCGGCATTGAATGCTACAAGATTGGCTTCACCACATTCGGAGACTGCTTGTAGTGCAACATTCTTACGCTCTACCATAGCCACTGTTTCGGATCGGATCGATCCTTACTACCCCGAGCACCCGGCAGGTATCTGTTCACAACTGTGCTAGCTATCGTGCTGTTTGTAGATACCGGGCATCAGCAGATCGTTAATATGCAGAAGGAACAGAGTTGCAGATTCTATTTGCGACTCTGTTCGAGGGCCTCGCCCCTCAAGTAAGTGGCATACATTAGTAGGTCCCCAGTTGCCGATTATGGCGAAACTCGTACTGTTGGTCACTGAGAAGATCTTTACCTTTCAGATATGCCAAGAGGAGCAAGTTCAATACACGATCGGACCGAATCTGCAAGATTATGGAGGTTATTGAAATCGACCGATAGTTAGTAGGATAGGACGACTATCCTTTTTGGGTACGGGCTGCACGTTGGCAAGCTTCCAGAACTCGGGCAGTATACCAGTCATAAATGAGAGGCGATACAAGCGCGTCAATGCAAAAAACTACTCGGGCGTACAAACCATGATAACAATCCCCGTTATAGCATCTGGACTGCTAAGTCCAGATGGTCGATGTACTGTGTCGTCAGTACTCTCAGAACCTCCTTGTTCCTATTGCGAACTTCCAGCATTAAAGAGTCACTGTGAGGCAAATTCGGTGAAGTAGCACTGTTAGTATCAAGACGCGAATTGTAGGTAAAGAGAGATTCAAAGAGTCTTTCTTTGGAGCACCCAGTTCCATCAGGTTTAACCAGCGTAGGCAGTGTGGGCCGACAGAAGTTCGCTTCGACCGGACCAGAAATATCTGAATGATCAGAATATAATAGCGGACCGGCTGCGCAGGGGTCTAGTCTGCTTCTTATATTTTGTCATTCCAACACGATTGCATTGTCATTGTGCTTAAAAGTTCGTAATCTGCTAAATTCGTAATGATCGATCAATTATCTCAGTCGTCTCGTAATAGAATGGTGACAGAATGATATTGCCGTATTTCCATAATTACCTATAAAAACCGTTAGTAGAAATGATTCTCTATAAACTACTATTCAACTTGAATATTTATTAATATTGAGTCGTGTGTCATTGGTTGACCACTGGAAAGTTATAATGACGACTTTTTGTTAGTAGATAACGAAACTTGTCAAAAATCGATCATTATGAGATCACTGATCGAATATTTTGACACCATTATAATAGCAGACTCGGGCCTCTGAGAGCTCTCAAAAGGCTCTCTTCTTTGAGTTTAGATCCGGAGCTCTGCGGTCACGAGCGTCAACTCAGGTGAGATATACAGTGTGCTTACGCTGTTAAGCTTAAACACAGTCGGCGTTGAACCATGGCGAGCTGAGCCATCAGCTATCCACGGGCAGGTTACTGAAGGGGATAAAATAACTCCATAGCTTGACGCACAACATATATAGGGACCGCATAGTTGAACGTTGTCAGAAGAGAAACGGTTTTTTTTTTAAACTTGCCCTATAGGTGCTAGGAATGACTCCTGTACCGTGGTTGCATTTACAAACATTTGAACTCACATACACAAACAGCCAGACCCGGAACAACTACTTGTACTTTGTCATACAAATATTTGATCCGTGCGGGAATTGAACTAGCGACACACAGCGCAGCGGTCGATCGCTCAACCACTACACCAACCGTGCACGAAAGTCGCAATCTGGGGAGGAGAAGGACGATACCGACTTCACCGGACAGTGATCCTAAGTGTGAGGAAACTGTTATAACACATCTATCAGTGTCAGTGGTCAGCAAAACGTCCAGACAATTGGCGGTATGACCAACTACATCAGGCACCCTCGTCGCTTCTCCATACAACTGGGAAAGGCCCATTGATAGCACAAAGTTTTGCACTGCCCGAAAAGTCAGATGATTTCAAAGAACGTTAGTATTTACTTATGTTCTTTGAAATGAACTTTATACCTGCGCCAGTTGTGATACTTTTACAGGAGTTTGTTTTAATACGCGAACAAATTGAGTGAGCAAGCTAAAGTGCTTTATAAAAGTTTTAAACTAACTTGTAGGTTCGCGTACAACTACTATGGTTGTACCTATACATTTAGGATTTCATGCCGTTCCCTCGAATTTCCAAGTAGGTAGGTATACTTAGGTTTCACATGTTTCAACAGCGGACGTGGTTAAATTATTTACGCAATATGGAGGAAAACATCGTGACGTCATTTTCATACGTCAATCATATTTTTTAAGTTTCGCCATTCGGTGGTTACAAAGTGACCTACAAAATGAAATTCCTATAGAATTAAGGTTAATAATTCCAAGAAAGTGACGCTAGCGACCAATGATATTATATTTAGAATATCAATGAACATTCAATTATTTGGTTCAGATAACCCAGCTCAGATTTGCAACTTAGGGCTGGCTCTTCCGACCCCCTAGGTAACGTTTGATTGAAGAAAAACATACATGATTGACAGTTTTTGTGTATAATATTTGAAAAAAAAAAAATCCTAATATAAAATTAATCAGATCAAATGATTTAAAATCAGTCGTAAATGAAATATTGTGGTCATCTGAAATCGAAATTGCGATGTCTAAATTAATTTGTTAATCATCATCAACCTTTTTTATCGTCCCACTGCTGGGCACATGTCTTCTCTCATTCGGAGAAGGATTGAGCGTAATCACCACGCTTGCTCAATGCGGGTTGGCGATTTCCGACTTAAAGTCCAGATTTCCTCAAGATGTTTTCCTTCACCTTCAGGTATTGGTGTCCAAGATATATTTAGAAAGTACATATAACTTTAGAAAAGTTACATTGGTACTTGCCTGACCTGGAATCGTACCCGCGCACCCATACTTGAGAGGCTGGTGTTTTAACCACTAAGCCACCACGACTTATGTGTTAATGAACTAATTTAATTAGCAATCCTTTCTGAATGTTGTTTAATCCTATCAACGCAATGCTCTCAAGTGCAGCAAGTCTGCTAAATGATTTGAGGCATGAATGGGACTTTGTGGGTGAGGGTATTAAATGGTTTTCATTTCATTCTTGGAAATGGAGAACATAAATAATGATATAAACAATTTCGAGAATGTAACACAGTTGTATATACTTAGGTAACACGATGGACGGATACACAATAAGAAATTATAAAGTCAGCGGAGGACGTATTAGATGAGTATTTATCCTTTGTATTGGAAACATCAATATTATGAAGAGCCCAACTAGCAAAAATTAGGTACACTTACAACAATCTCAAGACTCCTGTTTTTATGCTCTTATATCACTCCTATATCAATATATAGGAGTGATATAAGACGATCAATATATAAGCCTGCGTTTGGACAATATTATAAGTCTATTTAGTTTTATATCCTTCTAATATCAGTCTAATTGAATGCTGTTTGCACTTACCGAATTGTAGCCAAAACTAATTTAAGCCTTACAATAATATTGCTTTTCCGTTAGCATCTTATACTTAAGCCTGCAGAGGCCTATATTGGTCTAAGGTTAGAATATTTTGAGAATATTACGTCATTATAAACTTTCCCTATGTCCCTTTGTATGATTAAATCTTTAAAACTCCGCAACGGATTTTGATGCGATTTATTTTAATAGACAGAGTGATTAAATAGAAAAGTTTATATGTACAATAACATCCATTAAATTGCGGAGAAATACTATTACTTTTGAGGTTTCTAATGTGATGTCATAAATAATTACATTTTTTCTGCGTTTGCAGTGGAACGCAGACTGAACCCTAAGAGATTTATCAAAATAATGTACTAAATATTGTACACATTAAAAAGGTCTACAAAAAAGTCCGCGATGGTATGTGTCTATCTCTTATGGATATCCCACAATTTTTTATTTTTTTTTCAATTACCTTTTACGACAAATACAGTACGAATGGGAATAACGAATATTATTCAATACGAATTTTCGAAGCGATTTTAACCAATACAGCATTAATCCTTATCTATTTTAATACCTTTAATACATTGTTGATTTAATATACATCTATATCGCTCTTTACAGCATATGATTTAAATGAATATATTCGAAGAAATTACAGATTTAAAAATTGCGCGAAAAATAAACGCGATGCACCGCGTTTACGGCTGTACCGACTGGCCGGGGCGGGCGGGAGCAGCGGCCCGCTATGTTTTTTATACAACTTTCATAGTTTTTCTCTAGTGTGGGTCGCTAGTGTATACTATAAATGGACTTTTTAAAAAAAAATCAAACCGACTTCAAAAAAAAAACACAAACGACAAAAACAGACAATAGCAGTACTTACATAACTAAAAAGCGATAAATAACCTAATTTATTCACTTAATGCATATTATATATCTACAATTATTTAAATATTTACAACTTAATACCTAATACTTTAACAAAGTCTTCTTTAACTATTTAAATATTTACAGTTATCACTTATTTTTGGAGTCGGTGCCAGCCTGCAGCCTAGGTAACGTAGTCCGTTAGTATATCTGTGGTGCTGTTTGACTGAGGCGCGCGGCCCCGGGCCGGTAAGCAAACGCAAAACCACACACACCAAGGAGAAGGTGCGCCTGGGGCGCGGGGCGCGGGGTCAGCCGGTTGAGTGTGCCACCCGAACGCGGGCAGACGCGTGAGGGCAGACGTCGTTGACGGTCGCTTCCATTAATAAATTATTTCAGCGCGCTTATGCAATTTCCTATTCTTAGTTTTGCTTTGAATTTTAATGTCGGTCAGTTTTCTTAATTACATTTATTTGTTTGGCTGGCACCGACTTCAAAAATAAGTGATAACTGTAAATATTTAAATAGTTAAAGAAGACTTTGTTAAAGTATTAGGTATTAAGTTGTAAATATTTAAATAATTGTAGATATATAATATGCATTAAGTGAATAAATTAGGTTATTTATCGCTTTTTAGTTATGTAAGTACTGCTATTGTCTGTTTTTGTCGTTTGTGTTTTTTTTTTGAAGTCGGTTTGATTTTTTTTTAAAAAGTCCATTTATTTCTCGATTTTTAGTTGTGTTAATGCGTTTTGAACTAAAAATAGATGCTAGTTCATTTACTTAGGGTTAGGGTTTCAATTTATTTAATATATAGTCACTAATTAATACGTTCGTTTGACGAATCGTTCATATTTTTTAGGAAGCTATAATTGTTATTAATACGTACTTACTTTGAAGAGTTTGATAATACTTATTAGGTATTAAATTTTTTTTTATTATCATGGGTAGACCCACTAAGGCTGCAGCCCGAATGAGGGCAAATCGTCACCTGGAAAGTATTGCAGAAAATAAGAAACGTCTTTCCAAAAATTGCAAGCGAAATGTTATATCTCGTTCCCAAGAATCGCCTCTGGCCCGTCAAGTGAGATTATCTCAGATGAGAAGTTATATGCGTTCTCAATTATCGCAAGAGTCAACAGAACAACACCAACAACGTTTAGATTTTATTAGAAAACGATTAAGTAATGAAACTCCAATACAGCGTGAACATCGTCTCGCTGTTATTCATGAAAGACTGAGTAATGAAACTCCAGTACAGCGCGAACATCGTCTCGCTGTTATTCATGAAAGACTGAGTAATGAAACTCCAGTACAGCGCGAACATCGTCTAGCTGTTATTCATGAAAGACTGAGTAATGAAACTCCAGTACAGCGCGAACATCGCCTCGCAGTTATTCATGAAAGACTGCGTAATGAAACTCTGGAACAACACGAACATCGTTTCGCTGTTATTAATGAAAGGCTGAGTAATGAATCCCCGCAACAACGCGAACAACGAGTCAATGCTATGCGTGAACGTACTAGGAACGAACTTCCTTACCAACGGACTCAAAGACTAAATTTAATGAGACAACGAAATCTTGAGGTAAGGCGAGTAGAAAATGAGGAGCAAAGAAGAGAACGCTTAGAGAATATGCGGGAAAGTACCCGCAGAATTCGATATATCGGAGAAGATAGTTTCCTATCTACCATTAATGAATTTGCTGATGTTCCATGTGGTGTATGTAGAAAACTATTATATCCGAAGCAGAGATGCCGGCTAGAAACCTCATGTCGACAAGATTTATTGCCTGGTGAGTTGGTAGAAATGAGCAACATTGTAGTATGTTCGCGATGCTCTACTAACCTGAGGAAACGTAAAGTACCTTCCCAAGCGTATTGGAATAAAATGGATGTGGCGCCAATACCACCTGAAATTGATAGTTTGTCAGATGTAGAGCAACGCCTACTTACAAGAATAATTCCATTTCTAAAAATTATTAAAATACAAAATAGGTTCAGCCAAAATTGGTGCAAAGGTCAAGTGGTTTTATTTGCACAAGACATAGTGGAAATTGCTGAGCAATTACCACTTCCACTATGTAGCGCAGGGTTGGTAGTCGTGGTAGAAACACGAGAGAACTTGCAGCAACATAGAGAATTTAATATAGACATTGAAAGAGTGAAGACGGCTTTACAATGGCTATTATTGCATAATAACCTGTACCGCGACGTTATACCAAACTTTGCGAATATGTTAAACTATAATATGTCAGATATAGTACAGGTTGCTGAAATTCAAGTAGGTCGTGGTAATGTCCAAGTACAGTCTGATGAAGGCCAGCAAATGGAACAACAAATTCCACAAAATCAATGCAACAGGTTTGTAAACATAAATGACAACATTTCTGTTTTACGTGGTTCGATTCACCAGGGCAATGACCGATTTGGTATGGACTCTCGTGGTAAGCAGTGCACTGCCGTCGCAGCTGTAGCTTGTGTCGCATTTGAAGTATCAGACCCGATTACATGGACAGTGAGTGATGTCGACTACGTAATGATAGTTGGAGATGCATACTATCGTCAATGCATTTTAGCACGACAAAATCCCGATTCTAGAGAACAAAATACTGAATATTTAGCTACGAGGGAACTTATGCCACGCTTATTGTTCAACAGGAGCTGGGTAAATATAAATGTGCAGAGTAATAGTTCTATTGATGGACATATTGATAGAGATCAGTCTGAGGAAGGGTTCCCGAATTTGCAAAATGCTCTATTAATTTTCTTTAGGGATTACCATTATGGAATTTTCACGTGTAATTCTTTTTCCGTTGCTATTGCACGTCAAAATATATCTGGCAATAATATATATTGGCTATTCGATTCTCATGCTAGGGGGGCTATATACAGCTAATGATAATCCCATTATTTCCCAATACCCAAATACTTCCTCAGTACTTCGGTCACCTACAAATCATATTCGTAGTATGTCGCCTAATTTCACGTGCCCGCTTCCAGGATCAAATACAAATAATTTAGAAAGACGAGTAATTTTTTCTACTAGTTTACTGTACTCCATTGATGACGACGTACCTAATTTGGATACTGTTATTAACGCTAATAACGAAAATGGATTAGACCATCAAGTCAGAGTTGCTGATATCCAAAGGAAAACAGCACCACCTCTCAATATTGAACGGGAGAAAAGAATGGAAGAACTTTGTTGGTATTTTCTTTACCCTGATGGTAGAAACGGTTTTGGTGAAGATCGAGATATATCCATAACTGCACTCGATTATTTCCAAGCGCGAATTATGGGAAATGATAATCGATTTCAAAGAAACGATTATTTGTTTTTTGCATTGTCTGTTGTGGAATATTTTAGAGCCAAAGCAAGCGTTTCGGTCTCGTGTCGAATGAAGCAAGGTGAGCATACACCTCAAGGTCTTGTTGATAATATGCATTTGACAATGAGAAACATAAGAGGATCGGCTGCATACTGGAAAAAATGTTGCGCGGAATTGATAGCCATGGTGCGGAGCCTCGGTCCTCCAACTTGGTTCGTTACATTTTCATGTAACGATCTCAACTGGCCCGACATGATCAAAGCGTTACTCATAGCTGATGGACGTCCTGACGCAATGTCTGACAATGTTGAAAACTTGTCATTTGATGTAAGACTCGGGTTGGTACAAAAATATCCAGTTGTAGTGGCTAGACAGTTTACGCTTAGGGTAAACGCTTTGATAAGATTTCTTAAAATGAATAGTGAATGTTTAGGAGGAGCTATCACAGATTTTTGGTACCGCATTGAGTTCCAAAATAGGGGAAGTCCCCATTTACATATGCTTTTGTGGTGCAACGCTGTACCTAATTTTGATAGTCCTGAAGGGCTTCGAGTAATCGATCAGGTGGTGTCATGCTCACTTAATGGTGATAATGCTGAGCTGGTAAAAAGGTTACAAATTCACAAACATTCCACAACCTGCTATAAAGATCGTAATACTGGTTCGTGTCGTTTTGGATTTCCAAGGCCTATAAGTAACGCAACGGTCTGCTTAGAACCCGATGACGCTCTTCGCAATAATGGCCGTTTTTGTGTACTACAACGAAATACAGAAGAAGTTATGGTTAATAACTATAACTCGGTTCTGCTTAAAATTTGGGGAGCAAACATGGACATACAGCCTTGTGGGAATGTAACAGCTGTTGCTTATTATATTGCCAAGTATGCGAGCAAGTGTGAACCCAATGATTGTGGCGATGTTGTGAGAGAAGCGGTTCAAAAAGCAAAACGTCACAGTAATGATGTATGGAAACAGTTGTTTTCTGTGTCAATGGCTATACTTGGACAACGCTTAGTTAGTGCTCCAGAAGCGGCATACCGTCTCTGTCATTTGCCTATGAAAATGTGTTCAAGGAAAACAGTTTTCGTTAATAGCTGTCGTCCAGAACAACGTTATAGACTTTTGCGATTTTGTGATGACGAAACATCAGTTTTCAACAACATATTTGATCGGTACCAACAAAGACCGAATGAATTAGAGGAGATTAGCTTAGCTGAATTTGCAGTTCGTTACGAAACAGTTTCAAGTGCATTTTGGACAGATGATGACGGTGACATTGAGCTAAGAGACCAGGAAAACGAGAATTCGAGGTACATACGATTACAAGATAATTCGAGGATGCGTATCAGAAACCAAGCAGCAGTTTTACGTACACGATATTACACTATAAATAGTGATCGAGAAGCGTTCTTTTACAATTTAATTGTGTGTCATATCCCCTTTCGCATTGAGAGTGAGCTTATTCAAGAGGGCGAAACAGCTGAAGCATGTTTCTTACGCCGACAATCGGAGCTAAGGCCCCTGCTACATAATTTATCTGTAGAGCAGTTCGCCCATGCTGAACAAATTATACAACAAGCTCTTGTACAAGCAGTAGCCCTCAATGTTGTAAACGAAAATGGCCCTGGAGAAACATCTCATAATATGAATATATATGCCGAGGACCAAATTGATGTCCATAACGATGATTTTATAGAAAATGATCCCACTGCTATGCCTGATGACGTTTTCACAAGTGGAATTAGAAGTCTGAATGTCCAACAAAAAGATTTATTGAAACGGGTGTCAGATTCTATTGAGAGAGACATACGGAGAGATGACAATCAAGAGCCTTTGTTGATGTTTATTACTGGTGGAGCTAGTAGCGGTAAATCTTTTCTATTGAAATTAATTGTTGAGCATATTAACCGCTGCTATGCTCCAACGGTGGATAGTTTGTTAAGACCAAATTTTGTAGAAGTGGCGTCATTGACAGGTGTTGCGGCTCGGCAAATTTCTGGAAGAACCCTTCACTCTGTTTTTTCACTTCCCATCGAAAAAGGCACTACGATGACTTATAGAAAAATGAGTGGACAGCCCTTGGAACGGGAACGGCGTAAGTGGCGTTATATTAAATGGTTAATAATTGACGAGATATCGATGGTATCTTACGAAAATTTGCGTATAATACACTTACGTCTGCAAGAATTCAAAAACAATAATTTACTGTTTGGAGGTGTAAGTGTATTATTATTTGGCGACATTATGCAATTACCACCAGTTAAAGGGCATTGGTGTTTCGATCAACCATCATGGGCAAACGCAGAAATACATTTATGGCAGCAGTTTTCCTTCTGTGAACTCACCATCAATATGCGTCAAAGTAGCGATGAGGAATTTGTTGATTTGTTAAATAATTTGCGGTTTGGAGAACTTACATTCTCACAATTGGAACTTCTATGTGAAAGACGGCGAGTTGAACAGGTTGGTGATTTCGCAGATGGGGCTGCAGTTAGAATTTTCCCAACGATCAAATTGGTGGATGACTACAACTCTAAGATGACAGCTCAACTATTTCAGTCGAGTCGTGTCTATACCTTGCATGCTATCGACGAGTCGCAAGAGGCCGCAACCTATGGAAAACGGCCTCCATGTAACGTTATTCCTGCTGATGTTAATAATTGCGGTGGATTGTTGCACATACTAAAACTGGGCATAGGTTCCAGAGTAATGCTAAGGCGTAACATCTCAGTTACCGAGGGTCTTGTCAACGGTGCAATGGGAATTGTTTGTAAGTTTAGGTGGCCTGCTCTGCGTCGCGATCAGTTAGAATCCGGCGAGTTACCTGATGCAGTTTCTATTAAATTCGACGATGATACTATTGGTACTAGAGTGAAAGATAGTGACGGCTTAGTTGAAATTGCACCAGTATCAGCAACATTTCAAGCAACAAAAGGCTATGGGGATGTGGAAAGAAGAATGCTGCCGTTAATATTGAGCTGGGCTGTAACGGTTCATAAGCTTCAGGGTACCACATTAAATAAAGCGGTAATTGACTTAGGCAAGAAAAATTTTGCTAAAGGTCAAGTGTATGTTGCTTTAAGTCGAGTGAAGACTTTAAACGGTATTGCACTTTGTGATCTAGAACCAAGCAAATTACTTACCAGACCACATGATGAAAAGGCATTACGAGAAATGGAAAGATTAAGACAACTATTGTAAAAATATATGGATTCCTGACCACCCCAGGAGTAGATATACCCTTTTAAGCATACTCATTATTTTTGAGGAATTGTCTCGATTTCATTGATATTTGTGTTAGTTGTTAGAATTTCTCTCGATATCTCTGAAATTTCGTGATTACATCGTAACCATCTCAGGAGTAGTACCTACCCTTATAGCCCATCCAGATTCACAGCGAGACAGACCGAGAACAAACGAGAACGTGAATGTGAGGAGTTTCTCGCCGTCTCGTTCTCGCGTTCGTCTGTTCTCCGATCGGTGTCAGTATTTTTGGCCGTGACAAAGGATTTCTCGGGCGAGAAGAGAGAAGACTACTATATTCACGATTCAGCAATTATATAGTTCATCCAAGTGCCTGCTGCAGTTTCAATTTCGTCAATGTCGTCCATATTGCATAGGAAACAGATCACGAATGAGAAAAATGAGAGTGTTAATAAATTTCTTGTTCTCGCGAGAAGGCCCGGCGAGACTTCTCGGCGAGATTTCTCGCCGTGAGTCTGGATGGAATATAAAAACCCCTCTAGACTCACAGCGAGACGTAACGAGAGACTTTACGCGAGAAGCGAGAAAGCGTCCAAACGCAGCGATGGTCTCACTTCGTGTTTGGCCGTGATCAATAGCGCAGAGGCTTCATTATTCATTATTGTGTGCGTTAGCATATTATAATTTTATAAATATTAAAATAAATAAAAATAAAATACCACAGAGTAGGTACATGCACATGAACACGATCTACGCGTAGTCAGTACGAGTACATGCGTTGATCTGAGTTGAGACCGAACGAGAATGTGATACGCTTCTCTTTTCTCACCCGAAACACTCTGACTCGGGCCAAAATACCGCCACCGATCCGAGAATAGGCGACCACGAGAACAAGACGGGCGAGCAATGAATCTCATTCAAGGTGCTCGCGTGTTCTCGGCGTGAATCTGGATGCGCCTTTACAAGTATCCCGTTAGCCCTACATACATTCGATCAACCAATTGCAGTACTGCTCCCAACTCCTAACCGTTGAGGAGTACTGTAGCTTCATCATCAGCACAGCAGCATCAGATGTTGATTCAAGCATACCTCACAAGCAACATGTTAGCCCTACATACTACTAAATAGTTTCCATCGACCAATTGCAGTACTGCCTTCAAACTCCTAACCGTTGAGGAGTACTGTAGCTTCATCATCAGCACAGCACCATCAGATGTTGACACCCTGAAGCATATACCTGAGTAAGATGTGATTACGTAACAAAAACACCATACGAGCATACAATTTTCGGTGATTGCCCTCGATTTCTCCTGGATCCCATCATCAGATCCTGGACTGGTGAAAATGGGACCACCTCAGAAGTAAACTCTATCCATCAAAAAAAAATTTTTTGAAATCCGTCTATAATTGACGAAAATATCGGTGAACATACATAAAAAAAAAAAATAAAAAATATTATACATACAGACGAATTGAGAACCTCCTCCTTTTTTGAAGTCGGTTAAAAAACAAGAATGGACCCATTATTGAGCCTTGCGATACACTTCACCGAACTGGTAGTCCGGAAGATTTCACACCATTAATATCTACACACTGGAATATATTATTAAGATAAGAACTAAATACGTCGTAATACTTCGTTTTGGAAAAAAAAAACCCACACTAGGAATTACTAGTGTATCGTGGGTGCGTTGTGCCGGAATAACTAGTTGTAGGTCATACAAATATTTGTTCCTTGCGGGAATCGAACCCGCGACACGCATCGCTGTAGTCAATAATTTACTACGCTAACCGTGCAGTAATAATATATACATTCCAAACAATTTCAGCAAGTGGTACCAAGTAAAATATCTACTGACATCATAACATACGTATGTACTTACAACATTAAAAAGGGCCATCGTATAAAACTTTTAACTGCGACAAATCTTTAATCTTACAAATTAGATAGATTATTCTCAACCTTATCAGCTTCTAATTATTCTAGTCTGTGCCAGATAAGAAAAAAAAAATCGTCAACCCCCGTTTACCAATGTATTCCAATATTTTAAAACGATTTCAAAAAAAGCAAGTCAAGTGTGCTAACACGGTCAAAATAAGCAAGTCAAGTGTGCTAACACGGTCAAAATAAGCAAGTCAAGTGTGCTAACACGGTCAAAATAAGCAAGTCAAGTGTGCTAACACGGTCAAAATAAGCGTATCAGCGCGTAGCGTAGGTGCCGTCCTTCGGCACGGTAAGGGGAGTTCTCTGGACATGAGTTACAAACCTTTTGACCAAAACCATATTCAGTTTATTTTATATTGGAAGATCCTTAGTTCCTTACTCAATAAAACTCAACACCATACCTACTCAAAATCATTTGTTTTAAAAAGCCCAGTTTTGTATTGAATTGTTTTTTTCACGCGACAGTTAGTGTTCGGACGAGTGACAGGAGACAGGAGTCTGCACGGTGATCACGTAACACACTATCACTAGCCATGGGTTTCATTTTGACAGTCCAATAATATTCATTGCTTTATTTATTTTGTTGAGCAGACACATTTTTCGAATATACGGAGCAATGGTTTATCAATATGCTTCAAAATTATTAAAATTGATGGTAATAGTGTTAGGTAATTAGGGTGCCGTTTCCATATTATCACGTCAACTTTCAAACTCAGTTATTGCGAAAATGGATAATTCAGAATGATAATTAACATCGATACATAGTATACGTAACTTGGTCTGTCCATTAATTTATGGTAACGCTGAAGACATGTAATTTTTATTAAGTTTTTTGTCTTTTTTTATTCAACAACCTTTTTATCGTCCCACTGCTGGGCACAGGTCTCTTCTCAAACAGAGAAGGATTGAAAGTAATTACCACGCTTGCTCAATGTAGGTTTCATTGGTACTTGCCTGACCTGGAATGGAACCCGCACACTCATTCATGAGAGGCTGGTGTTTTAACCACTAGACCTCCTTTTATTATAATTTTATAAATTAATTCGTGGGTCTGACCGACAGAAGTGTTAACTGAAATCATTAAAAAAACTCAGAATACACAAAAAGTAAAAAAAAAAACAATAACGATCACAGTGTCGGATCGATAACGCTCACGCGATTCAATGCTTTTCCCTCATCCAACAGAAGTGCCCTACGTCACTAAAGAAGTTTTCCCTTCAATAATATGTAAATGTGTGGAATCATGAATACCAGAATTGATAAATATGTCAAAAAATAATTATAAAACCGACTTAAAAAAAAACACTTAAAAGGAAAAAAAAAACTTTTGTCATAGCTCTAGAAGTCGGTGGCGAGCAGTTGTGTTGCGATGTGTGCCGGGTACGATGCGCCAAGTGTTGTTGTGTCGGGAGTTCGGTCGTGGAGGGTCTCCATATCAATCTCCCTCTGGCGCAGCATCGTTGCTGCCGTCTTCCTTCCTATTCACTAAGTTTTTTAAGTGAATTGTTTTAATAAACTAGCGCGCTTTACCATCAACGATTGCATCACTGCTTACCATCAGGCGGGATTGCAGTCAAGCGCTAGTTTATAATTATTAAAAAAAAACCTCATAACAACAGTGGCAGCCAATGGGCAGCCATAACCCATGTTAGAATAAGTTCTCATCAATACAAAATCCCTATCTCATAAACTACTGAAATTTAGCATATTTGTTCAAACGCTGATATAGACTAACATATACGAAAACTGAACAGTTCTGGAAATCTTACATACCAGGTGCGGCAATTGAACTGTCCGTATGCGAAAATGAAATATTTTTGTTAATTTTCAATATTTATTTATACAATTTTAGAATGTGAAAATAGAAGGTTCAAAGTTTTATTATGGCTTATTCCTATGGAATATAGTTGTGTTTAGCCTGCAAAGTTTGAGTCTCTTTCTGTAAGAAGTGCACGCTGCTCGAACGACATCATCACTTAAACAGTTCCATTCTCGTGTCAGGGTAGCTTTGAGCGCTTCCACCGACGCGTGTTTTTTAGCACAAGCCTTGACCTGTTAAACACCCCAAATACAAAAGTCCAGCGGGTTCAAGTCGGGTGATGACGACGGCCACATATCTCGGTCGATCAGCACCGGAACGTTCACTTTTAACCAATTTTGCCTTAGAATTGCTCTGTGCGATGATGCCGAGTCTTACTGGAAAGTCCAATGCTCAGAATCAAATGTGTAGCGTGCCCACGGATTACCGTGGACACGCTACACATTTGAGTCTTATTGGCAGGGCTATTAAGCCCTGGTAATAAGACTTTGTCTCGATAGATTTGTTGGTTTATTTTGACTTGGTTGCGACCCATTGGCGGAAAAAAGAGTGGAGAACAAATTTTTTCGGACACCGCCGCCCAGACCATGACTTGATCGGCTCCTTGACGTTGAGTGACTCGCAATTCATCTGAATGGTTGCTGACACGTCCCTTAAACCAGACACGGTCATTTTGTCTATTAAAAAACTGGTCTACGCAGAAAGTTTTCTCATTTGTAAACACCAAATTGGGAAGCTCGCCAGAGTCAAGCAAGCGAAGCAGCTTCTTCGTTCGATGTGTAACTGTTCGCTACGTTGCAAAGCAGTAAGTTCCTAAGAAAGATTTTTTTCAATGGTTTGACTATAAGCTTTTCTTTCAATATGCGACAAACGCTGCGGTCGTTCACCTTGAGATCCTGTGCGAGCTGATTTGCTGAGCGTGCTGAGTTTCTGTGTAATCGATGATGCACCTTTTCGACAATTACTGGCGCCGTACAGCGTTGCAGTACAACGTCATCCGCCAGCGTAGCGTTTCTTAACGCTACCAGTCTCATTATAACGTTGAAAAGTGCGATGAACAAATTTCTCGTTCAACTGCAGATTTCACAATACTCAACCTATTTTGATGTTCGATTTTCCCTCCAAGTGAAGAGCAATATTATTGTATAACGTTTTCAATCCATTGTTCTAAATATGAATGTGTTTCTCTCACAACAGAATCACTTCAAATGATGATTGCAAACATGCCAAAGACCACCCTGTAAGATTTAGAAAGTTAAAACAGTTCGATTGAGACGGACAGTTTAATCGCCGCACCCGGTACATACGGGTCGAATTGATGATCGCCTTTTTTGAAGTCGTTTAAAAATTAAAACAAGTCCAGTCAGTAAATACACTAATACAATAATATGTCATTTCATCTCTCATTAATGATTATTAGATTGCGTTTATAAATTCGTTTACATGTAGGTAATATGCTTTAATTAGTTTAACTTTGATTAAATATCGCTCTCCTAGCAATAGGTACATCTTATATATTGGCACATGTACAAAAATGTGAAACTGAGTGTACCTATTACATATAATGGTCATCGTTGCGTTTGGTTACTAATATGGACATGAATCTGTAAAAGTAACTCGTAAATTAATTTCAAACTATTATAAGATCCTTGATCCCTGTGTCTGTAAGATAGAAAAACGTAGATGTGTCCACACCTTTTTTTTTGTTTGTGATGGGAAATCATCAAACGACCTCTCCCGCTCTGTTTGGAGTGGAAAGGCGTGTCAGACTTTTACTGACTAAAACCCACCCGTGTTCCTTCACTTACCTGTGCGACGGTCAGGGCCACGGTTTCTTGTTTAACCAACCCGCAGCCCTGACCCGGGAGGCATCAGTCTTCGTGGACCCCGTCATGCGCCCCTCTTTGAGGCGCGCGTGAAACATGACGAGCCGTCGACTCGGGCCTGGTCCTTACCGGGCGACGAGCTGCACACTACGCTGGCTGGGAGTTCGGTGTCATCTTCCGACCAGGGCATCACCTGCGGCGGCTAGTGGCGTGAGAGCGCTGAGATTCCCGCTGCCTCACGCGCTCCGCCTCCTCCTTTGCCAGCATCACTGCATCGCAGAAGGAGGTGACGGCCTGCCTTGCACTCTCGTTCCGGACCATGGCCTGGACCAGGGTCGGACGCGAGAGATCGCCGCCGATCGCCGCCATGAGGACACGCCGGTGCTCTACCCAAGCCGAGCAGACCTCCACCGTAATGTGTCGATATCTTATAGCTTATGCTGTCTAATAACAGCTTTGGTAGGGACCGAGATTACAAACGTATGGTGCCATACAGAGATCACTTTTGTGTTGAGGATAGTTCACTTTATTATTTTTAAATAAATAAATAATAAAGAAATGATGGCGTTTACTTTAATAATATAATTTTCGTAGGTACATCGTTAATTTCAATCTGACAAATAACACCGACTCATATCATTACCTACAGACACGGTACTATTAATATTTTTAGTTTCCTGAAGTATGATCTAAAATTATCTATTTGATCGAACATGCTCATTGCCGTTATGCACTTTTTACGCTTTGAATATTTGAGCTCTTTCAGTACAGTTTCCCAAAAATATGATTCCGTATCGTAACATACGTAGGTACTTTCAACATTCCCATCATATCATTTACGGAACTTTCACTTTCAGAAGTGTCTATAATGTATTTAACATAAGAGCCAGTCCAGAGCAGGCGTTTTACGCGCGAGTAACGTCTCGTTTTATATTCCATCCGTATATAACTCGCGCAGATAGAAAATAGACTGTAAACGGCGTCCGCTCGCATGCGTTCTCGTTCAAATCAAATCAAATCAAAATCGTTTATTGCAATTGCAATCCATAATGTATAGTTACAGGTGGTAAATATCATATTATAATATTGGAAACAATTATAGACCCTGTTGGGCACAGCAAGATATAAATAAGTAGAGAGAGGAAGAGCGCTTCATGTTTCCACTTATCTATTTATTATTTATTTAGTTTTATTTAATTCCTATTCATTAATTTTTATTAATTGTAATGCTATTGAGTATTTATTCTGTTGCTATCTCTTTATACTATACATATACGTTCACTCTATATCGCTGCCTATACTCACACAGTGAAGTAAGCAAAGCAAAAAAAAAAAATCAAATCAATCAATCACTAATCAGTCAGGATTCGCTTTCCAAGCTACTTTGACGCACTCCGAGTTATCGTTAATTTCGTTCCGCTAAAGTCTGTTACACATTTTTGTTGTTTTTGTTGATATTGTTATTTTTGTTGAGTTTGATTGTTATTTGTTTGCGTTACGTTTGATTGTTATTTATTTTCGTTAAGTTTTTAATACCAACGTTGACATTTTATTACCTATTAATTATCATTGTATTAACTACTTAGGACATGTGTTGTATTGTAATTTTTACGGGTATGGATCCCTTCACCTTTCCAAATGGAAGAAAGAACGTTTTGTCAACCGTACCATAAGTAGGTATCCGCTGCCATTTTCAGATCTTTTCTTTATCTGCGCGGGTTATACCACGTGTTACGCGCGTTCTACGTGTTGCGTTCCTACCTACCTTCGAAAAACATCGGAAACGACGAGAACTTCGACGATTTTACGAGCACCCATCGTTCTACATGCCAGAATGTCGCATAGTATGTTTATAACATTATATCCAAAGCTCAACTAACCAAGTACTTTCGGATGTCAGTAACATCGTTCGATGAATTAAGTTTTAGGTCAGGGATGTAATACACATCAATATTTTTGGTAACAAATAAATAATTATTGGTTCAGTGCTTTTGAAAAATACAACCCCGAGGTGGTAGAAGCAGTAAAATGGACTCATTTGTATTTAATATTCAATTTTTTATGAAACGTTTTAGGCGATTTTAGAGATTTTAAATACAGTCTGTTTATGCTTTTTATTTTTTAACTGCTAAACGGAAAGGGATAAAAGGCAAACAGTCCATGTTCTGGTTTAGAGCGTAGGATACGTTTTTTATCCCAGTAGTAAATTCCCGTGAGGCAATTTCTAACAATGATGCGAGCGAAGTGGCCGACAATAACTAGCTATAGCAATAATTTGACACAATATTCTGTAACGACAGTAACAGATGATGGCCGTCTGTGTCTCAATACAATTGTAGATACACTTATAATATTATATGTATGTCCATCCGTTATGAAATTGTAAGCACTTAAACAATAACTCCGTGCACTCAGCATCCACGAACTTACCGACGAGCATTAGTAATGCAGTTCCTCATACATATTTAATATTTATGGTTCGTTTATACATTACATAAATCATCGACCATTGAGTATTAAATTCATAATAATTGGGTTTTAAACTTATTTAATTTTTTTCTTAGTCGGTAGATCTAGAGAGCAGTCAATTGGTTATTTTAAAATAGATACCTAGCCTTATGTTTTAATAATGAATGTCATCATCGTCGTCATTCTAACCACGATAACCCGCTCAGACGTTGTTAGGTTCCTGGGTGTACAGATCGATTGTGGCCTGAGATGGGACGTGCAAATTGACACCCTTACTTCAAGGACCATGCGTCTAATCCACATTTTTAAGTCCCTCAGAGATTCTGAGGAGAGTACAACGCTGAAAATGATTTATTGCTCTCTCTGTCAATCTACAGTATGTTACAAAAACCCTGTCCGACCCGTGAAGGTGTTGTTAGGTATCGTTAGCTGATTCTACTAATGCGTACATAACCTGGCTAAACTAAAAAAAAAATACCCCCTTAAAAATAAATAACTTAAATAAAATAAATAGGTAATTTCATGGCAACACAGGCACAGGTCATGACCTCAGTTGACCTCATGCATGTAGGTATTGGTAGTCTAACCACGTTTATCGACTCTAGAAAGAAACAATGATACCTACTTAGGCAGCTCGTGAAAAGAACTTTTTTTTTAAGTAGGAAGGTCGTCTGACCCTCCGAATGTATCTTCGAATTTCATTCGATGAGCACAATGGCTGTGGCGGAGATGTTGTTCCATATTTCGTTCACTAAGAACGATACCGGCCTGGCACCGTCCCACGAGATTAGCAGGGTGTTTCACAACGTTAGTCCACTCCTACCAATCCACTGCTCGCCGAACTGATAGTGGAGGTACTCACGTACAGGTCGGCAAAAATATGGTGGGGCACCGTCATGCTGGAACCACATTGACCAAGAAGTAGTCACATCCGAATCGTTCAACACCTGATCACAACACAACACAATTTCAGTTTTACTAGGTACCTTCCATCAGCAGGTTACATTACGTTAGAAAACTATATGATCACACAATAAACGATACGTCTACACGGACGCGATGTCTACGCGAAACTAATAAATTTAAAATAAAAATGATTTTTATTTCATAAAAATAGGTACTCTAACTGCACGGCGGTGCCCTTTGACTAGAGGTGTGAAAGTATTCAAAATATTTCTCGTATCGATTTTTGGTATCAATTTTGTATTTCAGAATTTCACGCATCGATTCAACATCGCATGGCATTCTTTAGATTTTAGAACTTTCACATAACTTAAATCAGGTGAACTTAAATGCTTTACATTGTTTATAATATTCTCCTAAAATCGTATTTCATAAGACCTTTCTAGTTCCTATTTACTAATAATAGGTACTTGTGTTACAATATTGTTATGAATAATTAATCGATAATCAAAAAAAGTACTTTTACCATTAGGTAATCTGCGTTTTTACAACAAATCATTCGAGCAGGTAAAACAAAACTTTATTACGCAAAAACTAGTACAGCTCTAATTATTCCTTTGCGCGTCGGCGGCTAGACACACTGACGCCGCCGACAGTTATAAGGTCTAAAATGGTGTTTACACTTTTTTAAATTTCCCGAATTTTGAGGAAGTTACAGTAAATTCGCTGGTAAAAAAGATTATTTCAAAATTCATTAGTATTGTTACTATGATGATTATGCAAAATTTTATATTTTATTTGGTCATTTGTTTACCTAACCCTTATTATCCTTGTGGGTCGGACAGGGTTTTCGTAACATACTGTATATTGGGGTACTGTATAACTGCCTGGGGTGGAGCAGCTAAAACCTTGTTTCTTAGAATAGAAAGAGCACAGAGAGCCATACTAAAAGTAATGACCAAGAAACCTTTTAGGTACATCTGACCTCTATGCCAACTGTAAAGTCCTAACAGTACGGCAGCTGTTCGTATTCAAGACAATAATGAGGATCCATAAGTCCATTCCACCCCCGGACCGGACCAAACGCATTCAAGTCTTACCCAACACCCAGCACAGAACCACTTTCGCTCGACACCAGTTCTATATTCTTGGTTACTATTTGTATAGAAAAATTAATAATCAACTAAAAATAATGGATCTCAACTCTCACAGCCTAAAAAACAAACTGACTGAATGGCTAATACAAAAAGACTACTCATTCACGGAGTCCTTACTTACATTTGTGGAATAATCCCAATAACCTATAGACTTCCTGGTCCATGCTCCATACAAGTTCACTTATTTATCTACCAATAAGCCCTTTCCCTGCATACTCACACTGTCTCGCTCACACGCAGCCTTAAAAGTACACTCACTCTCAAATACTCACCACTCATACTCTTACACGTCATACAATACATGCACTCTCTCTCATATCTACACTCAAACAACGTACACACCAGAACACATATATGTCTCACATATGTCTTACCTTGTTTGGCTGCTTAATCAGGAATATCACGGAACGGAATCGCTTTTAACCTACACAATACAATAATATCCACTCTTTAAGTGTTATCCACCTTTGTACATACATACATTCACTTCATCATTATTCACTACACCACAAACACTTCCTAAACATAATCAATCACCAAACACTCACTCTTACTCCATACAATCTCACTCTTCACCGTCTCATTCTCATACTTTAAAGTTTATAGTTTTAAAGTCACTAGCTCAAAATTCATTGCATTATAGGTAATTATAGCATACCCTATAACTGGACACTGCCCCCTAAGATACAGGTCTAGCCTAGTTTAGGGGACAGGGTTAAACCTATTTGTAACTACCTTTTGTAATGCAGTTTTATTGTATACGATAAGTGGAAAATGTATTTTTTGTCACAATAAATATTATTATTATTATTATTTATTCTCTTGACGTTACACAATTTCTTTGGGACCCCAATATGACTAAAAATACCTATATTTTACATTTGTAAGTAAGCTTCAGTGTGAGATTGTGTTGCTTTGTCCTCGGGTCAATTCGGAAGAGGAGGGGAGGGAGCTATATTCGTCTGATGTATTTTACGTCTGTATGTTTATTGATATTATTCGTCAATTATTGTAGTGATGTATAAAATTATATCGCAATGAAACGTAAAACATAATAAAACCTTTTTAGAAAAATTTACTGTGACTTTTGTATTTAATCGTTTTAGTTTTTGTCACCGACTTCTGAAATGGAATCATTTTTCACTTTATGTGTTTGTGAACGATTAGATATTGTTTAGTTTTGTAAAAAGCTTTTTGGTTCCCCTCTATAGATTATATCAGGTACCCACACGATCATGCAAGCCATGTAAACAGCGGCGACAGATTTTATAACCTCATCACCATGCACAAAGTAAAAAATGAATTATATAACCTACCTCAAAAACTGCCAAAGCAAACAAATTGCAACGACATTCTCAACAAATAAATAAATTGTAATCCGAAACTTGATTAAAATGTTATTCATTCCATATAAATTTAATTAAGTTTGCCTCTGCCGTGCGAGCAGTAAAATATGTGAAAAATACTTTTATATTAAGTATTTTAAATATATGTCGGTACTTGTCCGGTAACCGTGTGTTCTGTTATAAATTATGTCTTCTTCTTATTATAATTAAGTTAATAAAACTGTGTTGTCGCTATGTTGAGGATTACGTAGGCACATAGGTACCCATACTTCATTCGCGATAGCATTAGACAGAACTAGCTGCCACCAGCGACTTCGTTCGTGTGTAGTTAGTTATGCTCCGCTCCTATTGGTCGCAGCGTGATGTTATATAGCCTAAAGATTTCCTGGATTAATGAGCTATCCAATGCAAAATAATTTTTCAAATCAGACCAGTAACTAGCGCGCTTTACCATCAACGATCGCATCACTGCTTACCATCAGGCGGGATTGCGGTCAAGCGCTAGTTTATATATATTTAAAAAAAAAGTTCCTGAGATTAGGGCGTTCAAACAAACAAACTCTTCAGCTTTATACATCTATATATATAAAAGAAAGTCGTGTTAGTTACATCATTTATAACTGAAGAACGGCTATATCAATTTGGCTGAAAATTGGTAAGGAGGTAGCTAAGAACTGGGAGAAGGACATAGGATACTTTCTATGCCGCTCCCCGTCGTTCCTGTGGGAATAAATGAGCTTCTTTGTTTCGACTTTTCCCACACTTTTATGCTACCCTGGTACCTTCCACGTCAAAAAAATATGCACAATAAACCTTCTTTCATGTATTATGATTATTTGATAATGATGAATGAATGAGGTTTATTGTTTCGACTCCTCCTACACTTTTGTGCTACCCTGGTACCTTCCACGTCAAAAAAATATGCACAATATATAAAAGAAAGTCGTGTTAGTTACATCATTTATAACTGAAGAACGGCTATATCAATTTGGCTGAAAATTGGTAAGGAGGTAGCTAAGAACTGGGAGAAGGACATAGGATACTTTCTATGCCGCTCCCCGTCGTTCCTGTGGGAATAAATGAGCTTCTTTGTTTCGACTTTTCCCACACTTTTATGCTACCCTGGTACCTTCCACGTCAAAAAAATATGCACAATAAACCTTCTTTCATGTATTATGATTATTTGATAATGATGAATGAATGAGGTTTATTGTTTCGACTCCTCCTACACTTTTGTGCTACCCTGGTACCTTCCACGTCAAAAAAATATGCACAATAAACCTTCTTTCATGTAATTATGATTATTTGATAATGATGAATGAATGAGGTTTATTGTTTCGACTTCTCCTACAGTTTTGTGCTACTCTGTTACCTTGCACGTCCACAAACTATGCACAATAAAACCTCTTTCATTTATTTATGGTGATTTGATAATGATGAATGAGTTTTTTTATTGTTTCGATTTCTCCTACACTTTTCTGCTACCCTGGTACCTTACACGACAAAAAATATGCACAATAAACCTTCTTTCATGTATTACGATTATTTGATAATTATGAAAATGAGGTTTATTGTTTCGACTTCTCCTAAACTTTTGTGCTACCCTGGTACCTTGCACCTCCACAAAGTAGGAAACACGTGTCCAGTATTTTTAAGTTATTAATATTATGTACAAATTTTCAAAAAGATATAACGAAAAACCACAAAGTTATAAGCTTGCTATTCTTGTTGGTTGTCCCAACAAAAATATGGTCAAAGATCCGCGGGCGAGCGAGCGCGGTGCGTTAACTTCTAGGGTCAGCTGTTGCGCGCGCGCAATACTATGATGTATCGTACGTAAGCTGCGTGACGCGCTCGGTGACTACACTGCAACAATTTCTAAATGTGTTTGGGACAAAATATAAACATGGTGTAAAAATTATTGGAATCGATTCAGTTGCTTATTCACTATTTATATATAACTCAAGAACGGCTGAACCGATTTAGCTGAATATTAGTGGGAGGTAGCTAAGAACCCGTCCCCGTCGTTCCCGTGTGACGTGACATAAGACATGGTGTAACAAAACGAAACTGACATGGAATAACAATCCAACTCATTCAAAATGTAAGTCAGAAATTCATATATCAAAAATGGTATAACAAAAAGCAAATGATAGCTGAGCATATTTAAAAGTCTAACCGGTTGAAGCAATCGTTTAAAGCAAAGAATATAAATACTCTCTGCTGATTTAAAGTTTCTAATAAAAAACCACAAAGCCAACTTCAACTTCAAAATTTCTAATATTGTATTGCTGTGCCATTTATCATCAATAAAAATATCATGCCGTCACCAAGACCATCAAATCTTTCTCGACAAAGCGGTAATGCAAGAGTAAATCGAAACATTCTGAATGAAAGCACTGAAGAAGAGCAAGAAATTGCACGTGCAGAGCGCCGTTTTAGTATGACTCGACTTCGTGCTTCTCACTCACAAGAGCAAAGGGAGGCGGCAGTCCGTGAAACTGTTCCGTTGACAATGCGAAATCGGCGAACAAACCTCAGAGATCATCATCATCATCATCAATCTTTTTATCGTCCCACTGCTGGAGACAGGTCTCCTCTCATGCAGAGAAAGATTAAGCGTAATCACCACGCTTGCTCAATGCGGGGTGGCGATTTCAGACTTATAAAGTCTAGGTTAAATCAAGATGTTTGCCTTCACCTTCAGTCATTGGTGTCCTAGATATACGTAGAGAGTACATATCACTTTAGAAAAGTTATATCGATACTTGCCTGACCTGGAATCGAACCCGCGCACTCATACAAGAGAGGCTGGTGTTTTAACCACTAGGCCACCACGACATCTCAGAGATCAACAGCTAGATAATTTACGAAGCAAAGGTAGAAATTCATAATTTCTTTCACAAGGTGCTACAATAAACAAATGACAAATAAAAAAATCATGGATTTTAAACTTTTTCAATTAGGAACTGATTTCAATTAGAAATAATTTTTTTTTTTTTTTTTTCAATGTTCCTAATTGAAAAAGTAAAAATGTGATCATGTGATATTCATTGCCTTTAAGGCGGAACAAAGTTCGCCGGGTCAGCTAGTTAGTAATAGATTCAAAAAAACATTGTTCTTAGGGTAAACTTTGTTATAAAAATACAATATACCTACGCATATTGTGCTTTGTAACAGTTCAGATTGATGTTGAATTTATTATACTTAATCAGCTATAAGAGAAAAATAACTAATTTCGGAAATCGGAATCTTCGGTTTTTGTATATTCTTGTTTGTGTGTCACCGACTTTCGAAATTAGTTATTTTTCTCTTTGTAGTGTTTTTTGGAAGACGGTTGTTTTTTTTTTTTTTTTTTGTAAAAACCTTTTTAGTTGTGAAAACGTTTGAAGCAAACGACGTAATTTTGTTTACTTTAATTTTTACCCATAATTTTGGTTCAAAACGAAACCACTGCACCGATTTCTATAAAATTCCTATGAGATCAAACTGAAAGTATGAAGAATGCTAGATTCTCGCCAAGCTCCATAAAGAATAGAGGTAAACAAACCAATTTAGCGTTATCACAACTCACGTTTTACAAATCTCCTGTTATTTACATGATTATCGACTTTTACATGCTAACTATTTATTAACAATTCCTATTGCAGCATATTTTACTAGAATCACTAAAATAACATGTATAATAACTTTGTATTTGGAAAAACATTAAAAAGTCGACATTAATTTTACGTAGGTAATAACCCTACAAAAAAAGAAAGATGCATGAAATCCAGGTATTAACACATTTTGTGGAATTCAACCAATGAATAAAGTTTTAAGTTTTAATCACCTACTTTCAAATCACTTTCAAATTACTGCAAACCATCATTTTACCCCATATAGGTGCAAAGTTCACATCAAAAATTATTCAAGCACAAACGAAAGGTAGCTGCTGTGAATCGTTGAGGAGTTCCTTCATCTGCCTCCCGGCTCCGTCATCAGATCTACTCCAGACCCTTATACAGTTGCAGTGCTTTAAAATACCTTTTGTAAAAACTTACAAATGCACTAGCCGTGCCTAGAATTTTTGAAAGTTCCCCTTGATTTCTCTGATCTTCCATCATCAAACCCTGATGTCCTTATCATGGGACCACCTTGGGAATGTCTTCTTTCCAACAAAAAAGAATTATCAAAATCGGTTCATAAACGACGAAGTTATCCGCGAACAACATAAAAAAGCATTGTATACGGTCGAATTGTGTAACCTCCTCCTTTTTGAAGTCGGTTAAAAACGTCATTTAAGTACACAAATTACGTTAGTAGTGTCAACCATGTACACTAGTAACGTTGTAGAAGTTTTAAAATTTAATTACAAACGAAAAATAATTAAAAAATCTAAATGAATCAGGGGTGGTCAGTACCTGGAAAGCTTTACATTTTACTATGAACTACTAAATCTGAAATGTTTTTCAGAATATTTTTTAATTTTGCTGGCTCATTCACTTGTCGATAGTTGTGAATGCTATCTAACTATTTCTTTTTCGATTTTCGTTACTCAGTTGTTATTTGTTACAGTTTGTGTCTATTTATTTTTATTGTAATTGTTTGTATGTCTTCTATGAACCTAAAGAGGTTCTAGAGGTGTAGAATGGAGTACCTACATCATACATGTACTTAGGTTTGTCGATATCTATCAGTTTTGATCCGACATTGTCGTCTCAGTCTGTATTGTTCAAAGGGGCCTAGAGAGCTCCTTACCTGTTAGATAGATTATATAGATATGGTATGTAGGTAGGTAGGTACATTGAATACTTGTTGAGATTATATTATGGAAGTTCAAACCACCTTTAGTCAGTTTTAGCGGTTGTTGAATGACCCCGTTTTAGATACTTAATCTAAATGTAATCAATATTGCGAAATTGAGTTTGTATTGAACTTTGTCAATGCTTTGAGATTAGGGATATTTAAATATAAGTAAGTACCTACAACGAAATCGACTCGATCGGCGCAAATTAGAATATTTAATTAGCAGTGATTTGGCGAGCTGACCCGCCTTACGGTTATTTCAAAGTATCGATAATCAACTACAATTATGTTTTGTTTGAATTATTAGGAGGAAGGTGTTTATGACATACACATCGCCGCATGCACGGTGGTGCTATCTCGTTCCGTTGCTCCTCTCGTCCACTTGACGACACTGATGATCTGTACAACTACACGCACATTGACACGATAACACGAAATGGCTATAATTATGTTTTATCACGCTTTAGTGTGGCAACATGTTTATGCTTTAGCACTATACATAAAACTTAATTCGCCTAGCTGTCAGTGACTGTGGAGTACGTTTTACGAAGGGAAGAAGGATTGCCGAGATTGATTTCGAGTTGAAATAAGTAGTTTTGAAAAGACCGCAACACTGTTTGCCCAAGCATTCGTAATTTAGCCCTAGGTATGTAAGATTCTATACCGGAAAATCCTCACTTAGGTAGGTTAAACAAATCCTTCCGCCGGCAAGCATGCTTGTAGCGTACGTGATTGGCAGACGGCGGTGGCCGCTGCAGCTTGACTATTTAATGCACGGTGTTTCATAGCAAAGGCAAGACGGAGCCAAGTGTAACTAATTATAGATTAGAGGCCACTAATAATAGTACCTATGTAACTACATGGAGGTATATACTGAGATATGTTTTAGTAGCAGCTTCCGTGAACAGTGGTTAAGATGAATAGTTTTAACACACATGCTCATTTATAAACAACCACAAAAATCTTAAATCTATGATGCCAATACCTGTCTTGAATGTTTTATATACACATCAACAGTTCACGAGAGGAGAACTTAAACAACCACCTAATATCTAAACTGAGCCACTGAGATTACTTACATGCCCCATGTGAGTGGTTACAGACTAGGGCCCTAGAGTGAGGCCACTGAGATTACTTACATGTCCCATGTGAGTGGTTACAGACTAGGGCCCCAGAGTGAGGCCACTGAGATTACTTACATGCCCATGTGAGTGGTTACAGACTAGGGCCCTAGAGTGAGGCCACTGAGATTACTTACATGTCCCATGTTAGTGGTTACAGACTAGGGCCCCAGAGTGAGGCCACTGAGATTACTTACATGCCCCATGTGAGTGGTTACAGACTAGGGCCCTAGAGTGAGGCCACTGAGATTACTTACATGTCCCATGTGAGTGGTTACAGACTAGGGCCCCAGAGTGAGGCCACTGAGATTACTTACATGTCCCATGTGAGTGGTTACAGACTAGGGCCCCAGAGTGAGGCCACTGAGATTACTTACATGCCCCATGTGAGTGGTTACAGACTAGGGCCCTAGAGTGAGGCCACTGAGATTACTTACATGTCCCATGTTAGTGGTTACAGACTAGGGCCCCAGAGTGAGGCCACTGAGATTACTTACATGCCCCATGTGAGTGGTTACAGACTAGGGCCCTAGAGTGAGGCCACTGAGATTACTTACATGTCCCATGTGAGTGGTTACAGACTAGGGCCCCAGAGTGAGGCCACTGAGATTACTTACATGTCCCATGTGAGTGGTTACAGACAAGGGCCCCAGAGTGAGGCCACTGAGATTACTTACATGCCCCATGTGAGTGGTTACAGACTAGGGCCCTAGAGTGAGGCCACTGAGATTACTTACATGTCCCATGTTAGTGGTTACAGACTAGGGCCCCAGAGTGAGGCCACTGAGATTACTTACATGCCCCATGTGAGTGGTTACAGACTAGGGCCCTAGAGTGAGGCCACTGAGATTACTTACATGTCCCATGTGAGTGGTTACAGACTAGGGCCCCAGAGTGAGGCCACTGAGATTACTTACATGTCCCATGTGAGTGGTTACAGACTAGGGCCCCAGAGTGAGGCCACTGAGATTACTTACATGCCCCATGTGAGTGGTTACAGACTAGGGCCCTAGAGTGAGGCCACTGAGATTACTTACATGTCCCATGTGAGTGGTTACAGACTAGGGCCCCAGAGTGAGGCCACTGAGATTACTTACATGCCCCATGTGAGTGGTTACAGACTAGGGCCCTAGAGTGAGGCCACTGAGATTACTTACATGTCCCATGTTAGTGGTTACAGACTAGGGCCCCAGAGTGAGGCCACTGAGATTACTTACATGCCCCATGTGAGTGGTTACAGACTAGGGCCCTAGAGTGAGGCCACTGAGATTACTTACATGTCCCATGTGAGTGGTTACAGACTAGGGCCCCAGAGTGAGGCCACTGAGATTACTTACATGTCCCATGTGAGTGGTTACAGACTAGGGCCCCAGAGTGAGGCCACTGAGATTACTTACATGCCCCATGTGAGTGGTTACAGACTAGGGCCCTAGAGTGAGGCCACTGAGATTACTTACATGTCCCATGTTAGTGGTTACAGACTAGGGCCCCAGAGTGAGGCCACTGAGATTACTTACATGCCCCATGTGAGTGGTTACAGACTAGGGCCCTAGAGTGAGGCCACTGAGATTACTTACATGTCCCATGTGAGTGGTTACAGACTAGGGCCCCAGAGTGAGGCCACTGAGATTACTTACATGTCCCATGTGAGTGGTTACAGACTAGGGCCCCAGAGTGAGGCCACTGAGATTCCTTACATGCCCCATGTGAGTGGTTACAGACTAGGGCCCTAGAGTGAGGCCACTGAGATTACTTACATGTCCCATGTTAGTGGTTACAGACTAGGGCCCCAGAGTGAGGCCACTGAGATTACTTACATGCCCCATGTGAGTGGTTACAGACTAGGGCCCTAGAGTGAGGCCACTGAGATTACTTACATGTCCCATGTGAGTGGTTACAGACTAGGGCCCCAGAGTGAGGCCACTGAGATTACTTACATGTCCCATGTGAGTGGTTACAGACTAGGGCCCCAGAGTGAGGCCACTGAGATTACTTACATGCCCCATGTGAGTGGTTACAGACTAGGGCCCTAGAGTGAGGCCACTGAGATTACTTACATGTCCCATGTGAGTGGTTACAGACTAGGGCCCCAGAGTGAGGCCACTGAGATTACTTACATGCCCCATGTGAGTGGTTACAGACTAGGGCCCTAGAGTGAGGCCACTGAGATTACTTACATGTCCCATGTTAGTGGTTACAGACTAGGGCCCCAGAGTGAGGCCACTGAGATTACTTACATGCCCCATGTGAGTGGTTACAGACTAGGGCCCTAGAGTGAGGCCACTGAGATTACTTACATGTCCCATGTGAGTGGTTACAGACTAGGGCCCCAGAGTGAGGCCACTGAGATTACTTACATGCCCCATGTGAGTGGTTACAGACTAGGGCCCCAGAGTGAGGCCACTGAGATTACTTACATGCCCCATGTGAGTGGTTACAGACTAGGGCCCTAGAGTGAGGCCACTGAGATTACTTACATGTCCCATGTGAGTGGTTACAGACTAGGGCCCCAGAGTGAGGCCACTGAGATTACTTACATGTCCCATGTGAGTGGTTACAGACTAGGGCCGCAGAGTGAGGCCACTGAGATTACTTACATGTCCCATGTGAGTGGTTACAGACTAGGGCCCCAGAGTGAGGCCACTGAGATTACTTACATGCCCCATGTGAGTGGTTACAGACTAGGGCCCTAGAGTGAGGCCACTGAGATTACTTACATGTCCCATGTTAGTGGTTACAGACTAGGGCCCCAGAGTGAGGCCACTGAGATTACTTACATGCCCCATGTGAGTGGTTACAGACTAGGGCCCTAGAGTGAGGCCACTGAGATTACTTACATGTCCCATGTGAGTGGTTACAGACTAGGGCCCCAGAGTGAGGCCACTGAGATTACTTACATGCCCCATGTGAGTGGTTACAGACTAGGGCCCCAGAGTGAGGCCACTGAGATTACTTACATGCCCCATGTGAGTGGTTACAGACTAGGGCCCTAGAGTGAGGCCACTGAGATTACTTACATGTCCCATGTGAGTGGTTACAGACTAGGGCCCCAGAGTGAGGCCACTGAGATTACTTACATGTCCCATGTGAGTGGTTACAGACTAGGGCCGCAGAGTGAGGCCACTGAGATTACTTACATGTCCCATGTGAGTGGTTACAGACTAGGGCCCCAGAGTGAGGCCACTGAGATTACTTACATGCCCCATGTGAGTGGTTACAGACTAGGGCCCTAGAGTGAGGCCACTGAGATTACTTACATGTCCCATGTGAGTGGTTACAGACTAGGGCCCCAGAGTGAGGCCACTGAGATTACTTACATGCCCCATGTGAGTGGTTACAGACTAGGGCCCTAGAGTGAGGCCACTGAGATTACTTACATGTCCCATGTTAGTGGTTACAGACTAGGGCCCCAGAGTGAGGCCACTGAGATTACTTACATGCCCCATGTGAGTGGTTACAGACTAGGGCCCTAGAGTGAGGCCACTGAGATTACTTACATGTCCCATGTGAGTGGTTACAGACTAGGGCCCCAGAGTGAGGCCACTGAGATTACTTACATGCCCCATGTGAGTGGTTACAGACTAGGGCCCCAGAGTGAGGCCACTGAGATTACTTACATGTCCCATGTGAGTGGTTACAGACTAGGGCCCTAGAGTGAGGCCACTGAGATTACTTACATGTCCCATGTGAGTGGTTACAGACTAGGGCCCCAGAGTGAGGCCACTGAGATTACTTACATGTCCCATGTGAGTGGTTACAGACTAGGGCCGCAGAGTGAGGCCACTGAGATTACTTACATGTCCCATGTGAGTGGTTACAGACTAGGGCCCCAGAGTGAGGCCACTGAGATTACTTACATGTCCCATGTGAGTGGTTACATAATAGGGCCCCAAAGTGAGCCCACTGAGATTACTTACTTGCCCCATGTGAGTGGTGAGAGACTAAGGCCCCAAAGTGAGGCCACTGAGATTACTTACATGCCCCATGTGAGTGGTTACAGGCACTTATTTTAAGAAAATAACTTATTCGACATACTTATACTTAATCCTTGGAGAAAAGTCAAAATATAGAATACACATATTCAATGTGGTTGATAGAACTGTTTTAGGAGAAAAGTAGCCACATCGTCTTAGGATTAATTTATTAAAAAAAAAAATCAATTACTTTATCGCGCCAGTTGTGAGAATCAAATGAGGAAAATGGGACATTGTTACATTTATACGCGATAAACTGTTCCATTGTGGTTCCTCTCAATAATGTTGCTAATAATAAACGGAGTTTACACTGTGAAATTGGGTCCGAACCATAATCGATTTGCACTGTAAGGCAGTCAGCTCGAGGTGGCAAAATCTGCACTGTGCATGGGACAACATTGCTTGGCACGTCATATGACAGACACCATTATTTTTGTTGATGGGATAGAGACTACTGTTACGGTGTTACTATAACCCGCTGAAGCAGAAATATCTAAGTTTTTGTGTAAGTGTCAGCTTTACAGTGTACGGGGTTTTATATTATAAGTTGGTACTTTGCTGCGTAGCAAAATTCGGCCAATTGACGTGATATTTTTCAAGAGCAGTTATTTCAAAAAGTTGGTTCTTCCATTGTAACAGAAGCATTTAACTTTGTGTAGATATATGTTATGGAAAGTATGATTAATTTTAAATTATTAAATATTAACATATAATAATTACCAAAAGTTGTTAGGGCTTCTAACTACCCGTTACGACTGTTGAATATCTATGAACGACACTACCGATAGTAGAGATAAAAGTAAGAAATTAATAAAAAAGAAATGATAAATTAATAAAAAAGAAACGATAAATTATTAAAAACGAAACGATAAATCGGTGATAATTGTGATAACATTTCTCTAGTATCGATAACTATAATTAAGGTGGGTGGACCATGGAAGGCCATGCTCCTTTGAAGGCCAACTATTAAAAAATCGTAGTTATTGACATTTAAATACATATTCCTGCTACTACACACTTAGATCCTACAAACTAAAGGCCACAAACGTGGCGGCGTGTCGATCGTCTCTCTATTGTGGCAGTGCGATCCAACATTTCGTAAGCTTCGGTCGTCGACGTTACAATTTTTATTCGCGCGCACAACAAACCATATATTTTTAGTCAATAGTATATTATTATTTTAAGCATTTAATGCTTCGCTTAAATAATAGAGCTTATTATGTAGTTTTCGTAAAAGCGGATATATTTCAACTCTATTTTTAAGTTTAACGATAGATGTAATGTATTGGCCTTGTTTGGAGCCGTGTTCCATGCAAAGCCATTTGGAAAAGCTTTACAAAACTTAAATTTAATAAATGTTGTTTAAAGTTAGGTAAAAAAAAAAATGGACATTAAAAAAAAGTATTACTTAATAATTTGTTTTCTTTATTTATTCAATAAATACTTTACCACCCGCTTTCATTTTCAAAAATAACGTATGCTAAGCATGTAATACCTAGAGGATTCTAGATAATTCTAGTTGTATGTATGTTAATATTTATATGTTCTTGTTTGATGTAAACAAACCCTAAGGAGACAAGTATTAGTTATGTATGTATGTATGTACCTAGTGTGATGTTATAAATAAATACCTACTGAACAAATTACTTCGTGTCTTACTTTAATTTTTTTACTTTTATCAATGAGAGTAGTGAATTATTACTAATACTTGCTAAAAGACATGAATTTGAATAGTGCAGCTTCTATTCATTCTAGACTTAATGAAGGAATTTGGGGGCATTCCTGATTCCGGAAAACAACAAAACAAAATTAACATTACAGACTGAAGTATTTGAAATAGTTGACTGTTGTTTATTACTCAGTGAAACAATAACAGGAGCGCCTTGTCATGTGTCAGTAGGTGCCTGTTTCCCTCCAATGGACAAACTTAAACCAATGACATCATGCTCTGGGTAAACAATCTTGCAGGTCATTCAAACACATACATATTATGTAATAGTTCCTACTTCATATGTTTACATCATTCATTACTAAGTATTTCATTTTGCCTCGAAAACAATTGTTAGACTTTACATAAATTAAATAAATAAATATATATGGACAAATCACACAGATTGAGCTAGCCCCAAAGTAAGTTCGAAACTTGTGTTATGGGATACTAACTCAACGATACTATATTTATAATAGATACATATATAGATAAACATCCAAGACCCAGGCCAATCAGGAAAAGATCCTTTTCTATCATGACCTGGCCTCGGATCCGGCCTGGATCGAACCCGGGGCCTCCACGTCGCAGGCAGGCGTGTTGACCGCTGCGCCACGGAGACCGACTAATGAAATTGTATTCGTGAAGCGAATACCTAATAGTTAATTTCTTGAAAGAAAAATATCTTGAGATGTTCTCAAGAATTTTTCATGTTAACGCTAAATACTTGCTTAAACACTTGACATTTCTGGAAACTGTTGGATTCATAACTCAGTCGATAGCAATTTATATTCTTCTAAATGGAATGGGTACCTTTGATGCTGTACAAGATCGGTTACTCAAAATAACTAAACTGAATACTGGAGATAAGTGCTAGAGTTTCTTGCATCAAACGTATCATACATAGATATCGGAAATAGGGTGCGTGACCAATTAATTAAATTAAGAAGATTTAAATCGATTGCATGATCCGTATCGTAGTATTTATATAATAAACGAGTGGCAGCCGACGATACGTTCATTAGAACGATAACAACTGCTAATAAAACTTAACACATTTTATTATAGAAACTCACAAATAACAATCTCTTTGTGACTGTTTAACTCTTACGATTCATTTTTAGAAAAAATCGTATACAAATAATCTTACTCCGAATTTAAAAGTTTGTAGTTGTCATTTTGAATTTGATTAACTACAGTGTGATGAGTGGTAACATTCTGCGGTTTAGTCAAGTTTTATTAGCACAGTATTCAGATTATGTGCAAATATTGAATATTTTTAACAATTTGCCTTTCAATAGCAAAATCAAACATCGAGTCCGCTTTATCATTCTGCTCAAAATATTCTTGGGTTTAATTTAGGTCAAAAAATATACTACCAGATCGTGTAAACACTCGAGTCCCTTTTATCTTATCTCATTCTAGGGGCCGGGACTCAAGTTATCTTATGTTTACCTACCGGATGCTTGGAATCAAAAATATTAATTTATTTGGCAAAAATCGATAAAAAAAATAGCTTCAAAATACATATTGTAGAAATGAAATAGCGGCCGACTATCTCGTATTGCTATTAGCACTATACAAAACTATTTGTTACAGTTCGGCGCACGTGTTCCACAACACAATGACCGATTCACTGTTCACAAACTATATTAAGCAGCGGCCGACTATCTCGTATTGCTTAGTAGCACTACTACAAAACTATTTGTTACAGTTCGGCGCACGTGTTTCACAACACAATGGCCGATTCACTGTTCACAAACTATATTAAGTAGCGGCCGACTATCTCGTATTGCTAGTAGCACTACTACAAAACTATTTGTTACAGTTCGGCGTACGTGTTTCACAACACAATGGCCGATTCACTGTTCACAAACTATAATAAGTAGCGGCCGACTATCTCGTATTGCTAGTAGCACTACTACAAAACTATTTGTTACAGTTCGGCGCACGTGTTTCACAACACAATGGCCGATTCACTGTTCACAAACTATATTAAGTAGCGGCCGACTATCTCGTATGGCTAGTAGCACTACTACAAAACAATTTGTTACAGTTCGGCGCACGTGTTTCACAACACAATGGCCGATTCGCTGTTCACAAACTATATTAAAATTCGGTGCATTCTATTCTTTCTATTTCTTTAAGAAAAGAAAAGGACAGATGATAATTATTAGTTTAGTCCTGTCAAATCAGTCAGCGCCTAAAGTAAATTGACGTATTTTTGTTTGTCCATCACTTACAAACTTGTCAAGTCAAATCTTCATTTGACAGGACTATACTAATAGGTATTTTATCTGTTCCTTTCAGAATGAAATAGAAAGAAAAAGTTGCACGTAACTTAGCTTAAATCGTGAACAAGTTAATTGGCGAAATTGTCAATCTTAATCTGAATTATTTATTGTGTCATATTTTTTTTCGTAAATTTGAATGAATATGTTGTGTTTAATGAATGTAGTTGAACATTTAATAAGAATTCCATGGCTACTGCAAGATGAGAGATGCCACTACTCAGAAATGAATCAAATGCTTTTCCCTTTTTGTGAATAGGTATGTACGGACGAGCACATCAAGCTACTACAAGCTGTCTTTCTTTATTAGATTTCAACTTTATAACTTTAAGGCTCAATGTGGGTGGATATATTTGGCGGTTTCGGGTAGCTTGTCCTGCTGTCGTCCGTACATTAAAACGTTAATAAAATATGACATCCGATAGTTCCTGAACGATGCGCCAATATTTACAATTTTCAAATTTCGACAAAATTGTACCAGAGGCTCGCGGGTTCAATGTGATATAGTAATATTTTATGCCAAGTATATATTTGGATGAGACAGCTATGAAATACCTGTACTATCAATCTTACGTCGGTACATTAGAAGGACGCAACCGTTAACGTGCTCTCGATTAGCAGAGCCAAGCTGTAAGTATCATAAATTAGCAGAGCCAAGCTGTAAGTATCATAAATCTTATTATCATTAGTCATTAACTCATTACACCTCTCAAAAGTAATAGTACCTACTATGTAAAGTTCCTTTGCCTCCGCGGAAGTATAAATGTGTTATCTAATATTTTAACAGCTCGTATCTTCTCTATAAACTCACCGTGAACATTCAGACTAAGTGAGATGTAAGTGGTACCAATTCCTCCCGGTGTAGTGGAGCGACATTCTCATCTCACTCTACTTAAGCTTTCGTGTTGAGATTCTTACTGAATAGACCAGCAAGTGAGCAGTATGTACTTACAGTTGTTCGAGATGCACGAGGTCCTGGAAGGTATCTTGTTCGATGTTTTGGATGCGGTTCCGGTACAAGTAGAGGTACTTGAGCCTGCGCAGGCCGTGGAAGATGCCTTTGCGAAGCTCTTGCAGGCGGTTGTCGTTGAGGAGGAGGGAGCGCAGAGAGTGCATATGCGCCAGCACTCCTGGTTGGACATCGGTGATCTTGTTGAAGCGAAGGTCCCTGCACAAATTCAAAAGTTGCTGGATTACGTGGTGCGTGTAATTATACACAGGGTAGTCAAAACCTAGAAGTCTGCCTTACTCATTTTCTTTTTACAATAGTCAACAGCTTTAATCAACGTTTTGTACAACAGTAGGTACACTGTGTGTGGATATGATGCTCGGGTTTGGAACCCTTTATACAATAAATACAGAAAACAATTGGAATCTGTACAATGTGAATATCTTAGCTAAATATTATTTACTGTAAATTACGTATGAGGTCTGTATATCAAATTCCCTGTCAACCACTCAATATACCAATCGTTCCTATACAAGATTTATTACAATAAATTATGAAATACATTAACAAAAAAAAAAACGGTTTGTTTCTAGGAGCAGCAGCCGAGTCGCATTCTACAATAGACTTCTTTTTTGAAGCTGGACTTACCCAACTCTACTGAAGTCATCGAGCTTTGTTCTGAGATTCATTCTATTTTCCATAGTCTCAGCCACGGCTACTATATTGTCGGCAAACCAGTATAAAGGCACTGAAAGATGTCATCTGCAAACACTTTTGTTGCATTGTGTGTATACGGTTTCGGAGAGAAAACACATATCTCTGTGTAACACGTCGCTGCTGAGCGATAAGTTCCGAGGTCTACTTACTCCTGGACTCGGACTGACATAATGGTGTTTTCATACAGACACCTTGCACTTTGATGTATCGATTGACCTCTGAAGAGACTGCAGTGCAGCCCATGTCTGATGTCTCTATCGAATCAAAGACGACATCGACGACACTGCTGCGCTGCGTATTGTGTTCCATTCCCGCACAGAACAAATATTTGTATGACTTACAATACAAGTAGGTGTTGCGGGACTGTTTATGTAAATGATTTTATATGTTTGTAAACGCATCGAAAATCATCGAGAAATTTAATAAATGAAACGCTGAACAGAGTCTTATACTCTTCGGTTACCACATAGACTCAGTACAAGTTACCACATAGACTCAGTACAAATTACTACATAGACTCAGTACAAGTTACCACATAGACTCAGTACAAGTTACCACATAGACTCAGTACAAGTTACCACATAGACTCAATACAAGTTACCACATAGACTCAGTACAAATTACTACATAGACTCAGTACAAATTACTACATAGACTCAGTACAAGTTACCACATAGACTCAGTACAAGTTACCACATAGACTCAGTACAAGTTACCACATAGACTCAATACAAGTTACTACATAGACTCAGTACAAGTTACTACATAGACTCAGTACAAGTTACTACATAGACTCAGTACAAGTTACCACATAGACTCAGTACAAGTTACTACATAGACTCAGTACAAGTTACTACATAGACTCAGTACAAGTTACTACATAGATTCAGTACAAGTTACTACATAGACTCAGTACAAGTTACCACATAGACTCAGTACAAGTTACTACATAGACTCAGTACAAGTTACCACATAGACTCAGTACAAGTTACCACATAGACTCAGTACAAGTTACCACATAGACTCAGTACAAGTTACCACATAGACTCAGTACAAGTTACCACATAGACTCAGTACAAGTTACCACATAGACTCAGTACAAGTTACCACATAGACTCAGTACAAGTTACCACATAGACTCAGTACAAGTTACCACATAGACTCAGTACAAGTTACCACATAGACTCAGTACAAGTTACCACATAGACTCAGTTTTGCTGATAATGGTCCCGATTCTCTTTTCACAAACTAAACTAAATTTAAATATTTTATCTTCTGTCCTTTCCTTAATGAAATAGAAAGCAAAAGATGCGCTGAAATTAAATGTAGTTCACAAATATATAAAATAAGTACATAAACAGCCTGTAATGCTCGCCCTCCTGGGACAAACCTCCTCTCGGAGAGAGTGCTCCGTGATCTAGCACGCGGGTGCGCCTGTTGGGGTTCGACCCTACGACCTACAAGTCGATACCACCAGGCCGCCACTAATCTATCATAAACAATCATTGTTTCTTAAGTAAGGTAACTTAAACATTTATTGTTAAGTTATTTTCACAGTTGTGTTAATTTGTGTCAATTACTCAGGTGATTATAAATTATCTGGGCCTAAATATGATATGAAGCTTTACCCACGAGCTATTATTATGCAGTTCACGGCAAACCATCGCTCAATTTGATGCTGTATCGGAAATTGTTTCCAAAGATTCTTTAGACTAGTTTGGACGTCTCGACTGCCGTGCTATAGAGAACTGGGCAGAAACTTACTCCATCATATTACAAAACGAGTTTTAACTTAAGTCCAATCCCAAACCTTCGAGCGTGTTATTGTTCAGAATTCACAATTTAGTTTGGCACACATTTTTTTGTTAATAAGTTGGCATGTCCTGGGTATGGTACAGTAATTATATAATTTAATTTTAATTTGCAAAACTGCTTGAACGATAACCTGTTTTGTTTGTCTATATAAAGTCATAGTATAGTCTAGTAAAATAATATTAATTGTCTTAACGTATTGTATCTACCTACATTAGTTATAGGAGCGTCATCAGAACTAACAATCAAAATGTCCCAATGTAAGAAATAAGATCAAAACTTAACTCTGTCAATAATATGAAACCTGTTTTGTTCAAAGGTTTCCTTTTTCCTTAGCGTCGCGTCGCGTTGGTGTTCGAGAACCCTTCCTGTCTCCGTGTCTCTTGCGTACTTTGTGAATATTTTGATATTATATGGTATAATGTTTGTAATGCCACTCTGCTGGACGTGGTTACGTGGCCACTCGTTGCAAATCTATTAGTACTATTTAATACTCTTTTCATATATGTACGAAAACGTTATGTCTAATATCAGTAGATGTTATATGTTACATTATGGTGAAATGTTCTAAAGTTGTTGGTTTGCATTAGGTATATTTCCTAATGTAAAGGTATATTTCTCATCGCACTTGTTGCCCACAAGTCTAACATAAAAGCCCCTTGAGTGCGAGCTTTGTGCTACATGGAAGTTTTGCTTTGACGCGAGTGAGGCTGTGTGCGTACATACAAGATGGAGATGACTTTCTTCATAATTTTTTAGATCATGCAAATACTTAAACATTTGATTGATAGATTTAACTTAAAATGTCAACCAATATGTCCTATATTGGTTGAAATTGCACAAGCTTAAACTAAAACTGTGTATAAACCTAGGTATTTTCCGTATATATCACATTATAAATGAAATAAATCCAATAATATTTAATTACCTAGCGGTATCTATGTAGGTGCGAGAAGTGTTCTCCTCCTCGACTAAGGTGTCTTCACCCAGGGTTCTGGTCTTACCTCCTGTTTAAAAAGTTAATCTGTCCCTGTATTCCGGAGTCCTAGGGTCCTTCGTTACGGTCGAGATTCAATATAGCGTCCGTGACTTAAGACACTTAGCGAAACTATTAAATGGACGAGTTCGGGATTAATTGACAATCAATCTACAACATGTGAGCTAAAGTTCCCGTTGTATGTTAATGAGAAGATGATGTAGGTATGTGATCAATTCATGGAGCAATGATCAGGGCAACAATAAAGTACTAGGTTGAGTGAACCTAAGTTGCGTAGTTAAAGGAAAAATATTGAGTTATTTACTTCTGCAACAGTAGATGTAAGTAACTCAATATTTTTCCTTTGCCACGAGATTCAAAGACTTTCCAAGTATTTTACGCTTTCCGATTTTGCTCTTTTAATATTTTAGTTGAAGCCTTGGCGCGTCAAAAGTGGCTCAGTTGCCTATTTTTAATCGACTTAAAAAAATAACGAAGTTCTCAATTCGGTACTTTTATGTTGTTTGTTAGTCCAGAATTCCGTTATTTGCAAATATAGTTGTTGATGGATAAATTATGCTTCAGGGGCACATACTGCATTAAAGTCAGCTTCTATAATAGGTACGATTTTAATTATTTATTTACTTACTCAATACAAACGATTGTAGGACACTTTAAAAATACAGTCATACAAAATAATCACTATTTAACCAATCGTGTGGGTGAGCACTGCTCTTCAGGCCATTGAGTTATAATGTAGTACGTAGTACATTATAATTCAATGCTTCAGGCTAGGTTATGAAAACCTGTGCTAAGGAGAAGCAGTCCGGTCTTCTAAGGTACAATGACGTAAAATGACATAGTGATTCTAATGTTATTGTTACATTTTCGAAGAATGGCTTAGGATATGTTTTGTTATCATTATATGCATGTGTGTGATTGAGTATATATGTCTGAACGCATGTGCGTCTGCTTGGTGTTTGTGTGCGCTAATCGATGTTCATCACCCAATGTTAAAATCCTTTCTGTTTCGTCATATGACTTATCTTGAAGGTGCGATTGTATAGGCTTTTTGCACTTTTAATACAGTTGATCGTAGATTTGACAATTCGTTTAATTTGTCGTATAGAAATGAACCATGGAAATTAAAAAAAAACCGCTTTACAAAAGTTGAGTGTACACGCGGCAGGGTAGGTACATATCCCATCCTTACGACGTTTAGCAGGTTTTTTTTAAGTTTTATTGTACGGTATGGGGTGTTGCGGTGTTGCAGGATTACTGTCTGAAGTATGACGTGTTGGGAAATATTATATAATATAATAGTTGATCGGTTAGAAATAGAATAGAGCGAAAAGTGGCTACTTTTAATTTAGCCCTGTGTGCTACTTCAAGCGGCTTACGGGTTGTTTTTGCTACTCCACCCCAACTAGAAATGCAATATGTTATGATGGATAGACAAAGTACAAAATAGACATTAGGTATTATAATCGGGTTAACAATATATAGAGAGAGTTTTGAAGATGTATATCAGTTTGCGAACTCGTCCAGTTAGCAGACCGTTGTGAGACTTAAAATTGAGATTCCTGTCCAAGATTATTCTCAGGTATGTGATGCGTTCAACAGAGGCTAAAATAGGACACTGGCAGCTCGAGCCCCGCATATGTGGATGACCAGTGTGAGCTTTGATCGAAATAGAAGTATATGGTTGCGACCAGGGATGTTACGGAGCTTCGACTCCGACTCCGTTAAGTCGGATCTTTCAGTTATTATTATACCTTCGGTTCCGACTTCGGTTCCGATGCTTTTAAATCAGAGGTTTTAATGAAGGTTATTAAAGCATAACATAGCGGCGGCGGCCTGCTGACTGTTATGAACAGGTTTATACATATGACGTTGGGAATCCCCTGACTCCTGACAGGAATTAAATTAACCAATTATTCACGGAAAATATCGAAGTTACCCAAAATCAGCAGTTGATAGACTGGTAAAGCGGACCCTAGACTCCAAAGCTGAAAAAGCTTCGGATGCGACTGGGATTAACGCTAAGATGATCATTATTTTGTTCCGCACACGAGTACCTCATGACACACGAGTACCTCACGACACGTTCATACGTTATAGATATTTGTTTCGATTTTTCGCTAGTTTTGGAGTCAACCCATTCGATTTGATTTGTTTCAAAGCTTTTGTTCATTAAATGTAATATAACATGCTACTTTGAGTTTTAATTAACTTCATTTAATTTCTTGTTCATTTTCGAATATGCCAATTTTCTTTTCACTGTTTGTGTTTAATTTTACAATAAAAAAATAAATGAAAAAGTTGACTGGATAATGTTATTGATGTGTTTTGTGTTTAAATAAGAAATCTCTCTCCTACCACCACTTCTGACCTTGCCTCCGCCTCTGGTTCCGACTCCGGTTCTGACACCGATAAATCAAATTTAAAAACTCCGCCTCCGGTTCCGACTCCGATAAATCAAATTTAAAAACTCAGACTCCGGTTCCGCTTTCGATATAACTACTTCCGTTACAGCCCTAGTTGAGACACTGCACTGAGCTATTGGGTAGGTAGAGTTTGAGAATTAAGCCAATTTAAAGCCACGTCAAAGCCATGCTTTGCCTGGTGCTCAAGTTATGACCAGGAATCAGTGACGTAGGGTATTCCTGTGTCATCTGCAAAGGATATTAAGGCTGATGCCCTGGGTGAGCCCCAGGGCATCAATATACAATAATATGCTAATGGAATTTCTATGAAAAAGTGGAGAATACCCTACAAGGAACGTTTAGCACGTTTTAAAATGACGTCATTACTAAAACGTTTCGAGCTGGCCGATGTTTCTTTTGTATGGAATTTATTAAATCATTGCATAGATAGCCCCCCATTATTAGCTATGTTAAACCTACACGTACCTCGCAGATATCCTAGATACAGAATAACTCCCTTCTCCGCACCATTGCGAAGAACAGTTTTAGGATCGAATTCTCCAATTCCTCGACTCTGCAGGCTTGTAAACAAATACAGCGACATGGTGGACTTCAATTTTGACTCGCTCAGTAGTATCCGCAAAGTTATTGCTGACAGTTAACTACAAAAGTAAACTTCTTTGCTTCACCTTTCATTATATACCTACTATAATAATAAATAAAAAAATAATTGTCTAGTAAGATGTCGAATTTACCTGTAAGAGTTTGTTATATTTAACTATTATTAAAACATGTTTATCATTGTAAGAATCAATATAATCAAACGTTGGTAAATCTAAATAAATAAATAAATATTAAGAAAAGTGGGGCGTAAAATGATTCCTAGAGGTGGTGTTCAAGAAGAGCGTGACGTGTTGACACATTTTTGTGACAGCCATAATGCTGTTGGGAGATTATCTTGCAATGCTACAGGTAACTACATACTTAACCAATCATTTGTTGCCCACTTGAAGACTAGATTTAGTGTTGCCCAAATTCAGTCTTGGTCTTGCAGTCTTGGTCTTGTTCTTGCGTTTTTGCAAGACCAAGACCAAGAACAAGACCGCGTATTTTTAGCAAGACCAAGACCAAGACTGACCGTGCAAGACTTGAGCAAGAACAAGACATAGCCTGCAAGAGTCTTGCGTCTTGCAGCTAGGACTTAGCGCTATTTCACTGAGTAGTTAGGTGTAACAGTTCGGTGTATAGGTAGGTACGCTTAGGAATTCTATGAGACGCAAAAAACTGTATCAAAGAATATGAAAAACTGGAGCTATGCGCATTACGACTAATACCCTAAACATAGCGAATAAAAAAATATTTATTAAAATCAAACTGAGTGCAGGCATAGTTATGTTTTAACCATCGGCACTTTGATAATGCGGCATCAAAGGTTTTGTACTTACTTCTCAAAGAAATTTGCCGCTTTTCGGAAGTACATGGTTATGATACACGGGCCGGCGGCTTCTTTTGAAATCTAAAACAATCGTTGCCGCCACGCCGAAATCATAACATTTGACACTATTTGATTGCCGCCATAGGGCGTAGGTATACTCATGCAAAATAATTTCGAATTTTAAGAGTACCTACAGGTGTTCCAAAGAATAAATAAGTTTCAGAGTGTTTAGAATGAAAATGAATACATTATACTGATCACGCAAGTAGTATTATGATTAGGATAAAATGGTAAGGATAGGTAGTAGATGTCATATTAATTCATTCTAGTAAGTATATATTATAATATTGATTACTTATATGGTTTTAAACTAATTACTTAGGTACTATTATTGTACATTTAGTCATTATATTTCTTAAGTTTTTACAAGAAAAAATAGCAAAAAAGTGTTCAAATATCACCCGTTTAATAAATATTGTAGCCACTTTTAAATATACTTGAAACGTGTAAAAAAATTCTACAAAACTAATAAAATAATATAAAAAGCGTAGGTATCAAATGCCATCAATGCTATCAAATTTAAATGCCATTCTTGACTGTCCAACGAGATGGAATTCCACACATGATATGATTGGATTTGGTTTAAAAGTGAGAGCGGGCATTGACATATTGTGCAGTTCTGTCACCGAATTAAATGATTTTCAAATCACAGCTAATGAATGGCAGGTACTCGAAAAATTACATAAATTTCTAATAAACTTTAAACTTTTAAGTACAAAACTTGGTGGAGACAAATATGTTACATTACCGCTAGTCATTCTATCATTCAATCTCTTGCTAGATAAAATTGAATCCATGGTAAAACAGTTAGATGAGAAACCTAATCGATTTGAAGTGGATGAAAGGCTCATTCTAGCTTTCCAAGCAGCTCGAGACAAAATGCTTAAACATTACAAGAAGAGCAACTGGATTTATTGTACTTCTTTAATTTTAGACCCAAGGCATAAGGCTCAGACTTTTGACCTGACAATGTGGGGGAAGCAACTTAAAACAGAAAGTCTGTGCAAGTTCAATGAACTTTATGAAGAATATAAAAGTTTACACTCACTGAACAAATCTCTGGAATTACCAGAAAAAGAAAATAAAGTATGTGATGAAGATGAAGACGTAATAGACTTTGATAAACTCTATGAATGTCCCTCGACGTCATTCCGGATTTTGTCTTCAAGGCTTAGTGATAGACGAGTTGGAGGAGTACCTGAGAAAATCAAGAACTGCCAGCTCGGAAGACATTTTAGATTGGTGGAGGACGCATGAGACAAAGTATCCGATTTTATCGAAAATGGCCCGTGATTTTCTCTCAATACCTGCAACTTCAGTACCTGCTGAGAGGTTATTTTCTAAAGCATCATTAATAAATAGAAAACATAGAAATAGGTTAAGTGATGAGTCAGCCAGATGGTTACTTTGTAATAATTCTTGGTCAAAAAAATTTATATAAAGTATCATAACCTAATGATAAAGCTGTTGATTTGTGTTGTATTTTATTTTTTATTCAAATAAATGATAAATCGTAAAACTCTTTTATTAAATTTCTTATAACTTGAGGGTTCAATCTCTTTCTAGACAGATAAGTATTGTTCTTTAAAATACAGTCAAGTTATTGTAATTAATTTGTTTTTTTACATGTTTTAGCAAATGTAAGCTTATAAATCATAAATGTTTATTAAGAAACAGTTACTTCCATGGAAAACGACATATAGGTCAGTTGATTTTTCGAATTTCTTATCAAATCTTCAGTTATTTATTAATCTGCTTGATCTTTACTATGGCTATGTTAATTCAAGCTCACAATGTTCCAATTCTAATACGTTTTTCTAAGATTTAAAGTAAACTTTAATAAATAGTAATAGACTAATAGGTAATTGCAAGACTTGCAAGACTCTTGCTGCAAGACCAAGACCAAGACCAAGACTGGGAGCGCAAGACCAAGACCAAGACCAAGACCAGGTGTATTGGCGCAAGACCAAGACCAAGACTGGCTAAGTCTCGTCTTGTTCTTGCATTTGGGCAACACTAACTAGATTGAATATTGCCTTTTTAAAAGAAGTTTGGAAAAATAGCGGTTGTAAAACAAATATTAAATATGTGGCATAAAATAGGCGCTAGAATAGTGGTCACATCGATATTTTATAATTTTAATAGTATGTTTATTATCAACGAAAGTTTACGTACCTACGTCTACGTCTGTATAGTAGACTGAACCTAAGTAATAATTATTTTAAAATTATAACAATTTATATAACACGCAAAAGACCAGAGCTAGAGCTGCCACACAAAAGACTAACGTTGTAAGTTTCAAACACTCGCCTCTGCACTTTCAATATTAACATGCACGTTTAAGTTCCGGTACAAACAAGCCACGCCAAAGCTAAGTACTAAATGGACATGACAGGACCGAACGGGGGCTAAGTAGGTACCTATATATATTTTTTCTGTAATTCGGTTATAAATAATGTTATACATATAGGAATACAGAAAAAAATAATCAACTTGCGAAGTGTAGGGCCATGTGATAAGTTTGTATACCGACATCCACACTTTCCGGTTTACCATTCGTTATAAGTTCTTAGATAGTTTACTGACAGTCGACTTCTAGAGTACTAAAGTTATATAGGATTGAAACCAGTTTTGTTTCATGATAGATAACAAAACTACAGAAATGTTAAGATTTTCAGTTAACCTACTAGTTTGAAGAGAATCAGTGATGCACGCTTTTATGGCACGAAACAACAAACGCCCGGAGACTCGAAGCTACAAAATATCTATTGTTTTATTATCAAAATGTTCCGGCATGTACAAGCCAGAGCAGTCTGCACGTCAGAAATGTAAGTACCATCAAGATAAAGCTAACATCCAGAGATTCACGGCGATGCGGGCGGCGCGAGCGGCGCGCCCTGTTACGAGACTTGCCTTCAATTGTGAGTTGCAACGCTTTATAAACGGAACAAGGGCGCCGCACATTGTTTCGTTCCATTTTAGTGTCACGCCGTTATCGGTCACGGCGGTGAAGTCGATTACTTAAATGTACATCATGTTTATAATCTTTCTACCTTTAGCCACAAGAAGCTCAAATTGATGCTAAGAGGCCGAAGTGTGTTTCATTAATTATATCGCCATAATTATTTTTTGCACATAATTTCTCAGTTTTTCGAGAAACTTTTACATAAAACTATTTATAAGTAAACTATTTCTAGAACATTGTTTGGTTTGGCAAAAATAAACTTTTATTTAGTTTGTTTTAGCAAAAGTGATCCCTTTTGAGGCATTTTTTTAAATAAGACATTTTTTGGAGTTCGTTTTGTATAACTCGCGCGAGTTAACTGCGCACCTCGCTGGAATGCAGTCCATATCTATCAATTTAATTGCAAAACGTCATCAGTAAAATTACCTAGTATTATAATTAATTTAATTACAAAACGTCATCAGTAAAATGACCTAGTATTATAATTAATTTAATTGCAAAACGTCATGAGTAAAATGACCTAGTATTATAATTAATTTAATTGCAAAACGTCATGAGTAAAATGATCTAGTATTATAACGCTTTACCCTCAAAAAGACCTTTTATTAACATAAAAAAATGTAATAAGTATATATTTTTAACATGATTTTCATTTTTTACAAACGGTATTGTTTGAACGCGCTAATCTCAGGAACTACTGGTCAAATTTGAAAATTTGTTTTTGTGTTGGATAGCCCATTAATCCAGGAAGGCTTTAGGGTGTATAACATCACTGACCAATAGGAGCGGAGCATATAAAAATCAAAACACATCGAATAGTACGCGCCTGGGCCCGCGCGGCGCAGCTAGTAACAAAATATAATACTGTACAAAAAGTTTCCGCCGTTTTTGAACAAGCGGCCGAGCAGATATGGGCGCGTTTTTCCTCTTCCTCCAATACTACTACCTACGTTCTTTATTTTCACACTTTCTAAATTTTTGAAACAACTCACGACAACTTCTCTCTCTTAATGCAGATTCACCATAAGTTTCTACAAGCAGTCGATGGGTCTCAGCTGCAGTTTTATTCAAATTAAAGAACTAACCCAAGTTCCGCAAATGACGCTTATTCGGCACAAAACTTGTCATTTTTGCACAAAAATAATTATGTGATACTGATCCAGAGTCAATAATACTTTAAGTGTATGTTATTCGAAGATAGATCGAAGTAAAAAGTGCACTCTCAACAGTTACGGGTTGGTTTACGTCAAATAACCTAGTTCTTAATACCAAGAAAACGAAATGTGTAAAGTTCGCCTTGCCTAACGTTAGAAATCTAGGACCCAACATTGTTTTAGACAAAGAAGTGCTTGAAACTGTGGGCTCGGCTGTTTTTCTGGGAATAACAGTAGATGCCAAACTTCAGTAGATGCCAAACACATATCAACCCTAGCAGGAAGGCTCAGTTCGGCTGCCTACGCCTTCAGGAAAGTAAGACAATATACTGACGTTGATACAGCTCGTTCAGTTTATTTTAGTTATTTCCACAGCGTTATGTCCTACGGTATTCTACTGTGGGGCAAAGCCGCTGATATACAAAATATATTTATTCTCCAAAAACGAGCTGTCCGAGCAATTTACCAGCTCGGTGTCAGATTTTCTCTGAGAGATTTCTTTAATGATATTGGGATAAAATATTATTATAAATAAATATATATTTTAGTATTATGTATTTATTTAAGTATATTATGTATTTTAATAAGTAAATAATTATATCAGCCAAACCAAAAAAGGTTTGGCTTATATAATTATTTTAGGTTTATATGTTTAGGTATATTTAATATTATTACTTTAATAGTTATCATATTCATATTTTATTTCCTCCTTGTTCTTACAAACTATTGTCTACATTTCTGTTATACTTCTCCTTTCGCAGGTCTGCTGGAAGAAATTTCTTAAGAAATTAGCAGCACATTTGTACTCAGATCTTAATTTTGTCGTATCATTATGTATTTTATTGTGTGTACATAAATAATAAAATAAATAAATAAATATTCACGTGTAAACCAAAAACTGTGATATTCATCATATTAACACCAGAAACAAGGACAAACTGCGAGTCCCTTTTCACCGACTTCAAAAGTTTCATAACTCTTTTGTTGGGCTTGGTATAACTTTTTATAACAAGATACCCTCTGCTTTGCTAGACTTGCCTTACAATGCATTTAAAGCACAAATTAAATTCAAGCTTTGTTCAAAGGCATATTGTTCCGTACATGATTATTTAAATGATAAGAATAGCTGGTCGCTCTGATTAACTCAGGACAATGTTTGAATTCTTTCTCCGGAATTAGCTTACTGACACGTTTTTGAGGGTTCATATAATTCACTTTTTTACAATACATAAATATGTAAGCTGTCACGCCCTTTATGCCTGGGGCTTTTATCGAAGTAATAAGTTTTTAGTTATTTACATTTTCATTTAAATATATATATATAATATTGTTTTGCTTTGCTGGTATTTTGGCGTGGTAGCTGGCATGTTTTCATTAATTTCATTATTGTTGTGTTTTCTTATGTTCATCACTATACATAGTATTGTATAAAGTCATGTTTTTTTTTTTTTTAAATGAACAGACAGCTGTGCTGCTGGGGAGTTTCTTCCGCCACTTCTTCTTCCTAACGAAAGCACTAGGAAGTGTCGATGGGTGGGCGTTTTGGGGGACTGTCTTATGTAATATTGACGTTCAAAAAGTGCTGATACTTAGCCTGATTTGAATAAATGACTTTTGATTTTGAATACCAGATGTCCGAACTTACGATATCACATTTTATATCTGACAATTTCAACGTAACCTCTTAGTGAGGACATGTTTTGTTAAACGGCGGAGACTTATTTATACACCTAATATTATTCAAGTAATAATAATATTTTTTAGTTTTTTCAAGTAAGTAATTTAAGTATTCAGTACGGGGCCGAATATAATAGAAGCAGCAACCGAATATTGGTTGCAAGCTTCATATACATACTTACATATATATGTATTATGTATTAATAAAAGCATTGCTTTCATCCATTTTAACTACAATCTAAACTGCTTTTATTTTTCTAAGTTCTGACGGGCAGATAAATAAAATGAGGGAGAAGAGAAATATCAAATAATAATATTCAAAAGCCTTTTTAATAAGCTTCATCAAACTTATGTAAAACGTGAAGTCTAAACAATCAGTCTACAGTTCTGAGAAAAATTTCAAACTGAAATCGATAAAGGGCTGGTGTACTCGTATTATAGAATCTTTTGAAAATTCAGATCGTTTCGCAAATTGTATGAGAGACACGCGTCGCAATCGTGGGTTAGAGAATATAGCGCTGAATGTTCAGTGTCTTGCAGAATAAAATGCATGATCGTCACAGCTATATGAACGATAGCCAAGTGCCGAGCTTTCGCAGCGGCTTGCTGAAAATAGAGCTAGGAACTACCGAACACGGGCAAGGGGATATAGCGCCGAACGTTCACTTCGTCTTGCAGAATGAAAAGCGAAATGGTCGCAGCTATACCAACTACATCGACAGTAGAGCGCCGAGCACACGCAGCGTACGTCAGTAAGACGTACGCTGCGTGTGCTCGGCGCTGCGGCAATATATGGCACAGCGAGATAGATAGACAACGGTCGATAACAACTAGGACTGAATGCCGATCTATTTACTACGGTAATAGAGTGTTGAAGAGAACGGTGTGTGCTGCGTGTCTACAAAACTTATTTTGTCTAATACTGAAGAGCCACCAGAACTAAGAAAAAGATTTAAAACAATGCATTAACCGCGCATGAACCATTTTCATTCCATCTTCGGACGACCCTTCGTGCGGCGAGTATCCACCACCCTTACGTTGTTCATACGATCCGGACGAAGCGTTTTGCCTCGTTTTTTATACCGCGTAGGTACTACATCGGAACTCTGCAACAGTTTGCCAGACTGTTGCTTTGTGACTACAATTTAAGTGTCTTTGAGGCTAGAGTGAATAGGCTCATAATTAACTAGCTCGCATCAACAAGTGTGCCGAAGTCGTTTATTATACGGTCCTTGTAGAAACTAGAACCAATTTCCGTGCGTTCAGGCGCTTTTGCCATACCTATTATTGGAATCAATTGTAACAGCACATATCTACTTAGGATTCATTAACTTAATCAAATTTTATTCCGTGGTGCTTGGCAATTTGGGCTTCTCCCAGTTGCAATAATGTCCCTTTGTGCCGATTGGCCTAGTTCTGTTCTGTCTCCTGCTTGTTATGGAAAGAAGTGGCAAGAATATCTATTTTCTTACTCCTCCGCTATTGTTTTCTGATTAATTTAGTTGCGGGACCCAAGACAGTTGGATCGTTTCTCCGGGACTCGTCGAGCTTCATTACTCGGCGTTTTATTTAATTTCGCGACTGTCTTATTTAATATTGACGTTCAAAAAGTGTTGATTCTCAGCCTAATTTGAATAAATGATTTTTGATTTGATTTGATAAAAATAAAACAACAAAAATAAAATAATACTTACTTAAAAATTGGGTTGAGGTAAAAAGGGGAAACGATTGAAAAAATAAAATTCGATAAAGTTTAATGAAAATTGGTAGGGTTGAAGTCTTTGTAATTTTGAACATTTCGACAAATTGAGCCATGAACGTTTTAATTAGAAAACTTAAACTTTTCAAGTTAAATTATCTTTATATAAACTGTAAAAAATATGGCACCCGTGCGAAGTCGAGACGGGCCGCTAGTACATACATAATAAGTCGAGGTGGTAGGCCTTAACATCGGCCGCCGGCAGAAGTTACCACCCACCAGACAAAGCCTTGCCGCCAAGCGATTTGCCGTGTTCCGGCATGATGTCTGGTGAAGCCGTACGGAGGACGGGTCTGAGCAGTTGTGTTGCGATGTGTGCCGGGTACGATGCGCTTAATGTTGTTGTGTTGGGAGTTTCGTTTCATCGTTGGTCGTGTTGTTGGGTTTAACATTGCATCACCTCGCTCAACTGCCGTCTTCTTTCCTATTCGCTCAGTTTTTCTGAGTGAATAGGCTCTTAATAAACTAGCGTGCTTTACCATCAATGATCGCATCACTGCTTACCATCAGGCGGGATTGCGGTCAAGCGCTAGTTTATAATTATTAAAAAAAAAAGACGGGCCGCTAGTACATACATAATAAGTCGAGACGGGCCGCTAGTACATACATAATAAGTCGAGACGGGCCGCTAGTACATACATAATAAGTCGAGACGGGCCGCTAGTACATATATAATAAGTCGAGACGGGCCGCTAGTACATACATAATAAGTCGAGACGGGCCGCTAGTACATACATAATAGTGCCGGGTACGACGCGCCTAATGTTGTGGTGTTGGGAGTTTGGTCGTGGAGGGTCTTCAGATCAATCTCCCTTTGGCGCAGCATCGTTGGTCGTGTTGTTGGGTTTAACATTGCATCACCTCGCTCAACTGCCGTCTTCCTTCCTATTCGCTCAGCTTTTCTGAGTAAATAGGCTCTTAATAAACTAGCGCGCTTTACCATCACCGATCGCATCACTGCATCACAAAAAAAAAAAAACTTAGATCAGAACTTCGCGTCGGGTTCTGTAGCAAGCTCACGGAATTTTGGGAATTAAGTTATTATACCTTAAATTTCTGATGCCTATGTTATTTTACAATGCCAGTTTTTATACAAAATTAGAGCAAGTGTAGAAACGCTTTATGTACCAATTAACTTAAGTTGTAAAGATACCAATGTACAAACCTAAAATTATATGAATAGGTAGGATACTCAACATACTCTAGAACGAGGTTGTCCTAACCAGCCCCCTAATCGACGAACACATTTTTGTCTAATGATTGCGACTGATCTAAATATGTAGTTAGGACAACTACAAAAAAATAAGAATTTTATTTCGAAAACATGTACAAACTTTTACAGTAAATCTTACGTAGGGACCTCCTTTTAAGTAAAAGTTATACCTGTGCTAGGAGGCCCCGGTCCTCAATATTTGTTTTAAAATAGTAAAAGTTGTGCAGAAAATAACATAAAGCAAAACTTAAATAAAAAAGAAAGTAAATTGGGTTTGGATAATATCCTAATTAATTAAAAGCTACAGAAACAAATGCCTACATTAATTAATTTTGGCAACAGAAGGCATATATAGATACAGTTTGAAAATTCAAATACCAATAACTTGATTTCTTTAGCACAGCTGAAGCATCATCACATTTCAATTAAAATGGCAAAGGCGCATCAACTATAGGTAATAGCCGATTAATAAAACTTTTTCTAGGTTAATCGTAAGACGTATTATGTCGCCGGCCGCACTACCTCAGCCGTGCTTCAGGCAACCCTACTCTAGAACATCACCCCATTCTCTAGAAGAAAAGCCACGGAATTATTGTTTATTGTTGATTGTGGAGGTTGCTGGAGAGAATTCAACTTGCTGTTCCACGGAGAAGGATTTTTTTTGAAAGAAATAAGTGCACATTTATGATGCTTCATTGCAATAAAAATATACAACATGCACCATTTTATATAGAATGTTGCCAGTTACAACGGTGCGAGGTAATGTTTTGATATTTTCCGTGAGACCTTAGTTGATATTACAGCACAATTATTTATTTATTTTGATTTATTTATTAACTATGGATGGCTTACTCCTAAAAGTACAAAAATAAAAGTAGTGTGCGAGACAGACAAATAGTACTACATAATACAATCTTCTGTGTAATGCGCTTCCTCTTGATATCAGGTTGGCTGTCAACCGGTTTGCATTTAAGCGGAAATTGTAGTTATTTTATTAGCAATTAGGGTAAAGTCACCTCAACACCTCTCTCCCAAGTTTTAGTTTTGGATAAATTATAATTATATATTTTGGTAACAGTATGTATATAGCTTTTATATGTTATAAGTATTTGTTTAAATAGTGTTAAGAGTTTTATTTCCTTATTTTTTTCCAAGTGATGCACTTGTCATGTAATCTCCTCACCAGCCGTGGTTGACTGGTAGAGAGTGCCTGAGACTGACTGAAGGCATCAGTCCGTCTCTATACAATTCATATGTAAAAGTGTAAATAAATAAATAAAAGTCATCAACACGTCACAGCTATCAAAAAATAAAGAGAAAACTATAACAATATATCATTCAAGCTTACAATAAAAGTACAAAAATAAAACCCCAACATAAAAAACTACGTTTCATGTACTTTCCCCGAAACCCGTTATGAATGGATCAAAATCACATGACATTAAAATTTCCATTAGCACGCACTGTAAATAAATTTTCTCTATAATTCGTAGAGGTAAATGGAACATGCAACGGTGCGGTCCATCGGTTAGACCTTCCGCGAACGTTAAAATAGAATATGTATACAATATCGGAGCCATTAGTAGAATTATTGACAAATTTTAAATAATAATAATGATTAAATATAGTACAATCATAATTTCTTTTGTTAAGTTTTAGCTTGAGTAAAACACTTGCATAGTTGTGTGGAGGAATGAGGAACAGGGAGTAAAGTTCACTCATCCTCCCTCCATAGAAAAGGGAGGATCCTCCGACCAGACTGGTTGTCTGGCGGGCCACTTTGCCCGTCGGTTTATGTGGTGAACTTGTATGCGTGCTAGTTGCACAGAAAACTCTGATTGCGAGATGCAGGATTCGCGTGACGTCAGTATGACGCGTTGTTCGCATGTTGCGTTGTAGGTACCGCTAACATTATTCCCCTCCGTCTGAGGGTATTTTTTTTTTTTCGTCGAGATCGGATCAGGATCGGGTCAAGATCGGTATGGTTCATCGATCGGACCGGGATCGGGTCGGCATCGGTACGGGATCGTTTCTGAATCGGGTCGGGATCGCTTTGGGATCAGACTGAGATCGGGTCGGGATCGGTTCGGGATCGTCGGGATCGTCGGGGTCACCAGTGTGGAGGAATGAGGAACAAGGAGTAAAGGTCACTCATCCTCCATAGAAAAGGGAGGATGAGGAGGTTGTCTGACGGGCCACTTTGCCCGCCGGTATATGTGGTGAACTTGTATGCGTGTTAGTTGCACAGAAAACTCTGATTGCGAGATGCAGGATTCGCGTGAAGTCAGTATGACTCGTTGTTCGCATGTTGCGTTGTAGGCACCGCTACAGTTGGATTGCCGCATTATGAAACCTAGTAGTGTTTTAGGTGCTTGCAACTATAGCCTCAAGATGAGGTTCAAACATAAGTTTACAAGCGTGATATACTCCCAGATCTTGGAATCAGTTCATTCTAGGTGGTACCTGATCCCCACCCAATCAGTCCTAGACATATGGCTGCGATATATCTAAGCAATTGTAATAGCTTATTACTTTTTTCGTTTTTGAGTTAAGAAGAAAATCATCTGAGTAAATCAACCTGTATTCCCATAACATTTTGATAGTAAGATCTCATGGCCGCTCCGATCAAAAGCTTTGTGTTATCAGTGACACCAACCTAATTACCGTTATCCATGCACCTAATAGAATCATTGGGCAGAATTAAATTAATGACGGTAAGACCATGGGCGTAGCTACACTGGGGCAAGCTGGGGCGCTTGCCCCACCCTGGCTCTGATCTACAAGGTACCTAATTAAACAAAAAAAAAACCGAGAGGGGGAATAGGTTGACTGATGCCCTACCCTGAGCCTAAAGCTGGCTACGCCCATGGATAGGACCTTCCCTTCAAAAATTTTTATTGAAAGAATCTAAACGAACTTCCTTAACGTTTACCGCAATACTCCATACATGAGATAGGCTGGAAGATTCAGTAAAATGAAGGTGAAGATTGAAAATAATTTGATTGAAGAAGTTTAACGATTCTTTAATTGATCGTGAAATTCAAATTCCCAGTTGGTCGCGGAAATGCCTTTGTTGATAGATTCATAGTCACCCTTGTCGAACAGATATTGCGTCAGCGGCGCACACTAATGGAGGTGCTTCAACGAAATTCATAATTAATTGATAGTGCTGGTAACTGTCGAACAGTTTATTTAATTAGTTAGAAAGTACTAAATCTAAAATTTTACAACATCTATTAGTGGCGCTGATTCTCCTGTTCACAAATTAAAATAATTTTAAGTTCAGTATATTTATTTCTTTCTATTTCAAAAGGAATAAAAATAGAAGATAACATTTTAGTTTAATCCTGTCAAATTAAGATGTTTCATAGACTGTTTAGACGCCCAAAATACATCAATTTACGTCGGAAGGTCTAAACTAGCATATTATGTTCTGTCCTTTTCTTAATGACAGAAAGAAAGAGATGCACTGAACTTAAATTTAGTTTAGTTTGTAAAAAGGGAATCGGAGCTAATAACACTGTTACGTTGACCAAAATCGAGCGTACCTACATACTTCGTACCTACATACATACTTCGTACCTACATACTTCGTACCTACATACATACTTCGTACCTACATACTTCGTACCTACATACTTCGTACGGTCTACCTACATACTTCGTACCTACCTACATACTTCGTACCTACATACTTCGTACCTACCTACATACTTCGTACCTACATACATACTTCGTACCTACATACTTCGTACCTACATACATACTTCGTACCTACATACTTCGTACCTACATACTTCGTACGGTCTACCTACATACTTCGTACCTACCTACATACTTCGTACCTACATACTTCGTACCTACCTACATACTTCGTACCTACATACATACTTCGTACCTACATACTTCGTACCTACATACTTCGTACGGTCTACCTACATACTTCGTACCTACCTACATACTTCGTACCTACATACTTCGTACCTACCTACATACTTCGTACCTACATACATACTTCGTACCTACATACTTCGTACCTACATACTTCGTACCTACCTACATACTTCGTACCTACCTACATACTTCGTACCTACCTACATACTTCGTACCTACATACATACTTCGTACCTACATACTTCGTACCTACATACTTCGTACCTACCTAAATACTTCGTACCTACCTACATACTTCGTACCTACATACTTCGAACCTACCTAAATACTTCGTCACATAGTGCAACTTCGTCAGGAGAGGACCTGCGCTCCATTAGGGCGGGAGATAGTTGTCACAGAGTACGCTTTAATACCGCTCCTGTTATAAGTCACCAAAGATGTAAGTAGAGGTACTTAAAACTAGTTATTTGGTTCAGTTATGTGAGGTACCTTTAAATTGTGAAGTTGCAATTTAAAGAAGGCCTAAGTTTTGCTGACATAAACAAAAAATACAAATGTGTAAAGGTAATGTAATATGTTTCGGCATATTAGAATTTCTCAGTCGTATCGGAACCATAAATCATCTGAATACTTAATATTGACGTCCAAAAAGTGTTGATTCTCAGCCTAATTTGAATAATTGACTTTTGATTTTGATTTGACTGAACCTGAAGTTTCAATACCATTCAGCCCCCTAATCGGCGAACACATTTTTGTCAAATGATTGCGACTGAGTTGGTATCAGTTGGGATCGTTCGGCCCGCCCATTGATCCCTTCGGTTCAAACGATCCCAACTAGTCGCAATCATTTGACAAAAATGTGTTCGCCGATTAGGGGGCAGGTTGGCGTATAACTGCAAGTACCCTGCGTGTAGCAATTATTAGTACACCTTCACCACATAGTGAACGGGCAAAATATAATATTTCAAAAACAAAATTTACGGAATTTAAAGGGGCCAATTTAGTAAATATTTTATTACAATTATATAGAATCAAATACATATATTACAATTATATATATTTGTTTTTTTATCTTTATTAATTTTTAGAGATTTTTATACAATTAATGCCAGTGCCATCGGACCTCCCAGCTATTTTTTAACACTTTTTATTTTACCACTTTGTCGGCGTAATTGATTAACATAGGTATTGGTACCAAATTTCAGCTTTCTAGTGCTAATGTTCTCTGGGATTATGCGCGGACGGACAGACAGACAGAAAGACTTGGGGAAATTATAAGGGTTCCTAGTTTACTACGGAATCCTGAAAAAGAATCTTCAAAATATGTTCAACCAGTCGAAGAGTTTCTGAGGTATGTAAGTACATAAAAACATTGTAAGTTAAAATCGATAGTTCAATAAAATAGTAAACGTATTAGCCAAACATACTTTGTAAGTAGCTACAATTAATGTTTCCTGCAATTTGTTAAAAACGAGTCTGATGGTTTGGTTGCCAAGCCGCTGTGAGTATAATAAGTATCTATTGAGAAATTTGTGAAAATGATGTTCTTCACTAAAATAACTTGTGACCACGATTTATGTTGTAAATTGAGATTTTAAGGTTTTCTTTGATGTGTTTGTGATCGTTATTATGTGATATGAATAAAAACCTGCGTAAATTAATTTTATTGTATTAATTTTTGCAATGAGTGAGCCTAACGGTGTCACGATTTCTAAAAATCCAAATGACCATGTGACACAATAAATTTTGTGAAAATGTCAAAACGAAAGGCATTCCAAGAGTTAGTGTGTTATCCCAGTGTTTGTTGTTAGGTGTGTACTTATATTTCCTTGTTACATTATTTGTAGCATCAGAATACTAAATAAGCTGACTTGGTACTTAACGGCTACCATTATAAACTTGTCTTGCTTGCAGTCTGGAGCAGTCTGACTTGCAATTTGTTGTGAAGTTTTTCAAGTACCTACCTACCGACCAAAATGTGTAGCTACTAGGTCTGCTGCGCCACGTTTACAGCTATACCTATTTAAAGGTGCTTCTTTTCATGCAACTGGCCATTACTTACTATATTACGTCTCTACTCTCCGCAGGTTTTCTACACTGGACATCAAAAGAAGTGCAATTTTATGTTCCCGGGGTACCTATTCGATGTTCGCTAATTGATACTGGTGTGGCAGTGGAAATAAGGCTCGACCTTATTTAAAAGGCAAAGCATTTTTCCCTGATAAAGAAATTTATATAATAAACGGCCTGAAGAATAAGTTAGTACTTAGAAAATTTTATTATTATTTAAAATCGTGAGTGTTGTGTATCCTATTTTATGTGCTGCGTAGCTTAAATTTGTCAAGACCAATAATATCAAATGTAAATGCATATTTGTTACCTTCTGCCTTCGTAGGACTCACTGTATGTCTTCGTATGTCGCACCTCAATAATACAAAATACATCGTCACAAGACCCAATCACACTGGCGCCTTTTTGTTATATGTACTATCTCTCATGTCAACCAAGGTCGGCAGCTGCATAAACGGGATTGCTTGTGGGTGCCTCAATGATTTTAGGCCTCCAACCAGGTCTACACACGGGCGCTTATATTTTACCACTATTTGGACATCGAAATAGCTAATAATGTAAGTGGGCTTCAATATTCATTATTATATCTAATATAACAAGAACTACTTCAATAATAGCGTAGTAGTAACACGACAATGCTGTATCTAAGTAAATATTATGTAATTGTATTGCGATAATATTGCGCCGTATAGTCTCGCCAAAAGAAAGGTGGCCTGGTAGAGTACATAATGCATCGGATACTAACTAGCGCACAGAACCACAGAACCCTTTGCAAAACAGAATTTATTGATATGAACATTGAATGGACCGGGATTGGAGCTGCATTAAATGAATTATACACTTTATGAGGAAGCAGCAAAGTGGTTCGATGAATGTACGTTTGTCGAGTAGATATCGCGTTGAATAGAAGCCGCAATGAATGCACTTGTTAATATCGGCCGTACCTACCCATTTGCTTCGCCGCTGACTGGCTTGCGGATTGCGTTTTTTGGTTAGGAGTTTGAATATTAATTATCCGTAGAGGATAATTTTCGTTTAAAATATACAAAATAAAATCGCAGTTTCGACGACGCAAATAATTAAATTGTAACAAGGTATATGAATTGTGTACCTATAATTAAAACTCTAAATTAAATTTATAAAGTAATTAATGTCGAGTCTTCCTTGTGCCGCGTCCCCACCGATGTGCACATGTTTACATATTCTGTGTACCTACTGCTTGGCGCGGCGCAAGCTGTTGCTCGTGTTTATTTTTTATTCGCCTTCGCTAATGAATTTGTGGCGAATTTAGCTGCTGGCGAGCCTGCAGCGGGATCTGGGTGTGATGATGGATGAGGTATCCGCTGCCCAAATCTACGCTACCAACTTCAGTGAAAACGACATAGATGCTGCCAAGCCATTGTTGTTCAGTGTACTAAATAAGTGCAACTGGACGGTGTCCCGCCGGTCTGATGGGACTAAGAGAAGCCTGCGAGGTTTTATCATGCTTTCCAAAGAGACTGACTCGGAATTCGTGCCGACGATTGTGTCGAAGGAGCTGCACAACCCGTCACCTTCGACCACGTCGATGTAACAAGCCTTCTGAAAGAAACTCCAGCCAAGTCGAACGAGCACTTCAACCCGTTCATGCAAAAGGAATCATATCGTCCCTCAGGTGCTCCAAGTTTGTCAAAAACTAAATTTGGCTGAAAAGGAGTTCAGTCCAAAGAAAGAGTCGCAAATCGCTAACAAACAAGAACCACTGTGGCGAAGCTCCTAAAGAGCCCGAAGCGAGCTTGCGTGCGCAAGGCCGAACAACACAACGAATGAGACCCACGACACAGGACGTCATCGTGCGACAGAAGACGAGGTACTCGCCGGGGTGAAGTTACTGGAGTCGTACAGCAGCGTCAACTTCAAGGCGTTTGTGGTACATGTACCGAATTTTTTTATGACCATCGTCGACAGGGAAGACGTCGTAGGTACAGGCGGCAGGACGTGGTGTTCCGACAAGTACCACAGAACAGCACAAGAACATGCTCGTGAAGTAAATAAATAAAAATATGGTCTGCATCGCTTGAAATAAATGAATAAATTAATGCATTTGCTTTTTTAATATTATAAACTAGTACTTGACCGCAATCCCGCCTGATGGGGTGATGGAAAAGCGCGCTAGTTTATTAAAAAAATCATGCAATTGCCGCGTACTCTCAAACACTACAAAATGCATCCTATAAAACACCGACAGGCTAGCAACTTCACACTTTCCTGTGCTTCAGGCTTTTGAGACCGTTTGGAGCCAAATCTGGGTAGTCAATTAGCCTCTCCGCACGCCTCTTCACCGAATCCAAAGTTGAAAGATGGCATTTTGCAGCACCAGCCCAAATGTGACTACAGTACTCCACACACGAACGGACCTGTGCTTTGCATGACATTAGAAGTTGTCTTGGTGTTAAGTATCACCGAAGCTTGCCAAGCCAAGTTTCCTGGCAGCCTTGGCTTTAGACTCATTAAACCGCCCAAAGTTTAGGTTTGAGGAAACCTCAGCTCCCAAAAGCTGAAAGCGGTCGGTACACTCCATGGATACATTCCCAAAAGTTGAAGCTAAGCTGAACGGGTTCCTTTTGGCGGTGAAAAGACACGCTTGTGGGTTACTTACTCTTAATAAATATTCTATACAGTTAATTATTTATGTTAAGTAATACAGGCAGGTTTTATGGAGGTTCCGAGTATTTGCGAACTTGTGGTTACCTAATTAGGACCGTTATTAGTTGTTCCTAGTTATTAGTAGGTATACTTAATAGTTTTCTCTGCGGCTGATTTTTGTGTAAATGCGGAATATTCGCAACAATTCTGACACCTGGCTCCGTATTCATCAAAATGCAGATCTATAACGGATGAGTATTTAAGTATAACTGCGACAGGTAGACACGTAAAGTAAGTGTGTGCAGTGCAGGGTCAGAGCGGCTCGTGCGTGGGTGCGTGTTTTTGTTATTTGCGATCATCATTCCACGCACAGAACAGATAAAAGACATTTCCGTGGTTCCACGAATGATGCCGACGGTTGAGTGACTCTATGTAACAACTTGGTGCGCTGTCCACCATACTTGAAATTGGAATACTTATATTTAAAATAATCCTGAATATTCAGACTCGATATCGCGGATGTATCCCTCCGACAATTTTGTTCAGACGCGTTAACCCTAGTTTACTTGAATTATCTTTTCATTTAAGCTAAATTAAGTACGTGTTTACAAATCGTGGTGGCCTAGTGGTTAAACACCAGCCTCTCAAGTATGAGTGTGCGGGTTCGATCCCAGGTCAGCCAATAGGGATGTATCCAAGGTATGAAAATCAAAAAAATAATTAGTCGCTCTTATAGATAATAAAAAAAAATTGAGACCCATATTTTTTATTTTGTCGAAATTAACAAATGACGTCATGCGACATGTCAAATCAATATATCTTCCTAAGTATTTGAATGAAAGAAAAAATAAAAAATACGTGTTCAATATTTTTTATAAATCTATCTGATGGACATTAAATTATTTTTTTAGGATACAACCTAATTTCCAACGTAACTTTTCTAAGTTATATGTACTTACTAACTATAGTCCGTCTATAAAGTCGTGAAAATAAATGAGGGCGCTGCGGTTGCGCATATAGCAACCCTGTTGACTCGTCTGAAATCATTTTGATACTAGCACATTATTTTGTACTAGAAGCATGACTAGTTTTAATGAAAACACAAACCTATGGTCTCTGGCGTTTAAACAAAATGAGTAAAACAAATAAAAAAAATTGGTTGTCTGTAGAACTCCGTCTACTGCCGATATTTGAACGTGACAACGTCTATGCCTATGTTTTCGAGTATGCCTTCAGGCGCTCTAGGGGTGGGGGTAAAGTAGGCTTGGACTCCGTGTGGCGTCAGATTCGGCCGTTACGGTGTTTTCGAGAATGACTCCACGCCGTACCAATTTAAAAGACGTTGTCACGTCAAAATCATACATATTTATTATCATATTTTTAACGTGTTTTTACCAATGAAAAGTAATCCAAAACAAAATAATTGCTTTCATCATCTGATTCCAAATATTCTTCGATAAAAAGTATTTTCATTGTCAGATGCGTCACTAACAACGTCTCCGCTTCAGCCTGCTATCTTCACTTAAGCGAATAACTAACTCATCTTACTCTCACTTTTTTCTGAAAGATTAAAAATAATAATATGTAATTTCTATCAGATGATGGATAGCACTAATTTTTAATTCCGAACAGGATATAAGTCATTTTTAAAATCAGCGATAAATTAAATCACCTCAATTATTAAAACTGCTACACTATGGTCTAGATATATTTCCAATCTAACCTACAAATGCGCAATGTAAACAATCCTCATGATAGTCTTAAAATCGTTTACTTAGTGAATTTGAAACTTCTAGTAGATAAAAACAAACAGTTACATGATTAGATACCTGTTTTAACAACTGTTCAAGCATAAATACATATTATCCATATTTGATAAAATTACAAGAGAAGGTGTGAAACTTGGGCACGCCACAATAGCGGCAGTAATTCTCCTCTTTGAGGAATGGCTAGAGAGGCGCCACGGCGCCCTTTCTTTCCGCCTGAAGCAGATCCTCACCGGACACGGTTGTCTCGGTTGGTTCCTATTCCGTAGAAGGCGGGAGGAAACGCCAGGATGTCACTATTGTGTGGATCGCCCTGAGGACACTGTGAAACCTACGGTGGAGGTCTGCCCGGCTTTGGGTAGAGCACCGCCATGTCCTCATAGCGGCGATCGGCGGCGATCTCTCGCGTCCGATCCTGGTCCAAGCCATAGTCCGGAGCGAGAGAGCATGGCAGGCCGTCGCCTCCTTCTGCGAAGCAGTGATGCTGGCAAAGGAGGAGCGCGTGAGGCAGCGAGAATCCCAGCGCCCTCACGCCACTAGCGCCGCAGGAGACGCCCTGGTCGGAAGACGACACCGAACTCCCAGCCAGCGTAGGCGCGGGCCTGTGGGCGGTGAGCAGTGGGCAGCTCGTCGCCCGGTAAGGACCAGGCCCGAGTCGACGGCGCGTCGTGTTTCACGCGCGCCTCAAAGAGATGTCAACACGTCGTGACGGGGTCCACGAAGACCGATACCTTCTGGGTCAGGGTTGCGGGTTGGTTAAACAAGAAAACGTGGCCCTGGCCATTGCATAGGCAAGTAAAGAAACACGGGTGGGTTTTAGTCAGTAAAAGTCTGACACGCCCTTCCGTTCTGCCCAGAGAAGTCATTTGATGATTTCCCATCCCAATAAAAGAAAAAAAGGTGTGAAACCTGCTGATATATTATATTCGTTTCAATTTACATGGCACAATTTAAGATTATTAGTCGTGATGTATAAAGGTTCGACTGCATTCAGTACCCACATATTTTTCAGTAAATGGCTTTTCTACATGTCAAGTAGGTACTCAGGTGCTATGGGGCAACGTTCCCTTTGATAAACACGATGAAAGAAAGAAAAAAAAATTATTTAGCACAGACTCGATCGATTTCTTATTGTCAATAGATACAAAAAAAGATCGTATCATCGCCACTATATGTATGTATTATTTTATGTTGTTTGAACTGTTACGCCCCTTGACGTATGTATGATAACGCGTTCAGAGTCATTCTCCTCAAAGATACCCAAACTCACGTTGTGTCTAAAAAGTTCTTCTTAATACCATCCGAACCACTTGTTTGGCGCACTTTTCTGCGTAGCGATGGGCGATTCCGAGATGTTTCATAAAACGAAAGAATCCGAGTCGTTAAAATAAACTATCGAGTCAACCATCGACTCTCCTTTCTACAAAACAATCGAGATGTTTTTCGATTGTTTCGAGTCAATTAAATCGACCGCTAGTTTTCAATTGTTCGAATCATCGAGTCTTGCTCTACTCGATGAACGAGGGAGTCGAAGGAGGTCAGTCGATTGCATGCATCGAGTCGAGGTGTATGTCAGAGTCAAGTCGTGCGAGCCGCACGTAAACTGTGAACATTTATTTATACCTTTACTTACGATGCACTGTTTTATTTTTAGATAGTTTTTTACCCGACAGATGTTATATTTAAATTCATACATGTCTAATTAATAAAAATAAAACAGATTCAATAAGATCCCTTGATATGTTTTATTATTTTATTTTTACGACTCCTATCTAATTATTCGTACGTAAGTTAACTACTAACGTAAAAATACAAATTACTAAATAAAGCTATTACCCTAATTAAAACTATTAATAAATTACAATACAGCATCAAAAAATTCTTTGTCATCGCTGTCGAATGTACCCAAGAGACTGGCAGCATTGCCGCGTTGAATGGCAATACTTAGCCTCTGGCCAAGGTAAAAGCCAGCCCTTGGCTCACGGGAAGTGTCAACAAGCCGTTTGGACAGTTCATTAAAAAGACAAAGAGCACTCGGATTCCACGGCCCAAGGGTTTCAACCCCAAACCGCTCTAAAATATAATTTCCGATAAGGTTGTAATATTTTCGCCAGCACAGCACGTCGATCCAGGAAGATGGGATGGTGCAAGAGTATCGACGCAAGTTGCATCCCACACTAAAGGCCTACCCATCTTCCAAGGAAATAAGGACATGCCGTCCGGTCTCTTGCCATCATCGCGCACCAAGCCATTAGGTTCTAATACAGCTGGAACGCCGACAGTGACAAGAGCTCGTCGAATGATCGCGTGTCGTTAATGTTCGCGTGCCGAGCTAAGCGACCCGCATTTCGGCTGCAAGCCAGGCCGTGGTGCTCGAGGCTGTTGACATCTGCACCACAGTGACAGCGATGAGGAGAACAGCGAGGAGCTCCTAGTCGTAAGGAAGCAGCGATGCGGAAAGTGGTGTCGTCGAACAAAGTGCCTATGTACGACAAAGGTAGTGCATGAAGAAAAACGTAAACTACTAACGTTTATTTATTCACGTCGCGGCACTGCATATTTTCGATTGTTGAAAAAAATAGTTTGGATTCGCAAACACAACGCAAGACAAGAACTCGCGTCTAAACCATCGAGGAATAACTCTCGATTGCTCTCGAATGAACATGCCGTGACTCGTGAGCCCGTCGCACTAACAGACCGAGTCGGACTCGAGTCCAAGTTGAAACAATCGAGAACAATCGAGATATTTGAACAATCGAAACAATCGAATGAAACCTCTCGCCATCGCGCATCGCTTTTTCTGAGTATCATTAACATTTCTCGTTCTTACAGCTTTACTCTGATTCTTTAACTATTTACATTACAAAGTTACCTAGTTATATTTTCAATTCGATACAAAAAAGCATTCAAAGTGATCATATTCATTTATTATACGCTTGTGTTAAACAGTAAGTTAATATTATGCTCGAATCAAGATACCAATACTAGGTACCTACCTGCCTAATTCACATTGTCAGTATAAATGTGAAACGCAAGAAATTGCAACTAAAATCTCAGCAATGAATCACTGAACTAGAACCAGTTTACAGTTTGTGTACTTATCAAATATTATCCATTGGTAACGTAAACATAGAGCAAATATACACAGATAAGTCTGATACGAAGCCAGACTTCGCCTTATCAGAAAAGATATCAGTCAACATACTTAATTAGCTATACTTGATCGTAGTTGTTACTACGTAAATCATCGTGTTATCGAACTATAGAGGTGCTCCATTGTGGGCCACACCAAGGTATGATGTAATAAACGGATTAATTCAACAATAAATTATTCATGTCAATGGCAACGCTATTTTTGACTTCATTGTGGTACATACTGGGTGCGTCCGGCGCTCCTAAGTTATGGTCCATAGAGCCAGCTAATATCACTGTAGAGCTAAACAATTAGGTATATCTGTATCAAAGTGCTTGGTACTACCCAGGACTAATAGTCAGGAGATCCAACTAAATTAATATAACTCCACTGAAATTTCACTAAACTGAAGCATATTTAACAACGGAGGGATATAAATGTCCATGCAAAATATCTGAATCCTTTGAGAAAGTTTTTCCATTATTTCATTTCGCTGTTGTAAACAACTGAGCTTCCCATTCATAGTAAAAGGTTGTTTCGAACGAATTTAAAACTCAGTTTTTCATTACAATCATATATTTTCTTATTTCCAGATGAGGAGGAAAAGCAATGAACAGTTTTATTTTGTACTGATATTTATTTTCAGAAATAATATTTCATGCGTTAACCACATAACAGACTTGGATTATGTAAGCAATATTTTTACCTAAGAAGAATCTACCTACGATCTTCGCACAGTTAGGTTATTAATTCAATTACTGGCTTTGTGGTTGAAACCTGATTCAAAGAAAAACGTTATTTTGTAATAATGGGTAGCATAAAAGGAGTATATTTTCATGAAACTTGTTTAATACAATATACAAGCGAAGACTAAATATAAATAATATATACTTACAATTATTTATATATAAAGGCTGAGTAGCTTTTGGTTCTTTGGTCATCAAAAGTATACCAAACCTTGCATGATTACAATCATCAGTAGTATAAAATACATAGTATAAAATAAAAGGGAAATTATAAGTCTAGCCACAAAATTATTTACTGGACACGTGATTAAACTTCAAATTTTATAACTAAGCAACGGGAAAACGACATAGCCTCTAATAAATTAATTCTTCTTTTTTACAACGCCCACAAAATATTCTATAGAATAGCTTTTACAGAAAGCATCATTTATTATAACTTAGCATGTAAAATAATGCATCATATTGTTTTATCGTGAAAATAGCCACTGCATTATATGCGCAAATACGCGAGACGACAGCGACCGGTCATTTGCACCAATCAGAGAGCGCCATTCGATTCATGGGTTTTTTTTATTACCACCCAGAATGACGGTGAGGGCAGAAAGGTGGTTAGGTTAGTTTTTTTTTTATGACCACCTAGAACGACTGTGAGGGCAGAAAGGTGGTTAGCTTAGTTTTTTATGACCACCCAGAACGACGGTGAGGGCAGAAAGGTGGTTAGGTTAGTTTTTTTATGACCACCTAGAATGAGTGTGAGGGCAGAATCGTAGTTAGGTTAGTTTTTTATGACTACCCAAGTCGACTGTAAGGGCAGAAAGGTGGTTAGGTTTTCTTTATGACCACCTAGAACGACTGTGGGGGCAGAAAATTGGTTAGCTTAGTTTTTTTTAAGACCACCTAGAACGGCGGTGAGGGTAGAAAGATGGTTAGCTTATTTTTATTTTTATGACCACCCAGAACGACTGTGAGGGCAAAAACGTGGTTAAGTTAGTTTTTTTATGACTACCCAAATCGACTGTAAGGGCAGAAAGGTGGCTAGGTTCTTTATCCCAGAACGACTGTGAGGGCAGAAAGGTGGTTAGGTTAGTTTTTTTTTATGACCACCCAGAACGACTGTGCGGGCAGAAAGGTGGTAGGTTCAAGTTAGTTTCTTTTTTATGACCACCCAGAACGACTGTGAGGGCAGAAAGGTGGTAGGTTCAAGTTAGTTTCTTTTTTATGACCACCCAGAACGATTGTGACAGGTGGAATCAAAGAACTTCGCATTGCTATATCTCTCGTACTTTTCACTTCCGCTGGGGGGGGGGGGGGGGGGGGAATATTGGAAGGGCTTTACTGCCACGTTCCTGATTTTTCAAAAATAAAGTCATCTATATTTAGTGACCAATATACCGACTATTTGATGACATTTTTAACTAAATTTTGACTATCAATTACTAAGGGATAAGTTAATAAGTTAGAAGCTAAATATGAATAATTACATTTTTTGTAGTCATTTATTAGTATTTTAGAAGTTTACTGTTAGAATGCATGCTACAAATTTAGAAGCTAAAAAATAATCATTATGCTGAGTTGTATTTAGAGTGGTTTACATAGAAGATAACTAGTGGCTTTAAATTACTAAGTCAGCCAATTATGGCTGACTTAGTAATTTAGAAGGCAACATACATTTTTGGGGCCAATAATGATATTAAAAAGAAGCCTGTTTAATTAGTACCCAAAACAAGGTCGCTTTCTCTGTCCCTATATCGCTGTGTATGCTTAAATCTTTGAAACTGCGCAATGGATTTTGATGCGGTTTTTAGGGTTCCATAGCCAAATGGAAAAAAACGGAACCCTTATAGATTCGTCATGTCTGTCTGTCCGTCTGTTCGTCTGTCCGTCCGTATGTCACAGCCATTTTTTCCGAAACTATAAGAAACTGTTGAAACTTGGTAGGTAGATGTATTCTGTGAACCGCATTAAGATTTTGATGCAATTTTTTTTTCAACAAACACATTTTTTTGGGGTATCTATGGTCTTCAAAAATGATATCGAGGTTTCTAAAATATTTTTTTCTAAACCGAATAGTTTGGGTAACAGACGCTTCCAAAATGGAAAAAAATTGGGTTTTAGAAGGTACAGGGGGGGCCCTGTAACTTCTAAAATAAGAAAATGAACATATGATGTACCTACATTACTACAAAAACTACCAACGAAAATTATTTTGAACGAGATTTAGTACCTACGTAGTTTTTTTAATACCTCGTAAATCGTAAACCACTTATTACCAAGTAATCTTTCATACAAATTACTTAAATATACTTAATTACTTATTATACTTAAATCCTTTAATTTCATAAATGAATGGTAGGGACCCCTTTGTGCGTGCGTCTACAGAAAACTGCGATGATAGGTATATGTCCTTCTCTTGTGGATATCATACATACAATAAAATTTGGTCATTTACTTTACATACATACATTACATTTACAACAAATAATTACTGAAATGAAATGAAATCTTTTTTTTTATGATTATAAACTAGCGCTTGACCGCAATCCCGCCTGATGGTAAGCAGTGATGCGATCGTTGATGGTAAAGCGCGTTAGTTTATTGAGAGCCTATTCACTCAGAAAAACTGAGGGAATAGGAAGGAAGATGGCAGTTGAGCGAGGTGATGCAATGTTAAACCCAACAACACGACCAACGATACTACGCCAAAGGGAGATTGATCTGAAGACCCTCCACGACCAAACTCCCAACACAACAACATTAGGCGCATCGTACCCGGCACGCATCGCAACACAACTGCTCAGACCCGTCCTCCGTACGGCTTCACCAGACATCATGCCGGAACTGACTACCTCTGAGAAGAAATAGCCGAAACAAACTCAGGGATCATCGTCTTTTTTCAAGTCCAGACATTAAAAATGAAAATGTTTACAATAATTTACCTTATAATTACGCATATTGCTTAATAACAACGCTTAACAGAGCGAACAGCTCAGTCCCAAGCTTTTTTGTCTTCTAAATAATCTGTGATTTTATAATACCCCTTTTTGCAAAGGTTGGCCTTTATATACTTTTTAAATCGTTTAATGGGTAAGTTTCGAATGTCCATGGGAAGCTTGTTGTAAAAGTGTATACATTGACCCATGAACGAGTTGCCTACTCTGTGGAGACGAGTGTGATGTACAGCAAGATTGTGTTTGTTCCTGGTATTTATATTATGAATATCGCTTATTTTCTTAAAATCCGACATATTTTTATGTACATACATAAGATTTTCAAATATATACTGTGAAGGTACAGTCGGAATGTCCACCTCTCTGAATTTTTCTCTAAGAGATTCGACTTTTAAATTAAATACCTTAAATACATTTTTGATTTATTACAGATCTACAGTATGTTACGAAAACCCTGTCCGACCCATAACGATAATAAAGGTTAGGTAAACAAATGACCAAATAAAATATAAATTTTACATAATCATCATAGTAGCAATACTAATCAATTTTGAAACAATCTTTTTTTTCCGCGAATTTCCCCAAAAATAGGAATTTTAAAAAAAATGACAACACCTTTTTAGGCGGTATACCTGTCGGCTTTCCTTTCATTCTTTTGTTAGATTTTTTATTTCTTTGGCGGCGTGGCGCGTGAGCGTTGTCGGCGACGTAAAAGAAATAATTAGAGATGTACTATTTTTTGCGTAATAACATTTTTTTTTGTATCGCTATTAATCGAAATTTGTGTCTGGTTGAATAATCATTTGTTGTAAAAACACAGATTACCCAATGGTAAAAGTACTTTTGTTTGATTATCGATTAATTACTAATAATATTATTATAACACAAGTATTAGTAAACAGAGACGAGAAGGCCTTATGAAACACAATTTTAGTAAAATTTTACAAATATTTTAATAGTCAATATCATCGATATTGAGACAGAAACTGAAATTAAACCTTTGGCATGGTTTTCATTTACAGCAGTGTACATAACTAATTTGAGTTCTGTAAAAGTTCTAAACAATTCCATGCGATGTTGAATCGAGAATGATAATTGAAACTATTATACTAAATCGGTATCGATTGAAAAATCAATATTTTGATTACTTACACATCTCTATTTGCTCAAAGCATGCCGCGAGGCCAGCCGCGTAGGTGCCTATTTTATAAAATAAAAATCATTTTTACTTTAAATTATCAGTTGCGCATAAACATTGCTTCCGTGTAGCTGTAGACTATTCGTGTATTGTGATCATGTCGTTTTCTAACGTAATGTAAAGTGCTGATGGAAGGTAGTAGGTCTGCAATTAGTTGTGTTGTGATCAGGTGTTGGACAGCTGCTTATTGATTCATGTGGTGACACGACGGTGTACCACCATATTTTTGTCGACCTGTACCGGGCTGTACGTGAGTACCTCCATTATCAGTTCGGCGAGCAGTGGATTGGTAGGGGTGGACTAACTTTGTGAAACACCGTGCTAATCTTGTGCGAAGGTGCCAGGCCTGTATAGTTCTTAGTGAACGAAATATGGAACAACATCTCCGCCACAGCCATTGTGCTCATCGAATGAAATGATACATTCAGAGAGTCAGACGACCTTCGCACTTAAAAAAAGTTCTTTTCACGAGCTGCCTAAATATCATTGTTTCTTTCGAGAGTCGATAAACATGGATAAACTACCTATACCTACATGCATGAGGTCAACTGAGGTCATGACCTGTACCTGTGTTGCCATGAAATTACCCATTTATTTTATTTAAATTATTTATTTTTAAGGGGGTATTTTTTTTTAGTTTAGCCAGGTTATGTAGGCATTAGTAGAATCAGTTATCGATACCTAACAATACCTTCACGGGTCGGACAGGGTTTTCGTAACATACTGTATATAGCCCTTTACAGTATATGATTTAAGCAATTATTTTAGAAGATATTACAGATTTAAAAATTGAGGAACGTAGCGATTGTGGCGATCCTATAAAGGTATTATTAACGTATGTGCATACGTAACGTACTATTTTGGGACAAGTTCCTTTAGCTTCGGGAAAGTCATTATATATAGCCCACCATTTTATCAAAATTATATAGTAAATAATTGCGTCCAGTCTTGAATTGTCTTCTAAGGAATCGAATTGTTTCAGAACCATGACAGTCAAAAAGGACACTCTCTTTGCTTCTGGGTCAGGGTTGCGAGTTGGTTAAACAAGAAACCGTGGCCCTGGCCGTCGCACAGGCAAGTGAAGAAACACGGGTGGGTTTTAGTCAGTAAAAGTCTGACACGCCCTTCCACTCCGCCCAGAGCAGGAGAAGTCGTCAGATTTCCCATCCCAAAGGAAAAGAAATACCTGTCAAATTTCGTCAATGTCGCTCCTGACGTAAACTGGCGATTTTTTGTCGCCTTGTATATAATCGCGTCTAAACTATCTATAGAGTATCTTAATTTGACAGGATTATACTAAAATGTTATCGTATATCCTTATCTTAACGTAATGGAAAGAAAAAGACGAACTTAGCTGTTTCGGATTTCGCTACAAAAAATAACCTTGTAATTAAGCTATTCTTGCAAAATTATTCCTAAGCCATCAAATATTACAAATTGAACAATGTAAATTCAATTTTCCACTCCGGAGTGTCTTTTGCAGGTCCAAAATCCCTCAAGAGCTATCCTCCGCTGGGGGAGGGGAGGGGTGTGCCGGAATCTAAACGGTTAAAAACCACCTTCGCCTTCGTCATCTATCATTCCGGGGGATCGGCAGGTAATTGTATAATACACTATCAGTAGCAATGGATTTGATTCCGACAGTTCTACGATATTTATTGCGTTATTTACGTTATTGAGCAGATACATTTACGAACATATGGAGCAATGGAATAGCAATATGCTTCGAAATGATTCCAACTGATAGTAATAGTGTGTTACGCAATTAGGGTGCTGGTCCTCTCAATTGTACAGTTGTACAGATGTACAGTTGTACAGCACCCCGGCAGGCCTCAACCTGTCGTCGCGGGTTCGACAGGTTTCTACTCACGTGAACACCCCTCAGCGGCCGCTCTCCACCACCACTCATGCCACCGGTACAGTGACGCGAGGACATTCGCGGGGATCCAGCCAGTAGGCAAGCCACCTCATAGGAGATCGGGCGATACCACTAATGCCTCTGATGGCCATCGTTCTCTGCGGTTTCCACAGTACAGAGATACCTACTGCCGCCAAGACCTTTAACCTTAATTTTATTTTTTAGTCCGTAATGGAAAGTGCTCATGCATGTCCGCCGCCCTGGGGTGGGCGACAAGTTCTGTCAGACTCCTACTGACTAAAAACCACCACGGTGTCTCTTCTGTCACCTGCGCGCGTGGGGCCGCGGGATTCTATATTCTTCCACGGCCCCACACTCTCGTGCTGGTTGGTCTGTCCGGTCCTCGTCTCCTGCACGGGATAGTGGGGTGTTACACTACCCCGTGCGTCGCCCCTGAGGCGCACGCCGACACTCGCGCGCTTCTGCCTCGGGATCCGTCAAATAGGGGGCGGGGACTTCCCCATGTACTTCGCCCCTGGACCTATTCATGGGGGCCGGAAAAGGGCGTCGTCCGCTTTTTTCCTGCGCCCGGTGCGTCTTCTACGGCCCGGGAAGGGAGCTAAGGTCTCCCTGTCCCGTTCCGCAGCTTCCTTGTGCATACATGCCTAACCTAACCTAACCTATACATGGTAATATAAAAAACGCATGCTTACGTGGTTAGATATAACTGCTCTATAATACACACATCAAAAGTGTCTAGGGATCAAGCATTTTTATGCGGATTTCTTGAGATTGAGATGTGGCTTTGTAATAAATTTATGATTTTATAAATTTATATGGATCCTTTTTGGTGCATTTCATAATTTGAATCAGGAACTGTGAATCAAATTCGAGTAAAAGATGAAAATCAGCTGTCAATATTTTCCCTATAAAAACATACAACGCATTGAAGACATTATTAGTGCTACTGTTTCCCTACTACTGATTAAAACCAACGTTATTATGGAGCGGCGACGACATTTAAGCAGGGAAGAAATGCTCAGAGCCGTGGGAATGATAGAAGCTGGTTCCCGGCAACGTACTGTGGCTTTAGCTCTGAATACAAGTCAGAGTGTTATCAGTCGACTTTGGACACGTTACCGAAGCACTGGTACCGTGGCTAAGCGCCATGGAGGACGGTATCGCTGCACCACACGGAGACAAGACCGATACATTCAAATCTTAACTCGAAGAGCTCCAACAATAACCGCCATGATGTTAGCCGTGAGGCTTCATCACTCTTCAGGGAACTTAATTAGCGACCAAACAGTCAGAAACCGCTTGCATGAAGTGAACCTTCATTCCCGAAGACCGCTACGGGTACCACCTATAGCAATGCACAATCGTAGGATTCGATATCAATGGGCTCTTGAACACAGAAATTGGGCAGAAGAACAATGGCGTTTCGTGTGCTTTTCTGATGAGTCTCGTTTTGGTATGAGACCGGATTTTACAAGACGTATACGACACTGGAGAACCCCTGGACGCCAACAGCGATTAAAATCCTGCCAGGAAGTCCATACTTATAGTGGTGGAACCATCATGGTATGGGCGGGTATTTGGATTGGCGGAAGAACTGAGTTGATTTGGATCAGAGGCAACCTCAACGCTCAAATTTATGCTGAGACGATTGTATCAGACGTCATCGTTCCTCTACAAGTGCAAATCGGTCCCTTATTTCAGTTAATGCATGATAATGCACGACCGCACACCGCAAGAGTTGTAAGACAGACTCTCGCCGCGGCTAACATCAATGTCCTGCCCTGGCCTGCTCAGTCGCCAGACTTGAACCCGATTGAGCATGCATGGGATATGCCACAGAGAAGAGCTCTGCCGAATATGGAGGGTATCCAGTCGCAAGAAGACCTTTTTTTGTTGTTGCAACGAACATGGGCGGCCATTCCACAGCGTGATTTGGATGAACTCATTTTGAGTATGCCAAACCGATGTTCTTGTGTTGTTAGTGTTCGCGGTAGAAACACGGATTATTAATTGTTTAAGTTACCCAATAAAATTTTAGAGAAAACTGTTATTTCAGTCTTTTTTTCGAACTTTTGTGTTAGTGGTTCAAATGTCAAATATCCCTTTATTAGGAAAATGGCAAATTTCTTTATTAATGCAAAGGTGACTTGGTTTATCGTTACTGTGACAAACGAAAACACTTTATTTGATGAATCCTTAAAGAAAATTTTAATTAATATCAATCAGGAGAAAAGTTATTGCAAAAATATATGTTGATCCCTAGACACTTTTGATGTGTGTAGATACGATTATTACCGAAGAGCATTGGTTTTCCTCGGAGATCCGCATCAGAAAGTTTGCCTGTTTTAATATTTCCCCGCTATCTGTAACTACAAAATATCTATATGGCGAAAGGTGGAAGTACCAATAACAGTAATACAACCAACCAGGGCCTCACAAGTCACACTTTTATACATATGACTCGAGCTACTGAACTGAAAGTAAACGTTAGCTTCCATTCGCATTAACATAACATTGTTGATCTTTATTCGTGAAGATCAACGAAGAGCTCGTCGTGCTCTACACGGGTATGTTATACTGTTACCTAGACAAATTCATAATTGACGACCATCATTGTCTTACTTCACGTAGGATCTTTGTACACACCAGGCTATTATCTAAGCGCGCAATAGAGCGCAGGCCAAGTTCCAGTAACAGGCCACGCGCATGCCGTGCACTATTTACACGAACCGTTTCGACCCACTTTTGACCCCTCTGTAGCTCAGTGCATTTTGCAAGTATGGAGACAAAATTGTACCTGCGTAATTATATACTAAAAGTAGTATGAGTATTAAAGCAGTATGCCAGCTTAAGTAATTCCTGAAATATGACCCGGTGAAACTAGCTAATTTTAGCACTGAGTGACTCACTCACTGACCGGCAATCAATACCTTTAGGCAATTTCCAATTGTCCTAGCGTTATGAAATTTAGCACACATGTCGTGCGTTATAAGTAGATTAAAAAAAAAAAAAAAAATAGAAATCAGTCAAACTTGAATTAGCTTAATCGCATATCGAATTTTTAATAAAAATATTTATGAACCAGTGATACAATGATAATACTTTGAAGAGGGGAGGGGGGAGAAGAGGGGGTGGGGTATAAAATATTGGCATGTATACATAATGAATACCCTACAAAAAATGCTCTAAAACGTAAAATGACTTCTAATGGATATTCAGCGGAATAAAATAATAGCTGGAAAAAAATACGGTGATGATGAGTGTGTGAAGCAAACACGACGCAGGTCTATGGAATAAATCCACAAATGTGTTGCCATAACACCAACTTAAGAAAAATTAATGTGTACCTACTGCATGATAAATTCAAATTTCCAATAAATACATCCGGTTTATTCTCTCGCTCTTCAGTTTACTATATTAGTTTGAACAGGTATTGCAGCTTGAAAATTGAATCATAAGTATACAACAGTCACTAACAGTTATTAATGGACAGTAACAAGAACACAAAACTCAAGAGTATAACAGTGTCAGATTCTAGGCAGCCCATTCGTGTGATCCCATGATATTTTTTTGTTAATTTACAAAATGTATGTATATCTTTTCCTTTCTCTTACTTCTTTCTCCTCTTTTTTATTTTGTATATGTAGGCTACAACAGAAGCCAGAATTCAGAATAAAAAACACACATTCGAACTGACAGCTGATATGTGTACCTATCCTCAATTTTTATACGTTAAAAATAGCTATATTTCAAATAAAAATTGTGTAAATAGAGTTATCAAGAGGCGTCTCTTCTTATTTTTATCTCGTGGTCGATTCTGAACTTTTTAGAAAGACGTTTGTGGTAATTCAAAAGTGCTAGAAATGGCTGTGTACAGTCCCATGTCTGCCAATCTTCATCAAACTGTTCTGAGCTGTTTGTGTGTATTTTTAACGGTATTATTAAATGCGGGCGTACGTTTATCGATTTAGCTGCTAGGTACGGCCCCGTATAAATTTCATATTTTTTTTACTAACTTCTTAGTTTTCCGTACATCTGTAAGTAAATACGGTTATGCGTATTGTATAGACTTTTTCATTTGAATTTTTATACTAATAGATATCCGAAATACCTCTTACACAGACTTGACAGAGGTTTACGACGTGGTATTTTGACAAAATGTACCTAATATTTCATATAACGGCCTTTAGATTAAACTCCTCATGTGAAAATAATGAACAGCATGCCCGGCGCGCTGGTATCTTAGAAAGAAAGGGATCACCACACCTTTATTAATTTTAAACACAAAATACAACATTATTATTAAAAAATATATAATAAATGTTTACCGTTATTGCTTACAGAGTAGGTACTGTTTAGACTTCAACATCTGCCTTTATCAATGCTTTATTCGGAAGAAGATGTTTCAGAAATGTATGGAGCCTGGGCCAGCACATTGTACACTTAATGCTAGGTATAGTTAACTGTTTTTAATGTTAATTTCCTATATTTTGCCTTAGTTTTGTAGCGGTACCTACAAACCATTAAATTTATTTAATAAACACCATTAAATAAACACCATCAACTCAAATCAACACTCGACACGAATACCACGGAAAAACAGAACTGTCAAAGTCGCCAATCAAACGTTATAACCACTGTCATGTCAACTCACAAAAATATGTTTCAAATAATTATTTATATTATATACTTGTATTTATTTTTTCCTTTTTATCTATAATTCCATATAGCGTATTGGTGGCCTAAAATGAAACATCTCCTTTGATATCAAAATTGATAGAAGCTACACCCTGCACATAAATTTTTAGGATACTGAGGATACAGGATAAGCTCTGAGCAATTTGCAAACTTCGCCGTTAAAAGCGAGTTTAAAATTTTCTTGCTGCATCGTTTACAAGACCACTGCGCAAATACTGATAGCACAGCGTTACATTATGGTGATGTACTTCTGTTGTGTACGCAAACTTTACGAAGTGGTCACTGTATCAAACTTTACAAAGTAGCTACTGTACCAAACATTACAAAGTGGCCACTGTAGAAAAGTTTACAAAGTCGCCAATGTACGCAAACTTTACAAAGTGGCCAATGTTCCAAACTTCACTAAATTGCCAATATACCAAACTTTACAAAGTGACCAATGTACCAAACTTTACAAGTGGTCAATGTACCAAACTTTACAAGTGGTCAATGTACCAAACTTTACAAGTGGTCAATGTACCAAGCTTTACTAAATAGCCAATATACCAAACTTTACAAAGTGACCAATGTACCAAACTTTACAAGTGGTCAATGTACCAAACTTTACAAGTGGTCAATGTACCAAACTTTACAAAGTGGCCAATGTTCCAAACTTTATAAAGTGTCCAATGTACCAAACTTTACAAAGTGGCAAATGTACCAAACTTTACAAAGTGGCCAATGTACCAAACTTTACAAAGTGGTCAATGTACCAAACTTTACAAAGTGGTCACTGTAACGAAGATAAACACGTTGATAATAGAAAATACAACAATACAATGACATCACTTTCTCGTTGTTGACGCCTGATAAAACATATAATATAAAATGGTTCTTACCTTTGGCCCAACGACCACTTTGACCTTATGCATGAGAATTATCCGTCTGTATGACTAAAAATGGTTTAGTTCGTTAGATATCCAAATTAGGTATCTAACGAACACATTAGATCATTTTACGTTGCCATATGTTAACGGGCTTTAGAAATTAGAAGTTTCTAAATTATATTGTGTTTTCTAGCAGCTCCAGATATTCTTGGAGATATTTTTATTCTGTTTGTTTTAGTTTTATAATAAAATAAATAACTCTGCTGATTTTTTTCAACTTAAATTCAACATATTCCCTCAATCGCTGTTAAACTACAGACAAATGAATACTCAATAAAAATAATGTACCTACTTATTAGAGGTTATCTCATTTTTCGCCTATAGGCGTAGCAAGAAATAAAGCTAACAATGGCGTTGGTATGTTAGATAGTAATGGGTATCTGATACAGTTGCGTTTCAGAGTATTGAGTTTCAGAAAGTTTTGATTAAAAAAAAAGCTTCTGGAGAAGGTCTTTATGTTTGAGGGTTTCTTATGGTGGCAACGACCACTGGAGTAGCAACTGATGTAATGTAGGTACATATAATAATATATAAATATTAAATAAAAAACTGTATAATTCTATTATTATTATTGTAACTTACAGCTAATCGCTAAGCGTTTCCTTGGAATTTAGTTTCAAGGAGAGCTTAATAAAACTCGACTGAAACAGATGCTTTCGCAACAATAACATTTCGCGATTGAACGCTCGCGGCCGCTGCTATGAATCTCACACTTATTTATAAAGCCATGGTAATACACGCTATTTATAAACGAGCAGGCAACAAAACTTGGTGAACTTAAGAATAATGTAATACTTACAAACTGCGAGTGTCGCCCGGCGGCTTCGGGACGGTCAACAGGTCTTGGTGCAAGCACGCAACTTTGTTTCGGAAGCATTGACATTTAGAAGGGCAGTTTTTGGATAAAGTAAAGTTTAAAAAGTTGAAGAACAGAAAAAACTTAAAAAAAATTATAGGTCTCATAGTTGAAAATTAAAGTTGAAAAGTGAGTAATGTTTGTCGCGGTCTAGTGTGACGCCGAGCGAGCGAGCGGCTGGATGCGAGTGCAGCGTGCACACGTCGACTGGCGGACAGGCGGAGTGTCGGCGGCCGGCGTCTGACTGTGGCCTGTGCGTGGTTACGGATCGGGCGCGGTGACTGGTGACGGCAGCCAGCAGGCACGAACAACGCGCCGCGCGGATTGCGTTTCGCGAACAAATAAGCGATGCGCTTGGACGGCCGGGACGCCCGGAACACATGTTCAACAAAAGGGATTACAACATTTGTGTAGTTTATTAAATGATTTATTTACCATACATACACACATACTTATGTTCATACTTACACAGGTTTTATTACCATAACGAATTTCAAAGATCAGTTCTTTTTTAGGGTTCCGTAGTCAACTAGGAACAGGATGATCTCAATGACCGTCAAGACTAGACAGCTAAATTTTGGTACCAATAGGTATGTATGTATTTTAATCATGCCGACAAAATGATTAAATAAAAACTGGAAAGGAATGTTTTTTTAATTTCTGTACTTACGTGTGATATATTGTTGGAGAGTCTTAAAAACTGAATAGGGCTTTACAAAAATCATTTTTTGATAATATTAATAGTTTCGGAAGTAATCGCTCCGAAAGTAAAAAAAAACGTCCCTCTAACTTTGAACCATAAATTGTAAAATCTGAAAATAATCTACAAAACAGAATAACTTTATAAAACATTTCTAGGAAAATTATTTAGAACTTGATGGGTTGAACAGTTAAAAAATACCAAAGGTGATCTGAAATACTTAAGTTTGTAAATTAACCATATATGCGTGCATTTTTATATTATTTCACATATTTTAATATCCTTATATTCTTTCAAATAAAAAAGAATTATTAAAATCGGTTCAGGCGATCCAAAATTAGAACCGAAAACCGACATACATAACCCGTCTAATTTGTATAAATTAGTAATCCAATTTCCTGACTTCCTGAGCGATGGCGTTGTACTTCGCGGTTTTAAGATTTCTTCTAATTTAATGGTGTCAGGATGGGTATGAGTTAAGGAATAATTGGAAGTAACAATAACTCTTTCTTTAGTTATCACCGTTTTTAGTAGACCCGTTTTTAGTAGGCCCGTTTTTAGTAGACCCGTTTTTATTAAGCCCGTTTTTAATAGGCCCGTTTTTAGTAGACCCGTTTTTAGTAGGCCCATTTTTAGTAGGCCCGTTTTTAGTTTTCTATACTTAGTATGTCAACTTAATGTACACATAACCTATTTTTACTCTTATTTAACTTTTAAGTGGGCTCACTTTTGTGACGGATGGGAAACTACGGAAATACATTGAGCGTGTACCGATATACTCTTGGCCGGTTTTTTCATTTATGTTGTTGACCTCGAATGTCCATCATTTCGAATAATGATTTGGACAAAATATAACAAAACTTCAATAACAGACGAAATGAAAATACAAGTTAAATACCAAAAAAAGAAAATAATTCCAATGTATTTATAGCTTATTATGAAAACTGAATATAAAATTTATGTAAAACTTTCAGCGTATTAAATTTTGCTGCTGACTTTACCAACGTTCTTTAAAACTTAGTATCAGCAGTATGATTCTGAGTCCATATCAACGTGAGGTAAGGGAATCGTGGAGTGACCTGTCATTCAAACTAATGTTAAGGGATTGACACTATTGACAGCTCACTGTTAGCTCGTGTCACTTTACCTAAGTTTCCTTTGGTGATATTTTTTTGGTGATATTTGTACTGAATCGATCGGCTGTACCCTAAGTTTGTACAGTCAACACTCGCTTGCGTTTCCGTAAATATCAGTGATAATACACAGGTGGAGTTGATATACAAAAAACAATGGAGGACAATAGAATAATTCCTCTCCTATTTTTCTGATTTATTAATTAACACTTCAAAACTCTCTACGGGGTCCTGAGGACCCAGTTCCTTGTATATTGTTGAGTTGCTTAAAAATTACGAAGTTTGCGACATTGCCGTTCCCTAACCTTTCGACCACAGTATAAGGTGGTAGATTATCTTAGCTGTCAGTTAGGGCGCTGCGTGTGTGTGCTATGGACGAGAAAGGTGAGTATAGTATGGTACGGGACCCGGTAGCGACTAAATACGTTGTTAGTGTTTTTTCTTTTAGTAATTTCTGTTTGTTTACTGCTTTTACTATCTTATTTTGTAGAAAATGGCAGCCAACCAGTCTTTCAGACCTCAGGAAATAGAAGAACACCTATCAGCCTGTCGTTCAAATACTTATTATACTTTTAATAGCGAAATATACGCCGGTAAACAAAACGACGGACTATATGATACCAGGTCAGCAACTCTAAAAATAATGTGGTAAAAAGTCTGGTGGAACTGAGAAAAGGTTCTAATAGAAATGTTGTCATGGATAATTGATTTATGAGCGTTCCATTGATGGCAGAATTATTGATTGAATAACCTGACTTGCTTAGAAACTCTGAAGAAAAATAAAAGAGAGATACCTCTAGTGTTTACACAGTCAAGAGGAAGAGTCACACAGTCCTACTTTGATTTTCGAAATGATACCATGCACCAGCATCCAACATCTTATTTTGTACAAACATGGCAGCCATACCAGCTGTGCAACCAATTAAAACATCCAACGCATCCCTACAAACAAATGGACGAAAAGTATGATGCGGTCTATGTAACTGGAAGAAAATAAGACATTCATGGTATTTTTGCATAAAATGTAATGCCGGGTTTTTGGAGAACATATGAAACAGATTTGTGTAAACTATTAAAGCTTAGATTGATGAAGAAATATATGATTACAGAATTTATTACTGTTAGTTTAAGTCAAGTCATAACATGATGCCAAAATTCCTTATATTTTTGTACTGACTATTAGATTAAATAAAATAAAAAAATATTCATTTTTTATTCAGTTTTTGTTTAAATTTTGCACGTTTTTATGATGTCAAAAGATACCAACCACTTCATTGAAACTATTTTGAAATATTCGCGTAATTTTGTCCGGGTCCACTGGACCCGGTAGCGAGTGATTAAGTTGCAATTTCAAGCGCGGGTCCCAGTGTTAATTACGGTCTGTATTATATCCAAATTAAAACAAATAATTAGTTATAATCACTGTTCATTTGCAATCATAATTGCAATATACGTACCTCTTTATTCATAAACTTTGCTTAAAGTTAAATACTGATTAGTGAATGTTTCAACATACATTTTTGACGTTTGCACATCAGTTAACTTTAATCACCGTTTATAGATAAACACCATAGTGTTTAATCACCGTTTATAGATAAACACCATAGTGTTTAATCACCGTTTATAGATAAACACCATAGTGGGTTTAAGGGGTTTATTCATAAGCGATGATTAAAGTTAAGTGACGTGCAAACGTCAATAAAGGATCATTAAATATTCGCTAATCACTAGTTAACTTTATAAATAGAAGGGATGGTGTAAGTATATTGTTACTAGAATTGATAAAATAACTTAAATACATAAGTCAAATATAATTTAATCAGTTTTTAGGTGCAATTTCAACTGCACGTAGACGCAGACCGATTAAACCCGGGATTACTCAGGGATTACTGAAATGTATGCGCCATAGAGACAATTTATATAAAAAGCTTAAAACAGATCCGTCAAATGATATCCTCCTGGTATGCTACAAAAAGTATCGTAATTTTTGGGCAAATCTGCTTCGAAAAACGAAAACAAATTATGAAAGACTGAAATTTGAAAAATCAGGTTGAAATTTTAACTAGCTATGGTGTGTAATTATGGTGGTTGTTAATATAGGTCAACTGAAGTGATGATGATCATGCACATGATCTCATGGCGAATAATTGCGACTATTTCACAAAAGTAATATAGTATAAGACTCACCATCAATTTGGCTACGCCGTGGCTTTGTCGATTAACTAGTTTGGGTTTCGAAAAATCAATCTACAGCTGATGGTGTTCATAAACTGATTAATCACATAACGGTAAGATATAGTGCAACACGTGGTGTGCGACACGGTTTCGATTCCGATCTTAATATCTAAGCTAGAATGTCTAGGCATCCGAGATACCCAATTAGCAGCTTTTTAGGAGCTATCTTACAAATAGAACGCAGAGTGCCAAAATTGGATCCTACTGTAGCTTCAATTTAAATATAGCTTTTGGTGTGTTGCAGGGCAGTGTTTTTGGTATGTTTCTAATTTAGGTACATGAACGATCTGTGTAGCCTCCGCCTGGAAGGCGGTACAATATTTTCCTATGCGGACGATAACACACTTATATTTGCGTCGGACGACTGGGAAGAGGTATATCGCCTTGCTCAGAAGGGTTTCGATACAATCAATAAATGACTTATGAATAATTTTCTTGCCCTGAATATATCGAATAGGAAAATATAAAGTTTATCGATTCGAAAATCAAAAGTGTCAATTACAAACTCGCTAAACGTTGTTGCCTAATTGACAGTCTAACGGTAGTAGCGACGGCAGTGACAATCATGATCACTGCAACATGCAAGAGTCACATCAATAAAGTATCTTAACTTAGTGATTGATTCCAACCTTACATTCAAAAAGTACATTGTACATCTATCAAATGGAGTGCGCAAGCTAATGTACATTTTCAAGCAACTTTTTTTGCGGGGTGGAAATCCTCATAGGATATCCGCCGCCCTGGGGTGGGCGACGGGGTCTGTTAGACTTTTACTGACTAAAACCACCCCGGTGTCTCTTCTATCACGAGCGCGCGTGGGGCCGTGGGAGTCTAAATTCTTCCACGACCCCACACCCTCGTGCTGGCCCGGTTTGTCCGGGCCTCGTCTCCTGCACGTTGGGGTGTTATACTACCCCGTGCATCGCCTCAGAGGCGCGCGCCGACACTCGCGCGTGCCTCCACGTCGGGGTCCATCGAATAGGGAGCGGGGACTTCCCCATGTCCCTCGCCCTTGGACCCGTTCATGGGGGGCGGAAGAGGGCGTTATCCGTCCTTCTTCGGCGCCCGGTGCGTCTTCTGCGGCCCGGGAAGGGAGTTGAGATCTTCCTCTCCCGTTCCGCAGCTTCCTTCCGCGACATCACGTCCTCGCAGAAGGACACCACTACGTCCCACGACTCTGCGCTATCGACCATCCTCCGCACTACTGCCGGCAGCGTCAGGTCGCCTCCTACTTCATTTGTGAGGACACGGCGCTGCTCCTCCCAAGCTACACACTCGGAGAGCGTATGCTGAGCACAGCATACGCTCTCCGAGTGTGTAGCTTACAAACACAGAAGCAGCAGAACACAGCAGTGTTCTCCCCGCATTGGACACAGTGGTGGCACCGAGCGTCCGGCTCCCTGCCTGAGCAACGCAGGTATTTGTCGAAGCTACCGTGCCCCGATAGTACCTGCGTCACCCTGAACGACAGGAAACCGTGCCTTCTCCCGAGCCAGTCGTCGAGTACTGGCTGGATCGCCTCGACGGTAGTGAGGCCGGCGGTAGGGCGCATAAACCTCTGCCGCCACTCCGCCACTAGGACCTGACGGAGCTCCTCTCGGCGCAGCACGATTTGCTGCTGCGCCGGACTGGAGCCCCGTGTCCGCTCTTCCTTGCGCCATCGGTACAATGACGCGAGTACTTTCGCCTCTAGCAACTACGCCAATCAGCAGATACCGTCATCATGAAAATAACCTATTGGGTTCTGTGTCAGTCAATACCCAACTAACATTTTTGTCATATAATCAAACATTTATATGACCTTGAGTCTTATTAAAGTTGTTTTACAGTATTTTTGTTAACTCTTAGTCGTGTACTGGTGCATTATGTGTCCGATAGTCATATACGCTTTTCGTTGTATAATAATGTCGTATAGACGTAAAACACTGCCATATTATATTAACGTGATATGTTATAGAATTTGTTCAAATAAGCACACCTTTAAATGACAATAACACAACTTTACATTGGATAAAAGTCATATTGTGAGCCATTACTTTGTTTGTTCTTACATGACATGTAGTCAAATCGCCGACGTAAATATGACTACTATGCGACTTTACAGGACCATATGTGACAATTACACGACACTCTTAGCGCCTTAAGTTGAATAAAATGGGCACTAATGCCGTCGAGTAAACGTCCTTATAACGTTTATACGATTATGGTCGCCAACAAAACGTCTACTCGAATTCCTAAATGTTAGTTAGGTATTGGTTTATCGTATCTCGTCCTGGGGCGGGGCAGCGAAATCTCACTATATTAATTTAGAACGTGCACAGAGAGTGATTCTTAAGGTGTGTTGTTTGTAGCCAAGTCTTTTCCCCATAATCAAGCTCTATGAATATTGTCAATATGATGATTCCCACCCAAAACAAAAAAAGGTCTTTTTGTTTTGGGTGGGACTCATCAAATGACTTGTCTCGCTCTTGGCGGATCGGAAGTAAGATTATAAACTAGTGCTTGGCCGCAATTCCGCCTGATGGTAAGCAGTGATGCAATCATTGATGGTAAAGCGCGCTAGATTATTAGGAGCCTATTCAGTCTAGCCTTGAAGACACTAACATAAATTGTAGTCAGACGGAAAGACCGACAGTGGCAAATTGTTCCAGTCCCTCGATGTAAAACGCTTCGTCTGGCTCGTAATGGTGTCAACAACTTTTTAATTTATATTAGAATATAAAAAAATTCTGATATGAAAGCAGTGGTGACCTAGTGTTATCGGCCGCGACTTAGTACTATGACTTATGAACCTACGACCTTCAGTAGGTTCCTAAATATACTACTATGTGCTTTGTGTAAATAATTACATCACAATCCACTCAAAACGGTGAATTGAAACATCGAGAGGAAACCACACAGTGACGGGATCCATAAAGACCGACCGCCTCTAGGGCAGCGGGTGGTTCGAATGAGATACCGGCACCCTGGCGCACGGGCAAGTCAACACGGGTGGGTTTTGATCAGTAAAAGTCCGTTCTTCCGCTCCGCCTATAGCGAGTCATTTGAAGATTTTCCATTCGAAAAAAGGGGATGGACAGTGTTAACACAGCTCACCTTAAGTTCACTCCACCCAATTTGATCACGGTGAGATTGTTAGAGAAACGACCCGCTGGTATCCTAGGCTAGAAAAAGTATACATTTTTCCAAAATCCAATACTGCAGCTTTAGTTGTCATTAACATTGAGCCCGAGACTCGTTTGAGTACTTTTTACTTTTCTTAATGGTATTGGATATAGCCATCCACACCCTCTTAAAAATAAAAGGATTCTATTTGTAAATCCTAGTTGTACTTATAAACAAGGTGTGTGCCAAATGTTATTCAAATCCGTTCAGTAGATAGAAGTAGTACTACTCGTAAATACACATACATACAATGTCTCATGTGTACAGTGTTAGTAGGATGTTGTTACAATGCACTTATACTGTTAATTCCGTGTCAGTACCTACCGTAGGTTTGCTTAAATACATAAGCATAACAAAATGTTTTAAGCTTTAGACAAAAGTTATTTGGTCGTAGTTTCAATAAGCCAGAGAGATGCTGTCGTACCTATGTACTTACGGCCGCTAGCGACTGCCGACTGACGGCGTACTGCACAACTAACTTTATGTGCTGTTATTTTACGAATCCCGTTTGAAAGTTAATTAGCTTGGGTTGTTTATTTATGTTTCAAAATTTCCATTTGGCACTAACTTTAGACCAACTACTTTGTTCGTCATATCTCACTGGGCCCTCACTTATCTCAAAGGCTTTCTTCTTCTAACTTAACCTTCTCTTACGTTTCGTGCAATCTCTAGCCGTAGCATGTTCACTATGAAAATGTCTAGAAGATCGTTACACCAGCACCACTTCATCCCGCGGGGTCTTTGTGTAACATGCTATCAGTACCTAGGTACTGATAGCGTTAGTCACGGCTTCCATTTTGTTAGTTAAGCTACATTTTTTTTTTTAATAATTATAAACTAGCGCTTGACCGCAATCCCGCCTGATGGTAAGCAGTGATGCGATCGTTGAGGGTAAAGCGCGCTAGTTTATTAAGAGCCTATTCACTCAGAAAAACTGAGCGAATAGGAAGGAAGACGGCAGTTGAGCGAGGTGATGCAATGTTAAACCCAACAACACGACCAACGATGCTGCGCCAAAGGGAGATTGATCTGAAGACCCTCCACGACCAAACTCCCAATACAACAACATAGGCGCATCGTACCCGGCACACATCGCAACACAACTGCTCAGACCCGTCCTCCGTACGGCTTCACCAGACATACTCGTACATTGAGTCATTAACGTTGCTAACAAAATTGATCATAATATAAAGCAATGGATTAGGTTGATAGATTCCTTTAATATGGTTCAGTGTGGGATTGACAGAGTGCTACGCAATTAGTGTGTTGGGTTCGGTGAAATAAAGTAGGTACTAGTATCTCTATTAGTGTTTTGGTTTCGATGAAATAAAGTAGGCACTGCTATCGCTATTATTTAGTGTGTTGGGTTCGGTGAAATATAGTTATAATAGCCTATTAGTGTATGTACAAAAGATATCATGAAGCCACAAAGTTATGAGCTTGCTATTCTAGATGGTTGTCCCAACAAAAATATAGTCAAAGCTCCGCACGGGCGGGCGAGCGCGGTGCGTTGTCCTCTGGCGTCAGCTGTTGCAAGCGCGCAAGTACTATGATCTATCGTAAGCTGCATAGCGCGCTCGGTAACCACACTGCAACAATTTCTAAATGTATTTGGGAAAAATATAACATGGTGTAAAAATGATTGGAATCGATTCAGTTGCGTATTCTGAACAAACTACACATATTCAGGTTTCGTATAAAGAAAACATAACTTTATAGGTATATATACAGTATGTTACGAAAACCCTGTCCGACCCGTGAAGGTGTTGTTAGGTATCGATAACTGATTCTACTAATGCATACAAAACCGGGCTTTACTTAAAAAAAAAATCCCCCTAAAAAAAATAAATATTATTTCGCAAAAGGAGGTAACTTATTAAATGTGCGTTGACCACCCTTCGCCTGCCGACCGCGGGGGGCGGGCGGCAGGACACGCGACACGTGGTCGCATCGCTATTCGCTCATAATAATACCGGTGTTGTCACTTTTTAAAAATTACCAAATTTCGGGGAAATTGGAATTAATTCGTTGGAAAAAAAGATTATTTCAAAATTCATTTGTATTGGTACTATGATGAATACGTAAAATTTTATATTATATTTGGTCATGTGTTTACCTAACCTCTATTATCCTTATGGGTCGGACAGGGTTTTCGTAACATACTGTATATATGTATGTGAATGTATGTAATTTTTTTTGTTTCCAAGCGAAACAATCATTAATTAATATATGTACAGGGTTTTTCATTAACAGCGCTCGAACATTGAAATTAAATAAAACAATCTGATTAAGTGATATTACCACTATTTTTATTACATTTTAAGAATACAGAGAATTTATTTACAGAATATTCAATGACATTATGTGTGGAAAATAATAGCGGAGGACTCCGCTGTAGATGGTGTATTCTGGTGGATCAATTTTGAAGGACGTCTTTGCATAAATGGGGCTCAATTTCACGAAGAACGCGAGTTAAGTTGGCCTTTAGGGCAGCAATTGACTGTGGTTTATCTGCATACACTAGATTTTTCACGTAGCGCCACAGAAAATAATCGAGCGGTGTTAAGTCACACGATCTCGGGGGCCAGTTGATGTCGCCACCACGCGAGATGACGAAGCCCTCGAACTTCCCTTTCAATAAATTTAATGTTTCCCGTGCTGTATGGCAAGTGCGCCGTCCTGTTGGAACCACATATTTGTAAGATCCATACCACCTGCCCTAGACCACAAAAAAATTGTTATCATCGTCCGATATCGGTCGCCAACTCGCCATTGACAGTGAGCGCGGCTCTTTGCGCATCTACGAAGAAATAAGGGCCGATAATACCGCCGCCGGACCAAAATCCACACCAAACAGTTACTTTTTCGGAGTGTGAAGGCACCTGTGAATCTCCCGCGGATTTTCATCGCTTCAAATCCGGTAATTTTGTTTATTAACAAAGCCGCTTAACCGGAAATGAGCCTCATCATTGAAGATGATTTTTTTTTGCAAAAGCAGGATCAGCTGCCAGATGCTCTAACGCTCAATCAGCGAATTCATGGCGCTGCCTTTGGTCATTGGGTTTTATTTAGCTCTTGAGTTAATTAACTATAGGTATATGGATGAAAACCCAAATCTCGCCGCAAAATTCGCCAAGTTGATGTCGCAGAAAGACCCAGTTCTTGCGCAAGACGCGGAATGGATTGTCTGGGGATTTCTCGCACACTGTCTCGAACGGCAACAATATTCTCCAACGATCTTTCGTTTCTTTGACGTACAGGAACTGCTTCATCGATCACCGACCGGTTTGTCTCAATTTTTTTTATCAAACGACTGATTGTGGACTCTGCAGGACGGCCATGAACGCCATAAATTGGACGCAACGCACGGAACGTTAGGCGAATAGAGCACTGATTTTGATACTTAATAAATTTTAATAATTTCTACGCGTTGTTGAAGCGTGTAGCGTTCCATGGTGAAATGTCACGACTAAATATGTATTCATCCATGCCAAATTTGACAGCTATCGCATTACCAAGATGGCCGCTATGCGCTGTCAATGTTCGAGCGTCCCTATTGATAAACCCTTTACTTATATTTTTTTTTTGTTTCCAAGCGAAACAATCATTAATTTTTATATGTATTTATATTTTCGTCATTCTCCTCCAAAAATAAAATTAATTGGCTAGAAAATATATTAAAGTATAAAACTCCGTCGATCAGCCTTTTTGATATAAACTGAACACCCTAGGACCCCAAAATAAATTCATTGGCACTTAGTAAAATTTGTGAAGATTATCATCTCTTTTATCATTAATATCATTATGTTCGTGTCAAGACTCCATGCAAATTACCTATTATTACCTCATCATTTCAGCCGAAAGACGTCCACTACTGGACATAGGCCCCAAGATTCTCCACGACGGCCGGTCGCCTCCCGCATTCAGCCGTGGCCCTAGCGCACAGACAAGTGAAGGAACACGGGTGGGTTTTAGTCAGTAAAAGTCTGACACGCCCTTCCGCTCCGCCCAGAGCAGGAGAGGTCATTTGATGATTTCCCATACCAAACAAAGAAAGGAGGCCTGCGTTTACTTGCGTATACACATGTACGTATCGGTTGCCACAAAATTGATTCCAGTTTCCGAACAAATATAGAGGAATAATTACTTCATACATATTTTTCTGGTAGGCTATTTACCTACCCAAAAAATAAATTAAAAATACGTACGGTTCAATTTGAACCGTGTACACAGCCCACGCAACAGAAGCCCACAAATATGAATAATGTTCTCCGTTTTTGCAACATTTTTCACTGATGTTTTACTCCTATTGATCACGGCCTTCCTTTATATTTATTGGACTTTCCAACACAAGAAGAATATCTTAATCAGAACCAAACAAATGCTATCCCGCTTTATAATATAGGATGTGGGATATATTACTTATGTAGGTATAATATAGGATAAAATCAGTAGGGGAGGGCAGGTAGGATTTGTACACTTGTTATTCTAAGCTTTACAAAACAAAAACGAATAGTAATTGCACAACGATTTTAATTCCCTTGTATAGCTACATTATCAGGCTTCATATGCAGTGTTGTTTAATTTTTATATAAGTCATTACAGCCGAGATATAACGACTTTACCAAAAAAAATGGAATTCATACGAAAGCTCCCCATATGCGGGGTAGCTTCGTACACAGCATGGGGATGATTCGTACTTAGCGGGGAGCCTTCGTACACAGTAATAAAAACAAAAACTTTACTGAAAATTAAACATTTATTGAGATCCTCAAAGAAACAAAACATCTTTATAAATTAGATTTCTAATAATTAGGTTAACAAGTTTTTATTACAATCAATAGGTTAGTCTTTTATTGTACATTTTACTCAAAGAGATTTTTTTTTGTTTGTGATGGGAAATCAATCAAATGACCTCTCCCGCTTTGAGCGTAGCGGAAGGGCGTGTCAGACTTTTTCTGACTAAAACCCACCCGTGTTCCTTCATTTGCCGGTTTTTTTTAACCAACCCGCAACCCTGACTCAGGAGGCATCGTTCTTCGTGGATCCGTGGAACGCGCCGTTGACTCGAGGCCTGTTCATTACCGGGCGGGGAGCAGTGGGCAGCTCGCCGCCCGGTATCCGGTACCCGGTAAACCCACGCCTACGGTAGCCGGAAGTTCGATATTTCTACCGACCATGGCGTCTCCTGCGGCGGCTAGAGGCGTGAGAGCGCTGGGATTCCCACTCCCGCACGCGCTCCACCTCCTGTTTTGCTAGTATCGCTGCTTCGCAGAAGAAGGTGATGGCCTGCCATGCACTCTCGCTCCGGACCTGGACCAGGGACCAACACGAAGCTGCCTTTTTTACGTTTCCTGTCATAACCGGGAATTTCTTTTCAGCATCAGATCCGTTAGGCAACTCATCGACAGGAGAACGAGAACTTTCTCTTAAACCTGTTAAATCATCTTTATCTTCACTATCAGTCTCAGTCGATTTCTTTTGTCTCTTTGGTTTCTCTTTTGTATTTTTATCCATTCTCTTCTCTTTAAAGCTCATTTCATTTCTTTAGCCCTCTGTTTTACTTCTTGCTTATGCTTTGGTTTTTTCTATATCTTCCAGTCTATTGTTTTCTGGAGTATATTCTAGATTTTCCGGGTGTTTTTCGATTTTTGGACTTCTATCCACTTTTGGGTATGGACGAATAATTTTTGGCAAATCAGCCGGGAGCAAAGACGGCGACGTAGGCCCTGATATCGATGGCTGATCATGCTGGTCCCCTTTTTAAATAATTATATTCGCGGCATAGTTCTGAAATTATACAATTATGAGAGTATTAGCAACAAAACATAATAAATTTCATACCACTTCTTGATTGTTTAGGTTCGTACATACATCGGGGTGGATTCCTACAGTATGAATCCTCCCCACCTGCAACTGTACGAAAGTACCCCAACCTTAATTTTTTTTTAAATTTATACCAAAATAAAAATCGCCCTTTTGATAATCTCCAAACTCACGTTGAAAAAGCAAACTACAACACTGATTCATCATGCATAATAAATTACTTGTACAGTTTAATCATTACTTAAGGGATTAAACAATTTTAAATTGGTATCCAAAAATTACCTACGTTGAGCGAAAACACGTATCAACTTGCTGCGATGAACACAATGGCTGCACCGACTCCACGCTCCACAAGTCTATGCCTATGAGCGGCCATTGCGCACACAGACACAAAACGCTCCGACGTACTTGATAGTGGAGATATGACTACTGTACGAATGCTCCTGTTGTACAAATCCTACCTGCTCTCCCCTATAATGTTATGCTTAAGAAAACAAAACTAAAATATCTTTTACGTCGAAGTACAATCATGTATTTGCCAGCAATTAATCAATCAGTGTAGTACAGACGACAGCACATCAAGCTACTTCAATCTGTCAGATTTCTTTATTAGATTTTCAACTTTATCTCTAATGCCTTAAGGCTCATCAAGGTTATATTTGGTAAGGTTATTTAATATTTGACAGTTTCCGGTAGCTTGGCCTTCTGCCCTCAGTACATTAGATCTTAGAATCCCCCGAAAAGGTGAAGCCCTAAAAGACTACAGGTGACAATCGTAATTAAATATATATTGAACCAAAATCTTTACTTCACCTTTCTTATAAATATTTATTTCCCGCAAGTGCCGCTATTAAAAAGTTCTATTAAAACCTTCTGAACTGAAAACTATTAATGATATTTTCTTTTTTTGAAAAACGTAGCTCCACACCACACAAAACATGTATCGTTCGTCGTTTAACTTGGTTCAACTACTGTACCAACCGTGTCGTCAATTCGTAAATCAACTCTTATAAAGCTAGCTATTAATATCCCAGACTTACGCGATAGGTGGGTCCAAGCAATTGCCCACAAAGTGCCAAAAAATGTGTTTAACACGTTCACTGCGGATCAGGTCTAAATCAGCCTGCCGCGGAATTTCAGCTGGTGCGGACGAACAAAACTCAGTCCCTCTCGCTGGTGCGGAACGATTATCTCAGGTGTTTGTAAAGGTACGACAAAGGTAAATATTGTTGTGAACGCACCTTATGTCGATGGCGTAAGGTTCAATATCGCGTGACATGCAGCACATAACTTTTAAGCACTAAATCTGAAGGCCTAGGAATTGTAGGGTTACAAAATAAAAACTCATTGCTAGACCTAGGGTGGCCTATCGAATCGTTTCATCAATATTGTCGGCAGGATCGAAGTTTTATTTTAATTCGGTTTGATGACCGCGGCGTTTCCTAGTACTAGCTCTGAGAAGAATCGTCCGAAACAAACTCAGAGGTCATAAGGTCATAGCTGGGAGTATATATTATATTTACTGGCTCAGGTTAATAAGTTGAACTCGTCACGATGGACCTCGGCGGCGAGGTCGGTAGGTCGGTCTTTTGTGTATTGTGCTAGTGGCTCTATTGGCCTCTTGGAGGAGGGTTATGGGGTCATCGGGATCTGTGAGGGCATGCCGTGGATTGCGGTGCTTGGCAGCAGTATCAAAGAAGCGTTTGGAAAGACGCTTCATGACCTGCTGGATGGTGAGGATTTTGAGAACAAGGTGGAGGATCTCATTTCGGACGAACCAAGAGGCATTTGTGGCTTTACGGAGGAAACTGTTTTGGACTACTTGCATGCTATGGATATGACGCGGCTTGGCATGTGCGAAGACTGGACAAGCGTATGTCATCGGGCGTATGCATGCTGTGTACAAGCGCAATTTGCACTTGAGCGACAGTTAGCAAGACACCGGCAAGAACTTTAAGGATAGGAATAGTTCACTCACACCTATTAGCTAAATAATTTAGATGATGTAAACCAGTCAATTTAGAATATAAAACAACCCTTAAAAATTTTACTTTTGCAGAAAATTGAGGTATTAATCTCCTGCAAGAAAATACAACCACAGCACTTTTTGGGGCAGACAGACTCAGGCCGTGGAAATTTAGCCATTGGTTTAGAGACTCCAGGGATATGCATAGAGATGTTGCAGTGTCGCTAACAGAGTGATTGGTGACATAAAAGCCTGGCCATCAGCATACTGAAGAATCTGACAGTCGTTATTCAGGCATATGTTTACGTTAGCTGTATACGAATTGTACAGTAAAGGACTAAGCACAGATCCTTGTGGTAGGCCCTTCCATGACGTCCTGGCGTCAAATTCTTCCCCTGGGAAGAACCAAACTCAAAACCAAAGACTTAGAAATAAGTAGACTGCAGATGCACTGTAGCATTCTTTCCGGTATTCTCAGCTGTTGCCTTTTTTTCTTGAGAATGGGAAATAGGACATTATCGTATGCAGAGGAAATGTCTAAGAAAGTGGCGACTACAGATTCATTTTTGGAAAATGATGTTCGAATATCTGATACCAAAACTCCAACACTATCCATGGTACTGAGTCCCTTTCTAAAGCCAAATTGACACCTAGGAAGGAAGTCTCATGATTCTACTAAAAATTCTAATCAGTTTTTGAGCATGTGTCGCGTAGGTCGTGTCGCGTAATTAAAACTCAGATAAATAGAACTTTGTGTATTGTACGAATGTAAAAGGGTACAATGTATTTGACGTGTACGTGATACAAGAGTGTGAACAGGAATGCACTGTAATGTGATTGCGGAATATACTGATGTGTCTTACAAGCTATGCACTCACTTAAATACTAACTATCTCTAAATAATAGTGGGGTAACCAATAGCAAATGAGCTTGCTGTCCTGCTAATGTCCACGCGGTGTTGCGTGCGTTCTTGATGTTGATCCGTTGATCGAGACAGGCCGCGGCGTATGATTGGTTAATGTAGAAAGCGCGCCAGTTCAGTCTTCACATGCTTCAGACGACTCGCTATGGTTCTCACGCACATTGACCGTTGGTCAACAGATGTCTTCCGGGGTGAGATTTATGGGAACCCTCGCTGCGGGGGTCAGGGTCGCAGCGACGCGCGCCATGACTTCCGCGGTGCAGGTGTGATTTATAGCCGACCTTTCCCAGCGGGTAAGAGAAGATGTGTAACATTTGCAACAATGCTACAAGCAAGTGTTCAAAAATGACAGGGCGATTGGTTTGAAGCTATTTGGTCATCAGCGGATTTGCCTGGTTTCAAAATAGGAATAATTATTTGAATTTTCCACTGATCGGGCACCTTGCCATTAATGTAACAAAAATTTAAATATTTAAAAAGAAGGTGTTTGTTACATGACCCGCATGTGTTAAAAAGGAATAGTCAATCCCGTCTATACCGGGGGCAGAGTCGTGGACATGGTTTAAAACTAAGTTAAGCTCCAGCATAGAAAAGGGCGCATCTAGAGGATCATTAGAAGGAATTTGAGACGGCTGATTGAGTTCATTTTCCGCTGGTACATACGGTGGAGCCAGTTTGTCAAAGAATCGCTCAGCAGTTTCACGAGGGATGGGAGAGGATATAGTAGGAGAACACCCGGATCTAAACCTGTTGATCCTCTTTCATGCAACCGATAAAGAGGTGGATGGGTATAAAGAAACACAACCGACGCGTTTCTTCCCTCGCAGCAATCTTTTAGATTTAGCGAGGGTTTTGTTGTACGTCATTAGGTAATCGCTAGTCATTGCCCCATTGTAGGCTCTTTCAGCATCGTTCCTCTCCTTTATGGCTTTTGTACATTCCTAGTCCCACCATGGAGGAGAAGGAATTTTTCCACGAGCAGAGTTTTTAAGGGTTTCCCCTTAAAAACTCTGCCCGTGGAAAAATTCCTGCACTCAGTCAGCACTGGTTGTTATAGCAGAAATTAGATTTTTATAATAGTTTGACACTTGTAAGGGACTAAGAGACTTAAAATCCTGTGAAACTAAATTTGAAAGAGAGTTAATTTTGTCCTCCAATAGTGAGGAATACTCCTTCCAATCAGGGTTAGACGGATTATACCTCAAGAGTGGAGGGCTCGATTTTTCTAAATATGTTTTATCAGCCAGCCAACCGGCCGCCGGCAGAAGTTACCACCCACCAGACAAAGCCTTGCCGCCAAGCGATTTGTCGTTTTCCGGCATGATGTCTGGTGAAGTCGTACGGAGGACGGGTCTGAACAGTTGTGTTGCGATGTGTGCCGGGTACGATGCGCCAAATGTTTTTGTGTTGGGAGTTTGGTCGTGAAGGGTCTTCAGATCAATCTCCCTTTGGCGCAGCATCGTTGGTCGTGTTGTTGGGCTTACTATTGCATCACCTCGCTCAACTGCCGTTTTCCTTCCTATTCGCTCAATCTGAGTGAATAGGTTCTTAATAAACTAGCGCGCTTTACCATCAACGATCGCATCACTGCTTACCATCAGGCGGGAATGCGGTCAAGCGCTAGTTTATAATTATTAAAAAAATATATATATTAAAATTGGGTATTGGTCACTTCCATGTGACAAACTGGTACACTCTCAGTGACACGACGCTGCGATATCCAGTGAACAAAATATAAGGTCAACACAACTCTTATGCTGACCGGGAAGAGATCTACGAGATGGGTAACCATTGTTTAATATACATAAGTTAAGGTCATCTAAGATTTCCACTAAACCTTCCCCAAAACAATCGCAACGTTCAGAACCCCACTTGAAGAGATGGCAGTTGAAGTCCCCCATAACAAGTATAGGGCCTTCTATGTATTCCAGGGTACGCTTCAGGAGTGGGAGTAAACTTTGGTGAGGATGAGCAATATAGACCGATAGGAGGGTTATACCCTCCACCCTGCCGGCCACAATGCTAATGTTATCCCCTACAAAAGGCAATGATACAGCCACTAGTGGAACACGATTGTTCGTGTAGAGAGCCGACCTGCCATAGACATCAGATCGGTCGCATCTGAGAATATTGAAGAAAGGTAAACGAAAACTAAGACTCGGAACCAGCCAAGTCTCAGCGAGAGAACAAGCTAAGGGTTTGAATTTGTTGAAAAGGAATGTGAGCTCGTGCTTCTTTTGCAGCACGCTCCTCAGATTCCAATGAAGAAACACTAGTTGAGGCATTGTTGTAAGATTGAAGATAGTTGATGAGTGATGAGGCAACGTTATATGGTAATTGAGTTTTATTAGAAAAAGACATTATAGTTAAAAGAAGTTTACTGAGAAGTTCAATTATTGAGGACAAGTTTTCAGGAGATTGTGTAGGTTGAGTATTGAGAGTTCAGGCATTAGGCTGAGAAGATAAAGGAGTACTAGTAAGCTGCTGATGTACAGATTTATTATAGGAGGGGGAAAGAGAAGCTTGGGTCTTTGGCTTAAGAAACACAGTTTTGCGGTATGACTGGGTTTGTGACTTCGTAATGTCAGCATAACTACGACTAGAATTAGGGACTGTTTTACTTGCTTCAGCGTACGAAATCACTTTCTAAACCATAACGGTTTTAATAGCCCTCTGCCTGCTGTACTCCGGACAGGACTTGCTATTAGCAAAGTGACCCCCAGAGCACAACACGCAGAAGGCTTCACTCTCAGCAATGCTGCAACCAACACCAGGGTGATCATTGCTGCACTTGCTGCAGCGGGGTTTGGAGCGACACAGGGATTCTACATGCCCAAATCGGCAACACTTGCGGCATTGGATAGTAGGGTATATATATTGCTCTACGGTAAGAGATGTGTATAGGCAGAAGATGCGGTTAGGTAGAACTTGGCCATCAAATGTGATGACTCAAGTTTCTGATTTTCAAGAAGTAAAGGTCAGGGACTGGGTTAATGGGTTGATGGTGGGACTTAGGTTAGAAGGGGAGAAGCCGGATAGGGGGTTGTAGGTCTATCATCCGGAGGGTCAGGAGGTTTAGTTTTATCCATATTCCTGGATATAAGTGTTTGAGGTTATAATTTAAAAAATAAAATGAAAAGGGATAAATTAACTAAAAATAGATACACAACAAACCTGACAATTAGCAAGAACACAAAAACAAAAACACAAGTCACAACAAACACAATATAACCGAAAAACAACCAAAATTCTAGCACACGTGTAGTCAAAAACACACCTACCGCGAGCACTCACGACGGACTCAATGGAAAAATAGAACTGTCAACGTCGTCAATCAAACGTCATAACCACTGTCGTGACTACCTTAAAAAGGGTTATTTCACTAAAAACGTTTCAAATAATTATACAATATGTAAAGAAAACCTAGTCCGACCCATAAGGATAATTAAGGTTAGGTATACCTATACATGAGAAAATAAAACATGAAATTTTACACAATCATCATAGAAACAATACTAATGAATTTTGAAGTAATCTTTTTTTTCCACGAATTAATTCCAAGTTCCCCAAAATTTGGTATTTTTTAAAAAGCGACAACACCATTTTATACAGTATTATTATGAGTGATGCGACCACGTGCCGCGTACACTGCCCCCTTCGCCCGTGCATGTATGCCTACCGCACATGTATTAAGTTACCTCGCTTTTTCGCAATAATATTTATTTTTAAGGGTATTTTTTTCAAGTTCAGCCCGGCTTTCTAGGCATTAGTAGAATCAGTTATCAATACCTACCAATACCTTCACGGATCGGACAGGGTTTTCTTTACACTTTGTATACAGAGTGGTGCTGACAATACGACAATAAATTAAACATCGTGTACCTCAACACGTTCTCAGTCTACAAATAAAAAAATCATATAAATATGTCCATTAGTTTAGTCACAGGAAATTATTTTTAATTTTTCACATTTTCTACATGATCTACATGTTGATAAGGAAGCGCTTATAGGTTGATGACCGCCGCATCCAGCAGCAGTACGAAAATATAAAAATAATGGCGCAAAAAATCAAGTCGATACAAGACCGCGCTGTCGTCGATCGGAGGTAAGTGAACCAATATTTTAAAGGATGTTCTATTCCATTTTAAATTTTATGCGATTTAATTTGTTTGATTTTTTTTTTTTATGCTGGATTTTTTACTTTGATTAGGATTATTCTTATGAATCAGCATTGTTCGTGTTTTCGTTTATTGCACTCAATAGAATTTCTGCGTTCTGGTCTTATCCAGAGGTTCTCAAATAGGGGCCTGAAAATTAGAATTAGTTCGAATAGAGTATGGTACGGCAGTGTTTGCTTCGCGCTCAACTTGGCGGGAGCACGGCGGTGCCCCCGCTCCCTAATACAAAATTTTTTAATACAAGATTTTTCTAAATATGTTTTATCAGCCAGCCAACCGGCCGCCGGCAGAAGTTACCACCCACCAGACAAAGCCTTGCCGCCAAGCGATTTGTCGTTTTCCGGCATGATGTCTGGTGAAGTCGTACGGAGGACGGGTCTGAACAGTTGTGTTGCGATGTGTGCCGGGTACGATGCGCCAAATGTTTTTGTGTTGGGAGTTTGGTCGTGAAGGGTCTTCAGATCAATCTCCCTTTGGCGCAGCATCGTTGGTCGTGTTGTTGGGCTTACTATTGCATCACCTCGCTCAACTGCCGTTTTCCTTCCTATTCGCTCAATCTGAGTGAATAGGTTCTTAATAAACTAGCGCGCTTTACCATCAACGATCGCATCACTGCTTACCATCAGGCGGGAATGCGGTCAAGCGCTAGTTTATAATTATTAAAAAAATATATATATTAAAATTGGGTATTGGTCACTTCCATGTGACAAACTGGTACACTCTCAGTGACACGACGCTGCGATATCCAGTGAACAAAATATAAGGTCAACACAACTCTTATGCTGACCGGGAAGAGACCTACGAGATGGGTAACCATTGTTTAATATACATAAGTTAAGGTCATCTAAGATTTCCACTAAACCTTCCCCAAAACAATCGCAACGTTCAGAACCCCACTTGAAGAGATGGCAGTTGAAGTCCCCCATTGTTGTAGATTATGCCTAATCTCAGCTGTGTAAACCAGGCCTTAGAGCCTACTGGCACGTTTTATTATTTTCATTGTGTTCTATTCTATTTTTATTTTATTTGAAAGCCTTGTTTACCTTAGCGCTTACTTCAATATAAACTTTTCACCGAACAACATCTTTCCTTTAAAATATTTTTTTTACCACGGTGCCACGAACCCCGTCGACCTTTATATCTACAAAACGTTATCAGCACGAAATTGTGGAGTATAAAATCCGTGTGTGAAATATATACAAAAGTGTATTTTTTTGGAAAATATTGTTTTTTGTATTTTTTGGTGTGCGTAAACATGTCACATGATACTGGTGATAGTAATGTTGTGGCGAAGTCAAGCTCTTCGTCATTACCAACCTTTGGCTTAAGAAACAAGGAGGGTTATCCGACGTGGAAGTTTAAAATGAGAAACTACCTACTCCACGAGGATCTCTGGTTTGCCGTTACTGGATACCCAGAAGGTGACACAACTCCTCAGGCTATAAGGGTAAAGTACGATACAAAAGCTCTTGCTAAGATTTGCCTAACTGTAGATGGTGCAGCTATAACTCACGTTAGAAGTGCAAAGACTGCATCGGAAGCGTGGAAATCATTACAGAAAGCTTTTGAGGATAACGGTATAGGACGAAGAATAGCTCTTGAACGTAAGTTGTACCGCTTAAGTCTCGCAGATTATGCAGACATTGAACAGTACATAAATGCAGTTACTTCAACTGCACAGGATCTTGCAGATATTGGGAAGGTGATAGAAGATACGTCGATTGCCGCTATACTTTTAGGTGGACTCACTCCAAAATATGAGCCCCTCATTATGGCGCTTGAAAATTGCAATGTTGATGTAACTACTGACCTGGTAAAAGCGAGACTCCTTAATGAAATGTCTAAAAGCGACACATTAACGACGGATTCGGTATTTCAAGCAAAAGTGAAACCTAAATCCAAAAAGAAGAAGGAAGTAGTATGTTATGACTGTAATGTACCCGGACATAAAAGACCAGACTGTCCATTGAAAAAGAAGGAAAAGGGTAATGTTACGAGTACAAATGACTCCTCATTTACTGCTTTGAATACTTCTGGATCTGAAAACAAGGATGTTTGGTATGTAGACTCAGGTGCAACTAAACATATGTCTTCAAGGCGTGATTGGTTTCAACATATAAAGTTGACTGATAGAGGAACCGTAACTGTCGCAAATGGTGAAAAGATCAAATGTTTAGGATTAGGAGATATTTCGATCTCGACACCTAAAAATAAAATAAATACAATTTCTGATGTTGCTTATGTACCAGACTTAAATGCTAATTTGCTATCTGTACAAAAAGCTGTAGATAAGGGTTTTATATGTGTTTTTAATAAAAATGGATGTAACTTTTATAAAAATGATACCTTTTGTGTTACAGGTGATTCGCTTCTTCATGCTTCGCCCTGTGGTGGATTGTATGTACTTAATGGCTCTACAAATGTTTCCAACACTGTGGCTGATAATTATTTAACAAAAGATGAGCACTCTGACTGTCAGGATAGGTATCAAATCTGGCATAAGAGACTTGGACACCTTTGTCGAATAGGCATGAATCGGTTGAAGAATCACCAGGTAGGGGTAGAATTTTCCGTAGTAGATAAATCAAGTTGCATCGCTTGTGTAGAAGGCAAACAAGCAAGAAAACCTTTTAAAAGGATAGCTTTTAATAGAGCAACTTCACCTTTAGAGTTGATCCACTGTGATCTGTGTGGACCTATGTCTACAACCTCTTTTCAAGGTAATAAATATATGTTAACTTTAGTTGATGATTATACCCGAAAAGTTTTTGCGTATTTCTTAAGTTCAAAGACCGAAGTAAAAGATAAATTTTGTCATTTTCAAACTTTAGTTGAAAATCAATTAAGTTTTAAAATAAAAAGGATTAGGACTGATGGCGGCACAGAGTTTGTTAATAAAGTTTTTGCTGATTATCTTTCATCAAAAGGTATCGCGCATCAAACAACGACGCCTTACAGCCCTCAACAAAACGGAGTTGCAGAGCGAACCCACCGATCTATAACCGAGAAGGCGAGATCGCTGCTGGCTGAAAGCTCACTACCTAAGGCTTACTGGGAAGACGCATTTCGCGTAGCTGTATACCTAAAAAATAGGTCCCCTCATCGAGCCTTAAGTGGGGATATACCCTATGATAAATGGTGTGGCAGAAGATGTGATCTTAGTCATCTAAGAATTTTTGGATGCAGAGCCCTTGTCCATATACCTTCATGTAATAGAAAAAAGTTGGACATGAAAGCTGAAGAAGCTATTTTTGTGGGTTATTCTGAAGATCCAAATAGTTATATTTTTAGAGATCCTTCTAACCCACGGCGAATCCTAAAATCTAGGGATGTAACCTTTTTTGAAAACTGCTTTACATTTTTGAAACGAAAGCAGAATGAACCTGAGGTACAGTCGGACTCAGTTTTACTTTTTGAAGAAAATGCTGAAAGAGATGAAAATGAAATTGAATTTCACGATTGTGTTGAGAGTATCGACCCTATAGCTGAAACGTCTTCACCAATAAACACACAGCGTTTTGATGAAGAACCAGCTAGTTTGGAAGAGCAGCCATTTATCCAGGAGCGTCGGTACCCCTCACGAAACAGGAAACCACCAGATTTTCTTACTTATAATGTATTGTCTGATGATTTGGATGAGCCGACGACATACTATGAAGCAGTTCATGCTGACGATGCCGAAAAATGGCAAAATGCTATGCAAGATGAGCACAATTCTCTTATGAAGCTCAAGACCTGGGATCTTGTTGACAGACCAAACAAGAAAGTAATACCATGCAAGTGGGTTTATAAACTGAAAAAGGACGCTAGTGGAAATATACTGAAATACAAGGCTAGACTGGTCGCAAAAGGTTTTAAGCAAGTTAAAGGAGTGGATTACGACGAAACGTTTGCGCCAGTAATTCATCATTCTTCCCTACGTGCCTTATTTGCGTTGGCTGCAGAAATTGGTTTAAAAATAAAACATTTGGACGTAGATACCGCGTTCCTAAATGGAAACTTGGAAGAGGAAGTTTATATGGAACAACCTTTTGGTTTCATAGAAAAGGGTGGCGAAAGTAAGGTTTGCCTATTAAAGAAATCCCTTTACGGCCTAAAACAGGCACCGCGTGCCTGGAATAAAAAGTTAAATGAAACACTTTTAAAAATAGGTTTTGTTCCAACTCCTTCTGAATCTTGCGTATACACTAAACTTTTTGATAAGGAACTCGTTATTCTTAGTGTCTTTGTCGATGACTTTTTAGTATTTTTTGACTCTGAAATGACATTAGACATTGTCAAAAAGGATTTGTCGAGTAATTTTTCACTAAAAGATTTGGGTTTTTTGAAAAAGTATTTAGGCCTGAATTTTAATATACAGGAAAATGTTATAGAAATTAATCAATCGTCATACATAAGTTCACTACTACAAAAATTTAATATGATAGAGTGTAAGACGGTAAATACTCCACTTGTAAAGAAATCGATGGAAAAGCGTTGTGATGATCAGGTTAGTGAGAATTTTCCATACCAAACTCTTATTGGTTCTCTTATGTATTTGTCTGTAAACACACGACCAGATATCGCGTATACGACGAGCTATCTCAGTCAATTTAATACGTGTTATACTAAAGAGCATTGGAATGCTGCAAAAAGAGTTTTACAATACTTGAAAGGCACTCTCAACTACTCATTGGTTTATAGAAAAAATGGAGAACTCTTAAAAGGATTCTGTGATGCTGATTGGGCAAACTGTACGATCGACAGAAGGTCATACACAGGTTATGTTTTTGTACAAGGTGGAGCACCTGTGTCATGGGAGTCGAAAAAACAACCCACGGTAGCGCTCTCCTCTGCAGAGGCCGAATATATGGCGCTTGCGTCCGCTACTAAAGAAGCTTGTTATTTACGCCGTTTTATCCATGAAATAACAGGTAAACTTACGCCAGTTAAGCTGTATTCAGATAGTCAGAGTGCCATAAATCTCGTTCACAATCCTGTACACCACAACAGGACGAAGCACATAGATACGAAACATCATTTTATTCGAGAAAAGGTCTCTTCTAATGTTGTTAAGTTAGAATATCTTCAGAGTTGTGATATGCCTGCAGATGTTCTCACTAAAACACTGGGGCCTATAGCACACAAGAGATGTGTAGCTGGTTTAGGTTTAATTTAATTTTTTCTGTGCAGATTTTTTTTTTGTTTCACAGCTTCGATTATGTGGGGCTGTTGTAGATTATGCCTAATCTCAGCTGTGTAAACCAGGCCTTAGAGCCTACTGGCACGTTTTATTATTTTCATTGTGTTCTATTCTATTTTTATTTTATTTGAAAGCCTTGTTTACCTTAGCGCTTACTTCAATATAAACTTTTCACCGAACAACATCTTTCCTTTAAAATATTTTTTTTACCACGGTGCCACGAACCCCGTCGACCTTTATATCTACAAAACCCATAACAAGTATAGGGCCTTCTATGTATTCCAGGGTACGCTTCAGGAGTGGGAGTAAACTTTGGTGAGGATGAGCAATATAGACCGATAGGAGGGTTATACCCTCCACCCTGCCGGCCACAATGCTAATGTTATCCCCTACAAAAGGCAATGATACAGCCACTAGTGGAACACGATTGTTCGTGTAGAGAGCCGACCTGCCATAGACATCAGATCGGTCGCATCTGAGAATATTGAAGAAAGGTAAACGAAAACTAAGACTCGGAACCAGCCAAGTCTCAGCGAGAGAACAAGCTAAGGGTTTGAATTTGTTGAAAAGGAATGTGAGCTCGTGCTTCTTTTGCAGCACGCTCCTCAGATTCCAATGAAGAAACACTAGTTGAGGCATTGTTGTAAGATTGAAGATAGTTGATGAGTGATGAGGCAACGTTATATGGTAATTGAGTTTTATTAGAAAAAGACATTATAGTTAAAAGAAGTTTACTGAGAAGTTCAATTATTGAGGACAAGTTTTCAGGAGATTGTGTAGGTTGAGTATTGAGAGTTCAGGCATTAGGCTGAGAAGATAAAGGAGTACTAGTAAGCTGCTGATGTACAGATTTATTATAGGAGGGGGAAAGAGAAGCTTGGGTCTTTGGCTTAAGAAACACAGTTTTGCGGTATGACTGGGTTTGTGACTTCGTAATGTCAGCATAACTACGACTAGAATTAGGGACTGTTTTACTTGCTTCAGCGTACGAAATCACTTTCTAAACCATAACGGTTTTAATAGCCCTCTGCCTGCTGTACTCCGGACAGGACTTGCTATTAGCAAAGTGACCCCCAGAGCACAACACGCAGAAGGCTTCACTCTCAGCAATGCTGCAACCAACACCAGGGTGATCATTGCTGCACTTGCTGCAGCGGGGTTTGGAGCGACACAGGGATTCTACATGCCCAAATCGGCAACACTTGCGGCATTGGATAGTAGGGTATATATATTGCTCTACGGTAAGAGATGTGTATAGGCAGAAGATGCGGTTAGGTAGAACTTGGCCATCAAATGTGATGACTCAAGTTTCTGATTTTCAAGAAGTAAAGGTCAGGGACTGGGTTAATGGGTTGATGGTGGGACTTAGGTTAGAAGGGGAGAAGCCGGATAGGGGGTTGTAGGTCTATCATCCGGAGGGTCAGGAGGTTTAGTTTTATCCATATTCCTGGATATAAGTGTTTGAGGTTATAATTTAAAAAATAAAATGAAAAGGGATAAATTAACTAAAAATAGATACACAACAAACCTGACAATTAGCAAGAACACAAAAACAAAAACACAAGTCACAACAAACACAATATAACCGAAAAACAACCAAAATTCTAGCACACGTGTAGTCAAAAACACACCTACCGCGAGCACTCACGACGGACTCAATGGAAAAATAGAACTGTCAACGTCGTCAATCAAACGTCATAACCACTGTCGTGACTACCTTAAAAAGGGTTATTTCACTAAAAACGTTTCAAATAATTATACAATATGTAAAGAAAACCTAGTCCGACCCATAAGGATAATTAAGGTTAGGTATACCTATACATGAGAAAATAAAACATGAAATTTTACACAATCATCATAGAAACAATACTAATGAATTTTGAAGTAATCTTTTTTTTCCACGAATTAATTCCAAGTTCCCCAAAATTTGGTATTTTTTAAAAAGCGACAACACCATTTTATACAGTATTATTATGAGTGATGCGACCACGTGCCGCGTACACTGCCCCCTTCGCCCGTGCATGTATGCCTACCGCACATGTATTAAGTTACCTCGCTTTTTCGCAATAATATTTATTTTTAAGGGTATTTTTTTCAAGTTCAGCCCGGCTTTCTAGGCATTAGTAGAATCAGTTATCAATACCTACCAATACCTTCACGGATCGGACAGGGTTTTCTTTACACTTTGTATACAGAGTGGTGCTGACAATACGACAATAAATTAAACATCGTGTACCTCAACACGTTCTCAGTCTACAAATAAAAAAATCATATAAATATGTCCATTAGTTTAGTCACAGGAAATTATTTTTAATTTTTCACATTTTCTACATGATCTACATGTTGATAAGGAAGCGCTTATAGGTTGATGACCGCCGCATCCAGCAGCAGTACGAAAATATAAAAATAATGGCGCAAAAAATCAAGTCGATACAAGACCGCGCTGTCGTCGATCGGAGGTAAGTGAACCAATATTTTAAAGGATGTTCTATTCCATTTTAAATTTTATGCGATTTAATTTGTTTGATTTTTTTTTTTTTATGCTGGATTTTTTACTTTGATTAGGATTATTCTTATGAATCAGCATTGTTCGTGTTTTCGTTTATTGCACTCAATAGAATTTCTGCGTTCTGGTCTTATCCAGAGGTTCTCAAATAGGGGCCTGAAAATTAGAATTAGTTCGAATAGAGTATGGTACGGCAGTGTTTGCTTCGCGCTCAACTTGGCGGGAGCACGGCGGTGCCCCCGCTCCCTAATACAAAATTCAGAAACTGTTACTAACTTATTTATTTTGCTCTATATGACCACCTTTTGCCTTGACTATGGCCTTGAGCCGGTGCAAAAACGAATCGCAAGCTACCCGAATGTATTTTGGCCCATTTGCTAACAACGGCTTTTTTCAACGCCTCGGGACTGGTGTATCTTTTAGCTCAAAATGTGCTCTCCAAAATGACTCAAAGAGAATCCATCCGATTTGCGTCTGGTGAGTTCAAGACTCGAGAGCCATTGTGTGGACATTATGAAGTTCGGAACATTGTTTTTCTACCATTCTTGGTTCACTTGAGCTTTATGAGACGATGCCGAGTACTGTTGAAACGGCCATGGTCTGCCATCAAAATGTTTGTCTACCCGCGGCTTCAAAGCAGCCTCCAGAATACTTTATGGTGGTGCTGCTTCCTGGTGATCAATCTATGACTCCAATTTTCGTATGAACTCAAGGAATCCCTATTGTTTTGAAAGTTTACGAATTGCTCAATCGTAAAAAAATTCTCATCAAGAAACACAATGTTCGAAAATTGTTCACTTTCAGCAACTCCATTATTTTCCTCAAAATGATACTATATTCATTTTATATATACACTTAGACAGGCGCTAAGTTTGTGGCGCAATCATTTTACCTTGTTGCATGTAAAGTTAAATTGGAATCTTCATAAATCCATATGACTGTTGTTTCGAAACTTCATTTTCTTTAATTTGTTTAACTAAGTTTGTTTTTGGATTGTAGTTTGTGGCCTGATGGTATAACCTTCCGCCGTTTCGTGGATTTTCACAGACGAGATTTAAAAAGAAGTGAAAAATCTGAAACCAGTACAAAATAAATCTAAATGGGTAGTATAACTAACAATGACAGTAACACTCATCAGTTTCAATTGTAAGTCTATTAAAAGATCTACTGAGTGTGTAAGACGGCTTTGCCGATCTGCTGATATTATTGCACTGCAGGAGACCTGGCTCTTGTCACATGAGATACTCGAACTTGGTATAATAAGCAACGACTTTGGATTCTGCGGTAAGTCTGCAGTGGACCTAACAAGCGGCATACTGCGCGGGCGACCTTACGGCGGCGTAGCACTTCTATGGAGAAACAGTAAGTGTCATTATGTGTCTGTGATTCCATGTAAAAGTGACCGAATAAGTGCGATTAAAGCTCGTGTAATGGAACGATTAATACTCGTTTTTTCTGTATACATGCCTACTGACTCTTCTGACAATCTTGTAGAATTTGTACAATGTTTAGGTGAAATAACGTCAATAGTTGAGAGTAACAATATCGAAAAAATGTATTTATCTTAGGGGATTTTAACGCTCATCCGGGGGAATTGTTTGGCAATGAACTCCAAAATTTTTGTAATGAACAAAACTGGACATGTATCGATCAAGAGATGTTGGGCTTGCAATCAAATACCTACACTTTTGTGAGTGAAGCTCATGGTAGCCGCAGGTGGTTGGATCACTGTGTAGTTACCGACGCTGCATTAAGATCGGTTTGTTCAGTTAAAATATGTTACGACATCTTCTGGTCTGATCACTTTCCAGTGGAAATTCAATGTAGTTTAAAATCAGTTTGTAAAACCATTAAGCCACCGTTCACCCAAACAAATAAAGTACTATGGGGAGACAGGGACTTAAGTCAAATGGAAAGGTACACTAAATGTTGTAATGAGAAACTACGGGAAATAGGGTTCCCCCTTAAATTTCAGCTTTGTGGGGATAGCATGTGTGATAACAGAGGCAGAGATCACTTGTCAGCGATAGACACACTTTATGGTGACATTGTAAAAACGTTACGAGAGGCGGCTGTTGACAGCTATACAGGTCACGAGAGTTGCGGTCGACATCGCGGTCGGCATATTGTTGGCTGGAATAAGTATGTTCGTGACGCTCACAGGGATGCTAAGCAGAAGTTCTTAACTTGGGTGAGTCATGGTCGACCTAACAGTGGTAACTATTACAGTGAAATGTATGATTCTAGAAAAAAATTCAAAAGCAAATTACAATATTGTCAGCATAATCTAGAAGGAATAAAGATGAATATATTAGCTACAAAACATAAAAATAAAGATTTTAAAGGATTTTGGCAACAAACAAAAAAGTTAAACCCTAAGCCCAGTATCCCTGTGAGTATCAACGGTATCTGTGAACCGAAGGACATTGCAAATTTATTTAAATGTCACTTTCAAGTGGAGTCTCCACTGAGGGGTGAGCAGATCAGGGATGTGGGGGTTGTCGTGTCAGGGGTACCTGAACTTGTCACAGTAAAGCAAGTTGCGCTAATAGTAAAAGGCATGACACGAGGGAAGTCCCCTGGGCACGACGACGGCCTGAGCATTGAACATTTTCAGCATGCGGGGCCACACCTCCCAAGGCTCCTGGGACTGTTATTTACTTTGTGCATTATGCATTCCTACCTGCCAAATGAGCTGATGAAGACGATGGTAGTGCCTATAATTAAAAACAAGACCGGAGATAGTTCCGATAAGTGCAACTACCGCCCGATATCATTAGCTATAACCGCAGCTAAGGTGCTTGATGGTCTTCTTGAGAGACAACTTAAAGAACACCTGAATTTAAATGACACACAGTTCGGTTTTAGACCTGGACTTTCGACAGAATGTGCGGTTATGTCTCTCAAGGAGACTGTCAGGTATTACACTGACAGGAGCACGCCTGTTTATGCATCTTTCCTTGATCTCTCCAAGGCTTTTGACCTAGTTAGGTATGATATTCTCTGGCATAAATTGAAGAGCACAGGTGTGCCAGGTGAAATCATCAAAATTTTTGTACGGCCATCAGACTAACCGGGTCAAATGGCTTGGAGAACTTTCTGACGAATACGGGCTGGAATGCGGAGTGAGGCAAGGGGGGTTGACATCTCCTTCGCTCTTTAGCTTGTATGTAAACGGACTGATTGATGAGCTGAGTGACACTGGAGTCGGATGCTCAATTGATGGACATTGTATTAATAGTATCAGTTATGCAGTCGATATGGTGTTGCTCAGCCCATCAATAGCCGCGCTCAGGAAGCTGATAGGTGTGTGTGAGGAGTACGCGAGGGTACACGGTCTCTTGTACAATGCCCAGAAAAGCGAGCTCCTGGTTTTCCAAGCCAGGGGTCGAAAACTGGAGGGTGTGGCACCTGTGCTGCTTAATGGTGTCGCGCTTAGAAGAGTGAATGTATTTAAATACCTCGGCCATGTGGTTAACGAGGAACTAAAAAATGACGGGAATATTGAAAGGGAAAGGAGAGCGATGGCGGTCCGCTGTAACATGTTGGCACGCAGATTTGCAAGGTGTAGTCTTGAGGTAAAAATTACTTTGTTTAAAGCATTCTGCCAGTCTCTCTACACCTGCAATCTGTGGGTCAACTACACGCAGCGGGCCATCAACGCTCTCCGAGTACAGTTTAATAATGCGTTCAGGGTGCTGGTGGGGCTCCCACGTTACTGTAGTGCGTCTGCGATGTTTGCGTATGCGCACACAGACGGCTTTCACACTGTGCTGCGGCGCCGCATCGCATCGCTGATGTTTCGCACGCGTGGGAGCGCCAACACCATTCTGAACGTGCTCAGCCACAAGCTGGACAGCCCCCTTCTGCGGCACTGGGTACAAGCACAAGTGCGTGTGCCTGGTGCCCCAGAGGGAGGCAAATACCTTAATTAACTGTTTTTTTTATGTTTATTTTTTTTTATTTTATTCATTATTTAATACTAACATAGTTTTTAAGTTGTACACTAACAATATATGGGCATGTTGCCTGAAATAAATAGATTTTATTTTGTTTTTTTTATTTTTTTTATTTAATACTAGCTGCGCCGCGCGGTTTCATCCACTTAGGTTTTGATATGTTCCGCTCCTATTCTCAGGAGCCATGACTAACCATCTCGCTCAAGAATTCGTCGAGTTTGACGACTACACGGTTAGCGCACTGGTTAAGCTATTGACTGCTGCGCTGCGTGTTGCGAGTTGGATTCCCGCACGGAAAAAATATTTGAATGGGCTACAATTATTTGTTCCGGGTCTGGGTGGTAAACGCACCCACGACACAGGAGAAATTCCTAGTGTGGGGCAACTATTTTTTAGTCGTTACCCACTTGGAGAAATCGTTAGGTACATAGATACAAACGGCTGCATTATATATATCTGAAACCATCCAGAAACCCATTAAAATATATACATAACGTTTTATACAAATCAGTCCAGCGGCTTAGGTGGAGTTACATGACATACAAATGTACAGTTTGCCTATAAAGTCGTGAAAATAAATGAGGGCGCTGCGGTCGTACATATAGCAACCCAACAATGAAAACAAAAAATAAACAATGTTAGTGTGGTGACTGAAATAATTTTGATACTAGCACATTATTTTATACAAGAAGCAAACCGCAAACCTGGTTTTAATAAAAAACACAAATCTATTATCTCTGGCGTTTAAATAAAATTAGTTAAACTAAAACAAAATCATACTTATTTTTCGTCATATGTTTTAACGTGTTTTTAGCAATGAATATTCCAAAATATAATAACTGCTTTCATCAACTGATTCCAAATATTCTTCGTTAAAAAATGTTGTCATTGTCAGCTGCGTCACTAATAACGTATCCGCTACTGCTGTCATCAGCCTGCTATCTTCACTTAAGCGAATAACTAACTCATATATATCTTGATAAAGGGTTTACTCTCACATTTTCCTGAAAGATAAAAAATAATAATATGTAATTTCTATCAGAATATGGATAGCACTAATCTTAATTCCGAACATGAAATATTCATTTTTGAAATCAGCGGTAAATTAAGTCACCTAAAGTATAAAAACTGTGCTAGTATAGTACAATATAGTCTACTTATATTTGCAATCTAACCTATAAATGTGCGCACAGTGGAACGGGGCCCCTCGTTTCGTTGTGCAAGTGTACAATACGTTCTAATGTTTAAAGTAATACAACATTTTTTTTTAATGATTATAAACTAGCGCTTGACCGCAATCCCGCCTGATGGTAAGCAGTGATGCGATCGTTGATGGTAAAGCGCGCTAGTTTATTAAGAGCCCATTCACTCTGAAAAACTGAGCGAATAGGAAGGAAGACAGCAGTTGAGCGAGGTGATGCAATGTTAAACCCAACAACACGACCAACGATGCTGCGCCAAAGGGAGATTGATCTGAAGACCCTTCACGACCAAACTCCCAACACAACAACATTAGGCGCATCGCACCCGGCACACATCGCAACACAACTGCTCAGACCCGTCCTCCGTACGGCTTCACCAGAGATCATGCCGGAACACGACACGACATTTACGGTCAAGTGTAGGTACATATTATTATGTATAGATGGTCTATAAAGTCGTGAAAATACAAGTTTCTTGAACTAAAAATTTTAAAAGTAGGGCAACACTAAATCTTAGTAAGTACAAGTACATCAAATGTCATCAGCAGTCATCGATTTGTTTTGTGACTTGTTTTTTATTGAAATTTGCATTCATTTTCAATTCTTTTTAGACAAAACAACGAAGAAATATCGATTTGTAATATACCGATTTGAGTTTAACCTGGGTCCCCAATCAGCCTCTTCGCACGCCTCTCCTCTGAATCCAAAGTGGCCAGGTGACATTTTGCAGCACCAGCCCAATTGTGGCTGCAGTACTCCACACACACGCTGCAGTACAGTATTAGAAGCTGCCTTGGTGTGAAGTACCGCCTGACCTTTGCGATAACGCCAAGTTTCCTGGCAGCCACCTTGGCCGACCCAATGCACCGGCACAAAGTTTAATTTAAAGACAATCTCAACTCCCAAAAGCAGAAGGCGGTCGGTACACTCCAAGGATTCATTTTGAAAAGTACAAGCCAGGGTGAACGGTCTCTCTTTGGCGGTGAAAAGACACGCCTGCGTTTTGGCGGCATTGAATGCTACAAGATTGTCATTACCCCATTTGGAGACTGCTTGTATTGCAACACTCGTAGGCTCTACCATAGCCTCTCTTTCGGACAGGATTGATTCAGATTTGGTATCTCTCTACAACTATGCTGTCATCTGCATACCCATAGATACCGGGCATCAGCAGATCGTTAATATGCATCAGGAAAAGAGTTGCAAAGAGAACAGACCCCTGAGGAACACCGGCATTAGTCGACATAGGCTCAGATGAGCATCCGTCGACAACAATTCGGAGGGACCGTTCAGTCCGGAAGTCTTTTACCCAGCCAGTCAGGCCAGGTGAAATGCCGCACGCTGGAAGCTTACTCAAAAGGCCAGGGTGCCATATCCGGTCGAAGGCCTTCGAGACATCAAGGGAGACAGCAATCGCTTCCCCATTTTTCTCGAGGGCCTCGCCCCACAAGTGAGTGACACACACTAGTAGGTCCCCAGTAGACCGATTGTGGCGTAACCCGTACTGTCGGTCACTGAGGAGATCGTTACCTTCCAGGTATGCCAAGAGGCGCAAGTTCCACACATGCTCGTGCTCATGCTTCGATGCATCGAAATCGGTTGATAGTTGGTAGGATCGGGCTGGACGTAGCAAGTTTCCAGGACTTGGGCACTATACCAGTCCTAAATGACAGGGCGCACATGCCTTAAGAAACAATCGCTGGTATACCATCTGAACCACTAGCCTTATTCACTTCCAAATGGCACAGTACTCTCAGAGCCTCTTTGTTCCTAATGCGAACCTGTAGCATTGAAATTCCGCAATGAGGCAAATTAGGTGAAGCAGCACTGCCAATTTGAAGACGCGAATTATAGGCAAAGAGAGATGCAAAGAGATCAGCTTTCTCTTGCCGTATGAGCCAATGTTCCATCAGACCTAACCAGCGGAGGCAGTGTGAGCCGACAGAAGTTCGCCTCGACCGATTTGGCAAAGGGCTAAAAAGATCTGCTACCGGATGGCTGCGCAGATAACATGCTGCCAATATTGGTAATACAGTCGAAGCGAGCCTTCTTAAGCGCCTTTTTGTAGGACTTGGCAGCATGGTTAAAGGCTCTTTTCTTTGAGCTTAGATACAGAGCTCTGGCGACAATCTGATGGGGAGAAGGACGATACAGACTTCACCAGACAGTGGTCTGAAGTTCCCAACAGTGAGGAAACTGTTACAACACATCTGTCCGGATCAGTGGTCAGCAGAAGGTCCAAACAATTGGCAGTATGTCCAACTACATCAGGCACCCTAGTTGCTTGCTCTACCAGCTGGGAGAGACGCATTGAAAGCGCAAAGTTTCGCGCCTGTCTCTAAGCATGGTCGATCCTCTGGTACGGGAAAAGCCAGTCCTGGTAGCAGGCGTTGAAGTTCCCCAGAGCGACGAACTGTACGACAGGGTGCCGGTGCAGCGCATTGTCAGCAGCCTCACTGAGGTGGTCAAATACGAGGGTTAAAGTGAAAGTTCTTAGAAAATCAAAAACTGATAACATTAGCCAGTTATTAGTTTTATTATATCTTTTCAAAAGTCCATTCACGTCAATACACCGTTGCATGCGATGGAACCACTGGGAATAGCACTTTGCCCACTCGTCCTTAGGGGTCTCTTTAATGGCATCGCGATACGCAGCCACCGTTTCTTCAGCATTCATAAACCGCTTTCCTTTAAGTTTTTCTTTAATTTTTGGAAATAAATAAAAATCAAAAGGCGCGAGGTTGGGACTATACGGCGGGTGACCCAGTAATTCAACGTTTGATGTTGCCAAATAGTCGATCGTTCGCTTGGCGGTGTGCGACGAGGCGTTGTCGTGGTGAAGGAGGATCTACTGCGAGGTCGTTTCTCTCGAACTTTTTCCAAGACAAGTGGCAAACAATTGGTAGGGTAAACGCAGCTATCAACGACCCATTGAAAATCTGCAGTTATTACCGACCTATAAAAGTAATTGGAAATCTTTCGTTTCCGGAACTATTCTAGCTATAGGTAGGCAAAGTTTCACACGGGTTTATTCCTTGAGCATGGTATACTTTTACTTTGGTGTAAGTATCTGTGCAAAAAAGACGTAAAATACGTCAGGTACTGCGGGGCAGCGTGAACGCAGCACGTTTCTTACTGCGCCCTTGTTTCTTCAAGTAAGTATATGACTTTTCTATTTAAGACATTTATACAAACAAATGACGTCTATTCTTTATCTTATACTACTAAATGTATTCATTTAAGTGTCAACTTTTGATTTCTTACGACTTTTAATTATTAAAATTAACTTGAAATGATAAAACTTTAAATTAAAAAAGGACGATATTAGCTTCATCAGTTTTAGTCGTGGCAGCTATCAACGACCCATAAGTCGTTAATGGCAGCGACGTAACTTTTCGTTTTATTTTTCTATTATGTTATTATATCACAATAATACAAGTATTTTTATGCACCAGTTTAAATCTAAGCTATCAGTCTTTATAAAAATCTATTAGCGGCTCAACTTTTTTTGCCTAGTTTTTACCTTATAGCGTTGTCAATTTAACCAAAGTTATGATTTTTATCGAGGATCGATATTGAATAGTTGCAGTAATAAATCATTGTTTTTGTGTTTAAAACAGTGTGCATTTGTTCATATTTTCTGTGACATTAATCAGTTATAATCTATTTTATAGTCCGAAGGTCAATTGAATTAAAATAACCATTTTTTTTATGAGTCGGTAATACAATTATGTTTATACTTACATACTTTATTACCGACCCATGAGGGTCGGCAATAGCAACTATAAGAAGCTATTACCGATCGTATATAGATTAATTAGTTTCTCACCTACTTTTATGACATAATTTCTATTAATAAATGGTACTTCTTGTCTAAAGCAATATAAGACATACAATTATATTTTTTCCAGAAGTATGAAGTCAAGGTGCGTGGTGCTGTTGTTTTTCAAAAAAGGTGACAATACCCTCCTGAAAAACTACAGACCGATATCCCTCCTGAGCCATGTCTATAAGCTGTTTTCTAGAGTCATCACGAATCGTCTCGCTCGCAGGTTCGACGACTTCCAGCCTCCCGAACAAGCAGGCTTCCGAAAAGGCTTTAGCACCATAGACCACATACATACGCTGCGGCAAGTTATACGAGTACAGAAGTCCGAGGAGTATAACAAACCACTATGCTTGGCGTTTGTGGATTATGAGAAGGCCTTCGATTCGATCGAGACTTGGGCGGTGCTACAGTTTCGCTAGCGGTGCCAAATTGACCATCGGTACATTGAGGTGATAAAATGTTTGTACAAAAACGCCACCATGTCAGTCCGTCTCCAGGATCACCGATCCAACTCCAGCGTGGAGTGAGACAAGGAGATGTCATATCTCCTAAATTGTTCACTGCTGCGTTGGAATATGTCTTCAAGCTCCTGGACTGGAAAGGATTTGGCATCAACATCAACGGCGAGTACATCACTAATCTCCGTTTTGCAGATGATATCGTGGTCATGGCTGAGACCCTGGAAGACTTGGACAAAATGCTCAATGACCTCAGCAGAGCTTCCCAACAAGTGGGTCTAAAGATGAACATGGATAAGACGAAGATCATGTCAAACTCTCATGTCGCACCCACTCCAATTCTAGTTGGTTGCTCTGCACTCGAAGTTGTTGACAATTACATATACCTGGGATAAAAAGTTCAACTAGGTAGGTCCAACTTCGAGAAAGAGGTGTCTCGTCGAATCCAGCTCGGCTGGGCAGCGTTCGGGAAGCTACGATACATCTTCTCGTCGTCCAAGATACCACAGTGTCTCAAGACTAAAGTCTTTGACCAGTGTGTGTTGCCAGTGATGACTTACGGAACTGAAACGTGGTCGCTCACAATGGGCCTCATACGAAGGCTCAGAGTCACACAAAGGGCAATGGAAAGAGCTATGCTCGGAGTTTCTCTGCGTGATCGAATCAGAAATGAGGAGATCCGCAGAAGAACCAAAGTCACCGACATAGCTCTGCGAGTCGCTAAACTGAAGTGGCAGTGGGCAGGGCACATTGCTCGTAGAACCGATGGCCGATGGGGCAGTAAGGTTCTGGAGTGGCGGCCACGTACTGGTAGACGCAGCGTAGGGAGGCCCCCAATAAGGTGGACCGATGACGATGATGGTGAAGGTCGCGGGAAGCCGATGGATGCGGGTAGCACAAGACCGATCAGCATGGAAAGCCTTGGGGGAGGCCTTTGTCCAGCAGTGGACATCCATAGGCTGAAGAAGAAGAAGATGGAGTCACAAAAGCGGCAAAAAGTATATAGTGAAATACAGCTCGCCGAAGCAATCAAAGCAATTAATGACGGTACTCGTACAATTGTATATCAGGCATCAAAAAAGTTTAATATTCCCAAAACTACATTATGAGGCAAACGGGACGGGAAATATAAGAATGAAATTTGCGGAGTTCAATCGGTTCTTAAGTGATGAAAAACAGATTGTAGACTGGAATCACTACCTTGGCAAGATGGGATTTCGGGTTACAAAAGAACAGTTATTAGAAGCAGTGGCTAAGCTAGTCGATGACTTAAATCATCCAAATCCTTTTAAAAATGGTGTGCCTGGCAGATATTGGTTTGAGAATTTTATAAAGAGACATTCAACAGTGTCTAAACGCGTTGCACAAAGTCTTCCTTCAAGCCGAAATCAAGTCACGTGGTTCGACAGAGTGAACAATTATTTTATGACAAATAATCTGCATCATGTTTTAGTAGATCCTGGACGAGTTTTTAACTGTGACGAAACTTCTTTCTTTTTATGTCCAAAACAGAAAGAAGTTTTGGTCAGCAGAGGTAGCAAACTTATGTTTAATAGAGTTGCTAATGACGAAAAGGAGTGCTTGACTGTGCTTGTGAACGTTTCAGCTGACGGAAATGTAGCACCTCCAATGATACTTATTCCTTTTAAACGTTTGCCAAAAAATCTTGTGCCTAGATTACCCCGTGGATGGGGACTTGGTAACACGAAATTGAGTTGGATGAACACAGAAGCATTTTATGAACATGTGACCAACCGTGGCTTGTAACAAATGAAATACCAGTGTTCTGTTGTTTCGTTTGTAAGGACCAGATGTACCAAATCATATAATATGTAACTACGTAGTTGCAATTTATTTCTAAAAAGAGCTGAACCAATGACTATAATTTTTGAAAAATTATTATGATCTCAATAGCATAAGGAAATATCCTAGAGTTTAAACTCCTTAAATATAAATATATATGTGTATTAATAGTATTATGTTGATTAATTTAAAAAAAATATTTATTTTATTAAAAATAATTATAATTAAAAAATACGAATAAGTATTATGTTTTGTTTTATTAAGATCGGTAATCATCATCACCACTAGCATACATATCCACATTCCATTGCTGGAAGAAGGCCTCCTCTCGTGCACGATCGGGAATAGCTGCATAAAAATCGTTAATAGCTTCACAGCCGTTTTTATGGGTCGGTAATAGCAACAATCGACTAAGACACATTTTAAATCATTTTTTACAAGATTATCTTTTATTTATATGTATTTGATCCAGTAAATACATTTTTTATACATAACACTAGCATATAAATTGAAACTATTAATCTTTAGAGGAACCAGTATACTAAAAAAACATGGTTGATTTTAAAATTGCCTTAGGGGGGTCGTTAATACCTGCGTTTACCTTAGTGTACCATTCTGCAGAAACTGTTTTTGATCCTCTAACACAATTGTTGCAAAATGACCTATCCTTCCAAAGAACGAGGCCACCATTTTTTTCCCGCACTTCGATCTCTCTTCACTTTAGTTGGCAACTCCTCGAAAGGGAACACCCACTGAGCAGATTGTCTTTTGGTTTCAGGATCATAACAGTAAATCCAGCTTTCGTCACCTGTTAGTATGTCGAATACAGCATTTGAGTCACCTCCGTTAAATCTTTCAATCATTTTACGGCACCAATCCACACGATGGAGTTTTTGAGCCTCAGTCAAATTATGAGGTATCCACCGGGCGCAAAGCTTCCTGACCGCTAAATGTTAGTGGAGGATTTTGTGCACTTGACTCATACCAATGCCTAAGCTGGTCCGAATCTGCTGATAGGTCACTCTTTTGTCAGTCTCTATCATACGCCGCACAACACAGATGTTATCTTCAGTCGTCGCCGTAGAAGGCCGTCCCTCACGTAAATCATCAATGAGATTAGTGCGACCACGTTTAAACTCATTAAACCAGTTGTAAACAGTCGCACGAGATGGGGCTTCATCGTGAAAGGCCAATCGTAGTCTATCGTAACTTTCTTGTTGACTTAAATGACATCGAAAGTCATAAAAAATCATTGCACGAAAATTTTCTCGTGTTAAATTCATGTTGATTGACAATTTTCAATTTGCCGCCAAATCGTGTAACTAATGACAAATGAATGAAATACACACATCAAAAGTGTCTAGGGATCAACATATATTTTTCCAATAACTTTTCTCCTGATTGATATTAATTAAAATTTTCTTTAAGGATTCATCAAATAAAGTGTTTTCGTTTGTCACAGTAACGATAAACCAAGTCACCTTTGCATTAATAAAGAAATTTGCCATTTTCCTAATAAAGGGATATTTGACATTTGAACCACTAACACAAAAGTTCGAAAAAAAGACTGAAATAACAGTTTTCTCTAAAATTTTATTGGGTAACTTAAACAATTAATAATCCGTGTTTCTACCGCGAACACTAACAACACAAGAACATCGGTTTGGCATACTCAAAATGAGTTCATCCAAATCACGCTGTGGAATGGCCGCCCATGTTCGTTGCAACAACAAAAAAAGGTCTTCTTGCGACTGGATACCCTCCATATTCGGCAGAGCTCTTCTCTGTAGCATATCCCATGCATGCTCAATCGGGTTCAAGTCTGGCGACTGAGCAGGCCAGGGCAGGACATTGATGTTAGCTGCGGCGAGAGTCTGTCTTACAACTCTTGCGGTGTGCGGTCGTGCATTATCATGCATTAACTGAAATAAGGGACCGATTTGCACTTGTAGAGGAACGATGACGTCTGATACAATCGTCTCAGCATAAATTTGAGCGTTGAGGTTGCCTCTGATCCAAATCAACTCAGTTCTTCCGCCGATCCAAATACCCGCCCATACCATGATGGTTCCACCACTATAAGGATGGACTTCCTGGTAGGATTTTAATCGCTGTTGGCGTCCAGGGGTTCTCCAGTGTCGTATACGTCTTGTATCCGGTCCCATACCAAAACGAGACTCATCAGAAAAGCACACGAAACGCCATTGTTCTTCTGCCCAATTTCTGTGTTCAAGAGCCCATTGATATCGAATCCTACGATTGTGCATTGCTATAGGTGGTACCCGTAGCGGTCTTCGGGAATGAAGGTTCACTTCATGCAAGCGGTTTCTGACTGTTTGGTCGCTAATTAAGTTCCCTGAAGAGTGATGAAGCCTCACGGCTAACATCATGGCGGTTATTGTTGGAGCTCTTCGAGTTAAGATTTGAATGTATCGGTCTTGTCTCCGTGTGGTGCAGCGATACCGTCCTCCATGGCGCTCAGCCACGGTACCAGTGCTTCGGTAACGTGTCCAAAGTCGACTGATAACACTCTGACTTGTATTCAGAGCTAAAGCCACAGTACGTTGCCGGGAACCAGCTTCTATCATTCCCATGGCTCTGAGCATTTCTTCCCTGCTTAAATGACGTCGCCGCTCCATAATAACGTTGGTTTTAATCAGTAGTAGGGAAACAGTAGCACTAATAATGTCTTCAATGCGTTGTATGTTTTTATAGGGAAAATATTGACAGCTGATTTTCATCTTTTACTCGAATTTGATTCACAGTTCCTGATTCAAATTATGAAATGCACCAAAAAGGATCCATATAAATTTATTAAATCATAAATTTATTACAAAGCCACATCTCAATCTCAAGAAATCCGCCAGTAATATTGCCAAAGAGTTCTATTTTCAAATTTTAGAATTATTTTTTTTATTATATTGTTTATAAGTGGCCAGTTCTAAGAACTTTCAGTTTGACCCTCGTAATCGAGTCGTCTCCTGATCACCGCTGTGCGATCGATATACACAACAATTTTGTCCACACCAGTGTCTACCAACAGCCATAGGGACGAGAAGTGAAGGTCTTCGAGGTGACGGAGGCGACGGCAGCAGATGTCATTGCGGAGATACACACAGACCCCGGCACGCTGCAGGAAATGATGCTCCAATGAGTATCCCGGGTAGCTGAGGTATGCCGCATCAGACGAACATCTGATCTGGGTCTCCGTCAAGGAAAGTAGGTGGGGTTTCTCAGTCTCAAGCTGGTGATGGACTGCAATGAGATTGGAGTGCAGACCTCGAATATTAGAGAGGTGCACTTTGAACGAGAAGACGTGCGTCCGCTGTGTACACCTACTTTTCTTATTAGAACTTTTCATGGTTAAAAATTGAGTGAATAGAAAGGAAGAGCGAGGCGAATTGAGCGAGGTGATGCAGTGTTAAACCCAACAATACGACCAACAATGCTGGGCCATAGGAAGATTGGTCTGGAGACTGCGGGGACGCCCGAACCCCCCAGGGATCGCCATCGGGTCCTCTCAACCGGTCGCCAACCCGCACGATGGGGCCACCCTGGAATTTTTTGCAGTTGGCGGGGCAGCCTTTCGTGTGTGGCTGGCACGCTACTTGGGCCCCCAACTACCTGTGGTTGGAGAGCGGAGCACCGTGCTTCGTATCCCGCTACCCTCCAAGACCAAATTTCCGGCACAACAACATTTGACGCATCGTACCCGTCACACATCGCAACACAACTGCTCAGACCCGTCCTCCGTACGGCTTCACCAAACATCATGCCGGAACATGACTTTGGACATCGCGTCGTTTCATGGGCACTCCATTTTATGAAATATTTACGACTGGACGTATATCCAAACTGCATTTTGTTATCTTTAGTATTATTAATTTATGAGTCACTGTCGAAAGACCAAGCAGTCATGCCACAAAATTTAAAAAAAAAAGAGTCACTGTCAAATATGTCAAAGTGGCTAATGAGATGTCAAACCTGCGTGGTGGTTGCCTTGGTTGATGTAATCGGTGCCTAATAATTGGTAAAGAGTGTACCTATAGTGTACATAGCGGCATGCCCGTGCATGATGCTAAATGCCATAGTATTGGTGTCTATCACTACAGTCCAGGCACAACAGATCGGCCGCACCAAATGCGTCTCTGCTAACATAAACGTGTATAAACAACATTTTGAAATTCGCAAGTGACGTGAATGCTCGTGCGATGGTGTCTTAAGATTAGTAAACGGAATTTTGCGCACATCAGACCAGTTATTGAGTGTCAACAATGGCAGGATCCACTCTACCCGAGAGGGTGGCTCAGATTTATTACACTTACGGATTATTTTGTTCGTCTTATCCTATCACAGCTATCACATTAGCATTATCTGTATTGTTACTATGTTGGTAAGTGGTTATTTCATATTATCTATTATTAAATGGACCATGATAGATGAATTGCTCAGTTGTATTTATTTCCAGCTATCCTCTTCTAAATGTGCCTCTCCCTGGAAACATACCAACTGTAGTAACATTGCCACTGCATGGTGTTGATAACTATGATTTCAAAAGTCTGGATTGCAATAAAAAAAAATGTTTACAAGGTAACAACTTTATGATATAACTTTTGAAATTTCTATCATTACTATAAACATTTAAAATGCTAATTTTGAATATTCATGCATTTTACAGAAAGGCTGTCACATTTAGATATCCTGTGCAATGAAACACAGAAACTTCCTTATATTTGGGCGAAGGACAAACCTCTTCTATATGTACAGCAAATCATTATGAAAATAGGTACTTGGTGGTTATTAGTCATTAATTAACAAGTATTTAAGATATTAGAGATCTTAAAATAAACAATTAATTTATATTCTTTATTTTATACAATAAAGTTATGTTTGTCAAGGGTCATTACTAAAATTGTTTCAATATAATGTAAGTACAGTCAAAACTGTTTATGGCGACATCATTTATAACAACATACAAGTTAAATTGACCAAAATCAAAGGTCCTGGCTGAATGCTATATGACTGCCTTATCAAGAACATGGGTTTTATGACTTTTTTACTATGACATACTGCACTGCATTAAGCAACCACATTTGGTTAATTTTTCAGAGAATTATATCTGTGGAACAACTGGCTCAGCTGTATTTTAAGCAATTTGAATGGGTAACAGTATCCACATCTAGCACATGATAATGGTCAATGGCTATTATCATAAAAGTAAACAAAGTTTAGGTCCTTTTGCAATTCTTAGAAACAAAGCACATACATGCTTCCTCATATCTCTTAAGTCAGTTTGTTACTTATATTTACACAAGACGCACCTAATTGTTGAGTTAACTGTGAAAATTGTAACATATCGAAAACAAATCAATATCAAAGAAAAATTGCATATTATTTCAAAGCTAGAAAAAGGAATTCTAAACAAAGACCTGGCAAAAGAATATGATGTATCACACTCGACAATTTCAACCATTTCGAAAGAAAGGGAGAAAATTCAAATCAATTATGACAAGAATTTTTTGAAAATGAATTGAGTCAGAGTAGAGGATACCTGTCACTGGTTGACACAACTTTCGGTTTTTACAACTAAATTTGGGTCCCTTTGGTGTTGTTATAACAGATTTTGACTGTATATATTTTTGGAAAATTTACTTTACAATACTGAGCTACACTAAAGCTAATCTATGTGTTTGTGACCCTTATTACATTTCTCATCATTTTAAAAATGTTCACAGTCTGATCCGTAATAATCGGTCAAAAATATCTTTCAATTGCCTAACTTATTGATACGTTTTTGACTTTGATTGTCACTGAGAAGAGATAACAACTAGATTTAGAATTTTATTAATCACGGGAATCGACTTCTGAACACTGAGTTAATGCAGAACTTTTCTTTAGGTGTTTCTCCATGGAATAACAATCTAAAGATGTGGGATGCATTCAGGGCTCCTTTGCAAGAAGTGTTTCGATTGCTGGAGACTATAAGGAACCATGAAGATCCCGAAACGTAAGTCACCACCATACTTATTAAAAAGTTTAAAAAATAGCTTACCTATACATATTGTAGTCAGTCAGTTATGCAAAGGGTAGAAGCCAGAAGCTTAGATACATTTTGTATAGTGCCTAAAATACGTTCACATTTTTCTATGAAAGATACAATTTTGTTACTCTTTAAGTTGTTAGGTTATTACAGATAGTAGTGCTTTGTATTTGTTCAAGTAATCATGTTTAACGTAGATAATTAATCATTGTTTAAAAGCCATGTTATGTGCAACACAGTAATTAACATTTAAAAAAAGTGCTCCAAGAAACGCTGCTGCAGTTTGAAAATCAAAATTCATTTATTCAAATTAGGCTGAGGAATGTCAATATAGACAGTCCCCCAAAACGCCCGCCCCTCGGCCGTTTTTACAGTTTGGTCTACATAGAATCTTCAATTTCAAATAATGTTTCAAATTTGAACTATTCTAGTGATGCACTTTACTTTTTCTCTCTATTTTTATTGAATCTTATACAAATATAATATATATGTATTTACATTTATTAATAAATTCTGCATGAATACTAATAAGCTTGCGAAAGAATATGTTTGATAATACTGTTTGTCTCGGGAAGTTGTAACCTGCATGATGATACATTAGTCTGCAGATTTCGTGATGAATTTGATTAAGATACCTGTTTTAATGTTTCTTAGGATTAACTAAGAAACATTGCATACTAAGGTTATGAGTGTCAGGCAGAAATCATTTTTTAAAATCATATTTATAACATGCTGCTGCGGACTCAAATAAATTTTCTGTGACTGCTCTCAGTAATATGGAACTCTTTTATTTCCACTGTAGAAACTTAGATAAATTAAATTATTAACCTTTTCTTTTTGGTGAATTATTAACTTTTTGACAAAAACTTATGTCTATACAAACAAAATTTTGACACTTTAACCAGAACAATTATTTATCTATGAGCTCTTTGTCTGAGTCTCAATCTCATTAAATTGTGTTATTATTTAGAAAAATATTTTCAAGAAAGTATGTATTATTTATAGTTAACTACTTACATAATACTTATTGCACATGCAATTACTCTACATAAGCTATTGTGTAGAAAAGTTTTCAAGCATATTATAATATTATAGGTTGCAGAGTCATTTTCATAGTTATAAAGAAACTTTAGTTTTCTGTTGAAGCCTTGCCGCCAAGCGACTTGTCGTGTTCCGACATGATGTCTGGTGAAGCCGTACGGAGGACGGGTCTGAGCAGTTGTGTTACGATGTGTGCCGGGTACGATGCGCCAAATGTAGTGGAGGGTCTTCAGATTCTCCCTTTGGCGCAGAATGGTTGGTCGTGTCGTTGGGTTTAACATTGCATCACCTCGCTCAACTGCCGTCTTCCTTCCTATTCGCTCAATCTGAGTGAATAGGTTCTTAATAAACTAGTGCGCTTTAGCATCAACGATCGCATCACTGCTTACCATCAGGCGGGATTGCGGTCAAGTGCTAGTTTATAATTATTAAAAAAAAAAAAAACTGTTTATATTAGCTGGCGTGCATTAGCCTCTCTCCACTGCCCACAGCCATTAAAAAGACAAGTTGCTTTTTTAACTATTAATTGCATTGCGTTTTCGAAAATTAGTATAAAAACGTTACTTTTCTGTTGTGAAATTAGTACCCAAAGTTGCGTATGTATTATATGCAACAAATACTAAGCTAACACTAACCTGACTATTATATTTATTAATGTAGGTATATTATGTTTATGTAACTTGTATTTGACGTTGAATGGTCTCATCGCCGTACATTTTTCTGCTTACTCGGTAACCTACTTCAGACGAATGATGTAGTTACGTCATAATTTAATTTAATAAAACGACATGCTAGCGAATTAAAATATAGTGAGCTTATAACTGTGTACCTATCAACAACTGAGAATCGTCTAGCACTCTAATATTGTAACTTCCTCTTAACTTGAAACTATTTAATGTTTTCATTTAAAGCACCTGCTACTAATCTCTTCACCACCTATGGTTGACTGATAGAGAATGCCTAAGGCATTAAGTCCGCCACTGTACAATTTATGTGCGAAAGAATAAATAAATAAATAAATAAATAATGCATCTTAGTGAAATGAGTACCAACTTTGCACCGTCACTTCTGGTTAAATGCGCACTATGGCTAACCATGAGGACCGTCAAACAAATGGCATGAAATGATGAGTCCAAAATCCAAAATGACAGCCAAAGTACCTTCTACTGGACGGGGCATACGTCGATGACATCATAAACGGCCACAATTCATTGGAAGCATCCCAGGAACTCCAAAAACATAGCTAACTAATATATTGACATGTTAAAGGGAGCCGGGATGAACTTACACAAGTAGTCCAGTAATGATCCACTGAGTTTTGACTTCAAGCAATAGAAATTAATGAAAACCTTTGAATTAGGTTGAAATCTGCAATTATTAAATAAAAATATGAAGTAAAATGTTCACCGAAAATAACTAACAGACGACTTTTATCGCTTTGTGGATTCTGCGACGCCAGCGAATAGGTTTACTATTGCGTGGTTTACAGCTGCGACAGAGATGAAAATGAACATTACTTGCTGCTGAAACGGTTATCACAACCATCGCATTACCGAAACTTGAACATTGCGGCGAGCTCTTACTGTTACAATTGATCGAAGAAATCAGAGAAGCTCTTAATAGTTTCTATATGACTACAAGCATTTGGTGTGATTCGTAGTTCTGGCTATGCATACAGGGAATACATCAAAAAAAAATACGCATCAGTCAAGTCGAAAAATTAAACAAATCATACCATCCGTGCTGTTATGTGAAGTGGTAAGATATGTATCCTGCAGACTGCACCAAGAGGATTGCTAGCAACTAAACTAACAATGTTCAATCTGTGGTGGGAAGTCCTATATTTCGGAATACCTTCCAGGAAAAAAACCGTGAAGAAAACATAACATGAACTTTTATAATTAATATTATTGGCAGTTCATTGATCAAAGCAATCAGAATTGTTGCGCGGATGCAACGTTTTATGGGAAACATGCGTAATAATACGAAAAGTGACACCGGATGTCCCACTTTATGCGAACTAAACAATGCAAATGGACAAATAACAAAATATGTGCAACAAACGAGAATGACGCAAGAATTTAAACAAATCATGAAAAGGAACTAGTTTTACCAAAAAGTAACATTTTATAAATCAAACCGGGCAACGACGGCTTAATTAGTGTCGAAGGTCGACTGACCATCCTAGTTTATCCTTCAACATGATGAAACAAATCATTCTCCCTAATTGTGGACGACTTACTGAGTAGGTGATCAATCAAGTTCATCTAACGACTTTACACAGGAGCCAAACTAACTTTAACTTGGCGCACATCCGGCAACGGTAACTGGATCGTTGGTGCCCTGCTATTGCTACAACCCGTCGGAGCATACCAACTCATGAGACAACTGTCATCACAACGAGTAGCCGCTCTCTCGTTCAGCCACACGGGAGTTGACTTGTCAGGACTCGGCCAAATCAGACTCAATAAAGGAAGATGAGTTGGAACTTCAATAGGTTACGTATGTATATTTGTATGTAAGTTGACAAGAGCTGTGCACATCGACTTAAGCATTGAAACTTTCATAGTAGCCTTCCAGAGAATTAGTTCCAGGCGCGGTACTTCAGGTCATGTCTACTCGGACTGTGGCACGAACTTCATATGCGCAGCAAGGCTGGTTCAGGTTTAGTTTAAAGACTTCACGCAAATCTTGTCGTCAGACTTAATAAGATCGTGAGCGACACGACCAGGCCTACTGCTGATGGACTATAGGAAGCAGTGACCAACTCAATGAATACCACCTTCATCGGGTGCTAGGAAACGTAAACCTGTCGTATGAGGAATTGTCTACCCTGCTTGCGAAGAAAGATGCGTGTATGAACTCCAGGCCGCTTTGCCAATTTACTAAAGACCTCGAAGAATTTTAAATTTATGTACCTAATACCTGGACAGTTTTTTTTTTAAATTTGTCGTCTCTTTCTTCTTGCGTGGCAAGAATTCTTTTTTGCCTTGTTATTTCTGCCAATTCCTTTTTTTCCGCTTATTACTCTTTTGCGGCATTGGCCTTGTCTTTATTTTTTTTTTTTGGGTCACTCTTTTCCCACGTCTATGTTATCTTATATGTATTCTTTTCGTCATTTTCTTTTTGTCATTTTTTTTTCATCATTTTTGTTACATTCTTATGTCTAACCTGGACAGTTTCTACCTAACGACTTGATCAACAATGTCTTTCCCACGAGCTGACTACACTGATGAGACCTACATTATCCTCCACCGACGATGGCGATTAGCTGAACCAATAAATTCCAAGAAAAACCTCAACGAAGGAGAGACTTCATACGAGTCTCGGACAACAATTTTCGAATGCGAATGTTCGAGTGAGAACTCTGAAAACTCAAAGAGGTTTAATTAAGCGACCATTAGTAATACTATTGGATCTACCCTTCGACCTGAACTGTAATAAAAACTATGAAGAACATTAAACGGATTTGCAATAAGTAAAGAAACCAAACAAGACACTCTGGAAGAAAATACAGTATGTTAAGAAAACCCTGTCCGACCCGTGAAGGCGTTGTTAGGTATCGATAACTGATTCTACTAATGCATACAAAACCGGGCTAAACTTAAAAAAAAAAATCCCCCTAAAAAAATAAATATTATTTCGCAAAAAGAGGTAACTTAATAAATGCGCGATAACCACCCTTCGCCTGCCGTCCGCGGGGGGCGGGCGGCAGGGCATGCGGCACGTGGTCGCATCGCTATTCGCTCATAATAATACCGGTGTTGTCACTTTTTAAAAATTACCAAATTTCGGGGAAATTGGAATAAATTCGCGGGAAAAAAAGATTATTTCAAAATTCATTTGTATTGGTACTATGATGAATACGTAAAATTTTATATTATATTTGGTCATGTGTTTACTTAACCTTTATTATCCTTATGGGTCGGACAGGGTTTTCGTAACATACTGTATATTAAAAAGAGTGAAGAATGGAGCATGTGGTTCGCAACAAAGGTCACTCAAATTACCAACCTGGAACCCGAGCGACCGATCCATTATAACATTATAGGCGAAATAACTCACTCACAATGAATGGGATTTCCTTACGTACTACAACTTATCTAACTACGGGCAGGACGTTAACATATTGAAAAATACATAAGTGATCTTTGGCAGAAGATATCTACATAAAAGTTATTTCCAAGTCAAATCAATCAAACCAAAAGTCATTTATTCAAATTAGGCTGAGAATCAGCACTTTTTGAACGTCATTATTACATAAGACAGTCCCCCCAAAACGCCCACCCATCGACACTTCCTAGTGCCTTCGCTGAAGAAGAAGTAGTCGCGGGAAAAATTCCCCAGCAGCACAGCTGTCTGTACATTAAAAAAAAACTACGACGCCAAGCTACGGCGTATCAACTGAACTACTCAACTTTTACACAAGATGCTGACTCCCGGCAAGCATTACCTATCTACACGAAAGAAGCAACTTGTACACGCGGCTTGATCAATTGAGTAAGGATGGTATCAAACAGCTTATTTGGTGTCTTAGACCAAAAGCTTGCTGACAAATACCACAAATAATTGATCTCATACAACGTAACGAAAACTATTTGCGCAAAAAAACCAACCATCGATCAGGCAACTACAAAATCACGTTATGAGCAAAAATGTTCAAATTATCAGGGGAGAAACTAAGACTAATTTGGGTACCATTCCAACAGTAATACAAATGATGATGGCAGTTATTACTGCCAAATACTGAAACTCCGCTTCGCTCACGGCATCGCTACTACGAAATCTTATGGAAACTGAAACAATGTTACTCTACACTAATGGCTATAGTGGACATATGGACCTGTACTAGATATTACCGGTTAGCAGGCGCGTGCGCTCCATAGAGGCATATAAGCACTGCATACCCTAATAATGTTCTAATTCGGAACACCCGAATCGTATTATAATATAATTTTTGTACTACAATACATTCTGTTAAAACACTACACTGGTGATAACGCTCAATCCTTCTCTGTATGGGAGGAGACCTGTGCCCAGTAGTGGGACGATAAAAAGGTTGATAATGAGGATGATGATGATCTATGCATACCCTCAACAAAATCTCTGTGCACGCCCCTGCCGGTTAGTCTAGTAAAGCAACGTGAAGAAATATCCGGCAGACTGCCGATAACTCTATCATTATCAGAAAATATTAAAGTAGATATTAAGGAATTTTACAAGTTGTTGTACATGAACGTACGAATAACAAAGAGCTTCTTTAAGTTCGAAGTTCACATTCCTTCAATTTGGAATGAGGACTTCATCTACTACCGCGCTATCGCTATACCATTCAAGGCATAGGTAATCAAATAACACATTGATGCTGTTATCGTCTGAATACATTACTGTTAAGTTTGAGAAGAATTTTTACATCCCCATAAAAGATAAAGATTCCAAGCAATACTTCAAAAGACAAAGAGATAACTTAATATGTAACGTACACATGCCAGTGTTCAACTTACATAACAACAATGCACCTTGCGAATCTAATCGAGTGGGTCACCGTGCAACTATGTATGTCACGGAGTGGTGTTCACAGCGTGTCATGTGAGGAAGCCTGGGTCCTGTTGCAAGAATTAACAGCTGGCGGTTGTTTGTTGTTGAAGGTGCGAGTTGCGAACTGTTTGTGAAAACTACGTACTATCTCAAACTATCACATCGGCGGCAATAGTAATGTTGAGGCAAGGAAACATACTGCTGTAAAGAAAACTCGCTATCATTTCACACAATCAGTACAACAGCAATCTTTACGTTAACTATGACATGCGTGCACCAAACTTGAATTCACTCATAAACTACATTGTCGTGTTGGCAATAAGTACGGTCTCATCATCTTATATTTTCGTGCTTAATCGGTAGGTAACTTACTTTAGACCAACGATGCAGGTCAATTTAATTTAATTAAAATACAGTTAGGCTTATAACTATGTATCTATCTACAACTGAGAGAAATAATCTTTTTCCACTCAAATACTGTAATTCACGGTTAACTTAAATAAACTTAACTAGTTAATGCATCTTAGTGGAACCCATTTCTCTTTACTAACTAAACTTACAAACCTTTACAACAAATCGGTGAATTCAGTTTACAGCCCGTACATTTATGGTCCTTCCAGGTTTCGTGTATCTCGGTGTGATGATATACATATGTACATTTGTACATGAGTCAATCTCGTGTTCGTAGTCATCAGAAACTGTGGTTATGAACCATTACTTGCATAGTTAGTGTAAAGCTCCACAGAAACTTTGATTTTCTGTCTTTTGTCGCATAGCTGGCATAAAAAAAATAATTCATTGAATCACAGTGAGTCATTTTCATCTTCGTTTCGTATCAGAAACCTTAATTTTCTGTTATTAATCGTTGTTTCCATTATAGCTGAAAGCTCAGTTTTATGTTTAGAAATCATAAACAAATTTTGTTTTCTGATAAGACAAAAGTGTGTATGTGTGCACAGCTGTGCGTGTTTAACATAAATTGTGGCCAGTGAGCCAGATGTTGACTATCAGTGTCTGGAGAATATGCTCCCCGAAACTGTGGCACAGCTACAGCTCCCCGCTCATCTGATTTACACAGACGGTAGTAAATCGGATGAAGGGGTCGGGGCGGCATATTCATACTGGCGGAATGGGTCCGAGATTCGGACCAAGCGAATGAGGTTGGAGCCGATGTGTACCGTCTTTCAGGCGGAGCTGCTCGCGATAGCCAGGGTCTGGTTGTCCTGAGAGGCTTCGACTGCGCGGCGGTGCTCAGCGACTCTCGATCCTCGTTCGACTTGATCCGAAACCCGGAAACGCACCATCGCCTTGCTACCCATATTCGTAAGAATATCAGGGAGCAAGAGGGGAGTGGTAAAATCCTCCGGTTCTTCTGGGTGAAAGCTCATGTCGGGATCCCCGGCAATGAGCGCGCCGACGAACTAGCTAGGCAGGCGGCGGCCCAGTCCAGGGTCGCCCCGGCGTATGACAGGTGTCCAGTCTCTTACGTCAAGAGACGTTTGAGAGAGGGCACAGTAGCTGTGGGAGCTACACCGGCGGGGCCACGGCTGGGGTCACGCGTGAAGTGCCTCGACAGGACGTCTATCTGGGCGCAAATTTTGACTGGTCACGGCGGCTTCGCCGCGTACCTGCACAAGTTCAAGTTGAAGGAGAGTCCAGCCTGTGTGTATGACACACAGGCCACGGAAACGGCCCAACATTTGTTGCTGGAATGCCCGAGGCACGACCGCGACAGATACGACCTGGAAGTAAGTACTGGTAAAAAGCTGACAGAAACATCCATCGCCGAAATCATGGCACATAAACACTCCAGGCCGTATCTGGAGCGGTTTTGCCTCAAAGTAGCTAAACTAAGCATCGAGAGGAATCGGACGAGGGCAGCACAGCCGAGCACTGTGCCGTCGGCAAGGATCACGTAAAAAGTTAGTAAGTGAAATTGTAATTATAAATGAAGTAATAGAAATAAGAATATAAATGTAAAAAAAGATGACAAAAGAAAAACATGACAAAAGAAAAGAAATGACGAGGGAAAAGAACGACCCATAAAGACAAGGCCAATGCCGCTAAAAGAAAATAGGCGGAAAAAAAGGAATTGGCAGAAATAATAAGGCAAAAAAGAATTCTTGCCACGCAAGAAGGGACAGAAAGCAAATTATAAAAAAAAAAAAAAACGTAAATTGTGAGAATAATTCTCATATTCGGTTACTAACTGCTGCTCGCGTAGCTGGCGTGTTAAACATAGATTGTATAGTTAGTAAACAAAACTCCAGTGGCTTGCAAGAACTCCATTGCTATGAACAGTGCGTGTGCGTGTATGAGGGATGTCTCAACATTCACTCGTCGTCAAAACTCTCTTGCGCTATGCGAAATAACATTCTATTTCTATTGCATTTAGTTGCGACCTGTTCTTACCATTTTTATTGATATAAATGCGCATAAATGTATAGTTTAATGTACCTGTTTGGGCTAAGCAATGGGTTTTCAATCAACGAAGTCTGAGTTCGAAACTTTGAATATTAATTAAAGTGTGTTTGAAACCATAATAAGTAATAAATAGATTTTAAGCAAAAACTTGTTAGGTATTTATTTTTGTTAATAATGTAATTATGTTTTTTTAAACTTTTTTTTTTATAAATTATAAACTAACGCTTGACCGCAATCCCGCCTGATGGTAAGCAGTGATGCGATCATTGATGGTAAGGCGCGCTAGTTTATTATGAGCCTATTCACCCTAGCCTTGAAGACACTCAAATTGTAGTGTGACGGAAACACCGCCGCCGTCAAATTGTTCCAGTCCCTCGATGAATGCATCCTATAGAACACAGAAAGGCTGGCTACTCTACGCCTGTACTCCAGGCTTTGTGGACCGTTTCGAGTTAAATCTGGGTCGCCAATCAGCCTCTTCGCACGCCTCTCCACTGAATCCAAAGTAGCCAGGTGACATTTCGCAGCACCAGCCCAAATGTGGCTGCAGTACTCCACACACGAGCGGACCTGTGCTTTGTACAACATTAGAAGCTGCCCTGGTGTGAAGTACCGCCGGACCTTTGCGATGACGCCAAGTTTTCTGGCAGCCTCCTTGGCCTTGGACTCAATGAACTCCGGCGCCTGGGCCTAGAGGTGGCCCTTGACAAGTCGGAGGCCATGGTTTTCCATGGCCCCCGGCGTGCGCCGGCGCCGGGATCACATATCGTGGTCAGTGGGGCCCGGATAGCTGTCGAGTTCACCATGAAGTACCTGGGATTGGTGCTCGACAGCAGGTGCGAATTCGGGCCCCACTTCCGGCGGCTGGCGCCCAAGCTGATGGGTGCAGCAGGCGCGCTATCGACGCTGCTTCCCAACATGGGGGGCCCCTGCCGGAACACTCGCCATTCTGCGCAAGCCCCAGAGGGCGATGGCCGTCAGGGTCGTCCGCGGGTACCGCACGATATCCTACGAGGCGACTTGCTTCCTGGCCGGATCCCCATCCTGGGACCTAGAGGCGAAAGTACTCGCGTCATTGTACCGATGGCGCGAGGAAGAGCGGACACGGGGCTCCAGTCCGGTGCAGCGGCAGATCGAGGTGCGCCGAGAGGAGCTCCGTCAGGTCGTGGTGGCGGACTGGCGGCAGAGTCTTATGCGCCCTACCGCCGGCCTCGCTACCGTCGAGGCGATTCGGCCAGTACTCGGCGACTGGCTCGGGAGGAAGCACGGCTCCCTGTCGTTTAGGGTGACGCAGGTACTGTCGGGGCACGGCTGCTTCGGCAAGTACCTGCGTCGCTTTGGCAGGGAGCCGGAGGCTCGGTGCCACCACTGCGTCCAATGCGGGGAGGACACGCCGCAGCACACGTTCTCCGAGTGTGTGGCTTGGGAGGAGCAGCGCCGTGTCCTCACAAACGAAGTAGGAGGCGACCTGACGCTGCCGGCAGTAGTGCGGAGGATGGTCGGTAGCGCAGAGTCGTGGGACGCGGTGGTGCCCCACGTGTGCTCGTGATAGAAGAGACACCGGGGTGGTTTTATTCAGTAAAAGTCTGACAGACCCCGTCGCCCACCCCAGGGCGGCAGACATCCTATGAGGATTTCTACCCCGGAAAAAAATTTTGGACTCAATGAACCGCCCAAAGTTTAAGTTTGAAGAAATCTAAACTCCCAAAAGCTGAAGGCGGTCGGTGCACTCCAAGGATACATTCTGAAAAATAGGAGCCAAGCTGAACGGGTTCCTTTTGGCGATGAAAAGACAGGCCTGTGTTTTGGCGGCATTAAATGCTACAAGATTGGCTTTGCCCCATTCGGAGACTGCCCGTAGTGCGCACTCGTACACACTACCATAGCTTCTCTTTCGGACCGGATAGATTCCTTACTAGCCCGAGCTTCCGGCAGGTATCTCTCCACAACTGTGCTGTCATCTCATACCCATAGATACCGGGCATCAGCAGATCGTTAATATGCAGCAGGCACAGAGTTACAGAGAGAACAGACCCCTGAGGAACACCGGTATTGGGCAGATCTAGGAGTAAAGTAGCACTAATACTACTACTAGTAGTAATATTGGACTAACTAATATACAGTTTTTCTATAAACAATTATTTACACATAATGACCACTGTATGACAACGAAACTCAAAATGTAATGAATATTTACAAGATATGCATCGCAACAAAAGCGTCGGATCTTGTCGCCAATTTCTTCGCACGCATTGGACATTGTCATGTGCGAACGGTACGCGCTATTCGTTATCCCCGCCTCCTTCTAATCGTAACATTCGTATCTCGTTTGATATTCGCATCCGCATGAAAATCTAAATTGATTATTATGGATGCAGATATCCAAATCTTTGCGTTACTCATCCACCCCCCAAATTTTAACCATACCTGAGTCTTTAGAGATAACGTTATTATGTATCACACCAGCGAATGTTACAAATGAATGCGCCACAAATGAAGTCTATCCTTTTGACTAGATTCGGATGTTATTATCCGTTACTTGCATTGGTATCTTCGTATAATTATTCGTATAACCTACACATATTCTTCAGTTTTGTAATATGTTGCATACATCGCTTCGCTGTGTGCTGGCGTTTTATAAGTTCTAATCTATGGTAACTAATAAAACTACAGTTTCCTATTCTTTGCATATATACATATTTTTTAATTACACAGGTAATATAGGTGGATTATTCTTTTTACACTTAAGGTCTGGTTAACGCCAAAAATACAATAAATACGAATTTCTGTCGAAAAATACACAGTTGCAAACGGGTACTAAGTTTTAAGCATTATCCAAAATCATGACTTTATACATCGTATTTTCAACCGCCATTCCTAGCAGTCAAGTGACATGCATCATGCGTTACATAAACATAATTTTAAAATACTTTTTCTATATATGTCTACAGTTTTGTTTTGCTTGAAAAGATCGAATCAAATCTTTAAAGACCCTGTTTACATATAAGAGCCTATAAATAAGATGTCTGGCTTTTGTGCTATAGGAATTTAGTAGAGAACACTATTGCGTATATGGAGAATATTTAATTTACTATAGAGCAGAGTCGGTCTCGCCTTATCAGTAGAGTAGGTCGCACCAGAACGAAGCAGGGCCGTGGCTCTAGTTATATAGTTTATCGCTTGTTTCAGGAAGAGCACGCTACTTCAGCATTGCTACCAAATCGGAGGCATCAAGCGGACAGACAGTAAAGCTAGCACCGAGCGAGTGCTGCCTGAATATAGCTGCTTACTACTCTCGCCTGCCAACCTGTGGCAGCAAAACCTGCAGTCATTCTCACTCGATGCCAACATCATTAACACAGTTTACAACTACCAGGTACATCTAGCTATTATTATAGGATGTGTTTCGATTAGTCTTTCTTCCACGCAGAGACGCATCTCCGGATCGTTATGATTTTGCCAATGTATTTGCCGTAGAATGAGTTTTATCCAGAAAATATCCACGGTACCTGTGGGTTAAATTACGTGGGTAAAAACTAGGAGTGTATCTCAAGGGGTTGTCACCTAACAGATCGTATATAACACTGCCATTACTAACAATCTTCTCAAGGTGATCCTCAGCTAGGCGATGATTGTTGACAAATTGCCGAGAACGGAAACTAGACTGTGACTAGTTACTGCTCTGCATCAAAACCTTGTGCACGATATGACGCGGTCACTCAATGAGTAAATTTTATTGTAAGCTTTATGTTCTATAGATTGTGACAATTTGGAATTTTGTAAAATTACTATTCTTAGGGCGGCAACATATGATACCGTTTTAGTCGTTACATGTTGGCACAGATTAGCTACTTTATCTATACAAAAAGGAACTAGCACGTCAATACATATTGAATGACGCCAAGCAGCAACACAGCGAATAAAGTACATGTCATACCACCAAAATGAGTTTGGAGAGCACGTATGGTAACTCGCCCACGTGATTCCTTTTATGTAAGGCATCGACACTGCTGTCGGACACAAAATATGAACACAGAAAAAAATGCCGCCGTCTTAGAAATAAAAAAAAAAAACAGAAAATCAGTCTAGCTTGACAATCTAAATAATTATGATTTATGTTAATTGCTTGAGAAGATCCTGAGATATTACTTGACCTCCCTATTATATACAGTCATTCAAGGGCAGGGTTATGGTTGATTCGAATATCGTGATGATTGGGTTAAGGTCAGATATAGAAATTATTTATTACCACTATTACTGTGATGGTTGGTAACCCACTACAGTTCTTCAAATAGAAGAAGTGCAATTTACTTCTGAAGAATAAGGATTGGGTTAAAAAAATCGATTACTACAATATCCGATTTATACGAGATATTGATTTCGTTTCTTTGTAATCCCTAATCGATTAACGTTACAGATTTATTTATTTTATGTCTGAATTTTAGATGAAATAAATTCTCAAAATCTTTAGTTCCATCCTAACCTAAGCAACATTGTATTATACAATGTTAAATATTATAAATTTTGCTTTATACATTATTAATATAGAGTTTCGTAGTCTTAACAGAGTTGACAATATATTAAAATTTTTCGTTCTCTGTTCGATATACAGAGTGGTGCTGACATTACGACAATAAATTGAACATCGTGTACCTCAACGCATTCTCAGTCTACCTATAAAAATCATATAAATATGTCCATTAGTTTAGTCACAGGAAATTATTTTTCATTTTTCTCATTTTCTACATAATGTACATGTTGATAAGGAAGCGCTTACAGGTAAATGTCCGCCGCATCCTGCGGTCAGCGGTGCCAAACTTTAATAATAATTTCGCGAAAAAAGCAAGTCGATACAGGATCGCGCTGTCGCCAATCGGAGGTCAGTGAACCAAAATTTTTAAAGGATGTTCTATTCCGTTTGCAATTTTATGCGATTTAGTTTGTTTGAAACATTCATTTTTTTTATTTTTGATGTTAGGTTTTTTTCTATGGTTTAGGATTATTCCTATGAACCAGCGTTGTTCGTGTTTTCATTTATTGTCGTATTGTCAGCACTACTCTGTATAAGTGTTTTGAGGGTAAATAAATAAAAAAGTATTGGATAAAAAATTTATTTTGTCAAGACTTGAACACGAGCGATTTTGCTTACAAAAAGTTATTAAAATTATAATAACTATATGTTTAATTTCCAATATATATATATCTAATATATAAAATTCTCGTGTCACGGTGTTCGGCTTTAAACTCCTCCGAAACGGCTTGACCGATTTTGATGAAATTTTTTGTGCTTAACCAGTAACTATGAGAATCGGCCAACATCTATTTTTCATCCCCCTAAATGTTAGGGGTAGTCCACCCCTAAATTTTTTTTTTATTTTTTAGACAAAATTTTTAATTTCTATTTTTTTATGATACAACATACAAAAATACATACAATCCCCAATTTTTACCCTTCTACGATCAACCCTTATTTTTTAATAGCCATTTTAGTAATTTAATCTATTATTTATATGGCAAAACAACGTTTGCCGGTCAGCTAGTATATATATATATTTCGTTTACATTTAGAAACCAACACAAATATAATTCAATAATAAAAGACGCTTTCATTGAAAACGATCGTTATTAGTAAGTTCGATTATTCGGTCATTTTTAACGATTATTGGTATACAAGTGAATTTGAAGAGTCATAACACTGCGGTAGGCCTAGTATGAGTTCACAATACGAAACTCGATCGTCGATATCGAGCACGTTTGGCGTTCTCATTGGTTGAGAGTTCTTACGACCTTGAAGCGGGCCAAGCGCTGAGTCAAACGCGCTCGATATCGACGATCGAGTTTCGTAAAGAAAACTCATACTAGGCTTACTGTATAGTACCCTACTACGTGACTTTGACACGACGTCGAGAAAAAATAATACTATATATTATGTACATTGGTTATATTGCTTTGTTTAAAAATTTTTAATTAATGTAAATTAGTGATTAAGAATTGTGCAGTTTGTGATAAAATAAAAATAACTTTGAAATTACGTGGTTTTACGGAAGAAATAAATCTCAATTTTTGAAAAGTATGAAATGTCAAATTGTACTTCTTATATTTGAAGAACTGTAATTTGTACTTAATCCGCTTTCCTGCTCATTTTCCTCCATTTAGACGCGATCTTTAGCTTGTGTATGAGACTGTGGTATGAGACTGTTGGCACGCATGTCATCTCTTAGAACGTCAAGCCAGCATTTCTTTGCCCCCGCTTGTTCCGGCCCGGTGGAGGACAATTGGCGCAAGACATTTTTTACCAACGTAACATACCTGCGTATACAGTCGTACCAGCGAGACGACCTTCCTGCAGTTTGTCTGGTGTGTCGCGAACACGAAGACTGCCACGGATGCGGGAGTTCCTGGTGCGGTCTTTCCGCGTAACCCCACGCATCTACCGCAGCATATACATGCAACTTCTACTTGTGTCGCTCATTACAGGCCACGCCTCACTACTATACAGAAGAACAGGTCTAATGATGGTCTTGTACACCTGTCCCTTAAGCTTAACCGGTATTTTAGGGTCACAATTGTCACCTTTTTTATAAATTATAAACTAGTGCTTTACCGCAACCCCGTCTGATGATAAGCAGTGATGCAATCTTTGATGGTAAAGCGCCTCACCCCATTTTGCTGAAGCTGCGGAAATACGTGCCCTAACGTTGCAATCATCTGTCCACCGCCGCCTATGCGCACAGACATGGGGTCTGTCGTGTTGCTGGACCTGTACATGGTCTTCGCCACGTTGAGTTTCAGACCGCCGTTCTCCAGCGAATCCTTCCATGCAATCAAACGCCACACCAACCGTTCCCTGCCCGCGTCCGGCAGCGCGATATCATCAGCATACATGAACAACCAGGAAGTTTGCTCATGTGAATCCTTCGCGCGTCCAGTTAGCGTGCTAACGTTGCACGAAGAGAAACGGATTTTCCTGATGTGGGCTCGCTTCTTCAGCCGTGTCCGCCCCTGACACGGAAGCCCCCACAAGTCTAAGCAGTCCAGCGAGGCTCCTGCGCGCCGTATTGCGGCGGCGTCCTTACTGTGACACGTGCATTTCTTTTTTTCCTATTCATTATTGTTTGGCTTCTTTTGTTTTTTATGAGTGCGACTGCCGTCTGACCAATCAAACCAAAGTCCGTATGTCAGCAGGTCTAGCAGGTAGGGTTTACTGGGTCCCAAAGACGGTGGTGGGAACACCAAAGCACCAAATCAATAGCTCTTAGTTTTAATGTAAATATCGGCCAAGTGCGAGTAGTAATCGCGCACGAAAAGTTTCGTGCCATTATCTAAACAAAAAAAAAAAATAGTATTCTTTTTATAGCGACGACACAAATATGTACATCGCCAGGCAAAAATTGTACTGTCTTTCAATTACGGTTCATGAGATTCACCCTGGTGACAGACAGGCAGAATGGCAGATGGACAGACAGTGGAGTATTAGCAATGGAGTCCCGTTTTTACCGTTTGAGTATCCACACCCTAAAAAGTTTAAAATTTAGATATATTAAATTATTTCAGACAATTCAAATATCGACGTGAAATAGTTATAAAATTGGCCCTTACAGTTAAGTTTCTTATCGTTTTCAGAATCTTCAGAAAACTAAAGCATCAATAGCGGAAATGGCTTTTGGTATGCAGCTCCGAGAAACTGGCATCAAACGATATCCCCTGAGAGCCAGGCCACGAGTGCTACAGTATGCTATTACGATATTCTATCAACAGCCAGACCAAAGGTAAGTAAAATGATGACCATAATAAACTCGCCGTAGGTCTAAACTCTGAAAAAAGAGCATACCTAACATCCTAACAGTAGTTCTAAATAAATATTCATGAAACAGTTTTATCGACAACTTTACCTTTAAAAATACCTTAGAATTCTATTTTATGTTGTCTTATTTTGTTACAGATATATCCGATCTCTAACGAAGAAGCTAACGGAAATGTACCCACTATACCAAGAGATGCCATACACACACGTTAACGAATTCACACTTGTTTATTATCCAGGACAGTTTAACTATCGTGAACTTGTCCCTTTGACCATCACTTTTGTGGGACTATTTCTTTATGTATATTTTTCTGTGAGAAAAATTGAATTTATCAGATCCAAATTAGGTCTGGCTGCTTGTGCCGTTCTCACTATTGGCGGGAGTCTTGCCATGTCAATGGGCATATGTCTTTATTTCGGATTTTCCCTGAGTTTACAAGGCAAAGAAATTTTTCCCTATCTAGTAATCATTGTTGGACTGGAAAATGTCCTAGTCCTCACCAAGAGCGTTACATCCACTGATTCCCGACTCGATGTAAAGATCCGACTCGCTCAAGGGCTCAGCAAAGAAGGCTGGTCCATCACCAAAAACTTACTTACAGAAATAACCATACTTACTGTAAGCTTTTTTACGTTCGTTCCATTTATCCAAGAGTTCTCAATATTCATGATAGTCAGTTTAATATCAGACTATTTCGTTCAAATGGCATTTTTTGCCACAATACTGGGAGTGGACGTCCGCCGAATGGAATATTTTAAACATCAAAACAATAAGCTACACCTGAAGGAGTACTTCAATGCCAATAACGCCCTTAACTGGAGATTTAGTAAGAACTACGTAGAAGAAAATAGTTTTTCACCACAGAGAATGACAAAGTCAAAATCTCACCCGAGGTTGAATGGTCTGGCACACAACAGCCCGACAGACGTCGTGGCCAAGAGAAACTCCAGTCCGGGTCATCAGGACCACAGGGTACCGAAGCGCATCCGCTTGGTGAACATGTGGGCTAGGACGCGCTTCTTTCAGCGAGCATTCATGGTCTGGATGCTTGTGTGGGTGTCAATGATAGTGTATAACTCTGGTGTTGTGGATTATTTCATAAGCAACATAGAAAAAACTGAAGCCGAAGTAAACAGAAAGAATTATGAGAAACACGAGCAAAAACAATCCACATTCGTGTTTTATAACAATAGTGAAAAAAATCCCCTCGTGTTCCCGCCGCTATTAGACATTGACGCCGAAAAAACCGTCGTCGATACAAATGACACCATTATGTTAAAACATTCTCCACACTCACGACCGTGGTCCAGGTGAATTACTTATGATTATTACTTTTTTTCTTCCTTTTTGTGATATTGTTTGTTTAAGGCTTTTATTGGCGGCGTCTACGGACGAATTGTTGTTATTGCTGGCCTACGCATTGTTTTGTTTTGTTGTCGATCATTTCTTATTGGAGTTCGTTACTTGATAACACTTTCGTCATTGGGCTGTGTGTTTCTCCTTTTAAAAGAATTAACTTAACTTAACCTATCTCCTTTCGTTTCCCACGTGAGGCCGACCCGGAGGGGTTTGGGGTAAAGACATGATGTGACCACTATGCTACAATATTTCACTGTTCTTTATGAATTATTCACTGAATGCACTCTTTACTACATAAATCACGCGTTTTTATTTAGTAAACGACACTATAAATAATTTTAAAAGTTCAATGAAAAATGAGCGTGGCACTCATCATCGCTTTCCCGCCAAAAACTCCACCCATAGATAATTAAGAGTACCCATAGATAATTAAGAATACCAGACCTGCGACATTTACTTTTAAATTTCGAAGCAGCATAATGTTGAGATAGGAATCTTTTGGCCTCGTAACGGACTTTCTGATTATTTTTACTTTTATATATATGTATATATAACTTGTTTTTATACTAATTGTGGCTACTTAGTTTAGTTTTAAGATTTTCCTGTACGAGTCTCAAAAAATACTCTTTCTTTCTAAAACGTCAAACATATTTATATATAGCCAAAGTAATAAATCTGGATATTATATATATTGTCTAGCCATTATATAGAATGGCCACTCAGTTTAGATAAAGTGATAATTGACACAAAATTAATCATATTAACTAGCAATTTTATATAATATCTTCGAAGACTTGGATAATCTAATAAAACAAGTAGGCATGCGTTTGACATCATAAAATTATAAAGGGTGTCTCTGACATCGACGCACAAACGAGTACCATTTTTTTATTTTTTTTATTAAAGTATAAACCAGCGCTCGACCGCAATCCTGCCCGATGGTAAGCAGTGACGCAATCGTTGATGGTAAAGCGCACTAGTTTATTAAGAGCCTATTCACTCTAGCCTTGAAGACACTCAAATTGTAGTCCGACGGAAACACCGCCGCCGGCAGATTGTTCCAGTCCCTCGATGTACGCGGTATAAAGGAGGAGGCGAAACGCTTCGTCCGGATCGTAGAGGTGTTAACAACATAAGGGTGGAAACTCGCCGTACGACGGGTCGTCCGATGGTGGAACGGAGATGGGGGAATTAAATCGTGCAATTCCCTCGCACACTCCCCAGAATGTATCCTGTAGAACACCGAAAGGCTGGCTACTCTACGCCTGTGCTCTAGGCTTTGGAGACCAACTCGAGTTAAATCAGGGTCACCAATCAGCCTCTTCGCACGCCTCTCCACTGAATCCAAAGTGGCCAGGTGACACTTAGCAGCACAAGCCCAAATGTGGCTACAGTACTCCACACACGAACGGACCTGTGCTTTGTACAACATTAGAAGCTGCCTTGGTGTGAAGTACTGCCGGACCTTTGCGATTACACCAAGTTTTCTGGCAGCCACCTTGGCCTTGGACTCAATGAACCGCCCAAAGTTTAGGTTCGAGGAAATCTCAATACCCAAAAGCTGAAGGCACACTCGTTCGCTCTACCATGGCCTCTCTTTCGGACCGGATTGATTCCCTACTAGCCCGAGCATCCGGCAGGTATCTCTCCACAACTGTGCTGTCATCTGCATACCCATAGATACCGGGCATCAGCAGATCGTTAATATGCAGCAAAAACAGAGTTGCAGAGAGAACAGACCCCTGAGGAACACCGGCATTAGTCGACATGGGCTCAGATGAGCATCCGTCGACAACAACTCGGAGGGACCGTTCAGTCAGGAAGTCTTTTACCCAGCCAGTCAGGCTAGGGGAAATGCCGTACGCTGGAAGCTTACTCAAAAGGCCAGCATGCCATACCCGGTCGAAGGCCTTCGAGACATCAAGCGAGACAGCAATTGCTTCCCCATTCCTCTCGAGTGCCTCGCCCCACAAGTGAGTGGCATACACTAGTAGGTCCCCAGTTGACCGATTGCGGCGAAACCCGTACTGTTGGTCACTGAGGAGATCGTTACCTTCCAGGTATGGCGCGAGTTCAATACACGCTCCATAATTTTGCAAAGTATGGAGGTGATCGAAATCGGCCGATAGTTGTTAGGATCGGCACGACTACCCTTTTTGGGCACGGGCTGCACGTTGGCAAGCTTCCAGGACTTGGGCACGCTTTGGACACGCTTGTATCGCCTCTCATTTGGGACTGGTATAGTACCACTCCCAAATGAGAGGCGATACAAGCGTGTCAATACAGGAGACAACTCGGGCGCACATGCTTTTAGAACAATCGCTGATATACCATCCGGACCACTAGCCTTATTCACGTCCAGACGACACAGTGCTCTCAGAACCTCCTTGTTCCGAATGCGAACCTCAGGCATTGAAGTACCGCAGTGGGGTAAAATAGGTGGAGTAGCACTGCGAGTATCAAGACGCGAATTATGGGCAAAGAGAGATGCAAAGAGACCTGCTTTCTCTCTCGCCGTATGAGCCAGTGTTCCATCAGGCCTAACCAGCGAAGGCAGTGAGGGCCGACAGAAGTTCGCCTCGACCGATTTGGCAAGGGACCAAAAAGATCTGCTACCGGAAGGCTGCGCAGATAACTTGTTGCCAATATGGGTAATACGGTCAAAGCGAGCCTTCTTTAGCGCCTTTTTGTAGGACTTGGCAGCACGGTTAAAGGCTCTCTTCTTTGAGCTTAGATCCGGAGCTCCGCGGTCACGAGCATCAACCCAGGTGAGAAATGCCGTGTGCTTACGCTCAGCTTGAGCACAATCGGCATTGAACCATGGGCGAGCCGAGCCACCGACGGGCACGTCATTATAGGGAATAAAATATTCCATAGCTTGACGCACCACATCGGTTATAGCATCCGCACAGCTCGACGGATTGCTAGAAGAGAAGCAGACCTGCTGCCAAGGATAAGACGCAAAGAAATGGCGCATCTCATCCCAGTCTGCTGACCTGTATCGCCACATTCGCCGTTCACCACGAGAGTCGTGATCTGGTGGGGAGAAGGTAGACACAGACTTCACCAGACAGTGGTCTGAAGTTCCCAACGGTGAGGAAACTGTTACAACACACCTGTCCGGATCAGTGGTTAGCAAAAGGTCCAAACAATTGGCAGTATGACCAACTACATCAGGCACCCTACTCGCTTGCTTTACCAGCTGGGAAAGGCCCATTGAAAGCGCGAAGTTTCGCGCTTCTCTCCCAGCGTGGTCGGTATTCTGGTACGGGAAAAGCCAGTCCTGATGGCAGGCATTGAAATCCCCCAGAGCGACGAAGTGTGCGTCAGGGTGCCGCTCCAGTGCATTGTCTGCAGCCTCACTGAGGTGGTCAAATAAACGAGTTGTCTCCTGATCACCGCTGTGCGATCGGTAGACACAAGTGTAAACAATTTTGTCCACACCAGTGTCAACCAACAGCCATAGGGACGAGAAATGAGGGTCTTCGAGGTGACGGAGGCGCCGGCAACAAATGTCATTGCGGACATACACACAGACCCCAGCACGCTGCAGGAAATGGTGCTCCAATGCGTATCCCGGGTAGCTGAGGTATGCCGCATCAGACGGACATCTGATCTGGGTCTCCGTCAAGAAAAGTAGATGGGGCTTCTCACTCTCAAGGTGGTGATGTACTGCAATGAGATTGGAGTGCAGACCTCGAATATTAGAGAGGTGCACTTTGAAAGAGAGGACGTGCGCCCGCTGTACACACCTACTTTTCTTTTTAGACCTTATCATTAAAAAAAAAAATTGAGTGAATAGGAAGGAAGACGGCAGTTGAGTGAGGTGATGCAATGTTAATCCCAACAATGCGACCAACGATGCCGGGCCAGAGGGAGATTGATCTGGAGACTGCGGGGACGCCCGAACCCCCCCAGGGATCGCCATCGGGTCCTCTCGTCCGGTCGCCAACCGGCACGATGGGGCCGCCCTGGGATTTTTCGCAGTTGGCGGAGCAGCCTTTCGTATGTGGCTGGCACACTACTTGGGCCCCCAACTACCTGCGGTCGGCCAGCGGAGCACCGTGCTTCGGATCCCGCTACCCTCCACGACCAAACTCCCGACACGACAACAATTGGCGCATCGTACCCGGCATACATCGCAACACAACTGCTCAGACCCGCCTTCCAAACGGCTTCACCAGACATCATGCCGGAACACGACGAATCGCTTGGCGGCATGACTTTGTCTGGTGGGTGGTAACTACGCCGGCGGCCGATGGTGAGGCCTACCACCGAGAAAACTCAACATGGATTCCACAATCAAACATAGATTTCACAAGTTTACACCAGCACTAATAAATAAAATTAGATAATTCAAATAACGTTCGTAACACAAGAGAAGTAAAACCACCAAACTAAAATAAAACAAAGCGTCTTTATCGCGGTACCATAATCTAATTACTATCCTAATTACATAGAAAATAATTAATAAAACAATAGGTAAGCGTCTTTTCCACAAAAACATTCACAAAAATTGTATTCGACGAAGTTATGCATAGCCGGTACTATGCATGTCAAGGACACGATTTTGGTTGGCGCGTTAATAAACATAAAAAAAAAAAAACAATATTTAATAATTTGCGGAAGCGTGCGGTGAAACCGGGAGGGGGAGGGGTCGAGGGGAGGTGGTGTTGCTTGCGCCGATCGCTGACAAAGAGAATATTTACATATAGACACATATACACTTTACTTTCATGTTATCATTTTAACTTTATTGATGAATTGTTATGATCCATGACCCTGGCAAATGACCGCTGCCGACAATTCTCTAAATACAGGTTGCTCTAAATGGTAGTTTTAAAAATTTAAGTAACTTGGTTGATAATAATATTTTATGAAAATAAAATTTATTCATGAAGCTAAAATGTTACAAAGTATATGTGTTTTTAGTAAATGTCAGTGATATAAGAGTAAAAAAAACAGGAGTCTTGATATTGCTGTAAGAGTAATTTTTTCTAGTTGGGTGTCTGATTGTAAAATTACATAATTTTGATCGCTTCTCAACTCTATGAGAGTATTTTAATTTGATAGGATTGTGCTTATTATATAATCCATTTTCGTAAAAAAAATGATAAAATAATAATACCTTACATTATTGTTATTTTGTTCAATGTAGAGATACTTGGTATAGTGGTAGAGGTAATTAATTTAAAGTTGTTTAAATAAGATTAATACAATATGTGTAAATTATTTGGTTATTAATGCTGTGGAAGGGCCTTAGTGTAGCACTGTTGATAAGCTTAAACAGTTTTCTCATACATATTATAAATTCTAGACACTGGTGTAGAAATGTGAGGTTCTAAGAGTACATGTATTATATGTTTAGAATATGTCCATGTGTATGTGTAGGTTGTCGTCGCACCACTGGTCGGCGATCCTGTCGCACTACAACGAGTCGGTGGCGGGGCGGTACGTGGCGGTGCTGCCGCCGCTGTTGTGCAGCCAACGTGTGGCGCCGGAGCGAGCGGCCGGCGCGCGACACCCCGCCGAGCGCGACCCGCCGCCGCTGCGCTGGCAGGCGCTAGCCGCCGCGCTCGACCCCATCGACATCTTGCCCGGTACATAATACACACTCTCTTCGCTGACAACTCTATTGCACATAAAACTCTATTTCATTTCTTAATAACAAATATTAACGTAGCTTAAACCTTGATATCAGATGTTCTAGCCTAACCATTTACTGGCCTCATCTGACCATTTTATAATAAATGTATTTATGTATCTTAAAGATTTAAATCTCTACACCCGATAGAATTAAGATTAATTGAAAAAACTAATTAGAGAAAATATTTTTTTTCTTATTACGACGACTTCTCAACATTTGTTATTGTATTGCGTAAAAAAAAAAAAAAGACATTAACCCCTTAGACTTAAATTTAATGTTTAAAGTCGGTCGACCAAATATAACCTCTGCCAACGCAAAACCATTTCATGAAAGCTTTGTGGGATTCTTCCCATCTGACTAAAGTTTAAATTTCCAAACCACAGAATAAGCTCTTTTTAAACTAGCACACTTTACCATCAACTATTGCATCACTACTTAAAATGAGAGTTACTTACATTTTTAAATGATTAAAGTATATATAAAATACCTATTAGTTTCACATTTTTGATTCGATCTGACTTTTTTTAAAAATTGTTGAAACATTATGACATTACTACGTTATTATGTATATTACTGGGTTAGTAACAGATTCTACCATCCAGTTAACACGTAAAAATAGTCCATAAGAAGACAAACATGTCTGCATTTCTATTCTAATATATAAAGCTAAAGAGTTTGTTTAACCGCGCTAATTTCAAGAACTACTTATTCGAATTGGAAAGAATCTTGAATTTAGTATTGGGTGGTCATTACACCGTGACCAGTAGGAGCGAAACATCAGTAAAAAATATTTCAAAAACGTGGAAAGTTCATTATCATCTCGGCGTTAATCCCAGTCGCATCCGAAGCTTTTTCAACGTTATAGTCTGGAATCCGCTTTAGCAGTCTTAAACTGCTGATTTTGGCTATACTTAGATATTTTCCGTGAAGCGACTACCGTCTGACCCCCACAACCCGAAGGCGATATCGAAGCATTGCAGTTAGATCAATTGTTGGACTTTTAAGGGCTCCGACAAACCGTAACGACTACCACTAGATGTTTGTATGGCAATCGGGACCAACGGCTTAACGTGCTTTCCGTGGCACAACCAGAGCAGTGCAAATATGCATATTCATGCACACAAATAAATGCACTGCGCGGGGATCGAACTCGCGCCTCCTTGCGCAGTGGCTACGTTCGCCACCGCTACGCCACAGGCTGCAAAAACGGGGCAAATTATTTTATTATATTATATTGGTGTACAATAATGGTTTTTATCTATCTGAACAGATTTCGAGGCAACAGAGGGCAAAGGCACCCCTCATCAATGGGGGAAGGGCACTGACCTACCCATATACCCCACAACGCCGATGGAGATCCTCCTGCTAGCCATCCTCTGCACGATAAGCGTCGCCGTCATCGCATACATGATGATGGTACTTTACCGGTAACTATATCACAAACTTATGTTAACTGCGTCCAACTTATGCTACCCTGAGACTTCGGATGGGGTAAAATTTTCATCAAAGTCCTTTTTAGCGAGAAAGTATAACAAATTAGAAAACTCAATTTCGCATTTATAATATCAGAAGCAGTCAAATGAGCAGTCGTTCCTTTGAAAATATTCGTATTCTGTTGGTCTGGAAGTAGTCTCTGATCTTGTTCTGAAAAGGCTAGACAGAGGATGATGTATATATGAATTTTATACTTTGAAAGAAATAGAAAGAAAGAAAATACGGTCTATATGTGAAAATAACGCATCCAACAACACAAACACAAAAAAATAACAATGGACAACAAGTGACAGATAGTACGGGTTTCGCCGCAATCGGTCAACTGGGGACCTACTAGTGTTGGGAAGCGATTGCTGTCTCCCTTGATATCTCGAAGGCCTTCGACCCGGTATGGTACGCTAGCCTTTCGAGTAAGCTTCCAGCGTAAGGCATTATTTCCCCTAGCCTGACTGGTCCCTCCGAGTTGTTGTCAACGGATGCTCATCTGAGCCCATGTCGACTAATGCCGGTGTTCCTCAGGGGTCTGTTCTCTCTGCAACTCTGTTCCTGCTGCCTATTAACGATCAACTGATGTCCGGTATCTATGGGTATGCAGATGACAGCACAGTTGTGGAGAGATACCTGCCGGATTCTCGGGCTAGTAGGGAATCAATCTGGTCCGAAAGAGAGGCTATGGTAGAGCAAACGAATGTAGCACTACAGGCAGTCTCCGAATGGGGCAATGCCCATCTTGTAGCATTCAATGCCGCCAAAACACAGGTGTGTCTTTTCACCGCCAAAAGGAGCCCGTTCACCTTGGCTCCTACTTTTCGAAATGTATCCTTGGAGTGTACCGACGTCTTCAGCTTTTGGGAGTTGAGATTTCCTCGAACCTAAACTTTGAATTCAGTGGAAAGGCGTGCGAAGAGGCTGATTGGTGACCCTGATTTAACTCGAGACGGTCTCCAAAGCCAAGAGCACAGGCGTAGAGTAGCCATCCTTTCGGAACACCGAAAGGATGGCAGGATTCTATAGAACACTATAGGATGCATTTTGGGGAGTGTGCGAGGGAATTGCATGATTTATTTCCTCCATCTCTTTTCCACCATCGGACGGCCCGTCGTACGGCGAGTTTCCACCCTTACGTTGTTAACACCATTACGATCCGAACGAAGCGTTTGGCCTCGTCCTTTATCACGTACATCGAGAGACCGGAAAAATTTGCCAGCGGCGGTGTTTCCGTCGGACTACAATTTGAGTGTCTTCAAGGCTAGAGTGAATAGGCTCTTAATAAACTAGTGCGCTTTACCATCAACGATTGCGTCATTGCTTACCATCAGGCGGGATTGCGGTTAAGCGCTAGTTTATAATTTAAAAAAAAAAACAACAATACATGACTTATTTACCGTAATGTGATGCGTTCCGTCCTTGAAGATTGAATCGTTTTCAAAGTCTACTGTCTATTTTAAAACTACAACTTTTCTTGAACTACTATGAATATAAAGCCTAACTAATATTTACAGATGCGTGTGTTCTCGCCACTATGCTGAATGGCGTGCGTCGTGGAGTGACGACGACGAGTACAGGAAGATCGTCGCAAAGCAACCCGCAGTGCAGGTATCATACAACATATTTATTACAATATTTCTAACATATACAGTTCCCGACATGTACCGCGAGATCCCCTCTCGTAAACCATAACATTACTACGCTGCACTGTTTTTATCTAACTTTCTAATATTATAATTTTACTAGCGGCCGTCCGCGACTTCGGTCACGTGGAGTTAGTTATTTGAATATTTTATTTTAACCCCAAAAGAGTCGATTTCTATAGATAATTTATTACAGTTCTAGGTTATAATATACATACATTTTAAATTTTTGATATGCTCTGCTCCTATTGGTCGCAGCGTGATGTTAGCCTAAAGCCTTCCTTAATTAAAGAATTTCTGACAACAGACCAATAGCTCCTGAGAATAGCGCGATCAAACAAACTCCTCAGCGTTACCTACAACATATTTTTTTAATGGAAACCCGAAACACGTGTCCAGTATTTTTAAGTAAATAATCTATGTACAAAATTTCAAAAAGATAATATGAAAAACCACAAAGTCATAAGCTTGGTATCCTACTTGTCTGTCCCAACAAAAATGTGGTCGACGCTGCGGGCTCACGGGCGACCGGTGCGTTGACCTTTGGCGTCAGCTGTGCGTAGTATTATGATCTATCGTAATTCGTAAGCTGCGTGGGGCGCTCGGTAGTCACACTACAACAATTTCTAAAAGTATTTGGAAAAAAATATAAAATTGTGTAAAAATGAATAGAATCGATTCACTTGCTTAATCTGGTCAAACTATTCAGGTTTCGCATAAACAAAAAATAACGTTGTATATTAGTACAGATTGCAAACAACTTAGAACTCCGCGAGGTGTGCTGTGTTAAAAAGGTGTTAATTGAATAAATCTTAAAATAAAAGTGCAATACATTTTTTTTTTTTTTTTGCGGATGTGACGGTACTCTGTCACTTGGGTCCAGTAAAAGTACAGGACATTTTCGAATATTGGTTCTAAGATATACTGGTTTCCTCGTTGTTTTGATAGCAGTTGTGATGAAATGACATTCATTAAGTGCCACACAGGGTTCGAACTCAATTTGTATCTCGCGGCTGTTAGCACTGAGCCATCACTACTCCTCGATTTAGCAAAACTAAACTCACGTATGAATGTTGATTGCGTTTTCCAGTTGGTGATGGAAGCAGTGCCATTAGTGGTTGCGGGCCACAGTCAGGAAGTGGAGTGCTTGGTCACTGACGGCGAGAAGGTCGTCAGTTCTTGTCTGCAAGGCAACATCAAAGTATGGGACTCCCAGAACGGAGAGATCATGACAAACATCGACCGCGGAGCGTGAGTGTGTTCACGATGAGTGAAGTTTGCTAACTGTTGAGGAAAATGTTAACATACATGTTTATTTATTTTAGCTTTTTCAAACTACAAAGGGACCTGTGTGAAAAGGTTTCAAAGAAAAGTAATTTAGCGTACGGACCAAGTGAAGGTACGGCCCTCGTTTATATTTTTTTAAATCAGAATTCATCTATATAACATATAATCATTGTGTGTTGTTATCTAAACAACAAACTTAATGTCATATTCCATTGGAACAGAGAGTTGATTATAAAATAATACTTAAGTAAAACGTTGATTGACGTTGAATTTATTATTATTTATTAATTTATAATGTGTGTTTTGTTATAGAAGAGTAAAATAAGTTACTAATTATCCTTCTTGTTTTAGAATGCATATTCTAGTAAGAATAATGGATGTCATATTTTACTTATTAAAGATGCTTTCATTCTATTTTTAGTTAATCACAGTCCTGACACATCTCCAACAAACGAGGTAAGTCGTGGTTTCTTTATAAGAGTATGAGCAACTTAGTAAGAATTTAATTAAAGTCTATTTTCTTAGTAAATGTTGACATAGATTTTTGTTATTTACCTATATACTAGCTGCGCGTATCGTCATATCTGTGAATATCGGGTTGAAAATTATTCTACATCTTGATTCTGGTTATAAACCATCTGCGTGCCATGTTTTATACAAATCAGTTTTATCAATTGAGTGACAGACTAAAGTAAAGTTATAAATGATCTGGATTTGGTTGAAAGCAGGCGTAGAGTAGCCAGTCTTTCAGAATTATTTTGTGCGAACGAGAATTACATGACTCAATTCCGCCATCATCGAACAACGCCATCGTACGGCGAGGTCCACCCTTATGTTATTGACACTCCCACCACTGCGACGAAACGTTTCGCCTCCTCGTTTATACCGCATACATCGAAGTATTGGAATATGTTGCCTGACCTGGCTGGGGTAGGGTAGAGTGAATGACCTCATAATAAACAAGTGCGTTTTGAACGAGTGTGCTCACTCTGATCACGATCGACACTTGCGTAACATAAGTGTGGTGAGGCCTTTCTAACAATTGAAATGTTTGACCAGAACGTGCACAGACTCCGAAAGGGGTTGAGCAGTTACCTCACCGGACTGCGCTTCAGGCCGCTGCGGCCGCAAGACTCACCGCGCCACCTCTCCACCGCCGAAACCACTAAATATGATTTCGCAAAAAATTACAGGTGACCTTAACACTAGCGCTATCATTTAACATTTTATGTCTCCATGCTAGATTTATGATCAAAGCTTTTAGTTCAAGAATTTGAACAACTTTCAATACAAGACCCACATTGAAATATAAAAAAAAAAACACTTCATTTCACATAATATTAGAATTGTTCGTTGTCACTATTACACATATAGCGCCGATTTCCTTATTCACAAACTAAACTAAATTACAGTTCAGTGTATATTTTATTTTTCATTTTATTCAAATAAGAAAAGGACAGAAGATAATTAGATAACTTTTGTCAAATAAGAATACAAAAGACAATTTGGACCTGATTAATAATATGGCGACTCAAAAAATACGTCAATTGCATCAGACGCTACACAACTCTTCTGACCTTTTCTTATTACAATTTTAACATAATCACTTTACTATAAATTGCCTTAATAGTGCTAACTACTCAATAAATTAAATAAAAAAACAACTAAGTAGTCTCTCAGGCACGATGCTTTCTTTAAACTTGAACTTGACTAAAAAATATGAAAACTGCCAATATAACTGAGAATTGTAATATTTCAGAAACTTGTACTGCGGTGACCAACAAGACGTTTTATATAATTGTTACGAGGCTAAAGAAAATGTGGATACTAGTAATTTAAATATAAGTAATCAAAACTTAATACACAAAAGTGATACGAGTAGTGATAACTGTGATGAAGACATATTCGTGTTTAATTCTAGTGAACATTCTGTAAATAGTGTACCTATTAAGTGTAATGATAAGTTAACAATAAGTGACGATGAGTCCACAGTGGACGAGGACACTAGAGAAGACAGAGTCAGTAATTTAGACTGGAGAGGGAAGGCGATCAAAGAATCTCCTGTGTGGTGTATGGACTTTTGTAACGATCTTATTATATTGGGCTGTGCTGACGGACGACTCGAGCTTTGGGAAGCCAGCTCTGGGAAGCTCATGGTAAAGTATTTTTTTTTTTAATAATTATAAACTAGCGCTTGACCGCATTCCTGCCTGATGGTAAGCAGTGATGCGATCGTTGATGGTAAAGCGCGCTTGTTTATAATACTAGTATTACTTTATAAAGCTAGTATTACTTTTATTTAACATGTAGGTACCTTGACTGATTGACACCCAAAGAATTCATTTGTGTGGTGATTAATGTGTTACAATCTGTCATATAAAATTAGTGTTAATGTCGGTATGAAACTCTACTAACCTTTTTGCTTGAGCAAAGTTCCTCTTCACAGGGACAACAGCAAGACAATTAGCTAGTGATGTACATGTGACGTAGGAACTTTTGTGACCTAATACGTACAGCTCTTTGTCTATTAGAAGTTGGTTTTAGTTTACGCTCTCAGGTTTCCAGACACGAAAAAACTTAAGGCTTAGAAAAACCGAAACAAACTCGGGGATCATCGTCATATTAGACGATGATCCCTGAGTTTGGTTCGGTTTTTCTTCTCAGAATCAGGATATGCTGGCTCCATCTGGTTTAAACAAAATATGACGTGTAAAAGTGATCAGTGATCCTACTTGCAAAATAAACGATTTCATTTCATACGTCCAGTTGAAGAGATTATTTTTATATTTATTTAGTTTCTGTAAAATTTATACTTTTGAGCTAAACACTGTTTTATGAAGCCTATTTTGACAGAATACAGCGCCTTAACATCAAATTCTGTTATATATCGTCATTTTGATTTAACACCAAATATTGTCTATTTATTTGATTCATCATCATCATCATTTCAGTCGAAAGACGTGTGGACGTCTGACGTCACGTCAACCTTGGGGGAGGCCTATGTCAAGAAGTGGTTCTGGACATAAGCCTCCCACAAGGTTCTCCACGACGACGGTCCTGCAGCTCCCGCATCCTGCGGTTTCCCGCTACCTTCACCAGGTCGTCGGTCCACCTTCTCGGGGGCCTACCCACGCTGCGTCTTCCGGTGCGTGATCGCCACTCTACACACCCGTCGGCCCCATCGGGCGTCGGTCCTACAGGCAATGTGTCCAGCCTACTGCCACTTTAGTGTTGCAATTATTCGGACTATGTCGCTTACGCCCGTTATTCTGCGGATCTCCTCATTCCTGATGCGATTGCGCAGTGAAACCCCAAGCATAGCCCTCTCCATTGCCCTTTGAGCGACTTTGAGCATTCTTATAAGGCCTATTGTTAGCGACCACGTCTCAATTACATAAGTCATCACTGGCAACACACAGTGGTCGAAGACTTGTCTTGAGTTACTGCGGTATTTCGGACGAGAAGGATTCTACGTAGCTTCCCGAAAGCAGCCCAGCCGAGTTGGATCAGACGATTGACCTCTTTCTCGAAGTTGGACCTTCCTAAATGTCAACAACTTCTAGAACAGAGCCGTATTGTAGTCGGTACAACATGGACTTTGGACATGACTTTCGTCTTGTCCATGTTTATTTTAAGACCGACTCGCGCGGAGGCTCTACTGAGGTCTTCGAGCATTGTACTCCGGTCCTCCGCAGTCTCAGCCATGACTTGTAGACATCCTCCAATGCAGCGGTGAACAGTTTCGGGGAGATAACATCTCCCTGTCTGACACCACGCTGCAGAGGTATTGATTTCGAGGTCTGGTCCTGTAATCGGACTAACATGGCGGCGCCAAGTTGTTTTTAAGCTGTTTGAGAGCCAATCGAATCTCCTGCATGCTGACGTCCGGGATATCTTCGGTGTAATCTTGCTGTGGGGTCTTCAGCAAGATTTAAAGCGAGCTTCAGACATTGAGATCCGCTTATTGAGCTGCCGGTATCTGCTAGCATCACTTGACCAACGCAAAACCATCTCACATCAGTATGCCTAGTATGAGTTTTCATTTCGAAACTCGATCGTCGATATCGTCGGCGTTTGGCGCCCTGATTGGTTCACAATTCTTACAACTTGAAGCGGGCCAATCGATGAGTCTAACGCGCTCGATATCGACGATCAAGTCTCGTAATGAAAACTCATACTAGGCCTACTGTCCTCCATGAGATCGAAAGTGTAGTCCGAGAGCTTTTTAGTTCTATTTGTACGGCGGGTCTTAAAATACTTGGTCCCGATCGTCAGCTTCTACAAACCCGTCATTGTCATGACGGGTTATCTGATTTGGGGAAAAAAATTCAAATTTATTAGTCATCACCATCAAGATATACAAATTATTTAATATTTTGTAGTAACTTTTCCCTTTGCAAAACATACAATGTGTTCATGTTGATTTAGCTTTGCAGCGTGTAATTTGACGAGAGAAAAAATAATATTAATATTAAAAATGTGTAGTTATTATTTAGTTGAAATTAGTATAGCTTGTCTATAAAGTCGTGAAAATAGATCTTTCTGAAACTAACAATTTTAAAAGTAGGGCAACGCTAAATCTTAGTAAGTAAATACAAGTACCTACATCGAATGTCATCGGCGGTCGTCGATTTGTTTTGTGACTTGTTGTTGTATTCATTTTCAATTCTATTTAAACAAAACGTTGAAGGAATTTGTTAAACATGAGAAAAACAAACCGGAGTAGAGCTCGGGAAATTCTTATTAAAGTTTATCATCAATGTTTGTTAGTACGCCAAGCTGGATAAATTTTATCAAATATGGATGATATTTATGCTTGAACAGTTGCTAAAACAGGTATAAACATGTTACTGTTTGTTTTTATCTACTAGAAGTTTAAAATTTACTAAGTAAACGATTTTAAGACTATAATGAGGATTGTTTACATTGCGCATTTATAGGTGATTGCAAATATGTTTGTATGATTTGCAAATGTTGATACTTTACGTAATTTAATCTACCACTGATTTTAAAAATGAATTATATCATGTTCGGAATTAAAATTAGTGCTATCTATCTACTGTTAGAAATTACATATTATTATTTTTAAAATTTCAGGAAAATTTGAGAGTGAACCCTATATCAAGATATAGCTGAGTCAGTTATTCGCCTAAGCGAAGATAGCAGGCTGATGACAGTAGTAGCGGAGACGTTGTTAGTGACGCAGTTGACAATGAAAATACTTTTTAACGAACAATGTTTGGTATGAGATGATGAAAACAATTATTATGTTTTGGAATACTTTTCATTGGTAAAATCACGTTAAAAGTATAATAACTCATTTTATTTAAACGCTAGAGACCATAGATTTGTGTTTTCATTAAAACCAGTCTTGCTTCTAGTACAAAATAATGTGCTAGTATCAAAATGATTTCAATCACATTAACAGGGTTGCTATATGCACAACCGCAGCGCCCCTATTTATTTTCACGATTTTATAGACAAACTATAATTGGAGTCTTGTTTGTGATGTAGCTATAATGATGTGTAGGAGTACTTGTTTTTCAATTGTAATAAGTTTGAATGAGTACATAAGAGGAAGTTGGTAATTGACATTGGCTGTTTGTCATTTGTGTATGTGAGTAAATGTTTGTAAACACACCCACAATACAGAAGAAATTCCTAGTGTGGGGCAACGTTTTTAAAATTAGTTAGTAAGGATCAGGAAGCTAAATCTGCAGTAACTCGGGCGTCATGGAGACTTATACAATATGTAAAGAAAACCCTGTCCAACCCATAAGGATAATAAAGGTTAGGTAAACACTTGACCAAATATAATATAAAATTTTATGTAATCATCATAGCAACAATACTAATGAATTTTGGAATAATCTTTTTTCCCCGCGAATTAATTCCAACTTCCCCGAAATTTGGTAATTTAAAAAAAAGTGACAACACCATTTTGACGGTATTATTATAAGCGGTGCGACCACGTGACGCGTGCCCTGCCCCCGTCACCCGCGTATGGATTGCCTACCGCACAAGTAGTAAGTTACCTCTTTTTGCGAAATAATATTTATTATTTTAGGGGATTTTTTTTTAAAGTTTAGCCCGGCTTTGTATACATTATTAGAATCAGTTAACGATACCTAACAACGCCTTCACCGATCGGACAGGGTTTTCTTTACATATTGTATAATTCGTTAGATTATAACTAAAATGCAAAAACAGTTTATGTTAAGTTTTTTTTTTAAATGTAAAAAAATTGGTAATTAAAAATACTCAAGTGTGTCAGTCATTCACAGGGTGTACGCGCTGTATACTTTTAATAATTGCTATATATTAATCTGACAGTTATCTTGAGGGGGTAGCTGTAATAAGGGTTAAACAAAACAAATTTATTTTCGAGTGTGTCAGATTTTCAAATATAAGTTAAGTAAACCCAAAAAGTAACCTATTAAAATATCTGACGATTTGGGCGTGGCATGCGTTAAAAATTAAATTTTGCACTTGAAGGCGCGTCAGATTTTCAGAAGGATTAAACTGATTTCTTAATCCCTGAATGAAAATTTGACAATTCTATTGAGCGATATCCCTAATCTAATTAAAACTAAAATTGTGGATGCAATTAGAAATATGTGTACATATTTTTGTATCAAAATTATATAATTTACTTAAATAAAATGAAATACAAAACATTTTGAAATACAAAACATTATAATAAAACAAATAATTTACGATTCATCCCCACTCGATTTATCTTTCGAGTTCGTCTTCACTTCTTCAACTTTCTTCTTAAACACATTTTTCACTTTGGTCACTCATTACTTACAATTACATTAAATTTACAAAATATTCCAAAAACTCGACAAACAAATGAAAGCGTCAAGTGTTTACCTAACACAAATAAGTAATTGTGAATAGCCGTGGTGGCGCCATCAAGGCGGCAATCGTTCTGTGGCGATGGCAGTGCGAGAAAGTAAAATATAACTAAAGAGTGAGACAGAAAATGAGGCGGGGAGTGGGGTATACACAGCTTGCAGCCTTTTTGTCTGATTTTACAAAGAAGCCCTCTTGAAAATTGTTAGATTATTATTATTTTATATTTCAAATTGAACATGCTAATTTGTTAATGTCACCTTCTAACGTAATCTGACTAGCTCGAGTTGTTTTGAAGTTCGTTTTTTTTACTAATCTTTGGCTTCCTCCCAACACACCCCGCCATATTTAGGGTTCATATTCGGTAAGTTTTCTCCTTACATGATTTTTTGACACATCGGAGTAACTGCAAAAATACCCGCTTGTGCTCCTGTGGAATTTTGTTGTTAAAGTGTGTGCGTGTGTTACGGAGGAATGTGGAAAATGTCATGAGGGGTGTTATGAATGTGGATGACGATGGCTATAAGAGTAGAGGAAGATGAAAGAGATGATGGATAGAATGTGTGAATATTATAAAGGGGGTCGCTATCGAAATGACAACTAATAGAGGTGTATGGAGGAAAAACATGTTGTGATGCTTCAAATGAATATGGGTAAGGGTGGGAGAATGATGATGACTTAAGTTTGCCTTTTAATTTGGACTGTTTTAACAAAATGGCTTGACGAAATCGTCAAGGGGTCCAGTATATTCCTGTATCAGCATAGGACTGAAAAGAGCGACAAGATTTCGCCTTCTAACTGGAATATTTACTCAGAGCGGGCCCTTGATTAATTTCATCGTGTTATGATTAAGTACATATACTTGTATTTGAATAAACTAGTAGAGGCTTTATAATTAGTGGTGTTGTGTGTCAGTGCGTGTGGTGGAGCGGCACGGGCGGCGCGACGCACGTGCGCGCGCTGGCGGGCGCGAGGCGCGTGTGCGCGGCGTCGCTGGCGGGACACCTCACGCTACTGCGTCTCAACGCGTATAGCGCCGCGTCTGGCGCGCACGTCGACTGGCAGTTCAGTACGGCACATCGACGCAGTCAGTACTCTCCTCACTTACAAATTACTTTAATGATTTTCATCCATACTTCTCTATTCATCATTTAGTATACAAGTGACTACCTTTTCACCATAACATCTTTCACACAATACCTGTCATCATTTCTTTAGTATATCCTTACACTTCTGCCTTTGCATAAACTTTAATATTCTATCTCTTTCCAACTAATTGCTTGACCTCCAGTCTTGCTGGATGCAGCTGAATACAACCCAATTTACTAAATAACACCATACCTACCAAAATAGATTTCTTTATTCCAAACTATAATATTATGTTTAGCACACAAACGCACGGGCTCCGCCGGTTCACTTCGGGCAGCACAGACACCAGACGTCGACACCATGCGCGCCAGAATGAGCTTCTCCTATGAGACTAACTACAGCGAAGGAGAAGGTAAGCTCTTACGATACTTCTTCCACCGACAACCTAGAAGAAACTAGCTATCGACTATTCTCGTACTTAGAAGACGCAATTCATTATATCATTCTAAAGAAGTCCTGCTACTTTTGTACCCCAGAGTGAAAACTAGAACTATGTCCTTGCTCGCATCTCACATCCAGCTTACAACCAAAAGTGGTGCGTTACAGTTAACGTATAGTTTGCTTAATTAAAAATCATTTGAATTAATCTCTGATACTTATCTTTATCAGTGGCCTATGTCCAGCAATGAAATTAATATTCGACAACACTGTAAATGCAGTGATTGAGCGATGACTGATACTCTGCATAACGCGGCTTTGATCCCGCACGAAACAAGTATATATTTGTATGGCTTACATGTATACAATATGTAAAAAAAACCCTGTCCGATCCGTGAAGGTATTGTTAGATATCAATAACTGATTCCACTAATGTCTACAAAGCCGAAGTAAACTTTTAAAAAAATACCCCCTATAAAAATAAATATTATTTCGCAAAAAGTGGTAATTTGCATATAATACAGGGGTGTCTGGCCGACGAGACAAGGTACACGGCACGTGTTCGTATCGCTTATCCGTAGCGGTGCCGAAAGGTCATGAACTCAGTTGACCTCATGCATGACCTTCCACACTTGCATATGGTTAGTGCCCAGAACTCGTGTCACAGAGCGAGTACTCGAGAATGGGTTGAATAATTCGAGCACCTGCAGAAAATGAAGATACGATATTGATATTCATTTTATTCTCGCTGGTTTTCAGACCACTCTCTCACTAGCTCATGTGTTCCATCTAGTTTACGCGTAGGTCGGCCACATAGTCGACGGCTAGGATAGGAGTATCGAGTGGTGTTCCGGTTAGTGCATCTATTGATAGTCTTCGTTCTCGGCCGAAGTTGATTTTCGCCGGTGAGCAATTTGTCCTATCGTGTATTGCTGAGCGGTATGACATCAAGAGAGTGGAATGTATTGGTCCCAATGCCGCTGATGTTCTTCTACTACCTACTCTGACCAAATAATTCTCTAACGTCTGGTTAAATCTATCGACCATTCCATCTGACTGTGAGTGATATGGTGTTGTTCGAGTCTTATGTACTCAGAGTAGTTGACAAACCTCTTGAAATAGTGAAGGCAAAATTTCTACCTTTGGTCAGAGTGTAACCCCAAGAGAACGCCAAATCGACAGAACACCTTTTGAACTAGCTTTTTGGCGACGGTATGAGCGTCTTAGTTGGTTACTGCAAAAGCTTCTGGCCATTTGCTGAAATAATTGCATGACGATGATATACCTATTCCCTTCTTTAGTAATAGGGAATGGCCCCGCTATATCGACAGCAACTTTTTCCCATGGTGCACCAACATTATACACTTTCAGCCGACCTCTGCCTCTCGTTTGCGGTCCCTTTACTGAGGAGCAGGCTACACATTTCCTACACAAGTCCTCTACATCTTCGCGGCAATGCACCCAATAGAATCTCTTCCTCACCTTCCCCAGAATTTTCTTTACTCCAAGATGTCCTCCGGATACTCCGTCGTGCACCTGTCGTAGCACTGACGTGACTTTATCACCGGGGACATCTGTAAGGTGACCTCCTGTCCACTGGGTGATTCCCATGTCTTCTTGAGAATCATTTATTAACCATTATCAATTATTAGGCTGTCCCATTGAACGCAGTAACTTTTTACAGTTGGGCTAAGAGCCGATATTTCATTCGATTACTGTCTTCAAGTCACATCTTCCTTCTGTGCCTCTTCCATAGATTGATTTTCCAGTCTTCACCCAAAGCGTTCACCTGGATAGTCCGTACGTTCTCTTTCTTTTCCTGTTTGCGTTCTTCACGTCGGTCCTTTCTCCCTGTAGTGATCTGGCGGCAGCGGTCCTTTTTCTCGAGGCATTTCTTCTTACGCGTCTAGTCCTCGACTTTCTTGTCCCGCCTTGCGTCTGCCTCACTCCACGACCTTCAGCGCGACGGCTCGCGCTCTTTTTCTCGTTCGCGAGAACGTTTGCGTTCCCGGTCTCGGTCTCGCTCCCGGTCCTTGACGCGTTCCCCCTTACGTTCGGCGTGACGCTCGCGGCGCTCACTCCAATCAAAAAGTAAGAACTTGATCGTCGTCCCAATCAATCAATCAATCAAAGCATTTTTTTCAAATAAATCAGTTACAGGCACTTTTGAATTGTCAGAAGGTCGGTCAGTCAGTAAGATGAAGCTAGTCGCCCATTCCAAAAAGTAGGTACCTATGGAGAAGAACGGGCAAGAAACTCCATGGACACTCTGTTAAATTAATAATAATAATAATAATAAGGCTGTATATCCCGCGAAAATGTGGAGGTCGTGGCTTTTTAAACGCTAAGACCCTCCACAATCGCGAGATATGCAGTCTCAGGGAATATTTTCTAGAAACCGACGTGGGGATGCATCGAGATGTGGTCGCGGTTGACAAGGGCCTCACTCCGCTCTCCTTGGCTAAAGAGAACTGGCGCAAACCAGTAGTGCTTGACACCAATGACCGCATGGAGGTATGGAAGAGCAAAGAGCTTCACGGACGCTTTTTCAGGGCCCTACACGGGCCTGATGTAGATTTACAAGCGTCCGTAGCCTGGCTACGATTCGGTGACCTTTTTGGGGAAACCGAAGGTTTTGTATGTGCAATTATGGACGAAGTTATGATGACGAACAATTACCGGAGATTTATTGTGAAAGACGGCACAGTTGACATCTGTCGGGCATGTCACCGGCCGGGGGAATCAATAAGGCATATTATCTCCGGGTGTTCTCGTCTAGCTAACGGAGAGTACTTGCATAGACACAACCTTGTAGCCAGGATAATTCATCAGCAACTTGCTCTAAAGTACAACCTTGTGGAATCGGAGGTGCCGTACTACAGGTATGTGCCCGACCCAGTTCTCGAAAATGGTCATATCACATTGTACTGGGATCGATCCATCATCACTGACAGGACTATTGTTGCCAATAAGCCTGATATAGTGATGGTGGATCGATCAGAGCGGCGTGCAATGATTGTTGACATAACCATCCCGCATGATGAGAACCTCGTGAAAGCCGAGAAAGATAAAAAAATCAAGTATCTTGACTTGGCTCACGAGGTTGTCGACATGTGGGAGGTGGATTCAGCAATCATTGTGCCGATAGTCGTGACAGCCAATGGCTTAATAGCCAAGAGCCTCGACCAACACCTCAAGAGGCTCTCGTTAGGCGGCTGGATCAAGGGCTTGATTCAGAAAGCTGTACTTCTGGACACGGCTCGCATTGTCAGGAAGTTCCTCTCTCTGGAGCCCTGACCGCCGGTAGCTTGGACCCTGTTCCCGATGCCGGTGGGTTACTATTTTTTATATTTTTAAATGTTTTTTTTTATATATTTTTTATGTAGAAATATTTAAAAATATAATTTATAAGTGTATTGTAATGAAATAAAGGAAATAATAATAATAAGGGCAAGGGCCTCACTCCGCTCTCCTTGGCTAAAGAGAACTGGCGTAAACCAGTAGTGCTTGACACCAATGACCGCATGGAGGTATGGAAGAGCAAAGAGCTTCACGGACGCTTTTTCAGGGCCCTACACGGGCCTGATGTAGATTTACAAGCGTCCGTAGCCTGGCTACGATTCGGTGACCTTTTTGGGGAAACCGAAGGTTTTGTATGTGCAATTATGGACGAAGTTATGATGACGAACAATTACCGGAGATTTATTGTGAAAGACGGCACAGTTGACATCTGTCGGGCATGTCACCGGCCGGGGGAATCAATAAGGCATATTATCTCCGGGTGTTCTCGTCTAGCTAACGGAGAGTACTTGCATAGACACAACCTTGTAGCCAGGATAATTCATCAGCAACTTGCTCTCAAATACAACCTTGTGGAATCAGAGGTGCCGTACTACAGGTATATGCCCGACCCAGTTCTCGAAAATGGCCATATCACATTGTACTGGGATCGATCCATCATCACTGACAGGACTATTGTTGCCAATAAGCCTGATATAGTGATGGTGGATCGATCAGAGCGGCGTGCAATGATTGTTGACATAACCATCCCGCATGATGAGAACCTCGTGAAAGCCGAGAAAGATAAACAAATCAAGTATCTTGACTTGGCTCACGAGGTTGTCGACATGTGGGAGGTGGATTCAGCAATCATTGTGCCGATAGTCGTGACAGCCAATGGCTTAATAGCCAAGAGCCTCGACCAACACCTCAAGAGGCTCTCGTTAGGCAGCTGGATCAAAGGCTTGATTCAGAAAGCTGTACTTCTGGACACGGCTCGCATTGTCAGGAAGTTCCTCTCTCTGGAGCCCTGACCGCCGGTAGCTTGGACCCTGTTCTCTATGCCGGTGGGCTACTATTTTTTATATTTTTAAATGTTTTTTATGTATTATTTATATAGAAATATTTAAAAATGTAATTTATATGTGTATACAACGAAATAAAGAATAATAATAATATTGATACAAATATTTGATTACATCATTCATTTTGAAATCAATCGTGTGAGAACGATGCAGAAATATATTGTACGCTAAGAGCGTCCATTGTGGAAAAACACACAAAAAAAAAACAACAAAAAAGACTAACCCAACAGATAATAGATACTTTACAGCAAGTACATTGTGCTCACACGTGTGCCATGCAATTATACAATATTAAGAAATTGAATCTACACAATGCAAAGACAGTTTTGTCCAAGGTTCAGCAGCTCCAACAGTGTTCCCGAATGCTAAGTTTAGCTCCTGTGTAGCTGCACCAGTGCCGAATACCCCTGTCAGCGATGCAATTCCGTAACGTACAATATGCCTGGCTACATAGTCTGTATTGGCTTTGAGTAAAAAAAAAACAAACAATTATAAATTAAAACTACAGGAGGAAAAATCAAAGAACAATCAGTGTAAGTATAGAAATGAGACGCAGCTCAAGCCCAAGCCTTTTTGCCGTCAATATAATCCCTAACACTATAAAATGCTTTCTGACACAACTTACGTTTAATGAAGGATTTGAATTTATTCAGGCTCAGATCTTGAACTACCTCTGGAAGTCCATTGTAAAAATGTATACATTGGCATCTAAAGGAGCCACCTTGCTGTAGGTACAATAAATTTGTGCTTGTTCTTAGTATTTATATTATGGACATCACTGTATTTTTTAAACAATTTTATATTTTTATGAGCATTTGACTATCGACGCGAAACAAGCGACAGTTAAGAAGTGATCTACAGCGACAACCCAACGAGAGCTTTGAGGTAGTCGCTCAAAGTTCTCGTTGGAATACAAAAGATTTTCATAAATATATTGAGACGGCACGGACAGTATATTAATCTCTTAAAATTTTTCTCTGAGAGAGTGTCTCGGACTTATTTATAAATTGCACGAACAGCTCGTTTCTGCAAAACAAATATTGTTTGAATATCAGTGGCATTTCCCCACAACAGAATGCCGTACGACATTACGCTATGGAAACAGCCAAAGTACACTAAACGGGCCGTCTCAATATCAGTCAAATTAAGAATTGTTCTAACTGCGTATGCACCAGAACTTAGTTTTTTTGACAATTTTTAAATATGTGGACCCCATTGAAGCTTAGCATCCAGAGTTATACCCAAGAATACTGTGCTGTCTTCAGATTCCAATTCTTCGCTCTTTATCAACACTTTCACTTTAACACACTTAGTTTTCACCTGCCTAACGTGAGATAGAGTAAACTTAATGCATTTGGTTTTTTCTCGTTCAAGAGTAAATTATTAACATTAAACCAGTGGACTACTTTGGAGATCGCGCTATTTACATCGTCAGTTACCTGCTGCTGACGTTTAAGTTTAAATAAAAGTGAAGTGTCATCTGCAAACAACACTATACCGTGATTATCCTTTATGAGGTACGGCAGGTCGTTGATGTAAATAAGAAACAAAAAGGGACCAAGAATTGACCCCTGTGGGACTCCCATTGTTACTAAAGATCCGGAAGATCTTTGTCCATTAACGTCAACGCTTTGAATCCTACCACTCAAGTAAGATGTAATAAGATCCAGTGCAGAGTTCCTGATTCTTTAGTGGCGGAGTTTTCTGATTAACGTCTCGTGAAGAACGCAATCGAATGCCTTGGACAAATCACAAAAGATGCCGAAGGCATCGCATTTATCCTCCCATGCATTATAGATATGACCTAGAAGTTCAACACCGGCATCAGTAGTTGAACGATCCCTTGTAAAACCGAACTGTTTGCTATGTAATAATTTATGTTTATTAAAAAAACTTAGCATTTGGTTTAAAATTAATTTCTCAAAAATTTTACTTAAGGTAGGTAGTACAGAAATAGGTCTATAATTTGCGGGGTCTGATGTACTACCTGATTTAAATAAAGGTTTATTTTACTAGTTTCCATGAAATAAGGAAACTCTCCACAGTCAATACAAGCATTAAAGATAACAGCTAGAGAGGGTGCCACAATATCAATAATAGACTTGGCAACTTCCACCGAATGACCCCATAGGTCAGCAGTCTTTTTTATACTGAGAGTGTGAAAGATTTTAATTATATCTCTACTGATAACATGTTCAAAATGAAATTCCGAATTAAAAACATTAACATTTTCTTTAATCAAAGACTCAGCAACAGAAGGTGATGAGTTTAGGGATTTAGTAGTTGAAACAGGAATATCCGAAAAGAAATTTTCAAATGTCTTCGCGACTTGTGAGTCTGATTTTATTATGTTGTCATTAATAGACAGGCTATAGTCAGTATTTCTATCACTGGATTTCCCGTTTCAGTATTAATAATTTTCCAAGTCGTTTTAATTACATTACTACTGTTTTTTATTTAACAAACTTGTTTAAATATTTTTGAATATTTTCTAACATACAAATTAAATTCAACAGTGTTAATATAAGTCCTCTCATTGTACAGTTCATAAAGCTGAGTTCTACTTTTATGAACACCTATGGTAGAACAATCAGAGAAAGATGCATTACTATTAACAGAGATAGTCTTGGGAACAAAGGTGGAATCAAATTGCTTACAGTATATATTAAAAAAATTATCATAGAGATAATTAGGATCAGCATTAACATAACTGGATAAGACTGGCACTTTATTGATGAGATTAAATCTAAAAACCTCCAAGCGGCTTTCAGTTTTGGGGTTAACAGTGATAATCTTTTTGGCCACTTTTATACTATTGTTTGGAATAGTAATCCTTTGTCCGCAGTGATCAGAGTCAAATAAACTTACAACTTCAATGGTTACCTTTTACGACTTTTTCCAATTGAATGCGGAAGTCCACCCACCAGTGATGTTGTTCCGTCAAAATGGTACTTTGAACGTCGCGGAGCACGGGGTACAGGTATCACACCTTTAATACCTCCATTTTGTACTCTTTCTATTTCTTTCCCAAACTCCATGGTAGTTTTGTCTAGTTACTCCATACGCGCATCATGTTTGTCTATACGACCATCTTGCTTCTCTATATGCGTATCTTGGTGGTCTATACGTGCTTTTTGTTTGTCTATGCGCGTATCTTGGTGGCCCATACGTGCATCCTGTTGTGCGGTTTTTACTCTAAGCTCATTGACCTCTTCTTTGGTTTTTTCCAACTTTTTATTTACTTCTAATACCAATTTCTGGGATTTTTCTATTTTTGCCTGGGTTTCTGCCTGGGATTATTTTATTTGTGCCTGGATTTCTGCCTGGGATTCTATGCTCAGCTTTATTTGCGCCGTCAAGTGAGCTAGTAACGCCGATAAATCGGATCCGCTACTGCCGGGAACAGTGGTGGTAGTAGGCGCACTCACATTTGTTGGTGTTACGACGGCCGCATCTGTTTCGGGTATAGGGACACCAAGAGATTCTTCCTCTTGACGTGCCAAATCCATCGCTGCTTGTCGTCGCCTGTAAACTCTTTCGTTTTCCTTGGCGTGAACGGCATTCCGCTTCTGACACCAGTTGTTACGGGATAGGGGTACTAAAATGCCGGTTAAGGGTTACGAAGTTTATTGGCAACGGAGGTACAGTCGATAGTAGGCAATGACAAGTAGAACGTAGCTCATGTTGCACCGAAGTCTTCCCTTACGTCCACTAAGTCTGCGTCGTGCACACACAACAACACTACAGATGTTACTCGACAACCCAACGAGAACTTTGAGCGACTACCTCAAAGCTCTCCTTGGGTTGTCGCTGTAGATCACTTCTTAACTGTCGCTTGTTTCGCGTCGATAGTCAAATGCTCATAAAAATATAAAATTGATTAAAAAATACAGTGATGTCCATAATATAAATACTAGGAATCTTCACAAATTTATTGTACCTACAACAAGGCTCAAGAAAATAGGTGGCTCTTTTAGATGCCAATGTATACATTTTTACAATAGACTTCCAGAGGTGGTTCAAGATCTGAGCCTGAATAAATTCAAATCCTTCATTAAACGTAAGTTGTGTCAGAAAGCATTTTATAGTGTTAAGGATTATATTGAGGACAAAAAGGCTTGGTCTTGAGCTGCGTCCGATTTCTATACTTACACTGACTATTCTTTGATTTTTCCTCTTGTAGTTTTAATTTGTAATTGTTTGTTTTTTTTAACTCAAATCCAGTACACACTATGTAGCCAAGCATATTGTACGTTACGGAATTGCATCGCTGACAGGGGTGTTCGGCACTGATGCAGCTACATAGGACTAAACTTAGTATTCGGGCACACTGTTGGAGCTGCTGAACCTTGGACAAAACTATATTTGCATTGTGTAGATTCAATTTCTTAGTATTGTATAATTGCATGAGACACGTGTGAGCACAACGTACTTGCTGTAAACGTGCTTTTTTTGTTGTTGTTCTTTTTTGTGTGTTTTCCATAATGGACGCTCTTAGCGTACAATATATTTCTGCATGGTTCTCACACGCTTGATTTCAAAATTAATGATGTAATCAAATATTTGTATCAATAGCTTTATAATTTAAAAGTGTCCATGGAGTTTCTTGCCCGTTCTTCTCCATTGGTACCTACTCATTGAAATGGGCGAATAGCTTCACCTTACTGACTGACCGACCTTCTGACAATTCAAAAGTGCCTGTAACTGGTTTATTTGAAAAAAAATGCTTTGATTTTGTTTTTGAAATGCAGACTGACTCGTGCTGGCGTCACGGCACTTTGTATAGGTTAGCTGATTGAACATTCCAGACCTGTCTAGAATTAATAATAATAGCGCATAATTTCGAGTACCTTCAGCAGGTACATACTTCCGAGGAGACGAGTTGCTAGCAATTTCGATGTCGACAGTATTGATGAAACCTGTACCATACGATTGGGTATCCTAGGTCTAGCAATGCGTTTTATATCATACCTCTACAATGCCTAGGACTCAAGATATAGGGGCTTAAAAGTTACGGTTTGCAATGTCACGCAATATTGAACCTTATGCCATTGACATAAGGTACATTCGTAACAATACTTTACTGAAATCGTATTTCATAAGACCTAGTTTCTGCTTGCTAATATTTGTGTTATAATAATGTTATTAGTACATAATTAATCAATAATGAAACGAAAGTACTTTTACCATTAGGTAATCTGTATTTATACAACAAATCATTCAACCAGGTACAAGTTTCAATTAATAGTGATAAAAAACTTTATTACACAAAAAATAGTACATCTCTAGTTATTACTTACGAGTTCGCTGCTCGTCCGCGTGATGGTGATTGACCGGAAACGTCACCGGCGGACGCTGCCAAACATCGTGCATATATTCAATAAAGAATCAAACGAAAAGCCAAAATAATACTGGCGAAAATGGTGTTGTCACTTTTTAAAAAAATACCAAATTTTGGGAAACTTGGAGTTAATTCGCGGGAAAAAGCTTATTTCAAAATTCGTTACTATTGTTATGATGATTATGTAAAGTTTCAAATTTTATTTGGTCATAATCACATGACCAAATACAATTTGAAACTAACATAACCTAACCTTTATTATCCTTATCGGTCGGACGGCGTTTTCTTTACATATTGTATAGTTATTCCGTGACTGGCTGTTTGTGTATATGAGATTTATAAAACCTGGAAGACATTCTCATATAGTTTTAATAGAGGTATCATATAATAAGTAACTGCTGACAAATAGTGCTGGTTATAGAGGTGGTGTGCGTGAGGATAGCACAATGTCGAGCTCACCAGCAGCCCATCACTGAAATGCACTCCGAAGGAGGCCGCGTCGTCACCGGCGCTCAGGACCACGTGCTTAAGGTACTTCAATGTCATATATTATAACATATTGTCATTCACTAAATTATTTCTCCTGTATGTGGTACTTTTAGAAACATGAATCCCGCTTCTACGGTCTTATAAATGTTATGTTCACACCAGTTGAATGTGCTGTGTCATTTGTTCGTCTAATAGTAGAAAGATAAGTATCCAAAGAAACCAGCTCTAAGCTGCCTAACACACTATTATTGCCGAATCATTTTGAAGCGAATGATGTTGAATTGGCAAAATAAAACCCATTGCGTTTTAAACGTAATAATTTGGTACTGGATAGTGTATTACGCAATAGGCTATTTGACAGTATGAATATTTTGTGACTCTTTGCTTTAAATGCATAAAATGAGGGTTCTTTATGTCATTTACGTGAGTTTTGATAAAAATAATAACAATTAATATACCCAAAAACACAAAAATATGTTTGACTTTTTGTATTTCGCGCCACATATTGTGAAACGATCCCGACTGGCTAATGTCACGATGACGTCATACGCGTATCAGCACTAATTGTTGTTGTTCTACGTGTTCTCAGGTGTTTTTTCGATGTATTTGTACAACCCAGTACAGCACACCACTTGTAAACCATTTTATTAGATAAACAACAACAAATAACAGATAAATACAAACACCACTACGGAACCGAAATTCGTTTATATTCTTGTGACGTCACTTACAAGACGCGACGCCATATTGCTGAATAAAGCGTTTCGGCGGCTTATTTGAATTTTGATTTTTTATTTGCATGTTTCTTACAAAGATATAAATTATAAATCTGTCAAATATTGCCTATTGCTTTAAAGTTTTAATTTCGAAATATTATCACCGACTGTTATAAACAATACTCTTCATATTTTCTTTGAAGCAGCCCCCTGATCGGCGAACATATTTTTGTCAAATGATTGCGACTAGTTGGGATCAGTTGGGGTCGTTTGGACCGCCCATTGGTCCGTTCGGTCCAAACGATCGAAACTAGTCGCAATCATTTGACAAAAATGTGTTCGCCGATTAGGGGGCTGGTTGGTATAGACTTCTGGTAGTCAATAATATTCCCGCGACCTTCACCAGGTCGTCGGTCCACCTTGTCGGGGGCCTACCCACGCTACGTCTTCCGGTGCGTGGTCGCCACTCGAGAACCCGTCGGCCCCATCGGGCATCGGTCCTACGGGCAATGTGTCCAGCCCATTGCCACTTCAGTGTTGCAATTCTTCGGGCTATGTCGGTTACTCTCGTTCTTCTGCGGATCTCCTCATTCCTGATTCGATCGCGCAGTGAAACCCCAAGCATAGCCCTCTCCATTGCCCTTTGAGCGACTTTGAGCCTTCTTATAAGGCCCATTGTTAACGACCACGTCTCAATTCCATAAGTCATCACTGGCAACACACACTGGTCGAAGACTTTTGTCTTGAGACACTGCGGTATTTCGGACGAGAAGATTCTACGTAGCTTCCCGAAAGCAGCCCAGCCGAGTTGGATTCGACGATTGACCTCTTTCTGGTGAAGGTCGCGGGAAACCGCTGGATGCGGGAGGCGCAGGACCGGTCGTCGTGGAGAACCTTGGGGGGGCCTATGTCCAGCAGTGGACGTCTTTCGGCTGAAATGATGATGAGTCAATAATATGTTCGTGTTTGTCAGGTGTTTTCTAGCGCTGATCTGAAGCAGCTGTTCACGCTACACGGACACTGTGGCCCCATCACTAGCTGTTTCATAGACCACGCGACCCCTACCATCGCCGGCAGCGGCTCGCAAGACGGCTTGCTCTGCGTCTGGGACTTACATACTGGTACGTTTATACGAATTGACAAACTGAAGGCCTTATCGGTATCATATGCTACATTGCGATTAGCGAACGAAATTCCAGCGAATTGATTAATTATCGTGGTCGATTTGTGTACCTACAGAGTAAACACGCCGATTGACGAACGATTGACGTGTGTATTTTTTTTAATTAAAACTTTTTATTGGCGTTACGCGAAATTTCAAACTAGCGTCAGGACACATGACCTGATCGAAAATTCGTAAGACGGAAAGAGAATAGACCGTACCGGCACGGCGTAATATCCCCTCTTTCTACTGGGTGGCGAAAATGTATGCACGTTCGCGAGAGTGCGCGTAACTGCTGATGGCCGTCTGTATACTTTGTGTAAATTCGTTTACTTTATAAGTCATAAAACAATTTATGCGAAATTATTTCCTAACCATGCAAAAATGCTCAAGTTAATGTTCAAATTTTCACTCCTGCCAGCTCTGCCGGAGTATAACACGTTGTTTTGATGACGGCTGCGCATGGAACCTACATGAATCAATAACTTACATCAATGCACTCTGAAATATTTATATTGTTTACCGACATAATTAAAATAAAACAACAAAAAATCACAACGGCGGAATATGCGACCTTGTTACCTACTAACGAGCGAAGTTGGGTGACAAATCTGGCTGTGCGAGCTAAAGCTTTGGAGGAATGCGTATCAAATGATACACATTACTATTGAAAGTATGTTTAAATTTTACTTAATGTTCCAGTTTTACCCAAAAATAAGGAAAAGCTGAGTGTGTGTGTTACGATTCCAGGAGCTTGCCTGTACAGCATGCAGGCGCACGACGGAGCGGTGACGTCACTCGCGTACACCGCCTCCTACGTGGTGTCCGCGGGGGCAGACGAACGTCTTTGCATCTGGGATCGATTCCAGGGACATATGCTGAACTCCATTCACATAGTAAGTACCTATTGTTGTTTACGTGCTGTAAACATATGGAAACTTAAAAATATAAATCTGCATTACGTTACTAAAATGTGTGTTTATCGATTTTTACATGTTTATTAATAAATGATATATTAGACTTTTACTGACTAAAACCCACTCGTGTTTCTTCACTTGCCTGTGCGACGGCCAGGGCCACAGTTTCTTAAATAACTAAACTGAATACTGGAGATAAGTGCTAGAGTTTCTTGCATCAAACGTATCATATATAGATATCGGAAATAGGGTGCGTGATCAATTAAGAACATTTGAATATTAGATCCTTACATATGAAATTGGCGTTTTGTCGTACTGGCCACTTTGATCTCCAATATCTCCTGTTTGATTTAGAATTCCAAATTCAAATTTATACAGCTAAAGTATTTACTCATCAATTTGTGTCTCGAAAACCGTATTTCTTTTGATTTTTTTTTTCTTTTGGTTTTTTCTCTGCGTCATTGAGTTTAAAAAATGGAAAATTTATAATTTCGCGTTATTTACGAATATGAGTTCCGCCGTGGCACCAGTGCTGCAGAAACCGCTCGAAGAATTAATGATGTGTATGGCAGTGGTGTCGCTAAAGAAAGCACAGTGCTTTTTTGGTTCCAACGTTTTCGTTGTCCATTGGTTTAATGTAAATAACCTTCTTTTGAATGAAAAAAAAACTAAATTCACTAAATTTTCTACGCCAAATGTCAGGCAGCTAAGTACCAATGTTCAACTGAATGGAGTAAAGTTGATCCCTGTCGAGTCGACAGTTTTTCTTGGATTGACTATTGACTCCAAGTTACAATGGGGTCCTCACATTGAGAAGCTGTCGGGTAGACTCAGTTCTGCCGTTTATGCTGTTAAGAAAATTAGACAGATAACTGATGTGAATACAGCCAGAATTGTTTATTTTAGTTATTTTCATAGTCTTATGACTTATGGGATTCTTCTCTGGGGAACTTGTGCGGACATCAATACCATCTTTGTTTTACAGAAAAGGGCTGTTCGAGCCATTTACAACCTTGGTCCTACAGATTCTCTTAGAGAAAAATTCAGAGAGGTGAACATTCTGATTGTAGCTTCGCAATATATATTTGAAAATCTTATGTTTGTACATAAAAATATATCTAATTTTAAGAAAATAAGCGATATTCATAATATAAATACCAGGAACAAACACAATCTTGCTGTACATCACACTCGTCTCCACAGAGTAGGCAACTCATTCATGGGTCAATGTATACACTTTTACAACAAGCTTCCCATGGACATTCGAAACTTACCCATTAAACGATATAAAACCTATATAAAGGCCAAACTTTGCAAAAAGGGGTATTATAAAATCTCAGATTATTTAGAGGATAGAGAGGCTTGGGACTGAGCTGCTCGCTCTGTTAAGCATTGTTATTAAGCAGTATGCGTAATTATAACGTAAATTATTGTAAACATTTTCATTTTTAATGTCTGGACTTTAAAAAAGACGATGATCCCTGAGTTTGTTTCGGCTATTTCTTCTCAGAGGTAGTCAGTTAGGAAATGCCGGCTTCATCTAGTTTAAAAAAAAAAAATAAAAAAAAAACATGACGTGTAAAAGTGATCGGTGATCCTACTTGCTTAATAAACTATTTAATTTCATTTCGTTCTGGAAATTTCAACCTACAGAACAATCTCCGTGAACGGCCGGAGACGAAAGTCAACAATGAAAGAATGCTATTTTGGAAGGCTGAATTGAAGGCTATTTTGGAAGCGGATCCATCTCAAACTACGTCCGAGTTAACTGCAGATTGCGGTGTTAGTGTTTAAACTATATTAATCCACTTGAAACAAATTGGGAAGATAAGAAAGCTCGAAAGGTGGGTACCTCATGAATTGAGTGTAGCAAACCCACAAACGCGCGTCGACTGCTGCGTTAAATTACTAAATCGGCACAATAAAGGTATTTTAAATCGAATCATTACCTGTGATGAAAAGTGGATACTATACAACAATAGGAAGCTCACATCCCAATGGCCGAACCCCGGTGAACCATCCAAATTTTGCCCCAAGAAAAAATTGCCTAGAAAAAAGTTATTGGTAGCGTTTGGTGGACTAGTGCCGGTGTGGTGCACTACAGCTTCCTTAAATCTGACCAGACGATTACTGCAGATCTCTACTGTGAGCAGCTCCACATAATGATGGATAAACTAGCCACTAAACAACCAAGACTGGTCAATCGCACAAGGCCACTGCTGCTTCAGGACAACGCGAGACCACACACTGCACAACAAACTGCTCCCTAATTAGAGGAGCTTCAATTGGAATGTTTAAGACATCCACCGTACTCCCCGGACCTTGCTCCAACAGACTACCATTTATTTAGAAATTTGGATAACTTTTTGTAGGGGAAAAAAATCAACTTCGATGAGGCAGTCCAAACCGCCTTCAAAGATTGTATTGATTCCCGTCCTAATGTTTTTTTTTTTTTAGAAAAGTCATAAACGAACTACCTTTGAGATGGCAGAAGTGCATAGATAGCAATGGATCATACTTTAATTAAATAAATATGTTATATTAAAAAAATAAACGAGTTTTATTCCTCCCATACAAAACGCCAATTTCATATGTAAGGACCTAATATACGACACTGTTAAATGGAATGTTAGTGGTACTAAACTACTTGTATAAAAAGTAGTTGAGATAAGTCTTCATGGATATCACTATGAGCTTCATGAAGAGCCTAAGAGAATATAATTATGTATTTACAAAGTGAAAAATGCAACCAGTTTTCTACAATGAATTGATAATTCAATCGTAGAAATACAGTTCTGTTTTCTTATTAAAATCACTATTTTTGCCCTCTGGCAAACAGCAGTCCAGGAGTGGGAACATAACATACTGTTACAGCTTCCGCTTCCCGCTCATCTATGAAGCTATACTTAGTTCGAGTTATACATAATTATTTATATATTGATCGTAGTTACGTAATTATTTATGTTAATTTAAATTCATTATGATTACTTCAAATACTTGGGAGGATTTTAATTAATTTTAGAATTATTGATGCAACTTCCGATTACCGCCAACTCTTATTATAAAATCATACTGAGAATTAGTCTTCCCGCCCATCGGATATTTATTTATTAAATCAAGCATTGTTCAAATAAATAAGTATAAATTACTTTCGATATTTTAGGTTAATCCAAATATCTGTACACAATTATTGGCAATTACTGGCGTTATTATTAACTTTTTCTTAATTTTATTCAATACTTGTTAACTTCCGTTTCCGCTGTGTATTATATTTGTGACTATTCGTTAGTGTTTTGACTCAATAGTATATATAAACTACTGATGTCTGTACTGTTGATCATTAATTAAACAAACTTGTACTGGATCATACTACGGCGTTATTATTTTCTCCGCTTCTGAAGCATGTCTTTACAATACATATCATAAAATCACGTCTATAATTTTCGAAAGGTAACTCTTACAACTTTATAAACTCACAAATGTTGTCTCTTTATAATATTAGGTTAGCGGTGCTCACTACACGGGTTTCAGTAATATTGAACACGCGTCAGTGTCTTCCGTCATAAACATCTCTCACTCAGTTCTATTTAGAAGTATGCGACACCGCGTATTTATCGAAAATATAATTAATTCAAACATCATTTTTCCCAATGTTTCGGTGTCCAACAAGGTCATTAAATCTAAACTCCCTAACAAATTTAAGGCTTGCAGAACCGCATCCGGTTCTTCATTTTTTTATTCCCGGGACCAAAACAGGTTCGGAACAGGGATTCTCGGTTCTTCCCGGTTTTTCGGTAATCTTTTTAAAAGAGGTAATAAAATGTAAAAATCGGTGGAAAATTGTTAAAAGGAAAGCTCAGATGAAGGAAATTATCACTTACTTATTATTATAATGAAATCACAGTCAAACTTTGTACAAACTATTCAAGAAGTTGCTATTGCTAGCTGGGTAATTACTATTTTAGAGCATAACGTAAATAAATCTCCAAGGGCGGCCGCAAACGTGACAAGGAGATCTGGTGGTGGGACGACACACGAGGGAGACTAGGATGAAGAAAGCCCTCTTCAAAACGAGACAAGTGACCGGATCTCCTGAGGATCTCTACGCATTCAAGGTTGCTAAACGTGCAGCTAAAAGAGCTGTAGCTAGAGCCAGACGAGACCACTTACAACCGCTCTACGAGAAGTTGGAATCGTCTAAGGGGCAAAAGCTTATTTACAAGTTGGCACGTTCCAGGGTCAAAGCAGCACAGGATATATCCAAGTGCCGTTGTGTAAAAGTCCCTGTTGGCTATGACTATGCGAAGACCTCGCGGTGAAGGAGAGATAGCGCTCGTACTTCCACGAGCTGCTGAATAAGCAGCACCAAGAGGTGCAGACACCGGAACGCCCTCCAAATCATAGATACGTAACGATAACGCCTGAGGAAGTCCATACGGCTTTTCGTCGCATGGCGAATTGGAAAGCTGTTGGAGTTGACGGAGTCCCCATTGAAATCTGGAAGGCGATGGGTCCTCGCGGTGTTGTTAACTAACTTTTTGAACCTAGTGCACCTAACCGGCAAAATCCCGAGCCAATGGAGACTAAGTATTATTACCCCAGTCTTCAAGGCAAGGGCTCGGTACACGAGTGTGGTAACTACCGCGGTATAAAGGTCATGCCTCACACCATGAAGATCTTTGAGAGGATTATAGACTCCTCCCGGATCCGGCAGGAGTGAGATGTCTCGGAGTGTCAATATGGGTTTCGTCCAAGGTACGGAACCATGGATCCTACTTTCACTCTAAGGATCGCCATGGAGAGACATACACGCCTCTGCATATGCTCTATCTTGATTTGCAGAAGGCCTTCGACTGTGGCCCTCGCGGGGTGATCTGATGGGCACTGAGGTCCAAACTTAAAGTTAGTTATGGTAACTCAATAAGCTGCCAATTTGACATACACTATGTAACAATATAGATTTTTTTTTTTAATTGATATAACATGCATGTCTAAAATGTAAATATTAAAATATCATTAAAAATACAATGATTTATTTTTTCTTAAACACAATAGTTTTAAAGCATACATATTATAGCTTAGATTAAAATACACATTAAAATACCATTACTTATTACAAACATTAAAAATACAATGAATTAGTCAGCTATTACATTTTGTCAAGAAGGAATTCGTCAATAGTGTAGTAACATTTTTCCATTAAAAATTCATTATGTTTGCTCGTAAATTGAGTCAAATTCAAATCTTTGGTAGTATTTGCGATTTTATTAAATTTTTTAGGAGCCATGCAGAGAATGCCCTTGTGCATAAGGGTTGTCTTTGAAGCTTTTAGACATAATTCGTGTCGATATTCTGGTCTAGTCGATCTACAACGTTCCTCTGAAGCTCTTTTAAACAACATAAAATTTTTTCTTGACGAACAATGCGGTTTCATAAATGTAAAGACAAGGTAATGTTAATATTCTGAGAGATTCTAAATGAGGTTTACAACTATCTGTTGGTTTTAAATTACACATCGATCTAATGCACCTCTTCTGTGCTTTAAAAATGTTATTTTTCTCGCAGGAATTTGCCCAGAAAATGACGCCATAGCGTAATGTGGTATCAACATAACCATAATATGCAGCTAAAACAGCTGCCTGATTAACTATTTTCTTAAGCTTGTGTAGAGCAAAGGCTAAGCGACTTAATTTTTTTTATAAGTATTAATGCATGTTCATTCCACGTCAGTTTACGAGTCAATGGTTAAGCCTAGAAATTTTACGTGTTCTACTTCTTCAATTCTGTTATCGTCAAAAATTATATTAATGTCAGGAGTATTCACTCTTTGTCTAAACTGTATTATTTTAGTTTTACTTAAATTCAATTTTAAATTATTTTGATCAAGCCAGTTATTTGATTGTTGCAATGACTCTGTGATGTCGGTTTCATAGTTTCTATTCTTATTTTGTCTTATAAATATCGTGCTATCATCAGCAAAAGAACCATAGGAAAATTAACGTGTTTTGGAAAGTCATTTATAAAGACCAAAAATAACGGCGGGCCTAATACGCGGCCCTGTGGTACTCCAAAAGTAGTTCTACGTTGTCCAGATAAATATTTAATTTATTTTTTAACCTTTTTAGAAATTCGCTTTATATTCGTACACTGTGTTCTATTATCTAGATAAAATTGTATAAGAGATAGTGCTTTGCCCCTTATTCCATTCGCATTAAGTATCAACTAAATCAAAAGCTTTCGTCATGTCCATGAATATAGCACTAATGGGGGTTCTATAATATTAAGAAAATCATAATTAGCCATATTTATTGATTTATTCTTCCTAAAACCTTTCTGTTCCTTCGCTAGGATTCCGTGTTTCGTATAAAAAGTCAATACGCGTATAAATAGCTTTCTCAAAAATGTTTGATATTACAGGTATCAAGGCGATAGGTCTGTAGTTATTCATATCAGTGTTGTCATATTTCTTAAATAAGGGCTTAATTAAAGTTGGTTTAAGTTTTTCCGCATAGATTCCAGAAGAAATACTAGCATTAATAATGTGACTAGTGGGGCTAGATATTACATCAGAAACAAATTTTAATACTAACAAACAAATTTTACTGTCTGGAATATCTACTGCAAAATCAGACCAGAAAATGGCATAACAAACAATTAAGTACTTTCAATTATATCATTCGATAAGTATTTCCCTTATCTTGGTAACAAATAGGGAGTTTATGGAGTAATTGTTTGTTTTATTTAACAAAATCCCGCCAAACATTGTTAATTTGTAAGAACCGGGAGAACCGGGACGCTTCTTTCGAGAACCGGTTCTTTTCAGACCCCATGAGGAACCGGGATAACCCGGGAATTTTCGGAACCGGGATTCCCGGTCGCAAGCCCTACTAACAATTGGCAAAATTTGAATTAGCTGATTACACAGCTCTTCTATTGATGTCTATTCTCCTTAAAAATATTAGAGTCAAAATAGGAAGGAATATCCTGAAGGTGGAACGAAGCAGTATTGAACAGTACCATTTTGTGTAGGGACTCAACTACATGAGCCGCATGCTGCCCCTGACACACACCATGCTGGTGATGGGAGACCGCAGCGGACTGACCGCCTACGACCTCAGTAGCGGCGACGTCATACGACGAGTTCTTCTAGGTAAGATTACGACCTTACTTCAAGCTCGGATAACTAACTGCAGAGGGAGCCAGGATCAATAGGTTTTCATACCCATTTTGTTAAGACTAGGCGACACCGATTAAACTTGTTGTATTGCTACGGCAACAGTTACAGTTCACACAACACACTTCTAAACATATTGACAATGGCGCCGATTCTCTTGTGCACAAACTAAACACATTTTAAGTTAAATACATATTTTTCTTTCATTAAGAAAGTATAGAAGATAATTACATTCTAGTTTAATCCTGCCCCCTAATCGGCGAACACATTTTTGTCAAATGATTGCGACTGGTTGGGATCGTTTGGACCGAATGGACCAATGGGCGGGCCGAACGATCCCAACTGATACCAACTAGTCGCAATCGTTTGACAAAAATGTGTTCGCCGATTAGGGGGCTGATTTGTGTCAAATTAAGGTACTCTAATTACATTTTAGATGAACATGGATAAACATGGCGACAAAATATACGTCAATTTACGTCAGGAGCAGACTAAACTAACATTGTGTCTTCTGTTCTTAGAAAGAAAAAGGGAAGGGATTTCACAAGGAAATCGGGGCCAATATCAAACTTTCCATATACTTTAGACAAGTTTTAAAGAAGAGGGAACTTGCCAGATAATAATAAATAGCGTTTGGTCAACTGTACATTATTGTGTAAAAGTGAACTTAGTATCAACAGTTTTTCACCTTCTGTATTGTGTTGCAGGCCAAAGCGACGGATGTATCTTCGTGCGACAGATATTACCGTTGAAGGACGCGATAGTTTGTGACTACGCGAATCAGCTGCGCATCGTTCGCTTCCCACTCGTGTCCAGACTATGTGATATGAAGAACGAGTAGCAGTACTAACCATTACCAACTAAACCTAATATTTTAAGAGTAACTACATATAATGTACATCTTTAATGCTATAAGAAACGATAGACTTAACAGTGTCTTATAAACCTCCGTAACACAGTTATCATGTGTTAGTTCACAAATTTATAATAACATGTATATAGTTGACGGTACAAAACTAGTACATAATATATATGTAAACGTTTTATGGTCGCAAAACATGCATGAAATACGTTTACAAATAAAATAACTAATATTTCATGTGATATTTAAGATATTTTTGAGAATAATTAAATCACATGAAGTTCTTTTTTTAATTGGTGTCCACGCAAGATGGGTTCTTGTGTGCTATAATGCATATATAAATTGATTGTTGACATCAAACAGGAAACAGGGAAGAAATTTATGTAAACTATCGACATATTTAGTTACTTCCATAGCTGTCAGGGGTGGCCAACCTTTAGAAAAAAAATACATTGTCGGACAGGTGGATAAGCCAGGGATCTTCAAAGCTCTTTGTAATGTAACGGATTTTGATTGATATGTAGATCGACTATCAACTTAACATGTTCGTTGCCGCCGAGTGTGAATTTCAACATAAGAAAGCCAGTAGTGAGGCTAGATAACTGCCAGCCGCGGCTTGTCAACACAGATTGAAAAGTATTAAATACAGATACTACTATTTTCTATTCTAAATTGTGATAATGTAGGATACTTACATACTAGCCTTATGTTGACCCTCAATTTAAAAATATTAACTTTATGCCAGAGGTAGCTAATGTATAGTTAAGTAAGTTTTGGGTACTACAACGAATATTTAGCTACCAAGAAATCGTTTTTTAAATATCGGCCATTTTTAACTACATTTTTACCGATTTATTTATATGCCATATGTAGAGAAAGCCCTGTCCGGTCCGTGAAGGTATTGTTAGGTATCAATTACTGATTCTACTATTGCCTACGAAGCTAGGCTAAACTTAAAAAAAAATCGCCCCTAAAAAATAACTATTATTTCGCAATAGGAGGTAACTTAATACATTTGCGGTAGTCAATACATACGCGGGCGAAGGGGGCGGGGCACGCGCCACGTGCGAGCATCGCTCATAATAATATTGTCGAAAAAAGTGTTGTCCAGCATTTGGGGAAGTTGGAATTAATTCGCGGAAAAAAAAGATTTAGTATTTAAAAATTCATTAGTATTGTTATTATGATGACTATGTAAAATTTCATATTTTATTTGGTCATGTTATTACCTAACCTTTATTATCGTTATGTGTCGGACGGGGTTTTCTTCACATTGTATATTGCAAAGTGTATTTTTAAATTTTTATACTTACTAACTACTTAATATGGTGTCAATTAGGGCTGTTACGGAGGTAGTTATATCGGAACCGGAACCGGAGTCGGAACCAGAGGCGGAGGCAGGGTCAGAAGTGGTGGTAGGAGAGAGATTTTTTATTTAAACACAAAAAACATTATTTAGTCAATATTTTCATTTAATTTTATGTTATATAATTAAACACAAACATTGAAAACAAAGACATTAAAATTATTAAATCTCTTTGAATGAAAAGAAAATCGGCATGTTTCCAAATGAACAATAAATTAAATGAAGTTTTTTCAAAGCACAAGCTTTGAAACAAATTAAATCAAATGTCTTGAACTTCAAAACTAGCGAAAATCAAAACAAATGTCTTTATGTCTATAGGCTATGAACGTGTCGTGGGCGTAACAAACAAAGAGATTTAAGATAAATAATTTTAATGCCTTTGGTAACAAACTAATAACAAGTGAAAAAATAATTGAAGCATGTAGCAGGAGTCGGAGAACTCCCCGCGTAATATGTATGAACCTGCACCCAATCGCATAACGCACTATTACTAACAATTGGAATCATTTTGAAGCATATTTTTAGTCCATTGCTCCATATGTTCGATAAATGTGTGTGCTCAACAACTTAACTAACGCAACGATTATTGTTGAAATGAAACCCATTGCTACTGATAGTGTGTTACGCCATCACCTTGCTGTTGATAACAGTCGGCAGGCCATCGCCGCTATGGTATGCTTTATTAACCTCCGATTTAAAAGTATCGGAACCGAAGGTATGATAGTAATCGGAAGTTCCGACTTAACGGAGTCGAAGTCGAAGCTCCGTAACATCCCTGGTGTCAATTATGTTAGATTGTTATCATTTCTTCCAAATGCATTCCGTGATGTTTATTTTCTACTGGTTTAAAAATGTCTTGTAATAATATATCATGCTAGTCGGGGAAAGCTAATAATCAATAAAACAAACCTGTCCGTTCACTTTAGGTAACCTAAAAAATGTTTACGATCTCTGAAATATTTTTCTTATGGACTGAACTGATTCTGTGTATATGTTTAGTTGGTCAACAAACACACAAGACAAACTAATTTATAAATTACACATCTAATAATAATATTTTTTGATTCCTATGATTGAGGCTTAGAAACTCGAGGAATATTTGTTGATTATTTATTCATATATATTATATATATATACACACTTTATTGTAATACATAGGTAACATAAACTCATTTAATACTACAAAACACACATGTTTTTTACAAAATATATAATTACAATTATATTACAATTTTTATTTAATTATTATATAACCTTGGAATCGAAACACTGTTCTTAGAAGAATATTGAGGATGAGGAGCTATAGAACACACAAACATTATGTTCTAAAATGAACAAGAATTAGTCCTGAAATACGTATAATAATCTATGAGCCAGCAGTCGGCAGCCGCGCGAAATTAAACTAAGTGAAGCTGGTAACGAATCTGTTAAAGACCGTAAATCGTTCTTTATCAGTCGTTTGAAATGGCTTACAAAATAAATATATACGGACAAATCACACAGATTAAGCTAGCCCTAAAGTAAGTCCGAGACTTGTGTTATGGGATACTAACTCAACGATACTATATTTATAATAAACACATATATAGATAAACATCCAAGACCCAGGCCAATCAGGAAAAGATCGTTTTCCATCAAGACCTGGCCGGGAATCAAACCCAGGGCCTCCACGTCGCAGGCAAGCGTGTTGACCGCTGCGCCACGGAGGACGACAACTATGATGGTGTGTGCTAATCCGCTCTATGGTCTATTTCTGTGGTTTAAAAGGCGCTGTCCAACTACACCGCACGGACGCGCATGATTTACGCGCAAACCATTTAAGACTAGCATGAAAAGGTAGACATATCACAATGTATCGTAAAAGTAAGTGAATTTTGAATCAAAAATAATAGGAATCAGTAATAATTAGCTAATTTTAGTACAATAATAATATTTTACACATCTTTAATGGTGTATTTTTGATTCAATTTTGCTCTACGGTAATAATACACAGTCCCGCTACTATCAGCATTGATCTAGTAAAGTCCAAACAGCACTTTACGACGTCAATACTAATGTGCACACAAACAGAAAATACAAAGAAATAATTTTTATTATTAATCGTACGAGCTATTAACAGCACGTCACTAGAACACGTCACAACAACAACAAACACACACCGAGACAGATGGAGCCACACCACTGCCATGGAGCTCGTCGCACAATGGGTACTATCATCGACACATTAGTTATTGAAGTCCTTAAAAGAACTTATTATTAATAAAACCAACTTGTACATAGTTTTTTAGTGTTACTAAAGACCATTTTATATTTCGTGCAAAAACTGCATAATTTATTGTTTCTTTATACATTATTTCGCAAACAAGGTTTTAAAATGCATCTTGCTGTTGTTTTTTTTTTTTCAACTTTTCTCTATTAATTCTGGGTGATCAATGATATAATAGACTGATACCGAAGTAGCACTGTGTCTTCAAGACAAACAATAAATTCTTAGGTGTCGGCACCAGTTCTTTAGTTCCCAAACTAAACTAAATTCAGGACAGAGGATAAATATTCATTTAGACCTGTCAAATTCTACATACTCCATACTACATAGAAAAATTATAAAAACATGAAACTAAAAATGCGTAAATTTACTTTTTCCTTCTCGGCCTATAGAAATCCACTGCTGGCCAAGGCATGATGGTGCAGTGCATAGCTACATAGAGAAATGCAATAACTTGGTTTTGGCTATCTAATATTGTGATTACCAAATAAATTACAAACTTAAAATCGATCTTTCTCACAATATACAATGACATGGAATTAATAAGTGTTGTACCTACTGCAGATCCTATATCTCATATGTTCAGCTTCTCGACATCAACCGTCAGGCAAGTGCCGGCCGGACACGACACCCGTCTGGTCAGTGGATTCTCCGACCAGACGGGTGTCGTGTTTTCGAGAGAACTTTATTCCTAACACCACTAAACTGGTGACCCCGAAGTGATCATCACCACATCATCATAATCCTGCAAGCTTTAGCGACAAGTCAGCCAGCAAACATGGCTTCATCGGGTATCCTGAACATCAGCATGCTACGACCACGCATTCCTGGGTATCCTCCTCAGCCTCAACAGCAACCTCGCCACAGCACACTGCGCTTTTGATCGGTTGACAAGAGAAGCCATTTCCTGTTCAAAGTAGGAGCCAGCCTCAACCGGCGCTATACGACATCCGATGCACTGGAGTATAACGCAGCATCACCCCACTCTCACTAGGGGCTATACCTACATTTCTTTGCATTGTATATGTACCTACACTGAGATCTGTGAGCTCACCACCAGCTCTCATAGCAGAGGGACCATTTTCGTTCTTTTCTGAACGTTCACAGTCTGATCTGTCAATAATACCTCTAGTTTCCTTACATTTTTGACAAGCTATTGTAACGATTGTAGTGTGAAGAAGCCCTTTAGTTTGAACAGGCATTTGAGTTACGAAAAGAAAGATTTCATGGTTATTAAGTTTATTGATATAAGTGCCTACACAAGTACATAAATGTTCATGTTTCTTTGAAAATAATGTACTTTTGCACATAATATAATCTGTCACGTGGGGCGTATGACATGGGGACTAAAAAGTCGAGGTGCGTACATTTTGTATGACATGGGGACTAAACAGTGCGAGGTGCGTACATTTTGTATGACATGGGGACTAAACAGTGCGAGGTGCGTACATTTTGTATGACATGGGGACTAAACAGTGCGAGGTGTGTACATTTTGTATGACATGGGGACTAAACAGTGCGAGGTGCGTACATTTTGTATGACACGGGGACTAAACAGTGCGAGGTGCGTACATTTTGAACACGCTATTGGAGCCGATTCTCTTGTTCATACACTAAATTAATTTTAATGAAAGTGCATCTTTTTCTTTCCATTTCGTTAAGAAAAGAATGGAAGATATAATGTTGTTGCTCTGCTGAGGTCATTGAGCATTTTGGCCAAGTCTTCCAGGGTCTCCGCCATGACCACGATATCATCTGCAAAACTGAGATTAGAGATTATTGTGGTTTAATTTTTATTATTTTTGTTCATTTAAACTTTTTGCAAACGTAACATTAAATAACATTTCTAGAACCACAGTCAAAAATAACAACTCAATTGCCCCAACTTTTCTAGAATAATGACTACTTTTCAATCTACTTTTAAAATAATTTTCAAAATATGATTTCTTTGAAAAGCCCTCGTTTAAAAAACAATGTACTTACCTAGATACTAAAATGCCTTGGCAAGTGCCAACAAAAGTTTCCGCATTTATTCAGGATTGTAAAATGTTGTAATACTTGACACGTGTTGCTCTATATTTGTCCCCTAGTGTGTCCGTGGCTTAATAGTTATCACTATCACCCTTTAGTCACTTGACCACGAAATAAAAATCTGTACGGTTAGAAAAATTTACTCCCATCGGTATTTCATTTGCCGAGTGTGACGAGTCAGAGGCACTGTTATAGATCAGTAGTAGTAGGTCTTGGTGCTGACGCACCGAGTTATACCAGACCATAGGAGTGCAGTATTCACGGTAAGGGGCTTAACACTTCAGCTTTCAACTAGAGGTGTAGAAAATATAGCAAAATGATCAATTTGTGTCTCGAACAATAAATAGCTACACGCCTTCGTATTCCTACAAAATGTAACATGTAACTACATTTCAATACCTACTTTTGAACAACGAAACTATTGAATTTTGAATTGATTCAAATAATTGAGCACTTTTGTTTGCATGACTTAATTCCTCCATCTCCGTTCTATCATCACAAGATCCGTTGTACGTGGAGTAGGAATCCACCCACACGTTAACACCACTAGGAATTACGATCAGTAGGCCTAGTATGAGTTTTCAATACGTAACTCGTTCGATCGTATCGAGCGCGTTTGACTCAGCGATTGGCCCGCTTCAAGGTCGTAAGAACTCTCAACCAATGAGAGCGCCAAACGCGCTCGATACGATCGAACGAGTTTCGTATTGAAAACTCATACTAGGCCTACAGGACAAAACGTTTCGCCTCGTCTCTTATACCGCGTACATCGAGGGACTGCCAGCGGCAGCGGCGATGTTTCCGTCTGACTACAATTTAAGTGTCTTCAATCCTAGAGTGAATTATATATTAATCTTAACCTTTTGAACGCCAATCACTTCTATACAAGTTCGAGATTTTCGTGCCCTCAGTGCCACTACTTGATTAGAAGTAGGTAATCACAGTATAAAATAAATTTACGACTTTTACAAGACCTTTTATTTTGTTTTTATGGAAAATTGTCCCGTTATCAACCATATTTTTAAATTTTTCACTCATAATAAGTTCTTATTTGTTTTATTTTCAATAGAAACAAAAACGCCAGAAAATATTTTAATACCCCCAGCGCGAATTACTTGATATCAGGTAAGTCAGCGATGCGACACGATGAAGACCTCGCTATATTTCATCTCGTCGAAATGATCTATAATAATGAATGATAAATACTATTATTGCAAGAAAATGACCACCACCACCACCAACAACCTTTTTATCGTCCCACTGCTGGTCACAGGTCTCCTCTCATACAGAGAAGGATTGAGCGAAGGCGAAGGATTGGGCGAGGATTGATTGAAGAAAATGACGTCAATAAATAATATTTTATAAATATTGTAAACTATAGACTAGGTTTTATACACCTTAATCAAGAATAAATATGTTTTCTAATCATTGTCGGTAGTGAAACACTGTTTGAAAAACCCATCCCTACAAAGTTAGTTGTCATTCCCCACACGCCACGTCACAGATTTACTTCTATACAAGTAGAAGTGAATCTGTGACGTCATAAGCGGACAGGTTTCAAGGTCATAGTAACTGCATTTTAGTGTAGTGCAATGTTCATCTTAAGATGACGCGCGTGATTTTACAAAAAAAAAAATATGACGAATTATTGCGAGTTGTTCAAGTTTGAATCAGAATTTTGAAATAGTTCGTCGTCTTGACAATCCGTTAAGTCGTCAACTTCCGTTTCAGGAATTTTCTTCCGTTTTCTATTAGTTTCTACAAACCAGAAAAATAATTGCGAGTATTTTGCGACACCATTAAAAATAGGTATGTAACATCTGTGTAAAACAGTAATTTTAATAACATCGGCCGCCGGCAGAAGTTACCACCCACCAGACAAAGCCTTGCCGCCAAGCGATTTGTCGTGTTCCGGCATGATGTCTGGTGAAGCCGTACGGAGGACGGGTCTGAGCAGTTGTGATGCGATGTGTGCCGGGTACGATGCGCCAAACGTTGTTGTGTTGGGAGTTTGCTCGTGGAAGGTCTTCAGATCAATCTCCCTTTGGCGCAGTATCGTTGGTCATGATGTTGGGTTTAACATTGCATACCTCGCTCTACTGCCGTCGTCCTTCCTATTCGCTCAGTTTTTGTGAGTGAATAGGCTCTTAATAAACTAGCGCGCTTTACCATCAACGATCGCATCACTGCTTACCATCAGGCGGGATTGCGGTCAAGCGCTAGTTTATAATTATTAAAAAAAAAAGAAATCGGCCAAGTGCATGTCGGATTCACGTACAAAGGGTTCCGTACCATTGATTTATGAAATTAAAGGATTAAAGTTATTCGTATGAAAGATTACGCGGTAATAAGCGGTTTACGATTTACGAGGTATTAAAAAAAAAACTACTTACTAGATCTCGTTCAAAACAATTTTCGTTAGTAGTTTTTATGTAATGTATGTACTTGTAGGTATATGTTTTTTTTTTAGATTTTTCATTTTCTTATTGTAGAAGTTAGAGGAGGGGGGGGGGGGCAACTTGTTTCCACTTTGGAAGCGTCTGTCACGCAAACTATTCGGTTTAGAAAGAAAATATTTTAGAAATCTCGTTTTTCATCAAACACATACCCCACACGTATGTGTACGTGTTTCATCAAAGAAAAAAAAAATTGAGTTTCAGTTCTAAGTATGGGGAGCCCTTAATATTTATTATTTTTTGCATCAATACCTTAATACGGTTCACAGAATACATCTACCTACCAAGTTTCAACACTATAGCTCTTATAGTTTCGAAAAAAATGGCTGTGACATACGGATGGACAGACGGGCAGACAGACATGACGAATCTATAAGGGTTCCGTTTTTTGCCATTTGGCTACGGAACCCTAAAAAATGTAGATAACTACGTATTTAGCTTCTATCAATCGTATTTGTTGTAACTAAACGAAATAAATTATGCAGGAATCGGTTGAGTTTATGCACGTGTAACTCGACCACAGTGAATATAAAAATAAATACCATAGAAATATAGACATCCTTATATCAGAAAGGATTTTGACGTGCCTCGAGCGCCAACTACTTGATATGAAGTAAAAGGATTACATTTGGAGACAAATAGGGATGTGAACTTCTAGAACACACGTCTGATAAATTTACAATTCTTTTCTTTATTATGGGAAATATATCCAAGTTTTCATATTGATTTTTTTATGAAATAAAATAAAATATGAAAATACGGTTACAGTTTTTATTTAGCTTCATAAATTGGTGAATAAACATTAATTTAAATGTATAATATTATTTGTCGATAGGACATTAATCCCATCCCTACGTTTTACTATAGATACGTTATACGTTTGTAGCGTGGCGCAGGAGGACACATCGCGTATTATACAATATGTAAGGGGGCGTCCATAAATTACGTGAGATGTTTACGGGGGGAGGGGGTCGAGTCAAATCTCATCTAATCTTACTTTGGGGAGAGGGGGGGTCTCGGCTAACATCACGCAATTTTTTTTCTAATTGAAACAAATAAAATTATACAATTTTGGTCCATTTAATCCAGATTGTACATGCTTCAGATTTAATCTTAAGCATAATCGTAATACTGCAGAGCTGCAAAGCACAGGCGAGCAGCCCACATTGCACCAGCTAAGCAAGCGCGTATGTTCCGCAAAGTGCGACCCTCACGGGTTGTCACAAGACGAGCTAATGAGTTACTGTGCGCAAGCGCCAATGGCTTAGAGTGGCTAGATCGGAACGAAGTTAATTAAGAAAATTATATGGAGATGTTGGTTCTAATAGTCTCTCCTCAGACCGCGCATGATTCTTAATGGACTGCAGAGAGAGATATAGAGTAGATATTCTTTTTTTAATCACAGTAGTCACGATTTACGCGTTTACGTGAAAAACCCGTATTTTGAAAAATATCACGTGAGATTTGAGGGATGGGGGAGGGGGTTGAATAAAATCTCACGACATCTCACCAGGGGGGGAGGGAGGGACAGAAAATTAAAAAAAACACTCGCGTAATTTATGGGCGCTCCCTTAAGAAAACCCTGTCCGACCCATAAGGATAATAAAGGTTAGGTAAACACATGACCAAATATAATATAAAATTTTACATAATCATCATAGTAGGTATCAATACAAATGAATTTTGAGATAATCTTTTTTTCCCGCGAATTAATTCCAACTTCCCGGAAATTTAGTACCTAGGTAATGTTTAAAAAAGTGACAACACCGGTATTATTATGAGCGAATAGCGATGCGACCACGTGCCGCGTGCCCTGCCCCCCTCCGCCCGCGGAAGTGTTGCTTACCGCAAACGTATTAAGTTACCTCTTTTTTGAAATAATATTTTTTTTTAGGGGGATCTTTTTTAAGTTTAGCCCGACTTTGTATCCATTAATAGAATCAGTTACCGATACCGAACAATACCTTCACGGATCGGACAGGGTTTTCTTTACATATTGTATAGATGGGCGTTCAAAAGGTTAATAAACTAGCGCACTTTAACATCAATGATTGCATCACTTGCACTGTGCGGAGCGGATGGACGTGTCAGACTTTTACAGAATAAATAAAACCCACCTGCCTGCGGCCCAGGGCCAAGGTTTCATTTTTAACCATCCCGCAGCCCTGGGCCACCTTAATAGCTTCTCAAATTCCCACTTATCTGAGATAGACTTATACCTACGTCGGGTCCATAATAAACTAGCGTGATATTGTAGTTCTACGCGGCATATCGCTACATGTTCTGTTGCATTAAATAGTGCGTTTATCATACCTAATATATGAAACATGCATCGACATGAAATGCTTTATCTTAGTTTAAGAGGCATTTGAATAACGAGAGTTGCGTATTTTTTCAAAACGTCGAAAACTTTGTATTGAAGTGTCATAAAGTTTCTGTTTAAAGCAGGTTTATCCCCTGCCCAAATAAAAGAACCCACCCATAAGCGATGCCGATAGTATTGTTGCTCACCTCTTGAAAGGCTTTCAGTCTCCACGAACAGTAGCTGATATTATTGGTTGATCAACAATATCAGCTGTGCTGTTCGAAGATACATGTTTTCAATCCGTCGTCGGTAAATAAATTTTTCTTACCTTTCTCGCCAATTTGTTCGTGATTGACTTGGTAAACATTCCAATAACTCTCCAAAGTGTTAAAGTTCCGCTTCAAGTAGTCTACTGTTTTCCTACAAGCACAACTTAATGCCAAGTTATCTTACATGATTGAATGTGTTTTGATGAGTTCCAATTGTTTCACACCAAAATATCGAATATGTGTACAAAAATATGTTCAAGTAAAAATTGTTATGTTGTACACTATTTATTTATACAATTTCCTCTTATTTCGAACTTGTCGAAGTATACAGGTGTTTGAGGCTGACTACGTGTCCAATTTATGATACTATGTCTTCAGAGAAGTCGGTATTATAATTAAACACGTAGGTACAGTTCGTATACCACATTTCAATGAGTAGAACTAATACTGTTAGGTAGCAGGTGTCCTTAAGTAACTTGAGTGCCTTTCTCTTATAATCGCCTTAGCTATCACCTCGCTTCATCCGGCCGGACTTCAAAGGTCAAATCATATCATGTGTACCTACCTATGTCACACGGACTTATGTACTTGGGTTAAATAAATACAAAGTAGGTACGTATCAGTTAACTGTTAATAACATTGCATTGAAAATTTGAAAACATAAATGTTCGTAATTATTATTTTTCGTATATACTTAATAAAATAATAACAAATAAAGTGTCGGGTAGGTACCTATGCCACCATCCGGGTGAGTCCATCAGACACATTATCTCTGGTTGCTCTCGTTTAGCTAACGGCGAGTATTTGCACAGGCATAACCAAGTAGCTAGGATTATCCACCAGCAACTTGCTTTGAAATATAAACTTGTGGATTCTGAAGTACCGTATTGTAAGTATGTGCCCGACCCAGTTCTTGAAAATGGCCATGTCACGTTATAGGTACTGGGATCGGTATATCATTACTGACAGGACTATTGTTGCCAATAAGCCTGATATAGTGGTGATGGATCGATTAGCGCGCCTCGCAATGATTGTCGATGTTACCAATCCACATGACGGGGATCTCGTGAAAGCTGAGGAAGAGAAACAAATTAAATATCTCGACTTGGCGCACGAGATTGTTGACTTGTGAAATGTGAACTCGGCAGTCATTGTACCGATTGTCGTATCGGCCAATGGTTTGATAGCCAAGAGCCTCGACCAACATCTATTGAGGCTCTCGTTAGGCAGTTGGATCAAGGGCCAGATTCAAAAGACAGTACCTACTCCTCGATACGGCCCGCATCGTGAGGAGGTTCTTGTCTCTGGAGGTCTAACCACCGGTAGCTTGGACCTCGCTCCCGCCATCGGTGGAACACTATTTATTACGATATATTTTTAAATGTTTTTATATTTTTTATAAATATTTAAAAATGTAAATGAATATGTATAGGTATCTATAAAAATAATAATAAATAAAATGATAGAATGATTGAATAGGAAAACATTATACTTAATATTTGATTAGCCCTAGTCTTAACACTGGGGTTCCCTGTCTCGTGCAGACGACTAAGTAGTGTCGTCTATCAAAATTATTGGGTACCCACAGTACGAGACGGGTCGAACACGGGCTTATACATACAAACCTACTCTGGTAGGTGGCTTACACATCAGTCGGTATGGTTTCTGAAACGATCAATAATCGAGTGTTCACCAAATATAAGTACTTACGTGTACTGTGTGAATTAAGGTGGGTTTAGTCAATCCAAGATCCTCAAGGGAGATCCTGAGTACTCCTCCTGACATCCAAACATTTCTGTGTGATGTACCAGCAAAAGAACACTCTCTCTCCGGTTAAATTGTGGATGTCCCAAAAAGTGAGAACAGTAATAAGTACTAAGTAGTTCGATGGGTTCAAATCAAATTATGTACCTATATGTATTTTTGTGATGAGTGTGTGCGTTGCGTTCATGAGTTAAGGAACGTGTGCGTCACACCAACCCGGATCATGCATATAGTATACTATTTAACTTGATTAATTGTGAATTTATGAAAGTTTTCACAAAAAAAAAACATTGCCTATTAGCGACCGCATTATATTTAGTGACTGGGTAACCCCAGGTATTTATAAAGGCAGGGAAAAAATGTATGAATTGTATCAGGAAAAAACATATAACCATGATGTAGCTTTTCAAGAATTCGTTAAAAAATATTCAAAAACTTTTAAGAGAGCCTGTTCCTCAGCAAAAGCCATACACATTAAAAATAAAATAAAATCTTCTAGAAATAAAATCAAAACAACTTGGCAAATTATAAATTCTGAAACTGGAAGAACCAAAGTACAAAATCGCGATTTCCATCTTAAAATTAACGATGAAGATATAAAGGCGGACTTGGAGGTAGCAACTGAGTTTGAGAATTTTTTTACTAGTATTCCAATAATAACAACAAAAACTTTGTCTTCTTCCTCCACTTCTGCCTACGCCATACTAAAAGAATGTGTTCCAGAATGTGACAAACACTTTGAATTTACGTTTGCGACTGCTAAAGACATTATAGAATCTTTTAAGGATCTTGATGTAAAAAAAACTGCCGTTCATTGGGGTTTGTCAGTATATATTGTAGCTTCAATAATAGATGTTATCGCACCTTTCTTAGCAATTGTTTTTAATTCTTGTGTCACATCTGGTATATTTCCTGATTTGATGAAACTTAGCAAAGTAATTCCACTGTTCAAATCTGGTAGTACAACTGATCCCACGAATTTTCGGCCAATTTCTATATTACCTACTTTGAGCAAAATTTTTGAAAAATTAATTTTGAAACAGTTGTTGAGACATTTCAACTTATATAATTTATTGCACGTGAAACAATTTGGTTTTACAAAGGGTCGTTCAACTACCGATGCGAGCGTGGCGTTGCTAAAGAACATATTTGGGGCCTGGGAGGAATCGCAGGATGCTCTTGGTATTTTTTGTGATTTGTCCAAGGCCTTTGATTGCGTACATCATGATACTCTTATTAGGAAACTGTACCATTATGGTTTAAGGGACAGAGCTCTCGACCTTCTGACTTCTTATCTGAATAATCGAATTCAGAGGGTTGATGTTAATGGCAACAAATCTGCAGGATCTGAGGTCACCATGGGCGTTCCGCAGGGCTCAATTCTAGGTCCTTTCTTGTTTTTAATTTATATTAATGACTTACCTCATCACGTGAGGGATAATCACAACATAGTATTGTTCGCGGATGACACTTCTCTTATTTTTAAAGTCAAGCGTCAGCTAGCAAATTTTGACGAAGTTAACAATGCACTTTCGAAAGTTGTCCATTGGTTTAATGTAAATAACCTTCTTTTGAATGAAAAAAAAACTAAATTCATTAAATTTTCTACGCCAAATGTCAGGCAGTTAAGTACCAATGTTCAACTGAATGGAGTAGAGTTGATCCCTGTCGAGTCGACAGTTTTTCTTGGATTGACTATTGACTCCAAGTTACAATGGGGTCCTCACATTGAGAAGCTGTCGGGTAGACTCAGTTCTGCCACTTATGCTGTTAAGAAAATTAGACAGATAACTGATGTGAATACAGCCAGAATTGTTTATTTTAGTTATTTTCATAGTCTTATGACTTATGGGATTCTTCTCTGGGGAACTTGTGCGGACATCAATACCATCTTTGTTTTACAGAAAAGGGCTGTTCGAGCCATCTACAACCTTGGTCCTAGAGATTCTCTTAGAGAAAAATTCAGAGAGGTGAACATTCTGACTGTAGCTTCGCAATATATATTTGAAAATCTTATGTATGTACATAAAAATATATCTAATTTTAAGAAAATAAGCGATATTCATAATATAAATACCAGGAACAAACACAATCTTGCTGTACATCACACTCGTCTCCACAGAGTAGGCAACTCGTTCATGGGTCAATGTATACACTTTTACAACAAGCTTCCCATGGGCATTCGAAACTTACCCATTAAACGATATAAAACCTATATAAAGGCCAAACTTTGCAAAAAGGGGTATTATAAAATCTCAGATTATTTAGAGGATAGAGAGGCTTGGGACTGAGCTGCTCGCTCTGTTAAGCATTGTTATTAAGCAATATGCGTAATTATAACGTAAATTATTGTAAACATTTTCATTTTTAATGTCTGGACTTTAAAAAAGACGATGATCCCTGAGTTTGTTTCGGCTATTTCTTCTCAGAGGTAGTCAGTTAGGAAATGCCGGCTTCATCTAGTTTAAAAAAAAAATATGACGTGTAAAAGTGATCGGTGATCCTACTTGCTTAATAAACGATTTCATTTCATTTCGTGCCTTCATAGTCCATTCCTGACAGAAATTTCGGTGATAATATATGATTTGCCTGGGTATTCGATGGTAAGACATTTTCTTCTTTTAATATAAATTATAAACTAGCGCTTGGCCGCAATCCCCCCTGATGGTAAGCAGTGACACAGTCGTTCATGGTAAAGGGCACTAGTTTATTAAAAGCCTATTCACTCTAGCCTTGAAGACACTCAAATTGTAGTTCGACGGAAACACCGCCGATGGCAAATTGTTCCAGTCCCTCGATGTACACGTAGTGTAGTGTAGTGGTGTTAACAACGTAAGGGTGGAAACTCACCGTACGACGGGTCATCCGATGGTGGAAAGGAGATGGGGAATTAAATCATGCAATTCCTTCGCACGCTCACCAAAATGCATCCTATAGAACACCGAAAAGTTGGCTACTCTACGCCTGTGCTCTAGGCTTTGAAGACCATTTTGAGTTAAATCTGGGTCGCCAATTAGTCTCTTCGCATGCCTCTCCACTGAATCCAAAGTGGCCAGGTGACAATTTGCAGCACCAGCTCAAATGTGGCTGCAGTACCTACTCCACACACGAACGGACCTGTGATTTGTACAACATTAGAAGCTACTTTGATATGAAGTACCGCCGGACCTCTGCGATAACGCCAAGTTTCTTGGCAGCCACCTTGGCCTCGAACCCAATGAATGCCATCAAGTCTTCAAGGGAGACGGCAATCGCTTCCTCATTATTCTCTCAAGTGAGTGGCATACACTTGTAGGTCCCCACCAGTTGACCAATTGCGGCGAAACCCGTAATGTCGGTCACTGAGGAGATCGTTACCTTCCAGGTATGCCAAGAGGCGCGAGTTCCACATACGCTCCATAATTTTGCAGAGTATGGTGGTTATCGAAATCGACCGATAGTTGGTAGGATCGGCACGACTACTCCCTTTTTTAGTCATGGGTGATACGTTGACAAGCTTCCAGGACTTGGGCGCTATACCAGTCCTGAATGCGAGGCGATCCTTCAGACGTTATGCGCATATGATATAAAAGGGCCATATAATTCCATATAATTATATCCTTCAATTTACATTTCATTTCAGGAAGTCTTATAATTCTCAATAATTGAGAAAACCAACTATTGAGAATAACAAAACTTAGATTATATATGTCGTCCACCAAAAATAATTTTCCACGTCAACTTTAATCAAAGAGTCGTTACTTAATAAGCCGAGATTTTTGACTTTCTGTTTCTTAAAGTTTGGTTTAAGTGAGTAAATTGTTTCTGGATTTGATTTGATTGGGTTTTAGCAAAATATTTAGGAAATGTTGCTTGAAATCTCAAAAAAAAAAAAACTCAATTCTTATATTATGATAAATACTGTTACGCGCTTTGGTATTAAAATTAAGTTAAGGGTTTCGAAGTTTATTGGCAATGCAGGTACAGTCGGTCGTAGGCAGTGACAAGTAGAACGTAGCTGATGTCGCACCGAAGTCTTCCCTTACGTCCACGAAGTCCGTGTCGTAGACACACAACAACACTACAGATGTTACTTCACGTAATAAGTACTCAAAGTTCTCGTTACAGTTGGCGCAGTAGATATTCTCAAAGATCGCTTCTTAACTGTCGCTTGTTTTCGTATCGCTAGTCGAATGCAGACTGACTCTGCGCTGGCGTCACGTTGCTATACATATATAGGTCAGTTAATCGAACATTCCAGATTCGTCTAGACGTAATAATAATAGCGCATAACTTCGAGTACATTCAGTAGGTACCTACGATAATTCACCGGAGACGAGTTTCTGGATATTTCGATGTCGACACTTTGCTGACAAAATTGTTGAAACCTGTACCATTCGATAGGTCACCCTAGGTCTAGCAATGCGTTTTTATACGGTACCTCAACAATGTCTAGGTTTCGAGTTATAGGGCTTAAAAGTTACGCACTGCATGTCACGCGATATTGAACCTTATGATATCGACATAAGGAGCATTCGTAACAATACGTTATCGATCCATCCGTCTGTAGATCAAAACCCGTTTTCTCAGGATCGTGTAGGTATCAAAATGACTTTAATATTAAATAGGTACACCTACGTACCTACGTCTACGGCCCCTTGGAACTGCAAAAAATTAAGATTCTAACTCAAGTATTTAGTCTGATTAACTCAGGACAATGTTTGTGTTCTTTCTCCGGAATTAGGTTACTGATACGTTATACTTATGAGTTCATATAATCTGCCACGCCCTTTATGCCTGGGGCTTTTATTTAATTAATAAGTATATATATATGTATATATATGTATATATATATATATATATATATATATATATATATATATACTTCTATAATATATTGTTTTGCTTTGCTGGTATTTTGGCGTGGTAGCTGGCATAATATGGTAAATACCTAATTTCATTGTTGTTGTATTTTATTGTGTTCATGACTATAACTAATATTGTATAAAGTCATGTGTTGTTTTTAAATGAACAGACAACTGTGCTGCTGGGGAGTTTCTTCCGCCACTTCTTTTTCCCAGCGAAAGCACTAGGAAGTGTCTATGGGTAAGCGTTTTGGGGGACTGTCTTATGTAATATTGACGTTCAAAAAGTGCTGATTCTCAGCCTTATTTGAATAAATGACTTTTGATTTTGATTGAATCTCTAATAAAACAAAAATAAATACTTAAGTGCTTAATTGAATGATTACCTACATGATTCTAGATCGTAGACTTATGTACAAGTAAGTAATGGAAAAACTCCGAAAATTGTTAATTTGTAGTTATGGATCCACAACACAGTTTTTATAAACATTTTGTTAGACAGTTAAATAAGTAAGCAGGTAGGCAGTCTCCCTCGAAGCCAACCTTACGTGTGCAGGCGGCTACAATTTAGCAAGGGCTCCATTTGAACCTTGGAGCGTAGGTATTTAGATTACGGTGTCAAAACTCAAATCAAATAATTTCATACTTGGACAATATTTCATGTTAAGGAATAGTCAGTGTTAGTTTAGTCGGAAATATGTAAAGACGTTCTGTCAATATAATTAATAATATAAAGGAATCATTTATCATCACCACGACCCTCAGAGTACCCAGATAAAATTATGTTCATTTAATAAAAACTGGCCAACAGCATCTCGGGCCACGCTCAATGGATGGTTCCGTAGTTCCGTCCGTAAAAATAAGTGTCCGCACTTAAAAGTTAAGAAATGGGTTGTTTCTTACATTGAGTTCACTTACTAAGAACAGAAATCCTAAAAACGAGCCCACGACGGACGGTGATAACTAAAAGATAGCTATAGATTCCAACTACGCATGGACCGCCTTATTCATAAACGCTGCTTAAAGTTAACTAGTGATTAGCGATTCTTTCACCATAGGTACATTTTTGACCTTTCAACGTCACTTAACTTAAATCATCCTTAATGAATAAACGCCACAGTGTTTAAGGGGTTTATCCATAAGCGATTATTAAAGTTAAATAACGTTAAAAGGTCAAAATGTATGTTTAAAGAATCGCTAATCACTAGTTAACTTTAAGCAGCGTTTATGAATAAGGGGGGAAAGTTTGATAAAAAAGTTCCCATTTAAATCCCACCACGAATAGTAGGAAGGGTTTGTAACACTCCAGTCCAAGGTTCTACGGCTAAATAAATGTCGCATGCCATTGTCTGCACATCGTAGGTACGTTATGGACAATGAACAAATTTCAATTAAGTACAACCGATTTTAATATTTTCAATAACAACGGATTTTTTTTTTTTTTTGTATTTGTTGGAAGATATGTTTGTTACAAAAAAAAAGGTTAACTATCATGTTTGCGTATACGGTTAAAGTAGGTACCTACAAACTTAGTTCAGAAATTATACCTACACATCGTAAAAGTTTAAGCAACACTTACCTATCTACCTACAAATTTCAATTTTAAAATGTTTTATCGCATTTACTAGCAAATATTTTTAATGCTTTTGTGATATTAAATAACATTTTTTCATTAATTATCAATATTTTATTAACAATAATTACGTATTAAACTGAAATAAAATGGAGGTACAAAAATTGCATAAATTAATACAAAGCATGGTCTCCTCTTTTATAATCTGTTATTGATAACTTGCTGGCACAAAAACAAAACAAAACATAAATGTTTGTAAACTCATCCACGATACAGGAGTAGGTAATTCCTAGTGTGGGGCAACTTTTTTTAAAAAAGAAAGTTGTTCATTTTATCCTGCGGCAATTGCTCCCTATTAAATTTTAGAAGTCCATCAGGAGTTGGGTCGTTGTCCACCAACTACCACGTACTCCATCCAACTCTTTTAAAATACTTCTTTGGAGTATATCCCAAGCATGTTTGGTGGGGTTGAAGTCTGCCGAATGTGCAGGCCAAGATAATACCAGAGTGTTTCCTCTTGCCATGTACTCCCGTCTGTGCAAAGCTGTGTGCGAACGCGTGTTGTCATGCACCAACATGAAGTCGGAGCATTCGGAGCCACGCGTTTGTATGAATGGACGGACATTAGGCCTTAGAACATCCTCAACGTAATTTACAGCTTTATGTTCCTTTTACCAAATCGAGCTCAGTTCGTCTGTTCTTCATAATACCCGCCCATACTGGAGAGCCGTTGTATGGATGCACTTCCTGAACGCAGTCTTTCAATATTTATTAGGAAGACGGTACACTCTTAGCCATCTACTTAGTATCAGACTTGAACCCAAATCGAGAATCATTGCAAAATAAAATTTTATCCAATTACCCGAGTAAATGACATGTGTTCTCAACACCATTCATTTCGACGAGCGCGATTGCCACGACGTGTTGGTGCACACCTCATTGGCCGTCGTGCTCGTATAATAATAATAATAATCTTTATTCAAAAACTTCCTCGGTGGTAGGCCATAACATCTGCCGCCCGCAGAAGTTACCATTACCACCCACCAGACAAAGCCTTGCCGCCAAGCGATTTGTCGTGTTCCGGCATGATGTCTGGTGAAGCCGTATGGAGGACGGGTCTGAGCAGTTGTGTTGCGTTGTGTGACGGGTTTCTATGCGCCTAATGTTGTTGTGTTGGGAGTTTGGTCGTGGAGGGTCTTCAGATCAATCTCCCTTTGGCGCAGCATCGTTGGTCGTGTTGTTGGGTCTAACATTGCATCACCTTGCTCAACTGCCGTGTTCCTTCCTATTCGCTCAGTTTATCAGAGTGAATAGGCTCTTAATAAACTAGCGCGCTTTACCATCAACGATCGCATCACTGCTTACCATCAGGCAGGATTGCGGTCAAGCGCTAGTTTATAGTAATTATTAAAAAAAAAACATCAGATTCAAAAAATCTGTGGTTGCTAGACTTCTGAAATTCAATTAGAAATAATTACAAGACCATGTTCTAAATTCATACCTTCTGGATACAAATAGAATCTTTGTTGTTGTTTGTTTGTTATTTTTCAGTGTTATTTCGCCCGTTCCAAATATTTAATTCATCACACCCTGGTCGTAGTCCCAAGGTAACGAACACGCATTATTATATCAATTCCTTTCTTTTGAAATAAAGGAAGGTTAGTCCATCATCATCCCTTTTCTTCTGGTAGAGCATAATTAAGTATCAGAAATGTAAAACTCTCGGCGACAGACGAGGACTGACGTTCTGCGGCTGCCAGCGCGGAGCTGCGGGCTCCAGTGAAAGCCCACTTTCATCGGAGTGGGGCGCCACCACAAGCACAACAAAAGTGAACGTAGTTGCGTGCGCGTACGACGCCGTGAGTCGGCGAGTGGCTGTTGTGACAGTACGTTCCGAAACGTGAGTCGCGCGTCCCGTGCGGAATATCGTGATATCGTGATGTCCAGGTGGTGGATGGTGGTGATGCTGGCGAGCGTGGTGGCGGCGGGTGGTCGCCTGCCCCGTACCTCGCCGCCCGCGCCCCAGACCCCGCCGGCGCCCTCCGTGGCGCCGCGATTGCCCCAGAGGAATCTCACCCTCGCATCTAGATCTTCAGTCAGAAACAGGTCAGTACCTACCTTAATGTCACACCTGTATGATTTGTTGTAACTTAAGTCATATTATGTCCTGATCTCTTTAGTTTATGTCTTCACAGCAAAAATTATTGAAATATTTCATAAAAGTCCACCTTGGAATTATGTTTGTGTTGTAGTGATTTGCAAAACGACCACATTACTTTTGATAATTAAGCGCTACCCTTTGATACCTATATTTTGCGTTGCATAACAGTGATTAAACAAGCTTAGCCTACACGCGGGTATAATGTGGATATTTGGAATGTCATGGCACGTCATATTCGTTAGATTCACTTAACATTGAGTGAGTATTATGTGATATTCAGTTAGCCGTCCTAAGTGAGGCAAGAGTACGCGCACGAGCAAGCTTTGTGCATAAAGTTGTCAAGTACGACGGCTAAACGAATGGCGTCAACGCGGTATCAATGAAATACTACGGCATCGGCCCAGTTATGAAATAATAGGCGAAAATATATTAAGAGGTGCTGACGATGATAATGAAATCCATTTGCTGGCGCTGAGTAAGACTATCACAGCATTAGTGTTGCTTTGATAGAGAACTCGTTCAACTGAAAGTGTGAGTCCTAGCACTTCGTACTTTTCACAGTTGCCTCGGTAACGGGAACTGCTGAACCATTGCCTCGCGGGACGTCCCGACTTCCGCAGTATATACTATGTTGTACCTCTATGGGTAAATATTATAATGTTCAAAACTATATCTATGAATTAATTCATTTATAATCAGAACAGTTTGATCTTTAGTCTCTCATAAATGAGCCGAGGACTTAAGGAAGGACAAACTGAAAACCATCCAATATAATGATAAAAAAAAATGTTCATATTTGCGCAATAAAGAGTCAATCGATGTTCTCTAATCAATTCTATAATTATAGAATTTTATGTAAAATTTAATGAATAAATATACCAATCTGACTGTCAGCTTTCAAAATTACCTACATAAATATCTATTTACTAATCGTTTACAAGTATTTAATTGATATCGATAACTGATTCTTTACGGCCGGTACGAAACTTTAAAGACCTATGGTATCGTAAAATCTAAACGTACGGCAAGTTATTACTTACATTTATATATTTTAATTGATTGTTTCCTGGTCTTGTTCTGCATGGGTGAGGGCTTATCACGCTTTTTGGTATTTAAGTAAGTAGATGGTATTTGCTTTTAACGAAAACGTCCCCAAATTTTCCGATAATCATCATTGATGTTCATGAGCCGTCATTGCTTTGTTCTCCACCAGCTGCTCCTACCCACTGCTACTGTTCTTCACTTACCTGATCTGCGCTCTAAGTGCATAATCAACTTCTAATGCCCCACTACTGGGCCACAAGCCTTCTCTGCCGGAGAAGAAGGAAAAATAAAATCTACCACGTGGATCCAATACAGAGTCATAGATGCCACATATCTGCGAATTGTGCCAGTTCTAGGTCTCCCCTATAACTTCACGATGTATTCCTTCACCATTTTGAGAGCAAGTTCAGGCTTAATTCTTAGTATTTAGCAATATATTTTATTTTGTCATTCACCTTTTTTATTAATTTTCTCGCAGTAGTTTACTAGATAGTAAGACGAGAGGTTTATCATCCTACACCACACGCTAACAAACCGTTACATCTCATCGTCAATCGTTTTCCCATCACCTTTGTGTGTAAAGTGTGCACACCCATCACATATCTACTATCACCTTTGTGTGTAAAGTGTACACACCCATCACATATTATCATCTCTGTGGGTGATCACCATCTCACACCATTATCATCATCTTCTACATCGGCATATATCTGTCATTTTGATTGTGTCGATAATAAGGAGTATCTATCTACGGCACCTAAGTATTAGTTTCTGGTTATCATTAGTCTTTACACTCCATACGTTGCTTGTATTGATAAGACAGTTAGTCTGTCTGTTTGTCACGATGCATTTTATTCAGTTTAGAGTAGACTTTTTTCGGTATATATTTTTTGCATCGCTGAGTCGTTTTTGATCTGTTGATCTTATGAGTTTATTTTTAAATACATTGCCCCACACAAAGTTGACTCTTGTATCGAGGGTGCCTTTACAAACATTTAGAGTCGCATACACAAACAGCAACACCCGGAACAACCTATAGGTCAAATATTTATTCCGTGAGGAAATCGAACCCATGACACGCAGCGCAGTAGTCGATCACTAAGCCACTGCGTCCACCGTCTCTTCAATCAGGGGCTTTTAAGGACTCGTTATGTATAGCAACTAACTTGTACAGAACAGTCACAATCATCATCATCATCTCAGCGTTAATCCCAGTCGCATCCGAAGCTTTTCAGCTTTGGAGTCTGGGATCCGCTTTACCAGGCTAACTGCTGATTTTGGCTAAACTTCAGTATTTTCCGTGAAGCGACTGCCGTCTGACCTCCACAACCCGAAGGCGATATCTAAGCATTGCAGTTAAACCAATTGTTAGACTTTGGAGGGCTCCAACAAGCCGTAACGACTGCCACTAGATGTTCGTATGACAACCGGGACCAACGGCTTAACGTGCTTTCCGAGGCACGACCAGACCAATGCAAATATTCATATTCGTGCATACAAATATTTGCACTATGCGGGGATCGAACCCGCGCCTCCTTGCGCAACGGCCGCGTTCGCTACCGCTACGCCACGGAGGCTGTCCAACTGAAATGTCCCAATAAAGTCAGAAACTGATAAGTGGATAAGTGCACCTTTTTACTCATTAATGAACTTTTTCTAACAGGAAAAAACACACAGGGAGTAGGGATAACTGTCATTTTGTGTTTAGTTGCATTCATTTTAGTTCGAACCCGCAAACTAATTTTTTGTCCGTAACTAACAAAACTACGGTTTTCGTCCTTAACTATTAAGTCTCTCGGGTTACGTGCGACGACGGTTTAGCTATTACCTACCTATATATAACATTGTGAAAAAATTTTTGAAATCGATTGCGTATTCTGAACAAACTATATTCGGGATTCTCTCGGCGGTAGGCCATAACATCGACTGCCGGCAGAAGTTACCACCCATCAGATAAAGTCTTGCCGCTAAGCGATTCGTCGTGTTCCGGCATGATGTCTGGTGAAGCCGTACGGAGGACGGGTCTTAGCAATTGTGTTGCGATGTGTGCCGGTTATGATGCGCCAAATGTTGTTGTGTCGGGAGCTTGGTCGTGGAGGATCATCAACAATCTCCCTGTGGCGCAGCATCGTTGGTCGTGTTGTTGAGTTTAACTTTGCTTCACCTCGCTCAACTGCCCTTCCTATTCACTAAGTTTTGTTTTAGTGAACCATCAACGATTGCATCACTGCTTAACATCAGGCGGGATTGCGGTCAAGCACTATTTTTATTTTATTAAAAAATAAAATAAAAATTCGCTTAACACAAACTAACATTGTATAAATGAAATTTAGAGTAAATACATTACAGATGATCAAGTTTTGTTAACAGACACAACAATTCGCTAAAATTTGCATGCAAAAATGAAGCTAATTAAATTGAACCAAATCATAGTTAAGTATCCTGTATAATTTAAAATGTCAAGTAGTTACTTGATAAATTATAATATGGATATGTTTCGCTGGGAAAAAGTGGCGGAACAAACACCCCAGCAGAAAAAATAGATGAACATTATATTTTTAATTAGGGAACTAATAATGAAATAATCATTGCTTAGACGCTACAGAAAAAATAAGAAGAAGACATTGGAGCGAAATGCAAGAATAATTGGCGTAAATTATTTAATACTGTATTTTATATTTTATTTTCTTGCGATAGTAGTGACAAATAAAGTCTAACACACGGCGCCAAACCTGTATACTACAGGTAATGTTTTTCCTTCGTGTTAATATTTATTATTTCTTACAATGTTGGTAGTTAATTACATACTTATTATACGGTTACTTATAATATATAATTTACTAAATCACAGGAGGCACTTTTTAATTTAACAATTGTTAAATTGAGGAATGGCTCCTGACGTGATATAGATGTTAACACCAGCCCCCTAATCGGCGAACTTATTTTTGTCAAATGATTGCGACTGAGTTGGTATCAGTTGGGATCGTTCGGCCCGCCCATTGGTCCATTCGGTCCAAACGATCCCAACTAGTCGCAATCATTTGACAAAAATGTGTTCGCCGATTAGGGGGCTGGAACCTCTTACATACAAAAAGACACACGACGAACCTGAAACAACACAATATTTTTTGGTTACTTTATTGTATACCAAAAAGAACATTACATAAAAAATGCATTAAACATTACAAATATACAACGGGCGGCCTTGTCGCTAATGCAATCTATTCCAGGCAACCTTAGAGTGTAGGTACAGAGATTGTCCTGGACATAAAATAGGACTGTCGTTGCTGCAAATATCATGCATACAATACAATAAAATTGGTACACAGATACATACATATCCGATAATATACATACATAAACATTAATTTATTATTAATTCGTGAATTAACTCAGATATATCAAGGTAGATATACAGCTACGTTTACATAAGTTTACGTATACCTAGGTAAGGTATTTTACCACACTTATGTAGTTTTTACCTAAAACCTGTTATGATCTCATAACGAATTTGTAAACATTATAACAATACCAGTTTTTCTTCAAAACATAAGTCTTTAAAATTATGAATGGGAACACAATGTTCTTGTTTTAGTATTAAGAATTATACCGGATGGATTCTGCACGCTGCAGTCACAGTCTAAAAAAATATTTCGAATTTGTGAATGCAGCTCGAAATTTGTGGTAAACTTTAGGATAGTCTCAAACCGTTTTTCTGTAACTGTCACAGTACCTGCCAGTACCGTGACATTACTGTCCCATCTCAATCTGCCCTGTTTATTATAAAAACATAAGTAGATAAAACAATAGTTCAGACGACAGCACAGCAACGCCCCTACAGTCTGTCAAATTCTTTTATTAGATTTACAACATTTTCCCTTAAGCATTAATGCTCAAGGTTGATAATATTTAATAGTTTCGGTTAGCTTGACCTGCTGTCGTCCATACATGTACGTATGTACAATCATCTTTTGTCAGCTTTTCCGCCTGACTAAATCTCTACTTAATATTACATAAAAATCCTGTAATTTCCATCGCCTTGCTAACTCGCAAAACTCTGTGTATCACTTATAAGATAAACGTACTATTCAAATTGCCATTAGATTGTCTCTTTGAATAAGTACCCAGTTCTTGATAGGCTAGATCCTAACAGATATTAAACTTCAATGAATGTGACTATGTATATATCACATCCAGTGTGACTATGTAAGTTGAAATGTTCTCATGCTGAGATGCGTGCGGCAGATCGCCGCCGCTTTCCACATTCTCCCGCGACACTTCGCTTGTCGTGTTGATTCATTACATTTTTCTATAACTCATATGATTTAGGTACTTGTAAGCGGTAATCGTGTATCATACGAATAGTAACGTGTACGTAGCACGTCATGGCCGCGTTCACTTCCTCTACCGTATTGTTATTCAATTTGTGACATTCATTGTTCAATTCGAAATATTGAAATATTAAAAAAAAACCTCCAACTCAAAGTTGTTTTAAAGTTTCCGATGTTGAATTAATGGTATTTATAGTTATGGTAATACTAATAGACGATCCACGAGTCCATATCGGAACGTCTAGAGAATATATTTTATTTGTTGACATTCTATCGTTCTTGCCGTAACAAAATTATATAAAATTAACGCAACAGCGGCGTCAAGCGTTGACCAGTAATGCCTAATACTAATCTGACTTTATAATTATGTATGCAAGATATACGATACAAAGGCAATGCAGCCGATTGGCGAGCATTTGCACTGCGCACCGATGCGGCTGCCTCGGGCCACGATGATGAAACTACCGTTTCGATCACAAATATTCAACTGAATTGCTCTTATTACAACACTATGCAATAAATGCGAAATTTATCTCTAATAATACTCATTGTCAGCCAGTAACGTCTACTCCGGTGACACTAATTACACCTTCAGAATCTAAATTCATAATGTGTTCTACAATTATCAGAAAATAAGCCGATAGTAGCCTTTCTAGAACGAGTATGTTGTTGGGCGGTTCCTTCTAAGCTCCGAGTACAAACAGGTGGATAGAGCGCAGCTTGCGCTCGAATCGAGATCAAGGTCACAGGCCCGTATTGTTACTGTGCTGACGCTAATTACGGGCTCTAATATCTACAAATAACAGCTCTGTTCATTGCTTACTTCTGCTACTCACTTACAAATGATAGCAACCACACACCTCTCCCAACGTTCCTAACAACATATGGTACTTAATGGTACACATATACTGCCTAGTAAATAATTGCCGCCGAGACATCTTCCATTCAGTTCTAATGAATGGTCTCGATACGCATTCACAAGTCGCGATCGCATCTCCGCTCTCGAAGGGACAGTCGACCGGCCAAGGACGCTAATCGAGCGAATGTATGGCATGCAGTATATGAACTTTGCAACTGGTCTAAAAATATATTATACAAAGAATATTTTTCAGTGCAAGCGGCCTTTTGTAGGTTGTTGGCGGACCAGTGTGTGAGGTGCGGGCCTCTGTTCTCTTTAAATGTCAATGCCGGCTTACGTTGGATACAGGAAGAGCTCTGGGCGTGTTACGATGTCGCCGGCTGTGACCACTCAACACTGGCGTATCTATCTATAACAAGGACATTGCCGACAAGGATATTACTGATTGTATCGCCTTTCAGAACAACTGCGTTCCAAACAGTCCGCGCCTGTTACTATTAACCTCTAATAAAGTACCAGGTAGGCACATTATAGCACCAGGTAGGCACATTATAGCTTCTGATCGGTTTATTCTGTAGGTCCCAACGAATGCTACCCGACCTAAGACATTTGTTTATTTTATAATTAGGAGATCCATGCCTACTCGCTAGCCTAAATGCATGTTAAGCATACAAACACGTTAAACGTTCTCTATTGGACTTTACGTGCTTAAATGTTATATCATTAAAGTGTTTGGTAATTTGTCAATTATATTAATCTGGCTTTTGAGATGGTGTTTTGTATGGAACACCATAAGTCATAATTTATTATCGGGACATTTACTTTTATAAATGTACCTATAAATTTTAGTATTGTGGAATATGACGTATTTGCCAAATATAATGTGCTTTCTTCTATGCCTATTAAATCAATAAATTAATATACAGGTCAACCATATACTTTTTCCCTTCTTATACGAGTAGTCCAAACGCATACAATTACAAATCTTAATGTGATTGAACCTTTTCTAAAATTAAATATTTACTGTAATAAAATTGCGATCATAAAACACTCTTCGCCATAAAGTTAAAATTGACTTCGCCCTGGAATATATGCATTGCTTTAATGTAGTCAACTCGTAGATGCGTCGTCTACGCAACATCAACGCAAAGTATATATCAGCATCTGACTAATGTCTTAACTCAATTTTTTTTTTTATTTGTATCAGCAAACCCATTCGTATGATTGTTGTTCCCTAACTTACTTACGTGTTAAATTCCTAGTTCCGGGACATGTTACGGCACGGGGTCACGGGGCCCGCAGTAAAGGGTACCGATCATTATGCTGTGGCAGATGACAGGCATGTAAGCGACGTACTCTGTACAGTTTCTCACCGTGACTTGCATAACCAGGATCGTCTTAATTCGCAACTAAAACGCGACTCTACTGGTCGCAAGCATTCTTGATAAAGCTTGAAATCTTGAGCTCAATCCAGGTCGGACAAGGTGGCCGGTTGATGACAATATTCTCGCCCCCAATACATGGGACATCTTGAGGAAACCTGGACTTTAAGTCTAAAATCGCCAACTCGCATTGAGCAAGCGTGGTGATTACGCTCAATCCTTCTCTGTATGAGAGGAGACCTGTGCCCAGCAGTGGGACGATAAAAGGTTGATAATGATGATGATGATGATACATGGGACTTGAACATATCTGGTGACATATACGGTGGTACCTAACTCGGAGCTGAAGACAGGAGTGATGTTATGGTGTGTTTTAACAGACGCATGACTATTTCTTGTTATGTGTGTGACATATCTGTTTAAACTTACATAATTTCGAAAGAAAGAGCTGCTTTTTTTGTTTCTTATTATTGGTGTTCTTCATTAATATTGCTTTTTCTTCATGTGAGCTTATCCACAAGCGAATGGTTTGTGGCCAAGCCATAACATAGTTAAGAACCCTAGGCAGATGATATTTGTCTTTGTGTAATCCCAAAGCCCAAAGGTGTAAATACCTGTACTTATACCCATAGTCATGGATCGAAGCCATTACCTACCTACGTATAATGTAACGCACAGCAAATATTAACTTTTGATAAAATAATCACTATGTCAGTTCAATTTCTATCAGCGGCACAGTTTCTCTAACAAATTACGTAAAACTAGGAACCTAAGTGATCGTACTTTGTTTCAATTATGTATTGTAGCTGTTCACAAAACCATCTGAACGTAATAGTGTGGTTACTAAGAACGACGTTTTCCACAGTAAGTACTATCCTTGAACAAAAGTCGATGTTGCATTTATTTACTCATCATGTGGGTAACATATTGATACACCGGCGCAGAGGCAGCAGCGTTTCGCATCATTTGACGTCGTTCAAGTGTAACAAAGATGAGGTGAAAAATGCGCTGGAAACCAATGAATGGTTTAAGAACGGCTTGGTCTAATTATATAATAAAAATATGTACCGGATAGATTAGATTTTTTTATTACAGATTCTATACGAACACTAAACTGAGGTGTAGTTTGAGCGCGCTAATGGTACTGCCAATCGAAATCGAAAAATTTCGTTTTTCATAGCCCAATTCTAAAGGAAGATTATTATTTATTTAAAATCAAGCTATGATTTTTAAAAGCCGAGCGACAAGAAAATAGTCAAGAAGTTAAGTGAGTAAAAATGTTCATCATAGTGCAAGCCGCATTTAAAGTGTCAAATATTAATTAACAATTTCAGTCTCAATTACCACCGACGATTATAATGGTTGCTACCAGTTGTAACCATTTATTATCCCGAACAGAAATCAAGTCAAAAGTGCAGTAACTAGTTACTGGCGTATTGCACAGTCGCTAATCGCTAGAGACTGTCTACGCTTTACCGTTTACGTAACCAGCTCGATTGTAGGGCGGAAGCCTACTTATGGTAATATTAGACTCTCAGCCGTATGTCTTTTCCATTGACATGTTTCGACGTGGAATGACATCTAAAGCAAGCAAGTGGGCGGCACTAGTCGTTGAGCACTGATATAGGATCGTTTGTTACATAAATGGAGCAAAACGAATGTATTTTGAATTTGTTTTAATGTCTGTCGCTATTCTCGTATCCAAGTGTGTAGTTAACCTGCACCGTAATTGCGTAAATAATCTGAACCATTTTGAAGGATATTGCTAATCCATTGCTGCATTTGTTAGAAATATTGTCTGCTCGAAGTTAATAACGCAATCACCGATCAATAATTAAGTGATCGATGAACGCAATTAATGTTGTGGAATGTGTGTTGTGGTATCAAATGAAAGCCATTGCTACTGTTAGTGTGTTACTAAAAGAAAACAGTAAACTTTCATGTCACTTTTGTTCACTTCTGTTGTTGAGTCTTTGCTTAAAGAAAATGTTAATGTTTGTGATTTGGAATTTAATTTTAAACATGTTATCAGTAGAGATATAATTAAAATCTTTAACACTCGAAATGTAAAAAAGACTGCTGGATCGGTGGATGTTGCTAAGTCTATTATTGATATTATGGCACCTACTCTAGCTGTTATCTTTAATGCTTGTATTGACTGTGGAGAGTTTCCTTGTCTCTTGAAAAATAGTAAAATAATACCTTTGTTTAAATCAGGTAGTACATCAGACCCCACAAATTATAGACCTTTTTCTGTACTACCTTTAGTAACATTTTTGTGAAATTAATTTTAAACCAAAAATCTTAAGTTTTTTTTACATGCTTTTTATTAGCTTCACGTCTATGTTTGCTTGTCCGTCTATAACTCAAAATTTTTTTCAGCCTTACCTTACATTAATTTGTGCAGGCAAAGTATTTTTTAGTTTAGATTTAGATTTAGTTACTTGGGTAACGCATCATTACGAATTTTAGCACTTGCTATTCTGCCTGTTGGAGAAAAGTTTGTTAAAAACAAATGAGCACCACTTAAGCGTTCGTGTTATCCGTATATTTTTGTTATCTTTTTTTTTTATCTGTGGTAGGCCATAACATCGGCTGCCGGCAGAAGTTACCACCCACCAGACAAAGTCTTGCCGCCAACGAGAACGGGTCTGAGCAGTTGTGTTGCGATATGTGCCGGGTACGATGCGTCAACTGTTGTTGTGTCGGGAGTTTGGTCGTAGGGGGTCTCCACATCAATCTCCCTCTGGCGCAAAATCGTTGGTCGTTTTGTTTAGTTTAACATTGCACCACCTCGCTCAACTGCCGTCTTCCTTCCTATTCACTAACTAAAAAGTTGAAAATAAATATAGTTTAAAAAACTAAAAAAACATGCTTTTAAGGAATTTTAAAATTGAATTTTTGACAATAGTATATAAACAATACTAGTATAAATGAGAAAAAACAGTGAGGCGCTTAATATACAAAAGATATGGCAAAAAACGCCTCACGCGTGTTTTGTGATTTGTCCAAAGCATTCGATTGCGTTCTTCACGATACGTTAATCAGGAAACTCCGCCACTACGGGATCCGGAACTCTGCACTGGATCTTATTACATCTTACTTGAGTGGTAGAATTTAAAGCGTTGACGTTAATGGAAAAGAGTTTCCGGATCTTTAGTCACAATGGGAGACCCACAGGGGTCAATCCTTGGTCCTTTTTTGTTTCTTATTTACACCACACCAATGACCTGCCGTACCTCATAAAGGATAATATATAGGATATATACTCATAAAGATATAGTGTTGTTTGCAGATGACACTTCACTTTTATTTAAACTTAAATGTCAGCAGCAGGTTACTGACGATGTAAATAGCGCGATCTCCAAAATGTCCACTCGTTTAATGTTAATAATTTACTCTTATACGAGGAAAAATCTGAATGCATTAAGTTTACTCTACCTGAAGTTAGGCAGGTGAAAACTAAAGTGTTGATAAAGGGCGAAGAATTGAAATCTGAAGACAAGACAGCACAGTATTCTTGGGTATAACTCTGGATGCTAAGCTTCAATGGGGTCTACTAACTATGGGGTAAACTAAATTCTGCTGTATACACAGTTACAACAATTCATAATTTGACTGATACTGAGACGGCCCGTATAGTGTACTTTGGCTATTTCCATAGCGTAATATCGTACGGCATTCTCTTGTGGGGAAATGCCGCTGATATTCAAACAATATTTCTTTTGCAGAAACGAGCTGTTCGTGCAATTTATAAATTAAGTCCAAGACACTCTCTCAGAGAAAAAATTAAAGAGATTAATGTACTGACCGTGACGTCTCAATATATTTATGAAAATCTTTTGTATGCTCATAAAAATATAAAATTGTTTACAGTGATGTCCATAATACTTATAAATACTAGGAATAGGCACAAATTTATTGTACCTACAACAAGGCTCAAGAAAATAGGTGGCTCTTTCAGATGCCAATGTATACATTTCTACAATAGACTTCCAGAGGTGGTTCAAGATCTGAGCCTGAATACATTCAAATCCTTCATTAAACGTAAGTTGTGTCTGTAAGCATTTTATAGTGTTACTAGCTGACCGGCAAACGTTGTTTTGAAATATAAACAAATTTCTAGGAAAAAAATAATATATAGATGTTGGCCGATTCTCATAGATACCGGATAAGCACAAAAAAAATCATCAAAATCGGTCGAGCTGTTTCGGAGGAGTTTAAGTTCGAACACCGTGACACGAGAATTTTATATATTAGAAGGATTATATTGAGGACAAAAAGGCTTGGGCTTGAGCTGCGTCCGATTTCTATACACTGATTGTTCTTTGATTTTTCCTCTTGTAATTTTAATTTGTAATTGTTTATGTTTTTTTTTTTACTCAAAGCCAGTAATACACACTATATAGCCAAGCATATCGTACATTACGGAATAGCATCGCTGGCAGGGGTGTTCGGCACTGGTACAGCTACACAGGAGCTAAACTTAGTATTCGGAAACACTGTTGGAGCTGCTGAACCTTGGACAAAACTATCTTTGAATTGTGTTGATTCAATTTCTTAGTATAATGTAGGTATAATTGCATGGCACACGTGTGAACACAATGTACTTTCTGTACAGCATCTATTTGTTGGGTTATTTTAATTTCTAAAATGTTGTTTTTTTGTGTTATCCATAATGGACGCTCTCAGCGTACAATATATTTCTGTATCGTTCTCACACGGTTGATTTCAACATGAAAGATGAAATCAAATATTTGTATCAATAGCTTGATAATTTAAAAGAGTGTCCATGGAGTTTCTTGCCCGTTCTTCTCCATAGGTACCTACTCTTTGGAATGGGCGTCTAGCTTCATCTTACTGACTGACCGACCTTCTGACAATTCAAAAGTGCCTGTAACTGGTTTATTCGAAATAAATGCTTTGATTTTGATGAATTTTAGGTACCTGTCTCTTTTTGATCATAAATTAACATGCCTATGGGACTAATACACAAAGCGATTCTTTTGTATGAATTTGATATTTCTATAGATGCCAATGAAAAATTGTACAATGTGAATATGCATGGTTCATGGTTATATTGCTGCTATATTCACGTAGTTACTCGTGGACTATACTAAACGTATTGCTTACATTTGTATGTTGGGAGTGTCGATCTCATGACATCGGGATATAAATTATCCGTGTTATTTTGGCCTAGAAGCTGTATTACTATAAAGTTTAATCAAAACCCATATATGCTTTTGCGACAAATAGTAACAACATTTGACGAGCCGCGCCCCGCGGCTTCACTCGGGTTTAGGGTTCGATCACAGGTACCTCGGGATATAAATTACCCTTTACATTGTAAACCTTCTGATCCCAATCAGTCTAGCCGTTTCAGTGTGAGGCAGTAACACACATACACACACTTACAAACTTTTCTGCCTTTATACTATTAGTTTGAAGGGAGTATTTAGAATAGTAGGAAGTAGGATAGCTTCTTCCTAGATCTTGGTCAGAATGAAATTAATAATTCCCGTCCCACCCCTCTCCACCCCGTCGCATCGCATCGCCTTTCACTTCACTATTACTTCGTTTTCGCGTGTAAAACAGGGTGAAGCAAGGACAGGGCGCTGGCTACAAATTAAGTAAGTCTCTTGTAAACAAGATCACTTTGGTGATACCACTGTGTACGTAATACTTATACTTAAAATAACCTTATAAATTGACACGTAGCTGCGAAGCAAGTCTGCCCGTAGAGGCACTGCGCCCACGCACACCAACGTACATACCTATCACACCCATTTTATTGTAAATTAATTGATTGTTTACAAGTTTCTTGTAGCTGTCGAGCTTATAATAAGTTTTCATCATTTTGAAGTAGATTAAAGACCAAGGTGGTAAGTGAAACGAGTAGAAACATAATCGTCTTTTGAGTTTGTTTGCCATTTTAAGTTTGTTGCTGCTGTAAAAAAAGAATTGAAGAGATAATTTACCTGATAAAAAAATTAAACTTTAGTTTCTGAGTCATTTTCTACCTTAACTAAGTAAGTAGTTACTATTAAATATTGTTAATAATTATTATTAGTAGTATTATTTACTAACAATAACTTAACTACAACTAAACTACCCATAAGTTATCTATAAGTTACCGCAAAAGATAAACAAACGGCTGCCATTCGGGTAATAATTCATTCAAATCTATCCTCATCTGTTTTGAAACGAGGTCCACTTTTTATTACGTTTTGGTGTAGGTTTGTTTGGGAAAACAGTTGAATCATTTATTTAAATAGGTACTTATAGGTGTAGACCGGTTCCAAGCGCAACAATATCAATGACGCGTTAACTCTTCCATTCGTAGTTACAAAATATGGAACAAAATGTGTCCTAAACTATTTTTGAACAAAATCATTAATGGTCGACTGCTTTAATTTACAGACTATTATTTGTTAATTTAATTCTATTGTATCCGCAACATTAATTAAGTAATAATAAAAGCCTTGTAGTTTTGCATAGAACAACTTCCCATATGGAAGTAGCTATCACATATAAAATTAGTTTACAAATCTATTATTTTATGTAGCGTAGGGGTAGTAGGCAACAGCGTAGCACAACCGTAGCTCAACCGTAGCAACAGCGTAGCACAACCGTAGCAACAGCGTAGGATAACCTTATCAGCAGCGAACCAGCGAACCAGCAGCAGCGTAATCGCAGAATTGACGTCGCAAAAGCATGGAGTTTAGATTATTATCATTAAATAATTAATTCCAATAACTAAACAACATTCTTTTTGTGCTGCTATTATAAAATTGTTACAAAAATCTTGTCTATCATTGTGAATTAGGCTTTTAATAATTATCTATAATTTGTGCTATACACAAAAAAAAACCATGTCATTCACAAATAATACGTGTAGGTTTATTACTTTAAATGATATATGTAAATGGCGTTTGATGATAGATATAAGTATTATACGTACCCATCACCCCGTCCTCCTTATCGCCTTTCATCTTCGTCGTCTCATTCGTCCTCATCTAGACCTTTTGTCCTAAGCTTAAAACAAACTTTGTTGGTGAAGTTAGCTTTGAGTATCAAAATTTTTGAATATTCCTACCGAATCCTATATGACCAGATTCAGTTTGTGATGCCTTATATATCTTTAATGGTATACGCATAGCGTAGCCATACATGTAGGTACGTACCTAATATCTACCACAATAAAAATATTCATAATAACTGATGCCGCTTGCGTTTTGGTGTGCCTTGATCTATTAATGGTTTATACATTTGTGTAATTTTAACTAAAACTCTCTAATTTAAATCGACCAAAGAGAGAGACCTCTACTATGTTAAAAATGTAACAGTCAAATCACCGCCAAATATAAACTAAACCGAAAGAGCACCTAAATAATGTTACAATTTAAATTGTCCCAAATTCTTGATATAAATATAACTATGTTGGCACATAATATTCCAATCTGCTTAGTAGATAAATAATTTTGATACATACCTAATAATTTATTAACCTCAGAATTAAAAGTCACTGTGAACGGAAACATTGATATCGTTTGATTTTTTATAACAAACCATATTTAATTAGTTATTCTTTATCTCTCATCTCATTGATACATGACGAGGTCGAGTTGCTTAGTAAAAATGTATGTCTTTCATTTGCCGAGTACCTTGACAACTCGACAACTCGAAGTTATTGTGAGCAAAAAATATGTTATTGATATAATTTCAGTAAGTAGAGTCTCGTTACCTCGTTTGTGAGTTACAGTAATATATTATATTGCTGTTTATTTTTATCGCCCCTTCTTTTTAATGTAACAGTTTAACTGCTCATTCAAGGCTCGGCTAAATGCCAACCAGGTTAGTTCAATTCGTAGATTTTTCATTGCATAAACTTTTCCTGACGTAACTGTGATAACAAGTAATTATGCTTATTTTGTTATAATTTTGATCGTGCATTTAGTAGAGTATTCGAAAATAAAAATGTTGTTTTTGCACTATTGAAACGTGAAAATGACAATACTTAGCACAGTTACCAGAACCTATGTTCGACTCGCACATTGTACCTACTACTGTCACCACATACTGCAATTATTGACAATATCTAGATTTGAATACAATTCCAAAGCTGACTTAGTCAATTTCCATAATCACCGAAGTCATTTAGATCTAATACATGGTATATATCCACGATAACCAACTCGAATCGAGTTACGAGTATACTGTCGAAATGATGTCGAACATAATTTCTTAAATTGCGTTCGACGAAACGCTATTTCGTCACTAGTGTTAGTGCTCAGAACCCGACACGACAATTCGTGCCAACAATTGTTTAAACACTCGTTATTTGTTCACAACAATCCATAACTGTAACACTAATTGTCGCAATACCTCAAACACAGAAAGCTCTTTCATACTTCAAAGTCATTCACAGCTTAAAAAAGTTCTTCCGCTCATTTGTTGTACCTTTTGCTCGGCTACATTATCCATCATGGCAGTCAGTATCTCGGTTGTTTTTAATACACACATAAATCACAATTATGTGATCAGCTCGGACTTCGGCCAACAGTCAGGCTCAAGTCAGGTTTTATAAAGCTCGAGGGTATTACATTTCAAAAGTAGCGACCTTCAAGCATCAGATTATCTAAACTTTTACATTCGAGAGACCGACATCTGACTGAATGGAGGCTGCTACAGCAAATTAACTTGACATTGTATGACTGATCCGCTTGGCTAACTCACGATGTTATGCATTTTTCTTCAATACTCGAACATAATTCGCGACAATGGCGATTCATCCGCTAGGTCTTCTTGAGAAATAATAACTACAATGTTTTGCTACGGACATACTAATTTGTATGATTTATTATCTCTTGTGCTGAGAATACCCGAATCCGGAGAAGGCTTGGCCATATATTTTTAATAATAGGTTATAATGAACTCTGTATCATGTGACCCGACAGTTTTTAGATAGGCTTGTTAATATTGACATTGCAACCTTGTGGACGCAACACAATGTTAACAAGTCTTGACATAGTAATTGAAATCGTTAAAATCATCGATGCATGAAATTCTCCGTCTCGTTTCAATAGTGAACGAAATGTATGGCAAAATTGTAAAGTGATTTAGTATTTATAATCGTCGTTAGAATGCCAAGTCGAAAGTCAATGCACTGAATTCTACTCAGCGACCATTTCTCAGCGGTAATGTGTCGAATACAATTGTTTTTTTTTTTCATACAATATTCATTAGTATCCATAGACGAGCATTATTTGTGTCAGTATCTCGTAGCGGTGCCCCGTGTGTGCGGCAGGGGTCACCAGGGCGTCAGTAGGTACAGTCTTTCGAGATGGCTGCACAAAGTTCATACTTGCGCCGCCTCAACCACGGCCTACCCTTGACCTCTTCGTTGTGACATGATTCCTCTGTTTCTTCTCCGAGATGATAACAAACGCAACAGAACGCATCGTTACTCAATCTCTCTAAATATCGTGACATTTCTTTGATTTAACATTCTGTTACTGTTAAGTGCATCAAACTTAACCGCTGAGAATTATAAAACCCAAATAAATGTTCGAACGTGGTTTGTGTATTCTACTTGAATAAAACTCGCTGGTGTGCTTTGAGTTAGCACTTATTAGCTGAACTATTGGTACAATGTCCTTCGTAAGGTTGTGTCTTGTTGTCGGACAACATTCACAGTGCTTGTAACTATTAAATTAATAATAGGTACTAATGGGCATGACTGTATCCGCTTCAGTTCATAATAGTGATTCGTGTCGCTATAATTTTCGTAAACAAAAAATGGCTCCTAGATATCTTGATTTGAAGGTATTTGACTATATGTGTCGAGTGTTATATATATAACTGACGTTTAAACTATTAAAACTTAAACTTGAGCGTTTCTGGTTTTTTTTTTTCTTCATGCCGAAATGTAGGCACTACCTTATCAAAGTTTTATTTCAAAAAGGTATTAAAAGTTGGACTTCGTGAATGTAGCCAGGTAGCCTTAAGTTATAGCATTCCATAAAGTGGTGTCTGACGCAGGCATTTTATATAGCTGTACCTATTATTATTATGTCTAAAATTATGATAATCAACTCACAAGACACAGGCTAATAATAGAAGGAAATATAATTAATATTTGTTGTAAACTGTTGAGAATTTCATCATCATCATCATTCATCATTTCAGCCGAATGACGCCCACTGCTGGACATAGGCCTCCCCCAACCACGACGACCGGTCCGACGCCTCCCGCATCCAGCGGTTTCCCGCGACCCTCACCAGGTCATCGGTCCACCTTGTCGGGGGCCTACCCACGCTACGTCTTCCGGTGCGTGGTCGCCACTCGAGAACCCGTCGGCCCCATCGGGCATCGGTCCTACGGGCAATGTGTCCAGCTCATTGCCACTTCAGTGTTGCAATTCTCCGGGCTATGTCGGTTACTCTCGTTCTTCTGCGGATCTCCTCATTCCTGATTCGATCGCGCAGTGAAACTCCAAGCATAGCTCAAAGGGCAATGAAGAGGTCCATTGCCCTTTGAGCGACTTTGAGCCTTCTTATAAGGCCCATTGTTAGCGACCACGTCTCAATTCCGTAAGTCATCACTGGCAACACACACTGGTCGAAGACTTTTGTCTTGAGACACTGCGGTATTTCGGACGAGAAGATTCTACGTAGCTTCCCGAAAGCAGCCCAGCCGAGTTGGATTCGACGATTGACCTCTTTCTCAAAGTTGGACCTTCCTAACTGGAATGTTTGTCCCAGGTACACGTAGCTGTCAACAAGTTCGTCTCCAATCTTTATAGGAGTCGGTACTACATGGGCATTAGACATGACTTTCGTCTTGCCCATGTTCATTTTAAGACCGACTCGCTTGGAGGCCCTACTGAAGTCTTCGAGCATTGTACTCAGGTCCTCCGCCACGGTCTCAGCCATGACTACGATCATCAGCAAACCGAAGGTGTGTCATGTACTCGCCATTGATGTTGATGCCCAGTCCTTTCCAGTCCAGAACCTTGAAGACATCCTCCAATGCAGCGGTGAACAGTTTCGGGGAGATAACATCTCCCTGTCTGACACCACGCTGCAGAGGTATTGGTTTCGAGGTCTGGTCCTGTATTCGGACTGACATGGTGGCGTTTTCGTACAAACCCTTCAGCGCTTCAATATATCGATAGTCTACTTGGCACCGCTGGAGAGACTGCAGTACAGCCCAGGTCTCGATCGAATCAAAGGCTTTTTCGTAGTCCACAAACGTCAAGCAAAGGGGTAGGTTATACTCCTCGGCCTTCTGTATAACCTGCCGCAGCGAATGTATGTGGTCTACTGTGCTGAAGCCCTTTCGGAAACCGGCTTGTTCGTGCGGCTGGAAGTCGTCAAACCTGCAGGCGAGACGATTCGTGAGGACTCTTGAAAACAACTTATAGACATGACTCAGAAGTGAGATGGGTCTGTAGTTTTTCAAAAGAGTGTTGTCACCCTTTTTGAAAAAGAGTACCACCACACTTCTGTGCCATGCCTGTGGCGTTTTTCCCTTAACTATGACGGAATTAAATAACTTCTGAAGGGCCCTAAGGATCGGTTTACTACCCGCCTTCAGTAGCTCTGCCGTTATTCCATCATCGCCCGGCGCCTTGTTGTTTTTAAGCTGTTTCAGATCCAATCGAATCTCCCGCAGGCTGACGTCCGGGATATCTTCAGTGTAGTGTCGGGTTAATCTTGCTCTAGGGTCTTCAGCAAGATTTAATGCGGGTCTTGTCGTTGAAGTGTAGAGCTGTCCATAGAAATTCTCGACTTCCCTCAAAAGCTCGGGCCCGGACGTTATGATCTTGCCGTCGTCAGTCTTCAGCTTGCTTAGCCGGCTATGCCCAATAGTCAGATCTCTAGCGAAAACTTTAGAGCTTCTGTTTCGCTCTATAGCCTCCGTTATACGCTCGGTATTATACCGACGTAGGTCGCGCTTCAGAGACTTTAAGATCTGCTTATTGAGCTGCCGGTATCTGTAAGCATCACTTGACGAACGCAAAATCATCTCACGTCTGTCCTCCATGAGCTCGAGAGTGTAGTCCGAGAGCTTTTTAGTTCTATTTGAACGGCGGGTCTTAAAATACTTAGTCCCGACCGTACGGACAGCTTCTACAAACCCGTCATTGTATACGTCCACGTCGCCACTTAGGCATTCGAAGCGATTTTGGAGCTCGAGCTGGAAACCTTCGGAGTTGTGGATCTGGATGGGTGCTGGCCGGAGCGTGGACTTCATCAGCTTTCGGACACTATGTTCAGATTCAATGTGCCTCTGACCATACGGTGATCGCTGCCGCATTTGAGCGAGTTGATCACTGAGACATCATTGAATATGTGCCTTTTTGTCGTCAAAATGAAGTCTATCTCATTCTTAGTGACCCCGTCGGGACTGATCCAAGTCCACTTTCGCTGTTCACGCTTTTTGAAGAAGGAGTTTATCATAAAGAGTCCCTCCTTCTCTATGAAGCCAGCTAACATGTGGCCTCGGTGGTTCCGACGCTCAAATCCAAAATTTCCCAGTCCGAGCTCTTCACCGCTCCGTTTTCCAAGTTTAGCGTTGAAGTCCCCCATGATGACGCTGTAGTGAGTTTTAGAGTTATGTATGGCTTTAGAGATGTCCTCATACATAGTCTCTACTTTATCGTCGGAGTGTGTCGAGGTCTGGGCGTATACCTGAATGACAGTGTTTGGTTAATCTGAGTACCAGGAACGCCACCCTGGTCGACACACTCTCGATCTTCACTACATTGTCCACAAGGGACCTGTAGACGAGGAACCCGACACCACCTTGGGACTGATGGTCGCCCTCCCGGAAATAGAGCAAGTTACCGGATTCAAGGATTATCGAGTCCTCACCCTCTCTTCGGACTTCAGATAATCCCAGGACACCCCATCGCAACTTGCTCAATTCTTCCTCCAGTTCAATAACCCTCTCATCGGTCCGCAGTGTGCCCATGTTTAGTGTTGCCAGGTCGATCCGTCGTTGTTTGTGGTAGCCGGATCTCTTCCGGAGATTCTTCGCTACCCTTGCCCCGCCGTTACCTTGGCCGTTACCACAATGACCAGGAATAGCGGAGCTGCCGGGGACTAGGGGCCTTGGCTTAGTCGTGTGCATCATTTGGGGGGGGGGGTTGCCATAATCCCCACGCTTGGCAGGCGGGTTGGGGATCGCAGGATTTGATATTCCACAGAAGAAGCGCTGCTGCCCGCTTCCCTGGTGAGAGTTCCCTTAGTCGCCTCTTACGACACCCACGGGAGGATAAGGGTTGAGAATTTAGTCAATGGGAATTCACTTATAACTTCCAAAAAAGGTGCTTGAGATTGTCTTTCTGAATCAGTAGGTAGTTTTGAAGTATATTCTGCTGTCGTAAGCTGTAGGTACAATTGCATAATAAGAGTGAGGAACAAAAAATCCATTAAGTTAAGTAAGTACCTAGATGTTAATTTGCTGAAATACAATCCATGGACGTTCCGGAGCTCTCTCTGTTGGTACTGTACCTAATCCATTAAAAAACTGAAGCGAAATATTAGCTATCGTGACTAACTAAAGATGATAAAATTTCAAATGAAAGATGTTTCTTAAATTTGACCTTGACTTTCCGCTCGACCAGCTCGCAGGTCAGCTGGTCAGCTGGTTAGCACGGCCAGGGAGTGCGGACGTGCGCTCATATATTTCTGATAATTGTAGTTATTGTAAGTACAATGTCCATTGTTTTATGGTATGCGATGTTACCGCCGCCCGCGCCGCCGGGACGTGACCTCGAGCCCGGTGCGCCCGCGCCGCGCTGAGATAGATTCGATAACAATACGATTGTTGAAAACTTGAATTATGTTCTCTAAGTTAGGAAGGTTATTTTGATTGTATCGTTGTAAGAAAATTGTTAGGTCCGTATTTGTACTGCTTATCAACGTCTGCTTAGAATTTTTAATAATAGACAGCTTATTCTTTATGTTTCCAGATTGTTTTGTTGCTAATGACCCATTCACAAATATTTTCTTTTGTTAAAGTGGCTTGTTCAAGACATTTTTCTTGGAATTTTCTTTAGTAAAAGGTTAAAGATTAATGTTTAGTGATAGCACAAGGTGCCAGGAGGGAAGTGGGATAGCTATTTGTTTCACGCCATTTGACCGCAGTAAGTACCTAAAGCTAGTGAAGAGTCGCCTTCGTCGCTCCCAATACAAACGATAGCGGCCTCTAGTCTCGAACGTCTGGCCAAAATACAAGTTTCCAGATAAGGCGGGAAGCGACTAGTATTTATACGTTCACTGTGTGTCTATGGCTGAGTGGCCTTGCCTGCTGCGAACATGGTGAGGAATACAGTGGACTAATTGATTTAATTCTGAGAAATAAAAAAGTAGACACTGTGTTCCAGAAAATGTCATCAAAATGATATAATTTTCCTTTGCCCACTCAAACATGGTAGAGTGTTTAGTAAATAAGTCTTAAAATTAGCAATCAACATTTATACTTAGTTTTCCTGATGTGTACCTACTGCTTTTATTTGCTATAATAAGCTGTAATAAGCAATATTACATATTTTTGTATTGAATGTATTTTGTTCAATGTATGATTGGTGTACAAAAAGAAGAAATACTTAAATATAAATGAATTGGAGCCTCGCTAGGACGTCCTGTGTTATATCTTATAAATATATGTATAGTTTAAAAAGTATAGTTCGGAAAACAATGTTTTCCATGTGTTCCCGCATAGCAATGGGAAAGGCAATCGTGTCTCATAATTATATCATAATAATGTTAATGCCATTGACCCCGGGTATCTCTTAGATAATCAAACCGTCCGCCATGCGCTCACATTATGTCGTTTTGTATTAAGTAATGTTCCAAATCAGCCGACCCTTTGCCCTACTTAAATTCAAAATACAAGGTAAACAAAGAGAAAGCGAATTAGCTAACTTTAAATTCATTTGGTGTTTTTTTTTATTACTAACTAAATACTAGATACGGGTGACATTTGCTCAAGACAATTGGAATTAAACAATCATTACGTCAATACAGTCGATTTTTTTCACAATCGTACGCAATTTTAAGAACGTTTCGTTGCATCAAGCTTAACTATGATTTTTTGCGTCAAAATACAACAATGAAATTAAAGCAGCAAGCGTCAATTTAATTGATGCGAGAAACTTGCCTAAACGCAGTAATGAGGCTGCAGCGCACGCAGGCACAGCGCGCGCGCCGCCTGCCCGCCATCGCCAGTGCCAGTGCCATGCTACCGCGACCCACGCCTTCTTACGAGACCGGCAACTGCGACAGTTTTTTGTGCCTTAAAAATAGGCATCAGGCTGCGTAACCTCGTCACCGAGAAGAAAACTGTTTATTTGTAATTTGTATCTGATACCATTAAGCTTATCATTTATTTTTGTCCATCTAGATATCTCAGTCACTTCGACATCAAGTGCAACATTTTTGCCATATCAAAATTACTTTGAAATTAAATCTACTCTTTTTTTCTAGAGTAATAACAAATTCTGTGAATAAATAACGTTTGCCTATTTCCCACGCTAGAGTACTTGCGGGACTCTAAATACTCGATAAATTTTAATGAACTGCGATACATACTAGAAAAAAACTTTATAAAATTATATTTAATATTCTACCTGTTGAGTGTTGCCGTAATAATCATAAGTACAGATAAATAGACAGTTGTGGCGGTCTGGTTAATTGTGCAATAGGGCGATTAGCTAATTACAAGTAGGTATCGGCTGCAGTGTATCGGCGACAGTTTCATACCGAGGCCGGTTCAGATGCAGCTCGCTAGTAGTCGGTGGTCGTCGCCGATACTTACTCTGCAGCCGCACGAACGACATTACAATCGACGCTCGATATTACGACACTGTTGTGCATGAATAAATATGCAATGCACTGATATATAAACCAAATTACGGTTACAATAATATGTTACACTAGATGTGAAAAAAATGTTTTCCACCGTTGTCAAAACGTCTGGAGCTCGTGTACTTAACTATCCTACTTATCGGGGTTGTTCGCATTATGGTATTATATCTATATAGACATATTACTAGGTGTCAGCATCCACAAATATGAACATTTATTTCGACAGTTAACAATACATACCTACTCTATACTTTTTCGCGGAACCAAGAATGTCGATAATTCTTTGGAAAGTTGTCACTTTTCCACTATAAAAGTAAAGTTACGACATCGCCTGGCCGTTGCTCCAACTATAAACATTGATAGGTAGCCTTTTTAAATAGGAAATACGTAAACATATTCAGAAAATTATATGCATTTTACAAAAATCGCTTACCAGGCCACTATTTTTTTTTTTTTTAATAATTGGTATAATAAAAGTGTTTAATAAAGTTTTCTGACCAAAAATGTTTATTGTAATTGTCATGCTCAAGTGGTTGTAGAAGTGTTCGGTGTAGTACTCATGTAGGTATCAGTAAGACACTTCACATAATAAGTAATACCCGTTGAGGCAACATAGTATGTAGGTGCGTCTATGATAAATGTGTTAGATCGGACGAGACACAATGGAGTAAGAAGAAGCAATTTTCAGTTCTAGGAATTTGGAGTTTCTGTGATGGCAGACCTCATATTTATTTATTGAAGAAAAACACAGTCACATTACATACATATTTATAAACTAGCGCTTGACCGCAATCCCGCCTGATGGTAAGCAGTGATGCAATCGTTGATGGTAAAGCGCGCTAGTTTATTAAGAGCCTATTCACTCTAGCCTTGAAGACACTCAAATTGTAGCCCAAATTGTTCCAGTCCCTCGATGTACGCGGTATAAAAGAGGAGGCGAAACGCTTCGTCCGGATCGTACTTACTAATAGGTGAAATTAATACTTAATTCAACAGTGTCAACAATTAGTAGGCATCACAACAAATGTTTAACTAGCAAATACATAATTATAAATAGGTACTGTTGTTTATTGACCCATATTTATAAAAACACAAAAAATAACTTCTTTTGAACGTTAGCTACTATTTCGGTAGCTATATCTCAAGTAATGAACCAACTCTTAAAAAGAAGTTAATTCACTATACTAAGCTCCGAAATATGTAGAAACAAGTGTGATTCGTGTGAAGGCTGCTACCAGCGCCCTGCGTGTACGCAGCGCGTGCGGGGCAAGGCTAAGGTGATGTTTACTTACATGTCAATATTACGTAAATTGCCTATTTTAGGCGTAATTCACATGTTACCACTGACTCTACTGACGGGAATACTACTTACAGTTTCCTCTTTGTTTCCTATAATACATATATGACATAAAGGATATTTGGATACCAAAATATTGCTACATATTATTTGTTTAGTTGCGAATTCTCCATTATTTTGTATGTAAGTATTTTAATTCCTAAGCTACTTTGTAAAATGTTGCTAAGTATATGCATACCTCCGGAGTAGCTAACTGCACCCTGTTTATGAATTGTAAATTTGTCCGTAAGTTCTAACCGCGAAATGAATCAATAAATATATTTAACATACAAAAAACAACAAACTAAAGAAAAATTGAATTACACGACCACTTTACAGTCTATTTGTAAGTAATACTTACTAACGAACTACAGTGCAACAAACGTTGAGCTCAAATTCAGAAACCTGTTGTACAGACGACACCACATCATGCTCTACAATCTGTCAGATTTCTTTTTAGATTTTCAACTTTATCTTTAAAGCATTAAATGCCAAGGTTGATCGGGAAATTTGACAGTTTTGGGTAGCTCCCGCCATCAGTAGGCCTAGTATGAGTTTTCAATACGAAACTCGTTCGATCGTATCGAGCGCGTTTGGCGCTCTCATTGGTTGAGAGTTCTTACGACCTTCAAGCGGGCCAATCGCTAAGTCAAACGCAACTAGTAACTCATACTAGGCCTACTGCTGTCGCCAATATTTTTGTGTGTATCAACAACGCTTTTACCATCCTGTACGGGAAATGAATTAATATTCATTACCCGTATAGGATGGTAAAAGCTAGATATACCTTGTTAGCTGTAGGTATAGCAGTAAGTAATCTTATTTGAGTGACAAATTTTTGTTCAAAAAGGGAGTCAACGTCCTGAGCGATATTTAACTTATTTCTGTACTTGACTCCAACAATCTATAGATAGGTACTAGGTAGGTACCTATTAGCTTTTATTATAAATGCGAACCTATCTAATTCTGTCAATTATATTTTCACTCTGCCATCACGGCTGATCGGAGTTCAAGGCACAGAGGCAGAGCTGGCTTAAAAAGATAAGTCTTTATTTGCTGGTTCTAAATCTTCTTTTAAATATTTCTATACTATGTTATATTTAAAATTATTGTCTTTAAACATTGCTATCCAAGCATTCTTTTTTACTGAAAAACCAAGTAAGACGTTCACTTGCGTCTTACTTGGTTTTTCAGTAAAAAAGAAAAACGCTAAGAAGACGACGTCAAAACAACAAGTAGGTAACTAAGTTCAGAGGGAGTAAGTTGTTAAGAAAAGTTGCTTAAAAAGTTTGCCGAGAGACAAGTGTTTGGTTAGGATATGTTTTATCCAAGTAGCACGTTCCCGTGAAATCAAATGATTTCCGACCTACACGTGTGCAAAGTCATAGGCAAGAACGCATAACTTGGCTGTAGTAGCAATGCTAGTAACAACATTGTTACAAAAATTAAAATGTCCTTAGCTACATAGCTAAGGACATTTTCAAGCTCTTGTCATCAACTTTATCCAATAGAACGACAGTTAATCACATGCACGATACTGCTTCGCGTTAGGTAACAATGAAATTGTTAACTAATAAATATTGAATAGCATGACATAAGTATTTCAAAATCGTAATTCACTGCCTCTATTATTTTATAACACTTTTTTTAGCTCCACGTCTTACCAGAGAGTGCCAGAACAAAAGAAAAAGTAACTTATGTAGTAATTGCTATGTACGTGGTTCTTATGTCTTGCATATTTAACGTATGCAACTATTACTTACGTTAGATATTCAAACTTTCGTATTTCCACTTTGGTGAGTCAGGTATTTTTAAGATTCGTTATGTATTTTAATAAGCCTTCCATGATGTAGTGGCTGTGTAACAACGTTATTTAATTTATTAAATAAACCGTAGGAAGACTTTATTTATTGACCTCGGCAAAAGCCTAACTTCTGGAAATAAAATCAAAACAACTTAGGAAATTATAAATTCTGGAACTGGAAGAACCAAAGTACAAAATCTTGATTTCCATCTTAAAATTAACGATGAAGATATAAAGGCGAACTAGGTAGCAACTGAGTTTGAGATATTTTTTACTAATGTTCCAATAATAACAACAAAAACTTTGTCTTCTTCTTCCATTTCTGCTTACGCCGTACTAAAATAATGTGTTCCAGAATGTGACAAACACTTTGAATTTATATTTGTGACTGCTAAAGACATTATGGAATCTTTTAAGGATTTTGATGTAAAAAAAACTGCCGATCATTGGGGTTTGTCAGCATATAGGTACTGTAGGCAGCTTCAATAATAGGTAGATGTTATCGCACCTTTCTTAGCAATTGTTTTTAATTATTGTGTCACATCTGGTATATTTCCTGATTTGATGAAATTTAGAAAACTAATTCCACTGTTCAAATCTGGTATTACAACTGATCCCATTTCGATATTACCAACATTGAGCAAAATTTTTGAAAAATTAATTTTGATACAGTTGTTGAGGCACTTTAATTTACATAATTTATTGCACGTGAAACAATTTGGTTTTACAAAGGGTCGTTCATAGAGAGAAGAGCAAGAACATATTTAGAACCTGGGAAGAATCGCAAGATGCTCTTGGTATTTTTTGTGATTTGTCCAAGGCCCTTGATTGCGCACATCATGATACTCTAATTAGGAAATTGTACCATTATGGTTTAAGGGACAGAGCTTCTTATCTGAATAATCGAATTCAGGGGTTGATGTTAATTTCAAGAGATCTGCAGGATCTGTGGTCACCATGGGCGTTCCACAGGGCTCAATTCTAGATCCTTTCATGTTTTTAATTTATATTAATGACTTACCTCATCAGGTGAGGGATAATCACAACATAGTATTGTTCGCGGATGACTCTTCTCTTATTTTTAAAGTCAAGCGTCAGTTAGCAAATTTTAACGAAGTTAACAATGCACTTCTAAAGTTGTCCGTTGGTTTAATGTAAATTACCTTCTTTTAAATGAAAAAAAAAAAGTAAAGTCATTAATTTTCTACGCCAAATGTCAAGCAGCTAAGTACCAATGTTCAACTGAATGGAGTTGAGTTGATCCCTGTCGAGTCGATAGTTTTTCTTGGATTAAATATTGACGCCAAGTTACAATGGGGACCTCACATTGAGAAACTGTCGGGTAGACTCAGTTCTGCCGCCTTGGCTGTTAAGAAAATTAGACAGATAACTGATGTGGATTCAGCCAGAAAAAAAAAGAAAAAGAAAAGAGAGAAAAATTCAAAGAGGTGAACATTCTGACTGTGGTTTCACAATATATATTTAAAAATCTTATGTATGTACATAAAAATATATAGAATTTTAAGAAAATACGCGATATTCATCATGTGTGAAATCAATTGTCAATTATGTTTGTTCCTGGTACTTGTGTACATCACACTCGTCTCCACAGAGTAGGCAACTCGTTCATGGGTCAATGTATACACTTTTACAACAAGCTTCCGATAGACATTCGAAACTTACCCATTAAACGATTTTAAAACTATATAAAGGCCAAACTTTGCAAAAAGGGGTATTATAAAATTACAGATTATTTAGAAGACAATAAAGCTTGGGACTGAGCTGCTCGCTCTACTAAGCATTGTTATTAAGCAATAGGCGTAATTATTATAACGTAAATTATTGTAAACATTTTCATTTTTAATGTCTGGACTTGAGAAAAGACGATAATCCCTGAGTTTGTTTCGGCTATTTCTTCTCAGAGGTAGTCAGTTAGGAAATGCCGGCTTCATCTAGTTAAAAAAAAACACAATGACGTGTAAAAGTGATCCTACTTGCATAATATTAATAAACGATTTCATTTCATTTCATTGCTAAATGAAGGAAGACTTTATTGATTGCTTCGACACGGGAGCTGGAAACTGTCAATTTTCTTATATTATGATGACTGTGCTAATAGGTACCTATAGATTATATTGAAATTACTGAATGGATCATTTTATTGTAAATCTGTCCGGATATTTTGTATTTGCGACACAGTAACCGAGGTCTTATTGATTAAGCCAATTTACACAATAATAGCACACAACATAGCCATTGGGTAAACGCATAGGTACTCCAATCAGTTACTCTCATTGCAGTTGCTATTTTCACCAGAAACTACTTGAGGTACTTTTTAAAAATTGGACGTAATTTTGATCATTTCTGGGTCCTAATACTTTAGTTGTAAATACAACACATAATTTGGACATTGTTGTATCTAATTATGAATATTATTTCTCAATTACCTACTAGTGGCCAACCCGACAACTTCGTACTGGATGAGTGGATGTGACCTTTTCGTGAACTAGGCATATTATAAATACAGTTATACATAGGTATCTATGTACAATCTTCACATGGTCAACAGTAATAGAGTTCGTGATAGGTACGTTTGTTTCGTGTTTGTTTGCAATGAAAAATAATGACACATACCTATGGCCAAATTTTTGAGACAAACACATGTTGCATGGTTTAGTTCGAGCTAGTGAGATAAGTAGTTACGCTTATGCTATGGCAAAACATGACGGGTTAGATATTATTTTACCTACTCACTGTTATACACAAAATCAATGACGTGGATTAGCGTTTTGGCGCTGATGATGATTAATCTTAGTCCTGTGTATTAGATATCTCTTATCATTGTACATAGTGCGCGATAGTACGGACAGGACGCCAGCCCGTGGGCACGCACTGCACGACAAGACCGGCACAACTCTGCACACATCGTGCACGATCTGATAGGTACATACGATATCAGATACCGTGCCGTTAGCCTCACAACACAACGCAGAGCTACGCACGATCTTATGACTTTTCGTAATCTCTCGACGAAAACGTCAAACTCGTGACGCAATGCCCTTCCCATGATACGAGGCACCACACGGCTGACGGTATTGCTACCCTAACGAATCATTGTAGTGAGTTACGTACGACTCGTTATAAATCTCATAAAGTAATGTAATGCGGATTGGTGTATCACTATAAAAAATTGACTAATATTGTTACGTACCTATACGCAGTGGATTTCCTATTGTCAGGGTTGGTAACTGGTACCTAAGTAGTCACGTTTAGGTTGCTAAAACCGTCGGGTTCCTCCACATGATCACGTTTCTCTCCAGTAAAAACCATCTCCTTTCAATTAATTTTCTTAGCTGTACTCACAGAGCTTATTTTGTTATAGGTATATCGTTATTGGATTAGTTGGGGTGATATAAGAGAATGGTTAAGCGGCTAGCATCTAGCATCCATTAATCTTGTTGCATCACCGATGGTATTTGGTATTTTCATAACATTTTACACAAATTGCAGAGGGATAGATATGTATAAATCGTCAGAGGATATGTTATTACGTGTTATTTATTGTTGATGCACCATCTGGATATTGTTAGTTAATCACTCGAAACCGGTTTTATAAATTAGATATCGACGTTGCGAAAAATCGAGCATGTTATGAGACACGCAAATATTTAGCCAGTTCTAAAACAATATGCTCTAAAATTTATCTTAATACATAGAATATATAGGACAACAACACGTTTAAACATCTACATACTTAGCTGATGCTGGGTTTTACTAAAATTTAACAAAGTTTAAACAAATACGGAACAGAATGAGCACAAAGCGCTTTCAGTTTGATTGTGTTTAATCAAGCAGTCAACTTTTATTTAAAAAAAAAAAACAGAAACATCCATTAAATCACAATAAAACCAATCAAGTACCTAAACCACAGTAAGCTTTTTATTCCTATTTTGGAGACCGACTCACATAAAAGAAAAAGCCACGCGCTCTCACTAATTTAAAACACACATTAAGCGGCACAAATCGAAGGAATCCTTGAGTGTTCATTATCTTAAGTATCTGATTGATATTGTTACATAACATAAATGAATAAATTAATATTTATTGTAGTTCAGAGTTTGATGCTAATAATGTTATTTAGAATGGCATGAATAAATTAAGCACCAATTCATCATCGACACGAGATTTGCGTAAATTTATTCTTAATCTAGTTAATTTATAATGTTAATTATGATTGAAAATCAGAAATGTTGAAACTCACTGTTACATTAGCCAAACGTTAAAGATCAATCACTAGTGCGTATAACGTGATAGTCAAGTGAGTGACAGCAAGAGCCATGGCGACAACGATCATTATCGAGGAGAGCCGAGCTTTGCTTTAGGCGTGTCGCTTGTTGTGACAATCACCAATGACAGCTACATATAAAATATTACAATAGAACTGTTTCCTAGGCGTTTCTAATACCTACGTCAAACATCAGCGGCATCACTTAGGCGGCCTTAGTTCCCAAACCCATTAACATTTTTCAGTACAATTGGATCTTCACAAGTACTAATCACCAATTCCCTCCTGTCAATATAATTGGAGTGGCAAAAGTTTACCGCAATTTATACAAAATATACCTGACCTTTTAAATATGTTAACAAATTAAGACACTCCATAGATGGTTTAAACGTGATTAAAATATGGCGACTAAAAATATATCAATTTACGTCAGGCACTGAATATTTGACAGGACTACACTAATCTTCATCTTCTGTTCAAGTTTAGTTTTAGTTTGTGAACCATTAAATCAGCGACGATCATCAGATGTTGTTCAACGTGAATGCTCGATGACTTACGTTTAATTAGGTTTATTGATAATTTGTATAAAGAGCCGCTAGCGCTTTTACATGAATCATAAAGGTTTTATATTAAAACATTCAAAGTAAGTATTCAGTTATAAAGTTAGTTTCAGTACATACATGGGAGGTATATGTGTACCTACTTCCTTTTAGTTTAATTTTATTGTTGATAAAGTTTTATTAATAAATTATTCTTTAGTTTTTTATGCATCTATAGAAATACAGGTCAATAAAGTTTTGAGTTATTAGTCGTTAATTGCAATCTCACCTCTTGAACCGAGATTTTGAAATGTTGTTTCGACTTATTTGCAATAGAGATTACAAATGGCGGTGAAACTGGTGAGGTTTTAGCGAAGTGCGTCCTGATCAAGAATTCGTTACAAAGAGAAAGAAACAGATTCGATGAAATTTATCTTTAATGATGATGGCAATTGAGTGAGCGACCTTCAACCATCATCAAAGACAATTGTGTTGGCGGTTGCATGAAAGAGGGTATGATTGTGGAACCGCATTCAGAGGCAGTCACGTTTCCTTCCATTCCCATAGTCTGTAGCTAGCACGACCAGCGCCTGCGTCGGCCGCATCCTCACGATTCGGCCCTAGTGATCCATCGACGTAATTTGGTTACTTATGTATTAAATTGATATATTTAATAGGTGCTTAACAGTAACACCTGCATTTGTTTGATAAATACAGTTACATGGTCAGTACATAGTTCTGTTTTGTGAGAGGTATGTTTGTGAAGTTTTACCATTGATAAGTCTTAGATTAACGGCAAAGGTCGATTAGTTAATGGTAGTTTAATGAGATGTAGTGTTGTAAACCAAATATTCATTTAAATGGACTGCTCTAACGCAATGGAGCAAACTTGCACTCATACAAACCTAAACGGACAAGGTCTTACACTATTTTTTTTTACAACGAGAGTATTTTTTTTCTATAAATAATTTAACGTTATTTACAAGTCCGGTTCGTCTGGTAGCATATCGGACAGACTTGATCCGAGCACGGTTGTGATCACAGTGTTGGCAGTGTTCAGCTATTTAGTTCAATGACTAGTTTTTCTAATTACCTTAGTACACACATCAATTTATATACACGCTGACAGTCGCCATGTAAATTATATTTATACACATGAGTACAGTCAACAAGGAAATCAATGCGATAAGGTCACTCGTTTTAGGTACGACGCGTTGTTTATTGAAAGTAAACTTAAATTTGAGCGGGACCACGGACATCGGTATCTACATCGAATATCTGCTACTTTATTATGATCATCATGATCACCATCACTTCATCCCAGGATCATCCACTACTGGGTACCGGCCTGCTCTTTCTTCTGCCATACTTCCAAGTTCCGCGCGTCCCTCATCCAGGTGTGATGCGGCAGGTGATGAGCGCGCTTTTATATCTGATTTCTTTGGCTTAACCTTGGCCATCTCATCGTCTAGTAAGAGGTCCTGCGCAACCCCATATGATGGATGATTCTCATCATCATTGAAAACACTGGACGGTAGCACCTTCACAATTTCATACATTTTTACATGCGCCAACTTCCTCCGGTACAAAATCACTTGTCAACTTACATGCCGCACCGTCTACCTAAATACAAATTAAATCCTTTCATTTTCCAAAGTTTTATTTAATTAAACGCGCGATTAAAGCGTATGAATAAGTCGCATTTTTTTCAAAAGGATAAAAACAAAACCTCTAACACTGAAACGCTTGAGTATTTTTGAAAGTCAAAATACTTAATTAGCACGCGGAAATACTGGTATGCTATTGTGCCAACTATTAGCAATTTAGCATGACTTAAGCACTACAAATTATACACTCATAGCTTATTAACTTTATAATGATTTTGTAGAAAGAGCTCGGATAGAAAAATTTGCATCAATGCAATATTTGAAACAATAAATTGTGTGCAGTCTGCACATTTGGTATTTATTTTATTCTTACAGAAAGCTTACATCGTAATATTACAATAAAAATCATTCGTAGGTAGGTAGCAGTAGGTACAATTTGCTAATTAAAGTTTCCACATGTATACTACACTACTGAATATTATTGCCAAATATGATCTCCGTTTACCCGATGTTAGACATAGTACCTCATCTTAGTCCAAATAGGGAGAGAACGTCAACACAGGCTCGTCATAAACTGATGCTCAGTCACATTACTTAAAAGGCAATTAGAATCATTTAAAGAGTTCCAGTGAAGACCTAAAATGTTTAATTACTGCACAGTCCAACGAGTTAATGGATGCAGACAGAAAAAGATAAATAAGATCCAAGCGAAGCGTAATAATGTAATAGCAGTGTATGCAGTGTGACCACCAAATATCCGCATTGTCTTATGTATGCAGTGTAACCACCGTGTATGCAATGTCGTGGTGGCCTAGTGCTTAAAACACCAGCCTCTGAAGTATGACTGCGCGGGTTCGATTCCAGGTCAGGCAAGTAACTTTTCTAAAGTTATATGTACTTTCTAAGTATATCTTGGACACCAGTGACTGAAGGTGAAGGAAAACATCTTGAAGAAACCTGGACTTTATAAGTCTGAAATCGCCAACCCTCACTGAGCAAGCGTGGTGATTACGCTCAATCCTTCTCTGTATAAGAGGAGACCTGTGCCCAACAGTGGGACGATAAAAAGGTTGATAATGATGATGTTGAGTGTGACCACCAAATATCCGCATTATTTTATGTATGCAGTGTGACCACCAAATATCCGCATTATTTTATGTATGCAGTGTGACCACCAAATATCCGCATCATTTTATGTATGTAGTGTGACCATCAAATATCCGCATTATTTTATGTATGCAGTGTGACCACGAATTATCCGCATCATTTTATATATGCAGTGTGACCACCAAATATCCGCATTATTTTATGTATGCAGGTGACCACCAAATATCCGCATTATTTTATGTTTTCCACTTTTTTAATAACTTTTCCATCCGGTAGTTATGAAATCGTAGTCGTTAATTATTCATGAAAATATCTAGACAATTAAACATTAGAAACTCCAGCCACTTGTATAAGCAATCCATTAAAATATAGCCCGTAAATTATGTTATCGAACGAATACTTACGTGCAAACTGAGTGATTAAATAAATAGTATGTACCACGAAAGTATGTAGCAGCTACAGATCTAACCTGATTTAGTCCTATGAACAAAATTACGTACAACCAGTGGAATCACGCGATGCTAAAATTAGTTTCTACAGCACGAAATGTTCGCAGTAGCAAATGTCACATAGGTGTACCTTTAATTATAGGAATTATCTGTGGTCAGGTGAAAAATGTCGCTTTGAAGTGTATTTACAAAATAAATGTATTTACAAAATAAATGTATTTACAAAATAAATGCCAGTTTAATTTTATTATTTATTTTATTCCATCGCAACTATTTCATCTACCTACAGGGAAATAAAAGCGACAATTGCCTTTTATTAGCAAAAACTACCTTGTCGTTATAATGTGACTCCGTTTTTTATTAAACTTTAATCAAATCGGGTGCTTACTTCCTGCTTAATCTACTTTTGAAAAAGTAGACAGACCTACGTGTCTGTCTGTAGCCTACGGCTTGAACAGGAAAACACAATTATCCTGCCACAGGGTGCAATATTTACAACCTAGTAATTTAATCATTAAATTTTTTTCTAGTTTTCTAAATATGTTCTGTGTCGACAACACACTTGAGCCGGTGCACAATATCTGTTGACACTAGCCGTCATGACTGGTCTGGAAGACCCGTGTCTACTTCTCTGGGCAGTGTTGTGAGAGTCCGATTACCATGAAAAGTCAAATTTTATTTTTGGGATAATTCTTATGTACTCACATATAACATGGCTTTCTATTGGTAATTGAATTTTATAAATCGATTCAGTATAAGTATTCAGAGATTACGTCTTCATAATAGGTCTTATTTAATTTAAATAAATATTTGGATGCAGAACTTAAAACTAGGACGTAAATATGTGTATATAATTTAAAATGATATGTTACAATAAAACAAACATATAATTAACTGAGTAGTTATAAGGGCTTGAATTCAGTGCCTTTTAAGTAACTAGTAGGTACGTACGTAGGCCGATGTGTACCGACTAGGCGACAGGCATTAATTGCCTCTCTTAGCACATTAAGGCTATAATATATACCACAACTGCCAGAAACAACCAATCAATTAAGCGGATCGAAAAATACGTCCATTAAAAAAACGGCCAAAACTGACATTATGGCGAGATATAATAAATTCTGCATCCTTTATTCATATTTAGTTGCCAGTTACAGATATGTAAAAGTAAAGTAGATTACGTTAACATACATGGTTGGCCGTGGAGGCTGTGATCTCGTGACTCACATCTGGTAACTGTGAACCAGTACAACTACACTCTGCAACTTACTCAAATAAAACAAACGAATAAATACTAAAACACGCAAACTAAATTATCACGCATCTTCTTTGTATTTTATTAGAAAAGAGACAAAAGTTAAATATTAATTTAGTCCTTTCAAATTAGCTCCTCATTGTTTTAACTAGGACTAAAAATACGTCAATTTACGTCAGATATTCGATAAATAGTTTAGATGTTTTTTTTAACTGTCTAAAGCATTAATCCCGTAAGTTGATTAATACCAAATCATAATACTTCAATTACTTGATTGGATGTCCATTTCTCAGCGTTTTTCACGTGTAAATAGAACAGTGTTATTTGAAATGAATACATAATAATAGAACTTTAAATATTGTGTGACAAAATATTATTTAAACATGTTATGAGATATTTCGACAAAAGTCCAATCTCTCCGTTAGTCTGGCAACATTTTATTTAATAACCTTTTGTGAATCACGTTTTAATTTCATTCAGATCAGTCAAGGAAATACATTCAACCTTTTTTACATCAAACTGCAGATTTTTATATTAGAACGGATTTCCAATCAAAAGTAATATATTGTATGTAAATGCAAATTTATGTGCAGTTCTATATAAGGATCATATTAATTAATTCTTGTTCTATCAATCAATATGTATATGTTCTAGTGTATATTAACAAGTAGGTTTGTATGTCTGCTAGTGAAAATCATGGTAACATTGAGGGCAAGTCGTTCAACCATTTCGAAACAAACATTTCAATGAGCGTACACACATTGTATACATACCATGACGATTGATGTTAAGGACAATCTTTCCTATTCATATGGGAGATACCACATCAAGATAAAGTCAGGACAATAGATTGAAGCAGCTGCATTAACAGTAATTGTAAATAAATTAATTTAATCTCATCTCAATTTGCAGAAAATAACACTCATAAGATAAATACAAGAAAAATGAACATTAAGCTATTGAATTTTAATCAAGATGTTGGAAACAAAGCGTTTCCAAGCAATCTTCACGCTTTGGGAACTCATTACTGTAGGTATCTATCATCGGACGTAAGGCCAAGTGCGTTGTGCAGCCGGCAGTGTCGGACGAACTTAAGCTACGAGCTTGTCATCTATGTGATCAAAACATTAATAACATTGTCATCTTTGTGCTCAAAACATCAATAACAATTATCGCGGAAGCTTAGTCTAGTTTACCAATCGTCAACACAATTCGATTGAATCATTACCAGTGTTACTTCACATTGCACACATTACCTATCGTTATATAGTGCACTATATTCCGCTAATCAAGGAAATGTACAGTTATTAACAGTATATGTATTTGTTAAGTCCAAACATAGAATTAGTAGTTTCACACTTTGCTTCATGAACCGCAGCTCCGTAGTTTCTAAGTCCCCGATATAATGCTACCCGGTGGGATTTGAAAGCCTAAATTATTATTCTTTTTATTACAGCTTACAATACATCATTCGTGGTACAAAATTGAGGTTTAATGTCGACAATTATAAAGTACTTTCTATAGCGACCTACGAGTAAACGAGGTGAAGTAAAGTCGACAATCTGTGCGTGGTACACTCTTGGCTATATTTATGCAAAGTTCAGAAAGATTTCTCTAGATGAGGCGGTAATGAATTCTCAGGCCATTGTGTGATGAAAATGAACTTTCGCTTGGTGGTGACTGTCGCGATGTCTGCTAGAGGCCTCAACAGCCGCAGCCACAGTGTGTTGCAACATTTTTACTAAATAAATGGCTAACTATAACCAATGTCAGGTCGTGAACGTTGGCTCGCGTGATTGGAGCTCTCTGCTCTGATACCTATTGTTTGTATTCAACTTAATGCACAGCGAGATAAATAATGTTTTAGCTTTTGTTCGCTGATTTGCAAAGTGCTCAGTTTTGAAGTTCCATTGCTCAGAAATAACTTACTAAAGGCCAACCTGCGGCTGAGGCACAAACGAGTGAGACGCGGCTATATCGAAAGTGTTTGTTTGTCAAGTTTACGTAATGACGGGCACTCACCCACTCGCACGTGCTGGCAGCGCAATGTAGTGCCAAGTTAATTACGTACAGCCCTTACCTGATAGGTACTGCTAAATCTATGAAGATATATGATTGATCTAAATGTTTCACAATAAGTTGCATTGCTGTGCAAGTTACCTACTTCGTAGAAAAACCGTGGTTGTTCAGTTGCTTATTGTATAAGAGCACGCGTTATGTTATGATATATAGGTACATTTTATATATTCGTGAGATATGACAAATGTGTGTATATATGTAAATAATAAACATTGGTGAATATATGAATAAATAATGTTGAGCCGAAGAGTAACCTTTACTAGCTCATCTGAAGGTACAGTATCCTCGGAGCTGTTGATTCATGTATAATAAGGTTCTCTTTTGGCGATTAAATATGCGAGGTGGTCATACCTCCGTGGGGGGTACGGCAGTCGTTAAACAAACCTTATATATAACTCATTGCTTGACGTTCAACTTGTGTAAGTATTAGAGGAGAGTGCGGTCTGTTGCAGTCGGGTCGCTGACAGCGGCTTCCCTCGGCCGGTGCAGGACATGCAGTGACTGTGTTTGCCAACTGCACTCATACCAGTAAATTGCGCAAACGAGCTTCCACTCGCTTGCCGCTGATTTGTGGCCACTAAGATGTAGTTCACAGACGCGGAAGCGGTTATTGGTATCTTTGCACATTAGGTAATATAGGACACCGGCAAATAACTAGAGCAGCTAAATGCCACGTAGCGCCAGAGAATGGTTTTATATAAATCTCCTCTGTTTTCACTAGCATAAAATATTACTTTATCTTCGTCGCAGAAAATGGCAAGTTTGGTAAAATACTAAATATAAACGGTTTACTTGACATAACCAGTCAAATATATGTAAGTACAAGTCCATGACGAGATTAATCCTTACTATAATATTATAAATGGTAAAGTGAGTTTGTTTGTTTGTTTGTCATTTTATTCTATTTGCATTCTAAATCTAAAAAGCGCGATATAACCGAAATCATGTCGGTGACAATAAAATCAAAATCAAAAGTCATTTACCTATTCAAATTAGGCTGAGAATCAGCACTTTTTGAACGTCAATATTACATAAGACAGTCCCCCAAAACGCCCACCAATCGACACTTCCTAGTGCTTTCGCTGGGAAGAAGAAAGAAGTGGCGGAAGAAACTCCCCAGCAGCACAGCTGTCTGTTCATTAAAAAAAAACACATGCAATACCTACTATGTATAGTGATGAACACAAGAAAATATAACAAAATTGAAATTATTGAAAATATGCCAGCTACCACGCCAAAATACAAATATGTAAATATAAATATATATATTTAAATGAAAATGTAAATAACTAAAAACTTATTACTTCAATAAAAGCACTAGGCATAAAGGGCGTGACAGCTTACATATTTATGTATTGAAAAATAAGTGAATTATATGAACTCATATAACGTGTCAGTAAGCTAATTTCGGAGAAAGAACACAAACATTGTCCTGAGTTAATCAGAGCGACCAGCTATTCTTATCATTTAAATAATCACTTACGGAATAATATGCCTTTGAACAAAGCTTGGATTTGATTTGTGCTTTAAACGCATTATAAGGCAAGTCTAGCAAAGCAGAGGGTATCTTGTTATACTTAAAAAGTTATACCAAGCCCAACAAAAGAGTTATGAACCTTTTGAAGTCGATGAAAAGGGGCTCGCAGTTTGTCCTTGTTTCTGGTGTTAATATTATGAATATCAGTTTTTGATGTACACATGAATATTTTGCCTAACATATAAGATATTGGCTAAGATAAATTGTGAAGCAACCGTTAGAATACCAATATCTTTAAAGGAATCTCTCAGAGAAAATCTGACACCGAGCTGGTAAATTGCTCGGACAGCTCGTTTTTGGAGTACAAATATATTTTGTATGTCAGCGGCTTTGCCCCACAGTAGAATACCGTAGGACATAACGCTGTGGAAATAACTAAAATAAATCATTGCAATACGTTTGTGCCTTTTCGCCTTGAGCTTCACACTTTACCGTGGCCCCACACTTATGAGTCAATTTAATTTTTCACTGGTTTTAATGAGAGATCAAGAATCAGCCAATCGCCATCGAGAAATAAGAGCTATAATACTTACACACGTAGGTATGTATGCAGATAATTGTATGTAGACCTTCCATATAACGTGTCATAACAATTATATACTTCGAGGTTAACGGTTATGTTTTAATTATATTCATGTTTAAAAACCAAAAATAGTTATTTAGTCTAACTACGTTTTTATTATTTGTGTATTAACGACCACTGACAGCCTCCGTGGCGTAGCGGTAGCGAACGCGGCCGCTGCGCAAGGAGGCGCAGGTTCGATCCCCGCGCAGTGCAAATATTTGAATGCATGAATATGAATATTTACACTGGTCTGGTCGTGCCTCGGAAAGCATGTTAAGCCGTTGGTCCCGGATGCCATACGAACATCTGGTGGCAGTCGTTACGGGTTGTTGGAGCCCTCAAAAGTCCAACAATTGGTCTAGATGCAATGCTTCGATATCGCCTTCTGGTTGTGGAGGTCAGACAGCAGTCGCTTCACGGAAAATGTCGAATTTTCGCCAAAATCAGAAGTTAGACTGGTAAAGCGGACCCCAGACTCCAGAGCTGGAAAAGGCTTCGGATGCGACTGGGATTAACGCTGAGATGATGATGAATGACCACTGTGCTCCCAGTGGTGACGAAACATCAATAAAATATTGATCGTACACGTGATCGTAGTACGTGTTTGAAAAAAAAAGGTAAAAGTACAGTTGAATGAGTGATATTCCACCACTATATAACATTGTGAGCCGCAACAAAGTTTAATTAAATAGCGATGTAAATGGCTCCTCGGGCGTAAAGGTTACAATTTGAGACTGCAACACGAGACCTGCTTAATTAATAACTCGTCTCGTTTACGTCACGTTGTTTTTAAAAAGAATTTTAGAAACGTCCAGCACTTCACTCGCACGTAGGTACAGTACTGTGGGTTATCTTAAACAAGAACATAACTGCGTAATAATTATAATATACGTAACTGACTGATAATTTTTTATAACATCACAAACATCAGATGCTAATTTAAGTCATAATTACCTAGAAACATCTAAACAAGCGTCCAACATTTTCTATTCTATCTAATAACGTAGGATTAGTTGTTGTGTAGGTATGATATAGATTATAATAATAACTGATTAGTTGTTGTGTATTTATATTGGTTGTTGTGTATTTATAATATAGATTATAATAATAACTGATTAGTTGTTGTGTATTTATAATATAGATTATAATAATGACTGATTAGTTGTTGTGTATTTATAATATAGATTATTATAATAACTGATTAGTTGTTGTGAAGGTATAATAAGATTATAATAATAACTGATTAGTTGTTGTGTAGGTATAATAAGATTATAATAATAACTGATTAGTTGTTGTGTAGGTATAATAAGATTATAATAATAACTGATTAGTTGTTGTGTAGGTGTAATAAGATTATAATAATAACTGATTAGTTGTTGTGTAGGTATAATATGATTATAATAATAACTGATTAGTTGTTGTGTAGGTATAATAAGATTATAATAATAACTGATTAGTTGTTGTGTAGGTATAATAAGATTATAATAATAACTGATTAGTTGTTGTGTAGGTATAATAAGATTATAATAATAACTGATTAGTTGTTGTGTAGGTATAATATGATTATAATAATAACTGATTAGTTGTTGTGTAGGTATAATAAGATTATAATAATAACTGATTAGTTGTTGTGTAGGTATAATAAGATTATAATAATGACTGATTAGTTGTTGTGTATTTATAATATAGATTATAATAATGACTGATTAGTTGTTGTGTATTTATAATATAGATTATAATAATGACTGATTAGTTGTTGTGTATTTATAATATAGATTATAATAATAACTGATTAGTTGTTGTTTATTTATAATATAGATTATAATAATAACTGATTAGTTGTTGTGTAGGTATAATAACATTATAATAATAACTGATTAGTTGTTGTGTAGGTATAATAAGATTATAATAATGACTGATTAGTTGTTGTGTAGGTATAATAAGATTATAATAATGACTGATTAGTTGTTGTGTATTTATAATATAGATTATAATAATCACTGATTAGTTGTTGTTTATTTATAATATAGATTATAATAATAACTGATTAGTTGTTGTGTAGGTATAATAACTGATACATAATGGCCCCGATTTCCTTGTTCACAAACTAAACTTAATTTATGTTCAATGCATCATTTTCTTTATATTTCTCTAGCGCCTCGCCCCGGCTTCGCTCGGGTGCAATGCTGATCCTAAATACCTAAAGGACAATGCCAAGTCTCCATAGTAACTTTGGCTCAATATGAATTTGTTGTATGCAGTGAATATTCTTATATTTTTTTGTGTGGTTTAATGTCAAAAGTATGTTTGTGATTTCCATTTTTAAATTGAACTTGTAAGAAAGAAGTTATTCAGACATTTTAAATTGGAGGTTATGCATTTCTACGCAAAGAAAATTAAAGAACAAATAAACTGATGAATAGTTTTATTCTTTTTTACCATAATCATTCATTATCATCATCATCAATTTCATTATCAAATTCGATTAACAATTCATCAAGAAACTGTGCAGGGGGTTCAATATTGTTTTGGTGTCGAGCCCACCCTAAATACCATAAAATGGTCATAATGTGGGAACAGCATCCCACAGTTCGTTTGCCTACCTTACAATTGCAATAATATTGACTTATTGCCTCTCTCCCATTTAAATTATTCTCAATCAAAACGTACACAAAATATTTTTTTCTTCTTATATGGCGACTTTGAATTTTCGCTCTTAAAAGCCAAGAGCTTTGAGAGAGAGACAATTGTTCTCTTAGATTATTGATTGATAACTCCCTGCACACTTCTATCTTAATCGGCAATTAAAACGAATGTGCTCACCATAATAAGATCGAGCCTGACGGAGTTGGTAGGTACCACAAGCTATCAAATTCAAATCGTGAAAATCTAGCTGGTGAAACTCAGTGACATTGCTGTTATTAACATTTATATTTGAGAACTGTGCCCTTCTATTATAATTATTTTGTATAATAAACTCACTTAAAGTATTATTTTGGAACATTTTTTGTTGGATGATTTCGAATATCTGAGCAGCATCAAACCTGTCTGTGAGCGGTGGTCGAAATCTATTAATTAGGGCAACAGCTATAGAAAAGTCAATCATGACATGTGATGAAGCTCTGTTGTTGAACTCGTGTCGGAATATTTTAAACTGTTGCTTAAAAATCCCATTCACAACTTCAATCACCCATCTGCAGATATTAACAGCCCTAGTGTAGTGTGCTGGCATTGATACAACAGAGGCTGTAGAAGGTTGATAAATACTTGGTGATATGGGGTGTTTAAGTTCCGTTGAACAGAACGGTAACTTCTTTGCCAACATGGGTGACAGATCTTATCTGTTGATCTAAGCTGTAACAAAAATAAAAATATCTTATTGCAATCAGAATTAAACATCAACCAGCAGCAACACATAAAATCATTGAAGGATATTGCTTACCTGTAGTGATGCGATCTGTTGCTATATCACGCATCTGATAGCGTATTCTCTTTCTGAACGAGACCACACAATGAATATTGTCACAAAAGGTGTGGTGGTATGAATATAACACAATAAATCTGTAACTTAACGCAAACACAGAAAAACAAACAACCGAACAGATGTGTCAATGTCAGTTTAGACACGCGTACAGGGTTGCTATTACAAGACGATTATGTTATCGATCGCAGATGGAAAATCGATTTTTTTATAATAATCTATGAAACTATTGACTGTTAAATAGGTCGAACGTATTAATTAAGAAAATATAAATAAGAAAAAAGAATATTGAGGCGGTAAATATAAGTAAAGAGTATATTTTTTATTTAAAACTATCTAAACAATAAAAAAATATTTTTACAATACAATTATCGATTACAGTAGCAGGATTTTATTTATTTAGAGTTATCGATGACAGTAACAAGATTGGCAACATTTTTGGTATTCAAATCTTGAATTCAAGAACTTAAATTAATTACTTATTAAAATGATTTTTTATTGGACACGTTTCCGTAAAGTACTAAATATGTTTTTTTAAGTTTGTAGTTTATATTTAAATTGTTGGGAGTAAGAACTTAGTGAAAACGTGAGTTTAATTTTAAAAGTTGTGGAGGCCGAAAGTTGACATTCTCCTTTATACACTACAGAAAAACTGTAAACGTCTTCGAGGAAGGTGAACGTTGTATAAAAAACAGCGGCCAGCCGCTCCTGCCGCGTACCGCGCTAAAATCGACGCCCCGCAAATTTTAAATCTGTAATATAATCGAAAATATTCATTTAAATCATATGCTGTAAAGGGCGATATAGATCTATATCAAATCAACAATGTGTTTAAGGTTTTAAATTGGATAAGGATTGTATTGGTTAGAATCGTTTCGAAAATTTTAAAAAGTATTTGTCGTAAAAAGTAAATGACAATAAAATGTTATTGTGGGATATCCATAGGAGATAGACATGTAATATAGGTACCATTGCGGACTTTTTTGTAGACCTTTTCAATGTGTGCAATATTTAGTACCTACATTATTTTGATAAATCTCTTATGGTTCAGCCAGCGTTTCACTGCAAAGGCAAACGCGGAAAAAATGTAATTATTTATGACATCACATTAGAAACCTCAAAAGTAATAGTATTTCTCCACAATTTAATGGATGTTATTGTACATATAAACTTTTCTATTTAATCACTCTGTCTATTAAAATAAATCGCATCAAAATCCGTTGCGGAATTTTAAAGATTTAATCATACAAAGGGACATAGGGAAAGAGAAAGTGACTGTATTTTATAATATGTAGTGATTAGGAAAGAATAGAACTTATCTAAATATAGTGAAACCTGGTTAAGTGGGACCTGGATAAGTGAGAAACCTTTATTATTGAGAGTTGCAATGAGTCCCGGTTCTATTTCATCAAATTACCTCTTTTAATGGGAGTTTTTGAACCTGGTTAAACGAGATTTGAATTCTAAGACTTTTTCTATATTTACCATAATAGAGACTCTGTAGCTCAATTACAGTAAGATAAGTTTTAACACGTTTTGACATGTCTGTTTGTCTATACTATTTTAGGTTCTGACCTAAAAACAAGGGAATAAAACTGTACAAAATGTCCAAACGTAAATATAAACGTTATCAGTATCTGAAAAATTAAAACTTCTACCTATCAGGACACGATTGTGGAAAGTCGCGAGATGAACTGTATAGGGAGAATAACATACCATAGTCAACCCTGTGTAGAATTGTTACTGTTTATTTATGTATTGTTTGTTTATGTATGTACCTACATTTATACCTAGCTTTAATTCATAACGCCAAAAATACGCATTATTATTAAAATTTCCACCTTTAGAAATGTAATAATGGCACATTTCGGCCTCTGTAAGCGGAGGCCTCTGTAAATGAGACAACTATAATTTTATACCTGCTTAATTGGAAAACTGGATTATTGGAAACCCTCAATAATTGATACATAGGTACCTATGTCTTGACGCCTTGAGATACCAATTAACCATGTTCCACTGTATTAGTTTAGTCGTATCAAATGAATCTTGTCAAATTATTCCCAATCGCGTCTAAGCTGTCTATGTAGTACCTACCTTCGTGTAAAAGGAAAAAGATGATTCTTAATGAAATGGAAAGGAAAAGTTGCACTGAACTTAAATTTATTCTAGTCGGTGAATAAGGACCATTGTTACGTTTTCATCAATAGAAAAGTACAAAATAATTTAATAAATTACTATGTAGGTACCTATCATCATCATCATCATCATCATCAACCTTTTATCATCCCACTGCTGGGCACAGGTCTCCTCTCATATAGAGAAGGATTGAGCGTAATCACCATGCTTGCTCAATGCGGGTTGGCCTGGAAGGTAACGATCTCCTCAGTGACCGACAGTACGGGTTTCGCCGCAATCGGTCAACTGGGGACCTACTAGTGTATGCCACTCACTTGTGGGGCGAGGCCCTCGAGAGAAATGGGGAAGCGATTGCTGTCTCCCTTGATGTCTCGAAGGCCTTCGACCGGGTATGGCACGCTGGCCTTTTGAGGAAGCTTCCAGCGTACGGCATTTCCCCTAGCCTGACTGGCTGGGTAAAAGACTTCCTGACTGAACGGTCCCTCCGAGTTGTTGTCGACGGATGCTCATCTGAGCCCATGTCGACTAATGCCGGTGTTCCTCAGGGGTCTGTTCTCTCTGCAACTCTGTTTTTGCTGCATATTAACGATCTGCTGATGCCCGGTATCTATGGGTATGCAGATGACAGCACAGTTGTGGAGAGATACCTGCCGGATGCTCGGGCTAGTAGGGAATCAATCCGGTCCGAAAGAGAGGCCATGGTAGAGCGAACGAGTGTTGCACTTCAGGCAGTCTCCGAATGGGGCAATGCCAATCTTGTAGCATTCAATGCCGCCAAAACGCAGGCGTGTCTCTTCACCGCCAAAAGGAGCCCGTTCACCTTGGCTCCTACTTTTCGGAATGTATCCTTGGAGTGTACCGACCGCCTTCAGCTTTTGGGTGTTGAGATTTCCTCGAACCTAAACTTTGGGCGGTTCATTGAGTCCAAGGCCAAGGTGGCTGCCAGAAAACTTGGTGTAATCGCAAAGGTCCGGCAGTACTTCACACCAGGGCAGCTTCTAATGTTGTACAAAGCACAGGTCCGTTCGTGTGTGGAGTACTGCAGCCACATTTGGGCTGGTGCTGCTAAGTGTCACCAGGCCACTTTGGATTCAGTGGAGAGGCGTGCGAAGAGGCTGATTGGTGACCCTGATTTAACTCGAGTTGGTCTCCAAAGCCTAGAGCACAGGCGTAGAGTAGCCAGCCTTTCGGTGTTCTATAGGATACATTCTGGGGAGTGTGCGAGGGAATTGCACGATTTAATTCCCCCATCTCCGTTCCACCATCGGACGACCCGTCGTACGGCGAGTTTCCACCCTTATGTTGTTAACACCTCAACGATCCGGACGAAGCGTTTCGCCTCGTCCTTTATACCGCGTACATCGAGGGACTGGAACAATCTGCCGGCGGCGGTGTTTCCGTCGGACTACAATTTGAGTGTCTTCAAGGCTAGAGTGAATAGGCTCTTAATAAACTAGTGCGCTTTACCATCAACGATTGCGTCACTGCTTACCATCAGGCGGGATTGCGGTCAAGCGCTGGTTTATATTATAATAAAAAAAAAAAAAAAAAAAAAAATCAGATTTATAAAGTCCAGGTTTCCTCAAGATGTTTTCCTTCACCTTCAGTCACTGTTGTCCAAGATATACTTAGAAAGTACATAGGTACCTATGCAACGATATAAACAGTAATTTCCGAAGGTAATAATTTAATGTCCACCGAGACCAACTCTGTATCGTTAGTCTAGTTTCATTTCCTATTGCTCCATATAATGAGGAAATATAAAATTGAGTTTCTTTAATAATGTATGATGCTACAGGCCGGGGACCCCAACGGATCAAAAAAGACCAACTTCCTTACATACTTTCACTCAGAAATCGCTCCTTACTGTTCATCTTCTAATACGGAACTTGTGTAAATTATCAAGATAAAATTATATAAGTACTTCTGTATGCACAACAAGTCTACAGCAATATTAGATTTTCTAGAACTAAGCAAGGCCATAAATATCTATATAAAATAACATTGCTGTACAATGATAAAAAAATACATTGTTTTAGTTTCATCATCACTATGCCAATGTAGATGTCCGAGCCACCAGAATGTGGAACGTTGTCGATGTCGCCAAATTATGCAAAAATGCGACAAAAATATATGGTTGAACATTCGTACATAACTGGTTAACTTTAAACAACGTTTATGAATAAAGGGAAACTTGAGTAAAATTTTTTGTACAAACCTGCTCTCACAATAAAATAAGATCGTTTATCATTATTTTTTTTTTTTAACATTTTATATTTAAATGAAGAATAGAAATAGTCAAATACTATTTTACGATTAATATTCTTTGAAATATCATGGGACCCGTGTTCCCTGACCTTTGGGAGGCATAATATGAGGGGCCGAAGACAACACGCAGGTCCGTTAAACGTTTTTAATGAAAGTGATTCTGGTTCGCATTGTGTAAATGCTGAGTGCACTGGATGGTGAATTGATCCCCGCATGGTGTAAGACTGGAGACGTAACATGGAGACGATTATCTGAGAATATAGAAAATCTATATCCTCTGCCTCACTGACGTATACCTAGTATAATTATTTTCAGGGCTACATCATTATATTTTTGAGACACCGCGGCGCCTAATTGTGCTGAAACACATGATACGCATAGGAATAGGTACGGACACTCTATACTGTTTAAAAGCACGACATTCACAAAAACCGCGAACGTTTCGAGTGAGTAGTCGAACACAACATGATGCACGACACCACGCCACTTAGTAGTCGAACACAACATGATGCGGGCGGTGCGCCACCTAGTAGTCGAACACAACATGATACAGGCGGTGCCCGACACCGCGCCACTTAGTAGTCGAACACAACATGATGCGGGCGGTGCTCGGCACCGCACCACTTAGTAGTCAAACACAACATGACGCACGACACCGCGTCACTTAGTAGTCGAACACAACATGATGCGGGCGGTGCGCCACCTAGTAGTCGAACACAACATGATACAGGCGGTGCCCGACACCGCGCCACTTAGTAGTCGAACACAACATGATTCGGGCGGTGCTCGGCACCGCGCCACTTAGTAGTCAAACACAACATGACGCACGACACCGCGTCACTTAGTAGTCGAACACAACATGATGCACGACACCGCGACGCTTAGTAGTCGAACACAACATGACGCAGGCGGTGCCCGACACCGCGCCACTTAGTAGTCGAACACAACATGATGCAGGCGGTGCCCGACACCGTGCCATTTAGAGATGGTTAATATAGCGCATAGCGCCATTCAATAGCACGCTATTTCCTCGTAGCCCATAGCGCACGCTAGGATTGAATGTCACCGCGTTTGAGCGCTGTGGACTACTGACGCCTATGTAAGCGCGATCTTGCTTGTAAGTGTCTGTAAATATTAGTAGGTATAAAATTCTGTTGCAAAACGAAGTAGTGACGATTAGTGTGTGCAAAGGTAACTCTATGTAAAAATGTCTAATCGCAAAGGTGGTGGTTTGGCAATTTGAAAGTTCTTTGAAAAGTCTGCAGACGGCAGCAAGACTGCTATTTGTAATTATTGTCGCCGACAGTTGTCTATCAAAACTACTTTAACCAATTTAAAGGTCACTTAAAGCAAAAATATATTAAGTATAGCGTATAATATTTCAACAGATTCTCAGTTCACTGTTTCTGAGTCAGATGATCAAAAGCTGAGTTAACATTATAGGCTACTAACGCTACATCTTCAATTAACTCTCACAGTTTTATTTACTAACGATTGGAAGCCTAAATAATTATTAAAATAGCTGCATCACCCGCGGCTGTCCTCATCTCGATCAACTCCAGTCCGTCTGCCATCACGTACCTACCTGCAATTTAATCACATAAGTACCAGTTACATTTCACATAAATGTGTTCTCATAAAAATTATATTGGTATTCTAATTAACTTTATGGTTACAACTTCGCAATATTTTTCTAACTTCATTCACAACAGCTCCATTTTTGGTGGTTACATTTCCATTAGCAAAGATTTTTATCTAAATTAATAGACGTTTATGCTCACTGTAAGAATATATCTCACAGGCCGCTCGATTATTTAGAAAATGTGAATTATGCGCATTTGCACTTTTTAGTCCGCAACCTGTCTACTGAAAATGTAACAAGGTGGTCGGCGTTCATTTAAATCTCTCTACTTTTGGACCGGGCGGCCATAATACACGGGACATTAAATCGACACGACAGAATAAATAAACATTAAAATTTAGCTTGTACAAGCCGTTCTTTGATGTTAATCATTCTGGCGATCGTGTCGACGAATATGTTCATTTACACATTTTTACACACTGGCAGAATGAACACATTCATTCTAATAGCTGTCGAACTCCTTGTAAATACTGGTTTCAGGATAACGTAGCTTTTTAATGTGTATTTCGCAGTTGTATGGTGTTGTGATGTGGTAATCACATATTATCCACAATACATTTGCAATCATTGTTTCAATGTATTGGTCAGCCATTCTAAATCAACCAAGGTTTTTTTATGTTTATTTAAAAACGTTAAAAATACAGCTCGTTAGAATTTAACAATACAGCAGTTATTAGTAGCAGGAATAAGTGGGGATAATGAACTTACTTTATGAGTGTAGGTATAGTGCGGCCAGTGGAAGAGGGACTTAATTTATTTTAGACTCAATACATCTATTTTGTTAAGTTTCTGGTACCCTATGTTTAATTTTAAAATTGTAAAAGTAAGAGCGTAACCATTTCTCGTCGGCTCTGCTCCTTGAGATTAAATGTGGGTCCAGTATCCAGGTAGCAGGCAGTCAGCCCCGACACAACTCTGCTGTCGAACTTAATATTTGTTTGGTGTCTACATATTCACAAAACTACGTGCTTGAGAAGAAGGCGAAGGTCGGCCTAGAACCCAGTATCTAGCCTATTACACATCTGTGTTCGAAATGATAATAAAAGAAGGGAATTGTAATAATGTTCACTCGCTATGTCCACCGGAGCAAAAGTCCAACTCCACGTTACGCGGCACTTGATAAAATGCCTTTCCCGGTATTTTATATTACGAAACGCTTGGAGAACACATTGTGAAACCAGGTGATTCGCTAAATGTCCACTTCAAACTTTCACCACAGGGAAAGGGCTTTTATCGTTCCTACAAATATCTATCGCGATTCCATATCGGCATGGAAAATTTTTAATCTCGTCGACCTTGTAGCCTGTAGCGAATTTATCAATGAGAAGATCTGAATAGGATCAGACTGAAGTGTCAATCAGAATTTTGCTTTATCTACTCTCTCTGTAAGTTTACCTAGATTTGTTTGTTTTATTGTTTACTTGATATACAACCCATATTACAGAAGAACGAGCAATGAAATAATAATTGTGTTTTAAAGTTACATAAATAAAGCACGCACTCTTGCACTATATCTAATTAAAAGGAAGACATTTTTATAAAATAATAATTCGAAAGCACATTTTGCACTGCACTGCATACTGCTACATGCAATATTAAATTGGTTCACAAATTAACAAGTAGTAGGTTAATGTCCCCGACTTCGGTAAAGACATGGTGATGTGGTGTTTGTAGAGAGTGCGTTTGCGCACGCTATATGATGGTGGTTCAGTGAATCTGTGTGATCTGTCCGTACTTATTTATTATTTTTATTATTTCATAATATGTAAGTAGTACATATTATGAAATAATAATAATAATAAATATATACCGACAAATCACACAGATTGAGCTAGCCCCCAAACAAGTTCGAGACTTGTGTTATGGGATACTAACTCAACGATACTAAATTTATAATAGATACATATATAGATAAACATCCAAGACTCAGGCCAATCAGGAAAATGTCGTTTGCCCTCATGACCTGGCCGGGGATCGAACCCGGGGCCTCCACGTCGCAGGCAGGCGTGTTGACCGCTGCGCCACGGAGGACGAAATTACATAGTTACCATTTTCGTATTTCTGACGGACAGAAGGATCCAACTGATAGGATCTAAAATACTAGATGTAAGGTACAGGTACACGGGCACATCAATCTACTGCCATCTGGCTAATTTCTTTAAGAGTTATTTAACGTGGGAATCGAAACCACGCTACGCAGTATAGCAGTCAATAGCACTGCGTCAATCCGACCGTCTACTTAGTTTACTAGTGTGTCTCGCAGAGGAACAGACGCAAAGACAAGACTAAGTAAATGGTAAAGAATCAACAATTCCACGTCTCAAGTGGACGTCGGCTCTCTAGTTTGTCCATCGGAGACGAAACGATATTCGCAAAACCTTCGCCCTCTTCTAGTATATTCACACAAGGGACACGAGCGCGTGTACTTAACGCGGTTACATAAACTTATTTAAACAAAATATCCTCGTGCCCGGGTTACATAAACTATTAATAGTAATTATTAATGTACTCTCATATATGTGTATCTGTGTCATGTGTGTGTAGATGCCTTGTGTGAGTATACACAAACATATTATACCGTCAATTTTGTATTCTGCTTGTCCAAAGATACAAGTTAAGGAACTGGTTTTAAAAAGTGGTTTTCATACAAAATAGGACGTTGAACTTTTTGTTCCAATCACATTATGTAATCGACAACAAGGTATTAATTTGTTTTCTCTCCATTACTGGGTCATAATCATAACAAAATAAACTTCACACATTAAGAAGTCGTTAATGTCCTAAACTTTATTTTTATTTTCATATTTACTTAATCTATTTGTACTTATCTCAAAAACACGATCGTTAAATTCACGTATCTACAATGTAACTAAGTAACGAATGCATACATTTTGTTAATATTATTTAACGTACAGACGATTGGACAAGTTAGGGTTAGTTATGAAAATGAGTATTTTTTCTCCAGAAGGTGATTTAAAGCTTACTTGTTTATTAGGTTTTAAAATTATGATTGTCATATTTTACCAAATATGAAAAGCAAAATGAGGAAAATGTGCAGGAAAGCGAACCCCGGGCTCCAACACGAAAGCCGCGGGTGCAACCGGGATAAACGCTGAGATGATGATGATGACGATGAATTGCTCATACCCAATACATATAACAAGGAAATACACGCATATCTCGAATTCTCACTGCTGCTTAAATATTTGATTATAGATAATATTAGTTTTAAAGCCATGTATATCCGCTTGTGTAATGAGGCTGAAGGCAGTAACATATTGATTTGAATAGAGCCGACAATTGCACAAAGGTGTCGGCGGCGGAATGGCCACTAATCGTAACAAATAGTAGTTTATATTCGAGGACTCGACGTATCGAACAGATTGTGATAAAGTAATCCGCGCGAATGTGCCACACTCGTGTGATTGCGACACTGCGCGTACGACGTCGTCGCCACAGCGTTGCGTATCGACTAGTCTCTTATTAAAATGACTAACTCCGCCCCGCGGCAATGCCCACCCGCAGTTTTTTGCTCTGGTTGTGTTTCATGTAATGACTGCATATCCGGGAGTTAATTCATTCTATCCACATACCTACATAACATTGCGGCTATTTTCCTCGAAGGCTAGGCTGCCTCACCCTTCGGGTAAAGCGGCTGTGCGGTGCTGGCACTTCTCTGACTATCTTAGGCAGTGGAGTGCGTACAGTACAAAACATATCTCCAGTTAGTTATGTTACAGTCTCAATAGTGGGTGAGCCTATTGTCGTGATATTACCCAGTTAGGACACAAATGTACACTGCCAGCTGCTACCGAAAAACTCCTGCCTGAAAAACCCTTTGGCAACTAACCTATGAACTTCATGATCAGCAGTAGCGGGATGACTGCTTCACCGACGAGGCAAATATTAGTCGAAAACAGTGGACCCAAAATAATCACGCAGAAAAAAAAATAAAAGAATTTAAGAAAGTCGTCCCTGAACAGCACGCCTACGTACTCGTAAGCTATTGTTCTAACAAGCTTTCATTAAATTCCACCGCCACCGTTGCTCTGATTGGTACGTAGATACCATCTGTTTCTATAATTTCACTACAACATCTGCATACTAAAGGTTACTAGATACATTTAAATCTCGCTCTTTGTGAGGTTTTAGTATTTAATTACCATTACTTAAATTTTAACGTATTCGTTAATCGAATCTACTTAATAATCCATTAAACATTCATACAATGGGCGTTATCAAAGAAGACGCTACATATTCCAGTTGAAAGAAATTATCCTTTACATTTAAGTGCTTTAATATTCGAGCTGGGAGGGTATCTTCTCAATTGACATTTATCAGAAATCGATAAACAAAGGGCAGCAGCATTTCATTACAAAAACCCTCTATACCAATATTGATACAAAAATAAATAGACTTTTGAAACCGGTAAAAAGGCATCTTTAAATACGTTAGCATTAAATGTTAATTAAGTATTCAGAATGCAACATCGATGTATACAGTATGTTAAGAAAACTCTGCCCGACCCGTGAAGGTGTTGTTAGGTATCGATAACTGATTCTACTAATGGATACAAAACCGGGCTAAACTTAAAAAAAATCCCCCTAAAAAATAAACATTATTTCGCAAAAAAGAGGTAACTTAATAAATGTGCGTTAAGCACCCTTCCGCGGGCGGCGGGTGGCAGGGCACGCGGCACATGGTCTCATCGCTATTCGCTCATAATAATACCGGTGTTGTCACTTTTTTTAAAAATTACCAAATTTCGGTGAAGTTGGAATTAATTCGTGGGAAAAAAAGATTATTTCAAAATTCATTTGTATTGGTACTATGATGATTACGTAAAATTTTATATTATATTTGGTCATGTGTTTACCTAACCTTTATTATCCTTATGGGTCGGACAGGGTGTTCTTAACATTCTGTATATTATAATCTATAGAATCGATTCAGGCTAATCGAATGATGCAGGATAGATCAAAACTTAACGAGCGGTGCATATTTGACTTCGGAGCGTCTGATCTAAATAAAGGTCAGCGTCAAGATTCTACGAGGCAATCTTAAGTTAAGATTGGTTTAACATCATAGGTATTAAACGTAGGGATCTTACTACGAGTATTTATAGCTATAAACACGCGACCTGGATATTTACAAATTAAAACAAAACCTGTGCAGTCGGACCAGAAAAAGTTATAAAAAACCCCTCTCTTTGACTCCCGAAATTAAAGATATTTTTCACTTTGCAGTATTTCTTTTTCAAGTGAATTGTGTTATTTTTGTTAAGTCCAAAGTGGAATCAGCTAGTTTATAATAATTATGTTTTAGTGCATACAAAACATTTATTAATGTACATACATACCTACATAGATAATAGCTTAATAACATAATTGGACTTAAACAATAGTTGGTTATCGGATAACGCTGACACTGAGGCTAACGCTTGGAAAGTTTTGCAACCTTTTAAAGTCATTAAAAGCAATTTTAAATGCAACGAAGATAGAGCTTTTGCGATTCCATGAGTATATCTAAAGTTATTTACGCTAGTTAGCTATAATAACGCTATACGTAAATATAATTTGATCGTATACTTATTTACTGCTCAGCGCGCAGATTACCAATTGAGGGCTTAATTATATCGTGATAATAATTTGTTATTGAATCTACTTTAATGCTTTTTACGAGCAACCACTTAGGTGTAGGTAAGGTATTTTATAAAATTCCTTACCTACACCTAAGTGGTTGCGGTTGTGGTTGGAACTATATATAGTTCCCCGATAATATCAATCAAAGAAATATAATTATGCAGGAAATAAAACTCCACGTGTGACTTACAACACATATGCAATTTGTCGCAGCTAATAGGAATAATTAGCCGTTTAGTTAACCACCTAGCCTTTTAACCCTAACTCTAAATGGCGGACGTTCGACTAACGGCCTGAATAATATTTAAAAAATATGGTTTAGGTAGAAACTGTAACCAATCACGTGTGCGGTGAGAGACGAAGTGATGCGAGCACTAGATCAGGCAGTTCACTGAACGGTTGATTCAACCAACTGTCTCCGACTTAAATACCATAAATAAGGAATTACAATTTTTTTATTGCTGATTACAATATAATAATAATGATTTAAATTTATATTCAGTATTGATATCAAAGCATGTATCAAGTTCCTTGTATATGAACTGTTTCGATATCAATTCCGTGTAGTAACAGCACCGAAGCATGAAGCCACATTGTCAAACTACTTTTATTTATATTAACAATCAAGTATATATTTCAGCATTTTTGTAAGAATGGCAAAATACTTGCGCACAATTTACACATTACTGGTTCATTTTACATCATTCCTAGTGGAACCCACAAACGGTACGGACTCGTGGATACCAGAAGCGAACTCAACCGACCAAGAAACACGAGTGAACAAAGTATTGGCCCAGAAGCACCGTATACTACCGCAGGCCTAGTTACGTGTGTTAAGCCATCTCTCTTATGAAATACTTATAAATCCGTCATTGACACATATGATTTCACAGTAGACAAACCGGTATACTGAGACAGCTTCCAGTTTCCCGCTTGTCTTAGCGTCCATCGTGACACTCGGTTCGATGACATCAGTAGTAGCTTAAACATAAACAGTGGGCTTTAGATAATAGTATTCAGTTTCACACGTTTCTTAAATCAATATTCGATACACTAACAGCAAAGATAAACAACTCAGAACAACAACACTTTGTGATTGCTCCGCGTTGTCTACATAGTAAACGATACGGTACACGGAGATTACGGTCGGACTTGTACAGGAACTTGGAAATTAGGTACATAAATGTATTTCAGAAGGATCTATTTCATGGGACGAGAACTCTATACTTTGAGCCTTTCACATGGTCGATACTTCGATCTTTATACTTTAAACTACCATTCGAAGAAAGTGTCTATGTATACCTATGCTGAGATGTCGCCAGTGACTATGGGCCTCCAAGTAACTAGAACCAAATAACAACTACCTACATAATACATGTATTTGAAAGATGTATGATCTAGTATTGTGTAGTGTTATGATAACGAGTAGCAGCCAGGTGGCTGAGACCTTGTCGAGTTTGATAAACGGCCCGTAAACACCGTGCACCGCTCGCTGGCGACCTCAGAGCGAGTTCCGCTCAGCTCCACCCAGCACACTTCTTATAAGTACTTACACGGTAATCAACAGTGTCAATACACACTAACACTGAGTGTCTCATGTTTGTGCATAATTATGTTTTACTTTCGACATTACGAATGCCTGAGGAGGCTCTCTACACGTACGACTAGGCACAACCAGGCGGCAACATTTAAAAAATGTAAATAGATATAGGTTCGAGCTCCTCAAATTATGCCGAAGGCATATCCCGAACATGCAAAGGCATGTGCTGAACGGAAGTCGAATATGTGTAGTAACCGCGTCGGGCCGGTTTTTATTCAACAGATATTGCTTAATTCAATAAAATTACTCTAACTTTGACTCTCATTTTCTAATTTTGTTAAATAGCCTATTGTACAAAATAAGGTTCTTGTTGTTCGTCAATATCATACCTAGAGATGTTGGTCAACTATAAACACAACACACACATCACCTTCCAAGTCACAGGTATAAACCTAGTTTGGGAGTCAACCAACTTTTAAGATTTTATTTCTGTATGTTGTAAGTACCATGGCTGCAACTATTTTGATTTTATAAATAATTATTGATGAACAATTGCCAGGTTTTTGGGATTTTCACACAATGGTTCCATGTTAATATGCGTCTCTTTTCCATATGTTTTACTATTAACAACAGTGGGAACAATTACGCATCTCACGGTCCATCAATTATCACGAATCGGGTTATAGTGCCGATGCAGATATCGAACGACAATGCTCACTAGAAAAAAATTCTACTAAACCGTTTTACTACATAACTGTTAGTAAGTATAGAGTAGCTTGCCTTCAATGGTACTATGGTTCAGTGGTACGGTCCCATTTAACCAGTTGTAGGTTGTGGGTTTTAATGCTATGCACTTTAATTACATCACTACCTACACTACTACAGCTCTCAAAACAGTAACGGACAACATGTGAAAACAGTGAAAAAAGAACGTTGAAAACCTCGAAGACACATAACATACGTGTAGGTATGTTCTTTTTTCTGATCCACTCTGACCCCTGTAGTGGGTAACAGACCATGTGTTGGATTACATTCCTTCCCACAGAGAGCAGGCGAGTCTGTGAATCGCTAGAGTTAGTGACTTATTGTGACTCGAGCGACACGTATCATCAACAGAAGAAACTGCAGTCGCCGACATAAGTCGACAAGCTGCCGTCAACAACATGTCGCTTGCTATGCTCCAATACACCGTGTGTCCCCGTGTGCACACTAAATCTACAGCCTCAAGGACTCGACGTTACCTCGACCATCCGGTCCTTATAAAAAGAAATACCCGAAACAAAAAACTTAATGTATACGTTTATATATCCATAATCGTTCATACTTACCTAGTTATTTGTCTTCCTGCGCGGATTATATGTTATGTTTATGGTAGATCATTAATTAGGGCCAGACTAGTTCAAGTATTAGTGCGTATAATATTATGCGGTAAGCGAACTAAAACCACATATTTGCTGTAACTTTATACTAACTTGATTTATACTAACACGTTATCGATCAAAACTGATTGCTTTATATCTACATACATATATTTATAAAATTAGCCTGCTCCAAAACGTTAAATTTGCCATAATGTAAATCATTACTAGTGTTAATGTCTTATCCAATTACCTCCCAAGAGGTACCTATACTTAATAAAAAGTAATAAATTATCTGATGATTTTGTGGCACTTTAATTATCAGTCATCAATGAGGTTAAGTGTATAATTATGTACTTAATTAATGATAAGTACTAAAATATTTAAAATTGAAACTTTAATAACGATTCCTTTTATAAGAAGGATACTGGACCTGGAACCTAGACATACACTTAATGCTAAAATGCTAATGTTTGCACAATTCTTCATATTGAACTATAACATAAAGAGTTTTGTTACGTTTTCGACGTAAGTATTTTGTACTGAAAAATGTCCCATATTCCTACAGTGTGGCAAACGTCGATGTGCCAACTGTAACCATAACATCCAGCACATGTTTCTAAGGAAGTAAAGTATATTCCAGATGTATCAAATTGTTTTTATTTCAAGTTAAACAAATATGAACTTTATTGCGATGTTTATTAAGTTGATTTGAGAATGATCAGCACACTCTAAAACATTACAAAAATGTTTCGTAAACTGAACTTTATTATGTAAGAGTTAAAAATATTTTGCCTTAAACTTATATTTTTTTACATGTTTTGAAAATAAGTCACGATAATTTTGTCATTAATGTGTTAAGTTTTTTCGATTTTTCTTTTACTATGGCATATAACTAACCGTTAACTCTTTATTTTATTACTATTTAAAAAAACAGCTTTTCATTTGATTTTTCAGCATGAAAGATCAATAATTACGTATGTGCCTAGAAGATCAAAATGTTTAGAATAACGTTTTTTTTTTTTAATAACTGACTAAACATTATCTAGGTAACCTGAATTTTTACTAAGTACATTATAGTCTTATTTTTTGTATGGTATTTGTTTTTTTATTTATCTATATGGTATTATTTATTTATCTATTTGTTTTTTTATTTATTTATCTATATAACTAAGTACGTCAACCTTCTTTCAAAACAACTATAGTTTTCCGCATCAAAATAAGTAGACACCGGTATAATATCATTTTTTGTAAATAAAATCACTTTTGTTAAATTTCGCGAAATTATTTATTTGACTCTGTATAAATCTGTCTTGAGCTTTCGCAGTTTTTCAATATCATCGCCAGATTTTTTATGAACATTGAGAAATTACCGTGATATTAAGCACGCATTGCATTTGCAATGCTTTTAATGTCGGAGCAGAGGTTAGAGGCTGGTGTTTCAAGATCTTACGTCAGAGTTGCAACCAAATGTGGTTTTATAAAAAGCGGCCCAATTAATTGAGGAGACAGTGCAGCGCAGTGCGCGCGATGATATCAACCCGAGCACTGCGGGGCTCACTGCCAGCCTCCCCGTTATAATCCTGTGCCTCACGAAGTTTCGTTAACTTTTTGTTTACAATTCGTGATTAAGTCAGCTGGCCTGCAATACCCAAACTGTTACGTGACACGATACGACCAACCACGACCTTTTTCACTTAGGTAAGCCTAGTTCACACGAATAATTTGGTGTTATTGCTTTGTGAATTTAACATACATAATATACATTATTATGCACCAGAAAAATAAGTATGAAGGCGAATAATAAAAAGAATTTCGTAAATTTCCTTATTCTTCAAATTTGGCGTTTTATAATTTTATAAGCATCATAAGCGGTACAATTACATAAAACAGCATTTTTCTCAAAACTCCAATGCGCATGTACCTACAATTAGCTCTAAAGAAAGAGCGAAATGTTATAAAACGTCGAAGCTTGCGTAACTGAGTCAGGAATGCACTATACCGATAATTGTTAAATTATCAATGATTTAAGTCTCTTTGAGCGGTGACTATCTATCACTGAGTCACGTAGTAAGTAGTAAAACTAAGGCGGTTGCCGGCTCGCCCTGTGCGACGGCTGTCAATAAATAACCCGTCCAACAAGAGTACGTAATATATGGCAAAAGACAAATACTCGTTCATTATACAAGTGGCATGCACTAGTGCGTCGGTTGATCATTATCATATCACACGAATCGAAACGCGGTTAGCAGCGCTTACACTTATATACCAAGTACCTACACCACAACCACTTTGTGATATGCGTTGGCAAGAATTTCACATAAGTAAGGCGTCACGGTAGTGTCACGGTGACGTCACTGTATCCCGCAACATTACAATTTTCTGCAGATCAGTATATACAGCGTGTTAAGAAAACCCTGTCCGACCCGTGAAGGTGTTGTTAGGTATCGATAACTGATTCTACTAATGCATACAAAACCGGGCTAAACTAAAAAAAATCCCCCTAAAAAAAATAAATATTTTTTCGCAAAAAGAGGTAACATAATAAATGTGCGTTGAGCACCCTTCCTCGGGCGGCGGGCAGCAGGGCACGCGGCACGTGGTCGCGTCGCTATTCGCTCATAATAATACCGGTGTTGTCACTTTTTTAAAAATTACAAAATTCATTTGTATTGGTACTATGATGATTACGTAAAATTTTATATTATATTTGGTCATGTGTTTACCTAACCTTTATTATCCTTATGGGTCGGACAGGGTTTTTCTTAACATACTGTATATTGAAATAAATATGATTCGCGCTCATAACAAATATTTATTTATATCATCTAACTTGTTGTTCCTATTGCTGATTCTAATGATTAGAAATATATAAAGCCATGCTTGTTACGGACGTGATTCATATTTGAGTCAACGTACAACCTCACACTGCCCTACAAATTTTAAAACAAATAAAGGTTTTTTTTTTTAAATACTTTTACGACGACAAATCGGTGCAGTTTTAAATCGCATGTTGTTTTTTTGTATTAGCACAGTAACAACATTGTACAATGTTACGACATACTTGGTGCATTACGTGTAGATCTAGGAAGCATTGCTAATTAATGTGCAATCAGTATTATCTATAAATACAGCAGAATTAAGCTTTCTTCGCATGTTATCTGAAGAAACCCCATACAGTTACATGTGCTGGCTTGCATACATTATGTAGGTGTGTTGCAATCTAGCCTTAGCCCCTTAGAAATAGTGAGTTAGTTCAGCAGCTCATCGGCTATCTGCACACAACACAGTACTTAAACGTCATCAACGTTTTGTTACAGCACCCTAATCAGCGTTTAACTAATCAACGACAAATGCAGCGGTGATTAAAGTCAGTTTCACTTTTCTGTGACTCAAAAGTTAAATGAAATGGTTTCCGATTTCCATAGCTATTACATGATTAGGTTGTTGGTGCCATTAGAGAGTTAGTTACTTCACCTATGTGGAAGAAAATTAACTTGTAGCTATAAAATACATTATTTGCTCCCCGAACCGCTCTCTATGTTGTCAGGTGAGAAAAAATTAAGACGAATGGCGGGGAAAATTGATTATATTATTTTTTAATGAGACTGTCTCCTGAAAGATGCGTTTATTTATTTTTTTATTTTTTTATAAACTGGTGCTTGACTGCAATCCCACCTGATGGTAAGCAGTGATGCAATCGTTGATGGTAAAGCGCGCTAGTTTATTAAGAGCCTATTCACTCAGAAAAACTGAGCGAATAGGAAGGAAGACGGTAGTTGAGCGAGGTGATGCAATGTTAAACCTAACAACACGAGCCAATGATACTGCGCCAGAGGGAGATTGATCTGAAGACCCTCCACGACCAAACTCCCAACACAACAATATTTGGCGAATCGTACCCGGCACACATCGCAACACAACTTTCATGTGCCAGCCTCCACGCTGTTATCTATCCAGGTTGCACTCTATACCAGACGACTACAATAGAGTGCGCCTGTTTCGCAACACAATAATAGCTTAATTAATCCTTAGGTGGAACAAGTTAATTCCTTCCTATCTTAAGTGGAACAAGTTAATTAATTGTCTTGACACATCGTAACACTTTTAAAGGAAACAAAGCAACCTTTTGCATCTAACTTTATAACTTGTAGTGTATAATTATTACGATTTATCGTATGTCACAAAAATATTATAATGACTTCAGTTGGTATGGTCAGCTGTGGAGATTAGGAACCAGAGTCGTCGAATAAAGAACCAGAGTCGTTTTTAAATGAAATTTAATGTAAATAATGGAAAACAAACAGTTCATTTATTTAATTAAATTTTATTCCGTAATATCATTTGGGTACTTACTTAAAGTTCAACGACATCCGAAGACCCTGGTTACCTACTTATGTCTTTTGGCGACTGTAACTTGACATCCACAAAAGCAATTTTGTACCTAAATATACTTTATGTATTAGTTCATTGTGTAAGAACACTATTATTATATATGTCGGAGACAGCGACGGCAGAGCGGTAGGGTCGACAGCATCTTGGTGTGGTGGTACAGGTTCCATTTCGTAGGTGAGTTTTGAATTGAAGCACGACGTGTAGATATACCCTCCAATCTTCATAATAACAATTTGAATAGGCAAACCGACAGTTTCGGTTCGGAGAAGTGCCTTAGTCCGCGTCTCGATGCAAAGTGACCGTTTGACGAACCTCACTTTCCAAAGCGACTCTGTCCATGTGCCGCCATCACCAAATAACGTCACAAGCGTTTGCCCCTCTACTACGTAAATCAAATCAGCAACTTGTATTAAAATTATATCGACGATCTCCGACATATAAATAAAATTTATATTAAAAAAAAGTTAACAGTAAAACATTCTTTTAAAAAATGGTAAATATTATTTTAATGTCTTTGGCCATTATGAATTATTACATTTACAGTCCGGTCGCCGATAGATTGCTTTCCTGCTGACACTTGTCTTAGCTTTGCTAATAAAGACCAAATTCGCAAAACACGTACGTCTATTCGCATTTTCTTGACGGCCGCACTATTTTCATAATTGCCTGTGTACCCAATATTGTAATATTTGTTTCCTCGTAACAATTTGTAAGGTTTGGTTCAAAATATAAACATCTCAATCGAACAGCCTTAATTGCATGCTGTCAAAATAACTATTGTATTGTAATTGTTAGAATTACTGAAGTAACCTTGACGTCAGTCACACTGAAAACAGAATACGATAAGATCATAATAGAATAACAGCTTTTAACGTTACCAAACTAAAAGATCAATAATTAAGTGTGAAGGTTACCTAGTAGTGCTATTTCTATAGATTAGCCTGCCTGATGTAAATACTGAATGGGACACGTTGATCCGCGGTGATGATACATACCAACATCCATCCAAGTTAAGAAAAATATGTCAAGCACTTGTGCCATTCTGTAACCTGCACCCTAATAGGGTATTTGACTAAAAAAACTAATTATTTAATATATTAACTATCAATTAAAAAAATACTAGACACGTATTTTTTCTTTTTTCATATAAATAAAAAATGAAGACGACACAGCGAGTTGAAAACTCATGTGACGACACTGCACGCTACACTTTTTAGCGACCAGTGACGACACCAACCACAACTCCTGATTTTTGATGCCTTCTATGTTCTATGTTACTGGTTTGGTTTCCGTACTCAGTCCCTTTTGATGCCTTTTATATTTGTCAGTTTTATAGTTGTCCAATATTTTTCTACAATCTGAATGACGGATTAAATAGAATCTTTTTTTTTATCCAGGAGACATCCTTGCGCAATAGACTAATTAGTATCAGTTGGACTCATTTTGCAGCTTATTGCTAGTCTATTACTCCATGTGTTCGAAAATGTGTCAGCTCAACAACGTAAATAGTGCAATGAATGTTGTTCAACTGTCAAAATGAAACCTCCTCCGCTACTGATAGTATACGCGATTACCCTACAGCTCACAAACACTTAGGTGAAGTGAGCGTGGAGTCACCTGTCATCCCAACTAATAATTTATTAGGGATTCACACTATACTGGATCTTACCAAGGGGTGACTTTTTTAAATTGGGTTGTGGAGGTCAGATAGATATTCGCTCCGTGTAAAAATGTGGTATTTAAGTACATTCCGATAGACTGCAACCCGACCCCACCATAGTTGCGGAAAAGGCTAAGCAGTTCACGATGATGATGACAATGATGACAATTAAAAATGTTTTCGAGCTCGTTGTCAGTTCACACAGACAGGATCCTCGACTTTGGAAATTCTTAAGCATTTTTAAACCTGATTCCTTCGTAGTAATTGAAATAGTTCGTTACAAAAACGTCTAAATTCATGATCGGTTATTTTTTTTCTTTTCCCTTCCATTGTGTTGGACAGTATTTCGCGAGCCGACCGACCGCCACTGCCGTAACAGCTAAGTGCACATTTTTTGTGAAACGACTTTACAAAATGGTTTATTTTATTTCACAATTATTTTTAAGAAAAATAATTAAGTAGGTATATTAGGTTTATAATGAGTTTTTTTTTTATATAAATCGACCACTACGTGCGTATCAAAATATGATTACTTAAGAAGTTTTTCATGAGGCTGCTGACGGGTGCTATATGGATCTCTATGGCAACTTGTTGACAGACACGTTTTTTCCACAGCGTAGTCTATGAGCCGTGCCGTAGGTATACTACCCATGCTGTGTACAAAGGGATCATCAGATAGTACGTGTGTTTTAAGTGTACATTGCTCAACTCTAGTCCTAGAGAAATACAGATACGATTTGAACGGTGCAGTGTGCAACCAAAGGACTTATCTTTGAGATTGTATGATGTGCAAGAACCCTACGATGCCGTGTTAAAAACATATCTAATAGTAAACCATTGTGAAAAAGGGATAACGCTATTAAACCTGTAGGTCTTTGTCTGAGATTAGAACCACGATGGTTATAAAAAGTCATATAAACCTCTCAAAAAGAAGCAGATGTTCGGTAATTAGTTAGTGCAATGTAAATACAAGTTCTAACGTAAACGGTATATACCATTGCCGGCACACGTTATAATAATATTTTATTATCTGGATTATATTCAGCCTTTATATCATCCTGATCATAAAACGTTTTATGAACTAACCAGCACGGTCATTATGTAACACACTATCAGTAGCAATGGGTTTTATTTTGACAGTTGTACAACATACATTGAGTTATTTATGTTGCTGAGCCAACACATTTTGCGAACATATTTAGCAATGGATTAGCAATTGGTTTCAAAATGATTCCAATTGATAGTAATAGTGTGTTACGTAATTAGGGTGAAGATCTAAGCCACTAATGAAAACAGATGCTTTGTGAGATTTTGTAAACTAGTGTTGTGAGAGCACACGAAAAAATAAAATAAATTATCATTTGTGTGTATTTAGTTCTTTGATTATATTTTTTTTATTAAATGAAAGTTTTTCCGAATATACTAAAGCCAGCCTTGTTCGACTTGGTACAAGTGGCATGTGCGGTTTGTATTTCCCCTTATTGTGTATTACATTTTCAACATAGAGAATACACCAATTAAGTGGAATGATTTCGTGAAAAGGTATCGACGTGATATTATGATATTTAATCAGACTGGAATTGTTTTAATGAAACTACCACCTAATAAAACACTTTGTTTGTTTCAGGTACCTACATTACATTGGTAGAGAAAGACCTGCTGACCCCTCAGACGGGTAGATTCAGGTTGGTGATGATGCGAAATTCGTTCGTATTGTAATTGTTACTGAATAAAATGGAATTATAACTGTCAAAGTAACATCTAAAAATGTACTAATCAGTAGGGACCAAGGAACTGCACAGATTAGTCAGATCAGACAGTTCATAATATAGTCTGTAGACATTAAAGACAAAAAAAGTATCCCGTAAAATATGATTGCCAGATTACACCTAGATATCTAAAATATATATTGATAGAGTAGAGAAGTTCTGTTTTTATTCATATGCACCGGATAAAATGGTGAAGGAAAACATCTCGTGCAAACCTGTTGTTCTAGAACCCAAAAGTTGAAGATATGTGATGCTTATAAACCAATCCACTCTGGGCTCTCGAACGGGGTTGATCCCGACTACCTCTCACTGAGCTGGTGTGTTAGCAGTGAAAACAATATGGGCTGATTATAGTTACAATCGCCTCAGAAACTTGTATGTAGACAATTACATGTTTTGTTGTCGATATGCGTTATGTCAGGTCAGATTTCCATATTTTTTTAGGCTGACTATACATCATACAACGAAAAGGTACACCGACTGGTTTTTACTTATAACTAGTTAACAAATTCAACATCAAACGTAATAGTAAAGTCTAATTCAGTTGCAATAAATAGCAAAGTTGTATAATTTTGCTATGTTTAACTTTAACTTAAGTGACGTCATATTTTGGTTATTTAAAACGTTCGATGTGTCTTTAAACTTATTGGTTACTCTAAATTAATCAACAGTTAATAAAATGAACTCAATAGATAAATCATTAATACAGTTTATAACTTGTGATACTTATATAATATACCTTGAAAATGCTAGTGGTCCTTGTGCGCGTCTCGTGCCTCGTGCGGCTGATTTTATTTTATTTATGATGCTGTAACTCTTAAGTATAGTTATGAGTTGGAGTAGTTATACGTTCATAACTCTCAATCGAACAGGCGAGCCAAATTTGTCGTGGTACCTAGATGAGATGTCATTCGTGGATCTTTATCAGACATCAGATGCCTGAAACTCTAATAACAAAATATTAGCCAGTCACTGGCTGCGAGGTTAGACACGCTGTCGCTTCATGTAATTCATGGCAATTCAATTGCATTCGGTTGTGCAGAAAGACGACACAGTTAGGACTTGGGAGGAAGATGATTATGAAAAGGAACTCTCACAAAATGGTATCAGCGCGCTCGCTGTTTATGAAAAACACAGTAAAGTAAAAGCTATTGATTCTAAGTATTTTGTAAAATCTTATATTCATTAATTTATTAACGAACAAACCACAGTTATAAACTACAAATATGAAATGCACTCAAAATTTCATTTTTGCAAATTTTTTTTTGTAAAATGGGTAGCTTTAAGCAATAAGAATAAACAATACAATGTATACGAATTGAACTCACGGCTAAATATAAAGTGTTATCATCTGTTTGAGGGTTACAGCATATTGTTTCTCGTTACTTGTTATTACCAGCCCTTTGTTTCACGGTGAGCAAATTATCTTCCATTTACGTTAGAGTCTGATGCAGCGCCGGCGGATGTAATAAATACGCAGCTATATTATTTAAATTGATGGACTTTAATGAGTTCATAGAGTAGCATGATAGAGCCAGCAGATATCTATAAAAGTTATAATATACACCAGTAGGTAGTCTTGAACCTATTAGAACCTACTATTGTTTATAAGGATAAGGTTATGTTAAACGAACCAAAAAAGTTCGTTTAAATAGAATTAGAACTTTATCTTCCCATTTACAACTTGTAGGTAGTTTTGAGGTCGAGCGACACTAAATATAATAATTATAATTCATACATATTAGCGTAGACATTATTACAGTCAGTTATGAACTAAGAAAAGAAGTCTCATAAGAAGATGCTCCACGGGACCACGGCCAAAATGTAGTATCGGAAGTACCTACGTACAGAAACTTGTACAGTATCCATGTATATTTTCCACATTTAGTCTTAATTACTCGTATATTTAGGTACCTATATTTGAGAATTAAAGTACACACCGAATACAGCCACACTTCATAGTTGCGATATTTTTTTTTTTCTTTGAATATACGAAAGTTCATGTTTCTAATGATTTTTGTACATAGGTATATATTTTAACTATTCTATTCACATTTAAAAGGAATACGTATGATTAAAAGTAAATACAACACGTGTGTATGTTCTCGTCACTTACTGACGTAAACGTAAACGCGGGATCACGCGTTTACCGAAAAACTAGCGGTTTTAAAAAATACACTCAAGTGCATCAACCAAGGCCCGGTGTTATTGTGAAATAGTCAGCTTTGATGTAAAAATAATAGAGCACGTACTTACCGACCGTAATAACGGACGTGTCTCTGGTTATTACAAAATATCTATTAAATACCAAAGCAAAATATGGCACGGTGTCGAAAATTATAAACACAATACACTACTAATTTAATTATGTTAAATGTTGCCAATTGATCTACATTAATAAAAGTCTAGATATTGAAATTGATACTAAAAGAAACCTTACAAAACACAATTTATTTTGGGTGACATGTTACATAATTTGTGTTACTGAACTTTATTTACTATGCTGGGCTTAATGTATGTATAATATACAAGTGTACAAGTAATAATTAGTCATAATTAAATGCACGACTCGAATTGTAAAGATGTTCCTTTGTGTCGAGCCCGGCCTTAACCAAGATTTCGTCATCATCAACAACCTTTTTATTGTCCCACTGCTGGGCACAGGTCTCCTCTCATACCAGGTTACCTCAAGATGTTTTCCTTCACCTTCAGTCATTGGTGTCCATGATATAGTTAGAAAGTACATATAACTTTCCTATACAGGTGAACTACTGAATTAATAAAATTGATAAATACATTCAAATATTAATAAAATATACTATAGTAGCAGTACTAATTTTGTTAAGTAGGTACGTAATGAAATAAAGGCGATAATAGTCACAACAATATGACTACAAGCCTCTAAAGTACGCCTTCTTCCTACTTTCCTTGACGGAGACCCAGATTAGAAGTCCGTCTGATGTGGCATACCTCAGCTACCCGCGATACTCATTGGAGCATCATTTCCTGCACAGTGCCGGGGTCTGTGTGTATGTCCACAATGACATCTGTTGCCGTCACCTTGAAGACCCTAATTTCTCATCCCTATGCCTGTTGGTTGATACTGGTATGGACAAAATTGTTTACACCTGTGTCTACCGTGCGCACAACGTCGTCCGTGCCGTTCGTCGCTGTGGGGGACTTCAACGCCTGCTACCAAGACTGGCTCTACCCATACCAGAGAACCGACCACGCTGGGAGAGAAGCGCGAAACTACCAATGGGCCTTTCCCAGCAGGTAGGACAAACAACTATGGTGCCTGTTGTAGTTGAACTTCAGACTACTGTCTGGTGAAGTCTGTATCGTCTTTCACCCGACCAGGTTGCGACACACGTGGTGAGCGGCGAATGTAGCGATACAAGTCAGCAGATTGGGATAAGATGCGCCACTTCTTGGCTTCTTATCCTTGGCAGTAGACCAGCTTCTCTTCTGACAATGACAAAGACCGATGTGGTGTGACAAGCTATGGAGTATTTATCCCCTTCAGTGACGTGCCCGTCGGTGGCTCGGCTCGCTCATGGTTCAACGCCGACTGTGTTCAAGCTGAGCAGCATAAGCACACGGCATTTCCCTCCTGGGTTGACGCTCGTGATCGCAGAGCTCTGAATGTAAGCTCAAAGAAGCCTTTGACCGTGCTGTCAAGTCCTACAAAGAGGCCACAAGCTCTCTTGGCAACCATTCGGTAACAGATCTTTCTGGTCCCTTGCCAAATCGGTCGAGGCTGACTTCTGTCGGCCCACACTGCCTCCGCAGGTTAAGCCTGATGGAGTACTGGCTCATACGGCGAGAGAGAACGGAGGTCTCTTTGCATCTCTCTTTGCCCACAATTCGCGTCTTGATACTAGTAGTGCTACTCCACCAAATTCACCTCATCGACTTTTATACCGTGTACCCGTTTTATAGGTACCTATATCGAAAGTCTGCAGTTTGCCAACGGCGGTTATTCCGTCTGACTTCAAGGCTAGAGTGAGTAGGCTCTTAATAGACTAGCGCCCGCTTTACCATCAACGATTGCATCACTGGTTACCATCAGGCGGGATTGCGGTCAAGTCCAAGTTTATAATATTTAAAAATAAAATAAAATAAAAGCCTCAAACAAACAGATTAATATACGATACAAAAACTTTCAATAATAATTAATAGTAGGTATATCTAAATGTTCTTATAATCAGCACTCCACCTGTCAAGCAGACCGAGGATTTATTATCTTAATAATAATCGTAAAAGGACCATGATTTATCATAATGGCAGTAGAGGCTAAACATTTTCTTTTCGCGTACGACTGTGTCCCTGCATAGGTTTTCTAATGCCTACTATGTGTTAAAGTGAACCTCTAGGTCACTTTTCTCTCACCGTTTTGTTCGTCGAAACGTAAACAACGCGCTCAGTGAACATTAAGTATTAAAGTGCCTGCGCGTCGGCGCCGACACGTCTAGCTGCCCACTGCTCAGTTCTCAGTGACTCGCTCCGAAGAGAGTGAACTATTTATTGTATTAACGAGCCATGTCAGTGCAGCATGCGGCGTCCGCGTCGTACATCGGTGTACGTATACGTTCTTGGGCGCTACCAGTAATGTGACATTACATGTCAGTGCAGCATGCGGCGTCCGCGTCGTACATCGGTGTACGTATACGTTCTTGGGCGCTACCAGTAATGTGACATTACATGTCAGTGCAGCATGCGGCGTCCGCGTCGTACATCGGTGTACGTATACGTTCTTGGGCGCTACCAGTAATGTGACATTACATGTCAGTGCAGCATGCGGCGTCCGCGTCGTACATCGGTGTACGTATACGTTCTTGGGCGCTACCAGTAATGTGACATTACATGTCAGTGCAGCATGCGGCGTCCGCGTCGTACATCGGTGTACGTATACGTTCTTGGGCGCTACCAGTAATGTGACATTACATGTCAGTGCAGCATGCGGCGTCCGCGTCGTACATCGGTGTACGTATACGTTCTTGGGCGCTACCAGTAATGTGACATTACATGTCAGTGCAGCATGCGGCGTCCGCGTCGTACATCGGTGTACGTATACGTTCTTGGGCGCTACCAGTAATGTGACATTACATGTCAGTGCAGCATGCGGCGTCCGCGTCGTACATCGGTGTACGTATACGTTCTTGGGCGCTACCAGTAATGTGACATTACATGTCAGTGCAGCATGCGGCGTCCGCGTCGTACATCGGTGTACGTATACGTTCTTGGGCGCTACCAGTAATGTGACATTACATGTCAGTGCAGCATGCGGCGTCCGCGTCGTACATCGGTGTACGTATACGTTCTTGGGCGCTACCAGTAATGTGACATTACATGTCAGTGCAGCATGCGGCGTCCGCGTCGTACATCGGTGTACGTATACGTTCTTGGGCGCTACCAGTAATGTGACATTACATGTCAGTGCAGCATGCGGCGTCCGCGTCGTACATCGGTGTACGTATACGTTCTTGGGCGCTACCAGTAATGTGACATTACATGTCAGTGCAGCATGCGGCGTCCGCGTCGTACATCGGTGTACGTATACGTTCTTGGGCGCTACCAGTAATGTGACATTACATGTCAGTGCAGCATGCGGCGTCCGCGTCGTACATCGGTGTACGTATACGTTCTTGGGCGCTACCAGTAATGTGACATTACATGTCAGTGCAGCATGCGGCGTCCGCGTCGTACATCGGTGTACGTATACGTTCTTGGGCGCTACCAGTAATGTGACATTACATGTCAGTGCAGCATGCGGCGTCCGCGTCGTACATCGGTGTACGTATACGTTCTTGGGCGCTACCAGTAATGTGACATTACATGTCAGTGCAGCATGCGGCGTCCGCGTCGTACATCGGTGTACGTATACGTTCTTGGGCTAGCTACCAGTAATGTGACATTACATGTCAGTGCAGCATGCGGCGTCCGCGTCGTACATCGGTGTACGTATACGTTCTTGGGCTAGCTACCAGTAATGTGACATTACATGTCAGTGCAGCATGCGGCGTCCGCGTCGTACATCGGTGTACGTATACGTTCTTGGGCGCTACCAGTAATGTGACATTACATGTCAGTGCAGCATGCGGCGTCCGCGTCGTACATCGGTGTACGTATACGTTCTTGGGCTAGCTACCAGTAATGTGACATTACATGTCAGTGCAGCATGCGGCGTCCGCGTCGTACATCGGTGTACGTATACGTTCTTGGGCTAGCTACCAGTAATGTGACATTACATGTCAGTGCAGCATGCGGCGTCCGCGTCGTACATCGGTGTACGTATACGTTCTTGGGCGCTACCAGTAATGTGACATTACATGTCAGTGCAGCATGCGGCGTCCGCGTCGTACATCGGTGTACGTATACGTTCTTGGGCGCTACCAGTAATGTGACATTACATGTCAGTGCAGCATGCGGCGTCCGCGTCGTACATCGGTGTACGTATACGTTCTTGGGCTAGCTACCAGTAATGTGACATTACATGTCAGTGCAGCATGCGGCGTCCGCGTCGTACATCGGTGTACGTATACGTTCTTGGGCGCTACCAGTAATGTGACATTACATGTCAGTGCAGCATGCGGCGTCCGCGTCGTACATCGGTGTACGTATACGTTCTTGGGCGCTACCAGTAATGTGACATTACATGTCAGTGCAGCATGCGGCGTCCGCGTCGTACATCGGTGTACGTATACGTTCTTGGGCGCTACCAGTAATGTGACATTACATGTCAGTGCAGCATGCGGCGTCCGCGTCGTACATCGGTGTACGTATACGTTCTTGGGCGCTACCAGTAATGTGACATTACATGTCAGTGCAGCATGCGGCGTCCGCGTCGTACATCGGTGTACGTATACGTTCTTGGGCGCTACCAGTAATGTGACATTACATGTCAGTGCAGCATGCGGCGTCCGCGTCGTACATCGGTGTACGTATACGTTCTTGGGCGCTACCAGTAATGTGACATTACATGTCAGTGCAGCATGCGGCGTCCGCGTCGTACATCGGTGTACGTATACGTTCTTGGGCTAGCTACCAGTAATGTGACATTACATGTCAGTGCAGCATGCGGCGTCCGCGTCGTACATCGGTGTACGTATACGTTCTTGGGCTAGCTACCAGTAATGTGACATTACATGTCAGTGCAGCATGCGGCGTCCGCGTCGTACATCGGTGTACGTATACGTTCTTGGGCGCTACCAGTAATGTGACATTACATGTCAGTGCAGCATGCGGCGTCCGCGTCGTACATCGGTGTACGTATACGTTCTTGGGCTAGCTACCAGTAATGTGACATTACATGTCAGTGCAGCATGCGGCGTCCGCGTCGTACATCGGTGTACGTATACGTTCTTGGGCTAGCTACCAGTAATGTGACATTACATGTCAGTGCAGCATGCGGCGTCCGCGTCGTACATCGGTGTACGTATACGTTCTTGGGCGCTACCAGTAATGTGACATTACATGTCAGTGCAGCATGCGGCGTCCGCGTCGTACATCGGTGTACGTATACGTTCTTGGGCGCTACCAGTAATGTGACATTACATGTCAGTGCAGCATGCGGCGTCCGCGTCGTACATCGGTGTACGTATACGTTCTTGGGCTAGCTACCAGTAATGTGACATTACATGTCAGTGCAGCATGCGGCGTCCGCGTCGTACATCGGTGTACGTATACGTTCTTGGGCTAGCTACCAGTAATGTGACATTACATGTCAGTGCAGCATGCGGCGTCCGCGTCGTACATCGGTGTACGTATACGTTCTTGGGCGCTACCAGTAATGTGACATTACATGTCAGTGCAGCATGCGGCGTCCGCGTCGTACATCGGTGTACGTATACGTTCTTGGGCTAGCTACCAGTAATGTGACATTACATGTCAGTGCAGCATGCGGCGTCCGCGTCGTACATCGGTGTACGTATACGTTCTTGGGCGCTACCAGTAATGTGACATTACATGTCAGTGCAGCATGCGGCGTCCGCGTCGTACATCGGTGTACGTATACGTTCTTGGGCGCTACCAGTAATGTGACATTACATGTCAGTGCAGCATGCGGCGTCCGCGTCGTACATCGGTGTACGTATACGTTCTTGGGCTAGCTACCAGTAATGTGACATTACATGTCAGTGCAGCATGCGGCGTCCGCGTCGTACATCGGTGTACGTATACGTTCTTGGGCGCTACCAGTAATGTGACATTACATGTCAGTGCAGCATGCGGCGTCCGCGTCGTACATCGGTGTACGTATACGTTCTTGGGCTAGCTACCAGTAATGTGACATTACATGTCAGTGCAGCATGCGGCGTCCGCGTCGTACATCGGTGTACGTATACGTTCTTGGGCGCTACCAGTAATGTGACATTACATGTCAGTGCAGCATGCGGCGTCCGCGTCGTACATCGGTGTACGTATACGTTCTTGGGCGCTACCAGTAATGTGACATTACATGTCAGTGCAGCATGCGGCGTCCGCGTCGTACATCGGTGTACGTATACGTTCTTGGGCGCTACCAGTAATGTGACATTACATGTCAGTGCAGCATGCGGCGTCCGCGTCGTACATCGGTGTACGTATACGTTCTTGGGCTAGCTACCAGTAATGTGACATTACATGTCAGTGCAGCATGCGGCGTCCGCGTCGTACATCGGTGTACGTATACGTTCTTGGGCGCTACCAGTAATGTGACATTACATGTCAGTGCAGCATGCGGCGTCCGCGTCGTACATCGGTGTACGTATACGTTCTTGGGCGCTACCAGTAATGTGACATTACATGTCAGTGCAGCATGCGGCGTCCGCGTCGTACATCGGTGTACGTATACGTTCTTGGGCGCTACCAGTAATGTGACATTACATGTCAGTGCAGCATGCGGCGTCCGCGTCGTACATCGGTGTACGTATACGTTCTTGGGCGCTACCAGTAATGTGACATTACATGTCAGTGCAGCATGCGGCGTCCGCGTCGTACATCGGTGTACGTATACGTTCTTGGGCGCTACCAGTAATGTGACATTACATGTCAGTGCAGCATGCGGCGTCCGCGTCGTACATCGGTGTACGTATACGTTCTTGGGCGCTACCAGTAATGTGACATTACATGTCAGTGTGCAGCATGCGGCGTCCGCGTCGTACATCGGTGTACGTATACGTTCTTGGGCGCTACCAGTAATGTGACATTACATGTCAGTGCAGCATGCGGCGTCCGCGTCGTACATCGGTGTACGTATACGTTCTTGGGCGCTACCAGTAATGTGACATTACATGTCAGTGCAGCATGCGGCGTCCGCGTCGTACATCGGTGTACGTATACGTTCTTGGGCGCTACCAGTAATGTGACATTACATGTCAGTGCAGCATGCGGCGTCCGCGTCGTACATCGGTGTACGTATACGTTCTTGGGCGCTACCAGTAATGTGACATTACATGTCAGTGCAGCATGCGGCGTCCGCGTCGTACATCGGTGTACGTATACGTTCTTGGGCGCTACCAGTAATGTGACATTACATGTCAGTGCAGCATGCGGCGTCCGCGTCGTACATCGGTGTACGTATACGTTCTTGGGCGCTACCAGTAATGTGACATTACATGTCAGTGCAGCATGCGGCGTCCGCGTCGTACATCGGTGTACGTATACGTTCTTGGGCGCTACCAGTAATGTGACATTACATGTCAGTGCAGCATGCGGCGTCCGCGTCGTACATCGGTGTACGTATACGTTCTTGGGCGCTACCAGTAATGTGACATTACATGTCAGTGCAGCATGCGGCGTCCGCGTCGTACATCGGTGTACGTATACGTTCTTGGGCGCTACCAGTAATGTGACATTACATGTCAGTGCAGCATGCGGCGTCCGCGTCGTACATCGGTGTACGTATACGTTCTTGGGCGCTACCAGTAATGTGACATTACATGTCAGTGCAGCATGCGGCGTCCGCGTCGTACATCGGTGTACGTATACGTTCTTGGGCGCTACCAGTAATGTGACATTACATGTCAGTGCAGCATGCGGCGTCCGCGTCGTACATCGGTGTACGTATACGTTCTTGGGCGCTACCAGTAATGTGACATTACATGTCAGTGCAGCATGCGGCGTCCGCGTCGTACATCGGTGTACGTATACGTTCTTGGGCGCTACCAGTAATGTGACATTACATGTCAGTGCAGCATGCGGCGTCCGCGTCGTACATCGGTGTACGTATACGTTCTTGGGCTAGCTACCAGTAATGTGACATTACATGTCAGTGCAGCATGCGGCGTCCGCGTCGTACATCGGTGTACGTATACGTTCTTGGGCTAGCTACCAGTAATGTGACATTACATGTCAGTGCAGCATGCGGCGTCCGCGTCGTACATCGGTGTACGTATACGTTCTTGGGCGCTACCAGTAATGTGACATTACATGTCAGTGCAGCATGCGGCGTCCGCGTCGTACATCGGTGTACGTATACGTTCTTGGGCTAGCTACCAGTAATGTGACATTACATGTCAGTGCAGCATGCGGCGTCCGCGTCGTACATCGGTGTACGTATACGTTCTTGGGCTAGCTACCAGTAATGTGACATTACATGTCAGTGCAGCATGCGGCGTCCGCGTCGTACATCGGTGTACGTATACGTTCTTGGGCGCTACCAGTAATGTGACATTACATGTCAGTGCAGCATGCGGCGTCCGCGTCGTACATCGGTGTACGTATACGTTCTTGGGCGCTACCAGTAATGTGACATTACATGTCAGTGCAGCATGCGGCGTCCGCGTCGTACATCGGTGTACGTATACGTTCTTGGGCTAGCTACCAGTAATGTGACATTACATGTCAGTGCAGCATGCGGCGTCCGCGTCGTACATCGGTGTACGTATACGTTCTTGGGCGCTACCAGTAATGTGACATTACATGTCAGTGCAGCATGCGGCGTCCGCGTCGTACATCGGTGTACGTATACGTTCTTGGGCGCTACCAGTAATGTGACATTACATGTCAGTGCAGCATGCGGCGTCCGCGTCGTACATCGGTGTACGTATACGTTCTTGGGCGCTACCAGTAATGTGACATTACATGTCAGTGCAGCATGCGGCGTCCGCGTCGTACATCGGTGTACGTATACGTTCTTGGGCGCTACCAGTAATGTGACATTACATGTCAGTGCAGCATGCGGCGTCCGCGTCGTACATCGGTGTACGTATACGTTCTTGGGCGCTACCAGTAATGTGACATTACATGTCAGTGCAGCATGCGGCGTCCGCGTCGTACATCGGTGTACGTATACGTTCTTGGGCGCTACCAGTAATGTGACATTACATGTCAGTGCAGCATGCGGCGTCCGCGTCGTACATCGGTGTACGTATACGTTCTTGGGCTAGCTACCAGTAATGTGACATTACATGTCAGTGCAGCATGCGGCGTCCGCGTCGTACATCGGTGTACGTATACGTTCTTGGGCTAGCTACCAGTAATGTGACATTACATGTCAGTGCAGCATGCGGCGTCCGCGTCGTACATCGGTGTACGTATACGTTCTTGGGCGCTACCAGTAATGTGACATTACATGTCAGTGCAGCATGCGGCGTCCGCGTCGTACATCGGTGTACGTATACGTTCTTGGGCTAGCTACCAGTAATGTGACATTACATGTCAGTGCAGCATGCGGCGTCCGCGTCGTACATCGGTGTACGTATACGTTCTTGGGCTAGCTACCAGTAATGTGACATTACATGTCAGTGCAGCATGCGGCGTCCGCGTCGTACATCGGTGTACGTATACGTTCTTGGGCGCTACCAGTAATGTGACATTACATGTCAGTGCAGCATGCGGCGTCCGCGTCGTACATCGGTGTACGTATACGTTCTTGGGCGCTACCAGTAATGTGACATTACATGTCAGTGCAGCATGCGGCGTCCGCGTCGTACATCGGTGTACGTATACGTTCTTGGGCTAGCTACCAGTAATGTGACATTACATGTCAGTGCAGCATGCGGCGTCCGCGTCGTACATCGGTGTACGTATACGTTCTTGGGCTAGCTACCAGTAATGTGACATTACATGTCAGTGCAGCATGCGGCGTCCGCGTCGTACATCGGTGTACGTATACGTTCTTGGGCGCTACCAGTAATGTGACATTACATGTCAGTGCAGCATGCGGCGTCCGCGTCGTACATCGGTGTACGTATACGTTCTTGGGCTAGCTACCAGTAATGTGACATTACATGTCAGTGCAGCATGCGGCGTCCGCGTCGTACATCGGTGTACGTATACGTTCTTGGGCGCTACCAGTAATGTGACATTACATGTCAGTGCAGCATGCGGCGTCCGCGTCGTACATCGGTGTACGTATACGTTCTTGGGCGCTACCAGTAATGTGACATTACATGTCAGTGCAGCATGCGGCGTCCGCGTCGTACATCGGTGTACGTATACGTTCTTGGGCTAGCTACCAGTAATGTGACATTACATGTCAGTGCAGCATGCGGCGTCCGCGTCGTACATCGGTGTACGTATACGTTCTTGGGCGCTACCAGTAATGTGACATTACATGTCAGTGCAGCATGCGGCGTCCGCGTCGTACATCGGTGTACGTATACGTTCTTGGGCTAGCTACCAGTAATGTGACATTACATGTCAGTGCAGCATGCGGCGTCCGCGTCGTACATCGGTGTACGTATACGTTCTTGGGCGCTACCAGTAATGTGACATTACATGTCAGTGCAGCATGCGGCGTCCGCGTCGTACATCGGTGTACGTATACGTTCTTGGGCGCTACCAGTAATGTGACATTACATGTCAGTGCAGCATGCGGCGTCCGCGTCGTACATCGGTGTACGTATACGTTCTTGGGCGCTACCAGTAATGTGACATTACATGTCAGTGCAGCATGCGGCGTCCGCGTCGTACATCGGTGTACGTATACGTTCTTGGGCTAGCTACCAGTAATGTGACATTACATGTCAGTGCAGCATGCGGCGTCCGCGTCGTACATCGGTGTACGTATACGTTCTTGGGCGCTACCAGTAATGTGACATTACATGTCAGTGCAGCATGCGGCGTCCGCGTCGTACATCGGTGTACGTATACGTTCTTGGGCGCTACCAGTAATGTGACATTACATGTCAGTGCAGCATGCGGCGTCCGCGTCGTACATCGGTGTACGTATACGTTCTTGGGCGCTACCAGTAATGTGACATTACATGTCAGTGCAGCATGCGGCGTCCGCGTCGTACATCGGTGTACGTATACGTTCTTGGGCGCTACCAGTAATGTGACATTACATGTCAGTGCAGCATGCGGCGTCCGCGTCGTACATCGGTGTACGTATACGTTCTTGGGCGCTACCAGTAATGTGACATTACATGTCAGTGCAGCATGCGGCGTCCGCGTCGTACATCGGTGTACGTATACGTTCTTGGGCGCTACCAGTAATGTGACATTACATGTCAGTGCAGCATGCGGCGTCCGCGTCGTACATCGGTGTACGTATACGTTCTTGGGCGCTACCAGTAATGTGACATTACATGTCAGTGCAGCATGCGGCGTCCGCGTCGTACATCGGTGTACGTATACGTTCTTGGGCGCTACCAGTAATGTGACATTACATGTCAGTGCAGCATGCGGCGTCCGCGTCGTACATCGGTGTACGTATACGTTCTTGGGCGCTACCAGTAATGTGACATTACATGTCAGTGCAGCATGCGGCGTCCGCGTCGTACATCGGTGTACGTATACGTTCTTGGGCGCTACCAGTAATGTGACATTACATGTCAGTGCAGCATGCGGCGTCCGCGTCGTACATCGGTGTACGTATACGTTCTTGGGCGCTACCAGTAATGTGACATTACATGTCAGTGCAGCATGCGGCGTCCGCGTCGTACATCGGTGTACGTATACGTTCTTGGGCGCTACCAGTAATGTGACATTACATGTCAGTGCAGCATGCGGCGTCCGCGTCGTACATCGGTGTACGTATACGTTCTTGGGCGCTACCAGTAATGTGACATTACATGTCAGTGCAGCATGCGGCGTCCGCGTCGTACATCGGTGTACGTATACGTTCTTGGGCGCTACCAGTAATGTGACATTACATGTCAGTGCAGCATGCGGCGTCCGCGTCGTACATCGGTGTACGTATACGTTCTTGGGCGCTACCAGTAATGTGACATTACATGTCAGTGCAGCATGCGGCGTCCGCGTCGTACATCGGTGTACGTATACGTTCTTGGGCGCTACCAGTAATGTGACATTACATGTCAGTGCAGCATGCGGCGTCCGCGTCGTACATCGGTGTACGTATACGTTCTTGGGCGCTACCAGTAATGTGACATTACATGTCAGTGCAGCATGCGGCGTCCGCGTCGTACATCGGTGTACGTATACGTTCTTGGGCGCTACCAGTAATGTGACATTACATGTCAGTGCAGCATGCGGCGTCCGCGTCGTACATCGGTGTACGTATACGTTCTTGGGCGCTACCAGTAATGTGACATTACATGTCAGTGCAGCATGCGGCGTCCGCGTCGTACATCGGTGTACGTATACGTTCTTGGGCGCTACCAGTAATGTGACATTACATGTCAGTGCAGCATGCGGCGTCCGCGTCGTACATCGGTGTACGTATACGTTCTTGGGCGCTACCAGTAATGTGACATTACATGTCAGTGCAGCATGCGGCGTCCGCGTCGTACATCGGTGTACGTATACGTTCTTGGGCGCTACCAGTAATGTGACATTACATGTCAGTGCAGCATGCGGCGTCCGCGTCGTACATCGGTGTACGTATACGTTCTTGGGCGCTACCAGTAATGTGACATTACATGTCAGTGCAGCATGCGGCGTCCGCGTCGTACATCGGTGTACGTATACGTTCTTGGGCGCTACCAGTAATGTGACATTACATGTCAGTGCAGCATGCGGCGTCCGCGTCGTACATCGGTGTACGTATACGTTCTTGGGCGCTACCAGTAATGTGACATTACATGTCAGTGCAGCATGCGGCGTCCGCGTCGTACATCGGTGTACGTATACGTTCTTGGGCGCTACCAGTAATGTGACATTACATGTCAGTGCAGCATGCGGCGTCCGCGTCGTACATCGGTGTACGTATACGTTCTTGGGCGCTACCAGTAATGTGACATTACATGTCAGTGCAGCATGCGGCGTCCGCGTCGTACATCGGTGTACGTATACGTTCTTGGGCGCTACCAGTAATGTGACATTACATGTCAGTGCAGCATGCGGCGTCCGCGTCGTACATCGGTGTACGTATACGTTCTTGGGCTAGCTACCAGTAATGTGACATTACATGTCAGTGCAGCATGCGGCGTCCGCGTCGTACATCGGTGTACGTATACGTTCTTGGGCGCTACCAGTAATGTGACATTACATGTCAGTGCAGCATGCGGCGTCCGCGTCGTACATCGGTGTACGTATACGTTCTTGGGCTAGCTACCAGTAATGTGACATTACATGTCAGTGCAGCATGCGGCGTCCGCGTCGTACATCGGTGTACGTATACGTTCTTGGGCGCTACCAGTAATGTGACATTACATGTCAGTGCAGCATGCGGCGTCCGCGTCGTACATCGGTGTACGTATACGTTCTTGGGCGCTACCAGTAATGTGACATTACATGTCAGTGCAGCATGCGGCGTCCGCGTCGTACATCGGTGTACGTATACGTTCTTGGGCTAGCTACCAGTAATGTGACATTACATGTCAGTGCAGCATGCGGCGTCCGCGTCGTACATCGGTGTACGTATACGTTCTTGGGCTAGCTACCAGTAATGTGACATTACATGTCAGTGCAGCATGCGGCGTCCGCGTCGTACATCGGTGTACGTATACGTTCTTGGGCGCTACCAGTAATGTGACATTACATGTCAGTGCAGCATGCGGCGTCCGCGTCGTACATCGGTGTACGTATACGTTCTTGGGCTAGCTACCAGTAATGTGACATTACATGTCAGTGCAGCATGCGGCGTCCGCGTCGTACATCGGTGTACGTATACGTTCTTGGGCGCTACCAGTAATGTGACATTACATGTCAGTGCAGCATGCGGCGTCCGCGTCGTACATCGGTGTACGTATACGTTCTTGGGCGCTACCAGTAATGTGACATTACATGTCAGTGCAGCATGCGGCGTCCGCGTCGTACATCGGTGTACGTATACGTTCTTGGGCTAGCTACCAGTAATGTGACATTACATGTCAGTGCAGCATGCGGCGTCCGCGTCGTACATCGGTGTACGTATACGTTCTTGGGCGCTACCAGTAATGTGACATTACATGTCAGTGCAGCATGCGGCGTCCGCGTCGTACATCGGTGTACGTATACGTTCTTGGGCTAGCTACCAGTAATGTGACATTACATGTCAGTGCAGCATGCGGCGTCCGCGTCGTACATCGGTGTACGTATACGTTCTTGGGCGCTACCAGTAATGTGACATTACATGTCAGTGCAGCATGCGGCGTCCGCGTCGTACATCGGTGTACGTATACGTTCTTGGGCGCTACCAGTAATGTGACATTACATGTCAGTGCAGCATGCGGCGTCCGCGTCGTACATCGGTGTACGTATACGTTCTTGGGCGCTACCAGTAATGTGACATTACATGTCAGTGCAGCATGCGGCGTCCGCGTCGTACATCGGTGTACGTATACGTTCTTGGGCGCTACCAGTAATGTGACATTACATGTCAGTGCAGCATGCGGCGTCCGCGTCGTACATCGGTGTACGTATACGTTCTTGGGCGCTACCAGTAATGTGACATTACATGTCAGTGCAGCATGCGGCGTCCGCGTCGTACATCGGTGTACGTATACGTTCTTGGGCGCTACCAGTAATGTGACATTACATGTCAGTGCAGCATGCGGCGTCCGCGTCGTACATCGGTGTACGTATACGTTCTTGGGCGCTACCAGTAATGTGACATTACATGTCAGTGCAGCATGCGGCGTCCGCGTCGTACATCGGTGTACGTATACGTTCTTGGGCGCTACCAGTAATGTGACATTACATGTCAGTGCAGCATGCGGCGTCCGCGTCGTACATCGGTGTACGTATACGTTCTTGGGCGCTACCAGTAATGTGACATTACATGTCAGTGCAGCATGCGGCGTCCGCGTCGTACATCGGTGTACGTATACGTTCTTGGGCGCTACCAGTAATGTGACATTACATGTCAGTGCAGCATGCGGCGTCCGCGTCGTACATCGGTGTACGTATACGTTCTTGGGCGCTACCAGTAATGTGACATTACATGTCAGTGCAGCATGCGGCGTCCGCGTCGTACATCGGTGTACGTATACGTTCTTGGGCGCTACCAGTAATGTGACATTACATGTCAGTGCAGCATGCGGCGTCCGCGTCGTACATCGGTGTACGTATACGTTCTTGGGCGCTACCAGTAATGTGACATTACATGTCAGTGCAGCATGCGGCGTCCGCGTCGTACATCGGTGTACGTATACGTTCTTGGGCGCTACCAGTAATGTGACATTACATGTCAGTGCAGCATGCGGCGTCCGCGTCGTACATCGGTGTACGTATACGTTCTTGGGCGCTACCAGTAATGTGACATTACATGTCAGTGCAGCATGCGGCGTCCGCGTCGTACATCGGTGTACGTATACGTTCTTGGGCGCTACCAGTAATGTGACATTACATGTCAGTGCAGCATGCGGCGTCCGCGTCGTACATCGGTGTACGTATACGTTCTTGGGCGCTACCAGTAATGTGACATTACATGTCAGTGCAGCATGCGGCGTCCGCGTCGTACATCGGTGTACGTATACGTTCTTGGGCGCTACCAGTAATGTGACATTACATGTCAGTGCAGCATGCGGCGTCCGCGTCGTACATCGGTGTACGTATACGTTCTTGGGCGCTACCAGTAATGTGACATTACATGTCAGTGCAGCATGCGGCGTCCGCGTCGTACATCGGTGTACGTATACGTTCTTGGGCGCTACCAGTAATGTGACATTACATGTCAGTGCAGCATGCGGCGTCCGCGTCGTACATCGGTGTACGTATACGTTCTTGGGCGCTACCAGTAATGTGACATTACATGTCAGTGCAGCATGCGGCGTCCGCGTCGTACATCGGTGTACGTATACGTTCTTGGGCGCTACCAGTAATGTGACATTACATGTCAGTGCAGCATGCGGCGTCCGCGTCGTACATCGGTGTACGTATACGTTCTTGGGCGCTACCAGTAATGTGACATTACATGTCAGTGCAGCATGCGGCGTCCGCGTCGTACATCGGTGTACGTATACGTTCTTGGGCGCTACCAGTAATGTGACATTACATGTCAGTGCAGCATGCGGCGTCCGCGTCGTACATCGGTGTACGTATACGTTCTTGGGCGCTACCAGTAATGTGACATTACATGTCAGTGCAGCATGCGGCGTCCGCGTCGTACATCGGTGTACGTATACGTTCTTGGGCGCTACCAGTAATGTGACATTACATGTCAGTGCAGCATGCGGCGTCCGCGTCGTACATCGGTGTACGTATACGTTCTTGGGCGCTACCAGTAATGTGACATTACATGTCAGTGCAGCATGCGGCGTCCGCGTCGTACATCGGTGTACGTATACGTTCTTGGGCGCTACCAGTAATGTGACATTACATGTCAGTGCAGCATGCGGCGTCCGCGTCGTACATCGGTGTACGTATACGTTCTTGGGCTAGCTACCAGTAATGTGACATTACATGTCAGTGCAGCATGCGGCGTCCGCGTCGTACATCGGTGTACGTATACGTTCTTGGGCGCTACCAGTAATGTGACATTACATGTCAGTGCAGCATGCGGCGTCCGCGTCGTACATCGGTGTACGTATACGTTCTTGGGCGCTACCAGTAATGTGACATTACATGTCAGTGCAGCATGCGGCGTCCGCGTCGTACATCGGTGTACGTATACGTTCTTGGGCGCTACCAGTAATGTGACATTACATGTCAGTGAGCATGCGGCGTCCGCGTCGTACATCGGTGTACGTATACGTTCTTGGGCTAGCTACCAGTAATGTGACATTACATGTCAGTGCAGCATGCGGCGTCCGCGTCGTACATCGGTGTACGTATACGTTCTTGGGCGCTACCAGTAATGTGACATTACATGTCAGTGCAGCATGCGGCGTCCGCGTCGTACATCGGTGTACGTATACGTTCTTGGGCGCTACCAGTAATGTGACATTACATGTCAGTGCAGCATGCGGCGTCCGCGTCGTACATCGGTGTACGTATACGTTCTTGGGCTAGCTACCAGTAATGTGACATTACATGTCAGTGCAGCATGCGGCGTCCGCGTCGTACATCGGTGTACGTATACGTTCTTGGGCGCTACCAGTAATGTGACATTACATGTCAGTGCAGCATGCGGCGTCCGCGTCGTACATCGGTGTACGTATACGTTCTTGGGCGCTACCAGTAATGTGACATTACATGTCAGTGCAGCATGCGGCGTCCGCGTCGTACATCGGTGTACGTATACGTTCTTGGGCGCTACCAGTAATGTGACATTACATGTCAGTGCAGCATGCGGCGTCCGCGTCGTACATCGGTGTACGTATACGTTCTTGGGCGCTACCAGTAATGTGACATTACATGTCAGTGCAGCATGCGGCGTCCGCGTCGTACATCGGTGTACGTATACGTTCTTGGGCGCTACCAGTAATGTGACATTACATGTCAGTGCAGCATGCGGCGTCCGCGTCGTACATCGGTGTACGTATACGTTCTTGGGCTAGCTACCAGTAATGTGACATTACATGTCAGTGCAGCATGCGGCGTCCGCGTCGTACATCGGTGTACGTATACGTTCTTGGGCGCTACCAGTAATGTGACATTACATGTCAGTGCAGCATGCGGCGTCCGCGTCGTACATCGGTGTACGTATACGTTCTTGGGCGCTACCAGTAATGTGACATTACATGTCAGTGCAGCATGCGGCGTCCGCGTCGTACATCGGTGTACGTATACGTTCTTGGGCGCTACCAGTAATGTGACATTACATGTCAGTGCAGCATGCGGCGTCCGCGTCGTACATCGGTGTACGTATACGTTCTTGGGCGCTACCAGTAATGTGACATTACATGTCAGTGCAGCATGCGGCGTCCGCGTCGTACATCGGTGTACGTATACGTTCTTGGGCGCTACCAGTAATGTGACATTACATGTCAGTGCAGCATGCGGCGTCCGCGTCGTACATCGGTGTACGTATACGTTCTTGGGCGCTACCAGTAATGTGACATTACATGTCAGTGCAGCATGCGGCGTCCGCGTCGTACATCGGTGTACGTATACGTTCTTGGGCGCTACCAGTAATGTGACATTACATGTCAGTGCAGCATGCGGCGTCCGCGTCGTACATCGGTGTACGTATACGTTCTTGGGCGCTACCAGTAATGTGACATTACATGTCAGTGCAGCATGCGGCGTCCGCGTCGTACATCGGTGTACGTATACGTTCTTGGGCGCTACCAGTAATGTGACATTACATGTCAGTGCAGCATGCGGCGTCCGCGTCGTACATCGGTGTACGTATACGTTCTTGGGCGCTACCAGTAATGTGACATTACATGTCAGTGCAGCATGCGGCGTCCGCGTCGTACATCGGTGTACGTATACGTTCTTGGGCGCTACCAGTAATGTGACATTACATGTCAGTGCAGCATGCGGCGTCCGCGTCGTACATCGGTGTACGTATACGTTCTTGGGCGCTACCAGTAATGTGACATTACATGTCAGTGCAGCATGCGGCGTCCGCGTCGTACATCGGTGTACGTATACGTTCTTGGGCGCTACCAGTAATGTGACATTACATGTCAGTGCAGCATGCGGCGTCCGCGTCGTACATCGGTGTACGTATACGTTCTTGGGCTAGCTACCAGTAATGTGACATTACATGTCAGTGCAGCATGCGGCGTCCGCGTCGTACATCGGTGTACGTATACGTTCTTGGGCGCTACCAGTAATGTGACATTACATGTCAGTGCAGCATGCGGCGTCCGCGTCGTACATCGGTGTACGTATACGTTCTTGGGCGCTACCAGTAATGTGACATTACATGTCAGTGCAGCATGCGGCGTCCGCGTCGTACATCGGTGTACGTATACGTTCTTGGGCTAGCTACCAGTAATGTGACATTACATGTCAGTGCAGCATGCGGCGTCCGCGTCGTACATCGGTGTACGTATACGTTCTTGGGCGCTACCAGTAATGTGACATTACATGTCAGTGCAGCATGCGGCGTCCGCGTCGTACATCGGTGTACGTATACGTTCTTGGGCGCTACCAGTAATGTGACATTACATGTCAGTGCAGCATGCGGCGTCCGCGTCGTACATCGGTGTACGTATACGTTCTTGGGCTAGCTACCAGTAATGTGACATTACATGTCAGTGCAGCATGCGGCGTCCGCGTCGTACATCGGTGTACGTATACGTTCTTGGGCGCTACCAGTAATGTGACATTACATGTCAGTGCAGCATGCGGCGTCCGCGTCGTACATCGGTGTACGTATACGTTCTTGGGCGCTACCAGTAATGTGACATTACATGTCAGTGCAGCATGCGGCGTCCGCGTCGTACATCGGTGTACGTATACGTTCTTGGGCGCTACCAGTAATGTGACATTACATGTCAGTGCAGCATGCGGCGTCCGCGTCGTACATCGGTGTACGTATACGTTCTTGGGCGCTACCAGTAATGTGACATTACATGTCAGTGCAGCATGCGGCGTCCGCGTCGTACATCGGTGTACGTATACGTTCTTGGGCTAGCTACCAGTAATGTGACATTACATGTCAGTGCAGCATGCGGCGTCCGCGTCGTACATCGGTGTACGTATACGTTCTTGGGCGCTACCAGTAATGTGACATTACATGTCAGTGCAGCATGCGGCGTCCGCGTCGTACATCGGTGTACGTATACGTTCTTGGGCGCTACCAGTAATGTGACATTACATGTCAGTGCAGCATGCGGCGTCCGCGTCGTACATCGGTGTACGTATACGTTCTTGGGCTAGTACTAGGCTACCAGTAATGTGACATTACATAAGCCCCTTTCCCCAACGGGCACGAGCTGTCAATCAACTTCGAACTGATTGTATCGCACGTTGAACCCGCTCCAAACATACTCGTTATGATCTTCATCCTATTTCAAAATGAGTCGAGTTTGTCATTTGCCAACGCAAGCTGTGGCAACCTCTCTCAGCTTACTAACTCTAGCCCTACGTGATAGTACAATATTTAGACTTCGTACACCTAGCAGCTATATCTGAAACTTATCACAATTATCTCCACGTTGCTTAGACGTAGTTCCAGCTCAAACAGCTCAAAAAGATCTATTAAAGCCTGAACTGTACTGTGTTATCGCCCATTAGTTTGATTGTCCAATCAAGTCGTTCACAGATACGTCTTACTTAAGATGCCATCAGTAATCTGAACATACTCAAGAAGCACGGGCGCGCAGGCGAGGGCGACTGCACACTACACTAACTTATGGTCATCGCAGCGTTCGGCGGCGGCGCATACTTCTGTGGCTTGTTAGTCAAGTCACAGGCCGAATTCTTAAGCAGAATCAGATATAATTATTGAGTCGTTATGCGATAGACTTATGGCGCGGTACGAATACTTGGACGAGATCCGTCAATCATGTCACGTGTTTAACTTATGTACACGTCTGAAGATACGAACATATGCTGCTGCGCTAACGAGCGTCGAATATTATAAACTTATTTTAAAACCACCAGTGAAAGGCTTTTAAAAACAATCGCTTTTAACTACCTATTATGTACTAAAAGGTAGGCAATTAATATGTTGTGGTTGTGTAATATTTAAATGCTTTCTATTAATATTAAACTGTTATCAACTTCCAGGAAAGTTGTCCCTTTCTCAATTTAATATTCTGAATAGATAAATACTTGATATATAATACAGAGACATGGGCATAATTATAAATTACTTATGTGAATACAAATCGACCGCCTGTCGAGAGAACAACACGAGTTCGATACCTACTTATTGCTTCGTAACAGATAAGAATCTGCTTAATGTTGTGTGATCACGAACCTGACGGTTTGTCTCACTAGAAACTGGAGTTTTTCACTAAAATAGTAGTTTTACATATTTCATATCGTCATTATTATTCTGATTACAAAATAGTACCTAGGAAAAAACTTTGTGTCACTGTGCTACGCAGTAGACTTCCCGAATCGTAGCGGATAGGTCGACTAGGCGCTACGAGCCTACGCGTCGGTGCTACGAATGTTAAGGGTTACATTTTCAAATTGTATGTGAGTTCATATTTCGTAAGTGTATTTAGATTCCGATGTCCTTGCTAGACGGGAATGCCTCCGTTACATAAACTGTTCCGCTCTCTTAAATGTAAATTGGTCCTTCAGCCGCCACAAACTGAATGTGAGCTAAAATTCTATAATTTGAATTTTAATCAACATGATCAGATTGCAGCAATTTTCCTCCGCCTTTCGTATAATATATCAAAATATTTCCTAATCAGTTGACCACTGGCTACATATTTTGAGTGGTGAACACCTTATAATACTAGTTGGTCTAGACGAGTTGTCATTTAATAAAGTTATGGACAGTTGCAACAGGCACAGTGCCGCCAATCCATCATTGGTGGACGGTGGACGGTTATCTACTAATATAGAGCTGTAATAATCATTCATCAATGAAATCGTGAAATTACTTGCTAGCTTTAGTAAGTAGAGGCTTTTAAATATGAAGAAAAATTCATTTTACTGCGCAGTAATAATAGTTATACTATTTACAAAATATTATTACTCAATTGTGGATTTAATTATTTATTTTCTTGTTGCCGCATTATATTTCATTTCGTTGTAATTTTGAAATATAATATTATACATTATAATATAAATTAATAAGTGTTGCAGTCAACTACGGTTGTTTTATTATCAAAATGAGCTGTTTGTATTGTCAGTTACATTTACTAACAGCTTGTTCTCAGTGACGACCTTCACAACTCGACAACTGGACCGTTTGCACTAGTTTAGATTGTAGACTCTTTTATTGGCTTTCACAACATCCTGCGGACTACGTACTACATACTACGTCAGAATATGGAGCTGATTTACTAACTAAGAAGTCTATAGGAATAGTAGGCAGTGGCACGGCTATTTGGAGTCGCGGCTTGTCAAATAATGCTAATCGGAAGCATTAGATTAGACCGAAACTGACCTAAACTTAGTTGTATAAAGAAGATACATAAAAAACATATCCTTATTTTGATTTAAAGACATTCAGGACACTGGACACTGTAAGAAGATATGGACAGTAATTATTTGTGTTAAAAAAAAATAAAGAAGATTTAAAAGGGATTTTTATTCACACGGATACGTCAACCCCATTGTACCTTATACTATGGGTAGAAAATTTTCTGATTTTGGGTGAACCAAAGTATTTTGGATTCCCTCTCGTCTTTGTTCTTAACACAATCCATCAGCAAATGTTGCACATCTTCATTTTCATTACATGCCTCACAACTAGGTGACAAAGCCATTTTCAAACTTCGCCGATGGACAGTGGCTGGAACGATACCTTAGCTTAGCTAATTTAATATAATTCCTACTTAAACATTTATCGTCAAACCAGGGTAAGCAAGGGGGTTTGTATTAAATCACTTTATACCAAAAGTTCTTTGGAGATTTCATTAAACCACTTTTTCTATTTGCATTCACTCTTAAACCTGGAGGATTTTAGTAATCGCTAAATATATATATATATGACGTACATTGCCCATCTCATTGCCTGTCTCGACAGTCGGCCAGCCTCTTCGTTGCCCCGTGACCCTATATGTGCTGGAATCCTGTAAGATAATCCTAATATTATCTTTGTTATAGCAATGTTTTAGTTCAATAATATCACAGAGTACCGAAACACCTCTGCAACCAGAGCTGCATCGAGCTACATGTGTTAACGCACTCTTGCTATCTGTTAATATAACAACTTTGTTTAGATATTCTGTAAGTGCAGAAGGTAAGAAAAAGCAGCCCCATACCCATCTGTAGTTTTCATACACACTTCGTGTATCAATACATTGAAATTATGATTTTGTTTTGGGTGTGTAACATATTCTACCTGGATTACTTTTAATGATCTCTTTAATTTGTAAGACATTAATTTACAGCGGTCCTAAATCTTTAAATGAAGTGGCAGCGGTTTTTTTACTTGAGGTGAGTCTGACTTGAATTATATTTAAGGTTAAACATGTTTGAGCTCATTTCATATTTTAACACCTTTGTATACCTACCATGTTTTTCGCAAATAAATATTATAATTATTATTCCTATTAGACCATGACAATGACTTCAGAATTATATGAGAGTTACTTTCTCCTGAAAAACAATAGTGGAATGCGCTGTTCACTCTCCTTCACATGGATAGATAAAAAAAAATAACTTCAAGTACTGTAGTTAGTACATAATATAATATATGCGTTATAGTCATAAAGAAAAAAAAGCTTGACTATGATATTCAGTCATACTTAAGTTCTACTTCCTCATTCAGTGCTTGGTTAAGTTTTTCACGTCATTATTGTCGCGTTGTCTGGACTATTGAGTACAGATTGCAGTTCATTATTGTCGCGTTGTCTGGACTGTTGAGTACAGATTACAGTTCATTCTTGTCGCGTTGTCTGGACTATTGAGTACAGATTGCAGTTCATTATTGTTGCGTTGTCTGGACTATTGAGTACAGATTGCAGTTCATTCTTGTCGCGTTGTCTGGACTATTGAGTACAGATTGCAGTTCATTATTGTTGCGTTGTCTGGACTATTGAGTACGGATTGCAGTTCATTCTTGTCGCGTTGTCTGGACTATTGAGTACAGATTGCAGTTCATTCTTGTCGCTTTGTCTGGACTATTGAGTACAGATTGCAGTTCATTCTTGTCGCGTTGTCTGGACTATTGAGTACAGATTGCAGTTCATTATTGTTGCGTTGTCTGGACTATTGAGTACAGATTGCAGTTCATTCTTGTCGCGTTGTCTGGACTATTGAGTACAGATTGCAGTTCATTCTTGTCGCGTTGTCTGGACTATTGAGTACAGATTGCAGTTCATTCTTGTCGCGTTGTCTGGGCTATTGAGTACAGATTACAGTTCATTCTTGTTGCGTTGTCTGGACTATTGAGTACAGATTGCAGTTCATTCTTGTCGCGTTGTTTGGACTATTGAGTACAGATTGCAGTTCATTCTTGTCGCGTTGTCTGGACTATTGAGTACAGATTGCAGTTCATTCTTGTCGCGTTATCTGGACTATTGAGTACAGATTGCAGTTCATTATTGTTGCGTTGTCTGGACTATTGAGTACGGATTGCAGTTCATTCTTGTCGCGTTGTCTGGACTATTGAGTACAGATTGCAGTTCATTCTTGTCGCGTTGTCTGGACTATTGAGTACAGATTGCAGTTCATTCTTGTCGCGTTATCTGGACTATTGAGTACAGATTGCAGTTCATTATTGTTGCGTTGTCTGGACTATTGAGTACGGATTGCAGTTCATTCTTGTCGCGTTGTCTGGACTATTGAGTACAGATTGCAGTTCATTCTTGTCGCGTTGTCTGGACTATTGAGTACAGATTGCAGTTCATTCTTGTCGCGTTGTCTGGACTATTGAGTACAGATTGCAGTTCATTATTGTTGCGTTGTCTGGACTATTGAGTACAGATTGCAGTTCATTCTTGTCGCGTTGTCTGGACTATTGAGTACAGATTGCAGTTCATTCTTGTCGCGTTGTTTGGACTATTGAGTACAGATTGCAGTTCATTCTTGTCGCGTTGTCTGGACTATTGAGTACAGATTGCAGTTCATTCTTGTCGCGTTGTCTAGACTATTGAGTACAGATTACAGTTCATTCTTGTTGCGTTGTCTGGACTATTGAGTACAGATTGCAGTTCATTCTTGTCGCGTTGTTTGGACTATTGAGTACAGATTGCAGTTCATTCTTGTCGCGTTGTCTGGACTATTGAGTACAGATTGCAGTTCATTCTTGTCGCGTTGTTTGGACTATTGAGTACAGATTGCAGTTCATTCTTGTCGCGTTGTCTGGACTATTGAGTACAGATTGCAGTTCATTATTGTTGCGTTGTTTGGACTATTGAGTACAGATTGCAGTTCATTCTTGTCGCGTTGTCTGGACTATTGAGTACGGATTGCAGTTCATTCCCCGCACGAAAGAAATATTTGCCTGACCTTCTTCCGGGTGTGTATATTTGTGCATGTGACATCTGTGTTTGTAAACGCACCATCCACAACTCACAGGAGAATTTCCTAGGGTCCGTATTTTTTTTAAATATAATACTAAGTATATTAGCTCAATCAAAAAGAAAAAACATGCAGACACGATAATAAAATACATATCTGAATGTTGCCGACGCGGCTACAGTGCATGCCGTCGTCATTTTAGAGATGATTTCTTTATTTCTAATATCAGATGGATAGAAAGTTAAAGTATAATGTTTTAATACCATTATCTTCAAACGTCATATTTACACTAAAATAATATTTAGGTTTGCTTTTTTAATTTTGTTAATTGGCAGTTTTGTATTTATTATTTAACTAAGTCTACCAAAACGTATCGTATATGTTCGACAGGTACTCTGTGAACAGGTTATACTTACTACATGTGCATGTTTATCAACATGTTGTTTAGCTAACGAAAAATATCAATGCCTAATAAATGCCTGCCCGCGCTAATTCTTCGTAACCGTTAAGCGTTTAGTCTGACTTTTTCGACGCAGCGTAATTTTAAATAACCTTCCTGCTTTATAGTATATGCCACAAATCCAAAAGATGTTTCAGAGTTTAGCGTGTACAAACAAACAAATTCTTCAGATTTATCATTACTATAGATCGATAAAAAATGTAATAAAGGATTAGGGCACGTCCTCTTGTCAAACCATGCGGTAGGTACCTGCTACAACTTGTGATAAGCATCTACTTTTTCGACAAGTTTTATCAAAAACTGATCGAACAATATCAATGTTTATGCTATATTATTGAACAGATACTCTGTACGTAGATAATTTCGTCATTTCGTGTTAGTGAATAGTCTATGAGCACTGTAAGAACCTGTTCCCCTCGGATAACCGTAACCACTTGCGCAGCTTTACAAATTGCTCTTATTTCTTAACTCCTATGTTGTAAAATGATATAGAAGTATCGACTAATTAGTTTTAAGAATTGGAATTATTGTTTCAACAAACAGGAAACGAAGTTTTTATTAAAATAGGTACTTGAAATGTTTACTTGTATTCAAGGAATTTCTTAGTAAATCGTCTGAATTGAAGGTACCTAGGGTGGAATACTATGTATTACATACCTTGTATACCCTGCACTGTTTTAAGTGTTTACTCTTGATAATAATTAGATTTTACAACTTAATGAACATCATCATCATCATTTCAGCCGAAAGACGTCCACTGCTGGACAAAGGCCTCTCCCAATGTTCTCCACGACGACCGGTCCTGTGCCTCCCGCATCCAGCGGTTTCCCGCGACCTTCAGTAGGTCGTCGGTCCACCTTATCGGGGGCTTACCCACGCTGGGTCTTCCCTTCCGGTGCGTGGCCGCCTCTCGAGAACCCGTCGGCCCCATCGGGCATCGGTCCTATGGGCAATGTGCCCAGCCCACTGCCACTTTAGTGTTGCAAATGCTCGTTCTTCTGCCGATTCCCTCATTCCTGATTCGATCGCGCAGTGAAACCCCAAACAGCCATCCATCGCCCTTTGACTGACTTTGAGACTTCTTATAAGGCCCATTGTTAGCGACCACGTCTCAATTCCATAAGTCATCACTGGCAACACACACTGGTCGAAGACTTTTGTCTTAAGACACTGCGGTATTTCGGACGAGGAGATTCTACGTAGCTTCCCGAAAGCAGCCCAGCGAGTTGGATTCGACGATTGACCTCTTTCTCGAAGTTGGACCTTCCTAACCAAAAAGTGTATAAGAATCTTCACTAAGCTACCCTGTAAGCGTTGCAAAGCCCCGGTCCTCACAAGAAGTAAAGAAAATATGTCTAAAGCCGATTACCTACAAGATTTTAGATAATATAATTTTACTTACCAGTCGCTGCTCACCCCAATGCCAAGCACGATATTAAGTGTTGTGTAGTGAGTTCTATGTTGTATTGTCGTGTGCTATAATAACGTGTAAATTAACCGGGATGGCGCCGCGCGATGTAATGAACATTTTATTCAAAAATGCTTTGACAAAATACATTAAAGCTACAAAATATGGTGTGTACGTATAATGTCCGCATTGTATACTAGATATATGTAAGGCGACTCTTTCTCTTTTATAAAGTTCGTGTCTCTAAAGTCACAGTTCTCCACTAGCAGGAAAATCGTTAAAATGTACCGTTTGACCGACTTCTTGAACGGCTTATTTTCTTCAGCCTGTAACGATTGGCAAAAACAATCAAGTTTAATTCCAAGTGTGAACTGCTACCAATACCTTATGGGTTGCTCAACACTTCGTATAAATATGTTTTTAAATAGCTGCTTGTCGCTGCTGAGTGCTCTGACCACGCGGGCCCAGGTATTATTCTCAGGACGGGCCAAGTGTTGTTTGATGATGTTATAACAGGCGTTTTTTCCTGTGTGTAAAAGTGGATGTACTAAATCAAGGTGCCTACCTATCTGCCTAAACCTTTCGTGAATGTATGCGTTATGTTATATTATGCAGTATTTAAATAAGATTCATTACTGACGTAACAAATCAGATCTTAAAACAATAACACTTCTAGAAATGTTGAATGTTAAGTTATATCATCAGTAAAATTTAAAAATCTTTATTACTGTGTGAACTCACTTTCTAGTTTGACAAAATGGCGTTTGTTCGCTGAAACTCTAGCACTGGTTGCTCGCACTGTGTTGATATTAATAACATCAAGATTTTGTACCTACTCGGAACAATTGAACCTACTTTCGGTAGTGTGGGGTCCACACAACACAAATCGTCAACTAATACTTATAAACAAGACATCATAAACATTAAATACCTGCATACGTACAACATGAGCTACGAAAGTTAAAAATTTAATAAATTCTTGTTGAGTTAGTTTCTCATCAACGTAAACAAATCGATAAACAATTGACACGCTTATTCCTTGAGATGGAGGTACGTAGACATTCAACGGACACCTCGAAGTCACTGTTGCGTTACGAACGTCATAGAGAGAATATCTGCTCGAGCTGTCTGAGCAAACATCTTTGTATTCCGTGGCTAATGGTAAATTACGACAAAACAAAAACACACTGGAAACAGTTTTCGCGAGAATACAATAGAGAGGTAGGTACAAATAGCACCATGGTATCGAAATATATAAGTATACAGGCAGGGTATTCCCAAGTAACATTTGCCAGGGATCCATGTATGTTGGACTTCATAATAATCCTGTAAAGCACAATAAAACGCCTTCGTTCATACAAAATTGGCTAATCTCATGAGCCAACATCTTCATGAAGCGTGCTCATTGCTATTGCCGATATCTGTTGTAATTTGTAACAATTAACAACTGAATACTTATACTTGAGCAATCATATTGAGTATCACATTTTATATAAAACAATACATATGTATGTATATAGAAATGTAACAAACCAAAATTATGTAAACCGACTTCGTAATTGTGATCTCATTTCTGCGGACGGCGTTGTAATACTCGAACAGTTTACTCATGATCTTGAAACAATGAAAATATGGTAGGAATGTTTTATATGTGCCAGGTGCCAGGTGCGGCCGACCGGCGCGTGTCGCCCGTAACACTATGGACCCGTTATTATAGGAATATAAAACTGCACGCAGAATGTAATACAAGAACATTATCGCGGGCATATTGAGTTATCATATGACTTTTAAGGCCTCTGAGATTACGTTGTCAATATTTTTTCTGAGAGCTAGGTACATGAGTCGATACCATTATTGTTTCATGTTCTAATTATATTGTCAATAAACAGAAATTCAATATAAAAGATGCTTATGTAACGTAATGAAATCAAATAACTCCTCGCATCGGGAGTCTAATGATAGCTATTATAGGCAAGCGGCGCAGCGCGTGGGTGGCACAGCGCTGTCACATGGTCCCACGAGGGTCAGTGCTCACTCACTTAATCTCAAAGTGGAACGAAATGTGCTTAGCCGACGATAAACCAACGGGTTGCTACAAGGTCTCACTGTGTGACACTTGTCATTCCCATGAAAATATTGGTGTTTTTACTATAACGCTCTGTTGGCGATTATGCGCAGCTAAACGCTAACTAATTACATATATTTATCTAGAATCTAATAAAGTCCTTACAGTGGAGTTGGCCATAACATACATCAAGTGGTATGCCTTACGGTTTTAATATCTTGTTGTTATATAATACCTATCTGTAAGCTGCACGCAATAACAATTAACCAAAAAACCGTAAGCCTTAAATATTTCTGGATCCAAACATGTTTGCTTGGATTGAAGTCTTCATGATAAAAAGAACACTTATTCCAAACCGTTTGACTTGAGTGATGCTTACTAAATCTGGCATCATTCAAATCATGGTCATGTCATAAACTGTCTGATAGAAGATAAAATTAAATATCTCACGACTCCCACATACATAACTTGAGGAACATTGAATACTTTTTCATGATTTGTTCAATTTCAATCAAAGGTTTCTACAACAAACTAGAAATCATTTTCTCAATGTGACTCATCATCATCATTCATCATCATCTCATCGTATAATCCTGGTTGCATCCGCGCCTTTCGTGTTGCAGCCCGCGCTCCGCTTTCCTACAATTACTCCTCCATTTCGCACGATCTCTGGCATCCTGTGGTGTGAGATTGTTGGCACGCATGTCCTCTCTTACAACGTCAAGCCAGCACTTCTTTGGTCTACCTCGCTTGTTCCGATCCGGCGGAGGCGCCATGGCAAGACATTTGTTACTCACGTAACATGCCAGTTTTCGTAAGACATGACCGTACCGAGTTCCTGATGCAGTCTTTCCGCGTAACTCCACACATCCACCGCAGCATATTCATTTCCGTGACACGCAGCTCCTGCTTGTGTCGCTCAAGCACAGGCCACGGCAAAAGCACATATGGCTCACTGCCATACAGAAGAACAGGTTTAATGATGGTCTTATACAATTTCTCAATGTGACTAATACAATATAAAGCAAATCACAGGCAACCAAACAAAATTACGACTATTGTAAACAAACGTGACCAAAACTATAAATGCCAGAGATGTACCTACCATAAACTACAATATTCTGTACTAACATTCAATCAACCAAAAATATTCTTGTCGAAAAATTGCAAACTGATCCGCTCTCTATTAAAATTGTGTCAGTGATGCACGTGATGCGACGTGTAGACAAATCACGTTCATTTACATTAACAGTGGAACAAACAGAACAATATTCATTTGACAATGGCCCGTCCTCTGCACAACGCGTTTGCGCGGGTTGTAAGAGCAATCGGTTCTGTACACAATACTAGGACCCTGAGCCACATTCGAATCTTATAGTAAAAGAATGTTCTGCCCTCTAATTAGTCCTGCCGATTTACAGATAAAAGTTTTAGGTTAATTGGAATTTGTTCTGAGCTCGTTAAGCGTGAATATGAGAAGAATGATTCTATTAAAATTAAGCAATGGTATTTAAACACTGCTTTGAGATTAATAGAGTCTTCTTCAGACGTCCGTCCTTCTTTCATCTCTTCCTTAAATCTAATGGTAGTAATGGGAAAGATATTATGAATCTAATCTAATATATAAAATTCTCGTGTCACGGTGTTCGAACTTAAACTCCTCCGAAACGGCTCGACCGATTTTGATGATTTTTTTGTGCTTATCCGGTATCTATGAGAATCGGCCAACATCTATTTTTCATCCCCCTAAATGTTAGGGGTAGTCCACCCCTAAATTTTTTTTATTATTTATATGGCAAAACAACGTTTGCCGGGTCAGCTAGTAGTTAATATATAAAACTTCTATATTAACCATAATCAAAGTTCTCTACGTTTGTTATAAAAGGTTCAACCTGCATCAAAATGAAGTACAGAAATTCTCATCATCTGTGATAATGATGATATAACTCCGCCTGGTGGTTGTGTTATATGTACCTCCGCCTGGTGGTTGTGTTATATGTACCTCCGCCTGGTGGTTGTGTTATATGTAACTCCGCCTGGTGGTTGTGTTATATGTACCTCCGCCTGGTGGTTGTGTTATATGTACCTCCGCCTGGTGCTTGTGTTATATGTACCTCCGCCTGGTGGTTGTGTTATATGTACCTCCGCCTGGTGGTTATGTTATATGTAACTTCGCCTGGTGGTTGTGTTATATGTACCTCCGCCTGGTGGTTGTGTTATATGTAACTCCGCCTGGTGGTTGTGTTATATGTACCTCCGCCTGGTGGTTGTGTTATATGTACCTCCGCCTGGTGGTTGTGTTATATGTACCTCCGCCTGGTGGTTGTGTTATAGGGGAAAGGTGTCCGAGATGATCCCTCTAAGGGAAAATGCGCATAGTTTTAACGATATTCAATTTGGTGTACAAGTGGAAGCATACTATAATAGAACATTTATCTCTTTACATGTTTTCATACATATACTTATAAATTGTTGATTGTATATATTTTATACAATTTTTTTCTAAAACCTTGCCAATGGATCATCTTGGACACCGGGTGTCCAAGATGATTATAGGCGTAGGGGCGAGATGATCCCGGGGAGCATCTTACCCCTAATTAGTGAAATTTGAAAGTATTAGATCAATTGTTCATAATTGATGAATAAAAATAAACAAATGTAAAAGATATCAATGTTTTTATTAAAAGTACTTAATGTTTACATAAGATCACAAAAATATAATCATAATACTTCTCTGAAGTTTCACTAAATCAGTCTGATAAAAACCAGTCTCAAAATTACAATCCTAATGACTATGTTACTAAATTGTTAATTATAAGCAACAACATAACAACATTTTCTAAAATAAGAAATTAAAAGAACAGATTTCGCAAAAACAAATATCAACAAAAAATATATTTTTGTAACTTAAAACTAAGTTAAATTGTACTTTTCTTGTAATTATAATTCACTTACTTTTTCTGTGGCGAAAGAGACCAAAAATCAAATCAAAATTAAATGCCTCGCTTATTTTGGTAAATCTAAAAATCCAAACATTTCCTTCCTGGTGATTCTTTGCATAAATCACAAATAAACTCATCTGCATCATCGTCATCTATTCCTGCACACTCCTCATGGCCCCATTTTCTACATACGCAACACTGTATCCATCCTTCGCCTTTGTTGTCTTTGGAAAATATTTCTGTGCAATACAAACATTCTGCATCATCATCTTCGTCAGATGATTCAGATTCGGGAATAGTTTTCTTTCTATTTGAGATCCCCTTACCTATTCCTTTCCCTTTCCCTTTTATTTTCAATTTCTTTTTAGTTATTTTAAGATTTGATTTTTTTTTGAGTCTTTTTATTTTCTTTTTCAGTCTTTTTAGCAATTTCTTCCTCTAAATAAACTTTGTAAGGCGTGCTAGTTAAAACTGAAGTATTTAATGTCTTTCTTTTTATATTACTCCTTTTGCCTACCATCTTTGGCAGGGGTTGGATTTCAGCAGGTGGAACAGAAAAAAGTGGGCTGTTATCGAGAATTGAAGGGGATGTGCTATGGTTGATTTCGTGGCTCGTCGATGGTACTGCTGACAATGAAGCGCAAGGTGGCAAATGCTCAATACATGGATTTTTTAATGGAGACGGCGTTTTATTCCGTAAAGGTTCGATGATTTGTAGTGGAAAGATCTCACTTAATGGCAGTCGTTGTGTGCTTGGGCCAGCTGTTGGAGTTCCTGGTCTTGGAGATGAATCATGATCTGTAGGTGAATTCGATACACATACATTTTCATTCGCTAATTCCATATCAGTTGTTTCTGCAGCTAGAAAATCTGCATCAGTGAAAACATCCGGATTAAGAGGATAGATGCCCGTTTTGGCAAAGCCATTAATGGCATTCAACGGTACAGCTGCTTTTAAATAAGCCTCTCCAAAAACCCTAGCTATTTGAAATTGAGTCACTACTCTGCCATTATGGTTATCCAACCATTTTTCTAAAGCCTGGTTGTGATACACACTTAAAGGATACATAACACTCACATCTAATGGTTGAAGCTTGTGTGTACAATGTGGTGGTAGGCACACAATTGTAACATGGTTATCTCGTGCTTTTAAAATGACATCTAAATTCTTAGTGTGCGAGAGATGACCATCTAAAATTAACAGCACGGGGTCTTCTGCTGAAGGTTTCGTGTGATATAAGAAATGATCAAACCACTTGGTAAAAATGTCTAAGTTCATCCAACCTGATGTGTTGCATGCTCCTATAGATCCTGGAGGCGCACCGTCCATGAGTTCGTTCTTCATACGCACTCGTCGAAAAATAAACATTGGTGGAATAAAATTTCCTGCAGCAGACATACAAATTACACCTGTTGTTGTCTCTCCTCTTTCCGAAGCCGTCACTCTTGCTACCTGCTTTCGTCCAGTTTCAGCAAAAACCTTAGTGTTTTTTGTTGGAACTGTGGAAATTCCAGTCTCGTCTACGTTGTAGATCCGATTGGATGGAAAGTTTTTTGACTTTTGCACTTCTTTTAACATCGAATAAAATTTTTCAACAACAGGTTTATTAAATGCGCGGGCCCGTGCAGTCGATGTGGATTCTGGAGCACGAAGTGTAATATCTGGATGCCGTCGACGAAATCCCATAAGCCAGTCGCAACCAGCCTTTTCTCGGCGAAAAGGGTGGGCAATATTGTTTTTGATTGCAAGTTGATATGCCAATGACAGGACAGCTTGTCGAGTTAGCCCATACATACTCATCTCCATATCTTTAATATGCTTTACAAGTTCGTTCTCCTGTTGCATTGTAAAAACTGTTTTTTTTCCACCCAAGTATTTGATTGCACCTGTAGCCTCTTTATTTTTGCCTTTAGCACGTCTTTTTAGGGACATAACGGGAACATCGAATTGTTTACTTGCCGTTCTATACGGCATGCCATTTTTAACAGCATCTAGGGCTTTGATCATCGAATCTTCTGACCACCCTCCACGAGTTGTTTTCCTTATGTAATTACGAGGCATGGTCTAAAATAAAAAAAAAATTGATGTTACTTAGTATATAATTTTATTTTACTGATTAATCAAACTGATCGAAAACCTATACGAAATAGAAAACTATCAACAAAATACAAATGGGAAATGGGCAAGTATAAATCCCCATTTCATGTTCAACTAGTCAATAAAAATCTCAGCAGTACGAGATGATCCGCACGGATCGTCTTGTACACACACAAAAGAATCATCTTACCCCAACTAGCACTTTTGCATTCGATAATCGATAACATAAACTATAAACATTTTAGTGTACCATTATGTTGTAAACTCTAAATTGGATCAGTAAACAAAGCCACACAAACAAAAATCATTGTAATGAACTGTATAAAATAAAACTTATATAACTTCAAAGTCGAGCTTACCTTAGATCGGCGTTAGGAAATTTTCAATTTCACTCATAAAAAATCACTCGTTACTCAAGCCGCCATTACAAATTGACTGAGGCGCGGAGGCACATAGGTCTATGTTTTTCGAAAGAAAACAGCTAGATGGCGTGACTAGTATCGTAGAAATTGCAAAGGATCATCTTACCTCAACGGATCATCTCGTACTACTTTCCCCTATGTACCTCCGCCTGGTGGTTGTGTTATATGTAACTCCGCCTGGTGGTTGTGTTATATGTACCTCCGCCTGGTGGTTGTGTTATATGTACCTCCGCCTGGTGGTTGTGTTATATGTACCTCCGCCTGGTGGTTGTGTTATATGTACCTCCGCCTGGTGGTTATGTTGTATGCACTTTTCACCGGTTGTGTCCCAAATCACAACTTTCTAATCCCGAACCTTAAATAGGCTGAAATCCGGTATCTAGTTATTTTACAAACATCTAGTAAATGCCAAAAGAATACCTAGTTTATGAGAGAGAATGACATGATGCTCATAGATTCGTGTAGATATTGTATGTATTCTTATTCTTAAACATATAATACGAAATATCTGAAATATATTCATATTCTGTTCAAATTCTGTATTAATCATGTATGTTGTCATAGTAAAGATTATTATTATTATTATTATAAATAAGGCAATGCTTTGAGGAACCCCATCTCCAGCAGTGAATATCTACTGCAACGGCTCTTATAATGAGAATCATGTAGGATTATTACGATATCGGCATGCAAAGCCGTGTAATTGTTTTGTAGCATTCTTTTACTTAAATAAGGAAACAATTTGTGCGTGGTTTACACCTACTAGTAAAACAACAACAATGATATTTATAACATTCTTGTATAATATTGAAGGCGGCTATTTTAATTGTCGAAAATGGTAATCACTTAACAAAGGCTTATAAAATAGCTTTAACATCAACCACCTAACATTTTATTGTATATCGGAATAACGGCATATTATTTTACTAGCTTAATTTATGAACACAGCTATGTTCAAAAATTCGGCTCGTTAAAAAATATGTTTATGTATTTTATTACTAACTACAATAGTTTTGCTCGCGGTATCGCCCGCCTGGGTCTCACAAAATAATCCACATTTACTACTGGGATTATTGGTAATAAACTAAAGACATGACAAATATCATCCAAATATATACGTTCAACTTTTTTTGTACCAATCTGGAGCACTCACACGTACAACAGACAATAATTCTGTAGTTTGGGCGTCATACTTGTTCTCAAACCGCCTAGGTAGCAATATAGTAATAATTACAAATATTTTATTATATATAGGCACCCAGGTAAAGATTATATTTACAAAATAACATGAATACAGTATTATATTGTAATATCAACAGTGTCAATATTATTAACTACTCAAAGCTCCTACGACAATAATTCGTGGCACATCATTGCAAAAAGAGCTATTAAACATTTGCATGCAAAGATTTAATAGCTTTTTTTGCAGTGTTACAATCAATAGCTTTAGGTGTTTGTTTATGTTACTTAATACAGTAACTCCGCAATAAGTGAACGAATCTTTACCGAATTAGCCACGCGTGTTATTAATGTTTATGTGATTGATTAACACTAGCACTGTTATCTCAGGAGTTAGATTTATGGCAAAATACTGGCATCAGCCGCGGCTTACTGCAAGCAATCGTTAACCATCTACAGAATACCACCGCGGTCCGCGCACAACTTACACAATACTTCACATTTAGCAGGAACCCGCTCACCCAAATACTTACTCTGAATGCTTCATTAATCAACACTTGTTCGATTAAATTTCTAGAGCCGTACCCGGGTATATGGTGGCTATAATGCATTCGGAAGGAGACAGGTGTGGCAGTACTCGTGACGTCGGTTGGTACATTTTAGTATCTAAATGTCTCGGTTTCAGGAAGTTAATGTATCGGATAGGACAGCTCGTAACTGGCGATCAATTTAGTAAAGCAAACACTGTTAAAGTGGGTCGGGTGACCAAACTGCGGCTTTACAGCGGATTTGCATAATATAATACAATACCGGGCGATAGACTCTCGCTTCACTTTAGGTCGATGTAGTGCAACTGCCTCTATACATATAATAGCGAATTCGTTTGTGATTTCGAAATGAGTTTATGTTGCCGAACACCTTGCTGTTGGCAACGTTAGCAGAATTTAGGTCCGAAGTTTATAATATCATCGATATTGCTCAAATTTCTTTAATTGGTTCTGAAGTCGTTCACTATTTCGATAAATTTATCGGTTCATCTCAATTCTATACTAATGTTATAACATTAGTAGATAGGCTGATAAAACGCTTCCAAATTTCATATCCCGGCTTACTCGCGTTCTCAACAATTATTCAGTAGGTATTCTTATATTAAGAGGAAAGTGGTGGTAAACATAATCATAAAACTCGTTTATTTCATTATTGACATAATTCCTATACATATAATACATGTATTACATAAAATATTGGTTGGATCAACACGTCCAGCTATATCATTCATGTTTATTAACATAAATGATATGCATTAAAGTACAATATTATTTAACTGTATTAATGAATACAGATAAATAATAATAATAATAATAATAATATATATAACCTCGATCGATTGCCCATGCATAAAAAAAACAAGGCGCTGGTGTGTGCTCTAGACTCTCAGCTGTCTAATTATTTAAAAGACAGCAAAGATCTGACTGATACACATTCAATCTTGTACTGTGGAGCTGTTGCGATATGTCGTGTGGCTCATGTCAAATTCTCAGACAGTGACAGAGTCACACGACCAAAATTAGCTGTACCAGCTTGGCAGTGCAGGATTGAACGTCGTATCGGGGAGACTAGAGCACTCATTGGCAAGCTAATTAGTTTTAGGGAGGGCAATACACGCCCTAGAGTGATGCGCTTTGTGAGGCGGGCGTTCTCGGGGACTGATATTAGTACCCGAGACTATTTGTTCCGCGTCACAGAGCGCATCGACTTTCTTAAACAGAAGATATATGCATGGGCAAACCGTATTCGTCGGTACAAGCGAAGAGTGGAGCGGTATTTTCAGAATCGCATATTCCAAAGCGATGAAAGGCGGGTCTATAGAGCTTGGGAGCGATCAGACCAAGGTGTCACTGACACGTGCCTACCGGATGTTGACGCCACGTCTTCATTCTGGCGCAATATCTGGTCGGTACCTGTCAGTCACACCGAAGGTGATTGGACTCGGGATGTTGAGCGAGCCTGCGATCCAATACCAGAAATGGGGGCTATTACCATCTGCCCCCAAGATGTAGCTCGTGCAGTCCGTCCGTTGCCTAATTGGAAGTCTCCAGGGCCGGATGGGCTGCATAACTTTTGGATAAAATGGTTTTCCAGGTCGCACGCTCGCTTGGCATCTCAGTTCCAGACTGCTTTAGAGTCTGGTTCGCTACCCGAGTTCCTAACAACAGGAATAACCCACCTGCTCCATAAATCAGGTAGCACCGCGGAACCCAAAAATTATAGGCCGATCACGTGTTTACCGACGGTCTATAAAGTTCTTACATCCATTTTGAAAGCTAAAATTAACACGCATGTTGACAGCAACTCCATCATGTCTGCCTCTCAAAATGGATGTGGGAACGGGTCCCGCGGTACTAAGGAGCTACTCCTTATTGATATGGCCATTAGCCAACAGGTTCGTCGTTCCCGAAAGGATCTGTCGACATGTTGGATAGATTATAAGAAGGCCTTTGACTCGGTGCCACATACATGGCTCATGCGGGTGCTAGAGTTGTATAAAGTAGATGCAACTCTGCGCACCTTCCTGATGACATGTATGGCGCAATGGAGAACTGTCCTTCACTATCCAGGATGTCGAAATATTCAGAGGAATAGCGAACCGATAAGGATCGAGCGAGGTATATTTCAGGGCGATAGTTTGAGTCCACTTTGGTTTTGCTTAGCCTTGAATCCTCTAAGCACATTGCTGGAGGATTCAGGTCTCGGCTATAGGCTGAGGAGAGGTGGTCAGGTTATATCGCACCTCCTCTACATGGATGACCTAAAACTATTTGCTCCCAACGATTTGCAACTGAGGGAGCTACTGAAAATTACTGAAACTTTCAATAGCGCCGTCAGGATGGAATTCGGTGTGGACAAATGTGCGGTCATGCATGTACAGCGAGGAGAGATTATGGAATCCGTGGGAACCCAACTCACTGGTTCCATAAACCTTAGAGCCCTCTCCGCATCCGAAACCTATAAGTATTTGGGTATGTCGGAAGCGTTGGGTATCAATGTTACTGACATGAAGCAATCGTTGAAGGAGCGCTTCTTTGGCCGCCTGAAAAAAGTACTTAATAGTCTTCTATCAGGCGGAAACAAGGTGCGCGCTTTCAACGGTTGGGTCATGCCGGTATTGATGTACTCTTTCGGCATACTCAAATGGACTCAAACCGAACTTGACGCCCTGGATCAGAGGGTCCGTAAGCTGCTGACTGCATATCGATTGCATCACCCACGATCATCGGTTATGAGGCTGTATATCCCGCGAAAATGTGGAGGTCGTGGCTTTTTAAACGCTAAGACCCTCCACAATCGCGAGATATGCAGTCTCAGGGAATATTTTTTAGAAACCGACGTGGGGATGCATCGAGATGTGGTCGCGGTTGACAAGGGCCTCACTCCGCTCTCCTTGGCTAAAGAGAACTGGCATAAACCAGCAGTGCTTGACACCAATGATCGCATGGAGGTATGGAAGAACAAGGAGCTTCACGGACGCTTTTTCAGAGCCCTACACGGGCCTGATGTAGATTTACAAGCGTCCGTGGCCTGGCTACGATTCGGTGACCTCTTTGGGGAAACCGAAGGTTTTGTATGTGCAATTATGGACGAAGTTATGATGACGAACAATTACCGGAGATTTATTGTGAAAGACGGCACAGTTGACATCTGTCGGACATGTCACCGGCCGGGGGAATCAATAAGGCATATTATCTCCGGGTGTTCTCGTCTAGCTAACGGAGAGTACTTGCATAGACACAACCTTGTAGCCAGGATAATTCATCAGCAACTTGCTCTCAAATACAACCTTATGGAATCGGAGGTACCGTACTATAGGTATGTGCCCGACCCAGTTCTCGAAAATGGCCATATCACATTGTACTGGGATCGATCCACCATCACTGACAGGACTATTGTTGCCAATAAGCCTGATATAGTGATGGTGGATCGATCAGAGCGGCGTGCAATGATTGTTGACATAACCATCCCGCATGATGAGAACCTCGTGAAAGCCGAGAAAGATAAACAAATCAAGTATCTTGACTTGGCTCACGAGGTTGTCGACATGTGGGAGGTGGATTCAGCAATCATTGTACCGATAGTCGTGACAGCCAATGGCTTAATAGCCAAGAGCCTCGACCAACACCTCAAGAGGCTCTCGTTAGGCAGCTGGATCAAGGGCTTGATTCAGAAAGCTGTACTTCTGGACACGGCTCGCATTGTCAGGAAGTTCCTCTCTCTGGAGCCCTGACCGCCGGTAGCTTGGACCCTGTTCCCGATACCGGTGGGCTACTATTTTTTATATTTTTAAATGTTTTTTATATATATATATTATGTAGAAATATTTAAAAATATAATTTATAAGTGTATATAAGGAAATAAAGGAATAATAATATCATATCATCAAACCTGTTGAGATTCGAGATTCGTTTTCTATAACATTTTCATTTTTTATTTTAATTGATAACTATCGACCAAAGATATAAACTCAGGATAAATATATAATCCTACATTTGGTTTGTGTTGTGGACTTGTAACAGAACTGACGCAATCATTTTGCATTATGTCGTCAGTAAACATATGCGTATTGTTTTTATTACACGTCAACGCTTTGTCATTCTATATCAATATTCTAGTAAATACCTAAGATTCTATTAGACATACCAACCGTTTAAATATAACTCGATAAACATATTAATAAAATTTAGTATTTGCCGTAGCCCATTTGAAGTAAGTTCAACAAAAATAAATATTTGTTGTTTCACCAAGTCATAACATATGTTTAAACATGACGTTTAATTTACGAAAACGCTGATACATATTGCTACATGATATTTTATAGGTTCATATATTTTAAAAGGCTCTGCGCAGGCGCAAGTGGCTATAAAACGACTAATAACTGGAACTACATAGTTCGTACTTAGCCCATGTCTACGGCAGCCGTAGGTCTATGACATTATTAAACATTTAACGGCACGCACGTTGTAACACGTATTTAAGGTTTCTATTTCTTTCTTTGCATAACAACTCTGATGACAGATATGTCAGTTTCACTAGGTTTATAGGAGAGTATAAAAAGTGTTCTGTATTATATGAACGTTTACCCAATGGTTTGGTAAATTTATCAACTCACTTTCAAAATGTTTGATTTTTTTAATACATATACTGTGATGTTATTTGTATTGATATCGTTTTGAATAAACTAGTACTAAAAAGAGTTTATTTTTTATTGTTTCAGAGAGCAGTACATATTCAATGTATTTGAAGTAATAGTGAGTACATTAGAGACAAAACTACAAAGGATAGAAAACTTGGACAAGGCCGTGGAACACTTAATGAGGAGAGTAGAAGCGCTCGACTCGAGAGTAAATGACAACATACACAAAACAGATGCTATCATATCAAAACTGGGAAACCTCGACCTAAAACTGTTCAGTCACATTGGCCAAAACAACGAGGAAAGCGTTACCGAAAACACCGCAAAGAGACAGGCCGAAATTAAAAACAAGATAAGTGAGGCACAGTTACTCGATCGAAAACTGGAATCTCTAGACCAAAAGGTATCGAACATCGACACGACGTTGGTAGGCCTTAAAAATCAAATCGACAGCAACTTTTTGCCTGTCGATGACATCAATGCCGAGGCCAGTGAAAAGAAACCTATTAATTTAAACGTTATAGAAATTGCAAAAGGTTTAAATAACGAGGTTATCACTGAAATCACGAAAGAAGTAGACCAATTGAGAAGCTCCGTGTCGACAGTAGATCGTAAACTACAGTTCCATATCAATCTCGTTTCTGAGAATTTAGGCAAAGTGCTTTATATGATGGCCGATGTCCACGCCGCCATAGTTGAGCCTGAAGATGCGTCAATTAACGTCAACACTTTGTTTAAGAACCGAACCGCGACCAGCACGCAGGCTCCCGTTACAAAAAGTAGTAAAATTGATAACCTTGTAAATAAAATTATACCTATGATGAGTGTTTCAGAAAAGATGGACGAAGTTTGGGATGTGGTCGTCGGTACAAAGAGTTCCGTAGATGATTTAGTTCCTAAGTCCGATGAACTGCTCACGCAGACGCAGCGACAGGAGCGCGCAATAGGACAGATCCATAACGACTTACGTCTCAAGACGAATCTCATCATCGAAAATTTAGATATGGTGGAGAAGCGGTTGAAGAAGCAGGAAGACGACGTAGCCACTCTGGCGCAGCGGCCGGTACCCCCCGAGCTGCTCCTTGACCCGACCATTGACCGGCTGGTCGAGTACGCGCCCAACCGTTACCATGTGGACGAGCCCTTCGCCGACCCCATTACCAGCACCGTGGCCGCCACCACCATCCCTCCCTCCACTACACTAAACAACAGGTGACATCTTTCTATTTCCAATTTATTGTGCTTTTGCGACTGTGCTATTGTTATACTATAACTTGTTTTCCATGCGACATTATCATTTATTCACGCGAGCCTTGGCGATTTTGTGTGTTACTCGTGCAGCCTACTCACGCGGTATCGTTTCGATGCATGGGGTGTAGGGTTGTACGGTGACTAATGTCCATGTCGCACACAGCCCGAGCACGAGTACGTCGAGCGGGAGCGCGGCGGGCGCCACCGTGACCGTGACGCCCGCCGCCACTGGCGCCGGCAGCACTAGTCCACGCCCCACCAGCCGTAAGGGCGGCATCATCTTCCCCAGCGTCAAGAACAAACCCATCATCGGCAATAACACTTTCGCTTCGGAAATCGTCGCCAACTATAAAGACGTGAAAGTGAGTCAAAGTTACATAAAGAATATTATTACTCATTATAAGTTATAACACAACATAGGTACCTAACTTTGTCGCCGAACAAATCTTAAAGGTGCAATTAATAAAATGTGCTAACCGAGCGAATGATATAACTTTATTGAAGTACCACGGAGCATCGTGTTTCATCGTCCCGTGACTATTAATGATAATTACAATTGCTTTTGGTTACATCGGTGTACCCAGGTCCACGCTGCCCCATGGAAATGTCGCAAAACATTTATCAACTCCCCTAATTACTAAACAAAGTATAAACGAGGACTTATCTCTAACTTTTAAATAAACCACGCAGTATATACACTGACAAAATGTACGGTGTAATTGCCAAAACACTGCGTGCGACTATAGCGCACAAAGATTACTCACTCTAAACATTTGACTGCCTCCTAGTCCTAAGCCTGACTTGCACGAAGGTCAGAAACTGGGTACGCCCATGTTTGGTTACAATATTTTTGAAATATTTTTTTTTTTGGCCCATGATTGACTGAGTAACGAGATAATCTGCAGTTTTATATATTTGTACGCGACTCAGACAGTTCAGAAAAATGATTGTAAGGCGGTGCGCGTAGGTATGCATAATGTGTACCAATATCATAATGCAGAACAAAAACGTTGATTACAAGAAGCTGCAGCAATACGTCTTAATTAAATTGATTCTTGTCTAGATCTAGGTTAGATGAAGTAAGGCGATTGCATCGGCTACGGATTGATAAAAATCAGGTAGTCTAGGCGGTAGCTCTGGTATGTTACTGTTAGTATTTAACGTCTGTTGGCTGAATGTTAATCAGGGGCTGTCGGTCTGGTTGTGCACAACGCAGACACTGCCTCTCCGATACACTGCCATTTACGTCTCCCGGTTTGGCAATAAGGAACACTGCGCAATACATGCTCTGGTATGCAGTTGCCGGAATATGTATATATATTCGGACCAAACGACCATTAGGTCCATTCTATATCTACTGCCCATAAAAGTATGTACATATATTTTATGAGATCCGCTCGCTATCCACCAAGTCTTCACGATCTAGTTTCTAAACGAATAAAAGAATGAAGGCGCTTTTAAAAAGCTGTTTACTAGCTAGGTAAGCAGGTATTTCAGATATTGACCCTTGCCCCGATATCATTCCCACGAACTGTGCAACATTAGCAGTAGGTACACTGTTTTTATAATTATTTACGATACCTACTTGTATATGTTTCTTACCCAAAAATATATACGAGTATTTCGCAAAAAATATAAAAAAAACAACTTTGAAGACGCTTAAAATTGTTGGCTCATACTTAAACAGCCAGTAAAGTTCGCAACACCAAAGCTCCGTTGTTGACTGTCGTTGAAAAACCGCCAAGCTGCGACAGCGGGACATTTCCGTTCAAGGAGAGTTGCGTGGCTCTCATTACGTAAATCTGGTTCGGCATCACACTCATACACCAGGCTGAGCTTTCCGCGTCTTTGTAAGCGTCCGCGCAAAAACCGGCCGTTCCCACCATGCGACAATTACCAATGATTACAAGTGTTTATTGTTCTTAGCGTACGAGAACCGGCGGTTATGTGGAGCTACGTGATGCAATGTTTTATAACATGTTTACCTATCGCGCACGACTCGCACCTGTGTAAAAAATGTCGCTCCAAATACTTACGTTACGTTATGGACGCAATCGAGTACATACATTGCGGTTACTGTTTGTACAGTTTGCAACCGTTCCGAAAGACACTTTTCATTGTTATACTTGTTACATATGGTCTCATGAGCGTAGGCACGGTATATACTGAAGGATAAATAAAATTGACCGGAATAGGCGTGTATAACAATGTTAACAAAAAAATTGTAACTAATACACACCGCAATCCACAGTAATTAATTGTATCCGATACCTTAAACAGACTCAACATGAAACGGCACTTATTATAGGTAGTTAACTGAAGCAGGTTATCGTTATTTCGCAACGCTCCTAACTTAGGGTAAGTAATTAATTTTTAGAATTAACTTCCTGTACAGGTTATTGAACACCCACATGAAGTGTTGTAATTTCGATAAATTTACCAATAGGAAGGCTTCCAGTCCAGTCGAGCAGGTGAAGGAATTAATATCTACTATTTTAATACATTAATAGACTCTCGGCCTAAAGTTTCATTTCCCAGATTGTTGAATACCTATACATATTATATTATCTTAAAGGCTATATTACACAATTTAAAAATTTCACAAAACTATTGGTCTGTCATTGAGACTGTCAAAAATTTTAAATAATTTCCATATTTAATGTTTAGTAAATATATTACATATGAAAAGCTTTCAATTTTCTTATTAGTTTGAAAAGGAAAATTAAACTGAGGGGTATGGAGTGTGTACTTACCTTTTTTAATCTGGCATCTCGTAGTTGACCTTGAGAGGTCGTGACTACTTAACCGAACTATCCTGTGGCTGCCTTAAATGAATTTAAAGCCTCCAGCCAGGGCAACTAAAAACTAAGCGACTACACGCTAAAGGCACCCCCTGTGGGGTACGAACCACGGCTTAGGCCGCCGCTGGAGAGAACAGCAAGAAAAACCTGGATCGAAGGAGCATGTACCTAGTACTTGATGCAAGTAGTACCTATAGTCTAAGCTCTTTAGACCTTCAACCTACCAAAAACATAAATCAACCATCATTCCATCTTTGCTTTAAGGTTTAAGTCACTGTAGTCACAAGTCATAACCATACAGAATCCAAATCGCAAATTGTTTCATCTAATTGACAAACTGATATGATTTTATGAATAAAAGCAGGTGGGTGGGTACCTATACCTAGGTGGTGGGCAACATCATTAGAGCCATATTGTAGACAAATAACTGTTACAGCCATTGCGGTGCTATAAGAACCATATAACTAGGAACGTAGTCAGACGACTGACAGATCGTGACCGTCTTGTCAGACGAAATGATGAAAACAAACCTCTTACTTTCATTTCCCCTGAGGGCCGCAGCTGTCGTACGACCTAATGCTTTGTTTTGGATATGCTTATGCAAATCACAGTAAGATCTATAAATCACTGTGTATACCATAGTGCATTATGATTTGTTAACAATCATAGGGATAGGTAATAGGGTCGAGCACGCGCGATCCCGCCTGATGGTAAGCAGTGATGGAATCTTTGAAGATAAAACACACTAGTTTATTAAGAGCCTATTTATGTATTCTAGCCTTGAAAACACTTAAGTTATAATCGGACGGGAAAAGCACTAGTTTAATACTTATTATCTTTTAAATATTAAGACAAAGTAAGTAGTTTAGTTAAGCCCACAGTACAAAAATGCTTCGGGTTCAAAGTAATTAGGTACCTGGTACCTCTCTGCACTCTCATGGACAAACAAATCTTTATCTTCATAGTGACAAATTGCCTGTGTGTCAATCACGGAACCGATTTTTAATTATCTATAAATTTTTTGAATATCGACTTTTGTCACCGCGCTGAAGTTCTCGAAAGAAAGTACTTAGGCTTGCCATCTCTGCAATTTTATAATGTTTATTTAATGTTTTTCTAACAGAACTTAATTACTTAAGTAACTATTAATAGTAGTTATGGTCTAGATGATGCAAATAAGTAGAGATACCTACACATAAGTAACTAGTACCTAATTGTAACGAAATTGTCTGTTTCTGACTGACTAGGTAGGTAACTGTCACTATCAGCAATTATTGTAAACTTATTGATGAAAGATGTAATGTGCGTGTCCTACCGACTAATTACAGTAACAACTGATGATAGGTTAATGATTTTGTTCCGCAACAAATATGATTGAATCTCCTTGCCTCTCAAAGATTATCAGATTCCTTTTGTCATTTGCCTTGTCCTTTTTCCACTAATGGTTTGTTGTTATCGCCTTTGTTGGATATTACTTATCATGATTATATACGTTACATAGGTACTTAAAGAATTTCAATATCTGTAGGTAAGTATTTCCCCACTTTTCCACGCACAATAAGGCCCGCTGTCTAAGAAATAATCTTTGTCTATGGCAACATTCATTAGGCACATTCGAAACATTTTCAGAAGGAATGGTTAACATGGTCACCGAATAATAGTGAAACTAAAAGTGTAAGAACATAATAATAAGTAGGTATAGTCCGCGTCCGGTACTCCGGTACGGTGCATAATAGGCAGTTGGACAGTAAGTTGGGCAATACCGACTAAATTCTTCAGAGATATTAATGAACCGTCATTTTAACTGTCCGAAGTAATTGACATTCCAGATCGCGTCAATGAGTTCCAAAGATTTACACAAATGATGATTTGTTTCCATTAGAAGTGGTTGCTATGCTTAGATATATTTTTTTTAAACTTACATACTTATATATATATTTATATATATATATATAAATATATATATATATATATACAGTATGTTACGAAAACCCTGTCCGACCCATAAGGATAATAGAGGTTAGGTAAACACATGACCAAATATAATATAAAATTTTACGTATTCATCATAGTACCAATACAAATGAATTTTGAAATAATCTTTTTTTCCAACGAATTAATTCCAATTTCCCCGAAATTTGGTAATTTTTAAAAAGTGACAACACCGGTATTATTATGAGCGAATAGCGATGCGACCACGTGCCGCGTGTCCTGCCGCCCGCCCCCCGCGGTCGGCAGGCGAAGGGTGGTCAACGCACATTTAATAAGTTACCTCCTTTTGCGAAATAATATTTATTTTTTTTAGGGGGATTTTTTTTTTTAAGTAAAGCCCGGTTTTGTATGCATTAGTAGAATCAGTTATCGATACCTAACAACACCTTCACGGGTCGGACAGGGTTTTCGTAACATACTGTATATATATATAAGTATGTAAGTTATATATATGTATAGTTATATATATATATATATATATATATATATATATATATATATATATATATATATATATAAGTATTTATATGTATCAAAAATTTAACCTATTAGGAAATTAGCTTACATGAATGTCATATTTCATTCAAATCGGTTAAGCGTTCTATGCAAATCATACATATCTAAACATAAATAAACTGTTTACTTAGTAGGAAGTAGGATTATTACTTTCATTATCACTATTAAAATCATCTACCTACCTAGCAACGGTTTGTTTACCTCTATTCTTTATCCAATTTGGCTTTTATATTAGTAGGTATAGGTAGTAAAATTTGCAATTATCTACTTTCATTATATCACATTATGAATATGATTAAGATCTTTAATTTTGCTCTGCTAATTTCAGTATTAAAATTAACTCATAAATGAATTTCCGACATTTATTGATGATCCTTGTTTCTGTAACTTATTAGGTACTAAGTAGGTGAGAGATAAGTTATCATGACTCAACAGTTTAATTCGAAATTTCCTATTTAAGAGAGCCAGGTGATCTGTACCCCAGGATCCTCTTATCTGCGACACCTTTCTATATTATTTATATATTTTCATTGTATTAACTAATTAGAATAAGATGGGCCCATCCTAGAAAAACGCTATTCCTCATAAATAAAATAACTTCAACCTCAATTACCAACACCCAAAACCCTCTTCAAACTAAAAGCTAAAATAACTTATGCCTTCTCTGAGCTTACACAGAATAGAACTATTTAGAAACTTCAAAATTTGTGCTCTTGATGGTGGGATTTGGTATAAAAGAAGTGACTTTCAGTGCCAGAGGCAATTTCCCCTTTGCGGTAAGAAAAACCTACTTTGTAATCAGAAAAATGATAAAAAATTCTTTAAATCCAGGCGGGATTTAACCTAGGAAAAATCCCTAGCTACGCCATTGGAGTTCGACCAGGAATACCTTTTAATTTTTTTTTTTTTTTTTTGTTCTGAGGTGGAATATCCTCAATGGATGTCCGCCGCCCTGAGATGGGCAACGGGGTCTGTCAGACCCCTACTGACTAAAAACCACACCGGTGTCTCTCCCCTCACATGCGCGTGGGGCCACGGCAGTCCATGATTCTGCCGCGGCCCCACACTCTCATGCTGGCCCGGCTTGTCCGGGCCTCGCCTCTTGCACGGGGTAGTGAAGTGTTTAACCACCCTGTGCATCACCTCTGAGGCGCGCGCCGACTCTCGTGCCCGCTTTCGCATCGGCTCGATCCAGTAGGCGGCAAACACTCCCCAAGTCCCTCGCCCCTGGACCCTAGACCGCGGGCAGTAAAAACGGTTCGCGGTCTACCCCGCCTCGCTCTCTATGCATGCACTGACCAAGAATACCTAACCTAACCTTATAGAGTATAGTTAGCTAATGAAATAAGATGCAATGGTTCTTTCTTCGCAACAGTTCAAGTTGTAAGACGAAATGTTGATAGACAGATACACCATTGTCTTACCTTCGGCCCACACAGTTGCCATATGTTGCGTTAAGATAACTAAACTGTGTGCACCTAACGAAACTAAATATCTCTAGGTAGGGATTTGAACCAAAAAACAGTTTGTTACAGAAACCAATATAGAAATCGCCGGAGGTAGGTACGTGCTACCTATAATAATAAATAACATGTCATTTATTTCAGACATAAATTAGCGCTACAAAACCGTGGCAGCAGAATCCTAAACGCGTTGTTGTAGGTACCTACTGGACACGCTACACTTGTAGAAGATCTGGCAGTACGCCTTGAACACGGTTACCTTCACCTGCGAAGAGTAGCGCGCAAACCTGCGAGCCAACATATTGCACCGGACCGACAAAGCCCTACGTTCTCTCTATGTTCGCAATTTCAAACAAATCATCAGTAAAACAAATGGCAATTATCTTGGGAAAGTTGTAAATGCGCCGGTAATCAATCCACCTATAGTACAAAAAAGAAAGAAAGTTATTAATATTGCGTAACGATGTATATACATAACGTCGCATTAAAATTGATGGCATTGTTTGAGTAGATACCTACCCACAAAATATTTTGTACGCGCCTCGAACCCATTAAAATGCTCATTCTCTTTATTATTCATAATGTGTGAATTATCATTCCGAACGCATCGCGAATATCTATAATAAGTATAACCTATGCGAATAGAATGTTGTAAGACGTTGCACATTTATAAAGTTATTCAAAGTGGGCCCAGGGTGCACAAAAGATCATTTCCGCAATTTTAAAGATAGCTGAATAATGAATTCACGTAGATATTTATGTGCTCATAATTTATTGCGTGTACCCATCTATGTTATTATTATGAATGTAGAGTGAAGCGCGCACATTTAGGCGGACTGCGCTGTATTGCAAAAGTCACTTGTCTATATTTTATATAAACCCATATCACTCACTAAAAGCGGACCATTTTTGTAATATTTAAATGCGATGCTCTGCGGCCATACGGTGCGCTTATTTAGTCTACAATGAAATCTGGTGTCTTTGCAGGGGTACTCGTGCGTGGACCTGATGAACGGTGGCATGCGGGAGTCTGGCGTGTATTACCTGCAGATCAGAGGAACCACTTACTGGTTCCTGAAGGTATACTGCGAGCAGAATATTGCTGACGGAGGCTGGACTGTAAGTACCTTTATGTTTCATCTAATAATCCTATATACTTAGGTACCGGAGCGTCCTTTTCACGTGTGGTGTTAAGAGCCACGTTATACCACAATCATATAAGTAATATTTATAATAAGTTAACTGTCTCATTGTTCTCGTAGACATAAGCATCACTGATGAGCATGAAGTCTCGGATCCGATTTTCAGATTAGGGAACGTGGTATTGGGTTTTTCCATTAGGAACTTCTCGGTATCAGCCCGGAGTTTGGAAGGCGGCGGTGAAATACACGCCTGTCGGAGACCACGTTATGCCGTTGGTTCTGCGTCTAACGATCTCTCCCCAGTAGGGTCGATTGCCGTTCCATCGGGCTGTGAGAGAGAGTAACAAGTGAATTCGCTGTCTGCACGAACACAAATACTAGGTACCTATATAATAACTAACACATAACGATTAGTCTCCTTTGAGATTGGCTCCCATGGCCGTTCGGTGCCCAGGAATATTACAATAAGGTGGAGTGGATGTCATTCTCCCCACTATGACGGATACAGAATTATGTTACAACCTAATGTGTCTCAGCTGCTAATTGAAACCGATACAACTTTTTAAGAACTAGAATCCCGAAACTCCTCGACGCTAGTTTTCCCATTGAGAAATAACCCATTGTTCACAATGCTACTTTATTCTTCATAATGATTATCTAATATTGCAAAACGTCAGTATACTAAAAGGATACCTCTGCTTATCCCATCGGGGAAAACAGGCGTGGTATTATATTGATGCGTACAGTGGATCGCACGTCGGTAGAAACACTGACTTTGAACTGACCAAGCAAAGAATAAGAGGCCAGTTTGGTTCAAAAAAAGTAATTACAATTTGTAATCAAATTGTATTGCCAATCGTAGTTGTGTTGTGAGTTTCATTTTCCTTCCTTGTGCTTTAATGCTTTGTTGAAAATGTAATAAAGAAATCTAATAGATTGTAGTAGCTTGATGCGCTGTCGTCTGCACATTATGGATAATGAACAAATTTCATTAACAACAATGACACGGACAAATCAACCGAATAATTCGACAAGTTATACCCGTCCCGACCCCATCAACTCTATTATAACATAGCGAAGTAGCCTAAAGTACAGGTCTCCCAAAGTGATAATGCGCATAGAAATCTTCGTCACTGTTCGGCAACGGTCGTATTCCCCGAGTATTCGGAAGAAGATATGTATATAGAGTGGTGCACTTAACCACTCTATATACATATCTTCTTTCGAAAAAAAGTGACGAAGATTTCTATGCGCATTATCACTTTGGGAGACCTGTACTGCCAGTACTGCGCCATTTCTTGGGAAATTGATTTACTAATTTATACAAACCAGACGAGTTATGTATTTTTGTTAATAATTTTGGATTACGTAAACTGATTTCAATAATTCTTTATTTACTAGAAATATGATATAGAGTATATGTAATAATATAAGATAACAAAAAAAGAAGTCTGTTAAAAAATGCTAGCATATACGATTTTCAGAAATTATTTTGAACAAAACCTTTTCAACCCATGAAAATAATTTTCCTACAAATTATTTATAAAATTCTACTTTTGAGATTTTTTAAACTTATGCGTTTCACTTGAGCGATTATTTCCGAAAATATTGACATTATCAGAAAATGATTTCAGTAACCCCCTATTTATTTTTAATACCTATCTGAAAATGTACCACACGTTATGATTGAAATAAAAATCCCCACTTTATGCCTACCAGACTGCGAAACTATACCTAAGGGTTCTTTTGAAGTTGACTACAGAACCCTTTAAACAAATCACTACATATTATAAAACAAAGTCACTTTTACTTTCCCTATATCGTCGCTTTGTATGATTCAATCTTTAAAACTACGCAACGTATTTTGATAGTTTTTTTTAATAGAGTGATTCAAGAGGAAGGTTTGTATAAGTATATAATAACATCTATTAAATAGTGGAGAAATACTGTTATTTTTGAGGTTTCTAAACATGTTGATAAATAATCTCATTTTTTTGAGCTTACATTGCAAACGCTGGCAGTATTAAAGACCTTAAAAAATGCCTACAAAAAACTCTGCGACACCATATGTCGTAATCTACTATAGTTTCCTCATTGTGACTACTTTTTTATGTTTGAAAAGTTAATTAAAATGCCAGTCGAAATCAGAGCTCACTATTTGTTCCTTATTATTAATCCTTATCCAAACAAATTACGTCATATCAAAGGAAATTTCAGTAGCAGCAGATCTCTTTTTGAATTTTTGGAATTGGTTATTTCATTCAGGAGATATCACGATTTATTCAAAACTAAACACCAAAAATAAAAAACAGCGTGCCGCTCGCGTCCCTATCGGCTGCCTGCTACTTGAGTGTTTCTCTGTCTAAATCGAGGAGGGAGTGGACTGCATTATTTCAAACTTGCTACCCAGTAGGCTTTCATTCTGCTTGAAGGTGGTGGAACTGGCTATCCGTGGACAATAAGGTCGATGTATCTTGCAGAGTCAGATATTGGCTGATGGGTGGCCCAGTAGACATTATTTTTATTGAAGGGCCACTGTTTCTTGAGGAAGGCTTAAGTACCTATATCATTTGTCCACGTGCGAAGCCGGGAAGGGTCGCTAGTTACATATTTTATACATATTTTATTAAATAGAAAGGCTTATACGAGTCTATAAGGCAAAAAGGTTGGAGTAGGACCAATGGAGGGCTGACCACTGTCGGTGAGCAGTTTGTGAAAACTCAAACAATTATTAGCACAAAAGTAGATTTAATTTGAAGCAATTCTGACTTACATTATCCGACAATCACAATAACACTTGTATGAGAACAAATTATCAGCACATGCAATCACAAAACAATTATGCAAGCGTCAACGACGCCTGTAGGCACACTCAGGTACATACAAAGATACCGAATTTGTACAAAAACGAGTCATCAACAGCGTCATTACAAATCGAGACATTTCTTTAGTTCAAGCTTAACAGACCTCTTTAAAAAGGTAGGTAGGTACAAAATAGTATTTTTAATGGGAATCGAAAACCTGAATGAACAAAGATTAAACCTGACTCGATGGCATAAGCTTGAGTTAAAAAAGAAACACCTCATCTTGTAGTTAGACAGAAAAAGTTAAGACATGCATATGAAGACACAACGAGTCATACATTTCCAGTTTTAGCTGATCTTACATTACATGGGCTCTCGTAAAGTCAGAAGTCAGCTTATACTGGATATGTATAGTTGATGTGTATTGTAAAGATAAAATGACTTATGACAACAAACTGTAGGAGTTTCCAGTACTCTCACATTGCCACCCTAACAATACCTGAGGATTTTATTAATACTATATGCATTATTAACGGACACCAGTCAACATAATCTTGTTCTACTTTACTACTCTCTATGGCTTTAGATATTTATAGACTCCAAAGATGTGAAATAGAAAAATACAATATACCTAATATATGCATGTAGTTTAAAAGGAATGAAATTATATACAGATTATATCAGAACTACCAGATTGATGAAATTTACTTTAACAGTACTTAATGTGGTATAAATAATTATTACAACTCTGTAAATAATTATTTAAATTACTTATTCCACCAACAACATAACACACAATACACATACTCACAGTGTGCATTAAGCGTTATGTCGCTGATTTAGAAACAAATTATTGACGAGAATCATAGTTTACATTTAAAATAAGGCAAGTAAATACTTATTACAGTACTTATTATACACCGAAATCATAACGCTTGCACCAAGCTCAGTGTGAGCTGCACTACTTGGGGAGACCTATGTCCAACAGATTGCGATAACCTGATTGTTAATTATAGTCGTACTAAGCAGTTCCTCTCACCTCAGGAGGCCTGTGTGTGTGTCCCAACAGTGTGGACATTATAGGCTGTTTATATAAGCACTAAAGGTAACATATAGTTAATATGTATCGTGGTTGATACAAGAAGAGAGGAAAGCCTGCTGGCTTATAATTAGCTTTTTTTTACATCTATATTTCTCTTTTATATTTTTGTTTTTAAAATTATTTAAAATTGTTATTTATAATAATTAAAATGAAATAAAGGCGATAATCATAATGTATCTACATATATGGTAGAATCTGATTATTTAATAAGCCCCTAGTTACATGAAAATAAAACTACTTATTTTCATATATATCTCAGTAAACTTTGCGTAATACAATTTGCCATTACAATATATCTCAGAGAACACTGATATTATTAAAGCTTCTATTGCTTATCGTATTCACATTCTAATTAGCTTCTTGAACACAAGTACCGTCTAAATATTTTGCTTTAAATTTGGTCGAAGTATTAAAAACATCATTTACTACAGCAAATATAGCAAAAACATAGGCTACACAATAATCTTAATAGTAATCTTTCTACTTTCAGATAATATAAAAATCTATGTAAATGGGTGTATAGAATATCTATTTAAACATTATTAAATATATCGTAATATTTAAAACTGGTGCTTGAAACTTGGAATATAAATTAATGCCGAAAGACAATCCCGTCTCAACATCGAGAACATTACTTTAAAAGTGAGCCAACCACGGGCTGGTATCGAGGATTTAGGTACAACTCGGACTTACTTGCTATGTAGTTTTTGTAAAGATTTATAGGTAGGTACATATTAAATTATTATTTATCTTAATACTAGTACAGTATTGACAACCTACTACACATATTGAAACAAGATTTTCCTACTTATTGTAAAACACTATTATGATATTAATTATATTTTATGATAAGAGACGCCACGACGATTGTAGTTATTTAAGTGTACATAAAAACAGAAGCAGCCTCACCACAACCTGCTGTCTCTACTGACAAATTCATTACAACCTTGCCAGGGATGCTCACAGGCTCTCATCTAATCATCTCTCACAAACAAAAAATAAGTAAACTTTAATGGACAACTGTTAACAGCGTGTAGTCGTACTGCCGATAGCAAATATTTTGCGAGTTTATGTAGTACTGAGATAATGCGCCAGCTAGGTGTTCGACAACCTTCACAAGGTGGCCAGAACTTGATGCAGAAGGTTGCACCCGTGAAACGTTATGGCGCAAGTTGGAACGTCTTTGTCCATTAGTGGGCTGGACTGCTATGGGCGAAATAATTGAACGCCAAAGTGGTACGTGTGTGAATGGTCTTGTTCTGGGCGGCAAATAAAACATAGTTTCTGTTAACCAGGTGATCCACCGTCGAGACGACTACGGCATCCCTGCTGAGAACTTCAATAAAGACTGGAACGACTACAAGAATGGGTTCGGCGACCCCAGCAAGGAGTTCTGGCTCGGCAACGAGAACATTTACATGCTGACCAACAACGACGACTACATGCTCAGGGTTGAACTTGAAGATTTCGACGGCAATAAGAGGTGAGCACCGTGAAAAAACCGACAAAAAATTCCATCACTGGGAGGTTCAGAATCATGTACTGGATCCATGGTACACGTTTGTGCGTCGATGTCAGAGACACCCTTTATATATTTTTCTATGCAGCACTCCAGTTTATAAATGCACTTTGAAGATGAACTTTATTATGAAAGATAATTAAATTCAATAACAATTGAACTTTATCTATAATAAGGGTAGAATGCAATAAATTTTACAATAAAATTTTCCTAATGAAGAGACTTATTTATGAGAAGTGATTAAAACACGTGTTTACAAGCTACATCGTAGGTAGCAGCGTAGGCGAAGCTACTTACAAAGTTTATTACTTGCTTTGATACTCACTATAAGATTGATTGAATGATTTAAAGCCAGTATTAACTTAAACCTGTAGGCAGACAGTTGGACATTGCGACATACTGAACTAGATTTAAAACGTAGTGAAATTTTATGTTAGTTACAAGTGGTTGAACAAAATGACTATAGCCATTCAAATAAATGACTTCATAGGATTTTATTACGTGTTTAAATTCATGACCCTTTAGAAAACGAGGTTTATGACATGTAATACTTACATTTTATGAAGTGTGTTAGAACAGAGAAGACAGTTTTTTTTTTTTAGAATTAATAGAGACCAATGTTTTTGCGATTAAACAGGTATGCACAGTATTCGCACTTCAAGATTTATTCGGAAGCGGAATACTACAAACTTGAAATAGATGGTTACGAGGGAAATGCGGGAGACTCCCTCAATGACCCTTGGTACGGATCCAACAACAGCCCCTTCTCAACTTACAACAGGTACGTGGATTCGTTAAGACCAATACGCAGAATCTTCATACAAAATCAACATTGAGTTCTTGTTCTTGTTGTTAACAGCACCTATGTATGTGACTACAATTCGCCTTAAAGTAACAAATATCTTGGAACTGAGCACGTGTCACGCCTTTTTAAAATTAATTACTTACATTTATTAAATACAGAATATTGCTATTGTTTTCAAATACATATTACATGATAAATTGTTTGTAAAATACAAATATACTAACATTTTTTTAAAGTGTTTGTACATTTATAGACCATAGAAAAATATTGTACTTATAACAATATCTACTAATTTACATACAGATATTAGACGATGGCGAACTAGTTTGTTCCTCACAGCCGACCCTACAACCCTCGACGGCTACAACCAGCTAATCTGACCAATTAAATCATTCAAATACAATGTCACATCGACTACCCAATCAGATACACCTCTCTGTCGCCCTACTGCAAACCAGCACGAATAACATGAATCAACTGATTTTGGTCATAGACACTGCTTACAGTAGAAATGATGCTTAATTGTTAATTACAGAGATAACGATAGGTCCTCGTTGAACTGCGCCTCTATGCTGAAGGGAGGATGGTGGTGGAAGTCTTGCGGCCGCGGCCTCAACGGACTCTACCTGCACGACCCACAAGACCTCACTGCTAGACAAGGTAAGCAACTAACAATCATGAATCCAATTAATATTTGGAATGTTTCCATAATCGTGGAAAAATTAAATGTCGGTGGTGTGATCAGAACACATTGCCATCGTAATTCTGCCAGGCGCACCTGCGCCTGCACCTGCTACGGGTCAGTGTGATCGATGTTTGTTAGCTGTTCTGTATGAAGACCAAATAATGGCAAGAAAACTACTGGATTATGCTCGTAGCATGTGTAGCTACTAATCCTTGAATATGTTCCAGGTATCGTGTGGTTCCGCTGGAGAGGATGGGACTACACGCTGAAACGTGCAACCATGATGATCAAACCCAAAGGCCTGCTGCCCAACACGTGAAGCGTCGCGACAGGACGCCACACTACACAACTTATCCAGCCTCTGTTCACTCATTACCTGGATTCGAGACTCGAAACATAACGATACCTAAATCATTCAACAAGCGCTTTAGTCCTAATTCAACTGAAGCAACTAATCTGTGATACTCTCTATTCGATATTCGACTCGAAACTTAAGTCGTACGAAGAATATAATCAGAGCAAAACGATTGCTTTCCGAATCCAAGTAATGACCTAGAACATAGCAGGCAGCTAAGCTCAATTTATGTACCCATCTCTGTAAATAATCACTCGTGGATCATCATCAAGTCACCGTCATCGCATCTTCCTGTACCAGTAAACTGTGCCCCGGTGTAAATAACAGATGCTAGATTATGTTTAAAGTGCCACATCACGCCACAAATTCATTAATTTATTACTCATGTAAACTTGATACATAAAAAATCTTTCGTTAATTAGGTTTATAATTTAGATGTAAGTAAATTTTTGCAATAAGATGTAAATAATTACTATTATACAACAATCGATAAGATGCAAACAAAATGACAACAATACTTCTATGTAAGGTTACCTATGGCGACCCTGGCCTGACAACTTGAATTTTATTTTCAATATTTTATAAATGCACTATCTCCCGAAACATTATATAATATTATATGCTTTAATGTATTATTTTAATAACAATTACATATGTATGGTTGCACATTGCTCTATTGTAATTTACCACTAGCACTAGCACATACACATCAATGTACCTGATATATAACTGTATAGCAGCAAGTTCCTGCACGACGTATTTATAATATGTATAGAGACACTTGCGAACATTATAATATTATCAACATCAACAAACTTGCACTACAACTAAGTTCAATAGTCACTCGTCGTCAGCTTGTTACTAACAACAGCCCACTATGTAAACAAGATATGGTCAAGCAATGTTCAATAATGAGCCACACTCTACTTAATGCCTATATTTCAGGATTGTTTGTGAACTGTTGCTTGACACGTAACTGTGCTCAGTTATAAGTTACATACACGAATATTGTTAGTAAATAAATGTACGTATTTCTATCATTGCAGTTTTATTGAAATAATACTTTAATATTTAAAATACAATATAGGTACTATACGAAATATGGGAAATGTAATTGAATCAAATGACACACGAAACATGCGGTTGCTTAATATGTGAAGTATACATCAATCAATCCACTATTTTAATTTACATTAGCATTCAATTTTAGTTGTTTTATTTCACTACACCAACTTAGGCCCGTTATAAAAACACTGACTCTATGCTCTGATAATGATTTAGTCTGTCTCAAAATCTGGTTCAGGTGGTTTGACGTTCAACAGCGGGTCCATTTGATGCACTAGGTCCGTATCTAGTTCCATATCTTCCATTTCAATATTATCTGATATTAAACCGGGCGGTGGCGGAGGGTCACCTAAAAAGTCTTTGCTATCATCAGAGTCTAATATATTATTGTTACGAGTCACTGCATGTGAGAAAATAGATCGATCTAATACTTCATGTGATTCTACCATGCCTTGTTCTAATATGTGCTGGGGTTCTATATTAAATAATAAATCTTGAGGTTCCCTATATATGGCGTCTAAGTCAGCTAAAGAATAATGTTCGGCGTCGGGCAACACGCGCGAGGGGCTGGACTGCGAGTCACGCCGCGAACTTCGCGCGCGTTCTGCCCGCTTTCCAGCCCCAGACATGTGTTATACTTTTTGTTTCTTCGGGCCCTTTTTATTAGCACGCTCCTTAGCCTTTTCCAGCAGTGGCAGCAGCATCTTCTGCTCGGCTAATATTCTGAGAAGCATGATGATGAAAGGCAAATAATTATGCCTTCTGCGAGCCATTTCTTGTTGATACTTCAACATCTTTACATCTTCATATTCAATCAACATTCTGAGTCGGGGTATTTCATTTTCCATCTCATCTGTTCCCATGCCGAGCATTTGGGATTCCGCCAATAGATCTTGGAGCTGTCGCTCATAGATCATCTTCCTGTCTGACACGAGAGCCATCAGGTTGAAGTGGATTTCACCTTCAGTGTATCTGGAAATATTAAATAGTAATTTTGTTAAATGTTTCCAGCAGTGAGAACCATAGCATCAAGCCTGTACGCCCAAGGGCTCCCTTTGGGCTGTACATGCGAGATGCAGAGGTGAGCGAGGCCGCGTACGAACCTAAAGCGACCGGCTCACTCATACACTATCGTCGCGCTCTTTTATATGAATATGAGATACTGGAGCGAACAGATCGCCTTTTACGTCAACATTCATACAAAGGATCGCGTCGATCGGGTACTCGCGCTCCCGATCGATTTTGGCTAGAGCGCGGGATAAGTCTCTGTATCAAAACTCGCCTCCTATTGCCATTAACCACAAATTCTGACTCCAGGCTGCAGCTGAAAGCAAAATTAGTTTTCAGATGAAATGAAAATTAGTCATTACTACCAATGTGATTGAATCAAAACAGCGAATGAAAAGCAGAACATATACGAGTACATATATACACATACACATTAATCCTTTTCATAATAATAGGGCGAACTACATCCAGCCAGTCTTGTTCTGGAGCGACGGGGCCGTGGTCGATGGGACCTTCACGGAGGCCATCCAACTCGTACAGGCGCCCATCAATTGGCATGTAGCCAACGAAATGGTACGCTTCCTCATCCTGAAATATCAAAATCATGCCTTATTATTGTACATCATGACTGTAGAAGAAGTAGAAATCATTTTGTTTCCTATTCTAACTAAGACAAAAATAAATTATGGCAAACCATTTATGAATTTCTTCATAAAGTAAAGACGTACATATTGTGGCAGGGCAAGAGATGTTAGTGTAAATAAGAATGCAAAACAAAAACATTTAAACGGGGTAAATATTTGTCAATTAAATACAGTAAATTGAATACCTTAGAAGCAGTTTTAGGATCAAACTCAAAGAGAGTCTGGTTTGCCATGGAGTTGTGTGCACTACGAATTGTCTGTGAGTTGCTCAGTGTCAGTCCACGCATCCTCGAATCGAAAGACATGCTGAACTCCTTCAAACTGTTCAGTTCTGGACCTAAGTCCACATCAGGATGGTCACAATTTAACAGCAGACTTATAACAGCCTGAGTTGCACAGGCATTATTTATAACCTAAAACAGAATGTTTAAAAATTGAATAAGTTTGCATAGTGAATTTAATAAGTTATATATTTAATGTATAAGTACCTGTTTGGCAAAATAGATTTTGTCGAGACGACTGTCAGTGACAATGGGGCCCGAGGGCTCTTCGTGTTGCAAGAACTTGAACAGAAATATAAGTCCATGTACTGGTCTGGAATAAAATGCATAACAGAATTTTGTAATGTTTAAACCACAAATAGATGAATACGAGAAGCACAGAACTGCTTGATACGGAGATTCTCGCGGGAGATCTATGCCCAGCAGTGGATGTCTTTGGGCTGACATAGTGATAGCACAATCACAATTAAAAATAATCACATCTCCTTTTAGGGGTCTTTTTTAATATAATTATACAAAAATGATTACATGTTTTTTATTAGTAATGCGTGTCCGTGTGTAAAAAATTGTTTAACACATTGGCGACATCATATACGATTCCGCCCGGAATCTATAGAGTACCTCACAACAAAATGAGCATAAACTCAAGAGGCGTGACAAAAGCTGGACGCGTCCGAGCGCCGGTCGAGAGTCACGCCGTTAAAAATTCATTTCATACACTATAAAAGAAAAAATGTACCTTAAGGTTTCAAAAATACCATCTTCAATTGTCCACAATTCTTCAACTTGAACCCCAGTAGCTCCTAAAAGATAAATTTTCGTTTGTAGTACTTAACAAAAAAAATAATTTAAGAGTTAAACATGTTTAGGTATAAACCAAATTCTTGATTGGATCCTTCTCTTCGGTAGACAGTGGACTTTAGACAGGCAATATTAGAAAAGTATTATTATCATAGTCAGTAGGGTAATTGTGTAACACACTAACAACTAACAGTAGCAATGGGTTTCATATTGACAGTTCAACAATATACGAGGGATAAACTGAAAGTTCTTAGAAAATCAAAAACTGATAACATTAGCCAGTTATTAGTTTTATTATATCTTTTCAAAATATTGTCCATTCACGTCAATACACCGTTGCATGCGATGGAACCACTGGGAAAAGCACTTTGCCCACTCGTCCTTAGGGGTCTCTTCAATGGCATCGCTATACGCAGCCACCGCTTCTTCAGCATTCATAAACCGCTTTCCTTTAATTTTTGGAAATAAATAAAATCACAAGGTGCGAGGTCGGGACTATACGGCGGGTGACCCAGTAATTCAACGTTTGATGTCGCCAAATAGTCGATCGTTCGCTTGGCGGTGTGCGACGAGGCGTTGTCGTGGTGAAGGATCGATCCTACTGCGAGGTCGTTTCTCTCGAACTTTTTCCAAGACAAGTGGCAAACAATTGGTAGTGTACCATTCTGCAGAAACTGTTTTTTGATCTTCTAACACAATTGTTGCGAAATGACCTATCCTTCCAAAGAACGAGGCCACCATTTTTTTCCCGCACTTCGATCTCTCTTCACTTTAGTTGGCAACTCCTCGAAAGGAAACACCCACTGAGCAGATTGTCTTTTGGTTTCAGGATCATAACAGTAAATCCAGCTTTCGTCTTCTGTCAGTATGTCGAACACAGCATTTGAGTCACCTCCGTTAAATCTTTCAATCATTTTACGGCACCAATCCACACGATGGAGTTTTTGAACCTCAGTCAAATTATGAGGTATCCACCGGGCGCAAAGCTTCCTGACCGCTAAATGTTCGTGGAGGATTTTGTGCACTTGACTCATACCGATGCCTAAGCTTGTCCGAATCTGCTGATAGGTCACTCTTTTGTCAGTCTCAATCATACGCCGCACAACACAGATGTTATCTTCAGTCGTCGCCGTAGAAGGCCGTCCCTCACGTAAATCATCAGTGAGATTAGTGCGACCACGTTTAAACTCATTAAACCAGTTGTAAACAGTCGCACGAGATGGGGCTTCATCGTGAAAGGCCAATCGTAGTCTATCATAACTTTCTTGTTGACTTAAATGATATCGAAAGTCATAAAAAATCATTGCACGAAAATTTTCTCGTGTTAAATTCATGTTGACGTGACACAGACAATTTTCAATTTGCCGCCAAATCGTATAACTAATGACAAATGAATGAAATATATACTCAGTATAGTTCTTGCAATTTACGAGCGCGCGTGACTCTTGCTTGTGGTATGTTGTGTACATGCACAATGCGTTAGTGTGTATGCCTGACGGAGCGTTCAGTAGCGAGCGGTCGCCCGCTCAGGTCACTTGTGCTTATTGTTTTCACGTCGCTATCCGTCACGAAGTACCGTCAGCATGTCAAATACCAATAAAAAGCGAAAAATTATTCGTAGTGTGGTGAGTTATTTAAATATGCATTTATAGCGTCAATTTAATATTAAATTTTTTGTATGGATCAACGATCATGAACATTGTATTATCTTTATTATTTGTAGGGTCGTGCAATTATCGCCCGAGTTTTTCATTTTCTTCAAGAAGAATATAATTTCATGAAGGCGAATAATAATGATAATTGTGATTTGAGTCCTTTGGCTAACGTAAGAAAACGAACCGCCGAAGCAACAGGGGTCAGTGAACTTACTGTAACTTCTATTTTGAAAGAAGAAAAAGAGATGCCCTCTACATCTGCCAAGTTTCTATCACCAAAGAAAAAACGTCGTAAAAGAAGTAGCAAATTTGATTTTGATAATTTCGACACTAATTTGATTCGAAGTGCAATTCAAAATTATCACATCGAACACAAGGAAATTCCAAACATTTTTTAAACAAAATTCGGTCAGTTCTCAGAGAAAAGATAGACTTTGACGGGTGTCTAAGCACTTTACGTTCATTGCTCATAAAAATTGGTTATAAATGGCGAAAGATTAGCAGTAACCGACGAGTATTACAAGAAATTCATGATTTACAACTATGGCGTTTAAAATATTTGAAAAAAAATTCTCAGTGCCATGTAGAAGGGCGTCCTATTGTTTATACTGACGAAACATATGTTTTAACGTCACACGTTCGACAAAATACATGGGGCATAAAGGATAAAGATACTCCATTTATGAAGAAATTAGGTACTGGGAGCCGGTTTATTATAGTGCACGCAGGTGCTAAAGATGGATTCATGCCAAATGCCTCATTGGTATATAAAGCATCCTCCACAACTGGAGATTATCACTCAAATATGAGCTTTGAAAATTATAAGAAGTGGCTAGTGTTGTATCATACATCACTACTCTGTAGTCGAGTAATTAATACCATCTCTATGTATTAGTGTCTATGAATATAGTCTATAGTCTTGTCATTGTAACTTAGGATCTGACCTAGAAGAGGTCGTTTCCAATATAATAATTCTACAAGAAAAATAAACCAGTCTAATTATCTAAAGTCTTTAATATTTACCAACGGGACAATCATACATGGTGTCAGAAGAGTGAAAAAACCCAATACGAAGAAAATTCAAAAAATGCAAAAGTCGGATGGCGTCGGTGGCAACCATGACACCGGAACTGCAATGAACAATGGCTTGAAGGCGCTTAAAATATCGTCAGATGCAACAAACAACAATTACGAAACCTGGAAGCGCTGGTGGCAACAGTTCGAATTATACTTGTTGGCAACGGGTTTGGACAAGTCCGGTGAGAAACGCAAGATCGCCATTTTACTACATCACATTGGTGAAAAATGCTTAAATATTTTCAACACATTCAACATAAATATTGGAGAAAGCACATTACATGACGTCAAGGCCAAATTCGACGAATTTTTTCAACCTAGAAAAAATATTACCATGTATCGTTACATGTTTTTTACCACACGTCAACAGAAATCGGAAAGTATCGAGGATTTCTTAACCGATCTCGAAAATAAGAGCCAAGATTGCGAATTTGGAACGCTCAGAGAATCTCTTATCAGAGATATTTTTATCGCCAACTTGAGTTTGGACTTAGCACATGTACGTCAGAGACTGCTGCAGGAACCTGATCTGACATATCAGAGGATGCGAGAGCTAGCTAGGACACTCATCGTCGCACAGCAGGATGCAGACCAAATTGTCAAGAGGTCCACTAGTGAAGAGTCTGAAAAAGTCATGCATCTGCGTCGGAGGAGCCGTGGTCGAGCGGAGCGTCAGCGACGGCGAGCTTCACCAGTCAGTCAGCAGGGATCCAGCGCAGGGAGGTCAAAGTCAAGTCCCAGTCCTGAGAAGCGCTCGAAGACGTGTAGCCGCTGTGGACAACACCACCGCTACAAATGTCCAGCGCAGGGAGCTAAGTGCAGGTCATGTAACTCTTATGGTCATTTTGCAAAATTTTGTTACTCCAATAATAAAAAAGTCAGTCATTTAGAGTCTTTTAGTTCAACTGGTAGTCAAGATAATTTTGTTGGAATTTTAAATTGTCATAACTTCAGTCATAGTCATAAGTCTAGTCAATATAATTGTCATTTAGAGTCACAAAGTCATCACAATCAAAATCATTACAGACATAGCAGGTTGTCATACACACAGTCAGATCCTATACTATATAAGTTACAATCAACGGTCAGGTCGCACATAGGCCAGTCGCAGTCAATGTCTAAGAGATCTCATGTAGACTCATCTTGTCATAAAAAATATCCTGTGTCATATTTCTGTGATGAAAATGGTGATAGTGTCATATCTGAGAGGTCTAATAAAAAATGCCTCAGTGATGAAAAAAGACTGGTGACTGATAAGTCTGAGAGATCCAATGAAGACTCTTGTCATATGTCATATCTCAGTGATGAAAACACGGAACAGTCTGAGAGATTCAGAGTCAAGTCAAAAAAGTCAAAAAGTCTTAGTCGAGATTCATATCTTAATGATGAGTACAGACACAAGTCTGAGGAATCTCACACAAAAAACACTTGTAGAATTATTACAGCAAAGTCAACACATAGTAAACAGGTCAATACAGTCGAGTCAAAAGAAAACAAATACTATTCTAAACAGTCATGGAACATAAACATTTTAGTTGGTCATACACAAATTAATTGCATTATTGATTCAGGAGCTGATATTAATATTATGTCAAAGAAAACTTTTCAATCTTTGAAATGTCAAAGTCAAATGTCACTTGAGAAATGTCAAATAAACGTTAGTGGGTTTGGTGGTATATCAATACCCATTATGGGTAAAGTTAATGTAAAATGTAGTTTATCTTTAAATAATAGCACTATTAGTGTAAATATAGTGTTTATAGTCGCAGATTTAGTTTGTCCGAATGTTTTAGGTCTACCAACTTGTGAAAAATTAGGTATAATTCAAAGAGTTTTCTCTGTGTCTCAACAAAATTTTAGTGAACAAATTCTTACACAATACAATGATGTATTTCAGGGTCTTGGATGTCTACCTCAAGTCTGTCGCCTGAAACTCAAACCGGAGGCAGTGCCATGCGTGGATGCTCCGAGAAGAGTACCCTTCACTTTACTGAACAAACTGCGCGACGAATTGGATCGCATGGAGAAAATGCAGGTCATTGAAAAGGTTTTTAAACCTACAGAATGGGTGAACAGTATAGTGATAACAGTCAAAAGCACAGGTCAGTTACGAATTTGTTTAGATCCTAGAAATTTGAATAAGAATATTATAAGAGAAATTTATCCACTTAAGTCAATAGATGAGATCAGATCTCAACTAGCAGGAGCTGTTTGTTTTTCTCATTTAGATGCATTTTCAGGATTTTGGATGCTTAAACTAGATGAATATAGTTCTGATTTATGTACATTTCAAACACCTTTCGGTAGATATAAATATTTGAGGTTACCTTTTGGTATTAATGCATCGTCTGAAATTTTTCAAAGAGTCATGATGAATTTGTTCGGTGATTTAGAAGGAGTTCTAATATTCATCGATGATATTTTGGTATATGGACCAAACGAGTCAGTACATAATGAGAGAGTACATAAAGTCATGCAACGAGCACGTGAAGTCAATTTAAAGTTCAATAAGTCTAAATGTAAATTTTTAGTTTCAGAAGTCTGTTTTTTAGGGTATGTTTTTAGTAAAGATGGTGCTAGGGTTGATGAAGAGAAAGTAAAAGCAATTGTCAATATGCCCACACCAAAAAATGTCAAAGAATTGCAAAGAATATTAGGTATGATAAATTATTTAGGTCCCTTTATTAGCAATTTGTCTCAAAAAACTCAAATTTTAAGAAATCTTTTGAAGAAAGATTCAGTCTGGACTTGGGATGAAAATCATAGTCAATGTCTTAAGAGTTTAATCGATGAAATTACAAAGTCACCAGTTTTAGCTCATTATAATCCCAATGTACCATTAGTCTTGTCAGTCGATTCGTCAAAGTCAGCATTAGGAGCAGTCATTATGCAGAATAATAAACCTATTGCTTATAGTTCAAAAACATTAACTCAAACTCAGTCAAGGTGTATGCTCAAATTGAGAAAGAATTGTTAGCCATTCAGTTTGGTTGTGAAAAATTTCACCAGTATGTGTACGGTCATAAAGTAACTGTTCATACTGGTCATAAACCTTTAGTCTATCTTTTTAAAAAGCCATTACATGATGTACCAGCAAGATTGCAACATATGATGTTAACTTTACAAAAATATGATTTGGAAGTTATACATGTTCCAGATAAAGAAATGTTTATATCTGACACTCTGTCTAGAGCAGCATTGAAAGAACATTATATACCTGAGAATGAGTCAGAAATATCTTGTCATGTCAATTTAATGCATTCAAGTCTAGCAGTCACAAAGGAGTACTGTACAAAATTGTTACAGCACACTAAGAAAGATGATACTTTGCAATTGTTAAAAAAGTATTATTATGAAGGTTGGCCAAAAAATAAAAATAATGTCAGTCTGTCAATAAAACCATTTTGGAATATACAAGCTGAAATTCATGTAGTCAAAGATTTGTTGTTCAAAGGGTCAAAATTAATAGTACCACAGGCAATGTATAAGGAAATGTTAGGTAAAATTCATGAAGGTCACCAAGGTATAAATAAATGCTTAAAACTGGCTAGAGAGTCTTTGTACTGGCCAAGCATGTCAGCTGATATTAAAAACTTGGTAGAACAATGTTATGTATGTGCACAATTTAAACCTAATAATCCAAAGGAACCACTAAAAAATTTTGAAATTAATAAATATCCATGGCAACAAGTAGGTGTTGATTTAATGTATTTTGATAACCTTACTTATTTAATTGTCACAGATTATTATTCTAAATTTATAGAAATAGCTTTGTTAAATAAAAACAGTACAGCAAAGAATGTAATAACACATTTAAAGTCCATTTTTGCTCGTCATGGAATACCTTTATCTTTAGTGTCTGATGGTGGTCCTCCTTTTCAGTCATTAGAATTTAAGAATTTTATGCATGAATGGGACATAGAACACATTGTAACTAGCCCATATCATCCACAGTCAAATGGTCAAGCAGAGAGTTCAGTCAAAATTATCAAAAATATGTTAAAAAAATGTAAAAGAAACTCATCTGATCCATACATAGCTTTATTACAGTATAGAAACACACCTAAGAATAATTTACCATCTCCAGCTCAATTGTTAATGTCCAGGAATTTAAGAAATAACATTCCTATGTCTTATAAGAAATTAAAACCTAAAGTGGTTACATTCAAAAATTATAAAGAATGTGTCAAGCAAAATAATAAAAATAAGTCTAAATATTATAATAGAAATACAAAGTCATTGTCATTATTGTATCCCAATGATCATGTATACTTTAAAAGAAAGCCAGATAGCAATTGGGAACAAGCCATTGTCAAGCTAAGGTTGGCTAATAATAGGTCATATGTCGTTGAGGATGTCAATGGAGTTAGGTATAGGAGGAATAGGGTTCATTTAAGACACAAATATTCTCCTATGCTATCCAATTCGTCGCAGGGGAGAGAGGAAGGTAACAGGCAGGAGTCTAGACCTCAAGAGCTCTCATCTCAATCCTCAGTCAGTCAACATGTAACTCGTTCTGGAAGAGTTGTAAAGCCAACCAGAAGGCTAATTGATGAAATAGATTAAGTAGAACATTGTATCCTAGATTAAGACCTAACTATAGTCTTAAGTCATTGTCTAAATTGTAACTAAGTCAGGTTTCTATAATATTGTTTGTCAAGGGTTAATTTAAACTTAAACAGGGGGGATGTTGTATCATACATCACTACTCTGTAGTCGAGTAACTAATACCATCTCTATGTATTAGTGTCTATGAATATAGTCTATAGTCTTGTCATTGTAACTTAGGATCTGACCTAGAAGATGTCGATTCCAATGTAATAATTCTACAAGTGTAATAAACCAGTCTAATTATCTAAAGTCTTTAATATTTACCAACGGGACAATCATACAGCTAGAAGAGAAGCTTATGCCAAATTTGCCAGAAAGGGCAGTTATTATGATGGATAACGCGTCCTATCATAACGCCCGCAGCAGTAAAATTCCTACGTCCAGTTCAAGGAAGAGCGATATGATAAAATGGCTAACTGATAACGGAATTTTATGTGACGAACGATTAAAAAAATCGAACGCTATGATTTAATAAAAAATAATAAACATCGTTTCATAACATTCAAAATCGACGAAATAGTTAAAAGCAAGAATTTTGAAATATTACGTTTGCCGCCCTATCACCCTGAGTTGAACTGTATCGAAAATATCTGGGGAATTTTAAAAAATATCGGGCAAAATATGACTGTTTTACAAAATTTAATAAATGAGTGTATGAACGATATCGACAATGCTACCTGGCGTAAAACTTGCAAACATGTCGAAAAACTTGAAGAAGAATATAGAAAATATTTCGATTTGGACTTCGAGTTAACGATTAATGTAGAATCAACTGATAGCGACACTGAAGAGTTTGAAGATAGTGACACTTCATGAATAATAATTAATTTTAATAAAACTTACTATTAATATATTTGTTTTATTATCATTGTTGGTTTCAAAGAAAAAATAATTTTAACATTGATTATTTGTATGCTAACCGTAGCGCGTCTACGCTCACGCACACATTTACACGTATACAGATACGACTTGAACACAACTAAGAGCCACGCGCGTTCGTGAATTGCAAGAACTATAATATTGCCAAAGAGTTCTATTTTCAAATTTCAGAATTATTTTTTATTATATTTTTTATAAGTGGACAGTTCTAAGAACTTTCAGTTTGACCCTCGTATGGAGCAATGGATTGGCTATTTGCTTCGAAATGATTGCAACTAATAGTAATGGTCCGTTACGCAATTAGGGTGCTGGTAGCAAAAGCTTAGTCATTTGTTTCACAAGATCATTCCCCGTTTCAACCCGTCGACGCTCGCCTCCGCGAACAACCCTGAAGTGCTACAGCGACACGGCAACCCCAAGAGCACCCTGAATGCGTTATTATACTGTACGCGCAGGTCGCTCTACGCTCGCTGGGTATACGTGGCCCATAGGCTGCACGTGCAAAACGACTGGCAGAATCCTTAAAAATCGTTATCTTAACAAACTTAGAACAGCGCACAAACTTGCGGGCCAGCATGTTGCAACAGACAGACAGCGACATGCGCTCCCTATCAATGTACACATTATCCTTTAAGTTACTGACGACCCAGTTAGTTAAACTTTGAAACCCGCCCTAAAGGAGACCCAGAGTGAGAGAGACGTCAAGGCACCTGATTAAAAACCAAGCACTCACTCTTATCGGTAAATGATGATACAGTGCCTCATGGACTCAAAAATATGAGTCCATGAGTCACTGTATCATCATTCATCATTTCAGCCCAAATACCTCCACTACTGGACGTAGGCCTCCCCCGAGGATCTCACCGACGACCGGCCCAGAGCCTCCCGTATCCAGCGGTTTCTCGCGACCTTCACCAGGTCGTTGGTCCACCTTGATCGGGGACGCTGGTCAGACGACGGACCCACTCTGCGCCGTTCAGTGCGTGGTCGCCACTCGATATCGGGCATCGGTCCTACGGGCAATGTGTCCAGCCCACTACCACTTAAGTGTTGCAATTCTTCGGGCTATGTGTCCGTTACTCTCGTTCTTCTGCGGATCTCATTTCTGATTTGATCATGCAGTGAAACCCTAAGCATAGACCTCGCCATTACCCTTTGAGTGACCTTGAGCTTTCTTAAGGCCCATTGTTAGCGACCACGTCTCAGTCCCACAAGTCATGATTGGTAACACACTGATCGAAGACTTTTGTCTTGAAACACTTCGGTATTTCGGACGAGAAGATTCTACGTAGCTTCCCGAAAGCAGCCCAGCCGAGTTGAATTCGACGATTGACCTCTTTCTCTAAGTTGGACCACTATACTGGATAGTTTGTCCCAGGTATACATAACTGTCAACAACTTCGAGAATAGTCTCCAATATTTATAGGAGTCGGTGCAACATGGACATGACTTTCGCCTTGTCCGTGTTCATTTTAAGACCGACTCGCTCGGAGGCTCTACTGAGGTCTTCGAGCATTATACTCAGGTCCTCCGCGGTCTCAGCCATGACGATATAATCAGTAAACCGAAGGTGTGTAATGCACTCGACATTGATGTTGATGCCGTGTCATCAACATCACTGCGTACCTTTCACAAATTTTAAAGTTTTGTCAAAACACCGATGCAACACCATGTCGTCAGCGTAACTGCTATTGTTCATGCAAACACCGTCCACGTGACAACCGATTTTGGTGCCGCTGAGGTCACCTATTAGTTTATTTATGTGTTGGATTGTGGGGTAAGCCCCACAATCCAACACATACATATCGGAATAAGAGCCTACCCACTTTACTGTATTATTTTGACTGCTGTACCCAAAAACTAAACAGTGATATAACGTCAGCCGGGACAGTAGTATCGTGGGTGAGCTTTTGCCAGAGCAGGTCACAATTGACAATGTCGAAGGCCCTCGATAAATACAAGAAATAATTTATTACAGAAGACTTTATGTCAGTATAATATTGGACAATCTGGTAATATGTTTTAATTATTTATGAGTTTTTTTTTCTTGATAAATGTGATGTGCTTAAGTCATTGTTGTCCTTGGATTTAAATAAGGGGCCTGGTCCTGATGGTCTGCCACCAACATTTTTTAGGCGCACACAGCACAACAAATCTGTGTTCCGCTACATATCCTGTTCAACAAATGTTTAAATGAGGGGGTATTTCCATGCATGTGGAAAAGAGCGTTTGTTACTCCAATCTATAAAAGTGGTGATAAAGCCAACGTGGAATATTATCGCCCTATTTCAATTCTATCCACATTGTCGAAGCTTTTCGAGGGATTGGTGCACAGCAATTTGTTTCCACACCTTAGACATCACATTCTTCCCGAACAGCATGGCTTTGTTGAGTCGCGATCTACCATCACTAACTTAATGATTTTTACAAACTTTTTATTCCAAAATATGGACAAAGGCACGCAGGTTGATGCTGTCTATACTGATTTTCAGAAGGCTTTTGATAAGGTGGACCATAAATTGCTTTTAGACAAGATTGCCTTCAACGGCATTAGGGGAAATCTGCTCAGATGGTTTGTTTCGTACATTTTCCACAGAACACAGAAAGTTGTCATCAATGGACACGAGTCTGAATACGCAGTTGTAGAATCCGGGGTGCCCCAGGGTTCGGTCTTGGGTCCTTTATTGTTTATCTTGTTCATTAACGACATAAAGTCCTGTATAGTTAACTCTAAATTCCTTATATACGCTGATGACATCAAAATTTTTAAATCCTGCACAAGTATGCAGGACTGTGTCCTATTACAAGATGATCTATGCAGACTTTCGCAATATTGTCTTAGAAATAAATTTCACTTCAGTTTGCCAAAATGTCATTATATTTCTTTTACCAAAAACAAAACAAGTATAATTTTTCCCTACACGCTGGGTGACATAAATTTAAACAGAACCGATTGCACACGTGATCTTGGAGTACTTCTTGATAGTAAGTTACATTTTGACATCCATATTGACAACATAATTAATAGAGCCTATCAAATGTATGGTTTTGTAATGCGATCTTGTAAAGAATTTAAAAAGACTTCCATTTTCCTCTTTCTATATAAAACGTTAGTCCGTTCTCAGTTAGAATACGCGGTGCCCATTTGGAGCCCATTTTACGGAAAGTATAAGCACAGACTAGAAATGGTACAGAAAAAATTTCTTCGCACCACACATTATAAGTGTTACCACACTAGGATTTCCTATGCGGATCTGATAAAACGGTACAAAATATTAAGCTTGGAGCACAGGCGTACACTGCTTATGGTTGTGATGCTGTTTGGCATATGCAACAACAGGTTTGATTGTTTGGAGCTTGCAAATGAAATATGTTATGTGGTACCTAGAATTGCAAGTAGGCGTGAAGTACGAGCAACCCGCTTGTTCTACACAGAGCAATGTAGAACAAATGCTGGGGAGAGGGCTCCTCTTCGCCGATTATTGGAAATTTATAATTCCTATTTTACAAATCTAGATATTTTCGCTCTTAACCAGAGCGAGTTCAGAAAAATGGCTATTGATTTACTTTCTGGTAATCCTTAACTCTTACTGTTTCTTGCTGATGTTTGATGTGACGTGATTGTGCCCATGGACCATATCTGGACGGGGCACGCTGTCTTGAATTTGTTTGTGTGATTTTTAGGGTTTAGTTTTATCATTAGTTTTATCATTCGTTACTTTCTCACTGTCTCCTTCTGTATACGTCCGTTTCCTTATGTCTTGCACAAACAATGTGATTCCGTGGACATTGGTGTGGGTTATATGTTTGTTTACTGTATTATACATTATCTAGATTGTTATCATTGTAACATGTAACTGTTTTTTGTCCCTAATAAATAAAATAAAATAAAATAAACTCATATCTAGATAAAATAACGTGTTTTGATTGGTAGAACATGCACATATTTAAAAATAACTTTCTACTTTCTAATTCCATTTTCAATAAATGGATCCAAACCTGCCTGACCTTTAATATTATATTCTCTTGACATTTGTAATACGCCAATTTCAAATATTTCTGTATGAATCTTGCGACATATGGTCCACTAAATGTTTAGAGGTTTACAAAGTTAATAGAGAAAAGATAATGCATGATTTCACGAACAGTGCGAATCAAATAAATGAAAGCTTAGTTTTGCATAATGCTACGAGGGTGGATTGAAAAGTACTCAGCCTAACCAAGAAAATAAACACATACTAAATCAGTTATATTTTTATTTTTCTACATAATCACCATCAAGTTCAATACACTTTTGCCACCTCCCCTTCCAAGCATTTAGACCGTTGAAAAAAAATGATTCTTCCTTAGAGTCAAAATATGCGTCTACAGCTGCTTTGACCTCGTCGTTTGTCGAAAATCTTTGACCTCCCAAGTGCTTTTTTAGGTTAGGGAACAGAAAGAAGTCTGATGGTGCCAGATCAGGTGAATACGGCGGATGCGGTAACAGTTCAAAGACACAGTTGTGAATTTCAGCCATTGACTGTACTGACGTGTGAACACGGGCGTTATCTTGATGAAACAGGACTTTTCTTCTGAGCATTCCTCGACGTTTTTCTTTTATTCCGTCTCGTAAACGACTTAGTAAGGTGCAGTAGTAATCAGAGTTTATAGTCTGACCCCTTTCAAGATAATCAATCATAATCACACCTTTCGAGTCCCAGAATACTGAAGCCATCACCTTATTTGCCGACAAAATCGACTTAGCCTTTTTAGGGGGTGGTGAACCAGGTCTTCTCCATTGTTGTTTCGATTGTTGTTTTGTTTCCGGTGTACAGTAATGAACCCATGTTTCGTCCATAGTAACAAAACGATTAAAAAAATCATCTGCATCGACTTCAAATAACTCCAAACAGTCGCGTGAAACAGTCAATCGTGTCCTTTTTTGTTCGACTGAAAGCAGTCGCGGAACCCACCTCGCAGACACTTTGTGGAAACCCAACTCGTTGACAATGATGTTCTGAGTTCGTTCATAAGAGGTGCCTATAATCTCGGCTATCTCTCTAATTTTTAATCTGCGGTCTCCCATTATTAAATCAAGTACTTTTTTAATATTTTCGTCAGTAGTTGACGTCGAAGGCCTTCCAGAGCGGGGTTCATCTTTCACACTCTCTCTACCACGCTTAAATTCTGCTATCCATTTTTGACGGACGAATATGACAGAGCACAATCGCCTAATGTACTGACCATGTCATCATGGATGGCTTTTGATGATAGCCCCTTCTTATGGAGGTACTTAATGACGGCACGCTGCTCGATTTGCTCCATTCGCGGAAATTATGTCCGATTACTTTGTTAATAAATTTATAAAATCACAACTAATTATCGCACACGTTTCGAACTTCACACAATGAACTAGTCTGGATTGAACTAAATAATGTGGGTAGATTTGATTTTTAGAATTGAATGGATCTGTGTTAGGCCGAGTACTTTTCAATCCACCCTCGTACTGTGCTATTTGATTATTTAATGTATATCAGCTGAGCAAAATTTAAAAAACCAAAGTGCAAATATATAAATATGTAAACATTCATTTAGGAGTGTTAAACAATGTCTATAGAATATAATGCTATTTTGTATATATCCAATCAACAACAAATCTTAAAATCTGTCCAGTTCTAAACCAATTACACTGACATTTACATCAGAATATTTACACATTTACCGCCTTTATTCATAAACGATGTTTAAAGTTACACTGTTGTGTTTATTTTATTCATACACTATGATTAAAGCTAAGTAACGTGCGCACGTCTAAAATGTATGGTTAAAGAATCGCTAATCACTTGTTAACCTTGAACATTGTTTATGAATAAGGGGGATTATACTTTCTAGTGCAAAACATTATAGATAAAAATGTAATATGAATGGTTTTTTTTCTAAAAATGCATTAAATATTAATTCAAAATGGTATGATATATTCATATTTACCTACTTATAAATATAAAACTTCATCCATTTACATGTATGTGTATGAATGTATAGTTCTGCTAAAAGGGGCCACAGATTTATTGCAGTTTTACATCATTGAGAAACTTTATTCTTGAAGGTATTGCTTATGTGTATCATTCATTGTCTTTAAAAAATCTGTTATAGCTGCCGTTTACTAGATTTGAATAAAATGCAGTTTAATTTATCACATATCATGATTATAAATCTGAATTATAGTTAATAACACAAGCTAGTTGTCTAACACAATGCATTATGACACTATAATACCTGAATATATCACATCACTAATAAGATCAATCATCCAAATCAGCCACAGTATCTTGAGACTACTGGCAACACATCATACAACATGCGGATAAGGGAAGAGTCAGAAACATCAAAGACAGTCACAACCACAAGCACAAGACGGTGAAGACACACACTACTGCTACTTTCAGTCAAACTGACTAATTTGACAGTCACCCATGGCAACGACAAGATAGTTGGCTATCGTTAAGTAGTCACAACTTCTTAAGATCAACTACGAGGTGCTATAAAAAGAAGCTGCTCACTCACTACATAGAATGCACAGTGGTTGACAGTCCATAGTCACCACTGCTGTCAAATGCCTTATGACAACAGGCCTTAAGATATACTAACTAGAACATGCAGAGAGAGGACAGTTATTCAAACTTTTTCACACTAAGCTGGACATGAGATCCTTGATTCAGAATTATAATCCTGTTAAACAGAATCTAACATTACAAAACAATATAAATAGAAACAAGATCAGGTTGTTCCACTTACCAAATTTTTTAATGAGCTGTGTAAAAACCCCTGGATCACTCTCTATCAAACACCAGTCGCCAGCAGACTCCATGTTGGAATATTACCTGAAGAAATAACACTATTAATATTTATGTCAAAGACTATGGATTCAAACCTAGTAAATGTTAATCATTTAAAGAAATGACTGGAGAGATACCTATAGCACTCAAAATTTAAAGTCATTTATTCAATTTAGGTTCAAATTTTCACTACTTCCTAATTATTTTCACTAGCGAGAAATAGCACAACTAACTCCCAGCAGCACAGCTGTCTTTTCAGTTAAATAAACTTGCTTCATATAGAAGCAAGTTTTAGTAGGAGATGCAGAGCAGTTACAAGACATATCCTCATCAAACATGCTACAATTATCAAGCAGACTTAAGGCAAATAGGTTAACTATTTTTTATTTAGAAGGTACTACTCAGACTTACAAGTCCAGCTTTCCTCAAGATCTTTCCCTTTACTTTGTAATCAATAAGTCATTGGTGTCCAAGATATACTTAGAAAGTACATACAACTAGAACAGTTACATTGGTACTTGCCTAACCTGGAATCGAACCCGCACACTCATACTAGAGAGGCTGGTGTTTTAACCGCTAGGCCGCCATGACTCAATCCTCTGTATGAGAGATGAATGTAAATAAAATTTAACACAGCTTACATATTTATGCATTGAGGTATGCCTCATTGCATAAATATGTAAGCTGTGTTAAATTTCCACACAAATGACTAACTAGGATTATAGTAAAATAAATAAACAGTTAATTCTAATTATCAATACTAATAATAAAACCATGGTCAGTCAGACAACCAGTCACAACTGTTTATGAGCATGCAAATATCAGCCATACCTAAATTATAACCTAGCCACATTTACACCCTCAAATTTTGCAATGGTAATGGCTGATGAGACAACCCGTTGCTATTGCAAGCAGTGATATGTAAGGAAGCATAATGAAGTTGCTGCTAGTTGCTCAGGCAAGGATAATACATAATTAGCATATAATGTTCCCACTGTTGGAACACACGCCTCCTCTCCTTGAACGGGAGTGGGCCGTAATCTACCACGCTGGCCCAGGGCAGGTTGGCGAGAATAATAATTATGATCAATCATTAATGTTGCTAGACAAACACATATTGCAATCAATTCACTAAATAACATTGATATGAGTAGATTATGTCAAGATTAAAATATCATTAATATTAAATTACACAGTCAAATAAAAGTAAACAATTATATGACCTCATATAACCTAGTTAAAGCTGATTCTGGTTAGGTTAGTTTGTTCTTATTTCTTGTGTTAACACAAGGAATAAGAACAAATTAACCTGTGAATATCACTGTTTTAGTGTACAAATCAATAATTTTCATAATATAAGATGTTAGTTAAGATGACTAGTAATGCAACTGGGATATTAATTACCATTATGTATAAAAACCATCCACTTCATCTAGAGCTATTGACGTGCCTAGCAGCAGAAAAAGAAAATCCTGGCGTTCTACTATTTGCTGTAATCTCGATTTAGTTTGCGGATATAAATGGTAGTATTTAGATAAGTACTACAATTTTGTTGACACCAGTATAAAAATGTAACGATGACTTGTAAATCTTCGGTAGGAAACCGAAAATGGATAGCTATTCATCTTCTGTTTCCTGCTGTAGCGTACTGTGTCGTGACTGCGGCGCGGAAAATTAAAGTATATCATTTAAAATTTAATTCATATATATCTATTATTTAACTAAAACCATAAGTTTTCCTCAAAAACCTCCATATACAAAGACATAAAGGAAAATAATCTAACGAAATCCGGGTTACCTTTGTAACTTTGTAGAATGTCAGCCCGTGAGGGTAGAGCACTTTTTCGGAACGAAATGATGGAATATTCTTGTGGCGAAATCAACTCATCAGTATAAGAAAATATTTTAAAATGCTATTATTAATTAATTACCACCAAGAAGTACGAGTAATGCGACAAAGACATTCTTTTTTTTCGTTCACTTCTTTCCGTATTTTTGAACGGAAAAGGCAAAGGCATAGTACGCCATAAAGCCGAAGCCGAGAAACTTAGTAACTTTTTTCTTAACCCTTTACCGCATGGAATTTTAGATTTGGTTCAAATTAATTTACATGGTTCTATGGCATAATAGGGTATCCCAGTATTTTTTTGTTTATTTTTTCGGACATTAGAAACCGAAATAATTGCTTCGAAACACAAAATCTCACATTTGATACAACATGCAGTCCAGGTAACGGAATATACGACATCAGATGTGGTACAACATGCAGTTGGGGTAAATATTTTGGTATATCTATATATATATTATTAATTAATTTTATTGAATGAATAAGATTCACATTTTATGCCAATATTTAATGCAAAACCACATGAAAATCCTTAAAACAATTACGATCTTTGTTTAAACAAAAAAAACATTCGCATTTACTACAGTAAATGTAAGATAGGCGTGAACAATTTTTGCATCTCTGCCGTTTTTCGCCCCAGTTGGGCCAATGTCCAATCCCGTCGTATACCACTTCTTGCGGAGGCAGTTCAATACGTCGTTTCCTTTTTCTTATATGTTCTAGATCATGTTCTAGAGCAGGCCGCCCTCGGCCTCGGGTAGATGGTGTAAACACCCCTCCCGTTTCCCGCATCAAAACATCAGCTATATAGTTTAAAATCTAACAACGACATATACACTTCGTTATTAGATTTTTGTTTGTTGCGGCGACGCCACAAAAGCCAGCTATTCACACACGTCATATCGACTAAGTGGAAGAATATTCGATGGTACCATTTTTTGCTTTTTATTTTTATCCTGTAGAAACCTAACATTGAGTCCAATAAATCCACCCCGCCCATATATTTATTGTATATTTCTACCGATTTTGGTCGAGGTACTTCAATTATTCGCTTTTCTTTTTTTGAAAATCGTTTTACGGGAGCCATAGGTTCCTTTCCAACATAGGAAGAACATAAACTTACGACTTTATTGTCAACCCATGTAGTCACGCTTAGTTGAACTCCATCTATTTCCGTGGATTTTTCAATGCAGTGACCTCTCTCACATTTCAGCAATGCCTTTTTGTTTGGCAAATCAATGTCTTTTGCTCTATTTAATTGAATTGTACCTAATGGTAGAATTCCAACGCCATGAAGATGTGCCATGAGTGGAAGACTGGTATAAAAATTGTCGATAAACAGTTTGTGGTTTAAATTTTGTGGCACTGTGTTTAGCAATCGTGTAACTACATTGCCAGTTGCTCCGAAATTTGGACAATTAGGTAGCACATTGGTTTTGTGTTGTCCTGTAAAGATGTCGAAGTCGTAGCTGAATCCCGAAGCTCCACTCAAAACATAGTTAATATAACCCCATTTGTGGGGTTTCTTTGCATTATATTGTCGAAAACCAGATGTTTTGGCTTTTGTGGGTATCATTTGCTCATCTATTGCTAGGTACTCTTCTTTAGGGATAGTCAATAATTGTGCTCTCAGAATGTCAATAAGCGGTCTTAATTTCTGCAGTCGATCGCAATTCGGGTCAGTTTTAGGAAGTTCTTTGGTTTTATCAAAAAAGTGCAAAAACCGTTTGATTTCTTCAAACTTATTACAAGTAAGGAGAGAAGCTACTTTTTCGATATATGTTCCTTCACTCCAGTAGTGTCGCGTAGATGGCAAATGTACAACTGACATGTACATGATAACTCCTATAAATTTTGATATATCGTCACTAGTTATAGAATTTGCTTTATCTGGTTGCAACTGCTCTGCATATAGATTGCTCTGTTCATGTATGAGATGAATAACACTAGTTGGAAACAAATACTTAAAAAAAGCTATTGGCGTCTCCAGGCCCATTATGTTATCAGGTAGATCGGTGCAGCCCATAAATGCAACATCCTCGCTGTTATAAGTAATTGCGTTGTTGGTCCAAGTCAATTTATCCTTTTTTCCCTTTTTTTTGTGTTTGTCCCTTTGTTCTTCTGTTTTTGTCCGTTGTACCCGTTGATGTTGACGGTTCTATGATGTCATTTATGGTTCCCGCACTTTCTAAACTTTCATATTCAAAATTGTCTTCGAGATATACTGCTTCCAATGCATCTTGAGTAAGACTCCCTTCATCTTCACTTTTATCAGAAGAATCGTATTCCGAATCTGTTTCTTCGATGGTTACGCCTTTAGGCGGTAAAAAATAATCTTCATCATCGGTCAGGTCTTCATCATCGCTATCTAAAGGAATATCACGCCCGCTTGCGTGTCGAGTCCCTGAAAATAAATCAAACACTAAATACCTTCATAAGCCCCAAACGTTTATAGCACCAGTAAATAAGAATAGGCAAAAAAAAACTTATTTTTTATAACATTAGATGAACCCACCACGGTGTAAAAGTTCCCAAATAATTGCATGTAGTATCATATCTGACCGAGCACTGGTACAAACTCTAATGCATGAAGTATCATATTTGAAAAACGTATGCATACATAACTGCATAGAGTATCATTTCAGATACAAAGTTCTAGTCCGTTTTTCGTCAAGAAGTATTTGATATTACTTACATGTTTTTCCGTAAAACTTCTTGGGATCCATTTCATTCACTCGCAAATAACAAAAATAATTTTATTTATAGGAAAAAGTAGCCAAAAACAGCTTTTACATTCCACAAACCGCACTCACTGTTTGAATTGGCGGTTTGAACTATTCGGTGACAGAAATAACAAACCACAGACAAGGTAGAAATTGTCTATTTTGTTTTTCATGTTCGGATACAACCATTCTCTAGATATCAGTCATCAACACGTGTTACAGGAGACCCAAAAAATATTTATCTGTGAAAACTCGTAGTGTATCAAATTTGGTACAGTATGCGGTAAAGGGTTAAGTAAGTTTATATCCTTCTTTTTCTTTTCCGGGTGTAAAATCCTCATGGATGTCCGCCGCCCTGGGGTGGACGACGGGGTCTGTCAGTCTCCTACTGACTAAAAACCACCCGGGTGTTCCGTCTCACACCAGTACTCTATACCAGTAGTTCCCAAACTTATTTTTCTCGTAGACCACTTTCAAAATTTTACTGGTTTCGGTGGACCCCCTGCTGCTACATTTCTACCACATTCTTAAAGTCGCCAAAAAATAAAAATTGTGTCACTTCTGAGTTCTGTCCCTATATTCCGATATGTAAAATAAAAACGAAAAATGGTACATTTTATTTCATTTTATTTATTAAAAGAATAGAATTACAAGTAAAAATATTAAGGTAATATAGGTTCAGGTCATAATTTTAATTAATGGGAAGAATGTATCTGATGGACTGTCAGCAAACGATCAATGTTTGGCTTTATTTTTGTCAGCAATAACCGCAAATCCCCCCGCTCTACGATGTTTAATTTGCTCCTTTTTTTGTTAAGAGGTTTGTAACGGCACTAAAAATCCTGTCGACAACGTATGACGAGGGAAAAGCTAAAAATTTCCTTGCGATTTCCCACAGTCCAGGATATTTTTCGAGTATTTCTGCTTGCAGCCAAAATGTTGGGTAGCCTTTTCTAAATTTCACCTTCAGCTCCTCATTAGTGCTTAGCTCGAGCAGTTCCTCTTGTAATACAACATTGGCCACTTCCGTTTCATCAAATGGATTTATGATCCATGGTGGTATATCCATCGTCAGTATATCTTCAAACCTGGTTTTGATGTCATCATGCAGGGCACTTAAATGTTGACTGTAGGTATGGATATCCTCAACAATACATTCTACCTGCGACAAGTTTGGAAATTGAGAGAATTCGCGCCGACTAATGTTTTGCTTCATAAATTTCAATTTCCCAAGAAAAGCCGAAATTATCCCCTTTGTTTTTATTAAATTTAGGCTCTCCCCTTGTAACTGCAAGTATCATTAAATTTTTTAAACAAATCTGTCAAATACGCAATGTCTGCTTTGAATTTGATCAAGTTTTCTTTTAAATCTGGATCTCTACTTTCTAAGAACTCTAATATGGAATCGAAAACAGAGTAAAATCTCGTTAAGCATGCACCTTTCGACAACCAGCGTACTTCAGTATGTAAGAGCAGTCGTTGGAAGTCTTCATCATTTTCGTCGCACAATTGAGCAAATAAACGCGTATTCAATGCATTGCTTCTGATTTTGTTGACAGCTTTTATTACAAAATGAAGAGATTGGTTCAACCTGTCACTTAAATGTTTTGCCACAAGATGTTGTCGGTGGATTACGCAATGAATAGCTGTAAGTCCTGGTATAATTCTTTTGAGATGACTTATAAACCCACGATATCGCCCGACCATTGCAGGAGCTCCGTCTGTTGCCACTGAAATAATGTTTGTAAATGGGATCGATTTTTCCGTAAAAAAATTACTCAGGACATTAAACATTGATTCGCCTTTAGTGTCAGTCTCCAAAGTTCTGGCAAATAGCAATTCTTCGTGAATTTCTTCCTCAACATTAAACCTGACATATGCCAATAGTAATGCTTCATTACTGGGTAACGTTGACTCGTCCAGTTGTATAGAAAAATGAGTTTTTTGCAGATGATTGCACAAAAAGCTTTCGATATCAGAGCTCATTTCATCAATGCGTCTTTGTACAGTATTGTTACTTAATGGGATTCTATTTAGTAGGTAGGTCAAATGGAGATTTGTGCAAAACAGTTTTTAAAACCTCTTCAACAGCGGGTAAAATTAATTGTTCTCCGATAGTGTGCGGTTTTCCAGATTTTGCTAGAAGTAATGAGATACTGTAAGATGCCCGCAAGCCATCATCGTTACTTTGAGATGTTGAAGCGAACATACTGTGCTCGGTTGGTCTCTTTCCATATTTTTCTTACAATGTTTGAAAATATTTTAAATCTTTTCCTATTTTATCATTATGACACCTTTTTAGATGATCTTCGAGCTTTGATGGTTTCATAGAGTCATTGCTCAAAACTTTGTTGCATAATAGGCACATGGGCAATTGTTTGTCTGCCTCTGATGGAACAAAACCATATTTCAAATAATCGACACTATATTGTCGACATTTTTTCTTTGCTGTAGCCATGTTTCGTGTCAGTTACCTTACCTGTAAAAAAAATATTTTAGTAACCAAGTTTTTTTCTGAATATAGGTATCACACCGCAGCCTTTGTCAGCACGCGGAAATAGAATTACGGCTTGTAAAGGGACCAAGTAATAAACCGCTGAGACAAATACAGACGTTTTCACAAAACGGTATCAATTTTAAAGTACATACCTAATTTACCACTAATTTTTAATAGTATAAATAAAAATTGGTGTACTCAGTATCGAATACTGATCATATTTGTGTAGGAAAAAATAAAAGTCGAAATCCCAAAATTGTCCATAAAAACGATAACTAAAATTTTATTAAATCAATGAGTTCACGCGCTCCGTGTGTTTGCGTATTTTTTGTCTGCGGCTTCATTGTTAAAACGTGACAAACTGGCATCGAAGTTCAAGCCCCGCCCTTTTCCCGTCGCCCGCGCACCGCTCGCTCTTTCTGGAAAGGAATAGTTTTGATAAAATAGTTACATCAAAATCAATTTAAAATGATTATGAAATTTCTGTTTTATAAAATTAGTACAGCTTGGCAAAAAAGAGTCTGACGCGGTGACAGTTGGAACTAAAAATGGATAATTGAGGCAACATTGCTCACTTGTCAATTACTAGTACATTCTGTGTCAACAGTGCGTTTACCATAACAATCTTTTTATAATTTCCAAAAACTATAAATTATTATTGCATAATTGTCCATTTAAAATAAATAGAACTATTCATAGAAGTGGCAGAATAGTGATTTACCACGTCTATATGTGGTGTTTATCCGAATCTCAAGCGGGACAAGTTCTATCGATAATCGAGAATGTTTATCAAAGAACTGCCGATATGACAGGTATTTATGTACTTTAAATAAGTAATTATACATTAAATAAGTTTTTGTAAATGTATTTAATGCATAGTTTTGTGGTTATCCAGATTTATGTAACTTTTAGTCTTGTTTATAGAAATTGAAAATTGAGGTTATGTATTGTAGTTTAACAAGTCTCGTATACGCTATCCTCCAATATAGATACTTGAAGATTATGAAAATAGAATTAATAACAGTGTTGTTATTATGTTTTTTTGTTTTAGGTAAATCTGTCAATACTATAAGAAAAATTGTTCAGGAAGGTGAAAACAATAATGGCATTTTTTCACCACCGGGAAAACATCGCAAAGGTATTCCGAAGAAAGATTTAGATAATTTCGATTTATGTGCAATACGTTTAGCAAGCCGAGGTTTTTGTGCAAGACAAAAGGTTCATTTCTTTTACACTGAAAAAGCAGGTATGGTTTATTCTTACACTATTCCAGGTTTCATGATTTAAAAAAAAGCAGATTTAATACAAAATACAATGTTTCAGGTACCTACACTGAGAAATTTACTGCCGGTAGTTAGAGAAGACTTGGGTTATGATGGAAGCCGTAAACATCTCAGAAAGATATTACACTCTGTGTTTATAGATATAAGAATATTTTGACAGAGGTGCGATTATATATGAACTGGTGGAACAACTTATAATAAATTTAAGAGATGACAGTAGCAGTGATTTTTCACAATCAGAATATTCCAGTGATTTTGAAGATGCAGGAAGCTTAAGCCAAAATGTGAGCTTTTCTGGAATTTAATATTTAAGTGAAAGTGTTTTCGATTTATCTGATTAAATTGTTATGTATTAAAATAAAACTTCAAACAAAACGTGTTCATTCATTATCCTGTAATATTTGTCAATTCCTAACAATCCCACTGTTAGATTGCCCTCGCGGGCATGATTATCTGTATGTGGGTACTTATTACACAGCCTTCTTACAGGGCTTCGGAGCTTCCCCTATGAATATTGTCAATACTGGACATTGATGTGTCTGAGGGATTGAACCACCCACTTAGATTGGGATCATATCTCCAAAAATAACAAGTATCAAAACTTGTTGACCATAAGTATTCTGGGACCTCAATTATTCCACACTCTTTTTTGCCAAGCTGTAGTTATTTGCAAGAAAAATTACAAAATTAATTGCCCTGCAATATTGCTTCTTCGGCCTTTTTAGAGAGGCAGTGCTTCTCTCATGAAAAAACAATTGAATAAAACGTGCTGTGTTTGTCTTCAAATCGAAAGAGGACAATTAAAATATCTGTAAGTTACTTAAGTTACCTATCTATACAGGCCGTTGTGATCAACCGACTAGTACACGTAAACAAAATACTTAAGTACTATAACAAAAAAAAGGTAGGTTACTTACTTTTCTCCGGCACTAGCAAACACAGATATAAATTTTCTCACAACTTTTTTTCCAAATTCCGCCTTTTTTTCGAGATTCCGGAAACGAATGAATGCGTTTGCCTTTGGCATCAAGTATTTATAGTGGTGATCAAGTTCATGTCTGAACAAGCATTAAGCATTGTCGGGCGGATAGCGCTTTGCAAGTCTGTACACGAAATTGTACGTAATATCGAATACGCAAGTTTGGACAAGTAACAGTCGCTTGCCTTATTAAAATATTATCTGCTTAGATAGGTACTTAAAACAATGTAGGTAGGCCCTTATAAAAACTATGCTTACATTTTTGCTCTTTACTATCAAAAGCAGATAAATTTTCGTGGACCCCCATTTTTGTTCACGCCTACGTAGACCCCCAGCAAGTCACCTGGACCACTTTGGGAATCACTGCTCTATACCATCGACATATACTACATGCCTTGAGAAGAAAATTGTGGCACTACGAAAGAAAGAGAGAAAACGAAGTTTCTTTATCCCTCTCAAAATCATCAATCATCTATGAGAAAAGATATAGTATAGTGCTAGACCTGAAAGAAGAGCTATGGCCGAATGGTGTTGTGTACCGCCGGTTTCGTAGCCGACCACGTGACAGCAGTCAGCGAAACACGACGCCGATGGTCCGTGTACAGTAGTTTTAGTTGTTATTTTATATGTATTTATAGTATTTTTAAGTATTATTATTTGTTTTTATTGTATTGTATTATCATATTTTATTATGGACCTTTGTTGCCTGAGCCAAATAAATAAACAAAATAAACCATCTCCGCACTCTTTTCAAACTAAAAAATTGCTTCAGAGTACAACGTATCAATATATAATAATGCAATATAATACTGCATTTGGCCACTAGATTACCACACGAGCGCATACAATGAAGATTTTTTATGGTCGTATGGAGTAATATAGACAGCCGATGCTTGTATTTATTATATTAATTTATTGAGCTATCTTTAAATGTCCTCAATCTCTGTGTCGCTAATAAATAAAAAAGTTAAATAGTTGTCTATGGCTTGCCACCGTCTGTCAGCATTCTCTGTCTGTCAGTTGTCACACCTGTCCGTTGTCAGTAGGGATGGGCAAAGGATATATTCTATTATCGACATTTTTAAAGCCATCGTTATTATTTCGTGTAAAGTAAAGATATTTTGATTGAAATATTTGGACATTGTCAAAGTATAATTGGATCGAAAAATAAGTACATATTATTAGTTATGTTTAACTCATTCAGAACATCACAAAACCATAAAGAGTTCAGTCTAACCCATAATTGTCAGTGCCATAGCGACATAAGACGCACTTTTTGTTTTATCTAATCCCGTGAAATAAATCAATAATTTGATTTAACGCAAACCTAATGAGATAAAAGATATTTTACATACCTATTAAGTATTTTATAGCGATTACAGAACCGGCATAAAATGTCGATATCTCAATGTCGGTAGCTACATAGTTATTCTATTCGGAAAAATTAACTACTAATTCATTTCTTTCTGTCTTATTACAATTATTGACATATTCTCATTTAACACATCCATGTTAATAATTGATTATTTTTTGAATTAATATCGATAGTTATTTTAATATAACGTTATTTTTATCCAAGCCTATTTGTCAATGCTCCTGGGCTGCAATCAGTCTGCACTTTGTCTCGAATTACTATGCTGCAAAGGTGCTCTTTGGACACATACTGTCTTTATCCATAATAATTTATTCTACCAATTGCCGCATTGTAGTTTTGGGCTTCATTTTTTTTTATCTGTCTTCGAGAGTTCGAAGTTCGAGAGGCACCAAATAAAGTTGGTTCGTTTTTACTCTTGGATGTCGGTAAGTATTTTCTTCAAACTAGCTGTTCTATTAATATTGTTCATCATTATTAGCTTTGTACTTAAAACTGCATACCTGTTTTATTAATATAAAGTTTGTTTAATATTTACTTGTGACCGCGATCTGTTAAATTATAACGTGTTCCCACTATGCCCCTGTTAAATTGCAACCCACAATTATTATTGTACAAAGTTGGCAAATGTTTGTGATAAAATAATAAGTTTCATTTATTTATGTATTGAATCTATATTTTCTTCTATGTACTAGTTTTTGTAATTGTTGTGATAATAGGATAGGTGCCATAACCGGAAATATAGTGTTGTAACTATGTATGTTTATTTAAATTTTTGTACTTGATTGACTTAATTTTAGGATATTTTCTTTTGGGAGTTGAATTTTTTTTTTTAAGTTACACACTACTTACTAGTTATTAGAGGAACCGTTAACTCTATTATAATAGTTGTTTGCATGTTATAATATGCTGTGCTGATCCTGTGCTAAAGTAATATCCATACTGCTTTGCGATCATGCTATGCTAGTTTATTTTTATTGGTGTTTTTTTTTTGAGAATAATTAATATATTGTAAGGTTGTGTTATATTATGTCTTATTACTACAGGTTTGTTAGTTTCTGTACCATTAAACCAGAAAAGGTTTGTTTTGGTGCTCACATTCAGTATAAGAACTCCTAAGTAAGAAGAATATGTATTTGTATTATTCATCTGAAACATGTGCTGTAGATGGCTAGAGTGGACATGAACGATTTTGTCTTACTAGCGTTAAGAACCAGTCCAGCATCATGTGCCAATTTACAAAGGGTGTAGCATGATAAATATAACGAGTCGGCCGCCAAATAGAAACTTGGTTCAAAACTTATGATTTAATATCAACTTGATATGTGATACTTTGAAAAAAAAATGGGGGTCCTAGTGAGACCAGTACTTACGTACTGAGCCTTGGACTATTCCTTCAGTGACTTCAATGGCGTCACTAGTTTCATTACTTGTCTTGACATAATATTTATGGTTCTTCAAGTAGTCCTCTCACCATTAGAGTATTAGTCTCCAAACTCCAAAATTATCCAGTGTTGTGTTATCAGCATATCAAAATCTTTACAAAAATAATTAATATTAAGTTTATTCTTTCATAATAGAGTGATTCTTTATTATTATGAATAGAAAAAAAATAGGGAATAAGGTGAAGTATAGAAGTGAGTTTGCACACACAAACCTCATAAAGAAATAGATTGATGGATGATAAAATTTCACTACTCTTATTTTTATAATTTATTCAATAATAACAGTTATTTTTTAATTAATATATATGTTTGTTCATTTACCACCTTTATTTATAAAATTATCAAGTGTATATGTGTGTTGTGTTACTACAGAAATGGCATTTATTTAGTGACAATAACTAAACGCAAACATATATTTATTTTAGTTTTATTACACTAAAATTTTGCTGCATTGTAGTGTTCATTTAAATAAATATTTGTTTTTAAAATGTCAATAAGATTGTGTAAAATACATCTTGACCATTTTTGGTGCGTTTATGGTGAACTTATTATATGTAACAAAGGATATCCCATAACGAAATCTCTAAAAAAAGAATATTTTCGTTATTTCCAAATTTCGGTCTCTCACCGGGGCAAAAAATGGGCATCTCACGTTTTTTTGTGAAAGATGTAGAAAAACGCTAAGCTCTTGGACTGCAAGCGCATAAAGATTTTTGAATTTCAATATGCCAATAATATGGAGGAAACCACCCAATCATGAAAATGACTATTAGGTACATCTGTCTCACTAAGACATTTGGTTTTATGCAGAAGAACAAAGATAAAATTATATATGCAGATGTTTCTTCGGTTACTAAACCTATCTACAGCTCAGATAAGCAAACATGTCTGATGATGGAACAGGAATGTGTTTACTGGCTCTCAGTCAGGGTAGATCCATCTGAGAAGAGACCTGTCGAGGTCGCGACGAGGGGTCAAGGACTGCCGGGGGTACGGAAGAATTGGGGCCGCCGGAAAGGCAGATGACTAACGCTTGGGTGGTTTTTTAGTCGATATGAGTTCGGCACACCCCCCCGCATCCCCGAGCAGAGGATAGTACATGAGGATTTTTCCACCTTCGGAAAAAATGTAGATCCACCGAATGTAGACTCTGTTTATATGAGAATTTGGTAAACGATGATTTGTTAACCATAGCCTAGTGATATATACAACAAACGTATCGTGTTAAGATCCAATTGATCTCAATACATAATTGACTTAAAACTGGTGAACACTATATGAAGGAACTCCGCCTTTGTCTTTATAGACCCACTGAGCTTCACATATAACTATGAAACTGGAAATTTTCAAACGTCAACCACATTTACAAACACTAGATGCGGTCTGTTTTTACTATTTGACTACTCTGAGCGGAATGGCTGCAACTCAGAGGTCTCTTTTAAAGCCCAGATATAGGTAATTTCCTAGATGATATAAAAGAATCTTTTGATATAACAGGAAGGTATCAGCTATCAATAGCTCTAAATTGTTATCGGCTTTCACCACTACTTATACATAATAGGTTGGGGAAAAAGTTTCTTCGCGTTTTTTAAGAAAATCAAAACTATTTTTAATATAGTTTATTTCCATTTAAGTAAAGTATGTAGGTACAATTTTTTTTCGATTAGTTTTTGCCATCTTGTAGATGACATGATCCCATTGCTATAGAAATATTTTAGGTATTTTTATTAAAAGTTCCAAACTTTTAATAAAAATACCGAGACAAGTGGTTTCGCAGTCCTCTCGTGATGTTAACCTGACACTGCCTAAAGTATTCTGAAGAGACCAAAACAGGTGGAAATGTAAAGGTGCAAGGTCAAAACGATACGGTGGATGTATTAACACTTCGCAGCCAAACTTTCTTAATTTAAATTATTAAGGCTGTGTGAGGTCTAGCGTTATCTTTATAAAAGCCCATATCCCTTCTGTTTGTTGGCTCCGACCGCTTTCTCTCAACTTCTTGTTTTAATCTCATCAGTTGTTCGCAGTAGAGTTAATAATCTATGGTCTTGCCTAGTGATAACAGCTCATCATGGACGACATGGCATGAAAGGGCTTTGTCCACGACCATTATCGCGCGTTCTTGTCGTACGTGATCCACTTTTCATCACCAGTTATCAGCTTCTTCAAAAATGGTTCGGTTTCATTACGTCGTAATAAAGAATCACAAATGAGTACATCAGTGTAAGTGAGCTAATGTGGTATCCAAATATCGAGCTTTTATCTGTAGGTACCCAGTATTTTTCAAATGCGCCAAAACTGTTTTGTTATTAATTCTCAGTTCTGCAATTACGTCGTAACTACTGATATGATAACTTGATCCACTAATTCAAAAGTGGCATCCCTTTTATCCATAATAATACCTACATTCTTGACGTATGCGTAAGTCCAGGGTCGCTCTGTTGTGTGATCGTTATCCATTTAGGTTAAATGCATAGTACCTCAACAAACACGAGTTCAATTGGGTTTCGACTAAGTGCATCTATCTACATACGACATAGTGGAGCCCGACTTGCAAATCATTTGTACTTGCAATCTTCTCACAACCCTAAGAATTTCTTTTCTCCAAAAATAAAGCCATGTAAATGATTAAAGAATAACTACTACTAGTACCGGGCGACCGAGCTTTGCTCGGCAACTTTTTTTTTGTTAGGTACATCGTGTGTCTCTATATTTTCAAAACCAAAAATTTAAAACCAGCGAATTTTTTAAATAATATTTTTTGACTAATGTTTTTCGATCATACCGACATAATAATAATATTTTCGATCATACTGAGATAATAATAAAAAATATTATTAACTGTTATTTAAATATAAAATTACGAGTGCAATTTAGTTTAACATTTTATTATAAATAAGTACTTATAGTTTAACAATCAGTTACATCAGTTATATATTATCATCAATACATACTCGTAGTTCAAGGTCTTAACCTAATACTTCCTTCCATACTATATCATGCCGGGTATGATGCGCCAAATGTTGTTGTGTTGGGAGTTTTGTCGTGGAGGTTCTCCAGATCAATCTCCCTTTGGGGCAGCATTGTTGGTCGTGCTGTTGGGTTTAACATTGTATCACCTTTCTCAACTGCCGTCTTCCTTCCTATTCGCTCAGTTTTCCGGAGTGAATAGGCTCTTAATAACCTTTTTTTTTTTTTTGTACCCTGTGGGAATGCTTTGTTTACGCACCATACCCCGAAGGGCGCGTGTGGGACTCGCCCAGCCGAAGCCGGGAATACCCACTAAACCCGAACAGCGGCACACCGACATCGCCTTAGTGGCGGGGTCATGGGAAATAGCAAGCCTGCCGACCAATCCCCCGCCGGCGATTCCCGCCCGAAGGCAGGCCCACAGTGGGCCCTCTATGGGGAGGGGCCCGGCTGGGTACGTCTTCTTGTGCGAGAAGACGCAGCAGCCAAGGGTTTTTTAGCGAGGTGTCCTTCCTCTTAGCCCCACTCGTTTGCCCGGAAGTAAACGGGGCCCCCAGCTCCTCTCAGTGAGGAGACCGGGTTGCCCGACGGTGACCCGGAGTTCGGGTCATGCCAGCCACCTGGAGTGGTGGCCGACCCGCCGCACGTGACCGCCGAAGCGGTCCCCACTTCTGGTTTTGGTCCGCGCCGGTAAACCGGTAACCCCCATATCTGGGGGCCGTTCCCCTGTCCGCCACCTGGGGACGCGTCCGATGGCAGGCCAGAAACTGCACACGGAAGGCTCTTAATAACGTAGCGCGCTTTACCATCAACGATCGCATCACTGCTTACCATCACGCGGGATTGCGGTCAAGCGCTAGTTTATAATTATTAAAAAAAAAAGCAAATCCGAGCAAAGCTCGGTCGCCTAGGTACTTCATCATTATTAAATCATATTATATGGATGAATTTTATATTGCCTACTTTGAGGAGGTGCAAGGTATCATAATGTTAGCAATAATAATAATAAAGATATATTATGAAGGACGGGACGATTGACGTGTGTCGGGCATGTCACCATCCGGGTGAGTCCATCAGACATATTATCTCTGGTTGCTCTCGTTTGGCTAATGGCGAGTATTGCACAGGCATAACCAAGTACCTAGGATTATCCACCAGCAACTTGCTTTGAAATATAAACTTGTGGATTCTGAGGTACCGTATTATAAGTATGTGCGTGTGCCCGACCCAGTTCTTGAAAATGGCCATGTCACGTTATACTGGGATCGGTCTATCATTACTGACAGGACTATTGTTGCAAACAAGCCTGATATAGTAGTGATAGATCGATTAGCGCGCCTCGCAATGATTGTCGATGTTACCATTCCACATGACGGGAATCTCGTGAAAGCTGAGAAAGATAAACAAATTAAATATCGCGACTTGGCGCACGAGGTTGTTGACATGTGGAATGTGAACTCGGCTGTCATTGTACCGATTGTCGTATCGGCCAATGGTTTGAGAGCCTCGACCAACATCTATTGAGGCTCTCGTTAGGCAGTTGGATCAAAGGCCTGATTCAAAAGGCAGTACTCCTCGATACGGCCCGCATCGTGAGGAGGTTCCTGTCTCTGGAGCCCTAACCACCGGTAGCTTGGACCCCGCTCCCGCCATCGGTGGAACACTATTTTTTATATTTTTAAATGTTTTTGTATGTTTTTATATAAATATTTAAAAATGTAGAATAATATGTATGTATAAAGAAATAAAGGGAATAATAATAATATTTTAGTTCGTGTTGTGGCAAGTCTGAAATGTTGACACTGTTGAGAAATTCTGTTGTAAATTCGACTGCTCCTTCAGGCTGATCTTTAAAATGAATGAGCTTCATTGTTTCGACTTCTCCTACACTTTCGACCCTGGTACCTTGCATCTCCACAAATTAGGCAAAACAAAATTTCTTCCATTGATAAAATAAACGAAAAGAAAATTCGTTGACGCAGTTTCCAATTATATAAAAAAAAAGAAAAAAATAATAAAATAAAATTAAATAAATTAAATTAAATTTTTATTAAATAAAAAAAAGCATTAGACAACGCCATCATTCTTTTTTTTTTAACTTCAAAAAAAAAAAAAAAAGGAAAAACACTATATCGTCAGGGATTTGAACCCGAAGTCTACGAGCTCCGAATCAGAGGCCGAAGCCCCTCGGCTATTTGTATCATTAAGGACAGCGGCGAAATTTAGCTTCTTATAAGAAGTTTAGCAATTGTTCAGTGCCTCAAAACACGGAAAAAAGACATTTTCTGAAAATTAAACCTAGCTAGATCGACTTATCGTCCCCGAAGCCACACACACAAAATTTCATGAAAATCGTAGGAGCCGTTTCCGAGATTCCAATTATATATATACATATATACAAGAATTGCTCGTTTAAAGGTATAAGATTATATTATAACAAGTATGCGTGGCTTATTACTTAAACCAATATAAATATATCTAATATTGAATTAATAACTCGTTAAATTGGCTATAAAAACCTCACACACATTGAAACATTATTTTTTAAATACTAGCTGCTCCTTCGGTGTATCCCGCTTCAGTTTAGTTCCCGTGGTATCTGAATTTATGCAAATCCGTCGAGTAGTAAAGTACAAATATTCAAGTAGGTATGTACAATATGTAGCTAGGTCCGACACACGCTAGAGACGCGGCCGGGCGGCCGTCCGTTCAGGTTCTTGGCCTAGAACTTTAACATCGTTTTATGATGTTGAGTTCTTATAACTTGTACCAAATAATTACTTACTGAAATAACTGTTCTTTGTCATCTTCGCTGAGTCATAAAACTAATAAATATTCATGAAGTGTTACAAAAAGAAGATCTTAGATTATATTAAAATGATTAGAATATTAATACTACCTATAACTAACACATTTTGGTTATTTTAGTGTAGGTACTTACGTCATTTGCAATTAGTAAAGCTATTGTGCATTTAAGAAACCACGTTCGTAGGGAACACAAAAATCGGCTAATTTGGTGTCGGATCTCACACAATTTGCCCTTTGTTCACGGTATGCTGTAGGTATGAACCGCGCCATTGAAAAAATATGTTCGTCAAGAAGCTACCATACATGACATAGAATGCGTAAACGAATACAAAGTAAACCAATTGACGCAATAATTTAATCCCACACCGCACAGTGTTACAAATGCTCAAGAAGAGATAAGAAATGACGAAACTGGTCAAGAGTACATCAGGAACATAGTACACCTAAAAAGGTAGGTCAACGGAACGTTGTCGATCACGACGAGTCGGATAAAGAAGATATCATATTGTTACGGGCTAGGGGTACTAAAACGCCGGTTAAGGTTTGCGAAGTTTATTGGCAACGAAGGTACCGTCGATCTTAGGCAATGACAAGTAGAGCGTAGCTGACGTTGCACCGAAGTCTTCCCTTACGTCCACGAAGTTCGTGTCGTAAACACACAATGACACTACAGATGTTACTTCAGGTAGTACTCAAAGCTCTCGTTACAGTCGTCGCAGTAGGTATTCTCTAAGATCGCTTCTTAACTGTCGCTGTTTTCGTATCGCTAGTCGAATGCAGACTGACTGACTGCTTGTGTCACTGTGCTTGATATAGGTCAGCAGATCGAACATTCCAGATTCGTCAAGACGTAATAATAATAGTGCATAACTTCGAGTACATTCAGTAGGTACCTGTGGTAATTCCCGGAAACGGGTTTCTAGAAATTTCGATGTCGTCACTTAGTTGACAAAATTTATGAAAACTGTACCATTCGATAGGCCATCCTAGGTCTAGCAATGCGTTTTTATATTGCACCTATACAATGTCTAGGTCTCGAGTTATAGTTCTTAAAAGTTACGCACTGCATGTCATGCGATATTGAACCTTATGCCATCGACATAAGGTGCATTCGTAACAATATGTTAAACAAATGTATAAATATTGTAAGCATAATGCGAAATATGACGTATGTACTATACTGTACTTGAAACATAATTATTATCCAAATGTAAATATTAGTGATTAAAGTTAATGAAAATATCTAAACGTTTAAAATTTTTATCGTATTAGTTATATAATTTTATTTCATATATTATATTCTGTATAGACACTGTTTAATGATGTGAAATACTGTATTTTACTTAAAACGTCATTATTTTCTTTAAACCTAATGGACTAAATTAAATTTCTAAAATTGTTATCTTACTTTGAAAGTAATTAACGTCTAAATGATAAATATTGTTGAACATAAATTTTATTAACATATAAAATTGAAGAAATGTGATGTATGTACAATTAAATGTAGCGTGCAACTCATTGGTAGCATTCCAAGAGTCAAGACAATCCCGCTCTATACCCAACGGCGAGTAGACATGCCCTGTACTTACTGATAATTCGCTGGTTTGGCTCTTAGCCCCAAAGTCGCTATAAGTGATTAATTATAATGAACATTACATCTAGCTAAGACCACAGCATTCGGTCCGATTATTTATACAATACCTACCCTAAAAAAACTAAAAAAAAAAACATTTTTTTAGTTGGGAAAAGTACTGTTCAGCTGCATCCGGTCAGACTGGACGCTGACACTAATATAGTTGGGAAAAGGCCTGTAAGCAAAGGACGTAATTTTGGTTTAAAAACCAAACTACTGAACCGATTTCTATAAAATACCTATGGAGTATCTATTCCAGAATGAAAGTATAAGCAATGCTAGACATTACGCGATTACGCAACTTAAATTCATCCACTACCTAGTGGTTGTCCTATGTTAAACTTCAATGGTGTAATTTTTTGAGGAATTCCCTCGACTGCATATGGTCTTCATCATCAAATTTTCGGCAGACCTTCATTTTACTCCTCCGCTATTCTTTTCTGATTAATTTCGTTGCGGGACCCAAGACAGTTGAATCGTTTCTCTGGGATTCATCGAGCTGCATTGCTCGGCGTTTTTCTCGCGGTCTCCACTGTTGATTATGGCTTTCAGGAGTTGCAGTGGGTGGGAAAAGTGTGGCGGGAATTTAAAAGTAGGTAAACAAAGTATTATATTAGTTTTATGCAGAGGCATTAGTGTTTCGCGTATATTAAAAATCAAATCAAAATAATTATCGGTTCTTCGAAAATCTTCCTCGCCTATGAGAATTATGCAGTAATCATTCATCGTGAAGTCAGTCAGTTTTAAGCCGACTTTACTAATGAGCTCGTTTACTCCCGCCATATGGCGTAAAGTAGTGACATAGTTCATAGTTCGGGAACGTGTTTTTTGCTATAGACAATATTTTATTTACCTTATCGCTACTTAGAATACATATTTTGTTTTTTTGTTTTTGAGGTACTTTATTTATACAATGTTCAGTGTTCTGTGAAGGGACGTGATTCGGCGTTATTTGAGTAGATGTATTCAGTATTGTTTGATTTTCAGCTAAATTCTGTTTCTTCTTGGATGAATGCGATTTTCTGTTAGAAGTAGACTGATTAGTGTTTCGGTTAGGAGTCTCCATGTCGGACAATGATTTTGACACTTGTTTGTGTTTGTTGTCGTTCATAGACGTGATGGTATTTTTTAAGATCGTGTTATCGGACGACAATTGGTTTATTACCTCACGGGCCTTTAATAAATCTGAGTTAAGTTTATCAATTTGTTTTTTAAGTTCCAGGATCTCGTCATTTTCGTCATCCGATATCGTTGGTAGACTATTAGAGGTGTCATTTAATGTGGATTCATTAGAGTTGCATACGTCGATTACTGCTTCAGCTTTTGACGGTGAATGGGTTTTGCGTGTTCGCAGCGTCATGTTCTCGAAGAAATTCATAGTTCTTAATCAATCAAGGTACTTAGCTTAATAATTGAGCTTATGAGGCTCGAAAGCAATTTGTACTTTGTGTCCAATTATCGTATTGTGACGATATCTTCAAGCTTCTATACTTTCAATTATATCAGAAATGTTCAGAAAAAATATAAAAAACAATATAAAAAGGCCAGAACAGAACGAAATTTATAAATTATTTGTGCTCTTAGGTAATCAATTGTTAACAAATCTTAAAAAGATCCAAAAAATATATATTGCCTTCGGCGAGATGCGAACTCACAACTTCATATTCGACACGTCATGCAATATTTTCATGAGCCAACTCCTTGTTTGTAGTACAGACGAAATAGGACTATAGGTTGTTCTTGGTATCGAGATTAAAATGTTCGTTATTAGGATGCGTCTATTTTCAAATTCAAAATTTGTATGGGCGCGCACTTTATTTGTTGGTTCTGTTTTTATATTAAGTATTTTATAATTTGACTAGCTGACCGGCAAACGTTGTTTTGCAATATAAATAATAGATTAAATTACTAAAATGGCTATTAAAAAATAAGGGTTGATCGTAGAAGGGTGAAAATTGAGGATTGTATGTATTTTTGTATGTTGTATCATAAAAAAATAGAAATTAAAAATTTTCTCTAAAAAATAAAAAAAATTTAGGGGTGGACTACCCCTAACATTTAGGGGGATGAAAAATAGATGTTGGCCGATTCTCATAGATACCGGTTAAGCACAAAAAATTTCATCAAAATCGGTCTAGCCGTTTCAGAGGAGTTTAAAGCCGAACACCGTGACACGAGAATTTTATATATTAGATATTAACACAGAATAATTTAACACTTGCTTACTGTTTTATATGAATGAGCATTATAATAATGCTGTTATTGTTTGCTAAATTTAATTTGTACAGAGTATTTCACTTTATAAACACAATTTTGGCACAGTTTAGGTTTATAATTTTTAACACACTATAACTATATTAAATGCGAAAACAATGTTTTGATAATACTTCTACTTAATCATTGCACTGTATTGTTCCTCATAATACTAAAATTTCTTATTTAAACTGACTTTTTTAATTTTTATCAGAATTAAATACGGAGCTTAATGTTTACACGAAGGCAGCGCCATCTGCCACTATCTCTATTCATATCTATAAATAATGATGATGATGATGATGCGCTTCCGTCTGCTTTGATGCGTTCGGCACTAAAACCCATCTCAATAGCGCTATACTCGTAGGACTATGGGAAGGTTACCAACATGGTAACAAAAATAAATACATATCGCATATCTGTGTGTGCATTAAACCTAAAAAACATTAACCTCAAGTCATGGACCAGTCTTATCGGCAAATAGTCACAAACCAAGTGACGTCTATTATCAGAAAATTATTACAATAATTAACAATATTGTTTTTGTTTACAGATCGGTGAATAATGTTTGGGCTGCTGCTTAGTTTACTGGGCTTAGCTGGCCTGAGCCCAGTTCCCTTTCTCTCCGACGCTATAGGTGCCACGGAGCCTGCTCTGAAACTATTAATATCTATCCTATTAGGATACCCACTGGCGGTTATCTACAATAAATATGTCAAGCAATATGTGCAGTACCGTAGTTTGTATTTCATCGTCACGGGATGCGACATGGCATTCTATAATTTTGGTATCTCAATGTACCATAACGCTATCCCCGCGCTAGTAATTTATTTAAGCACTAAGATCCTTGGTCCGGGAAAGAACAACGCAATAGTGACATTTGCGTTTAACATGACGTATCTGCTAGCCGGCTACGTGGTAACCGAGTCTGAGGACTATGACATCACCTGGACCATGCCGCACTGCGTGCTCACCCTCAAGTTGATCGCTTTGTCCTTTGATCTTTGGGACGGCAGCAGGAAACTAAAAGGAGAGGAACTGTCTGCAAATAATAAACTGACGGCTCTGGAGAGTCCGCCCACGTTCTTGGAGCTGTTGGGGTTCGTTTACTTCCCTGCGTGTTTCCTAGTGGGACCCATATTCTCATTCAGGCGCTACAAAGATTTTATCTCTGATAAATACCCCTTGGAAACGGAAGCTGCTGTCTATGAGGCGCAAGCTATGAAGAGGCTGATTCAAGGTGTAATCTACTTGATAGCTTATCAAGTTGGAGGTAATATTATTTTAATTTTTTTATTCTATTAACTTCTTGTATCTCGTACATAATGTTTTGAATATCAAATTCGTTAACAGAATAATGTGGCATATCGTTGTTTTTCTAGATAAACAAAGAAAAAGTAGGACTAGATTAGCATAAAAATGTAAATATGTATTAACTTACAGTGCGCGCAAGAACATGTTCGGCAAAAATATTTACCATGTTTTCAAATCCCAGTGGGTATGACAGGACAGCAGGGGCCTGCACAGAGATTTCGGATGGAGTATGCATGCATTCACTACCGAAATCTCTGTGCTTATACAACGATATTTTTTCTTTATACGAAATATGAATACAGTTTGTTCAGAATAAGCAACTGAATCGATTCCAATCATTTTTACACTATGTATGTTATATTTTTTCCCAAATACATTTAGCCATTGTTGCATCGTGGCAACAGCTGACGGAGGTCAACGCCCCGCGTGCCCACCTGATCGGCTGATCGGAGCGTGGACCATATTTTTCCTTTATTAAGCGATTCGTCGTGACCCGGAACGCAACATTATCTTTACATAAAAAGCAGACGATATCGATTAACCTTTTGAAATTTTTTCTATTCCTATCAATTTTTGCATTGCGCCTTTCGATATTTAATTTTAAATGTCTATTCAAACTAGAGTCTAATCTAACTGTTCCAAAAATTTGGTATTTTAAACAAGAATCTAAATATTTTTCCGACGAATCGTATGTAAAGGGGGCTTTGTGAAAATTATTTAAATCTGAGGATCCATAACCCCAAACATTTTTACTATCATTTAAAAAAAAAAACACTGGAAACAAAATAATTTGTGTGTACACAGCCTGCTAACCAGTTATAATTATCATAATACTTTTTATTAAAACAACGTGTGTGTTATCTTTTTTTTTTGTTTTTTACGGCGAGAGAGAAAGCAGGTCTCTTTGCATCTCTCTTTGCCCTTAATTCACGTCTTGATACTGGCAGTGCTACTCCACCTATTTTACCCCACTGCGGTACTGCGGTACTTCAATGCTAGAGGTTCGCATTCGGAACAAGGAGGTTCTGATAGCACTGTGTCGTCTGGACGTGAATAAGGCTAGTGGTCCTGATGGTATACCAGCGATTGTTCTTAAAGCATGTGCGCCCGAGTTGTCTCCTGTATTGACACGCTTGTATCGCCTCTCATTTGGGACTGGTATAGTGCCCAAGTCCTGGAAGCTTGCCAACGTGCAGCTCGTGCCCAAAAAGGGTAGTCGTGCCGATCCTACCAACTGTCGGCCGATTTCGATCACCTCCATACTTTGTAAAATTATGGAGCGTCTATTGAACTCGCACCTCTTGGCATACCTGGAAGGTAACGATCTCCTCAGTGACCGACAGTACGGGTTTTGCCGCAATCGGTCAACTGGGGACCTACTAGTGTATGCCACTCACTTGTGGGGCGAGGCCCTCGAGAGAAATGGGGAAGCGATTGATGTCTCGAAGGCCTTCCACCGGGTATGGCACGCTGGCCTTTTGAGTAAGCTTCCAGCGTACGGCATTTCCTGACTGAACGGTCCCTCCGAGTTGTTGTCGACGGATGCTCATCTGAGCCCATGTCGACTAATGCCGGTGTTCCTCAGGGGTCTGTTCTCTCCGCAACTCTGTTTCTGCTGCACATTAACGATCTGCTGATGCCCGGTATCTATGGGTATGCTGATGACAGCACAGTTGTGGAGAGATACCTGCCGGATGCTCGGGCTAGTAGGGAATCAATCCGGTCCGAAAGAGAGGCCATGGTAGAGCGAACGAGTGTTCAATGCCGCCTTGTAGCAATCTTGTAGCATTCAATGCCGCCAAAACGCAGGCGTGTCTTTTCACCGCCAAAAGGAGCCCGTTCACCTTGGCTCCTACTTTTTGGAATGTATCCTTGGAGTGTACCGACCGCCTTCAGCTTTTGGGTGTTGAGATTTCCTCGAACCTAAACTTTGGGCGGTTCATTGAGTCAGGCTCAAGGCCAGAAAACTTGGCGTTATCGCAAAGGTCCGGCAGTACTTCACACCAGGACAGCCTCTAGTGTTGTACAAAGCACAGGTCGGTTTGTGTGGAGTACTACAGCCACATTTGGGCTGGTGCTGCTAAGTGTCACCTGGCCACTTTGGATTCAGTGGAGAGGCGTGCGAAGAGGCTGATTGGTGACGCTGATTTAACTCGAATTGGTCTCCAAAGCCTAGAGCACAGGCGTAGAGTAGCCAGCCTTTCGGTGTTCTATAGGATATATTTTGGGGAGTGTGCGAGGGAATTGCACGATTTAATTCCTCCACCTCTGTTCCACCATCGGACGACCCGTCGTACGGCGAGTTTCCACCCTTATGTTGTTAACACCTCTACGATCCGGACTAAGCGTTTCGCCTCCTCCTTTATACCGCGTACATCGAGGGACTGGAACAATCTGCCGGCGGCGGTGTTTCCGTCGGACTACAATTTGAGTGTCTTCAAGGCTAGAGTGAATAGGCTCTTAATAAACTAATGCGCTTTGCCATCAACGATTGCGTCACTGCTTACCATCAGGCGGGATTGCGGTCAAGCGCTGGTTTATAAATTAATTAAAAAAAAAAGATTTACGTCATGGATGATGCACCAGTAGAAAGGTGGCTGCATAAGCTAGACTCTGATGATTATGAAGTGATAGAGAGTAAAGATGATGACTTTCAGCATGAGCCCGATATGCAGGCTCTAGTACGGTAGTCTGAACTTCATGAAGAACCCAGACACATCAAGTTCAGATTCTGAAAATGTTCCACTCTCAGAACTAGCGACCAGAAGACGCGTTCCAGTCTACAAATCGACGAACGGAACTATTTGGCACAAAAATGTCCCACCAGCAACTTTGTTCAAGCAAGCTCTTTCTTATTTACAAATTTGTTGATTTTTTATAATTTATATAACCTGTAAGAATACTATAACTAAGAATAGTAAATAATTTTTCTATTCTACTTTTTGTTTTATTCTGATAATAAATTTACAATATATTGACATTTTAAAATGGCCTACTATAGTAGGCGCACGCGTGTACTCATGTAAAAAAGGGGCGCGTGTACTCTAGTGTTAACAGAATGTACTATTAGAACAGAATTAGAAAATTATAAGGGTATCCAGTGCTTATATGCCACTATGGACCGCACGCGCCTGCAGGACAGTATAGGACTGTTAATAACTACTTCATAAATTTAGAAACGGTTACAGGTCTAAATTGTACAAAATCCTCACATTTCCAAAAAATCGACGAATCTACCAAAATGACTGATTGATATTTTACCTATTAGAATCTAGTGTCATAAATGCCATTACTACCAGAAATAAACAGTTAAAATTAGAATTGTCAGTATATAAAATCAAATAAAAGGAAGATTATGTCACCTATATGTAAAAAAACTTTAACGTCGTAATTTAGGAGAAGTTAATAGACATAACCTAACTAACTACCTTGACTACGACGAAGACTTTAATGTTATAACATGCTTTTTTTATATGAACACGTTTTGATGAAATTTTGAATAGGGTATTTGACTATAAAAACTAATTATTCCGTCATTCAGAATATAGAAAAATATTGGATACGTATATTTTGTTTAATCAAATCAATAAAGATGGACAAATATAAAAGGCATCAAAGATCAGGAGTGGTGGCTGGTGACGTCACTGCTCGCTAAAAAGTGTAGCGTCCAGTGACGTCACACAAGTTTTCAACGCACTGTGTCGTCTTCATTTTTTGTTTATATGAAAAAAGAAAAAATACCTGTCTAGTATTTTTTGGAAATCTGACCGACGGACTAATTAGTTTTTTTTAGTCAAATGCCCTATTGTCAGTCGCTAAGGTCTGCCGAAAGCCGACGCATCTTGTTATTATGTAATAGCGGAAACTATTTATAACTAATTTAGTATAGTATAGTAGTTTTACTTAATCTAATTTATCACAATTTCCTTTTTACTACGTGTAACGTACATAATCAGCCTCAATCACTTGTATTATACAGTATGTTAAGAAAACCCTGTCCGACTCGTGAAGGTGTTGTTAGGTATCGATAACTGATTCTACTAATGGATACAAAACCGGGCTAAATAAAAAAAAAAATCACTGTAAAAAAATAAATGTGTATAGTAATAAATATATATAAAAAGTGGTAACTTAATAAATGTGCGATCACCCTTCCGCGGGCGGCGGGTGGCAGGGCACGCGGCACGTGGTCGCATCGCTATTCGCTCATAATAATACCGGTGTTGTTACTTTTTTAAAAATTACCAAATTTCGGGGAAGTTTGAATTAATTCGTGGGAAAAAAAGATTATTTCAAAATTCATTTGTATTGGCACTATGATGATTACGTAAAATTTTGTATTATATTAGGTCATGTGTTTACCTAACCTTTATTATCCTTATGGGTCGGACAGGGTTTTCTTAAAATACTGTGTATATGGAAGTCACTTCTTATTTCAAAAGTCTTAAGTTTGTGCAAACATACAAAATACTTTCTAATATACGTATAAAGTGAAGGCAGAGTTAGTATATAAACTTTGAATTTGTTTCCAAGACAACCTCGCGCAGACCCCGTTTATTGATGGCGCGGTTTGCTCTTTTTTTTTGTAGCATGTACAGAAAAACTTCATAAGACAAAATACTCTGGAAATAAGCAAAGTATACTAACTGAGCTGTGGCTAAATCTGTCAGCAGTGTTACTTTTCTTATTGCATTTGCAGCCGAACTTAACTACCTTAAAGAGCTCTAATCTGTGCGCCCCGTTGTAGTTTCAGTATAAAGTAATTCCTAGAAATGCAGTTTCCGTATTAACATCCTTTCCCAACATTCATGTATTCAAATTTTAGATTTAGGTCTACTAGAGGTACATTTTGGTAAGTGGTACGGTACCTAGGTACTAGGATTTGTATTACCAGTACTAGTGGCATTTTGGTAAGTGGTACGGTACCTAGGTACTACGATTTGTATTACCAGTACTAGTGGTGGTTCAGTATTTATACTTTTGTTAAATAAGACTCGACCATCGGGAACAAAATAACTGTTTAATTGAACTGGTTAGTGGTTCTTAGACTTCTTAGAAGCGTACGCGCATGCACCCAGGTCAGACATCTATAACTATAGCTACTACTAATATAACATCGCTTCAATGGTGGTACCTATGTGTATCGTATTCAGGGAACCGTGAGCTAAAAGGTAAACAAACCATAACAAGTGTTCCTTTCAGGGAACGATTGATGACGTGAATATATTTTATCGAAACTACATTAGTGATAATTATACTAAGCTCAAGTTATAATATTTTAGAATGATGTCTGCAGAACTGATGTAATCCTTTCAGAATTATTTGAACTCCTCTATTAAATTGCTTTAAATTTAAAATGCTTTTGACTACAATTTAAGTGTCTTCAAGGTTAGAGTCAATAGACTCTTTAAACTAGCGCGCTTTACCATCAACGATTCCATCACTGCTTACCATTAGGCGGGATTGCGGTCAAGCACTAGTTTATAATATGTAAAAAAATATATTTTTTTAAATATAACTTCAAACTCATTATAATACTTCTAACTTATATGCCACAGGTACTGCGAACATTTGCGCCATCGAAAAATGTACTTCCTGTTATTCCGTTTTCATTCAGTTTCCTGTTTTGGTTATTTTCAGTTAATGTTTTTTACAAACATTTAAAGCTACTATTGTCAGGGCCAGCCTAAGACACCGATGATTTCCCGGCTAAGTGATTTCAAATTAGTGTTAGCGTCTTGATAAAGCACAATTTCTTGATGATTAAGCAAAATTATGCTTCTATATGAATGATGATATCGATTTAAACTAAGCTTCTCTTAAATCTTGAAACATTTGCTTGTATGTATGTACCAACTGTCATCATTACTTTATCGCCATATGCATAACGAACCATAATCGTGGTTTCACTTCAAATCTAGGATACATTTTTCTTCGGCATCTTGGATACATTTTTCCTCGGCGGGACACATCCTATTTAATCACCGCGGTTGGGTAGGCTATCGACGTTTTACTTTTTTTTTAAATGATATTTGACTATGTATGAAGCCATGACATGCAGCCAAAATGACCTTTGCGCTGACCCCGATAAGGCTGTCCAAGTGACGAAGTTTTGGGTCAACAGAATTTTAATAACTCATGCCGGCGTCACGGGGGATAAGACTATGAATGTTATTTACTTGCGACCTGCTAACGATGATGCGCGTACATCCGCTCGTGGTGCGTGCTCGAGCACATGTTCCGACAGGGGTCCTGCATAAGACTCATGTCGGAAGATATGCTTTCACTGTAAATCGAATGTACTAACGGACTGTGTTGTCATTGCATTCTAGATATTGGCGCCGATTCTGTTGTTCACAAACTCAACTAATTTTAAGTTAAGTGCATCTTTTTCTTTCCATTTCGTTAAGAAAAAGACAGAAGATAAAATGTCAGTTTAGATCTGTCAAATTAGTGCGCTCTTGACGTAAACTGGCGTATTTTTAGTCGCCATGTTTATAAACGAGTCTAAACTGTCTATGGACTATCTAAATTTGACAGGATTAAATTAAAATGTTATCTTCTATCCTTTTCTTAACGAAATGGAAAGAAAAAGATGCACATAACTTAAAATTAGTTTAGTTTGTGAACAAGAGAATCGACGCCAATGACTGACTCCAATAATTTATTTTGCGATAATACAATATATTGTCCAATATTTAAATAATGCCGGCCACGTTCTTGTTGTAAGTATACACTATTTGCAATGCTGGGGCTCCTGAATCTTGTATCAATCTACTTGAAACATGACTACAAACCAGTTACTTAATGCTAATGCAATATCGTTTTCTTTTGTTCCAGTCTCTGTATTCAGTATGAAGGTTATGTTATCGGACGAGTTTTGGGACTACTCCGTATTCTATCGCAACTTCTACTGCGGTCTTTGGGCTCATTTCGCCCTGTACAAATATATTTCCTGCTGGCTGCTCACCGAAGGTAAACAAATATCATTCATTCATTCATTATTTTTATCATATTATACATATCTCATAATAAGGTAGGTAGGTATATGCTACTAAAAATAATTCAACATTTGTCCTAGATTATATCAATAATGATGGGTAAATTATTTATATAATCATGGAACTGCGACCATCATAAATGAACTACACAAATTGATTGCACGGTTAGCGCAGTGGTTAAGCTAATTGACTGCTGCGCTGCGTGTCACGGGTTCGATTCCCGCGCGGAATAAATATTTGTATAACCTACAGGTAGCTGTTCCGGATGTGGATGTTTGTGTATGTAACTTTATATGTATGTTTGTAAACGCACCCACGAACACAAGAAATTCTTAGTGTGGGGCAAATAAAAGTGAAAAAATTAAATGATTTAAGAATAGTGGTCGCCCTGATTAACTCAAGACAATGTTTGTGTTCTTTCTCCAGAGTTAACTGCGATAAGAGTTCATATAATTGTTTATTTTTTACTATGCATGTGTAAGCTGTCACGCCCGATATTTGATGCTCAAGTATTAACTAGCAAAATTTTGTGAGTAATAAAATACAAAACATTGAATTAGGAAAGTGTTGATACAAAATAACGAGTGTTGTGCCGTCCCAGTGATCCAATTTCAAAACAATTCGTTAGGTACTGTGAACAATACTCGATTTAGTCTGCTATTAAGTACATTAGCATTTGTTGTTCATGAGGCGGCAATCAGTACACTGAGGTCATTTAAATTTGTATAAATCATTTAACTAAAACAAATTCAAATTGTTTTTTGTTACCAAATGTATACTTTATACCTTACCAGGAATACTTTGAAGAATCAGGATCAATTGGGCATAACAGTACCTACTTAGTTCTTATAATGTTAGAAATTAGTGGTTGGGGATTTTGTCGGCCTACTTCTCCCCAGCTTAAAGCTTAGAAGAGTATCAACTCAAGTTCTGACATTTAAAAAATGGTGCTAGCAGTTTGATGTTGAGTATCGGTTGTTGCAGCGTCGTGCATCAGGTTCGGTCTGTCGTACAACGGCACTCGCACGGAGGACGGCAGGGCGGTGAGCCAGTGGGACGGCTGCAACAACATCAAGCTGCTGCGCTTCGAGAGCGCCACGCGCTTCCAGCACTATATCGACAGCTTCAACTGCAACACGAACCACTTCGCCGCGGAGTATGTCTACAAGCGGCTGCGCTTCCTCGGCAACCGCAACCTGAGCCAGCTGATCACGCTCGCCTTCCTGGCGCTGTGGCACGGCACGCAGTCTGGCTACTACATGACCTTCCTCAATGAATTTCTTATAATGGTAATGGAGAAGGATTTGGAAACAATGCTACTCAAAACTGAATTCTATCACAAAATGTGGAACAATACAATCATCAAATACCTCCTCTACATTATACTAAAAACGTACACCATCGTCTTCATGGGCTGGAGCCTGGCGCCCTTCGACGTCAAGAGCTTCTCAAAATGGTGGAGCGTTTATACTAGTTTATATTTCTCAGGGTTCTTGCTATTTCTGCCATGGTCCTTCGTTTACAAGCCCCTAGTTAAAAAAGCCTTAAAAGCTAGCGGAGATCATGCCAAAGCACAATAATTGTAATTAGAATATCCTGTATTTGTTAGTTAAGACTTAAAATCAGCGCATTTAGCATAATAATTATTACAATGTCTAATATTTGCCTGTCGTACATATCCATACATAATTGACAAAACATTGTCTAAGTACAATTAACAGGCGGTTAGCAATGTATTACCAGAAGGCGCCACAGTGGCGCGTCGCATGTTGTGGCCGCTGGGGTTCATTTTATATTATTTTGAACATTTAATCATGTTAGCTATATTAATATTTTATTACTGCAACTCCTTTGACGGGGTTATTAATATTTCAATGAACGATATTCCAGGTGTTGACTAAAGTAACACAATTTTAGTTATGTAATGTGACAGGTGCCTCAACTTGCGACAGGTACTTTCAGTTGATTTAGTAGTTCCTAACTTTAATAAACAGGACTTGATTGCACATTAGGATTTAGAAAACATGGTAATATTCATCCAAATAAATAGTGCCGCGCTTTGAAAACGTACCGTTTCCAAGGACTGATTACACGGGAAGTGTATCTTAAATATTAATTTATCGTATATGTTAAATATCTTCTACGCTTGGGGACTCCCGGACTATTTGTTAACATCTGAACTGAACATGTCCCTAGGCCTCGGTCGACGTTAATCGACAGCTACATATTTACTTTTTGCCGGTACCAAATCCGGAAGGTCGATATATAGGTACTTCGGAACTAGCACTTATTATCGACTGTTTCAGAAAGTGAACTTTGTATGACACAGGTGTTCTCTTGATGAAAGTAGCGTGCGGTAATACGTACAGTCAGAAGCCAAAATATGTATACATTGCCAAGGCGCCAAAAATATGTAAACATCTTTGACTTTAAAACTAAGTGCTCAACTTGAAGAGCATAAAATTGTAGCCACCAGTTCACATCATAAATATGTATACGCTCATTGCTTCATTAAATTATGCCCACCACGAAAGGAACAATACTATGTACATAGTAAGCGATGGACCTCGGCGGCGAGGTTGGTAGGTGCTATTGGCCTCTTGGAGGAGGGTTATGGGATCATCGGGATCTGTGAAGGCATGCCTTGGGCGGCGAAGCTTGGAGATGGTGGAGGGGGTATAGTTAGCAGCCGCTACTATCAGGGGATTGCGGTGCTTGGCGGCAGTGTCAAAGAAGAGTTTGGAAAGACGCTTCATGAACTGCTGGATGGTGGGGATTTTGAGATCAAGGCAGAGGATCTCATTACGGATGAACCAAGGGGCACAACAATACTATGTACAGTCAGAAGCAAAAATATGTATACATTGCCAAGCCTCCAAAAATATGTAAACATCTTCGACTTTAAGACGAAGTGCTCAACTTGAAGAGCATAAAATTGTAGCCACCGGTTCACATCATAAATATGTATACGCTCATTGCTTCATTAAATTATGCCCACCACGAAAGGAACAATAATATGTACGACGTGTATGACGTGAACCGGTGGCTACAATTTTATGCTCTTCAAGTTGAGCACTTCGTTTTAAAGTCGAAGATGTTTACATATTTTTGGAGCCTTGGCAATGTATACATATTTTTGCTTCTGACTGTACATAGTATTGTTCCTTCCGTGGTGGGCATAATTTAATGAAGCAATGAGCGTATACATATTTATGACGTGAACCGGTGGCTACAATTTTATGCTCATCAAGTTGAGCACTTCGTCTTAACGTCGAAGATGTTTACATATTTTTGGAGCCTTGGCAATGTATACATATTTTTGCTTCTGACTGTACAGAGTACGGGTAGAGTGCGGCTCGGCAGATGTCACACGTCTTTGGAGTTATGTTTCTATGACATGCCGGTTTCGTTCGCATCGTTTTAAGAGCTGTGGTGATGAATAGCTCACACAATGTGTGTCTGTCTGTCTCCCTGTGAACTTGATTTTGTTTATTACACGTTTGCCCAATCAGGGGCAATGGTGGTCGAGGAACATTGGAATGGTACACATAACGCTACGCTTTAACAATATTTATATGTATTCATCCTCTCACACTAGAACACCATACGAGAATAACATCAATCTAAAAATACTAGATGGGCTCTATCTGGTGCGATTTTAATTATATAAAAGACAATATCTTGTCTCGTGTCTTAAGTAGTTCAATTTCGAGTTTAAACTTCATTCATGGTCTTCCCAATCTTCACATCTCAAAAATACACTTTCTTTGTCTTTTCTATAAAACTCTTTGTGCTTACATCATTGATCCGATGATCATTTACGATGAATGATGTAAGCGGCCAGTGGCCACATAAATTTTTATCGTTACTTGTAAGTAATTCTATTGACTTCTTCTCATTTCCTTCATACTCGATCAATTAAAATGATCAAACTTTTTCTAAGTGTAAGTTAACTTTAATATTGCCTATAATTAAGTGTCGCAAGTACTATAGTATCTCTGTCTCTGCTAATGATTAAGTTCCATCAGACGTTACCTCGTGACGAGTTATTAACACGTGCCCTTACTATTATATACATTTATGAATATAGTGTAGAATCTTAGGTTAGATACTAGTCTGATAATATAATTAATATAACTTTAAAAAATCCAACTAAACAGCCCTCTTCCGCTTGAAGAGGGTGTTATAGTTGTAGCCTTATTTTTACGATTGTTGCTTAGTTAGTAGTAATAATATAATCAAAATACAAACCACAACACCAACTCAGTCCATAGTTAGTTTAAATAAATAATAGATACATAAACATTATACAAATCAACATGCACCACGGAAATACCTACTTAGGACTATAGTCATATTACATTTTAGATTCACAGCCGCAAGTGGACAGTAGACGTCATTTAATAATTGGCCACTCTAAAACGTCAAATTATGCTAAATGTTGACTAATTTGACATGACTAAAGTAACATTTAACTTTTTCTTAATGAAATAGAATGTAAAATAAGCACGTTCAATGCATCCTTTTTCTCTTTTTTTAAAAATATCCAGGTTTTGAACTTGAGAATTGGCGCCAACGTTAAGGAAACCAAATAAATGTACCAAATTATATTTATGTAGGTATGTATCTAACCTTTTTTCATTAATCTTTAACCATCAGACAAAGTTTACAACCAAATATTTAATACATATAATGGCCGTGTTTTTGGCGTCTAAGCAAATTTTCTTAGAAATTATAATTCTCTTAGCACTAGCTTCCACCCGCGGCTTCACACGCGTGGTCTTTCAATTAAAAGTAGCATATGTCCTCCAGGTTTCATAGGGTTCAATGTATGACCACACCAAACAAATTTTATTAAAATTGGTCTAGCCGTTGTAGCCGTACACAAAATAACTGTTGTTAAGCAAAAAGCAAAACCGTGCATAAACATGATGACATACCTAATATTTAATCATTAATTGTGATTTAAATGTACCTTATTGAGAGCATCCAGTAGTTACGAACATAAGACATAAGTGTTAATAGATATAATTATTTAGAACTTATTATAATTTACCTGATATTAGGCTTTGAGTTGTTACTTAAACAATACTACATATTCGTAAATTTTTCAGCATTCGTAAACTTTTTTATAATGTATATGTATGATATAATACTTATTTGTTCTTTTTGTAAAGTGTGTATCTGACATCGACGCACAAACGAGTACCATGATCCAGTACATGATTCTGAAACCCCCAGTGGTGGAATTTTTTGTCGGCTTTTTCATGATTTAAAAAAAAGTATGTAGTTTTTTTCACTTTAGACCGTTCATAATTGCTATACTTTTATAACCCAATAAGATTTTAAAGTAAAAAATAATTAATTCGCTAATTACACAAAAAAGCGCAATGAAAACAAAACTCGAAAAACTATCTTATCAGTTTTTAATAGAGTTCACATCAGGGATCAACGTCATTCCTAAAAACCCGCACGGCGGCACGCTTGCAACGTTCAAAGGCCGAGCTGACACTTTTTTTTAAACATTGTTTTTTCTGTAACCGTTCATTCACGACATAAATGGTCTAGCCTTTTCGCGAAGTTTGCGTTACGATTTCAGATACACCCTGTATTCTTAACAGATCTTTGGTACCAATGTATAGATGTTTCTTTATAAAAATAAATAGATATGTCATCGATCTGGATTCACAATTTAATCAAAATACATAAAATATAACTTCAGTAACTAACATAATTACCTATTGTTTAAATTCAAGATCAAAGAGGAGATTTCAGATCTTAGTGGTTCATTAAAATCGTGTAGAGGGAAAACAAATGAGAAGAGGCGGGAACCTGTTTGTATATTAAAGTTACAATAATAAAGAGAATAAAATTAATTTCATTTAATATTACACCGAATTAAATGTTTCTTCCCCCGTCCCACCGGTCTAATCAAACACACTTAGGATGCCGTTGGAGGAGGAGCACAAGCGCGCCATCATGGGAGCACAACGTTTCCGCATGATCGCGGCGAACACGTCAACCCTTTCCTCCTCGAACATCCCTGACGTTCTACCGCGTCACGGCAACACCAATTACCGTGCCCAAGAGCATCCTGAATGCGTTATTGTACTGCACGCGCCGGTCGGTATATGTGCCCGCTGGGAGCTGGCTTTACGTGGTCGAGAGGCTGCACGTGTCAAAAGACTGACAGAAGACCTTAAAAAGCGTTATCTTAACAGACTTAGAACAGCTTACAAACCTGCGGGACAGCATGTTGCAACGGATAGCCAGCGACGTGCGCTCCCTATCAGTGTACCTACACACTGGCGCCGGTTATCTTCTTCACTTACTAAACTAATTTTAAATTCACTATTTATATTTCATTAAAAAAGAAGAGTAGATAACATTTTATTTTAATCCTGTCAAATTAAGATTTTCCATTGACAGTTTAAACGCGATTCTAATCATGACTGCCAAAAATACATCAATTTACGTCAGACGCGGACTAATTTGATAGGTCTTAACTACCATATTATGTTGTCCTTTTCTCAATGAAATATAAATAAAAAGTGCTGAACTTAAATTTAGTTTAGTTTCGGAACAAGAAAATCGGGGTGAATGTCCTTCAAGTCGTCAATGAGCCAAATGCTTAAACTTTGACAACCCGCCCTAAAGGAGACCCAGAGAAAGAGATTTCAGGCAGCTGTTTGTAGATCAAGGCACCTGATTGCTATTAAGGCTCTTATTGCTATTTTATTTGAGTCCGTGAGTTACTGCATACTTTTCACAAATTTTAAGAAGTTTTCTTAAAGCACCGATAGATGGACTCAGTAGAACCATGTCATCAGCGTAACTAATATTGCTCACGCAATCCTCAAGAATGATAGATTTTATTAAGCAGACTATCCAATACCTTACCACAGACAGTGGCAAGTGATATTGGCCTTAATTGGAGATATCTGAGGCATTGCCTGTCTTATTCTTAATTACTGACACGATTATTTAAGTAAATTTGGCAGGTAAGTAAATGTACCAATATTAGAAATATTAGAAGGGGGTATTACGATATCTCTAGTACAGGCGATACGTCAATCTCTAATAGTTCGGTTGGGCTCTTCTGTTTTCTAATCAGAGTCACCAGGTACTCCAGATCTTCGATTATCCTAGTTTTATAGGTTTCCCTTTATGTGGCCATTAAACTCTAACTCGGTACCAAATTGGAGTTTTTGGGAAGTAGTATTTTGATCATATTCATGAATGCGCGAGTGTCATAAACACGAAACTTTACTTTCGCTCGCCAACTTCTTGAACTCTGTGACCTACAGACTTGAAATTTTGGGTTTTAAGTATGTGATTACAGTTTACTGGATGACGAAGATTTTTGGATTCTGGTCTTGTACAGAGGTTCTCAAATAGGGGCCTGAAAAGAGACGTAAATGCGGCAAAATGGTTCCAGTAAAGGATGGTACGGCAGTGTACCAACTTCGCGCTCGACTTGGCGGGGGCACTGCCGTGTCACCCTATTAATAAAATGTGTTCACGCAATCCACAATTACCACCGAAAATTCAACATACGAATCGTATTATAATAATATAATTTTTGTACTACAGTATATTCTGTTAAAACAATACACTAAAACAGTCCTAATACTGCCATCTTTTGGGGCTAGCGCAAACTAGCTAACACACATTACAATTTATAATGCGTCACTAGCGCTACGGAACGTAGAACGACATAGGCACGAACTAAATTTGTTTATTTTTTAGCGAGAATGGTTGTGCATGTAAATAAAATTATTTGATGGTGTGTGTAAACTTGTCGTGTGTGGCCGCAGAATTGTTGTGAATGCAGTTTATTTACTTTAATACGTGTTTCTTTCTAAAATATGCAAAAGTATACCTGTGAGATTTGTTTTTCGTCTTCTTCTTTAGCCTATAGATGTCTATTGCTGTACAAAGGCCTCCCACAAGGTTTTCCACGCTAACCGGTCTTGTGCTGCTCGCATTCATCGGTTTCCCGCGACCTTCACCAGGTCATCGCATCGGTCCACCTTATTGCGGGTCTCCCTATGCTGCGTCTTCCAGTACGTGGCCGCCACTCCAGAACCTTACTGCCCCATCGGCCATCGGTTCTACGAGCAACGTGCCCTGCCCACTGCCACTTAAGTTTAGCGACTCGCAGAGCTATGTCGGCGACTTTGGTTCTTCTGAGGATCTCCTCATTTCTGATTCGATCACGCAGAGAAACTCTGAGCATAGCTCTTTAATGGAAAGAGCTATGCTCGGAGTTTCTCTGCGTGATCGAATCAGAGTCACACAAAGGGCAATGGCCCTTTGTGTGACTCTGACCCTTCGTATGAGGCCCATTGTGAGCGACCACGTTTCAGTTCCGTAAGTCATCACTGGCAACACACACTGGTCAAAGATTTTAGTCTTGAGACACTGTGGTATCTTGGTCGACGAGAATATGTAGCGTAGCTTCCCAAACGCTGCCCAGCCGAGCTGGCTTCGACGGGACACCTCTTTCTCGAAGTTGGACCTACCTAATTGAACTGTTCGTCCCAGGTATATATACTCGTCAACAACTTCGAGTGCAGAGCAACCAACCAGAATTGGAGTGGGTGCGACTTGAGAGTTCGACATGATCTTCGTCTTATCCATGTTTATCTTTAGACCCACTTGTTGGGAAGCTCTGCTGAGGTCATTAAGCATTTTGCCCAAGTCTTCCAGGATGACCATGAGCCATGATCACGATATCATCTGCAAAACTGAGATTAGGGAAGTACTCGCCGTTGATGTTGCTGCCAACTCCTTTCCAGTCCAGGAGCTTGAAGACATCTTCAAACGCAGCAGTGAACAATATGGGAGATATGACATCTCCTTGTCTCACTCCACGCTGGAGTTGGATCGGCTTCGAGTCCTGATCCTGGAGACGGACTGACATGGTAGCGTTTTTGTACAAACACTTTATCACCTCAATGTATCGATGGTGAATTTGGCACCGTTGGAGAGACTGTAGCATCGCCATAGTGTTGATCGAATCGAAGGCTTTCTCATAGTTCACAAAGCATAGTGGTTTGTTATATTCCTCGGACTTCTGTATAACTTGCTGCAGCGTATGTATGTGGTCTATGGTGCTAAAGCCTTTTCGGAAGCCTGCTTGTTCGGGAGGCTGGAAGTCGTCGAACCCAAGAGCGAGACGATTCGTGATGACCCTAGAAAACAGCTTATAGACATGGCTCAGGAGGGATATCGGTCTGTAGTTTTTCAGGAGTGTATTGTCACCTTTTTTGAAAAACAACACCAGCACGCTCCTGTGCCACGCTTTAGGCGTTTCGCCTTTCAGAATGACGGAATTAAATAGCTTCTGAAGCGTTTTAAGCACCGGTTTGCCACCCGCTTTCAGAAGCTGTGCCGTAATTCCATCATCTCCAGCCGCCTTATCGTTTTTGAGCTGTTTCAGGGCCATACTAATCTCATACAGGCTGACGTCCGTGATATCGTCGGTGTAGTGTCGGGTTAGTCTGGCTGTAGGATCATTAGCCAGGCTTACAACAGGTGCGTGTGTTGATGTACATAACTCTCCGTAGAATTTCTCAATCTCACCCAAAAGCTCGGACTTGGAAGTGACGATCCTATCATCCCCAGTCTTCAGCTTCGCAAGTAGGCTCTGTCCAACAGACAAATCACGTGCAAACACTTTGGAGCCCTTGTTCCGCTCGATAGCCTCTTTAATACAATTTGTATTAATTGGCGTATATCGCGAGTCAGAGACTTTGAGATTTGTCGGTTAAGGCATCTGATACGCGAAGCGTCATCAGGAGATTTTAAGACCACCTCCCGTCTTTCTTCCATTAGCCGACGGGTGGGACCAGAGCTCTTTTTCTGTCCTTTTGAACGGAGGCTTTTGTAAAACTTGGACCCTTCCGTTTGGAGGGTTTCCACAAACCTGTTATTATAGTGGACAAATCTACGCATTCACCGAGGCATTCGAAGCGATTTTGCAGTTCGATCTGAAAGCTCTCGGGGTTAGGTTGACGCTGAAGGGAGCGTAGACTTCATAAGTCGAGAGCGTTCGAGCCTAATGTTGAGGATCAAGATGCCTCTAATAATACGGTGATCACTCCCGGTTTTAATCGCATGGATCACGGAGACATCGTTGAACACTTGCCTTCTCATTGACATTATGAAGTCTATCTCGTTTTTGGTCTGACCATCGGCGGGGCTCATCCAGGTCCACTTGCGGTGCAATGGTTTCTTGAAAAAAAAATTCATCACAAAGAGTCCTTCCTTTTCCACGAAATCCATTAGCATCTGACCTCGGGAATTCCGATTTCCAACTCCAAATTGCCCCATTTTCGTCTCGTTCGCCTCTCGCATGTCCAGTTTTGCTTTAAAGTCCCCCATGACAGCAGATTGAGATTGAGATTTGTTTTTAGATAAACCTAAAACGGTCCCTTTTTCAACGTTAAAGTTTTGAGCATAAATATAAATTAAAGGGCGTTGTGTTCGCAATTTGGATGTAACTCAAATAAGGTAATATCACACGTTGTTTTAATAAAAAGTAATATGATAATTATAACTGGTTAGCAGGCTGTGTACACACAAATTATTTTGTTTCCTGTGTATATTATTTTCATAAAATTTATTTTATATATTTTTTTTTTTAATATATTTTTTTATTATCATAAAAATGTTTAGGGTTATGGATCATCATCATTATCTTAGCGTTTATCCCGGTTGCAACCGCGGCTTTCGCGTTGAAGGCCGGGGTTCGCTTTCTTGCTTAATTTCCTCCATTTCGCGCGAACTCTAGCATCCTGTGATGTGAGATTGTTGGCACGCATGTCATCTCTTACAACGTCAAACCAGCACCTCTTTGGTCTACCCCGCTTGTTCCGGCCCGGCGGAGGCGCCATGGCAAGACTTGGACTGAGCTGCTCGCTCTGTTAAGCATTGTTATTAAGCAGTATGAGTAATTATAACGTAAATTATTGTAAACATTTTCATTTGGACTTGAAAAAAGACGATAATCTGATGATGAGTTTGTTTCGGCTATTTCTTCTCAGAGGTAGTCAGTTAGGAAACGCCGGCTTAATCTAGTGTAAAAAAAAATAATAAACGATTTCATTTCACAGAATAATCCGGTTAAATAATCACGGCCTCTCAAGGTCAACTACGAGATGCCATATTAAAAAAAGCCCCGCTCAGTTGGACTTGACGACACGGTCGGTGCAGTGGTTGAGTTATCGGCTACTGCGCTGCGTGTCACGGGTTCGATTCTCGCGCGGAATAAATATTTGTATGGCCTATAGGTAGTTGTTCCGGGTGTGGCTTGTGTATGTGAGTTTATATGTATGTTTGTAAACACACCCACGATACAGGAGAAATTCCTAGTGCACACACAACAAAATAAATATTGAAAGAGTAAAAAAAATAAATGATATATCAACTACTATTTAAATGATAGGAATAACTCACAATGTGTGGAAACTTTAAAAAAAATACTATAATCAAAAACTGCACCTACCTATAGAAGGTTTCCCAGGAGATGGTGACAAAAACGCACTGCTGAAAGCTATCATATGACTTTACGTGCCGTTATAGTAACTGAGTTGCTATTTTGTCGAATGAATAGCATTTACTCTGCAATAACACGATATTATATAGGTACTCATATTTTAGAATGTTTTGCTAAATATAATGAGTGAATAAGTATTTTCAACCGTGAAAATGGTTTTCCACTTCTGAAATGCCTGAACCCGGTCGGAGGTTGATAATTTACTTCCTACCTGTCTTTTAAAAACAACGAAATTTTCTGCTGTTATTTCCACGTTTTATAACGCTGTTTTTGCTAGGAAAAATCTAAATCTAAAATGAGCCCTCCACACCAATTTGTACTATGGCTCCACGATGGCTCCTGGCATCACACATACAGAGGTAGGTACTAAAGAGAGCTCGTTAAAGGTGGTTCGCATTGCATTGTCCTATCAGTTTCGTGGTTGTATGTATATTTTTAGGATGCCTAGGAGATTTCCCAGTCAGTCCCAGCTTCAAACATTTAATAGATACTCTCTAATTCTTGAAATGATATGTGATCATTATGGACTTTTTCAACCACTGCAAAAGCGTAGAAGAAAAGAGTTTCGGAAAACAATACATCTTTATTGTCTAGAGAACTTTACTTGCCAGATTTACGCAATATCGCAGCAGTTTCACCTTGACAGTGTGTACTCCTCAATGTCACTATATTACAATTGAATATTTATTAGCAACGTGTTGAGCGGCGGGAGTGCCGATGACGAGGGGATTGTTTACATATACCTACATGAACATTCGCCGTATACTTATTTACACACCAGACTGCAATCTAAAGTGGCAATCTAGGAACTTTATTTTTATACAGGTTTTTTTATTCGTTTTAACCTTGGTTGCTATCTAAGCCGGTGTTCGGTATAGAAGCACGGCCTGTATCCACCGGTATGCAGTACTTAGCTGGCGGTGGTGTGGGACGACCGTGGGAAAAGACATTTGCAGCCAATCCACATCTACAGTGTATATTGATCGAGTGCCGCCCTAGAGCCTCGCATTCACTCCAATGGATAACAAAAACACAAGTATTGTTTTAACACTATGACTATACTTTACAAAAACTGAAGAAACTTTGGGACATTTAATGTAAGCGGATATCTTAGTCTGCCTTAACTTTTGTTCTTTAAATTTAAACTGTTGTTTAACTTGGTAATGAGCGCGAGTATTCAAAGTATTAATGTAAACACGTGAACCTTTAATTAGGAATACTTTTTGTCAAATTATCTACCTTTTGACTGTCTAAACCTGTCCTACAAACATGAATGCAATATCCAGAGACAAAAAAGATTTGATCCGTTTATGAGTGTTTCGTGTGACCTCGACCGGCAATGGCTTCTCCACGTGGATATGGTATGAATAAATAAGGCAAGACCTAGCCCGCCCGCCGTTCGGCTTCAGGCAACCTAATACCTACCGATAAACTTCTACAGTTGCCCCATACTGCCCAGAGGGTTTTTGAGCAACCATAGGTATTCAGAACGAAAAGTTGATATCGGAGTATGTGTGGTATGAGGAGAGAACAACAAAATATACTCATTGAAAAAAAGTACCCAAATGTAGACAAAATTTTGCATTTATCTCTAAAATAGCAAATGCAATAGCTTTGATTGTTATCAGCATTTGAATCTGACACTTTTGAAATGTCACGGTATTGAGATATTTTAAAATCTGAAATACCTACTAGGTATAAAACAATGATTTAAAGTTAAATAGGTACCATAAATTTAAAAATCGCTAGAGTAGTACACCATAAACAGAGTTGATTTTTCTACTAAGTTCCAAGTTTTTTCTACTAGGCATACATACTAAGTAAACAAATTATTTTTCCACGTCAACGTACGACACTAAGTGAACAAACTATATATTATATATATTTGAAATACATCCTCATCATATAGATTGCCCAACCAGGAAACAACATCGACTGCCGGCGTAGTTACCATTACCACCCACCAGACAAAGTCATGCCGCTAAGCGATTCGTCGTTTTCCGGCATGATGTCTGGTGAAGCCGTTTGGAGGACGGGTCTGAGCAGTTGTGTTGCGATGTGTGCCGGGTACGATGCGCTAAATATTGTCGTGTCGGGAATTTGGGCGTGGAGGGTAGCGGAATCCGAAGCACGATGCTCCGCTGGCCGACCGCAGGTAGTTGGGGGCCCAAGTAGTGTGCCAGTCACATACGAAAGGCTGCCCCGCCAACTGCGAAAAATCCCAGGGTGGCCCCATCGTGCCGGTTGGCGACCGGACGAGAGGACCCGATGGCGATCCCTGGGGGGTTCGGGCGTCCCCGCAGTCTCCAGATCAATCTCCCTCTGGCCCGGCATCGTTGGTCGCATTATTGGGATTAACATTGCATCACCTCACTCAACTGCCGTCTTCCTTCCTATTCACTCAATTTTTTTAAATGAAAAAGTCTAAAAAGAAAAGTAGGTGTGCACAGCGGGCGCACGTCCTCTCTTTCAAAGTGCACCTCTTTAATATTCGAGGTCTGCACTCCAATCTCATTGCAGTACATCACCACCTTGAGACTGAGAAGCCCCATCTACTTTTCTTGACGGAGACCCAGATCAGATGTCCGTCTGATGCGGCATACCTCAGCTACCCGGGATACGCATTGGAGCACCATTTCCTGCAGCGTGCCGGGATCTGTGTGTATGTCCGCAATGACATTTGTTGCCGGCGCCTCCGTCACCTCGAAGACCCTCACTTCTCGTCCATATGGCTGTTGGTTGACACTGGTATGGACAAAATTGTTTACACTTGTGTCTACCGATCGCACAGCGGTGATCAGGAGACAACTCGATTATTTGACCACCTCAGTGAGGCTGCTGACAATGCGCTGCGCCGGCACCCTGACGCACACTTCGTCGCTCTGGGGGACTTCAACGCCTGCCATCAGGACTGGCTTTTCCCGTACCAGAGGACCGACCACGCGGAGAGAAGCGCGAAACTTCGCGCTTTCAATGGGCCTTTCCCAGCTGGTAGAGCAAGCGACTGGGGTGCCTGATGTAGTTGGTCATACTGCCAATTGTCTGGACCTTCTGCTGACCACTGATCCGGATAGGTGTGTTGTAACAGTTTCCTCACCGTTGGGAACTTCAGACCACTGTCTGGTGAAGTCTGTATCGACCTTCTCCCCACCAGATCACGACTCTCGTGGTGAACGGCGAATGTGGCGATACAGGTCAGCAGACTGGGATGAGATGCGCCATTTCTTTGCGTCTTATCCTTGGCAGCAGGTCTGTTTCTCTTCTAGCAATCCGTCGAGCTGTGCGGATGCTATAACCGATGTGGTGCGTCAAGCTATGGAATATTTTATTCCCTATAATGACGTGCCCGTCGGTGGTTCGGCTCGCCCATGGTTCAATGCCGATTGTGCCCAAGCCGAACAGCGTAAGCACACGGCATTTCTCACCTGGGTTGACGCTCGTGACCGCGGAGCTCCGGATCTAAGCTCAAAGAAGAGAGCCTTTAACCGTGCTGCAAAAAGGCGCTAAAGAAGGCTCGCTTCGATCGTATTACCCATATTGGCAACAAGTTATCTGCGCAGCCTTCCGGTAGCAGATCTTTTTGGTCCCTTGCCAAATCGGTCGAGGCGAACTTCTGTCGGCCCACACTGCCTCCGCTGGTTAGGCCTGATAGAACACTGGCTCATACGGCGAGAGAGAAAGCAGGTCTCTTTGCATCTCTCTTTGCCCATAATTCGCGTCTTGATACTCGCAGTGCTACTCCACCTATTTTACCCCACTGCGGTGCTTCAATGCCTGAGGTTCGCATTCGGAACAAGGAGGTTCTGAGAGCACTGTGTCGTCTGGACGTGAATAAGGCTAGTGGTCCGGATGCTATACCAGTGATTGTTCTTAAAGCATGTGAGCCCGAATTGTCTCTGTACTGACACGCTTGTATCGCCTCCCATTTGGGACTGGTATAGTGCCCAGGTCCTGGAAGCTTGCCAACGTGCAGCCCGTGCCCAAAAAGGGTAGTCGTGCCGATCCTACCAACTATCGGCCGATTTAGATCACCTCCATACTTTGCAAAATTATGGAGCGTGTATTGAACTCGCGCCTCTTGGCATACCTGGAAGATAACGATCTCCTCAGTGACCGACAATACGGGTTTCGCCGCAATCAGTCCACTAGACCTACTAGTGTATGCCACTCACTTGAGGGGCGAGGCCCTCGAGAGAAATGGGGAAGCGATTGCTATCTCCCTTGATGTCTCGAAGGCCTTCGACCGGGTATGGCACGCTGGCCTTTTGAGTAAGCTTCCAGCGTACAGCATTTCCCCTAGCCTGACTGGCTGGGTAAAAGACTTCCTGACTGAACGGTCCCTCCGAGTTGTTGTCGACGGATGCTCATCTGAGCCCATGTCGACTAATGCCGGTGTTCCTCAGGGGTCTGTTCTCTCCGCAACTCTGTTTCTGCTGAATATAAACGATCTGCTGATGCCCGGTATCTATGGGTATGCAGATGACAGCACAGTTGTGAAGAGATACCTGCTGGATGCTCGGGCCAGTAGGGAATCAATCCGGTCCGAAAGAGAGGCCATGGTAGAGCGAACGAGTGTTACACTTCAGGTAGTCTCCGAATGGGGCAATGCCAATTTTGTAGCATTCAATGCCGCCAAAACGCAGGCGTGTCTTTTCACCGCCAAAAGGAGCCCGTTCACCTTAGCTCCTACTTTTCGGAATGTATCCTTGGAGTGTACCGACCGCCTTCAGCTTTTGGGTGTTGAGATTTCCTCGAACCTAAACTTTGGGCGGTTCATTGAGTCCAAAGCCAAGGTGGCTGCCAGAAAACTCGGCGTTATCGCAAAGGTCAGGCAGTACTTCACACCAGGGCAGCTTCTAATGTTGTACAAAGCACAGGTCCGTTCGTGTGTGGAGTACTGCAACCACATTTGGGCTGGTGCTGCTATGTGTCACCTGGCTGTTGTATCATACATCACTACTCTGTAGTCGAGTAACTAATACCATCTCTATGTATTAGTGTCTATGAATATAGTCTATGGTCTTGTCATTGTAACTTAGGATCTGACCTAGAAGAGGTCGTTTCCAATATAATAATTCTACAAGAAAAATAAACCAGTCTAATTATCTAAAGTCTTTAATATTTACCAACCGAACAATCATACATGGTGTCAGAAGAGTGAAAAGACCCAATACGAAGAAAGAAAATTCATAAAATGCAAAAGTCGGATGGCGTCGGTGGCGGCCATGACACCGGAGCTGCAATGAACAGTGGCTTGAAGGCGCTTAAAATATCGTCAGATGCAACAAACAACAATTACGAAACCTGGAAGCGCTGGTGGCAACAGTTCGAATTAAGTATACTTGTTGGCAACGGGTTTGGACAAGTCCGGGGAGAAACGCAAGATCGCCATTTTATTACATCACATTGGTGAAAAATGCTTAAATATTTTCAACACATTCAACATAAATATTGGAGAAAGCACATTACATGACGTCAAAGCCAAATTCGACGAATTTTTTCAACCCAGAAAAAATATTACCATGTATCGTTACATGTTTTTTACCACACGTCAACAGAAATCGGAAAGCATCGAGGATTTCTTAACCGATCTCGAAAATAAGAGCCAAGATTGCGAATTTGGAACGCTCAGAGAATCTCTTATCAGAGATATTTTTATCGCCAACTTGAGTTTGGACTTAGCACATGTACGTCAGAGACTGCTGCAGGAACCTGATCTGACATATCAGAGGATGCGAGAGCTAGCTAGGACACTCATCGTCGCACAGCAGGATGCAGACCAAATTGTCAAGAGGTCCACTAGTCAAGAGTCTGAAAAAGTCATGCATCTGCGTCGGAGGAGCCGTGGTCAAGCGGAGCGTCAGCGACGGCGAGCTTCACCAGTCAGTCAGCAGGGATCCAGCGCAGGGAGGTCAAAGTCAAGTCCCAGTCCTGAGAAGCGCTCGAAGACGTGTAGCCGCTGTGGACAACACCACCGCTACAAATGTCCAGCGCAGGGAGCTAAATGCAGGTCATGTAACTCTTATGGTCATTTTGCAAAATTTTGTTACTCCAATAATAAAAAAGTCAGTCATTTAGAGTCTTTTAGTTCAACTGGTAGTCAAGATAATTTTGTTGGAATTTTAAATTGTCATAACTTCAGTCATAGTCATAAGTATAGTCAATATAATTGTCATTTAGAGTCACAAAGTCATCACAATCAAAATAATTACAGACATAGCAGGTTGTCATACACCCAGTCAGATCCTAAGTTACAATCAACGGTCAGGTCGCACATAGGCCAGTCGCAGTCAATGTCTAAGAGATCTCATGAAGACTCATCTTGTCATAAAAAATATCCTGTGTCATATTTCTGTGATGAAAGTGGTGATAATGCCATATCTGAGAGGTCTAATAAAAAATGCCTCAGTGATGAAAAAAGGCTGGTGACTGATAGGTCTGAGAGATCCAATGAAGACTCTTGTCATATGTCATATCTCAATGATGAAAACACTAAACAGTCTGAGAGATTCACAGTCAAGTCAAAAAAGTCAAAAAGTCTTAGTCGAGATTCATATCTTAATGATGAGTACAGACACAAGTCTGAGGAATCTCACACAACAAACACTTGTAGAATTATTACAGCAAAGTCAACACATAGTAAACAGGTCAATACAGTCGAGTCAAAAGAAAACAAATACTATTCTAAACAGTCATGGAACATAAACATTTTAGTTGGTCATACACAAATTAATTGCATTGTTGATTCAGGAGCTGATATCAATATTATGTCAAAGAAAACTTTTCAATCTTTGAAATGTCAAAGTCAAATGTCACTTGAGAAATGTCAAATAAACGTTAGTGGGTTTGGTGGTATATCAATACCCATTATGGGCAAAGTCAATGTAAAATGTAGTTTATCTTTAAATAATAGCACTATTAGTGTAAATATACTGTGTTATTCATAAAAAACTCGTTAATCACTCATTAGCAACTATTTAGCTAACCATTTAGTTAGCTCTAAATCAATGCTTAACTTTTCTTTATTCATAAAAGCTAGTTAGCAGATGATTAGTAGCGATACGAAGTAGAGGTGAAACTATGCCTGCGGCACAGATTATAATCAAAATAGTTGACTAAAAAATTGAATTTTTAGAAAAAACTTGTCAAAACTGCGATTTTTTATCTGTCGTGTTTGGCAGAAAAATGTCAGAAATTTGATCGGATAATTTGAATATAAATAAAATGATTTATTACAATTAAATAATTGTATTTGTGATGATAGTAGTGAAAGTAATAAACTCCAATAATATTATAGTAAACAGAAAAAGGTATTTATCTCTGTATTTATATGTAATTACTAATCTTAAACTGACGAAATTAATGTTAAAGCAGTAGCCGATAGTAACTGTGTATTTTCCTGCTCTTTATGCTTGTAAACATCCATTTGATATTATACATTACTTCCTACTGCTTTTGTACTGCTTTTTACAGTATTATTATACTTGTTTACAGGCACACGTTTTATTGCTGTATACGAAGCCACTATTAGCACCTAGCGGCAATATTATTCTACCTCGCAATGACGGCGAAGGAGAAGACCATGCTGAGTGAAAAAGATGAGGAATGAGGGTCGCGTGAGTCAAGAATGGCTCTCATGCTTATGGAAGAAAACAATGAATTATTTTTATAACAAAAATGTAAACAGTTTTATTGCGTATCAAAATAAAATATTTCTTAAAAAATGTTTTATTATTTGTGTCTTGCTGCCCCAAAATGACTTTTTTTAGTCCTGTGCCTTAGATATGACATAAGATAACACAAGGAAACATAGGGCAGCATCTAAAATCACTGTCTTTTTTATTAAGTACTGCTTTTATAAACCAGTGCCTGACCGCAATCCCGCCTCATGGCAAGCAGTGATGCAATCGTTGATGGTAAAGCGCGCTAGTTTATTAAGAGCCTATTCACTTAAAAAAACTGAGTGAATAAAAAGAAAGACGGCAATTGAGCGAGGTCATGCAATGTTAAACCCAACAACACGACCAACGATGCTGCGCAAGAGGGAGATTGATCTGGAGACCCTCCAGGACCAAACTCCCGACACAACAACATTTGGCGCATCGTACCCGGCACATTTTGCAACACAACTGCTCAGACCCGTCCTCCGCACGGCTTCACCAGACATCATGCCGGAACACGAGGAACTGCTTGGCGGCAAGACTTTGTCTGGTGGGTGGTAACTTCTGCCGGCAGCCGATGTTATAGCCTAGTATCGAGTAAAGCTTGTAAGTCAAAAAAGTTTCAAACCTAATACCTATAACTTTACTACGTCGCTTTGGAAATTCAAAAAGGTTTTCAACATCCATATTTCCGCACTATTCGATATTATAAACAAAATATCTTCGAAGCATAATGATCATATTAAATCAATCAGCTGATTCAAATAAAATCCGCCATATTGTTGCCTCTAACCATCCTCTTAACAGCGGTCCGGTGATGTTTAATTTTGACAGCTACTAATCAATTGCTTAGCATCCTCTTAGCGTTAAACAGCTTTTATGAATAAGAATTTTGCTAATCAGTTGCTTAGCAAATGGTTAAAGTTTTATGAATAAGACTGATAGTGTTTATAGTCACAGATTTAGTTTGTCCGAATGTTTTAGGTCTACCAACTTGTGAAAAATTAGGTATAATTCAAAGAGTTTTCTATGTGATTCATTGGAGAGGCGTACGAAGAGGCTGATTGGTGACCCTGATTTAACTCGAGTTGATCTCCAAAGCCTAAAGCACATGCGTAGAGTAGCCAGCCTTTCGGTTTTCTACAGGAATTAGGATACGGGGAGTGTGCGAGGGAATTGCACGATTTAATTCCCCCATCTCCGTTCCACCATGGGACGACCCGTCGTACGGCGAGTTTCCACCCTTATGTTGTTAAGACCTCTACGATCCGGACGAAGCGTAGCGCCTCCTCCTTTATACCGCGTACATCGAGGGACTGGAACAATCTGCCGGCGGCGGTGTTTCCGTCGGACTACAATTTGAGGGTCTTCAAGGCTAGAGTGAATAGGCTCTTAATAAACTAGTGCGCTTTACCATCAACGATTGCGTCACTGCTTACCATCAGGCGGGATTGCGGTCAAGCGCTGGTATATAAATTAATAAAAAAAAAACTACGAAAACTTCCGTCGTGACACTTTTATATTAAACAGTTTATTGTAACTACGAATGTTTGCACTCGATATAAATGCTGATTGAACTTAATTTTTTGTGATTGTTCGTTATAATTAGTTTTATTAAATAAGCCTCAACGCTTCAGCATAGGCCGCCAGCTCCAAGAATTACTAAGTAGTTACTTTAAACAAAAGATCATAAGATACTTTATTTTTATCCGACACTGAAATGAGGAGCTCTTCAAATTGTCTTTATAAACAGGGTGAATTTTGCAAAGCAGTACCTACTTACCTGTGTATGACCAAATCTGAATCCGTCGAAAAATACGTTACTGACAAAAATTCAAAGGGTAGTATTTAAATGAGTGACTGCAAATTAATGTTTTAAGTGATTTTTTGAGTAATTAATTATCATTACAGTATACTGTAATGTAATTTCAGTATACCTATATATGAGAAACTGACTGCGAGTGACGAGTGAAAGGCTGATTGGGAAGTGGGAGGAAACGTCAGAGTGCCATCACTGGGGATCGCCCTGAGGACATGATGGAGCATACGATGGAAATCTGCCCGGCTTGGGTAGAGCACCGCCGTGTCCGCGTAGCGGTGATCGGCGGCGATCTCTCTCGTCCGGCTCTGGTCTAAGAAATGGTCCGGAGCAAGAGTGCATGGCAGGTCATCACCTCCTTCTGCGAAGCAGTGACGCTGGCAAAGGAGGAGGCGGAGCGCGTGAGGGAGCGGAATCTCCAGCGCCCTCACGCTTATAGCCGCCGCGGGAGACAACCAGATCGGGAGACAACATCAAACTCCAAGCCACCATAGGGGCGGGATTGCGGGCGGTTGACGGCGCATTGTGTTTCACGTGCGCCTAAGATGTCAACCAAAAAGAAACCATGGCCCTGGCTCTCAGGCAAGTTAAGAAACACGGGTGGGTTTTAGTCTGTAAAAGTCTGACACGCCCTTCCGCTCCGGAAGAGCTTGCTTCCCAGAGCAGGAAAGGCAATTTGATGATTTCCCATCCATAAAAAAGGGGCTGATTGATAACATTTGACAGTATCGGGTAGCTTGACCTACTGTCGTCCGTACATACTGCTATAGTTCTAACCTAACATTACCTATAGGTATGTCGTCTTCAACAATATAGGTAAATAACGATGATACTGATGATAGTATGCTAGCAATCAGGTACATACCCGGCTGCCCCCATTTGAATTTGGGCGCATCAAACAATCAGGTACATACCCGGCTGCCCCCATTTGAATTTGGGCGCATCAAACAATCAGGTACATACCCGGCTGCCCCCATTTGAATTTGGGCGCATCAAACAATCAGGTACATACCCGGCTCCCCAATTTGAATTTGGGCGCATCAAACAATCAGGTACATACCCGGCTGCCCCCATTTGAATTTGGGCGCATCAAACAATCAGGTACATACCCGGCTGCCCCCATTTGAATTTGGGCGCATCAAACAATCAGGTACATACCCGGCTGCCCCCATTTGAATTTGGGCGCATCAAACAATCAGGTACATACCCGGCTCCCCAATTTGAATTTGGGCGCATCAAACAATCAGGTACATACCCGGCTGCCCCCATTTGAATTTGGGCGCATCAAACAATCAGGTACATACCCGGCTTCCCCCATTTGAATTTGGGCGCATCAAACAATCAGGTACATACCCGGCTGCTCCCATTTGAATTAGTAACCAAACCATTAATAAAGCCGTTTATATAAAGTTGTTTAAAGTGAACTTTTTAGTAGTTCGTTATGTAAAATCTCCATTAGGAAAATCGCCACCATCTGAAGTTGTACATCTGTATTTTTAGTGACGCACTTTGAATTTTATTATTAGTCATTACCTAGTTTTGTTAATTTTTCGCTGACTCAAATTCATACCGCTCAAGTTATCGCAGTCGCCAAGTAGGTATTTTTTTATTCGTTCGTTATAATTCCCCAATAAAAATAGTTGTTTCAGATTATTTTAGCTATTTTTGAAGGTGATGATTGCTTATCCAGTCAACTGTGACACTGTGAAGTGTGAGATCTTACAAACATTTGTAAGGATATGTAGCAGTGGTCAGGTTGGAACATAGGTAGGCGCTGCCTAATAATTGAAGCAATATTTTTTAATCAACCGGGGTCTGGGCCTTAGACATCTCAGAGGTAAGTATCCACTTCGAGATTTCAACCCCTCAGTTAACGATGCAATGCACGCTTATTGCATAGTTTCCAGCTTTAAAGAAGTGTATACCTATCCAAATCTGTAGCTACACCCGAATGTGTTTTAATGAATGGGTATGTGCACGAGGCGCCGTTCGCTGCCCACCCCTTGGGAATGGAAACACCTGTGTAACCTCCACTGTTTCACCATTGAACTCCGCAATTTTCAACTATAATAGCTACCAAATCAATCTGCTAGCAGCAAAAATAAATATGAAAACTAACCAAGCACAGTGCAGAGTTCCGCTGTCGAGTGTCGGGTTAAACCCAGACACAACTCAATTAAGTATTTAAAAAGTCATTTAAATACATCATTATCCATCGATACTAAACGTGTTTTGTTTTTATCATCCGTTGGTTACATGTATGGATAGTGCCACCAACATGTTTTTTCGTGATATCTCTTCACCATCGTTTTTAGCAGATCTCTCAATGCTCGCATTGCATACCTACTTACTTATTGAGTTGTTAGCTTATACTAGAAACGTAAAGCTTGGTGAATTATCGTGCATATCTATACCTTTTTTTTTTCCGGGGTGGAAATCCTCATAGGATGCCCGCCGCCCTGGGGTGGGCGACGGGGTATGTCAGACTTTTACTGACTAAAACCACCCGGTGTGTCTTCTATCACGAGCGCGCGTGGGGCCGCGGGAGTCTAAATTCTTCCACGGCCCCACATCCTCGTGCTGGCCCGGTCTGTCCGGGCCTCGTCTCCTGCACGGGGTAGTGGGATGTTAAACTAGCCCGTGCATCGCCTCAAAGGCGCGCGCCGATACTCGTGCGCGCCACCGCCTCGGGGTCCATCAATAGAGGGGGCGGGGACTTCCCCATGTCCCTCGCCCCTGGACCCATTCATGGGGGGCGGAAGAGGGCGTTATCGGCCCTGCCTCGGTGCCCGGTGCGTCTTCTGCGGCCCGGGAAGGGAATTGATATCTCCCTCTCCCGTTCCGCAGCTTCCTTCTGCGACATCACGTCCTCGCAGAAGGACACCACCACGTCCCACGACTCTGAGCTGCCGACCATCCTCCGCACTACTGCCGGTAGCGTCAGGTCGCCTCCTACTTCATTTGTGAGGACACGGCGCTGCTCCTCCCAAGCTACACACTCGGAGAGCGTGTGCTGCGCCGTGTCCTCCCCGCATTGGACGCAGTGGTGGCACCGACCGTCCGGCTCCCTGCCTAAGCGACGCAGGTACTTGCCGAAGCAGCCGTGCCCCGACAGTACCTGCGTCACCCTGAACGACAGGCAGCCGTGCCTCCTCCCGAGCCAGTCGTCGAGTACTGGCCGGATCGCCTCGACGGTAGTGAGGCCGGCGGTAGGACACATAAGCTTCTGCCGCCAGTCCGCCACCAGGACCTGACGGAGCTCCTCTCGGCGCATCTCGATCTGCCGCTGCACCGGACTGGAGCCCCGTGTCCGCTCTTCCTCGCGCCACCGGTATAATGACGTGCATATCTATACCTAAGATGGTTGGTACGGAGGTACTTTCGATAGATTCTGTATTAATACAACCGTGAAAAGTTAGGTACCTACCTATATAGTGAAAAGTAAGGTAGGTATAGCTTAAAGCGTCAACACCGTCAATAAACCTCGCCTTGAGGTTGATGTACCTAAGTAAATAAAACAGAGATAAGATGAAAAAAAATATCAGTAATAATTGTGTTTATTGGTATAAAATACTTACATAACAGTGTTACATACATACACTATATTTAATTGTTTTTTTAAATACTAAATGGATAAAATAAATTAGTTGGGTACTAAAAAGATTTTTTAACAAAATGCATAACTTGCAACATAAGAATGTAACGTCTTTTTTATATTTCAGGGTATGTATAAGACCATATCAAAGAACCAACCCGCATACACTTATTAAGAATTATTTTTCAATTATTTTTTTTTACATATATGACAACGTTGCATTTTATTAGCTATAAAACACATTTGGTTTGATGATTGATTTTCATGAAAATGAATTACTGGTATTTATCAATGAAACTTAGACATCTACACATATTTTTATCTTCCAAACATTACATTTTTGGACCATATTATTTTTACCTACCCTAGAGTTCTGTTAGTAGATAACAAAATAAAACACTAACTTTTAGTTATCATTGGATACACGAAATGGGGTGTCTTTATAAGACACCTAAAATTGCACGATGGATACAATATGTATGTACGGTAGGTACTTTTAAAACCACACAAAAGTTTTGTCTGTCTTTTTGTTTCGAATGATCTCCGCAAAAGCGGGACCAATTATGACGGGAATTTGACTGACAGATAGTTGATGTTATAAATAATTATGTAATAAGTTTTCCAACTTCCACGCCAACGAGGTCGCTCGCTCAGGCACAAAAGTGCACATACTTTTTACAGGTAGAATGTACTTATTTTACTATTCTATATAAGTATAGTGACTAGAGTTGACACAGTACAGTTCAGAGTACATTTATTTGCCAGAGACATGAATATGCACACGACAGCACATCAAGCGCCCCAGATGATCACTATCTCTCACAATCTGACTAATCTGAGAATCTGTCAGATTTCTTTCTTAGATTTTCAACTTTATCTCTAAAGCATTAAGGCTCAAGGTTAATTGGGAATATTTGACATTTTCGGGTAGTTTGAACTGCTCTTGTCGTAATCGTATCATAGATGCTTTCGTAGAAAGGATCACAGTCTTATTTTACCATTACGGCGTACAAATGTGTATTATAATAACATTTGATCATTTATTTTATTAATCGTAACAATTTGTTAATAAAGATATAAAATAAAATTAATTGAAATTCATTTAGCATACAATATACTTACATAGGTACAGCATAATCAAATCAAACGTCAATTAAATTCGATGGTAGATCGAAATAAGATAAAATATTAACAACAGTCCACAGGCGAGATCAATTCTGTTAAAACATCAGTGTGAAAAGTTCCCTGATGTGACCTTAGAATGAGCCTTTAAATCTGTGAGTGCCCGTGGAAGGTGAGGTTTATTTAACTTATTTTACCTACCTTAAAACAGATTTAATTTATGATTACCATTATGTAGGTTTAATTTAGAATACTAACTAGCTTTCCGCCCGCGGCTTCGCCCGCGTGGAATTCGGTTATGCAGTATGTTAAGAAAACCCTGTCCGACCCGTGAAGGTGTTGTTAGGTATCGATAACTGATTCTACTAATGCATACAATACCGGGCTAAACTTAAAAAAAATCCCCCTAAAAAAATAAATATTATTTCGCAAAAAGAGGTAACTTAATAAATATGCGTTAAGCACCCTTCCGCGGGCGGCGGGCGGCAGGGCACGCGGCACGTGGTCGCATCGCTATTCGCTCATAATAATACCGGTGTTGTCACTTTTTTAAAAATTACCAAATTTCGGGGAAGTTGGAATTAATTCACGGGAAAAAAGCTTATTTCAAAATTCATTTGTATTGGTACTATGATGATTACGTAAAATTTTATATTCTATTTGGTCATGTGTTTACCTAGCCTTTATTATCCTTATGGGTCGGACAGGGTTTTCTTAACATACTGTATAGCGCTTTTTAGATTCCTCATTTTCAGGGATTAATTATCGTATGATTTAGCTTCTAAATGTACATGTGCATATTCGTTTGCAATATATTACCTTGTTTTAAATGACACACAGCGCGATCTATCACCGAACTGGTATGAAGCTAACAAAATTTTTGTTTTCCCTCGGGAATATTAAATTTCTCCGGGATAAAAAGTAGGTAGGTACGCTATTATTTAATCCGGACTTCTAACTTTACGTCTGCGAAAATTACAAAGCAGTCAGTTCAATAGTTACGGCGTGAAAGCGGAACAAACAAACTCACTTTCCATTTATAATATTAGTAAGGATAAAATATATTTAACCTTGACCATAAAATCGATGACGTCAATAATGTTGTTTTTAAGCAAGTCAGGCCTAATCAAATTTTTTGAGCGAGTAATATTTGTGCGCTATAGTCGCACACGGTATTTTTGTCAATGACACCGTACATTTTGTCAGTGTCTACTGCGTGGTTTATTTAAAAGTTAGAGATAAGTTCTCAATTATACTTTGTTTAGTAATAACCTCACCTAAGTTTTGACTGTCAGATGGTTGCAGAATTGCCTGTGTCTGTGAAAAATATTAAACTATTTCTTGATAGGTACGCCATATGGTTACTTGGTGGCAAACATAAGGTACTTAGTTATACATTTTTGTAATCTACACAGATTTAAATACTTTGGTCTTGTTAGGTACTTGTACTACTTAAACATAATATGTTAATGTTGTTAAGTACATTTTACTACAGTAAGAATTGACGTGACATAATTGAGATTCATTGTAAATCTTTTTTTTTTTAAATAATTATAAACTAGCGCTTGACCGCAATCCCGCCTGATGGTAAGCAGTGATGCGATCGTTGATGGTAAAGCGCGCTAGTTTATTAAGAGCCTATTCATTCAGAAAAACTGAACGAATAGGAAGGAAGACGGCAATTCAGCGAGGTGATGCAATGTTAAACCCAACAACACAACCAACGATGCTGCGTCAAAGGGAGATTGATCTGAAGACCCTCCACGACCAAACTCCCAACACAACAACATTAGGCACATCGTACCCGGCACACACATCGCAACACAACTGCTCAGACCCGTCCTCCGTACGGCTTCACCAGACATCATGCCGGAACACGAATAATAATAATTCATTCATTCATCTATCATTAATTTCACAATCTTTAAACTATTCTAACTTATTAAACTACTTTATAGGGGTAAGTACATACTATATAATAATGAGATCAATTAATATTTTATATTGAAAATAACAATGTGAAATGATCAACACATTTGTGTTGTGTTGTGTCGAGCGAAAGACCAATCAAACGATTCGGTTCAGGACTACGTGATATCACAATGAATTTTGATTGGCTAACTCAATGTCAGAAGGTATCCCGACACTACACTACACAATAATGAGACCAGACCTTAAACAGGTGTTTAATTAAGTTCTACTTTATCTATAATAGTGGGATTACATGTGAAGACCCTGGGGTCTTCGGGCATCCATATCTTGGCGTGTAGGGAGGATCCTGGCTGCCTCTCCCCACGTCGGGACCATGATAACGAATGCACTTGTTGGTTGCTACCTGAAAATAAACATCTAATTTGAACGAATATTTTAAGTAGATGCATTTTGTCATCTTAGTACATAGGAACAGCCAGTCGCTCAGAGACAATTGTTTTGATCTGCTGTATTGAATCCACATTACAAAGTATTCCACAACACTAGTAGTTCCACTGCGAAAACGGAATGGTAATATTTTATCTTCCTCTCTCACATACGTCTTAAATTCTTAATACGCCCTACGGGTGTTCCTAGGGCAAATACCAATCTCTCACAAACCAGTGTCGCATCGTTTTTAAGTTTGTCCAAAATAATTAATACAATGTAATTTCTTGTGAATAAAAATAAATATCAATTTTGTAATTTTGTTCGAACTAGCTCATCTATGAAAAAAAAATAATGTTTTCGCTGAACAAGTAACTACCTATCTGAGGAAATTCCGTAATATTCATACTAATATTATAAATGCGAAAGTAATATTAGTAATGCCAAACTCTGTCTGTCTGTCTGTCTATAACGCTTACCCGCTTAAACCTCTCAACCGTTTTTGATGAAATTTGACAGAGACAATCTTTGGAACCTGAGAAAGGACATAGGCTACCTTTTATTAAAAAATTTGATATTCCCGAGGAAAATCTAAAAAGCGCGATATACTTAACCGAATTCCACGCGTGCAAAGCCGCGGACGAAAAGCTAGTCTTAAATAAGTGAGGTACATAACGGACAATCCATCGTGCGGCGAGTAAGTATTCACACACTTTTTTGTTTGTGATGGGAAATCATTAAATGTCCTCTACCGCTCTGGGCGGAGCTGAAGGGTGTGTCAGACTTTTACTGACTAAAACACACCCGTGTTCCTTCACTTGCCTGTGCGACGGTCAGGGCCACGGTTTCTTGTTTAACCAACCCGCAGCCCTGACCCGGGAGGCATCGACACATATCACCAAAACTAATTTCGACACATTGGATAAAACTATGGAGGAACTAAACTTTACACCCATTTATTCTATGTCCTATGCTGATGTGGCTACAGATTCTCTGGTTAATCTCTTGGTAAAAGCTATATCCGAGAACACCGTCATTACGACATTACCATGGATCACTCCAGGCTTGATACGATGTATAAGACACAGAGATGCGTTACACAAGAAATCAAAACTATCACCAGAAAATGCCATACTCGAAACCACCTACAAGCGATATAGAAACTTCTGTAACAAAATTTTAAAAAATTAAAAAGACAGTTCGTTGCACAAGAGCTTGATAAATCTGGAAATAACTCAAAAGTGTTATGTACTCGAATACTCCACTACAGTCTTGTAATAACGTAGGTAAAAGTCTTGCAGAAAATATTCTCAACAAGCACAATACGTTCAACATGAATTCCACACACACTGCTACTCCTACACTATCATTTGTATTGGAACAAACGGATAACGATGAGATAGAAACTGTAATTTATTCGCTCAGATCCAACGCTGCCACTGGTTGCGACGGCATCTCTCCCACCATATTGAAAAGATACCGCAGCACTCTGGCGCCTATCTTGACCTACATCTTTAACCTCTGTTTTCATACTGGTAACTATCCATCTGCCTTAAAAAAAAGCTATTATTCACTCTATCTTCAAATGTGGAGAAGGGAACTCGTTTAACAATTTCCGTCCCAATCCCTTCCTGCTCTGTCGAAGGTACTTGAACGCCTAATTAACAAAAGATTGGTTAGCTTTCTTGAGAAAAATAAAATAATTTCTTCCCAGCAATTTGTATTCAGAAAAAATAAATCTACTTGTGATGCTGTACATGAGGTTACTGATTTTATTGTAGCGAAAATCAGCGATCGCAAAAAGGTTCTAACAGTATTTTTTGACCTCGCCAAGGCCTAAACTAGAGAGAGCGGGCATCAGAGGGCTGCAGCCAGATATCTCTCAAATAGATAACAAATGGTGAAAATCGGAGAACACACCAGCAACGACCTTTCCATTTGTTACGGAGTACCGCAGGGTAGTATCCTAGGTCCTACACTTTCTCTCATCTTCATAAAGGACCTATGCAACCTTAATATTCATAATTCGAAAATTGTGTCTTTTTCAGATGATACTGCCCTTACTTTTTACGCTAATTCTTGGTTCGAGTTTAAGAATATTGCACAAGATGGTTTTAATTCTGCCTTTGATTGGCTTCGTTTCCACTCACTCACACTTAACACAGCCAAAACGAAATTGACAACTTTTTATATCTCATCGACCTCACAACCAAATATTCCGATCTGCCTAAAAGCCCACTACTGTCACAACTCATATTCAGGTAGGTACTGCATGTCAATGCCCCAGTATTTTTGTAGTTGACAATATTAAATACATAGGCATAACCTTAGATCGGCATCTTAACTACAAAACACACATTAGTTTACTCACAAGTAGAATCAGAAAGCTCATTTATATATTCAAAACTCTTAGTCACGTTGCTAAGCAATCTGTTATTCGCAGTGTATACTATGCATTATGGCAGTCAATCATTACATATTGTATTAGCTGCTAGGGTGGCGCACCCAAAATTGCTCTCAAGCCTTTGGAAGTGGCCCACAGAGCTATACAAAAAATCGCAATATTTCGGCTCTTTCTGTATCCAACCAGAGAACTATACCCAAACTGTAACGTCCTCAATGTAAGACAACATTTCATTCTACACACCATTCTTCGCCAACACTCACAAACGCAACTAAAATCACCAAGCGTCGCAAAGATATCATTTGCTCCGTTTCGCCTCTTAAGTTCACATTTACTAAAAGATTTTTTACTATCTCGGTCCACATTTATACAACAAAATTAGTTCAACGTTACCTATATATGATTTACCAAAAGCAAAACTGTCCTTCGTTCATTCCACCTCGGTAAAACCTACGATGAGATTGAAACATATCTTTCGACTTTTTAATTAATGTAGGTACTTACTCATACTTACTGGCATGCACACCACCTTCACTCACCTCCTCGCAATACACCACATTACACCACATCCCATTAAAAACAATACACGATACCATACCACAGCACACGACAACACGGCATACCACACCACACCACACCACAATACAACACACAACGCAACACAACACAACACAACACAACACAACACACTACACCACAGCACAGCACACCACATCACATCATACCACATTACATAACAATACAACACACTTCAACACATTTTAGAATATTGATGCCTTGTTTTTCTCACTTAATATGGATTTTCTTTCGCTTATTTTTGTGTAATCGTACCACGTGGCTAATTGATAGTCCCAATGGGTCCATATCATAAGCTCAAAAACATGTAATGTTATTGTTACTTTACTAGGGAGTGGAATCTGTTTCTCCTTAACACAGATCACTTGGTGATCTAGCTAGGAGATCAGTGCCTCGCCCAAGTATTTGTATGTACTACACGTTCTTTGTAATGTTCTGTTTCTAGAATGTATTAGCCCTTCATGTACTGCAAATAACCATGTGTCATTATTACTATCAATAAATAAAAAAATATTAAAACACAACGCGTCGACGTCTCGGGCCTGGTCCTTACCGGGCGGCGAGCTGCCCATTGCTCACCCCCCCACAAGACCGCGCATTCGGTAGCCGGGAGATCGATGTTGTCTTCTGACCAGGGCGTCTCCTGCGGCGGCTAGAGGCGTGAGGGCGCTAGGATTCCCGCTCCCTCACGCGCTCCGCCTCCTCCTTTGGCAGCATCACTGCTTCACAGGAGGAGGAGACGGCCTGCCATGCACTCTCGCTCCGAACCATGGCCTGGCCCAGGGTCGGACGCGCGAGATCGCCGCCGATCGTCGCCACGAGGGCACGGCGGTGCTCTACCTAAGTTGGGCACACCTCCACCGTATGCTCCACCGTGTCCTCACGGCGATCCACACAATGGTGACACCCTGGCGTTTCCTCCAGCCTTATCCGGGACAGGAATCTCCCGAAACAGCCGTGTCCGGTGAGGACCTGCGTCAGGCAGATGGCGAGGGCGCCGTGACGCCTCTCTAGCCACTCCTCAAAGGTAACTATTCACCCTTACGTTGTTGACGCCACTACGATCCGGACAAAGCGTTTCGACTCTACTTTTATACCGCGTACATCGAGGGACTGAATCAATTTACCAGCGGCGGTGTTTCCATCTGACTAAAATTTAAGTGTCTTCAAGGCTAGAGTGAATAGGCTCTTAATAAAATAGCGCGCTTTACCATCAAGGATTGCATCACTGTTTACCATCAAGCGGGATTGCGGTCAAGCACTAGTTTATAGTAGGTAAAAAACATAAGTAAAAACAACACTGTGGAATATTATTTCGCAATCAATCCCTTCAGAACTTGCTAATAAGTCTTAAAATTAATAGCGATTGAAATAAATCTCAAATAAATTAATAGTAAAAAGTCAAACAAACAATAATTATACACGAGTTAACGCGGGAAAAAAGTTCCTGAAAGAAGTTGAGGGAGTTCTATGTCCAGCAGTGGGACAGTGCAGATTAACAGAAAAATATTCACTAAAAAGCCTCACCACTACATCGCGACAAGCGAACCTCGAACGCGGAGTAAAAAACCCCGAACTTGAAGTGAACCACGAACTGGGACCCCTGTGGTGCGACACGTCAGGTAACACGCACGCGGTACACTTTATTCTGAATCAATTTGAAGGATATTGGTCCAATATTGCTTCATAATTCTAAAATACATATAATGGGAATAAGATGTCAGTTATCACGGTTGGGTGAAAAGTCCTGTCTTCCAGCTTACTTTAAACTAACTTTGGTCAAATTCAATTTAGTAGTAGTATAGCCGTTAAAGTTAATGAAACCAAAACTATGTTACTGTATAAGTATGTTACTGTATAAGTATGTTACTGTATAACTATGTTACTGTATAAGTATGTTACTGTATAACTATGTTACTGTATAACTATGTTACTGTATAACTATGTTACTGTATAACTATGTTACTGTACTTATAAGAGATGAAAAGTAATTTAAAACATGGCACAAATACGTAGTCTTCTTATTTATTATTTGGTTACGTGAACGTAGGAGATTAATTAAACTAAACGTATAATTAAGAAAGGATTGTGATGAAACTGTGGCAAGTTGTGTGCTAACAAAAAACACGGAGAACTCATTGCAGAGCATGACCTCATAAAATTACTAAATACCCACTTCATAAAAAACCACAAGACAATATGTAACTTCTCATTTATTGTCAGTTTTTAAACTAGGTATTACAAATATTTCTTAAGAAATTATTGTTCTTGCCTAAAAGATTTTAGAAACACCAAACTATACTTATAATATTTTTTTAAACCTATTCACAGTTCATATACTGGACATACCACAGATACAGATCTGTGATCTGTGAAATAGCTGCACGTACAGACGTGCAGCTAATAATTTTAATATCACATTTCAATACCTAATGGACACTTTTTTATTTTAAAAACAAGTTGTCCCATACTAGAAATTACTCCTGTATCGTGGTTGCGTTTATAGACATTTTTAAACTCACATATACAAACTGTCAGAGCCGGAAAAAATACCTGTAGGCTATACAAATATTTGTTCTGTACGGGAATCAAACCAGCGACAAGCTACACAGCTGTCGATCACTCGCGCCACTGCGCGATCTTTGGCTCCATTTCAGGCCTCTACGAGTTACATACGTAGCGCGCGTAGCCGGGGCTACGATCAAAGAGTAAAATAATAAGCTACGACACTCGTTTTTGTCGTTCGCCATTTCAATTCCCTGAGAACGTTATAGGGCTCTACGATTTAACGGAGGAGGTCCGCCCGGTTTGGGCGGACCTCTTGCGTCCCTCCCTGTCTGTCTCTATATGTGCTTTAAAATTTCGCAATGGGTTTTGATGCGGTTTTTTGATGGATAGAGTGATTTATATGCATAATAGATACGTTATGGAGAAACACTGATAATCAATATCAAAATAACAGAAACATACATTATCTTCATATAAAAAATATACATGTTGATTAAATTTTTGTTTCTCTGTCTGTTTCGAAACAGCTGGACCGTTTTTGACAGGACTTTCACAGTCAGATAGCAAAACTAAACTTTTATTACACAAAAAGGTACAAAGGTAGACCTAATAGGCTACTTTTTATCTCGGAATCATGTGAATCCCCGTGGGATAATTTCTGACATACATAAAGGCGAAGCTGCGTACAGAAGCTAGTTGTAAAATAATTCATAAGTACTCTAGAGTGATGGGATATCAAAAAACGCTCCTCGTAGAAAATCGCAAGCAGAAACACTATTCAGTGGGTAAAGTATGGCTCTGATTTGATACAGCAGTCAATCCGTTTTCAAAGAGAGGAAGATATACCTACACGTTACTTTATTTTCCATCAAAAATGCAAGAAAAAAACCGCTTGTGTGCAGCACTTGAGGAGCTCATTATAAACTGTAATTACATCAACACGAGAGAAATGAACAAGAAAAAGAGCTAATCGACTAACTTAAATTATCCGAGCACAATCGCTCCGGAACCCCCTAAGCGCTTCAACTTGAGGTTTATTTATCTACAATTATTTTTGTGAGACTTAAAGAGGGCTAACTAAACAGTTCACAAATGCGTTAAGGCCCCGTGTGGCCCCGTGATGTGAGGGAGCCACCGCACGAGGGGAGCGCACGTGCGCTCTATTATGGGCCCTAAGGCCCCTTCTATACAACCCGATAGGGTTGACCTGTCCTTGTCGATTATTTTTTTATTGCATTGCGCTTATGATAACAAATTCATTGATACATTATACTGATAAGGGAGTGAACTTGTTTTATTATAACAAAATATATTTATATGTATATGCGACTTGTCGTGTTTTACGCCTTTACTTTGGTTATCTAATTGCAATAGTTAAAATAACTATTATCCTGCACCATCGAACAAAATATCATGGATCATAATATGCAGTTTCCTTAAAAATATATTTTTTTAATAGTAAATATTAGGGAGAGCATCCAGTCTTCCACCCCTCTACAACACGAGTGCTATAATAACAGTTTATATCACGTCACAATACGAATAATGAGTATATCCGGTAATTTGTTTGTTACGTAGGTACTTAGGAAACAGAGACAGAACAGAAATTTGTGATACGTAACATTTTAAGTAGCTGGAACGAAGAATTTAAGTACAGTACATTCTATAACAGTATAGGCGAGCAGTCGAAACGGACACCATCTGATGTCTGTCACATTCAGACTGGACAGGAATTAAATAAATAAGGAAACAGTTTTATATTGTATAGAGACGTTTTATTACGAGCAAAAATGACAATATAAAACCACAATGATCGTTTACAGCCGGCCGCGATAGTTCTTGCCAGCGTACTTGGACAGAGCTCCCAGCTCCTCCTCTATCCTGAGCACTTGGTTGTATTTGTCAACGCGCTCGCCACGCACGGGTGCACCACACTTCAGCTGGCCCGCGGACAGTCCCACCACTAAATCAGACAGGAACAAATCAGATGTGTCACCCCATCTATCTATGACAACCACGCCTAATCCAGCTGCTTTAATCATCTTGTAACATTCGATGACCTCAGTTAATGTACCCGCTTGATTTAATCGCAAACCAATTGTGTTTCCCGCTTTTTTCTCAATGGCCAAGCCAACTCTTCTCAAGTTGGTCTGCGTCAAGTCGTTGCCAAACAGTTGCACCGACGTACGACTCGTAAGCAGGGACCATGCAGCCCAGTCATCATACTCGAAACCGTCTTCAATAGAACACACTGGGAATTCTTTTACGTTGTCCAAATAAATTTCGGCGAGTTTGTCAGAAGAAATATATTCTTGAGGATTTGAATTAGGGTTCTTGAATTCTAAATCATAAGCTCCATCTTTGTATAAATCCGTTGCAGCCGCGTTGATGGCTATTTCAGCCTTGCCGTGATATCCGCATTGTTTAATAGCGTCGGTTAGGAAAAGAAGCGCGTCTCTATGACTTAGGATTGGAATGGAGAAGCCGCCGCTATCGCTAACGTAGGAACACTCCACGTTGTATTTAGATAATATTAAGTTTTTAACATAGGTATATATTTCTGTACCAATGCGCATGGCTTCTGTAAAAGATGACGCTCCAGTAGGCATAATTGAATATTCTTGAAATGGCACTCCGTTGGAGGTCAATGTTCCGCCAGTCAAGATCGTGAAGTGTGGAACTGGCAATATAATGGTGGTGACCCCTGCCATGTCTGAGATGTGTCTATACAGGGGCATCCCTTTTTTAGCGGCTCCGGCTTTGGCCACCACCAGCGACACAGCCATTATAGCATTCGCGCCAAGCCTCGACATATTCTCAGTGCCGTCGAGTGCAATCATGAACTGATCTATTTCTTTCTGCATGGTTACCTCAAGGTTTTGCTTTATGAGTTCTGGGGCTATTATATTGTTTATATTTTTGACAGCATTCAATACACCCATACCGTTGTACTCTGTGGGATTATTATCTCGTAGCTGTAATGATTCCGCAACTCTTTTCTTATCAGTTGATGGAACCGCAATGCGAAATAGTCCAAGTTCAGTCACCATGTCCACCTCGATGGTCGGCACGCCCGTTGAGTCGAATATTTGACGAGCAAGCAAAAGTTTAATTGGCATTGTCAAATTACTTAAATTTGTATACCTATGAAATAGACGAAAAAATACGCACTTAAAATATAATTTGCATGACTTATTACGTTGAAGTCTGAAGTAACAATGTAAACGTCAAAGTCACCAAACAAAAAACATTCCAAGCAAAAATTTAAAATTTTCTTTCCCTATAAGGTATAGCCAGTAACAATACCATTGAATAATACTTTTTGTTTGGGTTCATAAATAAAAAACAATACAGAAACGAAAACACTTGACGCCACGCAACGTGAGTGTGAAAGGGCGCACGTGCGCTTTAATCTCTATGTAAATCCTACATTACACTTCGATAAGGTGCTTTTTAATAATTGAAAAAGAGATTATACGTTGTACTGCGACTATAGTATTGTCATTATCTTTAACACATCAGAATAATATTGTGTTTTATTAACACTTGGATCACGTTTTGATGAATCCATGGTTCCTTATATCGATACTTCAATTTGATTTTGATATGACGGTATATACCGGGGTATTTATGGGGCCAGTCAACTATTTTTTTCACTCTAACTCTCTCTTCTGATTTATATGAAATTTAAATTTTGTTTTAAACGTACACTATGTAGCCAATCATAATATAAGTGAGATTGTGACCTACATGGCTGTCAGCCATGTAGGTCACAATCTTTAGTAGTTTTGGCTCATCCCTGGTCTTACTATACAGAGTATAATTAGCATTTGGAAACATTGTTGGAGCTGATGAACATTAGAAAAACCATCTTTAAATTGTATAAATACAATTTCTCAGTATTGCGTGTATGAGCACTTGTTACTTGTACTTGCTGTAGTAGACACCAATAGCCGGTCAAACTGAAAAAGCTCACGATCAAAATCTTTCTAGATCGCTTCACTTTGGTAGGCGTTGATCCGTTTTGAAACACCCAAACCGCCGACTGGCGCTTCCTTTCTGGATCTTATTGATAAATCCAAGATTCATCACCTGTAACGATGTCGTACACACAAGTCGTAAAGACAAGCTTGCTTTTAAGCATCGGTGAGATTGTGCGGCACCCAGCATAAAACTATCCTCCGCAACCGTAGATGCATGTGTAGAATCTCGTGAAGTCTTCCTGATAAATAAATTTCTTGATATGTCATTCGTCTCGCAATACTTAAAATGAGAAATGAATCGTATGCGACTTAATTATATAATTATTACTCAAAAATCAGCCCTTACCTGAGCGGTAAGGGTGATAAAGTTACATGATCTTTAAATCATATTATGACAACTTCAAAATTAGCCCGAAATAAATAAACAAAGAGTCTAGTATGAAATAAAATTATCAAATGTAACTCTGTATGTTACATTTGAATGCCCAAACGAACGCCGGGAGGAGATAATTCCCATGGGATAATTTCCGACATGCACGCGGGCTTAGTCGTCTACCTGTCCAGTGCTCGTTTGATAAAGCATTGTATACCTATCTAAGTAGTAAGTAGTAGTAGATTTCCATTGATAACATATTCCATATGATGACATTTTTAGGTTGAGTTTGATTAATTCAACACAAATAATTTTCAACGCAATCGACACATAATGTCCATAAAGGGTCTGGGGACACGATGAAGTGGCGCTTAATAGTGTTCTAATACACTGGGCGCTGCTAGCAGGGGGTGAGGGGGTGATCTTTCAATTTGCTCCGGCGTGATTCGCAAATAATGCTGCCTACACCCTTGTTTACACTTTTAGCGCGTTCAGTTTCGGAAGTGTATTCACAATGCTTTTTGTGTGTCAAATTAGGGGTGGATTGTTTTGAATATTTGTTCCCCTATAGCTAGCTCTAGCCTCTAAGTATGCGTTATTGTGAAAGATACGCAAAATTTTGAAGTTTTAGTAGTTGGCTGAAACTAGTTTGTCTGTTACAGCGCCGTCACAGAATGAATGACTCTTGATATCTATCATTTTCATACAAATGAATAGGTGTTTGCTATTTTCATATACAATATGTAAAGAAAACCCTGTCCGACCCATAAGGATAATAAAGGTTAGGTAAACACTTGACCAAATATAATATAAAATTTTACGTAATCATCATAGAAACAATACTAATGAATTTTGAAATAATCTTTTCTTCCCACGAATTAATTCCAACTTCCCCGAAATTTGGTAATTTTTAATAAAGTGACAACACCGGTATTATTATGAGCAAATAGCGATGCGACCACGTGCCGCGTGCCCTGCCGACCGCCGCCCGCGGAAGGGTTGCTTATCGCACATGTATTAAGTTACCTCTTTTTGCGAAATAATATTTAATTTTTTAGGGGGATTTTTTTATGTTTAGCCCGGTTTTGTATCCATTAGTAGAATCAGTTATTGATACCTAACAATACCTTTACGGATCGGACAGGGTTTTCTTTACATATTGTATATTTTTATTTTATGCTATAAACTAGTGCTTTACCGCGATCCCGCCTGAATATACCTATTTGGTATATATTATGTATCTTTATTGATTAGTTATTTATTTTTCTGTCTGTTGTACTGTTCTTTTGTTATGCTTTCATTTAGTAAGTGCGAACTTGTAAAAATAACTTTTAAACGTTATTCATTCATACTTAAAAAAAAAAAGCAACTTGCTACGGAATACAATCTTGATGGTACGGCACTGGCAGAAGTTAACGAAGTCCGAGATCTTGGGGTGCTTGTTGACAGTCAACTTAAGTTCACCTCGCACATTAACAAGTCTGTCACAAAGGCGGCTCAAATGCTCGGATTTTTAAAGCGTAACTCGGGCGGATTTAAACATCAGCGCACCAAAATCTTGCTTTACCAAACCTTGGTAAAGCAAGATTTTGGTCGCAGTCATCTTGAGTTTGCCAGCGTTGTATGGAATCCGTATTATGCCGTGCATTCTCAGCGCGTTGAGAGCATACAAAGAGCGTTCACTGCCGAGCTAGATGCCGATCTAGCTTTTAATGCTAGTGGTTTTTCCCACAGAAATCCTTACAAAGAGTGTCTAATTAAGTTTCGTATGCATTCTCTTCGTGAACGAACACTTTTATCAGGCGTGTCCTTCTTTCATAAAATAGTGAGCGGTCAATATCAGTGTAGCTACTTTCTAGAGAACATGCCTTTAAAGATTCCCCGTACCTATCCTCGCGGGACACTCAAATATATTTTTTATACCACACCTGTAAAATATAATTTGGGACGGCAAGCACCTCTCCGTAGAATAATTGATGAGTATCATTCCCTAATCACGGTAATACCCGATCTTGATGTGTTCCATGATACGTTGTGTTTAGAAACAAAATAATAATGCACCTTAATTTTAATTGTTAATCATTGTTTGTTATAATTTTTTGTTTTATATCTTGACTTATTGTTACTTAGTATTGTATTGACATTTCTTCTTTTTTTATATGACTTATTATTTATTAGACATTCTTATTAATATTTCAACAATTATGACTGTATTATTTGTTAAATTTTAAGGTGTATTTTTATTAGGTATTGTTTTATTTCGTCTCTATTGTATTATATCTTCGAGCCGATGAACTGCCAATGCTATGTACGCCATTATTGTCGCATGCATCAGGCCATAAATTGAATAGTTTTAATTATTTTCAATGTTTAATGTTTGTGATGTGGCAGTACTTTTTAAATAAATAAAATAAAAACTTACTATTTGATTGTGATTTGTTGCTATCTGATGTATTATTTTTCTTTCTATCAAATTTTAAAACTAGCCGAGGTCGTCAGACTAGTCAGAACCATTCAACTAGTCTGACAACAAAGGCCGAAACTGTGGTGACAATCTCTTTTACAGTCCAGATATACTTAGGTTATCTTGATTAAATCATAAGGAGACCAACGTAGGCCTGCATTTTACTTGGTGATGTTTCAATCAATCTCACACACTGACATCCGTCCTTTATCTGTAAGTGGAAGCTAAAGGACCTTAAGTCACATTTTGTAAATTATTCAGTAGAGCTCATTAAAGATCGACCGTGTGTAAAAAGTAAATAGTGTATCGTTGTAGAATAAAAAGTATGATTATGAAGTTTTATTAAGCTAATAAATTGTGATATTTTTTTCAATGACAAATACTGTTCTTTAAGCCTGTATTATCGGACTTAAGGTTCTTTAACTTTGAAGTTTTCTTAAAATATCTTATAGTATTACGGTGGTTACGTCTCTCCTGTATCAATAATTTACAATAAATTTAATTATTTTACTGAACTGAGAAATGAAATAACTTTATAAGTACATTTTATTATTATTAATTGCCGCCTATTCTACCACTCCGCTAATCGGAGAAACAGGACCGTATGAATTGCTGCCAGCTTCATGGGGTTATTATGGAAAATTGGGGTTGCCTTTTTTCGTTCAATATATTGGAAACTTTCATAAGGTTTTTTTTTTTATGAATTTTAAACTACGCAATCCCGCCTGATGGTAAGTAGTAGGTAATACAATCGTTGATGGTAACGCGCGCTAGTTTATTAAGAGCCTATTCATTCTAGCCTTGAAGACACCAATTGTAGTCCGACGGAAACACCGCTGCTGGCAAATTCTTCCAGTCCCTCGAAGTACGCGGTACTTATATGTGTAGTGTTAATTTTTTATTTATTTATGTTAATAAGGCTTTCAAAACTCAATTACATTAACATACATACAAAATTAAATAACACAAAAGGTACATAATAAAATTCAAATAATAATATAAATCAAAACATAAACAGAAAAAAAAGACAAATCAGAGGAACAATAAAAACGGGAATTAAATAAAAACTAAAAAAAAAACACAGTAAACGAACTAATTAAATTTTGTTTTCGCAGAACGCTAAGCAAGCGCACATTAAAATTTTAAATTCATCTGCGAATATATCACAGTTCGGATTAGCTTCCACGAGGCTATTCAGCGCGGAAAGAACGCGAGGAATACGGGATGAAGCGCGGGCTACGGTGCGATATGTAGGCACAGCTAGCAGACGGTGTCTGCGGCCACGGAGATAGTTACCAGGAACGTGAAGACGAATCAGCTCATTGAGGAGATCATCCTTCTACATATTTTTAACATGATTTTCGTTTGGTCATATATAAATTTAGTTGGGTATAAATATGGATAATATCAAAAACTGATTTTATATAGGAATCTCAAAAATGCCTTTTGAACTTTTCAAGTAACAATGCGTAAGTAGTCTCATTTGGATTCCAGACGCAGGAGCTCGCCTCCAAGTCTTTTAAAGGACTCTTTAGCAATGGTGACGATATGATCGTCAAATGTCATCCCCCAGTCAAACACGACACCCAGGTCTTTTATAGTTGTTGCCCTTGTTATAATAGTGCCATTTATTGTAAGTATATTCAAAGTTAATTGGATGTCGAATCCGGTCAAAAGTCATGACATAACACTTAGAAGAATTCTATGCCATCTTATTAGATATTCCCCAATTGTAATCTTTTTTATTTTTATTTATTTTTTTAATAATTATAAACTAGCGCTTGACCGCAATCCCGCCTGATGGTAAGCAGTGATGCGATCGTTGATGGTAAAGCGCGCTAGTTTATTAAGAACCTATTCACTCAGATTGAGCGAATAGGAAGAAAGACGGCAGTTGAGCGAGGTGATGCAATGTTAAACCCAACAACACGATCAACGATCCTGCGCCAAAGGGAGATTGATCTGAAGACCCTCCACGACCAAACTCCCAACACAACAACATTTGGCGCATCGTACCCGGCACACATCGCAACACAACTGCTCAGACCCGTCCTCCGTACGGCTTCACATCAAACTGCATCTATGTCTCTCTGTATAGCCTCACAATCCGATATAGTGTTGACAGAAGCGTACAATTTAAGGTCATCCGCATACAGAAGACATTTAGCATGTTTGGGAATAGTCAGCAATTCATTAACCATCAGAAAAACAATAACGGCCCGAGGATTGATCCCTGACTTACACCTGAACGAGTGTGGTGGGCACTGGACTCATAAATTCCTATCCTAACAAACTGCTGGCGGTCGCGAAGATAATCAGCTAGCAGGTGCAGAAGGCCAGGACAAAATCCTATGGCGCTAATCTTTGCAAGCAAGATGTCATTATTTACTCGGTCAAACGCTTTTTGAAATCGAAGTACAACACATCCATTTGGCGTCGCTCGTCAAGCTGCACAGTAATATATTCAGTTAAAGTCAGCAAGTTAGTCTCTACGGATCTCCTGCGTCTAAAGCCATGCTGAGCTTCACTTAGATATTTTTCTACTTGAGCGTATATTACTTAATTTGTGGAGGACATTTTCAAATACTTTTGCTGATGAGGATAATATTTCAATGGGCCGGTATTCTTCAACTTCTACTTTATTGGAAGTTTGTATCGGCGTTACACGTGAGAATTTCCATTGATGTGGATATAAACCTGTTTTTAACGATAAATTAAATATATAACATAAAGGAGTAGCGAACGATAATTTCAGATGTTTTAAAACTACTAGTGTTATACTGTTCGGACCTATCGAGGTACATAGATTTTAATTTATTTATTCCATATACAACGTCCTCGAAAGTAAAGTGAAAAATATTTATGTAATTGCTATTATAACCAGTGTCACTACTGTAGGAATTTGCGGCATTCAACTGTGGTGGATCTGTCAAAAACAAACTCGCGAGAAACTCAGCAAAAGCCTCAGCCGCTGCAGTGCAGTCCCCTTGTAATTGTCAGCACGGTAGTTCACATACGATTCAAACCCTCCCTTAGATCTTAAACTGCATATGTGACGCCAGAATTCGCGAGGATTGGTTTTAATACTATTTTCTAGGCGCTTAATATATGTTTGGTAAGCTTCCGCGACACGATGCTTCAAGGAATCCCTGACAGCAGCGAAAACCTTGTAGTCATCGCGGCAATCAGAGCGCTTCCAAGTTGCATGTAATTTAAGTTTGAGTTTGATGTCATTAATTATACTCGTATCAGGAGTAAACCACTAAACCACAAACCACAAACGGTACCCGGTAGGTACCGTTTAGTGACAGTTTTTGAACGATGTTTTTTTGGCACACAACTATCAAAAATGCCATAAACTATTCTATAAAAGGCATCGACAGCATCTGAAACATTATTAGCATGTAATACAGGGTCCCAAGAGGCCTCTGTTAGTAAAAGATACAACTGCTCACAATCACATTTGTTGAAATTCCAGTCTTACGTAGGGCTTATGTTACTTGGATCCATTATATTTGCGCAATGAGCTGATTCAATACTTACCTCTATTTACAGCGGAGGATGATATGGGTCAGGTTGAACCATGCCATCTGTACTAGAAACAGACACCTCATGAAAGCCTTCCCGAACTAGTACAACATCCAACGTACCTCCGCGATGATTCACAATTACTTTTTTATTGAAGACTGAACAAAATGACAAAAAGTTGTTGACGCGCTATTTACATTAAGATCACCCATTAAAATTACAAAACCTTTAAAATTGTGAACAAAACTTTCAATTTTGTAGAACCATTGCATGTACTCCTCATCACCAGCACTGGGTTTTATATACACAACACAGACAATAAAGGCACGACCATGCCACGTGAAGGAAGCTCAAAGATCTTCACCATTGTCCGTTTCGCGTACTCGCGTCTTCTACGCAATATAAGAGGGGTTCGAGCAGCCAAGAAGACTCCGCCACACGGCGTATTTCTGTCTCGACGTAGAACATTTCAGTCGCCACTTTCGAGTTCTGAACCTGTTACAGACGAGTCAAGAAATGTTTCAGTAACAGCGATCAGGTTGTGTTCCCATAACAATAGGTTATTGCGCCACGTAGAAAGCTTGGTTTCCAGACCGCGAACGTTTTGATAGAAAGCATAGAAATTATTAGATTTAATAGTTTTACTGCTGTTGTGTAGATGCGGGATTACGAAAGAGCATGTGGGCTGACGAAATAGCGACATCGTTAGTCTTGGAGTTAGGACCTATTTTCCTATAGTTTATCCATGGTTTAAACCTTGCATTTATTGGCCATACATCCGTAGAATACAACTCGTCATAGAACGCGGCTGCAACATCAATTTTATACGACTTATAGTCTCCAAGGGCTGTTAACTCTTCCACTGAACAACTGGCTTCTGGACATAAACTGGTAACATAATGACGAACTTCATCGACACCTGATGCCATGTTCCATAGATATTTACGTGTTTCAACGGCCTTTAGGGTAACGAATAGAGGATCAGCAGTTCCGTGCAGTGGTTTTGTAGGTGGTCTGCTACTGAGCTTCCTGACATTCAATTCAGTTCATTCCCCATCAGCGTTAGTGACTTCTGCGGCCAATTTAGATTCTTGAGTGACGAAGTATACAGAATCATTCGGTGTTTGTTTTCTAGCAGTCACAATATCAGTGTTAGTCTGTTCGTGATTCTGGGAAGATTCCTGGCTGCTTCTTACCACTTGCGCGTACTGTTTAGGCTGCTATTTTTTTGTCTGCTTCACTAATTCATCCGATAAACAAGGTGGAGGTTTAGGCTTACTTTGCGCACAGGAAATATTATTGACCTGTACGCCTTCTTTTTCATATTTCTCGAGCCGTCCATTTAGTTGTTCTACTTGTAAAGCGTATTTTTCTAACTTATCCTCGTGACTAACAGTGTTAACAACGTAAGGGTGGAAACTCGCCGTACGACAGGTCGTCCGATAATCGATCGGTATTTGTGGTTACTGCATTGTAAGTTTCTTATTTTAGCTAATAACCACAAGTAGCAGAATATGATGATATGTTTCTATTCTGTCCTGCATAATTATAGGACCAAACGATGAATGATTTCTCCTGTCGGCTCCCAGACTGGAACGGGCTGGAGCTGGCCTAAGGCGGTTCCTCTCCAAACTAGAGGGACCAAACGCTTCCTCCCGGAGCCTCTACGCGGGGGCCATGCGGTGCATGGACCCTTACGGGCACCGGTGTAGGCGCGTTCCCTGAGGATGTGACCAGCCCGACCACTACCTTACCGGTACCGGGATACCTCATGATCTCCGCTGAGACGGCGAGCCTCCTTGCCGGATTGCCACCATGGGATCTGGAGGCCAAAGCCCTAGCCCATATGTCAGAGGGGCGATAGGAGGCAAAACGCTGGGGCTTAACTCCGCTGCCGCGAGAAATCGCGGTACGATGGACAGAGCTCCGGCGGGATCTCATGGCGACATGGAGAATGCGATCTCAACCCAGTGCTGGGCACTAAGTCGCTAAGTCCACTCTTTTAGGAGTGGCTGTAGAGGCGCCGCGGCGCCCTCACCTTTCGCCTGACGCAGGTTTTCAATGGACACGGCCGTTTCGGGAGGTTCCTGTTCCGGATAAGGAAACGGCGCCCGGATTGGGTGGAGCACTACCGCGTTATCGTGTATCTCTGCTGGTATTTTGGCGTGGCTAGCTGGCATATGGTAAATAATTTAATTGTTGTTGTATTTTCTTGTGTTCATTACTATACATTGTATTGTATAAAGTTATGTCTTTTTTTTTTAATGAACAGACAGCTGTGCTGCTGGGAAGTTTGTTCCGACACTTCTTCTTCTCAGCGAAAGCACTAGGAAGTGTCGATGGGTGGGCGTTTGGGGGGACTGTCTTATGTAATATTGACGTTCAAATAGTGCTGAATGTCATTGATTGATGATTTGATTTTGAAGATGCAGCTAACGGCTTGGCGATGTCCCGTAAAATTCCATGTGCATTCAGACCACAAGGCCCTAGTGTTTCAACCCCAAAAGACTCAAACATTTAGTTCGCAAAAAGGTTGTTATATTTATGCTGTTTTAGGTTTTCTACTCCTGCAGCAGCCGCTCCAGCATACATCACTGTGCTTGGATGATTGGACACCAAAGGCCTACTCAACTTCCAAGCAAAAAGTAGGGCAACCCTTATATGAATAAATTACTGTTATCAACTAAACAAATCATTAAGCAGTAAGATGACTGGAGGTGAACATTTCAGATGATTATACGGGCGTGCTCTATTTACGAGTTTTAGGTATTGTTTAGATCTTCATAAATATTGGACAACCTTTATTAAGCATGCATTAGATTTTTAAATGTCGATGGATTTGCTAAAAAAATGTATTTTATATACTGAACTATATTTTGGATCATATGGATACTTCCGAGACAACTTAAAAGTCGTCTTTACTGCTTTTCATTAAGGGTTATCATTTAATTTTCAATCGTTACTAACCCATCGATCTTGATATTATAAGTTTTTCAAAAATATTAACCGTTAATTTGAATTCCCATAACTTTGTATGGAATGAATTACTGAGGAAAGACATTGATGGTCAGATATAATATGAGACAGTGTTCTTAACATAAGTCACAAGGTTCGTCGGGACTGTATTTTGATACACAACTGAATTCGTTTTTACACCTTATCATTCTGTTTGTTGTAGCTCTCTTCTACGATTAATTTTTTTTTCATCCGATAAAAGAAATTCCCGATATTTTTGACCGACTTCAAAATGAGGAGGTTACAGAAGTCGACGGTTTAAACAATATGCAAAGAAAACTCTGTACCATCCGTAAATGTATTGTTAGGTATCAATAACTGATTGTACTAATGGATACAAAACCGGGCTAAACTTAAAAAAAAATCCCCCTAAAAAAATAAATATTATTTCACAAAAAGAGGTAACTCAATACATGTGCGGTAAGCGACCCTTCCGCGGGCGGCGGGCGGCAGGGCACGCGGCAAGTGGTCGCATCGCTATACGCTCATAATAATACTGGTATTGTCACTTTTTTTAAAAATTACCAAATTTCGGGGAAGTTGGAATTAATTCGTGAGAAAAAAAAATTATTTCAAAATTCATCAGTATTGTTTCTATGATTATTACGTAAAATTTTATAATATATTTGGTCAAGTGTTTACCTAACCTTTATTATCCTTATGGGTGGGACAGGGTTTTCTTTACATATTCGTCGTTTATGAACCAATTTGCATAATTATTTTTTTGTTGGAAAGAAGATATTTCCAAGGTGGTCCCATGAAACGGACATCAAGATTTGATGCTGGAAGGCCAGATAAATTAAGAGGAACTTTCAAAAATTGTAGGGGTGACTAGTGCATTTTTAAGCTTTTTAATTAGGTATTTAAAGTACTACCTACAATTTAATAAATGTCTGGAGTAGATCTGATGATGGAGCCGGGAGGCAGGCAAGGGAGCTGCTTTTCATTAAGGGTTATCATTTAATTTTCAATCGTTACTAACCCATCGATCTTGATATTATAAGTTTTTCAAAAATATTAACCGTTAATTTGAATTCCCATAACTTTGTATGGAATGAATTACTGAGGAAAGACATTGATGGTCAGATATAATATGAGACAGTGTTCTTAACATAAGTCACAAGGTTCGTCGGGACTGTATTTTGATACACAACTGAATTCGTTTTTACACCTTATCATTCTGTTTGTTGTAGCTCTCTTCTACGATTAATTTTTTTTTCATCCGATAAAAGAAATTCCCGATATTTTTGACCGACTTCAAAATGAGGAGGTTACAGAAGTCGACGGTTTAAACAATATGCAAAGAAAACTCTGTACCATCCGTAAATGTATTGTTAGGTATCAATAACTGATTGTACTAATGGATACAAAACCGGGCTAAACTTAAAAAAAAATCCCCCTAAAAAAATAAATATTATTTCACAAAAAGAGGTAACTCAATACATGTGCGGTAAGCGACCCTTCCGCGGGCGGCGGGCGGCAGGGCACGCGGCAAGTGGTCGCATCGCTATACGCTCATAATAATACTGGTATTGTCACTTTTTTTAAAAATTACCAAATTTCGGGGAAGTTGGAATTAATTCGTGAGAAAAAAAAATTATTTCAAAATTCATCAGTATTGTTTCTATGATTATTACGTAAAATTTTATAATATATTTGGTCAAGTGTTTACCTAACCTTTATTATCCTTATGGGTGGGACAGGGTTTTCTTTACATATTCGTCGTTTATGAACCAATTTGCATAATTATTTTTTTGTTGGAAAGAAGATATTTCCAAGGTGGTCCCATGAAACGGACATCAAGATTTGATGCTGGAAGGCCAGATAAATTAAGAGGAACTTTCAAAAATTGTAGGGGTGACTAGTGCATTTTTAAGCTTTTTAATTAGGTATTTAAAGTACTACAATTTAATAAATGTCTGGAGTAGATCTGATGATGGAGCCGGGAGGCAGGCAAGGGAACTCCTACACGATTCACAGCAGCTACCTTGTGTTTGTGCTTGATTAATTTGAATTGATAAGAACTTTACACCTAGATGAGCTGTGACTGTCATTAGGGCGCTGATGATGAAGACAAATGTCAGTTCAGGGAACTTTTCGACGATTTACAGTTACCTTGCGTTTGGGCTCAATTTATTTATATTTAATTATCCCTGTGGATTATAATGAAGGTCTGCAGTAGATCTGACAATAAAGACCATAGACAGTCGAGTGAATTCCTCAACAATTTACAGCATTGAACTTTAACGTAGGACAACCACTACCCACTCGTCATGCTGATACAACAACAAAAAAAAAATCAAGAGATTGAATTTAGGTTGCGTAATCGTGTCATCTCTAGCAGAACATTCAGTTAGGTCCCAGAGGAATTTTATAAAAATCGGTTCAGTACCTAGTTTGATATTTAAACCAAAAATACGGATAAAAATTAAGTAAACAACTAAGTAACTTAGGACAACAATATTTGCGTCGTTTGCTTGCTAGCCCATTCCCATCTATGTTGGCGGCTGAGTCTGACCGGATGCAGCTGAAATGTATTTTTCATTTCTCTTAATCGGTAAAGTAGTGTTTTCTTGATCTGATTATTGGGTAGAAGAAAGTGCTATTTCCCTCCCTAGAGCGGGAAAAACTCATACAAATTATTTCCCACCTAAGGGTCGGAATGAACTTTAAAAAAATGTGTAAAAAAGAAACTAGGTACATAATAAAAAAATACAGCGGCAATGTGAGTTTCTAAACAGCCAGTGTGAATTTAGCGCAAACTTCATTGCGCGAAATAGGTCGTAACCATAGAATTAAGAATTAAGAACGATAGATAGTACCTAAGTACTTATTAATTCTATGGTCGCAACAATAACGTGGTGAGTTCCATATTTGAAATTAAAAAATCGACATAAATTAGCGGGATACTAATCTGTTATGTAGGTATCTGTGACGGAATTAAAAAAATTGTTACTTTAATACCTAATCTTTTATGCAAAGATTTTAATTTAAAAATGAGTTCAAGCAATTCTGAAATATTGACACCAGATTCAATTAAGACGAGGCAAATTGTGTTATTAACAATCTTTTATAAGAAATCTCGAAAGAAAGATATACAAACACATACAATGATTTTATGAAGTGACGGGCAGAGAAGAATATAAAATCATTTTCCGAAAGTGTATTTCTTACATAAGTATTTTAAAGGACTGTCTAGCAAACTACAACCTTCTACGCTATGGAGCCGATATTCAATTCTCAAGAGTACACTTAACGTAAAACACAATGTAAATTTGGAAAAAAATCCATAATTTAACATCCTTTTTGAAAAGACAGTCTCAGGGGTTCAAGAGTAGAAAATCTAAGGTTTTTACCTCTCATGAAGTGAAAACATTTTTAAATGATGCTCCTGACGAGATATATTTGGCAGTGAAGGTAAGTTTACCTAAGTATTTATGGATTTATTCTAAATAAGAACGTATTTATTACACAAATACTAAAAAAATATATGTTTTCACAGGTGGTATTGATACTCGGTATAAGCGGCGCTTGCAGAAGCAGTGAACTCACAATTTGACAATTAAGGACATTGAAAGTCAAGGCCAATTATTACTAGTAAAACTGACTAAAACAAAAACAAATATTGAGCGCTTGTTTGTAGTACAAGAAGAGTTTACACAAATAGTAAAGAAACTCTAAGACAGGTGCACGACGCAGTATCCGGAGGACATCTAGGAGTAAAATAAAACCATGGACAAGGTGAGAACAAGATTCTATTGGATGCATTGCCACGAAGACATAGAGGACTGGTGTAGAAAATCTGTAGCCTGCTCCTCAGTAAAGGGACCGCAAACGAGGGCCAAAGGTCGGCTGAAAGTGTATAATGTTAGTGCGCCATGGGATAGAGTTGCAGTCGATATAGCTGGGCCATTCCCTATTACTAAAGAAGGGAATAGACGTATGTCATCGTCATGCAAGACTATTTCAGCAAATGGCCAGAAGCTTTTGCAGTACCCAACCAAGAAGCTCATACCGTCGCCAAAAAGCTAGTTCACGAAGTGTTCCGTCGATTTGGCATTCCCTTGGAGTTACACTCTGACCAGGCTAGAAATTTCGAGTCTTCACTATTTCAAGAGGTTTGTCAACTACTCGGGATACATAAGACTAGTACAACACCATATCATCCGCAGTCAGATGGAATGGTAGAAAGATTCAATCAGACTTTGGAGGATCATCTGGCCAAAGTAGTGGAAGAACATCAAAGGGATTGGGACCAATACATTCCACTCTTCTTAATGTCATACCGCACAGCAATACACGATAGAACAAATTGCACACCGGCGAAAATCAACTTCGGCCGAAAAATTAGGCTACCAATTTATTTATTTTTATTTATTTATTTATTTTTTTTTTTTTTTTTTTTTTTTTTTTTTTTTTTTTTTTTTTTTTCCTCACACTGGAACGCCATGCAGCAATTACACCAATGGGGCAAAGACAATTCATGTGCTTCTTTCCATCCATCATGCGTACAGTGGACATCGAAGGATTTACGATGGATGACGCTTACGCAGTATGGTAGTGCTGTAACTGGATTTCTTCTGCTTCTTCTCCAGTAGCTCATCAGAGTCTGTGTTGGATCCCACTAGCCTTGCCAGTTCTATGACTCCGTCTCTGCTATTTTCAATCATCTCGTGATGGCCTTTTGTTCTTTCTCTGTCGCGCCTGCGCGACTTGGACCTGATCCTCCGTCCCCTGCCGTTGGTCATAGTTTTGGTCCTGCGAGCTGTGGAGCATCCTTGAAATATCCTCTGAGCGCAGCTACAGCAAAATATCACCCCTTTGAAAACTTCTGCGTTCAGGAGGTTGGTTTCGCTGCAGACATAGCACTTGTGGCATTTCTTGTGGTAACTGAAGCCCTCTCGTATTGTGATCTTATCATCTTTGTAGATAGGACTTTGACAGTGCTCACATAACTCGCATGCCATAGTTTTTCAATTTTTTGTTACTATATCTACATTTTATAAAGACGAATGTCTACACAGATTTTTTAATTTTGCACCAAAATTTTAGACATGTTTTTTTATTGACAATTGATGATGATAGATGCACTAACCGGAACACTTCCCGATACTCCTACCCTAGCCGTCGACTATGTGGACGAGCTACGGCGTAAACTAAATGGAATACATGAGCTAGTGAGAGAGAAAATCGGTCTGAAAACCAGTGAGAAAATGAAGATCCGATGCGACCGCAAAGCCAACGTGCCCGGATTTGAAGAGGGAACTTTGGTATGGTTACATAATCCCATTAGGAGGACAGTACAGTAAAGTGTCCAAAGTTTCAAGCCAAATGGGAGGGTCCGTACACAATAGTAACCAGAATAAATGATGTCACCTACCGGTAAAGAAAGGACCTAGAAGGAAGCTGAAGATCGTACACGTACCGCCTACCTCGCATTATGGATCAAATCATGCTCGGGACGAGCACGACTAAGAAGGGGGCAATGTTACGGATGCACCTTATGTCAATGGCATAAGGTTCAATATTGCGTGCCATGCAGTACATAACTTTTAAGCACTATATCTCGAGTCCTAGGTATTACAGAGCAACAATATAAAAACGCATTGCTAGACCTAGAATGGCCTATCGAATGGTGTACCATTCGATAGGCCATTCTAGGTCTAGAGATACGGTCTCAACAATTTTGTCAGCAAAGTGTCCACATCGAAATTTCCAGAAACTCGTTTCCGGTGAATTACCGTAGGTACCTAATGAATGTACTCGAAGTTATGCGCTATTATTATTACGTCTAGACGAATCTGGAATGTTCGATCAACTGACCTATATAAAGCGCTGTGATGCCAGCAGGCAGTCTGCATTCGACTAGCGATACGAAAACCAGCAACAGATAAGAAGTCATCTTTGGGAATACTTACTACGACAACTGTAAAGAGAACTTTGAGTACTAGGTGAAGTACCATCTGTCGTGTTATTGTGTGTTTACGACACGGACTTCGTGGACGTAAGGGAAGATTTCGGTGCGACATCAGCTACGTTCTACTTGTCATAGCCTACCACCGTCTGTACCCTCATCGTCAATAAGCTGCGCAACCCTTAACCGACATTTTAATACCCCTAGCCCGTAACAATAATTAAAAGCCAATAACATACGACCTTACGCTGCAAACTGTGAGACACCAAATTGGTAGATGCTCTCTAAATTCCAAAAACATAATAAACGCCATCACGCCCTTCCGTCTCTAAGTCCCGTAGGATTAGGGTTTTTTTTTATAAATTATAAACTAGTGCTTGCCCACAATGCCGCCTGATGGTAAACAGGAATGCAATGACTGACGGTAATGCGCGTTAGTAAGTAAAGCTAGTATATAGTAAGTAAAGTAGGTACTTACAACAACAAAGACTTACAAACTAATATCTTTACTTTTCAATTAAATTAAATATGCGAAGGACGTCAAATGGAGGACACAAGCGTGAGTACCTACCTACGCATTGAATTAAAAATATCTGATGCAGCAATAACACACATTGTGGGAGAGAACTTTATCATTATCAATAAAATTAAATGACACGGTAGAGGGATCCAACGGCAGCCCCGACTCAGCTCGTCACATCATCACGCGATATTGATGTACCTACCGTGAGAAAAAAGCTACTAGACCTATCGAGATATTAACGATTATGCGTTTATCACACGCGATGAGTGACGTAACTGTGACCCACCGTGTGCAAACTGCAGTCTCAAAAGGGTAACTCGCAACGATAAAAAAATCATAAATAAACTGGCCCGTAAGTAGGTGATTCATACCTATTTCAATCCTATATTGTCTTGTTATACAATGTCCGTTCAATAAATAAGTTAGCTATAGTAGGTAGGTAATTAACTCATGAAAAATATCAATCTTCTGAAATTAATTTAAATTAAAAAAGGAAAGAAGACAAATGTTAGCTCAGTTTTGTCTAATTTGTCAATGCCTGACATAAATAATAAATTGATGTACTGTTGGCACATTGTTAGTCGACTTGTTTACTACTACTACTTACGGTCTAGGTTTCCTACCTACATACCTATTAATTGTTCCATGCCATACTTACGGTCTAGGTTTTCTACCTACATATTTCATGGACTTGTCCGGCGTGTAATAACTAAGGTAGGTATGTAATTTCGATTTCTATAAATACGATCGAGACAGAGCGCCGTTTGTACCTAGTAGGTACAACCATTGGAGATTCGTTTAATGTGTTTTTATTTACCTACAATATGTAACACGATCACCTATTTAGGTGTAGTTTAAAAATAAATTATTTCGAAAAGCAGGAAAAATCGCTTTTTCAACGAGATCTAGCCGTATTTTCGGACAAGATTTCCTAAGGCCACACACAACAAAACACAACAATAGACATAAATAGAATAATAAATTAAATATGCTACCTATATGTATATTAATTATGTCGAAACACACGTAAGCACGGTACATTTAATATCCAGAAGATAGAACTTCCACTCGCAAAATGACATTTCGATGAAGCGCAATTTTATTACAGTATTTAATAGTGTGTATGTATTATGTGCATAATGAGTGGTTTCCCACTGGTGGTGTATCGATCATTAAAAGGTGCACAAACATATTGCAGGGGTCGCCCTCCCTGGCACCACTATAACCTAACCCGCCGCATCACTCCGGTATGCGTGCATGCTCCATTGAATACCGTACATCTGTATGACTTTATTTGTACATCAATTTGTAATGTTAATGATTATATCTAGCAATACAAAAATATATTTATATAAAAACTTCTTTTCCCCACAGTCTCAGCGATTGTACATATAGTCAAATTACATTCTATGTTGTTTTACAGGTTCGCAGTTTACGTTGAAGTAAGGTACCTGCATACCTAAGTAATCTTACCTTTAATGATAACTTTCTTCTGTTCCTCCTTGTTGTGTGTGTTGGCAACTCCTGACAAAGTAGTTTCTGATGAACAGCGGTCCACTCGTACCTGAGTAGGTATATAGAAAACTTATGTTATCCCAAAGTGTTATCAGTCACTTCAACCCTGGGGGAACTATAGGTAGATATTAGTTATGGAACTTGGACTAAAGTTTCACCTGCAGTCATCGCTAAGAAAGCAGTAATGCGCAAGTATCTACAACATGCGGCCTTTGATAAAATACCTAAAAGTTTGAAAGAATTAAAAAAAGCTTTTTGACGATCGAAGGATAATAGAGTCACGAAATTCTTGTATCGGTTAGATATGTTTTCCCCTTTTCTTTTCCTCTACCCTATTTGCAATTCATAGAACAATATAGGCTATCTATCCTACCTGGATGTAGTTAGCTTATCACAATAAGTGATAAGATAATATTTTTAGAGGATCACAGGCTACTAGCACACTACCTACTCAATGAAGAAACAATAGAAAGCCATTACAGCAATACTGACCAGTTCACCCAGAAAGGCAATATATCCAATGGCTAGCTTCAACGTGTCTACTTTAGACAACCTCTTCTCGTAAGGCAGAGTGGGAATATGAGCTCGTAGTCCTTCGAAGGCCTCGTTGATGGATTGCATTCGACGACGTTCGCGTAGGTTAGCGGCCTGCCGCTGTTGGATCTGCTGCTGAGGACACCGCAGTGAAGATCTGCGTCTGTGGTGACGCCGAAAATCCGACCTAGAAACAAATGAGGGAATCACTATGGTACAAAGAACTATATTGAAATAGTAACCGGTCGCAAAATAAATAATAAATAAATCTAATTAGGTATAATCAAGCAAAATATGTGCTTTAATTTTACAATGAAAAATATATCGTTAGTTGTTCCCAAAATATTCCTATTTAAGTACTTAAGTCAGTAAATATTTTTCACTGTACTTAAGATTTTTATTTGTTAGTTGAAATAATAATAGGTATTTTAATGATAACAGCCTTGCGAAGGTATCGGTCTTGCAAACCACTTCCTATTTCCCTTGAAAACCTGTAATAAAGAGTATTCTATTCTAACTTAACTGGCATGGCTTTACTAAAGGCTGCGTCATAATAAGTATAGGTAATAATATAATAACACTTGGTATATGTCATGCACCTACATATGTCGTTGATCATCGCTGTGTATCCGCCAAGAGTGCACTTAGTATCAAGTTAATTTTGGAAAAAAATAATTTCTTAATTACTTCTTGTCCAATATAGGTATAGTTAATTATTCTAGAGAAGGTATGCATCACATACTTTTTCGCGGTATGAGAAAGTAAATTAAACATAATATATAGAAAAAATAATCATTGCTGGTTAAAATCACTGAAGTCGCAGGAGCTAACACATTTTGTTCTACGAAGAAGTAGAAACAAGTTACTTGCACTGCAAATAGGTATATCACAATATTTCACAAAATAATACAAATTGCTGAGCAATAATTAGGAAAGTAATTACACGTTCTCGAACGTTCTTAAGTTTTGCTAAATATCTTTACCTTCTTCGTGGAATGGACAAATTTTCTTGATCACTGGCGTACAGGCTGCCATCGGACATCGACAAGTCGTCATCGTATGTGTAGTTGTCAGAACTGTTGGCTGAAATTGGTGAACCTCCCACCGGCAAGGACACTACACTCGTAGAATTATCTAAAGACGAGCACCTGAGTCCATTAGGAACCTCCATGATAGAAAAACGACAAAAGAAAATTTTTGAAGTGATAACTAATTAGAACGACAATAAATTCCAAGGGACGTCAAGGAGCCGTGAAAGCCGGGGACTACTGTCACCGTTAACAGTTGACGAGATTGTGACGATGCTCGCTGAGAGGGTCAGAGGGATGGTTCGGCGCCTAGAGACTCCGCCCTAATAAAGCTCTCCGCCCACGTGCCCACCGACCAAAATAATGAGGCCCACCGTAGCGCGAAAATGAATTCGCGTTTTCTAACTGCGCGTACAATAATAAGGGGTAACTAGGATCCCATTAAACTGGTTTATAAAACTGTTCTAGAACAATCAATGTTTGTGTAATAAAATCCTAAGTTGCAAAAGGCATAAATAATTAAATAAATAATTAATCTGTCCACAATGTCCGAGCCGTTCGTTAACAAGTCCTACATACCTACCTGTAATTCTCGGCATGAAGTTGTCTTATTAGTGTGTCTACATTAAATTACCGTGTTTGTAAATGAGTTGCACTTGCGAACCCTCTTGCATTTGCTAGAAGCCCTTATTAATTGTCATAAGTTTGTTGATTACTTATAATTAATGGAGAATATAATTCAGGTAGTAAATAATAAAAAATCAATCTAACTAGCCTTTTCCCAACCATGTTGGGATCAGCTTTCAGTATAACCGGATACAGCTCAATACTACCCACTTATTGGGTAATACGATAGCCTTTGGTAAGACTGGTGGTGATGGGCGTACCCAGCTTCTGGCCTAGGGCAGTCAGGCCTAAGGGAGGGAAGTCAGGCCTAGGTACGCCCATGCTAGTGGTCAGGCTTTCGGACTTCTGACCAACCGTAACGGGTGTCAAAGATCTACATGATAACCGGGACACCTGCATTCACGAACGAATCGCGGCAAGTATTGCTTTACCTGATCTATCGATCTGTACCTACAGCTAATTTTACTTAGCAAAAAGCCACTTAAAAGTAATAACAATAAATGTTAACTTAAAAAAGCTAAAGATTTAAATGTTAACGTGCATGTTTTTACTTTTTAAAATTGACCTCTGTGGTAGGCCATTACATCGGCTGCCGGCAGAAGTTAATTACCACCCACCAGATAAAGTCTTGCCGCCAAGCGATTTGTCGGGTTCCGACATGATGTCTGGTGAAACTGTACGAAGGACGGGTCTGAGCAGTTGTGTTGCGATGTGTGCCGTGTACGATGCGCCAAATGTTGTTGTGTCGGGTGTTTAGCGGTGGAGGGTCTCCAGATCAATGTCCCACCGGCACAGCACCGTTGGTCGTGTTGTTAAGTTTAAGATTGCATCACCTCGCTCAACTGCCGTCTTCCTTCCTGTTCACTCAGTATTTTTGAGTGAAAAGGCTCTTAATAAACTAGCGCGCTTTACCATTAACGATAGCATCACTGCATACGTTCAGGCGGGATTGCGGTCAATCACTAGTTTACAAATATATATAGACAAAAAACTAGTTACCTACTTATACTTAGTCCGGCCCAGAGTGGGCAAATCAAATTTTTTGGGTGAGTAATCTTTGTGCCCTATAGTCGGACACGGTTTTTTTGACAATTAGGTACACCGTACATTTTGGCAGTGTCTACTGCGTGGTTTAGTTAAAAGTTAGAGATAAGCCCTCATTTATACTTTGTTTAATAATCATTGGAGTTCATACATGTTCTGCGAGTTTTAAAGTGGGGGGGGGGAGAGCTGCCTCCCCTTGGGTACCCCCATGAACGATGTGATCTTGAAGAAACCGAGAGACGTCTAGACATATTATTTATGCTCACCTATAGCGATAAAAATTATGGATAACACGAAAAAAAATGGTTGCCTGTAAAGTCGGTTTTACGGGCGAAGATTTTACGTGACAACGTCTTTTTCTCGGTAGAATATTTATTGATATGAATATAATTAAATTGCACAATAGGAACAAGGAATTGAATGAAAATAAGAATTGCACAAATTTTAACTATAGAAATATATTTTTTAGTTCGGTGACTCATCGTAACGTTACCGAGCGTTACACTTTTTCATAAGTGACTCCCAGCCGCAACCTAATTTAAGACGTTGTCACGTCAAAAAAAACAACAATTCAGAAATTAAAATACGCCGTGGCAGCTAAGAGATGTCCAGTCCTCTCTGACGGCGTCCGTTCACGAACATGACGTATAGATCAGCATCATTCAGCTCAACCATATTGAAAGGAACATAATGACCCAACACACTCGCTACCACCAGCGAGACATTTGAGTGAGCATGACATACTCTCAACTCAACAGCCAAAGCACAATCAAGTCAATAAAAAGACTAACCCAACAAATAAATGTTCTACAGCAAGTCCATTATACTCACACGTTTGCTATGCAATTATACAATACTAAAAAATTGAAAGAAGAAAAAGAATCTACACAATGCAAAGATAGTTTTATCCAGTGTTCAGCAGCTCCAACAGTGTTCTCGAATACTAAGTTTAGCTCCTGTGTAACTGCACCAGTGCCGAACACCCTTGTCAGCGATGCAATTCCGTAACGTACAATATGCTTGGCTATTAGTGTGTAATGCTGGCTTTGAGTAAAAAACATAAACAATTACAAATTAAAACAACATGAGGAAAAATCAAAGAACAATCAGTGCAGGTATAGAAATCGGACGCAGCTTAAGCCCAAGCCTTTTCGTCCTCAATATAATTCTTAACATTATAAAATGCTTTCTGACACAACTTACGTTTAATGAAGGATTTGAATTTCTCCTAATTACTAAACAAAGTATAATTGAGAACTTATCTCTAACTTTTAAATAAACCACGCAGTAGACACTGACAAAATGTACGGTGTCATTGACAAAAATACCGTGTGCGACTATAGCGCACAAATATTACTCGCTCAAAAAATTTGACTTGCCCCCCTTAGACCGGACTTGCCCCCCTAGACCGGTCTTGCCCAACTATGCCGGATTTGCCCATCCCCTAGTCTTTACTTGAAAGGTCAGAAGCTTGGTACGCCCATGTATGGAATAACAAATTACTGCGATCCCCAACCCGCCTGCACAGCGTGGGGATCAAGGAAAACCCTTCCAAAGCAATGCCACGGGGGAAGCTTATGTCTAACAGTGGATATAAGCTGAAGAAGAATAAAAAGTATAGTATATGGTCTAATCTAAAAATAGTCTTTTTTATGACCCTTACAACGTTACAACTACATACTTACTAGAATATTCATAAATATTTACATTTACCGTGTTTAAATTATAATTAAAACAAAAACCCGAAAAAAATGAGGGAATAAATGCGCATTTACTGGGTTTAAATCCTGTAAACCGCCTCTTATCTTACGACCCCTACGGGATGATATGGGTTGGTACTATTCTGCACTCTGGTGGCTGAATATCGCAATATTATCCACTTTCCAGTACCTACCTATTAAACAAAAGTGCCTGTAACTGTTTTAGAAATAAATGCTTTGAATTGGATTTTGAACAGTATTCACCAGTATCTGAAAAATCGGGCGCTAAAAGTTACTAAGAAAATAACTTTCCTATGGAGTCTTCTTCCCGTCAGGCCATAGATCTGTAGTAATAAACTTTCTAAAATTTTACGGACGACAGCAGGTCAAGGTACCCGAAACTGTCAAATATTCCGAATCAACCTTGAGCTTTAATTCTTTAGATATAAAGCTGAAAGTCTAAGAAAGAAAACTGACAGATTGTAGTAGCCTGATGTGCTGTCGTACAGACACCAGTATATAAAATTACTACAATCTGATATGTTTGAATAGATTTTAAATTTTATTTCAACAATAAAAAATACATAAAACAAAAAAAAGCCTATTGAGAAAATTTTACATTGGCGTCTGTCTACGTCACACAAGGAACTTATATCTAAATTGGAATGTGCACTATTGATTAAAACCGTTAAAAATTGATTAAGTCCGAGGGAGATAGCTTCACAGTAGCCCTCTGTCCTTGTTGTGTAGAGTGACTATTATAATGGAATTTATAAGGAATGTACGCAAAATATATTTTTTTACATATATTACCTGAGTATTTTTATGAATATTTAGGTATGAATGCGAACTTTTTAATTTTATTATTCTAAAAATGGATGAATAAATTGATGATGAACGGACGACAGCAGGTCAATCTACCCGAAACTGTCAAATATTCCTAATCAATTATGAACCTTAAAAATTAAACCTTAACAAAAAAACTTTATTCTAAGTTGAAAATCTAATAAAGAAATATGACAGATTGTAGTAGCTTGATAAGTATATCAAGCTACTACAATCAAAACATACTACAACAAAAAAGAGGAAATGCTTTTTTATCATAGTAAAGCAGTAGCTTTACTATGATAAAAAGGCACTTCCTCTCTCTTTGAAATGAAATGAAATCGTTTATTAAGCAAACAAGATCACCGATCACTTTTACACGTCATGTATTTTTCTTTAAATATGTCATTTTATTTTATTTGCTCTTGCATGATGTTTATTAATTAGATGTATATATTTAGTTAAACTAGTATGATATATTTATTGTATACTCTATGTAAATAGTACACTGTAGACTACCTACACTATTTCTCTCTCCTTCCCCTTAGTATTACACCAAAAGGTTGTCTCTAAATGATCGCTCTTAGCGATAAGACCGCCCATTGAGACATCCTTTGTAGTATCTATATATTTATATTCTGTAATCTATATGGTGTGCATAATAAAGAGTATTCTATTCTATATCTACAAAAAATCAGAATTGAATATCATTAAAACCACTTACTTATTATGTAGGTACACAATGATTAAGTGGACATTTAGCATTTATTCCGAAATTTATAGTCACCCTACATAAAAACAAAATAACTTGTATATGATTACAGCAAAAACTTACTTAAAGAAGGATATTCCGCATCCAGGGTATGACTCACTCAGCCAATAATGACACGCCTTCTCACCATCTTTTTCTAATCGAAATGGTTGATTTCAAACAAAATTACTAAAAATAAATAAGGGTAATACTTAGAAAGAGACAGAGGGCAACTGGAACGCTCTCTCCCTCGAACCGTTTTCTCTTCAAATAAGGTTTTATTTCAGATCGACCTTATTGCTCTTGGGATAGAGTCTTCTTTTAAATAAGAGAATTATGCAAGTTCACATTCCAGTTTAACTATAATAAATAATTTCCTTGATGTCACATCGTTACGTTAGCATATCTTTACACTGTCCCCCTTATTCATAAACGCTGCTAAAGTTAACTAGTGATTAGCGATTTTTTAAACATATATTTTAGACGTTTACACGTCACTTAACTTTAATTATCGTTTATTAATAAACCCTTTAAACACTGTGGTGTTTATTCATAAAGGATGATTAAAGTTATGTTAAAAGGTCAAAAATGTATGGTTAAAGAATCGCTAATCACTAGTTAACTTTAAGCAGCGTTTATGAAAATAAGGGGGTATATCGTTAGGCTCAAAGCTTTTATATTCTGTGGCGCCCAATCAACGTAGTGTGGTGCGGTTTGTACTTTGTTATTGTATTCAATATTGTTTGTACTCTTTGGTTATTGTTGTTCTCTCACCATTATTGATTATTATCAGAGTCATTCGTAGTAAATAAATTAATAAGAACTTTCAAATTCTAGCTTTAAGAGTTAAAACTACCATGCTTGGGTATTCTAATGCTGGTATTCCCGATAAATCATGGCAACCGCCAGTAGCTGTGATAGAAACAACGTAAGTAATGAGATATTTAATCATAATATGTAGTTTCATTCTAGATTTATAGGTATTCATATTTTCAAACTGTGCCTTTAATTGCGTACACAACAAGATGGAAATGGGAAACAAACTTTGCATTGTATGTACGTACCGAAATAAGCATCAAATAACCTCACCTATTCGAGCAGCGTAATTCTTTCTTTATCAAGCATCATATTAATCTATAGCGTTCCCACTGCTGGGACACAATCATCCTCTATGAGGGAGTGGCTCATAATCTACCACGCAGACTAGTACGGCACCCTAACACGACATTACTATCAGTTGTAATCATTTTGAAGCTGATTGCTATTCCATTGCTCCCTATGCTGGAAAATGTGTCTGCTCAACAACGTAAATAACGCAGTGAATGTTGTCGAATTGTCTAAATGAAACCCATTGCTACAGATAATAGGTATGTTACAATTGCAATTGTAACATACCTATTTATGCCTATATACCTATTTATTATACCATGGCAATTTGTGGTCAGATTGAGATCAGTATGTTTTTTTATTTCTGTGTATGGGAGATCATCAAATGAGGGGTGCCAAACCATAATGTTTCAAGTGCCACATAGGGAAATTTTCATTGATGTCTTTCTTTTTCTCGTCAGATAAAGAAACAGGTGGCTCACACATTTCCCTTGCTCAATGATCACAAAATCATGATCGTAGGCTAGAAATCTGTGACAGGAAATTTATGAGTAATTTCCTTAAAATAACCTTCTGCAATTAAAACCGAAAAACATAGCAGGTACAGATTGGTCCTTGTTTTATCCATCACAGTTATCTGACAACAAAATAAATTTTGAAAAACTTGTAAAGACAGGAAGCCGCCTTGTTGGAACCCCTTTGCCCAACAGTTTCATTCCTGAGAAACATGATGCCCTTTCCTTCATCTTCCAAATGAATTCCCATATTGACCAATGCCATCTGACGACTGTAGTACATGTGTATGTGGGTTAATGTTAGGAGGTATATCTGTTGTTGGAGGTCAAACTGTACCAACCACTGATTACCCCATCTCACCTAGAGACTGCTTCATCATTATTCATCAGCTTAGCTTTCTAGCTACCTCAGCTTGCTTTTGATGAAAGTCCAACTTTTGCTTGGCAAGTTCTTTTACTTCTTCAGCTGGAGCATTATCTATTAAAATTTTTAAAAAGTGACACGTCTCTGCGAGTAGACACTCACAGAGATGTGAATGAAAGATTGGACTGAGTCAAAAATATTTCATTAAACTATTGCCTATAAATATAGTGGCTTGGTAGATCTTTTCTAAAAACCCTTTGTATAGTTAGACCACACCAAGTTCTGTTGGGAGATACTTTGTATTAGGAGCATCATTTCGACTATACCTAATGGCTTTCTTCAGCAGGTATTGATATTGATAACTTTTCTTTCTGTGAAGGCTCACAGCTTTGCCTTTCTACGAAAAGCATCTGCACACTAAAGTATAAAAGTATAATGACTAAAACAGCATTCAAATGTACATTTTGAATGCACTGACGTTTGCAGCTTTTTTTTTTTTTTTTTTTCCTTCTTTGGCAACTGAGCCGGTTACGACTATTCTGCCAGTGTCACGTGGTGACGGCAGCAAGTAAAGGCAGGCCGTCGAACTCTTCACTTCGTGGTAGGTGTTAGTATAGCTGCATGGACAAACACATGGGTTAGTAAGACAAAAAATCTAATTTACAGGGACACATGAGACAACAATTAAACTAGTTTATACTATATACAGACTATTTACACACAAACTACGCACCAATTAAAGTTTTAATTCATTCTCGTTTAGGAATTTGGCCAAAAGATTTATTAATTTAGGGGAAAAGTGGGAAAGTAGGGTGTGAAAATTAGTTGGAAGAGGGATGTTGATTTTGGGAATTTTTGTATAGAGGTCAAAAGATTTATTATTACGGGAGCAAGAAAAGAAAATATGGTCTAAAGTACCATCCTCAAGACCGCACTCGCACCGGGAATTATCCCGGACGTGGATCTTTTTCAGGAACACTGGGCTACAACAATGTCCGAGTCGAAGTCTGCACAGTGAGGAAACAGTTCTCTTCGACAATTTAGGGCATTTTGAAAACCAAGGCCTACGCTGAACCTCAGGCTGTATGGCAGCGTAGTAGATGCCCTTGGTTTTAGAAGTCGCCTTCCATGTTTCAGTCCACGAGTTAAATAACTTGGGTCTGGCACCATTCCGCAAATCATAGTTATGCGCTACGTAGTGCTTTTGATCAACCGGATTCGATGTGGCATACTTTGCTAACGAATCAGCGCACTCATTGCCAGCAATACCCGAATGACCGGGGATCCAGGTTATCTCAACATCCAAGTCGTTTTGGTAGCAATCAAATAACAAGTTCTTAATATCCATAATGATTTTACTATTAATTTTGCTATGAAATTGATTTTGTTTAAGGGCCTGAAGACTACTAAGGGAATCTGAAAAAATTACTGACCTTGTTATTTGATGGGATTTAATATAGTGTAAGGCTTCTAGAATACCAACACACTCTCCTGTAAAAACTGATGCTTCTGGTGGACATTGGAAAAGTAAGGCTATTTTAGAGTTTTGAAAATAAACTGCCACACCAGTACATTCAGTTTCAGAAAATTTTGAAGCATCAGTGAAAAAGAAATTCCATCCTTCCCAATAACGCTTGACAGCTGACTCGAAGTCCTCTCCAGCGTTTTGGGAATTCCTAGGTATACCTAAACCTAAAACGACTTTTGGTACATAATAAATCGACTCGTATGCAGCGGAGAAGACCGGAAGAGATGGGTATTGGCAGATAGTCACGGAGAGCCGTTTCAGCTCTCTATACCTATCTATCAATAGGGGAACTGTTTTATGGTTCCAATAGGAAGAATTATTAAAGGAGAGGTCAATTTGTTCTAAAATTGGGAGCAAGGGATGGGATGAGAGGAAAAATACTTTAGTGAGGAATCGATCTGCCAAGTATTGTCTCCTAAGATGTAAGGGAGGGTCAGCACATTCCACTTGAAGTGCGTTTATGGGAGATGATTTCATAGCCCCAATTACAATTCTTAGGCATTTGGACTGGATGCTATCTAATTGCTTTAGCGCTTCTTTATTGCAGGGCTCAAGTAGGTAGCTGCAGTAATCCATAGCGCTTCTGATCAGAGCATTATAGACCAGTTTAAGGGTGTAGGGGTGAGCTCCCCACCACACCCCAGCCAAAGCCTTAAGAACCGACACGGAACGTTCACATTTTTTCACTGTGTTACTGATGTGATGAACCCCAGACAATTTTGAGTCCAAGGTTACTCCCAGGAACCTAGCCTTATCTGCGACTGGAATGCTTTGACCATTCACATTTAGTTCTATGGGAGGAACAGAATGCTTGCGTGTAAAAATGACAGCTTTACTCTTTGGCGCACTTAAGGACAAACCATTGTCAAGTAGCCATTGGTTTAATGAGGCCAGAGAGACATTCATTGACATAGCGGCATCCTGAATGGAACTGCCACACACCATTAGTGCAATATCGTCAGCATACTGAAGGATCTTACAGTCGAAATTAAGGGAAGAGGGCAAGTTAGCTGTGTAGATGTTGTATAATGGGGGACTAAGAACTGATCCTTGAGGTAGACCTCTCCAGACCGATCTTTGTTCAGAGTCACCCCCTGGTATTCTAAGTTGAATGGTGCGACTGGTAAAAATGCTACCAATGATGCGACAAATCCTAGCCGGGATTCTCAGCTCGTGCAACTTTTGCCTGAGATTAGGGAGGAGAACGGAATCATAGGCAGCTGATATATCCAGAAAGACAGCAACCACAGACTCATTTCTGCTAAGGGCCAGCCGGACCTCTGACGTGAGGATACCCACACTATCAGCTGTGCCCAGACCTTTCCTAAAGCCAAATTGAGTCGTTGGAAGCAGTCCTCTGTTTTCCACCAACCACACTAATCGGTTTTTGACTAAGTGTTCTAATAGTTTGATAAGTATGGACGATAGGGCAATGGGTCTGTATGAGCAATGATCATTCGGATCTTTGCCTGATTTTAAAATCGGGATGACAACTTGAACCTTCCACTCTGTGGGAATGAAGCCAGAAGTAAAACAGAAATTAGCCAGGTCCAGGTAGTATTTGTGAGTTTTTGGTCCAGCTTTAGAAATAAAGGAGTACGGGAATCCATCCACTCCCGGAGCGGAGTCCTTGACGTGGGATAGCACGGCTTTCAACTCGTCCAAGCTAAATGGCATGTTCATTGGTTCCTCAATGTTGTCTGCATCATCGATGTCAACATTGGTTTCCTCAAGACTTGGAACATAAGCCGGAGCTATTTTTGAAAAGAACTGGTGTCCCAGTTCTTCCGTGAAGTTGTTGGAAGAGGAGGCAGGTGCTAAACTGCTCCTAAATCGTTTCACCTTTCGCCAAACCACCGAAACCGGGGTGGACGGGGCCAGCGAACTACAATATTTTGACCAACCTTCGCGTTTTTTCCTTTTTAGGAATTTCCTGGACTTGGCCAATATCTGTTTGAAGGCAATGAGGTTATCCAGGTTCATATTGCCATTGACTGTCTTTTCAGCCTCATTCCTGGCCCTGACCATGTCAGTGCATTCCCTATCCCACCATGGTGGGGGGGGGGGGGGGGGAGTTTACCAGGAAAGGGTTTTTTGGACGGGAAACAATCATCAGCAGTGGAAGCAATTGTGGAGGAGAAGGACAAGAAACATTCCTGGGCGTTAGTATGGTTAACTTCTGGGAGGGAGGACATCCTAAGGTCTAGAATTTTGGAATATAAATCCCAGTCTGCTGAGTTTATTTGGTGTTTTAAAAGAGGGGGAGAAACTTTAACAGGAGTGCTTTTGGAAGGAAATTCAATTATGATGGGGTAGTGATCACTTCCATAGGTCATATCCAAGCGACGCCAAATGAGAAGGCTAGCTATATTGGATGAGCAGAATGCCAAGTCAACACAGCTACTATTCTGACCAGGCAGAGACCTACGAGTAGCATTACCATCGTTGATTAGGCATAGATTGTGTTCATCCAATATATCCAGCAAGCCGATGCCAAAGTTATCACAAGTATCTGATCCCCAGCGGTAATGGTGACAATTGAAATCACCCATGACAAGTATCGGACCACTAACATTGCATAATAAATTCCTAATTACTGACAGATATTCAAGTTGTGGGTGCGCAATATAAAAAGAAAAAATATTTATACCCTCAGCCTTCACAGCAACAACATTTATGTTATCGCCAACAAAGGTTAGAGGAATCTGAGAGAATGATACCTTGCTATTGATGAGCAAGGCACATCCTCCGTATCCATCAGATCTATCATCACGAACACTGGTGAAACATGGCAGCCTGAAATTGCTTCCAGGCAAAAGCCACGTCTCAGCAATGCCGCAGATTGATGGTTTAAACCTATTAATTAAAAAAGAAAGATCAGGCTTCCTGGGAGTAATACTCCTCACGTTCCACTGGAGAAATGTTAGAGGATGGAATGTTGTGGATATAATTTAAAATGGAGGTCAATTTTGATGCAACGTGGTCAGGTATGGAGTGAGATGGGCTAGCAAGAGCAGACATTAGCATGTCTGTGATTAAATTTAAAATATCACTATATTTATCCTGCTGTTTGTGGAGGATTGGCTCTGGAGCTTCCAGTGGAAGGGCACAGCCATTTTTAGATGGTGAAAAAGAGTAATTTTGGGAGAGGTTCAGATGGGTCCGTTTATCATAGCCGGGTGAAAGGGGGGTATGGGATTTTGGTTTTAGAAGAACCGTTTTCCGGTAATTTTGGGTTACTGGGATGGGTCTTGGGGATAGGGGTTGAGGTTTATTTATGGGAACTTTGTTACGTGAGAAAGATTTGGAAACATCAGCATATGATCTGGAAACAGGTGGAAAGACCCGACTTGCCTCCGCATACGAGATCGATTTTTCCGCCATCAGAGCTTTGATGCTCTTCTGTCGGCCCAATTCAGGACAAGCACTGTCATTTGCGAAATGGTTGCCAGTACACGAAACACATAGACTCAACTCACGGGTGACTTCACATCCATCACCTGGATGATCTTCACCGCACTTAAAGCACCTAGGCTTTGATCTGCAGAGGGTGCGAGTATGGCCAAAGCGACAACAATTATAACACTGGACTGTTGGGTAGGTATATCTTTCAACTGGGAGAGCCGAGTAAAAGCTATACACACGCTTAGGTAGGATTTGTCCATCAAAGGTTATGACCACAGTCTGTGTGGGCCTCCACTCGGTCACACCGGCAGAAGACACCTTCCTGTTCATTCGTCTCGCCTTGATGACAGGTCCACACCCCTCTGGAACCTGGATAATTATCTCGTCTTCCGACCATTCAACTGGGATATCCCTCACAATACCCATTCTTGTGATGTTGTATTGTGGAATGGCAGCCATGTAGTTGTGTTGGGATAATATCTTATTGTTAAGAAAACTGTTTGCATCCTGGTAAGACTTGAACTCGACTGACACACGATTTCTGCCTACACATTTGATCCCATCGAGACGTATGTTATTCACATTATTCATTGTCAAAAACATACCAAACTTGATAGGTTGTAGCACAGTGCCTGAAGTTTGTTCGTCTTTGAGTGAAACGTTGACGATATATGGTGAATTATCTTTGGCTGTGTATGAAAGCCTGCCTAGAATGTTTTTTGCCATCTTAGGTTTAATATTAGAAGAGACCGGGGGCGAACTAGCGGCCCTCTTACGACTAAGAGTGTCCGTTTCCATAATAGGGTCCTTTGGGGTTATGTCATGGGGGAGGGTAATTGTAAGACCTGGGGAGAGATCGAATAAAGCATCTGGGGGGTCAGGATCAGGAGGCTTTTTAGAGGCCATTTTGGATTATGCTAAAGTAAAAAATAAAATACCAATACAAAAGGACGATTACAACAAAAAAAAACCCAAACCTTACACCAAGTACACTAAGTCACAAACACAAGGAACACTTTCGATCGAGTTTCACAACAAAAAAGTTCACTGCAATCGGAAATATTCGTAGCACTGACAAAAGCACGTGTTAAGCCTTTCACCACTACCGACGAAAAAAAACCGTTTGCAGCTTACCTACTTGGCACTTAAAATGTTATGGCATGCCATTTTGCAAATTTTAGGCTAGATGGCATTAGACATCCTTCAACTCATTACTGCAAGTAAATGCCAGCACATACAATGTTTTACTGCAATAAAATGTTTTTCAGTTGGTGTGGCACTATGGTATAACACCCCTCAAATGATGAAGGCTGTGACAATTTTTACTGACTAATACCCACCCGTGTCCCTTCACTAGCCCGTGCGCCAGGGCCATGGTTTCTCTTTTGACCAACCTGCAACCTAGACCCAGGCATTCTCTACCTGGACCTTGTCACAAGGAAAATGTAGAACTGTTCATGATTTTGCATGTCATCCTTGATAATCTTCTCTGTATCATTTTAGTACATGTACTGCCGAAGCAAGTAAATCAGTATGCCTCAGTTGTTAATTTCGCCTATCAGTTGTAAAACAGGCAATTTCTTGCGTGTAACATATTCCTTTGTAAATTTTGGTTTCTCTTTATTTCTTTTTTGGTTTGTGATGAGATATAAAGGCTTTACATAATTACATTACATTTCTACATAATTTCACTACATTCTTGAGAACAAATATATACTTTACTTTTTAAATATATACTTGACTTTTTAATTAACATGTGTTTTTAATTTAATGTTTTCAGAATGGGATCTATGGTTGTGGAGATGTATTGGAAACATTCACCTATAACATGCAGAAATTTCATGGAATTAATACGTCGAGGCTACTACAACAACACAAAGTTTCATAGAGTTATCAGAGATTTTATGATACAGGGTGGTGATCCCACTGGCACAGGCAAGGGCGGACAATCAATTTATGGGCCACAGTTTGATGATGAAATATCCTCTGATTTAAAGCACACTGGAGCTGGAGTATTGTCTATGGCAAATGCTGGACCTGACACTAACGGATCTCAATTCTTTATCACCCTAGCTCCAACACAGTGGTTGGATGGAAAGCATACAATCTTTGGAAGAGTTCAATCTGGAATGGCTGTTGTAAAAAGAATAGGTTTAGTTGAATGTGACAAAAATGATTGTCCAGTTGATGATATTAGAATAGAAAAGGCATATATACCTAAGTAAAACATTAAATCTTTTAATAATTTATTTAGTTTTAGAAGGTTGTAAATAAGTTTGTAATGTATAGTTAAGCTGTACAAAAAAAAAAAGAACCTAAATCATAAATCTGTTTTATTTTTCTTTCTCTCCTTGTCTTTATTTTTAACCTTTAGTAGATTATTTGTGCAGGTATTAACTGCTAAGATTCATTCTCAACATTTTTTCGCTTTGACCATTTAGTGCAACTTTTGCTTTGTTGTTCATGTTTCAAAAAATGATGACTAAAACAAAGTTGGTGTTTTTTAAGAAAAAATAACTAATGATTGTATGTAGATAATTAAATTACTTATAAAAGTATGAATATCCATATAAAACTTAATAATTTTAGATATATTCATATTTTTCTTTGCAATGGAATGGAAGAATGGGCAATCATCCGAGTTTAAACCCAATAAAAACCGATTTATTCCCTCCCACGGGGTTTTTATTGTAGTTATAATTTAAACATAGTAAATGTAAATACACTTCTGGACACATCTATTGGCCTACCTTAGAGTTTAGGTTTCGATGGCCCCTACCGAAATATGATTGCTAGATTGAACAAAAACTATTGATGCAGTTTTAAACCACATACATTTTACCATCTTTTTCGATCGTATTGTTTTAAATTTGAATTCAGAATACCATACAACATGGAGCTACGCCTAACAAGTCGGATATGCGCCTTGTAAAAGGCAATTGATTTTTGAATAAAAAACATGTTTTATCAAATAAAGGTTTAATTTAATAACGCGTGTTGCCTCGATGGGCATCTACCACAGCTCTCATACGATTAGGCATAGAGTTTATCAACCACTCTATTAAATTTTGAGGGATCATCTCCCATTCCTCTTCTATGACAGTTTTCAACTCCTGCATCGTCTGGGCAACTGGCTGACAAGCCCTAACACGTCTGTTTAGCTCGTCCCACATATGCTCAATGGGGTTCATGTCTGGGCTTCTGGCTGGCCAGTCCATAACTGTGATGTTCACATCCCGAAGATATTCCCTGACGATGCCGGCCGTATGGGCTCTTGCATTATCATGCATAAAAAGGAAATTTGGGCCCACATAGTCCGTGTATGGTATCACGTGAGGTTCTAAGCACTCACGAATGTACCTTTCAGCATTTAATGTTGGCAGCCGTGGTCCTGTAACAACCTCAAGTTGAGTTCTGCCGCTCGCGGATATACCGCCCCAGACAGTCCATGAGCCATCGCCATAAGCAACCCTCTCTTCAAAGCAGCATTGTGCGAAACGCTCTCCCTTACGTCGGTAGACCTTCTTCCTTCCATCATTGCCATGTAACACAATTCATCAGAAAAGAGTACACGGCTCCAATCTTACTGTGTCCAATTTAAATGAGTGCGTGCGAAATGAAAGCGCGCTAAAAAAGAAGTTAGCGTAAATCCGCGGAAAAAAAAGATTGTTTCAAAATTGATTACTTAGTATTGTTACTATGATGATTAAAGCAAAATTTCAAATTTTATTTGGTCATGTGATTGCCTAACCTTTATTATCCTTACGGGTCGGACGGGGTTTTCTTTATATATTGTATATATATATATATACTCAATGGTACTCAATGGCCTTGAATGGATATATATATATATATATATATATATGTAGCGCGTAGGTCGTGTCGCGTAATTAAAACTCAGATAAATCGAACTTTGTGTATTGAACGAATGTAAAAGGGTACAATGTATTTGACGTGTACGTGATACAAGAGTGTGAACAGGAATGGACTGTAATATAATAGAGTGTAATAGAATATAATGATAGAGTGTCTCTTACAAGCTATGCACTCACTTAAATACTAACTATCTCTAAATAATAGTGGGGTAACCAATAGCAAATCAGCTTGCTGTCCTGCGGATGTCCACGCGGTATTGCGTGCGTTCTTGATGTTGAATCAATGATCGAGGCAAAAAAAAAAATTCTTTATTGTCACAAGTTTTTACAATCTTTTATGGGCTAACTGTCACCCAAACTAAGCCAAGGCTTGTGTTTTGGGTAACAGCGGTCAGCCGCAGGAAGTAGCGCATCATGTTCTTAAGAATTTTTCTTAGTCTAAGTCTATTCTTACTTAAAACAATTTAGCATATGTGTGTTTGTTGTTGTGTGTGTGGTGTGAGGGTGTGTTTTTGTATAGTATGGGTGAGTGTGGGGGTTACAATATAAGTGGCAGGCCGCGGTGTGTGATTGGTTAATGTAGAAAGTGCGCCAATTCAGTCACGTGCTAGACGACTCGCTATGGTTCTCACGCACATTGACCGTTGGTCAACAGATGTCTTCCGGGGTGAGATTTATGGGAACCCTCGCTGCGGGGTTCAGGGTCGCAGCGACCCGCGCCATGACTTCCGCGGTTCTGGTGTGATTTACAGCCGACCTTTCCCAGCGGGTAAGAGAACATGTGTAGCACCTGCTGCATTAGATGCTACAATACTCCCCCCTTTAGATAATAAAAAAGGGGAGAGTCCCTTTAGCGAAGCGTACGTAGCGTGCAGGCGTCTTGACGATGTAGCGTGCAGGCGTCTTGACGATCCTGCCTGATCTGGTACGTTGTTCCCTCGATTGCGGGTCTGGAAGTAGGCTGGATTGCTCATCTGTGGTAGCTGCAGGTGCTTGATTGGTCTCGCTGTTCGTATGCCCGGGATCATCTTCTGTGTTGTTGAAACTTTAAACTGTCACTGGCTGGTAGTCTGGTGGTCTGAGCAGTTGTGTTGCGATGTGTGCCGGGTACGATGCGCCAATTGTTGTCGTGTCGGGAGTTTGGTCGTGGAGGGTAGCGGGATCCGAAGCACGGTGCTCCGCTGGCCGACCGCAGGTAGTTGGGGGCCCAAGTAGTGTGCCAGCCACATACAAAAGGCTGCCCCGCCAACTGCGAAAAATCCTAGGGTGGCCCCATCGTGCCGGTTGGCGACCGGACGAGAGGACCCGATGGCGATCCCTGGGGGGTTCGGGCGTCCCCGCAGTCTCCAGATCAATCTCCCTCTGGCCCGGCATCATTGGTCGCATTGTTGGGATTAACATTGCATCACCTCACTCAACTGCCGTCTTCCTTCCTATTCACTCAATTTTTTTTTCAATATGAAAAGGTCTAAAAAGAAAAGTAGGTGTGTACAGCGGGCGCACGTCCTCTCTTTCAAAGTGCACCTCTCTAATATTCGAGGTCTGCACTCCAATTTCATTGCAGTACATCACCACCTTGAGACTGAAAAGCCCCATCTACTTTTCTTGACGGAGACCCAGATCAGATGTCCGTCTGATGCGGCATACCTCAGTTACCCGGGATACGCATTGGAGCACCATTTCCTGCAGCGTGCCGGGGTCTGTGTGTATGTCCGCAATGACATTTGTTGCCGGCGCCTCCGTCACCTCGAAGACCCTCATTTCTCGTCTCTATGGCTGTTGGTTGACACTGGTGTGGACAAAATTGTTTACACTTGTGTCTACCGATCGCACAGCGGTGATCAGGAGACAACTCGATTATTTGACCACCTCAGTGAGGCTGCTGACAATGCACTGCACCGGCACCCTGACGCACACTTCGTCGCTCTGGGGGACTTCAATGCCTGCCATCAGGACTGGCTTTTCCCGTACCAGAGGACCGACCATGCTGGGAGAGAAGCGCGAAACTTCGCGCTTTCAATGGGCCTTTCCCAGCTGGTAAAGCAAGCGACTAGGGTGCCTGATGTAGTTGGTCATTCTGCCAATTGTCTGGACCTTCTGCTGACCCAGTGGTCAGTGGTCAGTGGTCACCTGTCCGGATCAGTATCCGGACAGGTGTGTTGTAACAGTTTCCTCACCTTTGGGAACTTCAGACCACTGTCTGGTGAAGTCTGTGTCGACCTTCTCCCCACCAGATCACGACTCGTGGTGAACGGCGAATGTGGCGATACAGGTCAGCAGACTGGGATGAGATGCGCCATTTCTTTGCGTCTTATCCTTGGCAGCAGGTCTGCTTCTCTTCTAGCAATCCGTCGAGCTGTGCGGATGCTATAACCGATGTGGTGCGTCAAGCTATGGAATATTTTATTCCCTATAATGACGTGCCCGTCGGTGGCTCGGCTCGCCCATGGTTCAATGCCGATTATGCCCAAGCCGAACAGCGTAAGCACACGGCATTTCTCACCTGGGTTGACGCTCGTCACCGCGGAGCTCCGGATCTAAGCTCAAAGAAGAGAGCCTTTAACCGTGCTGCCAAGTCCTACAAAAAGGCGCTAAAGAAGGCTCGCTTCGATCGTATTACCCATATTGGCAACAAGTTATCTGCTCAGCTTTCCGGTAGCAGATCTTTTTGGTCCCTTGCCAAATCGGTCGAGGCGAACTTCTGTCGGCCCACACTGCCTCCGCTGGTTAGGCCTGATGGAACACTGGCTCATACGGCGAGAGAGAAAGCAGGTCTCTTTGCATCTCTCTTTGCCTATAATTCGCGTCTTGATACTGGCAGTGCTACTGCACCTATTTTACCCCATTGCGGTACTTCAATGCCTGAGGTTCGCATTCGGAACAAGGAGGTTCTGAGAGCACTGTGTCGTCTGGACGTGAATAAGGCTAGTGGTCCGGATGGTATACCAGCGATTGTTCTAAAAGCATGTGCGCCCGAGTTGTCTCCTGTATTGACACGCTTGTACCGCCTCTCATTTGGGACTGGTATAGTGCCCAAGTCCTGGAAGCTTGCCAACGTGCAGCCCGTGCCCAAAAAGGGTAGTCGTGCCGATCCTACCAACTATCGGCCGATTTCGATCACCTCCATACTTTGCAAAATTATGGAGCGTGTATTGAACTCGCGCCTCTTGGCATACCTGGAAGGTAACGATCTCCTCAGTGACCGACAGTACGGGTTTCGCCGCACTCGGTCAACTGGGGACCTACTAGTGTATGCCACTCACTTGTGGGGCGAGGCCCTCGAGAGAAATGGGGAAGCGATTGCTGTCTCCCTTGATGTCTCGAAGGCCTTCGACCGGGTATGGCACGCTGGCCTTTTGAGTAAGCTTCCAGCGTACGGCATTCCCCTAGCCTGACTGGCTGGGTAAAAGACTTCCTGACTGAACGGTCCCTCCGAGTTGTTGTCGACGGATGCTCATCTGAGCCCATGTTGAATAATGCCGGTGTTCCTCAGGGGTCTGTTCTCTCTGCAACTCTGTTTCTGCTGCATATTAACGATCTGCTGATGCCCGGTATCTATGGGTATGCAGATGACAGCACAGTGGTGGAGAGATACCTGCCAGATGCTCGGGCTAGTAGGGAATCAATCCGGTCCGAAAGAGAGGCCATGGTAGAGCGAACGAGTGTTGCACTTCAGGCAGTCTCCGAATGGGGCAATGCCAATCTTGTAGCATTCAATGCCGCCAAAACGCAGGCGTGTCTTTTCACCGCCAAAAGGAGCCCGTTCACCTTGGCTCCTACTTTTCGGAATGTATCCTTGGAGTGTACCGACCGCCTTCAGCTTTTGGGTGTTGAGATTTCCTCGAACCTAAACTTTGGGCGGTTCATTGAGTCCAAGGCCAAGGTGGCTGCCAGAAAACTTGGTGTAATCGCAAAGGTCCGGCAGTACTTCACACCAGGGCAGCTTCTAATGTTGTACAAAGCACAGGTCCGTTCGTGTGTGGAGTACTGCAGCCACATTTGGGCTGGTGCTGCTAAGTGTCACCTGGCCACTTTGGATTCAGTGGAGAGGCGTGCGAAGAGGCTGATTGGTGACCCTGATTTAACTCGAGTTGGTTTCCAAAGCCTAGAGCACAGGCGTAGAGTAGCCAGCCTTTCGGTGTTCTATAGGATACATTCTGGAGAGTGTGCGAGGGAATTGCACGATTTAATTCCCCCATCTCCGTTCCACCATCGGACGACCCGTCGTACGGCGAGTTTCCACCCTTATGTTGTTAACACCTCTACGATCCGGACGAAGCGTTTCGCCTCGTCCTTTATACCGCGTACATCGAGGGACTGGAACAATCTGCCGGCGGCGGTGTTTCCGTCGGACTACAATTTGAGTGTCTTCAAGGCTAGTGTGAATAGGCTCTTAATAAACTAGTGCGCTTTACCATCAACGATTGCGTCACTGCTTACCATCAGGCGGGATTGCGGTCAAGCGCTGGTTTATATTTTAATAATAAAAAAAAAAATAGTAAGTTTAGTAAGCAAAATTGAAATAAATCACTGTGATTGGCTGGCGTAGCGGTACTCGAAGAGATCGCCAATTTCAAATACGTAATTCGCGCTCATATTGTCGAAATAATGGACGAGGATATGCACGTATGGACTAGCAATACACGTGCATCGACAAACACTAAACGCGTATGGACCCCCAAGATACGCGTATAGACAAACAAGATGCCCCACCACCACCACCACCACCACCACCATGCCACCATGGATACCATCCTGGAGTTTAGGAAAGAAATAGAAAGATTACAAGACCCTAGCCTGTTTGTTAGAAGCGTTGGAGTCTAGATATGGAGAGAAACACCTATAGGGCTCAACTACGCGACCGCACACAGAACAGCAGTGAGGGTTTGCAACAATGGGCAACGGAAATAGAACGTATTGTTCGGAGGGCATATGCATCAACCCCGGGATCAATTGACGCTACTACTATGCAAGCCTTTACTGATGGGATTCCTGATGCAGAAGTCAGGACTGCAGTTCGCCTGGGTCACCATCAGAATCTGAAGGCAGCCTTAACACACGCTCTGGATGTGGAAGAAGTACGTCAAGATGGCCGACAATACCACCGTGTTCGTGAGGTTGACCTCACAGTTGGCCTCAAAAGTGGATATTGGCAAGTGGAAATCTGCATTCGAGCGCCTAATGGAGTGTATCTTGGTGGGCTTGCTTGTGAAGCATGCCTGGTCTATTTGGATGACATCATAATTATGGGACGAAACTTCGCAGAGCACCTTCGCAATTTGGAGAAAGTATTCCAGAAAATACTTGAAGCGAACTTAAAACTCAGTCCTAGTAAGTGTACATTGTTCCAGAAAGAGGTTCGATACTGGGACACATTATTTCGGCGCAAGGGATTCGAACAGACCCTGAAAAAATAAAAGCCGTGTCGAAGTAGCCTTCTCCTCGTAATAAAACTGAGGTACGCTCTTTCTTAGGTATGTGTGCATATTACCGTCGGTTTGTGAAGAATTTCTCAGAGTTAGCGAAACGAGTTTAACAGAGGAAAAGAGTAAATTTTAATGGAACTCTGACTGCGAACAGGCATATGCGTTACTGAAAACTCACTTGTGTGGGACTCCTGTATTAGGTTACATACCCTAGTAAGGAAGGCCGATATTTGGTAGACACGGATACCAGCAATGTTGGTATTGGAGGAATTCTCTCTCAAAGACAAGGAGATAAGCAGGTCGTTATTGCATATTTTAGGAAATGTCTTTCCAAGCCAGAAAGAAATTATGTGTTACCCGCCGAGAACTTCTGGCTGTTGTTAAAACCTTACAACATTTCAAGAAATATTTAATTGGGAGACAGTTTACACTTCGCACCGATCACGCTGCCTTACAGTGGTTGCTTCAGTTGAAAGACCCAGAAGGACAAGTAGCAAGGTGGATAGAGCAGCTGCAAGAATTTGACTTTGTCCCTGAACATCGAAAAAACAAGTCTGTAGCGCGTAGGTCGTGTTACGTAATTAAAATTCAGATAAATCGAACGTTGTGTATTGCACGAATGTAAAAGGGTACAATGTGTATGACGTGTACAATAACGTGATGTAAGAAAATTATGTACAAGAGTGTGAACAGGAATAGATTGTAAATATGAATGTGTATAATAATAGAATGTCTCTTACAAGCTATGCACTCACTTAAATAATCTAGCTATCTCTATACAATAGTGGAGGAACACAGCTTGCTGTGCCGCAGAAATCCTCGGGGTGGCGCGTGCGTTCTCGATGTTGATTCGTTGATCGAGGGAGGCCGCAGCGTGTGATTGGTCGGTGTAGAAAGCGCGCTAATTCACAGTTCACGTGCAAGACAGCTCGCTATGGTTTCCAACGCCCATCGACGATGGTCAACAGATGTGCTTCCGGGGAGAGATTTTTCGCGATGGGCGGTCACAACGACCCGTCATAACTTTCGCGATCTCAGTGTGATTTATAAGAATCTTTTCAACGGGTGTCCATTTAGGTTAGGTGATTTTTAATGTGATTTATAGGAACCCTTCGCAGCGGGTCGTAAAATTGTAGCAGCTGGCTGGCTGCTACAGGTCACACAATAATGCTGAAGCTTTGTCTAGACGGCCTTGTGAAGAATCTTGCCGATATTGTGACAAACAGAAAGTCGTGCAAATGGATGTTTCTGAAACTAACAATTTTAAAAGTAGGGCAACACTAAATCTTAGTAAATACGAATGTCATCTGCAGTCATCGATTTGTTTTGTGACTTGTTGTATTATTTTATAAATATAATTTTAATGTCTTTGGTGGACACAAATTACGTCTTGACGCGCAGGCGTACCACACTAGATTGAGCTACTTTTAACCAAGTTGACACAAGTATTGGATTACGATTTTGTTTGTGATGTCCTGTCAATTGTAAATATAATTTTAATGTCTTTGTATTTTATTGATTTTTTTCTTAATTTTCAATTCTATTTAGACAAAACACCAAAGAAATGTGTTAAATATGAGAAAAACAAACCGGAGTGGAGCTCGGAAAATTATTTTTAAAGTTTATCATCAATATTTATTAGTACACCAAGTACTTGGTAAATTTGAAACTTCTAGTAGATAAAAACAAACAGTAACATGGTTACATACCTGTTTTAGCAACTGTTCAAGCATAAATAACATCCATATTTGATGAAATTTGTCCAGTTTCGTGTTATAAAAAACATCGCCGATGTACTTTATTCTGTAGGATGTACTTATTTCTCGAGTTCCACTTTTATTTGTTTTGCTTATTTTTCATACGTTTCTTCGATATTTTATCCATGTAGATTTGAAAAGCAATAATAAATGCAATAGATATCGAGTTACAAAACAAATATACGACAGCCGATTATACTAATCTTATACCTTTAAACGAGCAATTCTTGTATATATATATAATTGGAATCTCGGAAACGGCTCCTACGATTTTCATGAAATTTTGTGTGCAGGGGGCTTCGGGGACGATAAGTCGACCTAGCTAGGTTTAATTTTCAGAAAATGCAAAGACATTAAAATTATATTTACAATAGACAGGACATCACGAACAAAATTGTAAGCCAATACTTTTGTCGACTTGGTTAAAAGTCGCTCAGTCTAGTGTCCGCGTCAAGACGTAACATGTGTCCACCAAGAATAAACATTTTCTAAGGAAATATGCCCTGTTGCGCTTTGCGTTACTGTACATCTCGTTATGGTAAAATGACTGGACCTAACTACGGAATGTTTTTGTATGAATTATTTATATTTAGTCTGTAATTAAAATTTTAAAAAATTCTTAAATAGTTCTAGAAACTTTTTTATTATTGTAATAAGCGCCCTCTATTGTTGAATAGTTTTACTATTTTCATGTAGAGATGTAGTAATGTTGTTTATCGATTTAGTTATCGATAATACTTATTAAGTTGAAAACATATAGCTATATTTTATTGACATTTAAAATATAGCTAAATAAACTTAAAATATTACTATATTTCAAGTTTATTTATTAGTAACTCTATTTGAACATGATCTTAATATTAATGAACAAAATTGAATAGGTTTTATGTTATTTTAGGTTTTCGAATAAAAATTATGTTGTACGGGAAAAGTGTATACGATTTGTCCAGATAGACCGTAGAGAAGAAAATTGGCTTCCGTCTACTTCGTCGAAATTATGCTCAAAGCATTTTAAAAGTGAAGATATCTACTTTTTAAAGAAAGAAGATTTGTCGATCAAATTAAAAAAAAAAAGGATCGGTACCTTGTACTAGTAATGAATTAGTAAGTTTTTAATTTCAGAACTTTTCCACTTAGTCGTAAAAATTGGGATAATATTTATGGTTAAGTGGATAAGTACATAAATTAGATAACTTATTTATAATGAAATATATTTATAAAATATGTAGGTACGTACATATTTTACACTGATTTTACACTGATACATTCTTACAATGATTGCAAGCTACTTTGTGATTTTTAAGATTCCGTACCTAAAACGTAAAACGAACCCTATTCATGGGACTTCACTATTCGTCTGTCCCTCTGTCACCAGGCTGTATCTCATGAACCGTAATAGCTAGACAGTTGAAATTTCTAGAAATTATGTTAGTTTTTCTGTTGCCGCTATGACAAGCGCTAAAAATAAAAAAATAAAATATTATTTATTTTAAATAAAATATTTTCCCATACAACAAACATGATTTTTTGCTCCATATTAATAACAAAAACAGATAGACGCTTAAAAGGTTCACAGAATATTTGGTTATATATTCAAATTAAAAATAAAATAAATATTGAAGGCTCCCATTTTAAAAGATAATTATGAATGGTACGGAACTAGTTCGCCAGATCTTGCTCCAGCAGACTACCATTTTCGTCGTGATTTGGACAATTAATTCACACATTAGACAGTTCTGCTTTCACACAGTTTGTGCAATCTAGATCCTCAGAATTCTATCGCAAAGGTATAAACGACTTTCCTATTCATCATCATCATCATCATCATCAACAACCTTTTATCGTCCCACTGCTGGGCACAGGTCTCCTCTCATACAGAGAAGGATTGAGCGTAATCACCACGCTTGCTCAATGCGGGTTGGCGATTTCAGACTTAAAGTCCAGGTTTCCTCAAGATGTTTTCCTTCACCTTCAGTCACTGGTGGTGGGTTCGATTCCAAGTCAGGCAAGTACCAATGTAACTTTTCTAAAGTTATATGTACTTTCTAAGTATATCTTGGACTTTCCTATTAGAAGGCAGCAATGTATACATAATACTGGTAACTATATTGATTAAATGTGTTAATTAAAAATGAAAAAATAAACAATTATTTAGATTTTCAGTATTAATCGGTAAATTTAAACTTTAACGCCCGTTATATTAAAAGATTTATATAAATAGAAACTTGTAAACATTGAACATATCTATAATTTTTCTGCTACGTAATTTTTTGTTTCAAGCTATCATAATACGAATAAACATCGTCGTAGTAACTTCTTTGAATATTATCGATAATTTTATATCGAAATGATACAAGCCCTACCACAGTTTTTTGCATTGCCATTTAAAAATATTTGCAAACAAACGTGTAGAAAAGAATCATTTTGGTAAAAACGAAATGCAAACAAAAATTTCAAAACAAAATGCGCTTTATGGCCTAAAAAGTCTATTATAGTAAAAAATCGCAATAAACTGAGTATTAAAATAATTCGTAAGCATAACACATCTAAAATGCCAATAGACGGTGTCACGGAAAATGAATAGTAGCTAATAAAATTCTAAAACAGTTTTTGATCTCTGTACAAGACAAGTTTCACTTAATTTGTTTACTTTTCCATATTTATTTACCCGATTTGAACTATACTAGGGTATTAAATCGGATCTGGCAACATAGACCACACTGGCCACCTACCGCGCAATAGCTGAATATATTTTATGTAAACTTATTTCAGTTTTACTATTTGATGTCTCCAATGGTCGATCTAATTTTGCTATATTGTACTAGATGGCGGAACTGGGCCATGGGATCACAGTTTTTCTATGCGATTTTGACACATTGCCCACTCTATTTATCTTAAATCTCTTTGAGAAAATGTCTTTTTTCCATGTTTTGAGGCACTGAACAATTGCTAAACTTCTCATAAGAAGCTAAATTTCGCCACTGTTCTTAATGATACGAATAGCTGAGGGGCTTCGGCCTCTGATTCGGAGCTCTTGAATTTCGGGTTCAAATCCCTGACGATATAGTGTTTCTTCCTTTTTTTTTAAAGTTTAAAAAAAAAGCAGAGCAAAGCTCGGTCGCCCGGTACTACTACTTATAAGATGTTTAGTTTTAGAAACATTAATTTTCACGACTTTATAGACAGGCTATATCGGACATCGTTAACGCAAACTTCGCATGCCACTAATAAAATTATGTTAGTCATTTATGTCGTTAATGAGCGGTTACAGAAATCACAGTATTTAAAAAAATGTGTAAGTTCGGCCATTGAACGTGGCAGGCGTGGCGCCATGCATGTTTGTAGGTCTAAGGTTGACCTCTGATATGAACTGTTTACATTGCGCTTTTTTGTGTAATTAGAGAATTAATCAATTATAATTAAAAAAATATTTTTATTTAAAAATCTTATTGGGTAAGTATAACAATTATGAACGGTCTAAAGTCTGCACATTTAGCGCAGTGGTTAAGCTTTTGACTGCTGCGATGCATGTCGCGGGTTCGGTTCCCGTACGGAACAAATATTTGTATGATTGTTCCGGGTCTGGCTATTTGTGTATGTGATTTTATATTTTTATAAACGCACCCACGGTACAGGAGTAATTCCTAGTGTAGAGCAACGTTTTTTTTTTAAGTAAAAAAATATGCCTTTTTTTCTTAAATCAAGAAAAAGCCGACGCAACATTCCACCACTGTGGGGTTCAGAATCATGTAGGTACTGGATTCATGGTACTCGTTTGTGCGTCGATGTCCGATACACCCTTTATAACATTTCTATCAAAATATATGTTCTCACTACCAAAACATAAAATGAAGTACAATGAAAAATTTCCCTACAGTCTCGATTAACAAAAGCCCACGATTGTAATTTCAAAATAATCCTTGTCAGAGACAATAATAAAAACTACTTACTTCTAAAATTCTATTCTACAACAGATTTAGGTCCGTATTACAGAACGTCGCTCAAAACTCAAGCATTACTACATTACTATTCTCGTTTGAAGCCTTTTAATTGGTTGAAACTAGTTTTAAGCAATGTTTGTGTCTTGAGTCATCATCATCTCAGCGTATAATTCCGATCGCATCCGCGGCTTTCGCGTTGGAGCCCGCGGTCTGCTTTCCTACTATTACACCTCCATTTCGCACTATCTCTGGCATCCCGTGGTGTGAGATTGTTGGCACGCATGTCATCTCTTACAACGTCAAGCCAGCACTTCTTTGGCTTGCCTCGCTTGTTCCGGCCTGGCGGAGGCGCCAAGGCAAGGCACTTGTTACCCACATAACATGCCGGTTTACGTAAGACGTGACCGTACCAGCGCAGGCGACTCTCTTGGAGTTTGTCTGCTATGTCAGGGACACGGAGACTGCCACGGATGCGGGAGTTCCTGATGCGGTCTTTCCGCGTAACTCCACACATCCACCGCAGCATATTCATCTCCGTGACACACAGCTCCTGCTTGTGTCGCTCAAGCACGCCTCACTGCCATACAGAAGGACAGGTCTAATGATGGTCTTATAGACCTGTCCCTTAAGCTTAACGGGCATTTTGGGGTCACAAATGGAATTTCACCGTGGCCGACGTATCGAAACCCATTATAGGCGTAGATCTTCTGAGGCACTATAATCTACTGGTTGATTGCAGGAATCAACGGTTGGTCGACGGTACTACTACCCTACATGTAGCTGCAATCTTGGAGCAATTGGGATCTTCAGACGACATCGCTTCAGTTAAAGCAGTGACGGGCGAAACTGAGTTCCACGAAATATTGCGCGAGTTCCCAGAGATTACCAGACCAGCAGGTATGAGATGTGTAGCGAAACATTCTACGCTGCACCATATTAGAACCACGCCAGGACAGCCAGTCTCATGTAAGCCACGACGCCTCGATCCAGTCCGCGCTCAAGCTGCAAAAAAGGAGTTTGAGGAAATGCTGGCAGCTGGCACTGCCCGACGCTCAGAGAGTCCCTGGTCTTCCGCTCTTCACCTGGTCAAGAAGAAAGATGACAGCTGGAGACCCTGTGGTGACTATAGAGCTCTAAATGCTAGGACTATACCTGACCGATACCCGATCCGCCATATACAGGACTTTGCTCATCAGCTTTCAGGATGCTCAATCTTCAGGATATACCATCTCCTGCTGAATTACTCTATAATCGAAAACTAAGAAGCATAGTTCCCTGTTCACAAAATTTTTTTATTCCTAAAGTCCATAAACATGTAAAAGAAAGTCTCGAAAAACGTCAAGTAATGCAAAAAATGTATCATGATAAAGGTAGCAGGAACTTATGTCCTCTAAAAGTAGGTCAAAAAGTAAAAATACTTAAGGGTAAATCGTGGACATCAGGGACTATAATAAAAATGGCAGGAATACGATCTTACTTAGTAAAGATGAATAACGGAAATGTAGTAAGGCGAAATAGAAAACATTTCATAAGAGATTCAGAATACAGGCAAGATCGTTGTACTTATAGTAGATATGATGACATCGGTTATGACACAGGTTTGAATGTAAACACAAGTACTGACCTATTCAGCTCCAGTGCGCCGGCGCCGCAACAACCGGCTAATTCTAATAACTTTTATCGTACACGTTATGGTAGGATAGTACGACCTCCTGATCGGTGGGGATTCTCCGCAGGCACAGATCAAACGTAAACAAACACGTGCATGTATGTATTGAACAAATTATTTGTATGATTTTTTTTTGTTTTAATGTAAGCACGCATATGAAATTTTACCAATTGTAATTCATTGAAATATAAAATATAATTTTAGATATTGAACTTATAGTGTAAAAATAAATAACTGTATAAATACTACTTAATTGTTTAAAATAAATAAATAAAATAAATGCATTCGAAAATATTTTAAATAAATTATAAACATGATCATATATTAATCATATTAATCATCTTATATCATATCATATATTAATTAGGTATTATAGGAATATATTAATAATTTCAATTTCAATCAAAGTTGCAATATCATTATATTTGTAAACCACATATTTTTGTACAAAAGTCTCCATATTAATATAATAATAGATTTAATTTCCCATATAATTAATGTAATTTTTAAAATATTAATTTGGTTTTGATATGGTTGATATTATTAGCATTAATAAACATTGTACAAATTGTTTCAGAAGCATATCATTGTTACTTAGTTAATAATTATAATTAATGCTGGTTACTTATAAAAGAAAAGCTGTAAATTTATAATAGTAAATTTCAGGATTATTTATAAGTAGATAATTGCATGTTTTTTATTTTCTCTCTTCAAGGAGAAATTGTAAGTGTACTATTTTATTTTAATAATTAACTACCGGCTGCGCCATGTTAAAGTATTAAGGATGACGTCAATGAAACACCTTACTACGAGATAGACTGATGTTTAATCAAAATCTTCTAGTACCTTCCAATATTGATATTTATAAAAATGAGTATACCTACACTCGTGAAAGCCTACAACCAAATCTTTGTAAATCCCGATGATATACCGAAAATAGCTATTACTACACCGTTCGGAATGTTTGAATTTCTTTTTATGACATTCGGACTTCGAAATGCAGCTCAAACATTCCAGCGATTCATCGATGAAGTACTATCTGACTTGGATTTCTGTTACGGGTACCTCGACGACATAATCGTATTTTCCTCTGACGGAAAACACACGAAGAGCATCTGCGGCACCTTTTCGAACGTCTCAGGCAATACGGTGTACTCATCAACACATCGAAATGCGTATTTGGCCAAGAGGTCGTAAAATTCTTGGGCTATGAAGTGTCTGCCGCTGGTTCCAGACCCCTCGACGAGAAAGTCCAAGCCGTAAGGGAGTTTCCTGTCCCAAATACGGTGAAGGAACTGCGAAGATTCTTAGGGATGCAGAATTTCTACCGCAGATTCGTCCCTAACGCTGCCAAACTACAGGCGCCGCTGAACTCACTACTGCAGGGACCTAAAATCAAAGGTTCTCACCCAGTGACCTTCACTCCAGAGTTGCTTAAGGCATTTGAGGACTGTAAGACATCATTGTCTGAAGCTACACTTCTTGCTCACCCAGACTACTAGGCAGAACTCGCAATAGTTACAGATGCTTCAGACACTGCGATTGGAGCAGTACTACAACAGCGTAAGAACAATGTATGGTTACCTCTGGCGTTCTATTCCCACAAGCTGTCGGAAAGTCAAAAGAAATATAGTCCGTACGATAGAGAACTGTTGGCCGTATACGAAGCTATAAAATATTTTCACCACATGGTAGAAACCGCAACCTTCGCCGTGTATACCGATCACAAGCCATTGACACAACAGAATTGTTCACCTAAGCAGTTCCGATATTTAGATTTTATATCGCAATTTACGACGGATATAAGATACATAACTGGGCCAGAAAACGTCGTCGCTGACACTCTCTCACGTGTGAGTGAAATTTTTGACATGATTCATGGCTGGAATCACCCTGGAAGTTCAGCAACTGCGCGGCTAGTTGCACAAAAATTTGTGTGGCCAGGGATACGTAAGGATTGTAGAGAGTGGTCTAGGCAATGCTTAAATTGCCAAATAAATAAAACTACCCGTCACACTCGTTCTCCCCCATCCTCATTACTTACCACTTCTGCGAGGTTCTCCCATGTCCATATCGACCTCGTAGGACCGTTACCCTTGTCTTGCGGTTATAAATACTGCCTCACGATCATTGATAGGTTCACCCGATGGCCTGAGGCTGTTCCACTACATGACATCACAGCGGAGACCTGCGCAGCTGCTCTCGTGCCTTGTTGGATAGCCAGGTTCGGCTGTCCCGCGCGAGTGACCACTGACAGAGGTCGCCAATTCGAGAGCCACCTTTTCAAAGCGCTCACTACCATGATCGGCGCGCGACATCTCCGCACAACTTCATACCATCCATGCGCGAACGGCATCGTCGAACGCCTCCACCGTCAGCTGAAGGCAGCTATAATGTGCCATGACTCGTCAAAATGGACAGAACCACTTCCGTTGGTACTTCTGGGCATTCGAAATTCGTGGAAAGAAGATCTGCAGGTGAGCCCAGCCGAGCTCGTGTATGGCGAGCCTCTCCTGTTGCCTGGCCAGTTTATTGCTCCGGTAGATGACTACACCACAGCGGACATAACTGAGTACGTGACACGTCTCCGGACACAAATGGCAAAATTGTCCCCAAAACCTACTTCGTGGCACGCCCAAGTGCCATTTTATATACCACGTGATTTTAACAATACTTCTCATGTCTTCCTCCGTCAAGATCATGTGCGTGGTGCACTCGAACCACCTTATGCAGACCCCTCAAGGTTTTAGGAAGACAACCAAAATTTTTCAAAATTGAAGTTCGAGGCAGAATTACTAATGTCTCTGTAGACAGGCTGAAATCAGCTTACCTGTCTAGGGAAGTTCCCATTAATCCTACGACGAGAACTTCAATTGAGACGGAAGAGCGCGGAGAAGAAAAAAGAACTCGGAGCGGCAGAAGAGTCAGACTACCGGACTTTTATCGACCGTCGTTACGGTCTGGCCGGGGGCTGTGGCGGATATCTTTTCCACCGTCGCCCGCCACTTTCATCCGCTCCGCTTATGGCAGTAGCACCGTGCCTCATCGCTGTGACGCGATGCCTGCGTGCGCGCTGGCTCCGCGCGATCGCCTAAAGCGGCGCCCTAGCAGTCGATGAATAGCTTCAATACGCACCGTCCATGCCGGGCGCGCTCGTGCTTTCCGCCGACTACCTCGCTACCATATTAGCATACTACAAACTGTTTTCTTGAGTATTCGTGATGTGACTTTGGTAAACTTAATAAACTGTGTAAAAACTAAGAACTCTGTTAGAATAGTGCTTCATAATAAACAGTGTTGCTAAATAAACATAAGTCTAATTGCTACTTCTACAACTACTACCTACCTCATTCTATCATCCTTAATCTTCACCATTTCACCTCTTCTGCTTGGCTTCGCTATCTGCTGTCGCTTGTCCTGCTTGCCACCTTGGATGCTGCTTCGTTGGAGGAAGAATCCGGTAACGTACCTTACCAAACCTCCACATATGTATTCAACTGAAAGACTTGTATCTATGGTCATGAATAAATATTATTTTAAAAAAATAATTGACTTTGACGTTTAAATGCTTTGCAAAGCTGCCTTAAAAAAAAAAAAAAATAATTTTGACGTCTTGTTGTTTCCAAAACTGTACAGGCAAGCTTGGAAGACGCAGCTTCGTGAAGTGTTGTGTTGTTCCTCTTAATTGTTGAATTATTTGGGTATCAAACACGTCGAATTTATTATATGAATACAATTTAAGTAACGAATGTTAAGTTTACCTGAGTGATATATACTTAGGGTGTATTGATAACTAAGTAAATTTAAACAAAATGTTCATAGTAGGTTTAACTGGTGGACTTGCGACCGGAAAAAGTACAGTACTTTCAATATTTCGAGGGCATGGCGTAGCAGTAATTGACGCAGATGAAGTAGCTAGAAAAGGTAATTAATATTTATTGTAGAAATGTGCGAATTTGATGTCTTGTGTTTTAGTTAGTGGGCGAAATTTAATTTGATTCGCTTTGCGGCTATAATTTTCCTATTATCTTGCCAAGGTTCTATATCAAGCGGCTTCTACTGCTAAAACTATATAATTGTATATGTCCCTAATTCACACTCAATTCTCTATATCAAGTGCCAGAAACATTACTATTTTATAAGTTGTCAAAAATCTTATGTTGAACCCTAAAAAACAAGCTGTATACTTCCAAAATAAATGATGCTCTAAGCAATGGTAACTGCACTAAGTCATTGGTGGCATTGTCCATTTTGGGCACCATTTGTGTAGAGGAATACTTACCTTAAATTTACAAAAAAAAATAAAAGGTTTTAATCTATAAATACCTATGCTTTATGAAAACTAAAAAGATTTTAAACTTTAAGTTTAAATAATAGGATTAAGGTATTCCTAGATTCTGTGGATGTGTGTGTTCTCTTAATAAATATTTCATGCTGATGTGAGAAAAGATCTGCAATGCAATTCTTTATAGGTATGTAAGCTAATAATATAAGTGAGCTGTCATTCCAACGAATTCTAGTGATTACACTATTGACAGCTGACTTTAAAGTCAGCTTAAGCGACTTAAACTTTTCATGGTGATATTGTACTTCCCACTTCTGTCCTTCTACATTTTCTTTCTGTACATATGAACAGCCAGTGAATGTTGGATAAGTAGTTCTCCATTCGCCTACATGTGAGAGTGGCGAGAGATGGAGGCAACCACTTATCCAATTTAGCATAATTTTTGACAGACTGGCAAAGATATGTTGAAATTTATAATATTCAGACTAGCGTTTATCCAATGGGAACTACCGGGATAAAAAGTATCCTATATGTCCAAATTCAGGGATATTGCATAACTCAATAACATTTCAAGAATCAGTCTTTTCCGGTTGTTTCATGTTAACCTAAGTTGATTATTATCCAAATAGTCACCTTGTGCAACAAATACTCTTTTACATTCTTTAGAAATATGTCTCTTCTGCCCAGTATTAGAGATTCTATTTTATATGCACTATGACTGCATTTCACATGCTAATGAATCTGAAAAATCACCATATTTCTATATGTCAAGACTTTTTTAACTTTGACAGGTTCACTTCGCTCTAAAGATTCAAGCATACAAATTGATAATACTAGAATAATTTTAACTATAAAATTATTTTAGCATTATGTAAATAAAATAAAAATGTTTATCTACTCTCATATCAAAAAATTAAAAATATAAAACTAAAAAGGAGTTTATATTGACGTACTTTACCCATAGTATATCAAAAGGAAATTAAAAAATTAAATTATAACATTATTTATCTAACAAAATTATGTTATAATAAAATTTTTTTTCATTACCGTACAGATTACAAAGCATAGATAGCACTATTTCATTTTTTTATCTGTGGCTGCGCGCGCTGCAGAATTTTGGCGCCAAATACGTTTCTTTGCATTGCGAGTCGTTGTGTTTCGCTGGACACATAATTGATTATTATTGTTTCTTAATATGTATGAGATTAGATAAAGTAGTGTATGAAACTGTACATAATTAGGTATTACACACTCGTGTGATACTATTAAAAAACTCGCTTCGCTCTTTTTTTAAACTCGCACGTGCATAATATCCCTCATTATGTAACAGTTTCATAAACTACTATTAAGTATTTGCACTGTAGCATCACGTTGAGGGTTCTAATCCCAGGTTGAATGTGCCATGCGCCATCTTATCGCTTACCATTTTTGGTAAGAAATTTCAATTTTTTGGTCTAAACAACAATCTACACAACTCTTTCTGTACCAGAAAATCCACGACTTTTGAGAATTAGAATCTAACTCAATGAAACTATTGCACTATCCATGATAAGATAACTAGAATTTATAAGTACAATTTTACTTATCTTAATTACCTAATTATAGACTGGTGGACACCAATGATTGATTACAAGGTGAAGTAAAACATCTTGAGGAAACCTGGACTATAAGTCTGAATACTACTCATAAATTGGATAAGTGGTTCTCCAATCATAAGTATGTAATTAGTTTAATTATGATTGGACAACCACTTATCCAATTCAGCATCATTTAATACATTAAACACAGTATACACTACAGACAGTAGTTCACTACTGGGATAATAAGTGTCCTACGTCCTAACCCAGCTGGTCATTTAATAACTCACATTTTAAGAATCAGTATTTTCTGGATATGTTTCATGTTTACTGAAGTTGATTATTATCCAATTAGTCTCCTTGTGCAACTTCATCAAGATATGTATTTATTTAAACTTTATGCACAAACATTGCACAATGGTGGACTTAATGCCTTAGGCATTTTCTACCAGTCTACTTTGAGGTGATGCAGAGACAAAACATGGTAGGTGCAAATAAATTAAAGTATAAGATATTCTATTTTACATGCACAATTACTGCATTTTAAATGCTAATAAATGTGAGACAATGCTGTATACATGAAAATATTCATTTATTCTAGACAGCCTGAAATGTCATATTGCCATTGCAGATTATAATTACTCATAGATGGTGAATGTGATAAAACTCGGTTATGAGTGCTTATCGTATGTTGCACACATTATATTAGCTGGTTAGATTTAGCTGCAGTATGTTGAACAAAAATTTTTGATGCCAATCTAATGAAACACCAGACCAAAGATCATCATATGGCTCTCTATAAAAAGTAAACTCATTGACATGTGCATCCTGCCGGTTCTAACCTACAGTGCACAAAGTTAGTCACTTTCTGAATAACAGACCAAACAAACTCAAGATTTGCCAACAGACAATGAAGCGCAGCTTAATAGCTGTTAAGCATATAGATCGTGTAGATTTGTACAACCACCACAACTGCTCTCCATAACTCAAGTAGTGGATATTGAAGAAATAACATACCGGATGAAATGGAAGTGAGGTGGACACGTCTCGCGAATGCACTTCGAAAGATGGGCAAAGACCGTTACTCACTGGACGCCTGAGGGAGGAGGTAATGTGATGATCTGGCAACGTTGGCCAAACATGTCCAGAGAAAGCACAAGACAAGGGAGGTTTCGAGGTAAAAAGGGAGGTCTTTGCCCAACAGTGGGACACCAGCTTTACTAAATAAAAATTATACAATATAAATTAAGATCATTTAATTAACTTTCAAAGTTATATGTAAGTGTGTGCATTAAAACATTCATGACTCAATTTTTCCAAATGTTCAAAATTACAAACAAAGACTTCAACCCTTTAAACTAATTTTCATTAAATTCAATTTAATTTTTTGTTTCGCATCCCTAATTTACTACAAGTAAAAAACAAAAAAAAAAAATTAAAAAAAAAAACAGTAAAAACACTTTTTCCTTTTTTTTTTGTATTTTAATTTAAGAGTAGGCAACCTATGAATTGATCAAAGGAAATCATCTCTTCAGAGGAAATCGTCTGAAAAGGTTACTGTATCTCTACATACGTATCTGTACATACGTTATTCAAAAATGCTTATTTAATTTTGTCAAAAGACTATAATTAGTTCACTTGAGTTAAGAAGAATAACTTTTCCAGACACGCAGCACATACCGTTCGTTTCAACAAAAAAAAAAAATTAAATTGTAGTCATTGCTTCGATTTGGATGCTGTTTTTGGGTCTTGTTTTTGTTTTCAATTTGAGGTTGAGACAGTCCGGCCTGTGTTTGTGACACTCAGGCAACTGAGAATTGTCTTAGTTGCTTGATTGAGCACCTCCTGCTGGAGTGCCCGAGGCATGACCGCGACAAATACGACCTGGAAGTAAATGACTTTGTCAGAAACAACCATTGCCGGAATTATGGCAGACAAGCACTCCAGGCCGTATCTGGATCGATTAGGCGGTATTGCCTCAAGGTTGCAAAACAGGTTACTATAGACCGAAACAAAACAAGAGGCAGCACAACCTAATTATGCCGTTGGCAAGAACCAAAGTACTAGTTATAAATGGAAAGCTGTAAATGAATGTAACAAGAATATGATATATAAATAATGTAAATAAGTAGACTAAAACCGAATATGGAAAAAGACTGAATAAAATGAATATGAGACGTTAGAATAAGGTAAAAGAGCAGCCCAAAAAAACGCAAGCCGCATAAAACAGCTCACTTAAAAAAGGAAAGACAAAATAAAACAAGAAAAGGAAATAACGATTCTTGACATTCAAGAAGGAGACGAAGACGGCAATAAAAAAATCCCCAACGGTGCTGGGCCAGAGGGGGATTGATCTGGAGACTGCGGGGACGCCAGAACCCTCCCAGGGATCGCCATCGGGTCCTCTCGTCCGGCCGCCAACGGGCACGATGGAGCCACCCTGGGATTTTTTGCAGTTGGCGGGGAGCCTTTCGTATGTGGCTGGCACACTACTTGGGCCCCCAACTACCTGCGGTCGGCCAGCGGAGCACCGTGCTTCGGATCCCGCTACCCTCCAGGACCAAACTCTCGACACAACATAATTTGACGCATCGTACCCGGCACACATCGCAACACAACAGCTCGGACCCGTCCTCCGTTGTAGAGTATCAAATTCTCTACAACTTTTGTTTTAACTTTTTTTTCATACGATCAACCGTTTTTGAGGTAGAGCGCGAAGAGTGTGCAGCGCACAGTCATTATATGGTCTAATGCAAGGTCAAGCGTGAGTTACGTATATCAATCAGTACGTTGTATAAAGTCAATTGTTTATTAAAATATTATAATTATTAAACAATGCCCATTATTTATGTAGTAATTTTTAATTGTTTATATTTTATTAAAATAAGTAAATTAATTATTTATATCTAACTATAGTATATTATTATTTCTGGAATATTAGCCCAGTCATATTAGGTAAAAAAAGGGGTCAACCTCGGAATGAAAGATAATAAGCTGCAAATTGGTATGAACCTTTGTTTTGTCATTCTAAATGTTGTCTCAAAAGTCACAATCGTTATCGTGTCCGCGTCTCAAGATATTCAAGGTCAAAGGTCACAAAAATCGGTTTTTCGCGAATATCTGGCTTCCTATCGGTTAAATGAGATTTGCATTTATTATAAAAGTTGTAGGCTATAAAATTCCCTACAACTTTTGTTTAGACTTTTTTTTCATACGACCAACCGTTTTGAAGGTAGAGCGCGAAGAGTGCACATCGTGCAGTCATATACGGCCTAATGCAAGGTCAAGCGTGAGTTATGGTTATCAGTACGTTATAAAGTCAATTATTTACTTGGAAATTATAATTATTAAACAATGCCCATTATTTATGTACTAACTATTAATTATTTATATTTAATTAAAGTAAGTAACTTGATTATTTATATATAATTATTCATATTTAACTATTTAAGTATAAAATATTATTAATTCTGGATTATATATGTCGGAGATCGTCGATTAATTTTAATAGAAGTTGCTGATTTGATTTACGTAGTAGAGGGGCGAACGCTTGTGACGTTATTTTGTGATGACGTCACATGGACAGAGTCGCTTTGGGAAGTGGGGTTCGCCGAACGGTGACTTTGCATCGAGACGCGGACCAAGGCACATCTCCGAACCTAAACTGTCGGTTTGCCTATTCAAATTGTTATTATGAAGATTGGAGGGTATATCTACACGTCGTGTTTCAATTCAAAAACTCACTTACGAAATGGAACATGTACCACCACACGAAGATGCTGTCGACCCTACCGCTCTGCCGTCGCTGTCTCCGACATCAGAAGTGGGATGAAGAACTACACTGCTCACAATCTCGTTATAAATCAAGGAACAAAATAACAGTCACTTTCTGCCATTACGTGTGTAGTTGTTCATTGTCTTGGTATGAGCTTCTGTAAATGCTGGATATACGGACAGTGAGGCTGGAAGTGAAAGTCACGTTACGAGGTGCTCAATTGCTGATGCAGAAGAGATCGCCCCGCGTGATAGTGCTCTGCAGGAGTGCGCTGCAGGAGTGCGCTGCAGGAGTGCGCTGCAGGAGTGCGCTGCAGGAGTGCGCTGCAGGAGTGCGCTGCAGGAGTGCGCTGCAGGAGTGCGCTGCAGGAGTGCGCTGCAGGAGTGCGCTGCAGGAGTGCGCTGCAGGAGTGCGCTGCAGGAGTGCACTGCAGGAGTGTGCTGCAGGAGTGTGCTGCAGGAGTGCGCCGCAGGAGTGTGCTGCAGGAGTGCGCTGCAGGAGTCCGCTGCAGGAGTCCGCTGCAGGAGTCCGCTGCAGGCGTGCACGTGCGGCTGGACGCGGCGCTGTCGCGACAGTGCTGGCTGTTGCGGAGCGCGCAAGGTGCGCTTGCGGAGCGCGCTACTAGCTGCGTCGTGAATCACATCAATGGCGTGCGGCGCTGCTGAAGCTGCGTGCGGCGCAGTCAGAGCTGTGTGCGCTTTGCGGAACGCCCAAGGTTTCAAGACTTGAGCCTCTACTCTGCAGGCGATGAAAAGATGTCAAAATACCTAAAACGTTTGTGGTAACGTAATGAGATTTTATGAGAGCTCAGAGATGTCTGCTGTGCAACAGTTGATAACTGCGGCAGGTGTTTGCGAGAAATTGCCACAATCCGGTGAGTCGTACTATTTTATTTTGATTCCGTGGCCGAATGTTCTCTTGTCAAGCTATATCTGTAATTTCATTGGTGTATGTATACACGCGCCAGTATATATACAGTGTAGGTACAAGGTTGTGCCAGTGTATTGTGTACTGAACAATTTCTTTGCGACATGATAATAAGAGTTATTTGCAAATTTTATTTCTTGTACTACCCGTATTCTTTGTTATAATGGGCTGAGAAATTTTAAATCAGGGTTTTAAAATTATGATGTCTGGTTTGTCTTTATTTCAAAACTAAAGTTCACTGTGGCCTATAGTTACAAGCTCACTTGAGTTTCTGATAGTATGTGTGGCTAGACTATTAAATCTTCTCAAGAGAACAAGCGGTAACGAACATAGAAATGAGTGTTATTTACGAAAAATACAAATTTAATTCAAGTGAGCTAAAGTAATGAAATTGAATATTGGTGAGTTGTTTGATGGCGATAATGGCGATCGTTACCTATTGAAATCGTTGATTAGAAACAGAACTTGTAAGTACCCCACGATCGCATAGGTACGAAAGATTTTTCCAAGTAATGTCTGCTGAGTTAGATTTTTAAAATGTCGAAGATGGTGAGGAGGGTGCCTCCGCCAGCAAATAGAACACGTATCATGGCTATGTGGTCGCGCTGCACGCACTAGTCTGTAGTCGTAACTGCAACCCAGTGAGGGGTTGTTCAGAGCGCGATGGGCAGCTAGTGGTGTGGCGGGGACACTAGTAGGTATGGTCGCACTGCATGCACTAGTCTGTAGTCGTAACTGCAACTCAGTGAGGAGTTGTTCAGGGGGCGATGGGCAGCTAGTGATGTGGCGGGGACTTTGGTAGATATGGTCGCACTGCATGCACTAGTCTGTAGTCGTAACTGCAACTCGGTGAGGAGTTGTTCAGGGGGCGATGGGCAGCTAGTGATGTGGCGGGGACCTGGGTCTCGGAGGAGACTATTAGTTGTACGGTCATGTGTTGACCTGGGAGTCGTGGACTCTACGAGTTGGTCGTATCACATGAGGTGATGACGATATGGGTGTCAACTATGAGTTGTCACTAGCTACTGTGGTAGCGAACCATGGTGTGTTTTCTTTTTGATGATTATGATTTTGATTTGATAATTATGAGGCTTGGAGGAACCTTTTGTGTTTTCTTTTTGAGATTTGATAATTATGAGGCTTGAAGGAACCTTTTGTGTTTTCTTTTTGAAATTTGATAATTATGAGGTTTGAAGGAAGCTTTTGCGTTTAAGTTGTTAAAATGATTAAGTTGGTTTGGTTTTCTAATAGTCATTGTAATTAAACGTGACGTGTGACGGTCAGGTTGGCCGAGTTCTCAAAAATGCTTCAAAGTCGGTTTTCTGTGTGTTTTTTAAATTTGTTACAGACATGCACTAGGACGTGCAACCGGAAGTGTCGAGGTTTGGCTGGAATCGGCGGTTGGCCTGGTGGACTGGATCCCGGACTCCGGGGCTGAGGGAGCTTCGGATGCGACTGGGATTGGCGCTGGGATGATGATGATGAAGATGCACGAGGACGTGCAACTCGTCAGGCTGGCCGTGTCGGAGATCGTCGATTAATTTTAATAGAAGTTGCTGATTTGATTTACGTAGTAGAGGGGCGAACGCTTGTGACGTTATTTTGTGATGACGTCACATGGACAGAGTCGCTTTGGGAAGTGGGGTTCGCCGAACGGTGACTTTGCATCGAGACGCGGACCAAGGCACATCTCCGAACCTAAACTGTCGGTTTGCCTATTCAAATTGTTATTATGAAGATTGGAGGGTATATCTACACGTCGTGTTTCAATTCAAAAACTCACTTACGAAATGGAACATGTACCACCACACGAAGATGCTGTCGACCCTACCGCTCTGCCGTCGCTGTCTCCGACATATATTTAACCGATAGGAAGCCAGATATTCGCGAAAAACCGATTTTTGTGACCTTTGACCTTGAATATCTTGAGACGCGGACACGATAACGATTGTGACTTTTGAGACAACATTTAGAATGACAAAACAAAGGTTCATACCAATTTGCAGCTTATTATCTTTCATTCCGAGGTGAAAGCCCTAATATGACTGGGCTATATATATTTTAGTTATATTTTAAGTTTAAAAGACAATGCGAGAATATATTTTGTACATATCTTTATTTATAATTAAATGATGTAAATAAACTGCCGATCATTGGGGTTTGTCAGTACCTACATGCTGTAGCTTCAATAATAGATGTTATCGCAACTTTCTTAGCAATTCTTTTTAATTTTTGTGTCACATCTGGTATATTTCCTGATTTGATGAAACTTAGCAAAGTAATTCCACTGTTCAAATCTGGTAGTACAACTGATCCCACGAATTTTCGGCCAATTTCGATATTACCAACTGTGAGCAAAATTTTTGAAAAATTAATTTTGACACAGTTGTTGAGGCACTTCAACTTACATAATTTATTGCACGTGAAACAAGGTTTTACAAAGGGTCGGGTCAACTACAGATGCGGGTGTGGCGTTGTTAAAGAACATATTTGGGGCCTGGGAGAAATCGCAAAATGCTCTTGGTATTTTTTGTGATTTGTACATCATGATACTCTTTTTAGGAAATTGTACCATTATGGTTTAAGGTACAGAGCTCTCGACCTTCTGACTTCTTATCTGAATAATCGAATTCAGAGGGTTGATGTTAATGGCAAGAGATCTGCAGGATCTGTGGTCACCATGGGCGTTCCGCAGGGCTCAATTCTAGGTCCTTTCTTGTTTTTAATTTATATTAATGATTTACCTCATCACGTGAGGGATAATCACGACATTGTATTGTTCGCGGATGACACTTCTCTTATTTTAAAAGTCAAGCGTCAGCTAGCAAATTTTGACGAAGTTAACAATGCACTTTCTAGTAGGGACAAGTATTTCCAGGTATATAAGTATTAAAAAATTTACACGTTTTAAATGTATGTAATGTCGTATTTACTTAAAATATAACTAAAATATATATTCCAGAATTAATAATATACTACAGTTAAATATAATTAAGTTACATTTAATAATTAGTACATAAATAATGGGCATTGTTTAATCATTTTCATATTTCATTATTTAAAACGATCGTTTCCTGATTGGCCTGGGCTTTGGATGTTTATCTATAGATGTATCTATTATAAATATAGTATCGTTGAGTTAGTATCCCATAATACAAATGTCGAACTTACTTCGGGACTAGCTCAATTTGTGTGATTTGTTCGTTAGTTGCTCCATGTTATATTCCGAGGTCGACCCCTGTTTTACCTAATATGACTGGGCTAATATTCCCTTACCCTTGTTTGCGAGTTCCTTGCTCTATATTCAGCAAGACACTGCTAATGCTCGGTGCTCAACTGTTGTTCGTACAGGTAGCTGTGACGATCTCGAATATTGTTATGCAAGACAACCTGAACGTTCGGCGCTAGATGCCTACAATTCCGACGCAAGATTTTAATTTTCAGAAGATTGTATGTACTTACCTACAAAACGACGTAGTTTTGATAATTTCTCTTGGAAAATATCTCTGTCGACTTTCTTTTCTAGTCATATTGTTGGTAATAAGAATAAACAAAGATTATAAAATATGATTAAGGAAAGATTTAAGGAGTTAGGTTTATAATGAACTTTGATAAATATAATGCGTGAAGTTATATCGTGACGGTGGCGTGTACCTACTCGTATTTTATTTATATTATCGTACTTTTTTTCTCGTATTTTATGTTATCGGAAATCTCATTTCAGGCACTAACAAATGGTTTAATCCATTTGTGGTCATTGGTTAGCTGTTCACGAACCTTCTTAACTTACTTCTATTCAATTGAACAAGTAAATCTTAGGTACATTGTTAGTGTTTTTAGAAGTCGTGCATCTGATAGGAATGCCCGAGCTAGTTCTGTGTCTCACCTCATTCCAATAGAACAATGTGGCGATATGGTGTATCTGACATCGACGCACGAACGAGTACCATGGATCCAGTACACGATTCTATTCTGAACCCCCCAGTGGTGGAATTTTTCTTCGACTGTTTCATGAGTTATAAAAACATATATGTAGTTTTTTCACTTTAGACCGTTCATAATTGCTATACTTTTATAACCTAATAAGATTTTAAAGCAAAAATTAATCAACTCACTAATTACACAAAAAAGCGCAACGAAAACAAAACTCTAAAAACTATCTTATCAGCTGATTTAATAGAGTTCTCATCAGGGATCAACGTCATACCTACAAACCAGAGGCCAGAGGTTCAAGGCCGAGCCTACACTTCTTTTTTAAACACTGAATTCTGTAACCGTTCATTAACAACATAAATCCTTTTCGCCTTTCCGCCTTTTCGCGAAGTTTGCGTTACGATGTCAGATACACCCTGTATAATATGGTTAACAGGTTCACTCTTATCTTTAAAAACTACAATGTTTGTATGTTAATTAAATGTCTATTTATTTATTCTTTCGTCTCTGTACAATTCACGTGAATTGTACAGAGGCGGACTTAATGCCTTTGGCATTCTCTACCAGTCAACCACAGGTGGCGAAGAGATTAGATGACAGAATGCTTTAATTGAAAAAAATATGAAGAAAAAAGCTCACTTTTTAAATAAATACTTAAATAAGCTATATACATATACATACTATTACCAAAATATATACTTGTTGAAATGCCTACAAATTCTTGCGATCTTTATTGTATACAATATGTAAATAAAACCTTGTTGTCACATTTATAAAAATTAACAAATTTTGGGGAAGTTGGAGTTAATTCGCGGGGAAAAACAAAAAAAAAGATAAAAGAAAGGAAGGGAAAAGATTATTTCAAAATTCATTAGTATTGTTACTATGAAATTACGTAAAATTTTATATTATATTTGGTCATGTGTTTACCTAACCTTTATTATCCTTATGGGTCGGACAGGGTTTTCTTAACATACTGTATACCTACAGACAGGCGCGTGCGCTCCATACAAGCAGAAAAGCTCTGCATACCCTAATAGTTTTCTGAAAAAATATATAATAATTTATATACTACAAACTTAAAACTGAAAGACTTTGTTAATCAGTTAGTGAGAACACTGCCATCTATTGGGCCTAGTGCTAACTACGAAATATCACTGGCCTTCGTCGCGACGGCCGCGCCACTTCTCGTAACGGCGTAAGCAGTTACAAAATGTGCCTCTTCCATATCTGTCTGTGTATAAAATTATTTGCTTGTGTGCCTAAATTGTTGTGTACGTGTGCGTGAAATTTCGTTGACTTTTAAGGGCGTGATAAGCACAGCTTCTAATAATGCGACGATTTTAAGAAGTTCAGAAATATAGCATGATTGTTGTTCGTTCAAATACCTTTTTATTTTAGCAGCTTATGTTGTTTCATTATTGGTGTATTTAGGTTAAATATGTAATAGTTATGATTCCAATTAGTAGTGCATTACGCATATTTATGAAAGATTTGTCTATATTTCCATTTTAAAAGAACTTTTAGCGATTTCACAACGATCTTTGAGTGAATAGGCTCTTAATAAACTAGTGCGCTTTACCATCAACGATTGCGTCACTGCTTACCATCAGGCAGGATTGCGGTCAAGCGCTGGTTTATACGTTAATAAAAAAAAAAAAAAATCTTATATATATTTAATTTTTACTGAGTTATTTAAAAATAGTTAGGCGCGTTGATTTAATTTATAGATAGTATAATATATATTTTAAATTTTTTGAGAAATAAATTATTACTTATTTACAGTTCAGTTAGTAATACCATTTCATTGTATTTTGACAGCCTCCATGGCGTAGCGGTAGCGAACGCGGCCGCTGCGTAAGGAGGCGCGGGTTCGATCCTCGCGCAGTGTAAATATTTGTATGCATGAATATGAATATTTGCACTGGTCTGGTCGTGCCTCGGAAAGCCCGTTAAGCCGTTGGTTTCGGTTGCCATACGAACATCTAGTGGCAGTCGTTACGGGTTGTTGGAGCCCACAAGTCAGACGGCAGTCGCTTCACGGAAAATGTCGAAATTTTGCCAAAATCAGCAATTAGACTGGAAAAGCGGATCCCAGATTCCAAAGCTTTGTATGCGACTGGTATTAACCCTGAGATGATGATGATGATTTCATTGTATTCATTTGGGCAAAATAAAATACCTAACACCCCACGTATATCATTTATTTGACTTGTTCTTATCATCAATCACATACTTAGATGTTCATTGTAGCCACGCACAAACAACAATTCAATGTTCACATGCGAAAAAGTACGCGACTATGTTAAATTGAAACTACGTCTACGTTACGTTTTTTTAGTTTTACCATATATAAGCACAGAGATTTGGGTAGTAGGTATATGTATGCTTACCTTCAACAAAATCTCTGTGCACGCCCCTGCCTACAGACGCCAGTAGATCAAGCAACTCGAAACTGTCAAACTTGAAGTTTAATACGTTAGCGATAAAGTTGAAAATCTATTAAATAAATTTGACAGATTGTAGTAAGTTGATGTGCTGTCGCCTGTATCCAGTTTTAAGAAACTAATGGTGATGATTATTATGGTTATAAATCCTGAGACTAAAAATATTGAATAGATTCTACTACTCAACCGACTTCTCAGGATCCGGTTCAAAGGCTGTTGTAGTTAGTGGAGACAATTTACCTACACGAAAGTATATTTTAATTTCAGTCTTGGAGCCAGGGACGAAGGCGTGGGATGAGTTACGTGAACATTTTGGAGACGAGGTGCTTTTACCAGATGGTAAAATTAACCGAGCGCGGCTGGGCGAAATTGTTTTCGACGACATAGAGAAGAGACGAAGATTGAACGCCATCACACATCCTAGGATACAAAGTGCGATGATGAAGATGGCCATATCGTACTTTTTCTCCGGGCACAGCTACATAGTCATGGAAGTGCCGTTGTTATTTGAAACTGGGAAGATGTTGACCTTCATGCATAAAATTATTACTGTCGTTTGGTAAGACTCAATTTTGAAGTTCTATTTCATTTATGGATATAAGTGATCTCATGTGGGTTCGATTTTTGAGACGCATTGTCTGTAGCGACCAACCCACGGTCTACCTAGACTGTGGGCTTGTTTCCTGCCAGCAAGGCCGCCTTATTATACTAGACTTGTAGATGACGGAAAGGTCTACAGAGGTATGTGGAATAGGATGTAAAGTTCACTCATACTCTATGGAAAGGAGTCCTGTAACCTGACGGGTGTTTTGCCTACTTGGCAGCTATGAGGCTATTGATGTCGAGACGTTGTACCTATATAATTGTGGTGGCTGCGTGGTAAGCTCTGCTTTCGTAATGCAGGTTTTTGCGTGACGTCAGTATGATTCGTAGTTCACACGTAGATGCGGCTTCATGTAATAATAAAACATTTTTCTTTTTAAATCCGACTGTTCTATTTCAACGTATATTGCACATTGTACAATATTCCTAATGGCTGTATTACTTATTTTAAATCCAGACTGTTCTATTTCAACGTATATTGCACATTGTACAATATTCCTAATGGCTGTATTACTTATTTTAAATCCGACTGTTCTATTTCAACGTATATTGCACATTGTAAAATATTCCTAATCGCTGTATTACTTATTTTAAATCCGACTGTTCTATTTCAACGTATATTGCACATTGTACAATATTCCTAATGGCTGTATTACTTATTTTAAATCCGACTGTTCTATTTCAACGTATATTGCACATTGTACAATATTCCTAATGGCTGTATTACTTATTTTAAATCCCGACTGTTCTATTTCAACGTATATTGCACATTGTACAATATTCCTAATGGCTGTATTACTTATTTTAAATCCAGACTGTTCTATTTCAACGTATATTGCACATTGTAAAATATTCCTAATGGCTGTATTACTTATTTTAAATCCGACTGTTCTATTTCAACGTATATTGCGCATTGTACAATATTCCGAATGGCTGTATTACTTATTTTAAATCCGACTGTTCTATTTCAACGTATATTGCACATTGTACAATATTCCTAATGGCTGTATTACTTATTTTAAATCCCGACTGTTCTACACACATCAAAAGTGTCTAGGGATCAAGCATTTTTATGCGGATTTCTCGAGATTGAGTTGTGGCTTTGTAATAAATTTATGATTTTATAAATTTATATGGATCCTTTTTGGTGCATTTCATAATTTGAATCAGGAACTGTGAATCAAATTCGAGTAAAAGATGAAAATCAGCTGTCAATATTTTCCCTATAAAAACATACAACGCATTGAAGACATTATTAGTGCTACTGTTTCCCTACTACTGATTAAAACCAACGTTATTATGGAGCGGCGACGTCATTTAAGCAGGGAAGAAATGCTCAGAGCCGTGGGAATGATAGAAGCTGGTTCCCGGCAACGTACTGTGGCTTTAGCTCTGAATACAAGTCAGAGTGTTATCAGTCGACTTTGGACACGTTACCGAAGCACTGGTACCGTGGCTGAGCGCCATGGAGGACGGTATCGCTGCACCACACGGAGACAAGACCGATACATTCAAATCTTAACTCGAAGAGCTCCAACAATAACCGCCATGATGTTAGCCGTGAGGCTTCATCGCTCTTCAGGGAACTTAATTAGCGACCAAACAGTCAGAAACCGCTTGCATGAAGTGAACCTTCATTCCCGAAGACCGCTACGGGTACCACCTATAGCAATGCACAATCGTAGGATTCGATATCAATTGGGCAGAAGAACAATGGCGTTTCGTGTGCTTTTCTGATGAGTCTCGTTTTGGTATGAGACCGGATTTTACAAGACGTATACGACACTGGAGAACCCCTGGACGCCAACAGCGATTAAAATCCTGCCAGGAAGTCCATCCTTATAGTGGTGGAACCATCATGGTATGGGCGGGTATTTGGATTGGCGGAAGAACTGAGTTGATTTGGATCAGAGGCAACCTCAACGCTCAAATTTATGCTGAGACGATTGTATCAGACGTCATCGTTCCTCTACAAGTGCAAATCGGTCCCTTATTTCAGTTAATGCATGATAATGCACGACCGCACACCGCAAGAGTTGTAAAACAGACTCTCGCCGCAGCTAACATCAATGTCCTGCCCTGGCCTGCTCAGTCGCCAGACTTGAACCCGATTGAGCATGCATGGGATATGCTACAGAGAAGAGCTCTGCCGAATATGGAGGGTATCCAGTCGCAAGAAGACCTTTTTTTGTTGTTGCAACGAACATGGGCGGCCATTCCACAGCGTGATTTGGATGAACTCATTTTGAGTATGCCAAACCGATGTTCTTGTGTTGTTAGTGTTCGCGGTAGAAACACGGATTATTAATTGTTTAAGTTACCCAATAAAATTTTAGAGAAAACTGTTATTTCAGTCTTTTTTTCGAACTTTTGTGTTAGTGGTTCAAATGTCAAATATCCCTTTATTAGGAAAATGGCAAATTTCTTTATTAATGCAAAGGTGACTTGGTTTATCGTTACTGTGACAAACGAAAACACTTTATTTGATGAATCCTTAAAGAAAATTTTAATTAATATCAATCAGGAGAAAAGTTATTGCAAAAATATATGTTGATCCCTAGACACTTTTGATGTGTGTATTTCAACGTATATTGCACATTGTACAATATTCCTAATGGCTGTATTACTTATTTTAAATCCAGACTGTTCTATTTCAACGTATATTGCACATTGTACAATATTCCTAATGGCTGTATTACTTATTTTAAATCCAGACTGTTCTATTTCAACGTATATTGCACATTGTAAAATATTCCTAATCGCTGTATTACTTATTTTAAATCCGACTGTTCTATTTCAACGTATATTGCACATTGTACAATATTCCTAATGGCTGTATTACTTATTTTAAATCCAGACTGTTCTATTTCAACGTATATTGCACATTGTAAAATATTCCTAATGGCTGTATTACTTATTTTAAATCCCGACTGTTCTATTTCAACGTATATTGCACATTGTGAAATATTCCTAATCGCTGTATTACTTATTTTAAATCCGACTGTTCTATTTCAATGTATATTGCACATTGTACAATATTCCTAATCGCTGTATTACTTATTTTAAATCCGACTGTTCTATTTCAACGTATATTGCACATTGTACAATATTCCTAATGGCTGTATTACTTATTTTAAATCCCGACTGTTCTATTTCAACGTATATTGCACGTTGTACAATATTCCTAATGGCTGTATTACTTATTTTAAATCCCGACTGTTCTATTTCAACGTATATTGCGCATTGTACAATATTCCTAATGGCTGTATTACTTATTTTAAATCCAGACTGTTCTATTTCAACGTATATTGCACATTGTAAAATATTCCTAATGGCTGTATTACTTATTTTAAATCCCGACTGTTCTATTTCAACGTATATTGCACATTGTAAAATATTCCTAATCGCTGTATTACTTATTTTAAATCCGACTGTTCTATTTCAATGTATATTGCACATTGTACAATATTCCTAATCGCTGCATTACTTATTTTAAATCCGACTGTTCTATTTCAACGTATATTGCACATTGTACAATATTCCTAATGGCTGTATTACTTATTTTAAATCCCGACTGTTCTATTTCAACGTATATTGCACGTTGTACAATATTCCTAATGGCTGTATTACTTATTTTAAATCCAGACTGTTCTATTTCAACGTATATTGCACATTGTACAATATTCCTAATGGCTGTATTACTTGTTTTAAATCCCGACTGTTCTATTTCAACGTATATTGCACATTGTAAAATATTTCTAATCGCTGTATTACTTATTTTAAATCCAGACTGTTCTATTTCAACGTATATTGCACATTGTACAATATTCCTAATGGCTGTATTACTTATTTTAAATCCAGACTGTTCTATTTCAACGTATATTGCACATTGTACAATATTCCTAATGGCTGTATTACTTATTTTAAATCCAGACTGTTCTATTTCAACGTATATTACACATTGTACAATATTCCTAATGGCTGTATTACTTATTTTAAATCCAGACTGTTCTATTTCAACGTATATTGCACATTGTACAATATTCCTAATGACTGTATTACTTATTTTAAATCCAGACTGTTCTATTTCAACGTATATTGCACATTGTACAATATTCCTAATGACTGTATTACTTATTTTAAATCCAGACTGTTCTATTTCAACGTATATTGCACATTGTACAATATTCCTAATGGCTGTATTACTTATTTTAAATCCGACTGTTCTATTTCAACGTATATTGCGCATTGTAAAATATTCCTAATGGCTGTATTACTTATTTTAAATCCAGACTGTTCTATTTCAACGTATATTGCACATTGTACAATATTCCTAATGGCTGTATTACTTATTTTAAATCTAGACTGTTCTATTTCGACGTATATTGCACATTGTAAAATATTCCTAATCGCTGTATTACTTATTTTAAATCCAGACTGTTCTATTTCAACGTATATTGCACATTGTACAATATTCCTAATGGCTGTATTACTTATTTTAAATGCGACTGTTCTATTTCAACGTATATTGCACATTGTACAATATTCCTAATGGCTGTATTACTTATTTTAAATCCAGACTGTTCTATTTCAACGTATATTGCACATTGTACAATATTCCTAATGGCTGTATTACTTATTTTCAGTGAAGATCACCAGCAACTGGAAAGGTTGTGTAAACGCAACGATTTTTCGGAAGCTGTTGCAAAAAAACGCATCACTAGTCAAATGCCTCTTGAAGATAAAGTGGCGAAGTCCCACTTCGTGGTGGACAACTCGGGAAACATGGCCAGCACAAGGCAACAAACAGAATGCATCATAAGATTGTTGAGAAGATCTAAGTTTACTTGGTAAGCGTTCTTTTTAGAAATGCATAGGTACTTGAATTCAGCCTATAATGTAAAATGTAATCCTAACCTGTCTGTGAAGGCTCGTGACATTGATGTCCCTAGTTCAAGACGTGATCAAAGAATCGTAAGAGAATTTGTGCCAAGCTGCGGTGTTTAACAAAATAGTTGTAGCTATGTTTGTTAAAATTTATAATATGCGTAAGTATAGGTTTAAGAACTATAAAAGATCTTCCTCTACCAAAGTTTAAACAAGAGCCAATATTTATCTTATGTCGTTTCCTTAATGAAATAGAAAGCAAAAAATATGCACCGAGCTTAAATTTTGTTTAGTTTGTGAACAATGGAATCGGCGCCAGTAGCGAAGTCAGAAGCATATGTGTGTGACGAAGTCAGAAGCGTATGTGTGTGACGAAGTCAGAAGCATATGTGTGTGACGAAGTCAGAAGCGTATGTGTGTGACGAAGTCAGAAGCGTATGTGTGTGACGAAGTCAGAAGCATATGTGTGTGACGAAGTCAGAAGCATATGTGTGTGACGAAGTCAGAATCATATGTGGGTGACGAAGTCAGAAGCGTATGTGTGTGACGAAGTCAGAAGCATATGTGTGTGACGAAGTCAGAAGCATATGTGTGTGACGAAGTCAGAAGCGTATGTGTGTGACGAAGTCAGATGCGTATGTGTGTGACGACGCCACTTGTCTACAAACACATTCACTGCATATTATTGTAAATTAACGCTACTTCACTGGATATATTGACAAAATATTGGCTATTACACTAGGTGGTATCCAAGATCCTATTGCTTCATGGGAACTCCTCAACTAGACAGGGGAACCTATGTTAAGTTTCACAGCTCGATTCAAGCTTTGCTCTCTCTCACTCTCTTACTTGCTGCGTAGTTATAAAACCCATATTACGTACGTAAAGATTCTTCCTATGTAGGTAACTACATACTGCTAAGCTGCTATACTCACTTATTTAGGCTTATATACTTAACTAGGGTTGCCATCTTTTATTAGAATAAACAGAGTATATCTAATTTCAAGTGAGGTAAATCAAATCTATACTAATATATAAAGCTGAAGAGTTTGTTTGTTTGTTTGTTTGAACGCGGTAATCTCAAGAACTACTGGTCCGATTTAAAAAACTATTGCGTTGGATAGCCCCTTAATCCAGGAATGCTTTAGGCTATATAACATCACGCTGCGACCAATAGGAGCGGAGCATATCGATACCTACGCGGGTGAGACCGCGTGGCGCAGCTAGTGATAGATAAAATTTAAAATAAATAACATTACTCTTTTTTGAGTCCGTTAAAAAAGAGTATCATTTATTTTATATTTTTATCAACTAATTTTCACAGACGCGTCCCTAAAAATAAGTTTAAATTAGACTTCTATCGGTTTTTTTAACTGATTTTTATTTGTTACAGGTACTTTCGAGCAATTATTGGAATTGCGTTTTTGTCCATCGTTTTTGGAATCGGACATTTAGTCAGTAATATTGTCAATAAGAAATGAAAAAAAATAAATACAAACAGAATGTGTATATTTGAGCTCAAGGAAGCTTAGCCCTGTCATGTTACCATCATAGGTATGGACAACAGCAGATCAAGATACCCGAAACTGTCAAAAATTCCTCATCAACTTTGAGCCTTAATACTTTAGCGATAAAATTGAAAATCGAGACAGATTGCAGTAGCTGCTTGCTGTACATTGTTGTTGTCAGCAAGTTGACTTAAAAAAGTAATGATTGAAATGTTTTTCGAACTCGTACGAGGATTACTACCGAATATTACCTATCTCAGCAAACAGTGTGTTGGAAAATAATCAAAAATCAGTTATTTATCAGTATTTAGCAGTTTTTGAACACTACAAGTACATAAGAGAGCGCCCCAAAACGCCCGCTCTTCACTACTTCCTAATGCATTAACTGTGAAAACAAATGGCGTAACAAACTCCCCAGCAGCACAGCTGTATATTCAGTTAGAAGGGTTTAGGCGCAAGAAACACTCGATTTCTCTCATCATCATCATCATCAACCTTTTTCTTTATCGTCCCACTGCTGGGCACAGGCCTCCTCTCATACATAGATTTATTGAGGGTAATCACCACGCTTGCTCAATGCGGGTTGGCGATTTCAGACTTAAAGTCCAGGTTTTCTCAAGATGTTTTCCTTCACCTTCAGTCATTGGTGTCCAAGATATACTTAGAAAGTACATATAACTTTAGAAAAGTTACATTGGTACTTGCCTGACCTGGAATCGAACCCGCACACTCATACTTGAGAGGCTGGTGTTTTAAACACTAGGCCACCACGACACCCTCGACACGATTTCCCTCGGGGACGACAAAACAGCGATGACTTTGATATTGTAATATAAAATTAGACAGCGGTGATTACTTACCATCATGTGGGATGCCTGCTCTTTACATGTATTTCTAACAATTACTTACTTTTATAAGGTTGCAAATCATATTTAGATCAACATATAACCTGACACTGACTGCAAATCGAAAAAAAAAACCTACCTGACACTTCCGTTTTAAGCCTTTCTTCAATTCAAAAATTACTTCGTTAATTATTCACTTTGGAATTTTCTACATGTGATGTGTATAGCATACCTAAAAGTTTGTTTACCTATAGTATTTTAACGTCAGTTCTATGGTTTCTGTAAAAATCACATCGTGAAAAGTTCGGTGAAGTGAACTGTCAATGGTGTCAATCGCTAGCATTAGTTGGAATGACACGTCATGGCACGGACACTTCACCTAAGTTTTTACCTTGAGATGGTAATGCCGGGGCAACATTAGCGGGCGAAGATTCGTATCGCGTTGTCGCGCAAAATCTCCGTTGTCGGACATATACGATGTTCTTGTCTACATTGGCGGGCGAAGATTCAGAAAGCGGCCTACGGCAAATATTCGTTGTTTAGTTGTGCAGTCGAGACAATGGAGGAAGCAGTGGCTTTGCGTTATATTATGTCAGTTAATTATTATTTATTACATATGTACAAAACAAAAACAACGAAAAAAAATACAGGAAGAACGTCAGTCACTCTTCAAAGTCTGGACGACACTGAAGTGACGTAGGTGTGGCCACTGCAGCGAATATTGTCGCAATAAGTCCTTTGAAGAGCGCCACTTTACCGACTTTACCGGGTACATCGTCTGCGCACGATTACATTGCATTGCAATGATGTACCCGGCCACATACATCGCCGTAGCCTGAATATTCGCCGTAGCCTGCTAAAGTAGCCAAAAAAAAAAAACAAGCCATGCCCAGCCAAGAGAAACCCAATTCAGGTGTCATCAACGTTATTTTTTGTTTATGCGATACCTGAAACACGTGTCCAGTATTTTTTAGTTTTTTTTTTTTTTATAAACTAGCGCTTGACCGCAATCCCGCCTGATGGTAAGCAGTGATGCGATCGTTGATGGTAAAGCGCGCTAGTTTATTAAGAGCCTATCCACTCAGAAAAACTGAGCGAATAGGAAGGAAGACGGCAGTTGAGCGAGGTGATGCAATGTTAAACCCAACAACACGAACAACGATGCTGCGCCAAAGGGAGATTGATCTGAAGACCCTTCACGACCAAACTCCCAACACAACAACATTAGGCGCATCGTACCCGGCACACATCGCAACACAACTGCTCAGACCCGTCCTCCGTACGGCTTTGCCAGACATCATGCCGAAACACGACAAATCGCTTGGCGGCAAGGCTTTGTCTGGTGGGTGGTAACTTCTGCCGGCGGCCGATGTTATGGCCTACCACCGAGAAAATCTATGTACAAAATTTTAAAAAGATATCATGAAAAACCACAAAGTTATGAGCTTGTTATCTTACTTGGTTGTCCCAATAAAAATATTGTCAACGCACCCCTCGCCCGCGGGGTACCTGTCTCACTGTGATAGTACGTACGGAAAGCACACTGAAACAATTTCTTAATGTATTTGGGAAAATATAAAATGTAAAAATGATTGGAATCGATTCAGTTGCTTATTCTGAACAAACTATATTCAGGTTTCGTATGAAATAAAAATAACGTTGTATATTCCTGTGACCTGTGACCTGTGACCTGTGACCTTAGATGAATTATCATTTCTGTGCCATTTGCACTATCAATGTGCATTCCTTGTGATCAAATATACAAAGTTATAAGTAGAATAAATTATGATATGTATTTATTGAAGTAAGTAGTTTTAAGTATGATAATATTGTAAGTCAGAGGCCGGAATGTATGCGAATCATGGAAAAGCACTGGACCTTCTTTTTAGATCTCCCGTGTATACTTCCATTAAATCACCTCCAGCGTTCTAATAATCCAATATATTTATAATCTAAATATATAACCTTAAGATAGCTTTCAAAAATATTCCGGCCGGCATGCTCCGGACCGGTCGTTCCGGTCATCTATGGTTTAGTGCATATGGTCCAGTCTCTCATCACAACATAGACCGTAGGAAAATACTAGCCAAAGCGATGTTCCAATGTTAAGTAATTATATTATTTTACATTTAAGAAAGCTTCTGTCCGGCTGTAAAGTATTACTTAATACTGTGGAGCTAGGTGTGGGTGGGGGGATTGAAAAGTGTCTGGTGACTTACTGATGGGAATGAATTTTAGGTGGTGGTGAGGAGTAAGCAATATTTAGCAATATTTATATAAGGCTTGCATTATGCTCATTTAGTGTTACAGCAGGTATATACAGTGGTTATTAAACATTTTACCTCTATTATAATAAGTAATGTAAGCACCTGTACCGTTTTAGTGATAGAATCGCAATAACTCAAACAAATAAAAACACCAATTTTAAAAGTTGAAAGCTTCATAGATAAAATAGTAATAGTTGTTGTTACTATATAACGTAGCCTTTGTAAGAGAAATGATTTGGAAAGCAATACATAGTGGAATATATAATACTCCACCAGGGTTAGCTTCAGACAAAGAGTTCAGAGTTCACAGAAGAAGAACATTTCTTACTTAGATACATTCTTATTATTGTAAAATGTCCAAGTATAAGTAAACTTAGACACTTATAATAAGTACAGCAAAACGAAGTGGATTAAAAAATATAACATATCATCAATCGAATCAAGTTTCCTACACAGAAAAAAATTAATTGAACACAACTCAAATTATACAGTATGTTAAGAAAACCCTGTCCGACCCATAAGGATAATAAAGGTTAGGTAAACACATGACCAAATATAATATAAAATTTTACGTATTCATCATAGTACCAATACAAATGAATTTTGAAATAATCTTTTTTTCCCACGAATTAATTCCAATTTCCCCGAAATTTGGTATTTTTTAAAAAGTGACAATACCGGTATTATTATGAGCGAATAGCGATGCGACCACGTGCCGCGTGTCCTGCCGCCCGCGGGGGGCGGGCGGCAGGCGAAGGGTGGTCAACGCACATTTATTAAGTTACCTCCTTTTGCGAAATAATATTTATTTTTTTTAGGGGGATTTTTTTTTTTAAGTTTAGCCCGGTTTTGTATGCATTAGTAGAATCAGTTATCGATATAGTTCTTGCAATTCACGAACGCGCGTGGCTCTTAGTTGTGTTAAAGTCGTATCTGTATACGTGTAAATGTGTGCGTGAGCGTAGACGCGCTACGGTTAGCATACAAATAATCAATGTTAAAATTATTTTTTCTTTGAAACCAACAATGATAATAAAACAAATATATTAATAGTAAGTTTTATTGAAATTAATTATTATTCATCATCAGAAGTGTCACTATCTTCAAACTCTTCAATGTCGCTATCAGTTGATTCTACATTAATCGTTAACTCGAAGTCCAAATCGAAATATTTTCTATATTTCTTCTTCAAGTTTTTCGACATGCTTGCAAGTTTTACGCCAGGTATCATTGTCGATATCGTTCATACACTCATTTATTAAATTTTGTAAAACAGCCATATTTTGCCCGATATTTTTAGTTGCAATTTTATTTTTTAAAATTCCCCAGATATTTTCGATACAGTTCAACTCAGGGTGATAGGGCGGCAAACGTAATATTTCAAAATTCTTGCTTTTAACTCTTTCGTCGATTTTGAATGTTATGAAACGATGTTTATTATTTTTTATTAAATCATAGAGTTCGATTTTTTTTAATCGTTCGTCACATAAAATTCCGTTATCAGTTAGCCATTTTATCATATCGCTCTTCCTTGAACTGGACGTAGGAATTTTACTGCTGCGGGCGTTATAATAGGACACGTTATCCATCACAATAACTGCCCTTTCTGGCAAATTTGGCATAAGCTTCTCTTCTAGCCACTTCTTATAATTTTCAAAGCTCATATTTGAGTGATAATCTCCAGTTGTGGAGGATGCTTTATATACCAATGAGGCATTTGGAATGAATCCATCTTTAGTACCTGCGTGCACTATAATAAACCGGCTCCCAGTACCTAATTTCTTCATAAATGGAGTATCTTTATCCTTTATGCCCCATGTATTTTGTCGAACGTGTGACGTTAAAACATATGTTTCGTCAGTATAAACAATAGGACGCCCTTCTGCACGGCACTGAGAAATCTTTTTCAAATATTTTAAACGCCATAGTTGTAAATCATGCCTTTCTTGTAATACTCGTCGGTTACTGCTAATCTTTCGCCATTTATAACCAATTTTTATGAGCAATGAACGTAAAGTGCTTAGACACCCGTCAAAGTCTATCTTTTCTCTGAGAACTGACCGAATTTTGTTTAAAGTTGGAATTTCCTTGTGTTCGATGTGATAATTTTGAATTGCACTTCGAATCAAATTAGTGTCGAAATTATCAAAATCAAATTTGCTACTTCTTTTACGACGTTTTTTCATTGATGATAGAAACTTGGCAGATGTAGAGGGCATCTCTTTTTCTTCTTTAAAATAGAAGTTACAGTACGTTCACTGACCCCTGTTGCTTCGGCGGTTCGTTTTCTTACGTTAGCCAAAGGACTCAAATCACAATTATCATTATTATTCGCCTTCATGAAATTATATTCTTCTTGAAGAAAATGAAAAACTCGGGCGATAATTGCACGACCCTACAAATAATAAAGATAATACAATGTTCATGATCGTTGATCCATACAAAAAGTTTAATATTAAATTAACGCTATAAATGCATATTTAAATAACTCACCTCACTACGAATAATTTTTCGCTTTTTATTGGTATTTGACATGCTGACGGTACCTACTTCGTGGCGGATAGCGACGTGAAAACAATAAGCACAAGTGACCTGAGCGGGCGACCGCTCGCTACTGAACGCTCCGTCAGGCACACACACTAACGCATTGTGCATGTACACAACATACCACAAGCAAGAGTCACGCGCGCTCGTAAATTGCAAGAACTATACCTAACAACACCTTCACGGGTCGGACAGGGTTTTCTTAACATACTGTATAAGAATTTTATAGTTATTAAGTAAGAATAATTAACATCCATAGATAATTATAGAACTAAATACACTCCATTCGGTTTAAGTTTTAAATAATATTCCGTTGGCATAGGGATGAAATTAAAATCATACAAATGGTTGCTAAACAAAATGTTTGCGTGGTTGGTGTGTAAAGGGATAGCTGCAACAAATAATTAATATTTTAACCATTTGTTTGCTTTTAATACCATCTTGATGTCATCTAATTTTATTCTGAATGGAGTATAACATTTTAAAGAAAACTATGATAACAAAATAAAAACAAATCAATAACAAATAACTAACGAAAATCGGCAAAAAAATAAGGAAGATAACATTCACAAGTGAAAGACGTTCTAACACAGCTACGTTTTTTGGCGGATGTCTTTTATAACCCGTCAAAATAACAATAAGCCCTAATACTGTAGTGCTGCCACATCCGGATCTGTCTGTTTGTGTGTGTGAGATTAAAGTTAGCACTCACAACACAGGAGATTTTCTTAGTGTGGATCACCGTTTTTTCAAAAAACCAAGACTAGTGTTTGACGTAAGAATTAAATAATTTATTTAACTATAACCCTCAAAAATTCAAAAGATAGAGAGTTCAAATGAGTTGTTTTAAGTATACAAACCATATATTGTACTTTTATTACAAAGTGTAATCTAGAACAACCTCTTAAACTTATTTCTAATGGACTATCACATTCTGATCAATCACGCACACATGCTTATGAAAATGTGAACATTAAAGTATATTTTCAATATTGTCATCATACCAAGTGGCCCACTTACCACACTACTCTTGAAAACTGAGTTGCCTTTTACAATCAGTGCATTTATTTACTATTAACGTAAATTTAAATTGTCTAGTTACGGTCAGCAACGAAAGTTGGTTAATGTAATTTTGGAATCTTTTGAAACATTCTGTGAAAGTAGGTACAGGTAGAGTCAAACTATAAGGCGGGTCAGAAATGCGCATCTCGTGTATGTGACTTTTCCCCTTATTCATAAAAGCTGCTTAAAGTTAACTAGTGATTAGCGATTCTTTAAACATACATTTTTGTCCTTTTCACGTTATTTAAGTTTAATCATCGCTTTTGGATAAACCCCTTAAACACTAAGGTGTTTATTCATAAAGGATGATTTAAGTTAAGTGACGTTAAAAGGTCAAAAATGTATGGTGAAAGAATCGCTAATCACTAGTTAACTTTAAGCAGCGTTTATGAATAAGGCGGATTGTTACTTAGTGCGCAGTGATTCTTTTATGCTCCAAGCTGCCATAAAGTTTTATTTGGGCTGTAAGACTTCTGTTGCTGTCTGTAGTACTAATCAAAGGCTAAGCTATAAATAATAGCAGCTTGTCACAATGTCAATATGTACCTACTATCATTGTAATATTATATAAACATAACGTATTCAAGTGACATTGTCACCGATACTCTTGTTCACGAACTAAACTAAATTTAAGTTCAATGCATCTCTTTCTTTATATTCCATTAAGGAAAGGACAGAACATAATATGTTAGTTAAGACATGCCAAATTAGTCCGCGCCTGACGTTAATAATTGATGTATTTTTGGTCGCCATGTTTATTTATCAGAACTCTAAACTGTCTATGGAATATCTTAATTTGACAGGATTAAACTAAAATGCTATGTTCTATCCTTTTCTCAATGAAATAGAAAGAAAAAAGATGCGCTTAACTTTAAATAAGTTTAGTTAGTGAACAAAATAATCGTCGCCAGTGTGTAAGACAGTGCTCGCATTATTCTATTTATTGAAGCGGTCCAATGTCAGCCACACCGCATTTATAAGATGAAATGAAATGAAATGAAATCGTTTATTAAGCAAGTAGGATCACCGATCACTTTTACACGTCATACTTTTTTTTTTTTTTTTTTTAACTAGTTGAAGCCGGCATTTCCTAACTGACTACCTCTGAGAAGAAATAGCCGAAACAAACTCAGGGATCATCGTCTTTTTTAAAGTCCAGACATTAAAAATGAAAATGTTTACAATAATTTACGTTATAATTACGCATATTGCTTAATAACAATGCTTAACAGAGCGAGCAGCTCAGTCCCAAGCCTCTCTATCCTCTAAATAATCTGAGATTTTATAATACCCCTCTTTGCAAAGTTTGGCCTTTATATAGGTTTTATATCGTTTAATGGGTAAGTTTCGAATGTCCATGGGAAGCTTGTTGTAAAAGTGTATACATTGACCCATGAACGAGTTGCCTACTCTGTGGAGACGAGTGTGATGTACAGCAAGATTGTGTTTGTTCCTGGTATTTATATTATGAATATCGCTTATTTTCTTAAAATTAGATATATTTTTATGTACATACATAAGATTTTCAAATATATATTGCGAAGCTACAGTCAGAATGTTCACCTCTCTGAATTTTTCTCTAAGAGAATCTAGGACCAAGGTTGTAAATGGCTCGAACAGCCCTTTTCTGTAAAACAAAGATGGTATTGATGTCCGCACAAGTTCCCCAGAGAAGAATCCCAAGAGTCAGATACTTTTTGCATATTGGATTTATCACTGTTACAATAATGTTTTGCTCAACCATATAAATAATAAAATCACTAAAAAATTAGGGAATTAAAATTGATACCTGAACACTTGATTGTTTATTGTTCCGTATAGGTAGTGAAACAATAAGTGTCCCGATAATATACTGAAAATAATTATGTGTAAGTAATTTTAGTTTATTTGATATTGTACTTTTTGTTATATAACATTAAAAGTTATGTTTTGAAAAGTGTTTTTAGGTTGTACCCACCAAGGTCTGTTGTTTATCGGAGCCACATTTTTCCGTAACAAATTATTGTCGAAATCCGTTCCAGTGACACCTGCAGTAGAGATGAATGAGTCCTGACGCGATTGACTCGGTATAGTGACAGTTGGAGTGTCTGGCAGTGTGCTCCCGTGTGCATCTGTTGTTATGTGAGATTGTGTGCTTGTTAGTTCTGTGTGTGGGGCTCCTGTTCGGTCTGTTGTAAGATGAACTAGTCTGTCTATGGAAGTGTTTTTGCCGGTGTTTGGATCAGGAGGCGGCGGTACGAACACTTGCCTCACTGGATCGTAACTGTACGAACCGAAGATTGCACTGAAAGAAAATTAAATTAAGTTTAGTAGGTATTTATTATTCATTGTAACTAAAGTTGTTGATTGTTCATACTACTCGCGCAAATGAACTGTGCACGTCGCTGGAATGCAACCTCTTTCCCGTATACCCCCGCGACGCCGCGCATTCGCCGTAAGCGCTTAGTAGCGATAGCATCTTTATTACAATTGTCTAAATACATCATAAATTCTCTGTTGTTATTACTTTTTCTGTGGAGTTTTTGTTTTGTTATTTTTTTATTAACAAAAACAAAACTTTGTTTTTGTTTTTTATATTTTCGACGCGTTAATGAAGCCTGTTGGTTGCACCATCAAAATCGAAGCATTTATTTCAAATAAACCAGTTACAGGCACTTTTCAATTGTCAGAAGGTCGGTCAGTCAGTAAGATGAAGCTAGTCGCCCATTCCAAAGAGTAGGTACCTATGGAGAACAACGGGCAAGAAACTCCATGGACACTCTTTTAAATTATCAAGCTATTGATACAAATATTTGATTACATCAGTCATGATGAAATCAAGCGCGTGAGAACGAAGCAGAAATATATTGTGTGCTGAGAGCGTCCATTATGAAAAACACAAAAAAAACTGAAATTAAAATACGCCGTGGTAGCTAAGAGATGACCAGTCCCCTCTGACGGCGTCCGTTCACGAACATGGCGTATGGCCTAACACACGCCTCCACTAGCGAGACATTTGAGTGAGCATGACATACTCTCAACAGCCCACAATCAAGTCAATAAAAAAGACTAACCCAAAAAATAGATGCTTTACAGTTAAAGCAAGTACATTGTGCTCACACGTGTGCCATGCAATTATATAATACTTACTAAGAAATTGAATCTACACAATGCAAAGATAGTTTTGTCCAAGGTTCAGCAGCTCCAACAGTGTTCCCGAATACTAAGTTTAGCTCCTGTACCAGTGCCGAACACCCCTGTCAGCGATGCAATTCCGTAACGTGCAATATGCTTGGCTATATAGTGTGTAAAACTGGCATTGAGTAAAAAACATAAACAATTACAAATTAAAACTACAAGTGGAAAAATCAAAGAACAATCAGTGTAAGTATAGAAATCGGACGCAGCTCAAGCCCAAGCCTTTTTGTCCTCAATATAATCCTTAACACTATAAAATGCTTTCTGACACAACTTACGTTTAATAAAGGATTTGAATTTATTCAGGCTCAGATCTTGAACCACCTCTGGAAGTCTATTGTAAAAATGTATACATTGGCATCTAAAAGAGCCATCTATTTTTTGAGCCTTGTTGTAGGTACAATAATTTTGTGCCTGTTGTTAGTATTTATATTATGGACATCACTGTATGAACAGCTCGTTCTGCAAAACAAATACTCGTATAGTTTGAATATCCGCGGCATTTCCCCACAACAGAATGCCGTTCGACATTACGCTATGGAAATAACCAAAGTACACTAAACGGGCCGTCTCAATATCAGTCAAATTCCGAATTGCTCTAACTGAGTATGCAGCAGAACTTAGTTTTTTTGTCAATTTTTCTATACGTGACCCCATTGAAGCTTAGCATCCAGAGTTATACCTAAGAATACTGTGCTGTCTTCAGATTTCAATTCTTCGCCCTTTATCAACACTTTAATTTTCACCTGCCTAACGTGAGGTAGAGTAAACTTATTACATTTGTTTTTTTTTTTTTGATTGTTGATTATCCTTTATGAGGTGCGGCAGGTCATTGATGTAAATTAAAAACAAAAAGGACCAAAACTTGACCCCTGTGGGATTCCCATTGTTCCATTAACGTCAACGCTTTGAATCCATACCACTCAAGTAAGATGTAAGTAGTAAGATCCAGTGCAGAGTTCCAGATCCCATAGTGGCGGAGTTTAATTTCGTCATCATTATATTTCAGACCATATCTATCAATTTAATTACAAAACGCCATGGGTAAAATGACTTAGTATTATGATGTAAAATATGTAATTTATATACTTATATTTTTTTTTTACATAATTCTTATTTTTTGCATCCGCGCGAATGACGTCACAGAGCGAGGTGCACAGTTAACTCGAGCGAGTAGTAAGTATAATCTATGAAATACATACGGTTTGGCTCCGTCTTCTACTACAAAACGTTGAAGGGATTCTCTTTTACCGAAGACACAGTAATAACTGAAAATATAAATTTCACTTTACAAAAAAAAAAAAAAAAACTCGTGATACTGACCGACATAAGTGAAGACTGAAATCATTAAAAAACACAGAATATACAAAAAGAAAAACAAAATTGGTGTCGGGTCTGTCGTCATGCGAATTCAATGCTTTTTCCCCATACAACAAAATTGCTCAATGTTGCTGAAGAAGTTTTCACTTCAATACATTTGTTAAATGAACCACGATATTCTAAGTACGACAGTCATCGACTTACTGCACTATAGGTTGTAGAATAAAGCTCAGAAAGACTACAAATAAAAACATTTTAAAACGTTCTTATTAGGTATAGTGCTAACAATTTTACTGTATACATTTTTAGGTTTTGGTATAAACAATCATATTTTTACGTTCGACTAAAATTGAGTTTTCATTGTGTGTAATAAAATAAAATATTTTTGCACATATATACTATAACAGATTATGCAATAGGGAACGTGTGTACCTAACAACGTTGACGCTGAAACAAGGGGACAGCACTGTGATGCAAGGTCTACATGGTCCCCATGGATGTCTCCGCCTAGTGCAAAGGAAACGATTATGTTGGCCAGTTAGGACTGCACAACGCACCTGTAAAGTCCGTCACAAACGATGCATAGTTGTTGCCGCAAATAATACCAAATTAGTTCTTAACTGCCAAAATGGAAGCCAGTGATAATGTTAGTGTTTTACTCAACTACCCCGCTGGATTGGGTTTAACATTATCTATAACATCTTTTTTGGGTACACAAACTAACAAAACACCTCTGCTGAACCCTACGGGGACGAATGGCGTGAAGCTGCGTTTGGTAAAAACTAAGGTCGTGTATATCAAATATCCCTAGATTGAGCTATAAAGGGTGTATCTGACATCGACGCACAAACGAGTACCATGGATCCAGTACATGATTCTGAACCCCCCAGTGGTGGAATTTTTTTTCAAGATTTAAAAATATATATATATGTATTTTTTTTCACTTTAGACCGTTCATAATTGCTATACTTTTATAACCCAATAAGATTTTAAAGTAAAAATTACACAAATAAGCGCAATGAAAACAAAACTCGAAAAACTATCTTCTCAGCTGATTTAATAAAGTTCAGCTCAGGGCTCAACGTCATACCTACAAACCCGCACGGCTACACGCTTGCAATGTTCAAAGGCCGAGCCGAAACTTTTTTAAGCATTTTTATTTCTGTAACCTTTCGTTAATGACATAAATGACTATCCTAATTTAATTAGTGGCATGCGGTCTAGCCTTTTCGCGAAGTTTGCGTTACTATGTCAGATACACCCTGTATATTTAGTGCGCAGAGGGTCGCGTGTGCCGCGCCGATCTGTCTGGGTGAACCAATCAATAACCTAAGCGCTACCTCAGTTTACTGAAGAGGTGCAATCGTGCCGCGTGCGTTACAAACATGGAACAAGACAACATGGAACCAGAAATAGTGGACCTAGAAATTATGGAAGGAGAAATCGTAGAAGATTATAAAGATCCTACCTTGGAATTTATCGAAGCGGTAAAAGAACATAAATGCATATGGGATATGCAGTCTGAGGAATATTATAATAAAGAAATGTACAGAGAGGCGTGGAAATCATTAATACCACCTTCAGAAGATCCAATGCCCGAACATCAGCTGGGCGACAATCAACAAGAAGCAGAAATCAAGGAGAAAGGTAGGTTAAAAACAAATACTAAATGAGCAGTATTGTTTCGTAAGGTGTAGATACAAGTACATTGAGCTCCAGAGAAACCTAACCCCCACAAACTACATCTTTTGACAAGTGTTATTAGATATACGACGATGTTACGTGCGCGCCATCTCTGTGACATCAATGAAGTTATCATTCATGTCGGTGTCGATTATTATGTAAAATAGATAATGAAGAACATTGAGGGTAGCCTTATAATTTTATTGAGTAAAACATGACGTCGCAAAATAGTAAGTGAAGGTTACCCACTCCGTTATTAATATAGGTTTGACTCCACAAGTTAAGTTTCTTTATAGTTATTTAATTGTTTTTTGTAAAGTTTTGAAAAATCTCGAGAGTAACATGTTGGTTCCCTTGAGATATCATTAAAACTGAATTATCAGTATTATCAGTAAATAAATATTTATTAATGTAAATTGGATTAATATATTAATTAATAACATATGAATATTAAATAATACCCTAAAGTGGTGAAATTTATGGTTATGTTTATAAATCATCCATCCCTAGAAGATTGGATGTTTTAAAAGCCTGCCCCCCAATCAACCCATTTTTGTCAAATGATTGAGACTAGTTGGCAAAAGTTGGCATCAGTTGGGATCGTTCGGACCGCCCATTGGTCCGTTCGGTCCAAACGATCCCAACTAGACGCAATCATTTGCCAAAAATGTGTTCGCCGATTAGGGGGCAGGTTCGATTCTCTCTTAAGCTGATAAATTTTAAAATTCTATTGTAAGTTTTTAGAAACTTCTAAAGAACTATAATGTTTGTGGAACAAGTTTGCAAGTTTAAAAATATTTATAGGTAGGATACACGAAGTAAATACCAAGATGCAATGGATATTACCCAGCGGTGGCTTGCATGAGTGCGAGCGCCGTCAGTATTTTGTTTCTAGTTAGATTTTTTAGTTATATTTATGAATCAGAGATGGCGCGTTTAAATATCGTAGGAGGGTCAGGTCTCTGTGGAGCAGTCTGTACACACTCCAAAAGGCCAAGCTACTCAACATTTTCAAATTTTCCCAATAAACCTTGAATCTCGATGTGTAGCTGCTTGTATCTGTGTCTTACTGACAGAATAGAAATAAATAAATGTCAACAAGGTAACCAAATCTGATAGGTATCTATCAAAACCAAGGTCCTTCGAGAACAGAGTAAGAGAGAGCGAACAGGTAACTGGGTTCTTGAGGTCAGATGGGCAGTCACTCGTAAAATATTTGTAAAAAGGTTATAGCGTACCTAAACATCTAATGGAAGCAGATGCAACTGCATCTGAAACTGCAACTAGATGCCGACCTCGATCTATAGTTTGGAAAAAGTAACGCAGATTGAACCGTGTGGTACCTATACAATAATTGTACCCAATCATGTCCAATAAATACTTTCTTTTTCTTGTTTTAGTTGCTGAACTAAAGACAGTATGGGTGGAGCTGAGGGACAGTTATTACAAAAACCAAGACCCGGGCAAAAAATATAAAGATAGTTTGAGATTCCTGCACAGTGTTTATCAATCTCGGTAAAATAAACTTATGCCTACCTAGGTACCTATGTATGTATTGTAGCTATATAGGTAGGTATTAGGGTTTAAAGTATGAAATTGTCGTTTTGTTGTAATGAGTTCTTTTTAATTGACATAGAATCTTCATGATTTTAGGTTTTCAAATTAAACTTTTTTCACATGGTTTCTATGATGCTCTTCTTTTAAAAATGTGAAACATTTTAATATCGACTTTCTATTGTATCCGTATTCAATTTTGCAAAAATTCGAGTGATTTTTGAATACGAGTTCCGACTCGGAAATAACGCTGGGCTACTAATAAACGCACCGTGCGTTTTTGGTTAAAAACGCTTTCGTGATAGGAACTTCGACTGGAAGAACGAGGCACAAGCCACAACGAAGACACAGGTGAATAACGATGAATTAAGAGAGATGGTGAAACCGGTCCTAGTCAAACAACCCAGGCGCTTAATCGGCGAACGCATTTTTTGACAAAAATGTGTTGGCCGATTAGGGGGCAGGAATTAGCGGCATAGTTTAACGTTACCTTACCCACAATATTGACAAATTATCATCAAATCAATAAAATAAAAAAATACGAAAAATGGGCCATGCCTCATGATTGGCTGCTCTGCAGAAAGAAATGCGTGTTAAAACTTATGTTGCCTTGTTGAATTGGCACAGAAATGAAGAATTATTATTGGATAGAATTGTGGCATGTCATCATCGATCACTTATACACTAGATTCACAATCAGCGTAAAAATAATGGTTGAACTGAACAAGCGCACAACGCAGCACTTGGGTGCTTCTTTCATTTATTACTTACTTTATAATTCTGACTTTAATGCATGAACGTAAGATTGAATTTGGTTTGATGTTTGATGTACCACAGACTCGGTCTTAAAAAATAATGGCTTTTTGTACTGCTTTGTGATAAGAACTTTATACACTGCATTTAAGGCTGATTTTAAATTAATGTATATTTATTTTGACTACTTTAGACTGTTTAATACTTGTCGCCATTTTTTATAAGAGTCTGTTCGAGACTGTGTATATAGTGTATAAGTGATTGATTCATGTGATGAAAAGTGGATTCTTTATGATAACCCTAAAAGAAAAATGCAATGGCTGACCCCAGGCCAAACACCACAACAGTGTCCTAAAGCAAATCTTACCAATAAAAAAATGGTAACTGTTTGGTGGTATCAGCGTGGTGTTATTCATTATAGTTTTCTCCGATCTGGTCAAGGAATAACGGTAGATGTATATTGTGCCAAACTATGTTGGCAAAACCAGTAGTAAAACAGCCCCGTTTCATGAATCGATCTTCACCATTACTGCTCCATGACAACGCATGACCTCATACAGCACTAGAAACCATTTTGACCCTTCAGGAACTGCAGTTAGAAAGCATTCGTCGTCCTCCGTATTCGCCAGACCTTGCTCCAACGAACTATCTACGTGACAAGAAGTTTTCTTCTCAGGAGTTAGCGCTAGTTTAGTAAGAGCCTATTCACTCAGAAAAACTGAGCGAATAGGAAGGAAGACGGCAGCAACACGACCAACGATGCTGTGCCAAAGGGAGATTGATCTGAAGACCACATTTGGCGCATCGTACCCGGCACACATCGCAGCCCAACTGCTCAGACTCGTCCTGCATACGGCTTCACCAGGCATCATGCCGGAACACGACAAATCGCTTGGCGGCAAGGCTTTGTCTGGTGGGTGGTAACTTCTGCCGGCGGCTGATGTTATGGCCTACCACCGAGAGCTTCCTATTAGATGGCAGCAATGTACAGACAACAGCACATTAAGCTACTACAATCTGTCACATTTCTTTATTAGATTTTCAACATGATCTCTAAAGCATTAAGGCTCAAGGTTGATTGGGAATATCTGACAGTTTGGGGTAGCTTGACCTGCGGATCTATAGATAATAGGTAATGGTTACTATTTTGATTAAATAATTTAGTTAAAAATTTAAAATAAACAATTTAGATTTTCAGTACAAATCGACAATTTCACACTTTAACCCCTATTACTAACAGTAAAGGAGACTTCTCATCGGACGATGGCTATCCATTCTAGCGCCCGATAGCAGTACCTTATAAATATTAATGGAGAGAACTATTAATGTAACACGCCTTTGCTTAATTTAGTTAGTTCAGATTTAATGTCTATGCTTAATCAATGTTAATAGTTTTGACGAAGCACATCTACAACGTGCCTCCAATACCACAAGCCTTACTGTCCATCCTATCTGCAAGCGTTTGTTAGACGTCAACTTCTTTACCGCTTCCAGTGGACCACGAACCCAAACGTATCCTACATAGGTAGGTCACTGGGAGAATAGCCAACCGCTTCGGCAAAAGCTATCGCCACATCCGCTGGCATGGCTACTTCGTCAAGGCCCATGATTCTCGCCTTAGCCATTTTCATTGGACCTGCAATATGCACATGGTACTCGGCAAAGGCGCAGCTGTCGAGGTTGTCAGTCTTGGTGGAACATTCTACACCAAAGATGCAAAGGACCATTCCGCCATCCGCAGCCCTCTTCTGCCTCGCTATCGACAGAACCTCTGCAAGAGTGGCCTTATGGTAATGATAATCGCTGCCGAAGAGGGAACACGAGGCAGCTTCACCGACTGCTTTTTCCCCTTTACAGCCCGTTTCTGCAGCCTTCCGCTTTTGCGTGCATAATGATGCCTTAGAAGCGACCGACATTTACCAGCAGTCGGAATAGCCGCTATCGCTCATCATCTTAGGTACTGGTGTAGCCGGTCGCTTGAAGCGTAACTGGGGTACCCTGCCCTCTGACACCACTGTAAGTGCCTCTGTGACGCCCAACGTCAACTCTACACTCAGAGGTGTGTGTGAGCTACCCTGGTTCTTTGTGTTACAATTCGCCTTCATGTTTAATTGTTTTTTTAAGAGGTTGAGTTCTCATCTTAACCTATATACTATTATCTATTTTTTTTTTATTGCTTCCGTTTTCGTTTTCTCTTCTACCTCTCTGGACTAATACATTCTTTATTGAATTTAAGATGTCTCTTGACTTGTTTCAGCGAGATGGAAGCTGTTCTCGACTTTGATGAGCCTTCTTGGGATTTAATGGATCTAAGAACTTGGACTGTACTAAAAACTCGCATTCCGAGATGTAAAAGATCGACAGACCCAGCGCCAGAATACGAAAAAGCAAAATATAACAAGAAACCAAAAATTTGCACTAACGAAGCTAAGAAGCCTGATAATGTAACTGGCAAAGAAAATACAGTTGGCAAAGAAGATGCAAATGTTAAAGAAAATATTACGTTTATAGAAAATACGACCAATAAACAAAATTTGTCTAGCAAAGAAAATAAGGTTGTTACAGAAAACGGGTCTAGTAATGATAATACGACTGATACAAGGAATACAGATAATACAGAAAATGCGACTGGTAAGGAAAAAGCGACTTATAAAGTAAACGCAACCTATAAAGAAGATGTAACTTATCAAGAAAATGCGAAAAGTAAGGAAAAAACGGCTGATAAAGATAATGTGACTGATAAACATATTTCGACTGGTTCACGAAATGTAACTGTAAAAGTAACTGCGACTAAGAAGAAAAGAAAATGGAGAGATGAACACCAGCTGACTATTTTGGAGAAGGCGATGAGGTTGTACGAGTTAGAAAATCCTGGAGTATGGAGTTCGGATGAAGATGAAACGGAAAAAGCATCAAGGACTTACGTAGACAACACATCACAAACAGATGAAACAGATGAATATCCCAATTTGCCATCAGTTAATGCCTAATTAAAGACATCGGAAAACAAAACCAACACTGCAGTCATTAAACTGAAAATAGCTAGTAGATGACCGAAATATCCCATACTTTGAAACAAGAAAGTATCATGTCGGCAGTTAACTATTTTTGTTGAAAGGACAAAGCGAATAAATGAAGCTGTGTTACGTATGTAAGGTCAATGGGCAAATAGTATGGGAGAAAAACCCATGGCGCACAGAAATGAAATTGTGAGGATAATATAGTCAAACGACTCTAGTTTATCATGGTAAGGGTCGCTCTCTTGTGATGTGTGGGAATATTGAAAAAAAAAAAACTTAATTATATTTACATTATTTATTCGGCGAGATCAGTATCTATGGATATTTCATGTAAAAATACCGCAGGGGCTTCAAGTTGTTTTTGGTGCCTAGCCCAGGATAAAAAATAAACTATACTGGCAATATGCGCGTGTTAGAATGGCAGAGAGTGGATAGATAAATAAGATTCAAGCGAACCTTATAGGAGAAACATTATATAGGTATATTTACTTATAACATTGTAATAATATTCAGGTTAAGTTCTAAAAACCAAAAATGTTTTTTATATTTTTCACCATAACAATATCATAAGTGTGTCAAGGATTACTTTTATGTATTTTTTTTTATTATTAAATTATAAACTAGCGCTTGACCGCAATCCCGCTCGATGGTAAGCAGTGACGCAATCGTTGATGGTAAAGCGCACTAGTTTATGAAGAGCCTATACACTCTAGCCTTGAAGGCACTCAAATTGTAGTCCGACGGAAACACCGCCGCTGGCAAATTGTTCCAGTCCCTCGATGTACGCGGTATAAAGGAGGAGGCGAAACGCTTCGTCCGGATCGTAGTGGTGTTAACAACATAAGAGTAGAAACTCGCCGTACGACGGGTCGTCCGATGGTGGAACGGAGATGGGGGAATTAAATCATGCAATTCCCTCGCACACTCCCTAAAACGTATCCTATAGAACACCGAAAGGCTGGCTACTATTATAAAATATAAAATATTACAATGCTGCCACATCAACGTTTATTTCATTTATTAGTATAAGTATATTTACACCTAATATTATATAACTTTATAATATATTGTATTATAATATGTTTATTGTTTGTTATTATATAACATCTATAGTAAACTAAAACATATAATAAAAACCTTTTTTGGTATAAATATTCAATAAATTTTCCTATTCGTTTAAATATTATTTGCAAACATTTTTACTTTAAAATACAAATTCAGGCAAATTATAAATTCTGAAACTGGAAGGACCAAAGTACAAAATCGCGATTTACATCTTAAAATTAACGATTAAGATATAAAGGCGGACTTGGGGGTAGCAACTGAGTTTGAGAATTTTTTTACTAATATTCCAATAATAACAACAAAAACTTTGTCTTCTTCCTCCACTTCTGCTTGTGCCACACTATAAGAATGTGTTTCAGAATATGACAAACACTTTGAATTTACGTTTGTGACTGCTAAAGATATTATGGAATCTTATAACGATCTTGATGTAAAAAAAAACTGCCGATCATTGGGGTTTGTCAGTATATACTGTAGCTTCAATAATAGATGTTATCGCACCTTTCTTAGCAATTGTTTTTAATTCTTGTGTCACACATCTGGTATATTTCCTGATCTGATAAAACTTAGAAAAGTAATTCCACTGTTCGAATCTGGTAGTCCAACTAATCCCACGAATTGGCGGCCAATTTCCATATTACCAACTTTGAGCAAAATTTTTGAAAAATTAATTTTGTCACTTTAACTTATATAATTTATTGCCCGTGAAACAATTTGGTTTTACAAAGGGTCGTTCAACTACAGATGCGGACGTGGCGTTGCTAATGAACATATTTGGCGCCTGGGAGGAATCGCAATATGCTCTTGGTATTTTTTGTGATTTGTCCAAGGCCTTTGATTGCGTACATCATGATACTCTAATTAGGAAATTGTTCCATTATGGTTTAAGGGACAGAGCTCTCGACCTTCTGACTTCTTATCTGATTAATCGAATTCAGAGGGTTGATGTTAATAGCAAGAGATCTGCAGGATCTGTGATCACCATGGGCGTTCCGCAGGGCTCAATTCTAAGTCCATTCTTGTTTTTAATCTATATTAATGACTTACCTCATCAACATTGTATTGTTCGCGGATGACACTTCTCTTATTTTTAAAGTCAAGCGTCAGCTAGCAAATTTTGAGGAAGTTAATAATGCACTTTCTAAAGTTGTCCATTGGTTTAATATAAATAACCATCTTTTAAATGAAAAAAAAAAAAAAAAAAACGAAAGTCATTAAATTTTCTACGCCAAATGTCAGGCAGTTAAGTAGCAATGTTCAACTGAATGGAGTAGAGTTGATCCCTGTCGAGTCTACAGTTTTTCTTGGATTGACTATTGATGCCAAGTTGCAATGGGGTCCTCACGTTGAGAAGCTGTCGGGTAGACTCAGTTCCGCCGCCTTTGCTGTTAAGAAAATTAGACAGATAACTGATATGGATACAGCCAGAATTGTTTATTTTAGTTATTTTCATAGTCTTATGACTTATGGGATTCTTCTCTGGGGAACTTGTGCGGACATCAATACCATCTTTGTTTTACACACTAGTCTCCCTCTGGATTATGTCATCCCACCACAAGGTCTCAATGTCACTTTTGCGACCGCCCTTGGAGACGCCGAGAACCACCCGCGCCGCCCCAGCAATGGCTGCCTGGATCCTGTCCCAGTGGACTTGGACAGTTTCACCATCGGTGCCAGCGCACTTGTCGCCGATAGCCGACATGAATTCCTGGGAATTCGTCAAGCAGCCACAATCTGATCAACATTGGGCCTTTACGCAGAGATCCATGACAAGGAGACGGTGTTGTGCAGTGAAGCGAATAACTAAGTCATAATTATATATCTTCATAAAGGATTTAGGTACTCTCACATTTTCCTGAAAGATTAAAAATAATAATATGTAATTTCTATCAGAAGATGAGAGCACTAATTTTAATTCCGAATATGAAATAATTCATTTTTAAAATCAGCGGTAAATTAAATTACCTTAATTATCAAACTGTGCTAGTCGAACTACAATATGGTCTACTTATATTTGCAATCTAACCTATAAATGCGCGATGTAAACAATCCTCATTTTAGTCTTAAAATCGTTTACTTAGTAAATTTGAAACTTCTATTACTTAGATAAAAACAAACAGTAACATGATTACATACCTGTTTTAGCAAGTGTTCAAGAATAAATATCATCCATATTTGATAAAATTTGTCCAGCTTCGTGTTCTAACAAACATCACCGATATACTTCCAAAATTATTACCCGAGCTGGAGCTCGGGAATTAATTTTTAATTGTTTTGCTCATTTTGAATATGTTTCTTCGATGTTTTATCCTTCTAGATTTGAAAAGCAATAGTAAATGCAATAGATGTCGAGTTACAAAATAACCAGGGGGGGCACACTTAGTACTTTATGAATTTCTACAGTCGACAGCGACATCTAAAGAAAAGTGTGTGAACAACTGGGCAGCCATCTTATTGACCTATAAAGGTCTTGGTTACCAGGTCGTAAAATTTCAAAAAAAAAAAAAAAGCAGCCATCTTATACCAAGTCATATTTTTTAATTTCAATTTTCAAGCTATGGAAGCAAGATGGCGGATAGAGAATCAAACAATTTTATTTTATTTATACTCGTGTTGAATGAATATATGAAATATTGATATGATGTACGCACGTGTTATTGGCAAAATTGTGGTGTCTCTTCCACAAAGGCCATTGATCAAGACTTGAAGTTGAAGTTCAATTTTCATGATTTGTTGTCATGTTTCAACTCCCAAGAAAATATTGTATTTTTGACTATGATGCTTTAGGTAAGTGTTTATTACTGTACCCTACCGTATTATCTATATAAGTAAAAAGGTTTTTATGTTCTATAATATGTTTTTTTTTTGCCCAAATTCTGATAAGTAATTATTCACAAATTTCATTCCAATTTCAGTTGCACACGGTGTACCCATTCTCCGACTCCCAAACCCTGAAAAGGACCCTGATTAATTCGCTACTTTGATAGCCGCTGTTGGCAGCCAAGTTAGAGAAAGTGATCATATGAAGATTTATAAGAATATGTTCAAAAGAATATGTGATCACCATTTTGATCAATCAAGACAGCTGGAGGTCGTCTTATTTGTTCAGGAGCACCAACAGTTAATAAGAATCGTAAGTAGAATTAAGTTAGCTCAATATTTGTGTGAACACAACATTTATTACCATACCAAATTGTTCCAATTCATATTTACAATCATTTGTGGGGTGACTTTTCAAAAGGACTTATTTCTGTGTGAACTCTAAAGAGAAATAGCCCCTTATGACTTTGTGAAAGGGCTTATTTCTGTATGAATTCTGCAAAAAAAATGCAGTCCTTCCGAAGAGTCTCTCCTCAATTGGATTTTGCTAATCAGTAACTTAAAAGTACCTACTCTGAAAATTGTGGAAGAAGCAGAAGTGTGTGTCTGACTTTTACTGACTAAAACCCACCCATGTTCCTTAACTTGCCTGTGTGACGGCCAGGGCCACGGTTTCTTTTTTAAACAACCCGCAACGCTGACCCAGGAGGCATTGATCTTCGTGGACCCCGTCACAATGTGAACTGGTAATAACCTTGCATTGTATGTTACAGGTATTCAACAAATAATCAGTACCTTTGTGGAGACAGACCATAAATACTAATTTCCAAACTGTTAATTTCTGACACTTTCGGCTAATTTGTAATATTATTTTATTTCTGTGTACTTCATAATTAACGTAATGTTTTATATAACGATTTTATGTTTACATACTATCAGCTGTGAAGTTTTCACTCATAAAATAAATAAATTACTGAATACTTTGTTTTAATCATCTGAAAACCCAGACCTATAATATACATTACATAGCTACGTACGCATAGATACGTAGCTATAACATACATAGCTACGTATGCATAGGTACATAGCTATAATATACATATCTACATACGTATAGCTATGTACCTGTATCATTCAGCTACATACGTATAGCTACGCACCTACATTCACTAGTAGTTGTTCACCTACTAAACTGAAGACGGCAGCACTTTCCATACATGCATATTTTACCGCAGAGTTGGCACTCTTTAATTATATAGGTACTTACTATACTCTTTGAAAATAACAAAACAAATATAAGACATTCGATGTACTTTTTTTTTTTTTAATTTATTTCATGACCATGGATACAAGTCCTTCTTTCGATGTACTATGATATAGTGTTACCCTACTTTTAGAATATTTAGTGGAATATATGTAAAATATATTTTACTTATGTTCCTTGCAAATTCCATTATAATAGTCACCCTACACAACAAGGACAAATGACTACTGTGAAGCTATCTCCCTCGGACCGCGTGTTGATCGATAGTGCACATTCCAGATTAGGTATAAGTTCCTTGAGTACGGTTTAGACCCCCCGCACACTACAAACTTTCTATCGGCCAATAGTTTGGTCGGGCTTATAATCAGTATGAAGATGTATGTAAGTCCGCATACTACAACGATTTGGTATCGGCCGATAAATAAGTTTGATGGACTACTCAACTGCGTTCAAACTAAACTATCGGCCGACTGCTGCTCCTCGCATGCACGCACATCGACCGATTGTTTAGTAGGCCGACTCGACCGATGATTCATTTCGCTCCGAGTTTTAGCGTCCAATTTTCTTTTTTCATTATGTCCTTGCCCAGTTGTACTGAATCGCTGGTTGTAGAAAAGTCAATCGTAAGTTTAACTTGATAAGTTCATTGCAACTAGTTATGGTCATTCAATAAAATGCGAAAAGCTTTTTTCCATTTAATAATCTGTAGGAACACACATACAGCACTCATAGAATTACCGTACCTCCAAACAGTTACCTCCAAACAGTTACCAGTTACCTCCAAACAGTTACCAGTTACCAAGGAATACCAACAACACCTTATTACCAATACGTTTTGACATCATCCATTCAGGAATAATCGAACAACGCCGTCTCGAGAGAGACGCTATACGTTTGACACATCTGTTGAAAGGAACAAGAGGCCGCCTTGAAAAAGGCGTTTACTGTCAAAGGAATATGATACGTGATGCGTTGCGTGGGTTCAACGACATCACTCGTAAGTACGTTTTTGACACACGGAGTTGATATATCGCAGCGGAGATCTGTACACGAAGACTGCACACGAAGATTACATCGCAGCGGAGATATGTCCACGAAGACTACACACGAAGGATACATCGCAGTGGAATCTTGGCGCGAAGACGACACACGAAGCTGGCGCAGCGCAGCGGAGATCTTGACACGGCGGGCGGCCCTCGACGAAAAGGAACGACTCAGCGCGTCTACCTATATTTATAGATTCACAGCGCGGGCCAGCGGCGCCCCGCGCCCCTCTCCGAGACGCGACGCGTGTTTAAGATCGTAGTAATAATATTGTATTTTATAATTGTAAATAATTAGCCATACCGCAACTTGTGCCATAAAAAATGTAGATATAAGCAGGGGTTTTGAAGTCAAAATACACAGATCATATCGGACACGCAGTTTTATTCTACCTAAGAAGATTCCTCCTCCAAACTGGTGACTCCGAAGAAAAGAAAGAAAAGAAGAAATATCAAGACTGAATCCCTGCAGAAATTATATTAAAAAAAATGTCGAGGAGCGAAGAATTCAGCGATCCATTAGGCGTCACAACAATGAAGAACGACGTAGCTACGATATCGCTGCCTGCACGACTACCACCATTTTGGCGCCAAAATCCGCGTCTTTGGTTCGCGCAGTTCGAAGCCGCCGTCGCCGCCAGCAAGATAGGTGACGAGCAAAAATTTAACCTTGTCGTCCCACTACTCGGCTGCAGCGACCTGGAACAAATCGCCGACATCATACTAGAACCGCCAGCCACCGGTAAATACAGCGCGCTGAAAGAAAGACTGATTTCCACTTATCAAGAATCAGACCATCGCCAGCTTCAGAAACTCCTCAGCGGTCTCGAACTCGGTGATCAGAAACCGAGCCAGCTGCTACGTAAAATGCGCGACCTAAGTGGCAAACTTCTGTCCGACGAAGCGCTCAAGGGCATGTGGCTCAATCACTTGCCCGCCCATGTTCGCGCAGTATTATCCGTGAACACAGAATCTACACTCGAAGTTCTAGCTGCGATGGCCGACAAAATGATGGAACACTTCGAACCAACAGTCGCCGCAGTCTCCGTAGTTCCCCCGCCAGCATCGGTCAACGAAGTACAACAGAACTCCGTCACAAATCTGCAAATCAGCATGCTTTGCAAACAAATTGAAAAGCTATCTCTCGAAGTCGCCGAATTACGAAGTAATCAGCAAAATGCATCACATCGCCGTTCCCGCTCGCACTTTGCTAGCCGTCAACATAGCCGCTCTCGCTCACACTCAAGGTCAAGGCCGCGCGCTAGTAACGCACGTACACCGAGGGACGCCGACTGGCTATGCCGTTATCACTATCGATACGGCGACGATGCTCGGAAATGCGAATCGCCGTGTTCCAAGAGCAAGCAGGAAAACTAAAAAGTACATCGACTGTGGCGGGTGTCGATGTAAACCACACATCTCGCCGCCTATGCGTGATCGACATCAACAACAGAGAGAGATTTCTCGTCGACACAGGAGCCGACATATCAGTATTAGCCGTCCGAAATAAGAAAAATAAACCGACCAAGAATACCTACAAATTGTTCGCGGCAAACGGAACAGAGATTCGTACCTACGGAGAGCGCACGCTTGAACTCAACTTAGGTTTACGAAGAGGCTTCAAATGGACATTCGTAGTCGCCGATGTAAAAACCTCAATACTGGGTGCAGACTTCCTAGTATACCACAAACTGCTAGTCGACCTGCACCAGAGGAAACTTATCGACCGCGTTACCGATCTCAGCGTGAACGCCATCAAAATAAATAACAACGAAGAAACTATACACATGGTCAACCGAGACCACGTATATCACGACATATTGAAGAAATACCCTGATGTTCTGCGGCCGATGTCACTCAAGACTCCAGTGAAGCATGACGTCACACATCATATTGAGACTACAGGACCGCCGATATACGCACGGCCGCGCCCTCTACCGCCGGACAAATACAAAGCGGCAAAACTGGAATTCGAGCGCATGATAGAGATGGGTATATGCAAGCCGTCAAAAAGTCCGTGGGCAAGTCCTCTCCACGTCGTCAAGAAAAAGGATGGGTCACTTCGTGTATGTGGAGACTACCGGAGACTAAACGCAGTCACCGTACCTGACAGATATCCCATTCCACGTATTCAGGATTTTACGTACCAGTTACACGGCAAGAAAATATTTTCAAAATTGGACCTGAAAATGGCATACTTTTGGATTCCTATAGCTGCACAAGACGCACAGAAGACCGCAATCATCACACCTTTCGGCCTATTCGAATTCAACTGCATGACGTTTGGATTACGCAACTCAGGCCAAACATTTCAACGTTTCATGCATGAAGTTTTACGAGGACTGGACAACATCGTATTCTGTTTCGTCGACGATCTACTTGTCTATTCAAATAACCAGGAAGAACATCGCCAGCACTTACAAATAGTACTCGAACGCCTAAATACCTACGGCGTCAGTCTTAACATCGACAAGTGCGAGTTTGATAAAGAAAACATAGAGTTCCTCGGTTATCAAGTATCAGCAAATGGTATCAATCCCACGCAAGAACGTATACAAGCAATAGTCAATTACCCGAAACCACAGACAGTACAAGAACTAAGAAGATTTTTAGGCATGATTAACTTTTATCGCAGCTGTTTACCACATCAAGCCGAACATCAGCATGAATTAAACAAGTACCTACACAACAGCAAGAAAAATGATAAAACTCCGATACAATGGACACCAGAAAGCGAGCAAGCTTTTGAGAAATGCCGACAAAGCATTCTCAAGGCCACAACACTTACGCACCCGATTCCCAACGCAATATTACGTCTATACACAGACGCGTCAAACACTAGCATTGGCGCTGTATTAGAACAAAAGGTCGATGGCGTATGGAAACCACTGGCATTCTATTCAAAAACATTGAGTGATACGCAAAGAAAATATAGCGTATATGATCGCGAATTATTGGCAATGTTCACCTCAATTAAACACCTACGTCGGCTGATAGAAGGCAACGACGTAACAATATTCACCGACCATAAGCCATTAACGTATGCATTAACAAGATCGCCAAGTACCAGCGATACACCGAGAAGAGAGCGTCAACTACATTACATAAGTCAGTTTTGCTCGAAAATTCAATACGTTCACGGTAATAATAACGAAGCGGCCGACGCCCTATCTCGTATAGAAGAAATCGACTTGTCGCAATCTACGATCGACTACAATCAACTCGCTAAAGACCAAGAGAACGACGACGAACTCAAGATCAGCATGACCAACCCGAATCTGAAGTTTGCAGAAATCACATTGCCCGGAGGTCAACGACCTATCATATGCGAAACATCAACAGGCAACTTACGCCCGTACCTACCAGCGTCTTATCGTTTTGTAGCATTCAAAGCACAACACGAACTTAGTCACCCAGGTGTACGTACGACAAGAAAGATTATTGTCACTAAATTCTTTTGGCCGAATATGAATAAAGAAGTCGGTATGTGGACAAGGTCATGCATCGGATGCCAGCGCGGGAAAATCCAGCGACATGTTATCAGCCCGCTCGGCGAGTTTCAAAAATCAGCGCGTTTCGAACATATTCACGTAGACATTGTCGGACCACTTCCGCCGTCTAATGACTATAGATACCTAGTCACGATGGTCGACCGTTGCACTAAATGGCCCGAAGCAATACCTACTCGTGACATCACCGCCGACACTGTTGCTAAGGCAGTTTACGAGGGATGGATAGCGCGATTTGGCTGCCCCTTACGTGTGACAACGGATCAAGGCAGACAGTTCGAGTCGTCATTATTCAACGCACTGATGAAGAAATTTGGCATAACACGGATTCGAACCACCGCATTTCACCCTCAAGCAAACGGTCAAGTCGAACGATGGCATCGAACATTGAAATCCGCACTTATGGCGCGAAACGCCGGCGTACACTGGAGCGAGGAACTAGCGACCGTACTCCTCGGTTTAAGAACAGTTTTACGTGAAGATACGCAAGTCAGCCCAGCTCTCATGACATACGGGTCAACATTAAGAATACCGTCAGATTTTTTCACGCCTACACAGCCAAAAAACGACGACGCAGAATTCGCCCGTCAGCTGACCGAAACAATGTCGACACTATCTCCAAACAGCAAGTCACATAGCAACAACAGAAAGATTTTCGTGTACAAAGACTTGGCTACGTGTACTCATGTCTTCGTGCGTAATGATACCGTACGAAGCCCACTGACTCCACCTTACGAAGGCCCATTCAAAGTTCTACATCGCGGCAACAAACAATTTACCATTCAGATGCCCCTACGAACATCTGTCATCACAATCGACAGACTCAAACCAGCACACTTACTCAAGCAAGAAGAATCTACTACTAGAGGAACAACAGACGCACGTGACACTCGCCGCACACATACATCGAGCGCTAATAATGAGCCGCGGCCGCTGACCCCGCCGACCTCGAGTACAACCCGCAAATCCTACGTCACTCGCACCGGACGCACCGTTAAAAAAAATGTACGATTCGCTTAAGAGGGGGATGCTGTAGGAACACACATACAGCACTCATAGAATTACCGTACCTCCAAACAGTTACCTCCAAACAGTTACCAGTTACCTCCAAACAGTTACCAGTTACCAAGGAATACCAACAACACCTTATTACCAATACGTTTTGACATCATCCATTCAGGAATAATCGAACAACGCCGTCTCGAGAGAGACGCTATACGTTTGACACATCTGTTGAAAGGAACAAGAGGCCGCCTTGAAAAAGGCGTTTACTGTCAAAGGAATATGATACGTGATGCGTTGCGTGGGTTCAACGACATCACTCGTAAGTACGTTTTTGACACACGGAGTTGATATATCGCAGCGGAGATCTGTACACGAAGACTGCACACGAAGATTACATCGCAGCGGAGATATGTCCACGAAGACTACACACGAAGGATACATCGCAGTGGAATCTTGGCGCGAAGACGACACACGAAGCTGGCGCAGCGCAGCGGAGATCTTGACACGGCGGGCGGCCCTCGACGAAAAGGAACGACTCAGCGCGTCTACCTATATTTATAGATTCACAGCGCGGGCCAGCGGCGCCCCGCGCCCCTCTCCGAGACGCGACGCGTGTTTAAGATCGTAGTAATAATATTGTATTTTATAATTGTAAATAATTAGCCATACCGCAACTTGTGCCATAAAAAATGTAGATATAAGCAGGGGTTTTGAAGTCAAAATACACAGATCATATCGGACACGCAGTTTTATTCTACCTAAGAAGATTCCTCCTCCAAAAATCCATCACTGTGGCGGGATGCACCCTATTCACTGGGACTCTTTCTTGATTGATTTTTCTCCTCCGTTGTATCAGTACAATTATAATATTTCTGGACAATATTGTGCTGCCAGTAACTTTCATTATGAGCACTTTAACACTTTAACGGCAGCTTAAAAAACAATGAAAGTAGTCGGCCGACAGTTGTCTAGTCTGCGCACTCGCCACCAACCATTATTACTATATTACCACTATTTAGTTGGTGCAGTGTGCGCGCTAACTACCGCGCGGCCCAGGAGACTCTGTGGCTGGCCATCGGCGACTCCAAGTCGCGGGCCAGGGAAGAGCTGCTGGGGTCCCTAGATCGGGACCCGTGGGGGCGCCCCTACCGTTGGGTACGGGGCAAGTTGCGTCCCTGGGCGCCCCCACTGGTGCAAAGTATGCAACCCCAGCTGCTGGAGGCGGTGGTATCCACCCTCTTCCCTGAGCGGGCGGGATATGTTCCCCCGGCGATGGTTTCACCCTCAGCCACAGACTCTCCAGAAGAAGAGGGCACCGATGTCCCCGTGGTGACGCAAGCAGAGACGGGAGCGGCCGTGTCGCGGCTCCGGGCCAAGAATAAAGCGCCCGGACCCGACGGAGTTCCTGGCCGAGCTCTCGTCCTTGCTCTGAAGGAGCTAGAGCCCCAGCTGAGGGGGCTCTTCACGGCATGCTTCGAGCAGGGTCAGTTTCCCAGTGTGTGGAAGGAGGGGAAGCTGGTCCTGCTCAGGAAGGAGGGGCGCCCCGCGGACTCGCCGTCCGCGTATCGGCCCATAGTGCTGCTCGACGAGGCGGGCAAACTTTTTGAGCGCATAATCGCAGATCGCCTCGTCGGCCACTTGTGCGGAGAGGGGCCGAACCTGGACGACAAACAGTTCGGCTTTCGTCGGGGGCGCTCCACCATAGACGCCATCATGCGCGTGAGAGCCCTGGCGGAGGATACGGTGTCCCGGGGTGGGGTGGTGTTGGCGGTGTCTTTAGACATTTCCAACGCCTTCAACACCCTACCCTGGAGCTGTATTAGGGAGGCCCTGAAATACCATCGGGTGCCTCCCTACCTCCGCCGCATAGTAGGGGCTTATCTGGAGGACAGATGCGTCATCTATCGGGGACGTGACGGTGCCGGTCGGCACCGAATGTCGTGCGGTGTTCCACAGGGATCGGTCTTGGGACCGCTCCTGTGGAACATCGGCTACGACTGGGTGCTGAGAGGCGAGCTCCCGTCGGGCGCCGACTTGACGTGTTATGCGGACGACACGCTTGTCACTGCCCGGGGGAGCTCGTACAGGGAAGCGACGTTGATAGCCACGGTTGCGGTGTCACAGGTGGTGAACCGCATCCAGCGCCTGGGCCTGGAGGTGGCCCTTGACAAGTCGGAGGCCATGGTTTTCCATGGCCCCCGGCGTGCGCCGGCGCCGGGATCACATATCGTGGTCAGTGGGGCCCGGATAGCTGTCGAGTTCACCATGAAGTACCTGGGATTGGTGCTCGACAGCCGGTGGGATTTCGGACCCCACTTCCGGCGGCTGGCGCCCAAGCTGATGAGTGCAGCGGGCGCACTATCAACGTTGCTTCCCAACATGGGGGGCCCGAGCGCCGCCTGTAGGCGGTTGTACGTGGGAATCGTGCGGTCCATGGCCCTGTATGGGGCCCCTGTGTGGGCGATGGACCTGACGGCCGGAACACTCGCCATTCTGCGCAAGCCGCAGAGGGCGATGGCCGTCAGGGTCGTCCGCGGGTATCGCACGATATCCTACGAGGCGGCTTGCGTCCTGGCCGGATCCCCGCCCTGGGACCTAGAGGCGAAAGTACTCGCGTCATTGTACCGATGGCGCGAGGAAGAACGGACACGGGGCTCCAGTCCGGTGCAGCGGCAGATAGAGCTGCGCCGAGAGGAGCTCCGTCAGGTCCTGGTGGCGGACTGGCGGCAGAGGCTTATGCGCCCTACCGCCGGCCTCGCTACCGTCGAGGCGATCCGGCCAGTACTCGACAACTGGCTCGGGAGGAGGCACGGCTCCCTGTCGTTCAGGGTGACGCAGGTACTGTCGGGGCATGGCTGCTTCGGCAAGTACCTGCGTCGCTTAGGCAGGGAGCCGGACGCTCGGTGCCACCACTGCGTCCAATGCGGGGAGGACACGGCGCAGCACACGCTCTCCGAGTGTGTAGCTTGGGAGGAGCAGCGCCGTGTCCTCACAAACGAAGTAGGAGGTGATCTGACGCTGCCGGCAGTAGTGCGGAGGATGGTCGGCAGCTCAGAGTCGTGGGACACGGTGGTGTCCTTCTGCGAAGACGTGATGTCGCAGAAGGAAGCTGCGGAACGGGAGAGGGAGATATCAACTCCCTTCCCGGGCCGCAGAAGACGCACCGGGCGCCGAGGAAGGGCGGATAACGCCCTCTTCCGCCCCCCATGATTGGGTCCAGGGGCGAGGGACATGGGGAAGTCCCCGCCCCCCATTGATGGACCCCGAGGCGGAGGCGCGCGCGAGTGTCGGCGCGCGCCTTTGAGGCGATGCACGGGGTAGTTTAACACCCCACTACCCCGTGCAGGAGACGAGGCCCGGACAGACCGGGCCAGCACGAGGATGTGGGGCCGTGGAAGAATTTAGACTCCCGCGGCCCCACGCGCGCTCGTGATAGAAGACACACCGGGGTGGTTTTAGTCAGTAAAAGTCTGACATACCCCGTCGCCCACCCCAGGGCGGCGGGCATCCTATGAGGATTTCCACCCCGGCAAAAAAAAAAAAAAAAAAAAGTGTGCGCGCTAACAGCCCAACTTGACAAAACTATCGGCCGATAGAAAGTTTGTAGTTTGCGGGGCCCTTACCCGTGTGGAAATGGTCTTTGTAACACTACTTGGCAGGAATGAGTACTATTGAGATATGTATTAAGCAAATTACCAAATGGTCGTAGAAAATCACAACATTAATGCAACAGGTGCAATGCGAACAATCTGTAGTCGTGGTGAACCAAGTTGATAGCGTGAGAGCAGTGGAGGCCAAGTGGTACCTAACTGCCCCACGGGGTTTCATCGAGGGTTCGAACCCGGCCAGGCTTTTTACTTTATATAAATTATTTCAACATTTTCCTCTCTCTCAAATCGTGAAGGAAAACATTTGACATTTACCAACCCGCACTGGGTTCCCGTGGAAGGTATAGGCTGCGGGCACGCGAGGCGTGGCTAGTTTTAAAGCGTCTTCAAAACAAAGACGAGCTTTTAAGTATTAGATTTTAGTAGAAAATGGTCGCCGTATGGTCCCATACAAATTGGGAGCGTGCTTGGATGTTTTTGAGTTAGCTTTAATAATACGTAAGTTTGTCTATGAGTCCTCTACCTGTGCATTTCATCTAATAGTTCCTTTGTCGTCATGTTGGCACTAATGCAATTTAGTGTGTGAGAGAGAGAGAGAGACGCAGAGTGCGTCTTCCATGTTTACGATAGTGACAAAAAAATTAATGCCAACATATTGGCAAAGGAACTATTTGAAGAAACGCACTTATAACCGTGATTTTTGAAAAATCAATATGGCGACGCAAAGAGTATAATAATATATGGCGACTAGTGGCTACAAAATAATATGACGACATTTCACCAAGACGCTAAACTTTTTGTTAATTATTAGGTAATGACCGATTACCCTGTTCACAGACTATATTTAAGTTAAGTGCAAAATATAAATATTAATTTAGTCCACGCCTGAAATAAATTAACGTACTAAACTGACCATCTTAATTTGAAAGAACTATACTAATATTTATTTTTAGTCCTTTTTTTAATGAAATAGAAAGAAAAAGATGCACTGATCTTAATACTTATAATTCTTTTTCTCTACTCATAAAATGTTAATTTTTAGGCGCACGCCACATAACTGATAAAAAAAAACTAAAATGGCGGCCGGGTAGCTGTGTTACAAAGGTTCTATCCCTTTTGGTACGGCCGTTTACTAGACAATAGGTACTATTTCTGTACGAACACAGCGTAGTTTTGTGTGTATTGACTGGCAGCCCGGCAACCGTCTAGATAGCATAAAAAGTAGACAACGAAGTATATTTTTAAGAGTATAAAGATATAGGTATTTATTATTTGTTTAAATACCGACACAGTAAAAAATTTAAACTCAAATAAATTTAATATTTGACTGGTTGAGACTTTTTAAAATATCATTTTCCATTATTTATTAGCAAATAAAGTTACTATCCTGTTAGGTTTAAAACAAGTGTAAACTAAGAAATAAGTGTTTAGAATAAATATCTAAATATTTGTAGCAACCCAGCCAGCTGCTGCCAGGTGCTACAGTCTCTCCAGCGGTGCCTAATTGACCATCGATACATTGAGGTGATAAAGTGTTTGTACAAAAACGCCACCATGTCAGTCAGTCTCCAGGATCAGGACTAGAAACCGATCCAATTCCAGCGTGGAGTGAGACAAGGAGATGTCATATCTCCTAAATTGTTCACTGCTGCGTTGGAAGATGTCTTCAAGCTCCTGGACTGGAAAGGACTTGGCATCAACATATATGGCGAGTACATTATTAATCTCCGTTTTGCAGATGATATCGTGGTCATGGCTGAGACCCTGGAAGACTTGGGCAAAATGCTCAATGACCTCAGCAGAGCTTCCCAACAAGTGGGTCTAAAGATGAACATGAATAAGACGCAGATCATGTCGAACTCTAATGTCGCACCCACTCCAATTCTAGTTGGTTGCTCTGCACGCGAAGTTGTTGACGAGTATATATACCTGGGACAAACAGTCCAACTAGGTAGGTCCAACTTCCAGAAAGAGGAGTCTCGTCGAATCCAGCTCAGCTGGGCAGCGTTCGGGAAGCTACGATACATCTTCTCGTCGTCAAAGATACCACAGTGTCTCAAGACTAAAGTCTTTGACCAGTGTGTGTTGCCAGTGATGAATTACGGAACTGAAACGTGGTCGCTCACAATGGGCCTCATACGAAGGCTCAGAGTCACACAAAGGGCAATGGAAAGAGCTATGCTCGGAGTTTCTCTGCGTGATCCAATCAGAAATGAGGAGATCCGCAAAAGAACCAAAGTCACCGACATAGCTCTGCGAGGCGCTATACTTATGTGGTAGTGGGCAGGGCACATTGCTCGTAGAACCAATGGCCGATGGGGGTAAGGTTCTGGAGTGGCGGCCACGTACTGGAAGACGCAGCGTAGGGAGGCCCCCATCAAGGTGGACTGATGACCTGGTGAAGGTCGCGGGAAGCCGATGGATGCGAGCAGCACAAGACCGGTCAGCGTGGAAAACCTTGGGGGATGCCTTTGTCCAGCAGTGGACATCCATAGGCTGAAGAAGAAGAAGAAGAAGCCATCTGCTACACATACTTCTACGACCCACTGCGAAGGGTTTCTATAAATCACACTGGGATCGCGGAAGTCATAGCGGCCTTGCGACTGTGGCCTATATATCTCACCCCGGAAGCACATCTGTTGACCATCGTCGATGTGCGTGGGAAAACTATAGCGAGCTGTCTTGCACGTGAACTGTGAATTAGCGCACTTTTAAACCGACCAATCACACGCCGCGGCCTGCCTCAATCAACGAATCAACATCGAGAACGCACGCGCCATTCCGAGGTTTTATGCGGCACAGCAAGCTGTGTTCCTATTGGTTACCCCACTATTGTTTAGAGATAGCTAGTTTATTTAAGTGAGTGCATAGCTTGTAAGAGACATTCTATTATTATATACATTCATATTTACATTTTATTCCTGTTCACACTCTTGTACATAATATCTTACATCACGTTATTGTACTCGTCATACACATTGTATTCTTTTACATACGTGCAATACACAACGTTCGATTTAACTGAGTTTGAATTACGCAACACGCCTTACACGCTACATATTGTTAACTAGGTGGCTTCGCCCGCGTGGAGTTTAGTTATGTCGCGCGTTTTAGATTTCCCTCGGGAATATAAAATTTTTCCGGGATAAAAAGTACCCTATTCTTTAATTCGGACCTCTAACTTTACGTCTGCAAAATTTCAAAGCAATCGGTTCAGTAGTTACGGCGTGAAAGCGGAACAAACAAACTCACTTTCCCATTTGTAATACGTAAGTAAGTGTAGCAGGCGCTACACAAAGGTCGACTATAAATCACACCAGATCACACATTATTATTATATTCTACATCATTATTACATTACAGTCCATTCCTTGATCGCACTCTTGTATCGCGTCATTGTACACGTCAAATACATTGTACTCTTTTACATTCGTGCAATACACAAAGTTCGATTTATCTGAGTTTTGATTACGCGACACGACCTACCCGCTAACATCATTATTACATTACAGTCCATTCCTTGATCGCACTCTTGTATCGCGTCATTGTACACGTCAAATACATTGTACTCTTTTACATTCGTGCAATACACAAAGTTCGATTTATCTGAGTTTTAATTACGCGACACGACCTACGCGCTACATAAGTATAAGGATAAGTACGTAGTAAGGATAAGGATATATGTAATTTCATGAATATAAAATAAATTTGATACCTACATACAAAGAAATACTTATTTTTTTTGTTTTTTAATATCCATTTAGTAATAAGTTTTGCTGTGTAGTTAACCTTTTTGATTAATTAACCGATGAACAATGAAGCGCAGGAGCGTCATAAGCAAGCGTCTCTAGCGCGTCACATCAAACTTACAAAAAGGGGGGAATAGTGTAGCAGGCGCTACACAAAGGTCGACTATAAATCACACCAGATCACACATTATTATTATATTCTACATCATTATTACATTACAGTCCATTCCTTGATCGCACTCTTGTATCGCGTCATTGTACACGTCAAATACATTGTACTCTTTTACATTCGTGCAATACACAAAGTTCGATTTATCTGAGTTTTAATTACGCGACACGACCTACGCGCTAACATCATTATTACATTACAGTCCATTCCTTGATCGCACTCTTGTATCGCGTCATTGTACACGTCAAATACATTGTACTCTTTTACATTCGTGCAATACACAAAGTTCGATTTATCTGAGTTTTAATTACGCGACACGACCTACGCGCTACATAAGTATAAGGATAAGTACGTAGTAAGGATAAGGATATATGTAATTTCATGAATATAAAATAAATTTGATACCTACATACAAAGAAATACTTATTTTTTTTTGTTTTTTAATATCCATTTAGTAATAAGTTTTGCTGTGTAGTTAACCTTTTTGATTAATTAACCGATGAACAATGAAGCGCAGGAGCTTCATAAGCAAGCGTCTCTAGCGCGTCACATCAAACTTACTTATACACAACTTTACTATGTATCAATAAAAAGAACTATCACCTTTTATAGTATAATAAGTTAAACATCGAAATTGACAACACCTAGTCTTGGCCGTTAATAATTTAGAATACAGGGAAAGAAGTCATACCTACATAGCAAGCCTTTGGTAACAGGATGCAAACTTTTACAATATGTAAAGTAAGCCCCGTCCGACCCATAAAGTTAATAAAGGTTAAGTAAACACATGACCAAATAAAATATGAAATTTTGCATAATCATCATAGTAACAATACTTACTAATGAATTAATTTCAACTTCCCCAAAATAGGTAATTTTTTAAAAAGTGACACCACCATTTTCGAAGGTTTATTATGATTTTTATTTTCAAATTTAGCCTGGCTATGTAAGCATTAGTAGAAGCAGTATTATCGATACCTAACAATACCTTCACGGATCGGACAGGGTTTTCTTTACATAATTGTATAGATTGGAAGGGACACGGCTTCGATGGCTACCATGGCGCTTCCACATTAACATTATTTACTTTTATTCTCTATCATGGACAATTTTATTAACATAACAAATAATTGTTGTATTCAGGAAAAAACATCAATTTTGTTGGTAACGTTAATCATCAATCTTATTATACCAATGCGAAGCTCGATAAAGAATAGAGGTAAACAAACCAATTTAGGGTTATCACAACTCAAGTTTTACAAATCTCCTGTTATTTACATGATTATTGCCTTTTACATGCTAAGTATTTATTAACAATTCCTATTGCAGCATATTTCAATAGAATCACTAAAATAAAATGCACATTCAGTGCGCTCGAGGCGTTGAGCCATGCGCACGCGTCTGTGTCCTTCGTAGGTGCTAGTGACACACATTGTATACGAATTCCGTAGGTACACATTTTATTAAAATGAACGGGAATCGAAGTAGTGAAGATTTGAGTGAGTCTGAAGTTTGCAATAACGTGATCAAAAATTAAATACGATCCAAAATGTGGAAGAAACAAAGCAAAAGCTTAATCTGAAAAATGGCAAAGGGTAATGAAACTTGAGGTAATTAGCAGAGAAAAGAAAAGAACGAGAAGATGACCATAGTGACGATGGTTTTATCACAGTGATCAGAAGAAAGCCCAAACGTTTGATAAGAAGTGATTCCGTGGACGAAAATAATGACAATAATGGGGGTACTATATCAATTCACGAAGTATGTGTTAGGTACCTCATTAAATAGTTTACCGAAGCCAATAGCTATGGCTAAATCATTGCGTCCGGAAGACATCAAAGATATTCTTAAGATAAAATATAAAAGTGTAAACAAAGTTCTCATTCAATTCCAAAGAAAAAATGATACTATGAAATTGGGCGACTGTATAAAACTAAAGGACAATGGTTTTCGATGTCAATTAGTACAAGATATGTCAACATCGTATGGAATAGTGAAAGGAATTGACCTTTAGTTAAGTGAAGAAGAGCTTAGTAATATTTTTAAGGCGAATATCGAAGTGTTAACAGTTAAAAGATTAAAACGTTTGCAGTCGGACGGCAATTGGATCAATTGTGAATCTGTAAGAGTGAGCTTTAAAAGTAATGTCCTATCACATTATATTTATGCCTATGAATGCCGATTTAAAGTTGAACCGTACGTATTTCCAGTGACGCAGTGTTCAGGTTGCTGGAAATTTGGTCATAGAATTATATATTGCCCTACTAATAAGATTTTGTGCCCTAAATATGGAGATAATCACGAAAACTGTACCATAAAAGACTTTAAGTGTCTGAACTGTAAGGGAAATCGTTTTGTGTTGGATAAAAATTGTCCCATATTTCTAAAAGAAAGAGCTATTCGGATTATCATGAGTGAGAAACAAGTGACATATAGAAGAGCTTTACAAATATTTATGGAAAGGAAGGAAGGCATAAACACAATCGATATTTCACAACGTTCTGATAACAATCAACCGACAAATACAGTCAACTCTGGTAAAAAAAAACTTACAGAAACGTATTGACCAGAGCTGTAGTGCACCAGCCGGCGATATCGGATATGGAAGAGGATGATGAAGAAGAAGAAAGTTTTACAAGTATGACTATAAAAGAAAACATTTAAAGTTTAAGGCAAGAAAATAAATCGAAGAGGTCTTAAGAAAAGTGATGTTTCCGCGGAAGACGACTTGTAGTTCACAAGAAGAAAAAGAAGAACCTAAAGAAAGGTCGCCATTTATAAACATTTTTGAATCGACGAAGTTGTGGATAAAAATAAAAGGTAACTACTGGTCTGAATTAAAATTAGAAAAATTATTTGGGAGAACTTTAAGAAATTGTTGGTTAGTATTATATTTGGAGATAATATTTTGGGATATATAAGTTGCCTCAGTAATGGATAATAGACACGAAGCAATAAAGGTGAACATATTTCAATGGAATTCACGAAGTCTACGCTCTAAATTAATTCCGTTCTCAAATCTGTTCATTCAGGAAAATATAGAAATTGCAATAATTAGCGAAACATAGTTTGATTGTGAGGTAAGTGTAAATTTTAGTGGATAGAATCTATATAGGAATGATAGATACGATTGTTATGGTGGGGTTGCTATCCTGGTACACAAGTCAATTCCCTCACATCCAGTTTAATTTCATAGTAACAATGTAGGTATTGAATGAGTCTGTGTTAAATTATTGAATTGAAAAAACTTGGAATATATCGTATCACTGTATTGTCCTTCGTCTGTTCATACCCAACCTTCCGATTGGAATGATTTTTGGTCACTTTTCTATTAAAACCATAATAGCTGGGGACTTCAACGGTCATCACACTAATTGGTCGGTCAAATCGGATATAAGGGGTACTCAATTAATACAATAATTATTTATTACCTCTTGAAAATGTGTTTATATCGCTCAACAACGACTCTGCAACTCGAATTAAGTTGGTAAATGGTCATTTGCAACAGACTTCTCCTGATATATCGTTTGTGTCTTATGATGTTGCAATAAAGTTTGATTGGAAAGTATTTAATGAAAATTTAGGAAGTGATTACCTGATTATTAAAATAACAGCCAACTTGTCTTATAACGTACATATTGTTAAAAAACGTAATTTTAAAAATGCACATTGGTTTGAATATCGACAGACGATTTCTGAAAATATTAAAACGTATGAAAAATCTTTTAATGGTGACATACAAAAAATGTATGACGCTTTTCTAAACTACTAGCGGCCCGATACGTGCTTCACTACGTATAAAGTGAAATAATAAAAAAAAATTTATTGGATCATCAAAATTATCTATTCAAACAAAATATTTTTTTTAATTGCTAGCAATTTCAAAACTTAATCCAAAACATTTAGATTATTAAACAAACGACTGGGGGTACCGACTCTTGAACAGGTAACATAAAGTTGGCCATTTGAAAAACATGATTCCTCCAAATTCAGGCCACAAACGTGAAATGCCTTTGCCCTTGGGCTTTGTTGATGGAAATAGCGAATGATAAACGCATAATCGTTTGAACCAAAAATATGTATAGATCTAAAGGCTCAAACAAATACAATTTTCGTCGTCGGATGACGCGCTGTCAGCGTTCGAACAGGCTGTAAACGAGGTATCTGTGACGGACTGGATAAAGTGTTACAAAAACTGGTTCAGACGAATGAAACTTTTTATAGAGACTGGTGGAGAGTACTTTCATGTACTTATAGAACATTTTTTTTTATTATCGCCATACTTTCTGAGTATTCCACGTAAATTCAGGAAAACATTCGTCTCTTTGCTGGTTATCTTCAAAGAACATGTTGATTATATAACAAACAATAGACCTAAAACAAGTAAAACAAATACACACATTAAAAGTGTCTAGGGATCAACATATATTTTTGCAATAACTTTTCTCCTGATTGATATTAATTAAAATTTTCTTTAAGGATTCATCAAATAAAGTGTTTTCGTTTGTCACAGTAACGATAAACCAAGTCACCTTTGCATTAATAAAGAAATTTGCCATTTTCCTAATAAAGGGATATTTGACATTTGAACCACTAACACAAAAGTTCGAAAAAAAGACTGAAATAACAGTTTTCTCTAAAATTTTATTGGGTAACTTAAATGAAATGAAATGAAATCGTTTATTAAGCAAGTAGGATCACCGATCACTTTTACACGTCATGTTTTTTTTTTTTCTTTTTTTTTTTTTTTTAAACTAGATGAAGCCGGCATTTCCTAACTGACTACCTCTGAGAAGAAATAGCCGAAACAAACTCAGGGATCATCGTCTTTTTTAAAGTCCAGACATTAAAAATGAAAATGTTTACAATAATTTACGTTATAATTACGCATATTGCTTAATAACAATGCTTAACAGAGCGAGCAGCTCAGTCCCAAGCCTCTCTATCCTCTAAATAATCTGAGATTTTATAATACCCCTTTTTGCAAAGTTTGGCCTTTATATAGGTTTTATATCGTTTAATGGGTAAGTTTCGAATGTCCATGGGAAGCTTGTTGTAAAAGTGTATACATTGACCCATGAACGAGTTGCCTACTCTGTGGAGACGAGTGTGATGTACAGCAAGATTGTGTTTGTTCCTGGTATTTATATTATGAACTTCGCTTATTTTCTTAACCCATTACTTCCCAAGCATTGAAAATATTGGATTTTTTTGATGAAATCTTGTATTAGGGCTCTTAATATGTTAAGAAAAAATAATATGGCAAAAAAATAAATTAAAAAAAAACGGTTTCGCTGACTCAGCATGTCCTATAAATAGGACAGTGGGAACATATGGTCAGGAAAAAGTAAAGATAAGAATTATATGGAAATCAGCTTTATTTAAAAATAGGACCAGTAACAGTATCAGAAATAATGTAATAAAAGCTTATTTTGTATGATAAGGTATGAAACAATCACTGCAGAGTGTTTTTTCACATTTAGAACAAAATGTTAAAGGCTTTTTTTTACAGCCTTGTCCTTGGCAACGTCTTTGTTTGTCCCTCTTGGTCATATAGTGACCATAGTTGTCAAATCTTATAGGTTGTAAAAGAACTTCTGAAGTACCTGATGTAAGCTTATTTACTTTGCCTTCCGATTTTTTCATCCAAGAAAAACATACCCTTCTTCTGAAATCAAGCAGAGGTATGGTCTCATCTTTATTTACCTGGTTATAAATAATCCATGCATTGACTAGAGTCATGTCCAAAACACGGATTACTAGAGGCCAATACCATTTTTTACCTCTAAAGCGGATTGGATACTTAGAAATAAGCCAATCATGTTTATCCACTCCTCCCATGTTTTTATTATAATTATGAATAAGCTTTGGCTGATTCACAGCAACTTTGGCCTTTTCTACCTTTGAGTACCTATTAGTTTTTACAAAAGGTTCAACAGTATCAAAATTAGTTAAGAGACATACTACATTGTTATCATGCCATTTCACGCATAATATTTCATTATTTTTATCGAAACGATGATCGGAATAACCACGTTCTTGCTTCTTCATTTCTTGTTTGGTCATGATTGGACATTTCTTAGTCCTATTGTCTCTGACTGTCCCTGTAGCTCTGAACCCTTCAGATTTCAAGTCAATCAACAATTGCATACTGCTGAAGAAGTTATCGAAGTAGACTACATGTGCACTAGGATCAGTACATACTGTAAGCAACTTTTTTACCACTCTTGAACCCAAGCCATCACCAGTATTACAAGATATTTGAGGATCCTTTCCTGTATAAAGCGAAAAGTTATAACAATATCCGCTTACTCCACACAGTGCCCAAAGCTTGTATCCAAATCTTACTGGTTTACCTTTTATAAACTGTTTGATACCATGGTGACCAAAGTATTTGACGATCATTTCATCAACAGCTAAGTTGGATTCAAAAACACCAAACTTTTGGAATGATTTATTAGCTTTATCGATAAATGGGCGAATTTTGAAAGCTTTGTCACTATTATCAATTCTTGAATTGTCATTGAAATGTAAATATGATTTAATTTTATCAAAACGATTCCGAGACATCGCTCGTTCAACAAATGGAATGTGTACATCATCATCTCTGCACCAATATAGTTTGCTTTGAGGCAAGTGGAGATACGAAGAGAAAAACAAAATTCCTATGAATACTTTTAGCTCATTCACGGTAAGATTGAAGTTCAAATCATTTTTATAATTTTTGGCATAGGTTACTGTTTCATGCACTATATATTCTAGAATCTGGTCACATAACAAGTGTTCGAATATTTCTACCGCAGATTTTCCTTCCAATTCCGTAATCATATTTTCTAAACATTGTTTAGCAGTATTAGATTCCGGCTGAATTTCAGAATATACAGGTTCACACTTACGCCAAATGACTGTCTTGTTGGTCCGAGATGTGGTTTGAGTAGGAAGATCTTCCTCGACGTTATCAATTGTACATGAAAATTCCACTTGACCAGCCACATCTGACACTGGCAGAACTCCCATATCGTCGTCATTACCTTCTTCTATATCAGTCATTTCATCCACTTCATTCGGGGGCAATATCGCAACTTCCAAGTCATTGAACTCCTCGTCACTACAATCTTCAATATCTTGAAGATACTCGGTGATTTCAGACACCATCAATGCTTTTTTATATTTTCTTCTCACTGCATCCATGATCTATAAACAATAATTATACATATATAGTAAGTATAAAAATTATATTATATATATATATAAATATATATATACATATACCATCCCAAACTAAACAAATATATCGTTAACCACTTGATAAGAAACAAAATCTAATATTTTTGCTTACCTCCTTTGCTTTCCTCAATCTTATAAAAAAATCACAATTTTTTATATTACGAGATGTGTTGTGCTTGACGAAGACTTATCGACTAAAGTAAAGTTTACGAAACACTTGCAAGAAACAAAACAATAGACACGTTTGAACTTATAGCGAGCGTAACAGGATCGAACACGCTTTCACGGCTACTTGTAAAGACATGTTCCCAGTGTCATATTTATAGTACGCCTTTTTTTGAATTAGTATCACAAGCTTCCAAATAATATTTTGTTTTAGTTTTTAATTATAATAGATTCAGTAGAGATCTAAAAATCTATTTGATGGACTTTGAAGCTGATAACTTTTTATTTTCGGTTTTTTATAATCAAATCATAATACTCTTTTTAAGCTGACGAATTTCCTCAATTTAAAAATATGTATATTATAAATACGATAACTTTTTTAAGAGCGAAAAAAATATATTTTATTGGGAAAATAGTGTGAAAATACGAATTTCATCAAAACCAATAAAAATAATAACCCTAACATAGAAAAAAAAAATGTTGAATATAGTGTCCTAAAAATAGGACAGTGGGGAGGAATGGGTTAAAATTAGATATATTTTTATGTACATACATAAGATTTTCAAATATATATTGCGAAGCTACAGTCAGAATGTTCACCTCTCTGAATTTTTCTCTAAGAGAATCTCTAGGACCAAGGTTGTAAATGGCTCGAACAGCCCTTTTCTGTAAACAATTAATAATCCGTGTTTCTACCGCGAACACTAACAACACAAGAACATCGGTTTGGCATAATCAAAATGAGTTCATCCAAATCACGCTGTGGAATGGCCGCCCATGTTGTCGTCATCGTTGGTCCAAAAAAAGGTCTTCTTGCGACTGAGCAGGCCAGGGCAGGACATTGATGTTAGCTGCGGCGAGAGTCTGTCTTACAACTCTTGCGGTGTGCGGTCGTGCATTATCATGCATTAACTGAAATAAGGGACCGATTTGCACTTGTAGAGGAACGATGACGTCTGATACAATCGTCTCAGCATAAATTTGAGCGTTGAGGTTGCCTCTGATCCAAATCAACTCAGTTCTTCCGCCGATCCAAATACCCGCCCATACCATGATGGTTCCACCCGTTCCACCACTATTAGGATGGACTTCCTGGCAGGATTTTAATCGCTGTTGGCGTCCAGGGGTTCTCCAGTGTCGTATACGTCTTGTATCCGGTCTCATACCAAAACGAGACTCATCAGAAAAGCACACGAAACGCCATTGTTCTTCTGCCCAATTTCTGTGTTCAAGAGCCCATTGATATCGATTCCTACGATTGTGCATTGCTATAGGTGGTACCCGTAGCGGTCTTCGGGAATGAAGGTTCACTTCATGCAAGCGGTTTCTGACTGTTTGGTCGCTAATTAAGTTCCCTGAAGAGTGATGAAGCCTCACGGCTAACATCAGGGCGGTTATTGTTGGAGCTCTTCGAGTTAATATTTGAATGTATCGGTCTTGTCTCCGTGTGGTGCAGCGATACCGTCCTCCATGGCGCTCAGCCACGGTACCAGTGCTTCGGTAACGTGTCCAAAGTCGACTGATAACACTCTGACTTGTATTCAGAGCTAAAGCCACAGTACGTTGCCGGGAACCAGCTTCTATCATTCCCACGGCTCTGAGCATTTCTTCCCTGCTTAAATGACGTCGCCGCTCCATAATAACGTTGGTTTTAATCAGTAGTAGGGAAACAGTAGCACTAATAATGTCTTCAATGCGTTGTATGTTTTTATATGGAAAATATTGACAGCTGATTTTCATCTTTTACTCGAATTTGATTCACAGTTCCTGAATCAAATTATGAAATGCACCAAAAAGGATCCATATAAATTTATAAAATCATAAATTTATTACAAAGCCACATCTCAATCTCAAGAAATCCGCATAAAAATGCTTGATCCCTAGACACTTTTGATGTGTGTATGTTGATGAAACCCGTAACATTTTTCTAAAATAAATAACAACTGCCTTATGTGACCATATTACTTTGAATACCAACTATTACGAATACCAATAAACACACACAGAACTTGTCCTCTTAGCAAACTGACGCATAACAGCAGCGAAATACGCATAAAACATCACATCACAGGGTTTTAATCAGTAGGCCTAGTATGAGTTTTCATTACGAAACTCGTTCGATCGTATCGAGCGCGTTTGACTCAGTGATTGGCCCGCTTCAAGGTCGTAAGAACTCTCAACCAATGAGAGCGCCAAACACGCTCGATACAATCAAACGAGTTTCGTATTGAAAACTCATACTAGGCCTACAGTCGGAACTCGGAACCTCGGGGTCCCGCCTGATGGACGCAGTGATGCTTCATTGGTCGTAAATAAGATAAAAAAAAAAGCTGTGATACCAGTAGCTAGTAGACCAGTAGCTTGCGAATATCTACTGACTGTGAACTTTTATGACATATTTGCCAGAAGCTACTTGCCACCTCATCATCATCATCTCGGCGTTAATACCGGCGTACCCAGGTGGGGGCAGGGAGGGGGGGGGGGAGCTGATAATCCCGCAGACTATGTATGAACTAACCCCTAATTACTAAACAAAGTATAAACGAGGACTTATCTCTAACTTTTAAATAATCCAGGCAGTAGACACTGATAAAATGTACAATGTAATTACTAAAAAACCGCGTGCGATCATTCTAAAAATTTGCCTCCCCCTAGGCCTGATTTGCCCCCCCAAGGCCTAACTTGTCAACCCCTAGGCCTGGTAAGTAGGCCAGAAGCTGGGTACGCCCATGATCCCAGTCGCATCCGATGCTTTTTTAGCTTTGGAGTCCGTGAAGCGACTGCCGTCTGACCTCCACGACCCGAAGGTGATATCGAAGCATTGCAGTTAGACCAATTGTTGGACTTTTGAGGGCTCCAACAACCCTTAACAACTGCCATTAGATGTTCCTAACGCTTTTCGAGGCACGAACAGACCAGTACAAATATTCATATTCAAGCATACAAACGCGCAGTGCAAATAACTGCGCGGTGATCGAACCTTCGCCTCCTTGCGAAACGGCCGCGTTCGCTACCGCTACGCGACGTAGACTTTCTGCCTTCTATTATTAATAAATTAATATACAGTGCAGTATAATATTTGTTAAACAATAAGACTTAAAATAAAAATACTTTTTGTATGTACGGACGACAGCAGGTCAACCGTACAAAATAGACTGAGAAAACCATAGGGCATCAAAAAACTCGTCCGCTTCTTCGTCAATCCTAAAGTGAGTAGTGCAGTACCTATTATTTTTTATTTTAGCATATTTTAATTCATGTTTTCATTATTCCTTTACATTTGAACGGGGATTTTTCCTAAATATACTGGCCATGTAAACAGGGCACGATTTCAGACAATCTCTATATTATCTGTGGTTCTTACATTTCTGCGTGAAATCGAACCTTTATTTTGTTTGAGAAAATAGTACAAGTAACGAGGGGCTGCTGTCATTCGTGGTTTATTTTCGTCATTTGTGAAGTGTATTAATTTCTTTATTGTTGGGGGACTTACAAAATTATATGTATCCTTGAACTTATTTCATTAATTTCGTAATAAAAAAACGATTTCGTCGAAAAAAATATGTTATCTGTTAGAAAATCGCAATAAAAAATAATTTGCATGAATTTTCAAAGTTATTGTTGATAAGTTATATTTCACGTTTCTGGGACAAAGTCAAGAATGTCTAGATAGTAAATAGCCTCTGCGTATTGTGTATATGCGTAGAGACGTGCAATTTTATTGATATTGTCGGATTTAATATGGCACATTTTGGAAAACGCGATGTTTCCTACAGCGCACTTGACAACGAATTAACTCCGCCACTGGCGGCACTGACCACGAATGCAGTTCCAACTTTTATTACTATGGACCACGAGCACGAGGACGCCAATAATGTTATCATCCATAAAGTGCCCAAAAATAAAGGTAAGCATGCAAAACACATGGTCGCCCCTTTGTGGTCTTTGTTCATTGTCTCATGCTCAATACTAAGATACAGAGGTCTTGGGTCTACTACACGCGTGTTGTTTGTGTATGCAAGGCCATTTAAATTAATTGCTGTATCATCAACTTTAGTGCCTGTTGTGTATTTATGAATGACTTTGTCATTAAGATCAGTCTCAAAATAAAAATGGTAACTGCTATAAAATATGTTGTTTTATTGTTGCAGGAGGATGGACTCATATAGAGGACCTAGACTCATTTTTTACAAGAATGTACAGATACTATGTTCGTGGTGGATTTTACCCAATGATAATATCTGACTTATTTTATTTGTTGCAATTTATTTTCATAGTGTGGTTTTCCACCTTTTTGGTGTACTGTGTAGATTATACTAAATTATTTAGGAATGGTCCAAATGCCAACAGAAGTGAAAAACTTACCTTAAATGAAGTTATATTACCTCCTGCAGTCTGTGTAGAAAGTGTTGCCTGGAAATGGTAAGTAGCAAAAGATTGATTGCCCTGTAAACTAGGCTTGCTTGCAACTTTCTGCCAAGTTTGTTATACATAGCCCGCAAGGTTGCAGTTTGTATGGAAACTGACAATAATTATAAATTGGTTTTACTTGCTTCCCAAATGTATGATAGCATTGCGAACTGAGATTCATGTAGAACCAAAATGTGCACACATTAAAAACATGACCCCTAAAAATGTTTAATGCCAGGCGCTGACTAATTTAATTTGACAGGACTGAGCTAATGTTTTATCCTCTGCCCTTTTCATAATGTCTGTCTGATGTAATGTCTAAAGAAAAACATTTGCTGACCTTCAATTTAGTTTCTTGCTTTCTCTAAACAATATATGTTGCATATGCTGAGTCCCAATCTTATTAAATCTAGACCTTTATTATTAAGCCAGCTGCTAGCTTCATTGCTTCAGACACTTTCTTTAGGATCTTAAAAAAATATTAATTTATTGTTAATTATACAATATGTAAAGAAAACCCTGTCCGACCCAAAAGGATAATAAATGTTAGGTATACACAAGACCAAATAAAATATGAAATTTTACTTAATCAGTGACAATAGTAATGAATTTTGAAATAATCTTTTTTTTCCGCGAATTAATTCCAACTTCCCCAAAATTTGCTATTTTTTAAAAAAGTGACAACACCATTTGTGACAGAGCGAATAGCGATGCGACCACGTGGCGCGTGCCCTGCCCCCCTACACCCGCGCATGTACGCCTAACTTGTTGCCCAGCGCACATGCATTAAGTTACCTCGATTTTTCGAAATAATATTTATTATTTTAGAGGGATTTTTTTTTAAGTTTAGCCCGGCTTTGTTGATCCCAAAAGATATTGCCGAGGTATTCAAAACCCAGTTTTCCACGCAGTCGCCCTTAGGACCGCCATGCGGGGAGCTCGATGCTTTTCCCAGAGATAAAGAAGTACCAACAGTGATCTTGGCGAAAGACGTCAGGGCCAAAATTAAGAATATGACTAGGGGGAAATCGCCAGGTCATGATGGGTTAAGCATTAAGCACTTGCAGCATGCTGGTATCCACTTACCGCGAGTACTCGCATTGTTATTTAACTTGTGTCTGTCTCATTCGTACCTGCCCTCGGACATGATGCGGACTCTGGTGGTGCCAGTAGTCAAGAACAAGACTGGAGACGTATCGGACGGATCAAACTACAGGCCAATTTCACTGGCCACCGTCATAGCAAAGGTACTTGACAGCGTGCTCAACTCGTATCTGATTAGGCATGTCAAGATCCATAATGCCCAGTTCGGTTTTCGGGCAGGGCTGTCAACGGAAACGGCCATACTTAGTTTGAAGCACGCTGTTAAGTATTACACGGATAGACAGACTCCAGTCTACGCGGTATTCCTGGACCTATCCAAGGCTTTTGACTTAGTCTCCTACGATTTACTCTGGCAGAAGCTAGGCGATACAACACTGCCGCCGGAGCTCGCATCTCTCTTTAAATACTGGTACCTACACCAGGAGACTCGGGTGAGATGGATGGGGGAGCTTTCGGAGCCATGCAGGCCGGAGTGTGGGGTGAGACAGGGGGGACTCTCCTCGCCCTTACTCTTTAGCCTCTATGTGAACGACTTGATCGAGCGACTCAGCAGCATACGTGTCGGCTGCTATGTAGATGGAGTGTATTTTAATAATCTGAGTTACGCGGACGACATGGTGCTGTTGGCTCCCTCGATCAGTGCTCTCCGAAGGTTACTGGCTGTGTGTGAATCATACGCGGAGTCACATGGGTTGATATACAACGCCAAAAAGACAGAGTATATTGTCTTCGGGTCTGGAGCCAGGTGCCCATCTACGGTCCCTCCTCTGTTCCTTAAAGGTCACCCAATAAACAGGGTGTATAAATTTAAATACTTGGGCCATATGGTAACAGATACCCTGAAAGATGATATGGATTTGGAGAGGGAACGCAGAGCGTTGTCGGTCCGGGCGAACATGCTGGCCCGCAGGTTCTCTCGATGTGCAGTATCAGTTAAAATAGCTCTTTTTAAGGCGTATTGTACATCACTGTACTCGGGGGCCCTGTGGTTCAGATATACCCAAAGGGCTTGCAACGCTTTGCGAATCCAATACAACAATGCGTTCAGAATGCTGTTGCGACTGCCGCGCTTCTGTAGTGCGTCGGCGATGTTAGCTGACGCGCGCGTTGACAGCTTTGACGCAGTATGACGCAAGAAATCTGCCTCGTTACTTTGCAGGTTGCGTAGCAGTCCCAACATCATTCTGCACTCGATAGCGGCCCGGGCAGATAGTCCAATTGTGTGGGCATTAGCGGACTGTACTAAATCGGTTTTAGTTATTAAGTACTAACATAGGTTTTAAGTGAAATTGTTACTAACACAATGGACCACATGTAGTCTGAATAAATAAATAAATAATAATAAAAATAATAATTTGTTGACATTATTAGAATCAGTTAACGATACCTTACAATACCTTCATGGATCAGGGTTTCTTTACACACTGTATATTAAATATACCTCACTAGTCAAATAAAAAATTATAATTGTAATTTTTCAAAATGATTAATTATAATTAGTTTTCATATTTTTATACTCATAAATTAAAATACTGTATTTTATTCCAAATACATTACATGTATAGCCTATGCAATGGTCTATGTTGTAACTCACATTTTTAAAATATTTCTATTTCTACATCCAATAATTTATTTTAGGTGGTGTCTTGTCACATTGTGTGCAGTCATTTGGTTAATGAGGCTTGCAATATCAATATACCATTTATATTATGCATATGACACCAAATTATTTTATAATAATGCATTAAAAATCAAAGAGGTAAGCAAATAAAACATATTTTTTACTTGTGGCTTCACTAACAAAATAAAACACGAATGATGTATTTGTGTTTTATTTTGTTACTGAAATACATATGTAATTTTTCTGCAATTGTCTCCCTATGTGTTTCAGAGTGATTTAGTTTGGATCAACTGGTCAACTATACAGGACAGAGTGAGAGAAGCACAGCCAGAACACCACATGTGTGTTCATAAGCAAGAGATTAATGAACTAGATATATACCATCGAATACTCAGGTAGTATATTTTAATTAATGTCCCACTTTTGTTAGTGTTACTTACAACTTATTTATGAAATAAACAACATAAAGCTTGGATTAACAAGAATAAATGTTAACGGCAAAGTTCAAGGAGTTTTATTGTTATTACATTGAGTGAAATTAATCATTCTTTTTCATTACAGATTCACAAACTATATGGTAGCAATGGTCAACAAAAATCTATTGCCTCTTCAAATAAATGTGCCTTGTATTGGTGAATTTCACTATTTATCACGGGGATTGAAATGGAACATAGAATTTTTATTATTTTGTAAGTAATATTATTGTAGTGTCAGTGTAATATTCCATTTCTTTTGAACATATTTTCATCATATTAATTTGTATGTATTATTGTTTTCTGTTAATATGCCGTTAAACCGCTGGATGCGGGAGGCGCAGGACCGCTCGTCGTGGAGATCCTTGGGGGAGGCCTATGTCCAGCAGTGGACGTCTTTCGGCTGAAATGATGATGATGATGATGATTGTATGGCAGACCATTACTTGCATTCCAACCAAACTTGGTTGTCTTAGTTCTCCATTTGATATTTATCATTAATAGTGAAAATTTACTGTGTTTCGTCAACAGACAGTCCATGGAGTCCTTGGGAGAATTGCTGGCAGCTTCGTTCGTGCTACAAAGATAATTCAAAACGAATGTTGCTTGCTCGTCAGCTTGAGAGGCAAATACTATGGCTGGCCATTGTGAACTTACTGCTCTCGCCACTTATACAGGCGTGGCAGATACTTTACTTCTTCTTCAACTACGCCGAGGTACTTTCTCTATAATATGTTCTTCTTCCTCGTTTTCTGTAATATTAGCTGCTCTACTGCCAAAGCGACGATATATTTATGTACATATTCAGTTAGCCTGACTTTGTTTTATGTGTAGTGATCTCATTTACCCTGCCAAGGGGCTGTCTGTACGACCTATCAGCTCAATAAATGAATTAGCGAAATAAAGTCTATCAATATCAGATATAAAGACTAAAAACTATTGATATTATATTGAAACAGATATGATATATTCTAACAAACTGACAAAAAAAAAAAAATGTGCCGAACACAGCAGCAGCACACATGCATTTTTCAGCGTACATTGGAACAGTGTGAGTGAGATAGGGCGCAATCTAAACCATAGAGAAGAAAAAGATGCCTAGTGTTTGTCGTTTGCGCTTAAATGGAAACAGCGCACCAATCATGACAAGTTTGCCAAAGAATAACAAAAAATGCACATAGGAATTAGATATAACAGAGTTGCTCAATTAGGTGCATATATTTTTTTATGAACAGTTTTACACTTCAATAAAGGATTACAAATCTTCAATGTTTGTCATTGATGTTTTGTAATACTTGATTGAAGTGTATTTAATATTTTGTGACTGTGATTAAAGGAAACGAAATAAAATGCATTCTTTTTAAGTAACGTTTGACCTTTCTTTGAAATATATTTATCTGTATTTTTGAAATGATTACTACAGATTCGGCTGCGTTTTGATGGTAGCCAGTCTGGTTTGCCTCTTTGCTTACGGATAATTATGATCCAATCTTGAAGTCGGACCTGATCGCTTGGAAACCTAATACAATAAAAAAAATAAACAAATTATATACCATAGTAATTAGTGAAATTAATTCGGTTAAATCAATATTTATTATATTTCAAATCCTATTTTATTTTTTACTTCAGCTTCAGTTTATAGGAGCTTAGTTGATATAACATAAGCGCCTGTTCAAATAATGGGAGCAATATGTACGTCCGCGTTTGCCTCCGTTTTCGCACCATTTTTTGTTACTGCTCTGCTCCTATTGGTCATAGCGGGATGTTATATAGCCTATGTCGTTTCTCAGGCTCTAGACTATCTGTGTACCAAATTTCATTACAATTGGTTCAGTACTTTTGGCGTGACAGCCGGACAGACAGCCAGACAGAGATACTTTCGCATTTATATTACGAGGGTGGATTGAAAAGTACTCGGCCTAACACAGATCCATTCAATTCTAAAAATCAAATCTACCCACATTATTTAGTTCAATTCAGACTAGTTCATTGTGTGAAGTTCGAAACGTGTGCTATAATTAGTTGTGATTTTATAAATTTATTGACGAAGTAATCGGACATAATTTCCGCGAATGGAGCAAATCGAGCAGCGTGCCGTCATTAAGTACCTCCATAAGAAGGGGCTATCGTCAAAAGCCATCCATGATGACATGGTCAGTACATTAGGCGATTGTGCTCTGTCATATTCATCCGTCAAAAAATGGATAGCAGAATTTAAGCGTGGTAGAGAGAGTGTGAAAGATGAACCCCGCTCTGGAAGGCCTTCGACGTCAACTATTGACGAAAATATTAATAAAAAAGTACTTGATTTAATAATGGGAGACCGCAGATTAAAAATTAGAGAGATAGCCGAGATTATAGGCATCTCTTATGAACGAACTCAGAACATCATTGTCAACGAGTTGGGTTTCCACAAAGTGTCTGCGAGGTGGGTTCCGCGACTGCTATCAGTCGAACAAAAAAGGACACGATTGACTATTTCACGCGACTGTTTGGAGTTATTTGAAGTCGATGCAGATGATTTTTTTAATCGTTTTGTTACTATGGACGAAACATGGGTTCATTACTGTACACCGGAAACAAAACAACAATCGAAACAGTGGAGAAGACCAGTAGGCCTAGTATGAGTTTTCATTACGAAACTCGTTCGCCGATATCGAGTGCGTTTGACTCAGCGATTGGCCCGCTTCAAGGTCGTAAGAACTCTCAACCAATGAGAGCGCCAAACGCGCTCGATACGATCGAACGAGTTTCGTATTGAAAACTCATACTAGGCCTACTGGTTCACCACCCCCTAAAAAGGCTAAGTCGATTTTGTCGGCAAATAAGGTGATGGCTTCAGAATTCTGGGACTCGAAAGGTGTGGTTATGATTGATTATCTTGAAAGGGGTCAGACTATAAACTCTGATTACTACTGCACCTTACTACGTCGTTTACGAGAGGAAATAAAAGAAAAACGTCGAGGAATGCTCAGAAGAAAAGTCCTGTTTCATCAAGATAACGCCCGTGTTCACACGTCAGTACAGTCAATGGCTGAAATTCACAACTGTGGCTTTGAACTGTTACCGCATCCGCCGTATTCACCTGATCTGGCACCATCAGACTTCTTTCTGTTCCCTAACCTAAAAAAGCACTTGGGAGGTCAAAGATTTTCGACAAACGACGAGGTCAAAGCAGCTGTAGACGCATATTTTGACTCTAAGGAAGAATCATTTTTTTTTCAACGGTCTAAATGCTTGGAAGGGGAGGTGGCAAAAGTGTATTGAACGTGATGGTGATTATGTAGAAAAATAAAAATATTACTGATTTAGTATGTGTTTATTTTCTTGGTTAGGCTGAGTACTTTTCAATCCACCCTCGTATTAAGTATGGATTCTTCAAATGTAAATCAGTATGCAAACATTCTGTATATAATATTTCTATATAAATATATATTTATCTATATATGTACAAAAGCCTTTACCTAAAGCTTACTTTGGAGCTAGGCTAATTGGTATGAGCGTAGGAAATATTTATTTATATTTATATTATTATACTTCGTATTCATTTAATATCAACTCACACTTTCCCATTGAATAACTCTGTTACTTAGCAACCCAAAATAAACACGTAATTTAATCAATGTTTTACTTAACTGTTAAGATATTATAAATATAAGCCATAAGATATTATAAATTGTAACTTAGGACACAGGCTCGAGAATAAAGTGAAACAGAACTATAGGTAATTGTAGGTATAAAAGTAACCATCAACATTATTGCTTCTGTGCAACTAATCTATGTCTAATGCGTTCGCGTCTTTATCACTCCCGCAAGAAATCCAATCAGCTCTCTCTTTTTTTTACTTACAATGGCCGCCTAAGCGTCATTTGTAAGAATGTTTGACAAAATAATTGAAACTATATTATTTATCTAAATATTTTGGAATACTTATGATATGAGATTCCATGACTTTTGTTGGCTTTTCTAAAATAATTCGTGCATTTACGCATTACAGAAAACGCCATTTTGAATGCGGAAAAGATTTTCTTAGCCACCAAGGACACGCGCGTACGGAACGAGAGTATCGAGAGTGACTAAAGCGAGATATTGGAATTACCATCTTTCGTACGCTTCATTTTCAGTGCGCTAGTGACTTATCTACCTTAGTTTAGTATTATATCAATGCTAAAACACAAAAACCTTGATGTTTTGTTGTGTTGTGTTGTGTGCTCGACCGCGTCGTCGGCTTCTACTACTCCGACCGCTTCTTAGCTAAAATTTCCTCGACAACTTCATTAATTTGTGCGTTGACTACGTGTACTGCGGGTTTTTAACTTAGTTTAACAAATTGATCTCTGATGGTGGTGTTGGTGATCATAGAGCTCTCTCCAAAATGTTGCTGTTCTATATGTCATGCTGGTCACGAGTTTACGACTAGGACGATAATGTCATTCATACCGCCACCGTAAACTGATCATTGCATGTGGAAAAGACAGGAAATGAGAAATCTTTCTAAAGACACACCATCTTTATTATCATAAAGTTGTCAACCAGAATAAACTTCAGATTAATTTATTACATTCAGATACAGTTTTGAGGTGTATGCTAGGGACTGTTATAAGGGTACTGAAGGTTGTTTCGCCCATGAGTCAGGGTCGCGGGTTGGTTAAAAAAGAAACCACGGCCCTGGCCGTCGCACAGGCCAGTGAAGAAACACGGGTGGGTTTTAGTCAGTAAAAGTCTGACACACCCTTCCGCTCCGCCCAGAGCGGGAGAAGTCATTTGATGATTTCCCATCCCAACAAAAAAACAAGGTCGTTTCGCTCAAAATTTATTTACATTTTTTTTTAAAGGTTCTAACCAAAAAAAGTATTTGCGAAGTTTTTTTTAAAGATTATTCTTTTTGTCAAAGCTTGATATGAACTTTTTATAAGAATAGAATAGGTGGTGACTCCCCTAACTATATTTTTTCCCATATCTCGGAAGTCAGGTTAATGAACCATTTTTTGCTTTATCTTACAATACAGACAATACGTAACTGAACCTTGAGACATGTTATTTTGATATATATTTTAGTTGTAATTGTGTACATTACATTTTTGACGTGATTTGTGAACTCTAATTCTGACGATCAATTCTGTAAAAATCTGACTGTGAAAAATATCGGATAAAGTGGGCTATCTATCAATAGCGGCAATCTCTAGCTTTATTTGGAATGACTGCTCGCTCCACACTCGATTCACTCAACTTTTCTGCTGAAGTGTAGACAGCGTATCGGCCAGCACTTAATATCTTCAGGTCAAATCACGGCAGGTTTTATCGTTTGACTATAGAAATACGAACCTGAGCGTATACAGTTTTTATAACCGTGATCGTATTTGAATTACTTTTTGTACAAAATTATAGTTTAATAACACTCCATATATTCATACCATTTCAATAATTGAGTGTCAAATGACTATATTTCTGTGACAGACAACTACGTTTACTATGTATTTTTAAATCATGTTATTTGTTAGATTTTTTGAATAATAGCTGTTATCTTTGGCATAAATACGAGCTCTTAGATTCTACCCTTGACCATTTTGTATAATATGTTTATGTGACTTTCCAGTTAATAAAACGTTCGCCCGCGTCACTTGGTCTGAGAACATGGTCGCTGTACGCCCGCATCACTCTTCGTCATTTCAACGAATTGGAACATGAACTTCGAGACAGACTGAACCGTGCTCACAAACCTGCTACCAAATATCTCGGAAGCTTCTCCTCACCTATTACAACTGTAATTGCAAAGTAAGGGAGTTTCTGATTATACATCTAAACTAATGATGAGGGCAAAGTACAAGAGCAGTGGTGAACCAATGGCATAAGGGCTGCTATTTACGAGTTGTTGTGGTTTCGATCCCAAGCAAACATTACGTCCTTGTGTTAGTTATTTCTTTATCACTGCTTTCAAAACAATGAAGGAAAAAGTGAGAAAATTGACTAGCTCCTTCTCACACAGATGAAAACCATGTCCTGGCAGTAAGCACATGGTAATGCTGATATTTGTACAAGAGCTGGCAATACAAATTAAGGGCCGCTTGCTTCTTACATAGAACAGGGTTCAGCCCCAGCATTGGGGACACCGGACTAATAAATATAATATAACAAAGTTGCTGTTAATCAGCCACTACTTTTTCGGGTTACCTGCTTTGGCAAATACGTTTGATAATACAAAACAAAAAACATGTTTGAGTTGTGTGTTTTTCACAATAAACAAAACTAAAGAACGTATCTTACAGTGTTTATCATCATGCGTAGTTAGTGTGATTCATTCATTGAATAAAACGCAAATATCTTTTAGTGTGATAGAGGGTAAACTATATACAGAAGTGTTATCTTATAATAAACAACAAACTGTTTCCATTCAGATGTAGATTATTGCAGCAACAGTAAATGGATTATTGCTAAGATGAGTAGGGAAAAATATGTAGGTATGACGTCCCTATTTTAATAACTAGCATATATTTTAAGCAGATGACATAGTTTTTGTTTGTGTGTGCCTGTGTTGTGCCTTATTGCTAGGAAATGACCTTAGTATTTTCTTCCCAACTTCCCTGTCTTGTGCGATCTCTGGATCTGGCAGCTGACCAGACCAAATAAATTTGCTAGGACATTAAATTAGATTATGTACTAACTACGCAAGAATTTGAATGACTAACAAGATTACAACAGCAATATTTTTTGTAGTAATCGTGACATTACAGTAATAGTAACAACGCCAAAGAATTTATCTAACAAGAAATATTGCGTAAAGAATGCCTTGCTATTTTTACAACAAAATGTTTACCTCTGACAAAAATAACACGTGCGTTTTGGCACTTATTCTGTTACTGATTTATAACAATGATGACGAACTTTGATTGCCTATTGCGCATATACCTTTGTCCTCTAAAGATCGGTGACGTTGTGCCATGTGTACGTCTATTTCTATTATATAATAATAAATAGTTATTATTTTCTCACCTTCTCACAATGTTGTCAACAAGTACTTAGTAATAAGCTATTATTACCTTGTTACTGGGTCTCCTAATTATTCAGCTGCAATTAGTGTTGGGATGCTCAATTTGTGTAACGTGTGGGAGACACATCAACAACCATCACAGTTAGCGCGTTACTACGCGTTTTGTATTATCATTTAAGAATGGGAATTGACTCAGTCTTATGCTGACAAATATCCTGTAAAATGGAGGTCGACCCCAAATTACAAAAGATAAAATACATAAATAAATACAGATAAATGACGTAAGTGGAAAAAGTTATACAGAGAATGATGACGATCTAGAAATATTTTTGCTATTATTAACTCTTTAACCCTATTGGGTGATTTTACCGAAAAACAATCAATAAGAATAATACAAGTTGTAATTCTGTATATATTCATATTTTGTTCAACATACCACCTGATTTTGTCTTGAACATTGCAAATAACCTTAGATAATTTCAAATTCGAAAATTATTAAAATTTGAAAAGAAAGAAAAGAAAGACTTTTCACATTTTAATTTGAAAATTAAAATGTGAAAAGTTTTAAAAAGAAAAGTAGGTGTGCACAGCGGGCGCACGTCCTCTCATTTAAAGTGCACCTCTCAAACATTCGAGGTCTGCACTCCAATATCGATGCAGTCCATCACCACCTTGAGACTGAAAAGCCCCACCTACTTTTCTTGACGGAGACCCAGATCAGATGTCCGTCTGATGCGGCATACCTCAACTACCCGGGATACTCTTTGGAGCATCATTTCCTGCAGCGTGCCGGGGTCTGTGTGTATGTCCGCAATGACATCTGTTGCCGGCGTCTCCGTCACCTCGAAGACTCTCATCTATCGTCCTTATGGCTGTTGGTTGACACTGGTGTGGACAAAATTGTATACACCTGTGTCTACCGATCGCACAGCGGTGACCAGGAGACAACTCGACTATTTGACCACCTCAGTGTGGCTGCTGACAATGTACTGCATCAGCACCCTGACGCACAGTTCGTCGCTCTGGGGGACTTTAATGCCTGCCACCAAGACTGGCTTTTCCCATACCAGAGGACCGACCACGCTGGGAGAGAAGCGCGAAACTTTGCGCTATCAATGGGCCTTTCCCAGCTGGTGGAAGAAGCGACTAGGGTGCCTGATGTGGCTGGTCATACCGCCAATTGTCTGGACCTTCTGCTGACCACTGATCCGGACAGATGTGTTGTTACAGTTTCCTCACCGTTAGGAACTTCAGACCACTGTCTGGTGAAGTCTGTGACGTCCTTCTCCCCACCTGATTGCGACTCGCGTGGTGAGCGGCGAATATGGCGTTACAAGTCAGCAGATTGGGATGAGATGCGCCACTTCTTTGCATCTTATCCTTGGCAGCAGGTCTGCTTCTCTTCTAGCAATCCATCGAGCTGTGCGGACGCTATAACCGACGTGGTGCGTCAAGCTATGGAGTATTTTATCCCCTTCAGTGACGTGCCCGTCGGTGGCTCGGCTCGCCCATGGTTTAACGCCGACTGTGTTCAAGCTGAACAGCGTAAGCACACGGCATTCCTCGCCTGGGTTGACGCTCGTGACCGCAGAGCTCTGGATCTAAGCTCAAAGAAGAGAGCCTTTAACCATGCTGCCAAGTCCTACAAAAAGGCGCTTAAGAAGGCTCGCTTCGACCGCATTACTAACATTGGTAACAAGCTCTCTGCGCACCCTTCCGGTAGCAGATCTTTCTGGTCCCTAGCCAAATCGGTCGAGGCGAACTTCTGTCGGCCCACACTGCCTCCGATGGTTAGGCCTGATGGAGCACTGGCCCATACGGCGAGAGAGAAAGCAGGTCTCTTTGCATCTCTCTTTGCCCATAGTTCGCGTCTTGACACTGGCAATGCTACTCCACCTAATTTACCTCATTGCGGAACTTCAATGCCGGAGGTTCGCATTAGAAACAAGGAGGTTCTGAGAGTATTGTGTCGTCTGGACGTGAATAAGGCTAGTGGTCCAGATGGTATACCAGCGATTGTTCTTAAGGCTTGTGCGCCTGAGTTGTCTCCTGTATTGACGCGCCTGTATCGCCTCTCATTTAGGACTGGTATAGTGCCCAAGTCCTGGAAGCTTGCCAACGTGCAGCCCGTGCCCAAAAAGGGTAGTCGTGCCGATCCTACCAACTATCGGCCGATTTCAATAACCTCCATACTCTGCAAGATTATGGAGCGTGTGTTGAACTCGCGCCTCTTGGCATACGTGGAAGGTAACGATCTCCTCAGTGACCGACAGTACGGTTTTCGACGCAATCGGTCAACTGGGGACCTACTAGTGTATGCCACTCACTTGTGGGGCGAGGCCCTCGAGAAAAATGGGGAAGCGATTGCCGTCTCCCTTGATGTCTCGAAGGCCTTCGACCGGGTATGGCACGCTGGCCTTTTGAGTAAGCTTCCAGCGTACGGCATTTCCGCTGGCCTGACTGGCTGGGTAAAAGACTTCCTGACTGAACGGTCCCTCCGAGTTGTTGTCGACGGATGTTCATCTGAGCCCATGTCGACCAATGCCGGTGTTCCTCAGGGGTCTGTTCTCTCTGCAACTCTGTTCCTGCTGCATATTAACGATCTGCTGATGCCCGGTATCTATGGGTATGCAGATGACAGCACAGTTGTGGAGAGATACCTGCCGGAAGCTCGGGCTAGTAAGGAAACTATCCGGTCCGAAAGAGAGGCCATGGTAGAGCGTGTGAGTGCTGCACTGCAGGCAGTCTCCGAATGGGGCAATGCCAATCTTGTAGCATTCAATGCCGCCAAAACACAGGCGTGTCTTTTCACCGCCAAAAGGAGCCCGTTTACCTTGGCTCCTACTTTTCAGAATGTATCCTTGGAGTGTACCGACCGCCTTCAGCTTTTGGGAGTTGAGATTTCCTCGAGCCTTAACTTTGGGCGGTTCATTGAGTCCAAGGCCGGGGTGGCTGCCAGAAAACTAGGCGTCATCGCGAAAGTCCGGCGGTACTTCACACCAGGGCAGCTTCTAATTTTATACAAAGCACAGGTCCGCTCGTGTGTGGAGTACTGCAGCCACATTTGGGCTGGTGCTGCGAAGTGTCACCTTGCCGCTTTGGATTCGGTGGAGAGGCGTGCGAAGAGGCTGATTGGCGACCCAGACTTAGCTCGAAACGGTCTCCAAAGCCTGGAGCACAGGCGTAGAGTAGCCAGCCTTTCGGTCTTCTATAGGATGCATTCTGGTGAGTGTGCAAGGGAATTGCATGATTTAATTCCCCCATCTCCGTTCCATCATCGGACGACCCGTCGTACGGCGAGTTTCCACCCTTACGTTGTTGACACCACTGCGATCCGGACGAAGCGTTTTGCTTCCTCCTTTATACCGCGTACATCGAGGGATTGGAACAATTTGCCGGCGTCGGTGTTTCCGTCACATTACGATTTGAGTGTCTTCAAGGCTAGAGTGAATAGGCTCTTAATAAACTAGCGCGCTTTACCATCAACGATCGCGTCACTGCTTACCATCAGGCGGGATTGCGGTCAAGCGCTGGTTTATAATTTATAAAAAAAAAAAAAAAAAAAAAAAATTATTAATTGCTCTTTCGTTTTATAATTAAGGGCGTTGCGCGTTGCTGTAAGATAGCAACACCAGTCAATAATTAAGTTTAAAAATGATAATTTTATTATTTTGCGTGTCCCAGGAACGTGGTATTTATATCAGCGAGTGTATTGGGCGTGCTGGTCGTGTTGTCGGTGTACGACGAGGATGTACTCACGGTGGAACATGTGCTCAGCATCATCACCATACTGGGCTGTGTTCTGGCTGGGGCCAGGTTGGTATACCTTATCATATTCTATCGGCTTCTCCATCTGTAATGTATATCTGACCTTCAAAACTTTGTCAAAATCTTGTCAATATGTTTTGCCCCGATTTAAATATTGTTTTATTTTTATGCTCTTTCTACATTTCGTCCTTTTGTAATGTTGCTTGTGTTCGCACAAGTTTCCATCACTCATCTGTGGCGGAAACACAAACGTTTCGGCGCTATCCTAACATTTTCACTTGTCAGAAGCTACTTCCATCTTCGCTAATATATTGTTAGTCTGATGAGTGGCAATTCATATAACTTTGTTTTTTGGAAGCATCAAATTCTAGTTTCTCTGAGTTCATCATGTGATCCTAATAAATTCTTGGTGTTTCGACATTTTCTTTGTTTTGTTTGGAGTCATTTGTTACGTTATTTAATTACATAGTTCTAATGATAGTATTAAATATATTTTACATTTTGTAATCTTGGTTTGTCTATTGTATCGATTCATATTGAGGTCGATTTAGTAGTACTAATCTTTGTTATCGTTGTTGCTCGACACATGTAGCTACTTATTTACATATAGAGTTACTAGAATACATTGTGTATGTGTATAGATCTCTGAGACACTCCGATGGCTGCTGCTGGAGGCGGTATTGTCAATATTCTCCATACATACCAAGCTTGTTATTGAATGTCGCCGTTAATTGAAGAAACATAAGGCCTGTGGCAATTTGCTAATGTCTGCGACAGTGGAAACTTGTGATTTGTTTATAGCCTCCAGGAGACCAGACAGACCTACACAATTTCAAGGACGACATGGTTGGTGTAGTGGCTGAGCGATCGACGGCTGCGCTGCGGGTTCGATCCCCGCACGGAACAAATTTTTGTATGACCACAAGTAGTAGTTCCGGGTCTGGCTGTTTGTGTATGTGACTCTAAATGATTGTAAAAGTACCCTCGATACAGGAGTAATTCCTAGTGTGGGGCAAACTTTAAAAAAAATGAAGCCGTCTAGTTGCTGGCGGAGTGGTGATTTGATCAAGTTAGGTACATGATGATCTGCCGGTATTGAACTCTGTGTTTTCGTTCTAGTTTAAACCTAAGAAATCATTTATTATCTTGAACATCATCTCGCTTAATGTGAATCGCAATGAAATAATGTAATGAAGAATATACTCTCCACGATTGATTTTCATTGCAAGAGTCTGTTTACAAGAGGCCTTAAAGGATTGTGCACTAAAATATTTTTCGATTTCAGGGCTCTTATTGGAGAAGAAGAACGTTTAGGCGGGGGTTGTACGGGGCCCGCTCGAGGTGAGGAGTTGTTCGTACAGGTGCTGGGTCACGTGCACTATCTGCCTGCCGCCTGGAGGGGCCGCGCACATACCAAGGACGTCGCCGCACACTTCCAGCAACTCTTCCAGTTCAGAGCCGTATGTATTTGTCCGTCTAAGCTCATGAAAATTCATACCCCGTATGGCCGATACGGCAACAAGATCGAATCGTTGATGACAGCCGAAGTGACTGCTACGAGGGTTAAACTAAAAGTTCTTAGAAAATCAAAAACTGATAACATTAGCCAGTTATTAATTTTATTATATCTTTTCAAAATATTGTCCATTCACGTCAAAACACCGTTGCATGCGATGGAACCACTGGGAAAAGCACTTTGCCCACTCGTCCTTAGGGGTCTCTTCAATGGCATCGCGATACGCAGCCACCGCTTCTTCAGCATTCATAAACCGCTTTCCTTTAAGTTTTTCTTTAATTTTTGAAATAAATAAAAATCACAAGGCGCGAGGTCGGGACTATACGGCGGGTGACCCAGTAATTCAACGTTTGATGTCGCCAAATAGTCGATCGTTCGCTTGGCGGTGTGCGACGAGGCGTTGTCGTGGTGAAGGAGGATCCTACTGCAAGGTCGTTTCTCGCGAACTTTTTCCAAGACAAGTGGCAAACAATTGGTAGTGTACCATTCTGCAGAAACTGTTTTTTGATCCTCTAACACAACTGTTGCGAAATGACCTATCCTTCCAAAGAACGAGGTCGCCATTTTTTTTCCCGCACTTCGATCTCTCTTCACTTTAGTTGGCAACTCCTCGAAAGGAAACACCCACTGAGCAGATTGTCTTTTGGTTTCAGGATCATAACAGTAAATCCAGCTTTCGTTACCTGTTAGTATGTCGAACACAGCATTTGAGTCACCTCCGTTAAATCTTTCAATCATTTTACGGCACCAAACCACACGATGGAGTTTTTGAGCCTCAGTCAAATTATGAGGTATCCACCGGGCGCAAAGCTTCCTGACCGCTAAATGTTCGTGGAAGATTTTGTGCACTTGACTCATACCGATGCCTAAGCTTGTCCGAATCTGCTGATAGGTCACTCTTTTGTCAGTCTCTATCATACGCCGCACAACACAGATGTTATCTTCAGTCGTCGCCGTAGAAGGCCGTCCCTCACGTAAATCATCAGTGAGATTAGTGCGACCACGTTTAAACTCATTAAACCAGTTGTAAACAGTCGCACGAGATGGGGCTTCATCGTGAAAGGCCAATCGTAGTCTATCATAACTTTCTTGTTGACTTAAATGACATCGAAAGTCATAAAAAATCATTGCACGAAAATTTTCTCGTGTTAAATTCATGTTGACGTGACACAGACAATTTTCAATTTGCCGCCAAATCGTATAACTAATGACAAATGAATGAAATATATACTCAGTAATATTGCCAAAGAGTTCTATTTTCAAATTTTAGAATTATTTTTTTATTATATTGTTTATAAGTGGCCAGTTCTAAGAACTTTCAGTTTGACCCTCGTATCATCAAGAGAGATTCATTATAAAATTAATTTCATGAAATAAATCTTAGTTACATAACAATTTGGTAATAACTCCTTATGATTGTCAGGCGTACATAATTTTCGAGTTGCTAAGTCCGCTGCTGTGTCCCCTGATCCTGTTCTCGCTCCGCTCACGAGCGCTGGACATCGTGGATTTTTACCGCAACTTCACCGTCAGCGTGTTGGGTATTGGGGACGTCTGCTCGTTTGCACAGGTATGGCTATACTTTGCGAAAATTGCGAGAAAACCTTGTTGCTCCATGCTTTTGTGAAATATAATTTTATCATTTTCATCATTCATGTTATATATATATTTTTTATTATTAAGTCATGTAATTAATTATTTATTACCTATCTAGTTGCACTCATCATAATATGCGGAGAATGTAGTGGGCTATAATATTGCTAACATAACGTATTATCCTTCTTCTGTTATAACACATGATTGTTGCTGTTTATTGCCCCTGAATGAAATTTTCCTCGGTGGTAGGCCATAACATCGGCCGACGGCAGAAGTTACCACCCACCAGACAAAGCCTTGCCGCCAAGCGATTTGTCGTGTTCCGGCATGATGTCTGGTGAAGCCGTACGGAGGACGGGTCTGAGCAGTTGTGTTGCGATGTATGCCGGGTACGATGCGCCTAATATTGTTGTGTTGGTAGTTTGGTCGTGGAGGGTTTCAGATCAATCTCCCTTTGGCGCAGCATCGTTGGTCGTGTTGTTGGGTTTAACATTGCATCACCTTGCTCAACTGCCGTCTTCCTTTCTATTCGCTCAGTTTTGAGTGAATAGGCTCTTAATAAACTAGCGCGCTTTACCATCAACGATCGCATCACTGTTTACCATCAGGCGGGATTGCGGTCAAGAGCTAGTTTATATATATTAAAAAAAAAATGAGGTAAAAGTGTTTGTTGCTGTACCTAGTCTGCATGTGATCAGTCAAACAAATATATCCAATACTTTGATCACTACAGCTAACATTGGCAAAATCTACCTAGTCGAACAGCTGCTATTTAGAAAATATAACTTTTAAAATTTAGATACTACAGTTTATTTAATTGTCTCAAAACACTCTTGCGCATAAGTATCGTATGGGTGTCCATTTATTGTCGTATTGTTGTTTACACATTGTATATCAAGGCATTACTAGACAAGAGAATGTAATGTCCAAGGATGTTGTGCGGCGGTGGCTCAGGGATATCAGCCACCACATACAAGTTGTAGGGTGTAGGTTCGAAAGACATCAGGCGCTAAAGCGATGAGCTAGAGCAGTGGTGATGAAAAAACTTACATAAAGTAAACTTTATGTAAGTTTTTTCATCACCACTGCTCTCAAAACGGTGGAGGTTCGATCTCCGGCCAGCCCCCTAATCGGCGAACACATTTTTGCCAAATGATTGCGACTAGTTGGGATCGTTTGGACCGAATGGACCAATGGGCGGGCCGAACGATCCCAACTGATACCAACTCATTCGCAATCATTTGACAAAAATGTGTTCGCCGATTAGGGGGCAGGTCATGATAGAAAACAATCTTTTCCCGATTGGCCTGGGTCTTGGATGTTTATCTATATTATAAATATAATTAGTATCGTTGAGTTAGTATCCCATAACACAAGTCACGAACTTACTTTGAAGCTACCTCAATTTGTGTGATTAGGTATAGGTAGTTCACAAAATTAAAATATAATTATGGTTTTGTGAGAAATTAGATACTGCAATTTGTACTTTAGAGAGTTGTGTTGATGACTTTGGCTATTACATTTGTGTAATAGCATATTTGTTATAATCGGGAATCATGATTTAATTAAGTTACAAAACGGCACTAACCCAAAAATTGCAAAAAAAGTATGCTTATTTGATTTAATTATTTTTATTAGTATTAAAAATAAATAACACCCGATTATTTCAGCTGGATATCCGTCGACATGGTCATCCTGACTGGCAAACACCCGGCAAATCGAAAGGTATGTACTGTTATTTGATTCCGTAATAAAGGTGTAAAAGTCTCAGTTTCTAATTTTTTTTTTTGTAATCTAAGATTTTTGAATTACGATAAGCACTAAAATAATTCATAATGTTTAAATATAGGATATGTATTAATGTCTACATAACTAATTGCAGGAGGAAAGAGCAACGCCCAATACGACCAGGGCGAGGGCGGTAAGACGGAGCTCTCGTTAGTGGCGTTCTCGTGCCGCCACCCTGGCTGGCAGCCCACCGAGCCCTCTCAGAGGCACTTCCTGCGCTCCCTGCGCCAAAGCATGTACCACGCCGTGCCCGCTAACAACCATCTCGTAAGTATATTTAGCGAAGGTTAGCTGCTTCATAATGCCTCATGGGCTTAAGTGAGTAAGTAACATAACCATTTCGTATGTTATAACAACAATAAAAATAATGCCAGTTTCATGAAGGATGTTGAAGTCGGTAAGTGCGCAATTTGCTTAATAATTAATTTACCTGACTTAGCCACTATTTTGTTTAAAAATGTAAATATGTATAAAAGCACAATCCTTTGTTAATCACAACAAAAGTTTTACAGAAGTACGCTTAGTTTGCTCAAGTAAAACTGCTTTCAATTCAATTATTAATATGCAATTCTGCTGAATCGGTTGAAATCGACAGTTGTCCATAAAACAATGGAATGGAGCACTGTATATAATATTCTTTTTTATATTTATTTCAGAACAAAACTATGCTGGGTTCATACATTCAACAGAGTCTTTTTGGTGCTATCACACCGCTGCCAGCTGTTCTCTCATACTATCCACAGCAGAAACAACAATACAGATTGCCAGTAAGTGTTATTATACAATATGTAAAGAAAACCTGTCCGATCCGTCAAAGTATTGTTAGGTATACATAACTGATTCTACTAATGCTTTTATTTTTTCTCGGTGCTAGGCCATAACATCGGCCGCCGGCAGAAGTTACCACCCACCAGACAAAGCCTTGCCGCTAAGCGATTTGTCGTGTTCCGGCGTGATGTCTGGTGAAGCCGTACGGAGGACGGGTCTGAGCAGTTGTGTTGCGATGTGTGCCGGGTACGATGCGCCTAATGTTGTTGTGTCGGGAGTTTGGTCGTGGAAGGTCTTCAGATCAATCTCCCTTTGGCGCTGCATCGTTGGTCGTGTTGTTGGGTTTAACATTGCATCACCTCGCTCAACTGCCGTCTTCCTTCCTATTCGCTCAGTTTTTCTGAGTGAATAGGCTTTTAATAAACTAGCGCGCTTTACCATCGACGATCGCATCACTGCTTACTATCAGGCGGGATTGCGGTCAAGCGCTAGTCTATAATTATTAAACATAAACTAATGCCCACAAAGCTAGGCTAATAAAAAAAAAAAATCCCTAAAATGATAAATATTATTTTGCAAAAAAGAGGTAACTTAATACATGTGCGGTAGGCAATACATGCGCGGGCGACGGGAGCAGGGCACGTGGGACGTGGTCGCATTGCTTATAATAATACTGTAAAAATGGTGTTGCCATTTAAAAAAAAAATACCAAATGTCGTGGAAGTTGGAATTAATTCGCTGGTAAAAAAGATTATCTCAAAATTCATTAGTATTATTACTATGATGATTATAAACACCCACATATAAACGATACATATAAACTAACATACACAAACATTTGAGCTATTATTAGAAGGGACTCTTAAATGCTTTTGTCTTGAGTGACTATCGACGTATATATATACATATTTTTACAAAGTTAAGAGTAGTTTGTGTTTAGAAAAAAAATGGTTAGTTTATAAAAAATAGAAAAAAAAAATATATGGAATTTTTCCACACCCGGTTTTTCATCTATTCTGCCTCTCCGCAAGCGAGACGCGTATCCGTATGCGAGAGAACTTGAATCGGTCTGCCTCGCCAGCGCGAAGCCCGCGTTTACCTGCGGTCAGTATTTAATTCGGTCTGAGCTCTCATGACGACTCACGCGTCGTCTAGCCCGCCTATCGTGTTGCGAGTCTCATTCTCCATTTTACCAAAACGGACCGTTACAACAATCTTTGTTTAAACGATCCCCCACCCCGAAATGAACCAGCTTTATCTTGCCAGCCCACCGGTGAACTAGGCAGGGTTGCTACCGCATGACGAAAGAATCCCCCACGCTTGCAGGGGCCATTTCATCCGTCCATCCTAGTCGTTGCTGCAAGATAAAATCAAAATATATAAGAAGTTTTTCTTACTGCTACGATTAGCGTCTTCGTTTCAATTTGTTTTTAAATGGTCTGTTATTTTAATTGCCCTTGTTTCAAAGGACATGGACGAAACAAGTGATGAGGAGGACGCGCCGTCGGCGGGCCCGGCGCATTCGGTATCTGGTGGCGGCGCCTCCAGTACCCGCGCGGGCCTGGCTGGGATCAGCTCTGTGTTGGGGGCCAGCGCTCTCAGCGGAGACACACCGCAACAGCCCGGACACGACAACCAGGACATGTCTGTTAGCACGCTGCATCTCTATGATCTGCATCTGTCTCAGGTATGACACTAATGATCATTATCATTAGTAAATATCTAAATAAATTTTATTATTCTTCATTAAGAATAAAAAAAATTATTTAGATACAGTTTGATGATAAGATAAGCACTTAACAGACAAAAGAAAGTAAAAATAAATAAAAATAAACATGTCGTGCAATGAAGTAGCTCTAGACCCCACACAGGATACTCCGTGTTGTACCGTGTTAAATTATCATTCGGCCTCTTATTAGCTTTAAACAAAAAAAAAAAAGGTAAAAATACTTTAGATTCTGCTAATGACTACATGCGCTAACTGAATCTATGATACAAATGAGCCTTGGTGATCATAGTACAGCCACACCATATCACTTATGTTTCAATCCATATAATAAGTGAAGAACATTGAACAAATTCCTACTTCCACCCCCACCTTTTCCCATCTGTAAATTAAACCCAGAATCTGAAGAATGCTATTGGATTGAGACCTGTAATTATTTCAGGCGGGTCAATACCTATCATGCTGTACGAAAAAATGCAGCGAGCGGCAGCCCAGCGGGCAATGGGGCAGCACCGAGGGTGAAGACACTCCCCTCCTCCACAAACCATAACACCGGTGTCAGCTGTCCCCGCGTGGCAACAAGTACCCCGTCTGGGTATAGCACACGCTTAGACAGTGATCTAACAAACAATACTCATCTCCTTTGTATATATGTCAGTGTTTGGTTCCTTGTGTACTAAGTTCTTTGTACATACCTATGGTTAAAATGTTTCGATCCATTTCCAAATCTTATTTTTCTTTTCTTTTGGAATTTTATTCGAAACTTGACCTTTTTAACGGATTATATTATTTAATCGTTAACGCTGTCATGTATTAATGCATCGCAAATTGTTTGTTTCTGAAGGCTTTCTCTAACCGCGTGTCATACTCAGACCATGCTCAATTCATTGACATTTGTGTGAGAACAATTTGAATTCTAAGTGAAGTGGTTTCCAATCTGTGTGATGGCGAGTGGGAGTACTCCGTAAATAACAAAAGCCATTATAATCTTCTTGAACCATTTCTGTTTTGTTTGGTATATTTACACACAAACCCCTTTTCATAAACGTTACTTAAAGACATTAGTGACTGTTTAACAATACGTTTTTGAAGTCTTAACGTCACGTAACTTTAATCATCGTTTATAAATAAACACCATAGGGCTTAAGGAGTTTATTCATAAACAATGATTAAAGTTAAGTGATCTGCACAAATGTATGGTTAAACAGTCGCTAATCACTAGTTAATTTTAAGCAATGTTTATGAATAAAGGCAATTAGTCAATATTCTCCGTTTTTATGTTACACAAATTTTATTCTGTCTATTCCTTGTAAGTGTCATTCTGCTATCAATACATGTAACAATATAATCAACAAAGTAACTTGCGATTTAAGTATTCTAGCAAGTTTCAAATGTCCATAGTGTCAAATTAGATGTTTGTAGTTATTATGTGTAAATCAGAAGCCACAGATTAATAATTGTCAATGAATTGTGTTGCCACTGACTGGCCATATTGTTAAACAACGTCGTTTTATATAAGAACACACTATTTTTAGATAATTACTAGAATTTTAGAACGCACATGTCTTGTTTTTATGTGTTTATTTTTAAGTATTTGGATTTTTGTACAGTTAGTAAAGTACAGAGAGATAGGATCGACCTTCTAACGTGAAGAGAACGTCGCGAATGTCCACTTGATTATGTTGCCGATAAAACGGACAAGTTTGTGACATACAAGAGAATGCCTGATCTCTTGTTTGTTATCCATCAGCATTCGCAGATTGAAGTACTCTGATATTATTGATAATTTAATAGTCATATGGGAATGGGCGCATCAAGTTTGTAATACTCGCGTCGTCAATAGATGCCTCAGTTTTACCGCGTAATGAAACTTTGATGCGTTATCTTTCCATCGGCCGAGGTTAAGTAAATAATCATTAACTAAGGCACGAACACTACACGTGCCTCATGTAATACGCTTTAGATAAAAGTTCATTAAATAAACTTAGTTCTGTATAAAAAAAAAAAAAACAATATTAGTAATAGGCATATTAAAAAATTCAAAAAAATATTTTTATAATCAAATTGAAATAACCCCAAAAAAATCCTGAAATAAATATTTAATATTCTTCCATCTATACACTTCTATACAATTGTCTTTCGAGTAAAATTTAAGAAACAGAATTTTAGAATAGCCTTGCACTTTATTTGTCAGGAGCTAAGACATTGATGATTTAGAAGCTAAATACTACGTGGAAATAAGGGAAATGTTGACAAGAAAGATTAAGCTATCCTGATGCTACCCTGACGTTACCCCCTTAATCTACTTGTATGAGGTGAAAAACTGGTCCCCGGAATTTTAGAAAAACGTCACATGTTCCACACACTTTGACATGGATTGTTGCTGTGGTGACACTTACGTTTTTTTAATACGAGAAAGCTTCGGAAGTCAATTAATGTTGTACAGCCAAAAAGATTTTTCCTGCAGTGAAGGTAATTTCTCGGCTAGTAAAGGATCTCTAGTTGCCTGAACGGACTTACGTGTTCATTAAGTTAGGTTTTAGATTAACTGCTGCTAAATTGTGTAAATTACTTTAAATCTGTTGAACAAGACATCGACATCACCGCACGATGTACAGTAATATGATAAACAAGTGTAGGGGCAGTGTCTTAAACACCAAAAACGTAATGTTTTGTAATAAAAAGTTTTGTAGGTTCTAATTTTACTGAAAAGCCTGTATACGACAAACATATCTTTGAAACGGTTAGTTATAGACGATTTGTCAAAACAGTACGCACAATAGTTTGGAACAGCGATAGTAATAAGTAATGATATACCAATCAGATGGTATGTTCGGTTCTCCTTTGTATGTATCTCCGGTTAAGATAACAAAGGTCGAAACAAGCCTCAATGTCGATTGGTAACGTGGCTCTAAAATTGCGCTCAAATTGGCAATTCAATTTATTAAGCTGAAATATACGAGCCACTAAGACAACCAGCGACGTAAACTCTAATTATATTATTAGAATGCTACCTCACCTCATTGGATATGAAGCTATTTAATAAATTACGCCAGACATTATTGGCAATACAGAATTATATAGCCCCAACAGTTAGCGCAAATACTATTGATATTTATTAAGTTTGAAGACTAGTTTGAAAGTTTGTCTCAACTCTTCTGTGTTGTGTTCTTAATGAACTACACACATGACAATGAAAGTTCTCCCTAGAGATACTATTTATTATTTAAATCTTCAGTATGCATGGGTAAAATTAGCACTGTGTCGGATTCCCGCCCGTCGGCCGAAACAGGCGGTGAGTGCCTTATTAAGGTCGAAAAAACTCAAGCTCCCACCAGTGGTTCCCAAGTAGTTGTAGTGTCAGTAGAACTTCGGTAACCACGTCGGCTCTTGGGGAAAACCTAGTAGAGAGGGGCGTAAGTGTTTCGGCACTAAAGTGTTGCGGGTGCTCTCCGGATAGTGCTCTCTCGGCCTCATTGCAATCCACCGTCGTTGGCGAGCCAACTAGGCATTATACAAGGCCTTAATTGCGACGGTAAATTATGTGTGGAACTATAAGTTATAGTTGTACTGTACACTCATACCCGATCCAGCACTGAACTGATCCGAACTGTTTCTGTAGTACAGAACTGCGAGAACAAGTCTATTAGGTACTGTCGCAGTCTCAAAAACAAACAGAAATGGTCACCGTACACGTAAAATCGCCGTTGAAAAGATAATTACTGTGTTATATAGCACGAACTGTCAGTAGGTCATTTTGATTTTCAAATTATTTATGATCTTAGCTCCTGCTTTACTTCCTATAGTTATAACTTATAAAATAAAAAGATATCAGATCATACTCTAAACGTGAATTTTAAATCCGGGAGCATTGTACTGAAAATGTCATTATTTGCCATGTGAACCTGAACATAGTACTTTGAGTGCTGGTTATTAAGTGACTTAATCAGTACTGTATCGTGTTTGACACTCGGTCGCGATCGGTTCGATACTGAACAGTGTTCTGGCTGCTGATGAGAAAACCTCAATAAATCGCCTCTTTTGGCAGTCGAGCTTTCAGTTGCAGCATCAAGCTTCCGAAAAGCGACCTTGTGTGCTGGTCATCGATGCTAAAAGAATCATATCTGCTATGGCTTTTAGAACTTAGACTTCTATCAAACTGGAAAAACGATTGTATAGACAAAATTTACGCTGCTTATGACATACATATAGGCACATAGATTCACAAAGTCTCACATTTTTAAAATCTATAAATATTTTTGATTAATATTACAATAGTAAGTAAAGAAAAATAACTTTAAACCTATACAACACGACTGGCGTTCACTACGCACGAGTCCCAAACGCGCTCCCCTCGTGCTTTCTCTTTGAAAGGCTGAGACGATATGTCTCTCTACAGGCACTAGTCACGATATAATATCAAAATTTTGTAGTTCAACGCAACTGCAAGATGCTGCAGCCACTTTATCGGACTGTAACCACTGCTTGTCGCTTAGTATGTTTTAATTCATTGCGAATTATTATCGAAAGTGGTAAAGCAAATAAAAGCAGGCAAATCCGTTCGACCTCCCTAAAGAATTAAAAATATTTTTGCAATTTTAAAACTAGTTTTACGATAGATAAACATGAACAAAAATAATAAAAAAAAAAAACAGCAATAAATACATGTACAAGGGTTAAAAATAGAATTTATGAATGTTTTCGTAAATCTTATGTTAAAAAATAGGAAAGTAAATGTATATATAGTTGGACCTATCAAATCGTATCAGCGGTCAACTTATTTATAAAAGCAATATTTACGGTTCTTGTTGAGTTCGAATGGAAAGAAAGAAAACAGTAATGATAAGCGATGCGATGGTGATTATTATTTTTCTAAATTCCGGGTCGCGTTCACAGCCTATTATTGCCCACATCTGCTTCCAGATCTACGCACGATGTTTTTGAAAAGTTTTTTGTGATTAGCTTTTATTATTAATAATTCACTAAATCTGTGCTAAGTAAAATAATAACTTTTCAGAATTTCAAATACAATTTATTAGCTTTCACAGTAACACATAACGTAAAGAGTTGGAGTATTGATACCGTATCTATTAGGGTTAAAATACTTTGCTAACTGTTAGTACAAATGACTAGAACAAATCAAATTGTAATATCTGATTTACTGGAAAATTTAAGCCGCACTCATACTCGTGTATACATTGCAAATATAAGAGTACTCTGTCAAGTTAATTGATAACAAATACTAATTGATCTGCCTTAAATGATTAAAAAATATATATTTATATAAATAACAGCTGTATTAATATTTCGTCAATACACTGCAATATTTTTATACAATAACAATATTATTATATGAATGCATATATGTAACCATTTATGTCGACTAAGAACGTAGCTGTTTGTACGTATCTGTTGTAGATATCGCCTTTATTAAATAGTACAATTTAATAATAGTAAAATGGCCAGCTTTAGATAGATCGTATAGTTTGGTCACAATACGATTTTAAACTGTTATTGCTTGTCTGGTTTGGTGATAATTATGTACAACTACTAATGTACCAAGTGATGAAGATTACTGTGATTAAACTAATGGAGATTTGCCATAATATGTATTATACAATACTTGGACATTACGGTCTGATCAAGTGAACATCCACCAGGGCGAGTCATTCAGATAGGATCCTATTTAAATTGCTCGCGTCTTGGCGTATGTTTCAAAAGGATCTTTGAAAGTAGTTTGCAAATCAATAATGATTCTATAACCGAACGGTGTGTTAAAGGTCCTTCAGATAAGGAACGTCCTTTCAGACGGCGTTCGTGTACCTGAACAGGCTATTAATAATAAGGAATATTTGCGACTGACCCGCGCACACTTCGTTGGGTTGGTCAAGTTGTGATGAAATCAGACTACCTCTAAAAACTCATTCAATTATTAAAGTAAATTTCCAAAATCGGTTCAGTAGATCTAGAGATGACTCCCTACAGCCTCACAACACCACACAGTTTGACTTTTATATGAATTACGAGACAATACGTCCGTTTGTGAACAGGCTGTATATGAGATTTGTTTCAATTCTATAGTCTACAATCTTTCTGTGGTTGTGATAGCAGTTTCCCTTTGTGAAAATTGATCGTGTCATCTTTTGTACCTAATATGATACATAGGAACAACTACATAATTGAAAATAGTGTACACATTATAAGCACAAGATGGTAGTGATGCTCTGCTATTCGTCGTCATCCATTTAGAGGTGTTTCGCTTTTCGCATCGAATATGAAGAAAAGAGCATTGAAGGTCCTTGGCATACCTACTTGCCGGCCATTTTTTTTAAATGAAATAGGTGATTACATAAGTTTCAAGAGTGGCAGCCATACTGAAAAACAATGTCGCTTAGAGCACCATAACTTTTTAGTGGTGCTGGTAGAACTCACCAATGTAGTGTTTGTAATAGTTATTTGAATGATCCTTAACAACAAGCCTCTTCCAAGACAGAGCTTCCTAAAGAATTCGCGGGATGTACCTTCATGGACTTCAATTTAAGGACTATTTATATCCTATTTCGCGATGTCCTTGTTTCAAACTTCAGACTGTAATACAATAAATTAAGCACCTTTTGTCTCCCACATGTAGTATATGAAGTGCGCGCATGTTGCCGGGAGACATTTATCTGCTCTGGTTTGGACGCTACTGTCGCCCGTCTATTGGTTGTGTGTTGCAAGTGACTTGCCAGTTGCTGCTCAACCGAAATTTTATCGTCCGAATCTCGGCGAAGACAGCGACAGAGTAAAAACGTGTCTGAGAAACTGAATTGTTCTTGAGGTTCCTATGAAAAATCTCTGGACGAGATTTTCCATAAACGCTTTATAGTATTTTAGATAGTATATATATATATATATACATTACGTTCTAAAGTTTTATATTCTATGAAATATTTGTTCTGTACTTCATGTGCACCTCCACATTAGTACTCTCTATTTACATTGTTTGTGATATGTAAACGATGTGTGTTAAGTGTAACCTTTATGTCTATACATTGTAGGTAATTGTATTTTTAAGGGGTTATTACACTATCTTATATATAGTCCTATGAGTCATATATATATTATAATGTAATATACAATAACATATGATCCTAGATACACGACAGTGTAATATTCCCTTAATGATTGAAATGTCTCGCTTTTCCAATTACTTAAGTAGGTGTTCGACGACAATCTCTTTCCATTTCGCTAAATAAACGGATTTCGCTACAGATATATGTTATCCTTCCATTTAATAACTTTTGTATGCATTATACATCGTATTACTCTCCAATTTTGATGTAGATTTCTAAACCCATAGCAGTTTTTGCAAAAAATTAAGCTTATTATATATTATTGTGAATATTTTTCATACGATTATTATTAATTAATCTGTTACCCATAAATAATAATCTTAAAATAAGTCTCCAGCATGTAGTCGGTCGTGATAATAATAATTATGTTAACGTGTGATGTGCATATGTCATGTAGTATGGATGGCAGCGGCACGTCTGATCCTTACAAAAAGGTTCGTTAAGGGTTTAAAATGTAGTGTTTTAAACACTGTGTGACTTTATGTGAAGGTTTAGATGTGAGTGTTTAATGTGTTGTTGGTAGATGGGTCACCTCAACAGCCGATAAATGTACACAAATGATTTCAGTAAATTGCGGATGTCCCAAGGCCTTCTACTAAATTTATGTTGATTTCAACGGAGCAATCGCCGAAAATCTAAATTAAACTATACAATACCTAAATCCAAAGGTGAGATTGTGTGATGTATTATAAACTAGATATATTACGATTAAGTGATTTATTGAAATCAATATCGCATACAAGGTAGTGTCCACTAACAATGTATGTTCCATAAGAACTTGATTAAAACCTAATCATTCTCTGATCATAAATGACATTTGATCTATATTTTCGATGCCTTATTCTAAATTTTTTAATTGGATTGTTTTTTATAAGAATCTTAGTTTAATATCTGATATTGTAAAAAATAAACTGACGTAGAAAATAGTTACTGTGTAAGAAATATGCAATATTTTAATTAAAATATGGCTTATTTTATTAAAAGCAACTTAAAAATTATTAGCATTATAAAAATTTTAAAAGCCCGCCTAAAGAAGGCATGCAACAGTTTAAAAAAAACAAGTGAAGAAGTAGCCCGCGATATATAAGTTGGATTAATGATTTCTAATGTATTCGAAAATAGTGGTATATTGTTAATAATTGTATTGATAATTTGATGTGATGTTTAATTGTGTCGGTTAAACTAGGAGTAATCAGCGGGAGCTTAAAGTCGTGGGTATAGTCTGTAGAAATACTTTTCTATAGGTACCTACTACTACCAACTTGAAGGGACCTCCAAGTTAGCCCAGCTTGGCCAGCACTAGGATACCCGAAGGTCATGGACCCGTACATGTAGCGACAACCGACAACTGCCACAATGCTTGCCGCGGTTGACTCCAGTAACACTCGAACCGACTGGTTAGCGCACACCATTGTGATACATTAACATAACTTAAAGCTTTACTTCAAGTTGTTATTAAGTAAACGCAAAATGACGGTGTGTTCACACAAACATCATTTGTAATCTTTACTTAATTAATGTAAATACCTTCAAACAGTGTCTGTCAATTCTTCATTGAATACTACCATCAAAATGATTGGTGATGAAAGGTCCGGCTTTAACAGCCGGACCTTTCATCACCAATCATTTTTAATGCAACTAAATTAAAAGAAACAGAAGTTGCTCACAAAATACTCAGTTCCGTAATGTATATGTTTGTGTATTGTTGTTTATTTACATAAAGTGATGTGTGTTAAAACAAGTCTACAAATTATTAGCACGGTTTGTAATCTAATACTAAGTTGTTATTGCTAATGCTAATAAAATACAACGAATGAATGCAATTGTAATAATAACTGTGACATATATTATATCCAAGTCTTTTGACACTTGTCTCAGTGTTTGTGTTGTATAAGAATCCCCAAAGTGACGCTGCGCGATGCAGGATTTTTCGTGACGTCTTTGTGATGCGTCTGCGCATGTAGTGATGTAGATATCGCCACAACATTGGCAGAGTAGTGTAATAGAAAAAAATAAATACAAATTATACGAACTTAAGAATTTACTTAATATTTATCAATACGTTTACAATACAATATGTAAAGAAAACCCTGTTCGATCCGTAAGGATAATAAAGGTTAAGTAAACACATGACCAAATAAAATACTAAATTTTATATAATCATCATAGAAACAATACTATTGAATTTTGACATAATATTTTTTTCCCGCGAATTAATTCCAACTTCCCCGAAATTTGGTAATTTAAAAAAAAAGTGACAACTCCGGTATTATTATGAGCGAATAGCGATGCGACCACGTGCCGCGTGCCCTGTCTCCCGCCGCCCGCGGAAGGGTTGTTTACCGCAAATGCATTAAGTTACCTCTTTTTGCGAAATAATATTTATTTTTTAGGGGATTTTTTTTTTTAAGTTGAGCCCGGCTTTGTATCCATTAGTAGAATCAGTTATCGATATCTAACAATACCTTGACGGATCGGACAGGGTTTTTTTCTTTACATATTGTATATCTGTCAAGTGTGATGTTCTAGATCTCTAAAACAGTAGGTTATACATATTCGTAAAAATTAAACTTTGTAATGCTACATAAATTCTAGCTGTCCTTGCCATTAGTGGTGTCAATAAAGTGAGAGGATAATATTATAATCCAACAGTTTTTCGGTTATAGGGAAGGGGTATGGTACGACGATATGGATATAGACAACAAAATAACTTACTATAACTCAAATCATATAATGTATCCTGTAGGTTGGTAGTAGAGAGCAAATTACTCCATAAAATATTTTTGTGAATTTTATTGTATTTTTATGTTATTACCTACTTTTTGTATTATTGTATCTGCTATTAACTAAATTTCACGGTTAATATGATTCGTATTTTTACAGAGTGGATCTATTACCTATAGCGTCTTACCTACGACTCGTGATAAGAGCCTACTATATTGTTTCTCGTGGTTACTTATAACATATTACCTTTAGTCGTTAGTCTTGTGATGTGTTCAATTTAGTCTATCGTGCCATGATGTCAATGGCCGGCCTTCGGGGGAGCTCAACAGGTACTTAAACAAAGTAAAGAGACGCTCATTTTCGTTTCTTTGGTCGACAGCAACTGTTGAGCTAATCTTCTGGTCCGGCCGATATGATGCAGGCAAAGTACGTAGTATAGAACATGTTTCAATGTTAGTTGGCGCCTCCTTTTAAAGTTTACAAATCATAAAACGGTTTTATATTCAACGCGTTGTGTTATGGTAAATCGGAGCCGCATAGAATAGGGCTTTATTAACCAAATTGTAAATATTTAGTTCAATTTATTAACATAAGAATATTGTGATAAATAATTATGTCTATATTTTTGTCAACTCGTGTCGCTACATGTTTAGACAGTTTATTTTTAATTGAACTCTAACGTTAATAATCATTATTTGGAACATGAATGGACGATAGGGCAAGAATATTTCAGTACCAATGTTCGCTATTTTCATTAAGCGCATTGTAAATAAAGAATTTAAAATAATCCTAATTTTATTTATCATTCTTACCTATTTTACCTTATGGTAACCCCGAGTAACAGTATACAAAGGAGATTGCCTTTTTTGTACTGACCGCCGCTGCACATCCAATAATTTTGTGTGATGCCATAAATTGTATGTAAAAGTGATATCGCACTTTTATTTATTATTTATTTATGGTTAATTAAAACGGTACAATACCAATTACAATAATTAACACTAGAAACAAACAAGTACATTCACTAATTTAAAAAACTACTACTCAAACTATCATGGCACGGTGGACTCTCTCGTATACTTTATTTCACAAGACCAGACACACGCATAAGCTTATTCCATTCATCCGCAAATACGTCACATTCATGGTTGGCCATCAGAAGGGCCTTCAGTACCTTTAGAGTACGACAGACCGGGGATTCAGCTCTGGCTGCAGTTTTTGCTGGGAGTTGCACAAACAGATTGTGCTTGCGGCTTTGACGGTGACCGATGTATTTGTCAGCACAAATAGTCGGCAGAAAAGTCTATAGAGTTCTGGGCAGTCTATACGTCCCCACAATGTCTCACAAGCTACGGTGAGCTGGTCAAAGCCTCTTCTCGCCTCCAATGAGTTAAATCCCAACATCCCTAAGAGATAGTTGGTAGGGTACATATAGAGATAAAATTGGTATAACCTGTGGAAGAGGCATCTAAGGAAAGTTTTTTGTACCCTTTCTAGCATTAGTGTTCGGGTTGCGTTATAGGGGTACCAGATACAGGCGCTAGACTCGAGTTTAGTTCGAACAAGAGAGTTTTACAACAGCTTCACAACATTAGGATTACGAAAGTCACGAACATTTTGCAAAACAAATCCCAAGCGTCTGAAAGATTCCTTTGCAAGAGTAGAAACGTGGTCACCAAAATTCAGACAGCGGTCGATAGTTACTCCTAAATCTTTGTAGCGGAACCTACAAACGCCACATGGAACAACGCGTCATACTGATGTCACACGAATTCTACATCTCGCAATCAGAGTTTACCGTGCAGCTAGCATACTCGTATATCCAGCTTCCCAATTTCAACCGTTGGGCAAGTGCCCGCCAGACATAATACCCGTCCGGTCGGAGGATCTTCCCTTTTCTATGGAGGATGAGTGAACTTTACTCCCTGTTCCTCATGCCTCCACATCTTTGATATTGGTAATTATATCACCACCCTGCACCCGAAGTATCATCATCATCATCATCAACCTTTTTATCGTCCCACTGCTGGGCACAGGTCTCCTCTCATACAGAGAAGGATTGAGCGTAATCACCACGCTTGCTCAATGCGGGTTGGCGATTTCAGACTTAAGGTCCAGGTTTCCTCAAGATGTTTTCCTTCACCTTTTAATCAGTCATTGGTGTCCAAGAAATACTTAGAAAGTACATATAACTCGTTACATTGGTACTTGCCTGAGCTGGAATCAAACCCGCACACTCATACTTGAGAGGCTGGTATTTTAACCACTAGGCTACCACACTACCCAAAGTATATTTAGTCATAATGAACTGACCGCAACCCCCTGCCGTATGTCATGACGTAGCACTTGCTAGTATTAATAAGTAGCTTGTTCGCAATGCTTCACTCATAGATGGCGTCGATGTCCTTTTTATCCGACAAGACGTCTAATATCACGCTAAACAGAAACGGACTAAGGATGGAACCCTGGTGGACTCCGACGGTGATGGGGAAGGGTTTAGTGTCACCAACAACGGTCCTAACAACGGTATCGAAATTGAGGTAAGTGTCTCGAATTATGTCAACGTAGGCTTCTGGTACCCCTTTGGACCTCAGTGCCCACCAGATCACCTCCTGAGGGACACAGTCGAAGGCCTTCTAAATGTCTATTAAGAGCATATGCAGAGGCGTGATTTTGCCGGTCAGGAGCACGCGGTTGAGTAAATTAGTTAACATATCGCATATCGCCTTCTAGGCCTCAATGGGGACTCCGTCAGCTCCGACAGCTTTCCGATTCCCCATACGACGAAGAGCCATTTGGACTTCCTCAGATAACGCTATCAGAGGCACTAGTCCAAAGTTCGGAGGCAGTTCCAGTGTCAGCACCTATTGGAGCTGCTTGTTCAGCAGCTCGTAAATTACGAACGCCATCTCTCCTTCACCGCGAGGTCCTCGCATAGCAGGTTGCCATTGGGTCGTTTACACAACGGCACTTGGATATATCCTGTGTCGCTTTGACCCTGGAACGTACCAATCTGTAAATGAGCTTTTGCCCCTCAGACGATTCCAACTTCTCGTAGAGAGGTTGCAAGTGGTCTCGTCTGGCTCTGGCTACAGCTCTTTTAGTGGCACGTTGCGCATCCTTGTATGCGTCGCGTTCTTCAGGAGATACGGTCGCTTGCCACATTTTGAAGAGGGCTTTCGTCACTTAGTCTCCCTCTGGACTGTGTCGTTCCACCACCAGGTCTCCTTGTCACATTTGCGGCCGCCCCAGAGACGCCGAGCACCATCCGCGCCGCCCTAGTACCTAATAGCTACCTGTATCCTGTCCCAGTGGTCTTGGACAGGTTCTTCGTCGGCGAGCAAGCACCACCGGATCTGGCGCCGGTAGTGCTCTACACGTCTACGTTGGGCCTTTATGCAGAGATCCATGGCAAGGAGACGATGTTGTGCAGTGAGACTCTCACCGGGTATGACTTTGCAGTTGGCTACTTTGCCGATGTGGTGCCTCTTAGTAGAAAATCGATCTGGGTAGCGCTTCGCCCGCTCCGGTAGTTGACAAAGTGCTCCGGCTTCTTTTTGAAGTAGGTGTTCACGATTGCAATGTCCGCGGCCGCACACATTCGGAGAATACTGTCCCCTTCCGCGTTGCGGCTACCGTACCCAAAACCACCGTGAACACGGTCAAACTCGCCACACTTCTCACCCACATGACCGTTCAAATCACCACCAAGAACAATTCCCTGGGATAACGGGTTCCTGCGAAGCAATCCTTCGAGCTGGGTCCAGAACAACGTCCTTTCGGCGTCACCGCACCCGGCGCGCGGAGGCCGCGGAGCGTAGGCACTTATCAAGTGGGTTATAACCCCATTGCCAAGCACCCGCACCGACATCAGCCGATCATTGATGCGATTCACCTCCAAGACGTCATCCTGGAGCCCATCGGCCGACACCACGGCCACCCCAATTCTCCCACTAGGTGCACTCGTGTAGATCAGCTTGGCCATTCCCAATAAGCCGGGATCTGCTGTTTCGGCCAGTTCTCTCGCGCGTCCAGTTAGCGTGCCAACGTTCCACGACGCGAAACGGATTTTCATGGTTTAGCCTCGCTTCTTCAGCCGTGTCCGCCTCTGACACGGTAGCCCTAGCCCACAGGTCACAGGAGTCGGGCGAGGCCCTTGCGCGCCGTTTTGCGACGGCGCCCTAGCTGTGACATGAGCATTTCTTATTAACCTCTCCATGATTGATTGGCTTGTTTGGCTTTTACGAGTGCGACGGCCGTCTGACCACTCAACCCCGGAGGGAAGCTAGCGTCTGCGCCCCGATCGTAATTCAGCAGGTGCACCATCTAGCAGGTGGGGTTGACTTGGGTCCCAAAGATAGTGGTGGGACCCCAAAGCACCCTAGTTGGGGTTTAGGTAGTTTTGTAACAAAAATTCCACTATATTTTACGACAATGGTGCCGATGCAATTGTTCACAAACTAAACTAATTTTAAGTTCAATGCATCCTATGTTTTATATATTTGTATAGAAAAAATATAGACGCCATGTTTTTTTTATATATAAACTACTGCTTGACCGCAATCCAGCCTCAATCACATTGCACTCTAGCTTTGAAGACGCTTAAATTGTAGTCAAACGAAAAGACCGCCGCTGGCAAATTGTTCCAGTTCTTCGTTTTACGCGGTTTAAAGACGAGGCAAAATGCTGCTTCCGGATCATAGTGGTATCAACAAGGTAAGGATGGATACCCGCCGTACAAAAGGGACGTCCGGTGATGGAACGGAGATGGAGGAATTAAGTCATGCAATTCCCGCGCACACTCTTCAAAATGCATCCTATAAAACACCGACAGGCTGGTTACTCTATGCCTGTGCCCCAGACTTTGGAGACCGTTTTGAACCTAATCTAGGTGGCCAGTAAGCTTCTTCGCACGCTCAGTTCAGCCGCCTATGCCGTCATGAAAGTAAGACAATACAGTGATGTTGATACAGTTCGTTTAGTCTATTTTAGTTATTTCCACAGCGTTATGTCCTACGGTATTCTACTGTGGGGCAAAGCTGGTGATATACACATAAAATATATTTGTACTCCAAAAACATGCTGTCCGAGCAATTTAACAGCTCGGTGTAAGAGTTTCATTAAGAGATTTCTTTAAAGATATGGATATTTTCACGGTTGATTCGCAATTTATGTTAGCCAACATCTTATATGTTAGGCAAAGTATTCATATACCAAAAACTGTGAGATCCATAATGTTAACACCAGAAATAAGTACAAACTACGAGCCCCTTTTCACCGACTTCAAAAGGTTCTTAAGTCTTTTGTTGGGCTTGGTATAACTTGTTATAACAATATAAGTAGGTACTTATCCTCTGCTTTGCTAGACTTGCCTTATAATGCATTTCAAGCTCAGATCAAATCCAAGCTTTGTTCAAAGGTGTGTTATTCTGTAAATGATTATTTAAATGATAAGAATAGCTGGTCACTCTGATTAACTCAAGACAATGTTTGTGCCCCTTCTCCAGAATTTGCTTCTGACACACACTCATGAACTCATATAGTTCATATAATTTGCTTTTTCTTTACAATGCATAAACATGTAAGCTGTCACGCCCTTTATAGCTGGGACTTTTATTTAGGTAATCAGTTTTTACTTATTTACATGTCCATTTTAATTAAATTTTATTTTTTGTTTTGGTATTTTGGCGTGACTAGCTGGCATATGATAAATAATTTCATTGTTAATGGTTCTTTTGTGTTTGTTACTGTACCTACATAGTATTGTATAAAGTCATTTGTTTTTTTTAAATGAAGAGACAGCTGTGCTGCTGGTAGTTTGTTCCGCCATTTCTTCTTCTTCGCAGCGAAAGCACTAAGAAGTGTCGATGTGTGGGCGTTTTGGGGGACTATCTTATGTAATATTGACGTTCAAAAAGTGCTGATTTTCAGCCTAATTTGAATAAATGATTATTGATTTTCATTGATTTTGATTTTGCCTCTCCACAGTCTCCACCGGATCCAAAGTGGCCAGGCGGCATTTTGCAGCACCAGCCCAAATGTAGGTACGAGTTTTGGCGGTTTGGGTTTTTTTTTTATATATACGGACAAATCACACAGATTGAGCTAGCCCCAAAGTAAGCTCGAGACTTGTGTTATGGGATACTAACTCAACGACATTATATTTTATAATAGATACATATATAGATAAACATCCAAGACCCAGGCCAATCAGGAAAAGATCGTTTTCTATCATTTCCTGGCCGGGGATCGAACCCAGGGCCTCCACGTCGCAGGCAGGCGTGTTGACCGCTGCGCCACGGAGACCGACATAGCATAGACAAGTTAAGCTGAGTGCCACGCTCATTTATCATTGGAATTTTAAAAGTAGTTTATGAAACTGTTACATAATGAGGGATATGTAATACCTAATTATGTACAGTTTCATACACTACTTTATCTAATCTCATACATTTTAAGAAACAATAATAATCAATTATGTGTCCAACGAAACACAACAACGACTCGCAATGCAAAGAAACGTATTTGGCGCCAAAATTCTGCACCCTGCATCAAAGTGCACGCGCCAAAGCGCGCGCAGCCACAGATAAAAAATGAAATAATGCTATCTATGATTTGTAATCTGTACGGTAATGAAAAAAAAAAATATTATAACATTATTTTGTTAGAGAAATAATGTTATAATTTAATTTTTTAATTTCCTTTCGATATACTATAGGTAAAGTACGTCAATATAAAGTCCTTTTTAGTTTTATATTTTAAATTTTTTGATATGAGAGTAGATAAAATTATTTATAGTGTTGTTTACTAAATAAATGTGTGAGATTTCTGTAGTAAAAAGTGTATTCAGTAAATAATTCATAAAGAACTGAAATATCGCAGCATAGTGGCCACATCATGCCTCAAACCTCCCTCGTAAAACTATCTTTCTCGTCATGAATAATTCATTACTTACGTGACATTGGCTAAATGCACAAACCGTGCGAAGCCAAAAATTTACCGCAAACCCGCCTGATGTTAAGCAATGATGCGATCGTTGATAGTAAAGCGCGCTAGTTTATTGAGTCAATCCACTAAAAAAAAACTTAGTGAATAGGAAGGGAGACGGCAGTTGAGCGAGGTGATGCAATGTTAAAGTCAACAGCACGACCAACGATACTGCGCCACATGGAGATTGATCTGGAGATCCTCCACGACCAAACTCCCGACACAACATCATTTAGCACATCATAACCGGCACACATCGCAGCACAACTGCTCAGACCTGTGATCCGTACGGCTTGACCAGACATCATGTTGGAACGCGACGAATCGCTTGGCGGCAAGACTTTATCTGATCCTAATTTGACAACTAAACAAATATTTTATTTCTGTCCTTTTCTTAATGACAGAAAGAAGAAAGATGGACTGAACTTAAAAGTAGTTTAGTTTGTCCACCATAGATTTAGGATTTCATTGTCCACAAGGGCACTCACATCACACGACAGAAAATAGTTTCACTAAACCAGTGAATGAACCCAATCAAATAATATTTCATTAGGTACCTAGATAAGTCATGCTAAATGTACCCGGTTTGAATTATAATAGCTTTGATAAATCTTAAATCATAATTTGTGGTGTTATAACACTACGCACTTACAAATCAATTGTAAATTTAATGCTTTCCAAATAGTAATTCATGTACAGACGATAGCACATCAAGTTACTAGGATCTGGCAGATGTTTGTATTAGATTTTCAACTCTATCTCTACAGCATTAAGGTTCAAAGTTAATTGGGAATATTTGACAGTTTAGGTTGTTTGATCTGCTGTCGTCCATTTCTAATGCATATTAATAACACGGACATGATAATGCGTACTCGCATTGTCAGTCACATAATATTCTCTAAATATTTTCTTGCTGACTGTACTTAGAAGAAAATATTTAACCAAAATGTTATTGAACAAGAACACATTAGTTGAGTGGTAGACAAGTAGGGAAGAGAGATTGATAAGCGAAGTTTATAACAAATGATTTTATGCCAATTTCAATTAGTTAAATGTAAAGTGTTAATCAACTTTGCGTAAGCCTCACTCGTGTGATGCTAATCTAATCATATCTAAGATCTACGAGTATATAGGAGATGTCTGAGGGCCTAGGCTCATTTTAGACTCCAGATCTCTCACATATTACAAATTTTGATAGAATACTTATCACACACCCACACACAGTCATGCACTCATATAATGATGGCAATTTATTGTATTTAGTCTTTTTTATCGTTTTTCTCTTGTTACTTCTTACCTATTCGTAATGTAGGTACCAAAGCGAAGAGCGAATCTTTCGACTACATACCTACCTAAAGGTGTGGAGACTCTTTGACATGTAATGTGGCTTATATTTAAAGTTAAACGAAATAACCTTACTTATTTCATTTATCTATTAAGTTGACAAGTATATGCATACATTTTGTAAACCGTGAGAATGTTATTTTTAGAGATAAAATAAACATTATTTATAATTATATATAACCTTCATTCAGGTTGGTTCGGATGCTTCAGGACAGCTCTATCGAACCCTGCTTTTCAAGAACAGCATTCATATAATTACATCGTTGATAATACATGTTCACGTATCGATTCACGTCTGGCAATATTTCAAATGTTAGATATAGATGAGATGTTTCACAATATGATGTGTAGATGAATATATTATTTTGAAATATTGAATATAAAACAGTGCAAGTTTTGAAGGCTATATCACACTCTCGTGACAAACACTGAAATAGAAAAGTTGGCGAAATGCCGCGGCACCGGGCACGGTGTCTAATGTTTTAAACTGTCAAATAGTTCCAATCAACCGTAAGCCTTAATACTTTAGAGATAACGTGGAAAATCTAATAAAGACATCAGTCGCATTGTAGTAGTTTGATGTGCTGTCCATTGTACCTGTGTATCCTACAATAAGAGCATTTGGCAGAGGCATCGAAGCTCAAACTGTTACCATGGATTGAGTGCCTAAATGATTTCCCTGCATTGATTTTTAATAGGAAGTCATGAAATTACTTCTTCAACAGCATGTCATCTGTTTACGTATTTACCGTATGTGTTCCTTCACTTGCTTGTGCGCCAGAGGCCACGCTATCGCTTTCGAAAAACCCATCCCATTCCAATCCCCTAATCTACAATAAATGAAACACGAGAAACTCTGACACCCAGTTGGTAAAATGCTTGAACAGCACGTTTTTGGAGGACAGCTACAATTTATAAGTTAGCGGTTTGGCTCCGCAGAATACCGTAAGACATAACGCTGTGAAAATAACTAAAATAAACAATAACAGCTTCCGTGGCGTAACGGTAGCGAACGCGACCACTGCACAAGGAGGCGCGGGTTCGATCCCCGCGCAGTGCAAATATTTGTATTGATGATTTGTACGCATGAATATGAAATTTGCCCTGGTCTGGTCGTGCCTTGGAAAGCACGTTAAACCGTTGGTCCCAGTTGCCATACGAACATCTAATAGCAGTCGTTACGGGTTGTTGGAGCCTGGAGACCCCAATGGGGCTCCAATGCTTTGATATCGCCTTCGGGTTGTGGAGCTTAGACGGCAGTCGCTTCACGGAAAATATCGAAGATTAGCCAAAATCAGCAGTTAGACTGGTAAAGCGGACCCTAGACTCCAAAGCAGAAAAAGCTTCGATGCGATTGAGATTAACGCTGAGATTGTGTTGAAAATGAAGCTCTCAACGTGATAGGTTCTTATTTACATAATATATTACAGTGAGTAGATATTAACGGTGTGAAATCTTCCGGGCTACCAGTTCAGTTAGGTGTACCGCAAGGCTCAATACTGGGTCCATTCTTGATTTTAGTATACATTAATGATTTACCTTTCGATTTAAAGGGCATCTGTGACGTTGTGCTGTTTGCAGATGATATCTCTCTAATTTTTAAAGTAGACAGGAATAGACATGATTTTGACGAAGTATACAGGGCACTCTCAACAGGTACGGATTGGTTTACGTCTATAACCTAGTTCTTAATACCAAGAAAACGAAATGTGTAAAGTTCGCCTTGCCTAACGTTAGAAATCTAGGACCTAACATCGTTTTAGACAAGGAGGTGCTTGAAATTGTGGGCTCGGCAGTTTTTCTGGGAATAACAGTAGATGCCAAACTTCAGTGGGGACCACACATATCAACCCTAGCAGGAAGGTTCAGTTCGGCCGCCTACGCCGTCAGGAAAGTAAGATAATATGCTGACGTTGATACAGCTCGTTTAGTTTATTTTAGTAATTTCCACAGCATTATGTCCTACGGTATTCTACTGTGGGGAAAAGCCGCTGACATACAAAATATATTTGTACTCCGAAAACGAGCCGTTCGAGCAATTTACCAACTCGGTGTCAGATTTTCTCTGAGAAATTTCTTTAAAGATATTGGTATTCTCGCGGTTGCTTTGCAATTCATCTTAGCCAACACCTTATATGTTAGGCAAAATATTCACGTGTACCTACACCAAAAACTATGATATTAATAATATTAACACCAGAAATAAGGACAAACTGTGAGCCCCTTTTCACCGATTTCTAACTATTCACAACTCTTTTGTTGGGCTTGTTATAACTTTTTATATCAAGATAGCCCTCTGCCTTGCTAGACTAGCCTAATAATGCATTTAAAGCACAAATTAAATCCAAGCTTTGTTCAAAGGCTTATTATTCCGTAAATTTCTACTTAAGTGATAAGAATCTAAACTGGTCGCTTTGATTAACTCAAGACAATGTTTGTGTTCTTTTTCCGGAATTAGCTTACTGACACGTTATATGAGTTCATATAATTTACTTTTTTACAATACATAAATATGTAAGCTGTCACGCCCTTTATGTCTGGGGCTTTTATTTAAGTAATACGTTTTTAGTTATTTACATTTTCATTTAAATATATACGTATTATATATATTGTTTTGCTTTGCTGGTATTTTGGCGTGGTAGCTGGCATATGGTAAATAATTTCATTGTTGTTGTATTTTCTTGTGTTCATCACTATAGAAAGTCATGTGTTTTTTTAAATGAACAGACAGCTGTGCTGCTGGGAAATTTCTTCCGTCACTTCTTCTTCCCAGTGAAAGCACTAGGAAGTGTCGATGGGTGGGCGTTTTGGGGGACTGTCTTATGTAATGTTGACGTTTAAAAAGTGCTGATTCTCAGCCTAATTTGAATCAATGACTTTTGATTTTGATTCTTGAAAATTGTGGTTCTATTTGACTTTTGATTTTAATTTTGGTTTTGAATAAATAAATAAAATAAATATATACGGACAAATAACACAGTTTGAGCTAGCCCCAAAGTAAGTTCAACTTGTGTTATGGGATACTAACTCAACGATACTATATTTTATAATAGATACTTATATATAATATAAATATCCACGACCCAGGCCAATCAGGAAAAGATCGTTTTCCATCATGACCTGGCCGGGGATCGAACCCGAGGGCTCCACGTCGCAGGCAGGCGTGTTGACCGCTGCGCCACGGAGGACGACATGATGAAACTAAACAATATAAAAACCGGAAAAAGCGCGGGAAACCTTGAACGTGGCGGGCGAGTTTTTTCTGCTTCTTTAACTTTTTAGTGTAAATAATAGTATCATTTAGGTGGTTGTATATATAAATAAGTTTAATTTTACATATTTAATATAGTAATTTTATATATTTGCTGATTTAGGTAAGTTTTTTTTTTCTTTTACTCTTCGTGATGGACGACGACCCAGACGACCCTGGTGGAGGTTCGCCTCCGGAGGTTTCGCTTGTAGTCACGGTTCCACATTCAGAAATGGATACAGAGGGTTCCCTTCTAGATACAGATGCTTCCGAGAGCAAAAGCAACAATAAGAGAAAACGTATCTCCTCTCGCAAAATATGCAGGCACTGTAATAAAAAACGCAGGCGCCATAAATCTTCTGAAACAATATGTGAAAATGACTGTCAATGTCCTTCTAAGAATGCTCAATCTGAATTTATACCCCCTATATCAACTAGCACTTCACAACCACTATCATCCCAACAACCCAATACTCATAAACAATCATCTGACCCAAGCACATTGGTAGGTAGAAAACTATATGAGGCGAATGATGCAGCTCCTTACACAATCCACATCCAAAAGATACAAACAAGTCCAAATGATAATGTTTTTATTCACCCAGTCTCTTTTGGTCATTTTCTAAAAAAGAATTGCATAAAAAATATAGTAAATGGTAGTCTGAAAAAAATAGGCAGAAACAGGGTTTTAATCTCATTTACCAATTTCACAGATGCAAATTCTTTTCTAGAAAATAAAACATTGGAACAATACAACTATAAGGCCTTTATACCCTCCTCATCAGTCACCCGGATGGGTGTGGTTAGAGGAGTCCCTAAGGATTGGTCTGAGGAGGATATACTGAATAACATATCTGTGCCTATTGGATGTGGAAAAATTTTAAAAGTACGACGCATCAATAGAAAACATCTTGTGGATGGTAAACCAAACTACATTCCTGTTGAAACTGTTGTAATAACATTTGACGGCCAGGTGTTACCCAAAAGAATATTCTTATGTTACAACTCTCTTCCTGTTGAGCTTTATATCTTCCCAACAGTCCAGTGTTTCAACTGCTGTCGATATGGACACATCAAATCACAGTGCCGCTCAGCTCCACGGTGTTTTAAATGCGGTAATAACCATACTGGGGACAGTTGCAATGTAGATGAGGATGAGGCTGTATGCTTTCTTTGTTCCGGATCCCACTTTGCCACAAATAGGAAATGCCCAGAGTTTAGTCGCCAAAAAGCCATTAAGGAAACTATGGCTAACAATTGCATTTCATATGCAGAAGCAGTTAAGTTGCATCCTCCTGTTAACAAAGCATATTCAGAAGTTTTAACTTCTGTTGCAGTTCCTTCACCACCTTTAAGGCAAACATTTGAATCCTCCTCCAAAGGTACTAGAAACAAACAAACAAGTTCATATAAAAAAACTGTATTTTTTAATAAACCCAATAATTCTCCTAAACATAGTACAGGATATGACAAATATACTCATTCTGCCCTAACAAAAGATTATGATATTCCTTTACCATCCATTGGCACAAATATTGACAGTAATAATTCCATAAATAATAAGTCAACTAGAGATTTAATTATCATTTTAATTAATTTGCTAACAAAGAATATGTCTGAACCGTCCAACGCTGCTATACAAAGTATTAGTCAACTTTTTAATAATATCAATAATGGATCAGCTGTCAACAATCCTTCAGTGGAATTGTCGCAGTGTTAACTCTAAAAAAAGCGATTTACTACATCTTATTAATGTGTATAAACCTGTTGTTGTCGCATTGCAAGAAACCTGGTTGAAGCCAGGTTATAACTTTAAAGTCTCCCAATATTTATGTTTAAGAGAAGATAGAACAGATGGCTATGCTGGTGTTGCTCTGTTAATTCATGACACAATACCTTTTCACCACATTCCCATTGCAAATCATAGTGTTGATTTTTCTATAATAGCTGTATCTATCAATAAAATATGTTTTGTATCTGTTTATGTTCCCCACCCTTCATCATCATTATACAACGAAATAGAAACCATAGTAGCAAAATTACCTAAACCATTTTTAACCCATTACTTCCCAAGCATTGAAAATATTGGATTTTTTTGATGAAATCTTGTATTAGGGCTCTTAATATGTTAAGAAAAAATAATATGGCAAAAAAATAAATTAAAAAAAAACGGTTTCGCTGACTCAGCATGTCCTATAAATAGGACAGTGGGAACATATGGTCAGGAAAAAGTAAAGATAAGAATTATATGGAAATCAGCTTTATTTAAAAATAGGACCAGTAACAGTATCAGAAATAATGTAATAAAAGCTTATTTTGTATGATAAGGTATGAAACAATCACTGCAGAGTGTTTTTTCACATTTAGAACAAAATGTTAAAGGCTTTTTTTTACAGCCTTGTCCTTGGCAACGTCTTTGTTTGTCCCTCTTGGTCATATAGTGACCATAGTTGTCAAATCTTATAGGTTGTAAAAGAACTTCTGAAGTACCTGATGTAAGCTTATTTACTTTGCCTTCCGATTTTTTCATCCAAGAAAAGCATACCCTTCTTCTGAAATCAAGCAGAGGTATGGTCTCATCTTTATTTACCTGGTTATAAATAATCCATGCATTGACTAGAGTCATGTCCAAAACACGGATTACTAGAGGCCAATACCATTTTTTACCTCTAAAGCGGATTGGATACTTAGAAATAAGCCAATCATGTTTATCCACTCCTCCCATGTTTTTATTATAATTATGAATAAGCTTTGGCTGATTCACAGCAACTTTGGCCTTTTCTACCTTTGAGTACCTATTAGTTTTTACAAAAGGTTCAACAGTATCAAAATTAGTTAAGAGACATACTACATTGTTATCATGCCATTTCACGCATAATATTTCATTATTTTTATCGAAACGATGATCGGAATAACCACGTTCTTGCTTCTTCATTTCTTGTTTGGTCATGATTGGACATTTCTTAGTCCTATTGTCTCTGACTGTCCCTGTAGCTCTGAACCCTTCAGATTTCAAGTCAATCAACAATTGCATACTGCTGAAGAAGTTATCGAAGTAGACTACATGTGCACTAGGATCAGTACATACTGTAAGCAACTTTTTTACCACACTGGTGATGGCTTGGGTTCACCAAGCCATCACCAGTATTACAAGATATTTGAGGATCCTTTCCTGTATAAAGCGAAAAGTTATAACAATATCCGCTTACTCCACACAGTGCCCAAAGCTTGTATCCAAATCTTACTGGTTTACCTTTTATAAACTGTTTGATACCATGGTGACCAAAGTATTTGACGATCATTTCATCAACAGCTAAGTTGGATTCAAAAACACCAAACTTTTGGAATGATTTATTAGCTTTATCGATAAATGGGCGAATTTTGAAAGGTTTGTCACTATTATCAATTCTTGAATTGTCATTGAAATGTAAATATGATTTAATTTTATCAAAACGATTCCGAGACATCGCTCGTTCAACAAATGGAATGTGTACATCATCATCTCTGCACCAATATAGTTTGCTTTGAGGCAAGTGGAGATACGAAGAGAAAAACAAAATTCCTATGAATACTTTTAGCTCATTCACGGTAAGATTGAAGTTCAAATCATTTTTATAATTTTTGGCATAGGTTACTGTTTCATGCACTATATATTCTAGAATCTGGTCACATAACAAGTGTTCGAATATTTCTACCGCAGATTTTCCTTCCAATTCCGTAATCATATTTTCTAAACATTGTTTAGCAGTATTAGATTCCGGCTGAATTTCAGAATATACAGGTTCACACTTACGCCAAATGACTGTCTTGTTGGTCCGAGATGTGGTTTGAGTAGGAAGATCTTCCTCGACGTTATCAATTGTACATGAAAATTCCACTTGACCAGCCACATCTGACACTGGCAGAACTCCCATATCGTCGTCATTACCTTCTTCTATATCAGTCATTTCATCCACTTCATCCGGGGGCAATATCGCAACTTCCAAGTCATTGAACTCCTCGTCACTACAATCTTCAATATCTTGAAGATACTCGGTGATTTCAGACACCATCAATGCTTTTTTATATTTTCTTCTCACTGCATCCATGATCTATAAACAATAATTATATTATTTATATATATTATATATATATAAAATTATATTATATATATATATAAATATATATATACATATACCATCCCAAACTAAACAAATATATCGTTAACCACTTGATAAGAAACAAAATCTAATATTTTTGCTTACCTCCTTTGCTTTCCTCAATCTTATAAAAAAATCACAATTTTTTATATTACGAGATGTGTTGTGCTTGACGAAGACTTATCGACTAAAGTAAAGTTTACGAAACACTTGCAAGAAACAAAACAATAGACACGTTTGAACTTATAGCGAGCGTAACAGGATCGAACACGCTTTCACGGCTACTTGTAAAGACATGTTCCCAGTGTCATATTTATAGTACGCCTTTTTTTGAATTAGTATCACAAGCTTCCAAATAATATTTTGTTTTAGTTTTTAATTATAATAGATTCAGTAGAGATCTAAAAATCTATTTGATGGACTTTGAAGCTGATAACTTTTTATTTTCGGTTTTTTATAATCAAATCATAATACTCTTTTTAAGCTGACGAATTTCCTCAATTTAAAAATATGTATATTATAAATACGATAACTTTTTTAAGAGCGAAAAAAATATATTTTATTGGGAAAATAGTGTGAAAATACGAATTTCATCAAAACCAATAAAAATAATAACCCTAACATAGAAAAAAAAAATGTTGAATATAGTGTCCTAAAAATAGGACAGTGGGGAGGAATGGGTTAATTATGGGTGACTTCAACGCTCAGCACCAGGCTTGGGGTAGCTCCAACTCTAGTTATTACGGGTCAAGGATATTAGACATTTTGGATTCTAATAACCTCTGTATCTTGAATACAGGTCTTGCAACACGTCTCACTAAACCTAATGAAGGGATCAGTGCCCCAGACCTCACGATAGCCAGTCCTAGTCTTGCGCCTACAGTGACCTGGAATACCCTGCCTTCGACTTTTGATAGCGATCATTATCCCGTAATAATAACTATGACAAAATTTATCAAATCTCTATCCAGACGCCGACCAAGATTAGCATACAAAATTAAAACTTCTAATGACAGTATTGACAATGACAGATGGAGAACGTTTAGTGAGCGAGTTGAGCAGAGACTATCCAACCTTCCTGAAAATGCATTAAGTTCATCGACAATTCTGGCTGATTCTTTTGCATCACTCTTGTTGGACGCTGCTAATGAAACATTCCCAACTAAACGATGTAATAATAACATTCCGTCGCCCCCATGGTGGGACAATGAATGTTCTTTAGCAGTGCGCCAACGAAAAGAGGCTGAAGTAAAATATAAACAGTGTACAACATTAGAAAATTTTAATAACCTCACATTAATTATGAACAATACTCGTAAATTATTTAAAAGGAAGAAATGGGATGGTTGGCGTCGTTTCTGCACTTCGCTATCGCCTGACGTTTCTCCGTCATTAATATGGCAAAATATACGACGATTCAGATCAGCATTTAAGGAAACAATACCTCACTATCTGGATGAATCCGTTGCAGATAAATTTTTAGACAAGATAGCTCCTCCTTTTGTTCCACAAATGTCCATCATTTCATCTCATCTCCCTTTCCAATCTCCTGTAGAGGATGTAACGGGCCTTGACAGTCCTTTTACCCTTAAAGAATTGAAAGGTATTTTATCCTACGTAAAAGATTCTGCTCCAGGTCATGATGGTATTCCTTACTCATTCCTTGCAAATTTAAGCGACTCAAGTCTAATTTACTTTTTAAACATAATCAACTCCACAATAAGTTCTGGTATAATCCCTTCCTCATGGAAAATATACGAAGTCATCCCCATTCTAAAACCAAATAAACCACCGTTAGATCCTAACTCTTACAGACCGATAGCCCTTGCCACTGTGTTTTCAAAACTAGCTGAACATTTAGTTAAAAACCGTTTAGAATGGTATGTAGAAAGTAAAGGTTTACTATCTCTGAGTCAGTATGGATTTAGGAAAGGAAAAAGTACCATGGACAGTCTAGGGATTTTCATTACAGATGCGAGATTGGCTTTTTCAAATAATGAATCCATGCTTGCTGTTTTCCTAGATATTTCTTCTGCATACGACAATGTTGATTTAAATGTTTTGAATACTAAACTTTATAAACTAAAAGTACCTCCCATATTCTGCAATTTCATTCTTAATCTTCTCTCAGGCAGACAATTACAAGTTGACATAGGTGAATCTGAAATGAAAACAAGATTAACCTGGAAAGGACTGCCTCAGGGTTCGGTGTTGAGCCCACTTCTTTATAATATATATACCTCTGATTTAGAATTCCATATTTCTGGTAAAGCCAATATTTTACAGTATGCAGACGATCTAGTTCTTTATGTATCAGGACGCTCTGTTGAAAAACTAAGTTCCTCTCTAAACGTCGCTCTAAAATTTCTTAAATCATGGTTGGACAATAATTCTTTGTGTCTTAGTGTTAACAAAAGTAGCGCTGTTTTATTTTCTAGAATGCGTTTTCCTCCTCCATATTCAGTTGTGTATGATAATCAACAAATACCTGAAAATAGCGAAGTAAAATTTTTGGGTATCCTTCTAGACGGTAAACTTACAGGTTTACCACACTGTTATTATGTATTGGCTAGATGTGAACGTTTATTAAATATTATGCGCTGTCTTTCTGGAGTTTGGTGGGGTTCCCATCCATTCGTGTTAAAATTATTGTATAACGCTATTATTAGAAGTATCTTAGACTATGGGACATATTTCTTAGAACCTTGTAGTGCTGTAGGTCTGACAAAGTTAGACTCAATTCAATCAAAAGCCTTGCGTATTATAACTGGTGCCATGAGGTCTAGCCCAATTAACGCACTCCAAGTGGAATCTTTGGACCCTCCTTTAAAACTTCGTAGACAGTACTTATGTGATAAATTCATTCTCAGAACTCTTCAATTTTCCAACCACCCACTTTATCAAAAACTTTTGTATCTTTCAGAAAAAATTGAATGTTCGTCTTATTGGTCAAATAAATCTCTTCCATGCTCTATTATAAGTTTCCGTAAATTTACTTCACTTCAAGCTCCCACACACCGCTCTCAGTATCTTCCAATTTTTTCTGTCTGTAACGAAGCTCTTATTTTTTCCCCTCAAATAAACTATAACTTTATATCGCTAAAGAATGATCGTTATGCTAACTCTAACTTAAACTTCATAGTCGAAAGAGACTGGGCTGATAGGCATTACATTTACTGTGATGCTTCCAAGCACCCAGTTTCAGGCACGATTGGGGTAGCTGTATATCATGAACAATATAACATTCATCAAAAAATAAAATTACCTTCTGAAACATCAGTTTTTTCTGGAGAATGTTTTGGAATTTTAAAGTCCCTAGAATACGTACTTCTTGCGAAACTCAGCAAGTCTATTATTTTCACTGACTCGAAGTGTGCTTTACAAGCACTGCAAAAGTTTCCTTGGTCAGGTTCAAATCATCCCTATGTTATAGAGGCCAGACAGCTCCTACTAAATTGCAAATTTAAAAATCTTGATGTTTTTTTGGTGTGGATACCTGGCCATCACAATATTCGCGGCAATGAGATAGCAGACAAATTTGCTAAAGACGCTGTAGATGATGGTGATAAGTTTCCATATAATAATGTTGTATCTGACCTTCACTGTCTTCCTAAAGATCATCTGTATGATGCCTGGGAAAATTTATGGAATATTTCAAGTAGTCGTAAAGGTCAATATTATAAACGTATACAACAAAGAATACCTCTCAAAGTATGGTTTTCCAAATTAAAACTTTCCAAGCTTGCAACCTCCAGTTTGATACGAATGCGCTTGGGTCATGTTTGCACAGCCTCTCACCTTGCTAGACTTGGGATTATTCACAATAATTTATGTTGTTGTGGTTGTGAGGAAGATTTGAATCATATATTTTTTGCATGCCCCAACCGTGACTCTTCTTCATTCATTAACTCCCTTATTGAACTCTCTGTCCCTCTTCCTACATCAATCCCTACATTGTTAAGCTCCTTAAATTTTGATATTTATAATTTAATATCTACCTTTATAACTATTAATAATATTAAAGTATAAGTTTTTTTATTTCCCAACTCCCAATTTTAATTTCTATTTAATATATATGTTTGGTATATCATTATTTATTTATTATATTACCACCAAACCTGATCCTATTATCCTTTGTTCCAAAATTCCGTAATCCGTTCCTACGCATTTCAATGAATTTATTTGGTTTCCCTACCTTTATACTTGTAGTGGCAAATGCACAAACCGTGCGAGCCAAATTTAAAAAAAAAAAAAAAAAAAAAAAAAAAAAAATATAAAAACCGGCCAAGTGCGTGTCGGCTACGGAATCCTAATAAAGTAGGATAGATCCTACTTTGTTATTGTATAGTTTTCTTTTTTTATTTCCTTGTTCCAATCTTGCTATTTTTTTTTTTATTTTATTTAAAGCACAGCCACATCACATACATTAAACTTATGCTAAAGTAATCTTAATCACTATAGGACTAATGTACATGACAATTACGGCGTACATAGCATTGATTTATATATTTTTTTTACTGCCTCGAAAAATACATTACGCTACACTAAGACTAATACAAACAAGAAGTGAATCAGAGAGTGACAAATATTTAGAATAAAGTTAAGAACATATAAAATACACAAAACTAAATTAAAAATAATAATGAATAAAACAAGCTATATTGAAGAAAAAAAAAAAGTTAAAACTAAGTTCAACTTAGTTTTAACTTTGCTACCACGCAGTCCACACCTTCACCTTCTCATTCTTATCAATCACCTGACCATCAATCACAGTACTTGACTTCGAACTTCATTTCGACCATAAGATTCGATGAGTCTGACGTTGTCAAGGCAATTAGGAAAATTGATCCAATGAAGGGTGCGGGACCTGACTTTATTCCACCAGTATTTGTTAGAAGGTGCGGTTCTGCTCTTTCGCTTCCGTTAACGCTGATATTTAACCGTTCTTTAGCGGAAGGCAAATTCCCTGAAGAATGGAAGAGAGCTCGTATTGTTCCTATATTTAAAAAAGGAGACCCAGCCAGCACAGTTAATTACCGCCCGATATCTATACTTTCATGTTTCTCAAAGCTCTTTGAATCCATGTTGTGTCCCATTATCTCCAAAACGGTAGATCCATACATTTCAGACTATCAGCACGGTTTCAGACGTGGGCGTTCAACAACAACAAACTTGGTGCCCTTTATTTCAGAGATTTCATGTGAGGTTGATAAGGGACTGCAGGTGGACGCAATATACACCGACTTCAGCAGCGCCTTTGATAAAGTAAATCATAACTTACTCGTAGAAAAATTGAGATGGTTTGGTGTTGGTGGAGTACTGTTGAAATGGTTCAAATCATACTTGTCAAAAAGACCACAATCTGTAGTGGTGGGTGGCTCTGGATCTGAGGTATATTATGCGGACTCAGGTGTTCCGCAGGGATCTCATCTGGGGCCGCTTCTCTTCCTAGTCTTCATCAATGACATAAATGCATACATAAGGCATTGTAGAGTTTCCATTTTTGCTGACGATCTTAAATTATATAAAGTGGTAAACTCTATTACTGACGCAGTCCTAATTCAGAGCGACTTAAATAATATTTTACGTTGGTGTAACGAGAACAGCATGAGTCTGAATGCCGTAAATTGTCATCACATCATATTCACGAGGAAAAAGTCGCCAGTTCAGACGAAGTACGATGTATGTGGCGTAGCACTGAAACAAGTGAATGAAATTCGAGATCTGGGTGTGATAGTAGACAGTAAGCTGAAATTTATAACCCACATTGATAAGGCAGTGACAATGGCCGCCCAGATGCTAGGATTCTTGAAGCGCAATTCCGGAGGATTTAAACACCAGAGAACCAAAGTGTTACAATGCCTTAGTGCGCAGTCGTCTTGAGTATGCAAGCAGTGTATGGACCCCTTATTATGTAGTGCACTCGCAACGGGTGGAAAGCATACAGCGAGCTTTCACGGGGCATCTTGCGTTCACAACAAGAGGCTTCTCCCACAGAAAGCCATACATTGAGCGAATGAAACAATTTGGAATGGTATCTCTTCGCGATCGCAGACGCCTGCTAGATCTATGCTTCCTTCATAAATTATTTAATGGAATAATACAATGTAGTTACCTTCTGCAAAGTTTCTCTGTATCAGTTCCAAGAATCTACCCTAGGGCTAAAAAAAATATAAAGGTATTTGATACACCTTTTGTGAAAACTAATCTCGGTTTACAATCCCCAGTTATACGAATGCTGTTATAAACACTCCAGACCTTGATATATTCAGCGACAAGCTACCAGTATTAAAAAAAAAATCACACTATCCTTGTCAACTTAGCAGTGGCGAAGGGTCCATACAAGCCGATTCCCACCGGGTTACCTTTCAAAAATCAGTTCCATATTCATACAAAACTATTTACATTCTATTTCATTAACAAAGTATTATTAATCAAATGCCGGCGCGATTTACAATAGCAATCGTAATTTTTAGCAATACCCTAAGTATCACATTTCATTTTATAGTCGTAAATTAATCAGCGCTTCAATTTTTCGTACATTTACATTGAAGGAACCCGACGAATTTCAGCTTACCTCGGTCAACGTTTTACTATGAGGCGAAAAGAGACAGAGCGTGTCAGACCATCTCTTTCTAATGCTCGCTAACCGTCGGTAAAACTTGATAAATATAGGCTAATGCCAAGCGGCTTGTAGTTCTCTCCTCTCCTCTATTAGAAAGAGACAAAGAAACCACGCCACTACAAGAAAGGAAATACGACAAAATTTCAAAACAAGACGCATTGCATTAGAATATAAACAACGTTGGGATTGTGTATAATTTGCTTTATTTTTGCTTAATATTTTTGTTGGTTTTGGATCGGTGTTTGTGTGGTTCGGTTTTTAACACTTTATTATTTTTGTAATTTTTTATTTTATTTTTTCTTGACTCTTATTCCCTAACAATAGGTACTTAACTTAGGACTTACTAACAAGCATGCATGTGTGGTATGGAGATGCACGTCATATCATCCTTGAAAGACACTGTTATCAAATCATCAGTCCTTTTTTGTATGGTGAAGGTGGGGCTTTTGATATTATTCTTATCTGAAGACCTCCTCCAAGATGTCCTACAGTAGGTAAGTGTATAAGTGTTTATTTTTTTGGACCGGCTTCCCTTTGTCAAAATTTCACCCTTCGCCACTGAGTTCCAAGAATATTGTAAAACTCTGCAACCATACTATCCACGCCATCACAGTGAAGAATTCGCTCCTGCCATTGTACACTCTTTAGATCACTAACTATGGCTTTAAAGTCAGCTTTATAGAAATTATATTTTTTTACAGGCTTAGATCGCAAATATGTTAAACTGTTATATGGAATATTAAGTAATACATTAGGATGGTTTGAATAGCACTTGCTAAGAACATTCAGAGGCTTTGTAACATAAGAATCAGGTAAACTTGTAATAGTCAAGTCCAATATTTTATTGTCACAGTTATTAATACCGTTTACCTCGTAGAGGTTATTCATGTTAAGAAAGTCGACAAGCAAGTGTCCAAGAGTGGTTGCGTAATTAGATGGGCTCAAATAATTGCAGTCCATCGTGGCGTTCCAAGTGATAAAGCCTAAGTTGAAGTCACCCAGAATGACCAGATCATCAGTTTGACTATTAACAAGTTCCACTTTGTCAAGAAACATTGCAAGCGTCTCCAACTTTACAGGCGGTGGCAAATACACAACGCATATTGCTAGTTTTTTTTTTATTTTCGTACCTATTGTTAGGTCTAAGATAACCCACAAATCTTCCACTCCACTTTTCCAATTAGTAACTCTGGCTGATGGTATGTCTCTGGAAACAGCCAACATCACTCCGCCACCATCCTTCTTTTTGTTAAGTGTGCAATGTCGGTCTCTGCGGTATAGTGTGTATCGGTCATCTATCAGTTCTTTGTCACAAATTTTAAGGTTAAGCCATGTTTCTGTGAATGCAATTACACTGTAACTCGTTGTTTGTACACTTTTAAAGATTTCGTTTGTTTTAGTTCTCAATCCCTGCACATTTTGATAGTAAATGTCAAGCATTTAGACGAAGCAATATCAACAATATGGAAAACCACAACCAGACCTAGACTATAAGATTTAGGCTGTCGAGATTTCTAATCACAATTGACTGGCATTCGACGTCCCTTCGAACAAAATTCGCCCATTACGAGCCCAGACGAATTTATATGACATTTCCTTGGCCTTTTTCCGAGCAGCAGCGTGTAACGATTTATTTGCTATACTTACTTATCTCTAAACTAATAGTTTTCGTTCAAATATGTACCTACAGATGAGCTACAGAGCATTAGTAGATCAGTGGTAATAGCTCCGACATACGATGCTGGTGCTTTATTTTATGTAAACAGCATGCCGCAGAAGTCATGTGACATCTACTGCCACGTCCACCACGCTTCAAGGCCCGTGGTACGATGTTGCTATGAGTTGTGTTCTTTGGTCGTTGTTATGATGTGTTTGTCGTTTCTCTTTCAAGATTTCTCTTTGTGTGTTATATTTTTTCTGTTACTGTTTTAATATTGTGTCACATCTATTTATGTAATTTCTTAAATCAAAGCAAATCAAAATCAAAAATCAATAGTCATTTATTCAAATTAGGCTGAGAATCAGCACTTTTTGAACGTCAATATTACATAAGACAATCCCCCAAACGCCCACCCATCGACACTTCCTAGTGCTTTCGCTGGGAAGAAGAAGTGGCGGAACAAACTTCTCAGCAGCACAGTTGTCTGATCATTTAAAAAATACACACACATGTTTTTTATACAATACTATGTAGGTACAGCAGGCTGTCTTTGTTTAGGTCTTACTAATGCTTTTTATGGTCTGGACGACGACACCAGAATAACCGTTCTAGTTGAACACGTTTTTGCATCAGATATTTCAACATAGTGATGCGCGTGCATGCTTCCATGTGCGCAAAGTGACGTCATAGGTCAGATAAAATACTGCCTCAAAATTAGTATTGGCATGACATATCTTTTGCATGCATAATCATTACTCCAGCTTTAAAAGTCTTCCTGATTTCAGCGATTGAAGTGTTGCGTACATGATTTCGACAGTCTGGTATGATGAACTTACCATCAGCACATGAAGCAAAAAACTCAAGTCATAATCGATTCTATGTCGATATGCTAATCAAATCAAGAAGAGACTAGTTCGGAGCGCTAACTCACCCGTCCTTGACTTTTGACGCGTTTGCGGGTCGAGTGGACGATCAAATATCAATTCTGTTGGTTAATATTATTCGGACACATTAAACTGAACATCATCGCCATTTTGACTTTGATACCAAGATGATACATATATATAATATGTAAAGAAAACCCTATCCGATCCGTGAAGGTATTGTTAGGTAGCGATAATCGATTCTACTGATGGATACAAAGCCGGGCTAAACTTAAAAAAAATCCCCCTAAAAAAATAAATATTATTTCGCAAAAAGAGGTAACTTAATACATGTGCGGTAGGCAAACCTTCCGCGGGCGACTGGGGGCAGGTGGGCGACACGTGGTCGCATCGCTTATAATAATACCATCAAATTGGTGTGGTTACTGTTTTAAAAATTAAAACAGTGACCACACCATTACCACACAGTAGATTTCGGGGAAGTTGGAATTAATTCGCGGGAAAAAAAAGATTATTTCAAAATCCATTAGTATTGTTACTATGATGATTAGGTAAAATTTTATATTTTATTTGGTCATGTGTTTACCTAACCTTTATAACACTCTTGAACATGATGCAGGTATAAAAAAAAAAAAAGATATCGTTTCCTGACCATTTTAATGTGCTTTGGCGATACGAATATTAGTATGTAAGATATCTTATTAATAAAAATGTATCCCATATTTATTACTAAATTGTTTTGTAGAAATTGCAAAAATGAAAGCGTCATTCAAATGGCCCTTCAGACTTACTGGAGAGTAAGAAGTGGTCACACCTGTGAGTCGAATTGTGTCACTAAGGTGGATGTTGTTTATACCCTTGTGTCAAATTTCCTTCATATCCGAAGCATGAAAGTGTAAAAATCATACAAAAAATTTGTTGTATTTTATGGAACTATACTACTGAAACTGCACTACTGAAAGTTTTCACAAAAAACATTGCCTATTATCCACCGCATTTTATTTAGTGACTGGGCAACCCCAGGTTTTTATAAAAGCAGGGCAAAAATGTATGAATTGTATCAGGAAAAAACGTATAACTATGATGTAACTTTTCAAGAATTTGTTAAATATTATTCAAAAACTTTTAAAAGAGCCTGTTCTTCAGCAAAAGCCATTCACATTGAAAATAAAATAAAATCTTCTGGAAATAAAATCAACGATGAAGATATAAAGGCGGACTTGGAGGTAGTAACTGAGTTTGAGAATTTTTTTACTAATATTCCAATAATAACAACAAAAACTCTGTCTTCTTCTTCCACTTCTGCTTACGCCATACTATAATAATGTGTTCCAGAATGTGACAAACACTTTGAATTTACACTTGTGACTGCTAAAGACATTATAGAATCTTTTAAGGATCATTGGGGTTTGTCAGTATATACTTCAGCTTCGATTATAAATGTTATCCCACCTTTCTTAGCAATTGTTTTTAATTCTTGTGTCATATCTAGTATATTTCCTGATTTGATAAAACTTAGCAAAGTAAGTCCACTGTTCAAATCTGGTAGTACAACTGATCCCAGGAATTTTCGGACAATTTCGATATTACCAACTTTGAGCAAAATTTTTGAAAAAAATATATTGACACAGTTGTTGAGGAATTTTAACTTACATAATTTATTGCACGTGAAACAATTTGGTTTTACAAACGGTCGTTCAACTACAGATGCGGGCGTGGCGTTACTAAAGAACATATTTGGGCCTGGGAGGAACCGCTAGATGCTCTTGGTATTTTTTGTGATTTGTCCAAGGCCTTTGATTGCGTACACCATGACACTCTTATTAGGAAATTGTACCATTATGGTTTAAGGGACAGCACTTTCGACCTTCTGACTTCTTATCTGAATAATCGAATTCAGAGGGTTGATGTTAATGGCAGGAGATCTGTAGGATCTGTGGTCACCATGGGCGTTCCGCAGGGCTCAATCCTAGTTTTTAATTTATATTTATATATAATTTAATATATATATCACGTGAGGGATAATCACAACATAATATTCGCGGATGACACTTCTCTTATTTTTAAAGTCAAGCGTCAGCTAGCAAATTTTGACGAAGTTAACAATGCACTTTCTAAAGTTGTCCATTAGTTTAATGTAAACAACCTTCTTTTAAATGAAAAAAAAAAACCAAAGTCATTAAATTGTCAGGCAGCTAAGTACCAATGTTCAACTGAATGGAGTAGAGTTAATCCCTGTCGAGTCGACAGTTTTTCTTGGATTAACTATTGACGCCAAGTTACAATGGGGTCCTCACATTGAGAAGCTGTCGCGTAGAATCAGTTCTGCCGCCTTTGCTGTTAAAAAAATTAGACAGATAACTGATGTGGATACAGCCAGAATTGTTTATTTTAGTTATTTTCATAGTCTTGTGACTTATGGGATTCTTCTCTGGGGAACTTGTGCGGACATTAATACCATCTTTGTTTTACAGAAAAGGGCTGTATGAGCCATTTACAACCTTGGTCCTAGAGATTCTCTTAGAGAGAAATTCAAAGAGGTGAACATTCTGACTGTAGCATCACAATAAATATTTGAAAATCTTATGTATGAACATAAAAATATATCGAATTTTAAGAAAATAAGCGATATTCATAATATCCAATATACCAGGAACAGACACAATCTTACTGTACACCACACTCACCTCCACAGAGTAGGCAACTCCTTCATGGGTCAATGTATACACTTTTACAACAAGCTTCCCATGGACATTCGAAACTTACCCATTAAACGATATAAAAACTATATAAAGGCCAAACTTTGCAAAAAGGGGGTATTATAAAATCACAGATTATTTAGAAGACAAAAAAGCTTGGGACTGAGCTGCTCGCTCTGCTAAGCATATTTATAAAAATAGCAGACTAGGGCCTTAGGTATGTATTAAACCCTCGATGAGCGAGCCCGACTCGCACTTGACCAGTTTTTTTTTAAATAAATACAGCTTTATTTTTGGTATAATGCTGAACCAGAAATGTTCTATTTGTTTTATGTTAAACTAGTTGAAAGAGTAACCATTGACCAAACGTGGTGATTACGCTCAATCCTTCTCTGTATGAGAGGAGACCTGTCCCCAGCAGTGGGACGATAAAAAAGGTTGATGATGAAACTAGTTGCGCCCCATAGTTTTACTCGCATGTCCTATAATTATGTTACTCCTCGTAATAACCATCTATGTGCTAAATTTCATGCAAATCCGTTCGTCATTTTTTGCGTAAAAGATTAAAGAACATAAATCCATACATTTACGTTAATAGTACATATTAATTATTTATGATAATAGTACATATTAATTATTTACGTTAATAGTACATATCATTAGGATTATGAATAAGAGAGTTTCATTAATTATTTCCTATCAGATATTTTTCATTTTGATCTCGCGAAGAAATACAATATATATATTTATTTTGATAAGATACAAATTAAGTGTTGAAAGTACATAAGGTAACAGGGATGTTTCCTGGGTAAAAAAATATATTTTATTTAGTCCGTCATTCAGATTATAGAAAGATATTGGGTACATATATTTTCTTTAATCAAATCAATAAAAAATGACAAATATAAATGGAATCAAAGATCAGAAGTAGGGGCTGGTGACGTCACTCGTTGCTAAAAAGTGTAGCAAGGAGTGACGTCACACGAGTTTTCATCGCACTGTATCGTCTTAATTTAATAATAATAAATAAAAATGTTTATTGATTCAAATTAATATACACAGACACATTTTAAAAACAGATGCTAAGACTAATACAATAAGCATAGAAAAAATAAAAACATAGCTTGTGTACAGAGGATTTAGGTCTACAAGAAGAAAGTCTATGCATACAAAAAATATGAGCCCTGTCTCTTAAACTAGGAGACCTGTATCTTAAGAGACAGTGATCAGCCAAAATATTAATTTATAAAAATGAGATCACAGGAGTGAAAGTGTGACGATCTTTGATTTCAAATGAAAATTTAATGTTAGCATTACGATGTGCATGAATGTGTGTATGTAAGGGAGAAGAAGATGTGTAATGTAAGAGTATGTGTGATGGAGGGTGTGTGTGTGTGTGTGTGTGTGTAAGTAAGTTTGTGTTTGTTTTGATTTGATGGGGTTAATTATGTCAAGCGATGTATGATGATAGTAAGGACTCTGTTTTAGAATAGTCCTGCTGTATAAGCCAGTCAGTAGTTTTTGATTTGACATTAAATTTATTAAGGTCTATTATGTCTAGTTCTTTCTGAATTCTTTTGAAAACATGAAGGCTCAAGACATAAAATTGGTGACTTGCAAAAGTGGTCTTGTACTGTACACCTGGGGGAACATATGTGCGTTTACTTGGATCAGATGGAGGTAAGCGAGCATGTACCCTCAGGACCGATTGCAGAATAAAAAGCTGCCGCACCGTCAACACCCCGCAATCAGCGTAGAGCTGCGCTGTAGGATATCTGTATGGTTTCCTCAGCATAACTTTAAGTACAGCCCTTTGAGACCTTTCTGCTCTCAAAAGATAGGTCTTTGCTGCTCCACCCCATGCCGTTATACAGTATCCAATGACCGATTGGCATAAAGTAAAGTACACCATTTTTAGAATGTCGATACTGGCGGCTTCTCGGAGAGATTTAAAGATGTGAATGAGACGAAGTGTTCGGGAAGTTATTACGTCAAGTTGTTTGTCCCATTTTAGTCCATCGTCTATATGCACACCCAAATATTTGACACTGTCTGCTCTAGCAATGGAAGTGCATGTACATGATATTAACTGGTTCTGGCATGAATGAGCCGTTATTGTATAGGTACTTGTGGGTTTGGAGTTGGACCGGATCGCAAATGGTATGTAGTAGGTTTTTTTTAGGTTTAATGTCAGCAAATTTATGTCGAGCCAGTTCATTATTGTAGACATCGCTGATTCCGCCTTTCGTTTCACATCTTCCCAGGAGGGCCCATCAACCAAAACCGCTGTATCATCTGCATAAACATAGATCTTACAAGCTGGTATCGACATTCTACAAAGGTCATCTATGTAAATTTGAAAAAGGGTGGGGCCCAGAATGCTCCCCTGGGGGACACCGTACAAAACAACTTCTTCATCACTGCAGCTAGAGCCAATCTTTACCAGCTGGGTGCGATTCCTTAGGTAGTCTTTAAAGATTTCTAAGGCCATGCCACGTACACCTATAAACTCCAGCTTGGAAATCAGTTTGGGGACAGAAACTGTGTCGAAGGCTTTTGACAGGTCCAAAAATAAACCTAGGCACTTTATTCTACGGTCTAGAGTCTTAGCAATAGATTGAGTTAGATCTAGTACTGCATCTTCAGTGGAGACTCCAGGCCGGAAGCCGTACTGATTGTCCGCTATAATATTATATTTATCAAGAAAGCTTCTAAGATTTTTGTGAAGGATCTTTTCGAGAATTTTTGAGAGTGACGTCAGGACTGAAATAGGCCTATAGTTATCGACACAGCTTCTGTTCCCACTCTTAAAGATTGGGTGAACTATGGCTCTCTTCAGGGAATCCGGAAAAACTCCTGTCTCGATGCAGAGATTGCAGATGTATGTTATCGGCGGTACGAGGATATGACGACATAACTTAAGAAGCGAAGAAGATATCCCATCCCATCCCACAGCAGAGTCATGACGCATCTGCAGTATAATGGTATCTATGTCACATTCATCAACTTTTTGTATTGCAAGTGAGTTGGCAGGCGGAATCAGAGTCTTGCCACTTCTAACTCCAGTGCTCTCGCGGTTTAAAGGCGCTTTAAGAGGGTCGTTGGTTATTTTAGCAGCCATATTTTTGCCTATATTGCTGAAGAAAGAGCAGACATTGTTGAGGGAAGATTGAGGACTGTCGCATGTCTTGAGTAGTTCATCAGGACTAGAGAATATTTTTCCCGTATTGGTTATTTCCTTAATGGTTTTCCACAAAGCTTTAGGATTTTTCCTAGATTTTTCAAGCTCACTCTTCTCATAATTCCTCTTTAATTTACGCAGTAGCATGTTGCAGTAGTTTCTATAACGCGTATAGGTTACACGTAGTATTAAATTGTTCGGTGACTTCTTGGACTTTACGTGAAGCTTATCCCGGTGCTTGATGCATTTTAGGAGTCCTGGGGTTATCCAGGGCTTTGTCGTTCTTTGTTTTCTAGGTACATTGATGTGTTTTGTATGTTTAGTTATTGCTGTTGATATCTTTGAAATTAATGTATTGGTAGCAGTATTTGCATCTCTATCATTGTAGATATCCGAAAAGTCTGTTTTTTCCAGCTCAGCCTTAATGGCGTCGTGATTTAATCGCGATATTGTGAAACTTTTGTTCCGCGTCGGGTTTGTATTTGAGATCGATAGAATTATCGGTTTGTGGTCAGTAATATGCGACTCCAATACCAAAGTGGTGGCCTGTGACTGTGTTTTTAACAAGATGTGATCTAGGCAGTTTTCCATTCTAGTTGGTAAGAGGTGGGTTGGTACCAGTCCATGAGCCGCGTTTAGAATTAAATATTCTAGTGCACGATCATTCCTATCGCCTGGTTTTATATCGATGTTTAAGTCGCCCACCGTTGAGATATTGGGTATATTTGATATTCCATAGTAAATGTTATTTAAACTAGAGAAAAAGCTATCGAAGTTATCTTTGGTATTATTCGATGGAGAGCGATATATTGCTACTACCGCGAGCTTATTATCAATTTTACATATAAGACTATTTGCATACATAATGTTAGGTTCCCATACCTTGATATTTAGCCCAATTTTGGTGTAGATTATAACTCCATCGTTTTGATTTGAAATGTTTTTTGTTGAGTGCGACTGGTATCCGTTTAGAGCTGGTAAGCTAATGACTTTACTCAGCCAACACTCAGTCAAAACAATCAGATCAACATCTATTTTAATCAAACACATCAGCGCTAAAAGGCTGTCGAAATTTTTATTAACGCTACGAATATTTACATGCAATAATTTTAGACTACTATCAGCTGTATTTATATATTTAATACACTCATGAGGGTCACAAGAGAAAGAGTTTGCAAGATTAAGATTATCGAGGTCCTGGTTTATATTATTTATGTTAGCCATTTATAGTATTTAATAACGAACAACAAGAGAAACATTGAGAGTGATAGTCTTGGTACCAGATAAAAACCACATCGCTTTTCTGTGATTAATGTGTGTTTTTTGTAAATTTGTAGTGTGTAAGTTGAGTTTGTTCTATTTGTGATGTGTTGGTTAGTGTTTAAATTATAAAATGATGTGAGGTTTGTAGTTGAAGTTAACAGGATAAGTAAACATAGATACAGGTAAAATAAATAGCCCAAGGTTTCCAAACTAAGGCCGGGCGCAGATTCAGCTAGTCACTTGCTGGTGAGGTCATGAAAACATTTCTCTGAACTTATCAACAACTGTTTATCGCCTGTCTGCTTGCGAAGAAAAATGTTTCCATTACTCACCCAACAGAAAGAATAGGCATTTTTCCTCGCAAATTCTCGCGCTAAATAAAACAGCTTTTTAGAGGCAGAGGACAGCTGCTCAGCAACATATACCGCCTGCCGTTTCCCCGGTAAGCCAATCAGCTCGGTGTTTAATTTGTTCTCTTTTGATTCCTTATTGTTATAAGTACGAACTGCAGATAATTTTTTGTTTATATGAAAAAAGAAAAATACGTGTCTAGTTTTTTTGGAAATCTGAGTGACGGATTAATTAGTTTTTTTTAGTCAACTACTACCCTACCCTACTACTACTGATTAAAAGAGCAATGATAATTTGGTACATCAAGTCAAAAAAAAGTCTCGATTATGTCTGCTCTTTATTCGATAATTCAAAAGTTGTTTTCGTTAGTACTATAAATTTTTCATATTATATTTTATCTTACTTGGTTATGAGTTATCTACTGCTACATTGTTATAAAAGATTCTGCATTTGGGATCATCCTTTTGCGTTATTTTCTGTAGACATCGACTAAAGACAGACCGTGTCCTACCCATCAACCTACTAGCTTCCTATTTGAAAGCATCCAGATTGAGAGAAGTCAGATGATTGACATTTGCGGAACCGAAGACTGACTTGGGTAGTCCAGAAACTGATTATTTCCTTTTTAAATTGTAGATCGTTTAAAATAATTATCTTGTCCTTTTTAACAATGAACGAATTGACTTGGTGCTGATAATATTCATAATATTAGCCGTGATACATTTGTAAACGAAAAATACTATTCTTTATATAAACACCATAGACATTCCATTGATATTTTTTTACTCTTCATACTCGTTGTGTGTGAGTGTTTTTGTTTTAGGTTTTGTTACTGTTTCATGATGTTGTTAATCATATTTGGCGAAGTCCTTTTTCTCTTTTATTCGTTACAGTTTGTAATGTGACGTAACCATCTACTGTGAAACAAATGCAAAGGAAAAAACTTATAAAATTTAACTAAGGGCTACGACTTATTCCCTAGTGCTAAGATGTATTTAAGCTTGTTTGGAAGAATTCTAAAGCGCGGTCCGATTACTTAAACTTGCTTATAATGATATTGACAAAAAATTATTTGATATAGTAAGGCCCTCTCTCTGTACCTACGCAAAAGGTTCTTTATTTTGAAACTCAGTACATTAATTGCGTAACATACTATAAAAAAATAATTAATAAATTTGAAGACTATCTATTGGTATTGCTTCATATGTTCAAAAAAATGTATCTGTTCAATAACGCAAATAACGTAACGAATGTTGTTGAACTGTCAAAATGAAAGTCATTGCTACTGCTAGTGTGTTATGTAATGATCCTGCTGATGGGTGTTAGCTATTGGCTAATACAAAAGCAGTACATGATATATACCTACTTATATAAAATGGAATAATTTTGGAAGTAGGTTCATCATGCCCACTACCGGTTTATCCGCCTATAAATTTTTACCACAATGTTTACAGCGAAATCATAATGACATCATCCTTTTCCTGCACAGCAATTTAAAATCAAACTGAGTACCTACAGTTGAAGTATTTCTGGCACCAGTTACTATGGTTGTGTTTATTTCCAAGTGCATGTAGTTTAAATTCGTTGACTTTATTTGATATACATAATTCACCTTTGTACTTATATTATTACTTTTCGTGATTTAAGTACCTACAGTCAAACATCAACATTAAAATATTTATTGCATGTAAAACAATTACAGGTATCTTTAAATTGTGTTGACTCGCGGTTAGCGCAGTGGTTAAGCTATTGATTGCTGCGCTGCGTGTCGCGGGTTCGATTCCCGCACGGAACAAATATTTTTATGACCTACAAGTAGTTATTCCGGGTCTGGCTGTTTATGTGAGTTTATATGTTTGTAAACGCTCCTACGATATAGGAGAAATTCCTAGGGTGGGACAACGTTATTTAAAAAGAAAAAATAACAAAAAAAAAATCAAAAGGGTTGGTCAGTCAGCAAGGTGAAGCTAGTCGTCCCTTACAAAGAGTAGACCTATGGAGACGAGTGAGTAAGAAATTCCAAGGATACTTTTTTAAAGTCACCCAATTATTACAAAATATTTGATTACATCATTCATATTGAATGAGAAGTTGTGGTGGCCTAGTGGTTAAAACTAAAAAAAGTACTAATATAACCAACCAAATCACCAATGACTGATTAAAAGGTGAAGGAAAACATCTTGAGGAAACTTGGTCTTTAAGTCTGAAATCGCCAACCCGCATTGAGCAAGCGTGGTGATTACGCTCAATCCATCTCTGTATGAGAGGAGATCTGTGCCCAGCAGTGGGACGATAAAAAGTTAATGATTATGATGATTCATGTTGAATGTATCCATGTGAGATGATGTGATGAGATGTGGAATGTAAGAAAGATGTCCACGTTAAAAGCACCCGCTTTAGATAATACAAAAACAGTTCAGATATTAAATAAGCCGCGGCACCCAAAAAATTACCAGTCCCTACTGATGACACGATTACACTCTATTTTCTCTCATGTGAAAGAGCACAACACTTCAAGAGATACTGAATTAGATAAGCCAGATCCCTTAAGAGAGGCCAAGTTTATAAATACCGCTAATACTTGAGAGCTTTAGGTTAACAGCCCCGTAGAACTTTGCCATGGAACGTGTTTGCTTTAGGTAGAATAATGTGTTGTCCAAATGGTTATCTTTAGAAACAAACGTCACCTTTGTATGTTTCTCATTTTTATTGTATGTGCAGTACGTATAAAATATGCGCTTTGTCGTGTAGTTAAGAACACCGTCCCGTATTGTCGGTATTTATATGACCGTAATATGTGCACATAAATACGTAATTACTACTTGTTAATAATGAATTCATTTATTTAAGGTAAACAAAACCCTTTGCTTTTTTGTATAAATAATAAATAATCAAAACACTAAGTAGGTATTTTCGGGATATTTACATATTTTGAATTTATCTATCTTTACAAATCTTTCACAACAGCAAAAAATAGTTATGACTACCTGAATAAATCTATTCATTCTTCGAATAATCTAAACATTTTATTTAATTCTAACATGTTTAGCTTCACAGTATATATTTGAAAATCTTATGTACGTACATAAAAATATATCGGATTTTAAGAAAATAAGCGATATTCATAATATAAATACCAGGAACAAACACAATCTTGCTGTACATCACACTCGTCTCCACAGAGTAGGCAACTCATTCATGGGTCAATGTGTACACTTTTACAACAAGCTTCCCATGGACATTCGAAACTTACCCATTAAACGATTTAAAAAGTATATAAAGGCCAAACTTTGCAAAAAGGGGTATTATAAAATCACAGATTATTTAGAAGACAAAAAAGCTTGGGACTGAGCTGTTCGCTCTCATAAGCATTGTTATTAGCAATATGCGTAATTATAAGGTAAATTATTGTAAACATTCTCATTTTTAATGTCTGGACTTGAAAAAAGACGATGATCCCTGAGTTTGTTTCGGCTATTTCTTCTCAGAGGTAGTCAGTTAGGAAATGCCGGCTTCATCTAGTTAAAAAAAATATATATATGACGTGTAAAAGTGATCTGTGATCCTACTTGCTTAATAAACGATTTCATTTCATTTCATTTCATTTCATTTAACTTTTTCAAGTGCACTAAACTATTCTGTACATTACAGTCAAAAGAAAACAGTAGCGTAATTTGCTAAACAAAACAATTGATTCAAACATCTGCATATTTTGTTGCGCCAACGAATGGAATGTTCGCAAGCCTCGTAAGGGAAACATGCGTGAAGATTTAAAGTATAAATAAAATAAAAAGTTAGCTCACACCACACATACCTACTACCTAGCATGCATGTACCTATATGTGAGTTCCTTGTTGCCAAACCACTTGGACTTTGAGGATACTAAGTGTGCAAGGAGAATCTTTTCGATTCTTACGATTTCGTTTGCAATAACATCTGATTTTGTATTGTTATTCAAACCGTGCGTTGTTAGAATAGGCTTGTAAACAACTTTTTAACTGCATTCTTGTTGTTGCAGTATTATGTTAAGTATAAAACGTTGAATACTTGATTTAGAGAAAAGTTTAATGTTACTTCACGCAAAATGCTCGAGTGATTAATCAGTTTTGATTGTATTGCTGATGATCATCACTCAGGTCTCCTCTCATACAGAGAAGGATTGAGCGTAATCGCTACGCTTGCTCAATGCGAGTTGGCGATTTAAGTCCAGGTTTCCTCAAGATGTTTTCCTTCACCTTCAGTCATTGGTGTCCAAGATATACTTAGAAAGTACATATAACTTTAGAAAAGTTACATTGGTACTTGCCTGACCTGGAATCAAACCTGCGCACTCATACTTGAGAGGCTGGTGTTTTAACCCCTAAGCCGCCACGACATTTGTATTGCTGATAGCTCTGATGAAATGCATATAAGGAGACATTTTTTTGTTAATTTAGGTTGATGTTTGCAACGTCGCTTATTTTTTATCTACTAAATAAAATATTCTTACCTATATTAATTTTCAGGAAAAACGGTTAAGTTAAAGTTTAGTATGAACTATTGCATTCCCTCTGAACCTGAAGCCAAGTCTGTAGAGAAGGCAGCGGCTCAATATAAAGTACCTAGATTTTGATAGAAAATGTACCTATAACAAGGACTTTGTCTAGAAAAACAGCCATTATTGATGTTAAACTACATAACTGTCGGTTTTCCTTGCGGCAGATCCTTATTGAACGTTCTTAATATCATAGGAATTGTCCCTCAGACTTTGAACGTTCAACATCTCAATAATTGCCTGCATTTTTGCTAACTTTTGATATCGATTGTCGATATGAGTTAGCGACTAGATTGTGAGCGTACCTGGCTCGGAGCCACAGAGTGTGTACCATTGATTAAATTAGTGCTTCTCTAAAACTATCTCCGCTAAAACGTGCATAAAGTGAGCTTAGAACGAGTTGTTAAAAGTATCTTCCTTACCATTAGTTGGAATGAATGACGGCTCACTCCGTGATCACTTCGGTTAAGTTTTCACTGTGAGATGGTTACAGTATCGGCCTTTTCTAAAGAGCCTGTTGCCTGTTGCCTGTTGCCTGTTGCCTTGCTCAGCATAGCATAATTAGCACCCAATGTTCCCATTATGTCACACAAGCCACACTTGCCTTGTCTTCATTGGGGTTACTATATACTGATAATATTGTATTGTGTTCATTATCAGCGCCATCGTTTTAATTTTGTATCATTTATACATAGATACATAGTTATTCATATTCATCTGGAATTGAAGAAGTAATTTCAAACTTTGCAACTAATCAAATTAAAGATATTCCTGATTTAGCTGGTAATTTATTGTATTGTAATTAATTTAATATAAATCAGAATTATATCGCAAGTTTGGAAAAACATGTTTTATATATTTTAGAAATTTACTACAACAAGATTTGTAAGTAATGATTTCAACATTTATTATTATAATTAATTATCACCTATTAAGTAACTAAAACTATTATGTGTTGTATTCCGTTAAATGTATTGTGTTAACATAAATATGTGTTAGACCATTGTTAGGTATCACCAATAAATGATGTTAGAAGTCAAGGACTTTATAAAGTTCTATGCGATTCACAAGGAAAACTGCTAATACATACTATTACATACAGAATACATAAACATTTATTGCGTTTCGGTAAAGGTCTGTTATTTCTTATATATTATATTATCATGTTTAGGTGGGTTATAGCGTTTGTCGCATTTCCGGGATATTACGTAAGACAATTACATCTTTTATAGATGGACTTTTAAGGGTTATCTAACCATGAGTGTAATCTCTGCCCAATACTTACATCGATCCCAAATAGTTTCACATAGTACTCAATCAAAATCTGCCTAGCTTTTGCTGAACTACATGGAGGTTAGCTCGCTGTGCAGCATTTTAATGAGAAATATTTAAAAAAATGTAAAAAGGTTCTATGTATTGGTCTCAAATATGAATCAGGCATTAGGTGTCTAAAAAGTTATAAAATTCGTATAATTTCTATGAGCGCGTTGATGTCTTTCGTAGCACCGCGTAGCATCGCTACACCAATTGTTTTCGTCATTGAAAATTGTACTTTTATGTATGTGTTATGTTATTAAGAAGTTATACAACTATTGTTCATCAAATGTCAGAGTACCTTGTTTCAGGCAAGGCACTTAAAGCAGGTAAGTGTGAAGGCGGTTTCCTGAATATTTCGTGATTGTTTATAGGGCCGGGTTGTTGGGTTGCTGCATGAGGCCGAGTGTGCGAGGGTTGGTGCGGCCGCCAGGGTACCAGGAGAGGTGTCGAGGGTGAGCCGCGCTCGGCGGCTGGTGGGCGCGCGGCTATAAGTAAGAGGTGCGCTCGCGCCGGCGAAGTTAGTCGCCGAACGGCAGCGCGTCGCCAGCGGTGTCACCCGCTCCCCCCTCCGGTGCGTTCCACCCCTACCTCCTCCCCCACACGCACTCGCCTTTCTCACACGATCACCGGCGATTCTCACTTGCGCAACACGAGTCGAAACCGAAAGGTCGCCGCTATTGGCATTTAAGCGCTCTCTGACATTAGCGTTGCATTTAAATGTGCGATGCAGCTTCCTCGTTGAGCTTCACTGTCGCAACTTGTGTCGCTTGGGAAAGGCGCGTGTGTTGACGTGACGTCTCTGTTGCAGCCGCAGCCCGAGCAGCCGGGCTCCCCCACACACACCATGCCTGTCGCCAGGATCGCCAGGATAGCGCTGTAAGTACCACTCTCTAGCACCACATCTCCATCCTCTGACTACTCGATGGATGTTATTGTTCTGGCTATGTTATAAAGACATAGTTAAGCACACAAGCATTTAACATATCTCTATCTATTCCCACTCAGACATGACCACTTTCTAACATCAAAGCCGATAATTGTTGTGTAGAGACGTGTTTGTAAAACTATAAATGTCCGCGGCCGGATCGTCTATGCCTGTGGCCGTGTGACTTTCATCTCGTGTTTGCTTGCTAGGATGACTTTCAATTACGGTTAGGTTTGAAATTATGTTTTCACTAATCATCAATTAATATGATAAAAATTCGATCTGATTTCTCGTGTGGAAATCAGGTTTTCATTGCTCAACGGCAGCCGACTGACATCACGAATGAGGGCGCGTATTTCTCAATGAAGGCTGCGAAACATTGCTTTTAAAATATGCACGACTTTGTGCGCATATTGTCTCCCTGGCAGCCGCCCGCGCCCGCTCGACCGCTCCACGCTGGCTGTCGTACCTCGTTATTTGAGTGTTATTTTCATATCGGCGTATTTTGTTTCATAATCTATAAATAACGTCATGGACCCACAGCCTCACGTCCCGATACAAGTCGTGTTGCAAATAAACCGCAAATGCTAAATGTCTATTGTGTTTTCTCGTTTCTGCTGCAAAAACAACGCAGCCGGCACTTGCGGCTGCAACTTTATGTGAAGGGCGGATGATCTCGCAGCGAAGCTTCGTTACGCATCGTTTTCACCGTTTCATGGTTTTCTCCAAATATATATATTTACATAGCTTTAAATGCACGAATTGTACCCATCAAGTTTTTTAGCCGCCGCGGAGATGTTCATTACAGAATTGACGATTAACTGATTGATTGGTTTATTGAATTTAGAAATTAACATGTCCACATGAGTGTGTAGATTTCGAAACGAGTCTTACATTCACTCTTTTCACACACGGCGTCATTACAGAAGAAATTAGAGGAAAGGCATGAATAGAATATCGTCAACTTAACAGATTGTAGTGTTGTAAACATCGCTAAGTGACGATAAAAGTTCTGTAATACTTTTAGATAAGTAACATGACGTGTGATGAGTGTGATCTAACGCTGGCCATTGTCAAAGCTCTCTCTAGTTACAACACGTTGTTAAATGTCGTCGCGGATGCGGTCTTTAAACATGGAGACCTCCTGCTCACCCTGCCCACCTGCCGCCGCTGTCACCGATCAGCACCGTCATCTTTGTATGGTGTATATGAAAGCGTTACTAACTACTCATGATCTGTCGTGGCGTGGTCAAGCTTTGTATTGCGTGAAATTTTCATAGCTATAGCTAGCTGTTTCTTTAATCGATTTGAATTTGTATGAGATAAGTTTTTTGATTAGATGTTTTGATTTCGTAGGTCTTCATGAACTGCATTTTTAGAAACTTCATCACCTGCTAAAGTACCCTGTTATTGATGACCAATCTGTTTTATTGGGTCAATTAGCGGTTTTTATAGAACAAGATTACCATGAATTTTATCAAGGTTTCGTCGTCAATTTCTGGTTAACTCTGTCGATGAATTGTGTCTGCGGTTTGATGTGACCTTAGTTTTGAATACATTTTGATTAAATGTTCGTTTGTATTGTTATTCTCAATCTACAGCGCTTGATTCTAAGAATACTTAATATTTGAACGCTCTATCAAATGTTACCTCAAATTACGTGAACAGAATTTGTTTTTCTTTGTTTAGTTTTTAAGAACTCGACTACAATTAATTTTGTTTTAATTTACATTTCAATACTACGATAATTTAAAATAAATACTGCCAAAACTTGGACTCTATTTTCCATTTCATTAATACCTAAAAGACTATAATCTTTACCGTAAACAATAAAAAAAAATGTGGTTGACTAAAAACAAACAAACTTCTAAATATAGCCTCCGTCTCAAAGTTTCAGTCGAAAGTGTCAAAAGAGATTAAGTGGACCCAACGATCCCAAGTTCGGCAACGAAGGGTCGATCATTGACCCTTTGCCGTGCATTTCCTTTGGTACCTGCTCATAAAGAAAGATCATTTGAAATTGAATGTGCAGAAATATTTTAAAATTCAAAATAAAGCCTATTTTCCAGTTTATAATCAAATCAATCCATAAATGGAGTTGAAATAAATGTATTTAATTTAATTTCTCAAACAAATACAAGGTCGCACAAGTTGTGCAGTTCTTCAACAAATGCAAGGTCGCACAAGTTGTACAGTTCTTGTATGGCAAGGTTGCACAAGTTGTACAGTTCTTGTATTGCAAGGTCGCACAAGTTGTACAGTTCTTGTATTGCGTTTTAAGTGATCACGAAATACTTTAATAGTATAAATAAGGAAATTGTAACAAAATATGAAATAGCTATGGTTAGTTAGAAGCTTTATTTATATGATCTAAATAAATAAAATCAGAGGTGCGACCTGCGAGTTAAATATGCGATACGTCACCGCACAATATCATGTGGACGCGGAATATAATAAAACATACAAGATTAAAAGACTCGATTCATGAATGTATCACACATGTAAAAAACATAATTCCGTATATTGAGACATTTTGGAAGAGAACAAAAGTTCTCACACATTTGCCAACATAAACATTTCTAGTAACGTTTTACGAAATTAAAAATTGTACTTAACCATCGCTATTAGATTGTATGCAATACAAATGATATCTAACGTGCATTTAATGATTTATGTAACAGTGTTTTGGCACACTTAATTGTCGGATAACTCATTGTTTGAAGGAAAGCTAGAATATTTAAATCTATCTGCGTGTCCCATGTTACGTGTCTCGTAAAACAATCGCTTTATTATATGCCACCACTTCCTAATTAGGTAATATAAAACATTCCTAGATTGCTTTCTCTATTAAAAAAAAACAAACGCAACATATCGCATCCAATGCAAAATTCGTTTAGCCTTTTTTTACTGAATACAAATTAGAATGGGAATTTCTCCTTACTGAGAGATTTTCGATACGTCGACGATGTGTTAAAAGAAAGTCCATAAAACGTGACGATCGATGTTTACGTCGCGTTTCGAGTTATGTCTGTTACATATGAATGGGTAATCATTGGTTCGGTGGTTGGAGTGCCTGAGGCGGCGTGGCGCGTCATCTAAATGAGCTGTAGGCTCGTCGCATCGCTTCCTCCACCACGTCTACGTTAATATCTCCACGAAACTTGAACATAGAAAAATCTTTGTATATATGAAATCGGGTTGACGTCTTTCTTTCAGTTCTATCTATCAATAAATACAAAATTTCTCCAAAAAGTTAAATATTGTGAGAGTAAGCACAGATTGCGTGATAGCTTATTAATTATGTATTTTGTTGGCCTTCACATTAGTATGGATTTAGTGAAGACAGCTCGAAGAAGCTTTTGTTTCGATTGACTCATCGGCAGCCAGGCCACACCCACGGACAACCTAGACCTAATTATGAAATTAATTAGTTATTGTTTTTATAGCTATATACGTTCTAAAATATATTTGAAATCGATAACCTTCAAGGACCCGATCAAGTCATTCTGAGAGTGTCTTATAAATTCAGATGGAAATCCTTATAATATATGAAACATTACAGTCACTTCTGGATTTTTTTTAAATAAATTGTAACTCTCTCAGTTTTGGCAATATAACATATTGTTACGAATGCACCTTATGTCGAGGGCATAAGGTTCAATATCGCGTGACATGCAGTGCGTAACTTTTAAGCTCTGTAACTCGAGATCTAGACATTATCTAGGGGTAATATAAAAACGCATTCCTAGACTTAAGGTGGCCTATCGAATGGTACAGGTTTCATCAATTTTGTCAACTAAGTGACGACATCGAAATTTCTAGAAGCCCGTTTCCGGGAATTACCGTAGGTACTTACCGAATGTACTCGAAGTTATGCGCTATTATTATTACGTCTAGACGACTCTGGAATGTTCGATCAGCTGGACTATATATAGCGCCGTGACGCCGGCGCCGAGTCAGTCTGCACTAGACTAGCGATACGAAAACAGCGACAATTAAGAAGCGATCTTTGAGAATACCTACTGCGACAACTGTAACGAGAACTGTGAGTACTACGTGAAATAACATCTGTAGTGTTATTGTGTGTTTACAATACGGACTTCGTGGACGTAAGTGAAGACTTCGGTGCAACGTCAGCAACATTCTACTTGTCATTGCCTACAATCGACTGTATCTCGTTGCCAATAAACTTCGAAACCCTTAACCGGCGTTTTAGTACCCCTCGCCCGTAACAATTGGTGTCAGAAGTGGGATGCCGGTCACGCCAAGGGAAGACGAAAGAGTTCGCACGCGACGACAAGCAGCGATGGATTTGGCGCGTCAAGAGGAAGCATCGCTTGGTGTCCCTGTACCCGTAGAAGATGCGGCCGTCGTACCACCGACAAATGTAAGTGCGCCCACTACCACCACTATTCCCGGCAGTAGCGGATTCGATATATCGGCGTTACTAGCACAAATAAAAAACATAGTGGCAGAATCCCAGGCAGAAACCCAGGCAAAAATAGAACAATCTCAAGCAGAAACCCAGGCACAAATTAAAAGTGTAGCAGAATCCCAGTCAAAATCCCAGCAACTAGTATTGGAACTAAACGAAAAGTGGGAAAAAACCAAAGAAGAGGTCAACGAGCTTAAAATAAGAACAGTACAACAAGATACGCGCATAGACCAGCAAGATGCTCGTATAGACAATCATGATGCGCGTTTCAAGAAACTAGACAATACCATCATGGAGTTTGGGAAAGAAATAGAATTTTTGCATGAGAAGGTACAAAGAGGAGGTATTAAAGGTGTACCTGTACCCAGCGCTTTGCCGACGTTCCAAGTCCCTCGTTTTGACGGAACAACATCATGGGTGGCCTTCCGTCTTCAATTCGAAAAGGTCGCGAAAGGCAACAATTGGGACGACGATCAAGCACTAACGGCCCTTATGCTTGCTTTGCGTGGTGATGCCGTGCGAATTCTCGAGAATATTTCCGGCGATTGCAATACCCTAGCCTGTCTGTTAGAAGCGTTGGAGACTAGATATGGAGAGAAACAGCTCGAACATGTCTACAGGGCCCAACTCCGCGACCGCACACAGAAGAGCAGTGAGGGTCTGCAACAGTGGGCAACGGAAATAGAACGTTTGGTTCGCAAGGCGTATGCATCAACACCGGGACTGATTGACGCTACTACTCTGCGATTCTTTACTGATGGGATTCGAGATGCAGAAGTCAGAGCTGCAGTACGTCTGGGTCACCATCAGACCTTGAAGGCAGCCTTGACACATGCTCTGGAGGTGGAAGCTGTACGTCAAGATGGCCGACAACACGACCGTGTTCGAAAAGTGACCGCACAAATAAAAGCCCGACGAGGACCAACTTGTTATGAGTGCGGCGAAAAGGGGCACATTCGAATTGATTGTCCCAGGAAGGCTAAGGGAAGAAGTGCTTCTTGGGCACGTAAAGACGGAGAGGTGTTGCTGTGGCGCAAGCGCGACGCCAAGGTCGAGCCCGAGCGCCCGAGCGAGCGCGTCAATTGGCGCGAGCGGAGCGATCGGAGTGGGCGCCGCGAGCGACCCGCTGAACGAGAGCGGGTACGTGTCAAGGACCGGGAACGCGAACGCTCTGGTAAGCGAGAACAAGAGCGAGAGCGGTCGTGCGAAAGGTCGTGGAGTGCGGCGGAAGCAAGGCGGGACAAGGAAGTCGAGGACGAGGCGCGTAAGAAGAAGCGACTCGAGAAAAAGGCAAGACAAAAGGACCGCCGCCACCAGGTTACTTCAATTAGTAAAGACCGATGTGAAGAACGCATTCAGGAAAAGAAAGAGAACGTAAGGATTATCCAGGTGAACGCTTTGGATGAAGACTGGGATAATCGATCATTGGAAGACGCACAAAAGGAAGATAGTGACTTGAAGACAGTAATCGAATGGAAGAAACGTGGCCAGCGGCCCGCTTGGAGTGAAATATCAGCGCTTAGCCCAACAGCAAAAAGTTACTGGGCTCAATGGAACAGCCTGATAATTGATAACGGAGTTCTCAAGAGGAAATGGGAATCACCCAGTGGACAGGAGATCACCTTACAGATAGTTGTCCCCTGCGATAAAGTCGCAACAGTGCTAAAGCAGGTGCACGACGGAGTATCCGGAGGACATCTAGGAGTGAAGAAAACCCTGGAAAAGGTGAGAAAAAGATTTTATTGGGTGCATTGCCGCGAAGACGTAGAGGACTGGTGTAGGAAATGTGTAGCCTGCTCCTCAGTAAAAGGACCGCAAACGAGAGCCAGAGGTCGACTGAAAGTGTATAATGTTGGTGCGCCATGGGAAAGAGTTGCTGTCGATATAGCTGGGCCATTCCCTATCACTGAAGAAGGGAATAGGTATATCATCGTCATGCAAGACTATTTCAGCAAATGGCCAGAAGCTTTTGCAGTACCTAACCAAGAAGCTCATACAGTCGCCAAAAAGCTAGTTCACGAGGTGTTCTGTCGATTTGGCGTACCCTTGGAGTTACACTCTGACCAGGGTAGAAACTTCGAGTCTTCACTGTTCCGAGAGGTTTGCCAACTACTTGGGATACATAAGACTCGTACAACACCATATCACCCTCAGTCAGATGGAATGGTCGAAAGATTCAACCAGACGCTAGAGAATCATTTGGCCAAAGTAGTGGAAGAACACCAGAGGGATTGGGACCAATATATTCCACTCTTCTTAATGTCATACCGCTCTGCAACACATGACAGCACAAATTGTACACCGGCGAAAGTCAACTTCGGCCGAGAGATTAGACTACCCATAGATGCACTTACCGGAACACCCCCCGATACCCCTATCCTAGCTGTCGACTATGTGGCCGACCTGCGGCGTAAGCTCGATAGAATACATGAGCTAGTGAGAGAGAGCGGTCTGAAAACCAGCGAGAAAATGAAGATCCGATACGACCGCAAGGCTAACGTGCCCGGCTTTGAAGAGGGAACTTTGGTATGGTTACATAATCCCATTAGGAGAAAAGGAAAGAGTCCGAAATTTCAAGCCAAATGGGAGGGTCCGTACACGATAGTAACAAGGATAAACGATGTCACCTACCGGATAAAGAAAGGACCTAGAGGGAAGCTGAAGATCGTACACGTAGACCGCCTAGCTCGCTATTACGGATCAAATCATGCTCGGGACGAGCACGACTAAGAAGGGGGCAATGTTACGAATGCACCTTATGTCGAGGGCATAAGGTTCAATATCGCGTGACATGCAGTGCGTAACTTTTAAGCTCTGTAACTCGAGATCTAGACATTATCTAGGGGTAATATAAAAACGCATTCCTAGACTTAAGGTGGCCTATCGAATGGTACAGGTTTCATCAATTTTGTCAACTAAGTGACGACATCGAAATTTCTAGAAGCCCGTTTCCGGGAATTACCGTAGGTACTTACCGAATGTACTCGAAGTTATGCGCTATTATTATTACGTCTAGACGACTCTGGAATGTTCGATCAGCTGGACTATATATAGCGCCGTGACGCCGGCGCCGAGTCAGTCTGCACTAGACTAGCGATACGAAAACAGCGACAATTAAGAAGCGATCTTTGAGAATACCTACTGCGACAACTGTAACGAGAACTGTGAGTACTACGTGAAATAACATCTGTAGTGTTATTGTGTGTTTACAATACGGACTTCGTGGACGTAAGTGAAGACTTCGGTGCAACGTCAGCAACATTCTACTTGTCATTGCCTACAATCGACTGTATCTCGTTGCCAATAAACTTCGAAACCCTTAACCGGCGTTTTAGTACCCCTCGCCCGTAACAATATTTACAGAATGGGTGACTAGAATTGGGAGGCCTTCTAGCGTGCGTCACTGCACGCAAACTACAATATTACCGTTTATAAATTTTACGTATTTATCATGTGTCTTACATAGCCTCGTCTCATTAGATCAATTGCTTATATTATCCTATCTGCAGTCACCGTTATACCATAAAAAGCATCCACCGTGTTGTCTTACAAAGACTAGTCAACAATAATATTTTTACGCATAAACATTTGCTCAACTCTTGTATTTTATTAAATAAAATGTTGGCCCGCACTATAAATTTCTCTTGTATCGTGGGTGCATACACAAAAGCCATACAAATATTTGTTCTGTGCGGGATCGCACTACACCAATCGTGTCGTCATTACGTGTTCAGGCTTGTTCAGGACGGGTTGGCGATTTTAGGCTTAAAATAGAACAGTTTTTTCGATGGTGTTTTTACACCAACGTCAGTAATGTCCAAGATATGGTCAAAAACTACAAATTAATTGAAAAAGTAACATTATCGCCCAGATTCGAACCCACAACCGCATAAATGACGAGCGAAGCATTAACCATTGTGACGACAAGCCAACTACACATATTATAACGTGTATATTTCATGTTTAATAAACACTCATGAGTAACCCTTTCATCATACTGTGCTGTCAAAATGCAGTTCGTAAAGCAACATTGTTCTGTTCAAGCGGCTCTATTGTCTCTGGGCATGCTCTCATTGTCCGGCGCATTGCTCAACTCATAATTTGTCTGTTGTCTATGATTCTGTGAGCTAGGAACTTTATTGCCTGCGTTGTATTTGGTCTTGCAGTCTCACAATTGTCTATATTTAGTCACGGGCATGTGTAGTATATTTGCTTGTATTCATTTTAAAGTAATACTTTACAGGCAGAAAAATCCTTCGTTAAATTAACAAACAGCCTAGCGTACAAGTGCATATGTTGAGTTTGTACATGATAGGTTATTTAGAAGGAACATTTGGAATGCCTGGCTTCCTGGTGGATTAGATAAGTTACATATTTGTATAAAAATAATTGTTCATATTTCCTTATGAAAGTAGTGTGACCGGTGTATTATGCAAATAAATATATATAATTGTCACGTACAATGAAACATTAAATTGAGTTTTTAACGATAAGATATTTTCTTAAAAAATGAAGCATTTGGCGTTAGATGTCTCCAAGTCCTTCGACCGGTTATGGTTCGCTGGCTTTTTGAGTACTTCCAGCGTACGGCATTTCCCCTGGCCTGACTGGCTGGGTAAAAGACTTCCTGACTGGACGGTCCCTCCAAGTTGTTATCGACGGATGCTCATCTGAGCCCATGTTGACTAATGCCGGTGTTCCTCAGGGGGCTGTTCTCTCTGCAACTCTGTTCCTGCTGCATATTAACGATCTGCTGATGCCCGGTATCTATTCGTATGTTAGAATTGTGGAGAGATACCTGCAGAGATACGTGCTCGGACTAGTAAGGAATCAATCCGATCCGAAATAGAGGCTATATTAGAGCGTACGAATGTTGCACTACAGGCAGTCTCCGAATGGGGCGCGGCCCTTGTAGCGCTCAACGCCGCCAAAACACAAGCATGTCTATTCACCGCCACCCCACACCGCCGCCTCCTTTGAGTGCACCGACCGCCTTCAGCTTTTGGGTGTTGAGATTTCCTCGAACCTAAACTTTGGGCGGTTCATTGAGTCCAAAGTCAAGGTGGCTGCCCGGAAACTTGGCGTTATTGCAAAGATCCAGCGGTACTTCATACCAGGACAGATTTTAATGTTATCCATAGCACAGGCCCGTTCGAGTGTGGTATACATACATACAGTCACATTTAGGCAACAAGCTGGTGCTGCAAAATGCCACAGATTTAGTTCAAAACGATCTCCAAAGCCTGGAGCACAGGCGAAGAGTAGTTCGGTGTTCCATAGGATGCATTTTAGAGAGTGTGTTGCATGACTTAATTCCCCCATCTCCGTTCCACCATCGGACGACCCGTCGTACGGCGAGTACCCACCTTTACGTTGTTTACACTACTACGACCCGGGCGTAGCTGTTCGCGTCGTCTTTTATACCGAGGGAACAATTTGCCAGCGGCGGTGTTTCCGTGTGATTACAATTTAAGTGTCTTCAAAACTAGAATTAATAGGCCCTTAATAAACTAGTGCGCTTTACCATCAACGATTGCATCACTGCTTATCATCAGGCGTGATGTCAAGCACTAGTTTATAGTTGTTGCTTCTTGCCTGTATTTATTATTCTTTTAGCGGTATTAAATTTAACTGATCAGTGTACTCTCTTAGAAGTAAAATCTCAGGTAAACTTTAAGTTACTCGTATATTTATAACTAGCACATTACTTAAAGTTACGAAGATTCAAAAATCAATTTATTACGTACTGCAACTAGTTCTAGCAATAACTATATACTGAAGTTGGTTTATTTAACAAGGTTTATTGGAAGAGGATTTTTGCTAGACCGAGTAGAATCCGAACTGTAACTCGGCCTGAGCACGGACTACTGTTGATGACGATCTGATTGATCTCTTAGGAACAGCCGGGATAAACAACTGTTACCTAGAAGGAAAATGTTGAACTGAACAATCCGATTGGCTCGTATAGATATTGTAAAAGTACATCCCTTATTGCTGATTCGCACTGTTCTCGTGCATGGCTAAGTATAGCATAAATTATCATTTATTCTAACTGCTCCTTATTTCGCCACATTCGCTCTATTTTATGTACCTACATGTGGTGCCTGTTTATGCGCGCGGATGTCCGGGCGTTCGTGTCTGGGCAAGTTTCCCGGACGAAGCTAAATGTAATGTCCGCCAGACACTTGTCGTAGGACAAAAAATGACCGAATGAACCATTAAAATCACGATTTTGAGGAACTTATAATGTCGGATACAGCTTCGCGAACTATTACGCTTGTCTTTCAAATTTTGTACGCTGCATTATGTTAAATGAGGTTCAGATTCGAATGACATTGCACAGAGAATTCATTGGATTCGTTTACGTCACCATTTTGTTTGATAGACTCATTAAATTGTTATTGTGAGTATTTGACAGTTTGTTGTTGATTTAGATAGTACTATTGAAGGAAACATTGGGCAAACTCTGTTTAATATTAATGTAGGTGTTTCAAAACGTTGGTGACACGACGGCGCGCGACAGTGGTGTGTCCGCAGGCGCCGCGCGGCGCGTCTCCTCGCGCCGACCTTCACTTTCGCTTTTTATGTGTGAATCTCGCAAAAGCCCATCGCATACACCTTGCTTACGTAACTAGCGACAATCGCGATTGTTTCACACGATGTCCTTTTGTAAAGTCGGGATACAAATTGATTGTTTATTGTTGCATCTACTGTTACCTAACTAAGAAAATTCTCCACAAATCTGAATAAAAATTAAAGATTGCCAACTAATATTTACTTCAGGTGTTATAACATCATCAAGCAATGCTTGCTATGATTAGTTACCGCAAGCTATGCCGTTGAGAACCGGTTGCATATGAGCAAATAAAATTAGTGGGCTATCTATCTATGATTTTCATTAATTTGGCTGGTTGCACACGTGGTATAATAATTACTATCAAAATTCTATAAAATAAGTCATCACTTGAATTACAAAGTATGCAACTGGCATTATTTATTTACGATATAATTGTCCGTCAATATTTATAAAATTTTCGGAATAAATAAAAAACGATTTTAATAAAATTCACTTGAGTTTATCCTAAGGTAGAATAACATGGAGTAAACTCGTTCACGAGCAACTTGTCATCAGCAAACGTAATCTGTAGGTGTGACGTTGCTGCGCCCGCGTGCATCTTACATCCGACAACTTTCGCCTTTGCGTTCAAATGAAAACAAAATCTTTGGTTCGTTCATATGCTCACTAGATCAGTTTCAATTGTAGTTCAATGAAGCTTGACTGAGGAAATAAAACCGCATAATAATACGCCATCGATTGAGCAGTGGAACACTGACACGTTCTTCAAAAGTCCAATATTAATATGATAGTTACACAGGCGTTTAATATCATCATTTGTTATTGGCTTTCTCTATGACAAAACAAATAGTCTCATTACATAATAGGCCAAAATATACGCGGCACGAAGTAGACGAGAGGTCGGGGTGTGTACAAATTACAGAGTGAACTTTGGTTAATAACTTTTAATCAACATCAATCAACTTTATATAAATACTATATTTATGATATCAGCTTTACAAAACAACATGATTGATGTAAAAGAGACTTTGATATTAATAATACCCACAGGCTTCACAAAACACAAAAAGCACTTTTGAAAACACGGAGTTTCGGATCAGGATTTTCTCTTATTTATATTAGAAACAAAGTCCGTTTTATTTTTTTTTTATAGTAAGTCGAAAATCAAAATGTTCGTTTTTGAATTTAGTTATGTGATCACCTGAGCGAAATTGATAGTGATCTTCATAGAATTGTCTACAATTTTGAAGGTAATTGTCGTCTCGTGGTGAGAGTAACTATGTAAAGCTAATACAAAGAGCTTTAACTTTGCATAGTTAGTCCCTACACTTTGGCGGTCGTTACGAGATAAAGTTGTACTAATGAATACCACATAACGACGTAAATGGTGGCCACTGACCGGCGAGACGTGACATTGACAAACACAGAATTCACTTATGTTTAAGGTATTACTGTACACGGCACTTAAAGAATATTAGGATTTAAAAGTAGTGTAACATTGTAGAATGTAGTTTGCGACACTCGTACGGGGAGTACGAGTGTCAAAAACAACAGTTGAGACTATTTTTCTAAAGCTCAATATGACGTTCTCAATCGGGTGTTTAATATAATTACTATTGATGGAGATACCTACTGGTGCGGATTCTTCTGTTCACAAAGTAAGCTAATTTTAAGTTCAGTTTCAGTTCACTTTCTATTTCTTTAAGAAAACGACAGGATATAAAATATTAATTTAATCCTGTCAAATTAAGATACTCCATAGACAGTTTAGACGAGATTACAAAAAACATGGCTACTAAAAATATGTAAAACGTCTGGCGCGGATATAATTTAATAGGACTAAACTGTTGATGAGATAGCAAGAAAAATATGCAGTTAACTTAAATTGAGTTTCGTTTGTGAAGGTATGATTCAGGGCCACTGTCATTTGAGGGAGTCTTTATACCTTCATCAGCTAGCTAGGAGTCATGTTCATTTTTAGTAAAAATTAAAATTGTAGGTAATTTTTCTATTTTCTCTAAACGAAATAATAAAACTGTAAAAATTCCAACTCTTCCCAATAACTTGAATGACTTGTTTTATATCCTCGCACGGAGGTCAACCAGATTGGTTTCTTCAAAAAGTTATGTGATGGAGAAACAATAGATAATCTAGCTCAATCAGAAATTCTCAACTTGACCTAATATTGCTAGCATGTTAGCGTTAGCCAACATTCCTGTCGTTACATCAACATATCAACCAGTTTGCAAACAATATCTGAAGTCCGAGTAGTCGTAGTTGATGGTTATACTTTCTATGAGTCGATATGTCAAGGGCAGCTGGTTGGCGGATCTGGTCACGACCTAGCGACCGTACTCAACCGCGCAACGACACTTAGGATTCACACTCAATTTACAGCGGTTAAGAGTCTTTACTTAAAAGCATTTCCGAAAATGTTTTCCTTAAACATGTCATCATGTTTTCATCTCAAATAGTTGGATATTTGCCTTTTATTTATAATTTTAATCCAACACTTGATTGCAACAGGATCTACAAAACGTAGATCTCCTTCTTTCAGTGTCCAATACAAATAGTTACGGACAGAGTTTGATTTGAATAGGGATGTGTATAAATTTGGCAAGGTATGTCGTAATGCAGTTGTCTGCAGACGTAGTGAACGATGTCGGATTGCTGTGCTTCGAATGTTGGGTCATGCCGGTTTTGATGTACTCTTTTGGCATACTCAAATGGACTCAAACCGAACTCGACGCCCTGTATAGGAGAGTCCGTGCACTTCTGACTGCAAATCGATTGCATCACCCACGGTCATCGGTTATGAGGCTGTATATCCCGCGAAAAAGTGGAGGTCGAGGCTTTTTAAAAGCTAAGACCCTCCACAATAATGAGATATGTAGTCTGAAAGAGAACTGGCGAAAACCAGTAGTGCTTGACACCAATAATCGCATGGAAGTATGGAAGAACAAGGAGCATCACGGACCCTTTTTCAGAGCTCTACACGGGCCTGATGTAGATTTATAAGCCTCCGTGGCCTGGCTACGATTCGGTGACCTTTTTGGGGAAACCGAAGGTTTTGTATGTGCAATTATGAACGAAGTTATGATGACGAACAATTACCGGGGATTTATTGTGAAAGACGGCACAGTTGACATCTGTTGGGCATGTCACCGGCCGGGGGAATCAATAAGGCATTATCTCCGGGTGTTCTCGACTAGCTAACTGAGAGTATTTGCATAGACACAACTTTGCGGCCAGGATAATTCATCAGCAACTTGCTCTTAAGTACAACCTGTGGAATCGGAGGTGCCGTACTACAGGTATATGCCCGACTCAGTTCTCGAAAATGGCTATATCACATTGTACTGGGATCGATCCATATTCACTGACAGGACTATTGTTGCCAATAAGCCTGATATAGTGATGGTGGATCGATCAAAGCGGCGTGCAATGATTGTTGACATAACTATCCCGCATGGTGAGAACCTCATGAAAGCCGAGAAAGATAAACAAATCAGGTATTTTGACTTGGTTCACGAAGTTGTCGACATGTGGGAGGTAGATTCAGCAATCATTGTACCGATACTCGTGACAGACAATGGCTTAATAGCCAAGAGCCTCAACCAACACCTCAGGAGGCTCTCATTAGGCAGATGGATCAAACGCTTGATTCAGAAAGCTATAATTCTGGACACGGCTCGCATTGTCAGGAAGTTCCTCTCTCTGAAGCCCTGACCGCCGTTAGCTTTATATTTTTAAATGTTTTTTTTTATATATTTTTATTATTTAAATATTTAAAAAATTAATTTATAAGTTTATATAATGAAATAAAGGAATAATATATTTATTTGCGTGTTCAAATAAGGTATAATGGCTTAAAAAACAAGTTTTGTTTTGCCAATACTTTATATTCATGCAATTTTTTCAGGATGTAACTGACATTTTTCTCAACGTACTCCTTAACACTATAAAAGTTATTCACAGTACATTTTATATTTAAATAATACATTTTTGAAATTATGGCATTTGGTAACTTATTATATAAACGTAAACACATTACAAGGCAGTGTTTACTGTATTTAGTTAGCCTTGGCGCCTCACTTAGTACGAGCCTGTTGGGGTCTCGTCGGTTTCGGCCGCAAATGTCATCTGAATTGACAAGTAAATTTTGATGCTGTCTGACAAAAGAAAACGGTAAAAAAGTTACCAAGTTTTTTAAATAGGTACTCCTCGACATAAGCCATCGGATACATATTGCTCTAATATTTAAGCGACAAATGCTCTGTGAAGGTACATCACAAAACCCTGAAATTAGTTTTTACATTTAATTTTGTTACATTTTGAACCTGTTTCAATGCAGAGACGAATTCATTAATTCTGGTGCTAACATGATATACGAATCCTTTCTTTGCTTACACACAATATTTTTTTATTTAGTGTACTAGTTAATATTTTAGGAAGAAATAGGCTTTATCTGCCCAAAATTTGCTACTATATATAAATACTCGATATTTTTTGCACTCGATAAAAATGCCATTTTTATATATAATAGAGATTGATTCCTACCTATACCTAGAGACACGTACTCGAGACTTACTCTAGCCTGCTGTAGCTCGAGGACCGGCTCTGCAACAACATTAGTTCGCAAGTCCACTTGACGCAATGCTTCATTTTAATAGTTTCAACGCGGTGAGGCTTGTAGCGATAAATTGCAGTAGCATTTTTCTCGGCACGTGCACCTTCCTAACAATAGCTGCGGCTAAAATGATATAGAATCAATGGCGTGTGACAACACTGGAAGATCTACGCAGGCATCGGTCAAGTAGATGTCGTAGCAAAAATAAGAAACTAGTTTCGACTGAAACTTTGACGTTACATAAAAGCTTATTTGACGCCTTAGGATATTTAATGGTCCCGAAGAGAACTGGTTTGATCGTACCAAATACGAGTATATGTTCTTGCACGTCGTAGTTATCGAAATAATTTAAAATGACATTTTCACTCAATCATTAGCTTCCCTCAGCCTTATTTGTTCTTCGTGACTAGCAACTATTAGAAAACGAATATTTTAATACCGACAGCGCATTGGAGTTTTGAGCCGGAATAAGCGAAAGGGAAGCGAGTAATTGGTGAGGAAAATAATACTTAATTGTCTGCTCGTGTTTCATAATGGTTTTAGGGACTGATAAGAATCATGTTTTGAGTCATGAACTTACCATTTAAGACATTCGCTTCCGCCCAACTATAGTCACGACGCTGTTTTTCCAAAAAAGAAGCTGTTGCTAAAGAAACTGCAGCCGACCTGATGTACCTAGGTCTGTATCCTTGACTAAGCTTTTAAAATACTAATGCCATTCATTTTGTGACATTTTGATAATGAATATCTTGAAATATATTTATCTAGTCTATAAATTGCTTAATATTGACACATGTCATTCCTAGCTGTTTTTTAATGAGTCAAACATGTAAATGGCTGTGTTAAGTGTAGTAATGAAATACGTATACATTATACGTATTACTGCCGGGCTGGGGAACTTTTAAGTATCTGACTCCATATTTTGCAAATGTAGGTATTTACACAGGGTGTAAGTTCAGACATTGCCTGTAATGATAGTCAGTAGTATTTTCGCTAATACTACCCATCTTACATCACTGGTTTCGTTAGATTGCTTTGCGTGTAATGTGCGGAGAAAACGCTAAAAGCATGTCATAATAAAGTGACATTGGATTAACATGATTGCATCAGTGCGGGTCCGGGATCGAGCCCCGCGCCGGACAACGCGACGACGCGAACATAATCGGATATTTATGTGCGTCTTCGAATTTTGTAAGCATTACTTTCGGCTTCAACCAGTTTCACTTTCCTGCCGATGACCTTTCGAGGAATGTGAAGTGAGATAACAGATGAATAAAACATCACATCCATTGGATATAGCTACTTATCGGCGCCCCGTCATATCGTCATGTCGGCACCACTCTGTAGGCGAATCAGACGTGTGCATGCACGCACTGTTGTTGCGCGAGACGGATGCAACATCTTCACTTTCTAGGCATATCGCTGTAGTAACTCGGGGGATTTAACCTTTATCTATTGCTTAGTATTCGTTTCGCAATGTTTTAAGTCGGCGGGATATTCCCAGTAATGGGTGAGAATGTAATCGCTGCAGCCGGTGACGCGATGGCGGCGCCACTGCACGATTGGAACGCAGTTTGGTGACCTTGGCTCTTTCTATGCCCGTGATCCGCGGCGGCGTTATGCAACACGAGCACGAGCACGAGCCCCGCGGTCGATGAAATGGTCACTGTTGAAATGCCACGTATAAGTGTAAGTTATGGGCGCTGAACATGAGTGCAGCCGTTGCAGTTGACCATTATAATTTATTGTGTACACGTTAGACAAAGCTATCATTGTGTTAAACCGATGAGCAGGCGGCGAGCGGTTCTGTTAATTAACCGTAGTTTTTGCTCGCGTTTTGATTGACGGTAGTCTTAAGTACTTCGACAGTAATCACGACTGAGAAGCGAAATGAACCGTGTAAGTTGACTGCGGACTGATCGCTGTTCGCTGTTCTATTTGAAGATGATTTACATTTAAAGTAATCGATATCTTTTATGAGGTTGTTTAAAGGGTGCGCCGTCAGTCACGGTACCTACGCATGAGCGGTTCCTGTTTACGAAACATGTTTTATGTGGCGGCATTGTGGTAAAAGTTGATTTTCTACTTGGGAAGCGTAGGTATTTAGCAAGACCTTGATTGCGGTTTTGAGCCCCCAATGACGGTGGAAGCAGTCATTGACCTAATAATGTAATGGTAGCTTATAGGCTCATACGTCGAGCTTTTCTGTTTTATGTTCTACTGATTCAGCGAGAGCGTTGGGTGAATCAGAGGTGTGTGAATTACATATTCTTATAGGCTCATACGTCGAGCTTTTCTGTTTTATGTTGTACTGATTCAGCGAGAGCGTTGGGTGAATCAGAGGTGTGTCAATTACATATTCTCGTATAATGTGATGGCAATATTTTGGTGTCAGCCGCGGACGGCGCGGTGCGTGCCGCCCATACCACTAACTTGCTGATTCCGGACAGGCGGCGGGCGTGATGTTGATACCTAAGTGCTCACCACTCACTCGACCAATAAAGCGTTATTTATAAATCTCTTGATGTACCTACTTAATATTTACCCTAAACTCGACTTCTTAATTAACATTATCGACTTGCATTAATAATTCGCTTCGGTGTAAATTAATGAAATAGTGGTCGTGGACGCTATAAAGTTGTGGTACATGTAGTCTCCGCTCGTTGCCTTGAAGGTCGCGTTGACTCTTATAGGACTGAACCAGGGGTACGTGTCTAATGACCTACTAACATTTCAATTGCCAAAATGACATTTAGGCATCAAAGATAATTATGTACCTACCTATACATATATTAAATCGTTAGAATTTCAGTAACGGTATATTTTTGCTTGGCAATTATGTAGTTGCAAGTTGCATAGCTACGATTTATGAGTCGAAACAAAAACGCTTCTTCAACATAAATTAACACAGTGACCTAAAGCAGTATTATGAAATTGCCCCCTCTTTGGATAATATTAGATAACAAGTGCAATTACATATTCTGCTTCAGTGTGCTACTGTAACGTCTGTAACTAACTGTGAGCTATGAAACACGTGGAAGTAGCGACACAGCAATGTTTCGCTACTTCTACCTGTTTTATAGCTCACAGTACTAACTAAATTGTACTAACTGTAATCATAATTAATGGAAACGTTACTCGTTATCGTCAAATCTTCAACTTTAAAGATCATAGTTTTTTGTTTTTCGTTACACCATTGTATCGTCGATCTACATCAAGATTTGCACTTCCCTTCTGATTAGCCTATCAGTTCAGAAATTACGTTAAAATTGGCTTTTGTTTGTTCCATTGTGTATAACAATCGTAGCCACGATCTGCGTTCATTGTCTCGATCGACTATTTGCGTCGTGGATAATCTGTGGAGTGAGCCGCGGCCGCCACGCCACCACCACGCACCATACTCACGTTGACGTTCTGTGCACGGACGACGACGTGTTAATTTTTACGTGATCGCAATCCGACTTCGCCTAGGGTTGACGACCCACAGTACCGTTCAATATATTATGAGCTACGTGCCGCTTAATTGTCATTATACTCGCATCAATCCGTGACAGCTGTGAAATAAGCCTGGTTATTGCTGGCTAGCCATTCAGTTGGATGTATTTTATAGCTGAAATAAAGTAGCCTAAAAGGCGATATTACTCATATCTAGTTAACCTTTACATGTCCTTTATGTATCCAATTCTATTTGATGAGTTTATATAGTACATACCTACTTAATTGCTGGTTTAGCTTGTCTAAGAAAACGGCTAAAGATGTTTTAATCTAGAACTCATAAGTTGATTTCTGAGAACCAATTTGTATTAGAACATTACGTTTACATGCACGATACACTTGGACGATGTCTGTTATTTTCTCTTCTCGATGTTTATCACAATTACGTTGTCAACTCGAAGCTTATTCTTCTTTATACATTGGTATTATTTCGTGATTGTCCGATTTGAAAGTATGGTGGGTAAGCTTGTGTTACCCTTTCGATTTTGTAACACCTTCACGTATGATCCGTCACGCCAGTCAATGATGTGCTGCACACGTCTATCTTCATATTAATGGTTTTTATTCCGGCAGAGTAAATACCGAAGACAGACCGTGAGTCGTGATTCATCAAATGTTGTATATCTAAGTAGTATGTTGAATTAGTTTTCTTGATAAAATGTTTGGCGACTTTGTCGGTAGCACGCGGAGTGAGGGAGTGAGCATGAGTAATAAATAGTCAATTGATTATGCGCACATATTTGCCCCCGTGGCTACGTTCACCGGTGACCTCGAGGTGCTCGAGCGGAGACCAGACCTTGTGCCAGGACACGGGTGCACCGCGAGTGTCGCCGGCGGCGCCTTCACACGCCGCTTTTAGGAAGTTCAAAATGTTCTTGAAATATGAATGCACTCAATGATTCAATTTGCTGCCTCCCATTTTCCTTTTCCTTGAAACTTCGAATCAACTTTTTCATCGGATTCAACTCAAACGATGCAAAGGTATATTGAAAATCTTGCGGTAACGGATCTTCAAATAATGAGAATCTATTTAGTCTCCGGAAACTGTATTTCAATGTTAAAATTACAAAATTGCCACAATTACTCTAAATTTGTGTTGCATTATGGAACAACGCACAATGCGTAACCGGGCTGTAGTAAACGTCGAACAACAAGGACTTGTGAAATCTACTAAATATTTTGGGCAAGCCTTTCTCAATAATATTTGCGTTTTCAGTAACCCTGAGCCCGCGATCAGCCGATATTAACGAGTAACTGTGCATACGATACTTTCTAATAAATGTTACAGAAATTATTCGGCACTTTAAAATTACAATAATGCTAGTTAGTGCTGGTTCATTACTGGGAGGTGGGGTTTACCTACACATTCCGCAACTTTCTTGTCTACCTATACCTACTTAAATATTTTTAATACAAAGAAGCTATTGCCGCTAAATGACAAATATGACTTAGAAACCTGTTGTTTACATAAAAGCTGGTGTCCATATAGTGAAAATACAACTACATATTATATCTAAAGATCCGGCTCCGTCTGACTCACTCTTCGTTTTATATTTATTTTGCGTATAAATGTGACATTAGGGCAAATGCTTAGCGCTAAATTAGGAGATGGTTCGATAATTGAACAACGTTAGCTGCCACTCTGTTAAAGATATTAAAACGTGATCCAGATGTTGTAAGAAGATTATCATTATTATAAACGCACAAATAATTATAATGTTATGACATACCTAGTTAAACAACGAGCAACTATGTAAAATATGTAGGTACGGTCTGAATACTTTATATACTTACATATAAATTGACTGTTTAAAGAGTTAATTTAAGAAGTCTATTATGCTCAAAATAAACATTTATTTGAAAATACGCTGCTAAAATGAAATCAAAAGTGAATTGAAAACCAGTCGAATAATAAATACAGAATTACAAATAGGTACTAAAAACAAGTTCTACGACTGCTACTTAGTACAATTCGTTTCCGAAACTGATAGAACGCCAAAGTCACAGTCTCTGTACTTTCATTCCCAATTTGGTTATTAAAAATACTTACATAGGTGTCAAATTTTAAAGGACCTCACACAGTTTGGCTCGTTACCCGAGTCCCCAGACCCTTTGTGTTTCGTGTGCACATAGGTCCTCGAGGGGCTGGGGCTCGGCTCGACTGTAGTCGTATCGCGTGGAATGCTCGAATTGATTCCGGCAACGCGAGTCTTGTTCATATCCGTTTTCACAAGGTATCGGTTTCATCGAGCGGTATTTATTACTCTGTCACAACGCACTGACGAAATGAATTCATTTTATTTGTAGGCCTGCTCATTATAACATAGTTATGAAAAGAGGAAAGTAACTCATTTTTTTGTAAATATTTCAGCAAAATGTGGAGCAAAATTCTTTGTGTTCTGAGAGTGTTTGGAATTATAAGTTTTACGTTGTCTTACAAACTGACTTTCCTTCTACTTCGCGTGGTTTTACTGTTACCTTATTTGCTCCCTGATGAAATCCTCCATTTCCTAGGCCAACAGTTAAAAACATGTTGTAGGTATTTCTAACCACTTTCTATATCGGGTATCTATTAAACTACCCAATCTGGACAGCTACTAAAAGCCTGAACTGTAATAATATCTAACAAAATTTTACTCCCTTGGTCTCCAGTTGCTGCTTTGGTCTACTTGCACCAATGCGGACCATTCCAGTGTAGTCCGACGTCCTATATACGTGGTCGGTTTCGTTGTCAAAACTCTATAGGTAGTGATGGTTACCAACGGCCAAACCACCCTCATATTTGTTCATTCAATAGCCATCGCTATACGAATGTTTGGCACAGGGTTCCAACTCCTTCTAAATATCATGCTAGGGGACTAGGTTCATTATTTGGACTAAATAGAAAATAACATAATCATTAGTAGATCCAGCTAATGTAATTAAAAGAAACATTGGATTGGAAGAGTTTTATTATATATACAAAATTTAGTATAATTTGAAAAAAATATATTGTGTAATGTTAGTATTTATTGACTATAAGACTCATAGCTCATCATAGATGGCGTAGAATAATGTGGTGAAATCCGGTGAAATAGTCATTAATTAGAATCAGATACTTATTGCGTAGCTTTTATTTGGATTTTTGACCTATAGTCTACCTAACCTTAGCAGCTTATGTAACCACACTGTGTGGTAACATCATCTCATGCTAATCAAATATACAAAAGTAAATAGTTTTGTGATAATCTCCAAAGTCAGCCCCACTGAAAGAAATAAATAATAATAATGAATGATATGTAGTAAATACTCTTTAATACTTGTTAATCATTGCTGATAACATCCATTTTTTTATTTCATTGTAATACCTATACACATGTTAACTAAAACCAATAAAAGCTGTTTCTTGTCTCCTAAAATATAATATATAAAATAATATAGGTGCGATTGTAGAATTCACTACCGCCTGACATTAGGGAGTGCCAAACTGTAGCAGTTTTAAAAAGAAGAGCAAAATGATATAGGTACGATTGTGGAATTCACTACCGCCTGACATTAGGGAGTGCCAAACTGTAGCAGTTTTAAAAAGAAGAGCAAAATAACACTATCTTTCCACTGTGTCATAGTTGTCTATGTATTTGTTTTGAGTTTGTTATATGTTTTTGTAGTGGTATTTATTTTAGAAGTATGTATGTTTTATGTACACATATGTTAGTACATTTACATAATTTTTGTTTTGTTTTTGTACTATGTACTTATCTTTTACTTTTTTCACACGCTGTCTACATCTTTGTATCTATTGTCATATCGCAGGTATACTGGGAGATTTCTTATGAAATAAGCATCGTCTGTTTATATAGGTATGTGTGTGCATAAATGGTAAAGTAAAATAAAGATACAAGAGTTGAAAAACGAGGACATATCATGTTCACTTCTGGGATCAGGCTAGTTAGGCTTTTTATCATATCGTCATGGTCTATGCTGGGTGCGCATATCTATGTATGCGTCTTCTTCATAGAATGTTAGCGATGGTTAATATGCTTGGTATTCTGTGTCCGCATAGCTGCGCCCACGTCGGCACTTAGCCCAACGTGACGCGGCTACTTGTCAACGTTCTCAGGACCAAGCACGCGGCTAGAATTAAACATTTGAGTAGAGTATCATGTATAGTATTAAATACCACTCACTAGATTTATCGAGCAGCGAGTTTTTATTAACTATTTAATTTAGTTGGTTAAGGAAAATGCTCTCTTCTTTTAAGTCATTCTTTAAATATACCATCGTGAATTTGAATATTGTGGCAGAAATTACTGACCTACTTAGTAGTCGTGTCAAACTAAGTATCAAATATAATAAGTTCCTTTAAAAAAACATATTTTCGTTAAATAATTATGTAGAACAACTTTTGTCAATTCAAGGTGAGCCAAGCGACCGCTTTAAACTTATGTAGACACAATAAACAATTATTTGAGTAAAAAGCGATTATAATACAGTTTGGCACGACCTAACGTTACGACTGCTATTACTTAACTGGTTGCAATCGACATTGCAGCTAGGAGATGTTCCACTCTTGCGCATCTCTGTATGCAAACATCTCGTAATATGTGACTTGTGAGCTAACTACACACTCTAATGTCACAGTGGCGGAATATTTTGATAAATAATTATTTATTATCTAGGTTTGTATAAACACTTTTACAAATCAATCCTTTTTTTTGTAATACAATACAAATCTAATTACAAGAATCATCTCAACGATGCCTTGTATTATTTAGGTTTAATAAAGTTTTAGGACTTCGGAATGCGCCTCCTAAAACAATATTTCCTACTGTTTTTGGCAGATTTTTTGTTATGGTACCATATCTGAGGAAAATACTCAATATAACAAAGTTATAAAAATGTGAATACTAAAGAATCAACCGTCTTTGTGTGTAGGTACTAAATTCCGAATACTTTTCCTTAGAACTAATGGTGATGTCTGGTGAAGCCGTACGGAGGACGGGTATGAGCAGTTGTGTTGCGATGTGTGCCGGGTACGATGCGCCTAATGTTGTTGTGTTGGGAGTTTGGTCGTGGAGGGTCTTCAGATCAATCTCCCTTTGGCGCAGCATCATTGGTCGTGGTGTTGGGTTTAACATTGCTTCACTTCGCTCAACTGCCATCTTCCTTCCTATTCGCTCAGTTTTTCTGAGTGAATAGGCTCTTAATAAACTAGCGCGCTTTACCACCAACAATCGCATCACTGCTTACCATCAGGCGGGATTGCGGTCAAGCGCTAGTTTATAATTATAAAAAATACTTCCACCACAATTGAATCTGAATTTTAAAAGACAGTTCTACGTGATACGTAGTTAAATTTTATATAGATTTAAGTTCTACTGACGGCAACTCGGTCATTAAAAACTCTTCAATTAATGTTCCTAAATAACTAGTAGGTACATATTTCCTAAGATTTCTTTCTTTTTCTTAAGAGTACGGCGTCTAAAGAAACTATTTATGCAAATCAAGAGTTGAGAAGGTGGTTTTCGAAGCCGACATTCCTTCAATCAATAACCTATAGACTTTTTATATGCCTGATTAGGATAAAGAAGCTGTAAATTGACTTTAGTAGGTAAGTCGAAGTGATAGGTATTCACGAACCAAAAATTTCAAAGCCTTGAGACATCATCACTGATGACAGATGGCAAATGGCTGAAATTTTGGACCCACGCGGGGATTTCCAGCCGTAATGTGAGTAGCATTATTTTCGTAGTGTTGTTCAAATGCTGTAGGTGACATTTTGTTTGGCGAACGTAAATAAGTAAATATTATGAATGTGTGGGAAATATGGGCCGTCCTTGACCCCCTCCCGTTCAGATGCTGCTCCCACGGATAACAAACACTACTTCTGTCCAAATGTACTTAAGTACTTGTAGTTCCACGCAGGTTTTCCTAAAACCAGTTTTCCACCTGTTTTCTGTAACCTCAAACTCAATGAATAATATATACTGCGCCACTACATAATGTGACCACTTTTATTTCAGAAATGTGAAACGATCTCTTGTTTATATTATGATGCTGCTATGTAACATTACATATTTACAACAAAGAAGTCAAATGTAATGTATGAACTCCGGATGTACTCACCATTGCAAATCTTACCGTGAAATGCTTTTGTGCTCAGTTTGTTGAAGTCGTCACCAACAGCCAGAAGTAAAACTATTGCAAGCCAATGAATAACAAACATACAACTGCAATAAACAAAATAACTATTTAAATTTTAAAATTAATAGCTGTGAACAAGCTTGTGGCGCGTTTTACAATATGCATAATTTATTCACGATAACAATACAGTAAAAAATATATTAAATTTTGTTTGTAAAAACGATTTTCGACAGTTCCATGGCCAATGTAACAATGGGCTTGTTGTCGTTTGGGGGCACTTTACTGTGGGTATAGTTTACTATAGATATTACATGAAACATAATTAAAATAACCAGCTTAACCTTGCATTCGTGCACACCATCCATGGCGGTGACTTAATGTCCATGTGGTGTAAGTTGGGATACAATAAGTAATTATAAATATTACTTACCTTAAAAATAGGGTTCACACGATCATTAAAAACCTTCTGGTATCCATATATTAGTAATTATGAAGAGACATTGCATATTCGATTTGTTGGATGATTTGGTTAGCTTGCTCCAGTGATCTTGAGATTCTTGTAACAGTATGTAATAAGGTACTTGACAATGGACTAAGAATGTCATAAAGCATGTGAAATAGAGCCTTTACGAGGACTTTATCATATTGTGTGGAAAGCTAAACAATGTGGACGAACAAGTTCCAAACAAGCATGAGGAGCATAGATACAACGAAACTCGTTTCTACCACGGAGAGAGTTTAACCTTTAGCACTGCGGTGCTATTTAATCAAAAGATGGTAATATTCTGCATGCTGTAAGCAGTGAAAGAGGCAGATGGCAATACTTTCATGTCACGTTCAAATCTCTCAATTTCCCGGGAGATTGTACGGCGCTTGCTTTGCGATGGCGCGATGCACCACTCGTGGTCGGAGGAAGCGGGAGTTGCCGAACCCCGATGTCATCAAGTCACGACCACTGCATAGCACATAAACACAAATAATAAACGTAGTCGCACACAGATAATATTTTTAATTATGGCGCTTTGTCATCTATACTAATACTGAAGAATTTGTTTGTTTGAACGCGCTAATCTCAGGAACTACTTTTCCGATTTGAAAAATTCTTTTTGCGTTCGATATCCCATTAATCCACGAAGGCTTTAGGCTATATAACATCACGCTGCAACCAATAGGAGCGGAGCATACATATAAAAAAAAACATTTCTAAACCTGCGCTACGCGGGTGAAACCGCGGCGCGCAGCTAGTATAATTATAAATTTATGCCTATTCCATCATTATAAAATTAAAATTATTTGCAACAGGACAGGAGTATTCTAGTTAGACATGTAGTCAGTCAGTGTTAGGAAATAGTATTTTCTATGTTATAAATAACAACAACTAAAGGCGCACGCGACCTAAAGAAATATTGTGTAAAGTTTTTAGGTATCGCGATTTGTCACGCCACTTAGCGAAAGGCCGTTTGATCTATTTTAGAACAGGCTTTGTGATCTGATTTACTCATTTAGGATTAGCTTATTTATATCATATTCTTTTATCAGAAGAATATCTAAGACGGTTTTATTAAAATTTATATGGTTTTTATAACAAAAAAGCATATCTTGATCTAATTCTAGTAAGACTACCAAAAACATATTGTATAATATTTGAGTCACATGTAGTTCGACTACATTCTAAAATAACTTGATTCACAAGATTTAAACCCAAATGGTACAAAGGAATGATTCCCTGATAAACTAAAACTTAAGCTGGACCCTCTGTGGCATGTGGAAATACAGGTCATGAGCGTACCTCAGATATTTGTAGAGATCATTAATAATGTCTACAACTTGAGTGATGAACTGATGCAGTAATTCTGTAGTTATAACAGATTTAAATAATAACCTTTTGTAGAGTCAAGCGATTTTCAAAGCACTTGACTATATATTATTTCGTTGAAATTCGAAGTGTGAATAAAACAACTCTTAGCAGTAGGGACTACTTAGGATCACGTGTTTGTGAGTCGGTCCTGCGGCCTGCCACGCTCACCTAGCCTTGCGCACGCGACCTTACATCTAGTGAAATTGAACCGGTACAAACGTAGCTACTGGTCTCGTTACACTCCAGTGCGGAATTGAGGCTGCGTTCATTATCTCAATGATTTTCCATAATATTTATGTAAGATTAATTTAGCTCAACGGTGTTGTGTGACGTCAAATGGACATACAGGAAATTACATATTGTTTTTATGGAAAGCGGATATTCAAGTACAAGTTTTGCTGGAAGCTGTTACACCTCTTTACCTTTTTCTCACTCAATTTAACTACGGTTTACAGTCAACTGTATCCTGTTAAGTTCGACAGCAATACTATCTCAGCTACATTATGTTAATTGATTCGTAAAGGACACAAGTTGAAGAGTTCGTTTTCTGCCTAGCATCACACTTTTAAATGTTAGCAAAAGTCCGGTTGTTTGAAGAACAATACCTATCGTTAATATGGGTTGTATTGTCCAGTCGGTATTTACGGTAACCTTCATAAGTAAAGTGAGTGCTTCAGAACCAGTCACGGTCGGAGTGGCCGCATTCACTAGCGTGCGTTGTCGCATACTTCCTCGCATGAAGTGAAATGAAGGTGGTCTAATGTGATCGGATGGACTTAATTCCAATAAAGCGCCGTTCGCTTGTTATCCCTCGATCACCTTCCGTGTACCGCCGAGGCTCACAAGAAATTGTGCGGAAACTCAAACACTTCCGACACTGTTAATTGGATTCGCGATTCGATACAGTAGCCGTGATATGATTCATTGCACTTTTTATTCCCACAGTTCCAGCGACAGGGTTCCGACATACTACTTATACTGTCATTTTTATTCATACCCAATGTTTTCTCTGAGTCTGATCTTAACAGTCCGGTTAATAATGTCCACGCCCCGCCGGTTGGGCAACCGCAAAAGCATCTTCGACCGAGAAAAGTTGCAAAATCCTTGTCTTGTCAAACTAGCATAAAACACTCAGTAGGACGCAGCTACAGTCGTAACAGCTCTTACGTATTGATCATTATAATGACAGCCTGATCAATTACAAAGTCCCATAAACACTGTCATGTATTGTAGTGGATTGAGATGGTCTCAATCCAGAGGCGAAAGTGATCGTCAGCCTCACGTGGAGTTGCCTCATCGATTGGCTTGCACTTGTGCGGAATCGAAATTCTTAATACACCCACGCTCCGATTTACGCCGCCATTTCTCACGACCACATCACTCTTGCAACATTGCAATGTTCGACAATGGTTGTTTTGTAGCCATCTAGATGAATTTTCACACAACTTCTTTGCTCCCCATCATGCAACTGTGCCAGAAATATCGATAGCTATGCAAATTGATAGCCGTTATGAAACCAATCAATGAACAAAAAGTTTACTAGTATAACCCGTATTTACACGTGATTATACGTCACTTTAAACATTAGAAATGCTCATGTAATAGCAAAGTTGTGTTGGTAGACAAACAATACCCAGCTCGAGAATGCGGTGATGAAATGTATTGGTGACTCAGAGTTCCTTGTGCAGGGTCGCAAGCTTTTGGCTCGTAGGCGCAGTTACCAGATGTCATCTTGCTGAGTCACGGAGCACTGACTCTTATTCTGTAATGTAACAAACTTTCGTAACTTACCATGTTGATGGAGATTTATAAATTCCGTTTCTTTGTTACAGATGCTTGTTAGTGTGCACGTTCTACTCGGCGCATGCCGATGTAGATATCATCACGGAGCCTCGGCCCGGTGAAGAGTACGTGTTGGTCAGTTCAGGCCAACAAACTCCATTAAGAAACTTTGAGACTTCACACAAAATTCCTGATAAGCACCCTCAGCACAGAAATTTTAAACAAGATGATAGTGAAAAGATTGTCAAGAAGTTACACAGCGGAAAAGTCAAACACGCAACCGAGGGCATCATTGCTATCGAAGAGGATAAAAAAGCTTTGTTCAAAAAAGGATTGAAAAGCAAAGCTACGGAATCGATTGAAGTTGATATTCCCATATCAAAATTAGAAGACATTAAAATAAAGGAAAACTTGAAAGATGTTGAAACTAATCCTAAAATGGCTGTCGCTTTGCAAGCAATGTCAGAGTCTGGAAAATTAACTAAAACTTCAGGAACAACTACTCAGAGGCCAGTCCTTACAACTGCTCCACCAACAGCTTCTGCTAACCAGCAATTCGACTATATCCCTATTAACTTTGATACTATTGACGATATCAACACTGGACTGTTATCGTCCAATATTAATTTAGAAACAGCGGGATCAGAACAGAAGCCCCAATCGAGAATCCAAATTAAGAAAGGTCCTAATGGCCAGGACTACGAATACGAATACATCTATTATTACTATGATGAGGATGAAGAAGGTAACAAAAAAGATGGAAAAGGAAAAGACAAAGCGTCAACCACTGCTGCCTCCCCTGTTCACAATTCTCACGACGGTCCGGAAAGATTCGAAAGTGAGAATCACATTGCTAACGAAAGCAAAACAAAGAACAAGTACAGCTCTATTGAGAGAACAACTACCGCTGCTACTCCAGAAATACAAAATGAAGTTGTACCAGCCACGACTAGAGGACGAGGCCGCAGTCGCACCGTTGCACCCGCACCCGTCTCAGAGGAAGAAGAAGAGGACATCAGGTACTTCATGGTCTATTTCATTGCATTTCTAAACATATTGAGTACACTTAACTATAGGATACAATTTATACTTATATTATATATTTATATACATTAATAACACTTCCTACTATTCAAAGCGTTAGGTTGCCGTCAAGCACACGGTTCCCGCCTCGAGGTCGTAACTTAGCATCAGCTACTTCAACAACTTACGTACCCGAAGTATCTTCTGAAACAGTTAGACAACGCGGACGGTCACAAAGCGACAATGTTGCTGATGAGTCAATCGGTCAGACCAGAAGCAGGACCCGTGCGCACATCAGGTAACGTACACACATACCATTCTCTCTGAATGCACAATAAAGCTGAAAAAATGTTTTGACAATTATTTATTATATTTGCAGACGCCCAAGCTCGGAACTTGTAGACCTGGATAGCTTCAAGACTCATTCCGGTGACATTCCGTCCCCATCCCAATACAAAGAGCCACCAAGTAGATATTCCTCAGAAAGCCGAACCACTACAGAAGAAGTGCCTGAAACGACATCAATTGCCAAAGAACCCACTTATGCCAAAGAGTCTGCTAGGGAGGGTCACAGCTTATCATCGGGCATCAAATTCCAGGAGGTCTTAGACGACTCAAAACTGCCCGCTGACTACAAGCAGACTACTCCTTATGACCAGGAAACTACTGAGTACACGACCATGACTGCGATGGAGAAGGTGGCCCTGGACCTGTATGCGTACTTAGCAGGAGAGAACTTAAACAATGACATCAACCCGACGAATATGATCAATTTCGATGGGACAACGACAGTTGAGGACGATATGTGGACGACGACAGAGTTCATGAGTACCACAGAAGAGGTGACCACGCCGCCGACGACCACGACCACGACCACAACCACGACGACAACAACAACCACCACGCCAGCGCCGACCACCACCACTACAGCGGCACCCACTCGGCCATCCCGGTTCAAGGGCCGCGCCGGCGCCGGCGCTCGCAGCCGTGTGTCCACCTCCAGCGCTGCCACCGAAGCACCGCTGGAGACCTCCACCAGAGTGCGAGGTAAACACTCGGCTTTCAAACACTTGTGTAATAACACTGATTGCTCACCATGAACTACATTTACTAAGCCAGTTAGATTTAATCTAGTTAGATTCTCGGCGATATTGGCGTAAGTCCACTACACGGTTAAATTGAAAGTGATTATTCATTATATTATCGCGCCTTTCTACACATCACAATTCATTGGAATTTGTATGTATCGATTTTATTTTTTATGTAATTTATTTTAAACGGAGTGGCTATAAGGGACAGGGGCTGACCTACTTGTAATGTAGCAACTCGACAGTGTCTTAAAGAGTTTTATCAGGCGTTGGAAAAAAACTAGCTTCACCTTTTGCGTTAACTAAAGCTAAGTCTCGTGTGTATTTAATAATTATTGTCTCAAATATTGTAAAAAGTACCTAAATTTAATAACGATGCATAGAAACTCCAAGCGCATCTTTATGAACTATTACCAAAGTGTAAGCCGTAGTGGACTGGATAGCATCGGTAAACAGTCGTCGACATCTTCGTAGCATGCTGCTTACAAATACTAAATTATTTATGTGATAGCCGATCCATCTGCGAAAGTTATGTTTTAATTAGTAATTTACTGCTCTGCGATTGTTTTTGTTGCGAATATGCATTTTAAGCTAATGTCACGCTATGGAGAATATCCGTATGGCCGTCATGTATATACACGATCTATACACTTGTGGGTAGTCTTTCTCACGAATGTTTAGTTGCGTGGAAGGTGTAAAGTTTTGTATTGTGCTTGATGAATGTATTCATACATCTGCTGGAGTAACAATGGAGTGGGAAAGGCGGTTTCATGAGAAATGGCGTGTCTCAATGTAGGTGACACTTTTATCTGTTACATCATGCCCATAGTTCATTGTGGCGCTGTTTGTCGGTCGATATCTGATAAGCTAGTTTTGTTGCCATGATAATGAAAGATATAGTTTTATTTCAAATACTTATTTATTTCTTATTTTATAAAAATAGACTGATTGAGTCTCTACATTAACATATACGTATTTGTTGATACAGTGAAATTAAACTGTCTGTCCTGTAAATAGGATAACGGAATCTCTTTTTCTCGTCATATTAAAAAAGGCTAGATGAAGTCGATATTTCCTACTTGACTACTCCCAAAAAGAAATAGCACAACCCTCCTGTATGCTTCGCCGTAGTCTTGTAAAAACTTCTAAAGTCTCCATATAATATAATATAATATAATATAATCTGGGTCAATCATGTGAAGAGCATGTTAATTAGTGTCTGAATTGGTTTTCGAGGAAAGAACCAAACAAAACTAATCACGCACATGTCAGTAATCGTGTAGTTTAACACACAACTTGTAAAACTTTTCGATGGTTTACAAAGAAATTAACTTTTTTATTTTCCACTAAAAAGTAAAAGAATTCAGTATTTCTTTTACTTTTTAAAGAGAGTGTGCATATATATAGGTATGCTTCAAGAGTACTTACCAAACATATGTTTTTTCGTATATAAATTTATTTCAATATTTACTGTGATTAATATCTTAATGTATCTAACATTAAGATATTAATCACAGTCACAGTAAGTACCTTGAACTTCACTGTGAGGATCCTGTTATCTTATCTGCCTCTCTGATAATAACCAAGTCTTTATCAAATTAAACATCAAACCATTTTGCGTGATTCTGACAAATTGAAGGCCCAATCACACTAATTAGGTCTTTAGTCCACATTCGGCATTTAGAATGACGTACTCGAATTCTGAATCGAGACAAAATTTAAAATATTGTCGGGTAAACCGATGAAGTTCGACCTCGAACGGAGATATTAGATAATAATTCAGCGCTGAAGTAGCATCTTAAAAACATACCCATTCCATTGGACGAAGTTACGAGTCAACGGTAGACTTGTGGACATTTAGGCATCCACACTTTTTCAAGGAGGCCTAAACTCACCAACAAATACTTACAGATTTAATTCACCCCAGTGCGGTAAAAGAACAAGTGTTACTTCATCATTAGTAAAGGTAGGTTGTATAATTTACACTTATATTAAGATAAATAGTACAGAATATTTGAAGGCATTATTATCAGCACTAAAATGATAAACAAAGGTCACGGTAAATTACAAAAATTCCCAGCAGTTGAGTACTTTACCTATAACGGAATCAATGTAAAATACAGTAACATTCCTTTTAATTCATAATTATACTTAATTAAATTACAATTCTTTGTTTGTTAACAAGCAAATCTTACGTACATAGATAGTATTTGATTACGATTGTTGTTTCAAAAGAATTTGTAAATTTACACGCTAGATAGGTCATTAGGTGTGATATTACACTACATACAAATCTATACTAATATATTAAACCGAAGCGTTTGTTTGTTTGAACGCGCTAATCTCAGGAACTACTGGTCTGATTTGAAAAATTATTTTTGGAATGCTCTAGAGCTAGACTATATAACATTACGCTGCGACCAATAGGAGCAGAGCATAAAAAAAAACATATCGAAACCTGCATGGATGAAACGCGTGGCGCAGGTAGTATCAAATACATAGGCATTAGGCATTAAACTCGTTCCCATGAGTTTTCAATAAAAACATGACTTTGTTTCAGACTTGTTGTTTTTTTAGTTGTTTGGTTAGTTGCGTTAGAACCTACATTTAATTGTATTTTGTTGGAGAAGCCGCAGGTAATTGTTTAACACACTATCAGTAGAAGTGGGTTACAATTTGACAGTTCAACAACATTCTTTGTTTATTTACGTTGTTCAGCAGACTCATTTCGTTTCGAACATAATGGAGTAATAGATTAGCAATAAGCCTCAAAATGATTCTAACTGAGAGTAATAGGGTGTTACACAACTAGGGCGATGATCCGGTTTGATAAGCGAGCTTCGTATTACAAATTTTATAAAATGGATATGATAATGGACTAGAAAGCAACCTGTCAGAAAGGTAAAAACATCGTTAATGAGAAAAGGGATATTTGTATGGGTTTATAATGCAATAAAACCTTCAAAAAGATATTAGTGCCCCTCCTATTAGAAATATGTTATTATTCTGTTGATGATTTTTTAATGGACATAACTATTACTTAATTCAGTAATGACTATAATATATTTCTCTATTACAATCAATCATACTTGTTAAATTATTTCTCCAATACCTTAAATACAATTAAAATAATTCTAACAGTAAAATTTTAATTTGTTATTTTATTTTGGGAATGTAAACTTTGCGTACCTATTTTTGAATTTACTCACCTTTATTTTCAACTTTTTTTTTATTTGATTTGATGCTCAAACGGAATATAAGTTACCCAGTTAAGCGTAATATTAATTTAATTTAATATCCACTGACGTAATTTCGTTAGGAATTCTAACAAGTAGAGCTAGTTGGCCATGACGCGGTGCAGGTATGTACAAAGGTATAAGCTGACCGACATTGCGATATCTTAGCGTGTATAGTGTAAAGAAACTGTAGGCTTTTGTCGAAATCACTTAGATTAAGTAGTTAAAGTTTTCAAAAGTACATAATATAATGTATATAGAAGCCATAGCCAACTTATTAAATAGGGATGTTTCATGGGTAAAAAAAATGATTCTATTTAGTCCGTCATTCAGATTATAGAAAAATATTGGATAGGTACGTATATTTTGTTTTATCAAAACAATAAAAATTGACAAATATAAACGGCATCAAAGATCAGGAGTGGTGGCTGGTGACGTCACTCGTTGCTAAAAAGTGTGGCAAGGAGTGACGTCACACGAGTTTTCAACGCACTGTATCGTCTTCATTTTTTGTTTATATGAAAAAAGAAAAAATACGTGCCAAGTTTTTATTTTTTTTGGAAAAATTACTGACTTTTTTTAGTCAACTACCCTATTAGCCGTTTCGTTAAACGGCGTTTCAACCAGTCTCAGTTAACCGGCAAAGGCCAGCCCTTTTAAATAAACGGCAGCTGTTCAACTAACGGCCTGAGCTCTGAATGATATTCAATAAATTATAGCGTTGGTTGTAACTATAACAAATCACGTGCGAGACGAATTGGTCGCAGAAAGTAAGCAAAGACACCCCCACCAATAATGTGTTGTGTTGGAGGCTGGATGAGTTAGAACTGTGATTAACCGCATGAGAACCGCAAAAGTGAAGCGAGCGCTACCTGCAAAGTCCAGGCTGTTGACTAAACAAGCAATTTCACTGGGTGGCTACGATATAGACACCACCTTGATCATTGTGATTAAACAATTAATGAACAAGCAATATATACATGTATCATTTATTCGACCGACAACTTCTGCTAAAGAGCTTTTATAAACTTTTGATATACGTCTCGCCTTTACCACGTCCATACAGAAAATGTAGGTAAATAGCATGAAAACATCAAGCTAAGGTCAGAGGTAGCCAGCTTTCAGCGTGTCGTAGGTATGCATTCAATGTGTGTTTTTTCTACAGGTCGTTTCGGAAAGCCGAATATAGGCGGACGCAAGACCACAGCAGCTGGTAGCATCTCCACGGCTGCCGACGCCGCGACGCCAGCCCCAGCAGAGAAACCACTCACACAACCCAAGGTCTGCATCCATATTCATTGACCCCTCACTGCGTATACTTAGTTAATAGGTTAGCAATAAGAGCGACTGTACTGTTTTGCATTGCGAATTTTGTAACTAACTAGCTAAATACAGTGGTTATATACGTGTTACGAAACATTTAAATATTTTGATAAGATATAAATGTAAATTTCTAGTTACGAGTGCTTTTATAACTAATGGCTAGTACTTTCGAAAAGTAAATGTTCGCTAGCGATATACAGGTTATAGTTAGCAAAACTTACACTCACTGCCCCTAAGCGTAAAAAAATACCGTTTGATGAAGGATTCCGTTGGATGATCAGAAGGATGCTATGTATGTACAGCTGAAAAGTCATGAGCTGTAGATTCCATCATCATAAGTATATTGGAGTCAAGCTGTACCCATACATCTTTGTCCTAATTAAAAAATGAACCGTATTAAAAAAATACGAGTGTGCTTATGACCACACGACTGAAGTGAAACTTCTTTCGCTCCATCTGTATGTAATTATGTATATATATATATATATATATATATATATATATATGTGTGTACAATATATACATGTATACACATATACATATATTAATTTTCTATAAATATTTAAATTTATTTCATGGTTTCATTGGTAAATTAATATTTTTGCATAGATCTTCTATTTTTATTGAAAAAAAAAAAATAACTCGTTGTAGACCTTGTAGTACTAAGCTCGCGCCACGGGCGCCTCTGTGCTTATATCCCCCACTTAACTTCCGTTCGCCTTGCCCGATCACTTTTCGTAACGCTTACGTCACGCGTTCGCCAGCTTACTCCGCAAGTCAAGCGTGCGCAAAGAAGTTTCACTTCAAAAAATTAATATTATTTCGCATAAAGAGTTAACGTAATACATGTGCGGTATGCAACCCTGACGCGGGCGGCGGGAGGCAGGGCACGCGGCATGTTGGCGCATCGCTTATAATAATACCGTCAAAATAGTGTTGTCACTTTTTACAAATTACCGAATTTCGGGAAAGTTGGAATTAATTCGCGGGAAAAAAAGATTATTTCAAAATACATTAATATTGTTACTATGATGATTACGTAAAATTTTATATTATATTTCATCAACAATCATGCTATATTTGTGAACTTCTTAAATTCGCCGCATTATTAGAAGCTGTGCTTGTTCGGCCTAAAAATTTGAATGAAATTACACGCCCACGTACGCAAAGATTATGCACACAAGCAAATAATTTTATTCACAGACGCGTATGGAAGAGGCACATTAGTAACTGCTTATGTCGCTACGCGAACTGGCGCGAGCGTCGTGACGAAGTTGAGTTGCGCGGACAGCATTGTAATGTGTGTTAGTAGTTTGCATTAGCCCCAATAGATGGCAGTGTTATCAACAGTCTTTCAGTTTTAAGTTTGTAGTATATAAATTATTTTAATGTAATTATTATATATTTTTTTAGAAAATTATTAGGGTATGCAATGCTTATCTGCTTCTAAGGAGCGCACGCGCCTGCTCGAAAGCAATTTGTACTTTGTGTCCAATTATCGTATTGTGACGATATCTTCAAACTTCTATACTTTCAATTATATCAGAAATGTTCAGCAAAAATATATAAAACAATATAAAGGCCAGAACAGAACGAAATTTATAAATTATTTGTGCTCTTAGGTAATCAATTGTTAACAAATCTTAAAAAGATCCAAAAAATATATATTGCCTTCGGCGAGATGCGAACTCACAACTTCATACTCGACTCAATTGTTAACAAATCTTAAAAAGATCCAAAAAATATACATTATCTTCGGCGAGATGCGAACCCACAACTTTATACACGGCATGTCATGCAATATTTACATGTGCCAACTGCTTCGTTGTATTACAGACGAAATAGGACTATACTTTGCTTTCCGTTCGCCTTGCCCGATCATTTTTGTAATATTTTTCGTAACGCTTTCGCGAGTTTACTCCCCAAGTCAAGCGTGCCTAAAGAAGTTTCACTTCAAAAAGTTTTCTGGGCAGTAAATTAAAATGAGAAATAATAAACTACAATACACTTAAAGTTAACAAGTTAATAGATGATGAATCTCTTTGTATATACGAGTAGATATATACCACGCAGTAAGTATGAGAATATTCCGTATATTTGACGAGAGTGTTCCTTGCCGCAGGCGTTCGGTCGACGTGGCCTGTTCGCCGGCCGCACCAAGCCAGCCTCCACAACCTCTGCTCCTGTGGTCGACGATGCCGGTAATGCAGCAGCGTCCAGTGAAGCCCCAGCAGCACCTGCACCCAGGTAATGACCATTTATAAGCAACAACCTCCACCTCCTTCCTGTTACCGTAACTTGTCGCTATACCAAAACGCACTGGATATATGTGGATGACAGTCCACATCTCGCTTAGAGTAGATCTGTATCCCAGCAGTGGGAACATTATAAACTGATTATCCTCTCCTGTTATCGATGTGGCAAATAATTGCATACAATTTTATATATCTACTACATCAACATGGACATACCTACTTGGCTTTCTCAAATTCTTTCAATAACAACTAGTTGTTAATCTGCAAAGTAGAGCATATTAAAATACCAGTCGGCATTTTAATATAACTTCTATGATATAGGATCACTAAGATCTTGTAAATTTTTTCAGACCTAGGCTTCGTCCAGGCCTGAGGAGAGGTCCATCCAGCACAAGCACCACCGCTGCAGCCAGCTCTGCCGGTGAAGACAGCACCTCACCCAGCGCCGGCTCTGGAGAAGTAGCTGAGACTACCCCCATACCTTCCAGGACTATTGGGTCAGCTTCATCATCTTATCATTATTCTCTTGCCCTTATAATGTGTTTTTCTTCCATACTTCTCGATTCGACATTCTTTTTCTTTGTATCGGTTCCAATTTTCTCTAGATCTGCTCATGTTATAAAATTTTTGACAGTCAAAAAGGGACTGAAATATCATTTGGATTAGCAACATCGGAGAAATGATTTGCAAATGGTTTCTTTATTTATACTTACCTTATACTTATAATTATGAGAAACCAAATTACAGTAGATATTCATATCCCAATGATTATTAAATTTTAAAAATATATAGAATCATTTTCATATGAAAGTTACTAAAAAGTTTCTCCGCCATATGACGTCACCTTCATTCGTCATTGCATTCAGATTAGTTACGTCCATAACGAGCTACTTGCCTGCGCAGTACCTACTGTATCAATGGATAAGATATTGGTAAGTGTCCCAAAGTATTCAATAAATATCGTTTTTGCTTCCTAGCCGTGGCAGACCCGGCCTCCGGCCAGCGTCCCTTCGCCCTGGACCCAGGTTGAACCTGCGTCCTAATCCCCGCTTGAGGGGCGTCAGCACAGCCCCCGAGGCAGCCTCGGAGGCCCCCGCTGAGACCTCGGCTCCTGAATCGCCTTCCACAGATGCGGATGCAGAGGTAAACATATAAATGATAAAATTGTTATTAATAAGCTTACGGGAAATAGACTTACACTGAAGTTTGTGCTATTTCGTCTCGAACAGGCTTCATCGCCCACTCCTGCTCCTGAGGCACCTCGCAGCGGCCTGAGGGTCCGCAACAGGCTGCAGGTCTCGCCCTCCCCCAAACCCCGTGCCGCTGTCACTCCCACTGCTCGTCGTGTGAACCCTCTGCTGAAGAGGAAGCTGGCGGCTTCTACAGAGGTAATATAAGATTAATGACTAATTAAAATAAAATAAGATGAGATATACAGTTAATTTAGAAAAATATATTTTATATATATTTATGCTCACTTGTATTTTTATTTATAACCAGGCAACTACAGAAGCACCTAAGAAGTCAACAGAGGAGACAGAAGAGAGCACTAGTGCCGAGCAGAAGAGTGAAACGGAGACAGAACCTACACTACCTGAGACCACTGCCGCGCCCCTACGCGGCCTCGACGCGCTCATAGCGAAGAGACGCGCAGCCGGCGGCATCGGCGGCCGGCCCGGCAGACCCGTCAGGGGCATCTACCATCCCAAATAACCACCACACAAACCAACTCTGGTTACATACACAATGACATAATGCTGAACTTTACGCCTCTTCAAATGTAGATCATCTTAGTACCTATCACTTCTGTACCAGTGATTCCGACGCGCGATAAAAATTTTATTTTCACTTTTATTTAAAAGTGTGTTTTAAGGTTAATATTAGAAGTTCTCAGCTAAGTTCAGCATTTCCGATGTGTCATTAATCTTAGTCAATTCACTCCAGAAACTACTTAGGTGTTAGTGTCTTTCGTCTACGTACTATCTACCTAATATAAATGTTTTTTCTTCTGTAGTTTTAACGTGTCTATAAATTAGTTTAAGTTTCTAATATTTTATCATGTCTAGTGCCTGTGGGTACTCTCTACTTAGTACGATCTTTTTATTTTACAAGTGTTATGTACATATTAGTAGTAGATATTGTTACGAGTGATTCCGGGATTCCACGTAAAAGGAAAACACCCGAAAAATTCAATATAAACCAAATCAATATCACTCTACCATATTTAAAAATAGTGTTTTCTCATACTAAAAGTCCTTTAACTTCTGAGATATTCAAACATTCCTCTTGGTGTTTATTTCTCTAGAGCTTTGTAACGCTGATTACGAATGTAGGTTCCTAAAAGGACCGTAATAAGATTACCGTGAATCCTTGCCTTAGTGCAACACGAAACCCAGTGTGTCTGTTATCCAAAACTAATTTAGATATAACTATTCATACTTTGTCTAAATATTGTATTAATTATTTATCATAATTTTGTCTTTACACCAATACAAAATTTGTAGATATGGACATTTGTAAACTCTCGTCGAGCAAACTTATTTTTATTGTATATTTATTTATTCTTGTGTATTTTTATTGATTGTTGAGACAGCTGTACTCTATGTATGATGTGACATCACAATTAACTCGATATTACTGTATCTACACGTCTGCTGAAGCACTGACTGCTAGTGCCATCGTGATATGTTTTTGTATCTTTCGTAAGTGTGATAATAAAATTAATAATTAAGATTATAACGTTTGGATCTTATTGTTTTATTACGAGTAGGCAATGAACACACAATTCACAAAACATTCCAGCTGATCGTTCATCGCCACAGGTCAAGGTGGCAATCGGCATCTTATCTTTCGAAACAATCTTTCGTCAGACAAATTGTTTTTGTAAATCACGAAACAGCACACTAGACTGAAACAATTAAAATAAAAGTTAATTAACCCAGAAAGATGTCAGCAAATGTGGATAGTGGGAGGTGGGCCTGTGCCCTGCAGTGGGATAGTACACCATTATAATAATATATTCAGCCCACCACCTCACCACCTCACCACCTAACCACCTAACTACCTCACCACCTCACCACTTCACCTTCTCACTACCTAACCACCTAACCACCTCACCTTCTCACCACCAAACCACCTCCCCACCTAACCACCTAACCACTTCACCAACTCACCACCTCACCATCTAACCACCTCACCACCTCACCATCTAACCACCTCACCACCTCACTACCTCATCACCTCACAACCTCACCACCTCACCATATCAGTTCATATTATGCATGATTTTAGACTTTTAAAAATACTGTTCCTGCTACTATGAGTATAGTGATGTATAAAAAATACTGTATTTTCCTCCTACTATGAATATAGGGCTAGTGAATCTATAACGTGTTATCATAGTAAAAGATCATGTTAGATGAGGTAATAGGGTCGAATCTGTAAATCAAATTGGCCGAGCAAGAGAGTCCACTACGGATGTAAAAATTTCATTCACATTTCAAATTCAGGTGTTGTAATAATAATAAAGTAAAGAAAGTAAAGTAAAGTAATATAGATACCTATAACAGTAGGAGTGACCAGCAACCTAACCGCTATTGATATTATTTTACACTAAAATCATATCAACTGCGATCCAAACGATCTCAACTAGTCGCAATCTATTGACAAAAATGTGTTCGCCGATTAGGCTGCTGATGACATTTCTTAACTGAACACATACAAGTTTATTTACAACCTTAACAAGGAATAATAACAACGTTAACATAGGTACATTTCTGTGAATATCATATATAAGATGTATAATTGGAATCAAGGAGTATCAAGTTGACAACAAAACAATCGATTTTAGTTGGCCAATCATAGCGGGTGGGCTCAAGGCCGTCGGTATCGGTAATGAACGAACGGCCAATATTAAATGTCTGTCCGTATAATGTCATCCATCATCTCTATTGTCGTCTAAGTACCGTATAATAACTTAATATTGAAGATAATTATTATTACATATTAAAATTGGCACTACACACATAACTGCAACTTTGGCACGCCTCGTTGGTGAGCATTGTTGAGCGTCTGTACCTATGTAGTTATTATGTATGACATATATTATACGATGTTATTTTTTGTTTTTGCGAAATCTGATTATAGTTTGTGTAACAGCTGACGCCAGAGGTCAATACACTGCGCTCGCCTGCCCGGGAGGAGCTTTGACCATATTTTTGTTGGGAAAACCAAGTAAAATAGCAAGCTTATAACTTTGTGGTTTTTCACTATAGTTATCTTTTTAAAATTTTGTACATAGATTCATTACTTAAATATACTGGACACGTGTTACGGGTTTCGCATTAACAAAAAATAATGTTGTATAGAGAGCAATTCAAATATTTGTATAGAGAGCAATTCAAATATTTGTATAGAGAGCAATTCAAATATTTGTATAGAGAGCAATTCAAATATTTGTATAGAGAACAATTCAAATATTTGTATAGAGAACAATTCAAATATTTGTACAGAGAGCAATTCAAATATTTGTATAGAGAGCAATTCAAATATTTGTACAGAGAGCAATTCAAATATTTGTATAGAGAGCAATTCAAATATTTGTATAGAGAGCAATTCAAATATTTGTACAGAGAGCAATTCAAATATTTGTATAGAGAGCAATTCAAATATTTGTTAACTTTCGTCCTTTTATATTCCCCACGCACCAACTCTACATAGCATATAATGTACTAACAGTAAGACAGTTATTTATTCTAAGCACAATTCAACATCAGCACACTGCACTTCCTTTTGTCCCAGAAGCTTCCGACAAGAGAAAAAGTACTGCATTGAGCCTCACTAGTCACCTCACTTGTTCAACGATTTTATTTGTACTTAGGATTTTTTTGTGCGTATAAGCTATAAAAAAAACGGTCAGGAATGTTTCGGACCACGCTCAGTGTAGGGTTCCATAGTTTCTGGCCGTCACAATGGGCTATTTGTTACATTGAGTTGAGATATTAAGTTCAAAATCCTAAAAGCGGGCTCATGAAGGACGGTGATGACTAAAAAAAACGGCTATAGATTCCTTAATTTCCTGTAGAAATTTTTGAAAAAATGTTGTCTTATAAGTCCCACTACGAGTAGCAGGAAAAGGTTTCTAAGGCTAAATTAATGTCGCATGCTATTGCCTGCAGATTGCCTACTGTATGTATTGTACCTTATGGACAAAGAACAAATTTCAATGACAACAAGATACCAACCGATCAATTCAATAATTTAATAGCTCATTCTCTTCCAGATACATCAACTCAAGAAAAATCTTAACAGCATGAAGTAACCTAAAGTGGGGTTACTTACAAATATATACAAACTAGACGGGTCATTTATGTACGATTTTCGGTGGTAATTTTGGATTGCGTGAACTGATTTTAATAATTCTTTTTTTATTTGAATAAATGGCTGAAGTGATGGAGAATAAAAGCCAATGAGAGTTAATCGCGACATGTAACATTCACACTTAGGAGAGAAATATGTCCACCGGTAACGCTAAACTGCAGAGTTATCCCTCAAGAATTATCTTAAGGGATAACTCAAAAAATAATTAAATAACAATAGACGCAATATATTAATATTGCGTCTATTGTTAATTAATTATTTTTTGTATGTATGTTTTCCAATTTTAATATCAATTAAGTTTTAATTAAGTATACCTACAGCCTTGACCTACCATATAGTTAGTAATAAATAAATATATAAATAAGTGCGGAAGTCTGCAGACTTCCACCGTTAAACCCTGTTACCTTAGTAACAGACGGATATTGGGTAGGGTTTAAAGGTAAGGGTGAAGGGTAAACTCGCTGCCAGTCCAGCAGACTCACAGGACTGATCAGAGATGGCTAAAGGTGTCTTGACCACAGTGAGGGGTAATGAGACAAGAATAAATTCTAATCTGATTTATTTACACAATATTACAGCTTATATACTACTTTTTCCCAACACACACAAATGTACAAACGTCTTGGTATTCTATACGTGAAATCTGCAATTTTAACAATATTTGAAGTAGGACGCGCGTCAGCTGCCGAAATGCTAAATCAATGTTCAAAGGTAGCATTCAACATCCTGGCGACTCTCAGGGGCAGGACTGAAGTTGGTACAGCTCGGCGGTCTCGTATGGGCCAGCTTGGCCTTGTCCCGCTTGTTGTGGCTGCGCGAGCACACTGCGTGGTATACCCGTATGCCGTATTGCTGCCGTGTACTCGTATGTTGTGTTGGTGACGTTTGTTGACTGTTGTGCAGGCGGTGCAGTATCCCTCCTTGCTGCACGATAATCTCGAAGTCGGTTCATTACCTTTGGAGTAAAATAATATAATATGCATGCCAAAACTATAATTATTATTGAGGTACAGATGCTAGTTATACACGAGTGAGATAGGTACTATTTGTTTCCAATTAACTAGCGCTTGACCGCAATCCCGCCTGATGGTAAGCAGTGATGCAATAGTTCACAGAAGAGATTGACTATTTCGTGCAATCGTTGATGGTTAAGCGCGCTAGTTTATTAAGAGCCTATTCACTCTAGCTTTGAAGACGCTCAATTTGTAGGCCGACGGAAACACCGCCGCTGGCAATTGTTCCAGTCCCTCGATGCTATTAGTTTTGTTATAATGTGGCCGTCTTGTGACAAACATATGAACATTAACTAGGAATACAACCAAATCATAAGTTAACGAGAGAACCACTACAAGCAATCAGTTACTAATTAGATAATCAATATTGTGCCCATTATGCTTCTATGATAATTATACATTCATTACAGCAGAATATCTTATCTATCCATTACTTAAATAGATATAGTCTATATCTAGTTTTCATAAATATAAAACTCCTCGTTTAAATATAGTAATTATACATTCATTACAACAGAATATCTTATCTATCCATTACTTATATAGATATAGTCTATATTTATGAAAACTATAACTATATATAACATATTTTATTATGAATGAACTAACATAGTGTTTAAATTATGTATGTTTCTACTAACAATATACTTAGTTTTTATGATATGAAAAATGAATTATCTAAATTAAAATAAAACACAAATGGCTGCAAAAATACCATTGCAAGCATTAGCTAGTGATTTTTTTTAAATTCTTTTATTAATTTCTCAGAGAATTAATGAATCTTACACACTTAAATAAATATAACAAATCAGGCAAACGACACAATAGTGTTTAGCAAAATGAATTGTATGAAATACTTAAACCTTCAGGAATTGACGACACAGTTAGCGCAGTGGCTCAGCGATAGACTGCAGCGCCGTGTGTTATGGGCTCGATTCCCGCCCGGAACAAATATAATATTTAACAGCCAGTCGCGGAAAATTCCTGTAGGCTGTTTTTTCAGATCTGGCTGTTTATAGAGTGAGATCAATGTTTGTAAACGCTCCAACGACACAGGAGTAAGCCCTCGTATGGGGTAGTGTTTATTAAAAATGCAAATATTATGAATATTTAGCGGTTACACTCAAACACAGACCCGAATAGAAACATTATTTATTTAACATGTAACACATATTACAGTACATATTAGCGATGGGCGATTCCGAGATGTTTTATCAATCGAAAGAATCGGAGTCGTTAAAATAAACTATCGAGTCAACCATCGACTCGCCTTTCTACAAAACAATCGAGTTGTTTTTCGATTGTTTCGAGTCAATGGAATCGACCGCTAGTTTTCGGTTGTTCGATTCAGTCATCGCGTCTCGCTCCACTCGATGAGTGAGGGAGCCGAAGGAGGTCAGTCGATTGCATGCATCGAGTCGAGGTGCATTTTACTTAGAGGCGAGATCATTAGGCCTAGTATGAGTTTTCAATACGAAACTCGATCGTTCGACATCGAGCGCGTTTGGCGCTCTCATTGGTTGAGAGTTCTTATGACCTTGAAGCGGGCCAATCGCTGAGTCAAATGCGCTCGATATAGACGATCGAGTTTCGTATTGAAAACTCATACTAGGCCCCCAGGTCAGAGGAACATTTATTTATACCTTTACTAACGATGCACTGTTTTATTTTTAGCTAGTTTTTTGCCCGACTGATTTTACATTTAAATTTATACAGTATGTTACAAAAACCCTGTCCGACCCGTGAAGGTGTTGTTAGGTATCGTTAGCTGATTCTACTAATGCGTACATAACCTGGCTAAACTAAAAAAAAAAATACCCCCTTAAAAATAAATAACTTAAATAAAATAAATAGGTAATTTCATGGCAACACAGGCACAGGTCATGACCTCAGTTGACCTCATGCATGTAGGTATTGGTAGTCTAACCACGTTTATCGATTCTAGAAAGAAACAATGATACCTACTTAGGCAGCTCGTGAAAAGAACTTTTTTTTAAGTAGGAAGGTCGTCTGACCCTCCGAATGTATCTTCGAATTTCATTCGATGAGCACAATGGCTGTGGCGGAGATGTTGTTCCATATTTCGTTCACTAAGAACGATACCGGACTGGCACCGTCCCACGAGATTAGCACGGTGTTTCACAACGTTAGTCCACTCCTACCAATCCACTGCTCGCCGAACTGATAGTGGAGGTACTCACGTACAGGTCGGCAAAAATATGGTGGGGCACCGTCATGCTGGAACCACATTGACCAAGAAGTAGTCACATCCGAATCGTTCAACACCTGATCACAACACAACACAATTGCAGTTTTACTAGGTATCTTCCATCAGCAGGTTACATTACGTTAGAAAACTATATGATCACACAATAAACGATACGTCTACACGGACGCGATGTCTACGCGAAACTAATAAATTTAAAATAAAAATGATTTTTATTTCATAAAAATAGGTACTCTAACTGCACGGCGGTGCCCTTTGACTAGAGGTGTGAAAGTATTCAAAATATTTCTCGTATCGATTTTTGGTATCAATTTTGTATTTCAGAATTTCACGCATCGATTCAACATCGCATGGCATTCTTTAGATTTTAGAACTTTCACATAACTTAAATCAGGTGAACTTAAATGCTTTACATTGTTTATAATATTCTCCTAAAATCGTATTTCATAAGACCTTTCTAGTTCCTATTTACTAATAATAGGTACTTGTGTTACAATATTGTTATGAGTAATTAATCGATAATCAAAAAAAGTACTTTTACCATTAGGTAATCTGTGTTTTTACAACAAATCATTCGGCCAGGTACAGTTTCGAATAATAGCGACAAAAACAAAACGTTATTACGCATAAACTAGTACAGCTCTAATTATTCCTTTGCCGCCGTCGGCGGCTAGACACACTGACGCCGCTAAAGAACCTAAAAAAATAATCAAAAGAAAGCCGACAATTATAAGGTCTAAAATGGTGTTTACACTTTTTTAAATTTCCCGAATTTTGGGGAAGTTACAGTAAATTCGCTGGTAAAAAAGATTATTTCAAAATTCATTAGTATTGTTACTATGATGATTATGCAAAATTTTATATTTTATTTGGTCATTTGTTTACCTAACCCTTATTATCCTTGTGGGTCGGACAGGGTTTTCGTAACATACTGTACATGTTTAATTAATAAAAAAAAAAAACAGATTCAATAAGATCGCTTGATATGTTTTATTACTTTATTTTTACGATTCTTTCCATATAATTATTCGTATGTAAGTTAAATACTAACATTTTATTCCCGTCGCGGTACAGCATATTTTCGATTGCTCTCAAGACAAGAACTCGCGTCTAAACTATCGAGGAATAACTTTCGATTGCTCTCGAATGAACACGCCGTGACTCGTGAGCCCGTCGCACTAACAGACCGAGTCGGACTCGAGTCCAAGTTGAAACAATCGAGAACCATCGAGATATTTGAACAATCGAAACAATCGAATGAAACCTCTCGCCATCGCGCATCGCTAGTACGCATAGTGGCAACTTTATTTAGAATTAAAATAATATAACTAACAATTCATTGTTAATTATTTATCTACATATTATTAATAAGTAATAATAGCGTCGAAATTCAACCGCAAACTGTCGACTTTTACCTATGGCTTGGCCTCTGATCAACATAAAACACAACTCTTGGGTTATGGGAAATGACAACGAACGGCTTAGAGATTTCCAGTCACCCAAGGTCCGAGGGTTATACCCCAAACGGCTCCAATATATTACAACCACTCGAAGTCTTCAACAGCCGCAGCAGCATTGCCGGCACAGGTATTTGACACGCTTCCTTTCAATTTACGATAAATTAGCGTATTATGAAATACCTATTGAATTATCGAGAGCGAGTTCGAATGATAAACATGTTTACGCAAACAACGGAGAACGCAATACTGTCCTTGTTTGACATGAGATATAAACAAAGTTATATTGTTGTAGACATGACGTGCACTACTTATACATAAGGTTATTCGAAAAAACAAAAAGTAACGCAAATAAATAAAATGCATAAAAGAATATCCCGAAGAAACATACCTGCCCCCTAATCGGCGATCACATTTTTGTCAAATGATTGCGACTGGATGGTATCAGTTGGGATCGTTCGGACCGCCCATTGGACACAGTGAGTCATCAGTTTTGACGTGTTCGGTCTAAACAATCCTAACTAGTTGCAATCATTTGAAAAAAATGTGTTCGCCGATTAGGGGGCTATTTAAAAGGGGGCCAATTTCCAATTGGCTAATTGTTCGGCTAAAAACGAGTTGAAATCCAATCCAATGCCAAGTTTAGATGCACTTTAAAATCGATTATACCCATGTAATCATGTTAATTTAATTATTTAGATCACAACTCTTTTTGTAGGCAATTGTTCGCCTATAGGAACAGCCGATAGGAACAATTAGCCAATTTATTTAAAGAAATCGTATCTACTTTTCTCTTTTTGTGCCATTATGCTTACTTATATGAATATATAACCTCCCCCTCATCGTATTGTCATTGTATCATCACTGGTTCATAAATATGTTTATTAAAAATTCGATATTCGATTAAGGTAACCGCTTGACCGATTTCTCAAATTTATTATTTTTTTGTTAATCTATACATATATAACACACGACATGTGTGCTAAATTTCATAACGCTAGGACAATTGGAAGTTGCCTAAAGGTTTTGATCCGGTCAGTGAGTGCTATTTTCACAGGATTATATTTCAGGATCAACAGAAGCTATATCTATGAAATTTGTCATTCTGTTTTATTACTAAGGTACTAAAGATACTAAAACTTTCTGTACTTTCAATAGGCACTGAGCTACAAGGGGATCAAAAATGGGTCGAAACGGTTCATGTAATTAGTGCACGGAATGCTTGCGGCCCGTGGCTGGAACTTGGCACGGCAGTGCGCTTAGATAAATATTTGACTATACGTCCTAACTCTCTCTGGCATATACGTATCATTTCACTAACTAGCAGTAATGACAAGCTAATTTGTAAAGTAGTTTGCTGTGATGTCATTACTGCACACCGAGACTGTGTACGGTCACGAGATAACGCGTTGTCTCCGTGGCTGATTAGAGTCGAGTGCAAACTCACCGTACATACATAAAGTGTGGAGCCGAGCGCGATTGTGACGCTCGTTCATTGGCTGCTAACTAAGATAAGTGTGCGGGGTGCACGGCACGCTGGTCCGACTCGTACCGCGCTCCTCGCTTTTCCTACTCTACAGTTGTTCTCCGGCCGCTCAGCAACACGTACAGAACCCCTATATATTAAATGTGAGTATTATTTTGTGTTAAAAGTTAAAATAACAATCTACTTATTTGTTTATAAATGTTGATTTTCAATATATGAACGTTTCCAAACACAAAGGCAAGTTATGTTCATCATTACTAACTTTCTATAGAGTAGTTCGGCTTAGCTATTTATACTTTATTATAACTTTAATTCAATGTATAAAGGAGCTAATAATACAGTTGACAGTAAACAGATAATTAAATATAACAATAACTTAACTCTCGAATACATAAATTAATGTTTCCAACGCTCTCACTTCTTTACTTTGATCAAAACTATTTGCTTCTCCGCGAATTTCGCTTTACAATACACTTCCTCGTGTATTATGTATTACCATTGCGTATTATGAATAAAAATTTACTGAACCTATATATTTCATTCAGTATCATCTTCATTATAATGTCATTACATCAAATGTTAATGCTTGCGGCTTGTTTAACGGGTGTTTATTCATTAAAACGAAAACCGGTTTGATTTTTTATACACTTTCTTGAAATAAATAATTACTTGTGAAACCTTGTTGTGTAGCAGAAAACAGCGAAAAATATTTGCAATAGGAAATTTATATGAAGGTAGGCCGAGTAGTGTGATCCGGGTTTACTGTAAATTAATTAGCCAAGCGTGGGCGTTTTGGGGGACTGTCTTATGTAATATTGACGTTCAAAAAGTGCTGAATCTCAGCTTAATTTGAATAAATGACTTTAGATTTTGATTTCGAATAAATAGTTATTATTTTTTTCCACAGCTTCAAGATGGTTTTGGAAATCAAGTCAGTTTTAGTTGTGGACGGTGTTGGTGCTAACTGCACAGAGATCCTCAACTCACATGGAATTAGTGTCATCAACAAGGCGAAGATCACCAAAGAGGAACTATTACAAGAAATACCGGTAAGGATTTTTAAAACGGTCAACATCGGTATGCATGTCTTTATCTGTATTAATAATAACAAGAGGTCGTTACACTTTCCGTAATATTATAGCATGTTATAAGTAGTTACTTATTTACACATTTTATTATTGATTATGAAATCTTTAAAAAATAACTATTTATAGTAAAATTCATAAGCATATATCACTAACAGCCACGTGTTTGAAATACATATTTTTATAACAGTCTCGCGTTATTCAGCAACAAAATGTCCTTATTTTATTGAATAATAAATCTACATATATGGCACGTCTTCGAAACCCATTATATTTATATTTTATAGGCAACTATCCCAGCTATCAGTAGAAAACAATATATTACATATTTAAATTGCAATAATCAATCGCATTACCTAACGCAGTGGACGTTATTGTACAAATATCTGGTTAACCTAAAATAGGTCCAAGTGAGTCCATTGTAGATTTTTGGGAATATAGAAAGTTATAAGGAATGCTTACTACTGGAATACTTATACTAGGAAAGCGAAAAGGTACACGCGGTCGTCTAACCTTGGATAGGAAACTTATGAGATTTAGGGTGATATCCAAGCGAGCTGTCGCAAGATAACGACTATTAAGTAATTATACAGATAAATGTAGCTAGGTTGAGGACCAGATTAGATTAGTCATCTTTATTGTAGTGAGTGGGAGACACGAGATGTTAGAGTTAGACTGTGAGAGTGAGCAGTTGACGTAGACTAGACTAGCAGAATAATAACTTAGCTTAATGGAACCAATGTGTGGATTGAGGAGAGATCGTGATGTAGGATGTAATTTAATACGTTAAACATAATTATATATAATAAGTGTTGCATTAGACTAGGCTATATCACTATACCTACGATATAAGACGCGAGAATATATGTAAGTGAGTACGTAGATGACCGCGGGTGAGTTTTGACTGTTTTATCCTTGTTCGTATCTCCTACGTGATTAAGGTAACCTAGGTACACCTCTATTTGGCCGAGAGACGCGGGGACAGCCCGTTATTTGATTTGACATTTGCCAATACACTGGAGACATATTCTCCAGCAGATTATCACAACCTGACTTTTACCTTGGAGGACATGACTTTTACCTCAGTCACCTTGCTTATGGGAGGTTGAACCAAACTCACAATTTATTAGGGCCAATATAAATAATAATGCTTCTTTGTAGTCTCGCTTTTTCCTCGTGGACAAATTGACTGCAGGATGCTTTGCTATGCATTTGATATATTCACTCTTCCTCTCCCTTTTGTATTCTCGCATGCCTTGTAACATCATCAACAAAAGAAAAGTAGAATTCTTCTCTTAATCATAGTTTCTATGTATATTGCTTTTTTATCACATCCTATAAGAAAATTGATCCATGACTCTATTAATTAGTATCTCTCAATTTATTTATTACCTACTCTATCACCTATTAAGTTGTAGTATGTACAATCATCCTTAAACTTTGCTTTGCCTCCAGTTATTGGCGCCGATTCTGTTGTTTACAAACTAAACTAATTTTAAGTTATGTGTATCTTTTTCTTTCCATTTCGTTGAGAAAAGGATAGAAGATAACATTTTAGTTTAATCCTGTCAAATTAGGATAGTCCATAGACAGTTTAGACGCGATTATAAACATGGCCACTAAAAATACGCCAGTTTACGTCAGGAGCGCACTAATTTGACAGGTCTAAACTGACATTTTATCTTCTGTCCTTTTCTTAATGAAATATTTAGAAAAAGATGCAGTGAACTTAAATTTAATTTAGTTTGTGAACAATACAATCGGCGCCATTGATTGTGCTTTAAGGCAGAATATGCAAATCTCTACTATTATTTTCATTTTTCATCACAGATCCATAATTCAGTCAAACTGACATCTGGCTTGCAGATATGTTTGTTGTCCAAAGAGTGAGCTTCCAGGAATAGGGTGACCACATCTATCTTACAATATAAACAGTGTCAAAACTGACAGAGTCAATGTCTCCTTAAGAGCTTGATGCCGACACAATGCCGCTAAAAAGCAGCTTGCGTCACTGGTGGAAGTATTGCTCTGAGTACTCCGAGTGTAGATGCGAGGTATTGTGTGAGTAGTGACTAATCAAATATCTGTTAAGTTTGGATTATACAATTTAGTAACGAAAATATACTTTGCATCCCCATTATTATCACTAACTTTCTGACACTAGTTCAGTCTGTGTTCATAACTATGAATTCCCAAGTTCCATATATAATTTATTTAATCCTTTTCTATATACAATCTTATAAAACTAAATAAATACAAATAACTAAATAAAGCTATTACCCTAATTAAAACTATTAATAAATTACAATTTACATTACAATTACATAATTTTCTTATATCAATAAGTCTTAACTTTCTAAATGATCCTTTTCTTGGTCTGCAGGACTTTTTATTTGGAGTTCATTTAATCGATGTCGGTAGAGGAGTATGTAGTCTAGCGACGATCTCCATAGAGCCACACGGTGGGGGGTGAGGCCCTTTCCCGAAAGGGCAACCGAATCCATATATCACACAAAACGGAAAAAAATAAAAAAAAGTTAAGAATAGTAAAATATAAATAGAGTGACCTTCAAAATTTCCGTAAATCGTTTCCATAAGTGGTAAACTTTTCAATAAGTTGTAATCTGTTCATGTTCTCTATCTCAAAAGTTGTCACTATTTTTATTATTAATTAATTGTCGATTATTTTGAACAGAAATACAATGCTCTGGTGGTAAGATCTGCATCACAAGTCACCAAGGAGGTTTTGGAAGCCGGTAGAAACCTGAAGGTGGTTGGTCGTGCTGGTGCAGGAGTCGACAATATCGACGTCAAGGCTGCTGGCGAGCGAGGAGTGGGGGTCATCAAGTAAGTGGCTATAACACATTATGAGACAAATGGTGTTTTATAACGTACATTTAAAAAGAGATCAGACTGATGACTAATGTTAATATGATTTGCAGTGCCCCAGGAGCTAACGCCTTAAGTGCGTGTGAGCTCACTTGCAGTCTCATCTTGAATCTTTCGAGGCATGTGGTGCCCGCTGCCGCAGCCCTGCGTGCCGGCCGCTGGGACCGCGCCCTTTACACTGGCACTGAACTCAACGGCAAGACACTCGCCATTCTCGGCCTCGGCAGGGTCGGCAGAGAGGTCGCCGTTCGCATGAACGCTTTCGGAATGAAGGTACATTTTAACATACGTCCGTTATTCTATGTCCGCTAAAGACGCGAATAAGATCTACCTTTAAAACTATATCTATAGCGTGTTTAATGACGGCCAATATTTTTACTGAAAAGGATGACACTGACAGTAAACTACAACAAATAGTAAACGAACATTTTAATGCCTTTGTTGTAAAGTGCACAATATGTAAGTTCGCGCAGTAGCTGAGCGCGCAGTAGCTGAGCGATAGACCGCTGAACTGTGTGTCGCGGGAACGATTCCCGAAGAACAAATATTTGTGTGTCTTACAGATAATAGAAACACGATAGAACTGATGAATTGCGGATTTAAATGTTTGTAGACACACCCAAGATGCAGGAGTAGAGACATTAGTAGGTATGGGGAATGTTTTTAATTAGTGTATAATTTCTATTGCGAAATTGGATTATGGAATAACTTAATGAAATGTCAAAGTAAAATGTTTTCATAATATGACTTGACTACCGAATCCTGATGAAACAAATGTAGGTAAACTAAAATTCTCGTCAGTAAAATGACCGATAAGATAAGGAAGCAATAGTTAAGATAAATTACTTTTCTGACGAAATAATGCTGAAGCAAATTGTAGCTTTTAACCTACTGATAACTTCGTTTGTTTGTTGTTTCTTTCAACTGCTTGCGCTACTTGCTTTGTATTCATAATGCGCTAGCTTGCTATTATGAACGAATTGAATGAATTTCATCATTTATTCCAATTTTTATTAATTGAAACCTCAACAATATTTAACATGTCTTCAGTCTGATGAACCTCTTGCCTGCACAGATTATCGGCTATGACCCTTTCGTCAGCGCGGAGGACTGCGCCACCTTCCACGCGACCAAGATGGATCTCGAGCAAATCTGGCCACTCGCTGATTACATCACTCTGCACACGCCACTCATTGAATCTACAAAGAGTAAGTACACGATAATATCAAAATGTTGAAATAATAATATTTTTTAATAATAATAATAATTTTTATTATTATTATTATATACATTTTTTAAACATCGTAGTGGGCATGCATCATGAATTCATGATGTGGTCACAGTAGACAAGGGGCTTACCCCGGCACAAGCCTATAATACTTACCACAGATGACCGCAAGATGATATGGCAAAGCAAGGAACTTCACGGGCGATTTTATCGGGCTCTTCATGAGCCCGATGTTGACTTTTTAGCTTCCGTATCCTGGCTACGATTCGGTGACCTTTTCAGGGAAACTGAAGGTTTCGTCTGTGCAATTATGGCCGAAGTTATCTTGACGAATAACTACCGGAGATATATTATGAAGGACGGGACGATTGACGTGTGTCGGGCATGTCACCATCCGGGTGAGTCCATCAGACACATTATCTCTGGTTGCTCTCGTTTAGCTAACGGCGAGTATTTGCACAGGCATAACCAAGTAGGATTATCCACCAACAACTTGCTTTGAAATATAAACTTGTGGATTCTGAGGTACCGTATTATAAGTATGTGCCCGACCCAGTTCTTGAAAATGGCCATGTCACGTTATACTGGGATCGGTCTATCATTACTGACAGGACTATTGTTGCCAATAAGCCTGATAGAGTGGTGATAGATCGATTAGCGCGCCTCGCAATGATTGTCGATGTTACCATTCCACATGACGGGAATCTCGTGAAAGCTGAGAAAGAGAAACAAATTAAATATCTCGACTTGGCGGACGAGATTGTTGACATGTGGAATGTCAACTCGGGAGTCATGGTACCGATTGTCGTATCGGCCAATGGTTTGATAGCCAAGAGCCGCGACCAACATCTATTGAGGCTCTCGTTAGGCAGTTGGATCAAAGGCCAGATTCAAAAGGCAGTACTCCTCGATACGGCCCGCATCGTGAGGAGGTTCCTGTCTCTGGAGCTCTAACCACCGGTAGCTTGGACCCCGCTCCCGCCATCGGTGGAACACTATTTTTTATATTTTTAAATGTTTTTGTTTTTTATAAATATTTAAAAATGTAAATGAATATGTATGTCGGAGACAGCGACGGCAGAGCGGTAGGGTCGACAGCATCTTGGTGTGGTGGTACAGGTTCCATTTCGTAGGTGAGTTTTGAATTGAAGCACGACGTGTAGATATACCCTCCAATCTTCATAATCACAATTTGAATAGGCAAACCGACAGTTTCGGTTCGGTGAAGTGCCTTGGTCCGCGTCTCGATGCAAAGTGACCGTTCGACGAACCCCACTTTCAAAAGCGACTCTGTCCATGTGACGTCATCACAAAATAACGTCACAAGCGTTCGCCCCTCTACTACGTAAATCAAATCAGCAACTTCTATTAAAATTAATCGACGATCTCCGACACGGCCAGCCTGACGAGTTGCACGTCCTCGTGCATCTTCATCATCATCATCCCAGCGCCAATCCCAGTCGCATCCGAAGCTCCCTCAGCCCCGGAGTCCAGGAACCGGTTCACCAGGCCAACCGCCGATTCCGGCGAAACTTCGATATTTCCCGTTACACGTCCACGTGCATGTCTGTAACAAATTTAAAAAAAGCACAGAAAACCGACTTTGAAGCATTTTTGAGAACTCGGCCAACCTGACCGTCACACGTCACGTTTAGTTAGTGACTATTAGATAACCAAACAAGCTTAATCATTTTAAAAACTTAATTGCAAGAGCTTCCTTCAAGCCTCATAATTATTAAAATTCAAAAAGAAAACAAAAGGTTCCTCCAAGCCTCATAATTATCAAATCAAAATCATAATTGTCAAAAAGAAAACACACCATGGTTCGCTACCACTGTAGCTAGTGACAACTCATAGTTGACACCCATATCGTCATCACCTCTTGTGATACGACCAACTCTTAGAGTCCACGACTCCCAGGTCAACACATGACCGTACAACTAATAGTCTCCTCTGAGACCCTGGTCCCCACCACACCACCATCTGCCCATCGTGCCCTGACAAACTTCTCACTGAGTTTCAGTCACGACGACAGACTAGTGCATGTAGTGCGACCATATGTACCTAGGTCCCCGCCACACCACTAGCTGCCCATCGCCCCCTGAACAACCCCTCACTGGGTTGCAGTTACGACTACAGACTAGTGCATGCAGTGCGACCATACCTACTAGTGTCCCCGCCACACCACTAGCTGCCCATCGCGCTCTGAACAACCCCTCACTAGGTTGCAGTTACGACTACAGACTAGTGCGTGCAGCGCGACCACATATCCATGATAAGTGTTCTATTTGCTGGCGGAGGCACCCTCCTCATCATCTTCTACATTTGGAAAATCTAACTCAGCAGACATTACTTGGAAAAATCTTTCGTACCTATGCGATCGTGGGGTACTTATAAGTTCTGTTTCCAATCAACGATTTCAATAGGTTACGATCGCCATTATCGCCATCAACCAACTCACCAATATTAAATTTCATTACTTTAGCTCACTTCTATCAAATTTAGATTTTTCGTAAATAGCACTCATTTCTATGTTCGTTAGCGCTTGTTCTCTTGAGAAGATTTAATAGTCTAGCCACACATACTATCAGAAGCTCAAGTGAACTCGTAACTATAGGCCACAGTGAACTTTAGTTTTGAATTAAAGACAAACCAGACATCATAATTTTAAAACCCTCATTTAAAATTTCTCAGTCCATTATAACAAAAAATACGGGTAGTACAAGAAATAAAATTTGCAAATAACTCTTATTATCATGTCGCTAAGAAATTGTTCAGTACACAATACATTGGCAAAACCTTGTACACTGTATATATACTGGCGCGTGTGTACGTACACCAATGAAATTACAGATTGCTTGACAAGAGAACATTCGGCCACTGAATCAAAATAAAAATAGTTGGACTCACCGGATTGTGGCAATTTCCCACAAACACCTGCCACTTAGCAGTTATCAACCGTTGCACACCAGACATCTCGGAGCTCTCATAAAATCCCATTACGTTACCACAAACGTTTTGGGTATTTTGAAACCTTCTCATCGCCTGTAGAGTAGATGCTCAAGTCTTGAAACCTTGGGCGTTCAGCAAAACGCACGCAGCTCCGGCTGCGCCGCACGCGCAGCTCCAGCAGCGCCACACGCCATTGATGCGATTCACCAAGCAGCTAGAAGTGCGCTCCGCAAGCGCACCTTGCCCGCTCCGCAGGCGCACCTTGCTCGCCAAGCAACAGCCAGCACTGTCGCGCGCCAAGCAACAGCCAGCACTGTCGCGCGCCAAGCAACAGCCAGCACTGTCGCGATAGCGCCGCGTCCAGCCGGCACTTGCACGCCTGCAGCGCACTATCACGCGGAGCGATCTCTTCTGTGTCAGCAATTGAGCGCACCTCGTAACGTGACGTTCACTTCCAGCCTCGCTGCCAGGACATCCAGCATCCAGCTCATACAAAGGCAATGAACAACTACCACACAAGTAATCACACCAGTACTATAAAAATATTGGCAGAAAGTGACTGTTATTCTGATAATGATTTATAACGAGATTGTGAGCAGTGTAGTTCTTCATCCAACTTCTGATGTCGGAGACAGCGACGGCAGAGCGGTAGGGTCGACAGCATCTTGGTGTGGTGGTACAGGTTCCATTTCGTAGGTGAGTTTTGAATTGAAGCACGACGTGTAGATATACCCTCCAATCTTCATAATCACAATTTGAATAGGCAAACCGACAGTTTCGGTTCGGTGAAGTGCCTTGGTCCGCGTCTCGATGCAAAGTGACCGTTCGACGAACCCCACTTTCAAAAGCGACTCTGTCCATGTGACGTCATCACAAAATAACGTCACAAGCGTTCGCCCCTCTACTACGTAAATCAAATCAGCAACTTCTATTAAAATTAATCGACGATCTCCGACATGTATATATATATAAAAATAAACGAAATAATAATTTTTATTACACAAAAAATAGTACAAAAAAGTGTAAAGTCTCTGACTCCTGTGCTAGAATATACCTGTGTTACAGGAGCCAGTGCCCTCTCCCAATAGGAGATTTTACAGAAACCTATGCAAAAAGATTAACAAAAATAAATGAATTTGGTAACAAGAGAAACTAAATTAAAAGAAGCCTCCATTGTGTATTAATAATCTGGTCTAAATAACTTTATGGATATATTTTCGTCGATATCTGGATTCAAGATTAATAAGTGATGGTTAATACAACAGCCGCACAAATTGGTAGGTCAGGATAAGCTACCATTGCCGTGTTTGGTCTGTGAGTGGTACCATACATACTTATCATACCGAGACTCCTCCGTACCTTGGCAAGGACGTTAAGCTGTTAGTCGCGACGGCCATTCGTAAATCTTCGACACTCGTTAACAATAGTTACAACAATGTAAATCTGACCACCAGTCTTACCAACAGTATTACCCAGTAACTGGGTTACCACCCACCAGACAAAGTCTTGCCGCCAAGCGATTCGTCGTGTTCCGGCATGATGTCTGGTGAAGCCGTACGGAGGACGGGTCCGAGCAGTTGTGTTGCGACGTGTACCGGGTACGATGCGCCAAATGTTGTTGTGTTGGGAGTTTGGTCGTAGAGGGTCTTCAGATCATTCTCCCTTTGGCGCAGCATCGTTGGTCGTGTTGTTGGGTTTAACATTGCTTGCCTCGCTCAACTGCCGTCTTCCTTCCTATTCGCTCAGTTTTTCTGAGTGAATAGGTTCTTAATAAACTAGCGCGCTTTACCATCAACGATCGCATCACTGCTTACCATCAGGCGGGATTGCGGTCAAGCGCTAGTTTATAATTATAAAAAAAAAAGATAGGCAGTCGCTCCATTTGAAATACTGGTCTTCAGGTAAATCCGGCAAGACTGGAAGCCAACCGCAATCTAGTTAGTGAAAGAATAGGCAGATGATGTTCTGGTTACAAGAAGTGTTTTCTCGCCTATCGTAGTGATTAGATATCCTTTATTGTTTATGTAAAAAAAAAAAAAACTGGTGAACTACATCCCCAAGACATGTTAAGGAGGGATGAGATAAACGAATAAGCGGGTTGTAGATCGCAGAAGGTAGTTTGAATTGTTTGAACGAATGCTCCCCAGCAGCACAGCTGCCTAGCTGTAGTAGTTTGTTCGCCACGTCTTCTTCCCAGGAAAAGCACTAGGAAGTGGCGAAGAGCGGGCGTTTTGGAGGACTTTCTTATATAATATTGACGTTCAAAAAGTGATGATTCTCAGCCTAATTAGAATAAATGACTTTTGATTTTATTTATTGTGGAGTATTGATGTTGTAGTTTTGTTGTTTGTCGCGATCGATATCTTACTTACGAAAAGAGTCAAAACGTTTTATCGTATTCGCGATTAGGTACCATACCTACCAAATATAAAGTTCTTCGTAGAATAATCATTTTTCTTCTATTTATATCAGAATATTATACTTATGGTTCGTTTTTATTACTCATTTAAATTTGACAATTATTTTATCACTCGATTATGATTGAATTTTTTCAATAGATTATAATTAGATTTCCAGAGAGCAAGTAAATGAGTTCAAAATGAGTTCTGAAACTATTTCTTTTCACTCACTTGATTGTATTCATTTGAATATTCATTATTTTGCTATTTGTAACACTATGTATAGACATTACACGGGTCAGTCGGTAACCCACATCTATGTCAATTATTTCGTCCGTCGTTCTTATATTTTGGTTCGTCTTTATTTTATTCGCTGGAACTTGACATGTCATGAAAAATAATTATATTTCTTAAAATAACCACTCCTCCATTTAATATCCAATACTTAACTGTGCTCTTATTAGAAACAAAATTTTCCACTTAAAATCAATTATATCTCAGATAAATTCAGTCTGGTACCCACAGACACATTGAATGCGAGTGTTCAACTATTATTTATTAAATAAATAATCAATAAAATAAATAATTGTCAAAATATCAATCATCGCATTTCATTCACACCTGTGTTCCTCAAAAGGTAAAGCAAGGGCATACCTTTGTTTAATCTTACGTTTGTCGTACGTTATGTTTAGGGCAATAACAAAAATATGGTGAAAACCTACAATCATCGAATTCGAGATATCAAACCACTACCCGATTAACCCAATTTGGGAATACTACCCACCTCAGCAGTAGCGCTTACGACCACTACACCAAGGAAACAACCAACGTTTGTGTAAATACTTATGTAGTCATTTGTCTTAACCGCGTTTTTATGTGAATCAATCTTTATTTACAGACTTCATCAACGCAAAGGTGCTTGGTCAATGCAAGAAAGGAATCAAGATCGTGAATGTAGGACGCGGAGGTCTTATCCAAGAACGTGATCTGCTTGATGCTCTCAATTCTGGACATGTAAGATTGATAATCACTCCATGGATCATTTATTAACTATATATACTTAATACATAGTAATACTCATATGTTGCTGCTATATTCACAACCACAATGTTAGTAGAGGTCTGAACACAAATACTTTATAATTGGCTTTCTGTCGCCTATAGTTTCCTTTTTTGTTTGTTTTTTATTAACTGTAAGTTAAGTAGCCTATGATATAATAAATAAATTATTATGTATTGGTTAATTACATAAGTTACTGTTTTTACGGAATAGAAGTGTTCCCAATATGATTCCCTTGAATACTCTTACTTCACACTACCCAGAACTCTACTTTTTTGTTCAGTTCTGGGTAATTTTAATTTACAGCGACTTTTAAACACCTGTGTAAATAAGGGAGACAAAAAATGGAAACTAATTAAATAGTATCGGGAATTGATCTCCTTACTGTTTTATGGCACGTTTTTTTCCTCGGTTGTTTTTTTTTTGTCATTAATAATTAATTTCAACTATTATTTTTCAGGTTGGAGGAGCAGCTCTTGATGTGTTCGAGCAAGAACCACCTACTGATCCCCTGACCCTGGAGATCATTCAACACAAAGCCGTCATTGCCACCCCGCATTTAGGTATGGATGACTGAACTTCAATATCTTGTCTTCAATATCTCACTTAAACCAATCAACATACTATTGAGTCCGCTTCATATAACTGTAACAGAAACTTTCTGAAAAATAACTTTCAGTTTGTGTTGTAAGGAAGGCGGTTGTTTTGTAACTAAATTACATCAAGTATCTTTTGATCACGTCAGGTATCTTTTGCCCAAATCGAGGTCATCAATTTCTATTCAAAGTAGTAGTGCCGAGTATGTTGATAAGTTCAAAAGGCATTTATTTGTCCGTTCTCTGAGGAACGATATCTGTACTAAATACCTGTTCTTAGTTTAACTCTTCGGAGAATATTGTCTTCACGTTAATTATAATAGTTGCATGTATGAAAACCTGAGCAATTTGTCCAGGTGCATCGACGAAGGAGGCGCAAGTCCGCGTTGGTCAAGAGATCGCTGAACAGCTGGTCAACTTAGTGAAGCCTGGAACTTACAAGACTCCTCTTGCAGAAGTCACTCGGGTTCTCCAGAAATAGACAAGCAGAAAGAAGAAATATTCCTATTCGTCAATTATTTTGTTTCTACTTTTAGGCTATTATTATTAAGTACCTATCATTATACTTATTTATGATTGAGTCTTCTGGAATGAACATTAGAACAAGTTGTTAATTATTTCTATAAGTTTATGAATTAGCATAATTATAATAATTAAAGAAAGAATCGTTGAAATATATCTCAATATGTAACAAAATAAAAAGCCGAGAGAAAATCATTTATAATTATTTTATTTAAAAATTACTTACACTTATAATTTACACAAGTATAAAAAATGTATTCTAATCCATCTAATGTGATGAATTTGGAATTTAAAAGAGTTGTTGGTAGCGTGTGTCCGTTGTCGGGCTGTGACCTACATTGTATTATGTAACGATCGATGACCGGCCTAGCAATTTATCATAATATTGAAGTCATTGCACCTAAATTACATACATATATGGTCCAGTTTATTTCACAATATCACAGGATGAGTTGCCGCATCGTGCTACGAATATATTCTAGGTTACAGCCTGCAAGGAGTGTGCTTAACTTGTTTCCAGATAACACATTTGAAAGGAAGGGATTAGGGGAGTGGGATGGTGGGTAAGGAGCATTGTGTTGAGGAGGAAGGGAGGTTAGTTACCACCTCGTCTGAACGTCCTGCCAGACCTGGTGGAGGCCGCGGCTTCGCTCTGAGGCTCTTCCTCTGTTTCTTGGACAGACCTTGTGGCCGCTGTGGGAAGAGAAATAATTTGATTTGACAAACTTCGGAACATAGCAAATGACTTATAGATTTTGCAAATAAAATTAACGTACATAGAAAAGAGAAGACTACAAATGAGTTATTATTTCGAATCGTCGAACACGGTCCTTAATATAAACAACAGTGTTTGGCGCAGTACATGTCAGATACAGTTTTTATGTGTACGATAGCACATTCACCGGATTGCGGATGAAGGGCGAGCGACAACAAGGCCAAACCGTCACTTCATACCTGTATCTCAAAAGTACCTACTTCAATATTTTATTTCCCCAGTTCAGTTAAGTATGGTAATTCTTTGTCAATCTTTCCAATGACATTCAAAAAGCACAGAACAGGTATTTTTATGTTTCTAATTTGTATTTAATTTGAGATCAAATGGGACGGTCATTCAAAATCTCTCTTTGTGTTTAGGTCTCTTTTAACTTACGTCTGCCAAATCGTCCTCTGCTCGGCTTGGCTGGCGCTACTTGCGCTGCTTCCTCGGCACCAACCTCCCTGGTCACCGGAGCATTATTGAAACGCTTTTTGCTCTTGTTATCTGCAGCAGAAAGAGCAATCTTAGTTTCTCGATCATGCTTTTAACATTAATGATGATGACGTATCAATATTTGTGAGAACCTGTCACCCAAATGATTGTGCCAATAACACAAGTGTGCATGAAGAAATGTGTGATTTCAAATATGCGATCGATCAGTACTAAGTAATACTACTAACTGTAGGAAATTTTGGTGGGGTCAAGAGAATCCTGTGCTGGCGACGAGGCGGTTGTCGATGGGGCGTTCAATTTTGCTGTAAATACAAAATGTTGTTAATTTTGAACCAATCTTTCCTAAGATAATATATTTATTTTATTGATTTGGTGTAGTTCCAAAAAAACCCAGTGATATCTGCATGGCGTGGTGTTCGATGCTGACGTTCTCATTTATTATTCGATCCTTACCACTTATTGTAGAATCCTATTAAGACACAGCTATACAAACATACTATTTATATCTTCAAAAAAATGTACACAAGACTCTTGATTCCAAAACAATTTCTTAAGAATGTTGAATTCAAACCAGATTTCGATTCAGTGTCATTCATACGGACTTAAAATAAATCGCGTCACAATTATTCTCAATGTGTTTCCAACTGACCTTCGGCAGCCTGAGCCCTCTTTCTCTTTAATAACTCGAGCAGTTCCGTGTTGCTTCTGAAGGGCCTTACGCCGCTGCCCACCAGCTTCTTGCCTTCTGTGGTAGAAGAGGGGGCTTCGGTCGAAGCCTCCTGTTGCTCGCCCTCGGCGGGATAGTCACCATCGTCTTCGTATTCTGCTTCATCCTGAAAAATTAAAATAATAATGGTTATGTTAAGAGATTAAACTGACTATAATTTTATAATAAATTAAAGGTAAAATCTATTCTCCATAAATTAAAAAAATATGTCATGTTACCAAGGAATTATAATATAAACTACGTGGACTTCCAGTAGGGCTTCAGGGCACTGTAATTAACTATAACCGATGATAAAAGAAGATTGGGTTAAGTAGTTCAAAAGATATTCATGTCCGTGATACTTTTGTGGAAATATACAATTAAATGGTATACCCATTGGTAAGTTCAATCAATTATAAAGTACTCGTTAATATAATTTTCATCGTTTTGAAATTATAGAAAGAGTTCAGAATCCACTATCACAATTTGATTCTGAATGATTATTACCACCACTGTGATTTGCCAATCGAATGACCCGCCATTGACCCAACAAAACAGGTGCAATAACGTCAGCCTGAGGGCATTATTTAAAGGTTGAAGCATGGTTGTGTATTATAGAGACAGACACACGAAATAGGGTCGTGACCACTGAAGTCTTTGGCGCCCATACATCATTCAAATGGCGTTTTTGGAGACCATTTCAATCAAGTTGGTATGATGATATGTGATCTTTAAATCAGATTGTTGCTCTCTCATTCCTACTACCAAGCAAAACGAGTGGTTGTAATTCTCGAAAATCAAAACGTGCCGTTAGCAGTATTTATCTTTACTAAACATTTGCACAGGTTATGAACAGATGTTGAACTCTGAAGTGGAAGCTTCTAAAACAGTAGGTGTCAGAAGCATCAAGGTCACCTCAATGTTGAACAACTCATCTGCATCACGCGCTCCAATCCTTGACATTTGCATTACAACTCCCGCTACAAAGACAATTTGCATAATATATTTACCATTAGAAAACTAATGAACCGGATTCATTAAATAAAGTGTACCTACTAGTTTTTATTAATTAATAATTTTGCAAAGATCGATTTTTCATTGGACGTCATAAATTTCCTTGGGAAACCAGTTCGGTTTGACGACGGGTTGTGACCGAAACTTGCAGGTAGAAATTCCTAAGAGGAAAGGGAGGTCTTGCAAAGGTCATACGCGAAGGTGACCCGATCATCGGACGCGCACCCCACTCGCCTTGTACTAGATGGACCTGCAACGACATCCTTTGCGAAACGCTGGTGCATCGCGTGACGTCACTCCCCAACTTACTTTTAGATGACACCTTCGTTACATATTCGAAACTATTAGGTCCAGCCATTGGATGCTGGTGGACTTAACCGCAAGGCATTTGATTACCTACCTATGCATTGCAATCTTTACAAAAACTTATCGAAAATTTTACTCACAAAACAAAAATTATAAGTAAAGGACCTTTGCAATATATTATTACCACAAACAATGTTATCTAAAGGCGTATTTTATTTTTAATAGGTACAATGTTTTCCTCGTTTTGATGACTCAAAGACAGGTCAAGGCAATCGTGAACGAAAACAGGATTTGGAGGACAACAAATGTCAGTGTGCACCGTAAACTAAAACATTTAGCAACTTGAAGTTCCTTTGTTTGGTGCAAAGGAAACGGCACACCGTCTTTACTTTCATAACATTTAGCACAGGCATTAAAATTAAACCTAATTGATTAGAAAAAAGGAATATAGGTAATCCCTTGAAAATCATAACAAATAAATATGGTACGTATCGTAATTTTTTTTAATAATTATAAACTAGTGGTTGACCGCAATCCCGCCTGATGGAAAGCAGTGATGCAGTCGTTGATGGTAAAGCGCGTTAGTTTATTAAGAGCCTATTCACTAAAAAACCTGAGTGAATAGCCGGGAAGACGGTAGTTGAGCGAGGTGGTACAATGTTACACCCAACAACACTGCCAACAATCCTACGCCAGAGGAAGAATGATCTGGAGACCCTCCACGATCAAACTCCTGATACAACAACATATGGCGCATCGTACCCGGCACACAACGCAACACATCTGCTCTGACCCGTCCTCCGTACGGCTTCACCAGACATCATGCCGGGACACGATGAATCGCTTGGCGGCAAGACTTTGTCTGGTGGATGGTAAATTCTGCCGGTCGCCGAAAGCGAGAAAAAGTCTGATACTAAAAAAAGAAACGCTTTCCAATACATCATCTCGTATTGATAAATTTAATTGAGCGTAAAATCGCACGAACTTCCACCTTTTAGCAGCGAGAGGCGGCGCCGGCGCGTCCTCTCGTGTCGTCGTCAGACACAACATAACATGTAATACTGACTACACATATTTTCACAATTAACGCTCACTCTTGGCTAAATAATCCGCTTTAACTCAGATTTGTTGCGAAACGACATTAAATGGACTTTCTAAGAGCTTAAATCATCGTCGGGTTATATGGCAATTTCTTTCAATAGACTTGGAGATGTGTGTGCAATACTGTTGTTTTACAAGTTTAATTGTACGTGTGCATGCGAGCTCTCTTGTGTAACCACAGCCTGCGCACGCGCATTAACCGCCGACGCAGGAAACCAAATAAGATTTTACCCAAAATAGACAATCTCATGTTCGGAAGCCATGTGACTTGGATTGTGTATGTTCTGGCGTGCGTACATTATGTACAAATCTTATTTAGGTAAAGTTTTTGCTAATTAAGGCATAAAATGCTTCTGCCTGCTTGGCCTTAATAGGCCATAGGCAGACTGTAACATGAATATCAGGTTTAGTATGTCTATTTAGATTATTGACCATGTACAAAACAAAATAGTTAAAGAGTAAATTTTCAAAGTTTATTATTTTTTTAATAGAAGTTTATTTTTGAAAGAATATTAAAAAAGAACGAGAGACATTAGTAGAGAGCATACCTGAGGTGCAGGTGTGGTGGTGGTGGTAGTTTGTTTCCCTTTGGCCAAACCGCCGCGTTTGAGCAGACCCCGCGATGGCGCCGCGGCCCTCTCCTCGTCCTGAGCTAGTGCTGAACACACCACGCAAGCCACCAGTACAATCCTGTAATACAAATAAAATTCACTTCAAATATTGTCTTTATAAGGATTGGATATCATAAGCCCATATAGAATTATATACTTACAATTTCTTAATAACAATACTAAATATTCAATAACGGTGATACAGCTAGTATCGTCGTTAATGACACTTCAAGTTCTAAACAAGAGCTTACCAATTTTCACATTTGTTACTTGAAATTGATTTAACCTTTTTAGGAGATGTATTTTAATGCTTTTTAACGGCGTTTTAGGTGTGTGTTGTCTGTCAGTGAATAAATGAAAGAATTTAAGATTTTTATTAACTAGATGTTTTTCGTTTATGTCGGCTAAAATAGAAATTATTGCCTAATTTTTGTTTTTGTAGACGACGTTAAAAGATTCTTGCCAACAAAGAGGACTGCTCCAAATGCTACGTTATTATTGAAAATTAGTATCCCATACTTTCTCAATTGTACTGTCCTATTACCAATAAACGGGCAACCCACAAGGAGATAAGAATTCTATGTCACTGCATCACTAATGCTGATCACCCAATATATAACTTATTTACATTTCAACATTCTTGTTGATAGCCCACATTTTTATACAAGGAGGTGATGGTAACACTGAATCAGGACCAGAACAGCAACACATTTGTGTAACAAACAGGTTTGTTACATATTTTGTTAGCTACATTCTTTTTCACATCATGAACGGGTAGGTATGCTGTATGCAAATAATGACATTGCATTCAAGTTGCTTGAAGCTATCGAAACTTTACTGTAGTCTACAGCTAATTGTTTTACTTCTTCATTAAAATAATTACAATAACCGGGCCACCAGTAGTCTTGCATCGAATTATTCACAGCAAAAATGTTGTTATGGCGATGTTTGCTCGGCTAATGTAAATCAATATTACTCTTGAGTATCATTTCGTGTTGAAATAACTGAGACTTTATGCATCGCAGCGTGCGCGAGCGCAATCGTCTCGAAACAACAATATCGGGACGTTTGATGAAAGCCTGGCTGCCTGGCCACACATTAATGTGGATTAGGTATGTGGCAATCACATCAGGAAAACGGGCTGGGTTTAGCTACCACGACTGTATTACTAAGAAAATAATTTGTATCAGACTAACATGGTTTTACTTGTTATTTTATCGTTTGTCTAGAAATGTAGTAGGCATTCGTTGTATATGGATTTATCTTGTTTTATTCCTCTGTCGCTACTCATATCCCTTCCAAGTGGCAGCCTTGTCTGACTAAATTAATACAACCCTGACTTTGTTGTTATCTAGTTCGCAAAGAGATCATTTACTAAAATTGAAACCAGATCTAGGTAGATATGTATTAACAAACACTTAATATACTGCTCAATATTCACGATACAACCACTATATATATATATATATATATATTAGTGACAAATAAACAACCGGACTGGACGCTGTTCCAATTATAATGGATGGGCCATTGGTTTTTGCAATGCATATGTATATTATTATGTTATGCTTGCATATATAAAATGTATGCTTACTTAATTTGCATTGTGCATACATTAATATGTGACTAACAAGTTTTTGGCCATTTATAAAATTCGTATTGCCTAACCGACTGTGAATTATAAATCCGTCAATAATAAAATTATTCATGTCAGCATCGAAACTTTTCTGTCAAGTATTAATAGATATAAAATGTCAGGGATATGCATGCATACCTGCCACCTATTCATGTACCTGTTTGATATTCGCAATTCATAATAGCTACTAATTTATTATAGATAGGTACTATGTATTAACAAAGACGAATGAATCCTCGAATTTATAATGTCAATGTGTTCTGATTGTCATGCATTGAGTATTTGAGTTGTCCTTGTGCAATCAAATAAAACTACAGAGTTAATGAGACATGCAACATTATATAAATATATATCTTTTACTGTCGGAAAATATACTCAAACGATGTAGGTAACTAACTATTGCTATAATTGTCGCAAACATATTTTTTACATAACCCCTAATAGAATAGGTAAAAGTTACGTATAGACGAATCACGTAATAGAAAATAACATTTCAACATTTTAGTAATGGTCATATAAAAAGGTCAGTTAATATTAAGTTCAAGGGGGCAAATGATCATTCGATTGTTATCACGTCCTCTAGGCAGGTACTTCGTACTCGTCACGGGGATCATGTCTACAGAATGAGCATATGTCATCTACGCATTAATACCAGTCACCTAATAATGTCATGCAACATGAACAGGTTGAAGAATGAGTTTAGTGAGTAGCTAACGTGTGCTTAATACATACATAGTTCAAGGCGTTAAATGTCAAAGTATGGTATGCCGAGGCTGGGTGAATGTCGTGTTACGCGGTGGAACCCGCCACATGGCACCACCTCCGGGTCGGCCATTACTCGCACGAGTCTCAGAGACTCCACCATGCGCCGCATCGCGCACAAAGGTCAACACGTCGCTCTACTACATAGATTGTTGTATAACGGGTCCTCGTACAGGGTCGACTCAGGTGGACCACGCTTCAATTCCGTATCCGCTTCCGACAACAGCTTCCCTTTGCTTTCTCTGTTTTATGTAATACATGATGGAACAGCGCCCACCCACCCGCACGCATTGTCCGACTAATGATATGCACCATCACGGGTGCTAGCAATATGATCATCAGAACTGCTATTTCAAATATTTTATCGCGCCTCAGTAAACGTGCTGATGCATTTTGTGAAAGGAGGGTCCGCACCTTTTATTTGTCATTTGTTCATGAGTAGAAATCATGTAATTGCAGTTCATGTCACGTCGGAAAAAGTGCAGCTTTCTATACTAGGCAATGTAATTTACTATGTCGCACGTGTGTGGGCTCACCGAATGTGTAAATTTAACCTCAAATCACGTCAAGGTCAGTCGGGCAGAAACCAGAAGTGGTAAAAATGTAGGTTGACCTCGCAGTGCAATGCGGCAGGCGCATGCACCGCTAAGTTACGCACTTCTGACAGGAATTCCATTTCCAAGATAACCTTTCTGCTATCCAAAAATCCTATTGCATCACGAATCCCACAGAATCAGAATAACAATAACGTTCAGAAATTATAATTGGGTAAAAATTAATGATTGCACTTTGATGGGATCTAACATGAACTCGATAAGTTTAGAAACAATGAGAACGCTGCGCGCTGAACGCACGAATCTTCTCACAATTAAATGCTTCATAAAAGCTGTTAAGCAAGGTGCTCGTGTCATGAGAACAACTGCGAAAGCTCTCCTTGTGAGCAGTTTCAGTGAATCCATGATTTTTAATTATGCAAGAATAGATGCGGACCGGAAATATAATATGAAACACTGAATGCTTACGAGTCCCTCGATTTAATAGGCAAATGTCAATCGTCTGGTTGGGCAACTTAGTTTTATTACTAAATGTCTTATGTGCGCACTAGGTAATGTCGGCGTTGAGTAAGTGCTAGGTGTTTTTGAGCGCATCTACATCCAGTCACGGCTTTGTTTTACAGACGATGGGATTGTTATGTACATGCCTAGACCTAGGACAGAAACTAAAACGCACAGTTCTAACCTAAAATGTGAATTTACTTGATGTGGTAGAATAGGGTAGAAAATTTAGTTTAAACTGATGCAGAATTTTAATACATTATAATTTATATTAATTGAGGCCAGCTAGTGGAAGTGGTTGCATTCATTATCAATAGTTACCTACCGACATTGCAAAATGTAGAAACACCAATTCTTAAACCTTGTTTCAATTATTCAGACATAATATTTTCCGTTTTGCGTTTTGGAGGTTTTTTTAGTATTAGCTTCGTGTTGCAAAACGTTAATTTCAAATGCAGACGTGTGAAAGTTTGTGCGACAATGTACTCTAAAAACTAAGGTAATTTTCGAAATCTTTTTCTAATGTTACGACACTTCATATAAATTCGTCAAGTTTGATAAACTCACTGTAACAAAAAAAGATATGTGTTCTCAGCAAAACATTTGAATTTATTCGGAAAATATATGGAATATGTAAACTAAGATCAATGTATTCTTAGTTAAGTAAGTTTTGCTGAACGCTTCGTTTAAAAGCAACACACGTGCAGACAGACTGATTTGTAAACATTTTTACGACAATTTAATGCTGAGCAATATGTTTTCTGAATAGATATGTGAATATGTATTTTGAACTCTAAACATTCCAAAGGCCGACAAAACACGATCAAGGATTTCTACATGCATATTTAGTAAATGCGCTCGTGTTTCTTGTACCCAAGTCTAATTCAGAGTTAAAATGAAACTGTGTTCGACTTCTTTAAATTGTTCTGCTCCGTCAAGTTTAAGAGTAAAAGAGAGCTTTAAAGTATGATACTCTTGTCGGAGAGATACTGGCAGCTCCGTGAACAGTGATGCTCTTGAAAAACAGTTGAAAGCTAGGGTAGGTAAAAAAAAAGAAATGTCGCGACCCCATATACTTATGTACATGTAGGTATATAATTTAATTGAGTTAAGCCTCACAGGATGATAACTTGCAACATCTACAGTTGACTGCTGCAGTTGCTGCTCAACTGTTTACCTTGTTGCAATGAGGACATCGAATATTACAACTAAACATAGAGCTGGAAGCGCTCATGTTGGATAATTATAAGCATTTGTGATTCTTCCATAATAGGTAGATAATCTTTTGAAATATTGTACTCAAACAAAAGGAAGATGTGGGAGACAAAAGTATAAGCACGCCTACACACGTGCATACTAGAAGATGCGCAAACGTTTTACATAACAATGACAGCCGCCGAGCTGTAAATGCCGCTAGGCCGCGCCGGGAGGCTAGGCACGGCTTCGTCTGCCGCATCCTACATAACGTTACATTGCCTAATCGTAGGTCGCGGGACCAACTTTCAACATGGGACCGACTCATTCATACAACCGGTTCTTGGTTTCGCTCAATTAATTTGAAAATTAATTACTTTGTTACGCCGGGTCAGGCCGCAGTCTCTATAATGAGGTTTATAAGTCAACAAATTATGAAATATCAGTTACGAACAACCTATTCTAATTTGCAGATAGGATTCTGATAGTAATCGTTAGAAAATAAAATAATGAAGTAATGCGTTGTGAACGAGTGGCCGGCTCGTAGGCGGCATTCATTATAATGTCCGCAAGCTGTCAGTTGCAGTAAGTACAAGGGTGCGTTGGTATTACGTTTGACCATTGAGAATGATATTAGAAAGGCAACACACGAAGTAAACATTCCTAAGCTTATATTGTATTTATAATTATGTTTTTAGGTTTCGTCATAGGTTATTAAACAATACTGGACACTGAGTTAATAACCATAAATCAATAAACGGATAACTAACACACTCGTTAAGTTAACCCACCTTTCAAATTATATCGCCGTGCCAAATCCCCAACAAATGTAAATGCTGGTAGGAATTAATTGAAATTAAATTCAAATAAACTTTACCCTATAAATCAATTAAGAACGGCAAGTTTGTTGTTAAGTGTTAAGTTATATAGATACAGAGACATCGCAAAAGCAATCGCACAGCTGCAACCGGGGCTTAATAATTAAAACGGCTCCTTAGTAGAAGTAAGGTGAGACTATAGGAAAACAATAGAATGTAAGGAGCAGCATCACAATAATTTAAATAAAAGATTTAAAGTAACTCACAGGGGTAGAATCTTCATGTTTGTGTGGTGCAGCTGGTGATGTCGCAAGAGGCACTAGAGTCGGTCCTTTCTCCGCGGCACGGCTTTGTGCAGGTCTACAATCGACGGAGGCCACGCTTGATCTGCGGTTCATAGTCGAACACCTCCGGTACACTCCAAGTTGATGCCGCTGGCGCAGCCGCCCGCGCCGCCCGCCGCCGCCGCCGCCGCCCGGCGTGCGCCACCACCAGCCTGATTTATATTCATATGGCGCGCGCGCAACCACATGCCGAACATTGGCTAAATAACAGCTTTAACTCAATTGTTAGCGTTTAAAGTAAGTGAATCCTGTTGTGACGTCGCCGCGACGCTGCACCATGTCGTGACATGCTTACAAAAAATATTTTCGGAAACTTTTCTAACGGTGCTTCAGAAACGGGCTACATCACATATGAATATTAAAATGTTGTTATTGACCTTTTTAAAAACCACTTCCTGCTCAGCGCATCGTGAACTTTTACATTTCAGATAGGTCACCTGAATCTTTTAAACAGAAGGTAAATTAGCTCACACTTTTTTTTTGGCTCTATGGAGCTTTAGTCCATAGTAAACATTAATTATGTACTGACTGCGTGCGCGGTCGTAAACTTGAACGGATGCGTTACTCATATTTTTGCATTTCATACAAAATCGTTGTTTTCTATGGATAAAATCTGAATAGAGCTGAATAAGTGTGAGTAGTGCCTACTTCACCGAAATCAAAAAAAAAAAATCTTCGATTGTTTAAGTTAGATAACATAGAGTTTGAAGATATATGTGTGCTTGAATGATGGGCTACCCGCGTCATAGGCAATCAAAATGTGCGAGATTCACTACGGCGGCCACTTTCATTGAGGTCATAGGTGAGGTTCTCAGGAATTTTATTAGGTAACAGAAAGACGAGATCTGATTGGATGCTGATGTAATAAAATTTAAATTATCTATACCTAGACTTTCTTTATTTTTCGGTACCTCTCATTTGGTTGTATCGTAAGGTAACCTTGCACAATCGCTACTTTTCTATATGATTCTAATTTAAGGGCTTTCATTATTTATTGTACTTTATAATTTATTTATTTCAGAATATCTAACGACTTAAGACATTCGATATCAAGCAGTATTGAATGAATTATCTTTCAATATGTTGACTTCTTATAGAATGGAAACAGCATTTTAGTTATGGACGATAAACACCCGATTATATCATCTATATTTGATATTAATTATAGGTAAATATGGGATTTTTCGTCGTGGTGGCCTAGTGGTTAAAAACACCAGCCTCTCAAGTATGAGTGCGCGGGTTCGATTCCAGGTCAGGCAAGTACCAATGTAACTTTTCTAAAGTTATATGTACTTTCTAAGTATATCTTGGACACCAATGACTGAAGGTGAAGGAAAACATCTTGCGAAAACCTTTACTTTAAGTCTGAAATCGCCAACCCGCATTGAGCAAGCGTGGTGATTACGCTCAATCCTTCTCTGTGTGAGAGGAGACCTGTGCCCAGCAGTGGGACAGTAAAAAGGTTGATAATGATGATGATGATGGGATTTTTACTACAATTTCCAGAAGGCCTACAAAATAGACTATTTTGGTCGGGAGGAACATTGAAGTACAATGTATTTGGACACAATTGAACTTATCCAAAACAAAAAAAAATATTGTAGAACAGTGCATTTGGTTATAACATGAAATATTATAGGTACCAATCACCTAAATATTATAGGTACCAATCACCTAAAGACTTTGCATTAATGTGTATATATTACCATCATTAATGTCGATAATGTGACCCTTTAGCAAACACTTTAAATCCTTAAATATATCTTCAATAAATCGATATTATTTAGGATTATTAAGTAAGCGGATAACCTACTTTCTGTTTTTAATATTTCAGTGCATATGTCATCAGTTGCCCTTCATTGCTCATAATGTTCTTCTGACGGAAAATAATACATACTAGTAGCTCGTCGGTGTAGTCGCCGTCGTGAAAAGTTGAATATCGAATTACATACTTTTTAGTTATGACCTACGTTACGTGTATTACCCAAAAATATTGATCGGACAATTATTTTGGTAAAGAGGTTTCCGCATTTTTTTATCGTTGCCCGAATACCAATATGTCAATGCAATATGTATACGCGGAATAGGTAGGTACATGTATTTTTGCACATGCATTGAATTTAGTCTAGACTTTGTGCATTTGTTTTGTCTCCACTGGTAGGCATTTCAAGGCCAGTGCTGCCATAAAAACGACATTTTCGATATTAACTAAGGTACAATACCCATTTGTTTCAACCTAAACTAAATTTAGGTCTATTGCATCTTATTCTTTCTATTTCATTAAGAAACGGATGGAAGACAACATATCAGTTTAGTCCTCTCTGACGCAATTGTGATGCGGATCTTATAGATTTAATAATGCACATTCATTAAGTACGCGCTGCTGCAAACATCCCTGAGTCTACAGAAATATGGAACCATACAATCTTGTATTGCATACAGGGCATTACTTAAACGATTTTTCAAGTTACAAGTGCACAGACCAACCTAACCAGTTAACGTTGACTAACATCGCGTCGTACTGACGTCACACGAATTCTACATCTCGCAAGCAGAGTTCACTGTGCAAGTAGCACACACACAACTTCCCAACATCAACCATTGGGCAAATGACCGCCAGACATAACACCTGTCTGGTGGGAGGATCCTTCCTTGTCTATGGAGGATGAGTAAACTTTACACTCTGTTCCTCATGCCTCCACAATGTCTTCCTCCATGTCACAGTTATCTTGACCTATCCATGAGTTATCCATATCACAGTTACCATAGACTTGCACTTGGATAATGCTTTACACTGTTTAGAGTGTCACCACATACATAGATAGTCGGATTGGCATTAGGTTCTACTTCTGTCTTCATAGGTCTTGTTTTGTGTCTAAACTAACAGTTCGCTTTTCTTACTTCAATATATTAAAATTTACGGGTATTTAAATTTACGGGTTTTCATGAAAACAGTTTTCAATAATATAATAAACGCCCCTGTTTTAAAGATTTAACACATCTGAATTATATGTTTATTAAGTTGTACCAAAAGCTTCTATGTATAAATATAATCTTAGTTAAGGTCACAATATGTAATTTCGTTCTTGAAATTGTTTTAATACCACCTACCACCTGGTAGGTAGGTAAGTAGCTGGTGTTAGGTGGTATTAAAACAATTTCCATTTAGGTAACAATAGATACGTTTTATTCATACATAATAGAAGAAAAGCTCCTTAAAAACCATAGATTAAGCAAGACTAGAGTATTACATAATATAGTAGGACTATAGATTTTTTAAATTGTTAATAAAATTGCAACATTTTCTTAAGAATAATATTGAATAGCATTGAGTTGTATCGTTAATTTTACATAATAAACTATGCATTTGTTGATTTTGAATGTGAGACTATTTGACCTTTCCCATCTTACTGTTGCATTAACTTTGGCCAGCCGACTGCGCAGGCGCTTCGAGTGTCTAAATGCGAAATTTCAAAGTTATTTACAATGCAAGAAGTTGCATTTTTCCTTAAATAATATAATTACTTACTCTATGTACATACACGCAACAAAAAGATTTCCACTAACCTAACAACAAAGGTTTCAAAAAATATTAATTTTTCTTTAATAATTATTTTTGACATAATAAATATATATATTATATAAATAATAATAATGTATTATGAATGTATATCGAATATTGTTCCACATATACTAAGAAAATCAAGTTAGAAATTAACATCGTACTGCGTCATTGGGAGATTAGATCCGTAGTGAGTTGAGAACATCGTAAGGAAAACGGTGTGACCTTGAACCAGAAATTTGAAGACATGTGACAAACCAGCGTGATAGAGCCTCAGACTCTGTCTCTTTCTTTGGATTCTTTGTGTCATGTTTACTGAAAATAAAAGTATTCTATTCTATTTTTGTTTATGGCAATGATGCCGATGTCGACAATTCTGCCAATGCCAGCCTTTCGGTCTTCTATAGGATGCATTTTGGGGAGTGTGTGAAGGAATTGCATGATTTAATTCCCCCATCTCCGTTCCACCATCGGACGACCCGTCGTACGGCGACTTTCCACCCTTACGTTGTTAACACCATTACGATCCGGACGAAGCGTTTAACCTCCTTCTTTATACCGCGTACATCGAGGGACTGGAACAGTTTGCCAGCGGCGGTGTTTCCGTCGGACTACAATTTGAGTGTCTTCAAGGCTAGAGTGAATAGGCTCTTAATAAACTAGTGCGCTTTACCATCAACGACTGCGTCACTGCTTACCATCAGGCAGGATTGCGGTCAAGCGCTAGTTTATAATTTTATAAAAAAAAAAATGTCTAATGTGAAATGAGAAAACGTGCGATTGCCTTCGCACGGTTTTCAAATATAAAAAAATATATAAAAAACACACTGTGTTTAATGTGACACACTATAACAAACTAAAAAAAGTGTGTAACACTATAACAAACCAAAACAAAAAACTTTAAATATATTATGGTTAAATATATTAGGTAAATATGAACATAGACAAATACACAAAAATAATCATAATTTGGGGTCATTAGGGATACCGATAAAATCCCTCAAAGCTCCAAGTAGCTTTGGGGAAGAATGAGTTACTAAATACGGAAAGTTAGTTGGGACAGGGATATGTTACTTACGAAGACGACTAATAGATCATGGGCTGGGTTATTACTGGAACACTGGAAAAATATATGCTCCAATGTACCTTCATCCAGCCTACATTCACAGAGCGATGTGTCTCTGACCCGGAGGAGTTGTGGAGGAATACCGGGGAACAACAATGGCCTATACGGAGACGAGAAATAGAAGATGTTACCCTCTTTGAGGTTTTTTTTTTATACGGGTAAAACCAAGGTTTGGGTGTAACATTAGGCTGAATTGCGTAATAAAAAGCACCTTTCCGCTTACTTGTATTTTGCCACTGCACCTGCCATGTGGATAGCAAGTTCTTTTTTGGAAGGCTCAGCAAATCATAACCCTGGCATTTAAAATACTTGAGGTCAGCCTCTTGGTACGTGACAGCGTCCTAAGCAAGAGCATCGACACATTCGTTTCCTTTTATGCCACAGTGACTTGGAACCCAAACCAAGTGGACGGTTTGGGTTCTTGGCACAAAATAAAAGGCACTTTTTGATTTGGAGCAAGATTGGGCTGTGCAGTTTGCTCTTGAAAGGACTTTGCTCCAAAGCTTGCAGGCAACTAAGGGAGTCCGAGAAGATGACACCAAAATGTATGTTATGGGCTTCTATAAATAAACAAGCTTCCAGTATGGCTACGAACTCACCCGTAAACACTGATGACTGTTTAGGGCATCTAAACTTCAAAACGATTTTTGAGTTTTGGTAGTATATCGCAGCACCAGTGCAGCTTGTAACTTAAGCAAATTTAAGTATGGAAATATTTCTCTCGCACCTATTAGCTAAGTAATTTAGATGGTGCAAACCAGTCAATTTAGAATCTAAAACAACGCCTAAAAATTTAACTTTTGCAGAAACCGGTACACAATGCACTTGGATGCTAACCGAAGTTTGAGGTATCAATCTCCTGCGAGAAAATACAACCACAGCACTTTTTGGGGCAGACAGATTCAGGCCGTGCAAATTTAGACAATGGTTTAGAAAGTCCAGGGATATGCATAAAGATGTTGCAGCGTCGCTAACAGAGTGATTGGTGACATATAAAGCCAGGTCATCAGCATACTGAAGAATTTGACAGTTGTTATTGAGGCATGAGTTTAAGTCAGCTGTATACAGATTGTACAGTAAAGAACTAAGCACAGATCCTTGTGGTAGACCCTTCCTTGACGTCCTGGCGTCAAATTCTTCCCCCGGGACTCTCAAAACCAAAGACCTAGATATAAGTAGACTGCAGATGCACTGTAGCATTCATTCCGGTATTCTCAGCTGTTGCAGTTTTTGCCTGAGAATGGGAAGAAGGACTATATCATATGCAGAGGAAATGTCTAAGAAGGAGGCGTCTACAGATTCATTTTTTGAAAACGATGTGCGAATATCTGATACCAAAACTCCAAGACTATCCGTGGTACTGAGTCCTTTTCTAAAACCAAATTGACACCTAGGAAGTAAGTCTTTTGATTCTACTAAAAATTCTTGTCGGTTTTTAAGCAAGTGTTCAAAATTTTTCGCAAGGACTGATGACAGAGCGATTGGTCTGAAGCTGTTTGGGTCATCAGCGGGTTTGCCTAGTTTCAAGATAGGAATAAAGATTTGAGTTATCCACTTAACGGGCCACCATTAATGTAACAAAAATTTAAAATATTTAAAAAGAGGGTTTTTGTTCCATGACCCGCATGGGACAAAAAGGAATAGACAATGCCGTTTATACCGGGGACAGAGTCATGGTCATGGTTTAAAACTAAGTTAAGGTCCAACATAGAAAATGGCGCATCTAGAGCAATGGTCGGCAACCCGCAGCCCGGAGCCCCCTTCTTTGCGGTCCACGACTGTTTTGTGAAATAAACTACAATTGTAAAAATAATAACTGCCAACTGCCGTAACTGCCAAAAGGTTGCCGACCGCTGATCTAAAGAATCATCAGAAGGAATGAGAGACAGCTGATTGAGTTATTCAACGCTGGTACATACGGCATACATACATACGACATAGCTCTGCGAGTCGCTACACTTAAATGGCAGTGGGCAGGGCACATTGCTCGTAGATCCGATGGCCGATGGGGCAGTAAAGTTCTGGAGTGGCGGCCACGTACTGGAAGACGCAGCGTAGGGAGGCCCCCAACAAGGTGGACCGATGACCTGGTGAAGGTCGCGGGAAGCCGATTTATGCGGGCAGCACAAGACCGGTCAGCGTGGAAAGCCTTGGGGGAGGCCTTTGTCCAGCAGTGGACATCCATAGGCTGAAGAAGAAGATGAAGACATACGGAGAAGCCAGTTTGTCAAAGAACCGCTCAGCAGTTTCACGAGGGATGGGAGAGAAAATTGTAGGAGAACACCCGGATCTAAACCCGTTAATCCTCTTCCATACAACCGATAAAGAAGTGGATAGGGATAAAGAACCACAAAAGTTAACCCAACCGGCGCGTTTCTTCCCTCGCAGCAATCTTTTAGATTTAGCGAGGATCCTGTTGTATGTCATTAGGTTATCGCTAGTCATCGCCCCATTGTAGGCCCTTTCAGCATCGTTCCTTGCCGTTATGGCTTTTGTACATTCCAGGTCCCACCATGGCGGAGAAGGGATTTTTCCACGAGCAGAGTTTTTAAGGGGAAAGCACAAGTCAGCACAGGCTGTTATAGTAATAATTAGGTTTTTATAACAGTTTGACACTTGTAAGGGACTTAAGAGACTTAAAATCCTGTGAAACTTAATTTGGAAGTGAGTTAATTTTGTCCTCCAATAGTGAGGAATACTCCGTTCAATCAGGGTTAGACAGATTATACCTCAAGAGTGGAGGGCTCGATTTTTCTAAATATGTTTCTCTTAAATGTGTTTATCAGCCAGAGATATTAAAATTGGGTAGTGGTCACTTCCATGTGGCAAACTGGTACACTCCCAGTGATCCGACGCTGCGATATCCAGTGAACAAAATGTAAGGTCAACACCACTCTTATGCTGTCCGGGAAGAGACCTACGAGTTGGGCAACAATTGTTTAATATACACAATTTAAGGTCGTCCAAGATTTCCACTAAACCTTCCCCAAAAGAGTCGCAACGTTCAGAACCCCACCTGAAGTGACGGCAGTTGAAGTCCCCCATAACAAATACAGGGCCTTCTATGTATTCCAGGATAAGCTTCAGGATTGGGAGGAAACTTTGGTGAGGATGAGCAATATAGACCAATAGGAGGTTTATACCCTCCACCCTGCTGGCCACAATGCTAATATCATCCCCCACAAAAGGCAATGACACAGGCACAAGTGGAACACGATTGTTCATGCAGAGAGCGGACCCACCATAGCTATCAGATCGGTCGCATCTGAGAATATTGAAGGAAGGTAAACGGAAACTAAGACAACAAACCAAGTCTCAGCGAGGGAACAAGCCAAGGGTTTGAATTTGTTTAAAAGGAATGTGAGCTCGTGCTTCTTATGCAGCACGCTCCTCACATTCCATTGAATAAACACTAGTTGAGGCATTGTTGTAAGATTGGAGAAAGTTGATGAGTGATGAGGCAACGTTGGACGGTAATTGAGTTTTATTAGAAGAAGACATTAAAGTTAAAAGAAGTTTACTGAGAAGTTCAATTATTGAGGACAAGTTTTCAGGAGATTGTGTAGGTTGAGTATTGAGAGCACAGCCATTAGGCTGAGAAGATAAAGGAGTGCTAGTAAGCTGCTGATGTACAGATTTATTATAGGAGGGGGAAAGAGAAGCTTGGGTCTGTGGCTTAAGAAACACAGTTTTGCGGTATGACTGGGTTTGTGACTTCGTGATGTTAGCATAGCTACGAGTAGAATTAGGGACTGTTTTACTTGCTTAAGCATACGAAATCACTTTCTCAGCCATAATGGTTTTAATAATCCTCTGCCTGATGTACTCCGGCAGGACTTGTTATTAGCAAAGTGACCCCCAGAGGACAACACGCAGAAGGCTTCACTCCCAGCAATGCTGTAACCAACACCGGGGTGATCATTGCCACACTTGCTGCAGCGGGGTTTGGAGCGACCCAGGGATTCTACATGCCCAAATCGGCAACACTTGCGGCATTGGATAGTTGGGTATATATATTGCTCTACGGTAAGGGATGTGTAGAAGCAGAAAATGCGGTTAGGTAGAACTTGGCCATCAAATGTGATGACGCATGTTTCTGTGGGCCTGTATTCTATTAAATCGTCTTCATGAACTCTGCGATTTATCCTCCTAACTTTAATTATAGGTCCACAGCCAGCTGGTACTTTTAAATACGCCAAGACTGCATCCTCCGAGTAGTCTGTAGGGATACCACTGACAACGCCCATGCGGGTTATCTTAAAAGATGGAATAGTTGCTTTATAGTGATTTGAGCACAAAACATTATTAAACAAGAAGGAGTTGGCGTCCTGGGGCGATTTAAATTCCACGGATACGCGGTTTCGGCCAACACGCTTGATGGCAACAATATTTTTTTTTTAATTATTAATTTATAAACCAGCGCTTGACCGCAATCCCGCCTGATAGTAAGCAGTGACGCAATCGTTGATGGTAAAGCGCACTAGTTTATTAAGAGCCTATTCACTCTAGCCTTGAAGACACTCAAATTGTAGTCCGACGGAAACACCGCCGCGGGCAAATTGTGCCAGTCCCTCGATGTACGCGGTATAAAGGAGGAGGCGAAACGCTTCGTCCGGATCGTAGAGGTGTTAATTACATAAGGGTGGAAACTCGCCGTACGACGGGTCGTCCGGTGGTGGAACGGAGATGAGGGAATTAAATCGTGCAATTCACTCGCACACTTCCCAAAATGTATCCTATAGAACACCGAAAGGCTGGCTACTCTACGCCTGTGCTCTAGGCTTTGGAGACCAACTCTAGTTAAATCAGGGTCATCGACCAGCCTCTTCGCACGCCTCTTCACTGAATCCAAAGTGGCCAGGTGACACTTAGCAGCACCAGCCCAAATGTGGCTGCAGTACTCCACACACGAACGGACTTGTGCTTTGTACAACATTAGAAGCTGCCCTGGTGTAAAGTACTGCCGGACCTTTGCGATAACGCCAAGTTTTCTGGCAGCCACCTTGGCCTTGGACTCAATGAACCGCCCAAAGTTTAGGTTCGAGGAAATCTCAACACCCAAAAGCTGAAGGCGGTCGGTACACTCCAAGGATACATTCCGAAAAGTAGAAGCCAAGGTGAACGGGCTCCGGCGGTGAAAAGACACGCCTGCATTTTGGCGGCATTGAATGCTACAAGATTGGCATTGCCCCATTCGGAGACTGCCTGAAGTGCAACACTCGTTCGCTCTACCATGGCCTCTCTTTCGGACCGGATTGATTCCCTACTAGCCTGAGCACCCGGCAGGGATCTCTCCACAACTGTTCTATCATCTGCATAGATACCGGGCATCAGCAGATCGTTAATATGCAGCAAAAACAGAGTTGCGGAGAGAACAGACCCCTGAGGAACACCGGCATTAGTCGACATGGGCTCAGATGAGCATCCGTCGACAACAACTCGGAGGGACCGTTCAGTCAGGAAGTCTTTTACCCAGCCAGTCAGGCTAGGGGAAATGCCGTACGCTGGAAACTTACTCAAAAGGCCAGCGTGCCATACCCGGTCGAAGGCCTTCGAGACATCAAGGGAGACAGCAATCGCTTCCCCATTTCTCTCGAGGGCCTCGCCCCACAAGTGAGTGGCATACACTAGTAGGTCCCCAGTTGACCGATTGCGGCGAAACCCGTACTGTCGGTCACTGAGGAGATCGTTACCTTCCAGGTATGCCAAGAGGCGCGAGTTCAATACACGCTCCATAATTTTGCAAAGTATGGAGGTGATCGAAATCGGCCAATAGTTGGTAGGATCGGCACGACTACACTTTTTGGACACGGGCTGCACGTTGGCAAGCTTCCAGGACTTGGGCACTATACCAGTCCCAAATGAGAGGCGATACAAGTGTGTCAATACAGGAGACAACTCGGGCGCACATGCTTTAAGAACAATCGCTGGTATACCATATCGACCACTAGCCTTATTCACGTCCAGATGACACAGTGCTGTCAGAACCTCCTTGTTCCGAATGCGAACCTCAGGCATTGAAGTACCGCAGTGGGGTAAAATAGGTGGAGTAGCACTGCCAGTATCAAGACGCGAATTATGGGCAAAGAGAGATGCAAAGAGACCTGCTTTCTCTCTCGCCGTATGAGCCAGTGTTCCATCAGGCCTAACCAGCGGAGGCAGTGTGGGCCGACAGAAGTTCGCCTCGACCGATTTGGCAAGGGACCAAAAAGATCTGCTACCGGAAAGCTGCGCAGATAACTTGTTGCCAATATGGGTAATACGATCGAAGCGAGCCTTCTTTAGCGCCTTTTTGTAGGACTTGGCAGCACGGTTAAAGGCTCTCTTCTTTGAGCTTAGATCCGGAGCTCCGCGGTGACGAGCGTCAACCCAGGTGAGAAATGCCGTGTGCTTACGCTGTTCGGCTTGGGCACAATCGGCATTGAACCATGGGCGAGCCGAGCCACCGACGGGCACGTCATTATAGGGAATAAAATATTCCATAGCTTGACGCACCACATCGGTTATAGCATCCGCACAGCTCGACGGATTACTAGAAGAGAAGCAGACCTACTGCCAAGGATAAGACGCTAAGAAATGGCGCATCTCATCCCAGTCTGCTGACCTGTATCGCCACATTCGCCGTTCACCACGAGAGTCGTGATCTGGTGGGGAGAAAGACGACACAGACTTCACCAGACAGTGGTCTGAAGTTCCCAACGGTGAGGAAACTGTTACAACATACCTGTCCGGATCAGTGGTCAGCAGAAGGTCTAGACAATTGGCAGTATGACTAACTACATCAGGCACCCTAGTCGCTTGCTCTACCAGCTGGGAAAGGCCCATTGAAAGTGCGAAGTTTCGCGCTTCTCTCCCAGCGTGGTCGGTCCTCTGGTACGGGAAAAACCAGTCCTGATGGCAGGCGTTGAAGTCCCCCAGAGCGACTATTGCTTAAATTTAAATTTGCTAAAAAGCGACCAAATTTTACCGGATGTAACATAGATCCAGAGTTTGTTTGCGTTTCCAGGCGGGAAACGTGGACAATGAAAGGTCCTTTATCAGTGACCGAGTATCTAGCTTGGCCTATATGGGATCTAGGTTATTCTGTAGGGCGATTAGAAACATCCTCATCATTTCCGGTACGTTTTCGGATGTTAGTCTGTGAAGTAAAGGTTAGGGACTGGCTTAATGAGTTCGGGGTGGGACTTAGGTTAGAAGGGGGAAGCCGGATAGGGAGGGGATTGTAGGTATATCATCCGGAGGGTCCGGAGGTTTAGTTTTATCCATATCCCTGGATAGACGTTTTTGAGGATATAATTCAAAAATAAAATAAAAAAGGAATAAATTAACTAAAAATAACAAACCTGACACCTGGTAACAGCACAAAATCAAAAACACAAGTCACAACAAACACAATATAACCGAAAAATAACTAAAATTCTAGCGCACGTGTAGTCAGAAACACATCTACGGCGAGAACCTTTGAAAATAAAAGTAATTTCTTTCTTTATTTTTCTGTCAACAACCACCAGATTATTATTAAAATTATAAACTAGCGCTTGACCGCAATCCCGCCTGATGGTAAGCAGTGACGCGGTCGTTGATGGTAAAGCGCACTAGTTTATTAAGAGCCTATTCACTCTAGCCTTGAAGACACTCAAATTGTAGTCCGACGGAAACACCGCCGCTGGCAAATTGTTCCAGTCCCTCGATGTACGCGGTATAAAGGAGGAGGCGAAACGCTTCGTCCGGATCGTAATGGTGTTAACAAAGTAAGGGTCGAAACTCGCCGTACGACGGGTCGACCAGATACTGGACCAGAATGGTGGATTACAGCCCATTCTGTCTCACGGAGAGGAGGCCCGTGTCCCAGCAGTGGGGACACTGTAATCTGATGAATTCTATTAGTAACATTACATTGATTTTAAAAGACAAAAGGTCATTCCATTTTTTGTGAATCATAAACATCGATCAAAAATGTTTGACATAACATCATGTAGCCTCTGAAGAATGAGACGTCGGAACGAAGAACGTCATATCCTAGCTCTAAAAACCGATTGCGCAAGTGGTTGGGACAATATTAGCACTAATTTCTTAAATTTTTTATTGAAGACTAGTTTGTACCACCACTAACTAAAATATTCAACAATAAAAAAACTAATTAGTCAGTCAGATTTCCAAAAAATACTAGACAGTTAGACACATATTTTTTGTTTTATCAAAACCATAAAAATTGACAAATATAAAAGGCATCAAAGATGAGGAGTGGTGGCTGGTGACGTCACTGGTTGCTAAAAAGTGTACGTGTGTGTAAAAGTGTTTCAACGCACTGTATCGTCTTCATTTTTTGTTTATATAAAAAAAGAAAAAATACGTGTCTAGTATTTTTTTTAAATGTGACTGACGAACTGATTAGTTTTTTTTAGTCAAATACCCCTCCTTTTTTAGTCAAAAATCCCTATTGTCTTCACACAGGAGTGTTTTCAGATGCCCCAATAAAGCACTAGCATAGATAATAGTCAAGATTGCATCACTACTTACCATCAGATAGGATTGCGGTCAAGCACTAGTACTTATATTATTTAAAAAAAAAACTATCTGCCTATTTCTATCTTAATCAATATGGGAATATGGTTTTCGGCAACGAATGTCCACTGAAAAAGTCATAAATAAACTAATAGATAACATCAATTCGTTTTACATTTTATGAAATGCCTTACCATTTCCTTAGATCTGGCGAAGGCATTCGTTACAATTTCAATTTAACTTCTATTGGACAAGCTGGAGAAGGGAGGTGACAAACTAATTATCAAAGCGTTTTCAATCTGTTCGAGTTGATAAAAAAATAGAATAGAACAGAAAACTCTCTGTATTATATACGAAATATAAATGACAGAACATAAATATGAAGACTTTACAATGGGTGACACAATGGGCGGTCTTATCAGCGAGAGAAAAGATATTTATCACAGGGCACCACAAGGCAGCGTACTGGCACCAACGTTATTTCTCGTTTATATAAACTATCTCAGAAACATCAAACTGTATATACTGATGATACTGCTCCCTTTTTTTCCTATATAACATGGGATGAGGTTTTGATGTAGATCAGCTGGATTTTGACGTCCTTCGAGGGTGGTGCTCTGGCATCACCCTCGAAGGACGTTAAAATCCTTATATTAAATGTAGAGAAAACTAAAAACCTATATTTCGGAATAATGAGTGTACATTTGATCAAAGCTAACAGTCCTTCATCCAAGATATAATAGTTCACGTGTGTCACTCTGGAGAAAACTGTGCTTGCCGCTCACTGGAGAGTGTGACAAAATAAAAGCATTTATTTCAAATATGCCAATTACAGGTACTTTTAATTTGTCAAAGGATCAGTCAGTAAGATGAATGTAGTATTCCATAGCATAAGTACATATGGAAAGTGTACACAGCGAGGCCCTTTACAGTCTCCTCAGAGATGTGCCTTTACAGGCGTTGTGCAGAGGCGGTTCCGGAATTGGACTTTTAAGAGGAATTGGACCACCCCTATGTGCGGATGGTGATCACCGGAGTGGTTTTAGTAACGTAAAAATCCCACACTTTCCGACCTCGGTCCCCGGAGATTTTGAAGGTTTCCCCCGACAACAAAAAAAACTTTCCTATGGACAAGAACTGACAAGAAACACTGTCGACGAACAATCTTATCAAAAAAATGTTGTTGGTGGTTTTTTCTTTCCCCCTTATTCATAAAACATGTTTAAAGTTATCTAGTTATCTCTATATCTCGATTTTTTAACCATACATTTAAGACGTTTACACGTCACTTAACTTTAATCTTCGTTTAGGAATAAACCCCTTAAGCACTGTGGTGTATATTCATAAAGGATGATTTAAGTTAAGTGACGTTAAAAGGTCAAAATTGAATGGATAAAGAATCGCTAATCACTAGTTAACTTTAAACAGCGTTTATGAATAAGGGGTTTGTATGACAAAATATGAACAACAAACTGCGCCCTGGATTTCACCCTCATAAGTTCTGATCCCGGGGGTAAATACATATAAAAACATTTCTTTTACATATTATAAACTAGTATTTGACCGCAATCGCGCCTGGTGGTAAGCAGTAGTCATGATGGTTGTAAACCATTTGTGAGCCAAATTAAATCCAAATCCGTTCAGTAGTTTTTGTGTTAAAGATTACATCCATACTGTCACGTTTATAATATTAGTTGGGATTACAGAACTGTACACGGGATGCGTAACACACGGTTACTATCAATTTTAATTATTTTAAAGCATATTGTTAATCAAGTGTTTTGTCCGCTCAACAACGCAAATATGTAACTACTATCAGTTGGAATCATTTCGAAGCGTATTGCAATCCATTGCTCGGTGTTTGCTCAATAACATAAATAACGCAATGAATGTTTTTGGATTGTCAAAATCGAACCCATTGCTATTGATAGTCATTATCATCATCATCATCTCAGCGTTAATCCCAGTCGCATCAAAAGCTTTTTCAGCTCTGGAGTCTTGGGTCCGCTTTATCAGTCTAACTGCTGATTTTGGCTAAACTTCGACATTTTCCGTGTCGCGACTGCCGTCTGACCTCCACAATCCGAAGGCGATATCTAAGCATTGCAGTTAAACCAATTGTTGGACTTTTGAGGGCTCCAACAACCCGTAACGACTGCCACTAGATGTTCGTATGGCAACGGGGACCAACGGCTCAACGTGCTTTTCGAGGCACGACCAGACCAGTGCAAATATTCATATTCATGTATACAAATATTTGCACAGCGCGGGTATCGAACCCCCGCCTTCTTTCGCAGCGGCTGCGTTCGCTACCGCTACGCCACAGAGGTTGTGTTGCTATTGATAGTATGGTATGTAATTGACCTGCTCTTTAAATATTATTCAGTAAATTAAATTAAGTCACGAAAATATATTTCTGAAATAAAATAAATGAGGGTTTTCTAGAACAATCCAGCTTATAATGTACAGACGACAGCACATCAAGCTACTACAATCTGTCAGATTTCTTTATTAGATTGTTAACTTTATCTATAAAGTATTAAGGCTCAAGATTGATTGGGAATTTAAAACAGTTTCGGGTAAGTTCTGCTGTCGTGAGTACATATAGCTGTATTCAAGAAACAGGTAAATATTGTTTTTACTAGTCTTCAAAATTATTACAAAATATACCTTTTACATCGTTCACTTATTATAGTGATCGATGACCTTGTATGAATATTAAATAATACTAGGATTCATTATAATTGCATATTATCATGCCGTCAACCAGAGATAAAAATTGATTTTGAATATTCGAAATGTGAAGGATTTGTACCAATTAAGTAAGTCAAATTAATGGTGATACATTTAAAAAATATAATCACAGTCTTGATTTCATTATATGTGTTCAGCAGGTCATTGTTAAGAATACAAATTATAGGCTTTTCTAACAATAATAAACAAATCAACTATCTTGACTTGGCCCGCGAGTTTGTCGACATGTGGGATGTGGATTCAGCAATATTTGTAGCGATAGTCGTGACAGCCATTGGCTTAATAGCCAAGAGCCTCGATCAACACCTTAGAAGGGTCTCGTTAGGCAGTTGGATCAAGGGCTTGATTCAGAAAGCGGTACTTCTGGACACGGCTAGCACAGTCAGGAGGTTCCTCTCTCTAGAGCCCTAACCACCGGCAGCTTGGACCCTGTTCCCGATACCTACCGGTGGGTTACTATTTATTATACTTTTAAATATAATAAATAGTAATGGATGCCAAAACCGGTTGAATGGACTTTAAAAGGGTAATTATTCCAAATGCAGTACCTACAGGTTTCATGCTTCATGCGATATTTATGTGCAGTGAGAAGTCTGCCTTTTAGAATCATCAGCTATAGCAGTCCACTGCTGGACATAGATCTCTCCTATCTCATATATCACGCCATTCAACTCTATTTTCAATTGTCAATAAAAAAACATGTCTAAAATTTTGGTGCAAAATTAAAAAATCTGTGTAGACATTCGTCTTTATAAAATGTAGATATAGTAACAAAAAAATTGAAAAACTATGGCATGCGAGTTATGTGAGCACTGTCAAAGTCCTATCTACAAAGATGATAAGATCACAATACGAGAGGGCTTCAGTTACCACAAGAAATGCCACAAGTGCTATGTCTGCAGCGAAACCAACCTCCTGAACGCAGAAGTTTTCAAAGGGGTGATATTTTGCTGTAGCTGCGCTCAGAGGATATTTCAAGGATGCTCCACAGCTCGCAGGACCAAAACTATGACCAACGGCAGGGGACGGAGGATCAGGTCCAAGTCGCGCAGGCGCGACAGAGAAAGAACAAAAGGCCATCACGAGATGATTGAAAATAGCAGAGACGGAGTCATAGAACTGGCAAGGCTAGTGGGATCCAACACAGACTCTGATGAGCTACTGGAGAAGAAGCAGAAGAAATCCAGTTACAGCACTACCATACTGCGTAAGCGTCATCCATCGTAAATCCTTCGATGTCCACTGTACGCATGATGGATGGAAAGAAGCACATGAATTGTCTTTGCCCCATTGGTGTAATTGCTGCATGGCGTTCCAGTGTGAGGAAAAAATAATAAATAAATAAATAATAAATGTTTTTCTATTTTAATATGTTAATATTTAAAAATGTAATAGATATGTATCTATAATAAAATAAAGGAAATAATAAATCTGTCTCTGATATGGATGCACAGACAACAGCAGGTCAAGCTAATCAAAACTTTCAAATATTCTCAATCAACATCGAACTTTAAAGCTTTAGCGATAAAGTTGAAAATGTAATGAAGAAATTTGGCAGACTATTGTAGCTTGATCTACGTAGAATCTTCTCGGTTGAAATACCGCAGTGGCTCAAGACAAAAGTCTTCGACCAGTTTGTGTTGCCAGTGATGACATATGGAACTGGGACGTGGTTGCTTTGCTAACAATGGGAATTATAAGGAAGCTCCAGGTCACTCAAAGGGCAATGGAGAGGGCATGCTTCGGGTTTCACTGCGTGATCAAATCAGAAATGTGGAGATCTGCAGAAGAACGAGAGTAACCGACATAGTCCGAAGAATTGCAACACTTAAGTAGCTGTGGGCCGGACACATTGCCCGTAGGACCGATGCCCGTACTGACGGATTTTCAAGTGGAGATCCACGCACCGGAAGCCGTAGCGTGGGTTGGCCACGACAAGGTGGACCGACGACCTGGTGAAGGTCGCGGAAAACCACTGAATGCGGGAGGCGCAGGACCGGTCGTCGTAGAGACCCTTGGGGGAGTCTTTCGGCTGAAATGATGATGAGTAGCTTGATGTGCTGTCTTCTTCTTCAGCATACAGAGGTCCACTGCTGAACGAAGGCCAATGCAATATGTATCTGCCAGCATTTCAAAATCAAAAGGTATTTTTGTCACGTAAGCTGATTGGTAATAATTTATCCTGTTTGAAACAATTCTTAAGTACTTGGGAAAACTAAAAACCTTGTATGTCTCCTCAAATATATTTTTAGTTACGATATGTCTTCATGTGCTACATTGACCTATACCTATCAGTCAATCAGTCAGGACTTTGAATAATGTTATTATATATATATAGAGAGACGGCGAATTATGTAACCTGCCTACGATATAGGCACAAGGCACTGTGTAAACAACGCGTGAACGTTGCGTAAAAGTCACGGAATAGATACGGGGAATCGTAGACGTTCCAAATAGGAGCTACGCAACCGTGTTTTTTTATATTATGTTTATGACCCACATATCAATTGACAACATTATTAAGTTGAAATTGTTACATTTTTGTAAAATTATTTCTTTAAAAAGTATCTAATTACTAAATTAATGAGCGAAGAATTATATTTCGAAAGCGTAAATATTTGACTTAAGTATTGTAAGATACTTCATCCACATTTTATAAATACGTACAAAATTACAAATATGTTGCAAAACAACAGTAAGCACGGACCTATTTGAAATTCTTTCGCTTTTATTAATGTTTAACGTCAGTCATTAATCGATGTATTTTTTAAGATGATAAATCGCCTGGTTTCTGACGTCTTCAGAGCCTATAATTTTACATAGGAAAGAACACCTACTGAACTTCTCAATACACATAGGCCTAGGGATATTACATTTTTATCTTATTTTACAAAATTATAGAACAGTAGGTGTATCTTTATCCACGGTCCAAAGAGTACGTCAGCGGTTTCAGGAGATCGGTATGAACATTAGAAGACTAGGGAATGGCAGGCCAAGGTTCACAACTGCAAAAGAAGACCGATTCGTCGTGAGCACTATGCTCAGAACGATTTTTTACGCTATAGCCGTGAAATGTATCGACATTTCACGGCTGTTCAGGGTCGAAATAGCGTTTATGAAGTTCACCACAACAATGTGAGTTCTGACACGGTCCTGCGGCGACTTCGTGAAGCTGATATAAAATCTTATAGGACACCAAATGGCCCTAAACTGTTCAGAGAATATCAAGTTGCCAGGTTGCGATTTGCTCGAGAACACGTCCTATGATGAAGATTGGTCCAGTGTTATGTCTTCCGATGAGTCTAGATTTTGTTTATTTACACACGATGGGAGACGAAGCTGGGTACGATGGATGACCAGGTGAACGTTATCGTCAAGCGTGTTTTGAAGAAAAGGTGCCATTCGGTGGAGGGTCAATAATAGTATGGGCTGGGATATCTTCAGAGAGTTAGGTATACGAGGTTAGTGATTATAGAAAATAGTTCTTTGACGAACTGAGATTTTAAACGAGCATGTTGGTCCATTCCTGGTGAATATAGGTGCAAATTCCATTTTCATCACGATAATGCGCGACTACATAGTACACATTTGGTTAACGCCTATATTCAAGACATCGTGGGTATCACCCGCATGGAATGACCAGCTCATAGCCCGGACTTAAATTCCATAGAAATTAAATTTCATATTTCCCCTTCCCCTCGGACCGCAGTAGCGTTAAGACGTGTTCACTCGCTAAAATTTTTATTAAAATACTTATTTTGTCGCTAATTATCGAGTAATAAATTTCGGACGAATACTAGGCGCTCAGAACATAGTGAAAGGTGGAAGCGGAGCGACTCATCGGGCAGAGCTGGACAACAACACCTGCGACGGCAACAACACTCTCAGCCCTCTTTCGTGTTACTTACGCCGCAATCCATAAGCGACGGCGTTTTGGTGAGTAGTGAGGCAATTTGTACGAAATGTCTGTAAAACGAACGCCACCAACAAGTAGTGCCAAAGTCGACAGCCCCATGCATTATGGATCCGATTCCATGCTTTATAATAACCCCAATAATCAGCAACCCTTAGATTTTAATATCACAAAACGATCAAAACGTCGACTAGGCGAATCGCAAAATGATACTGACGTCACTTTGTCTGACTTGCTGACCAAAATGGACGAGTTGAGAACCCAGCAAGATGCCAAATTTGCCTCACTAGAAGCACACATAAAAGAGCTTACATGTCAAAACACTGACATAAAAGACTCCATGGCACTCCTGTCGGCAAAATATGATGACGTCCTTAATAATTTGAAAATCCTACAACAGGAAAATCTCCACCACAAAAATCATATTAAAAACCTAGAAGCAAAACTAGAACAATTGGAACTTAATGCAAGATCCACTACAATTGAACTTAGAAACATTCCAGCCGGCAACTTAGAACATAAGGACAACTTGATCGAGATTGCTAAAAAAATTGGGGAAGTTGTTAATGTTCCCATCTTTGATTCAGATGTAAGAGATGTGTTTCGATTGAAAACCAAAAACAATGGAAACGGTCCAGTCATTTTGGACTTTACCTCGACCTTAAAGCGAGAGAAGTTTATAAGAGCCACAAGAACATTCAACAAAGAAAACCGTGAGAAGCGCCTGACAACGGCCAGTATAAATATGACGGGACCAGCTGAGCCCATATATGTAGCTGAATCTCTCACGTCATCGATTAGGCGCTTGCACTATCTCACTAGAATGTTTGCAAAAAAACACAACTTTGTCCATTGTTGGACTTCCTTCGGCAAAGTGTACTTAAAACGCAACGACAACGAACCTCGCCTTCGTATCACCTGTGCAGAAGATCTAAAAAAACTGGAAATGGGCATCTGACTGGGTTTTTTGTCTATAATTTACAGTAATACTTTTAAGGCATGTTTTTTATTTAAGTTTTCACGTCTCAGCTCCAATAGCGCCTATAATACCTCTCTTTCAAATAAATTATATAAGTCAAACCTATGTGCATACTATTCACACAAAACTCACACACACACCCATACACTTTTCCTGGATAATACACATATACACTTTTCACTACATAGTCGCTTAAACATAACACATTCACAGATTCGATTTTTTTCTGCACCTATTAAGCCACTAATCAATTGCCGAAACCCGATAAATCTAAATAGTTATGTTTGGAAAAGTTATCTACATTCCAGTGATGAATTACTGATGAAATCAATAATGAATATGTCCATTGAATATTATCCTCATTATAAAATTTATTTTAGACAAATTCGATGAATTAATTGATATCCAAAATGAAATCGATACCTTTAAAGTTGCCGATGTAGCTGTATGCGATGTAGATGACTGCACGTCTTTCCTGCCTGTATCAAATAAAAGCCTCAAAATATTTCACCAAAACATTCGCAGTTTGAAATGTAATATGACTGGACTACTACCCATCTTGGCTAGTACAAAAGTAGAGTGGGACTGTATTGTCCTCACTGAGTGTTGGTTACCGTCTTCTTCATACATACCTAGTCTGGATGGATACGACAACTTCGCTTCTGCGATCAACCGTACCCAAAATGAAGGAGTTGTGGTATACTATAAAAGCAACCTCTTTTTTACAGTAGAAGAATACAACTTGGAGGATGCGAACTGCTTAGTCATTGTTCCTAATAAGGATACCATAGTGTTTGCTATTTACAGGCCTCCAGGCTACAAAAATCTTGACAACTTTTTTAGGTCTCTAAATTGTATGCTATCAAAATATTCATCAACCCAAAATCTGATACTATTGGGAGACATAAATATTAACATAGCTGATCACTCTACAGATAACAATTACTCAGCTTATCTGAACCTACTCGGATTCCACGGCATGCTTACGGCATATACTGTACCAACACGCAATAAGACTTGCCTGGACCATGTATTCCTTAGGACTAAACTGTTAGCTCATTGCCTCATTCTGAACTCTACACTTACTGATCACAATAGTATAGCCTTATCTATAGCTACTCTGCCTAGACTAAAGTCCCCAAAACTTGTTAAACGAATAGATTACTGTCACATAAACCAAGAATTGAAAAATATTGACCTCAATCCCTTGTATACGATGTCCGACGCTAATCAAGCGGCCGATTTTCTTCACGAAAAACTAACTGAAGCTATTAATAAATGTTCTAAAAATAGCAAAATTTCTAATCGTAAAAAGATTTTAAAGCCCTGGATTACCCCGGGAATACTAAAATGCATAAAAAATCGTGACAACCTATACAAGAAACTTAAGAAAGACCTTACTAACGAGATTCTACAGTCCACATATAAAAGGTACCGAAATTTTTGTACTGGACTATTAAAAAAATTAAAAAGAAATTTTGATAAACTACAGTTTCAGAAGGCGGGAAAGAACTCAAAAAAAATTTGGCAGCTTGTCAAACAAATAACTTTTTCTAATAAACCTAAAGATAACCCACTGGAATTATTATGCTCAAATAATCCACTAAAGTCAGCAAACGATGCAAATCACTACTTCGCAAGCGTAGGTAAAACACTGGCTGAAAACATCACTTTGTTACACCCACAAACAACGCCACAACCTTTAACACGGTATTGTCATTCTTTTAGTCTTCTGCACACCGATGAGGAAGAGGTTGGATTACTTATCTTGGGCCTAAAAAGTGAGTGCTCCGCCGGTCTAGATGGAATACCGACTCAAATCATAAAAGAAAATGCTGGTATTTTGACCCTCCCGATAACATTCGTCTGTAATCTTTGTTTTTCTACTGGTGTATTTCCCAGGATATATAAAAAATCACGAATACATCCCATATACAAGAGTGGAGCCAGAGACTGTGTCAAAAATTATAGACCCATTGCTATTCTGCCGTGTTTATCAAAAATCCTTGAACGTCTAATTAACAGAAGACTCATAAAATATCTAGAAGATAAAAACCTGTTATCCAATGCACAGTTCGGATTTAGAGCGAACAAATCCACATCGGACGCGGTGTTGGAATTGACTAATTACATAATCGGCAACCTAGACAATAAAAATAAAACTATTGGAATTTTCTTGGATTTAGCAAAGGCTTTTGACACGGTCTCTGTGCCTATACTCCTGATGAAGCTCGAATGCCTGGGAATCAGAGGTTTGCAGCTGAAACTGTTAAAAGACTACCTAACGGATAGAACGCAATGTGTCCAGATAGGAAATGTGACCAGTGAAGAGGTCCCAGTGACCTTCGGAGTCCCTCAAGGAAGTATCTTGGGCCCAACACTGTTCCTGTGCTACATTAACGATCTTTGCCAAATTCAGATTCCCAACTCAAAACTCATCGCATTTGCGGATGACACAGCTCTGCTGTTTAGTGCTAACTCTTGGCCAGAGGTGTTTATGAATGCACAGCAGGGTTTTAATTTGGTAACTCAGTGGCTAAGCAAAAACCTTCTCACACTAAATGTTGATAAAACTCACTATGTTGCTTTCTCTACTAGGTCCAACAATAAGCCGGATCCGTCACTTCAAATAAAATCACATATATGCCCTAACGTCAGTAGTACTAACTGTCTGTGCCCTATTCTAAAAGCCCAGTCATGTGTCAAATATCTAGGAGTAATGATAGACAGTGATTTGAAATTTCATGCCCACATAGACCTTATTTCGGCTCGAGTCCGCAAACTTATGATGATCTTTAAGTCTCTAAGACACGTAACTGAACCGAATGTGATTAAATCCGTTTACTACGCGTTGTGTCAATCGCAACTGAGCTACTGCATTACCTCCTGGGGTGGTGCATACAAAACATATTTCCTAAACATTGAAAGGGCTCAGCGTGCACTTCTGAAAGTAAGTTTGTCCCTACCATTTGATTTCCCGACTAAGGAACTCTATGAGAAAAGTGGAGTTTTAACTGTCAGACAGCTTTTTATACACGCAACTCTATTAAAGCAACATGACTCGGTTAAATTTGAACCAGATAAATTTCAAAACCAACGTCGTAAAGATAAAATTTGCCTCGTCCCCTTATTTAAAACTAATCTAGCCCAAAGGTTTTTCAGTTACCAAGGACCTAACTTATATAATAAATTAAATCGTAGCTTATCATTCTATTCCCTACCAAAAAGGAAATGCAAGGAGGTGGTTAGAAATGGGTTGCAGAAGCTAAACTATTCACACACAGAAAGCCTCCTCCAGAATAATTCAATGTTTTTTTGATTAAATGCATCCACATCTTAAACACTCACCCACACCTTCACACATACCCCTTCATACATGCACATACACATCTCTCACCCTCATACACATAATCTACACTTCACAACTTGATACACAAAACACACATACGTAAGCGCAGCGTACACAAATTAACAACACTAAATTATAACACCGAGCTGCTTTCGAGAAATCCGCTCCGCTTATTAAAATTAGACCGCAGTGTATCACAGCTACAAAAGTATAACTAGACAACTGCGCCTGCGGCGTGGTGATGGCGAGCGGTGGATTATTCGTCTACCCACAGTCATGCCACGGTAGGCAAGCTTGTATGACGAGCCAGTGCGTAAGGATATAATAATTGCGGGTGACTTAGTTGATATTTTGTTTATGTTGTTTTGTGTGCACTGTGCTCTCACAATTACTCATAGTAGATAATAGGCGCTAAAAATTTATTTCTGTATTAAAATCCTCGTTTGGTTCTAGTGATTTTCTCCAGAATTGTATACATACATAGTTTTAAGTTCAATCTTTTTTTTTCTACTATTTTGTATAAGTACCTTCACGCTTAATATAAAATGTACCCAGTCAAAATTGAATTTACATGTCCGACGGGTGGGGCACTGGTGATCCGTAACACAGGCAGCTCATGCCTTTCACGGACACCAGCTCCTCACATATGTAACACATACTGGACTGAGTAATTGTACCGTTTTAGCTATAAACAAAACATTGTGAGGTGAAATAAAATAAATTATTATTATTATTATTATTATTATTATATGGGACGAGCTCGCTACCTTTGTTTTTGTTTTCTCTCCCGCTCTGGACGAAGCGGATGGGCGTGGCAGACTTTTACTGATTAAAACCCACCCGTGTTACCTACCTATTAGCCTCATTTCCTTCTCACTAAAACCCCTAGAGAGAATCTGCGACCGGTACATTCGCGACGGACCTCTTTGGCAAAGGCGTCTTTGACAAGACTACTTTCACAAGCATTAACACGGAATTGAACAAGTACAACATAGGCCCGTCACTGAGAGGCTGGATCGTTAATATGCTCAGCCAAAGAGCTGTAGAAGTGACCGTAAACGACACCACAAGGACCATCATGGCGAACGGATGCCCGCAAGGAGGCGTTCTCTCGCCATTACTATGGAACCTGGTCGTTAACAGCCTACCTATCATTAAATAATAAAGGCTACTATGCCGTGGCTTAGCCCCAAGGTCACTTTCTGGCTGTATTCCACATTCATCCGGACAATTATCACATACGGCTCATTAGTCTGGCTGCCAAGAATTAGTGTGAGCCCAGCCCAAAAAGACCTCGAGAAACTACAACGGTTGGCGTGTGTGGCAATTACCAGTTGCATGAGGACCACTCCTACAGCCGCCCTGCAGGCAATGTTGGGTCCCTAAAAATGGCCCCTAATTATTGTTCATACAGGGTACATTACCCTGGTGGAGTGCCCGGCCTGGCGAAACGAGCGCCGCGACCTCATTGCGGTGCTCGGAGGCGGACGCCTCTCCCTGGCAACCATGGTGCGAGCCATGGTTGAAAGCGAGAGTGCATGGGAGGCTGCCGCCTCCTTCTGCGATACCGTCCTCTTGCAGAAGAGGCAGCGAAGAGGGAGCGGGAAGAGGATGCTCTTGCTGCTCCCCTCCGGCGCAGACGGGCGGGGCGAAGAAGGCGGGGGACGATCCCCGTCTCCTTTAGCCCCCGAGTGTGACCAGCTTGTGTGGGTAGCTCCCGCACGCGCATTGCACTGGTCACCACGTCTGAGGATTACTCCGGCACCCGGGTAATCCTCCCTTGGCGCGGAAATCGACCTAAATAAGGCCGGTAAGTCCTGAGAGTCGCACGGAGTTAGGCGTCCGGGCCGATCCCGTGTTCCTCTCAACGCAGGGCTCGAGGGAAACCGAGTGGTTTGGGTATTCCCGGCTCCGGCTGGGCGAGCTCCACACACGCCCGTCGCCTAGCTAGCGGCGGGAACGGTGCGTAAAGCATTCCCACTCGCAAAAAAAAAGGGGACATTACCGCTTAGTGGTTGTCATTACGCCGCTCTTAAGATTTCTAGGTTTTTATGAGGCAAGAATTAATTGGCTCTTAATGAACTAGTGCGTCTTACTGTCAATGATTGCATCACCGCTTACCATCAAGACAGGATCGCGGTGAAGGATTAGTTTATAACATTAAAATATATATATATATATATATCAATGGTCTTCTCCCGTCCCACATGACGGTTTCTTGTTATTAAACAGTGGTTAGTCAGTTAACATAATAAGGAAATTGCCAAAAGGACAAGAAATAAAAAATAAATCATGACTGGCGAGAAGACGGCGCATAGTGATCACGTGGTGCCTTGCACTTTTACATAGTTACGTTTTAAGGAGACCCCTTTACAGTCTCTCGAAGGATCTGCTCTAACAGGCATTGCACATGGACTTTCGGACTGGTATTTTGAGAACTACGAATAATAAATTTTCAGAGGCGATGGTGCCTTTTTCTATGTTTAAAAACGCATTTTGAAGGTTCCCGGCTATATGATAAACAATTACTCTTTTAATTTTCATTTTTCAGAACCATTTGAGCCAATCTATAATATTATTAGTAAGTTTTGATGATATAGAACATGATTTGAAGATTATAACAACTTTTGACGACAAAAACAATGCATAAACTAAACCTAAAATAAAACTGAAGCAGCTTCAGTTTTATTTTAGGTTTAGTAATGATTTTTTGAAAATAATGTATCGGTATATACCTACTAATTTCATGCATGAAACTGACACTTTATAGCTGTTTATTTTATCTGTATTTCGTAATCGTATATTTTTTTGTTGGAGTTTTTGGGTCTGTAAAAGGAGTTTGGCGGGAAAGCCAAGATGAGTGCCACGCTCATTTTTCATTGGACTTTTAAATTATTTATAGTGTTGTTTACTAAATAAAGCTCGTTATTTATGTAGTATAAAGTGCATTCAGTGAATAATTTATAAAGAAAAGAACATTGAAATATTGTAGCATAGTGACCACATCATGACTTTACCCCAAACCCCTCCTAGTCGACTCACGCGGGAAACGAAAGGAGACAGATTAAGTTAAGTTAAGTTAAGATAAATTTAGGATAAGTTAGGATAAGTTGCGAAATAAAACAAGAATAACAAAGAAATGGCTCAAAGGTCTTAGCAACCAAGCCAAAAACTCATACAAAAAAAATATATATATTTATTTTTGTTGTCAATGTCATGAGTTTTGGCGGGAAAAGCAAGATGAGTGCTACGCTCATTTTTCATTGGACTTTTAAATTATTTATAGTATCGATTACTAAATAAAAACGCGTGATTTATGTAGTAAAAAGTGCATTCAGTGAATAATTCATAAAGAACAGTGAAATATTGTAGCATAGTGGTCACATCATGTCTTTACCGGATAGGACGAGAGGAGACGCCGTCGTGCCATGGTTGCGGCGCGGCGGAGGACACGGCGGAACACACCCTCGCGGTGTGCCCGTCGTGGGCCGTGCCGCGCCGCGATCTTGTCGCGGCGGTAGGAGGGGACCTCTCGCTGCCCGCCGTCGTCAGAGCGATGGTGGGGAGCGAGGGCCGTCCCCCGACGGGTGGGGATGCGTAATTGACATTTTCCCCAGCGACAAAAAAAAAAAAAAAAAAAAAAAGAAAAGAAAAAAAAAGGATTCCGTGCGCAGTTTCTGGCCTGCCATCGGACGCGTCCCCAGGTGGCGGATAGGGGAACGGCCCCCAGATATGGGGGTTACCGGTTTACCGGCGCGGACCAAAACCAGAAGTGGGGACCGCTTCGGCGGTCACGCGCGGCGGGTCGGCCACCACTCCAGGTGGCTGACGTGACCCGAAGTCCGGGTCACCATCGGGCAACCCGGTCTCCTCATTGAGAGGAGCTGGGGGCCCCGTTTGCCTTCGGGCAAACGAGTGGGGCTAAGAGGAAGGACACCTCGCTAAAAAACCCTTGGCTGCTGCGTCTTCTCGCACACGAAGACGTACCTAGCCGGGCTCCTCCCTATGGAGGACCCACTGTGACACACCATTCCCGGCTTCGGCTGGGCGAGTCCCACACACGCCCTTCGGGGTATGGTGCGTAAATGTCACTTCCACAGCGTCAAAAAAAAAAAAAAAAAAAAATATTCTGAGGGCGATTGTGTAATTGTGGTGTTATTCTGGGTTTTATTTTATTGTGGGTTCCGTTTCATTGTGGGTTTTAATTGTTTTTTACTATTGTGGTTTTTTATCTTGAGGTCGACGCTAAAATGCCGAAACGATTGCGGAATGCCTCCGGGCGTTTCGCCTCAAAAGGCCCTTCTCAGGGCCAACCAAACGGCCCTTCTCAGGGCCAAACGAAGGGCCCTTCTCAGGGCCAACCCAAAGGCCCTTCTCAGGGCCAACCCGACGACTTGTCGGCGTCGGAAGCCAGTCGCGCACCATCAGCGGCGGGCTCTTGCGGGCAGGACGAGTACTCCGACTCGGACATGGGGTCCGTTGTCGGGGACTCGTCGTCCGTGTGTGGAGTGGCTGCGGACCGCAGCTTGAAGAGGGCCTACCTGAGGCCCGGGTCCGAGTGTTCTTCGGACTCGGCCAAGGGTAAGCCCAAACAGAAGAAGCCGAGGGCGAAGACTTCTTCGCTCTCGACTTCTTCTCAGGCTGGCACCCATGATGTGGGTCTAGCGGACGCCCAGCGTCAGCTTGACTTGGCCAGACGGGCCGACCTCGAGCTGGAGCTGGAGGAGAAGGTTGCCGCGAAAGAGAGGCAGGCGCGTGCAGCCAAGTCAAGGGCCGGATATGGTTCAGCCCTCGTCAGTTTCGAGGGATTATCCGTGGCGGAGCTGGCCCGACTGGCAGAGGAGGACAAGGAGGAGATCGTCGAGGTCGCCTCCAATTCCTCCAACCTGAAGGGCACGATTCAAAAGGCCCTGAAATGCCGAGCAACTAGCCTGCTCGGCATTGTGTCTGATCTGACGCAGCGTACTGCGTCAGAGGAGACGCGGCAGCTGCAGGCGAGGGTGGATCGCCTGCAAGCAGAAGTCAGCCAGCTTCACAAGAAGCTGGCTGAAGCTACGGCCCCGCCCCCGTCAGCAGCGGCCCCGTCGGCAGTGGTTCCCGCCCCCTCCTCCTCCAATCTCGAGGAACTGTTCCGCAAGGTTGTCATGGAGGAGAGGGCCTTCATCCGTGCCTGTTTTGCAGGCATAGAAGACCGCCTCTTGCCCGAACCGCGTCTCCGTCCACCACTAGCGGCGGACAAGACGCCGACAGTGGCTCCCCCTGTCCCAAAGCCCTCAAAGGGCAAGGGCAAGGAGACGCCGGGGGCTCTGCCTCTCCCCGGTACGAGTGCGGGTGCCGAACCGGGGCCGGTTGCCATCGCGACACCTGCCCCCCAGGTTCAGGAGGGAGACGCCCTCCTCCCCTCCACCACCCCGTCCAACCAGCCGTGGTCAGAGGTGGTGAAGAGGGGCAGGAGGAAGAAGGCGACCCAAGCCCCGGCAACCCCAGCGGCTGCATCAGCGGCTGCCTCGGCAGCTAAAAAGTCTCCGAGGCTGGTTGCCCCCAAATCCGCGGCGGTCACGGTGACCATCGTGCCCGAGGCCGCGGAGAGGGGGGTAACCTACGAGTCCGTCCTGAGACGGGCTCGAGCCGTCGCAGACCCCGCCGAGTTGGGGCTCGGTAACTGCCGACGTACCCAAACCGGAGCTCGACTCTTCGAGTTTCCGGGGAAGGACGGCGGCAGGAACGCTGACTTATTCGCCGGCAAGTTGAGGGAGGCACTTGCCGACGTGGCGAAGGTCGCCAGGCCGACCAAAACCACAGCCATTGAGGTGACCGGTCTAGATGACTCGGTCACCAAGGAGGAAGTGGTGGAGGCGGTCGCGAAAGCCGGTGGCTGCGAACCCGCAGCGGTGCAGGCTCGGGATATCAGGCCCGGCCGCGGTGGACTGGGCACTATCCGGCTGATGTGCCCAGTCGCCGCAATGTTGGCCGTCCAGGCTAAATGCCAGGGACGGCTTCTGGTAGGCTTCAGCCGGGCTGTGATCCGGGTGCTTGAGGCAGCGCCAATGCGCTGCTTCAAGTGCTTCGGCATCGGCCACACCCGAGCCATGTGTCCATCCACCGTGGATAGGGCGGACACATGCTTCCGCTGCGGGATACAGGGCCATATGGCGGCCACGTGTGAGGCCGCCAAGTCGCACTGCGCCGCGTGTGCCTCTAGTGGCCGCCCCGCGGACCACGTGATGGGGGGGAGGTCATGCCGACCCCCGTCTAAGAAGGGCAAGCCGCAGGCGGTTATAAGCCGTCCTGCCGCTCCTGCCACTACCCCCGCTGATATCCCATCAGCGGCGGTGGCCGAGGGTGATGCGATGGTCGAATAATGGGTACCGACCGTCGCATCTTGCAGGCAAACATCAACCACTGCCGGGCTGCCCAGGACTTACTGGTGCAGTCAATGGCCGAGTGGTTGGTGGATGTGGCAGTGGTGGCCGAGCCGTACTATACTCCCAGCAATTGGCTGGGGGATAGTGACGGCTTGGTGGCAATCGCGGTGCGGTCCTCCACGGACTCCCCTCCCCTCTCGCTCTTAGAGAGGGGACCGGGATACGTGGCCGCCGCGTGGGGAGGGATGGCCCTTGTGGGGGTCTATTTCTCCCCAAACCGCCCACTTCAGGACTTCGAGGACTTCCTCGGAGTCCTGACGGCGGTCATAGGTAGGGCGACAACGCGTCAGGTCTCCGTTTTGGGAGATCTGAATGCCAAATCGGTGGTCTGGGGAAACCCGGCCACCGACAATCGCGGACGGGCGGTCGAATTGTGGGCGGCCACGTCTGGTCTCTCCCTCTTGAATAGGGGGAGCGTCCGGACGTGCGTGCGGCGGCAGGGCGGGTCCATAGTGGACCTCACCTTCGCCACACCGGCACTGGCCGCCCGCATTCGTAACTGGAGGGTGGAACTGGGGGAGACGATCTCGGATCACCGCTACGTGCGATTCGAGATCTCCCCCCAGAATCCACCGGGGCGCCGCAGCACTCCCTCATCGTCGGGCCGATCCCCGTTTCCAAGGTGGGCTCTGACCCACTTGGACCGGGAGGCGGCACGGGAGGCCGCTTTCGTCCAGGACTGGCTTTGGCCAGGTCCCGGCGTGGACGTCCTGGACGTGGACGCGGCGGCGGCCCGACTGAGGGGGTCATTGACCGAGGTATGTAACGCCAGTATGCCTCGGTCGAGACGTCCGCCTCCCCGACGCGCCGTTTATTGGTGGTCGGAGGAGCTGGCAGAGCTGCGGGCCTCCTGCGTGGCAGCACGGCGGGCCTACACCCGATCGCGTCGGCGGCGCCGACGTGACCAGGCCGACGAGGACCGCCTCTACGCGAGGTACGTGGAGGCAAAGGCGGCCTTCAAGTCGGCCATCGGCGCCGCTAAGGACGCGGCGAGGGCTGAGCTGTTGGAGGGTCTCGACAACGACCCATTCGGGAGGCCATATAAGGCGGCGCGGGACAAACTGCGCCGCATTGGTCCCCCGGTTGCCGAGACCCTCGAACCAGCTCTCCTGGATGGGGTGGTGCGGTCCCTGTTTCCGTGCAGGGACCCGAACTTCACCCCTCCAGTGATGAACCCCCCACGGGGAGTGGGTCAATCGGAGGAGGAAGCTCCTCCTCCTCCGGTTTCAGAGGAAGAATTTGGCGCGGCGACTCTTCGTCTCCGCGCCAAAAAGACGGCTCCCGGCCCGGACGGTGTTCCCGCTCGGGTGGTGGCCATCGCGGCCACCGAGATGGAAGGAAGGTTTCGGGACCTCTTCAACGCATGCTTCGCGTCGGGGAGGTTCCCGAAACCTTGGCGGGAAGGCCAATTATGCCTCCTCCGGAAGGAGGGACGGCCGGCGGACTCCCCATCGGCATACCGGCCTATCGTCTTGCTCGATGAGGCCGGCAAGATGTTCGAGGGGATCATCGCTGGCCGTCTCAAGCGGCATCTGCGGAGCGTGGGACCGGACCTGTCGGACGCCCAGTTCGGATTTCGAGCTGGTCGTTCGACAGTGGACGCTCTGGCCCGTCTCAAGGGCCAGGTGACAGAGGCGGTGGGAGTGGGGGATGGAGTGTTGGCTGTGTCATTCGACATTGCCAACGCCTTCAATTCCATCCCCCACTCCACCATCCTGGAAGCGCTCCGGTTCCACGGAGTGCCCCTGTACTTACGGGGCCTCCTGGCCAGCTACTTGGAGGACCGTGCTGTCCTCCTCGAAGACGGAGCTGGCCAGCTGCGGCGATACGCTGTCCACAGGGGTCCGTTCTAGGACCTCTACTGTGGAACGTCGGGTATGACTGGCTCCTGCGGGGAACCCTCCTTCGAGGTACGAGTGTCATCTGCTATGCGGATGACACTCTCCTCACTTCCCGCGGGAGCACCTTCCGGGAGGCGGCCAGTTTGGCGTCGGCGGGCGGATCCTTAGTGGCGGGAAGGATCCGCCGCCTGGGCTTGAGGGTGGCGCTGCACAAAACGGAGGCCGTGTTCTTTCACGGCCCCCGGCAGCGCCGCCCAACTGACGCCCACATTTTTGTGGAGGGCGTCAGGATTGGGGTCGAGGCCCAGATGAAGTATCTGGGCCTCATGTTGGACAGCAGGCTGCGCTTCGGCCCGCATTTCAGCGGGCTGTCGACGCGCCTGCTGAAAGCCGCGGGCGCCCTCTCATGGCTGATGCCGAAGATGGGAGGGCCCAGCACGCGGTGCCGGCGCTTATACGCCGGCATACTGCGGAGCATGGCCCTTTATGGGGCCCCCATTTGGGCGGACTCCCTCCATAGGAGGGAGAACCTCACCGCCCTTCGGGAGCCCCAAAGGGCCATCGCCCAGCGGGCAGCGCGGGCCTACCGGACGGTAGGCTTCGCTTCGGCATGCGCTCTGGCGAGCACCCCGCCTTGGGAGCTCGAGGCCTGGGTGCTCGCCAGAGTGTACGAGTGGACGGCGGGGCGCAGGGCGCTGGGCGAGCGTCCGGCCCCAGAAGTGAGGGAAGCCGTCCGCCGCGAGGCGAGGAACGCCATCATCCAGCATTGGACGCAGGACCTCGCCTCCGCGGTGTTCGGCCGCCGTACCCTCGATGCCATCGGGCCGGTCCTGAAGGACTGGCTCGACAGGCGTCACGGGTTCCTCTCGTTCCGTCTGGTGCAGGTACTTTCCGGTCACGGCTGCTTCGGCAGGTACCTGCACCGGATAGGACGAGAGGAGACGCCGTCGTGCCATGGTTGCGGCGCGGCGGAGGACACGGCGGAACACACCCTCCCGGTGTGCCCGTCGTGGGCCGTGCCGCGCAGCGATCTTGTCGCGGCGGTAGGAGGGGACCTCTCGCTGCCCGCCGTCGTCAGAGCGATGGTGGGGAGCGAGGGGGCCTGGGCGGCGGTGGCCTCCTTTTGCGAGGTCGTGATGTCGCAGAAGGAGGCCGCGGAGCGGGAGCGAGAGGAGGATCCCCTCGCTCCAGCGCTCCGTAGGCGGCGTAGGGGTAGGAGAAGGCGGGACTTTGCCCGCTTTCTCCCTCCCTGAGGTGAGCGGCGGGCGTGAGGCACGGGGGTGCCCGCGCCCGCCTTGCACCGCTCACCACGCGGGAGCTACGGCCCCTCTTTAAGAGGGGCAAATGAGGGCCCGCCTCACTAGGCGGGGTTCGCCGGCGGGGGAGAGGTAGCTGAGGCTCCGCTAGTTTCCCACTCCCCCGCCACTATGGCGATGCCGGAGTAGCGCTGGGGTTTTTAGTGGGTATCATTCATCATTTCAGCCGAAAGACGTCCACTGCTGGACATAGGCCTCCCCCAATATACCGGGAGGCAAAAAAGGATAAATTAGGATCCCCCGTGGGAGGTCGATGCCCTGGTTCTGTCCCAGGTGCATCGACACCGTGTCGCGGCCCGGGAACGGGGGGAACGACCCGCCTTCGAGGAAGTAAGGCGGGTCCGAATAGCGGCTCAGGGGGAGGCCCTGAGCCGGTGGAGAGAGGCACTCCGCTCCCCAGCTGCCGGCCACCGGACGATTGGAGCGTTTCGTCCGGTGTTGGAGGGATGGGTTGGGCGCCGGCATGGCAGCCTCACCTTCCGTCTAGTGCAGGTACTGACCGGGCAAGGCTGCTTCGGTCACTACCTGCACAGGATCGCCCGTCGGGAGGAGTCACCGCGGTGTCACCACTGCGACTCCCCCGACGACACGGCCGAGCACACCCTCGTGGAGTGCCCGGCCTGGCGAAACGAGCGCTGCGACCTCGCTGCGGCGCTCGGAGGCGGACGCCTCTCCCTGGCAACCATGGTGCGAGCCATGGTTGAAAGCGAGAGTGCATGGGAGGCTGCCGCCTCCTTCTGCGAGACCGTCCTCTTGCAGAAGGAGGCTGCGGAGAGGGAGCGGGAAGAGGACGTACTTGCCGCTCCCCTCCGGCGTAGACGGGTGGGGCGAAGAAGGCGGGGGACGAACCCCCGTCTCCTTTAGCCCCAGGGTGTGACCAGCGCGTGTGGGTAGCTCCCGCACGTGCATTGCACAACGGTCACCACGTCTGGGGATTACTTCGTTACCGAGTAATCCCCCTTTGGCGCGGAAACCGGCCTTATAAAAGGCCGGTAAGCCCTGAGAGTGGCACAGCGCCTAGGCCTTCTGGCCGGCCCCGTGACACTCTCAACACAGGGCCCGAGGGTAACCGAGTGGTTTTAGTGGGTATTCCCGGCTCCGGCCGGGCGAGTCCCACACACGTCCGTCGCCTAGCTAGCGGCGGGTATGGTGCCTAAATGCATTTCCACTCGTTAAAAAAAAAAAAAAAAGTTACTGAAGACTAGGCTGATGGCGTACTATGCCTTTGCCTTTTCCGTTCCTCTGAACGGAAAGAAGTGAACCAAAAAAAAAATGTCAATGTCATTCATTTGTTGAGGATTTTCTATTTTTTCAACGACAGTACGACTTTTCATAAATTTCACAGTCTTTAACAGAAACGGATTATAATAATAGACTATAGCTATACTGACAGTCGATCTAGTTCATAAGTAAGAGATACCTACTTAGATCTTTATTGTAAAATTCATTTTCAAATGGCTCTTTGTGTATGATAGTAAATATACTGAATACTCTTCTTTTAAATGCAGTTTTTACCCAACTAAAGTGGTTGTGTATTTAAAGTCCAGGCAAAATGATTACTTTTTTATTACTTGTGATATTTGCGACGATCTACGCCGACGAAAGCGTTAAATATGCAGCAATTATTTACCGACACGGAGACAGGACTCCTGTGCAGACCTACCCTACCGACCCTTGGCGAAATGAATCTCTATGGCCTGTAAAATTTGGAGAACTCACAAATATTGGCAAAAAGCAGCATTATGCATTGGGGAAATGGTTCAGGCAAAGATATTCGGTAAGTTGATACTTTTGTTACTATGTGTCATCATAATAATTATGCTATCAATTGAATGTAATCTTAGAAGGTCCATAATTGTTATATGAAACATCACTACATACTTTAATACATTTGATAAACTACACAGTCCCACAAAACTTTAAATGATTTTATATATAAGTATGTGGAGGCATGAGGAACAAGGTGTAAAGTTCACTCATCCTCGATGGAAAAGGGAGGATCTTCCGACCAGACGGGTGTTACGGCTAGCGAGCACTTGCCCAACGGTTGATATTGGGAAGTTGTATGTATGCTAATTGTATGGTAAACTCTGGTTGCGAGATGTAGAATTAGTGACACATACTGATTTAAATTCAATACTTCATCATCTATTTTATGCTAAGTGTCATAATTAGAAATAATCATCATAATAAAGCTGGCATATGGTATGCATACTAAACAAAAATGCATGTAAAAAATATCTCTCTTAAACATAATCCCTTTATTCATAAACATTGTTTAAAGTTAACTAGTGATTAGCGACTCTTTAACCATACAATTTTGACCATTTAATGTCACTTCAAATCAAAGCATTTATTTCAAATAAACCAGTTACAGGCACTTTTGAATTGCCAGAAGATCGGTCAGTCAGTAAGGTGAAGCTAGTCGCCCATTCCAAAGAGTAGGTAACTATGGAGAAGAACGGGCAAGAAACTCCATGGACACTCTTTTAAATTATCAAGCTATTGATACAAATGTTTGATTACATCATTTTTAAATCAATCGTGTGAGAACGATGCAGAAATATATTGTACGCTAAGAGCGTCCGTTATGGAAAACACACAAAAAAAAAACAACAACAAAAAAGACTTAACTTTAATCATCATTTATGAATAAACAACTCAGTGTTTAAGGGGTTTATTCATAACTGATGATTAAACTTAAGTGACATGCAAATGTCTAAAATGCGTGGTTAAACAATCACTAGTTAACTTTAAACAATGTTTATCAATAAGGGGGTAAGTGGTTTATTCATAAACAATGATTAAACTTAAGTAAAATTCAAAGGTCAAAAATTTATCATGAAACAGTAATAATCACTAATTAGTTAATTATATTTAAGTAGTGTTTATGAATAAACAGGCTTATGTCTATACATATTATAAATCACATTGCTCTTCTTACACATGACATCATTGTTAACCATCATTTAGAGAATTTGTTAGGTTCTGGTTTATTCTACATTAATATTAAACTGAAATTAATTTAGTTATAAAAGATTCTTCATGTTTTGTCTAGTCATAAAACTGCACAAGCAAGGGCGGGTTGCTAGTCCAGCTATCCCTTAATTGACTATGATACTAACCTGCCCTACAGTTGTTTGGCTAAAGTATTAATCCATCTGAAATCCTGAAACTAAACACTGGCAAACTGCCTACTAGAAGTTGATTGTATTAAGTTTTGTTGTTTGAAGAGAAACCACAACTAGAACCTTATAGAACTTTTTATTGTTGTTTAAAGTATTCACTACATAGCTTAATACACTTTTCTAGACTGCTTCTTCACTGGATTGGACCCTTAGACTTTGAAAACTTCTTAATTTTAGGATATGGAAAGGATTGTGGAGGATGGTAATTGTTAGGACTTAGATGAAGACTGTATGGGGGATGGTCAAGAATTTCTACTTTTCCTGATTCAAATACTTAATCGTTTGACAAGTGCTGTGTAAGCTTGTATTGTCATGGAGTAGGATGATGCGTAGCTTTGAGTTAGATTTTGGTATACCATTCTGTGTTAACCATTCTACCATCTTGCAAGTGTAATAGTTACAACATGGTCGGTTTTTACAACAAACAAGGACACCATTTTCTTTAAAGTACTTTGAGAACAACTTTAGTTGCCTTTGGCTCGCCTTAAAAGATCTTAAATGATGAAAATAAAGGAAATAAAACAAAATATTAAAAGTAGATAGAAGTAAAATAAAATTACATAGGATTTGGATAGATTAAAACAGATTTATTAATACCAAGAAACTGTTTAAAGTTTACTTTAAATTTAACTGAGCTAAGAGTAGATCTCTTAGCAGATTGTTGTTACAATTATATTTTTCATAATTGTCAACAATAATTGCTGGTTAATACAAAATTTTATAGGTTAGTATAATCAGTGACCTGTATTGACTGATCAATAATGTTTGTCTAGATACAAATGGGACTTGGGGGGGGGGGGGGGGGGATACATCTAATAGTGAGTGGTCCTACGAATGAGTTAATAAATGACTAGATACCTGATAATGATAATAAAAATATCATATCATAATTAACCTATAATTCCTACACTGGTATACAGGCCTCCATGCTTTGAGTCGGATTGGGCTGTAATCTACCACATGGACTCAGTGCAGGTTGGTACATGTCACATGACTTCGAATTTTTATGTTTTCCTTCACCATTTTGAGAGCAATAGTGATGAATTTTATTTACTTACGGTAAAGTACCTACCCATCTGAGATTAAACCCACAACTTGTAAGTTGTGGCTATCATAGCTAGGCCTGCTCTTTTTTAAATAACACATATTTATTGTATAACTTTCATTTAGACTAATAGCTTAGTTTTGAATTTATCAAAATTACATATATAAGGATGAAATAGTGTCTGTCAACCAATTAGCTCAAAATTTCCACTAGAAGTCAGTAAAAAGTACATGTATGGCTCATGTGTATAAAATAACTGGGACATATAATAATACCAGACCTTGAATGACTCTTCGCTTCTTGTCTTTTATCATTATCTTTTGGTAATAAAAAACAGGAGCGGAGACCCATTATTAGTGAGGAACAAAATGTTCGGTTGCAAGTTTGCCAGGTGGTTGATATGGCATTATTAGAAGCATAATTTTATACTTGCAAGACATACTTTATAGGTATATTTTGGACATCAATGACTGATTAAAAAGGTGAAGGAAAACAACGTCGATTGACGGATGTCAACCTGTCACAAGCACTCTGTATGCATCTCGCAAAATAAATAAGATAAACAAGTTTGTTTAGGAAAAGTTTATTGTAGAAATCTTAGTCTAAGTGAAATATACCGATGACAATATTAGACAGTGTGTATGTGCAGTGATTAATGGGATAAACTTAAAAATCTTTCTATCGTTCCCAAAAATTATTTTAAGTACCTGATACTTGTGAAAATATAAACGTTGTTTTGTTCGTGAAAGGATTACTAAGCGTGACCTAACTTCAGTGTGCGTGCACCTTTACACTACTGTTGTTGAGCAATCTATGGTGTCTATCCGCACCATATACATCGCAGAAAGCGCTATAAGCGTATCATTAAAACAGCGCCATCTGTTGCCCTATCGCTGTACCACTTGGTCTTTATCCATAACCACTTTTAATTTACATAACAATTACTTTACTATGGCTAAGTGCGGTGGCTGTGGCAAATTTCTGTCATCGGCAGAGGCCGCGAACTGTTCAAAATGTAGGGCTTGGTACCACCGTGCGTGTGTGGGTATACAAGGTACCGGTCATTTGACAACCCCTTGGCACTGCCCCGAGTGCAAAAAAAACATGGTGAGGGACAACCGGGCCGAAACGCCGGTAAGAGCGCATCCACCAGTACCTACACCTCACGAGGTAAGCCTCGTAAATCTGATGGATACCAGCCCAATCAATACCACAGCCCTGGACACCACGCAGGAGCTCAATCTAGACATCCTCAGGGCGGAGCTACGTGGTTTTAAAGAAGAATTCTTGAACACTGTGCGGAATGAATTCCAGTTGCTCCGGGACGATCTGTCAGAACTAAGATCCTCCTTAAATGCCACTAATGATAGGATGAGTAATTTAGAGGAGAGAGTGGCAATATTAGAACAAAAGAATTGTCAACCCCAAGTTACGTCCGAGGTGGACAATTTGATATCTCAGCTGCGTAGCGATATCAATGACCGGGATCAAGAACTGCTCGCTAATGATATCCAGATATCAAACTTACCCGAGGCCACTGGTGAAAACCCGATCCACACGGTGATGTTGGTTGCATCAAAGATCGGCGTTAAAATAAAACAGCGCGACATAGTGAGCGCCGAGCGTGTTGGGGGTAGGCGCATAGGCGCGTCGCAGGCGACGGGGCCAGTGGAGACCCGCCCTCGCTTTCTTGTCGTGCGCCTCGCACGCCGCGATCTACGCGACGAGCTTCTTGAGGGTGCACGAGTGCGTCGGGGGATGACTACTGCTGACCTCGACCTGCCGGGCTCTGCAACGCGCTTTTATTTGAACGAGCGCCTCACGAAAGTAAATCGTGAGTTGTTTCGGAGCGCTCGTGAGGCCGGCAGTCGCCTGGGATGGCAGTTTGTGTGGTCGAAACGAGGCCGTATTCTCGCCCGGTACAAACCTGGAGAAACCATTTGCCAAATCCGCTGCGAGGCTGACTTACAGCGCATCTTCGGTCCGACCCGGGTATCATAGAACTGCTTTTTTGTGTACTATTTTGTTTTGTTTGGTCATTCTTTCTTGTTTCACTCCAATGGTGTTTTTTTTAAAAGTTAGTTTAGTTATAGTAAGTCTCATTCTCTCAAATCTAATATTATGTTTTTGTTGTAGCTACCTCATTATTGTTGTTTCGGTAGGTATGTGGCTTGCGGTGTACCTAAGTCAACCGTACGTAAACCAGTTTTATAGCTCCACGCACACTGCTTATCTATATATTATACCCTATACAATATTATTTTTTTACAAATTAAAATTAAACCTATTATTATTATACCTATATACCTATTATATTTATATTATTTTACATATTTACAAAATAAAATGGAAAATTATTAATTTATTAATCGACCTGTTGTGTACTAATCTCAAATTTAGAGGTGCTTCTGTTGAACCTTGTGACTCACTCTTTATACTCCTCTTTGTGATAGACGGTACGTGCCCTGATATACTGTGTGCCCTACCTATTTCCAAAAATGACTAGAGCAAGAAATTTTAAAGTTGGATTATTTAATGCGGGGTCGCTGGGTTCACGTCATGACGAGTTCCTTGTGGCTATGGAGAGCCTGTCGGTGGATATCATGGCGATAAATGAGACGTGGCTCAGGCAGGGGGAGGAGGGTCGTGCGCCAACAGTACCGGGCTACCGACTGCGGCACGTGCCGCGGGCGCGCGCCGTGCGCGGCGGTCGTGGGGGCGGCGTGGGCTTCTACGTGCGCCGCGGTCTGCGAGTACGTACCATGCCGCACCCGCCGGCGCCGCAGGTTGAGCAAATGTGGCTTCAACTTAACGTTAACTCGCACTCAGTCATTATTGGTACTGCATACCGGCCGCCGTGGCTTGATGTGAATGCCTTTCTGGATGCGGTTACAGACTCTCTCTTCTCCTTTGCTAACGCGGACAAGGTCATCCTGCTTGGCGACTTTAATATAAATGTACTAAACCAGTCTGACAATAAATCCAAACTACTAAACATTTTTGTACAATGCTGCAAGCTTACCCAAATAATTGCTGAGCCAACACATTTCACAGATCATAGTGAAACCCTAATTGATGTTGTGTGTACTAATGCCCGTGTGTGCGACGTTTCTGTATCACACATACCGGAGCTTGGTCATCATGCAATTATATCTGTTGAACTAAAGTTCAGGTTGGACAGACCCTCTCCTTACTGGATTACCTACAGGCCATTTAAAGATATCCTCCCTGATCTTTTCAATGAGGACTTAAATAAATTTGACTGGGAGCATATTGTAAGTCTGGAGGATGTGAACGAAATGGTTTCTATTTTTAATCAATGCATTTTGACACTTTTTGATTTGCATGCGCCCTTCAAGAAAGTCCTTATTAAGGAGAAATCTTATCCCTGGATAACTGACACAGTTAAGGAGATGATGAAGCTTCGTGATAGGTGCTATTTTAAATCGAAATTGACTAAATCTGAACATCATTTTAAGTCATACAAGGAGCTTAAATATCTTGTTAGAGCTGCTCTTGATAGTGAAAAGTGTGCATATTTTAAAACATATATTAATAATAACATGAGACAACCTAAAAAATTGTGGAGCCACATTAAAGCAACAGTTAACACCTCTAAAAAACAAAAGCATAGTCTGCCTCATTTCTGCAATAACCCTGAATTAATCAACCAACACTTTTTGGATGTTCCTGGCAGTGGGAGGGTTGCTGCTGCGGATTTGAAATACTTCTATCATCACAGGCATAGTAACAGTCATTTCCGGCTTGAGCTGGTCCAGCAGGATGCAGTTCTGAGAATCTTGCAGAGTCTCAAGTCTAATGCGCAGGGCTCGGACCAAATTTCTTTGGAAATGCTGATGTTGACACTGCCTAGAACACTTGCAGTGATCACCGCTATCATCAACAGATCCATAGCCAGCTCTTCATTCCCCAATCTGTGGAAAATGGCAATTGTTAGACCAATCCCAAAAGTACCCTACCCTGTGAACGTGAAGGACCTTCGTCCAATAAGTCTACTCCCATGTCTGTCTAAGATCCTGGAAAGGGTTGTGGCAGACCAACTTAGGGCATATCTTGAATGCAACAATATCTTGCCGTTGGCTCAGTCTGGTTTCCGCAGGGCACATAGCACATCAACGGCCCTATTGGATGTAGTTGGCAACATTCTTGAGGCCAGAGATCAGGGTATGGGAACTCTCCTGGTCCTGTTGGACTTTTCGCGTGCTTTCGACTCAATCAACACCTCACTTCTACTCTCCAAGCTGTCCTATTATGGATGTGAAGTCGAAACCGTTGAATGGTTTGAGAGTTACCTTAAGGATCGTTCGCAGTTTGTCCGGGTGACTACTGATTGTGGTGATTCCTTGTCTTCTGGTCCGAAGCCTGTGGAGAGGGGCGTACCCCAGGGATCGATCCTGGGCCCGCTTCTCTTCATCCTGTACAGTGCTGATATCACCAACTGTCTGGTCAATACCAAATATCACCTTTATGCTGATGATTTGCAGTTGTACATCTCGTTCCAATCCTGGGATGTAGCTGATACTGTGAACAGAGTGAATGAGGATTTGGAAAGAATCGCTTCGTGGTCCAGGAGAAACTCCCTGGTCCTGAATCCTAGTAAGTCCAAGTATATTGTGATGGGATCTAGGGATTTTCTTAGCAAAATGCTTACTTGCAATCTGGACCTCAGAATCGATGGTTGTACTGTGGAAAGAGTCTTAGAGGCTCGGAATCTGGGTTTGATATTTGACGGCCAGCTCCATTTTGAAACACACATATTAGAGGCGGTGCGCAACTGCTTCTATCGACTCAAATTATTATATCGTATCAGGCCCTACTTAAGTGTGGATATGCGTGTTATGTTGTGTGAGTCACTTGTTTTATCTAAACTTAATTATGCTGACACTGTGTATGGGCCATGCATTCTCGGTAGAAGCGAGAGATTGATTCAGCGGGTGCAGAATGCTTGTGCTAGGTTTTGCTACAATGTGCCACCACGTTCCCACATCACTCCTTTTTTAAATAAAGGAAATCTCATGAAAATGACAGCACGTAGAAAGCTTCACCTGGCTACTCTTCTCTTTGGTACAGTTATTTCCAAGAAACCAGATTATTTATATAATAAACTAACCTGGTCACGCGACTTTAACAAGATTAAAACCAGGGCTTCCTCTTACCTAATGCTAGCCTCAGCACATAGAACTGCTGCATTCCGTGGAAGTTTCAAATTCGCTGCCTCTCGTTGCTGGAACGATTTGCCACCTCCTTTTCGTGCTATAAAGACGGTTAGTAGTTTTAAATCAAAATTCAAGCAGTATTTACTACAAATTCAAAAAGATACCGAATTTTGAACCTACCCCTGATTGCACGCGGCTGGCATTGGTGGTCCAATCGTTTAGCGGTGATTGTCTGTTGGAATACTGTGTGTTCTTTCTTGTATGGTGTAGCATGTTGGGTCATCCTCCGGTTTCCAGTTCCAGGGACTCGTCTCTCACAAACTACTCACTGATGCTAAGATAAAACACCGACACATAACTGTTCGTAACATTATACGTATGGAGCATTTTGTAACTCAATTGTGTGGTAATAATTAATTCTAATACAAATTATTTATAAATGGTAATAGTCATCAAACAATGTAAACATTGATGTATGTTGGCTTGGATGCGCGTGCGACAAACCACAAACCACAGACTATGTTAGAAAATGCTGAATTTCAAATTGGAATTTGATGTATGTCATTTTTGAGGAAGATATTCTCGTAATTCTTATATATCCCGTATTTTGCTTTTGTATTTTTGTTTGTTTGTTTAAACTGTACTCTCACGATATACAATTGGATTTACTTTTTATATCTTTTATTATTAGGTATTTTTTTTAATTTTTACTGTAATTTAATTGTTTGTTGCATCGGGTGACGTCTGTACGTCGACGCCGGCTGTCGCTGAAAACCAGCGCTGGGCTCTGTTTTTGCATAGAGTCGCAGCATAATGCTGAGCGACAGCCGTTTTGCGTGAATGTGACGCATGTTTCCCTCAACTATTTCTTATTTTTTTTTTTATGTTTTTTGTAAACTCTTGCGTCATTTTTATTGCAAATAAACGTTTTTCTTTCTTTCTTCTTTCTTTCTTTCTTCTATGTGTATTTTCTGTGTATATGAATTTGAATTTGTGTTTTCTATTATAGCATTCTGTAAACAGAACTTCCTGTTTGTAATAAGGCATTCGCGCGCGCGCAGTCGTTACCTGCGGTAGTGTTATAGTGGAAGCGCTCCTCGTGCGCTGTTTTCGATATTATGGCAAGTACGATTAAGTGTGTATCTTGTAATATCGTTATTGACGAGCTTCTAGCTTATGTTCAAAATAAAATATCAATTGCTGATGAAGCCAGTTTGGTAAAGATATGTGCATCGGCATTCTCGAGTGAACAAATCCAAAAATCAAATACATTACTGATTGAATCACTATCATCTGAGGTGCGAAGAACCGTCCGTAAAGGGAAAGGCAAAGATAATCGGGTCTTGAACGATATTATAGCTATTTTCAAAACAACGGAACCTGATTTGTTGCCGGTATTTGTGGCCCGCGATCTTGAAAAATTACCACCTATCACTTTTGATCATTTAGATGTCTCCAAGCTCCTTAAGGACTTGGTCTTAGTTCAGACTGAAATTAATAACATCAAGTCTACATATGTGACGCAAAGTGAGCTACAATACGTTAAAGCAGTTTGCGAAATGAACTGTTCGGCCCTACCGAATCCTAGTGGAAACACTACAAGAGGTGCACAGTATAATAAATCTATGACAAGTGATGGACAAATGTTCAATTCAAAAAGCAATGTGGTTGAAACCGAAAACATTTTTTCGAATGCCGACACAAGTCTAGCAGAGGGTAGTTCAGAAATACTTCTTCAAACGGCGGCTAGCCGTTGCGAATTCAATGGTAATGACTGCATGAACGATGCGTCATCGTTACCGTTATCTATTACCACTGCTCACGGGCCGAGCGAACAGCTGAGTGAAGAGGTGACTCATGTACAGTCGTCATTACAGCGAGATCAATATGCTTGTGTTGCAGCTATGAAATCGAATGATGGTTTTATTTTGGTACAAAATAAAAAGCGTAAAGTCAAGGATAGACTTAAAGGAAACATGGGTAGCGTTGTAGTCGAGTCTGCAGACAAATTCCGGCAGGCTGACAGGAAAACACCTGTGTTTATCACAAACGTTCACAAGGACACGTTAGAATCGGACATCGCGACCTATTTGCAAAAGAAAACAGGTGAAATGGTGAATCTTGAAAAAATAAATATCAAACGGCAATGTGAGCATAATGCGTACAAGTTCTTTGTGCCTCATAGTAAGCTACAAATGTTTTTAGATCATACGTTATGGCCCCAAGGAATAATATTTCGGCGATTTGTCAACTATAAACCTAAGCGTATTATTACTGATAACGTAGGTAACGGAACAATAAGTGGCATAAAAGGTAGACACAATGTTGAGTAATATCTACAAGTTAGTCACTTTTAATTGTAAAAATGTGAAGCGTTCGGTACAGAGTATCCGTGATTTATGTAATCAATGCGATTTGATTGCACTACAGGAAACGTGGTTGTTGCCGGATGAAATCTCATTTCTTAATACTATCAGTGATGAGTTCAGCTACACGGGTGTATCAGCGGTGGACACGTCAGGGGGAATGTTACGCGGTCGACCATACGGTGGTGTTGCTCTCTTGTGGCGGGGTAGTATTTTTTATAATGTTACAACTATTGAGTGCGATAACCCTCGGTTGTGTGCAGTAAAAATTGTGCTACAGGAAAGGTGTTTTCTAGTTTTTAGTGTTTATATGCCCACAGACTCAGCGGCAAATTTAACGGAGTTCACGGATATAATGAGCTCGGTGAGTGCAATTGTTGATAACTATAGTGTAGAAAACGTTTACATTCTGGGAGACTTTAATGCTCATCCGTCTGAACAATTTTTTGATGAAATGTCTCAATATTGTAATGAACAAAATTGGAAATGTATTGACGTAGAAATATTAGGAACGGGGTCGAGCACGTACACGTTTCTAAGTGAGGTCTACGGGTCTAAAAGGTGGCTTGACCATTGTTTAGTAACGGAAGCAGCCCTGGGGTCCGTTAGGAACGTGTATGTCCTACAGGACGTATTATGGTCTGATCACTTCCCCCTAGTCATCGAATGTTGTTCTGATACAATTTTACCAAAGAAACCTGTGAAATGTGTTATCTCGAATGGCATTCTGTGGGGGGATAGAAATCCAAGTCAGATAAATAGCTATCAAAAAGAATGTCATGAAAAATTACGTTTAATTGACTTCCCTCAGGAATTAAGTAAGTGTTGTGATTTTGTTTGTAACAACCCTAGTCACAGGAAAGTAATTGACATGTTGTATTTACAAATTGTACGCGCCTTGAGTGAAGCAGCACTAGTGGGAAGGGTTGATAGCAACAGAACCTCTAGAAGAATTGTAGGATGGAATACACATGTTGCCGATGCTCACAGGCATGCTCGGGAGCAATTTCTGCGGTGGGCTCTGAATGGAAAGCCCACGTCTGGGAATTTGTATACTGAAATGCGTGAAAGTAGAAGAATCTTTAAGTCACGTGTCAAATGGTGTCAAGATCATAAAGATCAGCTGAAAATGGATGTCTTGGCGTCATGTCATGCTAAGCACGATTTTAAAAGCTTTTGGAAGCAGACTAATAGGTTGCACAGTAAAGCGGGTGTGCCTGTGAGCGTCGACGGCGCGTGTGATTCAAAAAAAAATTGCCAACCTTTTTAAAGAACGGTTTTTTGTAAAATCGCCACTAGGACCGTCACGTGTGGTGTTGGATGCTCAACCCGGAGTGGAAATACAGGTTAAATTTCATGCTACCGACATAGCTAAAATTATAAAATCTATGACGCGAGGTAAGTCTCCTGGCCACGATGGGTTGAGCATTGAGCACCTGCAATATGCGGGTCCACATCTGCCGAGGGTCCTTGCTATGTTGTATAGCTTTTGTGTAAATCATAGTTACATGCCAGATGACATGACGCGTACAGTTGTTGTTCCCGTTGTTAAAAACAAAACTGGGGACCTCGCAGACAGTGGAAATTATAGACCGATTTCACTTGCCACGGTGATATCAAAGGTGTTTGACAGTGTGCTTAATGCTCAGTTGAACTCTGTCATCAGCCTTAACGATAATCAGTTCGGGTTTCGTTCTGGGCTGTCAACGGAGGCTGCAGTGCTGAGTCTTAAGCATACGGTCACGTATTATACACAGAGAGGGACGCCCGTGTACGCCTGCTTTTTGGATCTTTCCAGGGCATTTGATCTGGTTTCATACAATAAGTTATGGCAAAAATTGGAAAACACTAATCTGCCAAAGGAACTCATTAACATCTTTAAATATTGGTATGGAGGCCAGGTCAACAATGTGCGATGGAATGGTGAGCTGTCTGAACCGTATAGGTTGGAGTGCGGGGTGAGGCAGGGGGGGTTAAGTTCGCCCACGCTTTTTAACCTATATGTGAATGAGCTGATTGAGGAGCTTGGCAGCACCAGAGTCGGTTGCCATGTAGATGGTGTCTGTCTCAATAATATTAGTTACGCAGACGATATGGTGCTGTTAAGTGCGTCGGTCTGTGGGTTGAGAAAGCTTGTGGCCCGTTGCGAAAGATACGCAGAACAGCATGGCCTGGCGTATAATTCCAAAAAGTCGGAAATCATGGTTTTTGAGGTTGGGGGAAAAAACTCTGGTGCTATACCACCAGTTGCACTCAATGGAATGACATTAAAGAGAGTGTATAAGTTTAAATATCTGGGTCACTTATTGACCCCCGACCTCCAGGACAATGACGACATTGAACGGGAGCGGAGAGCGTTGTCGATTCGAGCGAACATGCTGGCCCGTAGGTTTGCACGTTGTTCCCTTCAGGTGAAGATCACACTCTTCCGAGCTTATTGCACCTCTTTCTACACGTGTAGCCTTTGGGCTAGATATACTCAAAAGTCGTACAGCGCTCTCCGCGTTCAATATAATAATGCGTTTAGGATACTGGTGGGGCTGCCTCGCTTCTGTAGCGCGTCGGGGATGTTTGCTGACGCCCACGTAGATTGCTTTTATGCGACTATGCGGAAGAGGTGTGCCTCTCTGGTGCGCAGGGTGCGGGCCAGCTCCAACAGTGTCCTGAGTATGATTGCTGGGCGTCTGGACTGCTCATACGTGAACCATTGTTGTGCCATATCTCATGGGGTGAAGCAGCGGTAACTCGTGTGAGTTGTTTGTTTGTATAGTAGTGTAATTTAAATTATGAAATGTTACTAACATAGTTTTAAGTATTACTAACATTATTGAGTCATTGTTACTTGATTAAAGAATTTATTATTATTATATTATAATGTCTTATCATCTCATCTTTGTCATTATCTTTTGTACCCATTTAATGAAATAAAAATGATTATTATTAACATTATATAAATATTGATTTATAAAATTATTAATTGAATTACAAATATTTCAGCATCTGCTGTCAGAAGAATTTGATCCTACTGAAATTTATATTCGGTCTACTGATGTGGACCGCACTCTTATGTCTGCCCAGGCAAATTTAGCAGGTGGGGTGGCAATTTCTTTTCATAATACTGCTTATTTAGTTTCTTATATCAGTTTTGGTGACTTTGTTATCCTGTCACATTTAATGAATAAATATTTAGGGTTAAATATGGTGGGACCTGTAGTTTTGCTGGCCTAGTGGTTAAAACACGAGTCTCTCAAGTATGAGGGTTCGAATCAAGGTTAGGCAAGTACCAATGTAACTTTTCTAACTTATATGTAGATACTTTCTGAGTATATCTTGGACACCCATGACTGATTAAAAGGTGAAGGAAAACATCTTGAGGAAACCTACACTTAATCTCCAACCGGCATTGAGCAAGCGTGGTGATTACGCTCAATCCTTCTCTGTATGAGAGGTAACCTGTGCCCAGCAGTGTGACAGTAAAAAGGTTGATGATGATGAAGGTGGGGTCCTGATTACTTACTAGACAGGTATTTCTAGTTCAGGTGCACAAACTAAGGTCATATAGTTTTCTGAATAAATGCCTTTTGATTTTTGCAATGGATTTCCTTTTGGCAATTCAATAACATTCATTGCATTTTGTCTGTTGGTGATCAGAAAACAATTTCGAACAAAATAAGCAATGATTCAACTATTATTATATTTCGTTAAAATGCAATAACTTTACAAACAGGAATGTACCCTCCAAACAACAAAACTACGTGGAATACGGAAATACTCTGGCAACCAATACCGGTGCACACTGAACCAGAAATCCAAGATGAACTACTTGCTATGAAGAAGCCATGTCCTGCTTTTGAAAAGGAATTGGAGAGGCTAACACTCTCTCAACCATATAAGGAAAGACTGAGTAAATACCAGCAGTTGATGGAGTAAGTCATTGATATAATTATTATTTTTATTTTTTGATATTATAATGTCATTTTTTGAACAAAGCAAGTTTTTGCAGGCCAGAAAATTTTACTGGCAAAGTTTCCAAAACAATTGTACATAGACAATAGCTGTAGTACTTTGGTACGGTAATATACTAGTGAAATGATCGAAGGGCAAGCAGAGCAGGGAGGCATTTACCCCACAGTCATTTGTGGAGAGTGCTTGCAATGGGGACATTGCAAGCACTCTCCACAAATGTACAATAATAATAAAACTCCATTTAACTATCAACACTAGCTCCATTTAGATGTATGTATAGTATGATTAAATAATCTACCTATTTGTTTTTCAGTTATCTCTCGGCATACACTGGTATGAAAGTAAAGGATTACTATGACATCGATGACATCTATTCCACTTTGTACATTGAATCTCTATATAACTTTACATTACCAAAGTGGACACAGTCTGTATTCCCAGACAAAATGCGAGAGCCAGCATGCTACAGGTATGTATATTTGTTTTGCCATAACACTGAATATACATAACATACACCTTTTTCCCAGCAGCGTGGGTAGGGACTACAGAACTTGTTACTATCCTTATAAACTCTTTCGGTTGTACAAAACACATCAAACCTTTCTGTAAAACATCACCAATTGGATCATCATACAAAAGAAAATTGTTACAAAACGAAATCTAACATTAGTTCTAGACTAAACCTTTGAGTTAGTATTATTTCGAGCTTTATTGAGCTCAAGTTAAAATTCTTAATGCAAAAGTGACAACTACTATCTCTATCAAGTACTAACTGAAATGAGATGTCGTTTTTATATAAATAACTGTATTTCCATAACGATTAAGTGCATAATTCTATAACCATTTAGGTGGTTTAAACCTGATCTAAATAAAATCTAGTTTTTGTAATAAGGGGGTATAGGTCCTAGGGTATCCCGGCATTTTCATTCACATCTGCCTTGTGTTTGTGGCCGTTTGTTAGCATTTTTAAAGAAAAATCCCATATAATTGTTATCTATAAAATTGCAAGTAGCTTTTATGATTACTTCAATGTTCTGTATGGTACTTTTAATATTCCAATTACTCTACCGCTCTAGTCTCACTATGATCAATTTACTTGCATCATCTTTAAATATTAAAATGTTTTGGCAGCTTCACAACACAAACGGGCTCGCCCCTCCTTGCGCGCCTGAAAGTAGGTCCTCTACTCAAACATATAATGGCACGTATGAAGGATGCTATGTCAGCTTCGTCAAAAAGCAGTCACAAAGTGGTCATATATAGTGGACATGACCTGACAGTGGGAAGCTTGCTGAACGCTTTGGGCCTGTATGATGGCAATTGTCCTACATACACATCAACTATACTCATTGAGCTGTTGACGAGTAAGTATGATTCCTAAATTGGTTTGTCTTAAAATCATAAACTATGTAAGCTTGTGGTTTCATGATAAACCTATAAACTACCTTTAGGCCTACTGATATTTGGAAATCGGTTGTCATTGTATGGGTATGTATCATGGAGAAATCAGGAAATGTCATGAGAAGAGTTTTGAGTATGAATGTCGATGGCTGTATGAGTAGGGTAAGGCCAAAGAAACGATGGATAGAATGTGTGAATGATTGTATGGTTAGAAAGAGGATCACTGCCGAGATGACATATGTATGGAAGAAAACAACTGTGCAACAAATCGAATTGTAAGTACAATTGCATTCCATTCCTTAAAAAACATACACAAGGTGCATACTAACTAATTTATACATTAGGTAATTTTAATCATTGTTGATTCTGCTAAAGATTGTAAGACTATCTTTGCATGGCATTGATTGAATCTCCTAGTCCTCACTGAATAATACAAAAAAGTAAAATTTGTAAGTTTCTATGTAAAGGGTTAAACTTTGCAATTACTGAACCGATTCCGAATATTCTTTCACTAATAGGAAGTTTACAGTACTTCCGAGTGTATTCTAGGATAATATGATTGCACAGCACATGTTTGCGTAATATATTCTATATAAATAGTAGTAGGTACGGATATGAATGACGTACACCCACTAAAAATTCGGTGGAATCTATCGTTGAATTGAGAGTTCGCTGGCAATTGATATGTCATATAATATTAATGAATCATTATTAATATTATTGTGTATTTCAGACAACAAAACTAGTAGCGGACATTATGTCAGAATTTCGTACAGGAATTCAGTAGAGATTGTTGAACCGAAAGTTCTCAAAATACCATTCTGTGGCGAAGTATGTCCTGTAGAAAGATTCAAGAAGCTTTACAAAAATCTCCTCACCGTCAACTGGGAAGATGAATGCAATAAAGAGGTGAGAAACATATTCTCTATACTTGTAAATTGATATATATTTTTTTAAATAATTATAACCTAGTGCTTGACTGCAATCCCGCCAAATGGTAAGCAGGGATGCAATCGTTGATGGTAAAGCGCGCTAGTTTATTAAGCCTAATCACTAAAAAAAAAAACTGAGTGAATAGGAAGGAAGACGGCAGTTGAGCGAGGTGATGCAAAGTTAAACCCAACAACACGACTAAGGATGATTTAGCCAACATATCGCTCCTCACCTAGTAATATATTCGCACATTTGCAAAAAATGCGAGTTTATTACATAATATTTATTAGCATCTATACTAGTATCTCGAACGCATTGAACATTACGTTTGATTACTAGTATAGATATGAATCTGTAAAATAACGTAAAACTAATTCATAAATTAATCAAACATTTCTAAGACCTTTGATGCTTGTTTCTGTAAAATATGAAATACGTAGATGTGCTGATATATTAATAGGTGAGCGATATATTATATACGTTTAATTGCTACCATAAGAAGCTAAGAAGGAACATACAGGCTGGAAACTTTCAGTGGGCAGATTTGACCTGTTCGACCATTGTTTTAAAAAATTGCGGTTATTAAAACGCAGTTATTTTTTTATTTTTTATAACCTATGTCGTGTCGCTACTACCCAGTATTTAATGGCAATAGAAACGAAAAATATCAAACAGTCTATGATTTTATTATGTTGTTATAATTATGTTCAAAAACATTCATTAATGCTTTTCATTAAATTTTTCAGTCAATATCAAAGGGAGTTCAAGTATCCATATAGGTATAATAATCCTGACCTACATTTACAACTTGTTCAGTATTATAGATGTAGCCCTATTTTAGATAAATTTTGCTATGTAGAACTAATGTACAGTAGGTTATATATTTAATACATGTGTTGGACAGTGCGGACGTAAGTGGAGGCAAAATACGAATTTCAGTTGAACTAACAAGCGCAACTCATAGCTTTCATGTCACTAAAATTAAGTGACAGTGTGCGGGGCACGTTGCTCGTAGAACCGATGACCGATGGGGTAGGTTCTGGAGTGGCGGCCACGAAGAACAAGCGCTTCATCAACAGATATTAAGCAGCTTCTCTAACACTACAGAAGTCAGTTCAAAATCTAGTTGTAGCCTCATCTCGACGACAAACACATATCTGAACTTATTGAAATGATATTAGACCTACATTTGACATACTGAGATCATTACTAGAATCGCCCCTCAGTTCATGACATCCCTTATAAACATAAATTCGAGTTGATGGAAGTATATTAAGGGTGTTTTTTTATGTATCTGTGGTTCTGGCCTGCAGGCAAGTGAAGGAACACGGGTGGGTTTAGTCAGTAAAAGTCTGACACGCCCTTCCGTTCCACCCAGAGTGGGTGAGGTTATTTGATGATTTCCCATCACAAACAAAAAAGGGTGTTTTTATATGCCTATTGTATCTTTTTTACTGTTGTCAATTTAGATAGAGTAAACAATGCAGGTACTATTCTCTACCTCTTGTTATAACGTGTTTTAAATTTTTAATTATGTAAATTTCAGTTTCCGGCAATACTTGGAGGTTCATTTATCATCGGTCTCTGCCTATTCATAGGAATTTATGTCGCCCATAAAATACATTTCGCAAGGGTTTATAATCAGCAAAGGTCAGTATTTTTACTCAATCTTATTTGTACAGATAACTTAACGTCCTTGGTTACAGTGACTTTTTGCTTTCTTTTTGTTGTATGTAATAGGGGTTTTGTTAGTTCATGTGTCTCTACTGATTTTTGGTTCACGTCACAAATGGACAAAATATAAACTAAATAAAATCATTAAATTTACTAACAGACTCCATTCACAGTCTTAATTAAACATATTGCTTTAAACATGAAATGTACCAAGTGTTCTCAAACAAAAGGCCATTTAATGAACCAATTGTAAAGATTCATTCTCAAAACGGCGTAAATAGGGGATAAAAGTTGGTATATTGGGATATCCCGTGGACTTGAGGTGCTTTATCTAATATAAATATATTCATTTTCAGGAAAAACATGGAATACTCGAGCGTCCAAACTGCTACTGAGAAGCAACCCATGCCATTTGAAGCGTAGCACCTCCAAATTTTGTAGATTTAAGTAGCTAGGATGTTTAGTACCTAATTGATTAGGTAGTATTGTATTCAGAAGTTCTATACAATCAGTTAGGTATATCAATTTATCTGTAATTATATCATTCGTACCAAATTCATACTTGAATAAATATTTTATATAACTTCAATAAAATACATTTTAAAACAATGATTTTTGCTCAAAACATTTTCGAGATTGTATTTGTTTCTCTTCACACTTATGTTTATCCATACATTCTTGCCTAACTTGGAAAACACAAGAGATATATTAATTTAAATTTGCGCACACCCACTGTTGCGTATACATTACACATTATTTGTATAAAGCTACTAACTCTATTAGAAGAACTATACATGTCTGCGCACTTGGGAAACAATATCAACGAATTTTAAAAAGTTGTATTTATAAACATGTAGCTCATTATTAAGTGTATTTAATTTTGCATCAATGCCACAAGGGAATAGTTTAATAAATGCATATCTTTGAATTTTATACAATTAATAGTTGAATTATAATCGATTACCTAAGTGGTTGCAGCCTGCGTTTAAACATGTTATAAATATAATATTCATGATCGTTGGCTTTCTAGTGAATTTTAGCATTAATGGGTTGTGCATTTATTTTTATGCTAATATTTATTGTATGTTCTGTTGATGACTAATCAATAAGCTGCGCATCCCATCAACAAAACAATAATACAAAAAGCAGCAGAAGTCATACTATATGTGCTGGCACATAGCATTTTCGCCTTCGCGTGGGCTAAAAAATAAAAAAAAATAAAAAAGTAGTTCAAAAGAGTAGTTTTCTGTTTGGGGTTTTGGCGGGAAAGTCAAGCTGAGTGTCACGCTCATTTTTCATCGGACTTTTAAAATTATTGATAGTGTTGTTTACTAAATAAAAGTGCGTGATTTATGTAGTAAAAAGTGCATTCAGTAAATAATTCATAAAGAACAGTGAAATATCGCAGCATAGTGGCCACATCAAGACTTTGTCTCAAACCTCCATCGTAAGACGTATCACGCCGTCTTTTTCGACATGAACAATTCATTACGTGACATTGGCTAAATGCACAAACCGTGCGAAGCCATAAAAGAAAGAAAGAAGAAATAGTTTTCTGTTAATTTGTCATCCTGAAACGAATTGTAGACTAGTAAATGGCAGGCGGCAGCCTTACTGGCTCGGCTGTGTTATATGCAACACATTACTACTATTATGCTTAGAAATATAAAAATGTACTAAGAAAGTTTGTATAAAAATGTTGAGGCTATTAGGTAAGTATTTCGAATAATTAAATTAGCCAATTGTGATTGTTTTCTAATTTGTTAATGAATAAGTAGGTGTCTTATGATTCGCCATAGAAAACGTCCGTAAGTATAGGGACATTAGTGGACACGACGGCTTTTTTAGGTTCCCTCAATGCGAGTGTTGTACCATAGTTAACTTACTAACGCAATACAATACGAAAGACTTATATATTTATACGTCATAAACTATTGTTGCAATCACGGGCAGTGGCCGCAAAATGCAGAAATTAAATCCATCCTTCAATATAATATAGATATATTTTTTTAAATGGACCCTTTTTGACAAACTTTGACAGTTATAATATACTTGATGTTATTAGAAATGCTATTTTGTACGAATTTTATCTGAATGTATTCTTGTACAACAATTTTACCTGTTTAATAAATATTTCAAAAGATGTTTACCTATGATTTATTAACCCATAAAGTTAATTCTTATTGAAAAACACGACTTTCCATTTTATTTTCACAATGCTCAGTGGTGATCCAAGACTGGCCAAAACAACTGGTTCTAACATAACAGTTCCGTGACTTAATTAAAACAAACTCGCGAGATCAGCAGTGTGGCCTGAGTTTTATCATTTAAAATCGCCACCCCTTGTAGTTTTAATTAAACAGGCATCCGCGTTTCTCTCGAACGCACTACAGTTTTCACAACAAAATACATGAAAGTTCGAGTTAGGTTTTAATGTCCGAAATAAACGATTATTATCCCTTCATATATATTTTGACTATACGGGCTGTATCCAGAAGTTCTGTTTTCTGAATTAACATTTTAATTAATGCTGCTCAACGAGGGCTCTGGTGTTGGTCGAGGCTCTTTTGTCTATTAAGCCAATAGTTGTCACTATTCTGAAGACCGATCCCTGAATCCACATAAGTACTTTATTTGTTTAGCTTCCTCGGCTTTCATGAGGGACAGTTATATCAACAATTTTTGCGTGCCGCTCTGATCAATGACTACCACTAATTACTATATCGGGCTTATTGGCTGTCTATTAGTCCTGTCGGTGTTAATGAATCAATTTCAGTAGGTACAATGTGATATTTCCATTTTCGAGAACTAGATCGGGAATATACCTGTGAGCAAATTGCTGATGGATAATTCTGGATACGGAGAAAGCTGAGTGCCACACTCATTTTTCATTGGACTATTAAATTATTTATAGTGTCGTTTACTAAATAAAAACGCGTGATTTATGTAGTAAAAAGTGCATTCGTACCTAAATAATTCATAAAGAACATTGAAATGTTGCAGCATAGTGAAGTTTAGAAGGAAGATTTGGGACTAAGTCATGATGTGGCATCATGACTTAGTCCCAAATCTTCCTCCTAGTCGGTTCACGCGGGAAACGAAAGGAGATAGGTTAGGTTGAGTTAGATTAGATAGGATAGGATAGTTGAAAATTAATTACTGAAGACATGGCAGTTTGGTCTCTGACCTTAGCCTGTTCCAAATGGAACAAATAAAACCCACAAAAATAATAATACTGGATGAGTTTTGGCGGGAAAGCTAAGATGTGTGCCATGCTCATTTTTCATTGAACTTATAAATTATTTATAGTGTCGTTTACTAAATAAAAACGCGTGACTTATGTAGTAAAAAGTAGGTACATTCAGTGAATAATTCATAAAGAACAATGAAATATTGAAAATATGTCGTGGTGGCCTAGTGAAAGAAACACCAGCCTCTCAAGTATGAGTGCGCGGGTTCGATTTCAGGTCAGGCAAGTACCAATGTAACTTTTCTAAAGTTATATGTACTGTCTAAGTAGGTATATCTTGGACACCAATGACTGAAAGTGAAGGAAAATATCTTGAGGAAACCTCGACTTTAAATCTGAAATCGCCAACTTGCAATCCAAATAAACAATCCTTCTCTGTATGAGAGCAGACTTGTGCCCAGCAGTGGGACGATAAAAGGCTAAAAAAATCCTGGTTACGAGAATGTGTCATTGCAAGTCAAAGACTATGCTTATCTTAAATCTTTTTGATGCATGTACTCTCTGTTACCTAGACGAGAACACTTGGGGATAATAAACTTGTAACAGTTGCGAATCAAAGTTTTTATTAAAATACAACCTGAAATTGAATTTCGCGGTTTGCTGCTGCGCATTGACCTTAACCATAGAGGAGGTGTTTGACATTGGTTTATGTTTGCCGTGTTGCTTAATTTTGTCGACTAGTTATCCTATTACAAATGTTTCTCTTTTTTCTGGAGAGTGCTTTCAATTTAACTTTCTTTATCTGCGTCAATAGTGGAATGTTAGAGTGGATCAAAAAGGAATTTTAATTTCGATATTAATCTTTGGATTTGTGTTTGATTTTTCCCAGAAAATAGGTTGTCTATTTTGTTTATGGAGATACGTACACCGATATTTCAATTTTGTATAAGATCAAACTGTCAAAGACTCAGTAGGGCAGTATTATGTGGCCATACCCTATTTTATTGGTATACATATATACTCTTTGAGTGGCCTCCACTGGCAACCCCAGTTGTCAAAAATGTCAAATGAAAGTGAAGTGTTTCGAGCAGGAGAATATTACAAATTTAATAATTACTCGTGAAAATTGTTTGTAAAGTATCGTAATAATTTATAAAGACTCAATAGTTTCTTTTAGTGATGGAAAATTTCGTTTTATGAACAAGTGCATAGTGTGTTATTGATGTGTTTACGGTTTGTTTCGGAATTATTTGGTCACGACTTTTTCGTCTATCCCTGTGGGTGCCTCGCATAGTCTTAGAAAAAAATAATGCTATATTGGAAATTGCGATCATTTTGTTTATTGAAGCTATAGGAATGTTAAGGAACTATCTATTAATTCATATTTTAGTCGAGCCAGGTTTAGTCTTGTACTTTACTTAAACTTTTAAACTACTTATGCCAGAAGTACTTTTATTTCCAGTAAGAAGGTAGGGTTCTTATTCATACATTCAAACAAAATTTACAAATGCCTGATTCACGGAAGAAATTCTTATGTAGGTATTTTATTTCTACAATAAATAAAACTACTCTACATACATACATTTTGTCTTAAAACTTGGCAAATATCAGGTTTGTTTGCTTCTGTACGTCGTAAAGTTACTGGTATCTGGTAATTATCAACATATATTTGCTGTAAGTACTGCATTTTATTTTGGACTTATTATTTTACTTGTGTATCTTATTTATGCATAATTATCTCCAATTAATTATTGTTAATTATAACAGTGATACATTAGTGTTGCTACACCCAAGCTATAACAGTTTGCTGGTACTTCTGGGGATTAAGTTCTAATTATACTGTTTTATCTGTCAAATTTCTAACTAGAACTTAGTAAATTCAAGTGAACATAAACTATGAGGGTAATCTAAATAAACATTTAAATTCCTCCTAATGTCTTTACTGAAAAGATGTCCTATTGGTTACATTGAACTAAAACTCTTATAAATAATGTAATATTGATCCCCTAATAAGAAGGAAATAGAAAAATGGAGGAAGGGTTCCCATTAAAAAACATGTCACCTAAATGTTTAGTCTACCTGAACAACCTAAAAATAATTCTTGTTATAGTTTATTAATATGATTATTGTGGTTTATTTGCTATCAACCAATAAATTGAGGAAAACACTATTGTTGTATGAAACAAATTATACACATTGTGAAACAAAGGAAGTCTAAAAGTGGCACCAATAACTAAAAAGTTTTGGAAATGTCATGCTGAGAGTTTGTGGAGGAATGAGGAAAAGGAGTGAGATATTATTTAATATTAATATTGGAGGCCATAAGAGTAGAGGAAGAAGTTATTTAATTCCGTCATAGTCAAGGGAAAAATGCCACAGGCATGGCACAGAAGTGTGGTGGTACTCTTTTTCAAAAAGGGTGACAACACCCTTTTGAAAAACTACAGACCCATCTCACTTCTGAGTCATGTGTATAAGTTGTTTTCGAGAGTCCTCACGAATCGTCTCGCCTGCAGGTTTGACGACTTCCAGCCACCCGAACAAGCCGGTTTCCGAAAGGACTTCACCACAGTAGACCACATACATACGCTACGGCAGGCTATACAGAAGACCGAGGAGTATAACCTACCCCTTTGCTTGGCGTTTGTGGACTACGAAAAAGCCTTTGATTTGATCGAGACCTGGGCTGTACTGCAGTCTCTCCAGTGGTGCCAAGTAGACTATCGGTATATTGAAGCGCTGAAGGGTTTGTACGAAAACGCCACCATGTCAGTCCGAATACAGGACCAGACCTCGAAACCAATACCTCTGCAGTGTGGTGTCAGACAGGGAGATGTTATCTCCCCGAAATTGTTCACCGCTGCATTGGAGGATGTCTTCAAGTTTCTGGACTGGAAAGGACTGGGCATCAACATCAATGGCGAGTACATGACACACCTTCGGTTTGCTGATGATATCGTAGTCATGGCTGAGACCACGGAGGACCTGAGTACAATGCTCGAAGACCTCAGCAGAGCCTCCGAGCGAGTCGGTCTTAAAATGAACATGGGCAAGACGAAAGTCATGTCTAATGCCCATGTTGTACCGACTCCTATAAAGATTGGAGACTCTGTTCTCGAAGTTGTTGACAGTTACGTGTACCTGGGACAAACTATCCAGTTAGGAAGGTCCAACTTCGAGAAAGAGGTCAATCGTCGAATCCAACTCGGCTGGGCTGCTTTCGGGAAGCTACGAAGAATCTTCTCGTCCGAAATATCGCAGTGTCTTAAGACAAAAGTCTTCGACCAGTGTGTGTTGCCAGTGATGACTTATGGAATTGAGACGTGGTCGCTAACAATGGGCCTTATGAGAAGGCTCAAAGTTACTCAAAGGGCAATGGAGAGGGCTATGCTTGGGGTTTCACTGCGCGATCGAATCAGGAATGAGGAGATCCGCAGAAGAACGAGAGTAACCGACATAGCCCGAAGAATTGCAACACTAAAGTGGCAGTGGGCTGGACACATTGCCCGTAGGACCGATGCCCGATGGGGCCGACGGGTTCTCGAGTGGCGACCACGCACCGGAAGACGTAGCGTGGGTCGCGGGAAACCGCTGGATGCGGGAGGCGCAGAACCGGTCGTCGTGGAGAACCTTGGGGGAGGCCTATGTCCAGCAGTGGACGTCTTTCGGCTGAAATGATGATGATGATGATGAAGAGTAGAGGAAGACCTTAGAACTGATGGATGGAAATGTGAGTGATGATGTGGATCAAAAGTTAACCAAGGGGACCACTATTAGGTAAATTAAAGTATTATGTGTGAATTTTTCTTAAAGTTCCTCATTTATACTCACATACCTACATTCTGACTAGAGTTATAAAAAAATCATAAAATTAGTAGTAAGTAGTCTTTGAGTCACTAAACTTCACTGGCAGTGGGCAGGGCACGACTAATGGCCGATGGGGCAGTAAGGTTCTGGAGTGGTGGCCACATACTGGAAGATGCAGTGTAGGGAGGCCCCCAACAAGGTGGACCGATGACCTGGCGAAGGTCGCGGGAAGCCGAAGGATGCGGGCAGCACAAGACCAGTCATTGTGGAAAACCTTGGCGGAGGCCTTTGTCCAGCAGTGGTCATCTATAAGCTGAAGAAGAAGAAGAAGTAATAGTGGAGCGGTACACTAGTTCATGCAAACATTTATAAAGTAAGAATATACACACACCAAAAGTGTCTAGGGATCAACATATATTTTTGCAATAACTTTTCTCCTGATTGATATTAATTAAAATTTTCTTTAAGGATTCATCAAATAAAGTGTTTTCGTTTGTCACAGTAACGATAAACCAAGTCACCTTTGCATTAATAAAGAAATTTGCCATTTTCCTAATAAAGGGATATTTGACATTTGAACCACTAACACAAAAGTTCGAAAAAAAGACTGAAATAACAGTTTTCTCTAAAATTTTATTGGGTAACTTAAACAATTAATAATCCGTGTTTCTACCGCGAACACTAACAACACAAGAACATCGGTTTGGCATACTCAAAATGAGTTCATCCAAATCACGCTGTGGAATGGCCGCCCATGTTCGTTGCAACAACAAAAAAAGGTCTTCTTGCGACTGGATACCCTCCATATTCGGCAGAGCTCTTCTCTGTAGCATATCCCATGCATGCTCAATCGGGTTCAAGTCTGGCGACTGAGCAGGCCAGGGCAGGACATTGATGTTAGCTGCGGCGAGAGTCTGTCTTACAACTCTTGCGGTGTGCGGTCGTGCATTATCATGCATTAACTGAAATAAGGGACCGATTTGCACTTGTAGAGGAACGATGACGTCTGATACAATCGTCTCAGCAAAAATTTGAGCGTTGAGGTTGCCTCTGATCCAAATCAACTCAGTTCTTCCGCCGATCCAAATACCCGCCCATACCATGATGGTTCCACCACTATAAGGATGGACTTCCTGGCAGGATTTTAATCGCTGTTGGCGTCCAGGGGTTCTCCAGTGTCGTATACGTCTTGTATCCGGTCTCATACCAAAACGAGACTCATCAGAAAAGCACACAAAGCCACATCTCAATCTCAAGAAATCCGCATAAAAATGCTTGATCCCTAGACACTTTTGATGTGTGTACTTTAAAATTCTTTGGTTGTTCAATGTTGTTAGTTGTTTGTGTGGTTTTTTAATTTTTTTTTTATGTATACATAAAACAGTTAAAATTGAAATACTTGTTAATAATATCAAAATAACAGCTTTTTATAAAATGTGGTACAGTAGGTACACTTCTTTATTTTAGTTGATCAGTCTGCTTGTTCTGGCTAATCTTCGAAACTGTTGGATTAATTTTTACAGGGCTTTAACTGGGACATTGAAGCTGATGGTGTAACTTCGGTTACTTTTAAATTACAAAAAAAGGATTCTGTGGAAAAAAAAACATCATAAACTTATGAAAAGAAAAGATGTACAGACAATAGCAGGTCAAGCTACCCAAAACTCAAATTTTCCCAATTAACCTTGAGCCTTAATGCTTTGGAGATAAAGTTGAAAATCTAATAAATAAATCTGACAGATTGTAGTAGCTTGATGTCTAGTCTGTACATACATCTTCTTTTTCGTTGGAAGAGTGGAAATTACTCTCTAAATGACACTATCTCCATAACCCATCTTTCATAGTCGATAATTTAAAATAATTGTGGGTTTCTTAAATGGTTATCATCAAAATCATCATCAGTGTATGTTTTCCACTGCTGAACATATGTTTCTCCTATTGCACACCGTCCAGCTCAATTTTCGTCAACTCTCAGCCAGTCACTACCAATACTGTTATCATAATCGCCTTTCCACACAGATCATAATCAGCATTATTTTTTTATCAGAATGTTACATAAAGGTATTAAAATAAATATTGCTCATTAAGTATCATTATATTAGAGCATATTTAATTATGACAAAAGTGTCTGTAATTGTACACATATTTGTTTGTACAATTGATAGCTAACTAAGCTACCTGTTTCCTTTGTCATCATATAAGCTATATGTGCTGTAATAATTATAAAATAGTTTTGTGTCGCATGTTGCTGTTATTATATTTGTTTCGGGTGAGATTTTGCAACATGACTCCTGGTTGCTGTGAGGTTTACCAGCTATAGATTATATATATGTATTTAAATAAACCGCTGTAACTGAAATGTAAAGCAGTGATTTGGTGTTTATTATGCCTTACACATACAACTAATTAGCTCCTTTTCTATAAATCTAAATTGCTACTTAGTTTTTTGTTCAAGTACCTACAATTAGCCCATAAATTTATTTTTTGTGTTTTTCTGAGTTTCGAGTGTCTTTTAAGGAGCATTCGCCAAATCTGTGTCTGTCTGTCTGTCCCCGGATAATCTCAGTGACTGTTATCACTAGAAAGCTGAAATTTGGTACCAATATATAAATCAATCACACCGTTGGATAGGTATTTAAAAATGCATACGGGTTTACTGGAATAATTTTAGGACAATGTTAATATTTTCTGTAATAATCGCTCCAAAAGTAAAAAGCATCTCCTCTGCCCCCTTAACTTTTGAACTATCTTTAAAAATATCTCAAAAGTAGAACTTTATGAAGAATTTTTAGGAATATTATTTTGGACTTGATAGGTTGAATAGTTTTTGAAAAATTGTACAAAATAATTTCTGAACTCCGTTTATAATTTAACCATAATATGTAAAAAATAAATTATATTAGGTATTTTACATATTTTATTACCCTGAACGTACTTAACTTCTTTCAAATTAAAACCGTCTACTTTGTATAAATTATTAACCCAATTTCCCGAGAGATGACGCTATACTTTGGGCTAATTCGCGCCGTTAAGACTTTTTCTGAGTTGATGGGGTCAGTAAAAGGTATTAACTATGGAATTGTTCGAATATATAAAAACGGCGCCACAACAAAGGATGGTGATGACTAAAGAAGGAGTTGTAGTTTCCAACTCATGTAACAAATATCATGGCCAGTAATCAATAATGTTTTTTTTTAATAATTTACATAAATAGAGAAAAAGAAAACTAAAAAAAAATAATTAAAAAATTGTGATTTGGTCATATGTCTACACTAATATTACATAATGATGGCTATGACACATGATTATATTAATGTTACTAACTATGAGTATTTATTAAATCAATCAATAATCAGTTTTGATTTTGATTTTGATCTCATTCTCACTTTTTGATTGAAGTGCATCTGCTGGGTTTGGTTGCACATACAAGCAATTCAATGTTTCAGGAAGGAATGAAGACTTCTTATTTTTATTTATTAAGTACCATTAAGGCACTAAAAAGGGATCCGAGCTTAAAGGTAGCTTGTAGCAGTACCTACAAAGGCCACAACAATGAACGACGCGTCATACTTAAAGGTAGCTTGTAGCAGTACCTACAAAGGCCACAACAATGAACGACGCGTCATACTTAAAGGTAGCTTGTAGCAGTACCTACAAAGGCCACAACAATGAACGACGCGTCATACTTAAAGGTAGCTTGTAGCAGTACCTACAAAGGCCACAACAATGAACGACGCGTCATACTTAAAGGTAGCTTGTAGCAGTACCTACAAAGGCCACAACAATGAACGACGCGTCATACTTAAAGGTAGCTTGTAGCAGTACCTACAAAGGCCACAACAATGAACGACGCGTCATACTTAAAGGTAGCTTGTAGCAGTACCTACAAAGGCCAAAACAATGAACGACGCGTCATACTGACGTTACACGTCATTGGGTTCCACAGTAAAGTTTCACATATAAGCAAGCAGTATCTGCATATTATTCATATTTTTCTAAATTTATCTCGTATCCGCCCGAAATCGTTGCCAGAGTGACTTTTAGTCTATATAAGTAATAACTCGTAATGTATTCCTGTAATATCTGAGGATAGTTTCAGATCTTCAAAAAAATCTCCTGCTACTGTTGCCGTCCTTAGTGTTTTCGCAGTTCTTTTCTTTTTGGCTTCTTGATTTAAGCATAGTGTTTTCGCAGTTCTTTTCTTTTTGACTTCTTGAATTAAGCGTTTCATACTATCTTCGTGTTAAATGTGCATCTATTAACATTTTCAAAGATTCCATGAGAGTTAGACGGTATGATTTTCCACACTTGAGGCATCGAAAGCTTTTTTTACTTCGTTGCAGGGTCGGAGAGCTTGTTATCATGTTTTCCCGATTTTCTTCATTCAACGTCAGCTGCGTGAACTATAACACCATCTTCGACATTGGAACGGATATCTGCAGTTTTTTTTTCTTTTGCTCCTGTCGCTAGATTCACCAAATGATTGACGAGGGCGACCTTGACGATTTGTGACTGGAATTTTGAAAATACCTTTCAACCAAAGATGGTTATTTTTTAAGAAACCTCTTCCTTTTTGTGCGATTTAATCTACCTTTGCTTCATTGATTTGAAATGTGCAAAATCGTGTTTCTGTTTACTTAACTGACTTTCTGTAAAGTTGTCTTGGGTGAAAAGGTGGTCTCTCAAAAAACATATCTTTTCGTTTAACTACGTAAATTTTTATTCATCATCTTATCAAAGAATGATTTACGAGTCACTATTTTCACTCCAGAGAGTACCCACTGAACCTAAAACAAAATTTAAACATAAATTAATATTTCACTACTTAATTTCGACCGTATAAACATCAAAGTACTCTGCTTAGTGTATCTGCGCTATTCTGCGGCTAATTTATACAGTATTCTTTACCTAAGAATCTATATTTTAATCATGAATGACAATAAAAGCCGGATCTACCCCGATACTAAAACAAATACATCTATAAAGATAAATTTCTTTAATAAATTTTCTCATTTTAGATATTACTATTCGACCACTAAAAATATATTAAAATGAATCAAATTTATATTATTTTTAGATTGCCACATACCTGTAGTCTCCGAATCCATTGCTTCCTTCTATCAGGTTAGCCCAGAAAATTGCTGTTTAGCTCAAAATTTTAACGCTTTCCAAAAATCGCCGATAATTGACACATATACAAAGTTCGATGATCAAGTACTGACTGAGTTTGCCGACAGTGTGACCAACCTTAAATTAGAGATCCTGCCCTACTTAGACAAGAAAACTGACAAATCCTGTCAAAACCAAAAGCACAAAATGCCAAAATAATGCCATTATAATCTAAAAGCTTAAAATAAAAAAACACATTATTTTTTGAAGTTTTATTTAAAATAATTGATCTTAAAGCCTAAAAGTGAACTGAATTAAATTATGCATTCGTATTAGCATCGTATTCTTCTTGATCACTTTCTTTATACATCGCCTTTGTCATTTGTCTAATCATTTCTTTAGTTGGCTGGAATGAGACGCAGTCACCATGTTCACTAATGCCCTGTTTAACGTGTACGAACGACAGCAGGCCAAGCTACCCTTAACGCTAACATTGAGCCTTAAAGCTTTACAGATAAAGTCGAAAATCTAATGAGGAAATCAGACAGATTGTAGTATAGTGCGTTTCATTTAATAGTTCCTTTGCCGTCATGTTGGCACTAATGCAAATTAGTGTGTGAGAGAGAGATGCAGAGTGCGACTACCTTGTTTACGATAGTGACAAAAAATGAATGCCAACATGACGGCAAAGGAACTATTAGATGAAACGCACTATAGCTTAATGTGCTGTCGTCTGTTCATTAAACAACATTCCAGATTATTTTTATTATTATTTGACATAAGAAATTTGTTCTACATACATTCTAGATTATTTTCTTTTTTTTTCTTTTAACATCACTTTTTAGGATTTTTATTATTTTATTTATTTGTTTTCTTCCTAACAACAAATTGCTCTGTTCTCTGGTTGTAACTGACGATTCGAAAGTGCTTGTATATAAGCCTACTTGAATAGAGTATTATTTGAATTTGAATTGGATACTGAATCCTACTCTTTTTGGGGGCTGTAGCGGCTAGCGGCTATACTGCCAAATTTGTCAGCTTATATTGTTAATACTGCCAGATTTCTAAAACGACAAACGAAAGTGGCAGAGAGTCAAATAAAGGACTAAACCTGCCAAAAAGGCAGGATCCTGCCACATCTGATCACAATGTTTGCCGGGTAACGCGCAATGGGGGAGGGGTGGGGATGACGGCCCATGGTTCGTTGGAGTGTCCCCTGCCTCAGGCAGTCGAATGCAGTAGCATTTCATAATTTTATTATTCTGACTTTTGGCCGCGTAGATAACTAAAATACCCCTATTTATGACGATCTTTCTATATCTCTCTATCAGTGGCGAAGGGTGAAATTTTGACAAAGGGAAGCCGGTCCAAAAAAATAAACACTTAAACACTTACCTACTGCAGGATATCTTGGAGGAGGTCTTCAGATAAGAATAATATGAAAAGCCCCACCTTCACCATACAAAAAAGGACTGATGATTTGATAACAGTGTCTTTCAAGTATGATAAAAGCGGCTTTGTGAAAAGCCTTTTTCGACGTGCATCTCTATACCACACATGCATGCTTGTTAGTACGTACTAAGTTAAGTACCTATTGTCAGGGAATAAGAGTCAAGAAAAAATAAAATAAAAAATTACAAAAATAATAAAGTGTTAAAAACCGAACCACACAAACACCGATCCAAAACCAACAAAAATATTAAGCAAAAATAAAGCAAATTATACACAATCACAACGTTATTTATATTCTAATGCAATGCGTCTGTTTTTTTTTAACAAAATGAGCTAAAATGTTGTTATAAAAATTGGGATTAATTTTCATTTTATTAAGCAAATTATTTGATGGCTGTTTTTTGTTTTTTTTTGGCTGAGTTAGACAAATTATTAATATCCGTAAAACCCGTACTGCTCCAAACAGATTTCGAATCAGAAAATAACAAACACGGAAAACAAAACATTTTGTTCAGTTTGCAACTGCCTGTCATCCATGTATATTTATCATATAACGACGCGTGAAAATGTTTAAAAAATCCATCTCGCCTTTTGCAATCAATAATCATGAGTGGGAGTGCTCGACCTAACTGAATAACATGCTTCTTGTATGCATAACTTAGTTTTGAAAATGAAGTTTCATTTGTAAGCAGGTAATCTGTTGAGCAGCACTCTATATGAATTAAAGCCATAATAACAAACAAAATCCACAGTATTTAACCAAATCTGCGATTAAATTACCTTACAGAATCCGTCACAGTTTAAATAACACAAATATTAAAAACAAACGAAAAACTCACGCATCAGTAGGTTAGGTATAGAGAAACACATACTGACGGTGAACTCAAACGCTCGTAGTGGCGTGGTTAATTTGTCTCTTTCTAATGAGTAGAGGAGAGTACTATAAGCCGCCCGCGAGTAGCCTCATATTTATCAAGTTTTACCGACGGTTAGAGAGAATTAGAAAGAGATGGTCTGACACGCTCTCTCTTTTCGCCGTCGTTGATCGAGGTAAGCCGTGATTCCTCGAGTTGCCTTCGATGTAAAGTACGAAAAATTGAAGCGCTGATTAATTTACGACTATAAAATGAAATGTGATACTTAGGGTATTGCTAAGAATTACTATTGCTATTGTAAATCGCGCAGGCGTTTGATTAATAATACTTTGTTAATGAAATAGAATGTAAATACTTTTGTATGAATATGGAACTGATTTTTGAAAGGTAACCCGGTGGGAATCGGCTTGTATGGACTCTTCGCCACTGCTCTCTATTTATTTGTAGGTATGCTGAAGGAGATTTATTATGAAATGAGAATCACCTCTGTACCATTTATTCTGTTCTGTTTTTTCCTTCATTTTTTGTGTACGTATTATACACAAATGGTAATATACCTAAATTTCTTTATATTGATAGCAGAAGAAGTCTTATGGGAAGGAAGCATCAAGACATGCTTTATATTTCTAGAAATTGTTGTGCATTGCTTATTGTCTACAAAATAAAATGTAAGTAATTTACGATTCCATTAAAAATAAACAGAATGCCGTGACTTGTATTATCATTTAAAGTAATATTTTGTACCTAAGTAAAAATACAAAAGTATCATGAATCAGTACATTGTGTGCAACTTATTGGTTATCTATGAAGTCAAATGGTGTCATATTCATTAACGAAATCCCATTTATAATTTTTATAACAAAGTAATCAAACTGCATCTACATACCGCGTGATATTGTCAGGAAATTACAATCTGCAATAACAATGCATGTAACAAGTATCTTCAGGGCTATAAAAATGTACATAGCTTTTAAGTAACATAATCAGCGCTGGGAAGGAAGACCCATGTGACGTCACTGCGTGTGGGTATCACATGTGATTAGCCAGATCTATACCATGTGGCGTCACTGCGTGTGGGTATCACATGTTATTAGCCGGATCTATACCATGTAACATCATTGCGTGTGGGTATCACATGTGATTAGCCTGATCTATACCATGTGACGTCACTGCGTGTGGGTATCACATGTGATTAGCCTGATCTATACCATGTGACGTCACTGCGTGTGGGTATCACATGTGATTAGCCGGATCTATACCATGTGACGTCACTGCGTGTGGGTATCACATGTGATTAGCCTGATCTATACCATGTGACGTCACTGCGTGTGGGTATCACATGTGATTAGCCAGATCTATACCGCGCGACCTCGTCAAGTGTCTGTTATCGTTTGCGCGAAGCATCGAGTTTTTAATTTGCCTCGCCTTTGCTTTGTTACGATAACTATGGGTTAGAAGGCGAGGCAGCTGAGAATTCACGATAACTTGCGAAAAGAGCTAGGTATGATTATAACGAATAAATTCGATATCGCCGCGGTTTAGGTCGGCAACAGAAGGTCCTCCATTATCTAGTTGTTCGTAACGTTCTCGCCACTGGATCTAGGACACGTAATCAATGTCAACTGAGTTGAAATACTAACACTAGACACTTTAAACGATTATTGCTTGAGGTATTTTAAAATATTTTGGTTGATAGATAAGATAAATTTAGTACCATTTATATTTACTTTCTGTGAAACTCTTAAAAATGTTGATATTTAAATTCATAAGGAATTGGTTAACGAGATCTAAAGGAAAGACAAGAGCTCTGTAAAGTGTTTGATTAGATAAACATGTATTTATAATCTAATTTAGAAGAGGCTAGAACCGTGGAATTATGTTTTCTGCACAACGCCTGATAACAAGTTAACACATTTAGAAAATAAAAGTCTATAAACAGTATGTGTACATACTGTGTAAGTGTACCTACGTAGCATAAAATAACAATGACGGCTTCATCTGTTGCGTAAAATTATTTACATAATCATAATTATTCTAGTATTGTGCATAATCACATGTTTAATATACTAACTTATATGGGCATGCTTGTTTATTAAAAACACTAACTTAATGATTTTTACTCCGTCTGAGGAGAACAGAAGCTAAAAACGGACTATCTTATTGACCAAAACCACCTGGTTCCATCACATCTTACCACCATACTGTGGTACCATGTGGGCCGGGATATTTGAACGTCTGTCGCACGCTTTGGACACTGCGCCGCTTTTGGCCAAAGATTATAGTAATGTTATAGTAAAACTGCTTTGGATCTTACTGGTCGAACGACGGGTGATGACTCCAAGTTCGTCGCCCGCAGGCCCTTAATTATGGTGGCCAGTGATCATTTAACTCATATCAACTTCGGCCAGGGCCCAAAGCCAATGTAACAATCTAAAAACTATAACGAAGTTCGGTAAGTCCAAAATGTACCTATGTGATTGACATAAGACCACGTGATTTATCGCTGTCAATCCCATACATTTTGGACTTATCGAACTTCGTTATCGTTTTTAAATTGTTGCTCCTGTTCTCCTGTTGCGGGTTGATTTATAGTTTATACAATTGAACCCAAATTAATATTTTGGCATAAAGTCGTTGAAACGGTAACTTATCGATCTTAATCCATGGCAGCCGATCGATTCTCTAAAAATGACACCATGACATGTTGGTTGTGGCTCCACCGCTGGCCCGGGGAGGCCTACAGCGGTGGGCGGGGTGTTCCTCGGGGTGGGAAATCCTCATTGATGACCGCCGCCCTATATCTGTCAATCAACTAACCCCGATCAACCCTGAAGCGTTAGCTGTTATTAAAGTTCCAGAAAACGAAAACAGATTAAGTATATAGGTGTCAGGAGAATTTCATTTTTATTAGGTATAATATGTATGTATGTACATTGTATACAAACTTAAGCAGACGTTAGCTATTGTCGTAGTAGTTGTTTACAAGTACCTACAATCTACATAGACAAAAACAAAATGTTTTAGGTGCCAGTAATTTCGCATTGTTAAAGCAATCAAACTATTTAAAAAATGTCCATGTATAAATTTAGTGCACACAGACCTATGTAGAAAGCAGTACACAGTCCCGGCACCCGCGAAAATGGTATCCTATTTAACAACTTTTCGACGTCTCATATTCCACAAACATACAACAAACGACAACACAGACAACACTGTTGAAGCAGTGGTCGACTGCTGCGCTGCGTGTCGCGGGTTCGATTTCCGCACGGAACATATATTTGTATGGCCTACAGGTACTTGTTCCAGGTCTGGCTGTTTGTGTATGTGAGTTTATATTTTTGTAAACACACCCACGATACAGGAGTGTGGGGGCAACGTCTATTTAAGAAAAAATCAAAATCATTTCTTTAAATTAGATGCCAAATATTTACAGGCCGATGCTTGAGATAATTTGAGGAAAATTAGTTTTGTAATTATTACCAAAGTGCACTAAGAAAAGTGTTCCCCCATCCAAATGCTTATTCCTATTTGGGGGTATTGTTTAAAATACTCTCTTATTATTAATTTTTACTCGCATACATACTTGCCACTAAACTTGTATAAATCCATAAATAAAACAAATCATTTGTAATTTAGTATGTAAAACATCAGCTTAGATACAGTCAAATTATAATTATATCAATCTATCTTTATATAGTCCATTAAGAAGTGTGTTGTCTATTAACTATGTTCAACGATGTTGGAATTACATACTTTCGTGTGGTCTTAGAAGTCTTAGGTAGATGTTTACATTTAACAAACTGTAGTAATAAAAACGCCAGAAGAGGACATTTTAATGACCACCTCTTAACCGTTTTAAGAGTAAGTCTGTCGCTGCCACTGATAGAGAATTTGCTAAAGAAATATCAAGGTAATCGATTTTAATAAAAGCCAATTCTATTTTCATTTGAACAAGTGTTATAGTCGCAATTACACGCTGACGAGTAATACAGTGACTTTTATTTTGCTTACGATATTCAGTTCTTCGGTGTCTTTAATGAGATGTTGTTTGTTACTATTTCACGCAAAAACTGCTCAACGGATTTGGTTGTAATTTGGCACACATACGGTTTATAACCAGGAAATCACATAGGGTATTTTTATTTCGTTACTAGCTGCGTTACTAGTTTCGATATGTCTTTTTGTTATATGCTCCGCTCCTATTGGTCGCAGCGTTATGCTATATAGCCTACAGTCTTCCTGGATTAATGGGCTGAGATTAATGGCACGCAAAAAGCATCTTTCAAATCGGACTAGTTGTTGCTGAGATTAGCGCGTTCAAACAAACAAACAAACAAACTCTTCAGCTTTATATTATATTAGTATAGATTCCCACTGGATCTGAAGTTACGCGGGTGACACCGCGGGACGCAGCTAGTACTTAGTATTAGCAGTTGGCACATGGATTTATTGAAACATGTAATTACTAGGAATATGAATTAATTACTTGCATGTTAGCGCGTTTTTATAACGTGCTAACATGCGGTCCTGACAAGATAATGGTTGTAGAAATTTGAATCATCTAGTTTTTTAACATTGGATCTAGGTATTGAACAGTAAGCATTGTTCTTCGACTGCTCTAATAGAAACAATAGCTGATGAGAAAGAGGAACAACTTCAATTTGGAAGTTTCATAGATTCTCTGTATTTGACAGTCATTTAAGCTAAATGCTCACTTGTCCACCCGAGTGTTATACATGATAGAGAATATAAATCTCTTTTGTTCTGACTGGCCGTTAACAAACAATAAACCCTTTTCATTCACGGTCGCCAGGCATCAGGTTCAGCCCATTGTCCATTTCTATTCAGTGCAGTGCCTGACAAAATAACCACTACTTTTAACTTGGTTGCTTCTCACTATGCAGGCGCTCTTTGTTCGAAAAACAAATTGTTCTGGAAAGGAAAACCCAAGTAGGTATAGTCTGCAGTTGAATAACACATCGTTTTAGAACTCTTATTACCAATATTCTCGCCAAGCTCCATAAAGAATAGAGGTAAACAAACCAATTAAGGGTTATCACAACTCACGTTTTACAAATCTCCTGTTATTTACACGATTATCGACTTTTACATGCTAACTAGGTATTTATAAACAATTCCTATTGCAACATATTTCATTAGAATCACTAAAATAACATACATAATAACTTGGTATTTCGAAAAACCATTAAAAAGTCGACATTAATTTTACGTGATAGTCTTACAAAAAAAGAAAGATGGATGATATCCAGTTATTTAACACATTTTGTGGGATTCAACCCATGAATAAAGTTGAGGCATTTGTCAATACAATTTTACGTATTTTAATTACTTTCAAATCAACTGCATAACACATGCATTGTGATACTTTCAAGTATGGACTATAATATGTATATGTATCAAAAAATTTAACCTATTAGGACATTAGCTTACATGTGTGTCATATTTCATTCAAATCGGTTAAGTGTTCTATGCTAATCATAAATATCTAAACAAATAAACTGTTTACATTAGTAGGAAGTAGAATTATTACTTTCATGAAAATAATCTATCTAGAAAAGGTTGTTAACATCTGTCTTTTAGGCGTAAACTATTCGTTGCCTAGCAACGGTTTGTTTACCTCTATTCTTTATCCAATTTGGCCGACATATAGGTGAAATTATTGTATTTATCACGTTACATTTGCCTGCTGTTGGCGGAAGACCTTACTTTTGCGTCTTTTCCGTTGTATATACAATTTGGGACCCACTGTATACTAGTCTGTCATTTCCGTCTCTAACCCATCTGGGACCCACTATATAGTTGTTTGTCTTTTCTGTCTCCGCTACTCATTTGGGATCCACTGGTTACTTGTCTTTTCCATCTCTCCAACTGATTTGGTTACAGTTACATAGTTGAGGGTTTCGTAGTCGGACTCAACTTTTCTGGTATTAGCCACTGTAGATGCTTGCTTTGCTGGTGTGGCGTTGGCTTGTGTAATCCCATGACCACGTTAAGCCTTTTAAGTTTTGGAACGCAATTTCCTGATGTCAAGTCAGTTATATTTTTAACCAACTTCTAAAAAGAGGGGGTTAAAAATACAGTGGAACTGAGTCCACTGTATTTTTAGGGTTCCGTAACCAAATGGCGAAAAACGGAACCCTTATAGATTCGTCATGACTGTCTGTCCGTCTGGCCGTCCGTAAGTCACAGCCATTTTTTTCCGAAACTATAAAAGCTATACTAATAATAATTTGGTAGGTAGATGTATTCTGTGAACCGCATTAAGATTTTAATGCAAAAATAAAAAAATAAAAAAAATTAAATATTGGAGGCTTCCCATACTTAGAACTAAAACTCAAAAACTTTTTTTTCATCAAACTCATATTGTGGGGTATCTATGGATAGGTCTTCAAAAATGATATGGAGGTTCCTAAAATATTTTTTTTCTAAACCGAATAGTTTGCGTGACAGACGCTTCCAAAGTGGAGAAAAGGTGCCCCCGCCCCTCTAACTGCTAAAATAAGAAAATGAAAAATCTAAAAAAAAAACATGATGTAGATTACTATAAAACTACCAACGAATATTGTTTTGAACGAGATCTAGTAAGTAGTTTTTTTAATACCTCGTAAATAGTAAACCGCTTATTACCGCGTCATCTTTCATACAAATAACTAAAATCCTTTAATTTCATAAATCAATTTTACGGAACCCTTTGTGCGTGAGTCCGACACGCACTTGGCCGGTTTTTCTTTTTTATGTTTACCTCAGGACTCACTGTCATTGGTAATTTGTTATTGGAAGTCAGTCGATTATATGAGGTACAGACGTTTTTCTTATTATTCCTTTTATCGAAAGCAATTTTGAGATTAACGGATTTAGATGGACTCGACAGATCAAATAGAGATCATCTAAGTAATCTCGGTGTGCCGAGCAACTTCTTTGTCTTATCTTGCTTGTAGAGGAGAACCACAAGTTGCTCTCAGTACTAGCTGATTTTGTAATTGACATTTCATAAAAATCAAAGATTTGAATATATTTTCCGGCCGTGAAAATACAACGTTTTAGTGATAATTAGTTAGCACGAAACGATTGAAATACATAGAATTGTATTTGCGTGTCAATCAATATTCACGCATGAAACGCGAACAATTGTACCAAGATACATTAGAACGTTTATGATTTACGTTTATTTTTTTCATAGAAACATACATGAAATGTGTGTATATGAATACACACATTTCATATATGTTTAATGAATCAAAATGAGAAATCAAATCATTACATTTTTATGGCACACATTGGACTTGTTGCGGTTTAAATTGATTGTATGATGAATAATTGACATATCTATATGTAATGTTGTTTATTATAGTAAACGACACACAGTCAAAAAAAGACACACAGTCGTTCCATTCTTCAGATGGTGCCAATTGTTCCCTAGTATTTCTGGAGATATTTATTGTCAATAAGATTTCATTGAATAAAGCGGTTGGTCACGATGTGCTATAAAAAAATATGAAATTCATCCGGTTTTCAAATGTAAGCGAGTATAATGTTAAAAATACAGTATTAATTGTAGAGTTGCTCCGCAGAATACTCTCAACTAATTGCTGAGCCCCTAAGAATAGAAATGCCAACGGAAACTTTCCCATAAGAAACACCCATGTTTAGTTCATATTAAGTACTTTACTAACAGTATACCGATGATGAATGATAGCAATATGACATAAAATTCCTATTCTTTTCAAATAGCTTCATAACTAAGGTACCTACTTCCTAAGTATGTTTTTTTTTTTAAATCTATTGTCTGAATATTTGCCACTTTATAAGGCAATAGTAGTCCTTCATATCTATGTAATGTTTTCCATCATTTTATTTTCTACTGATTTACTACCATAATGAATAAACGTCGAGTATTGGCAGTACTCAAGGTAAAGGGGCTTATTATTACCAGAACAAATGTTGAAACATAAGTAGACTCTTAATAAGCTTGATATTTTTTTCTTGAGTAAAAATTGTTTGTTGAAGAATTTATAAGTACCTCATTAATTGTTTTCTTGTCAAGCACTTTGTTTGGATCATTTTGAAGGTGAATCCAATGCTTCATACTTATGTTCGAAAAAATGTCTCTCCTAGAACATAAAAAATACAATGAATGTAATAAAACTACCAAAAAGAAACCTATTTCTACAACTACGATTTTTCTAGAGAGAAGTTAATTCGGAGTGCTTCACATCCTATTCATGAACGACGTTATTCATGGACGGAAGCGACGATAGTTCAATCATAATTACTGCGATTTTGGTATTTTTTGCATCGATTCTATAAACAGCTGCTTAATAGTATGGCATGTTTAGAAGCCGTGCATCATCACCGCTATAGAACTATCATTTAATTCTCAATGGCTTTATTACACATAATCTGAAAATCTAAGCAACCCTGTGTATAATGACTACGATATAATAAACATTGGCCTCCTAAAACCTGTATAGATTTGTATTGATAATTATTATTTTTCCTATTCATTACGCTGAGTACCTAGCACTGAGCCTGCTAGTTGTTATGCACTTTGTGACTGCGTCCTTGCGCACCCGACTACCATCAATCCTTCATTAATCTCAACTTGGCTTGACTAGTCAAATTAATATAATCGTCATGTATAAGTACAGTTTCAATATACAATCAGGGCTTGCAATTATTTATATTCGTTCTATTTTGGTTTTTTTAGATATTGATCAATACCTTGACTATTTGACGTTTAGCGTTTAGAGCGTGTACGATTTCACGAGAATTCATATTACCGCCACTGCTCTATTAAAACATTTTCCCTTTTATTCACCCCCTTTTAACTAAAGAAAGATCACATTTTACAATCCATTCCCCATACTTGTGGTGGGACGGGATTGTAACTTTCTTTAGTTTGGTGTTTATTCATAAACGGTGATTTAAAGTTAAGTGACGTTAAAACCTCAAAAATGTATAGTTAAACAGTCACTAATCACTAGTTAACATTAAGCAACGTTTATGAATAAAGGGGATTATGTTGTGACTACTATTTATACAATGTCTAACAAGCATATTATGTAAATAGTTTGTTCAGAATCCTTTCTTACATCGATTTTTGACATTTTTAATATAGTTTTTTTTTCCCAGTTTTAATGAAATCCACTAAAATTACTATCGTACTTCCGCTGTACAGTCAAGACAAACTAAAATAAATGGAGCATACGCAGATTTGTAATGTTACCACAATCAGTCTTATGTAACTAATTTAATAAAATCAAAACAATGTTTAATACACAATAATAAAAAATCGGTGTACACATTATAATTTATTACATATACTTAGTATTATAATTGGGGTTGGTCCTATGCGTTAATTCCGGGTCATGTTTAATGTACAAACAAGATTTTTCTGTATACCATTACTAGCACAACGTGAAGTATTATTCTGCCACTTTGCACACATTGTTTGCCGTGCACAGCGGTTCGCCTATCAATTAGCAGTATACAATCCATTTATAGCATGGCTCAAGGTCGATAGGATCTCAATATTGAGCCATTCGTAGTAATCTACAGCGTCGAGTAGCAGTATTTTTGGGAGTGTGCAGAGAACCACTGTAACGCATATTGCTTCAATTTGTAACGTCGCTTTTGAAATTAGCTGCTTGTCTATACTGAGGAGGTTCTTTTATTATGACAGACAATATAATTATTATTAAGTAGGTAGATACATGAGATACTTCCTGGGCCTATTATTGTTCGGTACACGGTCATCGTCAGTATCAATCGTGCGTCTATTAGGATGGAGCGTGGAGATGTCACGTGATGACTTCTTGGTCTCATCTAATTACTTTATGGATGCTGTTTGCTTGTAAAGTATGTCTGGTGTGTGTGTGTGTTGATTGACGTTATCATGGTGTAGTGTCTAGCTTGATGTAGATCAACTATTTATAGCAACCATGAAGCTCCTTCCTTAATATATCAATATTCAATCGTTGAAAAATTTAAGGCGTCGTCGTACGCTTTGACAAGTGGGTGTTTGTTTTGGAGGTACTTAATGTAATTTCTTCTTTTATATGCTGTTCATTTGAGTTCAAGAATGGTACAAGTGTTTTTACTGGATGGGAAGAGATACATACTTGGTTTCGAGTCGTAAGAGGATCTCGTAATTTGCTATTTGACACTGTTTGGGAGGCTTGTTTACAATGAAGCAGTTCTGTCCGGTTCTTAAAAGGTCGTAATATTTACTCATGACCGTAATAGAGTTGTTTTAATTTATTCAAAACAGAGCGAGATAGAGGTAATCTAAGTGGGTACTTATATAATTCTACTATTTTAAATTATTATGAGATCATCTACAATAGAAATAACATATCTATGACGAAATGTAATTTCGTTGTGGGCACTTGAATAGAGATTTTATAAATCATGCTCTGTACTCATCGTAAACTTCCCGCGATGTTATAAGAAAATTAGATTAGATAACCGAGTGAAGTGGCAGCACGAAAAGTTAAGCTAGTAGTGCAACAATACTGGTCCATGTTCCAATATTTTGAAAACAAGATTTGGGTGGATTTGGAATTGCGCATTGGCATTTTATATAAACCATCTGAAGTATGGCTAGAAAAGGAGAGAGAGAAGAAAAATAAGCTTTTTATATGGTCTTTATTATTATGGCGCGAAATTCAAATTTCTTAATTGGACGTAAAAATAACAAGTCGTGCCTATGTGCTGTAGAAGTCTGATATAATTCTCAGTTCCTATCCACTAAGACTGAAGCATCTGATAAAATCATACGTATATAGGGACCGTTATTTTATGTTGTAATTGGTTTCAAAATAAACTTAAATGTAGCAGTTTCCAAGTTTACGCGGCAAGCACCAAAATTAAGAAACAAAAATAAAAAGTAACATGACCAATACAATCAATTTTAATTTTAGATTCGTAAAATGTTCTCTGGATATAGTTTGGAATCATACGACAGCACCATGTCCTATGTTCGGTGACGGAAGCCACGAATCCTGTTACGATATTACTTAACTTGTGACAATATATTGTACTATGATGTGACTTTATGTGAATTAACACTGTGTAAAGTTAGTAAGTGCCTTAAATAATTTGCCGCTTTTCTAAATATCGTGTATTTAGCCAAACACAACAAAGGCACATGCTGTTCAATGGATACCGAAAAAAAAGCAAACTCAAATGTAAAAGCAAAGAAGTACGGGCGTAAAAATGAGAAGAAAAAAAAAGATGAGGCACAAGGTACCGTCGAGGCGGTAGCTGAATCGTGCCAACAAATGAACAAGCTGACTGTCGATGACGGCGGTGGTAGTGTATCGGCCAGTTCCACCGACAGCGAAGACTTAGTAACTGCTATAAATTACAATACAATCACATCACTAGCCGCTCTGAAGGATATAATCCAAGGCGACAATAATGATACTCCAGAAACAGATAGTTTCTTTCAGCACTACTTTATGAATCACTGCAACAGTCTTTCAAGTAGAAATTCTAATTCACCGTTTCCATTTGCGGAGCGTCGGAGGTTATCACAATGCCGTGAAGAAGATGAAGACACTGAATGGAAAGATAGCGATCTACTTTCTTATAGGTGGGATGAAGTCAGTCCCAAAATGTTTAAAAACAGAAACAATAATGCTAAACATAGCAGCTCGACGGAAACAGAAGACCAGAATGCAAATGTTGTTAGTGAGCTGACACCTAGTGATGGCAATGTTGCAGCTGGTGGACAGGAACTTCCGAAAAGAACTGTAATGGGAGCTCGCCATAAATTCCTGGTGACGACGACGGCGCCTAGTGCGCCTCCGCCATCTGCGCCGCCTAACGTCAAGAAAGCTCTACGCACGCATGTGCACAATGCGCATACTGTTCATTTTGGAACCAAAGGTGCTGAAGAACAGCGGCCAAATGTTCGTACCATATTTGAAGGCGAGAATCTCCACCTTGATAAACATTTTTTTGATAGTAGTTTAATCGAAATGAGATCCGATACCGTTGATGGCGTAGCCGCTAGTTCTGAGGACATTTGGGTTAAAAGGACTGAAGACAGTGTAAGTATCCCTAGGATTGATAAAATTTTATACATAAAAAGAATTTTGCTAATTGCCTTATGAATAACGGAGTTCTGAGGTTACTTACAAACATAAACAAAAAAAGAATCTAACTGAGAACCTCCTCCTTTTTTGAATTCGGTTATAAAAAAAACTTAATAACATTTATACAAACAATAGTAATACATATGTATATATTTATATAAATTACAGGTCCCCAAAGAAGAGTCGTCTGCTAAAGCAGACCTCTTGAAAAAAAATGAGAATGTGGCTAAGGTACCTGGAAAGAATGAAGCTTTGACGGCTGTAAAGAATTTAGAGCATGTCAGAGCGCGTTCTGGAACCTGGGGTGCTGCGACTGGGACCAGACCAAAAGAACATGTGACAAAGACTCCAGATAAGAAGGAAGTACGACGCAGCAGTGATGATCGGAGACAGAAACGAGGTGAGGGGTCTTTTTCTCAGTCCCTATCGATGGCTCAGACAGTCATCGGAGCCATCGATAGACTCGTCAAGGAGTTTATACAGCTCCCGTCATTGATAAAATCTTGTTCTGGAAGTGTGTAAATTATATTCTGATTGTTATTACTAAATGCTTAGCTCAGTATATAGTATAGGCCTAACGCAGAACTCACATGACATCATTCAAACTGGTAGGGCTTTGCTACTTGCTTGGTTATCAAGTTTTTTTTTATGATCTCGCTTAACCGAAGTCTTACGAAGTGTTGATGCTAGCGAAGTGATGACAAATAAACGGAAACTTATGTAATGTAGTTTGTAAATATAGATTTATTATCGACGGAAAGTGTAGTTCAGATCCCGCAGTTTGCCAGAGTGCGCCTACATATTTGAGTCGCACAGTCGCGCTGGCTGGCCGCCAACAGTCTCGTCGTAAGGGTCGATGTTAACGCGACTTACGATATTAGCGGTATATTGTTTGTGGCTATTTATTATCGCTACTTTATTGCCTAGTGGAAATTTTAGCTCACGTAAAGTCTAGGAAATGGCTGAGTTACCTATATTTCATGTCGAAACTTTTTACTAATTAATATTGAAAATAATTTATTACTGAAATAAGTTTTGTTTAAAAGAGAAAATTCTAACTCAGTAAACAAGTGCAATATTAAAAAATATATTATTTAGCTTCTTTGCTAGACGCACTCAGTTGCCTAAGATACTGTTTTATGCGCAAAACCCGCTCTGCTATAATTATTTTTGTCCGTACTGAAAGGTGCCGAGGCCCGCCGAGTGCAGATACAGGAAAATAATATACCTATAGTACCTGACGAAGATTTGTATCAAAACATATTATTTTAGGAACACAACATTTTACGATTTCACCCTTTGAAAAGGTGTCATGAATATAACAGAATGCTCTTAATTCATGTCGGTTCCACCCCCAGATCATGCAAGCGACTTTCCAGTAATGCTTTACTTATCTACTTTCGAATAAAAAAACGAATGTAATTTACTGACCTTCAGGGCCTGTTTCTACTTTTCTCTCTATATGTATAAAAAATATCGGTTTAGATGGGATTGGCCTATCCATAAAAATGTCAAGAAACGCTATCTATTGCTACCTCTTGTTCTGATTCAATCTCCGTTTGGTCTTTAACTTGCGAAATAAGAATAACATAATGAAACACCTTTTTTCTTGTTGACGGTGAGAAACCTTCAAAAGGCACCTAACCTCTGGGGACCGAGGTCGGGGGGTGTGGGATTTTCCCCTCACTAAAATCACGCCGGTAATCACCATCCATCATTAGCACATAGGGGTCCCAGTTCCTCTTAAATGACCAATTCCAGAACCTAACCGCCCTGCGCAACGTCTGTACATGCACATCTCTATACATCACATCCCCATCACATAATGAAATACCTAATGATGTGTTTAACAGTAACAGATTGTATACATATAAAAAGTCGTAGAAGAACACAATAGAATGAAAACACTCACAAGGAATGTCACCTGTTAAATCCTTTAATTCTGTTGTTTTGTGTAGTTGTATGTGATCATCACAGAGACTGTATCTACTTTTATTATGTAGGTATTTTTTTACATTTCTCAATATGTAAATGAACCGTAAAGTTCTTTTTTTAGATATATTGTTAAACTTTATGTGTAGGTATCAATGTTTTAAACTGAAGAAGTAGCATGCGTCGGCCTTCAATTGCGTGGTTATAGTATAAAGTGAATATTATCATACCGAGGTTTGCCTACGTGTGATAGAAAACAGTTTTACATCAACTAAGACATGATTTAGCACTGTGATAAGTTATAGATGAAAGCTAAATGAACAGTCCCGGTGCTGATAAACCTAATTAACTGCTAGAACAGCTCCAGGTGTTTAAACAGTGATAGAATTAATCTGTTTTGCGTTATGAATGTGTAAATCTCACGGCATGTGCCACACCACAACGCGCAGTATACATAATGCATACCGTTTCTATAACCACTTAAATAGTTTAGCTCCATTCCGACACTGTTAATAAATTGGTTTGTTTTTAAACGCTAAACAAATGCTTCTAATGTGAAATAGTTCAAGTCTAAGATGACTAACGACATTGATTCACTCTCCGAGAATACGTATGTACAAGTCGATAAACAATAGTGATGCTGTCTGTTCAAGAAACATTGTTATAATATTGTTTACGATGTCTGCGTTGTTTGCGAAAGGTCGTTTGATGATTTCATTCAGACTTCAGAGATATCTACGCTAAGTGTTTGTTTGGCCGACATTTAGATAGAGATGTGTTTAAACAATGCCAGTATAGTTTAGGTGTAGGCAGGTAATATATATTGTTTTCTTACGACTTTTTTTTAATATCGCGGTTGTCTAATTGAGCCTTTGTCGTAAATAAGTATGATTGTGAACACCGTTGGTTGATAATCTATCTTGAGATTGTTAACTGTCGATGAATTGTGAAACGCGAGGTGACTAGGTACCTAACACCCTATCAATAGTTATGAATTTCATTTTGACAATTCAGCAAGATTAATTGCGTTATTTACATTTTAAAATATAAATATGTGTGCTCATAATTTTTGAATAAGTAGGCAACGAAACCAATCAACAGTCATTTATTCAAATTAGACTGATAATCAGCACTTTTTGAATGTCAAAATTAAAAATCAGAAAAATTTCTGCCCAATCTAAGATTGCCTGGAATAGATTGCATTAGCTATAAGCCCGTTGTATATTTTGTAATGTTCAATTGTAAATTATGTAATGTATGTTTTTGGTGTACAATAAAATAATGTAATTTTATTTGTTTATATGTATATATGTATAAACAAATAAAATTACTAAAAGTTCCCCAAAACGCTCGCCTTTCGCCATTTCCTAGTGCTTTACGCTGGGTAACAGTGGCGGAACAAACCACAGCTGAATGTTCAGTTAGAACACTTGACTGTTCATAATACTATGGCTTGTAAACTAACTATCATTACAAAACACAGAACAGTCAATTATATTAATTATTTATCAAATGTCAGCTAGCCACGTCACTACACCAGCGCATCCAAAAATCATTAAAATTAAAAATGTAAGTAGAAACTTATTACCTACCCAATAGAAGTCTCCAGGCACAAAGGGAGTAATAGCTTACTTACAAGTTACAATATTTATAAATTGCTGGGTTCATAAAATAAAATAACATAATTTACAATCTGTCCCATTTTATCACCTGTAAAATAGTGAACCGTCCCTGATTTTGGGGGCAACCAACTCGGGCGCAATAACACCGTGGTTATTTACATAGTATTAGCGCAACTAGCGATCAGTCGCAATTTAATACAATTTGCCGGTTTGCCCCGATTATAATCTATCCAAAAATAAGGCGTTAAATTGTACGTGTTTTTATGTATTTCACAATTTTTAGATCTTTTATAATTTTTCAAAACGGTTTATAAACTAACGATGTTGTTATTCTCACAATACACATTTTGGCTAATATTTTCTTTAAACTCATACGTACTGCACTTGCAACGATCGTAGTTCCGCGCGAAATGCGTAAATTCTATTAGTGTTACAACAACACACGTCGGTTGCTCGTGACCTTCAGTAGGCTTAACGGTGCCATATTTAATTAGGCTTTTGTGACTGTGCCTCCTTAGTTTGCTCTCTAACTGAAAATTCAAAATAGACCTCAGTATCGAAAAAAAAACATGTTTTGATGCTACTAGATGCTTAGCTGATCCACAAAAGAGAAGAAGGTAATCATGACTGAAATTGACGAAGTATATTCGAGGCTGATTCACCAGGATCTAAAAATCATAATGTTCTTTAATTTGATAATGCAGAGAGATCTTCGTATAAATGCAGAGAGAATGTAAATTAACGAATTACTGGATTAGTTCGTTAATTGGTTTGGATTACTGCCAAATAATTGATGCAGCATGTCTTTTCTCGATTCTGAAACAATGACAGTAAACATACTACTTTCACAAAAACAGATGAGGTGGAATGATACTCTCGTATTTGCATACGAGTGTTCATTTTAGTATGAACTGAAACCCTGTGTGCACTTTAGGTTCTAGGATATCCCGACAGGCAGGATGTGAAGCGTGTGCTGAGTGGTAGCGTTTTGGTTGCACGTCAATGTACTCATAAAGTTATGATGCCATGCTGGGAGAAACGATGACAGTCAATAGATATGACGTTCATGAAAGGAAACCGTTTTGTAACATAACCGCGTGACCGCTGACGATAATTATGTAGATTCTGACACAGATACGTACACACTGCGTGAACGTTTTACCGCCTCCCCTTCTTTGCCTTGATTATGATTTATAATTGCATTTATGTACTAGCTCTCAACCCGCAATATGTCCATACATAATTTCCTAAGTGAAATTCACTATGACAAAGAACAGAACTAATCCATGAGCAGACAGAATTATGTAGTTTGAATCGTCACCGTCACCGTCTCCTACTATATTTAAAAAAAACCATTACGTAATGTACCTACATCGGTTAACAAAGTCATACCGTGTTTTCTAAAGACGCTTAAACTTTCTTTTCTTCGGTTTCTTCGACTATACATTATGAGCATAGTTTGAAAATTACTGAGAGTTTGCCTGATTAGTGTTTTGCTGAATCATACTATGATGTCAGTATGATTCAGCAGAACACCAAATGTAATATTTTTCTTGGTTACTTACCTTGACCGTATGTTCTGTAATAATTTAATAACAGTATCATGTACCATAGATTATTTATTATTGTGTAATTTTCAGAGCAACGTTTGGATGCAGCGATCACTCGGAGCACGCAGTCTGTGGGTGAACGCAAGCGACGCACCTCCAGTGATGACAACCAGGCTCACCCCATGTACCAACAGACAATACACGGTAAGAGAACATTTGAGGATGATGTAGTTACCATTCAAGAAGCAAAGTTTTTGTAGTTCTCGGTGGTAGGCATAACATCGGCTACCGGCAGTAGTTACCACCCACCAGACAAAGTCTTGCCGCCAATCGGATCATCGTGTGCCGGCATGATGTCTGGTGAAGCCGTACGGAGGACGAGTCGTAGCAGTTCTGTTGCGATGTGTGCCGGGTATGATGCACCAAATATTGTTGTCGGTGTTGGTCGTGGAGGGTCTCTAAATGAATCTCCCGCTGGCACAGCATCGTTGCTCATGTTGTTGAACTTAAAAAAATGTAGTACCTTTGCGATGGAGGCCGTCCAGGGACTTCTACTGCTTAGCAGTATTTCTCTACTTCGATTTCTATGATCTCAGCTATGTCTCTAGGTTAGCACGGCACCTGTGATGCCTCTGAACAAATTACCGTCACACACACTATGGCAGGTAAATATAAGTCCCATGTAACCAAGCCATATTTCCACCGAATGGGGCAAAAATACACACTGACGGTTTGTTGCTCAATCTGCCTATCATTTTCCTAACTATATTGGGGTCAGCTTCCAATATAACCGGATTAAGTTGAATACCAGAACTTTACATGGAGCAACCTGACCTTCATAATCCAATCCAGATACTTGTAACCACGACACTTTTGGGTTTCTGATTACTGGTAACGACAATCATCAACGTTAATGAACCGCGAATCTGATCACTGCTGACATCAACGGCTTCATATGCTTGCCGAAGCACGAAGAGGTTTTGATATAATATAATGGATGTTCGGTCACCCTTCTGGGGAAACCATCCGAAACTACCTAATTTCAAATTCAATGTTATATTTTCTAGGAACCACCGGGGTGAGTCGGAGGCCTGCGGTCTTCGACGTCATGAAGTCGAAGCGCGGTGACGTTAAGAAACAGCCGTCTATCATGCAGCAGGTCATGACTGCTGTACAGGTAAACTACCGTTCTACTGCGTCTAACAATTACGTATAATAAAACAAGCTAAGATGGGACTTTCATAAAATGATTAATTTTCAAAGGAACATTTCAAAGGAACATTTCAAAGGAACATTTCAAAGGAACATTTCAAAGGAACATTTCAAAGGAACATTTCAAAGGAACATTTCAAAGGAACATTTCAAAGGAACATTTCAAAGGAACATTTCAAAGGAACATTTCAAAGGAACATTTCAAAGGAACATTTCAAAGGAACATTTCAAAGGAACATTTCAAAGGAACATTTCAAAGGAACATTCCAAAGGAACATTTCAAAGGAACATTTCAAAGGAACATTTCAAAGGAACATTTCAAAGGAACATTTCAAAGGAACATTTCAAAGGAACATTCCAAAGGAACATTTCAAAGGAACATTTCAAAGGAACATTTCAAAGGAACATTTCAAAGGAACATTTCAAAGGAACATTTCAAAGGAACATTTCAAAGGAACATTTCAAAGGAACATTTCAAAGGAACATTTCAAAGGAACATTTCAAAGGAACATTTCAAAGGAACATTTCAAAGGAACATTTCAAAGGAACATTTCAAAGGAACATTTCAAAGGAACATTTCAAAGGAACATTTCAAAGGAACATTTCAAAGGAACATTTCAAAGGAACATTTCAAAGGAACATTTCAAAGGAACATTTCAAAGGAACATTTCAAAGGAACATTTCAAAGGAACATTTCAAAGGAACATTTCAAAGGAACATTTCAAAGGAACATTTCAAAGGAACATTTCAAAGGAACATTTCAAAGGAACATTTCTCCTATTTCAACTTTCTCTTCTTCTTCTCAGTCTATAGAGGTCCCTTGCTGGACAAAGCCCTCCCCAAGGCTTTCATTACATTAGGGGGGTTTGCCATAATCCCCACGTTTGGCAATTTGATATTCCACAGTAGAAGCACTGCTGTCCACTTCCCTGGTGAGAGCTCCCTTAGTCGCCTCTTACGACGCCCACGGGAGGATATGGGATGGTATTATTCTGAACCCGTTGAACCACACGGGCATTTAAACCATTTAGAGGCTGAATTTTCAAAAATCATATCATAGTGCTCACTTTATCTTAAAACAACTCGTGCAAAATTTCAATGTCTACGTCCAAAGATTAGGCTTTCAGGGAATGTATGAACAAAAGTTCCTGTAGGTAACAATAAGTTTAAGCAACCTTAAAAGTTGTATCATTCTAAGAATCAAGTAATGTGATGCCTCAGTTTTATTGTACTTAGATTTGCCAGAGGCAAGACTTGTTTCGTATAAATTTAGCCTTGATTCTTCTTTAAGACCATGTATTTTATTAACATGTCCTTTAATATACTTTATAAGACAACGCATTTAACTGTTTCTCGTAAATCAATCAATAAACTAAGATGCTTTTGCAAAGTCAATAACATAATGTATTTCATTTCAGAACATGACTAAATCAAGCACGCCTCCCAAGGACCCCACCAAAACAGACTCTTCGAAGGCGGCGCCGGCGGTAACCAAACCTGTCCAGAAGACTAGGGACGGGTCAGCACATCCACATTCTGGCAGTGACGCGAGGGTACGTAATTTCCAACTGATTATCTACCTTGAATTGACCAAATAAGACGACTTCTTGTGTAAAGCGGTATCTGTACTGTGCATACATCAGCCATTATTGCCTGGCGGCGCAATCAATATGTAGGTACCTAATATGTTAAAAAAGCCTCTCGTATTAGTTATGCGGACAAAGTTAGTCGACCACCACGAGCCGAAAAAATGCCTTTTTTGTGGTTTGAATACTTCTGATTCGAACATATCGCGGTGTTAAAACCATACGGGTATACGTTTTGTTACTTCGCCTGCGTTTGTGACTTGTTGTGTCAAGTAAAGCCTGAACAGATGTTTTGGTTGGGTTTATCTTTCATCATCATCATCATTTCAGCCGAAAGACGTCCACTGCTGGACATAGGCCTCCCCCAAGGTTCTCCACGACGACCGGTTCTGCGCCTCCCGCATCCAGCGGTTTCCCGCGACCTTCACCAGGTCGTCGGTCCACCTTGTCGGGGGCCTACCCACGCTACGTCTTCCGGTGCGTGGTCGCCACTCGAGAACCCGTCGGCCCCATCGGGCATCGGTCCTACGGGCAAAGTGTCCAGCCCACTGCCACTTTAGTGTTGCAATTCTTCGGGCTATGTCGGTTACTCTCGTTCTTCTGCGGATCTCCTCATTCCTGATTCGATCGCGCAGTGAAACCCCAAGCATAGCCCTCTCCATTGCCCTTTGAGTGACTTTGAGCCTTCTCATAAGGCCCATTGTTAGCGACCACGTCTCAATTCCATAAGTCATCACTGGCAACACGCACTGGTCGAAGACTTTTGTCTTGAGACACTGCGGTATTTCGGACGAGATGATTCTTCGTAGCTTCCCGAAAGCAGCCCAGCCGAGTTGGATTCGATGATTGACCTCTTTCTCGAAGTTGGACCTTCCTAACTGGATAGTTTGTCCCAGGTACACGTAACTGTCAACAACTTCGAGAACAGAGTCTCCAATCTTTATAGGAGTCGGTACAACATGGGCATTAGACATGACTTTCGTCTTGCCCATTTTCATTTTAAGACCGACTCGCTCGGATGCTCTGCTAAAAAAAAAAAAAGGGTTTATCTTTAGTTGTGTTTATTTAAGTATTGTTACTACGGGTATTATTCGGAAACTTAAGGATCTCCTTAATCAAACTAATCTTACTATAAGTAAGTAATCTGGGTCGTCGGGTACAATTGAAGTTTACTAATGTACCCGTGCGGTACTGGGCTTAAATAGTACCATCCCATATCCTCCCGTGGGTGTCTAAAGAGGCTACTAAAAGAACTCTCACTGGGTAAGCGGACAGCAACGCTTGAAATACCAAATTATTGCGATCCCCAACCCGCCTGACAAGCATGGGGATCATGGCAAATAAATATATAAGATTAATGTCGACATCTATAAGAGTAGGGGAAGACCGAAGAAACTATGGATGGTATGTGTGAATGATGGTACAGTTAATAAGGGGGTGAGTACGGAGATGACGTCTAATAGAGAAGTAGAAAATTTGGAAGACAAAGACATATTGCGTCGACCCCAGATAATTTGGTTTAAGGGCAGTGTAGCTACCCTGAGTTTCCATTACGAGACTCGATCGTCGATATCGAGTGCGTTTGACTCATCGATTGGCTCGCTTCATGGTTGTAAGAACTCTCAACTAATGAGAGCGCCAAACAAGGTCGATATCGACGATCGAGTCTCGTAATGAAAACTCCTGGTGCCCACACTGGAGAATGAAATTAATATATTGAAATAAGCACTTAGAATAGGCAAAAAGAGTATGTTAGGATCGTACCGGTTGGCGTTCTGTGGTTACTCCTCGATTACATATTTGTATGACCTACAAGTATTTATTGTTGGTCGGGATGTATATATGTATGTGTGTTTATATGTTTGTAAACGCACCCACGATACAGGAGAAATTGGTTGGAGCAACATTTTTCTTTTTTTAACGTATCAAAAGAATTCCGTGATTTGATAGTCATTTCTGCAAAGTCACTAATTTACGATGTTCTTAAAAGTAGTTAGATTTGTCATTGGGTACAATTAATTATAATTGATTAAAATTTACTGTTGTCGCTGAATCAAATAAAACAGAATTCCAACAAATATATTAAGGAATTTTATGGTATTAAACTATATGGTACCGTCTGTTTATGTGATAAGTTGGAAAATGGCAATCAATATCCGTTATTAGTGGATGTGCAAAGTATCAAAGATCGCAGGATCAGAAGGAGATTTGCACAGACCGAACAAGCATGACACGAAAGGGAGGACGTTCAGAGTGAGTAGTCAATAGTGTAGCAAACTTAACATATTATGAAACGTCAGCATATGCCACCTGGAGCATACGGTAGAGGTTTGCCCGGCTTGGGTAGAGCATCGCCGTGTCCTCGTAGCGACATCTCGCGTTCGACCCTGGTCAGGCCATTGTCCGGAGCGAAAGCGCATGGCAGACCGTCAGCTCGTTCTGCAAAGCAGTGATGCTAGCAAAGGAGGTGGAGCGCGTGAGGCAACGGGAATCCCAGCGCCCTCACGCCACTAGCCGCCGCATTAGACGCCCTGGTCGGGAGACGACACCTAACTCCCAGCCACCGTAGGCGCGGGCCTGCGGGCGGTGAGCAGTGGGCTGCTCGCCGCCCGGTAAGGACCAGGCCCGAGTCGACGGCGCGTCGTGTTTCACGCGCGCCTCAAAGAGATGTCAGCACATCGTGACGGGGTCCACGAAGACCGATGCCTCCTTACAGAGTAGATTTTCTGAATAACATTATTTTCTTTTTATTTATGTCGTCTTCTTCTTCTTACATGGTAAGAATTGTTGTTTACATTGTTTTTATTTGTTTTCAAAAATCAAAATCAAAACATTTATTTCAAATAAACCAGTTACAGGCACTTTTGAATTGTCAGAAGGTCGGTCAGTCAGTAAGGTGAAGCTAGTCGCCCATTCCAAAGAGTAGGTACCTATGGAGAAGAACAGACAAGAAACTCCATGGACACTCTTTTAAATTATCAAGCTATTGATACAAATATTTGATTACATCACTCATTTTGAAATCAATCGTGTGAGAACGATGCAGAAATATATTGTACGCTGAGAGCGTCCATTATGGAAAAAAAAAAACAACAATTCAGAAATTAAAATACGCCGTAGCAGCTAAGAGATGACCAGTCCCCTCTGACGGCGTCCGTTCACGAACATGACGTATGGATCAGCATCATTCAGCTCAACCATATTGAAGGGAACCTAATGACCCAACACACACGCCACCATCAGCGAGACATTTGAGTGAGAATGACATACTCTCAACAGCCATAGCACTATCAAGTCAATAAAAAACCCAACCAATAGATGCTTTACAGCAAGTAGATCGTGCTCACACGTGTTCCATGCAATTATACAACACTAAGAAATTGAATCTACACAATGCAAAGACAGTTTTGTCCAAGGTTCAGCAGCTCCAACAGTGTTCCCGAATGCTAAGTTTAGCTCCTGTGTAGCTGCACCAGTGCCGAATACCCCTGTCAGCGATGCAATTCCGTAACGTACAATATGCCTGGCTACATAGTGTGGTGTACTGGCTTTGAGTTAAAAAAAATAAACAATTGCAAATTTAAACTACTGGAGGGAAAATCAAAGAACAATCAGTGTAAACATAGAAATGGGACGCAGCTCAAGCCCATTTTCTTTTCTTTTTAGGTGAGCTGTTTATGCGGCTTGTGCATTTTGCGGGTTGCCCTTTTCTCGTATTCATTTTAACTCATTCTTATAACATCTATTACATATTATTAATGTTATTATTAACATTATTACAAAACAACTTTGATTAATAATTTACTTCTAATACAGCTTTTAGTTTTCACCTTTTATCAACTTATCCTATTCCTGCCGACAGCACAGTGCTTGGCTGTACCGTCCTTGTTCGATTCCTTTCAATCGCTTGTTTTGCAATCCCGAGGCAAAACCGCTTCAGTCGGAATGACATTAGATCAGACCAAGAAAGTATGCCACATAAGTGAGGACGCCGATATTCAGTACTGAGAAACGGGGGTGCCTATGATGGAGTGGTTATTTGTATGTGAATACATTATTCCCGCCCTCCGTAATAATAATATGTAAAATAAACCGTGGCGTATCAATTGGTCGTCATTTCCGTTACTTATGGGTGTCAATTGACTAAAATAGGTTAACACGATGTCAATCTATTCTTGTTTATTCATAAGGCTAAGGTCGTAATGGACGACTTGTTAGCTCATCAAATATCTCTAAACTGGCCGTGCCCTGCGAGTTTGTTCTCGTTTACATGGGAAAATACTGATATGTCTCTTTATTCATTATATTTGTAAAATAAAATATAAATTATAAGATCAGCTATCTGCCAGTTGCAAGTCACAATAAAAAGCTGCCAGTAAAAAGCTGCTATTTGCGTTTTTCTGAATTTGTTGGCTTTGACGAGCTGAATCCAGCTTAAAAATAATTGTCCATTACCACCACTTCCGCTTGCTTAACCTGTAAGCTATGTCGACACCTTTGGTTGTCTTCTGGATCACCTAATTCCGGATTCTAGCTATGACGGATACCTAATAGCTGGCGAAGTATGGAACGAGCGATGCTTTAAATACAAAACATATATTTTATTTAGACAAGATTTAAACCACCTAAATGGTTGTTGAATTATGCACCTCACCGTTATAGAAATACAGTTCTTTATGATAATAAAAATCACAGCTTGGTTCGGTACTAAGTTGTCAGCATGGTCTCTGACTCTAGCCGGATCCAAATGGAACAAACAAACAAAAAAAAATAATAATTATCGACTTTGACTTAAGTCCAATAAAGTTCGAGATACCAATACTGACTCAAAGGTTAAACCTGTAACTAAAGTTAGATTTCGTTTTGTAATAAGGGTGTCGTAAGTGTATTTGCATAGTGTGTCGGCCCACAAACCACTTCTCAATGTTTTGGTCTTTTTTATCAATTCCATCTCATGTCTCAAATATACTCACGCAACTTTTACATAAGTAACAGTAGGTACTTACCTAACACATTGCATAATTGGCTATTTTTTCTTTTTTGCATGTTAGATTTTTTATTGTGTTTTGCAAACATTTCGAGGCGTCCTAATTACATAATCAATCCATACTAATATTATAAATGTGAAAGTGTGTTTGTTTGTTTGTTTGTCCTTCCTTCACGCCGTAGCTAAGCAATCAATCGACCTGATTTTTGGTATACAGTTAGTTGAAAAGATGGAGAGTAACATAGGCTACTTTTGGTCCTAAAAAAACATCAAGTTCCCAAGGGAGATTACTGGAATATTTGTATGTGTCCAAATATCGTTCATATATATAACCTAATAAAGCAACGAATCGACTTGATTTTTAGCATATAGTTAGTTGAAAGTAGTTTGTTGAAGGATTGAGACTAACATTATTTTATAATTTTTTATAATAAAACTACTGCACGCCAAAAAAAATAAAAACAACAGAAAATAAAACTGCAAATACAAAACAGTTCACCCAAACCATACTAGGTGGCGCTGCTTGACTTTTAGAACACGCTATCGTTGCGTTTTTCATTTTTATCTTAAGGCGCGTTGTTACTCGGCGCGTCATCCTGTAGTATTTGGGGTACCTATATTTCTGTATTACATTTTCGTTATTTCTGCTCTTAATTTGACTGTTTCTGCTTTTGGTTTCCTCTGATTTGCTTTGCGATTTGGTTTTGTTGTTTAGGATTTGTCTTTGATTTCATATTCATATTTCATATATTCATGGAAAGAGGCACACGTCACTCCTGTACATAAGAGTGGTTCAAAACTAAATCCAACTAATTACAGACCCATTTCACTGTTATCAATTTTCTCAAAAATTCTCGAAAAAATAGTCAGTAAGCGGCTCACCTCTTACCTAAATTCAAACAACATATTATCTAACAAGCAGTTTGGCTTCAGACAGGGAAAATCCACAGAAGATGCAGTAAGTCTCTTAACCAATCTTGTAACATCACATTTAGATAAAAATCAAAAGTGTATAGGAATATTTCTAGATCTTGCGAAAGCCTTCGACACCGTTGCCATTCCTATACTCCTAAAAAAACTAGAGTCGATCGGTATAAGAGGACTACCTCTCAAATGGTTTGAGTCTTACCTTTTGAACAGAAGGCAATACGTGAAAATTGGAGATAAAATCAGTCGTTACAACAGCATCGAATTTGGAGTGCCTCAAGGTAGTGTCCTGGGCCCGACATTATTTATCATCTATATTAATGATATTCACCACGCTATCATCGAAAACGCTGAAGTCATCAGCTACGCAGATGACACTGCTATTATTTTTCATAGCAATTCCTGGGAAAAAGTCCTCGAAAAAGCTCAAAACAGCTTAACTAATATAAAAAAATGGCTCGATCTGAACCTTCTGTCACTCAACATTAAAAAAACGAGCTACATGTGTTTCCATAAAACCTTTTCATCTGCACCAAAACTTCCTATACAAATTAAAATTCACTCTTCAACTTGCACAACTGCCTCTTGCACTTGCGAGGAAATTAAAATGGTCGAGTCTCTAAAATACTTAGGAGTCCTGATAGATCATCGTCTCTCTTTCAGACCTCATATCGACCTGGTAGCTAAGCGAATCAGAAAGCTGACTCATGTAATGAAACTATTACGTAACTCCGCTAACAAATATATCTTACACCTGGTATATGTGGCATTATGTGAGTCAGTCCTCAACTACTGCATTACAGTATGGGGCGGAGTCGGCATAACCTTAATGCTCCAGTTGGAAAGAGCCCAAAGATCAGTGCTAAAAGTGATGTATAAAAAACACTTTCGCTATCCTACAGATCATCTGTATAAAGAAGCATCATTATTAAATGTCCGTCAGTTGTACATCCTTAAATTAGTACTAAAACAACACAAAATGACAGTCCAATCCACAGAATATCAAGAACTACTTAAACAACGCATTTATAAGTGTCCACTTACTGTTGTAAAAACCGCTTTTGCTCAGCATATGCAAGAATTCATGCTCAGTTTTATTTATAATAAAATTGCAAAGATCAACGATATTAAAAATTGTAGGTTAAATCAAGTTAAAAAGATGACTAAACAATGTCTGCAAGCCCAATCCTACGCAGAAACCGAAGCCTTCGTTAGAGTAATGGTATAACACATTTTACCGTAACCACTAGATTGCACTCACTACCATACACCCCAACCACTTCATGCACAAAAACTTTTATATCATCATTCTCCTGGACACATTGTACTTTTTAGGATTAATTAATTTTACTTTTTAGTCTACATTTTTGATTTTGTTTAGGTTAATTAATTTTACTTTATGCTTACTTTATTAAAATAAAAAGCCACAGGATTCATATCACAGTACCGAACTTGATATGTATTTCTAATTGTTAACAATTCTCAAGGACTCCACGAGACAGGCGCGACCTAGTGTGGAGTCCACAAGTTAAAATATAGGATTACGTTTCCACCGAAACATTAATTTTAGAAATAGCTTGTACTTATTTATAAGGAAATGTAAAAAACATTATTTGGTTAATAAACGATTTATTATTATTATTATTATTATTATATTGTTAGGATTAGGATTGATTCGCTTTCCTTGGTATTGATTTGCATTTCGATTAGGATTTGTTGTGTTGGCTTTTCGTTTGTTTGTTTTGTTGCATTTTTATTTATATTTTTTGTTAACCTCGAAAATGACTCGCAAACGCAAGTCTAACCTTTCGAAGGTATCGTCTCAAGCTCGCGCAAAAAGAGTTGCTCGAGCTCAAGAGTCATCATACGATTCGAAAGTAAGAAGACAGGAACAAGTAAAGCGTCTAGCCGCTTTAAGAGCCGCTGAATCACCTGCTCAGACTCAACAAAGGCTTGAAGAACGGGCCATGCGTCAGGCCACAATAAGGGCTTCTGAAACTGCTACCCAAACCAGACTCCGCCTGGACAGGCAAAATGAGCGTCAAACGATTTTGAGAGCTGCCAAAACGTCTGAACTAACTCAACTCCGTATAGATTGAACCAGCCGAGCGCCAAGCCACTTTGAGATCTGCCGAAACCCTTGTACAGGCACAGGCTCGAAGAAACGCAAATGCGGAGTTGCAAACGGCGCGTCGTGGACTTATGGAACGACATACTTGGTCTGTGTTTAATAATGCAGCATTTTATTACGACCACTCAGTTAACTACAAGGATCACAGACTCATAATTATCGGGCCCATGGACAAGGCGTGTCGATTTTGCAATGCATTAAAATGGAAAGATGAGACTGCGGGCATGTGCTGCTCTAATGGAAAAGTTTCCCTTCCATTCCTCGGTGAGCCAGAGGAGCCTCTCAGAACTCTATTCTTATGTGACACTGATGAATCGCGTCGCTTTTTAAACAGGATAAGAAAGTACAATTCGTGTTTCAAATGACGTCTTTTGGAGTCGATAGGGAGATAATAATGCCCGATTTCTCGCCAACTTTTATAGTTCAGGGCCAGGTTTATCACAGAATAGGTTCATTTTATCCGGCAGACAATGAACAACACAAATTCTTGCAAGTTTATTTTATGAGTGAAGAAGAATGTGAGGTAAACCGCCGCTGTCAATTTATTCAAGGTGTCGAAAGAGATACTGTATTAAAAATACAAAGAATGTTGCATGAGCATAACATTCTGATAAAAAGGTTTAAGACAGCATTAGAACACATGCCTCAAGATAATTATAAGGTAGTTATCCACACTGATCGGACACCACGCGGCGAACATGAGAGGCGCTATAATGCACCTGTGATTAACGAGATCGCCGCCGTAGTGTGTGGTGACCAGTACTTATCACGAGACATTGTTCTGCATTCGCGGGATAATACTTTGACACAGGTAGCCGACACTCATAAGTTTTATGACTCCCTGCAGTATCCATTGATTTTTATTAAGGGTCGGGAAGGGTACAATTTTGAAATATCGTTAATTAATCCAGTAACTAAAGTTCCGCTTACCAACAAAAAGGTATCGTGCACGAATTTCTATGCTTATTACATGATTGTCCGACGAAATGATTGTAACATTCTCTCGCGATGCAGACAACTACTCAATCAATTTTTAGTAGACATGTACGACAAAGTTGAAAGTCGACGACTCCGCTTCATTTCCCTTAATCAACAAAAACTCCGAGTAGAGAATTACATCCACTTGCAAGATGCTGTCAGTAACGATGCCAATGTAAATCCAAGGGACTTGGGCAAAATGGTTATTCTCCCTTCTTCATTTGTTAACAGCTCCCGCTACCTGCACGAGTACACACAAGACGCATTCGCCTACGTAAGAACATACGGCCGACCAGATCTTTTTGTTACTTTTACGTGCAACCCTTCCTGGAAAGAAATAACAGAAGAATTAATACCCGGACAAAGAGCTACTGACAGACATGACCTAACCGCTCGAGTATTTCGACTGAAGGTTCAGAAGTTAATGGCAGTAATGATTAAAGGAAAAATATTCGGCGATGTACAATGCTACATGTATTCCATAGAATGGCAAAAACGAGGCTTACCGCATGTGCATATTCTGATTTGACTAAAAGAAACACTGCGCCCCAACCAGATTGATGATATCATAAGCGCTGAAATTCCTGATCCAGTCGAAGACAAAGAGTTGTATGACACAATCGTCAGAAATATGATTCATGGTCCCTGTGGCTCGCGAAACGCTGCATCACCTTGCATGAAAGACGGAAAATGTACGAAACAATATCCCCGAGAGCTATTAAAAGAAACAGTGCATAACGATGAAGGCTACCCGTTGTATAGACGCAGGGCTCCTGAAGATGACGGGCGGTCTATTAGTGTAAACGTTCGCAGCGGTGCGTTCGTAAATCTAGATAACAGCTGGGTAGTACCATATTCCCCCATCTTATGTAAAATATTTAATTCGCATATTAATGTTGAAGCCTGCAGTTCCGTCCGGGCGATTAAATATATATGCAAGTACATAAATAAGGGAAACGACCAGGCCATATTTAAACTTAGAAATGAGGGTGGGGCGCAGCCTGTTAATGAAGTTCAGAGTTTTCAGGCAGGACGTCATGTTAGTAGCAACGAGGCGTCGTGGCGGCTCCTTGGATTACGCCTGCATGGGTGTCTTTCATGCAGGCGTAATCCAACCGTCACTCATCTAGCCGTGCACTTGGAAAACGGGGAACGCGTCTATTTTAACGAGAACAACTTCCAAGATAGAGTCTCATCTCCGCCTAAAACCACACTTACAGCCTCTTTTGAGCTTTCTCAGATCGACCCTTTTGCAAAAACGTTGCTGTATGTTGAAGTCCCCCACTATTACATTTGGAACGTATCAAGAAGACAGTGGAAACGCCGCGTTCAAGGCTCACCTGTAGAAAATTGGCCTGGGGTCAAGGCATCAGATGCCCTGGGTCGTATATATACCGTTAACGTTACAAATTTTGAATGTTTCTGTCTGCGTTTGCTGCTACACCACGACCGAAGTCCGACAAGCCACAGAGATCTTAAAACTGTCAATGGTGGAGAATGCGCAACATATTGAGAGGCATGTGAGGCTCTACGTCTGCTAGAAAATGATAACCATAACCAGCCCACCCACCACGTTCAAGCGACACACTAAACGACGACATCATTAGCGAACTTAATTACGATGCCTTCGCGTTGGAGCAGCAATTGACCGAAATGGTTCCTCAGTTACTTCCGGAACAAAGTCATGTATTCGAACAAGTGTTACGGCAATTAGATTCACAAAATGGTGCACTGTTGTTCCTTGATGCCCCTGGAGGAACTGGAAAAACATTTTTGTTAAATTTGTTGCTGACCCATGTGAAAAAGGACAAGAACATTGCGGTGGCAGTGGCTTCCTCCGGAATAGCAGCCACGTTACTGCACGGGGCCGCACTGCGCATTCTGTACTAAAACTGCCCCTTAATCTAACTCAAGAAGAGTTACCAATCTGTAATTTTAGCAAAAAATAGCGCTAGGGGTACGTTGTTTTGTCAGTGGAAACTGTTAGCGTAGGATGAATGTACAATGTCACACAAAAAGGCAATTGAGGCTCTTAACAGAACTCTACAGGATATTAGACATAATAAAAACATCATGTGAGGAATGGTGGTACTACTGGCTGGTGACTTCCGCCAAACTCTACCAGTGATCCAAAGTGGCACACCTGCAGATGAAATAAAAGTCTGCCTCAAATCGTCAGCGTTATAGACTAATGTCCAGAAATTCAGCTTGACGAGAAATATGAGGGTGCACCTCTACAATTATGTAGCCACGGGGCGCTATGCAGACAAACTGTTAAAAATTGGAGACGGACAGCTGGACACAGATGCCGAGGGCTATGTGTCACTAACGGGGGACTTTTGTAACGTAGAACAGAATGATGTAGAACTGATTGGCAGGGTTTACCCTGACCTACAGAATAATATAAATGATGATTCGTGGCTATGTCAAAGAGCAATACTTGCTCCAAAAATGACACTGTTATCCAAATAAATAGTGACATTCTTAAAAATATTCCTACTGAAATTACAGAGTAATTGTCAATAGACACCATCATGAATACAGAACAGAGTACTTCATATCCTGTGGAGTTCTTAAATTCCTTAGAGCTGTCACGTGTGCCCTCACATAAGCTGCAGCTAAAATTAGGCGGTCCGGTTATGCTCATGTGTAATTTAGATGCACCGCGGTTATGCAACGGAACAAGGCTTCGCGTCACACAACTTGGGTGGAACATTATTGGTGCCACAATTTTAACAGGGGCGTAAGGGCGAGAATGTGATGATCCCTCGGATCGTTATAATTCGCACGGATCTTCCATTTCAATCCAAAAGGTTTCAGTTCCCACTCAAGCTCAGTTTTGCCATTACTATCAACAAGGCACAAGGTTAGACACTTCAAGTAGCCGGCGTACACTTGGAAAAGCCATGCTTCTCACATGGGCAGCTCTACGTGGCATGTTCGCGAGTATCCAATGCTAGAAAGTTACATGTCTTAGCTGTTAATGGAAAGACCCACAACATTGTTTACACTAGCGTGCTTAAATAGTGCTCTGTTCTATATACATGATTGTGGTGTTTTTCTTCCTGACAAAAATTTTCTAATTCCACGCGAGCGAAGCCGCGGGTAAAAGCTAGTATTAATAATATTTCCTTTCGAAAACGGACGTTTCGAAATGTTTCCAAAATATAAAACCTATTACATTTATTGAGGATTACAATTGTCATAGCAAGTGTATTTCCTTCTTTTTGTTCCTCTTTGTTTCTGTCATATTAATATTCAATTCAGAAAATATGCAGAGTGATATATGTTGTAAATACAGGGTCTAGCGCGAAGATAGAAGTTACTGAAATAAAATACACATTCCATGTGCACCTCGTTGATGGACGTCAGATGACTAGTTATATTATAAAGAAGCTATCTACAGCTAGGTACAGTAACTAATTTTGGTTTTAAAAAAAATCCTTATTTTCTTCAGCCTCTAGAGGTCCATTGCTGGACAAAAGCCTCTCCCAAGGTTTTCCATTACATTGAGAGTGTTTGCCACAATCCCCACGCTTGTCAGTCGGGTTGGGGATCGCAGTAATTTGATATTCCACAGGAGAAGCACTGCTGCCCGCTTCCCTAGTGAGAGGAATCCCTATAAGAATTAATCATTTATCTATTTTTAAAATATCCTCTGATTTTCCCCAACAGTACTACCACACAATAACCGCGTCGTCAAGTCGTCGGCCCAGTGCCATTGACAAAGTGAAGGAGATGTTCCGGAGTCGTGCCCACGCGCCTGGACAGGGGGTGCCCCTAGACACCGCTGACAAGAGAAAAACGGTACGTATGCAAAAATTATGTTTCTATTTATTTACGTAAATTTGTAAAAAACCGATAAAAATGACTAATTTTTATATTAGACGAGTCAGCGTTTTCTATTCTTCTACTCTGAGAAGAAAGTAACATCAGATGACTTACGAGATATACTTAAAAAAATAAGTTTAGTCACTACATCTCGCGCTCTGTGACGTCATTGTTAAAACAATATGAATTAATTTTTATTGTTATATGACAAAACGACCTTTGATTTTGATGATAAAGTGTCATAATACTAGATCATTTTACTCATGACTTTTTCTAATTGATGAAGATGGACTGAAACATAATGTTGGTGCAACCAACAGGCTTCACGAACGCGTCGAAAATGTAAAAAAAAAAACAAAAACAATTTAATAAAAAAATAACAAAGCAAAAACTTCACAGAATCAGTAATACAACAGGGGATATAAACTGTATTTAGACATTTGTAACAAACACGCTAACGCTACTCATCGCTTACGGCGAATCAACGACAACATTCAATTAATTAAATTCAGAAATCACGCTGCTTCTGTTGCTCACAAACTAAAGTAATTTTTAGTTAAGTGCATCTTTTTCTTTCCATTTCGTTAAGAAAAGGATAGAAGATAACATTTTAGTTTAATCCTGTCAAATTAAGATACTCCATAGACAGTTTAGACGTGATTATAAACATGGCGACTATAAATACGCCAGTGAACGTCAGGAGCGCACTAATTAGACAGGTCTAAACTGACATTTGATCTTCTGTACTTTTGTTAATGAAATATAAATAAAAGGATGCAGTTAACTTAAATTTAATTTAGTTTGTGAACTAAGGAATCGGGACCAACATCTGTTGAACAACAAAGCCGACCCGAAGTAATTACAGCACTTTTATTCAACTCGTGCCGATCAGGAAACTCCATTCGGCGTCTACAGTCGCTGATTCATGTTCTTTCCTACTCAGCACAAATCGACCTAAACTGTTCGGGGTTTTTCCTGAACATTTGTGTAGGTACATACTTGTAAAATGAATTACTATATTATATTAGCTGCGCCTGCGGTTTCTCCTGTATTAGTTTCGATCTTAATCCTGGTTACCTGTATGTCAACTGCGTGTCAGATTTTTACTGACCAAAACCCATCCGTGACCCTTCATTTGCCTGTGCGCCAGGGTAACTCTTTCAAACAATCCGTGGCTGATGGTAGCGTTCTTGCTTTTACTAAAGTTACGGTTTACTGGAGTGTTGTGGCCTCCATTAATGCCATGAAATCGTATGATTCGTCCTAATGCTTCAAAAGACAATCATATACCTAAATCTAATTATACTATACTATAAAATAAATCAGTATCTTCACTTCATGGTCATGGAAACGCTACACGCATACGACTTCTCTCAATGGATACTTTTCTTGTCACTATAATATACGATGGACTAATCTCTGGAACTAGCTAACGGATTTTAAAAATGTTTTTTTATATGTGATAGCGAAATTCTTGAGTAAGATTATAGGATAATTACAAGCTACGACCCTTAGAAAACAAGCAACAATAGAAAACTAAAAAGAACCCATAACACCCTTCGTCCACCTTTTCGCCATACAGTGTCTGGTGCTAATTCACCTGTACCTCGTCTGTGCAAACTTGCAAAGTGATAAACGAACGCAGCGACCTGATTAACTGATTAACACTTCGCTCACTCAATATCGACATTTGTCAGACGTTATTAGTGTTAATTTTTTATTTCGAATCCAGTCTAGTTAGAATGTAAGTATAATTTAAGTTTTGATTAAATTACAAAGAGCATTTTGCATGTGGTGTTAGCCTGTAATTGGTTATGCAGTTAGATTTTTATGTTATATGTAAAATATCTGTAACAACGGTTGCTGAACCTTAAATAAATAAAATATAAGCGCTGGCGATTTCTGGCCCGTGACGCATAGATGGGAGACTGTTCTTTTAATAAGACACGGATTTTTAATTAAAAACTATTGGAAATTTTGCATAACCTATAAATAATATATTTAAACGGTTGTATTGTACAGACGACAGAAAATCAAGCTGCTAAAATCTGTCAGATTCCTTTATTAGATTTTCAAGCGATTTTGTCGTATCTCCAAAAAGAGGCAATATTTTTTAATTCCATAATTGAATTCAGAAAAAAATACTGCGCCGGACGGTCTGATCACCGTATTCCTACGATGTTTCTTTTTATGATAAGACGTTGATTTTTTCGTAACTTCTTTTTTCTGAATTCAATTATGCAATAAAAACAAATTGACCTTTTTCGAGATATGACAAAATCGCTTTCCAGCGTCGATGATGTACTAGCAACTGAGTTGTAATTACATTACTTGTCTTTTTGATATGCAGTTCATTGATGTAGTACAGCTTGTGTTAGTGTAACTTCCTTTTATTCCCATAACGCTCCTTGCATTATTTTCATAAGTAATTCGCAAACAATATTTATTAACTCTATTTTCATTGTGATGAGAGTTCATCAGGTGCCCCTGATGAACTCTCATCACAATGAAAATAGAATGACCCGCTTCAAGGTTGTAAGAAGTCTCAACCAATAAGAGCGCCAAACGCGCTCGATATCGACGATCGAGTTTCGTAATGAAAACTCATACTAGGCTTACTGTATTATGAAAAGACAATATAACAAACTCTTTGATAAAATGAACTTTTGAAGAAAAAATTGACCGTGTAAATTTATTGAATCGGTACCTCCACCTTAAGGGAGAAGAACCACGAAAAACTTTTTTTTTTACAATTGTCAAGACTGTGTCTCATTTGTTTATCAGGATTTTTATCGATAATATTAATATGAACTTTAATTTCTTTTTTTAAACTTTTCCAATGATTTTTCATGAAATATTAATCAAACCTAATAAAATGGCCATCATTTTCACCAGTACTTGACATTATCATTTGACTTTGAATCCGCTCCAAATATAGAAATCACTAGATTTACCCTTATATTTACTAGGGTTGCATTGATGATTACTGTTACTACATATAATCCTATAAATATCTACTTGTTTAGTTCGCGATTCGAGTTGTTCAACTTAAAACTTGACACTGGTCTGGTTTATATATACTCGGACGCTTGATTTAAATACTGTGGTGGTAACATGTGGTCATTCATTTTGTCAACTTCTTTGTAAACGGCTACATTGACCTGTCATTACGCTTCTACTACCAACACCGTGTGGAGCAATTTGTGGGGTCCTTTATAATAACAGATTTCTTTTGTGTAATCTTATTTTAAACAGACTATAAAATCTCTTTACAGTAATTTGGACCATCCCCCTAGCTCAATGTATAGAGCATAATAAAAAGGTTTCTTGTTCCTCATCATTATTCAGAGCTTTAGTTCACTTGAGATCGTTGCTGGCGAATCGGTTTGGTTGTGATATATTGGCACACATGTGATTCTCACTGGAAGCAGTATAGTTATTGGTTTTATTTGGATTTTCCAAGTAGATTTTATTGGAATAGTCCGATGGGTTCGTGTTTGTGTTGTAAGAAGGACGAGGAAGAGGACGAAGGAGAAGAAATATACATGGTATTCTTGTATTTACCTATTGTTTGTGTCGAATATTTAACGAAGTATTTGTGGTAAGTCGACTGAGTTCATTTGTTCACTCGCAAATGCGAAATATGAATTATTTGCACATTAAAAGTTTCTATGTACCTAAGCTCTGCGTCTGATCAGCCAGTAATCTAAACTATTCGTCGCATGCGCTGTAATGTAGAGTAGTTTATAGTGTCATTATTTTGAAGGGCGCTGATATTCTTTCACTGACATCGATGAAGGAATATACCGTGAGGATACCTTGATTTACATTTAACTAGTGGCTCGCTCCTGGTATCCGTAGTTAAAACCAAAACAGGCACACCCCCGCAGACGCAATATGAACGGAATAATATAACATACGAAGGTGTACCGACGTTATAATAATCTACCGCAGATATCAGCAACACGGCTTTTTAACATAATATATTTAAACGTAAATTTAATCAGTACGTCACTATTAATATCAAACCATTAAATTAAATAAATTAACGAAAATACTAGTATCGCACACAAAAATCTGAATATACCTACATAAAAAAAAAATGCTATTAAACTTATAATAGCTACATACCTAAGATATTATTATTTATTCGCTAAGTGAATAATGTATCTTCCTTTAGAATACATAAATACTTTTTAAACGCAAGTTACGAACAACGTCTACTTTGTTTCACAGACGGACTTTTGATTAGTTTGGCGTCCGAACTAAGAATTAATATCAAGCTGACATGACAGTTACTCCATTCCCTATATTTTAGTAATTTAAGGACTTATAGTCCAACAGTGAAATGTGGTAGGCTGGGTTGGTTGAGGGTACACATCAGCATCGTCAACCCTTCAACGTGCTGAAACTGCTAAATAATGGTGTTAATCTGCATGCCTTCTCTGTATGAGAAGAGCATTTCTGTATACCTGACAATGTATGTACGTTTCAGGCAATAAAGTTCACTGCTTTAGGCCTGAAAAGGTAACAAACAAAAAGAAACTGTATTTTTATAGTTAGAATTATGTCTAAGTTCATGAACACATTTGCAGCGGAAAATAAAAACTTTATAAATCAATAAATTGTAACTAACTGCATGTTGTTTACACTTTCTGGGACTCGAACACGTAGTAAACAAATATTTTTACTTTATAATAAATTTGCCAAATGTCGTCGGCTACGTGCCAGAATTCACTTTATGCTTCATGTATAATTTAGTTTTCTTTGATAGTAATTACACACATAATAATTAGTCGTGATGGCCCAGTAACCCAAATACGGGCAATAATATTTGCGAATTTAAAAAAAAAAATCTTAGTTTCTCTTAGTATCTTAGACCTTGGAAGGAAAACATCGAAAGAAACCTGTACTCGGGCCCTGCATTGAGAATACCACGGGATCTGCCCGAAGGCATTGTCCCGTGGTGACCAGTGCAATGCGCGTGTGGAGGCTGCACATGCTGGCCACACTCTGGGGCTAAAGGAGACGGGGGTTCGTCCCCCGCCTTCTTCGCCCGGCCCGTCTACGCCGGAGGGAAGCGGCAAGATCATTCTCTTCCCGCTTCCTCTCCGCTGTCTCCTTCTGCAAGAGGACGGTCTCACAGAAGGAGGCGGCAGCCTCCCATGCGCTCTCACTTTCAACCATGGCTCGAACCATGGTTGCCAGGGAGAAGCTTCCGCTTCCGAGCGCCGCCACGAGGTGGCGGTGCTCGTTTCACCAGGCCGGGCACTGACAAAAAAAACCTTTAGTCCGTTAGTCAGATTTCCAAAAAATACTAGACACGTATTTTTTCTCTTTTCGTATAAACAAAAAATGAAGACGACACAGTGCGTTGAAAACTGGTGTGACGTCACTGTACTTTACACTTTTTAGCGACCAGTGACATCACCAGCCACCACTCCCGATTTGATAAAACAAAGAATACGTGTCTAGTATTTTTTGGAAATCTGAGAGACGAATTAGTTTTTTTTTAGTCAAATACCCTATTCCTATTGCAGTATATTTCAATAGAATCACTAAAATAACATGCATATTAACTTGCTGTTTTGAAAAACCATTAAAGTCGGCATTAATTTTACGTGATAGCCCTAACAAAAAGAGACATAGATGAAATCCAGGTATTAAACACATTTTGAGGAATTCAGCCAAAGAATAAATATGAGGCATTTATCAACACAATTTTGCGTATTTTAACTACTTTTCAAATTAACTGCATAACACATGCATACTTTCAAGTATGGCCTACATATAATATGTATATGTATCAAAAAATTTAACCTATTAGGAAATTGGCTTACATGTGTGTCATATTTCATTCAAATTGGTTAAACGTTCTATATAAATCATAAATATCTAAACATAAATAAACTGTTTACATTAGTAGGAAGTAGGATTATTACTTGTATGAAGATCATCTATGTAGAAAAGGTTGTTAACATCTTGCTTTTAGATATAAACGAGTCGTTGCTTAGCAACGGTTTGTTTACCTCTATTCTTTATCCAATTTGGCTTTTATATAATAAACTTACTAATAGAAGTGAAATTGCCAATACATAGTACAAAATAGAATTGCTTTATATAATAAATAAATACTTTCATTCCCCATAAATATTTTATTTTTCTTTTATGTCTTGTTATTATTCAAATTCGAAATCTATTTGATATCCTTCCTGCTCTTTCGTTTATAGTAGAAGAACTATCACTAAATACCAGGCTCTAAACAATTTTTAAATCCGGCCGGATCAAGCCGGATTTGCGTGAATCCGGTAAAATCCGACCGGATGAAAAAATTATACCGGTTTGCAATTCCTAATCAGGACAGCTTCTATTATTTTACAAAGCACAGACCCGTTCGTGTGTGGAGTACTGCAGCCACATTTGGGCTGGTGCTGCAAAAATGCCACCTGGCAAATTTGAATTCGATGGAGGCATGCGTAGAGGCTAATTTAGAGGCAGATTTAGTTCAAAACGGTCTCCAAAGACTGGAGCACAGGCCAAGGAGTAGCCATCCTGTCGGTGTTCTATGGGATGCATTTTGGAGAGCGTGCGAGGGCATTGCGTGACTTAATTTCCCCATCTCCGTTCCATCATCGGACGAAACGTCGTACGACGAGTATCAACCCTTATGTTGTTGACACCACTACGATTCGGATGGAGCGTTTCGCCTCGCCTTTTATACCGCGTACATCGAGAGACTGGAGCAATTTGCCAGCGGCGTTGTTTCGGTTTGACTACAATTTAAGTGTCTTCAAGGCTAGAGTGAATAGGATCTTAATAAACTAGCAAACTTTACCGTCAACGATTGCATCACTGCTTACCATCAGGCTGGATTGCGGTCAAGCACTAGTCTAAAATTTATAAAAGAAAACGATATATCTAGTAAATCTGATTAATAGGACTGATATATACATGTAGTATAAATGTCCAAAAATAAAAGGTTTATAAAGGTAAAATACTACTTGTATCAGATAATAGTAGATAGAAATAGATTTTAACAGCTGCAATATATCTTATATCGGATACTACTGCCCTTTTCAGTTGTGTTACCTGCTGCAACCCGACAGTAAACTTTATAACGTGCAACTAGTGCTTGACCGCGATCCCGCCTTAAGCAAGCAGTGATGCAATCGTTGATGGTAAAGCGCGCTAGTTTAGTAAGAGTCTTACTCTACTAACCCGGAAGACACTTAAATTGTAATCAGACGAGAAGACCAACAACAAGATCAATGTGCTTTTGACAGACTTGGCAACTACACTAATCCAACACCGACTTAATTATCATGAGATTATTTATTATGATGCAAAAGCACAGGTATAATTACTGTGAATGTAATGTAAATGTTCGATTTGATATGACATAATTTATCTACAAAGGATACTAAACGATGTTTTGGGTGTTGAATGACGTTGACACGGGGCTCTCTAGGTAAACATTTGTGACCTTGTTTGTGGAATTTATATAAAAAAAAACCAAGACGTAGGCACTTGTTTCAAGTTGGCCGCGCGCCAAGTGATCCTATCCTAGTATCGCTATTTAGTAACTATCTATATCATATTTAGGGGCTTCCGAGTTAACGTCGCGTTTAAAAGTGACGCGTGTCCCGTAGCTCCATCATCATCATAATCATCATGAACCTTTTTATTGTCCACTCGTGTTGGCAACTGGTCTCCTCTCATACAGAGAAGATAGCTCCATAATCAGCCTATTAAAGTTGCCACAGCTAAGACAAAGAGCTTCTCACTGTGAGAGGGCTTTTTTTATAATTACAGTGTTACTTGACTGCAAGTGTTCCCGCCTGATGGTGAGCAGTGATGCAATCGTTGATGATACAGCGCGCTAGTTTGTTAAGTCTTAGTCTATTCACTCAAAAAAAAAAAAAATGAGTTGAAAGGAAGATGGCAGTTGAGCGAGGTGAAGCGATGTTAAACCCAATAACAGGCCAACAATGTTGCGTCAGAGTGAGATTGATCTTGGTGTGTGTCGAGCTGAGTTGTGGCAGAGACAAAATCAATTCTGTTGTGATGATGAATGGATACGATGGCATGCAAACTGATAACAGCTTAAAATAGGCAGAATCTGGTTTAAATACATCATCTCCGAATTTCATCATATACAGTGTGGCTTGTAATTTGACGTATTGCATTTGCATATTAAGCAACTCATAAAGCATAGGCATTCTTATGCTTATCCGAGAAAGTTGGTTTACTATGTATTTTTGAAAATGACAGGGACAACCTCCATGGCGTAGCGGTACCGAACGCGGCCGCTTCGCAAGGAGGCGGGTTTCGATACCCGCGTAGTGCAAATATTTTTATGCATGAATATGAATGTTTGCACTAGTCTGGTTGTGTCCCGGAAAGCACGTTAAACCGTTGGTCCCGGTTGTCATACGAACTTCTAGTGGCAGTCGTTACGGGTTGTTGGAGCCCTCAAAAGTTCAAAAATTGGTCTAACTGCAATGCTTCGATATCGCCTTCGGGTTGCGGAGGGCAGACGGTAGTCGCTTCACGGAAAATATCGCAGTTTAGCCAAAATCAGCAGTTAGACTGGTAAAGGCCGACCCCAGACTCCAAAGCTGAAAAGCTTCGGATGCAACTGGGGTTAACGCTGAGATGATGATGATGGTGTATTTTTGAAAATGTATCAAAATTCTTCACTAAATATCTACCACTTTTATCTAAATTCTCGTCTCATCACTTGTTTTCAAATGTTGTAAAACATCAAACAGTTGAAAGCTAATCGCCCCGTAGGCCCCCGCCCGAAGTTCATTGAACATAATAATAAACAAAGCTGCAAATTTTCCCTTCATACTTTCACGGGCTTAGGACCGTCATTTAGCAAAAGGTTCAACACAACAAATCAGGATGGCGCGGGTCGCCGCCGCCGGAATGCGCGGGAACACGGAAGTAGGCGCTTGCGTCACACAAGGATGCGCTCGCGGGGACGACTAATAGGACCGCTCGTGTGTGGAGTACTGCAGCCACATTTGAGCTGGTGCTGCGAAATGTCACCTTGCCACTTTGGATTCGGTGGAGAGGCGTGCGAAGAGGCTGATTGGCGACCCAGACTTAACTCGAAACGGTCTCCAAAGCCTGGAGCACAGGCGTAGAGTAGCCAGCCTTTCAGTCTTCTATAGGATGCATTCTAGTGAGTGTGCAAGGGAATTGCATGATTTAATTCCGCCATCTCCGTTCCATCATCGGACGACCCGTCGTACGGCGCGCGGCGAGTTTCCATCCTTACGTTGTTGACACCACTGCGATCCGGACGAAGCGTTTTGCTTCCTACTTTATACCGAGTACATCGAGGGACTGGAACAATTTGCCGGCGTCGGTGTTTCCGTCACATTACAATTTGAGTGTCTTCAAGGCTAGAGTGAATAGGCTCTTAATAAACCAGCGCGCTTTACGATCAACGATCGCATCACTGCTTACTTCTTCTTATTTTTTTTTTATGTTTTTTGTAAACTCTTGCGTCATTTTTATTGCAAATAAACGTTTTTCTTTCTTTCTTTCTTTCTTACCATCAGGCGGGATTGCAGTCAACGGCTGGTTTATAATTTATAAAAAAAAAAAATGGTCAGTACTCACATACGGTATTACTCGATAGTTTTTCTAGAAGTCGAATAAAAATCAACTTGTCGACCGCAAAACTCACAGCTCGAAGGCTCGCACCCAGTCGGCTCGATTGAATTAAATGAAAGTAATTTCTTTCCTAAGTATCTCTTGGACACCAATGACTGAAGGTGAAGGAAAACATCTTGAGGAAACCTGGACTTTAAATCTGAAATCGCCAACCCGCATTGAGCAAGCGTAGTGATTACGCTCAATCCTTCTCTGTATGAGAGGAGACCTGTGCCCCGCAGTGGGACGATAAAAGGGTTGGTAATGATGATGATGATGAATTTCCTTCGAACCAACTCGAAGCGAATTGTCAATCTTGACTCGAACGTGTGTACGTGACTGCGAGTAGCGCGAGGCAAGCGTCAGTCCGCTATTGTTTATCGTGATTGAAACAAGTATTTTTGAGAGAAGTGGATTTGCGAGTTTATTCCAAAACGTTATACGTTTTTTCTTTTCATTTTCATTGATTTTCTTATAAAGCATCTTTGTTGCACAGACATCCTTTGGCTCGAACGGTTCGGTGAATGCCTAGTATGAGTTTTCATTACGAGACTCGATCGTCGATATCGAGCGCATGTGGCGCTCTCATTGGTTGAGAGTTCTTACAACCTTGAAGCGGGCCAATCGATGACCCAAACGCGCTCGATATCGATGATCGAATTTCGTGAAATAAACTAGGCCTACTGAACGGCGCGCCTCACTCGATCAATGCTCAATTTGTGAACGAAAGCCCATGCCGTGGGTTTTACTCGATCGAGTAATACCATACGTGAGTACGGACCTTAAGGGCCTTAGTCTCATTTAGTAGCGTAAAATGGTCACTTTAGGAAGCTAATTTCTAATTAACGGCTTGGTTTTGAGATTTGAAAAAAATATATCTTGTCTATTGATTCATGTACAACATTTACTAAAGATGATTTTTTCGTAGGATTTTGCCTATTGCCTTAAAAAAATATTTACCAAAACGCTATTTTTGGCTAATATTCGTTATTACTTCTAAACGGCATTGATGTGTGGAAATTTTTTTACACTGAAAAATTCGTGGTTAGAAGTACTACAGATATGCAAGAGCGTATTTAAATCCATCAACATTTGCCAAGAAAATATCCTTATTTTGAAACATAGGTTTAGAGGTGCTCTGCGCGGGCGCGGGCGGCAGTCGTGCGTTAGCATTCAGACGGGAGGGTTGTGTCGCTTGCTGCTCTGCTCCGGCTATCGCCGACTACGCGTGGTTGTCTGTGTGAGTGCAAATATTTACGAGCGAATCGTGTCAGTGTACGTTCATAGATTAGCTCGCAAATGAGAATTGAAGATGCGTCTGGTGGCGTAAGTATCTATCTACCTATACTCTTGTATTTATACCTACATATTACTGTATTTTTCTTTGTAACCATTTTTCTTTTACAATTGAAGTTAAACAATTACGAATTGTTCCAGGAAATCTAGAAAGAAATCTTTAGACTTGAAAGGCAATAATCCGACTAACTACATCCGCTGATAATATAGAAGACTCTATTCAGGTAAGTAAACACTCGCACTTAGATTATAATTTATAGGTTTGTAAGGAGATTTAAAAATAAAAATCTTATTAGAAATTTACGTAACTTGAAAATGTGATTTTTTGTTTATGGTGATATAAACCAAAAATTAGGACTCAATTAAAGGTTTTGGTGTAAAAACAGTTTTACAAAAAGTTTTGAGTTGATAGGACTTTTAGTTTTTGCGATATTAGCAAAAATGTGTAATAAAAACTCTTACTTGGATTATTTTAAATGATTCTTCCTGTAAATATTTTATTTCTATATGTAATTGTTTAAAGTAGCCGAAGCCGATGGACGCGGGCTGGCGGGCTTGGAATGTCACAGTTATCAGTAAATTTTTTTGACGTCCTCCGTGGCGCAGCGGTCAACACGCCTGCCTGCGACGTGGAGGCCGCGGGTTCGATTCCCGGCCAGGTCATGATGGAAAACGATCTTTTCCTGATTGGCCTGGGTCTTGGATGTTTATCTATATATGTATCTATTATAAATATAGTATCGTTGAGTTAGTATCCCATAACACAAGTCTCGAACTTACTTTGGGGCTAGCTCAATCTGTGTGATTTGTCCGTATATACATATACAGTATATTAAGAAAACCCTGTCCGACCCGTAAGGATAATAAAGGTTAAGTAAACACATGACCAAATATGATATAAAATTTTATCATCATAGTACCAATACAAATGAATTTTGAAATAACTTCCCCGAAATTTGGTAATTTTTAAAAAAGTGACAACACCGGTATTATTATGAGCGAATAGCGACAACGTGCCGCGTGCGCTGCCGCCCGCCGCCCGCGGAAGGGTGCTTAACGCATATTTATTAAGTTACCTCTTTTTGCGAAATAATATTTTTTTTTTTAGGGGGATTTTTTTTTTAAGTTAGCCTGGTTTTGTATGCATTAGTAGAATCAGTTATCGATACCTAACAACACCTTCACGGGTCGGACAGGGTTTTCTTAACATACTGTAGGATATATATATATATTTTCTGTTTTTCACAAATAATATTGTAATAACATTTTTCGACTTACAGAAAAGAAGAGAAAGAAACCAATCGACAGAACTTAAAAGTTTAATTTGCTTTTTAGGTCGAACACTAACGCAGTTGATTCTAGGTCAGACATCCATACAGAATGTCGTCAAGAAAATGATAATATTATATATCTCTATGTGCACAAAAAAACGACGCAAGTTCCATCATCATCATTCAGGTAAAATTATGCCTGCATGTCCTACAACCTATATTTTTAGTTTACAAATATATCATATACCTGTAAAATTATTTTTTTGTTAATTCTTAATTAATTTTTCTTGATAAATTCTTAATTCCTTGACAAAAATCTCTAACAGTGTTGCCAGGGTTAATTAAAATGTATGTTATATCTTTTTTTAGCTCAAAATATCACCAAAACCTCAACAAATCTCAAGCTTGTTTCATCGAAGGGCGACGCATAATTAATATTGCTTACTTTTATTCAGAACTAAAGAAAATTGCCAAGCACGGAGAATTATAGACTGTGGTTTAGGATCTGTGGATATTGTTGGAGAACGACAAGTGGGACTACATTCCCTATTTATTTTTAAATGCCGTATGTGTATGGAAACATTTTGCACATCCTACAGAAATCAATATCAGCTGTGCAGTTGTAGGAACTATAGAAATAGACTGTGGCCATTCTCAACTGCAAGAAATTTCTGCAGCTTTAGATATGCCTATAATCTCGCATGTTATTTATTGGATCGAAGAATTAAAATTTACAGATTTTAAAATAACTCGTGTTTTATTTGAAATCTCATTACGACGAAGTACATTCAATCCGACGTCACTGACACAGTATAAATAGGGTACTATCTCTTTATGGAAAACGGCCGAAACTACGCGCTTTGTAATTTCAAGGCATCTATATAAAGCACGGTTAGCGCAGCGGTTAAGCTATTGACTGCTGCGCTGCGTGTCGCGGGTTCGATTCCCGCGCGGAACAAATGTTCAGAACATGTCCTACAAGTAGTTGTTCCGGGTCTGGCTGTTTGTGTCTGTGAATTTATATGTTTAAAAATGCACCCACGATAAAAGTAATTTCTAGTGTGGTTCAACGTTTTTTTTTTAATAAAAATATCACAAAGTGCCTAGTGCGCGTTTGTTTTACGTTAACGCGATGAACTCGTTTATGTTATTCGCATTAGTAATTAATTCAAGGACACTGCAAAGACACGATACTCATATACTGAAAAGTAGTGAAAAAAAAAATTCAAATATGTTGAATCGATAGATATTACCATCTACCATTATTTTTTATGTTAATGTTATGATATATTATAATGTGTGGGTACTTGTTTTACAAATGTCTGTCAGTCTGCGATCGGCCATTAAACTGTATAACGAGCACTCCTTGATTTTATTTAAACATTGATCAAGAATACTAAAAATATATTATAGTACGATATTACCATTTATCAATGCAAAATATACATTTATCGTCTTGCATCCATACCCCCGTCTGAAATCGTAGGCACAAATCGCGCCCTACACGCGGCTTGTCTGCATCTCTGGATATTCTTTGATTGTCGTTTTAGTTTAGCGCGCCACCGCGCGCATTTTACGAATTCGGGAGTACGGCGTTTAGCTCCGCCCACATACACAAGGTCATTGAGGCTACTATAGCCGTTAAGGAGAGATTTGTGTCGCGCAGGTGTAGCGTGGCGGGGGGTGAGAGGGATGCGGCTGCTTAATTGAACGTTTCCGTGACAGTGTAGTATTATTGAACTTAGTGAAGACAGAGCGGATAATTCTTTAGAGAAAATAATTTAATATGAAAATTTTGCGTAGCGATTTTTTTTTTTTAAACAAAATTAGAGTCTGATACCTAATGCCTAGAAAAAATTTGAAAAAATTTGTGACTAAAAATTCTTCCTGTATGTATTTGTACTAAAGTAAATTATAAAACTAAAAAAAACTTAACAGTATCAATCGCATTGTGTCAGAAATTACTTATGTAATTATAATTAATCTACACAGTTAACAATCAGTCTTTTAAATTTGTACTCAGTAAATCAACATCAGTCCAGTCATTCTAAATAGTAATAACAAACAATTAAACTTTAATTGTTTGTTATTACTATTATTTGCTGCAAATGCTGCAATGCAAAGTGTGCCTAATTATTTCTTAGCCTGAAAAAACGGTCTAAGGAAACGGATGGTATTTATTGTATTTGTCTTTTAATCTGCTTCGGGTAGAGCTTTAGAGCTACAAATGTAGCCTGCTGCTGATAAAGCACGTTCTACCTCAGACTTTTAGTAATTTCTCTTTATTCCTTCTGCTTCATGTGCAGTCATTTCTTTTTTAATAATTTCTCGTAGTCTGTTTCCTTTTCATTAGTTTTAACTTTCTTATACACTATTTTTTCTTGCGGGATTTGCTTTTCCAGTTCCTCTTTTGATGTAATATTTTGTTCTATTGGCAATAATGAGACTGAGTTAAATCGAAATTGTTATCTTCGTTTGTTACAGCACCTAATTCGAATTTCAATTTGTTTATTGCCCTTCTTTTGTTTCACCGGATCCGGAGCGGACCCACCGGATCCGATACGTTTAAAACTTTCCAGAACCGATGATCCGGTGGGAACCGGTAATCCGACGTGGATTACCGGTTCCGCCGGACCGGATTGCAATCCCTAGTCCTGATGTGAAGTACCTGGGCTTTTTACATTAAGATAATGTTAGCTTAAACAAAAGAAAAGTTACATCACTGTTAGTGTTTGAGAGTACTGGATTCATGACTCCGGCCTGCACTAATTACAGGCCGGAGTCATGAATCCAGTACTCTAATATACAATTTTAATTGGTTTATCGAGTTCTTCGCATTCTATCGTTACAGTCTCACACTTATTTGATAGCCGAAACTTATCAGTAACCTTTTTGCGACATGAAAAACATTCCCAATGATTTTGATAGACTTATAATGGCAGGAAATCAGTAGCATCTTTGATCATTTGATGAATGTGGGTAAAGCTCATTTTGAATCGGAAAGTGATGCATTATCAGAGGTAAAGTAACTGTGAATGGATTCTAAGGTCCGTATTACAGAACGTCACTCAAAACTCAAGCTCTACTTAAGTCTCGTTTCAAGCCATTTGATTGGTTGAAACTAGTTTTAAGTAATGCTTAAACAGAGATCAATGCTTGAGTTTCCTTCTGGAATACGGACCTAAGTGTCTTTTGACAATCTTTCTTTCTTTCTTCAATATTATTTTTGTTTAATATTAGATATTTCAGAATGTCTTTTAAGGTAAACCCATTTCCTGAATGTATTATCTAAATAGTGAAGAATGCCGTGTTGAAATTCGTTGCGTAGCTTCGAAAAACAGCGCGATTACATAGGTAAACACGAAAAACGACTTTATAATAAGCATTTATAGGTTTAAGATTTGATTGTAATCTGTACATCGAACAATCGTCTTTTAAACATGTTATCATTCACTTGTTTAAAGTGGTTAAAATTATATTAAAGCGTTTCAGAGTTCCGTACCTACTCAAAGAGTGCCAATAGAAGCCTATTCTGTTAGTGGGTGAACCGTAATAGGTTAAGAGTTAAATTTTCACAACTGGTGTGGAAACCTAGTGTGGAATGGCCGCCCACTTACAATTACAACATGATTTCGTCAACATCTAGGTCTAAATGAGGACAGTATGATGATTTGTTGATATTCCGTCATCGACTCATCATCATCATCATCTCAGCGTATAATCCCGGTCGCATCCGCGGCCTTCGCGTTGGAGCCCGGGGTCCGCTTTCCTACTATTACGCCTCCATTTCGCACGATCTCTGGCATCCTGTGGTGTGAGATTGTTGGCACGCATGTCATCTCTTACAACGTCAAGCCAGCACTTCTTTGGCCTGCCTCGCTTGTTCCGGCCCGGCGGAGGCGCCATGGCAAGACATTTGTTACCCACGTAACATGCCGGTTTACGTAAGACGTGGCCGTACCATCGTAGGCGACTCTCTTGCAGTTTGTCTGCTATGTCACGGACATGGAGACTGCCACGAATGCGGGAGTTCCTGATGCGGTCTTGCCGCGTAACTCCACACATCCACCGCAGCATACTCATCTCCGTGACACGCAGCTCCTGCTTGTGTCGCTCAAGCACAGGCCACGCCTCACTGCCATACAGAAGGACAGGTCTAATGATGGTCTTATAGACCTGTCCCTTAAGCTTAACCGGCATTTTGGGGTCACAAATGACACCTGTCATCTCACGCCATTTTGCCCAAGCTGCGGAAATGCGTGCTTTAACGTCGCAATCAATGTCGCCGGACGCGTGGAGCACAGACCCCAAGTATTTAAATTGGTCTGTGCACTCGACCTTGTCTCCGCCTATGCACACAGGCATAGGGTCTGTGGTGTTGCTGGCCATGTACACAGTCTTCACCACATTGAGTTCAAGACCACCGCTCTCAAGCGAGTTCTTCCACGCATTTACCCGCCGCACCAATCGTTCCCTGTCCGCGTCAGCCAGCGCGATATCATCAGCATACATGAGCAACCAGGGTGGTTGCTCATGTGAATTCTTGATGCTGTCTGACAAGACGTCTAATATCACGCTGAACAGGAACGGACTAAGGACGGATCCCTGGTGTACACCGACGGTGATCGGGAAGGGTATATTGGGGATATTCCGTCATCGACTATCAGTTTTATATTACATACTAGCTGACCCGGCGAACTTTGTTCCGCCTTAAAGGCAATAAATATCACATGATCACATTTTTTACTTTTTAAATTAGGAACACTAAATAAATAAAAAAAAGTATTCCATGATTTTTTTATTTGTCATTTATTTAGTGTAGCACCTTGTGAAAGAAATGAATTTCTACTTGTGCTTCGTAAATTATCTAGCTATTGATCTCTGAGATGTCGTGGTGGCCTAGTGGTTAAAACACCAGCCTCTCTTGTATGATTGCGCGGGTTCGATTTCAGGTCAGGCAAGTATCGATGTAACTTTTCTAAAGTGATATGTACTCTCTAAGTATAATATCTAGGACACCAATGACTGAACGTGAAGGAAAAAATCTTGAGGAAACCTGGACTTTATAAGTCTGAAATCGCCACCCCGCATTAAGCAAGCGTGGTGATTACACTCAATCCTTCTCTGCATGAGAGGAGACCTGTCTCCAGCAGTGGGACGATAAAAAGATTGATGATAATGATGATGATCTCTGAGGTTTGTTCGCCGATTTCGCATTGTCAACGGAACAGTTTCACGGACTGCGGCCTCCCTTTGCTCTTGTGAGTGAGAAGCACGAAGTCGAGTCATAATAAGGCGGCGCTCGAGAAAGATTTGATGGTCTTGGTCACGGCATGATATTATTATTGATGATAAATGGCACAGCAATACAATATTAGAAATTTTGAAGTTGAAGTTGGCTTTGTGGTTTTTTATTAGAAACTTTAAACCAGCAGAGAGTATTTATATTCTTTGCTTTAAACGATTGCTTCAACCGGTTAGACTTTTTTTTAAATATGCTCAGCTGTCATTTGCTTTTTGTTATACCATTTTTGGTATATGAATTGCTGACTTACATTTTGAATGAGTTGGACCATGTCTTATGTCACGTCACACGGGAACGACGGGGACGGGTTCTTAACTACCTCCCACCAATATTCAGCTAAATCGGTTCAGCCGTTCTTGAGTTATATATAAATAGTGAATAAGCAACTGAATCGATTCCAATAATTTTTACACCATGTTATATTTTGTCCCAAATACATTTAGAAATTGTTACAGTGTAGTTACCGAGTGCGTCACGCAGCTTACGATACATCATCATAGTATTGTGCGCGCGCAACAGCTGACGCTAGAGGTCAATGCACCGCGCTTGCTCGCCCGCGGATCTTTGACCATATTTATGTTGGGACAACGAAGTAGAATACACGTAGCAAGCTTATTATAACTTTGTGGTTTTTCATTATATCTTTTTGAAATTTTGTACATAATATTATTAACTTAAAAATACTGGACACGTGTTTCCTACTTTGTGGAGGTGCAAGGTACCAGGGTAGCACAAAACTGTAGGAGAAGTCGAAACAATAAACCTCATTCATTCATCATTATCAAATAATCGTAATACATGAAAGAAGGTTTATTGTGCATATTTTTTGACGTGCAAGGTACCAGGGTAGCATAAAAGTGTAGGAGAAATCGAAACAATAAAAAAGCTCATTCATCATTATCAAATCACCATAATACATGAAAGAGGTTTTATTGTGCATAGTTTGTGGACGTGCAAAGTACCAGGGTATCACAAAACTGTAGGAGAAGTCGAAACAATAAACCTCATTCGTTCATTATTATCAAATAATCGTGAAAGAAGGTTTATTGTGCATATTTTTTTGACGTGGAAGGTACCAGGGTTGCACAAAAGTGTAGGAGAAGTCGAAACAATAAACCTCATTCGTTCATCATTATCAAATAATCGTGAAAGAAGGTTTATTGTGCATATTTTTTGACGTGCAAGGTACCAGGGTAGCATAAAAGTGTAGGAGAAATCGAAACAATAAAAAAGCTCATTCATCATTATCAAATCACCATAATACATGAAAGAGGTTTTATTGTGCATAGTTTGTGGACGTGCAAAGTACCAGGGTATCACAAAACTGTAGGAGAAGTCGAAACAATAAACCTCATTCGTTCATCATTATCAAATAATCGTGAAAGAAGGTTTATTGTGCATATTTTTTTGACGTGGAAGGTACCAGGGTTGCACAAAAGTGTAGGAGAAATCGAAACAATAAAAAAGCTCATTCATCATTATCAAATCACCATAATACATGAAAGAGGTTTTATTGTGCATAGTTTGTGGAAATGCAAAGTACCAGGGTATCACAAAACTGTAGGAGAAGTCGAAACAATAAACGTCATTCATTCATCATTATCAAATAATCATAATTACATGAAAGAAGGTTTATTGTGCATATTTTTTTGACGTGGAAGGTACCAGGGTATCACAAAACTGTAGGAGAAGTCGAAACAATAAACGTCATTCATTCATCATTATCAAATAATCATAATACATGAAATAAGGTTTATTGTGCATATTTTTTTGACGTTCAAGTTACCAGGGTAGCATAAAAGCGTGGGAGAAGTCGAAACAAAGAAGTTCATTTATTCCCACAGGAACGACGGGGAGCGGCATAGAAAGTATCCTATGTCCTTCTCCCAGTCCTTAGCTACCTCCTTACCAATTTTTAGCTAAATTGGTATAGCCGTTCTTCAGTTATAAATGATGTAACTAACACGACTTTCTTTTATATATATAGATTACAATGATCAATCTTCTTTAGTTTCGTCAAGACTGTAAATAGGATAAATCTGAAGCTAAGTTAGCTTTGGAAATAATCACTGGATATATTTTCTTCTTCTTCAGCCTATGGAGGTCCACTGCTAGATAAAAGCGTCTCCCAAAGCTTTCCACAATAACCGGTCTTGTGCTGTCCGCATCCATCGGCTTCCTACGATCTTCACCGGGTCATGGGTCCATCTTGTTGAGGGCCTTCCTACGCTGCGTCTTCCGGTACTTGTTCGCCACACACATCAGTCAACGATTTTGCGAGCAATGTGCCCCACCCACTGCCACTTAATTTTAGCGACTCGAGAGCTATATCGGTGACTTTGGTTCTTCTACGGATCACCTCATTTCTGATTCGATTGCGCCGAGAAACTCTTTATATAGTGGAGCGCCTGGGGGTTTTGACCTCGGAAAATTGCTACAGTGAATGAATTTTTTTGGTTGAGGTGGCATTTTCTTTCTTATACTATATCTTGCAAAGTTTACCAAAAATTTTTTTGTGCTTTCAATTTTTTCACTTTTTAATTGAAAAATAATAAAAAATTCATTATTATTTAAAAAATTATTCCAGCATATAATTTAATTTCAGATAGCATTTATTTTTATGTACACGTAGAATTTGTCATTCATCAAATGTCTCATGTCAAAAAAATAATTATAATAGTAATGTCTACGTGGTTTTCGACGGATATAAGATAGATTCTATTAAATCGGCCGAACGGAATCGTCGCGCATTGAAAAATAAATGTGCAGATATTGAATTCAACGCAGATATGCCTTTAAAAATCGCTCAAGATAAATAACAATAATAAAAGTCGCTTGATAGAAATGTTGAGAATAAAATTAGCTGACAACAATATTTTTACATGTCAAGCGGAAAGTGATGCAGATAAATTAATTGTTGATACAGCAATTAATTTGGAAACAAAAAATGTTGTAATAGTTTCAGAAGATATTGACGTATTAGTTATATTAACGGCTGAGAGTTAAAAACCATCCCGAGGCAAGGTCGAACAAAAAATATTTTCTTCGAAGAGTCTAGAGAAATCTTTACCAAAATGTAAAGAACATATTCTTTTTTTACATTCCTTAACGGGTTGTGACACTACTTCGGCATTTTTCAATAAAGGAAAAATTAAGTTTGCCAAAAATTTGGAAAACATCATGATTTGCATGAATTCGCAAAAATATTTAAAAACAAAAACGAAGACTTCAATAATATATTTCAAGCAGGTGTAGCATGTATTTTGGCTTTATATGGAGCTCCTGCAAAAATCAAAGACTTGAATACATTTTTTCATTAAAGCTACAACCAAAAATACCAGTGTTATTCTGTCATCATTACCACCTACAACTGATGCCGCAATTGAACACCTGAAAAGAGTGTACCTGCAAACCCAAATATGGTTAGGAAACGACATAAATATTGGAGATTGGGGGTGGAAGTATCTCAATAACATGTTCATCCCAATAACCATGAACCAATTACCAGCACCGGATAATCTACTGCAAATGTTATTTTGCAATTGCAAAAAGGGGTGTGGAGCTGCTTGTGGATGTCGGAAGAGTGGTTTATATTGTAGTGTAGCATGTTTACATTGTAACGGAGATAGCTGCCTTAATACTTTACCTACCATTCAAATGACTGAAGTGGAAGAAAATATTTGATATATATCAATAATGTAAAATGCCTTAATAAACAAAAATTTTATTTTAAATGTTACCTTTTTTTCCGATTTTCCTTGAATTACTACATTTACTCATTTATTATGCATATATAAAAATATACCTGAACTTAATTTTCATATACAAAATCATTTTACACAATAATATGCCTCATACTATTTGAATTATTATAATTATCCATTTTTTTAATTTTAAAATCAAAAGCACAAATTTTAAATTGGTAAACTTTTTTATTTATGTTATTAGCTAAACATTCGTTTTTTTTTTTTTTTTTTTCATCCACTGTAACGGAAGTCTGAGGTTTCTATGATTTTGACGCTCCAGGCGCTCCACTAATAACAGACCAGCAATAATCACCTAACATGGCTCATGGCCCAGTACCCTTGATAATTTTGTTCAAAAAATTTCAAATCCTGATTAAAACGCTCTCCATGTTCGCCACTGAATTCTTCGAGGTTTTCAGGGAAGAAATCAAGGTGCCAATGAAGAAAATGAATTTTCAGAGACATGCTGACACCCATTCTTTGAAATTATGTAATAATCAACCAATTCATCTGAACTTGGTCACTTTGAATTTTATCTTCTTCGGATTCCGTGTTGTTTATCAATGTTGTGCTGGAACAACCGGGAGGTTCTAGAACTTGTTGCTTATCTGAACTGTAGATAGGTTTAGTAACCGAAGAAAAATCTGCATATATCATTTTATCTTTGTTCTTCTGATTAAAACCAAATGTCTTAGTGAGACAAGTAACAGTCATATTCATGGTTGGATGGTTCCCTCCATATCATTGCCATACGGAAATTCAAAAATCTTCTTGTATATCCTGTGCAGGAGTTTAGCGTTCTTCTACATCTTTAACAACAAACGTGAGGAGCCCAATTTTTTTGTCCTGGTGAGAGACTGAAATTTGGAAATAACGAAATTATGCTTTTTTTAGAGATGCTGTTATGGGATATCCTTTGTTAGATATAATCAGTCTTATTCATAAAACTTTAACCATTTGCTAAGCAACTGATTAGCAAAATTCTTATTCATAAAAGCTGTTTAACGCTAAGAGGATGCTAAGCAATTGATTAGTAGCTGTCAAAATTAAACATCACCGGACCGCTGTTAAGAGGATGGTTAGAGGCAACAATATGGCGGATTTTATTTGAATCAGCTGATTGATTTAATATGATCATTATGCTTCGAAGATATTTTGTTTATAATATCGAATAGTGCGGAAATATGGATGTTGAAAACCTTTTTGAATTTCCAAAGCGACGTAGTAAAGTTATAGGTATTAGCTTTGAAACTTTTTTGACTTACAAGCTTTACTCGATACTAGGCTATAACATCGGCTGCCGGCAGAAGTTACCACCCACCAGACAAAGTCTTGCCGCCAAGCGGTTCCTCGTGTTCCGGCATGATGTCTGGTGAAGCCGTGCGGAGGACGGGTCTGAGCAGTTGTGTTGCAAAATGTGCCGGGTACGATGCGCCAAATGTTGTTGTGTCGGGAGTTTGGTCCTGGAGGGTCTCCAGATCAATCTCCCTCTTGCGCAGCATCGTTGGTCGTGTTGTTGGGTTTAACATTGCATCACCTCGCTCAATTGCCGTCTTTCTTTTTATTCACTCAGTTTTTTTAAGTGAATAGGCTCTTAATAAACTAGCGCGCTTTACCATCAACGATTGCATCACTGCTTGTCATGAGGCGGGATTGCGGTCAGGCACTGGTTTATAAAAGCAGTACTTAATAAAAAAGACAGTGATTTTAGATGCTGCCCTATGTTTCCTTGTGTTATCTTATGTCATATCTAAGGCACAGGACTAAAAAAAGTCATTTTGGGGCAGCAAGACACAAATAATAAAACATTTTTTTAGAAATATTTTATTTTGATACGCAATAAAACTGTTTACATTTTTGTTATAAAAATAATTCATTGTTTTCTTCCATAAGCATGAGAGCCATTCTTGACTCACGCGACCCTCATTCCTCATCTTTTTCACTCAGCATGGTCTTCTCCTTCGCCGTCATTGCGAGGTAGAATAATATTGCCGCTAGGTGCTAATAGTGGCTTCGTATACAGCAATAAAACGTGTGCCTGTAAACAAGTATAATAATACTGTAAAAAGCAGTACAAAAGCAGTAGGAAGTAATGTATAATATCAAATGGATGTTTACAAGCATAAAGAGCAGGAAAATACACAGTTACTATCGGCTACTGCTTTAACATTAATTTCGTCAGTTTAAGATTAGTAATTACATATAAATACAGAGATAAATACCTTTTTCTGTTTACTATAATATTATTGGAGTTTATTACTTTCACTACTATCATCACAAATACAATTATTTAATTGTAATAAATCATTTTATTTATATTCAAATTGTCCGATCAAATTTCTGACATTTTTCTGCCAAACACGACAGATAAAAAATCGCAGTTTTGACAAGTTTTTTCTAAAAATTCAATTTTTTAGTCAACTATTTTGATTATAATCTGTGCCGCAGGCATAGTTTCACCTCTACTTCGTATCGCTACTAATCATCTGCTAACTAGCTTTTATGAATAAAGAAAAGTTAAGCATTGATTTAGAGCTAACTAAATGGTTAGCTAAATAGTTGCTAATGAGTGATTAACGAGTTTTTTATGAATAACACAGAATAAGTTCACCACAAACGCAACACAACCTTTTTCACATTTTAAAAACAAATATTTATTTAAATGAACACTACAATGCAGCAAAATTTTAGTATGAATTCCGAACCAACTTGTGGGTAGTCTTAAAATAAAATGTGTTGATACCTTAATTCTTTGATTTAATAAAAACGAAATAAATATATGTTTGCATTTAGTTATTGTCACTAAATATAAATATATGAAATTTAGTGGAAGGACATGAAATTTTTTAGATTTTGTAAACTAGTGTAATATATAATATGATATTTTTAAATGCAATGCTATAGTAATACTTTAATCGTTTAAAAATAAATAGTAAGAGGATATACTTTGTTGTATGAATTATTAGATCAGCACGGTAATCGCGAAACACACTATCACTAGCAATGGGTTTCATTTTGATACTTCAACAACATTCATTGCGTCATTTACGTTGTTGAGCGGACTGCTTTTTCTAACATATGAAGCAATGCATTACCAATATGCCTCGAAATGATTACAACTGATAGTAATAGTGTGATACGCAATTAGGGTGCAGGCTAAGGTACGCTTACCGTGGTTGGTCTGTGTCACGTCAAGCATTTGGTTCGGGTTGTCATTCGTAAATTTTTGCTAGTCATTATGGGTATTCAGAAGCCCAAAAGTGTGACAACTATTTCGATTACGATACTATACGATCGAAAAATCAAAAATTCTGCACATCAGATTCTTAAACAAACTAAAATAGGTTTAAAAAAAAATAGGGGATTTATACACGCTGGAATTTTAATGGTTGTTTTCCCGCGGCAAAACGATTTGCTTTAAGGAGTACTTTCGATGAATAGAGTAAAAGACCAAATTAAAAATATTTGTGTTATATGATAATAAAAAATAATTAAAAAAAAAATCATCAACTCGAAAAAGTGAGAAAAGTTAGTTACGCTACCTGCATGTTGTAGGTACTACTCGGCATTGGCATAAAACCGCCTTAATGGAAAGCAATGCATTTAGTGTTCAAACCATAATAAGCTCCCGCGCGCAGTGATAGGGCATAAAACAGCTTGTAGGCAACAATCCGAAAATTCAACGCCATTCCGACAAAATAAAAAAATATTCAAACCAGAAAATCTGTCATGTGCGTTAATAAGGTATAAAATAACTTAAATGTACCAATACAAAAAATTATCACTCAAACTAGCATTAAAAAAAACTACCGTTCAAAGGCATTGCCGCTTTATAAATGTTCAAAGTAAAATAAGCTTTCGACTCTAGTGTTACGACATAAAGTAGTCTGCGCGCAAAAATTACAAACAATTATCTTAGATAATAATTTTATTTTCGTGTTCAGTAAATTGCAGCTAAAAAGTATTTATGAAAATCCTAAGCCCGTAAAAGTATGAATGGATAATAGTTGAAGCACGCGGGTCAATGCCCCCGCGCCATTCAGCTGTCGATTATCAGAAGTTTACTATTGGTTCGTGCTCACTTTCGAGTTTTTTTATCACTATGTTAAATCTGCCATTTTATGTTTCTAATATTTTATTTATTGTTGAAACGATTGTATTACTAAGACAAAACCGTTTCGCTGCGGGAAACAACCATTAAAATTCCACGCTGTATAAAAATACGAGTATGTAAGAAGGATAAACAAAGGAACAATCAAACTTTTCACCTTTGGCTTGCTTAACAAATTTTATCGATATCCATGTATTGTTGGTATTACAAGTCTCTGTCTCATTACCGAATAGTGATACGTTATTTGAAATAGCCAATTATAGCAAAGTTTTCTCTTTCCCCGCACTAAATTTGGCGAATTTGTATCAGAACAACAGTTTCAACGAGCTGATAAAGATGCCAAAGGGGGTGACCTGCGATCTCGAGGTAACTTGCGTAGCTCGGACCAATTTTAATTTACTTAGTTTCCACCGGAGATCCAACGTTCTAAAAACTGCACGGTGATTGCGTAACACACTATCAGCAGCAATGGATTTCATTTTGTCGTTTAACAATATTCATTGCGTTATTAACGTTGTTGAGCAGACACACTTTTCGAACACATGGAGCAATGGATTAGTAATATGCTTCAAAATAATTTCATTTGATAGTAATAGTGTGTTACGTAATTAGGGTGCTGGGGTATACAATATTAATTATTTGATACAATATCGTCAGTTGTCGATCCTGTGATTGGATTTTCTTTTTGAAGCCATCAGTTTTGGTAAAAGTCGTAAATCCATTTACAAGTTTTATGACGAACAAAAACATACGGTAGCCGTACACATACAAAACAGAAACATAATTATTATAACTTAATAAATAATACCTTTTGTTTTATTTATGTTCATTGAGGTATAGGACCGTTATCAATAACCTTTGAAAACACGCAACATGCATTAATGCAGCTGTTTTGAAACATTTATCCTTAAATTGATTTGATTACATCACCTACTCTTTTGTATACAGACTCTTGCGCACGTTGTTTATTAGTTAGTAGGGTACATTCGTGATTAGATGGCTAATACAGCTATAAAACGTTCAAATGAAGCATCTAGCCTAAGGTTTGTGATGTTAGATTACCGTGCCGTCGTCCTGGCCAGCCGTGTCGCAGACACTCCTGCGCTCATTAAAGAACTCTGGACGTAAACATGAATGACGGACTTGCTCGAAGAATCCCATCGTTTCTGCTAACTCAGGGGTATATAAATATTACGATTTTATTAGTTGTTATACTGAAAATAACATATGATAAATGAACATGTCACGATGCCCCTCACCAATCTAACTGTTAAGTTGTCAACTATTGCAACAGCGTGGAGGGAGCACTTGGGCGGTGGGTGCGTGCGCGTTGACTGGTTAGATGAGCGGCGCAGGCGCATCTCTCGTTGACATTTTGTAGTTCCGCTGCGGAACCGGGCTGACACCAGAGGATATCGGTCGCGGACACACTCCGCGTTGCATAACAATAACGTCTCGTGACAGCGGCGTTATCTCTCAGTACTTATGGAGATGCCTTCACGGTCTAACCTCCTCGAATTTACTGAAATGTGTAAACTGTAATCACGCTCGTGCTACGCATATTAATTGAAATGTACATATTAGTGTAAATGTTTGTGATAGTGAATGGCCCGATATGTCTAATTACTTTCGGTGGAAAAAAGGCAAAAGAGACGAAGATGTGTTTTATTCGGAAAAGCCGCGAAGTCGCTCTTTAGATCCTCGGTCTTTGGAGTTGAGTGGTATCAGGCTTGTGGCACAATACCACCAACAGAAACAGTCGGCACAAGAACATCAACAGGTAAAAATACCACTTGTCTTTAATATTAGAAAAAAAAAAAAAACAAAATACAATAAGTTTTAAAGTTCAAATAACCGCTAAGCGAATTGATCTCTAGTCCTCGTAATTGATTGAATGCTCCGTGCACCATGCACTAAGAGTTCAAAAGACTAATCAATTTAAAGTTGATTCAGTTTAGATACCATTTTTATTTATTCGAAGTTGATATTGCCAATGGGTTAAAATAATTTAAAAAATATAATGTTTGATTGATAAAACATGTCTGTTATCGTAATTGAAACGTAAATCATGTCAGTATTATCGCAGTATAATGTTGCTGTGATACATTGGCCAGTGTTTTATGTTATGTTTTTAATACCTGATAAACTGTGGCCTACTCCCGAGTCCTTGCCGTCTGCCTACGCGCTCCTTAGAAAAAGTAGTAATACGACTCAGTAGACAAGGCCAGCGTTTGATGTTAAGTGCTATCGTGTTATATTTTCGAGATCATCTACCATCTTCCAAAGCTATTCTGTCTAGCTATTGGTCTGCAAAATATGCGCTGAAACTAATATTGCTAGATATAAAGTTCGTGATTTAGAGCTGCAATCTGTTCATTTTAAATTGAAAGTGTCGATGAACGATAGAACAGGGCAATACGCAGGACAGGATGCATCCAATTTGGAGTTGATTTATTGCCTTTGTGTGCACTTATTATGTACCTAGCTTAATGCAAATCGCACTCACATTAATAATGCTAGTTTTCATACTCGAATGATAAATCTATGTACAACTGGCAATCGTGTATTAGTGGAAACACCTGCTATAGGAAAACCACACTTATTAGTACGACATAAAGGCGCTGTCAATGTGAGAATATTAAAGTGTGTAGTGAAAATACTTGACATGCCTACTTACAACTTTTTGGAGATAGCACTGAGATTAAGCCATTTCGTATTGTTCCTGTGACCTCGATTAAAAGACAGGAGGTTCAACCTCTCGATCCCGAATTCATAACGTTGACTACCTTACACGTGGCACAAAATAGACATGGTAATGAAATTCTATAGTCGTTTGAGGAAAACTTTAACATGCGTGAAATTTAGGAGGAAGATTATTGAAGAGGTTTTGCTACATAGACACTTCATAATTGGCATATTTTTATCACTGTGTATCACACCTTACCTTTTATCCTTTTACTACCTTACGTTTAAGTAGCTTCGTTTTCAAAGATTCAATTAATAAAGACAACAGAATTTCCCAACAAGATTGTGTAGGTCAGAGCAGAGGCACGTAAACTCATGCTTTCATACAAATTATGTGTAGTTAAACCATGCTCTATCTACTTAAGGTATCGTGACAATCTTTGTTGACGATCCTAATATGTTTTTAATATCCACAGAAGGCGGGGCGTAAAATGTTCCATGAGATTCGATCAAGCTATTTAGCGGGAAAATACTCCGAAATTATCTCTTGTAGTCTTGTCCCTTCTTCTTTATCATGATTGATGATAAAATTGTGTGTTTGCTCCAACTGGGCGGGTAATTGCGTACCAATAGTAGAAAAGGTTTTCATTTTGACAGTTTTACAATATTCATTCATTGCGTTATTTAAGTTGTTAAGCAAACAAATATTTCTAACTTGAGAAGCAATAGATGAGCAATATCCTTCAAAATGATTCAAATTGTGATTGAAAGTGTGTGTTGCAATTAGGGCCCAGATCGTATTCGCAGTTTTCATCAGTCACAATGTTTACTTTGTCTTATCGAATCAAATCTGGTTTCCTATTGTTTCGTGAAAATGTCGTGAGAATTGATAATATCATTTCATTCATTGTCATTTTCGCGGCAAAGTAAACATGACGTAATTATGTGAATAATGCACAAGGAATATTTGTAGCATACGGTCGGATGTTATCATTTCCTATAGCTACCTCATCACCGCTAGTGCCTGCGATTGTTGGGCGGTTCGGTTTTCTTTAATACACTCGCATATTATGTATTTATGCGTCTCACATAATTATAATACAAATAACTTATTTTTCAAGTTTGTTTTCTCTTGTAAATCCTTGAATATGTATGACTACTAATCTGTTAAGGTCGTACCAATTAGAGCTAATCACATTACGTCATTTTTGCCATAGATAGTTACATAGATTTTGCGTTATATAAACATGGCAGAGGCAGTTCCTTGTTCAAATAGCCACATTAAAGGGTATTTACAAAGTGCTTTTATTTATTAAGGGTTAAATCAAACAGGATTCCGTCATTCCTCCAACTAATTTAAGAAGGGATTTTTAATAAGGATATATCACCAGTTTCATATATGTGAAGCGCCTATTTTTAATGAGAAACAAATCTTTAAAGCATTTTATTTGTAATTTTGTCCGTTATCATTTGATAAGCATAGCCTACGGTTTATTAGACTCTGTTATCATTTTTAGGGTTTTGTACATCGAAAGGAAAAGTCGGAATCGTTATAGGACCACTTTGTTTATCTGTCATGAACCTCTTTGTTAGGTCGACGTGGCGATGGACGCATTAAGTTGAATACTCGCAAATAAAACCTATACTTAGAGTACTTCCCTGTGAATTAGAATCAGAAATTTGTCAAGTCGTAAGCTCTAAGGTCAGGCAAGTAAAGGAAAATGTCTTCTATGTTCTATGATATGGTTTCCGCAATTAGTTCTTCATTCATAAAGAACCATTGTGTGTGTGCCATTGCGATCGGCTGTGGTTATTTCAACAATCCCACTTTCCTCCAGAAGTTTATTAAGTTTTCTGACTTGTTGAGACCATCTATGTAAGATCCCCGGATATTATCCCTTTTTCTGACTTAATCTGGGTGATGCCTATACACTCGAAAGAGCTAGGTATGCGCAACGGTTTCCTCAGCCTCCACACAAGCCTTGTACTGAGAGTGGTTTGTTTATTGTGTTGAAGTGTTTATATAGCGAACAGTGACTCATGATGCTCCCCGTCACCAGTCGCAGAGCTTTCCTGTTCTGGCGTAACATGTTTGTGTGGTTTGGTTTCTTTATACTATCTGTAGCCCGGTGACGAGGACCACCAATTCTCTGCTTGTATGTTGGTTGAAAGTGGGAATAAAGGAAAATTTGTTTTTATATTCTATTATAAATTTTCATTTGCTGGTGAATTGGCCGTATATGGTACCAGGTTTAGCTGACCTCGCATTGTACAGGTATTTCATATTAATCGGAGTCAGCTTGTTCTGGTTATGTACAACTTGATGTGTAGCCGTGTGATTATGGGGAAAAATTTTCTTGACCTTCACATATGAACTTTCTCTTGGGATAATATTCATCCCAGTATTACCTTCCACTGATACCTTCATTCTACATTATACGACACGTACTTTACCGTTTAGGGATTTGTAAATCATCTTGGAATTTGTGAAAATAGCGTGACACGTTCATGTCCCACATTTTGTTGTTAAAGTTAGCAAAGATACAAAGATAGTCGGTCATTGACAATGCTAAAAATGTAACAACGGTGTAAAATGATATATGTATATTTTTGTAAATATCTTTATCTTTATCGCATATCGATGGCTATCTAAATGTAATTGTCCCAGACTTTGGCTACGTATTTGTCGCATCACTAACGTCCATCAGTTCTTGTAACAGTGCAGCTGATAGTACACGCAGGCCATAATATTTCGTGTCCCATCGGTTGTAGAATATCTGCATTTATACGCCAAAGCGGAGTTGTCTATGAATCTCACTTGAAACATTCTTTGCTTCTGAAATTCTCTGTCGAAGCAAAGAAAACCTGTTCAAGTGAGAGCTGGGTTCGGAGTCCAAGGTCGGCTACGCATTCGTGGACTTACGCCTCTTGTCGAATTCTGTCATGTAAAGCACCTCAACTCAGTGTTTGCTGCTCCCAGCATCAACATACTAGTCATCGTGCGCAAACTGCTTTACGATATTCGAATTCAAACTCTTTATTTATAAACTCTCTTTCTCTCCATGTAGTGTTAGCATGAACGTATCCTATGTTAGTAGATGATAAATAACAATAATATAAAATCTGTCCGCACAAACGCACATGTCGGCCTGCCCTCTAATAAAAGGTCGTCATAAAATGCGTGCTCCTATGACAAAGGTATGATAGGTAAAGATAACTTGTGTTTGATATTTGAGAGTAAATGGAAATATTTTTAGGAGGACTTTGTTAAATCTTCTCTTCTACTGTCGATACCACATAAGTCTAACAGATGGTCTTTTAGGTTCTTGTTCTATTTAAAAAATAATTCATCGAGGATGAACATCTGTAGTAGGTACAAATAAAAATTCACCAATACAGAATTAAATGTTGACTGAAGGAAAACCAATAACCTAAAACTCTGAATTTATCAAGCTCTTTAATGTATGAGTTTGCACTGATAGTGCTATATACTTATTACACTCAACAGCTAAATTATTAAACACTATCAGTAGCATTTGGTTTTATTTTAACAGTTCCACAATATTCATTGCGTTATTTACGTAGCAGACAGTTATTTGAAACATTATAATAAAGTAACAATATACTTCAAAAATATTTTGATTGGGATGGATCGTGTGTTAGGGGGTGCTGGTGTCGAATTGACTCCTATTCGAATCAAAATCAATTGGATTTAGTACTCAGAACGTGATGTCGGAAGTAAGCACTTTATAAATAATACTTTCATAGGTATGCGAAGGTCCTTATCCTAGTCAGTAATTATTGTAATATATAATTATATCATATGATAAACTCTTATCTTAATTCAATGTTTACTGTAATTTTAATTTAATCTTTATAGTACTTAACTTGTTTGAAAGCGCTTTCTCATGTGATACACAGCTTCTGACGAAGGTGTTGTCATAATGGCTTAGTCAGGAATTGTTGTTGTGAGAATATTTACTTATGTTAATTCATAACGATAACTTCAAAGATGTAAGTACATATTTACGCACTTCCACTGGCGAAAAATGCTCTCAAAAGTTCTACATCTCTACAAAACAATTCTGTTGCTAGAAAAATATTTTGAATACAAACGGGAATCTAGGTTGGTGTAAATTGGTTATTAACTCTTCAAGCTCCAATTTCATCAGTATTCATTCTAGGAATTTAATTGTCAAGCAGATTTGGTACACAAATTAATAATTTTTTACCATTTCACACACAATGACTGTTGTGGTTTGAATTTTCGGACAATAAACTTGTTATTCAACTTTCGTTGCATTCATGTTTCGTTTCGTTGTATAAAATGTATTTAGTAGTTGTGGTCGATACGTGCAAAACGACTCTGAAAACACTAGTATGAGTATGTTTCTCGATGCCTGAAAAAAACTACTGAAAAGTTGGATACTTGATACCAGTGCGAAGAGAGGATGATGCTATCGGTCGGGCTCCGTGTCCCTCTTACACTGGAATCATGGTGACTTACATATACCGTCAATAACATGGCACCCTGTGGTTTCTAAATCCGCCGCCTCTTTCTGTTGCGTTTCGTATACTTTTTGTTTTTACGTTGCTTAGTATAGGTTGGCACATTGATTTGAATAAAATTTGAATGAATTACGATATGGAGTCCACAAAAGTCACACTTAATCTGCAAAAAAGACATAGTATGAATGAATCACACCTATTTATATGCATATAGACTTAAATGCGTACATTATTACATACATACGTTGTTAAATTTTGTTTTACATACATACGTTGTTAAATTTTGTTTTACGTTTCAAGAAAATAATCCACATATTATATTATCGGAAATTAAATGCCAATCAATACTTGGCACTAATAGCTAAAGATTCTTCATTATCAATAAAATAATTGTATTGATCTTGGCTAATAACAATTAAGCTTCCTAATTGCTTAATACACGATCAGTCATAATCTCAATGATTTTGAAGAATATTGCTAATCCATTGCTATGAAGAAAGTTGTTTTAAAATTTATTCCGAACATCTGCACGTCAACAGAAGTTAAAAAGAAGCCGGCCAAGTGTAAATCGGACTCGCACACAAACGGTTCTGTAACAGTATCTTTAAAAAATAAAAAATCAAAATCAAAGCATTTATTTCAAATGAACCAGTTACAGGCACTTTTGAATTGTCAGAAAAACTGAAAAGAAAACTGTAGAGGCAGTACGCCATTATTGTCGCATGCCATTATTGGCCATAAATTGAATAGTTTTAATTATTTTCAATGTTTAATGTTTGTGATGTGGCGGTACTTTTTAAATAAATAAATAAGGATAATTATACTAGTCGTCTTTCGTGACGCAGCGGTCAACACGCCTACCTGTGACGTGGAGGCCCCGGGTTCGATCCCCGGCCAGGTCATGATGGAAAACGATCTTTTCCTGATTGGTCTGGGTCTTAGCGTTGAGTTAGTATCCCATAACAGAAGTCTCGAACTTACTTTGGGGCTAGCTCAATCTGTGTGATTTGTCCGTATTTATTTATTATTATCTGTAAAAATTTCAACAGTCTAACTACTAGTTTAAGTAGGCCTTTTGGGTATAGAACACTAAAAACAATGAATGAAGTTTATATATAAAAAAAAAAAAAAAAACTGTCAAATGTAGTGTATTGCTACGGCTATTGCGTTTCGCAATCACCCCGCAGCTCGTACTATAAAAGCAAAATAAAGTCATTTATTGAAATTAGATTGAAAATCAGCAGTTGTGTTGTAATCTTAATCTTCTGTCGACGTTCATAAGATCAATTGAAGCAATTTCACATGTGAATTATTCTCAGATTTAACCATTGCATGTTTCCTAGAAATAAAGCGAATTATCTGCTGCCTTCAATCTAAAACGTCCATTATTGTGTCTGTCTAGATACTAGATTGTGTACACTTGTCTGGCCTGGCCTGGCCTCCTGGGAATGGAGAAAAGATTTTCATCTGAGCACGATGAGCCTCTTTTAGCTAGTGAATTTGTATTGGCGAGAATATGTACATAACTTCCAGCATATGTACTGCTTGTTAACGAATGGATCAAGGTTCGGTTGGTCTGCCGATGTCATTTATGCTAGAAATATGGTTTAACGTTTTATTTTGAAAACTATGACCATGAAACTTGTACGTCACAATGAGCCTTGTAGGGGTGTTTGTTTTATAGGAAGGTATTTAGCGTATTCATACGTCGTTTAATACAGGTGATCAAATAAATAGGTCTCGACAAATATACTGGTAATGCAGTGACGCTTATGATTGGTTATGTTTGATTTTATTAATTATGTTCTTATTTACGTATGTAACTAAGCTACATTGCAATTGATACTTCTACTTCTTTGTTGCTCTCTTGTGAGAGCGCTGGTTCTCATGTAGTCGATGTGAGTCATCTGGCGAGATCTCATGTCTCTACGATTTCTGATACCGTTCTTCTGGATTTTGATATTTTTAAACACAGTTTAATCTGTAAATCGTTTAATCGATGACACACCGAATGCCCTGATTTCCTTCATGGTTACAATTACACACACAAGTGCGACACATAAAAAGCGAGTAAAAATATACTTTAAATATGCTTGTTTGCTTTTATTTTTCGGCCCTTGTTATTCAGAAACTGGCTTGTGTTGATCAGATAGACAGTAGATGAGTAGCCTACCGTTACATGTACGGGCAAAATCTGGGCAAATTGGTATGATCTTTGACATTCTAATTATAATAATTGTCTAACGTCTTCGAGCAGTGTGTGTTGTCAGTTATGACTTATGGAATTGAGACGTGGTCGCTAACAATGGGCCTTATAAAAAGGTTAACTGCGTGATCGAATCAGGAATGAGGAGATCCGCAAAAGAACGAGAGTAACCGACATAGCCCGAAGAATTACAACACTAATATGGCGGTGGGCCGGGCACATTGCCCGTAGGACCGATGCCAGATGGGTCCGAAGGGTTCTCGAGTGCACCGGAAGACGCAGCGTGGGTAGCCCCCCAACAAGGTGGACTGACCACCTAGTGAAGGTCGCGGGAAAGTGTAGAGAAACCGCTGAATGCGGTAGGCGCAGTACCGGTTATCGTGGAGATCCTTGGGGGAGGCCTATGTCCAGCAGTGGACGACTTTCGGCTGAAATGGTGATGATGATGAATTGAAATGTCAAAATGCAAACTTCTGTGTTCTTTCAAAAATTTACACTTAAACCTGATAAACGGGTCGTGATTGAAATGCGAAAATTGATTACACTGTGAAATCGTACCCTTAATGGATAATGTCTAAACAAAAAAAAACTTGGGGATACAATTTGACTTTGAATTTGATTTTATTTTTATATGTGTGTTAGTCCATTTGGAACTGATCTGATAATTATTCTTGAGCTAATTTATTTAAATGACTTTTACGAATTAAAAAAATTTCAAAACTGTAACGTTTAAAAGGATAGATCTTAAATTTTTTATATTTTAGTTTCATTTTTATACTATTATTGTATGCTTAATTAGGGCTTTCATATCTTAAAGACATTTTTTTTTTTTTTTTGTTCTGATACATGTTTAAATAGTCTTGATTGCTTTCTATTCTAGTGTTAGCATGTGTTTCTTCTTGAAATATTTTTTTGCCATATGTTAGGTTACTCCGTTTATTCACCCTAAAATTTTGAAGCTAAGATAATACCAGGAAACACAATTCCGAGAATCTATTTTAATATTTTTAATTCCGTTCATATATATTGTACATATAAAGATGTATATTATTATTATTAGATATTATTCTAGTTATGTGTATATAAATATATACAATACATATATATCTAGGCCTTAGATGGTTTCTTCGACATGCGTTTCTCGGTATACATTTTAAGGTGGATAAATGGGATAACACCTTACTTCATGTTTCGTTTTGAGTTTTGCCTAATATTTCTTTTATTTGCCTTATTTCAGAGGGTGATATCTCAGCAACACCATGCTGCAGGTAAGACGCTTATTTTGTCAGCAACATCTTCCCATAAAAAAAAACTAAACCTTTTTAGAAACACTTACTTACCAATTTCAAGTTGTGAACGTTATGAACTTACGACATGATATCTATTACACAAATGGGAAAAACAGACATAAAGAGTGTGTACCATATACTCCGTTTTAGAAGACAGACAACATTTTTTTTTTATATAAATTTTACGTGGGGCACTCAGAAAGTTTTGCTATAATAAAAAAGTTTTCTATAGGTAAATATATTATTATTATATCTTTTCAAAGTACTCTCCACCAGTCTCTATACAAAGTTTCATGCGTCTGAACCAGTTTTCGAAACACTTTTTCCAGTCCGCTGCAAGCGCAAGACACCTCGTTTCCAGCCTGCTCAAACGCCTGAGAGCGCATCATCCGGTGGTTTCAATTGTATCCCTTTGAGCTGATCTTTTGTTTTTGTGAATAAGAAGAATTCACACGTTGATATGTCAGGACTGTAAGGAGGGTGACCCAGGAGTTTGACCGCTGTACTGTCCAGGAAGTCCCTCGTTTTGTTTGAGGTGTGGGCGGGCGTACCGTCGTGGTGAAGCGGTAGTTTTTAGTCGCTTGTTGCTCACAACAGAGTATACTTCTGTCAAGCATTTGGTAGTACACCATTCAGCGTTAATGCTTCTTTGGTTTCGTAAAGGAATTTGCACCAAGTAGTCAGTTAAACTGAAAAAGCCCGTGATCAAAATCTTATGCTTCTAGCTAGCTAGCTTAGCTTCTAGATCGATCCGCTTTGGTAGGCGTTGATCTGTTTTGAAACACCCAAACCGTCGACTGGCGCTTCGTTTCTGGATCTTATTGATAAATCCAAGATTCATCACCTGTACCGATGTCGTAAACACGCTGAGACAAGCCTGCTTCAAATTTGTCTATTTATTATCATGGCACCAATCCACCCGGACCTGCTTCAGAGCATCGTCAAAGGGCGACCACTTCTTTCTTCATCCCCCAAAGTTAGTCGACCGCGCTTAAATTCATTATACCACCGATACACGGTTGCCTTAGAAGGGCCTTCATCCATGAATGCCATTTGAAGTTTATAGTACGATTCGTCTGGTTTCAGGTGACATTTGAATAGTAAAAAATCAGAGCGCGAAAATGGTCTCTACACAAATCCATTTTTCAAAGAGACAAGATAATTTAAATTAGCTCGCCAAAAAATGTGGAGGGAAATTTTGAATTTGAAACATATCTATTATTAATTATAAATAATAATATTTTTTAAATAAATTGTATCTCCCCAATTTCCCACACATAAAAACTTTTTGTCGCAATACTTTCTGAGTGACCGGTAAACTAGTGCTTGACCGCAATCTCGCGATGGTAAGCAGTGATGCAATCGTTGATGCTAAAGCACGGTAAGGGTGGAAACTCGTTGTACGACGGGTCGTTCGATGAAGGAACGGAGATAAGGGAATTACATCATGCAATTCCGTCGCACACTCTTCAAAATTCATCCAATAGAACACCGACTGGCTATCTACTCTACGCCTGTACTCCAGGCTTTGGAGACCGTTTTGAGCTCAATCTAGGTCGCCAATTAGCCTCTTCGCACGCCTCCACTGAATCCAAAAGAGCTAGGTGCCATTTTGTAGCACCAGCCCAAATGTGGCTGCTATACTTTACACACGAACGGACCTGTGCTTTGTATAACATTAGAAGCTGTCCCGATTTGGAAAAAACCCTTTGCGATAGCGAAAATGAGTTTGAGGACATCTCAACTCCCAAAAGCTGAAGACGGTCGGTGCACTCCAAGGATACATTCCGAAAAGTAGGAGCCGAGGTGAACGGGCTTCTTCGACACGTGTGTGGTTTGGCGGCATTGAATGCTACAAGATTGTCTTTGTGCAACTTTCTATTAAAGCCTCTCTTTCTGGCCGGATTGATTCCTTACTAGCCCGTTATTGAAGAACGTGTTGAAAAGTGAAATCAATTTGGCTTATTTTATGAATTCGCAGCAATAACAAAAAGGACAACGAGGCTTCAATAGATAGTGTTAAGTTTATTTTATATTAGCTTCCCGTCTATTCTGCGTACCGTTATTATGACTTCGATATTTCAAGCAATTCTCTAAAATATGCTGAAAACCACAACAGTCTTCGAACAAATAAGGAGTGCCAAAAAACTTTACAAAAAAGGATAATACAGTACTTACTTAGTTCCATATTTTATAATAAACATCTTGTATTACTCTGACGCTGATAGCGAAGACCAAACTCACTGAGAGGAATTTCAGAAAAATATTCTAAGATTTTGGACGACACTGTTAGCGTAGTGGCTGAGCAATCGAGTACTGCGCTACGGGTCGGGGTGTGGGGTTTGTATAAGTGACTTAGAATGTTTGTACATACACCACGATACAGATGTAATTCCTAGTGTGGGAAAACGTTTCTCATTTAAAACCCCTTTTGCACCTTCTTCAGCAGCGAAAGTATTATATCGACAAACTAAGCAGTCGGACAAGTAACAAAGACAAGTCACTGGTAACACAAAACTTAAACAATTATAAGGAACTTTAGAATACAAGAGTTACAGGCGAAATGAGCAAGTTAAGGAGCGAAAATTAAGTTCCAGATTTTCCTTTGTTAAGTTGACTTTTCTCTTCTGAAGTCCAGTTGTATCTTCTATTTTTTGTCCTTTTTTTGCCATTTTTGTACGTTATTAATACTTTAAAATCTTTTTAATATTCTTATAACATTTTGTCCTCTGTTTTTTTAACGATCTTCTTTTAGTAGATATAATTTGAAATATAAAAACGCCCTGTGAGTTTGTAACCTATTTTGTGGTAATAGTACGGCCATAAGTTACTTACATGTTTTTAGTATGTTGTTATAGCGGCAACAGAAGCCGTACGGTGGACGGGTCTGAGAAGTTGTGTAGCCATGTGTGCCGGGTACGATGCGCCAAATACTGTTGTGTTGGGAGTTTGGTCTTCAGATCTGTCTCATTGCATCACCTCGCTCAACTGCTGTCTTCCTATTTACTCAGTTTTTTTAAGTGAATAGGCAAGAATATTAAGAAATAAATTAGCGCACTTTATCATCAACGATTGCATCACTGCTTATCATCAGGCGGGATTGCGGTCAAGCATTAGTTATAATTATAAAAAAAACGGACTAAGTGCGTGTCGGACTCACGCACAAAGGATTTCGTACAATTGATTTGTGAAATTAAAGGATTTAAGTTATTTGTATGAAAGATTACGCGGTAATACCTAAGCGGATTACGATTTACGAGGTATTAAAAAAAAAGTACTTACTAGATCTCGTTCAAAACAATTTTCGTTGGTAGTTTTTATAGTAATGTACATAATATGTTTTTTTTTAGATTTTTATTTTCTTATTTTAGAAGTTAGAGGGGGGGGGGACCAACTTTTCTCCAATTTGGAAGCGTCTGTCACGCAAACTATTCGGTTTAGAAAAAAAATACTTTGGAAACCTCGATATCATTTTTGAAGACCTGTCCATAGATACCCCACAAGTATGTGATTAATGAAAAAAAAATTTGAGTTTCACTAAGTATGGGGAGCCCCAAAATCTTAATGCGGTTTACAGAATACATCTACCTACCAAGTTTCAACAGTACCTATAGCTCTTATACTTTCGGAAAAAAAAGACTGTGACATACGGACGGGCAGACGGACAGACAGACACGACGAATCTATAAGGGTTCCGTTTTTGCCATGTGGCTACGGAACCCTAAAAACAGAATTACATCATCTGCGAACATTTAAATTTCTGTTTTGTTCATGAGAAATGTCTGTTAATGATATACAGCGTGGTGACAAAGACAGACACTGGAGTCTTAGTACAAGGGTACCGTTTTTACCCTTTGGCTACTGAACCCTATTAAAACTAACTATAGGTACCATTAAAATTAATCGCAGTAACTAGTTAGTACTAAGATTCTAAAATCTTACTTGTTTAGGGAGTATTGAAAAGAGGAAAGATTAGTCAATTTAATAAATGAAAAAGCCAATCACTTATCCTTAGATAAGTAATTGGTTTTTTTTATTTCCTCCATTAATTTTTACTTCACAAATCGGAAGTATTACTGATTTATGGCCACAATCTACTTACAGTTTAACCTGCGGTCATAAGGGATAGCATGAATTCATAATTATATAAGCGGAATATTAATAAAACAAGGGAAAAGAAAATGAGACGTCCACGTTATTGAGTGAGTATAAATAAAATGGATTTACTTTAATCCTTATTTGAATTGATCATAAGACCGTCAAACAAATAGATGTTCAGTGAGGGAATAATAATATATAAATAATAATTAATTTATAATTAAATATATTAATAAATAATCAGCTAATAACGTTCTCAAGGCAGGCCGCCTCTTGGGAAAAAGGAGGGGCCCACTACGCGGCACGGCTGCTTCGGCAAGTACCTGCGTCGCTTAGGCAGGGAGCCGGACGCTCGGTGCCACCACTGCGTCCAATGCGGGGAGGACACGGCGCAGCACACGCTCTCCGAGTGTGTAGCTTGGGAGGAGCAGCGCCGTGTCCTCACAACTGAAGTAGGAGGCGACCTGACGCTGCCGACAGTAGTGCGGAGGATGGTCGGTAGCGCAGAGTCGTGGGACGCGGTGGTGTCCTACTGCGAGGACGTGATGTCGCATAAGGAAGCTGCGGAACGGGAGAGGGAGATTTCAACTCGCTTCCCGGGCCGCGGATAACGCACCGGGCGCCGAGGAAGGGCGGACAACGCCCACTTCCGGCCCCCATGAATGGGTCCAGGGGCAAGCGACATGAGGAAGTCGTCGCCTCCGAGGCGATGCACGGCGTAATTTAACACCCTACTACCCCGTGCAGGAGACGAGGCCCGGACAGAGCGGGTCAGCACGAGGGTGTGGGGCCGTGGAAGAATATAAGACTCCCGCGGCCCCACGCGCGCTTGTGTTAGAACAGACAGCGAGGTGGTTTTAGTCAGTAGATGTCTGACAGACCCAGTCGCCCACCCCAGGGCGACGGACTTCCATTGAGGATTTCCACCTCGGAAAAGAAAAAAAAGAGGCCCACTACGCAACCACAGTGCGGGTTGGCAGAGGTCATATACATATACTGTTCGCAGTTTTGGTTTAGGACATGCGGTGCCGGTTTCCGCACGATAATTTCTTTCACCGTTTCGAGAGCGATATAATTTATACAAGTAAAGCTCTCTGAAATGAAATGAAATGAAATCGTTTATGAAGCAAGTAGGATCACCGATCATTTTTACACGTTATATATATATTTTTTTTTTAAACTGGATGGAGCCGGCTTTTCCTAACTGACTACCTCTGAGAAGAAATAGCAGGAACAAACTCAGGGATCGTCGTCTTTTTTCAAGGCCAGACATTGAAAATGAAAACGTTTACAATCATTTACATTACTTAAAAAAAACAGTGTTTATAATGTCATAATTACGCATATTGCTTAATAACAATGCTTAACAGAGCGAGCAGCTCAGTCCCAAGCTTTATTGTTTTCTAAATAATCAGTGATTTTAGAATACCCCTTTTTGCAAAGTTTGACCTTTATATAGCTTTTAAATCATTTAATGGGCAAGTTTCGAATGTCTATGGGAAGCTTGCTGTAAAAGGGTATACATTTACCGATGAACGAGTTGCCTGTGGAGACGAGTGTGATGTACAGCAAGATTGTGTTTGTTCCTGGTATTTATTTACTTTCCTAAAATTCGATATATTTTTATGCACATACGTAAGATTTTCAAATATATATTGTGAAGCTACAGTCAGAATGTTCACCTCTTTGAATTTTTCCCTAAGAGAATCTCTAGGACCAAGGTTGTAAATGGCTCGAACACCCCTTTTCTGTAAAACAAAGATAGTATTGATGTCCGCACAATTTCCCCAGAGAAGAATCGCATAACTCATAAGACTATGAAAATAACTAAAATAAACAATTCTGGCTGTATCTAGATCAGTTATCTATCTAATTTTCTTAACAGTAAAAGCGGCAGAACTGAGTCTACCCGACAGCTTCTCAATGTGAGGACCCTATTGTAACTTGGCGTCAATAGTTAATCCAAGAAAAACTGTCGACACGACAGGGACCAACTCTACTCCATTCAATTGAACATTGGTACTTAGCTGCCTGACATTTCTCAGTATATACAAGCGGAATAATAATAATAAAGAACCAAATGAATCTTGTTTCCTTGTGACAAGTATCGATCACGTAACTAGCTAACTAATAGTTATTTGTTCGCTGTATTGTTTCTGGTATTATAATATTTTAGATTTCCTTAACGAAAAAGATTTTAATGTTCCGACTGCATACAAAGGGAAGAACCACAATGCATATACCTAATAAAATGTAATTCCTTATTCTTATCTTACTTTTAAACTGAACAATTTTTATGTAACGCTCAATAATATTATATTGCATGCCGATTGGTAAAATATGGCTGATCATATTACAATTATTTATGTAACAACATTATTGTACCCATATTTGCAAAATAAATTGTCTTTGTCTTTGTCTTTGTCTTTGGTATATGCGAACTGAGACTGTTTAACGCTGTTATGTATTATTAATCACTTAGTAAGTCTGTATGAATGTATAACTACTAATAATGCATATGATGAGTTTGTTATTTATTTGCTGGAACGAAGTTCTTTAACGTGGTAGGAGTAAACTAGTTTATATCGCCTCATAACTAAACATTATGCCTCACCATATCATTAAATCTCTCTTTGACTCTCCGTGTCCACGGTTATCCAAGGTGCTGAAGGCGATAGTGAGGTCAAAATAAATATCTAAGATGGCAGCTGCGAAAACTCGCATTTTTCACTTCGTTTTCATTAAATAAATATATACGGACAAATCACACAGATTAAGCAGGCCCCAAAGTAAGTTCGAGACTTGTGTTATGGGATACTAACTCAACGATACTATATTTATAATAGATACATATATAGATAAACATCCAAGACCCAGGCCAATCAGGAAAAGATCGTTTTCCATCATGACCTGGCCGGGGATCGCACCCAGGGCCTCCACGTCGCCGGCAGGCGTGATGACCGCTGCGCCATGGAGGACGACATTGTTTTCGAGGGTGCTCTAAACCTAATAGTGAGATTCACAGTCTGATATCAGTCGGATTTGTAAAATTATTTTGCCAATTTGTGACCCAACTTTTGAGCAAGTTATTTAAAACATTTAGGCGCCGAGCGAAAATAAACAAACACTCGGAACGCTAAACGAAAAGGAAGTAAGTAATAGCTGGCTTGAATAGGGTTTCCTTAAGTAAATAATATGTATGTTAATAAAATATTAATGTTTATATAAACAAACCTTCAGGAATAAATTGACTTACTAAACAATTGCAAAAACTGCATCAAAATTGTGTTGCGAAATTTAGAAGAACAACGCGGTCATGGACGTAAAGAAACAATAAAAAAACAATGTAACTCTTCAGTCTAAGTTTTGATCCCATGGAAATATCAGGATAAAAATTTATTTTATTTTATTTTTAATAATTATAAACTAGCGCTTGACCGCAATCCCGCCTGATGGTAAGCAGTGATGCGATCGTTGATGGTAAAGCGCGCTAGTTTATTAAGAACCTATTCACTCAGATTGAGCGAATAGGAAGGAAGACGGTAATTGAGTGAGGTGATGCAATGTTAAACCAACACGACCAACGATTTTGCGCCAAAGGGAGATTGATCTGAAGACCCTCCACGACCAAACTCCCAACACAACAACATTTGGCGCATCGTACCCGGCACACATCCCAACACAACTGCTCCACCCGTCCTCCGTACGGCTTCACCAGACATCATTCCGGAACACGACAAATCACTTGATCCTATAGTTAATATTAGTTATGATACATCTGTTTGCCAAATTTATTCCACATCCGTTCAATAGCTGTTGCACAAAACAGTATCAAACAAACATACATCCATATGAACTGTCAGGTTTATCATATTAGTAGGAGATATAAAAGTTATAAAGTAGCTACTTGTAATCATTTTATTGCCCCACTATCATTGTACTATCTCCTCTTGATTGTTATTTCTACGCGTTACTTGCTTGCCTCCCTACATGTCCCCCTATTCACTGTTTGGTGTTAAATCATTGACATCCGTGTCGGATACATTACACCTAGCATGTTGTCACATCTGCGACATGTTGAAGTTAAAACTTTTTAGGCGCACTGCATCCTTTCTTAACAGCGAATGAAAATGAATCTGAACAGTGTGAACTTTACAAATATTTCCTGTAAATATTCGTTATGAAGTTTTTGGTAAATAACTTTGTACCTATAGTAGACGTTATTCTTTTAGATAATGGTATTTTTAGAGTCAAAAATGGATCTTCATTAAATATTCAGTATATTTATCCAATCGATGGGTTACGAAAAATATTTAACTCTTTACAATGAAATCATAATGAGTGACGCTATCACTTAAAACATAGTTTTAATTTAATATCTTAATTAATAAGATACGCTACATTTTTAACGAAATGACCGTAAGAAATGTTTGCGGCAGCTAATTAAAAGTTTATTTGTAGATAATAAATGTTAGCTATCTATAATCGAATTTAATTCAAAGAATCTTTTGAGTTGCCGTTAATTTAATGAAATAGTTTGTTTTTGCTTTTTTTGTTTGTCATCATCATCATCATCAACCTTTTTATCGTCCCACTGCTGGGCACAGGTCTCCTCTCTAACAGAGAAGGATTGAGCGTAATCACCACGCTTGCTCAATACGGGTCTGAGATTTCAGACTTAAAGTCTAGGTTTCCTCAATATATTTTCCTTCACCTTGTAATCAGTCATAGGTGTTCAAGATACACTTAGAAAGTACATATAACTTATAATTAGAGAATTTTATTATTTGTACTTACGACATTTCTGTGTCCTCATGTTTATTACCGACTAGTATTTAATTAATTTACGAAACTAATTACAAGATAGATTTCTGTGTAATCTCACTCGACAATCATTTCCTTTAATGTTAGTGTGTGGATACTTACGACCATGTGATTTTGTGTAATTAATAAGTATTGGAAATTAGGGATGGCAAAAGATTTAATTTGTAACTTATTATTTTGTAATAAATTCCCTTATACAAAATGTATCTTAATAGAGGTTTTATTCCAGCCAATGCTGCTACGTAGGTCGGATATGAGCTCGATGATTGCTATGTCCCATATTATTAGTATTAAACCATCCCACGTAGAGTCATACATGCCGCTGTTACCACTAAATTACCTGTGCAGCCTTTTCGCTGGATCGGCTTCTAGTTTAACCGGATCTACAACCCAGTTTCTGGATACCGTAATACTCGCTGGTTAATGTGCTTATTAGACTTTCGGGTTTAGACTATCCATACCACTTACACGGAAATTACGTTGCCCACGAGACCTACCAATAGCGCTGCTTGAAATGACCATGTCTTTGACACAAATGCTGCGTTATTCTTAAACTGTTACCACCAATTTGCGATGGGTTACACACGTGTACTTATGTATACAGGAACCTCTAACGGCAGTCGTTACGGGTTGTTGGAGCCCTCAAAAGTCCTACAATTAGTCAACTGCAATGCTTCGATAACGCCTACGGGTTGTGGAGGTCAGACGGCAGTCGCTTCACGGAAAATATCGAAGTTTAGCCAGAACCAGCACTTAGACAGGTAAAAGCGGACCCCCTACTCCAAAGAAGACTGAAAAGCTTCGGATGCGACTGGGATTCACGAAATGATGATGATGACTTTGGCAAACAGAAACCGAATTGAGTTTGATGTGTGATCAAATCTTGCGTCAAAATAATATATATGATGGTTTGTTGCCATTTTGATGCCAACTGTAATAACAACATGAGGTTGATCACTTATTTACTTAAACATACTTTCCTACCAACATTACAAATACTCAAATTACTTGTGAAGTTCTCAAATCAACAAAACAAGCATTTAAGTCTTAATCTAATACTCCTTGTAAATTACTAGCCGTGCAAAGTATTTCTAAACACATTATTGTAGGTCATCTGTTTTATAAACACACAATTTATGTTCTTTTGTGCACTTTATCAATGTCTGTTTACATGTGACGTACAATACTGATATTTGGTTATGTGTGCAATGAATTATTACAGTACACAGTGGGTACCTGGGTCTGTACTTGGATTGTAGCCAAAGCCCCTCCCCCCACCATCTCGACTGGAATCGCGTGGCAAGCAAAGTTCCAATTATATTATATTTTTGTACATTTTTCCTCTATAACATTGTAAATACAGTAATTGAATAACAATAGAGTTCATTCGATTTAACGTTTATAAAATAACTTTATGAAGGAAGAATAATTACTAAAGATTGCTCAGAATTCAAGTTTGTTTGTGCTCTTCTTGGTCGTGTATGTCATTACTGAATTGTGTCCATGCAAGATCTCCTGACTTTATGTTTATGTTCTTCCACTTCTTTCGGTTCTCAGTATCTTTCAGGGAGGTAGTAGCAGAGAGTTTACAGGGAGGGTAATTTAGTCTGACCTGCAATTAGGTGACTGGCGTCTTTTCCTTACTACTTTGCGTATCACTATACTACCGCATATTTTTCAAGGTCATCTGGTTCTCGTCCTACAATGTTACAGACGTAACTGAAAATTGTTTGGTAACAGATCGTGAATAGTCTTTATCTTTTGCGTAGTTATTCGAGGATGGAATTCTTCCGTTCTTGTACCAGTCTATGGTATATGGGGCATTCGGCTACACGAGATTTCGAAAGCTTCTCCCAGCGTTGAACGGATTTTGTTGATGAGCTTGATTTCTTGATAGCGAGTCTAATCAGTCCATTGTCGTATCTGCTCTGCGAAACTGATCAGTTTGCTCCGTTTCTGCCGATGCCGTGCAAGAGTAGTGTTGTATATTTCCAGTTACTGATCTTTATTCCCCTGACAAACACATTTCCTTCCCACTCTTCTAGAACTGTCTTGATTTCGTATTCACTATACATATTCAGTGCAATGTGAGACAGAGCATTTTCTGGTGTGAAAGGGTCTGAGATGAAGTCAATAACCCTCTAAATATGGATAATCCGTTATGGTATAGATTGGCGATCAACATGACGAGGATTTATAAGGAATAAGGAATATGGGTCATATGGATTCCCATCTGCCGCTTTCAAACGCCTTTTAGTTTGCGACGAAAAGGACATTAGTACCGGCCTTATGAACTCGGACGGCATTGCTCAATTATTTGTCTCACATTCATAATGTGGTCTTTTGTTTCCCGACCTTCTATGTAACCTTCCTCTTCGCTGGGTCGGTGAAGGTACGCTTTTATTCGTCGTTTGATTACATAAATCATTACTTTGCTAATTTTTTTTTTAATAATAATAATAGTTTATTGAACACTCCAAGAATTACAATTTTCTCTTATTCTATATACAAAATCATGGTAGTTATATATTCCTTATTTATAAGAGATAACGTTGACGACTATACTAGTATGAACTGTGTCACAGTCGTCAGCGCCTTCCACACTTAATTATTTGAACCATAATTGTTTCAAGCAAAAGATCTGTAACATTAATAAATAGGACTGATTGATATAACATTAAAGAATTTACAGGGGAAATTAAACTATTTAATATAAGTACGTTACCACATTGAGGAGTGAGGAGTAAGTGTGTAGAATATTAGTGAGTGTGGGTGTGTGTTATGTGGGTGGGTGTGTGATGTGTATGTGTGTTGGTATACATGTACAGTAGGTGTAGAGGAGTTGCTGTGTTTCTTACTTCAAAAATAAAGCAATTTTTCAGTTTCACTATAGTTTAATCGAAGCAGCCACTCTCGTATTACAGCCCTACATTTATTATTTGTAAGTGCATAAATATTATTCAAACGGTTTGCTACATTGTATAAAATATTACTTGCAATATAATACTGTTGCCTAGCATGTACCGTTCTGTGAGGCATCCCTGAGCAAACTCTTGCTTTATCCCGCTTTGCAATTGGGATATATGCAATGCTTTTATGCTTACGGAGTATTGCTGATGAAATAAATAGCTGTCTAACAGTTAAAACAGAGCACTCTCTATACAAAAGTTCAGTGCTGTATCTTCGTGGTCGTCCAAGCATGACCTTCAATATAGCTCTTTGTGCACGTTCCAGGGGAAGTAGGATAGTCTTGCCAATCCCTCCCCATACAACGACACAGTATTGCAGCAAACTTTGAGCATACACACTTTGAAAGTATACACACATAATAAAGTTTCGTGATCAGCCGAGTATCTCAGTTTTCTAAAGATTGGGATCAACTTTCTTATTCGGCCAATTAACTGAGTTATATGTGTATTCCATTGTAGGGAGTTGTCAATAATGAGACCAAGATATTTTATATTCGTAGTACGAGTTAATAAAGGGCAAACACAATTTTCTTTTAAGTCGCAAGAATGTACTCTAATTTCGAATTCCGCCGGAGGCTGGGTATTGCCACGGTGTGTGAAAGTGACATACCTGTTCTTGCCAACATTCAGTGTCAAAAGGTTATCATTTAACCATGTCATGATTTCCTTTATTGCATGTTCGGTGTAGTACTGAGCCTCTTTCCAGTCACTTCCCTGCACAATTAAAGCAGTGTCATCAGCATATGTAATTATATTACAATTTGGAAGAACTTTTGAACACAAGCTGTTAATGTACAAAAGGAAGAGGGTGGGTCCAAGAACACTCCCCTGCGGAACGCCAAAAGAGAGGGATGCTTCTCAGCTCGTATAGTTTCCTATTCTAACGCACTGGGTTCGCCCAGAGAGGTAAGATCCAAATATCTCCAATGCAATCCCACGAATGTCAATCGATTCCATCTTTGAAAGTAGTAAGGGGACAGAGACAGTGTCAAAGGCCTTTGACAAATCCAGAAACACACCTATAACTTTCTTTTTTGCATCAAGGTTTTTAGCTATGACCTCAGACAAAAGTAGAGTTCCATCTTCTGTAGACCGACCCTTTATGAAGCCAAATTGATTATCAGCAATAACATTATTGTGCCGAAGGAAGTTTGTTAATCTAGAATTTAAGAGTTTCTCCAAGATTTTAGAAATAACTGTCAGCACAGATATTGGTCTGTAGTTTCCGACAAGGTCTCTATTCAACAAATTTTACCGATCGGTATCATAGCAATATGTCTGGAAATTGTTGGACATGATAAAATAAGTTATCCACATGTGCAAAAAATTTATATCAGACAAATTAAGTGTAGCACCTTCTCTATCAGACAACTTTTCGATACTCAGATATCATTTAAAAATCGTATTGAGGCATCTTGAATTTTCTGTTACAAACCAATGAATACGTTGCGACCCTGAATTTATTAGATGATAATTAACAAAGAATTTACCCGAAATCGTAACATTGAAGTTGATGGACTAAAATAAATCGCACAAAAGGAAACTGGGATGAAGTTGAAAAAAAAAAAAAACGGTTTATTCAAAGTTGAGTGAGCTGTATAATAGTAAGTAAGGGCAGGAGCGTAACAAGCGCTGAGGCTGTTGAATATCTATGAAGGCTGTAAATTTAAAAAAAACATTTAACAGAGGCGTCGGCCAGGCGACTCCGAAACGTTATTTTCGTTTTTGGGAGTATATGCTACACTTAAAGTGTCTGAAAACAGGTTTTTGGTAATCATGGCAGCAATACAAAAACTTGAAAAAAAAAAACAAAATTATCCGTATTGCTATGATACAGGTCGGCTAAATTTGTTGACATTTTAAAAAATGCGCTCAGGCTATATGCTACGCGCAAAATGTCTGAAAACAAACTTTTTCGTAATACAATTATAAAATCTATGTACATTTTCACTATCAGACGTATTGCTATAATACCGACTGTCTTTTTTTTTTGACGCAGCAGAAATGGCCTCCCACGCAGTTGCTACACTTTCGACCGTTACCGGGGAGGGGGACAGGGGGGAGTGGATTCCTCCTGATTCAGAGGACCCCAAACTCGGGTAGTCCACGACCTCTGGTTCCCGAGATAATCCACGGGGGGGGGGGGGGTGAGGTAATCAATGAGGGGGGTCGGGGGGTGTTCCCAGCGTCATGTTCTCGAAGAAATTCATAGTTCTTAATCAATCAAGGTACTTAGCTTAATAATTGAGCTTATGAGGCTCGAAAGCAATTTGTACTTTGTGTCCAATTATCGTATTGTGACGATATCTTAAAGCTTCTATACTTTCAATTATATCAGAAATGTTCAGCAAAAATATATAAAACAATATAAAGGCCAGAACAGAACGAAATTTATAAATTTATTTGTGCACTTAGGTAATCAATTGTTAACAAATCTTAAAAAGATCCAAAAAATATATATTGCCTTCGGCGAGATGCGAACTCACAACTTCATACTCGACTCAATTGTTAACAAATCTTAAAAAGATCCAAAAAATATATATTGACTTCGGCGAGATGCGAACTCACAACTTCATAATCGACAGGTCATGCAATATTTACATGAGCCAACTCCTTGTTTGTATTACAGACGAAATAGGACTATACTCTGCTTCCGTTCGCCTTCATCATTTTTTTCCTATCATTTTTCGTAACGCTTTCGCTAGTTTACTCCCCAAGTCAAGCGTGCCTAAAGAAGTTTCACTTCAAAAAGGAACTCACTCGAGCAGTTATTAAAATCGAATTCGCCAAACACGTATTCATTTCTATGAAACTGACTGACTCCGAGATCGTGTTCTCTCGTCGGCATCCCTGTGGAGATATTCTTTTCAAGTGTCTGCGTTAAAAAAAATCCGGTCAAACGCGAGTCTCGCGCTTGTACTTCGATCGGTATCTTTATTTATTATAGATCTCGTCTATTGTATGGGAGCGCCTCTTAAATGTGTGTGTCTCTATCTCTTTCATTCAAAAACTGCTGAACGGACTTGAATGAAATGTTCACACACACAATATTGGTGGTTACATATAGAATAGTTGGATAATATTTAGGATAGTTTATATCCGGATCTTCCCATGGAATTGAAACTTATGTGGATGAAAACGCGGGGCTCAGCTAGTATGTCATAATCGTATTACAAGCCAGAGCAATTGGGATTAGAGGCCCTGTTATCTCAGATAGGTAACCAGATAACGTAGAGAATCAATTATTATTAGTTTTCGGTTAATGTAAAGAGACTGAGGGGTCACTATGACGTGTTAAAACCATCATTGTTTCAGTGTCAAACAAAGATGGAGCTATACAGGTTGAATAGCGCTATCCCTTTTTCACAACAGTTTAATGATGATTTTATCACGTCATTGTAGGGTTGTTTACCTGAAGTGCTCCAGTACCAACTACCATACAATGTCCGTACCTAAATACAAATCACAATTGTCATTCTTTGACACTTGTATGTCTTTTTTTGTTTTTGATAATAAAATATCCTATTATGATCTGTCCCACTCTGACCTTAGCGGACTTTTACTTGACTAAAACTCACCCGTGTTTAGGGTTCCCAGATAGAAAAATCAAAATTCCGGAGCAAATTCCGGACATTCGCAGTAAATCGTGCATGTGTAAAGCGAAACAAATTTTTCATTTTTTTTTTTTTTTCACAACACAAGTGTGTCGTGATTACGATTGTGAACGATGAACGATTAACACGAACGGAGAAGGGCGAGAAGGGGGAAGCGCCTCTCTTCTGCTCGGCAACACTAAATATGAGAAATAAAAATATTTGATTTGTTAAGGTTTTTATTTAAATTGTAGAAACTCCTGGCGACTTTGGATTCCTCCCGCATTCCAGACCAAGCACTATATTGCTGGACATGCACGGAGAATTCCCGAGGTATAGCATCCTACCCGTGTTCCTTCACTTCCCTGTCCTCCAGGGGCCACGATATCTCTACTCTATTAAACAGCCCGCGACCCACATTTGTATTACTTCAAATCATTTCATAAATATTTTACGTTTATTTACGTATCACTATCAACATCATAGTGATCTTTATAGTCTATAAAGGTTAATAGGTTGCTATTCGCTTGCTTCCGTTTACAAGTCTGTCATAAACTGTTTAAAAAAAAATTACGTACATCCAATTTACCTACCAATTAATTTACATGGCTGTACATTTATGGTTCAGTGTAGGCACTTGCGGTCCTTGTGGAAGCCATTTAATTGAATGAACTTAATTAGATAGACTACATATTGGCTAGACTGTATTTATTTGTGGAACATTCGTCCTCGCCCAGTGATTGTCTGCCACCCAGTTAATTATTAAGTTTCAGGAGCAATGTCAACAGATGCCCTGTTGCGTATCACATTATTCATTACAATCGGAATTATCTTGAAGGATATTGCAACCGTTTGCTTCTTATGTTCGAAATTTTGTCGGCTCAGCAACATAAATTACGCTTTGTATGTTATTGGACTGTCAAAATGAAAGTAAAGAGTGTAGTTGCTGCTGATAGTGTGTTACGCAAATACTGATTTGTTATTGTACATTTCTAGTTCTGTTTATTAGTTCCACTGGAAGTTTTGTTTCCTGTTCATTATAATTTGTTTTTATAGTTGTTTTCTGCTAGGATTTTTGTTGTAAGTGTTACCAATCGTCAAAGAATAAAATTAATTCGGGTGTTCCATGAATTAATTAGGTAAACAATTAAACCAATATCAAATTCAAGAACTGGGCCCTACTTCGCTAAGGGCGGGTTATTTGATCCGTAGTTAAACTCGACCAATTAGTAGAAATTGACTAATGGCAAAATATTTTTGTTTTTAACTAATTCCAAATGTATCTAATAATATAATATAATTCCTGGCCAAGTACCTAGTTACCTGTTGGATGAAAAATAACCATTAAATTATAATAGTTTCAGGGAGAGAACATCTCTCTGTCTAACACCACGCTGCAGAGGTATTGGTTTCGAGGTCTGGTCCTGTATTCGGACTGACATGGTGGCGTTATCGTACAAACCTTTCAGCGCTTCAATATACCGATAAAATACAGACCAAAAAACCAACCAATGAGGAAACATTGGTTGGTTTTTTAACTTTAAAACCTTCTTGATTCCTTAGCTCATCTCATCACACCAACCGCGCGTTCATATAACATCGAGAATTCCGCATCCGTAACGTGTTATTTCGCTTTACATCAACACTTAACATGATCAAAGGCAAATATTTGTGTATACAGTATAAAGCTAAATTGTATCTTCAGCACTTTTAAGAATTTGCACATCAGTGTTAGCGATACAAGTTGGCATCGGTTGGCTGAAAGTGTTGTTGATTCGAACTAAACAAATTAAAAACATGTTTCAATCAATTAACTTGAGTTCATTTTTTCAAACTACAAATTGCTTGTAGTACTGGAGTAGATTGTACTGAATACTATATACGTAAAATTGACATTGACATGGCGTCGCGACCTATGTATTATCAGATTGTCTAAAGAGCAACGGTATTTTAGGCGACTCGGCACCTTCCATGTGGCATTTATACGCAAGATATATTGATACGGAGTTACAGAGAGCAGCACTTACGACCCATATATAATTTGTTAGCGAATAAACACGTCAGGAGACTCCACAACATCCACGTGGCTTTTTTGTACGCAAGATATGCGCATTAATGTGACCTTGGAGTTACGGACAGTAGCACTTACGACCTATGTATTACCTAATTGGTGAGAGACCTCACGATTTAGGAGATTCCACATCTTCCAAGTGGCGTTTTATAACAATGAACAAACGATGTTGATAATAAACATTCTGTATTTCAAGGCCACAAAATGGAGATAGTTTTAGAGTAAAATAATTTATGAAATTGATCTTAGAGAATAGATCCACCTAATTAAAGAAAAAAAAAAAATGGTCAACAGATTCTGCTCTCCAAACAATTGTTAAACAGATTCTGTTCTCCTTTTCATCTCATGAAAAGGAGAACAGAATCTGTTTAACAATTGTTTAAGAATCTGGTTAACAGTTGTTTAACGCAAGGTTTAAGTCATTAAAATTTAATCCAGCTATATTTTTGGCGTTTTCTTTTCGATTTACATTTCGCTATATTGAGATTTTTAATTACAGAACACGACATAATTCAAAATTACAAATCAAACCCCGTACCGACGTGTTTGTGCGTGTATTATTATGTACTTGTTATTCATAGAAAAACAATTAACACTCTTTGACTAAATTTTATCAATGTTAAGATAATTGCACAGTACTGATAAGATTATATAATACATATCTGAATTTAATTAGGAAAAGGGACGTTTTCGCATCGCATTATCATTGGTTTGTCAGATATTGAGGCGTCGCTTTCATAAATAATCATGGCAAAACAATAAGGAAAAATACTTTTATAAGGCTGACAAAACTAATGCGACCAGCATTAGTAGGCCTTCCCCATGGTTCTCCACGACAATCGGTCCTGCGCCTCCCGCATCCTGCTGTTTCCCGTGACCTTCACCAGGTCGTCGGTCCACCTTGTCAGGTGCCTACCCACGCTGCGTCTTCCGGTGCGTGGTTGCCACTCAAGAACCTATCGGCCCCATCGGGCATCGGTCTTACAGGTAATGTGCCCGGCACACTGCCACTTTAGTGTTGCAAGTGTTGTTGTTCTTTGGTCTATGTCGGTTACTCTTGTTTTCTGCGGATCTCCTCATTCCTGATTCGATCGCGCAGTGAAACCCCAAGCATAACCTCTCCATTGCCCTTTGAGTGACCTTAAGCCTTCTTATAAGGCCCATTGTTAGCGACCATGTCTCAATTCCATAAGTCATCACTGGCAACACACACTGGTCGAAGACAGCCCAGCCTTCAAAGTTGGACCTTCCCAACTGGATAGTTGGTCCCAGATATACGTAACTGTCAACAACTTCGAGTCTCCAATCTTTATAGGAGCCGGTACAACACGGGCATTAGACATTACTATTGTCATATTGAATGTAAATTTAATATTCACGGGATATAAAAACTGTTTTATAGAGAATTTTTAACAGTATTATTCATAAAATTGGCAGCATGTAGGGAACAAAATAATAAGTCTTAGAATGAGCATTCGGCTGACGGTTCCACGACACTTCGACCTCAAACGAACTGTAAAAATAAATATCGGAAATGTACCTAACCTTTTCATTCCTCTACTCGCTTTTAATTAGATTAATCTATCGTTTTCTTATCCTGGTTTATATTTCATATTTGATTTTCTGGCTGGACCACTTAACCAAACACATTGCCCAACGCCCCGTCACTTTTAAATACATATAATAAAGAGGTCAGTAGGGAACGAACGCAGTAGATAGGTGATTCATTTAATTTCTTGTGACGTTGCTGTCATGGCGTCTTGTCTTTTATTACCTACAAAGAAGTCCCTTCCCGTACCTTTTCTCATGCTAATTTCCATGTCACAAAGAGCAAAGACATTGCATTTGTAATGTTATCTCATCTCCTAGGTGTAATTAAGAAGACCACATTGGGAATCCCGGCTCTCTTTCTGTGACAGGTTTCGTAGTAACTAATCAATGCTAAAATCTCGTTTCAAAATTTTGTCTTTATATTAAAAATAAATTCACACGGACTCAAATGTGTTTATTTAGGTTCAGTAAGGTTTTTAAAGGGCAACACAGTCTATCTTCGTCGCTGGCCTTTACTGCCGTTGATATAGTATATGTATGTAAGTACTTGTATAGGTCAACAATGCATTAAAGTGACATTACTATTTCCTCGACTGGATATCGGTGTCAGGAAAACATTAACTTCTCACGTTCATTTCCGATATCCTGTACACGTGTCAACACGTACAAAATACAGAAATGAACTAAAAATAGATTTTCTTATTGTTCAGTATTTTAAAAGCTTATTATTTTTAGCTGCATATAGAAGACCCTACACAAATATCACTTAGCGTTTTGTACTTCATAACTTTATACCTACTTATTTTCTTTTCAACAATTACTACTATCAATCATATATATCATACTATCTTTCCCGTTTGAGCACATGGTAGATATACAAACAAGCGGGCCAACATTACAGAAACTGTTGGACGTTAGGGAGGTGTTAAATCGTAGTCAAATTCTGTCCCGACTCTATCTAGGTAGAGATGGCCGTCGACAAATTAAATAAAAGATCATCCATCTTTCACGATTACAAGACAGGTGTCGTTTTGGTAGTAGGTACGCACAATGCGGTCAAACTAACCCAAGATTTGGGCGTCAATATTATTGTATAGTTAAATTGATAATAAGTCTATGAAATGGTAGGCCACTAGGTCCAAGTGACATCACCGGCGGACAAGCCAAGGCCGAGGCATGATGCGCCGGTAAGTGCGGGAGGACGGTGTGCCGGTGTCGGGCAGCGCCTTGCGTGATGAGATGCCGACGTGAACCGCGTGCGGCGTGGGGCATTCATACACTCCGGGCACTCCGGCAGATCTCGTGCGCCCCGCGCTCCGAATCGCTGCTCCAATGCCGCGTGCGGACTGCCCGACAACGCGCGTCTTTTCTAATGCCCTCTCGTTCCCACTCTTTAACATAGCTTATTTCGCTAAGTTAGTGTTCCCACGTCTGTCGCGAGTGAGTGACGTGTCGCGCGCGACGTATACATACGTGCACACGATAATAATAATAATAACGATACAATGAACTGTGAATATTTATTTACGATGCACATGAGCGGCATATTGTGTTAAATCGTCCATGAACGGTGCGGATGTGGTTACTAGGTTGACTTGCCTTTGTTTGATCAGATCTCGGCGCAGCCGGTGCTACGGCGTGGTGTTTACGTTTTTCTGTTGGAGCACATGGTGTGAGATAGCGTACAACTTTTTGGTCGAGTATAGCTTGCGCATTGCGACACATGTTGTAAACAAAATTGCTTAACTTACAACGTAACAGGTCCGTAAATTAAGAACTACCCGGAATCACCGATTGTGATATAGTTGTTCATATTTTTCCTGAAGAATGGTAGACTCTGTATCAGTAAAGAGCGCGTTTTTGTAGATATAATGCCATATAGCAGGTAACTGTGAATATTTGTTAAGTCATTACGTTATCAGTAGTTAGATTACTTTTAGACACTGTTGTCAGTTGTGTTATCCACTTTGATCACGAAGTTACATTAAGTTAGAATAGTTTACAATTTTCGCTGTAGTAGCAAAAGTCCTTTTGAAATAATTTTAAATACAAACAGCATAATCTATATATATATTTCTATTACAAGTTGTTAGTTGATCAGCAGAAGTTATTAATTTGTCTTATTAGAAAAGGAAACTGGAACCGTTCAGAAAGTTAAAACGATAACTAAAATTATTCAATGAAACTTTAAAACGCCGAAAAGTTGGAGTAATACCCGGTACAACAGCATTGCCTGAAGGCCAACAAAGTGCCAATATTTTATTCTTGTTTATTTAGCCTATTGACATCAGACCTAGTGAGCGGATAGACGAATAAACGCACAGAAGCAAAAACAAACACAAAGGATCATTTAAGTACCCTAACAGTATGATATGAAGGCGATATTTATTTTTCAATTTAAATGTTTATGATTTATTTACGGCTTTACCTCTCTGAATTTTAAAATAGGTCAAATGCGGCGACTTCGTGTTTAATTCCACATTAATTAAATCATCATATCGTCAATGTCACAATACAACTCCATCAGGTATTATTTAGAACGGAAACTGTGTAATACAAACGTTACATTTGTGATGTTGAGTTTGCAATCTCACCAGTTTACTTACATAATTATGCCCTACACATTATCCTAATGCTGTTTGTCTTTAGGACCATCAAGGAAAATTATAAGTAATTTAAAAACAATTAAGACTTAAGTACTGGAATAAATCTGATGATTAATTTTTTTATATACTTGCGAGAATTGGTTAACACTATGGAAGCCTCATGTTATACCTATATTAGGAATATAAATGTTACAATCAAATGGAAAATCCATTGAGAACAGTCCCAGACATTTTTGGACCTTTGTTAAGAATACAAATGTAGCTAACCTAACACATTAAATTAGAAAGATGAGTTATTTACTCATTGGTGATTCTTCATTGTGAGGCTTCTGATTTTCTCTTTAACTAGATACCAATGTATTGACTCAAGCTACTGTGTTTACCCCCTAAGCACCACTAAACTCGTGTGTGATAAATTTGTTTCATAGAAATGATAATCGCTTTGACAACTGATTTACTCTGCGATTTGGGTTCATCAAAAGCTGCTGGCCCTAATAATAATACATCTTAATTTCTCATTGAAAGTGCATCTTCCATAGTCCATTTCAAACTTGTTCTCCAAGTGTTTAACTCAAGGTGTCCCCAGAGGATATCTGCGTTTATTACACACGTACAAAAGAAGGGGAACGAAGCTGTGCTTTGTAGCTAAAATATTTGAGCGGTTGTCTGTAACCAGTTATATTCCGCGCTTCCCAATTTGTTCAGCTCTTTCCAGCACGGATTTTTAAATGGACGGTCCACCATTTCGAAACTAGTTTTATTTAACGACTTCATTACCGGGGATATGAAAATATCCAAAAACTTGCATCAAAAATTTCCCTATTATTCAACCGATTGCCTCCGACTTTTTACAGAGTCGACATAAGATTGCTAACCACCACAATAATTGTAGTAGTCCCACAATTGTACACATCTCCACCATCGCAATGTGCGAATTTTGCTGATGCAAGCGATTATGTAATCCTTATTCAAAATCTTTAATGAAATAATGACAGCCCTGATTTGTTACAAAAAATTTATTTTTGTGGTCCAACAATACATTTCGTATTACATAACTCTTAGGTTTTCCTCCCAATTCTATTAATTATAGACAGAACAATTAAATTGCGCGTGCAAGTAAAACTTGAATAAAACATGTAATCAACACTATTTTGATCTTTAAAAACCATTGTGAGTTCAGCTAGAGTGTGCTTAAGCCTCAATCTTATTAAATAGCTGCAATTATTATTATTGTTTTTTTAGCTGTAAGTTTTCCATACATAGAAAAAATACTGCTGAATCAAAGGCCTGCGATATCGATCCTATTGTTTTACTTATATTAGAAACACACAATGACATTGATTGGTTACAGTTACACGTATTTCAATGTGATTAGGTCGTGTCGCCGTCGTTGAATCCTAAATCGATGAACACAATCGTAAAAATTTAAATATTTCGATGTACCTATTTGTGAAGCAAAAAGAGTTGATAGATATATTATAACTCTTTATAAAAATAATAATGACGGATTATAACAATTACAAAATAACCGCTGTGTTGTAATCCACGTAATCCGTGATTTTTATTAAGAAGGGATCGCATGATAATATCTGTTATCGTGACATTCTTGATAACTTCGCCGCGGAATAGCGACTTTAGTCTCGCGTATTTTTTTTTTAAATTGAAGAATTCTAACGCCACATTTGGATGCGATAATGGTCAACGGTGTGATTTTTTTGCTTGCACAATATCTAAAACTAAAACAGCGTGATAATACACATAATATAGCACACTAACTATAGGCTTGGCTTACTTTTTGTCAGTTCAACAACATTTAAATATTGCGACTTTTACATTTAAATATTTCGTTGTCAGGTAATTATATGCAGCAAATGATTAGTAATATCATTCAAAATGATTCAGATCGTGATTTTTGTGTTACGCAATTAGAATGCTGCGAGGTAATTGGGTAACACACTATCACTAGCATTGGGTTTCATTTTACCAGTTCAACAGCATTCATTGCGTTGTTTACGATGATGAGCAGACAGATTTTTCGACATATGAAGCAATGGACCGAAGTAATAGCTTGTTACGCAATTAGGGTGCTCATTATAAAATGCTAAAATTTTATGGAAATAAAAGTAAATTTAGATCTCCCTTGATTAAAAGTTACATGTTGTACGTTGCGAATTTTATGAAATGGGCTACATGTATAGGCGGCGATTCATAAATCTCTCACATATTAAAGTAGAGCTTCGGGCATGCTTAGCCTTTTTATTAAAATTTCCGAAGCCATCTCACACTGACATTAATGTACTCATAAAGGGGTATTAGTCGATTCGCACGAATTACCTCGCCTGAAACAGGCGAATCGTCTCTTTTATTAAAGTATGCCATATTGGCAAACTCGTGCAAGTCGCCTTTAGAAAAATATATTTTATATTTTTTAAGAAGAAAGTACAAATAATATTGAGCTTTCATCACTTCTCCACGCTGCTCCGCTAGTGCACTTAATCTTAATTCTTAATGAATAGTTACAGTTCGTGCCAATCGACTAATAAGCAGTTTTAAAATTGTAAATGTTGAAAGCCATTTGAACTAACTCGTATAAAGTATGATATTTACGTTTATTTTATTATATATTTTTTTTTGTTAGCGGCCATAGTGGTTGACCTCTTAGAATGGCAGTTTGCTTTGCAAGGTACTTGCAATTACATAGACATTTAAAATATAATAGCCATACAATATGTTACATGTTCAAGCAATTAAAATGATTACCTATAGGCAAGTAAATAAATAACGAATTTTCGTGACCAATTTCAATGATTGAGATTGACGATATTAATAATAAAGCTGGATTGCGACACTTTTGTAACCATTCCTATTTCATACATTATACCAAAAATAAAATGTTTATTTAAATTCATAATCATCATCATCAACAACCTTTTATCGTCCCACTGCTGGGCACTGGTCTCGTCTCATACAGAGAAGGATTTTATTTAAGTATTTAAAGCAAATTTACCTATAAAATGATCAAATGCTTAGTAACATAATTCTCTCACTACGTATGACTTATCTAAAAATGAATAAAAGTAAATCATTGATCTTCATCAGTACATTTTATTCAAAGAAAAGAATGAGTTAATAGGTAAACGATTACATTGCGACTTTGAGCACTGTAAAGTAGTGATAACATATCAGACGCTACGCTATTGATTAGTCTTTTCTTGTTTGCTATATGGTCACGACAAACTTATATTTTGGTACTTCTATGCAACTTGGTTGTACTAGCAACTAGGATTTTAACATTGTAGAAAACACAACAACCTTTATTTGCGTAGCTGCTATTAGGCGTGAGTAACAATTAATTATTGCCGTATCTAAAAATATAATAGGCTAAAAAAGAGTTATTAGTTTTTTTTTCAATAAAGTTAATTTGACAACGTAACACCGACATTATTCTTGATAGATGCTGTAATATATACATACAGCATATGGGCATACAACAGTCTTTTTTGACTTTGTTAGGTATCCACTTGTTTTCTATATTAAATAACATTGCGTGCTTCTCGTCACGTTTGCATTGCAATGATTTCGCCATGGTGAATTAACTTGGCACGCAGTGAAGGTGACCCCCCCCTGTACTTACGCATGCGTCCTGACCCAAACGTTTGTATTCGTTGCGTCCCTCAAGGCCCTGCGCGGCGTTCCCGCTTTGCCACAGTCATGATCACGAACCTCCCAAGTAGGACGTGACCTTGGAAGCCGTTAAACCAGTTCTATCCCCTTTCCGCTATCCGTTACAGCTGGTGTGCTCTCTCGCTCTTGTATTACGAAAAACACTTGACTTTAGCTTGATGTTCCTGTAGCGAGAAATTGTCATTTTGGTTGTATAGGGTAATGAACTGGTGAACTTGTGTAGGTACATATACAGGTATATCCAAGGCGATATTCATTAAAACAATGATGATGCCGCATCGCCGGGAAGTATTTAAGCTAAAATAATTTTTGATGTTGCTTGCCCGAGATCTGATCAACATTCTACGAAGATGAATGTGATAACATTAGGACTCAGTGAAGTTTAAATAGACAGTGTTCAAAATGCACGGACTTACTCACTTTTTTCATAAACATCATCGCGATTCAACTCCTTCATTGGATAAAGACGACGGCAGTGGAGACAGCTGGTATTCTACTCAGAGTTCAGTAGATTCACGTAATGTACTAAATGAAGACGCCGCGTCATCATCGGCTGCTCGGCCTATTCCTATTCATCCGAGAGGCTCCATAACCCAGCGCAGCTTGAGATCTGGTTCAGGCAGCCCCTATGAGTTCGCATCTAGTCCCCGCGATCGTTACCCTAACTTTGCAAGTTACTTTCGCGATGTAATGGAAAAAAACCCACCCACACAGCAACATTATTACACTCACCAGCCAGATTATAGGCGGCGTAGCGACGGGGAACGCCATCCATTTGGTGTCAACACATACCATCCACCGCGAAATGAATACAGAAATTTTGTTTCACCTCTCTATAATGATGTTATGGACGATATTCAAGAACATGAATATAGTAAATGTGAACGTTATGGCGAAATTTCCAATTCAAAATTGAGCCATAGGAGTCGACATGATAACAAAAGTTTTGCTCAAAAGTTAACAGAGAGTGTGACTGGCTTCAAAGATCACGGTAAAGAGCATTCCAAAGATGACAAAAAAGATGAAAGGCGAGGGTCAGGGTCAAGTGGTAGCGGACATCGTCACAAGCACCACACGATACAAGAGTTGATGCGAACGTTTGGTAAAAAAGTGGGGCAGTGGCGACACGACGCTGGGGAAGGTCGACGAGGTTCTTGTGCTATTCCAGCCAACAGTACAGATGAACCTCGTGACAGTGATGAGTTTCGTTCAAGGTCAAAGTCTCTCGATGGTGATCACTCGCATAAAATTCTAAGGCGGCAAGTACTCGATGATTGCGGCGCTACGTACCAGATTTACGACGAAATATTAAGAGAAGGTATTGTACCTGTTCTGTCGCTTTGCCAGTAGACTTAGCTAAGGTTTTGTAAAACAATACTTATTACGTCACGAATTTATATTTCTATTTGGAGGGAAGCATTGTAAAATAATATACTTCCCGACATTTAATCTCCGTTTTGCTCTGAAGTCATTTTCGTTTATAATTATTAATTTATAATTATTATTACTTATGACTACTTTAGAGGATACAAGTATCAGTTATCTGATTTAGATCCACTAGTAGTTTTTGTTTAACTCTCGCTCTGATTCGCATCATATAGGACTTTCACAGCACACTTTCTTGCGTTTTTATGTGTGATGCTGTAGAACGTAACATAATATTTACACGCATTCATTTGGTAATAATTTGATCCGGTTATAATATCGGATCATAGACTTAGCTATTCAGCTTTGGACTACTTACTAGGTAGATGATTTTCTCAAACCGTTTATTAATATAATATAATAGCGTTTATCCAGTTCAGACAATTAAGGGTACGTCTCGCGAGGAATAAGTATGAACTGTTTAATATTTTATCTATTTATACATATATGTTTGTGTTGCTCTGATTGGCCGTGTCACCACCCTATCAGAGTACCAGCACTGCGACTTTTACTTTTTAAATGTATGCTGAGATAGGACGCTTTTGACCTCGTAAGAGACATTCTAACTTTATGTTCCTTTATATATATATAAACATTGTTTTTAGTTTTAATTGTGTTTAATATAGCTTAGTTTCACAATAAATAGTTTTTCTTTGTTTCTATCCTCCAAAATGCGTCCTGGAAATCTTTGATATGTCGTCTAAATTAAAATTTTCGAGCAATTTTTTTTTTTTTTATTATACAGCAATAATGAGTCTTGTGGGAACACAAGACCTACAAATAGGGTATTTGACTAAAAAAAAAAACTAATTAGTCCGTCAGTTAGATTTCCAAAAAATATTAGACACTTATTTTTTCTTTTTTCATATTATAAACAAAAAATGAAGACGACACAGTGCGTTGAAAACTCGTGTGACGTCACAGCACGCTACACTTTTGAGCGACCAGTGACGTCACCAGCCACCACTCCTGATTTTTGATGCCTTTTATATTTGTCAATTTCTATTGATTTGATAAAACAAAATATACGTATCCAATATTTTTCTATAATCTGAATGACGGACTAAATAGAATCATTTTTTTTACCCAGGAAACATCCCAATTTTAAGAAGACTTATCGCTACTATATCGAACACTAATTAGTTTTGTGGCCGATTCGTTGAAGTTCATTCCTAAATAGTTTTCAGTTGGCGCAGATGCACCGTCGCGTTTATTTTAAAATGGGAGCACGATAGGCTATGCTATCTGTGAATGGCCGCATCTAATAGATGCGGCCATTGGAGGTTTAGGGAAGTTCTTAAACATTTGAAGTACATTAGGACATATTATTATAAAAGTTCAGGAATCAGTCGATGAATGTATGGATTATCACACATAGAGACGTATAGTATAGTATGTGGTTGATGAATGTCCATTACGACATTCTACTTGAGACCTAGTTTCTCTTATTGATTTTTTTTTTACTGGGATACGCGATAAGCTATCGCGAATATTTCCATTGAGTGTTGTCTAATATTAATGAATGAGGACAAAAATAGTTGAGTATATTCAGGTTCTGTTGGTTACCTGACTAGGTTTATTTCCCAGGGTAGAGGCACCTGCCTACGCCTACCTTGGGAAATAAAGAGATCAAAAAAGTATAGAATGCTTTACTTTTACGTTTTATACTTTCATGGAATGTTAATTCATAAACTGGTTTTTTAGACTTTAGACGCACTAAACTGTCAACGTGAATATTATTCGACGTAAACCATATGGAGTTAAGCTACATCTGGCGCGTTTGCTCTGTGGATGCGTGACCATCTTCACCAACCCCCCGTGCTGTGCGTCTGAACGCACGTTAAGCCGTTTGTACCGGTTGTGATTCATAGATGTTTGACAGTCATTGCGGGTAATCAGAAGCCCGAAAGTCCGACAACCAGTCAATTAGTAGCTGGGTGGTGGAGGTCAGGTGGGCAGTCTCTCCATGTGAAGTACTGGTCTTCAGCTGAATCCGGTTAGACTGGCAGCCGATCTTGACCGCGAGATGACGATGAAAAGATAATGAGAAATTATGGTAAAATCCATCCATCTTCATCCAGCTTAATTCTTCCAGATTAATCCATCCAAATTATGCAATAATAAATACTTAATCTTTATTATTGCCTTATCGTTATCACATAGATACTGTCATTTAAAAGTTTCTTGGTTCTTGCATTGTCAAACTCGAAACTAATTATTATGGAACTTTATCTTTTTCGATGGTTTAGCAAAATTTTATAAATATTTAGTTAATGTAATTTATTATAATAGTGATTTGTAAATGCCGCTGCTTAACGCACTATCATTTTCAATCATAATTTGAAGTATTTTACAGGATATTACCAGTCCATTGCTTTATATGTTCGCGTAATTTGTCTGATCAAAAAAATATGTAATGCCATGAATATTGCAGAAATGTCAAAATTAAACAAACCGTTTGCTACTGACATTGTGTCACGCAACTTCCCCGCAGTTAGTGTTCCACCATTGCTTATTACTCTCAAGTAATGAGCAATGATGGAAATTCAATTATATGCCACAGGAACCTCAGTTCCTGTGGCATATAATTGAATTTTGAGAGGTTTGTGCATAACAAACACTGTTAGCACTGAAATTTATTTATTGTCGGGCTCAAGAATTACCTCTACATCACATGCGCTCATGTAGGTACAAAGATAACCTTTACACCGCATGCGCTCATGTAGACCTTACTTAAGTACATTGTTCCGTCTGGACTCAGTCTGCCTCATTCGCTGAGCTCATCTTTACATATTGTGATTTAAGGTCACTTTTTATCTGTCGATCTGGGGGCAATCGCGCTAAAATAATTTAACCAAAACAGAATTGGATCTCAACCAAACCATAACTTTTGTTATGTTTCGTATCGCGCTAACCTTTTGGCAAATAGTTTAACCATAACCGGGTCGCACTTGGAACGTAACCGCTGTCAAGTGAAAAAGTTAAAGTTAACATTTCTATGTGATGTTAAACTTACGTCTAAACGATATTTACTTATAATTTATTTAGTTTTAATTATTATATCTGATGAAATGTATAACTCATACCTACATTGATTTTGAAATGTGATCGAAACTAAACCATAACTTTAACTGGATTAGATACGAACGAGTTGAACTTCTACTGTTAAGCGCGATTACCCCGCTGGACATTGATAGGGTTTTGAGAGTATTCTTTATTCCAGATGTTTTATTTATACTATATAAAATTCAAATTAAAGAAGATTTTTCAAGACGTCATATAGTTACGCATTGCTGTTCATTTTATTTAATTTATCTTTATGTTAACATAGGTACATTGTGCATTGACAAAGACTGTGCGTCGAAAACTGGTTACTCTGCTTACAAAAAAGCGGATAGAAGTACTTATACACTTCTGGACACATCTATTGGCCCAACTTAGAGATTAGGTTTCGATGGCCCCTACCGAAAAATATTGTTAGATTGAACAAAAACTATTGATGCAGTTTTAAACCTGATACAATTTACCATCTTTTTCGATCGTATTGTTTTAAATTTGAATTCAGAATACCATACGAAATGGAGCTACGCCTAACAAGTCGGATATGCGCCTTGTTAAAGGCAATTGATTTTTGAATAAAAAACATGTTTTATCATATAAAGGTTTAATTTAATAACGCGTGTTGCCTCCATGGGCATCTACCACAGCTCTCATACGATTAGGCATAGAGTTTATCAACCGCACTATGAAATTTTGAGGGATCATCTCCCATTCCTCTTCTATGGCAGTTTTCAACTCCTGCATCGTCTGGGCAACTGGCTGACGAGCCCTAACACGTCTTTTTAGCTCGTCCCACATGTACTCAATGGAGTTCATGTCTGGGCTTCTAGCTGGCCAGTCCATAACTGTGATGTTCACATCCCGAAGATATTCCCTGACGATGCCGGCCGTATGGGCTCTTGCATTATCATGCATAAAACGGAAATTTGGGCCCACATAGTCCGCGTATGGTATCACGTGAGGTTCTAAGCACTCACCAATGTACCTTTCAGCATTTAATGTTGGCAGCCGTGGTCCTGTAACAACCTCAAGTCGAGTTTTGCCGCTTGCGGATATATCGGCCCAGACAGTCCATGAGCCACCGCCATAAGCAAGCCTTTCTTTAAAGCAGCATTGTGCGAAACGCTCTCCCTTACGTCGGTAGATCTTCTTCCTTCCATCATTGCCATGTAACACAATTTTAGATTCATCAGAAAAGAGTACACGGCTCCAATCTTGCTGTGTCCAATTTAAATGAAGGCGCGCTGTTCGGAGGGCTCGCGTTAGTTTGGGCCCATTAGCTGGCTGCATTAGCTGTACCATATCGCGTTCTTTTAACCTTCTCCGAACAGTTCGAGCGCTCACAGATACTCCGTGGAAGTCGCGAAGTTGGTTTTGTATCTCAATGGAGGTAAGGTGACGATTTCTCAAGCTGGTTGTCACGATGAATCGATCCTGCCTTTCAGTTGTGACCCGAGATCGTGGCCTTCCTTGGCGACGAACAAAGCTGCCAATGTCTAGGTAGCTCCGATAAACATTTCGGACCGCAGATCGACTTAAATTAAGTTGAGCACTCACATTTCTTTGGCTGTGTCCGGCCTGAATAAGTGCCACAGCTTGGGCGGCGACTTCAGGTGAAGTATCCATAGATTATTGATAGAACCTCACCTTAATGTTAAGAATAAGTAATGTTTATTGCAAAACCAAAGATATCACTTTTTCAAACCAATAAAATCAAGTTTTCTTAGTATTCGATTGTTTGATATCAACAAACAGGCTCCAAATTGTCTTTTGTTTCTTTAGATTCTGTGTTCGAAATTCAAAAAATGTTCCGTTAAAGACTATTGAATAAAATTGTGAAAGTGCCAGGTTCAAAACTGCATAAAAACTTTTTACTCGACCTAATATAAAATTTTAGCTAGGACCAAACAAAACTGGAAATGCAAGGTGGGCCAATAGATGTGCCCAGAAGTGTTTTTCACCGAACATTAGTCTTACTTACGTAACTTGCTGTTATGTAAGCCACTAATTATATGTCTCGCGTGCATTTTTTCTTCACGAGCATCTTAAAAAACCGTCTTACAAAACAATAATCTGATAGTAACTTTCCATTTCTCTTAAGAATCCACCAGACATTCTCATTTAAAATGATGGCCTCCACGGATTCCTGTTTTCGTAAACGATGTCAGTGAAACATGGCCACGAACTATAAAGAAGATAGGCCTGATAGTTATTATATAATTTTATATAACAGTAAAGTGACCCGACTGCGACGTCCGTGAAATTGACATGTATTGTATGCACTAAATTAACATATTAGTTTTTTAAATTGTGATGATAACCATATCAAAATACTTCAAGAATCTGAAAAAGTCTAAAGGAAGTAAGCAGCATGTATTATAGGTCCTATTTATTTAGAGAATAGATATGAAACTGGGGAGTCCAAAGTAGCAGCAACACTGCAAACAGTAGCGCCTGTATGAACCTACTGATTACGTCATTCCAATCAGGTTTCCTTGATATCTGTCAAGGCCACGATGACATTGAACACATAAAATGTAACTGGTTGTGGGACGAAAGCAGGATAGGTTCCTCTCGACAAATATTTTGCTAAAACAAAGGCACAACCTTAGAAAAAGAAATTGATTCAATTCTACTCAATTGTATAAAAGATATGCATCGAAGTCAGGTTTCGAGGAGGTGCCCACAAAATATTATTTTTCTTTTTTCCTATTACATCATTTAATGATTAATGATGAAAGTCACTATAATCTTATAGAGCAGTCGTTAAATAGTTTTATGGTGTGTCATATAAAGCTAAGAGCAGCATAAAACCCACGTCAAGGCTGTGCTTCATACCTCAAGTGTATTTATTATTATTGTGTGCTCTCCATGCAAAGAGGTTAGTTATGTAAGAGCTCGCAGCTATTTTTAACGGTAAAACGAAAAATTCTCTCCAGCGAGTTATCATATTTGAAGGAACATTACACGAGAGTTACAGAAAACTTGATTAATCCACAAGGGCCGTATACCACATTACTTTTCAAGCCTACATTTTTAAATCATTGTTAAATTGCAGAAAATAATGCGTTACACAAGAATTACAAATATGTTAATTGTAGACTTGTCTCGACAATTTACATACTTGTAAGGTTCTCCGTTATAATTACGTGGCTTCGAGTTTTGTAGTACGCACGGCTACACATCAATCTATACATACTCAGTATAAGCTTACTTAATAGTATGAAAAACTTAAGTTCAGCTAAAACTGGAAATGTATAGTCAGTATACATGTGTTAAGTAAAAAAAGTGTGTGGTGTAAGGCTCTGATATCCAATGTAAATATAATATCCGAAGTGTTTTACTCACAACAGTAAATGAAGTGCAAGTCGATGAATCAACTTTGTTATAGATATTTTACACTGGTTTGCTTTTAATCAAATTAAATCAGTTCTATAGCCATTCTTTAATAGCGACGCCCGCTGCGTGCCGTCAACATACATAATGATGTAGTTGTTCTTATTACTTTTTGTTCATGTTAGGGCTGGCTTTATGACAACATTTATCAATGTCAATCAAGAACTCGTTAAAATTATTCCTAAAAAAAAAGTTGCTCCATGATTTACAAAACGGCCCTTTTTTGTGTGGGAAGTCCTCAAATGACCTCTCCCGCTCTGTGCAGAGCGGTGAGTGGTATCAGACTTTTACTGACAATAAACCACTTCATTTGCCGTTGATTATTTTTCCAACGAGGCCCAAATTTAATACATTTTACATAGGACTTAATACCTTAATCGTCTTTCTTTTTACAAACATAAAATTACAGGCGTGGGTTTCTTTAGCCGAATAGTTATTGCTTTCAGAAAGGGTACGAAGAATAAAACCGCAGACAAAGCAGCAATTAAGTGTCACTAAGATTATTTTAATGAGTGGACGTAACAGAGATGGTGCTAGACTGAACAGATCGGACAGAATTCTTATTGTATTGGGAGTGAGGATCCTTTATACATATAAATTACTAAATAAAGCTATTACCCTAATTAAAACTATTAATAAATTACAATACAGCATCAAAAAATTTTTCGTCATCGCTGTCGACTGGTAATGTACCCAAGAGACTGGCAGCATTGCCGCGTTGAATGGCAATACTTAGTCTCTGGCCAAGGTAAAAGCCAGCCCTTGGGTCACGGGAAGTGTCAACAAGCCGTTTGGACAGTTCATTAAAAAGGCATTTATACATATTATTTGATACTCATACAGATATTGTCTTAACATCAATAATGACAAACAAATCGTGAGTTAATAGATGAGAACGAGTCAAACAATTACTAATTACAGTCACTTACTAATTAGATAAATATGATCAACGTTGTGCCTGTGATGTTGCTATGTGAAATGTACACACATTACAATTGAATTAATGCTCAAGTTCTCACATAGCAGTATATATTTTCAGTAAATGCAGGATCATTTCGGAAAAGGCCGCAAGCTCAGTCGTGGCGAGTAAAACTAATAACGTTGTTATTCAATTTCTGAGATCCTATCTTTGATTCTCAGTAACTGAATAACAAGATATATATCTATAATATTTTACTTGCCCTTAATAACATTAGTAATCGACTTATCAGGATTCTTATAGGAAATTATTTATTTATTTTCTTCTTTTGGCATAAATATCGGTGTAAGTTTTTGCGGTATTAAGTACCATTATAAACTTTTTTTAACAGCTCGGGTAGTTTATGAGATAGATTCAATAATACGTATTTAGTCCAAATCTCAAATACAAAATTAAAGACACCATTTAACTTATTTGTCACTCTTTTTGGAAGTCAGTTTTATAAATTGTTTTGATAAACAACGACTAAAATCTTGCAGATAACTTTGAATCATGTTGGCATACCCCAAAATAGTTAAGGCTTAAGTATTCCTCGAAACTTTTTCTATTTTCCACTAACTCGTTACTTGTTTACGTTTCATCTATTATTATCACATAAGTCAATGTTTTTTTGAAAATCAGTATTGTGTTAAGGATGAGGATATAAACCTCATCCTGAACTTAATACAGATTTGGAAAGAATTTGAGCCAGACCAAAATTTTAAAGTTTTTATTGCTTTAGACTCCATTACGAAACGAAGGTAGTTCATAAATGTGTGGTTATATTGTATTTCCAAAAACATAGAGGATGGATGTTAGTTCAGAAACGTCGTGTGGTTTTATGAAATTTTTGGCAGGTCAGTATAAGGTCGAATGTTAATGTAAATATTATGATTCGGAGAATTTTTAATTATGGTTTTGACGTATATCCGATTGATTACCATTCATCTGTTCATGGTTGTGAACATAATTGATAAGATATTTGTAATATTTTATGTGATGGATGATGATATGATTAATGAAACCGCTATAATATATAATTTCTTATAGCTTAAAACAGTTTAATATTTGTATAAACTTATAATATAAGTAAAATACCATCTAAGCCTTAGAGTGACTGCATGTACATTAATAGATCCAATTATGAGTTGTGGATTAACATTTAAAACTAACTTGAATAAATTAAACTTCAAATTAGATTCTTAAAACTATTGGTTCCTTAGAAATCTAAAACAATAATTGCAAAGGAAATTATAGTAAGCTATTTAAAATATGTATGTGAAATTCGTCCGATAAGTTTCAAACATAAATATCTTTTAGTAATAAACCACCATGGGACCCAAGAGCTTAAGATTAACTGATTCGCGTTCTCAACAAATATAATACGCTATCTATTCCTGCCGGCAAATTACCCAAATATCATCATCATCATCATCATCAACCTTTCATCGTCCCACTGCTGGGCACAGGTCTCCTCTCATATAGAGAAGGATTGAGCGTGATCACCACGCTTGCTCAATGCGGGTCGGCGATTTCAGACTTAAAGTCCAGGTTTTCTCAAGATGTTTTCCTTAACCTTTTAATCAATCATTGGTCTCCAAGATATACTTAGAAACACAATATAACTTTTCTATGTTACCCAAATATATTATAACGAAATATTTTGGTAACTGACCTATAAAAAAATCGAATACCACAACAATTAAACGAGGTCTTCGGGCTGCATAAGGAGTGAGACCAGTAAAACTAGTTTTTTTTTTATGTTAAAGCGCGCTTTAACATAAAATTACTAAGAGATTATACATTAAAAAAAAAATGTGTGAATAGAAAGGAAGACGGCAGTTGAGCGAGGTTGTGTAATGTTAAACCCAACAATGCGACCTACGATGTTGCGCCAGAGGGAGATTGATCTCGAGACCCTCCATCACGACCAAATTCTCAACACAACATTTGTCCCATCGTACCCGGCACACATCGCAACACAACTGCTCAGACCCGCATCCCAATAGTGTAACTCACTTTTACTATCAGTTGACAGCCTCCGTGGCGTAGCGGTAGTGAACGCGGCCGCTGCGCAAGGAGGCGCGGTTTCGATCACCGCGCAGTGCAAATATCTGTATGGGTGTGAATATATGCACGCTTAATAATGCAATGAATATTGTTGAACTGTCAAAATGAAACCAATCCTTTGCTACTGATAGTGTGCTACGTAATGACCGTGTTGTCCTCGGCACGATTTTTTTTTATTTAAAAAAGCATTTTTAATTGAGTATGAAGACTTGTCAGATTGTGGAGCTTAGTTTTAATTTATATTATTACTGTGTAGTGAAATATAATAAGAAAAAAAAATATAACGTGGTTTCTATATGTATAGAGAATTTGTGAAACTCATTTTAACCGTAGCTCGTGGCCTCATATAATCAAATTGACAATATAAAGTTAGTCTATGGTTCCTACAAAATGGGTTACTGGGTGGAGAGAATTTATCGAGCAAAACCGGTCCATATGGCGTACGTTCTACTTGGGATGCAGCGATGTAAACTTGAAAAAATATTTTTCGCTGCTCACGAGTCTTGCATAAAAAGACCGTGTTTTTTTTTTTAATTTTTAGTGTAAGTATTCACTTTTCAAGTATTTAATTTATTAAGAATTTTACTACTCAGTTAATTATTTGACCATTGGATAAACTAACAATTGTACAGAAACACATTTTGCCAATATTTAACCAATATTCATTTTTTTAAACGATTGGTTATTTTAACAACGGATCAAAAACATCGGCCATTAGTAGACTTGTTTCATGGTATCTCTGTGACAGGTCTAACTTATCTAAATATATTTTAAACTCGTTAGAGTCGAGTACGTTCCAAGTCTCCATGGTCTACACTAACTAACTTACTCATCGAACAGATGCTAAATTAATAAGGTTAAATGGCATATTAGTAGTCCACTGGAGCTGGAGACAAGCGTAAGTAGGTACAGGTACAGCACTCTGCCATCTTGCAGCGGGCTCATACGGAGGACTAGTCTAGTCTATTAATAGCGTAAAATTAATTTATTATATACTAGCAGCGCACCGCGTTTTCGCCCGTAAGTGTCAATCCTGTGGGAATGTCGAAATCTGTCCAGTAGTTTTAGCGTTTGTAACATTAGGAGACTTATTTTAAAAAACAAAATACTGTAATTCGACTAGATATAGTTATACTGTAAGCCGCACGGTAATTAAGTACGTAACACACTGCCAGTAGCGATGGGTTTCATTTTGACAGTTCAACAACATTCATTGCGTTATTTACGTTGTTGAGCAGACACATTTTCTAACGTATGGTGCAATGGATTAGCAATATGCTTCGAAATTATTACAATTGATAGTAGGTAATAGTGTTACGTAATTAGGGTTCTGATCACAATATAATATGTGAAAGGCTGGCAACTCTTGCTTCCTTTCATGAACAACCTTTACCCCTTTTAGGAATGATAATATTTTAACGAGTTTACAGTTGCTAAGAGTTTTCTTTATATCTGTCAAAACAATCGCAAAACTAATCCTATCATGAGTTACTGGGAACAACGTTTATTAATTGCAAACAGTCTCCAATGGAATGTAAATTTAATAATCTGTTATTAGTGTACCTACAATAGTCTGACAAATAATTCGCTTACATTTTGTTCTTCATCGAAACTGATTAGTGAAATCTGTTTTGTATGAGGTAGGCTGTAGAAATATAAATTGCAATTGTTTTAAAGTCTCCGTGTATGATCGATTGTAAAATTTAAAATTACCATAATTTATTGCTAAATTAATGAATAGGTACATAAAAATATCGAGAAAATGCGTAAAATTATAAAGGCAGCAAACAGGCGGTACGCGAAAGTTTGGCGCGACTATATTATTAGGACCATTTCTTTGAATACCTACTTAATTTGTGAAAATTGTTCTATTAAATCGCTTCGCGCCTGTCTGAGCTTTTACTCATAAACGTGATCTAATTCCTAATATCAAAAAATAGGTGCGGAAAACACCTCGTTTTCGAAAGGTTTTTTTTTTAAAGTAAATTGCGTATTGTAATACTTATCTACAAAAATTACATTATGCAGCATAACCTATAAATATGAACATTTCGATCTTCAAGTAATGTGCCTACTATTTTGCTTCTCAGTCGAAATCTTGCGAAAGAATTCTGTAATCACAGTGAGTGGATATGCACGCCCTTGTGGATAACTATATTATTAAATTATCTTAAGACTGATCTGATGAATATTTTCAATATTTTATTTCCATAAGTAGGTATGACGAGTGACGCATCGAAAACGGTGTAAGAAAACAATGAGGAAACCGGTATTTCCTAGAACCAAATATTCGATGACATGTGAAATATAAAAACTCGTACTTGGGCCAAGTACGAGCTTGGTTGAGATTATAAACAAGTCTTCACATGATGTGAGCACCATTATGTGTTTGTATTAAATTAAGATAAAGGCACGACTTTTATGGTAGCTTCGGCCTTTCTTCTCAGAGTTTTCAGATAGGACATGCCGACCCCATCTACTTTTGATATAAAGGGTGTATCTGACATCGACGCACAAACGAGTACCATCCAGTACATGATTCTGAACCCCCAGTGGTGGAATTTTTCGTCGGCTTTTTCGTGATTTAAAAAAATATATATATATGTAGTTTTTTTCACTTTAGACCGTTCATAATTGCAATACTTTTATAACCCAATAAGATTTTAAAGCAAAAAATAATTAATTCGCTAATTACACAAAAAAGCGCAATGAAAACAAAACTCGAAAAAACTATCTTATCAGCTGATTTAATAGAGTTCACAGCAGGGATCAACGTCATACCTACAAACCCGCACGGCGGCATGCTTGCAACGTTCAAAGGCCGAGCCCACACTTTTATTAAACATTGTTATTTCTGTAACCATTCATTAACTACATAAATGACTATCATAATTTTATTAGTACCATGTGGTCTAGCCTTTTCGCGAAGTTTGGGTTACGATGTCAGACACATCCTGTATGTATCTATGTATGATAAGCGCGTAAAAAAATAATAACCTACTTACCTAGATAAAGATATCAGACAAAAGATAATGTGATATGAGATAAAAAAAAATGAAATCTAACGTTTGTCTTAGTATTTCTAGTCTTCTATTATATAAAATTCCCACCACAGAGTTTCCTCAAACTCTTCCAAAACGACTGAACCGATTCCGATAAATTTTCCTATATACCTACATTCGTTAGGTATGACAATATGTTTTATCTATTTTTTGTGTTACTATTTAACGCGGGTGAAATCACGGAAATAACAAAAAAAGTCCATTACCGTGTTTCTTGCGTCTAACTTGGTTGTAGAGGTTAGACACGCACACCCTCCATACTGGCACTCAGCAGCACTCAGCGACTAACTTAATATGAGTTACACGGGCTGCTCTGGTGTCTCCCCCCTCATGGGAGGCATATAACTGTTATTCCTGGAATAAAATTAACATTTGACGGTTTTTGTTTGCAATAACTACTAAAATTTCAAATATTTCCTCGAAGAATGTTTTGTTTTTAATAATTATAAGAATGTTTTCATATCAGATGATTGAATAATCAGCTCTAACTCGAATATGAGTATAAAAAAAGTTTTTCACAAAAAAACCGACTTCCAGAAAACACTACAAAGTGAAAAATAACTAATTTCGGAAGTCGGTTGTTTTTTTTTCGATCAGTCCGATTACATAACTTAAATTCAGTCTCTATTTTAATTAATTGTTGCACACGCGTGACGGGTAGGTAGTGATTGTCTTATGTTAAACTGCTAAATCAATAATCTCTATATAATCTGCTAAATAAATCAATGCTGTAAATTTTTGAGGGATTCCCTCGACGACCTATGGTCTTTTCATATCAGATTTACTGCAGCCCAGAATAAATTAAGTCCAAACACAAAGTAGCTACTGTAAACCGTTGAGGACTACCCTTAACTGTCCTTCGTCTTTCTTGAATGACAATCACAATACATCTATGTGTAAAGCTTTTATCAATACAAATTGATCAAGCACAAATACAAGACAGCTGCTGTGAATCGTTGAGGATTTTCCTCGACTGTCCCCCGGGTCCATCATCGGTGATCTACTGCAGACCTTTATTAAAATGTAATGCTTTTAAAAAAATGAAAATACTTAGAAATGCGCTAGTCGCTCCTCCGATTTTTGAAAGTTCCCCTTGATTTCTCTGGTCTTCCATCATCAGATCCTGACCTGGTGACTATGGGACCACCTGGAAAGTATACCCTTACAAACAAAAAATAATTTTGCAAATCTGTCCAGGCGTCTTAGAGTAATTGGTGATCAATGTGATCATACATAAAAAAAAAGATTACGACGAATTGAGAACCTCCTCCTTTTTTGATGTCGGTTTAAAAATAAAGCAAGCAAATAAATTGTGAAAAAAAAATATTTTGAAATAAAAGAGTTGAATAATTATATTTCTTTGTAGCTATTATTTTCAAGCGTTTAAATATAATAACGACCTGGGATTTCGCCTTTACCCTACGAGTAAATGCGCGCCGCGTCTTGGGTAGGTACTTACTTTATTATAATGTATCTAAGGTACCTCCTTTCTTATTACCATACAACCCATAGATACCCAATATCCGTAAAACAACCTAATTGAATAAACATGTTTTTCTGCCGTACCAATTTCTGGGTGCGCGATTCGTGTATACATACACGGATGAAACGGCAGGTGGTTACGGGCACACTAATCAGATATGTATGTATGAGCACACTCAATGGGCCCTCGAATATTGTCGCTAGCACAAAGTAACACACAGATTCGTGGGCCCCTAATGCCACACGACTCGCCACATCCTAGACTGCTGCATAGTTTCCTTAGTGCGCAACACATTGCTGGCAGAACAACGATTAGTTTTGGATTATTTAACAGGCGCTTTATTTAGAATATCTCGCAAACGGATACCTAAATCAAAAAATTGTTTGGCAATTTATTACTACCACAAAAGCGCGTTCAGCAGCTGTTTAGGGTAAACATCTTTTAAACATGACATTATTATTGGACTTTGACGTAACACGGACTCTTTTTTGTTTTGGAAGGGAATCATCAAATGGTCCCTCCCGCTCTGGGTGGAACGGAAGGGCGTGTCAGACTTTTACTGACTAAAACCCACCCGGATGTTCCTTCACTTGTCTGTGCGCCAAGGCGACGGTTCTACGTAACACTGACCCTGGACATGCGTTAAAGAAGTGTTTTAGTTTTTGTAGTTAGACCTTTGATGTTTTTAAGAAGCCTATAACGTTAACGACAACGTACGCTATGGGGCAGGCACGTAAAAAAAGCACCCTTACTTTTACGAGTAGGGGAGAAGATACCCCAAAAATATGACGTGATACTCGTAATAAGGTTCACGTGTCCATGCAGTTCAATCTTACTAGCACTAACCTTTTGGAATGTAAGCCGAGGACGGACGGGAGGTCCGGTCATGACGAATCGACGATTCTGAGACTTAATTAAGAAACTCTAAAAACGATTGAATAAACATAATAACAAATATATTATAATACAATTTAGAAGCTAGTAAATATGCGACTAAGTACATGGTTTTAAATTGCTTTTGTCTTTTTTAAACGTTGCCCCACACTAGTAATTTCTTCTGTATCGTGGGTACGTTTTTCATATGTCACATACACTAACAGCCAGACTCGGGAAAAGTAATTGTAGGACATACAAATATTTGTTCCGTGTGAGAATCGAACCCGCGACACGCGGCGCAGCAGTCGATCGTTCAGCCACTGCGTCAATTGTGTCTGCCTTAAGTATAGGGAGCATAAAGACTGATTTATACGGTGCAAATTTACTTGCTTATGGCATACAATAAAATTGATGCAACAAATGACTTGCATCGTCTAAATGCTGTTTATACAATGCAACTTTTATTGTTACTGCAACTTAATTGAAACCATAGGCAATTAAATTGCACCGTGTAATTCAGTGTTCATTGATCAACTCTAAACCTTGTAAGTAATTTAGTTTAGCTCAAAAGAAAAAGACACATGGGACTCATAATAACAAAGAACTTGTGGGAGTATAACTCCAAGTATGGTTTCAAGTCGGATTTGCACGCTAAGAGTTTCGTACCAAAAGAAAAAAAAACGCCTAAAAAGAAACTTCCCCTACATTAAAACCTCCTTTAATTTAAATTTTGTTTAGTGTATATACAGTATGTTACGAAAACCCTGTCCGACCCGTGAAGGTGTTGTTAGGTATCGATAACTGATTCTACTAATGCATACAAAACCGGGCTTTACTTAAAAAAAAATCCCCCTAAAAAAATAAATATTATTTCGCAAAAGGAGGTAACTTATTAAATGTGCGTTGACCACCCTTCGCCTGCCGACCGCGGGGGGCGGGCGGCATTACACGCGGCACGTGGTCGCATCGCTATTCGCTCATAATAATACCGGTGTTGTCACTTTTTAAAAATTACCAAATTTCGGGGAAATTGGAATTAATTCGTTGGAAAAAAAGATTATTTCAAAATTCATTTGTATTGGTACTATGATGAATACGTAAAACTTTATATTATATTTGGTCATGTGTTTACCTAACCTCTATTATCCTTATGGGTCGGACAGGGTTTTCGTAACATACTGTATAGGCTATTTTATGTTATAGCGGTAATAGAAATACACACTTGTGACCATTTCATGATCGGTCCACGAGGTTAGCCCGCCGACAGCCAGACGGACGGGCAATAGAGGCTTTGTAATATCTATCTTAAGAATATTTTGAGTATAGGGAACCCTAAACAGACTGGAGTTTCGAAATTGGCGCTTTTACAGAACTTTATACATACATATTCCGCTATTTTCTTCGTGTATAACTTGGAGCAATTTTTTTTCTACAATTTTACACCTTTAGCATACGTACCCCTATTATTTGATTTTTTTCCAAAAAATAATTAATAAAAGAAATCTGATATTTCAAAATACCGAAAAATAACCCATTTTTACCGCGATATTCAGACGACTATTATAGAAATGTGATAAGTTAATGACAAAAAAGAAAATAGATGAGATGATAATACTTATTTTTCCTCTAAATTTAGATATAAAAAATATTGTGATCTGTCGTGTTTTGAAAAAGAAAATTTCGCAATACGAAACGCCTTTTGGTCAACGTTTTTGTAGGTAAAATCAGCCTGAGCTGCAACTGTCCCTTTCGCACTTTACGGGGAGAGGTTGCAAGCGGCGCGACGGCAATACTTTCTTCAAATACCATCTATTTTTCAAATTCCTCGGCACTAGTTAAATCTTTCACAACACTAACCCTTTATCTTGTTTTCTTAATACACACATTCTACAAAACAATGCACAAACATTTACGCGCCAATTACATTATATTTGGTTCATTGGTTAATAAGTAAGTAAGTATTAATTCGTTTAGAAGTGCATTCCAACGATATATTTTCTGAGTAAGATCATGTCGTACGTACTTAATATATGCAAATAATAATTCTTATTCGTTCGAAAAATACCCATTGTGTAGTTAATGTTCGAACCTTAAACTTTGACATATCCGACCCGTAGCCATTTTGAGTGTTAAAAACAAACGCGCACGAAGTATTTAGTAGAAACACTACCGGGACCCTATCGGGTACATTTACTCAAACAAAGAATGTCAGTAATATGGTACTCTAAAGTGTTACGTTCCCCGATACATCTGGCGGTTACGGTGGCCTTATGAGAACTGTGAAAAATCAATCATACAAAATAGTCGAAGAATAATTCCAGTAAAAGCATAGCTGGAATAAAATCGTTTAGTGTCGTATTTAATTAATTTTATCATAATAAAGGGAATACTTAATTATAATAAGTATATTTTTACACGAACGAATTGAATTTCTTCGCACGTTTATGTAATTGTTTTTGTAATGTTTCCTTATTGTATTTATAAATATGTAACTAACGACTAGCTATTATGTATAATATTAATTTATTAACTATAATGTCAACTTATTTGCCATTATGTAATGGTAACTTGTTTTTAATTCTGTATTGTTTTCTTAGGCAATTTATTGGTGTACGAAAATAATATAGATCTCTTCGATTAAAGGGACATAATTTTAGCGGTGTTTCTCTTTGCAGGTACCTTATTGAGTCTAAAAATATAAAGGACCGGGTTGCTTGTAGACCAAATAGCTATCTATACACTGTTTGAAGTAAATTTTAAGATAATTTTCAAGTTACGGGTTATGGAACAACAAGTTGAATGTCATCACTACATTATTATTATAAAATAAATTCGGTTTCTCTCTGTCCCTTTGTATGATCAAATTTTTAAAACTTCGCAACAGCTTTTGATGCGGTTTTTATAGATTCGTCATGTCTGTCTGTCCGTCCGTATGTCACAGCCATTTTTTTTCCGACACTATAAGTGCTATACTGTTGAAACTTGGTAGTTAGATGTATTCTGTGAACCGCATTAAGATTTTGATGCAAAAATAAAAAAATATTGGGGCTCCCCATACTTAGAACTGAAACTCAATTTTTTTTTCCATCAAACACATACGTGTGGGGTACCTATGGATAGGTCTTCAAAAATGATATCGAGTTTTCTAAAATATATTTTTTTCTAAACCGAATAGTTTGCGTGACAGACGCTTCCAAAGTAGAAAAAAGTTGGTCCCCCCTCTAATTTCTAAAATAAGAAAATGAAAAATATAAAAAAGACATAATGTATATTACTATAAAACTACCAACGAAAATTGTTTTGAACGAAATCTAGTAAGTAGTTTTTTTTAATACCTCGTAAATCGTATTACCGCATAATGTTTCATACAAATAAATCTTTAAATTTCATAAATCTATGGTACGGAACCCTTTGTGCGTGAGTTCGACACGCACTTGGCCGGTTTTTTTGTAATAGATAGAGTGGTTAAAGAGAAAGGTTTATATGTATAATAGCATCCATTGAATAGTAGAAAAATACTGTTATTTTTGAGGTTTCTAATGTGGTGTCGTAAATAATTACATTTTTTCCGCGTTTCCAGTGAAACGCTGGCTGAACCCTAAGATTTATCAAAATAGTGTACACATTGAAAAGGTCTACAAAAAGTCCGCGATGGTATATGTCTATCTTTTATGTATATCCCACAATAACATATTTTTGTCATTTACTTCTTACTACAAATATCGACTAATTTTCGAAGCGATTTTAACCATTATCCAATTTAATATCTTAAATACAATGTTGATTTAATATAGATCTATATCGCCCTTTACAGTATATGATTTAAATGAATATTTTCGAAGATAGATATTACAGATTTAAAAATTATGGGGCGTCGCGTTTGGAATGGCGGCTCGCGGGCCGTTGTTCACAGTTTTTCTGTAGTGTATTTTTAGTATCAGCATTGCATCCGTGCGACGCCGGGGCGGGTCGCTAGTAGTTAATAAAGTTTAATTTAAATAGCCACAATTTAGACAGCCTCCGTAGCGTAGCGGTAGCGAACGCGGCCGCTTCCCGGCGGTTCGATCCCCGCGCTGTGCAAATATTTGTAAGCATGAATATGAATATTGGCACTGGTCTGGTCGTGCCTCGGAAAACACGTTAAGCCGTTGGTCCCGGTTGCCATACCAACGACTAATGGCAGTCGATACGGGTTGGTGGAGCCCTCAAAAGTTCAACAATTGGTCTAATTGCAATGCTTCGATATCGCCTTCGGGTTGTGGAGGTCAGACGGCATTCGCTTCATGGAAAATATCGAAGTTTAGCCAAAACTAGCAGTTAGACTGGTAAAGCGGACCCCAGACTCCAAAGCAGAAAAAACTTCGGATGCGACTGACAGTAACGCTGAGATGATGATGGAATTTAAATAACCATTAAAAATATATATTAGAATCATTTTGGTCACTCAAAAATCAACTTAGAATACATTTCTCTAAAATTGATTACTGAATAAAGAGCAATAGTATGTACATTATCGGATATATGTATAACGTCAAGTTCCTTTGTTCCACAGGAGCTCACTTGCGTAGAGCCACATCGCAGGATGCGGAGAAGCGTCGGTCATCGTTAGGACATGTGCCGACCCTCCGACACCGGGCTTCAGACGCCTTCCTCGACCCTCATCATGCTGCCATACTGTTCCGGGATTCACGAGGGGTGAGTGTCAAACGACTTTTAACCGAACTTATACAGGTCGCGGATAAGGAGTTAAGTATAGGTTAAAAAAAGTCTTGTGGAACGTCGCCTTTCTCAATCAGGATGAGTGAGGGAGAAAAGTCACGAGTATAGTCACGAGAATGAATAAATTAATTGCGGACAGATCGAATCTGATTTAGTATTTTTCTGATTCATTCATACATATATTTAAGAAAACTGTAAATCACTTAAATTGCGAACCCTTATAAAAATACAAAAATAATTTCCATCGAATCCCATAGAAATTAAAACTGAAATATAAATCGTTAAAATTTTTTTAGAAAATCTAATTATGCGTTCAATATATTAAGTAAGTATGTAAAATTTTAGCAACTCGAAAGATAATGTTAAAAACGATAGCAAAATAAAAAGGAAGCAATACTTAACATAACACAACGACTAAATAAGGAAAGTCACAAAACAGCAGGCAAGATAGCATTCACAAGTATCGACAAGTGAACAACAATCTAACACAGCTACGTATTTTGACGGAAACCATTATAACCTACTACTACGTAAGACAGGATTGGCACAATATACATATATTGTACTTTTATTTCAAAGTGAAAACAACTTTCTTGTACTTCTGTTAAATTCTGTCCCAAATGGAGTAAGTATAAAGTATTTACCAATAACCACGCATCAGATTATTTTAAACAACAATAAAGTAAAAGTTGTCGTACTCTAGTATACAAGTTACCAGACTAACAACGATCACTCATTAAGAAGCCTTACTTACATTCATCTGTATTATAAACAAACTAATACCAATTGCGTAATTAGCAGCTGTTAGGTATCGTTCGATTAGCGACTCAGAATAAATGAAAATATACAGTACATTGGGTGTTATAATTTGATTAGCCTTCGTTTTCGTTATTCACAATCTAAATAGGTAAATACGGCTGTCTTGTGTTGGGATTTTTATATTTTTTATTGAAATTTCTTGCACAGTGGTTAAGGTTCATAAAATTATCAACTCGGTCACAGCTAGTATCTTAGAAATATTATAAATAAGTCTTTGTACATGTATATTTAGATGATTTGATTCATTAAATTTATTTCTAATTTATGGAGCTGCTGTTATGTTGTAATGTTTAAACTGCTTTGGTAGTGCAGAGTAAAAATTCCCGTTCGCCGATCGATTTTAGGTCCGAGTTGAAATCTAAATGGTCTCCTTTAAAATACATTGTCCAGCGATCCGCCGTTGAGCGCTGGTTTTTCTCTTCTTCTTCAGCTTATAGAGGTCAACCAAGCTTTCATAGCTTTTGGGTTTGCTATAATCCCCACACTTATCAGTTGGGATGGGATCGCAGTAATTTGATATTCCACAGGAGAAGCGCTGCTGGCCGCTTCCCTGGTGAGAGTTCTCTTAGCCGCCTCTTACGACACCCACGGGAGGATATGGGATGGTACTATTCTAAGTCTGGTACCACACGGCACAAGCGCTGGGGTTTACTGAACAAAAAAAAGTACTGCATATTGCGTAGTTTATAGTAATCTTAAAATTATTCCTATCAATGAGACTTATCGTTAAACTGATCTGCTGTTCTTTTCTACGCTTCTAAATATGAAATACTTAGACCCGTATTACAAGAAAACACTCAACAAAGATGAATTAAAATTAGTTTCAACCAATCAAATAGCTTTTAAATAGATTTAAGTACTGCCTAAGTTTTGAGTTTGTTTTTGTGATATGGCCCTTAGGTTTTATCTCAATAAACGTACCATCTACCGTAACTTCTACAGCCCCTTCAGCAAGACCGAAAAGTTGATGAAATGTGTAAGGATTGTTATGAAGAAAAAAAAAAGTAATAATAGACTGACAGCTGGTAGGGCAGAATGAAATAAAAAAAAAATGTCTTACCGACCCTAAATAACATGGGAGATGGGACAAAGCAGGGAGAAGATAACAGCATCTCAATTCCCCTCATCTTTAAGACCTATCCATCAAAATATAACCGTTGCCACTGCTCCCTTATTGCCTGTAACTACGATTAAAATGTAATTGTAGCTAGGACGATAATACAATGCACAATTCAATGCAACAACTCCTATTAACGTAAGTAGGTATTAATGTTTGTTGTCATTACTAGATTATTGTTTCTTTAGCTTACAATTGACACGTCCATGCAATTGGCAAAATTATACCCCGATGCTGGGTTCATTCGGAGGAACTTTTATTCTAAATAACATGGAATATTTATAGAACTAAGTAGCGCTGGGAATACAATTAATCCCAATTGCCAATTTGTGGGCGCGGCGCCATCTGTTAGATATTGGTAAATTGTTTAAACTGACGGGGTACTCTCTCTGGCTCACAGGTGTCGCTACATACATAGTGCAGTAGTAAAAGATACTGTTATCGACCAATATTCGATTTTTGTATTGTCTCGAGCTTGTGAGTTTTACTAGTTGTGGTAATAGAATACCCCGTTACTTCTCAGCACATAATGTCATACCTGCAGAGCAAAATAAAGAAAAAACAAAAGTAACGTAGCAGTAAATTTGCACCAGTTGTTTATGTGCAGCGCCTGTCACACTACGCGGCGTGCCGTGGCATCCCGTGATTGCCTTGTTATGTCGTAGCGTCATCACGGTTAAACCAACTATTCGTACTAGCACTTGTTTTGTTCCTAACTAGCAATTTTTTAACTAGGCCACTCGAAACTGTAAAGGGACAAAAAGTGGCTCGTATAATAGCAGAAACAGCTAGAAAATCTTAAGTTTTCTTATATATTAACATTCACATCGATGCAGGTTCGTATAAGAAATTGTATTTATTTATAATTAGCCTCACTTGGTCCAGATACCTCTTAACACCACCTGCTTTAATTAAATTATGTAATCAGTTTTAATTGTCAATTGATATCATACAACACTACTCCAATGCAAATAATTAAATGTTTTAGAATAGCCTTTATAAATACTAGGCTTTAGGCGGTAAATAATATTGGAATAAACATACATTCGACCAAAGTAGTAAACCAAACAACCAAAACGATCTCAAATATTATCATACACGTTATATAGATAAACGAATCTAATTATTAAATAATGTGCGGTTGCTACATTATCTGTGGCGGTACGTAATGGCAGCGTGGCATCTCATCGCACACAAATGACCCGTTTCTGACGACGTCATATTTACAATATTATTTAATGGGATTTTGAGAATTGCGTTAAAAACCAATTAAATAATATTCAAGAGTTTGGATAGAATAGTGTATAGAACTGCACGTACATAAGTATTTCTAGATTATGTAACAGTTTTATATACCTACTACTAATTCGAAACACCAATAGCGAATACTTAATTAACGTTATAGAGTAGGGGCGAAAGAAATATTTTTCGCAGACATTGAGTCTTCGCTTTGGGCAAGCTTGAATCCCTCGCTGTACTAAGAATTCTAACTCCCTCTTCGGTATTTCTTAACTCCCTCGCATCCTCAGGTGTTACCTTTAAAGCTAGAATCTTTCGTTGCTTTCGGTATACCTAGCATCCGTGAATAAGGGCAGAAAATTCAATAAGGGTATGAGATTATTCAGCAAGGAGATTACTCTTTAATCCTTTAGTCTCCTAGAAACGTCTTCTAAGAACGATTTTACCCTTATTGCCCCATCTGAAGAATTCAACCTGTTTATTATAACCTGTGTATATATAACAAGTGTTTATTTAGCGGTGATTTTACAAAAGCCAGATCTTTTATCCGTGAAAAGAGATCTGCTGTCCCCGGAATAAAATTATCATCAAACAGTTTTAATAAAGATATAAAAACATTTAGAAATACAAAACATGTTTTCAGCATAAACTTATTATTTGTATAAAAATTTAGTGGAATGTGACCTTAGTAATAGGACAGGAAAAAATCGTCACAGTTAAAATAGGCCGTGCCAATTATCGGAATCTTTGACATTTTCAGTAAAACTTTGTGACGGAGAATAATTTTTTGCTCCACATTTCAGTTGCCGGTAGCGGACCCATTTCTGGAAAAAGTCAGCCTTTCCGACCTAGGTAAGTTTATTACCATCTTTTTTTAAAGTTATGTATAGTAGTAGTTAGTTGTGTAATAGAAGTAATTTATTACTTAACTTCTTTGTCTTTCGCCTCTTAAAAAGAAACGTGGTGATATGTTTATATTCCAAGAAACATATTCCTCCGATTTCTCCCTGGATAATAAAACTTAAGGGTTTTTTTTTTTATTATTCTGTCTAGTATATTTGTCACGGCAATGTTCGTATATTTGATTTCTTTGTCAATATTTTAATCACCGTTGATTTTTAATATACATACTCAAAATAATATTGACTAACATTATTTTCTGTTTGGTCCCAGAATATTTTTTGTTTGCATTCATAATAGCTACAGATATATGTATTGAATAATAGCGAATATTGCGACAAATATAATACTATATACGTATATACATATATTTATGTACCTATATGTAATTGTGCGACAGTCTCGGCAAACCTAAATATAAAAATCTTCAATAAACTTGGGTGCTGGGAGAAAACAAAGGAATACGATTGTAAGGAATGAAAGCCAACGATAAGTGACCGTGTTTTCTTCTTAAGGAAACTTTCGCTCGGATCGACCATTATAAGAACAGTTTTCCTTATAATATACTCGTATATAGGATATTCCATGATTCATGGGTGTTTCACCAGTCCCTTTTATGTCAATGCGTATTTTTTATATAACATATTTATAAATATAATTATTATTTATTGAATTTAATATTACGTACACTCTAGTATATAACTATACCGTTATATACTAGAGTGTACGTCATCTAAATCGGTCTCCGATATGCCTCCATACCATACTTTATACATACATATATCATACTTATTTTACCATAGTCAGATATATATATTGTATAATATTTTATTCGTGGTTATATAACATTGACGTTTTACTGTATCTAATTTGGATTAACTGTTAAAAATTAATTAAATATATACTCTTTGTATGAGAATTACTCGAGGTAATTATGAAGTTTTTGTGGAATTCGCCCTATAAGGTTAACTTTATGGGATTAATTGAGAGTAATCCTCGTAGCTATTGATCGAATTCCGAAAATCTTTTCACTAATTGGAAGTATAGTAGTATGTATAGTATTGTCGAGTCTCATAATATATATTTAAAGAAAGAAAAAAAAAAACAAAACGCAGACAAACTTGCAGACAAAAGTCAGTAAGTAAATATAGTAGGTCAGCTTGTTAGAAAGATGTTTAGAAAGGTTCCCTTTGATTAAGGTTTCTGTTTGAGTAATCAGCAAACAATCCAGATATGGATCATCCCATTAGAATCGTACGTCGAACTCATTACTACTTTATTTACTATTAGGATGTTTGACTTCAAGGGATTCTGGAAAATAGGCGACATTTTTGGAGATTGGGTATTTTTATTGTTAACTGTTATAGTCTCGTCTATAACTACTTTACTTTAATTCCTAATAAAAGTGATAAAGTGTAATGATTGTTTCAAATTGATATTGTGTTAAGTTAAACAAATACACACATCAAAAGTGTCTAGGGATCAAGCATTTTTATGCGGATTTCTTGAGATTGAGATGTGGCTTTGTAATAAATTTATGATTTTATAAATTTATATGGATCCTTTTTGGTGCATTTCATAATTTGAATCAGGAACTGTGAATCAAATTCGAGTAAAAGATGAAAATCAGCTGTCAATATTTTCCCTATAAAAACATACAATGCATTGAAGACATTATTAGTGCTACTGTTTCCCTACTACTGATTAAAACCAACGTTATTATGGAGCGGCGACGTCATTTAAGCAGGGAAGAAATGCTCAGAGCCGTGGGAATGATAGAAGCTGGTTCCCGGCAACGTACTGTGGCTTTAGCTCTGAATACAAGTCAGAGTGTTATCAGTCGACTTTGGACACGTTACCGAAGCACTGGTACCGTGTCTGAGCGCCATGGAGGACGGTATCGCTGTACCACACGGAGACAAGACCGATACATTCAAATCTTAACTCGAAGAGCTCCAACAATAACCGCCATGATGTTAGCCGTGAGGCTTCATCACTCTTCAGGGAACTTAATTAGCGACCAAACAGTCAGAAACCGCTTGCACGAAGTGAACCTTCATTCCCGAAGACCGCTACGGGTACCACCTATAGCAATGCACAATCGTAGGATTCGATATCAATGGGCTCTTGAACACAGAAATTGGGCAGAAGAACAATGGCGTTTCGTGTGCTTTTCTGATGAGTCTCGTTTTGGTATGAGACCGGATACAAGACGTATACGACACTGGAGAACCCCTGGACGCCAACAGCGATTAAAATCCTGCCAGGAAGTCCATCCTTATAGTGGTGGAACCATCATGGTATGGGCGGGTATTTGGATCGGCGGAAGAACTGAGTTGATTTGGATCAGAGGCAACCTCAACGCTCAAATTTATGCTGAGACGATTGTATCAGACGTCATCGTTCCTCTACAAGTGCAAATCGGTCCCTTATTTCGGTTAATGCATGATAATGCACGACCGCACACCGCAAGAGTTGTAAGACAGACTCTCGCCGCAGCTAACATCAATGTCCTGCCCTGGCCTTCTCAGTCGCCAGACTTGAACCCGATTGAGCATGCATGGGATATGCTACAGAGAAGAGCTCTGCCGAATATGGAGGGTATCCAGTCGCAAGAAGACCTTTTTTTGTTGTTGCAACGAACATGGGCGGCCATTCCACAGCGTGATTTGGATGAACTCATTTTGAGTATGCCAAACCGATGTTCTTGTGTTGTTAGTGTTCGCGGTAGAAACACGGATTATTAATTGTTTAAGTTACCCAATAAAATTTTAGAGAAAACTGTTATTTCAGTCTTTTTTTCGAACTTTTGTGTTAGTGGTTCAAATGTCAAATATCCCTTTATTAGGAAAATGGCAAATTTCTTTATTAATGCAAAGGTGACTTGGTTTATCGTTACTGTGACAAACGAAAACACTTTATTTGATGAATCCTTAAAGAAAATTTTAATTAATATCAATCAGGAGAAAAGTTATTGCAAAAATATATGTTGATCCCTAGACACTTTTGATGTGTGTATCTACTTTATTTTAATGGGAATCTGTGTGACTAGCAGCACTATTATAAAGTTATAAAAATGTTTGAATCTGTAGCCGTGAACTGGGCCATATTGGGTGGGAATTAAAGCTGCACATTTTTACAAAAAACCTCAGACATACAATAGTATAATAGTGGTGTTTATGGCCTTATAAACATTATAATGAAACCCTTCGTGTGTGAGTCGCACTTGTCCGATTTTTTTATGGTCAGTCAAACACACTCATGGAGTAACAATGCCAGCCTTCATCGCAGCTGTCATTTCATTGAAAATTAATTAGCACCCGTTGTGTTTATGCGACCCTGTTTGCAAGTCATAAGAGCACTCAATTAAACTCGCTAGGCTACCATTTCAAATTAATTTTGATTAGCCTTAATGTGGATTTACGATGAATGATTATGAACATTAGACTTCCAGTGCCGAATTTGTTATTAACAAGATGTAATAACTATTTAAGAACCTTCACAGCCTAATCTCAGTGTTAACTTATCTTTCTTTATTTATTTTTTCAAGGTTAGATTCAACCTCTACTCTTGATCAATGGCCTCTGTGGAATAGACAATTTTTCCAATAACACGTGTAACAATAATGGCGGATATCGCCAATGACAGTTGAAAAGATGCCGCGTGAACCGTCTATGAGGGAGGTTTGAGGCAAAGTCATGACGTGACCACTATGCTGCGATATTTCAATAATATTTATGAATTATTTACTGATTGCACTTTTTAGTACATAATCACGCGCTTTTATTTAGTTAACGACACTATAAATAATTTTAAAAGTCCATTGAAAAATGCGCGTGACACTCAGCTTCCCGTCAAAACTCATGTGTCAACTTATCAATAGATCTAATTTCACTATATTTCGACAAATTTTTGTTATTTGTTAATCACCGACCTTCAGGTTGTCCTTGCCATACTGAACGCGGAACTCAGTGTCGATTTTCCACAACAATGGTGACACTGACAGCTCTTGACGCATTTCAGATTTACTAATCGCGTTCAGTTTCAATGTTGTAAAGTTGTAATTGTCACCAAGAGTGGTTCAAAATTTTGGGTTTCAATACCCTTTTTAAGATATTTTTTTAACTGATGGTAAGCAGAGATGAAATCGTTGATGGTAAAGCGCGCTAGTGTATTAAGTCTATTCACTCAAAAAAACTGAGTGAATAGGAAGGAAGATGGCAGTTGAGCGAGGCGATGCAATGTTAAACCCAACAACATAACCAACGATGTTGCGCCAGAGGGATCTGGAGATCCTCCACGACCAAACTCCAGACACAACAACATTTGGCGAATCGTACCCAGCACACATCGCTCAGACGCGTCCTCCGCACGGTTTTACAAAACAAGCCGGAACATGACGAATCGCTTGGCGGCAAGACTTTATGCGATCGATGTTATGGCCTACCCCCGAGAACATTTTAAGATATTTCATTTATATCTTTTAAATCGTTGCTTAACGTTGTTATTGAAAACATGTTGCAAACAATCATTGCCATGATTTGCCAAATATTTTAATGTGTTTTGCAAGTTGTGGGCTTCCGGGACAGCTTAAGCAGCCCTCCCGGTAAGGACCCGCACCCGCATTGCGTAACACACTGTCACTATCAGTTGGAATCATTTCGAAGCATATTGCTAATCCATTGCACCATACGTTCGAAAATGTGTCTGCTCAAGAACGTAAATAACGCAAAGAATGTTGTTGAACTGTCAAAATGAAACCCATCGCTACTGCTAGTGTGGTATGCAATTACCCTACAGGCCCGAGTCGACGGCGCGTTGTGTTTCACGCGCGCCTCAAAGAGATGTCAGCACATCGAGATGGGGTCTACGATGACCGTTGCCTGCTCCAGGGTTGCGGGTTGGTTGAAATAGATACCGTGGCTTTGGCGCACAGGCAAGTGAAGGAACATGGGTGGGTTATAGTCAGTAAAAGTCTGACACGCCCTTTCGCTCCGCACTGAGCAGGAGAGGTAATTTGATGATTTCTCACTCTCACGAAAAAAAAAGGCCCTGATAGTGAATCGAAATGAAAAGTCATTTTTCAAATTAGGCTGAGAATGAAACAAGCCCAACAAAAGAGTTGTGAATCGTTTGAAATCGGTGAAAAGGGGCTCGCAGTTTATCCTTATTTCTGGTGTTAACACTATGTCATTGTTTTTGGTGTACATGTGAATATTTTGCCCAACATATAAGATGTTGGCTAAGATAAATGAAATGAAATCGTTTATTAAGCAAGCAGGATCACCGATCACTTTTACACGTCATATGTTTCTTTTTTTTCTTCTTTTTTTTTTTTTTTTAACTAGATGAAGCCGGCATTTCCTAACTGACTACCTCTGAGAAGAAATAGCCGAAACAAACTCAGGGATCATCGTCTTTTTTGAAGTCCAGACATTAAAAATGAAAATGTTTACAATAATTTACGTTATAATTACGCATATTGCTTAATAACAATGATTAACAGAGCGAGCAGCTCAGTCCCAAGCCTCTCTATCCTCTAAATAATCTGAGATTTTATAATACCCCTTTTTGCAAAGTTTGGCCTTTATATAGGTTTTATATCGTTTAATGGGTAAGTTTCGAATGTCCATGGGAAGCTTGTTGTAAAAGTGTATACATTGACCCATGAACGAGTTGCCTACTCTGTGGAGACGAGTGTGATGTACAGCAAGATTGTGTTTGTTCCTGGTATTTATATTATGAATATCGCTTATTTTCTTAAAATTAGATATATTTTTATGTACATACATAAGATTTTCAAATATATATTGCGAAGCTACAGTCAGAATGTTCACCTCTCTGAATTTTTCTCTAAGAGAATCTCTAGGACCAAGGTTGTAAATGGCTCGAACAGCCCTTTTCTGTAAAACAAAGATGGTATTGATGTCCGCACAAGTTCCCCAGAGAAGAATCCCATAAGTCATAAGACTATGAAAATAACTAAAATAAACAATTCTGGCTGTATTCACATCAGTTATCTGTCTAATTTTCTTAACAGCATAAGCGGCAGAACTGAGTCTACCCGACAGCTTCTCAATGTGAGGACCCCATTGTAACTTGGAGTCAATAGTCAATCCAAGAAAAACTGTCGACTCGACAGGGATCAACTCTACTCCATTCAGTTGAACATTGGTACTTAACTGCCTGACATTTGGCGTAGAAAATTTAATGAATTTAGTTTTTTTTTCATTCAAAAGAAGGTTATTTACATTAAACCAATGGACAACTTTCGAAAGTGCATTGTTAACTTCGTCAAAATTTGCTAGCTGACGCTTGACTTTAAAAATAAGAGAAGTGTCATCCGCGAACAATACTATGTTGTGATTATCCCTCACGTGATGAGGTAAGTCATTAATATAAATTAAAAACAAGAAAGGACCTAGAATTGAGCCCTGCGGAACGCCCATGGTGACCTCAGATCCTGCAGATTTGTTGCCATTAACATCAACCCTCTGAATTCGATTATTCAGATAAGAAGTCAGAAGGTCGAGAGCTCTGTCCCTTAAACCATAATGGTGCAGTTTCCTAATAAGAGTATCATGATGTACGCAATCAAAGGCCTTGGACAAATCACAAAAAATACCAAGAGCATCTTGCGATTCCTCCCAGGCCCCAAATATGTTCTTTAGCAACGCCACGCCCGCATCGGTAGTTGAACGACCCTTTGTAAAACCAAATTGTTTCACGTCAAATTGCAAAGCAACTGTGAGAATACCTCTATCTTCAAAGAAATCTCTCAAGGAAACCCTGACCAGAACTGGTAAAGTTATTATTGTTATGATTACCTCAACCATGTAAGTTCATAGTTAAAGCTATGATTGGTTGAAACTTAATCTAATTTTTTAGCATTAAGTTTCGGGTGTTTTTCGGGGATAATGGGGTTAAATTATGAAATTGCCGATTTGTATTGGTAAAACTAAATTCTTTGTTTTTTAATTTTTAACTAAATTATTTAATCAAAATAATAAGCATTATTATCTATACATTGCTGCCGTATAATAGGAAGGTCATTTATTCCTTTGCGATAGAACTCTATCTAGACTGCACAAACTGAGCATTTTGTACTACCTCCTGAGAAGAAAACTTCTTGTCACGTAGATAGTCCGTTGGAGCAAGGTCTGGCGAATACGGAGGACGTCGAATGCTTTCTAACTGCAGTTCCTAAAGGGTCAAAATGGTTTCCCGTGTTGTATGATGTCCATGTCCCGCGTTGTCATGGAGCGATAAAGATGAATGGGGCTGTTTTACTGCTAGTTTTTCCAACATTATTCGGAGTTCGGCACAACAGACATTTGCCGTAATAGCTTAACCAGATCGGAAAAAACTATAGCGAATAACACCACGCTGGACGACCAAACAGTTGCCATTCCCTTATTTGTAATTTTTGCTTTTAGGACACTGTTGTGGAGTTTAACCTGGGGTCACCCATTATTTTTCAAGGTTATCATAAAGAATCCACTTTTTATCACATCTCACAATTCGATCCAATATTCCTGCATTTCTGTACCGATTCAACAAGGCAACACAAGTATCAACACGCGTTTCTTTCTGCAGATCAGTCAAATCATGAGGCATCCATTTTTCGTATTTTTCTATTTCATTGATTTGACGCAAATCAGTCAGTATTGTGGGTGGTTTGACTAGGATCGGATTCCACCATCACTCTTAATTAATCGTTATTCACCCATCTGGACGGTCTTCCTCGTGGCTCGTTCTTCAAGTCGAAGTTTCCGTCACGAAAGCGTTTAAACCAAAATCGCACGGTGCGTTCATTAGTAGACCCCTCTACAAACGAAACATTGATATTGCGGGCTGTTTCTGCCGCGTTACTTCGCCGTCTGAACTCATATTCAAAAATCACTCGATTTTTTTCCAACTTTCTTGTCTAAGTTGAATGACAAAAACAATTGAAATACGACATTAAAATGTATCACATTTTTTAAAAGAAGAATATCATAGAAACCATATGAAAAAGTTTCATTCGAAAACCTTGAAACCGCGAAGATTCTATGTAAATTCAAAGAAGCTATTGCAACAAAACGGCAATTTCATACGTTAACCCCTAATAAAAGCCCAAACATGTTGTCGGCAATCGAAATCGGTGTTTGAAAACATCAGGCGACCTCCAACTCTAAAACAGGCGTGGCATCTAATAAAAACATATTTTTATCTACCAAGCAGTAAAATATGTCAATTTCCCCATATAAAAATTAACTATTTTTATGATAGCGATAAATTAGTTTTTTTTTTTTTTTATCGCCGACACTGCAGTTACTCTCGCCATTTTGAATTTGTTCTCGACCAGCAGTCACGTTTCAGTTTTACCTTTCCATTAATGTTTTTCTAAACGTATAATTGATTAAATTATTAATTACAAGGTTTTAATGTACTGGTCCCATGTGTGCGAAGTGTATTTAGACTTAGAGTTCGTCCAGTCATTAAACTCAATACCTATACAATACATATACTTTAACTATTTGTAATGCCTAATTGTTTAATTGTCAAGTTTTTGGTTAAATACCCGCGCAGTGTTTCACATTCGAGTAGCGAAGAAATTAGGAATGCATATATATCTGCGTCAAAGAAAACTCACGTGGAATGAAGGTATTATTTGAAATCGTATTTTAATAAAGTTATGTTGTAGATGTCACGTGGTGGCCTAGTGGTTAAAACATCAGCCGCTCAAGTAAGAGTGTGCTGGTTCTATTCCAGGTCAGTCAAGTACCAATGTAACTTTCCTAAGTTATATCTACTTTATAAGTATATCTTGGACACCAAAGACTGATTACAAGGTGAAGGAAAACTACTTGAGGAAACCTGGACTATAAGTTTGAAATCGCCAGCCCGCATTGAGCAAGCGTGGTGATTACGCTCAATCCTTCTCTGTATGAGAGGAGACCTGTGCCCAGCAGTGGGACGATAAAAAGGTTAATGATGATGATGTTGTCGATGTAAGTATTACCTACCTATGCAAATGAATCATATTTTGTGAACATATCCATGCGTTTCATGAACAAATCATTTCAACGCTACAGACCCAATATATCTATGTTACTTGTGCCATTAATACGAGGTGCATGCCAAAAGTTTTTAGATATCTTTACTCAATAATTTGATACTGGCAAGTACCTAATACACCATGGTAAACACTGGTTATTTAGTGATAAATTTAAATATGGAACATACTTGAATTAATTTCCTTTTTCTTTTAAGAGGCTCATTTTTAAAAGAATTCGGCAGGAATTTGCTTGCAAGAATGGAACTCAGTTGAAGTGATTTTTGCGCTATGATTTACTATGACTATAAAAAAGGTTTAAAACTACAAGAATGTTTTGAAGTGTGTGTGGCTACTTTTGATGAATCTGCTTGTTCACGAGCACCAGTTTTTAATTGGTTTGCTGAGTTCAAGAGAAGGAGGGGAAGCTTTGAAGATGAAGCGATATCGGATCGCGCGCTAACAGCAGTCACTCAAGAAAACGTTGAAGCGGTTGAAAAGTTTATCCGGGTAAACCACCGAATTACATATACAGGGCTTAAGCGAGAACTGGGTGTTGGATCAGCAGCGCTGAAAATATGTCCTGTAATCCATGATCACCTTTCTCTTCGGAAGTGTTGTTCAAGATGGGTACCGCACAAACCGACCGACGACCAGAAAGACCGCCGGGTAGATTGGTGCCCATTTTACGATTGAGAAATTTGACAGAAACAAGAAAAAAATGTATACGACATACTTACCGATGACGAAACATGACTGTATAATTATTATCCTGAAACAAAACGACAATCGACTGTATGGTGCTTTGAAGATGAACGAACGCCGCCAAAATGTCGCCGTGCACACAGCTTACAGAAACAAATGATCGCCTCGTTTTTTTTGTAAGACCGGTCATATCGCAACTGCGGTACTCGAAGATCAAAAAGCTGTTAATTCTGAATGATATGTGTCAGTTTGTGTTCCAGCCGTTTTATCAGCATGGCGTGACAAGCGATCGAAGTCAGGAATCCGGCACCTTCTTTGGCATCACGACAGCACCTTGGCTCACACGTCCGCCCGAACACTTGACTTTTTTAATTAAAACAATGTGCATATCCTGCCTCACACACCATATTCTCCTGACTTAGCTCCTTGCGCTTTTTACCTATTCCCTAAAATTAAAGAAAAGTTTAAAGGCAGGAGATTCGAGAACAAGGAAGATGCACTAGCTGCCTATACTTTGGAAATTTCAGAGGTATCTGAAAAGGAGTGGACAGAAGTATTTTCCAGATGGTTTAAACGTATGGTATTTTTTTGCATGCCCCTCGTACACACAAAGTAGACAATAGTGTATTGTATCTACTTCTAAAAGAACTGAATCATACACTTTTTGATGCACATGCGTCTTTTAATCAGTTTACTTTATCGTGATGAATTAATTACTTTTTTAGGGTTCCATAGCCAAATTGCAAAAAACGGATCCCTTATAGATTCGTCATGTCTGTCTGTTCGTCTATATGTCAGAGCCATTTTTTTCCAAAACTATAAGAGCTATACTGTTTAAACTTGGTAGGTAGATGTATTCTATGAACTGCATTAAGATTTTGATGCAAAAATAAAAAAAATAATAATAAATATTGGGGCTCCCCATACTTAGAACTGAAACTCAAAAATTTTTTTTTCAGCAAACACATACGTGTTGGGTATCTATGGATAGGTCTTCCAAAATAATATCGAGATTTCTAAAATATTTTCTTTCTAAACTGAATAGTTTGCGCGACAGACGCTTCTAAAGTGGAAAAAAGTTGCCCCCCCCCCCCTCTAACTTCTAAAATAAGAAAATGAAAAATCTAAAAAAAACATATGATGTACAACTACATACATTACTATAAAAGCTACCAACGAAAATTGTTTTGAACAAGATCTAGTACGTAGTTTTTTTTATACCTCGTAAATCGTAAATCGCTTATTAACGCGTAATCTTTCATGCAAATAGATCCTTTAATTTCATAAATCAGTGATACGGAACCCTTTGTGCGTGAGTCCGACACGCACTTGGTCGGTTTTTTTTTTGTTAGGCTGCCCTGTCCCACTTCAGTTCAAAGGGCTCTCTCCACACCCTTTGCTCGCCCAACCTTTTACTCTTTATGGGTTTACCCACCGATAGAAATGTTTATTTATTTACATAAATCTTTTAAAACATTTTTACACGTCAATATTTCGCCGGCCTTTCCGGCCTAAGTGGCCTTACTTTTATTTTGGTAGTGAATTGTTGTACACTAGTAATATTAGTAGCATAATTTTGTGAATAGAGATCAACGAACGAGCGTCTACTGTACCACTGATGACTGGCATGTTCATTTTTAGTTTTCTAAACATAGAGTGCGGTGTGTATCGAGGACTGACTAAATAACGTCAAAAGTTTTAATATTCCGTAATTCTAATTAAAATGCAAATCGGCTCTGGTAGAATTGCTGAAGATAACCATAAAAATAACTAGGAAAGTATAGGAGTTACCATTATTACATTATTTTGTTATCCTTACTACCTACTTCTTGCTAATATTATAAATATCTAAAAATTTTATGGATATAAATTTAATGTATGAACGTATACTCTTTTACGCATTGTATTATTATTGCATTATTGTACTGATCTGGATGAAATTTGGCATAGAGATTGTTTATAATCAGGATTAACAGCTTTTTATCCTAATTTTCCCAAGGGTTCGAAACTTTGCGGAAAAACCCGCAGTTTGTGTAGGCGTATGATCGGATGAATGAATGGATACTTTTTCTACTATTTTACGCAATAATTATTGAATATATTGGATGAAATTTGGCAATCAGATAGTCTATAACCAGGGATAACACGGGAATTTTAATCAGATATTCCCACAGAAGATAAATATTATCTTCTGAACAAAAGGTAATATTTATCTACATAGTGTCCTTTTCTTAACGAAATCTAAAGAAAAAGTTTTAATGAAAATAAACTAGTTCGTCGAATCGTTGAGCTCCTTAAGTTTTGAGGCGAGCTACACTATTTCTGACAAGTACGTGCACTGACTGAATGCGTCCATTCAACCTGTGTAGGTACTTCTTTCCTTAAAAGATCATCTCAGACTCGATCTCGATTCTTTAAAAGAGTCTGTGACCTATGAGTTTGTTTCGGTATTTCTTCTCAGACTAGTCAAATAGGACACGCGGAACTAATCTAGTTTAAAAAAATACTTTAAAAATGTTTTTGTGCAAACTTACTTACAAAGATAAATATGGTAGACAGCCTGTCGGTGTTCTATCTATAGGATGCATTTTGGAGAGTGTGCGAGGGAATTGTTTGATTTAATTCTCCCATCTCCGTTCTATCATCGGACGACCCGTCGTACGGCGAGGTTCTACCCTTACGTTGTTGACTCCACAATGGTCCGAACGAAGCGTTTCGCCTCGTCTTTTATACCGCGTACATCGAGGAATTGGAACAATTTGCCAGCGGCGGTGTTTCCGTCGGACTACAATATAAGTGTCTTCAAGGCCAGAGTGAATAGGCTCTTAATAAACTAGCCATGTACCATCAGGCGGGATTGCGGTCAAGCACTAGTTTATAATTTATATTAAAAAAAAAAACCATTTATCACAACACCACAAGCTCCATTTGAAGTGAGATACGAGTCTTACCGTCACACCAATTTATAAACTCATTTATTTATGTAATACACATCCGTATTTTGGTCACAGTAAGTCATATGTGAACTAATTTCCAGTTGATTGTTCACTGCATCGATCAAGTTGAAATTTGACGGAAATGGGTTCTGATAGCTCTATCGACAGACACACGAGTGATCCTTTAAGGGTTCTTTGTGTTTGGATGTAGGCGCGGAAGTATCGTTTTTATCATGCCTATCCACACTTTACGTGCATGTTTTTATAAAAATGACAAATTCATCATAAACAGTGATTTATGAAAAATATTCTAACCAAAGAGTTAATATTCAGGATCTTTCTACAATACCGGGAGTGCCGGCAGAACTGAAAACTTGAACATTAACGTCACCTGTAACCTTTTTGATTATTTTGACATTAAAATTTTACAAGTATATACAGACATCTGCAGCCACCTTGTACGGATGCGCGTAGCAGGCTGTAGTACAAATTTACACACACCCACACGCACTTCCGCAAGCGCCGAAACGCGCCAACGCCGCGCCGGCGGCGGTCTATTCTCAATGGTCTTACGAATTTTCGGTCAGCTCAAGTGTCCTGAGGACAGATTTACATTTTTTTGCCCTTTTAAAATGTGCACAACGCCGGTAAAGTTTTCACTTCAAACAAACTATGATAAATTACAATTTTATATAATATATACCTTGGCTCCTATTTTTCGGAATGTATCCTTGGAGTGTACCGACCGCCTTCAGCTGTTGGGAGTTGAGATTTCCTCGAACCTAAATTTTGGGCGGTTTATTGGGTCCAAGGCCAAGGTGGCTGCCAGGAAACTTGGCGTTATCGCAAAGGTCCGGCGGTACTTCACACCAGGGCAGCTTCTAATGTTGTACAAAGCACAGGTCTGTTCGTATGTGGAGTATTGCACTCACATTTGGGCTGATGCTGCAAAATGTCACCTGGCCACTTTGGATTCAGTCCACCAAGGTTTAACTCAAAACGGTCTCCAAAGCCTAGAGCATAGGCGTAGAGTAGCCAGCTTTTCGGTGTTCTACAGGATGCATTTTGGCGAGTGTGCGAGGGAATTATATGATTTAATTCCCCCATCTACGTTTCAACATCGGATGAACCGTCGTACGGCGAGTTTCTACCCTTACGTTGTTAACACCAGTACGATCCGGACGAAGCGTTTCACCTCCTCCTTTGTACCGCGTACATCGAGGGACTGAAACAATTTGCCAGCGGTGGTGTTTCCGTCGGACTACAATTTGAGTGTCTTCAAGGCAAGAGTGAATAGGCTCTTAATAAATCGACGATTGCGTCACTGCTTACCATCAGGCGGGATTGCGGTCAAGCGCTAGTTTATAATACATAAAAAAGAAATTGATCATGTTTTTTATGTCGTCTATTATGTATGACAAATGGTAAAACTAAGAATGCAGAGAGAACGAAAGTATGTTTTTAGTTTTGCATATTTTCAGTAAGGAACTAGGTTGTGTATTTACATATTTTTAGCGAATTGAAATTGCATACCTTCCTTTTGCATAGGTGTAGGAATTACCGTATAATTAACAATGCCAAAAAATTATTGCATAAAATAAGCGCGGTAACAAATTTTTCATAATAAATTTGAATATTGAAAGTTGATGAAAGTTCTTGAATTTCGTACTTAATTCGCAACATGGGGGATGTTGCGAATAGTGCTAGCGATAGTCGAGTCAGCTGATATATCATATGTGAAAATCTAGTGGAGGAGAGTGGTTAAATCATTTCCAGCAATGCAGTCTGATCTTTGAGAGGATCGGTTTGTTAATGACGTAAATAGAATGAAACAAGCTAAAGGTACTACCGAATACAAATGCGTCACGGAAGACGTGTAGTTGTCTCTGAGTGGTGGCGTGTGATGCGTTATCGTAGCATCTCCTCGGACACATCTGTGGGCGTGGGCAGACGGCCAAGCGACGGCGACGTAGCAGCGGGCGGGGTGCTAGTGGTGTCAAGTTCGGCACGACTGGCGCGCGCGTATAATTAGCAGTGAGCCGTGGGAGGCGCGCCAGGCCGCACCGAGTGGCGGCGGGCGATGCGCCGCCCGGGCCCCGCGCATGCTGCGCTTACATTACTTCTCGGACAACCCCGCGCTCGCCGTCGACGACGCCGAAGAGTCCGTCTACTCCATCGACCTCATCAAGGAGTTCGAGGCCGTCGGCCGCGCTTGGAAGGCGTTCCTAGCTGACTGGCTCCTCAAAGGTGCCGGGCTTGTTTATGTCACCCACGCTGCACGACCGTTTTTGCGCAACTGTAGCTGTTTTTGTTTGCGTTTTGTTTTCGTTGTGCCCGTCAGTGCTGTGACGACGAGACGTGATGATTGATTCGCTATACTCCGGTATCTTCAGACAGTGCGTTGACATCGCAGATTTATCCACTTTTATACAAATGAATTCGAATGCTTAAACGTTTTGGGTACTCCTGTATCTATTGAAAATTTTGGTAGATGTATCAGTTGGCAGGTAAACTATATCATACTTAGAAGTTCAATAGGTGTTCTGAAGAGGTTCACAACAACTTAATGTCATGCGGTTTGCACTATCTGCCCTTTTTTCAGGTGTGTTGAATGATATGCTTGAATTTATATTTGGATATCAATTAGGGCGGTAAATTTCAAGAGTTTTAAACTGAAATAACGTTTAGTATTCAAATTCAGTTTCATGCATGACTTCACGGACCGAGTCCACTTGAGGTTTCTACTGGCGTCACATCTTTACTGCCGCGTTTGCAACGCACCAGCAGTGAACATAAATAAACAAATAGGTATCCGGATCCAACGTCTATTGAACATTATTCGGTTAGCAACGGCCTACCAGGCAATAAGATACCTACGTCCATTTTTTTCCCAACGTTCTGTCTGGTGCCAAAACTGTACAACTCAGTGGTCTATTTGATAAACGTGGTTAAAATAATCAACTGAATATTCGGGATGAATATGTGGCAATCATACATTTCTTCAGGAGAAATTAAATATCTATATAGCTAAATGCTACTGCTGAGGTGTCATTGGTTGATTCACAAAGTAATTTGAACCAATCGCTGCTTTGCAAAGGTTTTTCTCCCTTTACCACATGTTTCTGCCTTCTGCTTTCTGCGGGTCAGTCTTTTCGGTATTACTCAAGTTTGTGCCGCATTTTTGTAATGAAACCCCTACAGTAGTTACTTTAATTTAAGCAAACTCGCTGGTTTATTATTTTCCATATTATTTATGTTCAATTTCTATATGGAAACCTCTTCATCATCACGTACATTCCATAGTCTTCTTCCTCAACTATTTCTGTTTCACTAAGCAGCCTTCCGCCGTGTTAATAATTACAACAATTATTCACTGTAATGACCATCTTATTTTCTGTCTGCCTTCAGCATATAAACGAATGATTCACGCGCATCTTCGTTTATTATAATGCAGTTGTGATAAAATATTTATTACATTAGATGCACAATAGTAACAGACGGTAGGTTAGGTTAGAGTTAGAAAACAAATACGACGAGTTACATTGATACAAGTTTTAAATTTGCAAAAATATGGTGGTTAGTGCTATTAAACTATACTATACTTAACATAACACTAGCTCATAAGCGCAACTTTGTCTGCGTGAAATTAGTTTTTTTTCCGAACCACGCTGTCTAGGACTGTGTCCTGCGAGAAAAAAGATTTTACCAAGTCCGACCGATTAACCCCTACATAGAAACTAACATATTTTGCTTCTTATCTTCTCTTACATTGTACATACATATAAAATCAAGCTTGTATGATTTTATTCTGGTTGTTGGTCAATGAATTACTAGTTTTGAGCGATTAGTGGTGAGTATTTCGACCATGTCTCAACATGCTAAGCTAAAAGTTGAACTTCAAACTACAATCGCTTGAAAAAAATAATTTTTCAGCTCTGCCACTACTGTGCATCTACTACACTAACTCTAAACTTTTACCGTCGCTTACTCGGAGATAGTATATACATATAGAGACTACCGGAAAAATAAATGAACTGTGAAACTAGGTTGAGTTGAGTAACTTCCATTCTAGTTCAGACTTCACGTCAGAACTTTCCTGCCTAGACTGTCTCAAACACACACTGAAGTTCTGCGTGTAGAACGTTGTCTGCACTAGAGAAATAAATTGTATTTTGGGCGCTTCAAGTCTAAAGCACTGTTTACATCCGGCGTTGTTGTCGAAACAGTCACAGTACATGTGATAGGCGCGACCCCAACGCCGTGTCTATGCGTCGTCAACTAAAGCCAGATGCAGTGGCATACCTTTTTTATTGTTTCGAGGTGGAAAATCCTCATGGATGTCCGTCGCCCTTGGACGGGTAACGGGTTCTGTCAGACTTCTACAAACTGAAAACCACCCCGGTGTCTCTACTCTAACGTGCGCGCGGGGACGCGGGAGAGCAGATTCTTCCGCAGCCCCACACCCGGATCAGACCCGGTGTCCGAGCCTCGTATCCTGCACGGGGTAGTGAGGTGTTTAACTACATCGTGCATCACCATTGAGACCGGCACTCGCACGCGCCTCCACTTTGGGTCCATCGAACAGGGGGCGGAGACATCCCTAGTTTAACTGGTGCTCAATATGTGCCATTGAACTGGAAGTCAGCAACGTTTCACACTATTAACTTATTAAATTCATTTAACGTGAAACTCTGGGTGCCCTTGGAGAAGTTGTATTTAGCTATTAATAATCACTAAGTGCCGTGTAAAGCGGTCTAAGCGGGTCACTATTTTTAAGGACACTAATTTAAAAATACTAATTTAAAGCTTTAATTTTTTGTTACAAAAGAAAAATGTTGATTATTAATGAACATTTTAGTGCTTTTTGTCTTTCTTTCTAAATATCGGTGTTAAATTAAATAATAATCGGTAAAAAATGAATGATAGTGTGTTTGCACTATCCGTTGTACAAAATGCTGCATTATCGTGACATTCGCTTGTGGATTGCGTAACATAAGGATTTAACTTAGCTGGGACTTTGAGAAGCTTCGTCGACTCTACGCTACGAGCATCTCACCGAGCCGAAACGGTTACCTCGCGTTATGGCTGACCCATAAATTTATAGTCGCTCAGAGAGCTATGGAAAGGGCTATACTTGCGAGTTTCTCTTAGGGATAGAATCCGCAACGAGGTGATGCGATAGAGAACCAAAGTAGTCGACATTACTCACAGAATAGCCATTAAATGTAACGCGTTCTTGAGTGGAGGCTGCAAATCGATAATACGTAAGGAGGGACGCCCGCAGTTTAGGTGGAACGACGATATTCGTCTGATAGCCAGTAGCAACTGAATGGGAGTTGCTGAAAATAGGGTTGAATAGCGTGCTATAGAAGAGGCCTATATCCAGCAGTGGACTTCTATAGGCTCATTAATGATGACGATAGTTCGTTACGCAGTCCATATATATCTATCTCTGTATATCAATATATAATAAGGGTGATGATAAATTATTTTATTTCTTTTATCCGTCTAACATTTTTTAAAAACAAGATAAGTCGTTTCTTATCTGTCTTGACTGATAAGAAAGGCGTAAACAAAGGCCTAAACAAATCAGATGAACGAGACACAATCTTGTTCGCGTCATGTTAAAACCATATAAATATAATATCGACCGATTAAAGGTGATCGAAAAAACCCATCTCGTGATTAAAGGTCGGTTGAAACCAACGGCATTGACGAATAACTTTCTTTTAGTATTTTTGTAAGCCATCTTATCTCATCTCATAACAAGCACACGAATTCAATGGACCTGTCCAGTCAGTAATCGTCAACTCGTACTTATGGACCTCAACCACGCTCAACGTTCCACTAATTGATAATTATGGTATGTCATGCCACATATCGACTGAGTGTCATCTACCTAATGATGTCGTGAATTCCACAGAATAATTCAACGACGAATTACAACATCCGTGTTGCATGTAGTTCTGCTTACTTTTCGTTTCTGTCAGCTAATTGAACCCGTGAAATAATCATTATAATTCAATAGTACTTACCTACTATATTGTATGGGAGTTACGAAATCGATTGTTTGTATTCGATATCTTCAACGTGACCGCACAATGACTTTGACGCGGAATAATGATCTGCTGGTGTTTAGATACACCTATAGCTATACATCAGCAGAATTGATCGGTTTGGAATCCAATCAAGTGTCAGTCTCACGAAAAAATCAAAGAAATCTATTCGTCAATGCCGTTGCTTTCAATCGACCTTTGATCAAGAGATGGGTTTTTTCAGTCATTCATATTGTTTTTGCTCGACTTGGCAGATAAAAATGTTACAACACAATGGTTGTTTAATCAAACACACTCGACTTGAAGATAAAGAGGTACCTAATGCCAGATTGTAAGGATAATCTGGACGAAAAATGTTTATAAAAAGTGATTGTAAACAAAGTTTTGGTCACGATTCTAAACGCGGTGCGGTGCGGTGTGGTAAGTTTTATAAGCTCAGAAGTAAGTACTCAGTACTTCTACTTTTATGAAGCGCTTACTTGCCACGTTATGTGATTACACTTTGAGCCATAATCATTTCAAAATGCATATAAGGTGGCAGGGCCTGCGGTTGTAGTTGGTTATTTACTTGTCTCGTGAGTAAATAAATAATATCGATACTAAAAAGGATTTGACGTTATCGCCTTATTCCATACATGGAGCATAAGACGATGTCGTAAGCTCCATTAATATCATGAATTTTGACATGATTTATTGTGAAAACATCAGGGTAGTCTACAAAAAAGAAAAAAAAATATTATCCAATTTACAGATTAATGTCAGAAATCATATTTTGTTCAACATATAACGTTAAAACTTTCCTGGTCGTACCCAACAAGGACTCATACATAATTATAGTCATTAAAATTATCAATTCAATTATCTAAGTTCATATATAGGTAACCCTATTGATTGATATTATCCTCAACCTCATTAATATTGGCTGGTAGTTTGTTGCACGTGAAACATTAAAGTTTTACAAAGTTTGATTAAGAGCTCCATCACATATTTTCTATCATCAACAAATTTCAATTAACACGAAATTATTCTATAATATACTTTCGGCATTTCATAATCAAAGCTAAGTGTTAGGGAAGAGAGAGGATCCGTGTACTGTTCTTTAATTAACTAAATGTCACTTCGATTTGAATGAAATATTTTGCTTAGTAATTAAGATTTGGGGAACTAAAATGTTAATCGACTTTTCAGTGACAAAGGTGTGGACTAGCTGTGTTGCGTGCAGCAGGTTCTTGTAGTTTCGTTGTTGAATACAAAATATTGACGCATTAATAACGTTGAGGATGCAGAATGAAACCGAAACGAATTTACTTATGTTTTTAATTATGTAATTAACGTTACAATTAATTATATCTAAGACGCGACAATCTGTTCGATGTGAGAACAAAAAGTGAAGCTCTTAAGTCTACATTATAACTAAATTAAATCCAACGATATAACGCAATCGGTGAATCACAGGTTGGATCCCACGGTATGATATTTCACGGTAGCGCTCGATGTTCGGGAGGTCTTGCGAAACAAGGCAGCGATGGTGGTAGCTTCATGGAACGGATTGCGGTGAATCATACATGGTATGATTATTTCTTATTATACTAACACATTGCTGCTAGTGGTTACGTAGATGATAGAAATATCGTTGTTTGCGATATGGCGGGCCTTTCGTGCGTGGTCCCGCTGGTGGTTGCGTTGTGGCTACAACCCGCGCGCGTCTGCATTTCTGCGGTGCGCGGTGCGGTGGTTGTGGTACGTGTGGTCGGGCCATTAGTTACTTTGTACAATGGTGTGATCTGTGGTGTTCATTTACAGGTATTTCAGTAGCAAATGAAACATCACTTCCATTCTAGTGCCATATGATACTCCCCAGTCATGACGCAGTTACTTTGTAATGCAATGACTTGACACGAAGGGCATGTGTAAACATGGTCATACTAATGCAGCTTACACTTCTAAAATAGTCTTTAACCATAGATTGCATGCATGATTTAATTCCCCCATCTCCGTTTCACCATCGTACGACCCGCCGTACGGCGAGTTTCCACCCTTACTTTTGTTAACACCACTAAGATCCGGACGAAGCGTTTCGCCTCCTCCTTTATACCGCATACATCGAGGGTCTGGAAGAATTTGCCACCGTCGGTGTTTCCGTCGGACTACAATTTGAGTGTCTTCAAGGCTAGAGTGAATAGGCTCTTAATAAACTAGCGCGCTTTACCATCAACGATTGCGTCACTGTTTACCATCAGGCGGGATTGCGGCCAAGCGCTAGGTTATAATTTATAAAAAAAAAAGATAAGATTGTCGCCAATAAACTTCAAAACTTTGTAACATAAAGTTTGTAACAAAGTTTTGAAGTCATCTGTGTAACATACTAGTTCCGGCTAAGTGCGTGATGGACTGATGGACCATGTAATGAAGGGTTCCGTAGTCCGGATGAATATTTCCGGAGAGACGTTCAGACAGACAAACGGATGATGATAAGTTTCAATACCTATGAAACTATTGTATGTTACAGAAGGGTCTTTAAAATTATTGTTGTTCCTGTTTGCCAGTGTGAGGGCTAACGACGTGGTTAAATAAATTTAATTACCCATCAAGTTTTCGTCTAAACTATCTTTATGAATTTTTTTTTTTTATTCTGTTCGTATCATTCGTCACTCATTAGCATTACGCACACAAATTTATTGGTTAAATTTGATGATCGATATTTTAATAATAATAAAGAGAAGATAATAAAGATAAGTGTGTAGGTATAGATAAATAATGTATATTAATCTATACCTACACACTTATCTACGTATCTACCTTATATGATATGCAAATAATAAATCTGAAAACGCGCTAATCTCTGGAACTACCAGTCGAGATAGAATTTGTGTTGGTGGTTACATATTTTGCATTTAGTTATTCAATTCTTGAAGAAGGTTACAGTATATTTATTACGTTAATATTATGTTATGGCCCTTAGTTTTGAGAACGTTAAGAGGAAACGAAGATGGGGCGCGGGCAGGTAATGCAATGCAACGGCGTGGGTCGGGGAATAAGTAATTTGACCTAGGTGAAGTTGCGGCCAGAAGCTAGTAATATTATAAATGCGAAAATTACACTGTCTGCGACTAAATTGATATTTGGTCCTTTGAGCCGGATGTGCGTTTGAATCTGAAACCACAGTCTTCAGTAACGGTCAAGAATCAAGATATTCCAATCCACGAAGCTGACACGACAACAACCTGATACAGAAATCTGAACATATTTAGCCAGTCGGATACGGGATAAACCACCGCCAAGGTAAAAACATAGGATACTTTTTACCCCGGCAGCATGTTCCCGTGGAATAGTTTCCGACTTTCACATATATTAAGTTGTTTCTAAATATATCCAGCGGATTTGGTACGTGTCGTTATAACATGTATATTGCACAGAAAATGAAGAGTGCATGTAATATTCAAAATATCGCTATGAGTTTTGGCAAAAACTTGTATCAAAATTTCAAGTCTTTGAAGATCAGTGGCGTACCTACTAACGAGCCATTTTGAAAATGGTGGCCACACATGAGACCTTTATAAATCTACATCAATGCGAACAGAAAGTTGTGAAGTGTTCAAAGTAGAAGACTGAGATTAAGTTCCGGGGTTTGGTCATATTTAGATTTCTTTGAGGACTAAGTCATTCTTTTCTCTTTTCTTTTTCTTTCATTCACAGTTTGAGTAATTTATGCAGTCTATCGAAATATTCTTTATTTCGTATTATTCTTAGTATCATTGAGCTCTTTAAGCTCCACTCAGTCTGTGTGTCAATTCTTTCCTCAAATTATCATTTCGGATACCAATCTTCATGGCCCATATTACGTCTAAACTTTAAAAAATTCTCTTACCTCTGAGTTTGCTTCGGCCTTTCTTCTCAGAGTAGTTAGTATTAAGTAAACATTGCCGACAACTAATTAAAAAAAACAGGGTTGATGTATAACAGTTTTTGTATAATCCTATTTACAGAAATAAAATTCTGTATCAATCGCTATCGATACATATGCTCAAATTTAGTTTCCAATAGGAATCTGATCATGCACTGTATCACATCCACCTGTGAAGCAAATAATTGACCTACGTATGCGCGCCTAACGACCTGTGCTAGTATTTGGTTAAAAAAAGTCCCTCATTTCCATTTACCAGCTTTGCTATATAGATATTTTTCTCTGCGGATTCAAGTTCTTCATGAAATGCGTGTCGGAATATTTTTTAAATCAAATCATACATACTGAATTTATAATTTGATTTCAAACTTATTCCGATGGAGAGGAAAATGATCATCACTGATTTTTTTTCAGTTTGTCTTTTTTAATAAGGTACATTAGCTGTAGGTACATTACATTGTAATTTAGTTTCTTGGAACCTTGGAACGAACACTACTAAAAGAAAAAAAAAAAGTTTTGCTTTTTGTATCCCAATTTTCGAGATGGCTATAACACGTACTTAGTGACCAGCTCCCAAGGGAGTCCAGAGATATGAAAAGCCAAGGAAAGCATGAACGAAGTTGTAGCGCTGGCTAGCGATACGATGTAGCGAGATGTTTGTGGAGAACAAGATATTTTATGACAGAAACTAGTAAAATATATAAGTTCTTATCTACGCGCATTGTCATGGATTCAAATCCATGACAATGCGCGTAGATAAGAACTTATATATTTTACTAGTTATCCTCAAGGATACGAGCCCGTATTACCTAATTACTAATTTCTAATGTAGTGTCCTGTAGCTCTAAGATGAGCTTGTACATCCAAAACACGCTAATACCTACTCTTAAAAAAGTATCAAGATACCCCTGATGAGACTGGTTTCAGACTTTCGGACTACCAGTAACGACAGTCAATGATATAAATATGTACGTATGGGACATTGGCGTGTTATGGATCTACGTACACACCTCACTCACGGACTGACCTTGCCAATCGTTGCTTATCCTTAAAGATTGTCCCGTGCGACTGATATAATTTAGCCACAACATTATCTGACACACAAAGGCGCTGACTTTGTATTGTTCAATATCAAAATTGATCATCAACATCTTGAGGTGATATCTTCAATATTTCACGGTCACTCGTTAGTCTTTTCTAGTTTATAGACAAATGTTTGGAACAAACAACTGAAAGGAAGATAAAATATTTCTTTAGGGACACCCACAGGAAACACAAACGATATAAATGAACATTAAATATAACAAAATGCAAAAAAAAAAAACAAATAACAAGAACATTGAAACTAAGAAATCACTTTGAACAAAGAACATTGAAGATAAGATTTCACACAATTAATCTCTTTTTCTTTCGTCTTCCTCAATTTCTATAGCCTCTAAATTCATACCCAAAGGTATGATTTTTCCAACACCAGACAGTTTTGTCAGAGGAATAACTATTAAGAGTTTATAAAAGGTTTTCAATACAAAATTTGCCAGAGGGAATTTGCACTTAGTTTACTAAATACTACATCACATATATTTTTAGTTTATATATTATAACATAACTAGTAGGAAATAACTTACTAATTATTTTATAATATATAAACTAAAAACTGCTGTACTAGCTGACCGCAATCTCTTCATTTAGTGATGCAATGGATCCCGTCACATATTGGTGAAATATTACGAAAATTTAAGAACTTTTGCTATAATAATGGAAAGATTACTTTAATGAACAGTCTAAATGAAAAGGAATTTGGTACAAAATTATACAAAACGAGCCTCCTCGTATCCCATGGTTTGCTAGTAATGTCATTGGCCGTAGTACTATAGTAACTTCTCATTGGGTTCGTCCCGGATACATGCCGCTGAGAGCTTTTGCGTATCTAATGCAAAAAGTTCGTTTACCTAATTGCGAGGTTTGCAAAAAAGAGAAGATGTGCAGCATCTTTTGGTGGAGTGTGTCAGGAACAAGTCTGAGAGAAATATAATAATTAGAGAATTAGATGTAAATAGGTTAGACTTAGGTATTTGTATACAATATGTAAAGGAAACCCTGTCCGATCCGTCAAGGTATTGTTAGGTATCGATAACTGATTCTAGTAATGAATACAAAACCGGGCTAAACTTAAAAAAAAGATCCCCCTAAAGAATAAGTATTATTTCGCAAAAAGAGGTAACTTAATACTATACTATTCGCTCATAATAATACCGGTGTTGTCACTTTTTTAAAAATCACCAAATTTCGGGGAAATTGGAATTAATTCGCGGGAAAAAAAAGATTATGTCAAAATTCATTAGTATTGTTACTATGATGATTATCTTAAATTTCATATTTTATTTGGTCTTGTGTTTACCTAACCTTTATTATCCTTACGGGTCGGACAGGGTTTTCTTTACATATTGTATATAAAAATCAATGCCACTTTCTTTGTAATTTTATTACTCAGAAACGGACTCACTTATCGAAACCAAATGTTTAGGCTTTGCTGTGACTAATTAGTAGATGGTTTATGTGAAGTTTGAACAAAATCGATAGAGCGGTTCTTCATTTATCACACTTTTTGTAACAAATGAATTCAATGAACTTTGGATCATGTATATAGACAATGCCACTTTCTTTGTAATTTTATAACTCAAGAACGGACTCACCTATCCAAATCAAAAGTTTAGGCTTTATTGTGACTAATTAGTAGATGGTTTATGTGAAGTTTGAACAAAATCGGTCAAGCGGTTCTTCATTTATCTTTTTTTTTTTGTAACAAATGAATTCAATGAACTTTGGATCATGTATATAGACAATGCCACTTTCTTTGTAATTTTATAATCCACCAAAACTGTGTAATGGAACCAGATTGGCAGTGAAAAAGTTACTGCCAAATTTAACTGAAGCTACGATTTTAACTGGTAAATCAAAAGAAGTCTGTTTATAAGTACCGCGTATCCCTATGATCCCAAGTGATATGCCATTTGAATTCAAACGATTACAATATCCTGTGCGGTTATCATTTGCTATATCCATCATGATGATGATGTCCACCAATAAAGCCCAAGGGCAAACATTTCACGTTTGTGATGTAAATTTTGAGGAATCATGTTTTTCACATGGCCAACTTTATGTTGCCTGTTCGAGAGTCGGTACCCCCAGTCGTTTGTTCTTACATGCTAGAAATGGAAAAATAAAGAATATTGTTTAAATGTTTTGGATTAAGTTTTAAAATTGCTAGCAATTAAAAAAACATTTTATGTTTGAATAAATAATTTTGATGATCCAATAAATTTGTTTTTATTATTTCACTTTATACGTAGCGAAACACGTATCGGGCCGCTAGTATTCAATAATTTTCTTTCCCAGCCTTAGTCCCTTGAGGCTAAAATGATTTATTCTTTAATTAATATTTAAGCTCATTTTTTGTTTAGAAGTAATTTTATGTTATGTAAGTTAAGATTAGTTTATGATGAGACTGACGTGAACTAAGTTCAAACATCCCTTAAAATAAAGATTATAAAAAAATCTCTTCGTTGAGCGGTAACCATTTTTACGTGTGATGAAATCAAACTAGATACGAGGGCGGGTCAATAAGTCAGTGACTTTTTGAATGAAACACAGGTTTTAAGACAAAAAGTTATTTTATTTTCCAAGGTGTTCTTTGAGCTCTATACACTCAGCCCAACGTTTCTCCAATTTTTTTTTATCCCTTCCGAAAAATATGATTTATCGAGGTCTTCAAAATAGGCATTTGTTTGTGAGATCACTTCGTCGTTGGAGGCAAATTTCTTTCCACAGAGCCATTTATTTATGTTTCGGAACAAGAAGTAGTCACACGGGACTAGATCGGGAGAATAGGCCGGATGAGGGAGCAATTCGTAGCCCAATTCATGGATTTTTGCCATGGAAACTGCACATGTGTGCATTGTCCTGGTGGAAAAGGACTTTTTTCTTGGCCAAATGCGGTCGCTTTTCTTTCAATGCCTCATGGAATCGACCCAATAAGTTGCTGTAATATTCGCCATTGAATGTTTTTCCTTTTTGAAGGTAGTCAATGTGGATAATACCGCGTGCATCCCAAAAAACAGTGGCCATAACTTTATTGTCTGACAAACCCACCTTTGCTTTCTTTGGCGCCGCTTCACCCCGAGAAATCCACTGTTTTGACTGCTGTTTGGTCTCCGGTGTGTTGTGGTGGATCCACGTTTCGTCCATGGTTACGAAACGGAGCAAAACTCGTCCTTATTGCGATTGAACAAAGCCAAACATTCCTGCGAAATTATCACACGCTTGCGTTTGTGGTCGATTATGAGCAAACGCGGCACCCATCTTGCGGAAAGCTTTCTCATACGCATCCATCATTCAAAATTGAAACCACTAAGCCATGCGAGATGCCTATGACTTCCACAATCTCTCTCGCACTTTTGATCGCCGATCGGCTAAAACCATATCGTGGATTTTTTCAATTGTTTCGAATGTGGAGACCTCAACTGGACGTCCAGAACGTTCGGCATCTTCCGTGCTGTTACGGCCACACCGAAATTCAGTAAATCACTTTTTAACCATGGAAATGGATGGTGCGGAGTCCCCATAATATTTATCAAGCTTAGCCTTGGTTTGCGTAATGGATTTTTCCGCAAAAAATAATGCTTAATGAGCCCACGAAATTCACTTTTTTCCATTTTCTACTCAGTTAACGCAGTAGTCTGATATTAACGGCAATCAAAAACAAACCAAATGTCAATTTAATTCTTGATTAATCGCCACAATTTTGCCAATATCACGTGCGAACGATTAATAAACCATCAAACGCTGGAGAGTATTTAGCGCGAATTAAAATAATAATAATATATTTCTTGTTATTTTAAAATAAAAATATATTTCTTCGCAGATTGACAGATAGGTAGTAACATCAAACTAAATGTCACAGCTTGTTCAATTTTTGACAGGAGTCCACTGACAGATGACTGTGGGAGCAGTGTTGTCATTTCAATTAAGAGGCGGAAAATTCAAAAAGTCACGGACTTATTGACCCGCCTTAGTACCACGAAAGTCTTACCATTTTTCGGTTTAATATAATATAGCCTTCTATTAGTAAAATTATTTTCAAAATTGGTTCAGCAGGTCCACAGATTACCCCCTATAACCTTACGAACTTTAAATTAGTACATATAACTTTCATACCAATTTAAAGTTTGTTCCACGTTCGCATGGAAGTAAAAATATTACGGCGAGATTTTATTGAGAATTTTTATAACTCTGGGTTTTGAGACGAGCATTAAGAATCCATCTGAGCGCGTTAAAACACAGCGTTTCGAATTTAAAAGGACATAATATGTTGAAAATCCAATACGCGAATAATCGCGCCCTTGCGTATCTGGACCTATAAATATGTTTATATATTATAAACTTATTGTTTGGGAATAAATCACAATCACAAATCATCTGTTCATGAATATACAGCTACTTCCTGATACGTGTGCAAGAAAAGACTAATATCAAGTGTACCCAATTTTGGAACACATGACGTCATAATAATCATAAAATATGCATTTGATTAGAATCATGCAGTTGTGGTACAGGAAGTCCGGTTTTTTCTATAAGTTGACCCAGGCTGGGGCTGTCCGGTTGCTAACTGGTAAATTTCAACAATGTTTAATGTCCTATGAAGTAATTATGACATTTTAAACATTGTTTTTTTTTTAAGTCGCGTAAGTGATGGTAAACGTTTTCATTTTTAATGTCTGTACTTGAAAAAATACGATGATCCCTAAGTTTGTTTGGCTATTTCTTCTCAGAGATAGTCAGTTATGAAATGTCGGATCCATCAAGTTTAAAAAAAAAATGACGTGTAAAAGTGATCAGTGATCCTACTTGCTTAATAAACGATTTCATTTCATTTCACATGGCTACAAACCATTTGTTAAAATTGATCCATTTATTCTCATTGTGTCTGGTGATACTGGTGCACTAGGTAATTTACCTATAATGGCTACTATGAAAGCTAGCGTTAAGAACAACAATGAATTAAGTATTTGAGATTGTAGACAAATCGATCAGAATTTAATGACACACCTTTGTTTTTATCTGTTCGGATATCAACTAATCTTAACATGAGTGATACGTTGTCTAATCGTATCAAGTCGGTATCTCTGTATCATGGATCAGTTCCTATCTTTATACGAGTATATTATACTATTTTCAGAATATTTTGCGGAATTACCGTCACTTTACCCTTTATACAAAGTTTCATTAAAATGTATCTCCCGTGTATTGTTAAAGTCTAGAACGACTCGGTTATTCATTTTAATCGAGCTCTATTCTCAAAACCTAAAAACGCACACAAGGAAACTGTAAAATAGCTCTTATCATCACCCTGTTTAAATTAACCAATAGCGTTTCAAATGTGATAGTTGTGTATACATTTATATGTATGTCAGTGTCTGTACAGAGTTTATAAATAGGCGTTAAAGATGAGTCATTTCTTATTTTACGCCCGCGTTGCCGTACGATGAACATGTTCCAATGATAAATACTAAGTTCTTTTTGAATGTGCTTCTTACAGAGGAGGATGAGTCCCAGATATTCGTCAAGTTCTTCAAGTTCCACAAGTGTTACGACCTGATACCGACTTCGGCGAAGCTGGTGGTCTTCGACACACAACTCCTGGTCAAGAAGGCATTCTTCGCTCTCGTTTATAACGGTCAGTGTGAAAAACTGTTTGCGTTTGGCATTTGTATCACGTTGAGTGCAATATGGCAAGTTAGTTTACAACCGCATGACGTGTTTTTGTTTCAGCACTAAAATATATTTTACTCGTCAATAATAAAGTACTGCGTTATCTGCTCGTTATTTTCTCGTTTTTCAATGACATCTCTGTTGTAATGAGTTTGCTAACCATAGATAACCATATAGCGAATCAAGTTATCATGAAATTGTTTCTAATGATAGTAGTAATAATTTTTTCAGCGCCTTGACCCACTCTCTTCTAATGACCATGTGTTCACCTTTTAAAACTAATAACTTCACTTACATCTGAGCGAATGAATGATTAAAAGCGTTGCGATTTTAAGACTGCTCTGGCTGAAAGCGAATATAATAGTGTCCTAATGCCATGCGAGGTAATTAAAGAAATGAATTCATCATGTAACATTTTTGATTTATTTATACAGCTGGTGTTTGCAATGTTCGGCCGAACCCATAAGAAACAATACGGCCGCGTTTCCATGGAAACTAAGGTGTATATCGTTCCTGCATTTTTTAAACAAAACTTGGCTTATTTTGAAATTATTGGAGCTCGTTTTGCGGCTGCTGCACCACTGGTTGGTTTGCTCTTTCATCTATAAATAGAATAATAAAAAATCCGATTACAAAACACGGATTTACGCCGCTTACGCCAAACTTTAAAGCCTGATAATCTAGCTTTAATCAATGTTATTAGAAGATAAGGAAGAATGATACGAAGTTCATTGGACTTTATTGTTTCAATGAGCTTAAAGGCAGAGTAAATAACCTTGAAGTTTTAAATTAACCTTGTAGTATGTAATAGGCGTTTATTTACAGTCTCCACCGCGTGGTTGTATTGTTTCTTACGGAGGTTAACACGTACGTGTCGGATGAAAGTAGAAAGGCTGCGGTGATAACATTAATGTATAGTTAATTAAACAGTACAACACCAATTAACATAGAGACAAACATAGAACTTAAAAACTAACATGGAATCATATACTTCAAATCCTTATTTATCCAATTCTATCGATTTGATTAGTAAATAAGTCACAGATTCTCTAGTCTTTTACAATTTGCATTCAACGGATATTACGATTATATTTTTCTATTTTGGTATCGATAAATACATTGATCCGTTTGACATCCAGCAGGTCAATTTAGCCCGACCGAACGACTTGTATTCCGTCGTCAATGATAAGAGAGTCCTATATATATTGAAACAGGTCATCATAACAGTATGTGTTCCGCGGGCTATTTAATATCACAGTTTCCATCGCTAAAATTACATAACATTGATGATGTAATTTTTCCAAAAAATATATAATATCGTAGGTATACTAAACTCAAGTAGGAAAAACGATAGTTAAGGAAAACTATTTCTTTGCAGGATTTTGGTGGTAATACTTATCTGACGTGAAGATGTGATTAAAATATCAATTCTGACAAAATTTAATATATTTATTATACAAAATCCACCATTTTGCTTTCTGTCTGACACTTAAGTATAAGCCTGTAGCTTTATTCACACATAACGTTTTAATGTGGGAATTGACATACTTAAAACATGCAATATAACATGTATTGTTTGCTGCAGTTAGCTATGCTATGAAGGTAAACGTACCATTTGTCACGCTTGTTGTGCTTCTAAACATGCCCACTACAGCACACCCGCTATCCGCCGGTACTATTCAAATAGTCATTTTACATATCCGCTTCCTTACCTAGTTCTGCTAGAAGTAAGCATTAGTATCACAGGTATACCATATCCTCAGAATGTCTCATAAAAACACAAGATGATACAAAAGAACAACAAGTTTTTGCCTCGTTGTGTCTATTCAGGGCTCTAATTCAATATGACCACTTATCGATTCCAATACCAACCATACCGCTTCAAAAGCACTTCAATTCCTTATCCTTACCACGACATTTGCTTCTAACGTATTCTCAATGACACAATGGCGTTATTTGAACAGTCGAAATAAATATTGCCGTACAGTTGACATTTCGATTTCTTGCCACTAACAAAATACAATATTGATGTTGTATGATTTCGTAGGGCATACTGAATTGGGGCGCAGTAGTCATCCACAAAAACTGTTATTACAAGTTTGGAGAAGCTTTTGAAATGTTAAGCATCGATCAATATTCAATAACGGTTCACTGCGTAAAATAGCTTTATACCCCAATTATCCCTAAGTGTCAAAAGTACTTATTCAAATTAGGCTAAAAATCAGCACTTTACCAACTTCAAAATTACATTAGGCAGTCCCCCAAATCGCCGGCCATTCAGCTCTGCCTCTCTAAAGAAGTGGGGAACAATCTCCTCAGCAGTAAAATATACATAATATGTGTCCTTATAGCTACAGGTTGCCTCCCAAGTTTACAAGAGGTGCTATAGTATGCTATATTGATCATGTTAGATTTTTGCTATCCGCAATGGTGGCTATCAGGCAATGATAGTGTAGTTAAATAACAACTAAGTAAACATAGAATAGAATTGAGTTAGGATTTTATGTAAAGTAAAAAAAATACAGTACGTTGTCTGTCGTGTCCCGCGGTTAAAAATAAATATATTTAAATTAAGGGTAGAACGCAACTTGCTGTGATACTTGCAGGATGCAAGTATCTTTGTTTCGCTATCATAATATGTTCACCATGTTCGATGTATGAAAGTATGCAATTTGTAAGCGAAGCAGCTCGTTGACAACTGATTATGCCTCTGGGTAGCGGAATCCTGACAATAAAAGGAACTAAACGGTAACTATAGCTTCATTTTATTGTGAACGTCATTTGTGCTTCCATTCGGTGGAGAATGTAAATTAAAACATGTAGTAACGCCATTGCAGCTACAAAGATCCTGAGACGATAGCTGCGTGTGAAGATCGCGCCTACACTGACGCCTCGATTGTTCATAAAAAATAATACGAATGCCAATCGTCAATCGTCGAGCAGTACCTCACAACAAACAATCCCATTTAAATCCTCGTGATCCCAAGCACAACTACAATGCTGCCTCCAGTTTGGAAATGAAGGAATTAAAAACATAATGAGCATCCTCCTTTGAAAAGTTAGTTCGATCAGAATGGCGTTGCGTGTTGTGGGTTGCTATTCGGTGGTTATTGTTGTCTTATATCGCTATGCAGAATTTTCTGACGTCAGTGAATGCGTGTTCATCATCTTCATACTTAGCTGACTATTCGCATCTTCGTAGCAATGTAGCCGAGGTAGTCTCTGCATACAATTATTGTGGTGTAATTCGAAATTTATAAATACATTTAACATAATAATCAAATTCCATAGTAGACCATTCATTAATCGAACGAATAACCACATCACTGTATTATTCAAGCACCCAATACTGATATTGGCTACCAACACGAGTCCAACGTCTTTTAAATCAACATTGACTTCTGGTCACCATTAGCCAATACCAATAATCGTCGTTGCCAACAGGCGTCCGAGCTGCTCCTCTATGGGATTCTCAGCGGCAGAAATTCGTCGGCATGCTCACCATTACGGACTTCATCAAGATACTACAGATGTACTACACCAGTCCGAATGTCGCTATGGAAGAGCTAGAAGAGCACAGACTTGAGACTTGGCGTCGTAAGTATTTTAGTACTATTTATTTTCGTAAGTAATATATTTTTTTTTAGATCGCATAGAGTGGAGATGATGTAATTAAATTAAGCACACATTTATTAAGTAATTTTTGTTCACCGCACGCGACCCGTTCATCTCGACTCCTGTTTTTTTGAATATCCCTATTATATATATATATATGCCCTGAGTTCTAACAGTAGAAATTTTTTCAAATCTACATTTTGGGAGGTTGCAAATCCAAAATGGCTGCTAGATAACCCGACGTTCTTGCAAGGTCTGGTGGTACTTCACACCATTTCTAATGTTATACAAATCACAGATCCGTTCGTGTGTGGAGTACTGCAGCCACATTTGGGCTGGTGCTGCAAAATGCCATCTAGTAACATAGGACTCAATGGAGTCGCGTACTAAGAGGCTAATTAGTGATTCAGATTTGGTTTACACCACTTTATCTAGCCTGGAGAATAAGAAAAGGGCAGCCAGCCATGGTATTCTATCGAAAATATTAGAAATGAAAAGATACAGGCTAATGACATTTAAACTCGGACATTTCTTGACTAATAGCTGTATAAACGAATGTGTTTACAGAAGTGTTGATGGGATCCGTGGTGCCACTGGTGTCGATCGGACCGGACTGCTCTCTGTTCGACGCCATCCGCATGCTTATCACCAACCGCATCCATCGGCTGCCCGTCATCGACCCTCGGACTGGCAACGTTCTCTACATACTCACACACAAGAGGATACTCCGTTTTCTATTCTTATATGTAAGTATTATATTTATGTATGATATGCTAAGGAGGTTTAGCGACTCGAAGAGCTTAAGTGGTAGTGGGCGGGGCACATTGCGCGTAGAACTGATGGCCGATGGGGCGGTTTCTGGAGTGGCAGCTACGTACCGGAAGACGCAGCGTAAGGAGGCCTCAAATAAGGTGGACTGATGACCTGACGAAGGTCGCGGGAAGCTGATGGATGCGGGCAGCACAAGACCGGTTATTGTGGAAAACCTGGGGGGAGACCTTTGTTCAGCAGTTGATCTCTATAGGTTGAGAAGAAGAAGAAGATGCTAAATAACAGCCGCTCGATCAGGATCAACCGACCCGAGCGTAGTTTAACCTGTTCAACCTGTTAAACTGTGCTTGCTGCAATTGGTTGGCGTCACAGAAAAAATACAAATCTTTTATTTCGGTTCGAAATAAACGATTTCGGGAAAACTTTCGGGCTTGTACAGACCAAACTATAAATGGGCGACGTGGCAGTACCACACTTCCAATTAAAATAATATGTTTAATGTTCCAGATAAACGACTTGCCGAAGCCTGCGTACCTACAATACAAGCTGCGCGACCTGCGCATAGGCACGCTCAACGACATCGAGACAGCCACCGAAGACACGTCTATTATCGACGCTCTGCGCAAGTTTGTAAACCGACGCGTTTCCGCGTTACCGCTTGTAGACGCGGATGGACGCCTCAAGGACATTTATGCAAAGTTTGACGTCATTGTACGTATCATTTAAGGTTTAAAATGAAGTCTTTTTGCTTTGTCAATTTCGTGGCACATGTCTGAATGTGTTACTTCCAAGTGTGATGCAGAAAACATCAGTATGCTTACATCTTATCTCGAATCATATTGAAATTGAGAAAGTCTTCAGGTTCCCGTACATTTGGTCCATACAGTTGTTGCCAGAGCGTTGCAAAAGTTATTAAATCTATTACGCTGCTTCGTGTACATATATTATCTAATCTGGCCAAATTAGAAACAAACACACGCCGTTTTCGTGAAAAATAAGTTTAAAGAAAATACAAATAAAAATTTAAACACAATTTATACACATTTATGGAATATTTTATTCCCTATAATGACGTGCCCGTCGGTGGCTCGGCTCGCCCATGGTTCAATGCCGATTGTGCCCAAGCTGAACAGCGTAAGCACGCGGAATTTCTCACCTGGGTTGACGCTCGTGACCGCGGAGCTCCGGATCTAAGCTCAAAGAAGAGAGCCTTTAACCGTGCTGCCAAGTCCTACAAAAAGGCGCTAAAGAAGGCTCGCTTTGACCGTATTACCCATATTGGCAACAAGTTATCTGCGCAGCCTTCCGGTAGCAGATCTTTTTGGTCCCTTGCCAAATCGGTCGAGGCGAACTTCTGTCGGCCCTCACTGCCTCCGCTGGTTAGGCCTGATGGAACACTGGCTCATACGGCGAGAGAGAAAGCAGGTCTCTTTGCATCTCTCTTTGCCCATAATTCGGGTCTTGATACTGGCAGTGCTACTCCACCTATTTTACCCCACTGCGGTACTTCAATGCCTGAGGTTCGCTTTCGGAACAAGGAGGTTCTGAGAGCACTGTGTCGTCTGGACGTGAATAAGGCTAGTGGTCCGGATGGTATACCAGCGATTGTTCTAAAAGCATGTGCGCCCGAGTTGTCTCCTGTATTGACACGCTTGTATCGCCTCTCATTTGGGACTGGTATAGTGCCCAAGTCCTGGAAGCTTGCCAACGTGCAGCCCGTGCCCAAAAAGGGTAGTCGTGCCGATCCTAACAACTATCGGCCGATTTCGATCACCTCCATACTTTGCAAAATTATGGAGCGTGTATTGAACTCGCGCCATACCTGGAAGGTAACGATCTCCTCAGTGACCGACAGTACGGGTTTCGCCGCAATCGGTCAACTGGGGACCTACTAGTGTATGCCACTCACTTGTGGGGCGAGGCACTCGAGAGGAATGGGGAAAAAATTGCTGTCTCCCTTGATGTCTCGAAGGCCTTCGACCGGGTATGGCACGCTGGCCTTTTGATTAAGCTTCCAGCGTACGGCATTTCCCCTAGCCTGACTGGCTGGGTAAAAGACTTCCTGACTGAACGGTCCCTCCGAGTTGTTGTCGACGGATGCTCATCTGAGCCCATGTCGACTAATGCCGGTGTTCCTCAGGGGTCTGTTCTCTCTGCAACTCTGTTTCTGCTGCATATTAACGATCTGCTGATGCCCGGTATCTATGGGTATGCAGATGACAGCACAGTTGTGGAGAGATACCTGCCGGATGCTCGGGCTATTAGGGAATCAATCCGGTCCGAAAGAGAGGCCATGGTAGAGCGAACGAGTGTTGCACTTCAGGCAGTCTCCGAATGGGGCAATGCCAATCTTGTAGCATTCAATGCCGCCAAAACGCAGGCGTGTCTTTTCACCGCCAAAAGGAGTCCGTTCACCTTGGCTCCTACTTTTCGGAATGTATCCTTGGAGTGTACCGACCGCCTTCAGCTTTTGGGTATTGAGATTTCCTCGAACCTAAACTTTGGGCGGTTCATTGGGTCCAAGGCCAAGGTGGCTGCCAGAAAACTTGGTGTAATCGCAAAGGTCCGGCAGTACTTCACACCAGGGCAGCTTCTAATGTAGTACAAAGCACAGGTCCGTTCGTGTGTGGAGTACTGCAGCCACATTTGGGCTGGTGCTGCTAAGTGTCACCTGGCCACTTTGGATTCAGTGGAGAGGCGTGCGAAGAGGCTGATTGGTGTCCCTGATTTAACTCGAGTTGGTCTCCAAAGCCTAGAGCACAGGCGTAGAGTAGCCAGCCTTTCGGTGTTCTATAGGATACATTCTGGGGAGTGTGCGAGGGAATTGCACGATTTAATTCCCCCATCTCCGTTCCATCATCGGACGACACGTCGTACGGCGAGTTTCCACCCTTATGTTGTTAACACCTCTACGATCCGGGCGAAGCGTTTCGCCTCCTCTTTTATGCCGCGTACATCGAGGGACTGGAACAATCTGCCGGCGGCGGTGTTTCCGTCGGACTACAATTTGAGTGTCTTCAAGGCTAGAATGAATAGGCTCTTAATAAACTAGTGCGCTTTACCATCAACGATTGCGTCACTGCTTACCATCAGGCAGGATTGCGGTCAAGCGCTGGTTTACACTTTAATAAAAAAAAAAAAATAATAATAATTACATTAGAGATGACTACAAACTTTAATAAACTGTCGTTCCGTGTTTCCTCAATGTATATTGTATACATTGATTGTAGAACCTGGCAGCTGAGAAAACATACAACAACCTGGACGTTACGCTGAAGACTGCCAACGAGCACCGCAACGAATGGTTCGAGGGCGTCCAGAAGTGCACCCTTGATGAAACACTCTTCAATGTTATGGAGAGGATAGTGCGCGCCGAGGTAAATCTACCATATCTGTATACATTGGTCCCGATTCACAAACTGAATTAAATTTAAGTACAGCGCATCTTTTTATTTCTATTTCATTAAAAAAAGGACAGAATTTAAAATGTCAGTTTAGACCTCTCAAATTAGTGCCCTCCTGACGTAAACTGGCGTACTTTTAGTCGCCATGTTTATAATGGCGTCTAAACTGTCTGAAGTATCTTAATTTGACAGGATTAAACTAAAGTGGTATCTTCTATCCTTTTCTCAACGAAATGGCCTATTGTTTCTAAACTGAGAGTGGGCCATAATCCACCTCGCGCATTTCATTTCTCGATTGTGATTTAAAATTAATTTCTCTTTAATCTTAAAGGTACATCGTCTGGTTGTTGTTGACGAGAACGACAAAGTGATCGGCATCATATCTCTATCCGATCTACTCATGTACCTTGTGCTGCGTCCGACTGGCGAGTGCGGCGCCGGCGGAACCAGCCTGCGCAACGAACACTCCTCCATCGAAGAGAAGGACGAGCCTACGGCCCCGGAGGGAGCCACCGGCTCTGATGGTAGCGAAGCTGAAGGCGACTCACCGGAGGGCAGCCAAGCAGAGGGTGGCCAGGATGAAGCCGCTGCCCTAATCTCGGCGGACGACACCGAACAGAAGAATACCGTCGACAGCGAGTGCCAAGATCCGTAATGTGATTCCTTGATGGGTTTCTTAGTTATAGAACTGGCAATCGCGAGCGCGGTTATTTACGTCTGCATTTCCATTTTGTTAAATGTTTAGCAGTAGCAACTAACCAGTGTAAGTGGCGGTAAAGTTGATCTGAGTTTGAAACGCGACTACAGGCGGACTAATGTAATATGACAAGTGACTGCGATTTGATGCTGATTCTTGGTGAGCTCGTTCAATAACATTTTAAACAAGGTTTTCTACGAGAGTTCTTATTTATGTGGTGCAGTTTAATTGCCAGTGGCATGCAAGAAGTTGAAGCGACAATAAAAGAATGTAAGTCAATTATTATATCAATTGTATTGTATGCTTCCGGCAAGAAAGCTGCAGCGTATGATTTTAAATATTGACGGAATTAAGATTGTTGATTTTTGAACAAAACTCAATGTTGTAATATTGATAAAATTTTACGAGTCATTCGATGTTGATCATTCGTTGGTAATTACCATCAACTTTGTCATGTTACTACCAAGTCTGACATAACACTCTTTACAATCAAATGTATCACCAGATCTTAGAGAAGTTTGAAAAAAAAAACTGGTTTTTATTTCACTTAAAAGGATTTTGATATTTATTTATTTCTTTCAATTCCACTTTTGACTTGATGTTTATGTGTATATTCTTGTTTATGAAATTGTTGGTTTTACCTGTAATTATTATGTTTGATAATAAGCTTATCAGGTACCAACAGGTTGCTGTAGATATATGGTTGCGTCGATTATAAAAAGGCGTTGTTATCTACTTGTGGCGTGCGCTAAATCAGTTCTAGGTACTTGTTTCATACAGAGAGAGAGAGGAGTTTTATTACAGTGCGGATTTTTCATTGCAAGTTCTCTATGTTAAATTTGTCGATTTTTCTAGACTTCGATACTGCTGATATAGTTATTATTAAATTTTTCATAGCTATGTACGCACGGCTATCAAGCATCAAGCTATTGACTTCTGATTATAAGAAAAGCCTATACAATCTGAAGTTTCAAATGAGTCTACGGGAAATTTATTTAATTAAGTCATTACATCTGTTAATGACTATTATACAAACAGCCAATTATATATAAGCTTAAAAATTCAATAAAAATGTAATATCAACTCTTAAAAAATTGTCAATGAAAATTCCGCTTACTGCTAATAACCATACTAAGACAGGATGAAGTTAATATTATTAATTCTCTATTGTTTCGGTACCTAAACTCCATTCTGACTAACTTGAGACATTTAGCCAAACCTTTTGTATAGTACATTCAATCGATGTTGCCTTCTGTTCCTTTGGCATTACTAACAAAAATGTGGTTACAATACCAACTGTTTTCTGCTGCTGCCAATTGTTATGCCACCAACTCAAAAGAATTCAAAATCGCTTGACATGATCGTAAAAAGGTTTGCTTACATGTCTAGTCTTGTTCCGAATGAAGTGTGGCCACAATCAGTAAGTAACACGTAAGTTCACATATAGAATGTTTCATGTACTTTAATTAACGATACGACAAAGGTACGCGTACATTCAGTGTATTTGCTGCTCAAGCATTTCCAGCTATAGATTCATATTTATGTCATTTTGTAGTAATCATAATGAAATACCATACTCATTAAAATATTGTAATAAATTCATTGTTATCACAAATTATAGACGATGTGTTCATTCGCATCTCAATACCTATTTAAGTGTATGTAGTAGCAGAGAGTTGTCTAATACCCCCTCAAACTATTCAATAAAAACTATCCGCCAAACTAACGCTATTTAGTTTATAAACTTTTGTTTGATAGTAATTATTCGAAAATTGGAGTGTTCTTCAATATAGAAAATTTTGACGTATTATTAGGTCCTTTGTACATGGGACGGTTTTTTTACGGTATAAACAGAACCGTAGGTAAAATGTAGTGATCTAAACAATACTGACGACCGTGACTACACACGGCGAATAATTCGTACTTTTCCACGGTAAAACGAATTTTACGATCAAAATTATAAAAAAAACACGTGTTTTCGATTTTGTTCGATTATTCGAGGTTGGTACGATTTATGTACAAACAATTTTGAAACTGGTTGTTAGAATCAATTAAAAAGTAACATCACTTAGAATAAACATTCTTATTTTTTGGGTAAGAAAAAGCAGTGTTCAAAATAACAGGACGCTCCTTATATTTTGAATTTTGTCTTACGGGTAGGATTATTGTCTTGTATAAAATAGTTGCGAGTCGATTTATTACTAACAAACAAAGTTATGTGTACCAACGCTTCCCGTAAGTATTATAAAATTGTGTTATTAATTTATGAGTAGAATAACGTTTTAGTAAACATTTTATCCGTTATTAATGTTGTAATAACAAATTCAAATAAATTCTGTAGCAACTTCATTTGTGAAAAGTTCTAGAGCAATAAATAGCATTTGCTTATAATAGTTGGGATGACTGTTGTTGATATTTCAAACCATTGTATATAATATGTAGTTCCAAATGAAATGATACATACGTTTCTTCTTAATGTTATTGTGCTCAATATTTGAAAAGAGAAGGAAGCGCACACGCATGTTACGGTATTATGAGGACTTGGAAATAAAAATTTGATTCCGTCGCCATTTCTTTTTTACTCTTTATTTTCACCCGATCACGGTAGAGAGGAAGTACTTGCGTACTTAAGTAATTAAAGAAATAGATAGACATTTTATAGAAATAGCAGAGAACGAGACAGCTTTAATCTTAATAAACGGACAATTTAATCTGGCAGTACCAGCCCAATTAATTTTCCTGGCAGTTGGCAAACCCGTTGGTTTAGAGGATGCAAACGCTACTGCTAAACATGAGGTCAAGGGTTTGATTCTCAGGCTGGGCGGAGTTATTGAGTTTTTAAGCTATTGCATAGCTTCTATCGCGGGCCTTGAGCGCGGGGACCGAATTCAGAAATTCCGTAACGAAAAAACCTCACGCTCCCCATCGTCTAACGTCGTTTCAGTTCGGCTGTCTTCGGCACGGTATGTTTGTGTGCGTGCGACTACATCTTTTGAAAACAATTTATAGATTTTCAAAAAGAGCATGCATATTGCAGGGCGCGAACTCAGTTCTACACACTTGCCATGTTACTGATAGTCGCGATGTGCTAAACTTGCGATTAATTTTCTCTCTGAAATAGGTCTTCTATAGAGATATGTCATAGACGTCATCGACGTTGTCATGGCTACCTTAAAAACTTTTCATATAATTAATTATTAACAAAGACATTAAAATTATATTTACAATAGACAGGACATCACGAACAAAATTGTAAGCCAATACTTTTGTCGACTTGGTTAAAAGTCGCTCAGTCTAGTGTCCGCGTCAAGACGTAACATGTGTCCACCAAGAATAAACATTTTCTAAGGAAATATGCCCTGTTGCGCGTTGCGTTACTGTACATCTCGTTATGGTAAAATGACTGGACCTAACTACGGAATGTTTTTGTATGAATTATTTATATTTAGTCTGTAATTAAAATTTTTAAAAATTCTTAAATAGTTCTAGAAACTTTTTTATTATTGTAATAAGCGCCCTCTATTGTTGAATAGTTTTACTATTTTCATGTAGAGATGTAGTAATGTTGTTTATCGATTTAGTTATCGATAATACTTATTAAGTTGAAAACATATAGCTATATTTTATTGACATTTAAAATATAGCTAAATAAACTTAAAATATTACTATATTTCAAGTTTATTTATTAGTAACTCTATTTGAACATGATCTTAATATTAATGAACAAAATTGAATAGGTTTTATGTTATTTTAGGTTTTCGAAAAAAAATTATGTTGTACGGGAAAAGTATATACGATTTGTCCAGATAGACCGTAGAGAAGAAAATTGGCTTCCGTCTACTTCGTCGAAATTATGCTCAAAGCATTTTAAAAGTGAAGATATCTACTTTTTAAAGAAAGAAGATTTGTCGATCAAATTAAAAAAAAAAGGATCGGTACCTTGTACTAGTAATGAATTAGTAAGTTTTTAATTTCAGAACTTTTCCACTTAGTCGTAAAAATTGGGATAATATTTATGGTTAAGTGGATAAGTACATAAATTAGATAACTTATTTATAATGAAATATATTTATAAAATATGTAGGTACGTACATATTTTACACTGATTTTACACTGATACATTCTTACAATGATTGCAAGCTACTTTGTGATTTTTAAGATTCCGTACCTAAAAGGTAAAACGAACCCTATTCATGAGACTTCACTATTCGTCTGTCCCTCTGTCACCAGGCTGTATCTCATGAACCGTAATAGCTAGACAGTTGAAATTTCTAGAAATTATGTTAGTTTTTCTGTTGCCGCTATGACAAGCGCTAAAAATAAAAAAAATAAAATATTATTTATTTTAAATAAAATATTTTCCCATACAACAAACATGATTTTTTGCTCCATATTAATAACAGAAACAGATAGACGCTTAAAAGGTTCACAGAATATTTGGTTATATATTCAAATTAAAAATAAAATAAATATTGAAGGCTCCCATTTTAAAAGATAATTATGAATGGTACGGAACTAGTTCGCCAGATCTTGCTCCAGCAGACTACCATTTTCGTCGTGATTTGGACAATTAATTCACACATTAGACAGTTCTGCTTTCACACAGTTTGTGCAATCTAGATCCTCAGAATTCTATCGCAAAGGTATAAACGACTTTCCTATTAGAAGGCAGCAATGTATACATAATACTGGTAACTATATTGATTAAATGTGTTAATTAAAAATGAAAAAATAAACAATTATTTAGATTTTCAGTATTAATCGGTAAATTTAAACTTTAACACCCGTTATATTAAAAGATTTATATAAATAGAAACTTGTAAACATTGAACATGTCTATAATTTTTCTGCTACGTAATTTTTTGTTTCAAGCTATCATAATACGAATAAACATCGTCGTAGTAACTTCTTTGAATATTATCGATAATTTTATATCGAAATGATACAAGCCCTACCACAGTTTTTTGCATTGCCATTTAAAAATATTTGCAAACAAACGTGTAGAAAAGAATCATTTTGGTAAAAACGAAATGCAAGCAAAAATTTCAAAACAAAATGCGCTTTATGGCCTAAAAAGTCTATTATAGTAAAAAATCGCAATAAACTGAGTATTAAAATAATTCGTAAGCATAACACATCTAAAATGCCAATAGACGGTGTCACGGAAAATGAATAGTAGCTAATAAAATTCTAAAACAGTTTTTGATCTCTGTACAAGACAAGTTTCACTTAATTTGTTTACTTTTCCATATTTATTTACCCGATTTGAACTATACTAGGGTATTAAATCGGATCTGGCAACATAGACCACACTGGCCACCTACCGCGCAATAGCTGAATATATTTTATGTAAACTTATTTCAGTTTTACTATTTGATGTCTCCAATGGTCGATCTAATTTTGCTATATTGTACTAGATGGCGGAACTGGGCCATGGGATCACAGTTTTTCTATGCGATTTTGACACATTGCCCACTCTATTTATCTTAAATCTCTTTGATTATTAAGTACTTTTATTCAAATTAATTTAGTAGTGTTTTATAAAATAGCTTTTTTTTTTAACGGAAAAGCTAAGATGAATGTCACGCTAATTTTTCATTGGACTTTTAAATTATTTATAGTGTTGTTTACTAAATAAAAGCGCGTGATTTTATAGAGTAAAAAGTGCTCACGCGGCCGTTTTTTCAATTGTTGCAAGAATTCAAAAGACTGTCTTTAAATAGTGTTCAGACGATTGCTCAAAGTGTATTAGATTTCATTAGTAATAGAAATGGCATTTCAATAATGACTTTCAACTGCCAAAGTCTAAATAGTCATAAATACGATTTACAAGACTCAGTTACGAGACAAACAAATGTGTTACTTCTTACCGAAACTTGCATGACGCATGATAATCCAATTGAAATACCTAATTTTTATTGTATTGTTCAGTTCAAACGAGATACTGTTTCAAAAGGTGGGGTAGCTATTTACCAAAATAAAAATAATATTACTAATATTATGACTCCGAATATTGAAATAAATATTGCACACGTTAGCGATGTTAATGTTAGGCGCTCAGTTGTTGGAGATATTTGTGCGTGCTTATGCAAACTTAGAAATGGCCTACAAATAGTTATGGTAGCAATTTACATTTCTCCGAATCCAAAATTGGACGAGGTAGAGCATTTTATTCATCGCACTTTACTGGAGTACACTGAAGAAGGCTCGAAAATACTTGGTACTAATGGTAATAAATTTCCACTTATCTTGGCTGGCGATTTCAATATTAACTTCGCTGATAAAAAATCAAAGCGGTTGACAACTTTTCTATCAAAAACATTGAATTTGAAAATGAATAATGATCCACAAGAGTCCACAACAAAATATGGGACCACCATTGACGCGGTATTTTCTAGATATTTAGAGGATATTAAGTCGCAAACTTATGTTTCTTATTTCAGTTATCATAAACCTATAGTTTCAATGATAAATATTCCTGAATAACCAACAGCTACTGTAAGGTAATAAAACCCACATGTATTGTAAAATAATAAAAATATTTTAAATAATATTAACTTTTTATTTATTTAATAAAAGAAAAATTTGTTTTCTTATCGGTCACCACGCTCAAAAAGTGTAACTTGAATTAATATCAAAGAAAAAGAAATACTGCATAAATAAAATAAATAAATAATTATAATTGCATAAATTGATACAAAATGCTATGCAATAGCTTTACCGCGGCAGTCCCCGAGTGCCACACGTCTTTTTTTTTTTATCTAATATTTCTCAGTAGCAGGTCGGGATCTAGGTTTATGCCCGCATGGTGACATGAGGCTCACTACCTATCCTCTCCTATATGAGACTTGAAACACACTGGAGAAATGTATGTGCACTAACACCTTTGCCCAATCTCCTCGTGGAAACATGGCGACATGATATCTTATGTGTGTTTTTATATACAGTCAAAGGCATAGTGATATTATTATAGTGTACTTATGTACTTTTCATTGCCGAGATTCTCGTAACACATTTTAATAGATTATGTACCCTTCCTTGATATATCGGTTTATTAAAAAAATTGCAATAATAATTACTATACAACGTTATTATTGTCTCTTTCCCTATGCCCCTTTGTATTATTAAATCTTTAAAATTACGCAACGGATTTTGATGCGTTTTTTTTAAATAAATAGAGTGATTAAAGAGGAGTTTATATGTATAATAAAATCCATTAAATGGTGGAGAAATACTATTATTTTTGTGGTTTCTAATGTGATATCGTAAATAATTACATTTTTTTTGCGTTCACAGTGAAACGCCTACGAGATTTATGAAAATAATGTACTAAATATTGTATACATTAAAAAGGTCTATAAAAAGTCCACGATGGTATATGTCTATCTCTTATGGATATCCCACAATATTTTTTTTTCATTTTCTTTTTGCGACAAATACCGGGTAATTTTCAAAGCAATTTTAAGCTATACACTATACAGCATTAATCCTTATCCAATTTAATACCTTAAATACATTGTTGATTTAATATAGGTCTATATCGCACTTTACAGCATATGATTTAAATGATTATTGTCGAATATATTACAGATTTAAAAATTGCGGGGCTTTTCTTTGGTGAGCCAGGTTCACGTTAAGATGGGTACCCACTACATTAATACCTCACACAATCCTTAGAATTTTTATATGGCCCTGTACGATAATCCATCCAAAAATGGTCGGAACTGCCGTGGGATTCTGTAATCATAACACGGTGTAAACCTAGCCGCCATTCAGTCTGTATAGCTCCATCTTTGTCTTAGATTTGAACCATTATGGTTTTAAAACGCCACAGTAACCTTCCTGATTATTTGGTAGGTAATAATTGTATAAAAATCACTATTGTTACGAATGCACCTTATGTCAAGGGCATAAGGTTCAATATCGCGTGACATACAGTGCGTAACTTTTAAGCCCTATAACTCGAGACCTAGCCATTGTATAGGTGTAATATAAAAACGCATTGCTAGACCTAAGGTGGCCTATCGAATGGTACAGGTTCAAACAATTTTGTCAACAAAGTGTCGACATCGAAACTTCCAGAAACTCGACTCCGGTGAATGACCGTAGGTACCTACCGAACGTTCTCGAAACTATGCGCTATTATTATTACGTCTAGACGAATCTGGAATGTTCGATCAGCTGTCCTATATAGAGCCCCGTGACGCCGGCGGGCAGTCAGGCTGCATTTGACTAGCAATACGACAACAGCGACAGTTAGAAGCTATCTTTATAATACCTACTGCGACAACTGTAACGAAAACTGAGTACTACGTGAAGTAACATCTGTAGTGTTATTGTGTGTTTACGACACGGACTTCGTGGACGTAAGGGAAGACTTCGGTGCAACGTCAGCTACATTCTACTTGTCATTGCCTACGATCGACTGTACCTTCGTTGCCAATAAACTTCGCAACCTTTAACCGGCGTTTTAGTACCCCTAGCCCGTAACAATATGTTATCCTCTGTAACTTCTGGTAAAAGTGTTTATTTAATGTAAATTATTGAAGTGGCAAAGGTGCAGAAAGGTTCACTTTACATGTCCGGTCAAACAGAAAATGTCTGTAAAGATTAGTTGACAGCAAGGGTTAAAGGGAACAAAAGTATGTGGGGTGCAACTTACACACAATGCTTCAGTCTTTTGTCAACTATTGACGTGGAAACGTCTTTTCGCTCAATGTACTTGTAGTAAATTAAATCTTATTGGTTATGAGGGAACAGTTGAATAGATACCCTTTTTTGCTCTACTATTATCGGGTAAAAGTGAGTATTATTAATCTTTGTTGTGGGTAATTGATTCATCCGGTCTCAGGAGACACTTAAAATCGCATAAAATATTACCGTGAAGTCGTTCCCGGAGCAAATCAATTTTTAGATGAAAAAAAAAAAAATCTCAAAAATAGAATCTCAAAACTTCCCTCCATATTTTTATCACTTATAAATAATTATGTTTTCAAAATAGAATATAACTGGCCAGTTTCACATACCTCTTTACACAAAAAACTTTTTTCGCAATACTTCTGAGTGACCTTAAGGCTGTTTTGGTTTAGTTGCAGTTTTGGTATTTAGTTGCAGTCTCATCAAAACCAAAAGTCAATAACTCGTCGAGATGTAGGAAATTATTTCTATCTTTTGATAGAGTGAGACTGAGATCAGAGAGCGATCTTGAAATTATGTGAATTGCTGTTGTGGTAGGTAATGATGGCTTGCGCCCTTTGATTATCGTATTATTTCATCAGTTGTATCGTTAGGAAATATTCCTATGACTCACATATATTATTTCTCAATGGTCTTTTCTTTATCGGCATGTCATAACTTCTTTCTTAGTTTGAATTTCATATCGATATACACACATCAAAAGTGTCTAGGGATCAACATATATTTTTGCAATAACTTTTCTCCTGATTAATATTAATTAAAATTTTCTTTAAGGATTCATCAAAAAAGTGTTTTCGTTTGTCACAGTAACGATAAACCAAGTCACATTTGCATTAATAAAGAAATTTGCCATTTTCCTAATAAAGGGATATTTGACATTTGAACCACTAACACAAAAGTTCGAAAAAAAGACTGAAATAACAGTTTTCTCTAAAATTTTATTGGGTAACTTAAACAATTAATAATCCGTGTTTCTACCGCGAACACTAACAACACAAGAACATCGGTTTGGCATACTCAAAATGAGTTCATCCAAATCACGCTGTGGAATGGCCGCCCATGTTCGTTGCAACAACAAAAAAAGGTCTTCTTGCGACTGGATACCCTCCATATTCGGCAGAGCTCTTCTCTGTAGCATATCCCATGCATGCTCAATCGGGTTCAAGTCTGGCGACTGAGCAGGCCAGGGCAGGACATTGATGTTAGCTGTGGCGAGAGTCTGTCTTACAACTCTTGCGGTGTGCGGTCGTGCATTATCATGCATTAACTGAAATAAGGGACCGATTTGCACTTGTAGAGGAACGATGACGTCTGATACAATCGTCTCAGCATAAATTTGAGCGTTGAGGTTGCCTCTGATCCAAATCAACTCAGTTCTTCCGCCGATCCAAATACCCGCCCATACCATGATGGTTCCACCACTATAAGGATGGACTTCCTGGGAGGATTTTAATCGCTGTTGGCGTCCAGGGGTTCTCCAGTGTCGTATACGTCTTGTATCCGGTCTCATACCAAAACGAGACTCATCAGAAAAGCACACGAAACGCCATTGTTCTTCTGCCCAATTTCTGTGTTCAAGAGCCCATTGATATCGAATCCTACGATTGTGCATTGCTATAGGTGGTACCCGTAGCGGTCTTCGGGAATGAAGGTTCACTTCATGCAAGCGGTTTCTGACTGTTTGGTCGCTAATTAAGTTCCCTGAAGAGTGACGAAGCCTCACGGCTAACATCATGGTGGTTATTGTTGGAGCTCTTCGAGTTAAGATTTGAATGTATCGGTCTTGTCTCCGTGTGGTGCAGCGATACTGTCCTCCATGGCGCTCAGCCACGGTACCAGTGCTTCGGTAACGTGTCCAAAGTCGACTGATAACACTCTGACTTGTATTCAGAGCTAAAGCCACAGTACGTTGCTGGGAACCAGCTTCTATCATTCCCACGGCTCTGAGCATTTCTTCCCTGCTTAAATGACGTCGCCGCTCCATAATAACGTTGGTTTTAATCAGTAGTAGGGAAACAGTAGCACTAATAATGTCTTCAATGCGTTGTATGTTTTTATAGGGAAAATATTGACAGCTGATTTTCATCTTTTACTCGAATTTGATTCACAGTTCCTGATTCAAATTATGAAATGCACCAAAAAGGATCCATATAAATTTATAAAATCATAAATTTATTACAAAGCCACATCTCAATCTCAAGAAATCCGCATAAAAATGCTTGATCCCTAGACACTTTTGATGTGTGTACATAGGTAAATGAGGCATTATTTTAAAGTTTTCAGGACCGGAAAATATACACTTATCATTGGTTTTTCGTAAAATGTGCGGGGCGGCGGCGGCGGCGGCGGCGCGGCGAGAGAGTGGCAGGATGCGCTTATTAAATGCGTAAAATCAAACGGACCGGTTCTCGAAAACAGCGGCGCGACAGTGGGGCGGTGGCGGCCAGCGAGCGGTGTACTTACCGCGCTCGAATCGTGCGGGCAGCGAGCGGTGATCGAGCGTTAGGAATAAATTTGAATCAAAAAGATGTTGCGGCCATTGTTCAGACCTTTCTTTCGCGAATAAAAATAAATATCACACAACACTACGCGGCTATAGTGAAGCGCGATCTACCCGCCCGAGTCTTCGACGCCCGCCCGGCTCCCGCGCCGCTGCCGCTGCCGCCCCGCTGCCCGCAAGATTCGAGGCAGCGGCCTAACGCTTGCTCAAAGCGGGTTAGCGATTTCAGACTTGAAAGTCCAGATTTCCTCAAGATGTTTTCCTTTTCCTTGTAATCAGTCATCGGTGTCCAAGATATAATTAGGAAGTACAAATAACTTTGGTATTTGCCTGATCTGGAATCGAACACGCACACTCATACTTGAGAGGCTGGTGTTTTAACCACTAGGCCACCACGACTGTCAGTCTAGATATAATTTGGAACAAATAAATAAGCCTTGCATTAATCATCATCACTATCATCACCTGCCGAACATTTTGCTATGTTAGGGTGGGTATGTTTCCAGTTTAACCGTAATGTGAATCATTAATATTCCGCAATTTTTGGTGATTATCGAATAAGTCCACTACTGTAGATCACAGATAACAAACTCCTACAATGGGGATGGAATAAAGCATCCTTAATAAAAATAAATAAGCCATTTATTTCTTGCTTTTATACAGTATGTTAAGAAAACCCTGTCCGACCCGTGAAGGTGTTGTTAGGTATCGATAACTGATTCTACTAATGGATACAAAATCGGGCTAAACTTAAAAAAAAAATCCCCCTAAAAAAATAAATATTATTTCGCAAAAAGTGGTAACTTAACTTTAAATGTGCGTTCACCCTTCCGCGAGCGGCGGGCGGCAGGGCACGCGGCACGTGGTAGCATCGCTATTCGCTCATAATAATAACGGTGTTGTCACTTTTTTTAAAATTTCCAAATTTCGGGGAAGTTGGAATTAATTCGCGGGAAAAAAGATTATTTCACAATTCATTTGTATTGGTACTATGATGATTACGTAAAATTTTATATTCTATTTGGTCATGTGTTTACCTAATCTTTATTATCCTTATGGGTCGGACAGGGTTTTCTTAACATACTGTATATTAAATATTACAAATTTAAATGCAATATGAAAGTATCTAAAACTATATAAGAAAATGAATAATGTACAAATGTATGTATTTGATTAGTAATTCTAATTGTAGCAAGTACTTAAAAGTTAGGTTTGTTAGTTTTAGATTTTACTTTTTTAGTCAGTAAGAATCCCGTTTCGGGTGAAGGCCTCCTCCAAAGATGCCCATACATCTCTATTACGACAAAAAGGCTTGGGCTTGAGCTGCGTCCGATTTCTATGCTTACACTGACTGTTCTTTGATTTTTCCTCTCGTAGTTTAAATTTGCAATTGTTTCTTTTTTTTTTAACTCAAAGCCAGTACACACTATGTAGCCAGGCATATTATACGTTACGGAATTGCATCGCTGACAGGGGTATTCGGCACTGGTGCAGCTGCACAGGAGCTAAACTTAGCATTCGGGAACACCGTTGGAGTTGCTGAACCTTGGACAAAACTGTTTTTGCATTGTGTAGATTCAATTTCTTAGTATTGTATAATTGCATGGAACACGTGTGAGCACGATCTATTTGCTGTAAAGCATCTATTTGTTGGGTTAGTCGTTTATTGACTTGATAGTGCTATGGCTGTTGAGAGTATGTCATGCTCACTCAAATGTCTCGCTGGTGGTGGCGTGTGTGTTGGGTCATTAGGTTCCCTTCAATATGGTTGAGCTGAATGATGCTGATCCATACGTCATGTTCGTGAACGGACGCCGTCAGAGGGGACTAGTCATCTCTTAGCTGCTACGGCGTATTTTAAATTCTGAATTGTTGTTTTTTTTTTCCATAATGGACGCTCTCAGCGTACAATATATTTCTGCATCGTTCTCACACGATTGATTTCAAAATGAATGATGTAATCAAATATTTGTATCAATAGCTTGATATTTTAAAAGAGTGTCCATGGAGTTTCTTGCCCGTTCTTCTCCATAGGTACCTACTCTTTGGAATGGGCGACTAGCTTCACCTTACTGACTGACCGACCTTCTGACAATTCAAAAGTGCCTGTAACTGGTTTATTTGAAATAAATGCTTTGATTTTGATTGATTTTTTTAATTTTATTTCTTGCTAAGACAGTCCAGTTTGTGCCGGCTGTCCTGAGACCATCTCTCTCTCTCTCGCTCAATCTTTCATCTTTATATCTCGCAACATGACCAGCCCATTTCCATTTTAGTTGTAGTGCATGCGTTAGAATGTCGGTCGCTTTGGTAGTTTTTCTTATTTTAGTATTTATTTAAACATCCTTACTATTACTAATATTATAAATATGAAAGTGAGTTTGTATGTTTATTCCGCTTTCACGCAAAAACTATTCAATTTATTTGGATGTTTTTTTTTAAATAAATGATAAATTAGTGACCGCATCCTGCCTGATGGTAAGCAGTGATCTAATCGTTGATGGTAAAGCGCCTTATTAAGAGCCTATTCACTCTAGCCTTGAAGACACTCAAATTGTAGTCCGACGGAAACACCGTCGCTGGCAAATTGCTTCAGTATCTCGGTGTTCACGGTATAAAAGAAGAGGCGAAACGCTTCTATCGGATCACTGTGGAGTCAACAACGTAAGGGTGGAAACTCGCCGTACGACGGGTCGTCCGATGGTGGAACGAAGATGGAGTAATTAATCACACATATAGTTTATAACCTGAACCCTAATTGCGTAACTCTATTACTCTCAGTTACTCTCAGTAACAACACCGTCTCCTTGTCATGGATCTCTGCGTAAAGGCTCTGCTGCTCAGACGTGTAGAGCACTGTCTGCGCCAGATCCGGTGGTGGCTGCTGGATGAAAACAGGTCCCAGGATTTTGCATCTGTTATTGGCGACAAGTGCGACGGTACCGATGGGGAACCTGTTCAAGAACACTGGGACAGGATCCAGGCAGCTATTACTGGGGCGGCGCGGGTGGTGCTCGGCGTCTCCAAGGCCGCAAACGTGACAAAGAGACCTGGCGGTGGGACGACATAGTCCAGAGGGAGACTAAGGTGAAGAAAGCCCTCTTCAAAACGTGGCAAGCGACCGGGTCCCCTGAAGATCGCGACGCATACAAGGTTGCCAAACGTGCCCCTAAAAGAGCTGTAGCCAGAGCCAGACGAGCCAGCCTCGGTACAGGAGTGTGGCAACTATCGCAGTATTTAGTTCATGTCCCACACCATGAAGATCTTTGAGAGGATTATAGACTCCCGTATCCGGCAGCAGTGTGCTGTCTCAGAGTGTCAATATGGGTTTCGTCCAGGGTACGGAGCTATGGATCCTATCTTCGCACTAAGGATCGCCATGGAGAGATACAGATCGAAGAACACGCCTCTGTATTTATGTTCTTTCTTGATATGCAGAATGCCTTCGACTGTGTCCCTCGGGGGGTGATCTGATGGGCATTGGGCACTGAGGTACAAAGGGGTACCAGAAGCCTATGTTGACATAATTCGAGACATTTACCTCAATTGCGATTCCGTTGTTAGAACCGCTGTTGGGGACACTAAACCCTTCCCCGTCACCGTTGGAGTCCACCAAGGTTCCGTCCTTAGTCCGTTTCTGTTTAGCGTGATATTAGACGTCTTAGACGTATCAGAAATGAGGAGATCCGCAGAAGAACCAAAGTCACTGACATAGCTCTGCGAGTCGCTTAACTTAAGTGGCAGTGGGCAGGGCACATTGCTCGTAGAACCGATGGCCGATGGGGCAGTAAGGTTCTGGAGTGGCGGCCACGTACTGGAAGACGCAGCGTAGGGAGGCCCCCAACAAGGTGGACCGATGACCTGGTGAAGGTCGCGGGAAGCCGATGGATGCGGCAGCACAAGACCGATCAGCGTGGAAAGCCTTGGGGGAGGCCTTTGTCCAGCAGTGGACATCCATAGGCTGAAGAAGAAGACGTCTTGTCGGATAGCATCAGGGATTCACTGCTGACGATATCATGCTGGCAGACGCGGACAGGGATCGGTTGGTGCGTTGTGTGAATGTGTGGAAGGACTCGCTCGAGAACGGAGGTCTGAAACTCAATGTGGCGAAGACCGTGTATATGGCTAGCAACACGACAGATCCCATGTCTGTGCGCATAGGCGGTGACATGGTCGAGTGTACAGACCAGTTTACTCCACGGCAGCTTGGACAAAATGGCGTGAGGTGACAGGTGTCATTTGTTACCCCAAAATGCCGCTTAAGGGACAGGTCTATAAGACCATCATTAGACATGTTCTCCTGTATGGCAGTGAGGCGTGGCCTGTGCTTGAGCGACACAAGTAGGAGCTGCGTGTCATGGAGATGAATATGCTGCAGTGGATGTGTGGAGTTACGCGGAAAAACCGCATCAGGAACTCCTGCATCCGTGGCAGTCTCAGTGTCCGTGACATTGCAGACAAACTGCAGGAGGGTCGCCTACGCTGGTACGGTCACGTCTTACGCAAATCTTACGTGGGTAACAAATGTCATGGCGCCTCCGCCAGGCCGGAACAAGCGGGGTAGACCAAAGAAGTGCTGGCTTGACGTTGTAAGAGATGACATGCGTGCGACGTTGTAAGAGGTTGTTGGTGGTATAAACCAGGTGTAAACTCGAAGCTAGCCTTTTTTAGAAGTTGTGTCAACAATACATTTAAATACATACCTGTTTCATTTCATCGACAGTAGAGTAAGATGATATGTAATGCAGGTATGTACAAGCAAGCGAATTTTCAAAAATGTTTGAAAACATTTTTTTTCGTTTCTTTGTGAGAGTAGCATGTTTAACATAGACGAAGGCTGTGCAATGAGTTGATATGATGAATATGATGACAAATAAAATACTTATGATTGATTTATTAACATTTTATTACGATTGATTATAGTAAAACTAAGTTTACATATCAGCATATAAATAGTTTCCGGAGCGAAGCAGCGTATCGGTTATATTCATTGGTCCAATTTCTTTCATATCGCCGGCATTTTGCCTGCGTCATTTAGTAAATAAACTGAGCCCTTTGACATATACCTTTAGGAATGTCAATAGCTCGTCCTTTTGTTATTTATAACCATTAGAGTAAAAAGTTCATACGCTTTCCCATTATCAAGGTGGTATAAGACCTTAATTCCACTCTGTCCATCGAAAGTATGTTCATTCTCTGAACGTTTCGTATGTGGCCATCATGTATTATAACATTCTGATCAGGTGTTACCCTTCTTCTACAAGAATGAATTCTTTCAAACAATTATTTCTTGATTTACTACCATTTTCCTCTTATCATGATAACCGGTGCTGCTACGATCCGAAGAGGCGACAGCAGAAACAGACAAATTATAAACTAAATTATAATGATAGAGTGCATTAATACTTTACGACTATGGTTTCAAAGATTCGGCCAGGAAGTATAAAGAGAGACGTTTTGGATAATTCAGTTCGTTAAATGGAATATTCTATGGAATGCATGCCAAAATATTTCGAAACGAGAATTTGTTTAACAAAGAAAGATAGGTTCGACTACTCAACATACTAAATTCAGCCATAGTCGAAAAGCAGATAAGTTATGTATTAACTTATGGCATACTTATAGTTATGTAAGTAAAAACTAAAGGAACCTAAAAAGTAGAGATCCATAATTATAGGCAAAATAACGTTTATTGTTATGTATTCTAATAGAGGAATGTAAGCAAGTATTGTAAGACAGATATTATATTATCATGACAATGTCTAGTTGAACCACGGAATATTGAAAATTACAGTTCAGTTATGTTTTTGTTTACAACTGCAACAGGCAGATCATATCATCCCAATGTTAGTTGGTTATAGTCATATAGCTAGAAATTGTCATTGTGGACCTGAACAACTACGGAGCGCAAATATTATGTGGAGATTGTATTAGGAGTATTCTCGGGAGTTCAATGTTCACACATGCGACCAGCGGGCACATGTCAACCCGTGCGGCAGCTGGACAATGAGCATGATGTTATGCCAGAATCTTGGCTACCTCCTCGTGATGTTTCGTGATGGCGTGTCTTGGAGTGAAGGTCTTTTAGCTGACATATGGGTTTGATTATCTAGACTATTGTATCACTTATGAAAGATGTTGCAAATAAGTACATTATGTGGGACATGACTGCAGTTTCTTCATTGTATTTGTACTCACACAATACCATCTCCAACTAATATTTATCCTCGATTCTGTACCGTATATACATACACTCACGGACAGCAGAATCTACACTTAAATATAAGTATATATAAGCAGTGCTTGGATAACTCGGTTAAATATGGGGAACATCGAATCGGCGCTTTAAAATACACCAGCTCGATCTCCACTCAAGGCTAAGGGAAACCAACCTTAAATAACTCAAATTGTGCGACTAAACTGGTATTAACCATCCCCACTGTCCCCTGCCTTCAATGTAGGTAAACCATTCAATGTATTTTAAAGCTTAGAGCTAACTGTGTGCATAGCAGCTTGGACAATTTAAACCGTTTTGAAGTTGTTATTTGATGGTACAGTGAGCTGCATTTCGGAGCAATATAGATGTTGATGGAGACACCTTGAGTATACATTACTGGCATTTACTTCTTTGACCCTCAGCTGTTTGGTCGTTTGCTGTCAACTTATAAGGAGTGCAATTAAAAAAGCCATCAGGGTCTGATAATAGACTTTTCGGATATCTGAATTTGTTGTTGTAAATTTGTCAGTTCAGATTTAGAGTAGCCCAAAATGATTCTATCATTGATGGACTGTATGTCTACTGAGAGGTGGATGACTGTATGTAAGTTGATCTTAGTTTGCCACCGACGGTTGCACACAGTCTGCCCTGCGCTTAACATTTTAATACTTATCTAAATGTATAATATCCTTAACAATACTATTATTTAAGACTTACAACTACAATCCTTCGTATCAACAATTTATAATTAATATTTCAAGAACTATCTATGAACATAATGAAGAGAATACCAAAATTATAATTTTGAGCGTCATAATTTTGGTAGCAAATCCAAAAAGTTATGGAAAATAAAACTTTCCTGAAATTAATTTAGATTTGAGCTGGTGGTCCTGGAGTGGTGAAGGAAGCAGTAGGAACTGGTTCAAGAACTGTTCCAATCAAGTTAACGACTGAAGATGATAGTTACAAAGACTCCATTTAAGACATGTTGTCATGTTGACGTTCCATTTAAGAAACTAAGGTACATCATGAGAATGAGTGAGTCCATACTAGAAGAACTCAACTTAATCAAGTGGCTATTTATTATAAGCCAGGAGCTTGTACTATATGGACGGGTGGAAAGAAGACGCCCCCAAGCACAGCACCGGTTAGTTAGTCAGACGCGGTCAAGAAGGATGTTGGAGGCAGCGTGTGCCAGACCGCCAAAGTAACTTGGCGACGCGTCCTATTCTGTCGTAAGCTGCATCATTAAGAAAAAGTGGAAGAACAATAAGAAACCATCGCTTTGTAACGAGAACTTCTCGTCATTAAGTTTACACAAAAGTGCCGTTTTAACTTGATGTCACGCTAGACTATCATCTCTAACTACATTTACATAGTCTTAAATCTGATATAGATGACCAGGAGTCAATTTTGCGCAGTATCCAGATAGCCGACTGCAAGTGCTGGTTCCACCACCCAGGCCAACACCTCCAAATGGTAATTATAATGTGTCTGATAGAAGGAGCACATTAATACTAACAGTTATTGTTTGCATAGTGCGTGATTACACAGAACATACCTAAATCCTATTAAATAGAAGAGAGTTATTTAGTTCCCTCTCCATTTGAATACGGGACGTGGCTGTTGTAGTCCCGGTTAGAATGCGCGTGATGTATCGTCGTATATTAGATCTATACACTTCAGTACCTGCTATCTGGCATCAAAAAACCGGGAAGAGGAGCGTGTGAGAACGCCCTTTTTGCTGCAATGTTAGGTTTTTATTTTTATCTGCAGTTGTCATCGAACCTGATTTTTGTCGGTCGTATTAATTCACGCGCATTCTAAGTAAGCCTCTAGACTGTCGACGCGCAGGGATCCCCTGGTGCTAAGGTCTGATTAGATTGTAGTCTCAAAGGCTAACATTGAGTCATGTCTAATAGTTCAGGTGCCAACTGAGATCACTCATATTGTCAAGTCCCGTAGTCAGTTAAAATTCATATTCTCTCTTGAGAAGAATATGGAACATAATCATTGTCAGTTTTTAACTCATATTCAAATTCTAATCAATTCATTTCAAGTTGAGTACACCTCGCCTTGAAAAAGCCAACAATTACTAGTAATTTATCAACATCAACAAATTCTAATCATTAAAGGTCTGCTAAGCCGCCAGGACGTCGGCGTCCGTTGTTCAATTGTTTAGTATGAACTTCTAGATACGGGTTTGCACCCATTCCACGTTCGCTGCGATCAGAAACTCTATATTCATACTAAGATGCCGCGAGGACGTGGGGCGCGCCGTCCTGGCGTTTCGCTGTACCTTAAGGCCTTACCAATTTTATCATAATTTTAGTTATCCAAAGAGAATTTTTCCCTGAGTTATTCCCTGACATAATGCTTAACCTAAAGACATAATAAAGTAATAACTACTTGCGTAATTAGGTATAACTTCTAAGAAAAGTAACACTGTATTTGTTTTTTGAAACTTAATTTTAAATTAACCCTGTTTTTGTCTCGTCTGTAGAGCAAATGTATAAAAAGCGACTAGTACAAAAGTAGCTATTCAATAATATCTGACATATTGTTGAGACCTGCCAGTATATCTACAGTAGGCAACGTTTAAAATTTACAAGTTGGTACAATACTATACGTAACTAAAATATTTGTTTATAGCCAAATGATATAATTATATACTAACTAAAATAATTATATAAACACAGAAAAGTTCTAATAATAGATTAAGTTTATAGTTAAACCGTTACTTAAAATATCACATTTTTAAGAATAATATTACAGAGAGTTCGAAACAAACTAAAACTTATTACAAATTGAATGATTATATAATTAATAAAATAACAAGGAACAATAAAGGTAATTAATATAAGATCAATACATTTTCCATAATTCATAAATATGTTATATTTGGGATGGGTCTGCGGGAAAGTTCGGTTGAAATTGCATGGGAGCCGGACACAAGTCTCGCGTCTTACCATACTGCCGCATCCAAGAGATAGTCTTGTTTTTTTACTTGTCCAATGCAATACAAAGTAGACTTTACTTTGGCTTTAACTAGGTCATTACAGCCCAATTCCAAAAGTGAAGTGATCGGAAGTTTATATCAAATAACTTTAAGAAGAAATCGGATGCGGAGTCAGGCCGCTCCTTGTTTTATAAAATTATATGGTATTAGTATAAAATGAATAAACATAATTAAGATAAATACCTAATACACACTAAATAGAAATATTCAACAACGTTTAGAACTGCATAAAAATAGTCTGTAACAATAAACAGGTGAAAATGGATATAAAAATAATGAAGGTATAGTAAGTTCTTTGAAGTTACAATTCTGTAAGCGACCGCAGACCGCAAAACGCAGTGGGCCTTATTGCGATTAGGCGGTCTGACCGCTGTGGTCTGCGGTCACCATCAAAACTGTACCTTAACTTAGGGCAATACATGAGTTACAAAATAGGTACAACTATACGTTAGTGGTGGTATATACAAACTACGAAAAATTTTGATAACAGGAGAAAAATTTTGGTTAACAATAAAATAAATATCGTAAAAATTCTTTAGGTGATATGTTTAGATATTATTATTTTAGAATTTTGAATAAAAAATACAGAGATAGGTCAATTTCAGAGACACTATAGAAGTATGTAGGGTACTGTATCAGTACCTAACACATATGAATGTTATAATTGTCTATACTTATGTGTTATTATGAACTTTATAACATCATCAGATATGTTTATTGACGACCTGTATTTAGTGATATTGAAGTAAATTGCCAACCATTTAGTAAACATACGGGATACACATTTAAATAATTAAAACTGTTTATATACTACATATTATAAGGATAAATGTATAAAGATTATACATAGTGTGTCTACAGTAAATGGCCAGGAAGTACATATATTAGTCGATGATCCGAGGTAACTAACTATCCACCACATACAGTAAAATGCAAAGTAGAATGAATATTTACCTATCTCGGATCACCGCCTGAACATAAACTGCACTAAAGTTAAAAAAAAAAAACGTATATTTAAAGTGTGTGTACACATAGCACAAAATTAAAAGGAGTTTAATAAAATATTAAGGTCAGATAGTAAGATATTCAATAGATCTTAAGTTAAAGATCATCAAAAGCCGTAATAAGTTATTGTTGGACTTTACGAAGTTATCGTGAAGATATGATCGCATTAAATTTGACAAGGAAGTTATGAAATAACAAACATCACAGCTTCTATTGAATTTTCAAATTTTGTGTGAAAATAAGATGCTAACAGAAATGTTGAGTAGAAAACCAAGTTTGTAAAATGCGCACATGTTGGTACAGGTTAGTCTGAACGCTTTAGTAAGACATTCCTGCGTGGGAGGAGATTAGTCCCAGTTTCCGTAGGCAGCGTCAGGGTATGCCCATGGGGGTCGACTAATGGAACTCGCCACGGTAGTTGTCCTGTTTGTACGCGGGTCGTAACTGAAATTATTAAGATCTTTTTAGTATACAATGAAATCCTTTTAGACGAGACGTCTTGCGATGATATAAAACTTACTTCAAAATTCATAGGTTGACCTTGAAGTTTGAAATGAGTTTTAGAGTCGCTAAGCGTGAAATCCATACTTTCGGCCAATGCTACGGGCGTTCTAAACTCCTTATCATTTTCGAACATAATATTACATAGTTTGGAGACCAAATGATTTGACGGTAGTCCGTACTTTCGATGTGATATTGCCGGACCAAGAAATTGAATTAGGAACTTGTTTCGACGAATCATTGATTAATCGGCTGTGCCTGTCATTACGTTGAAAGACTTGGAGTGTAGATCTGCTCGAGGTCTCAAGAGCCAATACACTTACTAATTAGCTTGCATTCGCAAGAAATACTTTGCGAATGAGAAATAGATACTGTTGAGGAACTCTGTTTCCACTCCTGATTGTACACTATTTTCTTGAGTCAATTTGAAAATTATTGCTAATCCATTTGCTTAAAAAAAGTCTGCTCAACAAAGTGAATACTTAATGCAATGTTTCTTGTAGAACTGTCAAAATTAAAGCCATTTCTTCTAGTAGACAGAAGAAATAAATATTAATACCATAAACATAAAGTATGTGACAAATTACGTATTTTTTGGAGTATAAATTAACTTCCTAACTTCCCAATATTCTACAGTACCTACCTACAACTAATCACACACATTATCAAAACTATTATTTATTTAATAAAAGAGGGTTTGACATCTACGTTATTAACAAAAAAATTATGTTAAAAAAATATGTCAGTGCCCTAATTCTAGTAATTAAAAACGATCAAAATCTAGACACAGTCTCATCTCGGAGAGAAGCAAACCTGGAATTTCTTAACAGATTAAGGCTGAGGTCTTACCGTTTATGTTCTTGAAATTACGAGAATGCCACTCTGATTTGAAAGCTTTGAAAACTCTTGAATAATATTTTTACGTACTCTATCAGAGCAGTAGTAGCGGCCTCTTAAATTTATTCGGGGGTGCGACCTCAGGAAGGTAATTTACTTTGTGTTCTTTTTTCATCAAAACTGTTTCGGAAATCATCGCAAGGGAATCTGGTATTTCCTAGATCTAAACATTCAATGTCATGTGATATCAAACATCAACTCCCAATGGCCTCGCGTGGTGGAATACCACTGCCGGTGGCCACTCCCTCACAAATAAGGGAGCTCTGGATTCCAGCAGCGGCAACATCATAGGCTGATTAAAATGATGGAAATATTTTTAAAATATTGTAGCAGTGGTGGAGTTTCTTACACACTATTCTCCATACGAAACCTACCTTTTGGAAACGGTGACTACAACCAATTATATTTTTTGACGTTCAAAGTACCTTTTATGTACCTATTTGAAATAGATTATTTGACTTAGTCATTAAGAGGGGACTCTAGCAGCGCTTTCTCTATGCAAACGTATTCCACTGTTTTCTAGGTGGATATCGCTTATGGAGTAATTTTTTTTGTCTACAATTTTACACTTTGATTATACATGCCCTATACCATATTTGATTTTTTCCAAACTTAATTAATAAAAGTAATATGATATTTAAAGATCCCGAAAAATAACCCACTTTTACAACGATGTTCAGACGACTATTAAACAAATGTGATAAGTTTTTGACAAAAATGAAAATAATAGAAGCATAGGTATACTTTCCTCTAAATTTTGATACAAAAACAATTGAGATCTGTCGTGTTTCGAAAAAGAGGACAACTGAATATGAAACTTCTTTTGGTGAACGTTTTTATAGGTATTTTTCTTTTTTTTTTTTGTAAACTAGTGCTTGACTGCAATCTAGCCTGATGGTAGGCAGTGATGCAATCGTTGATGGTAAAGCGCGCTAGCTTATTAAAAGACTATACACTAAAAAAAAAAAACTGAGTGAATAGGAAAAAAGACGGCAGTTGAGCGAGGTGATGCAAAACCCAACAACACGTCCAACGATGCTGCCCCAGAGGGATATTGATCTGGAGACCCTCCACGTCCTAACTTCCGACACAACACTAGAGTCCCTTATTACAGTTTCATTATCTTATTGTAAAGAGGAACCTTCATATTTCTAAATAGTTTTGGACTCGTTAACCAGTTTAGAGATGTCAAACACTCATACATAATTTAATAATGATATGAGTTTTAACAAAACTTTTTATTTTTTAGTTTATTTTGGACAATTTAACATACTTACAATAGAAACAATGAAAGCTACAAACGCTGAAACTATATTTTATAAAATAGGGTGAATCAATATTTAAAATACTTACCTACTGTTGGCGGAAATATCTGTAGATCGTAAATATCGTCCTGCCTAAAGGTAGGTGGCAGAAATCACGTCAACGAAATTGAAACTAAACTGACACACATTTTGAGCAGATCGCAACGCAATGCAAAATTCTCCTACTTCTAAATGACTTTCGAACATATTTCGATCGTACTCTACGGCGCTGTTTAGTTCATAATAAATAGTCAATATGCCAACGAGACCCTATCATTACATCGTTTGTCGTGTCCGGCTGAGACATAAAGTCCGCTGACAGATGTCAGTGGACTGACTGTATGTCATGGACCGTAACAAGTAGACAGTTAAAAATTTCCAGAGTGAGTGACTATTAAAAAATAAATGAAAAGGAGCTTTTGCGTTGTGGTGTATAACCCTTCTTGTGCACGTCCGTTTCGTACTAGACCGGTTGTTAGTTAGAAGGGTATAGATACATCTGAAGCACTTTGGGGATTCAGTGATTGCATTGTTATTGCAGAACAGTCAGATCTACAGATATTTTCGTCGCGTTCTGAACAACCTTGAGAGATTTCCAGGGGCCGTGTTTTGAAGTGTTAAAGCTATCATTATTCCCTTGGAAAGAGAAAATGATGTAATTCGTCCTATACAAGGTGGCCGGAACATCATTGCGCAAGCAGTAACCATGATTTCAGACTGCCTACACGGTGCAATGTAATATTTACACGGTGCAAAATTACAGGACAGCTAATTCTGTTATTGTAACCCACGAATTTCAATGCGAATGGTTCCAACAAAAGCATGTAATCAATTCATGGTAACAGGTTGCGCTGGTTGATGTGCACCACCCTGTACAGCTTCACCACTCCTTGGTGACGTCATGCTGGCAGTAACACCTCACAACACGGTCCTACAGCAATACTTACACAGTTTCTACTTGACGGAACGTGGTTGGATTGTATGTGGATGGCAGCAGTTGCGGTTGCATTCTGTTGGATTCCGAGGATGGGGTTGAAAAACCACTTGATGATCCTACTGGTTGCAAGTTAGAGTCATGCCACGTAAGTAAAGCATTGTCATACCTGGAAAATGGTGTTAGTTGGTAGACGAGGTGCAAAAGAGTTAGAAATCTAAAACTAAGTTCTAAATGTTATGTCTATCGATTAATTCTACTTAATACATAGATGATGGAAACTTTTTAAAAGTGATATGGTGCTTGGTGGATGTTGTGAGTGTTCTTTGCATTCCGGTACTCATTCACAAGGTCTAGTTTTCACTGTCACGTGAAGCAGCGTGTAGGGCTTTACTCACATGAGTTAAGTCAAGCGAGAGGCGTTTTCCGCGATCCCACGAATTACGTCCCTCTGTCATACAATATCCGTGAAAAAAGCTTTACACACTCATGAACATGACTACAACCCACGATACGCTAAAGTTCCTATGTATCCTACAGCATATCATCAAAATGTGATAAATTCGTTCTACGTTTCACAACGATACTAACTCCATATTTCCATACAATCCTTCGTTGCCGTCTCCTTCGAAGATGTTGCGGTCGCCGGTGGGTCTGGACTGGTACGGTGATGGTGGTGGGATAGTGGTGCGGTCCAGGGGGTTCGGTGCTAGCGGGGTCTCAGGGGTTGGGACAGGCGGGTTCGTCTCCAAAGTCGAGTTCTTGATGCCGTATTTGAAGTACATGAACATGCCTGGAATATATGATGAAAGAGCCATTTAGAAACAACTTTTGTTAGAGACATAAACTTTTTAGTGGTAGTTAAATTATTATAAAACATTTGGCTACCAATATCGGAATCAAGTCAAGCAACTGTGTTAGTTGCTTGACTTGATTCCGATATTGGTAGCCAAAATTTTATTCAAATGTTTTTATAATAATTTTCAGTTTACACCCTAGGCATGAAGGTACGGGCGTTTTCTACTCCGTACCATTTACAGGCAAGATTGGATTGGTTTTTGAACTAAGAATGGTATAACGATTTAACTGTTGTTCTAAATTTTAACGTATATCTGCCTGACCGATATATTGAACAAGACACACTTTTGACGATGGCACGATCTACTTTGCGTCGGGTCCATATCTGTGTTAACAGATTTAATGAGCAGACCCACTAATCCAACTGACGGTTTTACTTTAGGCCAAACTTTGGCAGTTTGCTGTTACGCTGTTGGCTGTGCCCAACGACTTTCTGACGAAATGAACGACCGTTCTGAAATATAGTGTCTAAAACCTCGCGCGCCAAGTGCAGAGTTATGATTCATATTCAGTTATTTGGTTTTTGATAAAAATCTTGAATATACCCATAGAGGCTACACAAATGCTTTTTATGAGTTAAGAAGGCTTCTATTTTCAGTTTATAATAAGGCTATAATAGTGTCCCAATAAGCAACTTTAGAAAAGTATTCTAGATATACGAGTAGATTTTTATAACTTTATTGTAATTCCTATTACAAAACGACAAATTGCTAATTATGGAATATGTTATACTACTTTCTAAACACGTTACTATTGAACTTACCGAGTATCATCCAGACTGTGAATCGCACGAGGGTCAAGATGGAGAGGTTCAGGATCAGGTAGATGTTGACGATGATGGCGATGGCCGGCACGAAAGGCAGTCCAGGAGTGGTGTAAATCAGGGCAACACTGAAAAATGTCAATCAACACAATGATTTAAACGGTTCAGGTTAACGAAAAACTGAAAAAAGGAAGGCGTTTTCGCCGGCCCGGGTTGATGGATCAAGTTAAAAATAGAATAGAATAGAATAGAATATAAAACTCTTTATTATGTACCTATACCATATAAATTACAGAACATAAATATGAAGATTTTATAAAGGGTGACACAATGTGCGGTCTCAGCGTTAAGCTACCACAAGGGTAGCTCACCCAGCATCCTTCGTGTTATTGATAGTCTGATATAATCAGTCTTATCAAGAGATATCATCATTTTCAGTAACTCTATATAAAAGACAGCTGTTGTATTCAGCAGGATCCAGTTAGACTGCAAGCCGACTCCAATATTGACATACCCGCCGACTCCAGTAAACTAGATATAGAGGTAATCGAGTCTCAGTCCCAGCACGTAAATACACAAATCAAATTCGTGTCACCAAAAGTATGCGGAGCGTACGTCTTCTATCAGCTTCACGGTGTAAAGCTGTCAGTTTCTATGTGTTATTTGTGTCTTAGTGCAAGATACAGACTACCCAGAACGTCTGAACTACTTCAAATTAGACTCGTTGAATTAACGCAGAGCTCTAAATGATTTGACAGCTCTGCATGAAATTGAAAACTGGCTAATATCGCCTCCAGATCTCCTTAGCAAAATAAACGTTAATGTATCAAGCCATTCTAATTTAATAACGTTGTAGAAATAGTCCTTCAATATTATTTTATTCTAATTATTTAGTTAATTGGGCTTACTATATTGGTTATTATTTTTCCCTTTTAATTTTGGTCACGAAAAAAAAAGTTATGTACCAGTTTACCTAATGAGGAATTTTAAAAAAAATATTTAATTATTATTTTGAAGAGTTGGATTGTCTCATTACAATGCTGCTAAATATATTATTATTTTATTTTACTTAAATTTGTAATGTAATCTGTAATATTAAATAAAAACCTATGTTTTGCTAATATTCTAATAATTTAAAGAATTGTTAAACTTTTATTGCGAATATTGTGCATGTCTTTAAGTAATGTATTTACACAGAACTGAAGACTTGTGATTGCTTTATTTATCGTTGCTGTGCCATACTTAATAAATAAATCTATACTAATATATAAAGCCGAAGAGTTTGTTTGTTTGTTTGAACGCGATAATCTCAGGAACTACTCGCACGATTTGAAAAAATATTTTTGCGTTGGATAGCCTATTAATCCTGGAAGGCTTTAGGCTATATAACATTACGCTGCGACAAATAGGAGCAGAGCATAGCTAACTCCACGTGAACGAAGTCGCTGGCGGCCGCTAGTAATAAATTAAATACAGTGACACTCTTAGCTTACACGGCTACATTTGGCTTGGCCGCGAATAATATACGGGTATCTAAGGTCCGTATCCGGTCCGTAAGGAACGTCACTCAAGACTCAAGCATATCTTAAAACTAGTTTCAACCAATCAAAAGGCTTCAAACGAGACTTGAGTTTTGAGTGACGTTCTGTAATACGGACCTAAGAAACTACGATTTTGCAGGACATTGAATAGAAGATTAAAGTTATATTTCCTTATTCAAGAACAATTAATTTAGATTTACATTACTTTAGATGCCTTTATCTATTTTATATATACAATAAAGTAAATTTAAAGCATACTAAAAAAAGTTTTTACTATATTGTAACAACATTTATGATCTGATTAAATATTATACAGGGTGGCCAAAACGTCGTGGATCAAACGAAACAGGGAGATAAAGAAGGCAATTTCCTACAAAAAATCTTTCTTCAGCATCGCCATAACATTTTTTTTTTTGTAATTATAAACTAGCGCTGATGGTAAAGCGCGCTAGTTTATTAAAACCATTCCTTAAAAAACTTAGTGAATAGGAAGGAAGATGCCGCCTTCCTTCCTATTCACTTCCTATTAACTGCCGTTGAGCGAGGTGGTGCAATGTCAAACTCAACAACACGACCAACGATGCTGCGCCAGAGGGAGATTGATGTGGAGACCCTCCACGACCAAAATCCCGACACAACAACACTTGGCGCATCGTGCCCGGCACACATAGTAACACAACTGCTCAGACCCGTCCTCCGTACGGCTTCACTAGACATTGCACGAAAAGTTATGAACTATTATGTGTTTTCAATGAAACTATCGAGTTATTTTACAATTTAATCATCAAAAAAGAAATCCTAAAAACAATAAAACAAAAGGATAATGTCTCAATACTACAAAAATTGTATTGCAGTTCTTGGTACCAAATTTAATGAGCAATTAATTTTTTTCCATAAATTTTGGAGTGTTATAAAAAATTACTTCTAATTTTAATCGCACAGTGTGAAAAAAAATGTATTACGAAAAAATTACCCTGTATTAAAAGTTCTTTCTTGCTGATTTAATACTGATTCAAATGAGGTACAACACTTTACTCTTTGACCTGAAAAAACGACCATAAAACCAAAACTAAAGGTCTATTTTAATTGATACAGTATCGAATCATAATACAACACGTTTTGTTTTATTGTTTTTAATCAATTAAATGTTTTACTAATTAAATTGTAAAATAACTCGATAGGTTCATTGAAAAAAACATAATAATTCATAACTTTTCATGCAATGAAGTTATGGCGATGCAGAAGAAAGATTTTTTTGGTGGAAACTACCTCCTTTATCTCTCTGTTTCGTTTGATCCACGACTTTTGGCCATCCTATATAAGGGTAGATATGTAATAATTTCCCTCGTCTGACTTTTATCTCTTGTCGGGGCCCTACCCACTCTGCGTCTTCCGGTGGGTGGTCACCACTCGAGAACCCGTCGACCCCATCGGGCGTCGATCCTACGGGCAATGTGCCGAGCGCACTGCCACTTTAGTGTCGCAATCCTTCGGGCTGTATCGGTTACTCTCGTTCTTCTGCGGCTTTCCTCATTCCTGATTCGATCACGAAGTGAAATCCCAAGTATAGCCCTCTCAATTACCCTTTGAGTGACCTTAAGCTTTCTTATAAGGCCCATTGTTAGCGACCACATCTCAATTCCATAAGTCAGCACTGGCAACACACACACTGGTCCAAGACTTTTGTCTTGAGACACTGCGGTATTTCGGACGAGAAGATTCTACGTAGCTTCCCCAAAGCAGCCCAGCTGAGTTGAACCTTCTTTAACTGGATAGTTTGTCCCAGGTACACGTAACTGTGAACAACTTCGAGAACCGAGTCTCGAATCTTTACAGGAGTCGGTACAACATGGGTATGGTCGGTATAATAGAAAGAAAGAGATGCAACGATTTCAAATTTAGTTCAGTTTGTGAACAAAGGAATGCCTTCCTTCATTGTCTATTTGATTTATAATTCAGTCTACACTAGATGTCATACAAATATATATATATATAAAAAAAAATTGTGGTTCCTTTGTCAGATTGATATAGGACCCGATTGTATACGTTCTTATTAACGACAATAGTTGACTAAAAAGAACTAATTAGTCCATCAGTCAGATTTCCAAGAGATACTAGACACGTATTTTTTGTTTTTTCTTATAAACAAAAAAATTAAGACGACACAGTGCGTTGAAAACTCGTGTGACGTCACCGCACGCTACACTTTTTAGCGAGCAGTGACGTCACCAGCCACTACTCCTGATCTTTGATGCCTTTTATACTTGTCAATTTTAATTGATTTGATAAAACAAAATATACGTATTCAATATTTTTCTAAAACCTAAATGACGTGAAACATCCCTATCGCCCCTCGATTATATAAGTTTATTTTCTGTTAAGATTGTGCTGTTGTAAGACAGAAAAGAAAACTTATTGTGACTTGAGAAAACCACAATGTCTTCGTGTCAGTGACATACCAGACAAACTGCAGGATTGTCGCCTACGCTACGGCATGTTACGTGAGTACCAATTGTGTTGCCATGGCTCCGGCCAGCACAAGCGGGGTAGACCAATAAAATTCTGGCTTGACGTTGTAAGAGATGACATCCGTGCCAACATTCTCACACCACAGGTTGCTAAATATCGCGCGAAATGGTGGAGAATGAGCAGAAAAGTGGACCGCGGGCTCCAACGTGAAAGCCGCGGGTGCAACTGGGACTAAACGCTGACATGATAATGAGTAAACACCACAATAGTTTTCACAGACTTCATTTACAGCAACACAACAGCCACCTGATCGTTGGAAATGGGCATATGGTATAAAACTATCCAATGTGTTCGTATACGTTGCTTTACATATAGTCGATTAAGTAGAAAAATTATTCCATCAAACAATTTTGCCTTTTTAATGGGAAAAGTTTCTTCTCCAAAATGTAATACTTGTGGAATAGTAGATGATGTATACCATTTGTTGATGGAATGTGTCCAGTTTAATGCAGAGAGAGAGAGGAATAGTTTGAAAAAATTGACTTGGATAAATTACAGGTCGAAGTCATAAATTCAGAAGAAGAAGCTTGTATTTTGTTTAATTTATTATCAGTTAGGTTAAACTAAGGATGTAGTGATCTATAAATAATTATAGTAATCGGACTGACATATATATGTCGGAGATCGACGATATAATTTAAATAGAAGTTCCTGATTTGATTAACGTAGTAGAGGGGCGAACGCTTGTGACGTTATTTTGTGATGGCGTCACATGGACAGAGTCGCTTTGGATAGTGGGGTTCGTCGAACGGTCACTTTGTATCGAGACGCGGACCAAGGCACATCTCCGAACCGAAACTGTCGGTTTGCCTATTCAAATTGTTATTATGAAGATTGGAGGGTATATCTACACGTCGTGCTTCAATTCAAAACTCACCTACGAAATGGAACCTGTACCACCACACCAAGATGCTGTCGACCCTACCGCTCTGCCATCGCTGTCTCCGACATATACATGTAGTATAAAAGTCCAAAAAAAAAGAATAAAAAAAAGAGCCACATCATTAGAATAAGGATATCTAAATATAACTGTGTTTTTAAAATGAACATTAGAGGTTAGATTGTGAAAGAAACTATGGCAAAGGCCGCCGATGCAGCTCAGTGAGTTCCATTGATTCCCAAAAAGAAATTTAAAAAGTCCACACTTCCATCGTTCATGAGGAGGATAAACTCTTTTATTTACTTTAAAACACAACATTTCCGTGTAAAATTATAAACCTTTATAGTTTTAAGGATCTGCGAATAAATTAGGTATGTATGTATAGCAAAAACTTCATAGTGAGTTTTCTTGCATAATAATTGGAAGCAACGCATTTAAATAATTACGGAAGAAAGTTCGCTAGGAAATTTTTGCGGATATAAGCTTATTAATAAGTTATTAACTAGTGTAGGTTTAAGATTGAATTTTTTATGAAAACGTGATTAAAAAGTGGTTTGGAACCGACAAGCTAATTAAATTAAAAAATATGATAAAACTATTTTATGAGGTGGATCAAGACTGTTTTTATTTTGAAAGAAAACAGTTTCGCTGGTCCGAATGCTCATGGTATGTTCAATGATATCTTCAAGCGACTGGTTGATACTTGTGTATACTATACTTGTGTAGGTATAACTATATTCTATTCTCGTTAGCATTAGATAGAAGACAAATAAAGTTATTTTTTGGAATAAAAGTACAATATAATAATTATATTGTGCTACGTTATAGTTAACTCGGACAACCTGTGGGTGGAGGAAATGGCGACCTTTTACAAGAGTACTGTGCGATAACAAAATGCCTTTTCAAAGAAAAGGGAAGGTCTATAAAACATCTGTTAGACCGGCTCTCCTCTACGATAGCGAGAAAGTCACGTACAGAAGCTGCACACAGCCGTGATGTGAATACTGCGCTGGGCGGGCGGAGTTACGCCTTTAAGGTTGCATCAATTGCAGAAAAATCACGCAGTCTAGCTGAGACGGTACGGTCATATACAGCGAAGGCCAGATAACCACGTCGTGAAGAAGTGCCTTTCCATGGCTACAGAGACGAGAGGCAGGCGAAGGCGTCCAACTATATGAATGACGAATGTCCGCAAGGATACGAGTATGATACAGTTGAGGCTTTCACATGACGACGCATACCAGCGGAATAAGTGGTAAAGAAGAAGTGCTACGTTATAGTTATGATTGATGTTCAAATGAGTTGAATTATACAGAGTGGTAATACGACAATAAATGAAAATACGGACAATGCTGGTTCTTAAGAATAATCCTAAATCATTGAAAAAAACCTAGCATAAAAAAAAGAAAATTTCAAACAAACTAAATCGCATAAAATTCTAAATGGAATAGAACATCCTTTAAAATATTGGTTCACTGACCGAACGGCGATAACGCGGTCCTGTATCGATTACTTTTTTCGCGCCATTATTATTAAAGTTTAGTACCTTCCGCAGGATTCGGCGGTCTTCAACCTGTAAGCGTTTCCTTATCAACATGTATGTACCTACATCATGTAGAAAAAGGGGAAATATGAAAAATAATTTCCTGTGATAAAACTAATGGATATATTTTTGTCATTATTTTTGGGTAAACTGAGAATGTGTTGAGGTACACGATGTTTAATTTATTGCCATCACCACATTGTATATTTTCTAAATTGAGAGAAACGGAGACTTTTAATTAATTTATTTTGTTTTTACGTAAGCTTCTTATATACTACTCACAACTAATTCTATGTTAAAAACCTAAAAGAATCAGAAGTGGTCAGTACCTACCTGCAACGTTTTACATTTTAGATACTATACGTCTACTAAACTTGAAAAGTTTCCTTATGAGGTCATACCTTGTGGTAGCAGAATATTTTTTTGATTTTGCTGGGCTGTAATATCTCCCACCAAAATATGTAGGTAGCTGTGAATGCTATTTTATTTGTTTTGCCGAGTATCGTTATTCAGTGTTGTTATTTTTACTGTTTTATTTTGATACAAATTAAATTTGTTGCTTGAATACTTCTTGAAAATTAGATTTGTATATATCTGAAAGCCAATGCTCCTAATTAAAAAGCGATTCAAATTCAAGTCGCAGTGCCGCTGAAGTGCCAAAATATCAAAAAAGGTATTCAGTCAAACGCGACGTTTACTGCAATGAGATTGGGACTAGACCGAAATGAAAAAATGTCCCAGGACGGTATGCTGCGAAAGTATGATGATGTTTAAAAAAAATATTGGTATTCCTGTAAAAATGAAAACGTCAAAACTGACACTCGCATGAGATTATTTGTTGACCGAACTGAGACTAATATTTGTATTAAAAACAAAATTTATATAGGCTATATTTTAGTTTGGAAATTAGTTAGGTAATGATTTTTTTTTTATAATTATAAACTAGTGTTTGACCGCAATCCCGCCTGATGGTAAGCAGTGATGCAATCGTTGATGGTAAAGTGCGTTACTTTACTAAGAACCTATTCTCATACTCAAGCCATACTATATCTATAGCTAGAGTATGTCATATTATAGAACATACTCTAGCCTTGAAGACACTTAAATTATAGTCAGACGGAAACACCGCCACTAACTAATTTGTTTCAGGTTTCCGATGCAGGTATGCGGTATAAAAGACGAGGCGAAACGCTTTGTCCGAATCGTAGTGGTTAAATTAAAAGTTAAGGTTCGAGGAAATCTTAACTCCCGAAAGCTGAAGGCGGTCGGTGCGCTCCAAGGATACATTCCGAAAAGTGAAGCCAAGGTGAACGGGCTCCTTTTGGCTTCTCCCCATTCGGAGACTGCATGTAGTGCAACATTTGCACGCACTACTATAGCCTCTCTTTCGGATTGGATTGCTTCCTGACTAGCCCGAACACCCGGCAGGTATCTCTCCACAACTTTAAATGGTTAAGAAAACTGGTGTTTCATTATATTGATGAATATGATCAGTTTTTAGAATAGATACGAGTAGATTAACTATTTAATAACAGTGTGCTATTACTATATAATTGTCTCGTCCAACTATCTGAAAAGACAATATTTTAAAAACAAGCTGTACGCGTGGCTTGTCCCATCCGCAAATGTTACGAAGTTAAATATTAGATAAGACTGGAGAAATAATAAATAATACTTAATAAAAATATTTTTTAATAATTAAACTTACAAAACAATCAAATTATCCTTACCGGTTCTGTGGTCTTCTCGAAATCATCAGCAAGATGGTAAAGATGGCAAGTATCAGCAGTATCATCATAACGTTCGTGAAACTGGAAGTGCCAGGGTTGCCGTACGCAGCGAACAGGTCGAAGACTATGATCAGTAGATACATGATGCCCACGGATTTGATGACGAACATTCCTGGTATGAGGAAAAAAGCTATTAAAGCAGGGAGAGAGAGAGGTTAAAAATATCGCCTGTGATCTAAAGGGTTGTTCTGGGAAATTAGTCAGAAGTCCAATGAAAATAACAGGCCCGCTATTGCCTTCACCCTGACCCAAATCTAAGCTCGATGCCGCTACTGATAAATAACAGATGGAAAAATCAAATAACACTTTGTTCGACCTGTGAATCGAACCCAGTACAACATGCTCAGCAGAAGTTTCTTTCCTAAAACAAAGGTTGAAATACCCAAATTTTGTACCATAAACATTCTCTTTTCATTCTCTTTTCTCTTTTCTGTTGCAGTGTAAGCTTTATTCGGTAAATATTTAACAAAAGGCAAAAATTTACAACGGTCAAAGGGATCCAAACAAACAAATAAAAGCATATTGACATGAGATTATTTAAAACTTTTCACTCTGGATCACGAGCTCAAACGATTTACAAAGCGAATTAAAAAAACAAAACGATGGCTTTACTAGTTGCAACTGAAACTACGAATTTAATTTACATTCACGTGCTTTGTAGTCAGTCACAGGGAAAGTTTTATCATTCTGTTAAAGTGAACAGAGTTAAAATAATGGATAAATTTCTGAACCATTCAGGAGTCGTTGTCGCAATGAAACTCACAAAATTCTTTCTTTCCACTTGGATTATATTTGAGTATTCTCATCCAGAAATAAACCTTTGTTTCGATTTTCTATAGAAACCTTTTCCTTCTTTTCCATTTTTTCCTTTCTTTTAATCCCAATTCTGGCATTCGATCTGTTTATTGATAGCCTTGACGAATTCGGGTGTCTTTCCTTTACTCTACTTCATCCATTTACACGTGTACGTAAGAATAGTCAATCTGCAAGTCCACCGCTAGGGAATAGGCTTACTCTATGGGCTACTCTTACCCACGTGCCTGCGTCGAGGGTAAGCAACACACGGTCCCAGTGCAGATTGGTAACCGTCGCATATCTCCGAAAATTTGTTTTAAGCAGGTTGCTTCTTGATATTTTCCATCACCATTTCTAGTGCAGAAGTGATGAAATATAATTACCCAAAGTTAAATGGGAACCCGGGTTTCAACCCACGATTACCACGGTACGTTAGCCTGAATTCCATAGGAATACGACCAAGTGAAGACTGATTAAATCTAAGAGGTAAACTTACCGCTCATCTCCGTAGCTGGTCCGCAGTCAACCCATGGGAACAGGCCAGGGCACAAGTAGCTCATCGCATTCAGCTGACGGGACACGGCTGTGAGGAATCGGCTGCAAGCTGTGTTGTTGCCTGAAGAACCACCGCCAACTGCACATAGACGGCGCTGCTTTAATATTTTGCATATTGCAGCAAGGGAACTTGGGCTTTTGATCAGAACTGTGAGAAATCTGTTGATAGGCAACCCGTCAGAGTTGAAATCCTAGTGGTCGTCTAGTTGGAGTGGTAACCTTTTTCTGCATGAGATTACTCCAGACTATGTGAGAACGGGATTATTTCTGCGATGTATTATTTTTATGTAAGATCTTAATACTTTCAAGAAAGTTTTTGATTCTTAAATTAATCTCGTTATTTATGTTGATTGTTAAAAGTTTTACTTATTCAGACGAGTGGCTCGACCTCTGCTATCTAATTAGTTTTTACAACTTTCTCAAATCTAGATGATTATTATTATTACTTGAATACATGATGTTGAGGGTGAAGTTTATCGAAAATAAATTAAATTTTTTCAATTGCTTTTCGATAAACCGATGATTGACAACTTCATTCCTTCTTCTACTTCTAATGATATTTCCAGAAATAATACGGAGTAAGTAGGAAGTGCCCATTGCAGACGGCTGGAGGGATATAGTGCTTAGTTTTAAAATGCATTTTACTTAACTCCAGCATATTCCACGCGGGTGTTCGCGCCTCTGATAAAGATTATAAACTTTCTAGTGATTCATAATTTCTTTGGATATAATATCCGGATTCCGGTCATGTAAAAATGGAAACATAGACGTTTAAATATATTAAAATAAACGTATTTTAAGATAGCCTGTGCTGAAATTTAATCAACTTTATAGTAATGGCTAAAGATTTTTGAATTGTTTTTTTTTTTTTTTTTTATTAAAATATAAACCAGCGCTTGACCGCAATCCCGCCTGATGGTAAGCAGTGACGCAATCGCTGATGGTAAAGCGCACTAGTTTATTAAGAGCCTATTCACTCTAGCCTTGAAGACACTCAAATTGTAGTCCGACGGAAGCACCGCCGCCGGCAGATTGTTCCAGTCCCTCGATGTACGCGGTATAAAGGACGAGGCGAAACGCTTCGTCCGGATCGTAGAGGTGTTAACAACATAAGGGTGGAAACTCGCCGTACGACGGGTCGTCCGATGGTGGAACGGAGATGGGGGAATTAAATCGTGCAATTCCCTCGCACACTCCCCAGAATGTATCCTATAGAACACCGAAAGGCTGGCTACTCTACGCCTGTGCTGTGATGTTTCTGTTTTCAGGAACAGGTGAGCCATTTCTATACAGAGTACCTATATTTATAATATTGATGACTTTGAACTGCAAAATATTTCCTTATATTTATTAATTGCGTAATAGTTTTCATAAAACATATCTAATTTCAGTGCGTACTTGCCGTAAATTATATCAAATAACAAAAGGGCATGTTATAATTAGGAGGATGTTCATTAATTTGTTGAATAAACATCCTAGTAATTAGGATAACATGATTAACTCAGGAAAAAGATTACTCTGTTTGTAATGTGATCTCTTTTGACGTACATAATATGCTGTTATTAGGATTTGTATTTAATCTTAAGTAGGTTTATGATGATAATTATTAAGTTTCTATCGATAAAGTCATTAGTCCAGGAAAACATCCTTAGTGCCATGTTATACAGTAAACAGTGGGTCTAAAGATATCAGATGATACACATGAATTAGGTCCTTTGCACACGGCATTGTTAATTTCTGGTACAGAGGGTAAACCGACAAAAAAATGTGTCTACACAAGGTGGAAAAATCACAAAAATGGATTATCACAAAAAAAGTTAGTGAACAAGGTAAAATTATATATAACAATAATATATATAAGTAACAAGTAAGCGAATAAATATTCTCAATTATGTCTGGGTTCCCTTATGTCATAGCGTAACAATTTTTGAAATTTCCTAAGCAACCAGTCCAGGAGCGTCACTATGACGTGTTAAAAACCATCATGCTTCCAGTGTCAAAGAAAGATGGAGCTATACAGGTGGAATAGCGCTATCCCTTTTTCACAACGGTTAAATGGTGGTTTTAACACGTCAAAGTAAAGCCCCAGTTTTATTATTCGTTTGTGTGTTCATTTTCGGCTGTTACCACAGACAAGTGTCAAAAATAAGTCGAGTAAAATTCAGCGTTTGTCTATATTTTATGAAGTTTGCTACTAAAGCCCTATGAAGCTCTGTCCTTACTATAGCGCATCCCAAGAAACAGGAAGCGGAACAAAATTACTCTCACAGGTTATATCAACCGACAAGGATGGGCGATCATTCTGGCGCAAATAGACACATGATTTCTTTATAATTAAACCACATAAAATTCATCTACCGTTCTCACTCTACATCATAAATATGATTATTTACTTTTCGAGCCCTCCCACTTGGCTGAAACTGTTTATTTGTTTCACTACTATTCTTTAGGTGTGGGATTCACACTTCTCACATAATATTAGAGAAATACACGTTTATAAAAAATACACTATTTATAAAGATCAAGAGAATGTACACATATTTTTATTTTGCATAACTTCGGAAGCTGTTGGGTAATTAGGTACCAGCTAAACATTTCAGTTCGCTTGGCAATATAAAGCAAAGGGCGGTTAAAGGATTTAGTGGAAAAAATAGACACAGCATGGGCAGAAACTAATATGGAACAATGTCTTACCGTAGTAGTTATTCTCATTGTTGGAGTTAACCAGGAATGTGTCATCGCGGTACTCTTCACTCTCATCACCAGGCAGAGTGTCATCCGAATCAGGAGAGCTGGAAACATTTGTGGTTCAGGTGCCGGGGTCGAAAGAAACTCAATTTTTGTTCGCAACAGAAAGGGAGCACGAATCAGACAAATATGACGTAAAAGGATTATTTCTGTGTTTAAAAATTACCCTGTTTCTACGATGTTTTCTTGCCTGTATTATATAATAAAATTGAAGCAACAACTTACTCGTATCATCAGAACGTGTACAAATGGCGCAACTTATATTATTGCTTTAAAAAACAGGCAATAAAAATGCGTGTAAATCAAGTTCTATCTTTTGTGATTTGTGGTTGGCAATTTGAATATTGTTATAAATATAGAGAAGAATAATAAAATACTGTCTTGATTACAAATTTAAGAAGGGAGCCCTAGCCTCATAGCCGCTTAGCACACACATATTTCATGACACATAAGGGTGCGGCCGGCCTTTCGCGGAGGCACATTCGCAAGGCATTCGCAGTTAGCTTATGTTACCTTCTGGTGACTCGACGGACCATGACGCGTTGGCTGGGTGGCATTATGTGGGTGGACGCGTGGGCCTGGGAATAATACATCATGTTAGTCTTAATATTTAGCACCCTAATTATGTAAGTCACAATCAATCACATTCTGAATCATTTTAGAGGAGTAACTTAAAATACCTTTAGTTTTTTTTGTCATTCAAAAATGATAAAGGATTTTTCATTACAGCTTAGTATTCCATTACTGGGTAAAATATAATACTGACAATCTCGACCTCTGAAAGCTTTCATAATTAGTGCTGCTAAACTATTGGGTTTGTGATGAACCAATCAAAACAGCATTCTAACTGCTACTATCAATCATAATCCTATAGATGTTGAAGAACATTGCTCAACCAGTGTTTCATAGGTAGATATATAATTTAGATAATTCATCTCAGCAACGTAATTAACGTAATGAATTTCGCTGAGCTGTCAAAATGGAATGCTTTGTCATCGTGAGTTATGAAACTTATGAAACGGATATGTTGAGTTGACCATAGTAATTATATTTTGATATAAATTGTAACGTTCAAAATAAGATATGATAATTTATTTATCCAAAATATGTGTAAACACACATGCAATCTGTTACATGTAATTAAAATCATGTTGAGCCTCCACGGTACACAAAAGTGGCTTTTATGTGCCTATTTGAAGTAAATACTTTGACTTTGACGTTGACAAAGTATGGAACTCTCTGTCAGCGTCTGTATTGCCTTCTACATAACAATATAACATGAAAACCTTCAAAGTAAAAGGTAGCTACATTTTTAACATGCTCGTTTCATTCTAGACCTCATCTATAGCTTTCTATCAGGCGAGGTCTCATACAAAAGCCTAGAATTATATAATTCCGCTGAGAGCTGAGGTTGCCTAGTTTTACCGGTACCGAGTTGCCAGGTTGTGTAATGTCATCACCACTGCTACCAAAAACTATGAAGGAAATATCGCGACGATGGCAACAATCGTAAGACGCGTTTGAAATCTACAAAGCCGCACTGGGCATCTGGGGATTACGGTCCACTCCTTCACACAGAATGGAAGCATGTATCCCAGCAGTGGGCATATTACATGCTCATTATTTATCATCATCATCATCATCATTTCAGCCGAAAGACGTCCACTGCTGGACATAGGCCTCCCCCAAGGTTCTCCACGACAACCGGTCCTGCGCCTCCCGCATTCAGCGGTTTCCCGCGACCTTCATGGTCGTCGGTCCACCTTGTCGGGGGCCTACACACGCTCCGTCTTCATTATTTATGTGTATGTATAAATAAAACGATAAAAAATTATTAACTGTTGTGTCCAAATTCTGAACACGATACGTCTGTATACATCAGAGTATTGCGATTACAATACCAATGTTAGGCCAATACCAAATGATTGCCTCTGTCAATATGCCCCATTACATTCATCCAACATTGCCTCAAGAGAGGAAACGCTACCCGTTGGCATATCGAAAGGTTCATACAGCTGTCAGGCTCACACGATATGTGGCAACTATTGTCTATCTTTACAAATAAACAAAATTGAAATGTCTGTCTGTAATGCCAAAATACCATCGTTTTGGTAAATGCATGTGAAAATATATGCGGGGCTTATATCGTGGTTTCCACGCTATCGTCAGGCAGAAATCTATTTCTTTGCTGTATCGAAACAAGACCTTTGCGAGGAGGTGGTTCTCTCTGGGGAGATGTTGTTGTTCGAAGATATATTTCGAATAGAAGTCTTGAAGAATGAAAGAATTGAAAAGAATACATCTTTTGAGTAATGCTTAAATAATGTAAACCTAACTTTTAATGTAGACTTTAAGGAATTGTAAATCGCTTTTAGGAAATAAGTATTGTAACATTTGATTAATCTTTTTCTTCTCAGGTCTTTGGCTGGTTATTACTTACTTTACAGGTCGAAGCAAAGTAAATGCTTTGTGAAGGATGTGTGGTGATAATATGAAATAGGTTCATATTTCATATTCGAATTTATCACAATGCATACGTTTTTAAAATTGCAGCTTTTTGTAGGGTGATATAGTTTCCTTTTGGTTTTATTAAATAAGGCGTGTGATTTGAAATGACGTCAATGGTGGAGAGAACTATAGCGACCAGCTAAACTTTGTGTTAGTGCCACATTCCAGTTAAGTACTTCATTTTTGAGAAATACATTTTTTAGATATTTGCGCCGATTCCCTTATTCAGAAACTTCAGTCCTTTTTTATTTCATTAAGTAGGAGAAAATAGATAAAATATTAGTGTATAGTTTGTAAACTGCCGTCAAGATCTCAACCAGCATCTTACTACAATACAAGAAGTATTGTCCCCTGACCACGTTAAAAAAATATTTAGAGTTGGATAAGCAGATAACTCGAAGTCTTCTCAAGAAAATTTCAAAGGCACTGATTTCTAATACTATAATAGAGTACAAATCTCTCTATAACTGATCACTGGTCATTTAATTAACACCCATTTTGTCATAGAAGTCATGTAACCAGTTTGCTATGCAGGACCTGCATCGAACAATAAAACAACAAGATAGTAGCTCATGTGGTACTGCACTACCTGGTCGTAACCAAATATACTCGACATGAGTACGAAAATACATTGCTGGCTTTCCTTGAGGCTCTTGGGAGGCTTGAACAACTCATCTTCCCACACGTACGCTATGTACCTACGCGCTGTAACGTAGACTTAAGGAGAACTATTATTATAACTAAGAAATAAAGTATTAGTAAATATTTAGCAAATTACATAAATGATACGTTAGACAATTTGTTTTTCAAAACTTATTCATGTTCTCTGTCCATTAGGTCCTGTCAGCCATTTTCCGACAGTTGTCTTAACTTTAACTTTAAAAATAGGTATAAACTGCCATATCTTATTGAATTATGTTTTTTTATAGATTTTTACATCCATTAAAATTCCGTACGGGTATAGAAACAGTTACGGGTTAATCAGAAGCTCAAAAGTCAGGCAACCGATCTTAGTCAAGGGGTATTGATTAACCCAGCAACTGGGTTGTAGAGGTCAGATAGGCAATCGTTTTATGTGAAAGACTGGTGTTCAGCTGAATCCGGTTAGACTAAAAGTTGACCCTAACATAGTTACAAAAAGGCGGGCAGATGACGACGGTTATCAATCGATATACGTATTGTGTAGAAATCATTAGATCTGTTTGACAAAAAAATGCTTGTCCTAATGGCAGTTACCAAATGAAAAAGTACACCAATAAAAGATTTATTTCTAATAAACGGATGACCGTAATAACCGCTTCAATCTTGAAGTGCCATCCAATAAAAGAAAACTAAATTTTTCTTTCACCAAGAAATCGGTTCACTTTGTTTGCTCCTGGACATAATGTTCGAGAAAATGAGAAAATAGTTGATCAAACTCAGGAGAACGTTGAAATAGTTGAACAAGACTATGACGAGAGATGTGTTTCTGATTGTGAGTACACGCGAAGGCGACGGACTTTTAAAACATCTGTAATATTGCTATATGTACCTACTTAGTGCTGATTGCTCAACCGACCGATAACTTTTATTAAAGGTATAAAATTTCCGTTTGACAGCTTTTTACATTCTTTTTATGAGCTTGCAATGTTAGTGATAACTTTAACTGATTGAGCTGAAACTTTGTAGGTATACACTTTTAGTTGGGATAACAATGCATAATAAATTATGTGGTGCCACTCTAAATTCAATATGTCGGACGTCTAAAGCTAGGAATTCAATTTGGAAGCAGATAGGTATCTTTAACCTATTGAGCGTAGTCAGGTTCAGTTTGAATGACAATGCATGGTTAATTGTGTCACGTAATTCTTAACCTAAGATGGCGGAATGAATGAATCATTAGAAGGTCTTATTGAAGAGCTAGACTTCAAAATTAACCTGCTAACGAAGTCTCAACAATGATGCGATGAATGAGATGATCAGACTGAGAAATGGGACCAGCGATAACTAAAAGGTAAAATATAAATTAAAAGTATAACATGACTACTTACGCCATCTACCTGATTGTGTGCACAACACTATGCCATCTGAGTATAACACAACAGACTACTAGCGACAACTATCATGAAACGTGTGAAGATGATACTCACAACCACATGCAAGCATTAGATGATGAAGAAACACTCTACTGTCGTCAAACCGACTATATAATCGGTCACCCATGGAGGACCGAGCGTTATTCGTTCCAGCCTTCCCTCGCTGTTCTCTCCAGCGACGCCCTAAGCCGAGGTTCGTACCCCACAGGGGGTGTCCTTAGCGCGTAGTCGCTTAGTTTTTAGTAGCCCTGGCTGGAGGCTTTAAATTTATTTAAGGCATCCACAGGAGGTATTGGTTTCGAGGTCTGGTCCTGTATTCAGACTGACATGGTGGCGTTTTCGTACAAACCCTTCAGCGCTTCAATATATCGATAGTCTACTTGGCACCGCTGGAGAGACTGCAGTACAGCCCAGGTCTCGATCGAATCAAAGGCTTTTTCGTAGTCCACAAACGCCAAGCAAAGGGGTAGGTTATACTCCTCGGCCTTCTGTGTAACCTGCCGCAGCGTATGTATGTGGTCTACTGTGCTGTAGCCTTTTCGGAAACCGGCTTGTTCGGGCGGCTGGAAGTCGTCAAACCTGCAGGCGAGACGATTTGTGAGGACTCTTGAAAACAACTTATAGACATGACTCAGAAGTGAGATGGGTCTGTAGTTTTTCAAAAGGGTGTTGTCACCCTTTTTGAAAAAGAGTACCACCACACTTCTGTGCCATGCCTGTGGCGTTTTTCCCTTATCTATGACGGAATTAAATAACTTCTGAAGGGCCCTAAGGATCGGTTCACCACCCGCCTTCAGTAGCTCTGCCGTTATTCCGTCATCGCCTGGCGCCTTGTTGTTTTTAAGCTGTTTCAGAGCCAATCGAATCTCCTGCAGGCTGACGTCCGGGATATCTTCAGTGTAGTGTCGGGTTAATCTTGCTCTAGGGTCTACAGCAAGATTTAATGCGGGTCTTGTCGTTGAAGTGTAGAGCTGTCCATAGAAATTCTCGACTTCCCTCAAAAGCTCGGGCCCGGACGTTAAGATCTTGCCGTCGTCAGTCTTCAGCTTGCTTAGCCGGCTATGCCCAATAGTCAGATCTCTAGCGAAAACTTTAGAGCCTCTGTTTCGCTCTATAGCCTCCGTTATACGCTCGGTATTGTACCGACGTAGGTCGCGCTTCAGAGACTTTGAGATCTGCTTATTGAGCTGCCGGTATCTGCAAGCATCACTTGACGAACGCAAAATCATCTCACGTCTGTCCTCCATGAGCTCGAGAGTGTAGTCCGAGAGCTTTTTAGTTCTATTTGTACGGCGGGTCCTAAAATACTTAGTCCCGACCGTACGGACAGCTTCTACAAACCCGTCATTATATTCGTCCACGTCGCCACTTAGGCATTCGAAGCGATTTTGGAGCTCGAGCTGGAAACCCTCGGAGTTGTGGATCTGAATGGGTGCTGGCCGGAGCGTGGACTTCATCAGGCGAGATCTTTCGGACACTATGTTCAGATTCCATGTGCCTCTGACCATACGGTGATCGCTGCCGCATTTGAGCGAGTTGATCACTGAGACATCATTGAATATGTGCCTTTTTGTCGTCAAAATGAAGTCTATCTCACTCTTCATCTCAGCGTGGTGTCAGACAGGGAGATGTTATCTCTCCGAAACTGTTCACCGCTGCATTGGAGGATGTCTTCAAGGTTCTGGACTGGAAAGGACTGGGCATCAACATCAATGGCGAGTACATGACACACCTTCGGTTTGCTGATGATATCGTAGTCATGGCTGAGACCGCGGAGGACCTGAGTACAATGCTCGAAGACCTCAGTAGGGCCTCCAAGCGAGTCGGTCTTAAAATGAACATGGGCAAGACGAAAGTCATGTCTAATGCCCATGTTGTACCGACTCCTATAAAGATTGGAGACTCTGTTCTCGAAGTTGTTGACAGCTACGTGTACCTGGGACAAACTATCCAGTTAGGAAGGTCCAACTTCGAGAAAGAGGTCAATCGTCGAATCCAACTCGGCTGGGCTGCTTTCGGGAAGCTACGTAGAATCTTCTCGTCCGAAATACCGCAGTGTCTCAAGACAAAAGTCTTCGACCAGTGTGTGTTGCCAGTGATGACTTATGGAATTGAGACGTGGTCGCTAACAATGGGCCTTATAAGAAGGCTCAAAGTCGCTCAAAGGGCAATGGAGAGGGCTATGCTTGGGGTTTCACTGCGTGATCGAATCAGGAATGAGGAGATCCGCAGAAGAACGAGAGTAACCGACATAGCCCGAAGAATTGCAACACTAAAGTGGCAGTGGGCTGGACACATTGCCCGTAGGACCGATGCCCGATGGGGCCGACGGGTTCTCGAGTGGCGACCACGCACCGGAAGACGTAGCGTGGGTAGGCCCCCGACAAGGTGGACCGACGACCTGGTGAAGGTCGCGGGAAACCGCTGGATGCGGGAGGCGCAGGACCGGTCGTCGTGGAGAACCTTGGGGGAGGCCTATGTCCAGCAGTGGACGTCTTTCGGCTGAAATGATGATGATGATGATGATGATCCACAGGAAAGTCCGGTTAAGCAGTCACGGCCACTCAAGGTCAACTACGAGATGCCATATCAAAAAAAAAGGACCGAGCGCACTCGCTACTTAGGAGGCTCAGTGGTCGATAGCCCCGCAGTCACCACTGTTGTCATAAGTCAAGCTTGACCTGGGCGGAGGTCCCGTCGCCCTCAGGAATTGCCTAGCTAGGAGGTAAAGGGATAGGATAGCCCCGAAGTCCATCCCTAGAACCACAAATAAGTTTCGCCTCAGTGTAACTTTGTTGGCTAAACTCTGTCAAGTCTTTGGAATGGGCGACTAGCTTCACCTTACTGACTGACCGACCTTCTGACAATTCAAAAGTGCCTGTAACTGGTTTATTTGAAATAAATGCTTTGATTTTGATTTTGATTTTGAAGTGTTTGAAGTAAAGTGAGTAAACCCCTATCTGTCATCATAAAAGTAAAAAAAAAACAGTCTGTTGTGTTCAAAAATGCTCTAAATATCTTTTGCGTTAAAACTTTTACTGTTATGAGTTGTATGCGGAATGACGTTATAAGTTAACGTCATTTCGCATTTATATGATACAAAATGTTGTCGTGAGATTTACTTGTGTAGATAAACAAGTAAGTCAAATAATTTTCCATGAGTAATTTTCTTATTAAAATTTTCAAACTAAGTACTAAAAACTCGTGGCAAACTTTTCAGGTAGGTATTTGAAAAAAAAGGTCCTTATATATTAAGTCTATTGCTTAAACACCGCATAGGTAATCTTCTATGTTGTCTAATTTTTCTTTCAGCAGATGTATTTTATTCTATTATCTAAATGGTTACACAAGACCCTTCACAATGTTACCACTGACGTTTTCCGCATATCAAATTTAGCAACTTTGTGGAAAATAAGGCTTAGGAACGCCCTTAATTTTTGGTTTTAAAGTTTAATTTTTTAATTATTTTCGATTAACACATGCAAATTATTATTCTTCTTATGCGTACACGCAACAAGATGGGGATAGTATAAGATTTAACATTATAACATTGCAAACTTTGAAGCTTATTTTCATAAAAAAATCTTTTTACAATATTGAGTCTTTGACTTTCAATGTTTTTTTCTTCAATCAGAATAATCTTTGGTATGAAAAAACGAAATCAGTAATCCGGAAGCACTAGGGAGTGCTGAAGGGCGAGCGCTTTGGGAGAATATCTTTGTAATGTTGACTTACGTAATGTACTCATTCTCAGCCTAATTTGAATAAATTATGTATATTAGGTACTTTTTCTTTTGATTTTTGACTGAAGCACAAGTGACTTTTACTTTGTCATATTCCCATAATAATTTTGAAGAAAATATTTGCGCTACGTAGGTATGTTCGTTCAATTAAAGAAACCTATAAAATGAAAAGTTGAATTTGATTGATTTTGACTGCGTAATACATTCATTGTAAGTTATTTATATAGCCACCTAACTCTAAAACTACTTACTTACGTACTTAGAGATAATTCTATTTAACCTGAAACGACGAACTTCAAAGTACTGAAGACCGTCAGGTTTTTTTAAGCTATACATTTCTAGTTTTATTTCACCATGTATTGTGTTAGTTTTTCGTTACAGCAAAAGTCAGCATATCCTGGTTAGCTGGCTTAGCGTGTAGCCATGCGTATATGTAAAGTCTGTTAACTAAGTTTAAATTTTTGGGACGCAATGCCATATTTCTTTTCCAACTCCAAATATATTTATTATCCGTGGAGAACAATTTTACGCTTGTCTATTTTTATAAAGGGAATTTGATAAAGATTTAAAATATATTTTGCAGAGAGAAAATAATATCAGATATTGGAAAAATCAACCGTAAACAAATAATATTGTTGCGACCGCTGCACCGAGTCGTCCCAAGCCGGCTACCGCGCGTCTCTATTATTTTCTTTGCCGCTGGCTTCAATGCACAATGTTCCACGATAAATGTTAACAGCCAGTTTATTTTCACCATTTTACACGATTCTCCTCTCCAGGACTACATTTTCTTCGTCTTTAACCCAGTTTGCATGAAAACAACGCCATCACATTATGTCGAACAAGTTAAGTGTATAATCTACTTAATTGCTATTAATGTGTATGAAACCTTTCATTTTCAAAGACATCCGATTTCAAGTATAAGGATTTTGTAAGTACATTTTTAATGGAAACCTCCGCCTACGAGTATGTTTAATTTTCAGTAAATTCCATTCTTATACACGTTCTCCTGTCATAATTATGTTGGCTTAAATTGAATTAACAACTAAATACCAGATCAGTTTTACCTTCAAAGTTCAGCAAGACATTTTGCAAAGATAAAATTGTTTTCCTTTGTACAGCGCTGGTTTGTTCTTATTATAGCGTCTACTGTACTGTAAAGTTCGGAGCGCTAATAAACGTCAATACTGGAGTTAGTAGTTTTCACTTACAATTTATGTTTCTCTGTTAATTACTTCGTAATATTTGTGGAAGTTTTAACTTTATTTTTGCAGCCAGGAACTGCTTTGATGCACTTCAAAGAAATGTTTCATAATGTTTTGCACATTTTAGATTTCCTTTTCAAATGTGAAAGGAAGATTTAAGTGCTGCTAAAAACTCAACCTCAAACATTTTCTTTGACGATTTTCTTTTGCTGAATTTGAAATGGCAAACCCGACGAAGGAATATTGGAGTTTCAAATCAAGCAAGTCTAAAGGGATTCGAAACCAACCTAAAGAAACTCTTAAACCAACTAATCTGCAAATAGTTGCTTGGCATCAATTCTCATTTAAAATACTCAAAGAATTTTTTGCAAACTAAACCTAGTTTTGCAATAAGCTGTTAGAACTTGGGCCACATTTGCTGTCGGTGAATTAGGTACCTATGCAAATATTCATTAAACGCTCTCGAACACAACAATACATTCAAGAGCCGGTAACTTATGCAATGTAATGCCCTTGTCCAATTTTGACTCTGGGATTGCAGCTCCAAGCATTTGCAATTCAAGACTGTTGCTGAAACCTTTAGAGCATAAGATTAACAAGTCATTGCATCAGTTGCATTATGTACAATTACGAGTACTACACTAATACAAAGAATAGCCTTGAAAAGTGTTTTTTCTACTATAGTTTATATACTTTTATATTCTTACGAATATTGTATTTTGGGACTCAAAAGGTTTAGAAATGAATTTTATATCAACGTTGCAATAGAAATGATTTTTTACACTGAAGAGTCACGAGCAGAATGGTCGGCAATAATAAAATAAAAAAAAAAAATCAAAATCAAAGCATTTATTTCAAATAAACCAGTTACAGGCACTTTTGAATTGTCAGAAGGTCGGTCAGTCAGTAAGGTGAAGCTAGTCGCCCATTCCAAAGAGTAGGTACCTATGGAGAAGAACGGGCAAGAAACTCCATGGACACTCTTTTAAATTAAAATAAAATAAATAATAAATAATAAATATATACGGACAAATCACACAGATTGAGCTAGCCCCAAAGTAAGTTCGAGACTTGTGTTATGGGATACTAACTCAACGATACTATATTTTATAATAGATACATATATAGATAAACATCCAAGACCCAGGCCAATCAGGAAAATATCGTTTCCCATCATGACCTGGCCAAGCTATTGATACAAATATTTGATTACATCATTCATTTTGAAATCAATCGTGTGAGAACGATGCAGAAATATATTGTACGCTGAGAGCGTCCATTATGGAAAAAAAAACAACAATTCAGAATTTAAAATACGCCGTAGCAGCTAAGAGATGACCAGTCCCCTCCGACGGCGTCCGTTCACGAACATGACGTATGGATCAGCATCATTCAGCTCAACCATATTGAAGGGAACCTAATGACCCAACACACACGCCACCACCAGCGAGACATTTGAGTGAGCATGACATACTCTCAACAGCCATAGCACTATCAAGTCAATAAACGACTAACCCAACAAATAGATGCTTTACAGCAAGTAGATCGTGCTCACACGTGTTCCGTGCAATTATACAATACTAGGAAATTGAATCTACACAATGCAAAGACAGTTTTGTCCAAGGTTCAGCAGCTCCAACGGTGTTCCCGAATGCTAAGTTTAGCTCCTGTGTAGCTGCACCAGTGCCGAATACCCCTGTCAGCGATGTAATTCCGTAACGTACAATATGCCTGGCTACATAGTGTGTACTGGCTTTGAGTTAAAAAAAAAAAAAAAAAAAACAATAACTTATTTATACATTCTTTCAATAATATCTGTCGTTAAGATGACAGCAAATTTCTGTGAAAACATATACATACTGTCTATAGATTGTCACATAAAAATATCTGTCCGTGAAGTGGAAGGCACCAAACTATCTGAAGAGAACAGCGATACCGTTTTAGTTATTGTATATTTTTAGTAGTTGTATGTTTTTTAGTTGTTGTACGTTTTTTAGTTGTTGTATGTTGCATTAATCTCAAATAAGTGTATCCTTCTATCATGCTTTATATCTTTGTGAGCAAAAATATCTAACATACATTACAAAACTGTAATGAAACTGTAATGTCTTAGAACCAAAGTTATGATTCAATAAAGTTTACCAATCCACACTGGACCCGCGTCGTAGATGACAGCTCACTTTCACTCGCAGTGAGGAGGCAGGTGTCAGCAGTGGAAACATTCAAGGCTACTATAATTGTGTTTAATTTTATTAATAACTGACCGTGAAAGTTGTCTCGCGGTTGGCAGTAGCAGTTCCTTCAGGATCTACAGGAGTTCGAAGACTCTGTGGCAGCAACTCGATCAGGTTGGTGGAGTGAGGCTGGTAGCGCAGCACCAGGACGCACGTAGAGACCAGGGTATATGCCAGAAGAGTACCTGGGGAAGAACAGAAAATTCTTTGAGTAAGTGCTGGAATGTATTTTGTACCTACGTTACGTAAGTCCTCAATAGGGCAACTGTAAAATTGAACCACAATTTTCAAGAATCAAAATCAAAAGTCATTGATTCAAACTAGGCTGAGAATCAGCAGTTTTTGAACGTCAATATTACATAAGACAGTTCCCCAAAACGCCCACCCATCGACACTTCCTAGTGCTTTCGCTGGGAAGAAGAAGTGGCGGAAGAAACTCCCCAGCAGCACAGCTGTCTGTTCATTTAAAAAAAGCACATGACTTTATACAATACTATGTATAGTGATGAACAAAAGAAAATACAACAACAATGAAATTATTGAAAATGTGCCCGCTACCACGCCAAAATACCAGTAAAGCAAAACAATATTATCTTTAAATGAAAATGTAAATAACTAAAAACTTATTGCTTCGATAAAAGCCCCAGGCATAAAGGGCGTGACAGCTTATATATTTATGTATTAAAAAAAGTGAATTATATGAACTCATATAATTACTGTTGAGGAATCAGCTTACAGTAATACACTCTTATGTACATAAAAATTGTAACACAGATTCTTTCCATATTATGTACTGAGTCGTTTTAGTCGCTAAGATTCGAGAACAATGTGCCTTCACGTTGAGTATCCTAAATAAATATTATATTATTATGTTCAAACGAGCCGCTAGGAATGGCCAAGCATGATAATAGAATTTTAATAGAAATAGCGCTAAGTACGACTAATTATGTTACACCAATTAATTAACATAGGTAGTTACGCGATTTCATTATTCTGTAATAATACTACTGTACCATAATACAATGAACAATCTGAATTAAAACATTGTTTAAATGGAATTAGTTTGTACTTTATTTATTTATGTGCACACAGTAAATTATACCTCAATAGGTATAATTTACTGTACGGATACGAAATTAAACATTTGATTTTATTTGATATCCCAATGGATATCAAATAAAATCAAATGTTTAATTTCGTATCCGTCCTTATAGTACGACCTAGAAACTAGTGTTAGTACTTATTTTACCATAAAAATACACAAATATTACCACCACAGTGGCATATAGGTGTATACAATGCTCCAGTATGAGGCTGTCTGTCTCACTTATCACCTGTAGTTTCAGGGCGTTATTGTAGCTGGCGCATACTCTGCGTATAATGACAGCGCAACGCTTGCCCGTGATAGCGTGGAAGTTCACAATTCCTTCGCAAACATTAAGCACTGCAGTAGCGAGGCAACCCTATCAACATCCTGAAAGCATTATTGTATTGTACGCGCAGGGTGCTGTATGTCCTCTGCGTGTTGTTGACCAGTCGACCATTTGAAAGTCTGTGAGCCAACCTGCGCTCACGCTACACATCCAGACAGTCTTTTAGATCTTCGCAAACCCAGATACTTGAAAGAAGTAACTTGCTTTAAGGAACTTTCGTAAAGTTTCTATCTGGTGGTTCTCCCGGGTAAGTCTTAGTGCCTGCCTTGAAGATTAATATCTCAGTTTTCTTAATATTGTGTCTGAGCCCACGAGTTTCCGCATACCTTTCACATATCGCAATCAGGCTTATCGTTGAGTTAATCGAAGGGCTCAGCGACACCACATCATCAGCATTATAACTAATATTGTTGACGCACTTACTCCGTCCACATAACAGCCCTGATAGGTGTTGTTGAGATCGATGATAATCCGGTTTAACATCATTATAATTTGTGGACAAAAGTTTTTTGTATAAAAAGATTTATAAGTAAAATATGGAGTAAAAGATAAAGGAGTATAAAAGATGCATAGAAATGCAAAATGATTATGCAAAGAAATAATGGTTGTTTTAAAGTGGGCTGGCAGTTATTAGTACAATTAATTCTGTAGTAAATTTTTCTTTTCATTTTTCTATTTGAGGCAGCTCTTTGTAAATAATGATTGTATTGTAGGAAATTATTTCTGTACTTTTTATTTTAATCAAGTTGCTGGTGTAGCCGTATTATTGGCAGCTAGTCTTAGAGAGTGAGCGTTAGGACAGGTGTACCTTTACTCCCCCTTTTCCCACTCATAGTTCGGTGAGATGGCAAACAAATACGACCGAAGTGATCAGGCGTTCGACCAACGACTTTGCGACTGTTTATCATGAGTCTCTTTTCACAATTCACAAATTTATTTCAGATTTTAAATTTAACACTCGGTAATGTATCTAAGTGAACTGTGGTGCTATCGGTTAGTGGACATGATTATTATACATACATTTTTATGAGCCATTCTAGTCTACTTTGATTAATATTAATATCACGGAGCTTCCATTGAAAAAGGAATAAATTTCCACTGAAAGTTATTTACCGTAGCGGACACAGCTACTCATCTTGACACAAAAAAGATCTTTATTACCTACACTAAGATTCTGAAACTGATTCACTGAACGCTGGGTTGTTGATGTTCCATTGTCGACGGTATAATCCCGGTATGGCTCGCATTAAATAAGTATAAGGGGCTGGGATACTTACGCCACTGGCAGAATTTACTTCGCGCAGAATCTTTTACGAGCGACCGTGCCGCGACCTTCGCGCCGTGCAAAATATTTTCAGCTGTTGTAAACATGGAGGACATATTTTTGGTTTAATATTAGGAGTTAAAGTATGTAATTGCCGTTTTGTTCCAATAGGTTCTTTGAAATGACGTAGAATCTTCATGGTTTAAGGTTTTCGAAATTAAACTTTATTCACATTGTTTATCTGAAGTTCTTCTTTTAAAAATTGTGAAACATTTGAATAGCAACTTTCATTGTTTTTGTTATTCAACTCAGACAAGAAAGATGGATACTGCGAAAATTCTAGTGATTTTTAAATACGAGTTATGGCGGGGAAGTAACGCGGCTGAAAAAGCTCGCAATATCAATGTTGCGTTTGGTTGGTTTAAACGCTTTTGTGAAGGAAACTTCGACTTGAAGAACGAGCTACGAGGAAGACCGCCCATACATGTGAATAACGATGAATGAAGAGATGGTGGAAACAAATCCTAGTCACTCTACACTAAAAAGGAAATCACGAAGAAAAGTATACTGTGTTGTATAATACAGACCAGTTGTAGTATCTACGATAATCATCCTCACTACCTACTACAAAATAAGGGCGCTGTGAATGTCACATTTTTGCTGATCTGTGCTTTTGATTATAGAATTCGGTAATATGCTATTATCTACTTAGGTTAGCTTCGGTTTCCAAAGAAACCGGTTCTGTCAAAGTCTGTCATTATTCCCATCATTATAATTCATTAAAGTTATTCTAAATAAATGTACCGTGTCTAAAACAGTGAGAGCAGCTGTGATCACCTATGTCAAGTTCTAACTAATGAATATTAATTAATTGGTAACTAGGTTGAACAATATCCAAGGGATGTCGTGTCGTATCAGTAATGTAATAAAATGCCAGTGTTCAGCTATATCTCGTACGTAGATGCTGACCCAAATGGAGAAAACCGCTAGGTCAGATTTATTGGGTTGAAGGCAGCACTCATCTTTAGATTTGATTATTGGATTTATTCCATTCAGCCACTTTCAAGTAACAATTTTTTTTCTTCACGTATACTACAATAACTATCAGATATTCGCTAAGTTAGGTAGAATTTATCCATAAAATGCAAACCCTATTCGCAACTGGTTTTTACAACAAGGACAAGACGTCGTATTTGGAACAGCTGCCAATAAAGTAGATTAGGATTTTAAACATCCAAGCCCTTACATATAGTAAATTTTATTTATCAGTCTTGAAAATCACTTCCGAAATTTACGTTATCGACGCTGGCCTTCCTAAAAGCCTGGCTGGTGTTTCTGTTGCGATGACTTATTTAATCACTTCACCGTGTCATATGCCACTGGGGCTTTCATGTCATCCGGCTATATTGGCCTTATTTTGTGGATTACAGGATGCACTTAGCGTGAACGTCAAAAGCTTAATTGAGACTATTATGAGAAACAGTAATTGGCAACATTCGAAATCCATTGCAGTTCGTTCGTTTCGTTTCATGGAGGTATTGTTGAATTATTTAAGTGAATAACGCAATTGTACAATGCAGGCGTAGTTTAAAAGAACAATGCGAGAGAACTATGCCAGACAAATACATAAAATAACTATACAAGGGAACTATGTGAGTGAACTTTACCTCACTTTGTTTCCAGTGGATTTAGACGCTTTTATAATTAATTCAAAGATTGCTGAACATTGCAGACATGACATTTTCATAGTCGAGCAAATTATGAAGTATGTTTTGATACTACTAATATTAAGTGCTTTTTAATGGACTGATATTTTTAACGTGTGTAATTTCAACAGAAGAATATTTTTGACATTTTGCTATACATCTCAAATAAATCCATATACACAAATCTGTCAGACGTTTTACCATTAATAAAAATGGATAATAATAAAACCAAAATAATAGTATAGCTAGTATGAAGTTGTTACGTGCCAGCCTTGTGACACTCTGAAGATACTTACACGGCCCTTCGTACTTCTAATAACGAAAGTGAGGAACAGTTTGGGCACACAACACAATGTCTTCCGACCTCTCTTCCTAAGTAGGTCAAGGGAACGATGGCCGAGAGTCATCTGAACGAGCCGACGAAAATGTCCTGCAAATAGCTAATAGAACCGAGCTAAATGATTAATGATGATGAGCTGTTTTTGATTCTGTGGTTACAGGTATTGTTTTATTTTAAATGTTATGTTATGCTGGGCGTTGATAAGATTGAGTACATCAGGACGTTTCGTATGTATGTATTGATTTTCGTGTATCTACCTTGGCGCTTCCTCTATAAGTTAACTAAAGTATACAGCGTAAGGGAGAATAGACTTGAACAGTCCTTGTTAATAGATAACATAATGATGATGATCAATCTATTCTTTAACTTGACTGTACTAATCACCAGTTGGAGCACGAAACCTTAGAAGTCCCCGTGCTTCACCCAGGTGGAGAACTTAGGTGAAGCACGGGTCCGGACCCGTCATTTTCACCTCTGTAAAAACAAGAAGAGGTTTTCATTTCAACAATATAATTATGAAGCTACTAGAGAAAACTATAAAACACCGAGATGTCAAATTTTGAACAAGTTTAAACACTAAAGTTGAGGTTTTCAGTTTGGTGTTTATACAATATTGTACTAGCTTCACTTGAATAAGACACTCTATAAGAAGGATAACATCGTGAGATAACCGACATGTCCTACAACCAAAACTTTGAAACCAAGTTGTAAGTTTTTAAAGATAAATAAATAAACAATAAATAAATGTGATATTTACCAACCCCCATTAGGGTCGCGTGGTTGATTGCGGCCCTCTACCTCTGACCGAGGGGAGATCTGTGTGCCAATGTCCAACGATCCCACTACCGTCGGTTGGTCGGTCGGCACTGTGGTCTGTGTACTCAACCTTTCCAATACAAACTCATCCTTAAAATGTGTTGAAAAATTAAATTTTCCGGGAACCGTTCTCAGTCACAGTTCTTACTTTGTAAAGCCCCCCCCCCCCCCCCGTGCTTCCCTTTATATTTACTCTTGTAAACCGTAATGTATCCGCCTTGAATCACAATGTGAACTCAGACTCCTGAAATTTGAAGTAATTACTTTGAAAAAGTCATTGTTTTCTTAAAAGTTACAATATCACAAAGAGTTCCTACTTTTACGGGTCGTTTAAAGCCTTTATTGTTCCTCCTTCTTCAGGGAATATTTTTACTATATAATCTGCCAAAAGCTTCAGAGTACCAATTCTAATGATTATGATGTTTTTTTGTAATGTGTAGGTACAGTATCTCTATTACGGTGCATATCTATTACTTGCGGCCGGAACAAATATTTATTCACAGAACTATAACCATAAATATTCCCAGAATACCTCACTAATTTAATATTACCCTATTGAATTATTACGAAGTAGTTACGGAGTGAAAAGTCATTTTTATCTCGTTTGCATCATGTTAAAATTCATTGTACATTTTAATTTTGCGGACTATTTAACATATTATAATTACTTTTTTTTTTAGCATATTTTCCTTAAATTTAATTAATACAATGGTTGCCACGTTCCATCATGAGCCATAATACTTAAAAACAGCACTCTCTGTATTATCTCTGATATATGGCGCAAAAGCATCCCCCCGGGACCCCCATACAGAACCGTTTTAAAATCATGCATTTGGAACGCCCTCATATTCATAAAAGATTCAGTGATGTAACATTGGACTCTTTATGGCTAATGCTCAGGTTCCTCAGTGCAATGGATTCAATGACGTGTAAATTACTCTTACGACCGTTGCATGCCATATATGGTGAATGTTTAGATCGATATTTATATTTAAGGGCGAATCAGGATTTTTTTCATGTTTCCCACATGAAATAAATTAATAACTCGTCACGAATGTGTACATTAAGTACTAATATTATGATTTTAAGCTATTGGAGTTTTTTTTAGTTAAAACGTTGCCCCATACTAGGAAGTTCTTCTGTATCGTGGGTGCGTTTAAATTCTGTTTATGAATTGAAAGTAATTATGTAAAGATTTACAAATCGTTAAAAACGGCTGTCAATGATAGCTAACCATTCAGCTGAATATAATACAATCAATTATGTTGCCTCTAAGCATCCTCTTAGCATACGTTGAAAAGTGCAACGAGGTTTAAATTTTAACAAATTAATTATTCATCCTCAATCCTTCTCTGTATGAGAGTGGACCTGTGCCCAGCAGTGAGACGATAAAATGGTTGCTAATAATGAATCATTCATCAGCTTTTAGCGCTAAATAAACGCTAATTATTAACAACAACATTGCCATGTAGTAGTTTATATTATCGATAGATTAGACGTTTATTAATTCAAACTGAATGTTACTTACAAATACCTAACGTAAATAACTTACAAACATATCTTTAAAACTGGCTCGTTGGCTGGAATTCTAAGCTGTCCGTGGATAGTAAGATCTTGGTCTACAAGACCATATTAAAAACTATCTAGACTTACGGCATACAATTGTGCGGCTCAACCAGGCTTCAGAGAACTTAGAACATCTTAAAATAGATATCAAATTCGCCGTGGTTTATTAGGAGTGCTGAAGTCCACGAAAGATTGAGCATGAAAATGCTCATACAAGTAATAAATTCATTTTTCTATACAACTTGTCTGCTCATAATTTTAAAATCTGATTGAAGATAAACCAATTTACTAAAAAAAAAAAAAAAAAATACGTATTTCGACCTCATCATATTGTGTTTCTGCGAAATATGTTTATTTTCTCCAACAAAATTTATGTCTGAACTTTATAAGAGACTCTGATCTCTGAGTTTATTTCGGTCCTTCATCTCAGAGTATACAGTTAAGAAATACCGAACTAATCTTAAAACATAACTTTGTTTTACCATACAAAAGCGTTTTATAATCCAATTTACAGCATTAAATATCTTTTGTACAAAATTAACATTTGAAAACATGTTTTGATAAGGATCAATTCAAATAAGTGCCTTTATTTTCTACAGAATTCAATGTTCCAATTCAAATTGTGTTACCTGACTGTTCAATCGACAGATTTTTTTTGATGTAATAAAGTTTACGATTGACAGTTATTGTATTGGACAATTGTTTCAAAATAAAAAAAAATTCTCGGATAAAATTATCGGGCGTGGCGTGAAAAATTAGCCCTTAATAAATGAAATAGTTTATTAAGCAAGGAGGATCACTGATCACTTTAACACGTCTTTTTTTATCTAGATGGAGTCGGCATTTCCTAACTGACTAGGTACCTCTGAGAAAAATAGCCGAAAAAAACTCAGAGAGCATCGTATTTTTTCAAGTCCAGACATTAAAATGAAAACGTTTAAAATCATTTACGTGACTTAAAAGAAACAGTGTTTAAAATGTCATAATTACGCATATTGCTTAATAACAATGCTTAGCAGAGCGAGCAGCTCAGTCCCAAGTTTTATTGTCTTCTAAATAATCAGTGATTTTATAATACCCCTTTTTGCAAAGTTTGGCCTTTATATAGCTTTTAAATCGTTTAATGGGTAAGTTTCGAATGTCCATGGGAAGCTTGTTGTAAAAATGTATACAATAATGACCCATGAACGAGTTGCCTACTCTGTGGAGACGAGTGTGGTCTACAGCAAGATTCTGTTTGTTCCTGGTAAAATAAAATACAGTAATTCTTTTTACATGATTTTTATTAGCTTCACTTGTATATTTGCTTGCTTGCTTGTTTGTTTGTTCTTCTCTAACTCTTTGGACTACGAGTGAGCGGCTCATTACTGTAAAATGTCCCACCGTTTTCAATACGTTCGTTGGCCGAGTGGTCTAAGGCGCGCGTTTTCAATGACGTCAGCGTTCGGATCCAGCGATCGTGGGTTCTACTCCCGGCCAAGCCGAAAATAAAGTTTTACTCCGGCAAATTCTAAGATTTTATTCGTACATCTAACTGTAAGTGATTCTGAAAAACTTTACCAGTTCTTTGTGATGCTGCAACTCCAAATAGTTATCACAGATGGTAACAGATAGCGTCGGTAACTCGTTTCCCTATGATAAGTAGGAATGTTAAATTCTGAGTCGTGCATGGTTTAATGTTTGAGACAAACAAATCCTTCATTAAACGTAAGTTGTGTCAGAAAGCATTTTATAGTGTTAAAGATTATATTGACGACAAAAAGGCTTGGGCTTGAGCTGCGTCCGATTTCTATGCTTACACTGATTGTTCTTTGATTTTTCCTCTTGTAGTTTAAATTTGCAATTGTTTGTTTTTTTTTTTACTCAAAGCCAGTACACACTACGTGGCCAGGCATATTGTACGTTACGGAATTGCATCGCTGACAGGGGTATTCGGCACTGGTGCAGCTACACAGGAGCTAAACTTAGCATTCGGGAACACCGTTGGAGCTGCTGAACATTGGACAAAACTGTCTTTGCATTGTGTAGATTCAATTTCCTAGTATTGTATAATTGCATGGAACACGTGTGAGCACGATCTACTTGCTGTAAAGCATCTATTTGTTGGGTTAGTCGTTTATTGACTTGATAGTGCTATGGCTGTTGAGAGTATGTCATACTCACTCAAATGTCTCGCTGGTGGTGGCGTGTGTGTTGGGTCATTAGGTTCCCTTCAATATGGTTGAGCTGAATGATGCTGATCCATACGTCATGTTCGTGAACGGACGCCGTCAGAGGGGACTGGTCATCTCTTAGCTGCTACGGCGTATTTTAAATTCTGAATTATTGTTTTTTTTTTTTCCATAATGGACGCTCTCAGCGTATAATATATTTCTGCGTCGTTCTCACACGATTGATTTCAAAATGAATGATGTAATCATATATTTGTATCAATAGCTTGATAATTTAAAAGAGTGTCCATGGAGTTTCTTGCCCGTTCTTCTCCATAGGTACCTACTCTTTGGAATGGGCGACTAGCTTCACCTTACTGACTGACCGACCTTCTGACAATTCAAAAGTGCCTGTAACTGGTTTATTTGAAATAAATGCTTTGATTTTGATTTTGAACAGAGCCTTAGATTTTGATATGTTGGAATATCAGTATCAACAACTAGAACGGAATTGATTATTTGAAAGCAAGCCAGATAATCAAATTTTCAAAATTTTTTTTCACTTTACCTTACATTAATTTGTGCAGGCAAAATATTTAGTTTAGGTTTAGATTTAGTTTTGGATTCAGTTACTTGGGTAACGCAACATTACGAATTTTAGCACTTGCTATTCTGTCTGATCAAGAAAAGTTTGGTAAAAATAAATGAGCACCACTTAAGCGTTCGTGTTATCCGTATATTATTTAAAAAAAGAATATCAAACTAAAAAGTTGAAAATAAATATTATAGCTTAATATACAAAAAATATGACACAAAGCGCTTCACGCTTTTTTCTCATTTATACTAGTAACTATTGTTTATATACTATTGTCATAAATTTGATTTTAAAATTATTTTTAACTTTTTAGTTTGATATTATACCCCCCCAAATGTTGCACACGACTAAGCCAAGGCCCCTAGTCCCCGGCAGCTCCGCTATTCCTGGTCATTGTGGTAGCGGCCAAGGTAACGGCGGGGCAAGGGGTGCGAAGAATCTCCGGAAGAGATCCGGCTACCACAAGCAACGACGGATCGACCTGGCAACACTAAACATGCGCACACTGCGGACCGACGAGAGGGTTATTGAACTGGAGGAAGAATTGAGCAAGTTGCGATGGGGTGTCCTGGGATTATCTGAAGTCCGAAGAGAGGGTGAGGACTCGATAATCCTTAAATCCGGTAACTTGCTCTATTTCCGGGAGGGCGACCATCAGTCCCAAGGTGGTGTCGGGTTCCTCGTCCACAGGTCCCTTGTCGACAATGTAGTGAAGATCGAGAGTGTGTCGACCAGGGTGTCGTTCCTGATACTCAGAATAACCAAACGGTATTCGCTGAAGGTCATTCAGGTATACGCCCCGACCTCGACACACTCCGACGGTGAGGTGGAGACTATGTATGAGGACATCTCTAAAGCCATACATAGCTCTAAAACTCACTACAGCGTTATCATGGGGGACTTCAACGCTAAACTTGGTAAACGGAGTGGTGAAGAGCTCGGACTGGGAAATTTTGGATTTGGGCGTCGGAACCACCGAGGCCACATGTTAGCTGGCTTCATGGAGAAGGAGGGACTCTTTATGATGAACTCCTTCTTCAAAAAGCGTGAACAGCGAAAGTGGACTTGGATCAGTCCCGACGGGGTCACTAAGAATGAGATAGACTTCATTTTGACGACAAAAAGGCACATATTCAATGATGTCTCAGTGATCAACTCGCTCAAATGCGGCAGCGATCACCGTATGGTCAGAGGCACATTGAATCTGAACATAGTGTCCGAAAGATCTCGCCTGATGAAGTCCACGCTCCGGCCAGCACCCATTCAGATCCACAACTCCGAAGGTTTCCAGCTCGAGCACCAAAATCGCTTCGAATGCCTAAGTGGCGACGTGGACGAATATAATGACGGGTTTGTAGAAGCTGTCCGTACGGTCGGGACTAAGTATTTTAGGACCCGCCGTACAAATAGAACTAAAAAGCTCTCGGACTACACTCTCGAGCTCATGGAGGACAGACGTGAGATGATTTTGCGTTCGTCAAGTTATGCTTGCAGATACCGGCAGCTCAATAAGCAGATCTCAAAGTCTCTGAAGCGCGACCTACGTCGGTATAATACCGAGCGTATAACGGAGGCTATAGAGCGAAACAGAGGCTCTAAAGTTTTCGCTAGAGATCTGACTATTGGCCATAGCCGGCTAAGCAAGCTGAAGACTGACGACGGCAAGATCTTAACATCCGGGCCCGAGCTTTTGAGGGAAGTCGAGAATTTCTATGGACAGCTCTACACTTCAACGACAAGACCCGCATTAAATCTTGCTGAAGACCCTAGAGCAAGATTAACCCGACACTACACTGAAGATATCCCGGACGTCAGCCTGCAGGAGATTCGATTGGCTCTGAAACAGCTTAAAAACAACAAGGCGCCAGGCGATGACGGAATAACGGCAGAGCTACTGAAGGCGGGTGGTGAACCGATCCTTAGGGCCCTTCAGAAGTTATTTAATTCCGTCATAGATAAGGGAAAAACGCCACAGGCATGGCACAGAAGTGTGGTGGTACTCTTTTTCAAAAAGGGTGACAACACCCTTTTGAAAAACTACAGACCCATCTCACTTCTGAGTCATGTCTATAAGTTGTTTTCAAGAGTCCTCACAAATCGTCTCGCCTGCAGGTTTGACGACTTCCAGCCGCCCGAACAAGCCGGTTTCCGAAAAGGCTACAGCACAGTAGACCACATACATACGCTGCGGCAGGTTATACAGAAGGCCGAGGAGTATAACCTACCCCTTTGCTTAGCGTTTGTGGACTACGAAAAAGCCTTTGATTCGATCGAGACCTGGGCTATACTGCAGTCTCTCCAGCGGTGCCAAGTAGACTATCGGTATATTGAAGCGCTGAAGGGTTTGTACGAAAACGCATACACATACAACGAATACAGGACCAGACCTCGGTCTGGTCCTGTATTCGGACTGACATGGTGGCGTTGGGCATTGGTTTCGAGAAACCAATACCTCTGCAGCGCGGTGTCAGACAGGGAGATGTTATCTCTCCGAAACTGTTCACCGCTGCATTGGAGGATGTCTTCAAGGTTCTGGACTGGAAAGGACTGGGCATCAACATCAATGGCGAGTACATGACACACCTTCGGTTTGCTGATGATATCGTAGTCATGGCTGAGACCGCGGAGGACCTGAGTACAATGCTCGAAGACCTCAGTAGGGCCTCCAAGCGAGTCGGTCTTAAAATGAACATGGGCAAGACGAAAGTCATGTCTAATGCCCATGTTGTACCGACTCCTATAAATATTGGAGACTCTGTTCTCGAAGTTGTTGACAGCTACGTGTACCTGGGACAAACTATCCAGTTAGGAAGGTCCAACTTCGAGAAAGAGGTCAATCGTTGAATCCAACTCGGCTGGGCTGCTTTCGGGAAGCTACGAAATCGCAATCTTCTCGTCCGAAATACCGCAGTGTCTCAAGACAAAAGTCTTCGACCAGTGTGTGTTGCCAGTGATGACTTATGGAATTGAGACGTGGTCGCTAACAATGGGTCTTATAAGAAGGCTCAAAGTCGCTCAAAGGGCAATGGAGAGGGCTATGTTTGGGGTTTCACTGCGCGATCGAATCAGGAATGAGGAGATCCGCAGAAGAACGAGAGTAACCGACATAGCCCGAAGAATTGCAACACTGAAGTGGCAATGGGCTGGACACATTGCCCGTAGGACTGATGCCCGATGGGGCCGACGGGTTCTCGATTGGCGACCACGCACCGGAAGACGTAGCGTGGGTAGGCCCTCGACAAGGTGGACCGACGACCTGGTGAAGGTCGCGGGAAACCGCTGGATGCGGGAGGCGCAGGACCGGTCGTCGTGGAGAACCTTGTGGGAGGCCTATGTCCAGCAGTGGACGTCTTTCGGCTGAAATGATGAATGATGATGATGATGAGTTTGATATTCTTTAAAAGCATGTTTTTTTAGTTTTTTCAAAGTCAAAGTCAAGATCAAAGTCCAATAGTTTATTTGTGATATACAGGTACGTATCATAGGTCTTACAAATACAAAGTGAGTTCCTGCTGTGATCTGCCTCACAGGCACACAAATTCATTAAACAATTAAAATATACAGAAAAGAAACTAAACAAAAAGATGAAAGAAAGAAATACTTATTAACACATTTATATGCACTTAATGTCAACCGCTGTTTCGCTCAATCCTTCTCTGTATGAGAGGAGACCTGTGAAACTATAACTGTGTTTAAACTATATTTTTAAATAGTAACGTGTTTATTTAACGTAGCCTCGTTAAAATGTCCATGTTCTCATGAGATAGACAACTTATGCTAATTGAATTGTGAAGACTGACTTCCTAACTCAGTAAACAATTTCCCTGCAGTCTGCATAGTTTTGAAAGTTACGTACCTAGGCGGATAGATGAGACTTTTCCCAGCTTACCGCAGGCAGTTTTAACTTGTTGCCTGTATTCAATATCGACTGTGCCGACTTGACTGTGTAACATTGCGCTGAGTTCCCGATAGCGTGCCGCTGGAAGTTGTCACATAGTTTGTAACTTTGTAAAAGTAAATGTGAAGTTTTGAATTTAAATCTATTGTTTGATAAATTTTCATGAAGTTATACTTATTCAGTTTTTACTTACTTTTTGTTTAATTATTAAATATGAAATTTAATACTAAAGTTAAACTATAAATTATTAACATTTAATTACTATGAGCGTATCAATAACAATCTCGCTAGATGAACCGACTAAGTTAATAACTTTGTGTAGTGATGCGGTTACAAGATACAGGTTGTGCCAAGTTCGGGAGGTTTTCTGCCACGCACCCCCCCGCTGTTAAACCAGTCCAAGTTTTCTGTTGTTTATAACTTCATGCTAATACTTCTCCATTGATGAACTATGTGTAAGATTTAATAAATTAATTTTCATTATTCAGCCCGCTACGTTCATTGATGAATACAGAAAGGTTCATTCTGGAAATTGTGGATAAGTGTGTCAGGGGCCTGTTTTGTATAAATGTTAGAACTTTATGAATGATGGTATTTTGTAGATTCTGAAGTCAAAAACTTAATCTAACATATCGAAGCCTATTTTTAGGATCACTGTTAATTTTTCACACAACTTCTGGTCTTGTCCGTGTACGTATCATAATCTGAAGTGATTGAACATGACAAACAATTGTAAGTTGTAGTCATGTCAGACCGCCGACGAGAGCGTTGCGTGTTGTTGCGTAACAAACCACGATGGCATGTGACCTTTATATGTACAAAAGTGACGTCATGACAACTTGATAGCATTTTATGACATGAACGGATTGACAGTCATTGGGCTTATTTGAAAAGTAACGATATAATAATAGATGTCATGTTTAAAAGGATCCATTGACTGTAGGTAAGTACTATAAAAGGATATAAGATAAAACAGTAAAGCTCACGGCTCCAGAAGAATATTTTAAGAAAACGGTTTTTGACGTGAAGTGTTTCTCAAAATCCCGCCAGAAGTTACGGACGTCCACCGTATGTAAAAGGCTTTTATTTATTTAATTCTTATTTCCCTAAACTATAACTGGGTAACCGGTTTTTGATAGCTCCCTTTTTCTTCTTCAGCCTATAGAATCTTACTGCCCCATCGGCTATCGGTTCTACGAGCAATGTGCCCTGCCCACCGCCACTTAAGTTTAGTGAATGTATAGCTGCCTTAGAATATAATTATTCCAGATTACGTAGAATTTAATTTAAAAATGCGTAAAAATTAAATTATTATATGACCTATCCAAGCTCATTGAATTATAGAATTTCTGACCGCTTATAGACGGTATAATAACGTACGTGTATGGTTTTTACAACAAAAATATTGCGTATTCTTTCTGTCAAAAAACTATTAGTGCAAATGTAGTATTTGGCATAATGGCGCCGAATCTGTTGTTCACAAACTAAACAAATTTAAAGTTAAGTGCATATTTTTATTTCCATTTCGTTAAGAAAAGGACAGAAAATAAAATGTCAGTTTAATCCTGTCAAATTAAGCTACTACATAGATGCGATTATAAACATGGCGACTAAAAATACGCCAGTTAACGTCAGGAGCGCACTAATTTGACAGGCCTGAACTAATATTTTATCTTCTGTCCTTTTCTTAATGAAATAGAAAGAAAACGATGCATTGAACTTACATTTAGTTTAGTTTGTGAACAAGGGAATCGAAGCCATTGTGTTACTAAAATAAAATTGCGCGAACGTCAGACGGCTACAAGAACTTGTATTAAATCATATCGTACCATAATATAAAATTCACAGGTAACCATGGGCGTAGCCAGCTTCTGTCTAGGGGAGGGCAAGTCAGGGCAAGGCGGAGCAGGTAAGATTTTTACGGTCGAATTATCCCCGGCTATTTTATCTTACAAACTATACAAGCACATTTACATGAAACATTAGGTAGGTACTTGGAGTGTAGTGTGTAGAGCAAACAGACGTCTATACTTTGAATAGTAATTAAGGGAGTTCGTACATCTTTCGCGAGATTTGCAAGAAGGGGGGCACTGGGTACTGCCAAGCGGAGAACAACAATAAGCCTTGTTTAAAAACAGGTTATCACGCTTGACTTTCATCCATGTTAATAATACATACCCTGTCGAAATAGATTACCGTCTCAGGTCACGTTAAAGACGACACACCGCGTTTAATGAAATAAGAAAATCCCGAAATATTCACTTTACGTTGAAATTTTATTGGTTTGGTGGGATTCTGTAAACATCTTACCGAGAAAACTTCCAATGAATAACTATTAATTCAAGAGAACAGTTCGCGGAAAAGATTATAACGATAGAAAACTGAACTTTGTTTCTCTACTAGTTCGAAGTTCGCTACGCTTGTGATTATGAATAAATATTTATTTGTCTAAATGACCACGCTTGTACTTCTAATTTGCTGAATGGATTTTCACCATCTCTTAGTGAATACTTTCCAGAAGAATTATGTGAACAGTTATTTAAATTAAAGTAACAGATAATTAGGAAATCACGAGTTTTAAACAAAATGGAATTACAAAATTAACTTGCGATTTTAAAATAATATCTTTCGCATCGCTGTCAATAGCAAACGTGCCCAAAAGGCTGGCACATTGTATGGCAATACTGATAAAAAATAGGCTAGTCCTCTGGTTACGTGAAGATACTAGCGATACATTCATATAGCTGATAGCTTCACCTTACTGAATGACCTTTTGACAATTCAAAAGTATCTGTAACTGGTTCATTTGAAATAAATGCTTTGATTTCTATTTCAACCATGTTTTGCATCAAGTTTTTCTAGTTTATACAAAGTAATTCTAGTTTGATAAACAAAGCTAATGAGGACAAGACTGAATAAACTAATTCCGTTATAATGGAACGACTACTGTTCACACTAATGAAGTATGATAAAATAATATACTTTAGAGCGTCTTCCTGCTTTCTACATCTTATTATGTTGATAATAACGTCTGGTATTAAGCCCACTATAGCTTCTGTATGGCTGGTATAACTGAGGACTCGTTTCACAGACCATTTCGCTTACAAAGCTTACTTTGCTAACCTCATATACGAATTTTAAACTTAGGTATGTATAAGCAGATAATATTTTTATTCATATATGCGAATGAAAGCAAACATTGCAGACGAACCTCAACTGTAAATGTTATGCTATTAATTATATCTCTTTCCTCGTCTATTAGGCAAGCTTATTAAGTTTGGTGACAATACAAAAAACACCAGTTTGTGTCTTATTAGTGACAGTTGCGGTCGTTTACCTGTATGCGGCGTTTAATAAGGAAAATAAAGTCTAAGAACGGCGTGCATGGTTTTCTTACCGTACAGTAATGACGTTGTGGCATAAACTACGTCGTGCACATTTCTCTGGCAGTACCGTAACGACTCCTGAGGTACAGTGTTTAATTGGTAGCTTTTATAATTCCTTCCGCTTCCCTGCCGACCGATTTCGGTCACGTTGGCCGATCTTAACGAAGATTATCTAGGAGACACTTAGTGCACAAGTGTGTGAGTAAACCCAGGTGCACTCTTTGATCCTTTGCTCCCTTAATCCGACGGGAAGGCGATGAGACACGGCCGGGAACCGATCAGGCGCAGCACCAACGGTTTTACGTGCTTTCCGAGGCGCGAGGGTATTAAGCCGCAAGCTTTTACACTTCCGGCTGTTACTAAGACATAAATCCTAATGGAGAACCCAATAACACTTTGTTCGACCCGGGAATTGAAAACAAGTCCTTAGAACATGAGCCACGAGCGTAATGGGGCTGTCAAATATCTGTTATAAATGTAGACGATTTGATAACGACTTGAATGTTCCATACAATTTGTTATGTATTTCGGTTTGCTTTCAACCATCTTCATCATTGTCTGCTTGGTATTTTCCCAACTATCTTAGTGTCCACTTCCATCTTCAATACATACAGCTTACCATAAGTAAGTTAAACTTAAGTGTCAAAAGTGGAGTGCCACTTTTGACACTTAAGTTCAAAAGTGGTAATGCACTTTTGACCCTTTCTGTAAATATAGCGATGGTCCATCTGACCTCAACGTCCCAGTTACTGAGAGGCCCGATTTTTCATTCTTACATCCGAGCCCAGTTAACCGTACAAAAAAATAGATTTATCACCTAACACCTGGCAGGTGCTTAATCATGTTTTATGTTTGTTATTTTTGACGTTTTACTTTATGACTGCGAGCGTGGCTTGGCTTGGTCCATGTCACGGTCGCACCGAGGAGGCCCGTAGTGGCGGGTCAGCACTAATCGGAGGTTGCGGAGACAGTGTTCGTTCTCGCAACCCCCGGCGTAGGTGTAAGATGGAACACCGGGGTGGTTTTTAGTCAGTAAGAGGCTGGCAGACCGCGTCGCCTACCATTTCCACCAGCGGCGGACATCCATGAGGATTTTCTAAGCCGAGAAAACAAAAAAAAAATCGATAGAGGAACAGTTTGTTTACATACTGCGCTCAATCGCCCACTGTATCCTAAAAAGCAGATTTTACTACTTTACTTTGTATAAAAAAAACAATAATATTTTTAAAAGTTTTACACGTTTTCTTTAAGAAAATAAATAAATTTTATCAATATTATAAATGTCAAAGTGAGTTTACTTGTTCCGCTATCACGCAAAAACTACTGAGATATGTATGAAATTTGATACATACGTATCGGCAAGCGCAGCGTCGGATGCCCACCGACTAGGTGGTCGAATAATCTGACCAAAACCGCAGGGAAGCGCTGGATGCAAGCCGCTTTCATCCGTGCTTTTTGGATATCCTTGGGGGAGGTTTATGTCCAGCAGTGGACTTCATGTGGCTGAGATGATGATGATAATGATGAAGAGATAAATGGTAAATGGTAAAATTTTCTACAATTACATATTACAAAATAATCCTATTTATGTTTTAAATTACCCATTATATTGATTTTTTATTTGACATGATTTATAATTCCATAGTTGACTGACTTATACGGTATATGAAAATCGGTCACTAGTCATAACAAATAAATTATTCGGAACAAGATTTTGAAAACTGCACGCGATAGTCCATTATTCCACAATACCGTGTGTATTAGTTGCTTACGCTAAACACTTTTTAAATACCTTATTATTATATGGACCTTGATGTAACAGTGACACTACAAGCGCGTTAAACAACTGTTGAAGTTTTTGTGGTTAGTGCCCTGAAATTAATGTACGATGCAAATAATACTAACTACTTTCGTATGGGAGACTAAGATTATTTTATTACTCTATCATATTTTTAATAAAAAACTGTTTGAATGTATTTACAGTAGCTCTGGTTGTCACCCGAGTGGTAAAAGCTAATGAGCGCTTAAATATCGCATACTGCATCAACATTGTGATGTTACTGCATTCTGCTATTGCGTAGGTAACACATTTCTAATTGTGATTCCAGTCAATCCGAAAGCTTAAACACATTCATTGCGCTAATAACAAAGTCATGCAGGTGGATTTTCAAACATTTTGTGTAATGAATTAGCAATTTTCTTCAAAATCCTTCCGATTGTGATTGAAAGTGTTTTATTCTATTGAGAAGCTTATCATATCTATTATAACGATCATCATCATCGTCATCATCACCTTTTTATCGTCCCACTGTTGGGCACAGGTCTCAACAAAGAAGGATTGAGCGTAATCACCACGCTTCCTTAATGCGGGTTGGCATTATAACGATAGTTCAATGTTATACAGGGAGACCAGTCTTGACTTGAAAGAGCTTTGACGCATCTGGAAAAACATATTTTATAAACTTCGTCTCGTAGTTCGCAAACATTACGATGGACATTTACATTTGGGTTTTAATAAAGACCTTATTGCTGGATAAAGTCCGGATGCGTTAAAAAAAAGAGTCACTCTTTTATGTATGTACATGCAAAACTTCAAAGGACCTAGTAATATATTATGATATTTTATTTATTTAAACTTGTATATTTTCACGATATTAGAATCCAGAAATTAATTTCAGTCTGTGTTTTCTGTACTAATGTTGTCGTACTTATATGAAAGTAAGTTTAGAGGATCACATATTAAATTTAAGTATAAAAATTTAACGCACGACTCGCACAGGGTCCCCACACCTTCATGCGATGAATAAAGATACTGACATTGGTGGAAATATATATACACCTCAGTGGCGAAGGGTGAAATTTTGACAAAGGGAAGCCGGTCCAAAAAAATAAACACTTAAACACTTACCTACTGCAGGATATCTTGGAGGAGGTCTTCAGATAAGAATAATATGAAAAGCCCCACCTTCACCATACAAAAAAGGACTGATGATTTGATAACAATGTCTTTCAAGTATGATAAAAGCGGCTTTGTGAAAAGCCTTTTTCGACGTGCATCTCTATACCACACATGCATGCTTGTTAGTAAGTACTAAGTTAAGTACCTATTGTTAGGGAATAAGAGTCAAGAAAAAATAAAATAAAAAATTACAAAAATAATAAAGTGTTAAAAACCGAACCACACAAACACCGATCCAAAACCAACAAAAATATTAAGCAAAAATAAAGCAAATTATACACAATCACAACGTTATTTATATTCTAATGCAATGCGTCTGTTTTTTTTTAACAAAATGAGCTAAAATGTTGTTATAAAAATTCGGATTACTTTTCATTTTATTAAGCAAATTTTTTTCAATTGACATGATAGCCAAATCGGACAATCTCTGCTCTTTTTGGCAGTTTCGCACATACGTGTGAATGCGTTTTAAAGCAGAAAATGACCGCTCAGCTGAAGCTACTGAAATGGGGAGGGTCAGAATTAAACTGCAAAGAGTCGAAACTTGAGAAAATGCGTCTTTCAAAGACGAATTAACAGTAACAGCACTCTATATGAATTAAAGCCATAATAACAAACAAAATCCACAGTATTTAACCAAATCTGCGATTAAATTACCTTACAGAATCCGTCACAGTTTAAATAAAACAAATATTAAAAACAAACGAAAAACTCACGCACCATAGGTATAGAACGCTTTCTCGTAGTGGCGTGGTTTCTGTCTCTTTCTAATAGAGGAGAGGAGAGAAATACAAGCCGCCCGCGAGTAGCCTTATATTTATCAAGTTTTACCGACGGTTAGCGAGAATTAGAAAGAGATGGTCTGACACGCTCTCTCTTTTCGCAGCATAGTAAAACGTTGACATAGGTAAGCTGAAATTCGACGGCTTCCTTCAAGAGAACTACGAAAAGAATTACGAAAAATTGAAGCGCTGATTAATTTACGACTATAAAATGAAATGTGATACTTAGGGTATTGCTAAAAATTGCGATTGCTATTGTAAATCGCGCCGGCATTTGATTAATAATACTTTGTTAATGAAATAGAATGTAAATACTTTTGTATGAATATGGAACTGATTTTTGAAAGGTAACCCGGTGGGAATCGGCTTGTATGGACTCTTCGCCACTGATACACCTATATAACCTCAAAGATTGTACTCTAGCACTGCCAAGGCTGCAGCTGTAGGTTGTGTCGCTGTTCTCTTGAACCCTTTTTTTCCCCACTCGTGTTCCTTCATTTTCCTATGCGTCAACACCACGGTTTCTTTATTGATCAACCCGCAACCTTGATCCAGGCATCGGTTTTTGCGGACCTCGTCACGACGCGCTGACATCTCTTTGAAGCGCGCGTAAACACAAAGTGTCGTCGACCCGGGTCTGGTCCTTACGGCCCGCAGGCCTGCGCCTACAGTGGCCGGCAGTTCGATGTTATCTCCACATCAGGGCGTCTCCTTCTGTTAAACCCTGAGCCCTAATTCTTTATATTATTGAAGTTCAAACTCTAATAAATAAATTTGGCAGATGTAGTAGATTGACGTAAGTATTATAAAGTAGTATTTAGTAAGGACACTTCAGTTAAATGATTAAATATTGTTTCTGTTTTAAAATACCGAGCTGAATGTTTTAAATGTTTCAGCGAAGTAAAATTAATTTATTATGACGCGTAGCTTTCATCAATCATCTGCCTCGCCGTTTCCCGAGTACGTTGGAGTTTCCTTTCAGACTAAACGGATGATATAAGTATTTTGAAAAGTTACAGGCTTGTCGGAGTTGTGGTCAGCTCCAATATACCTGTGACTTTCATATTTTGTTCAATGCCCTGTTCCATTTTCGTATCTCACGATATTGTGGACAGCAGTACATACATACACAGTAAACACATACGATAATGGTATCTAACATACTGATAGTAGACAAATAACACTTTCTTTCTATTACAGTTACCTAAACTAAGGTTACAAAATAAATACTGAAACTTGACAACACATTAATGACCGACCCGCCCTTGCTTAAAACGGTTTCTATGACTTGGATGAGCACCCAGATTTCTTAATTACATTTTAATATTAAAGTAACATATACATTCTTTACAAACGTGTCTAAATGATTAGAAAACACATACTCATTCAAGAAATGCAACTTAATATATAATATGTAAGAAAGATTTAAATCACGTATACAGCGAAAATCGTCTCGAAGAAAACATGAAACTAGGTTAGTATTTAAAATTTGCAAGCAGTAGACTAACCTGACGTAATACAAGCTAAGCCATCGAAGTTAGGAGAGTGTTAACGTTAAATATTTATCGAATATCCACCCGAGGTCAAACAGAGCCTTGAAGTTTGAAGTCTGGCCCAGTTGCAACAAGCTACCTTTATAAAAATATAAATATTAACTATAAAGTATTTCATTCTAAAGTTTTGCAATAACAAAAGAAAAATAACAGCCCTTTCATCCAGTAGATACTTCATTTCATGGGATATACAGTTGGTTCCTTGTGTCGTTCAGCCGTCGGCTTGGCTTTCTGCCTCATCGGGTCATTGGGGACCGGTTTGGTCGGCAACCGATCGGTATTTATTTCTCAGGTGTATTTTTTATACACCCGGTTTTATCAATGATGTGCTCTGAGATAAAGATGACAGGTTATATGACTATGAAAGTAACTACTGGTGGAGGTGAAGAGAGACCTCAGACGCAAATAAATATTCGAGACAACGTGAAGATGTAATTTGATGATTCAGCTGAATTCTTCTTGTTTAAAATAAGAATCCAGCTGCATACAGTAAAGCTAAAAGCTGACCCCAAAATGAAGGCCTTTTATGCCAAAAAGGTTCAACTTATTTCATTAAATATAGCTAAATAAAAGTTACAACGAATACGATTCCATACTATACTATAAGTAGCTCTATAAGTTAGAAAGCTTAATAAAGTAAACGCATAGTGGAATTAACTTGAGAGCCTGCCGTCCAATACTTCACATAATATAGCTTGTTTCACCCAAGGGGCCCGTAATACCGACGACGTAGGCACAAGCTCATTACCAGCAAAGATTAAAAAGAGAAGAAAATATAACAAACTAATAAGTTAACAATCTAGAACGAATAGCTTGCAAATGTTTCTTAGCATTTTTTGCTTTTAAAGATGTAAAATATTTTGATTAAACTCTTTGCCAGTACAGCAGTATTTTTTTTATTTGAATGTGCAAGTGTGTTGTTTCTAGAAGGTTCTTTGAAGGAATCTTTGGCTCTCGTTTTATTAATATTTTTTATAAGAATAGGCACTTATGAAATGTTGCGTTTTTGTTCTGATTTTGATCTCTTCACCGCAAGCTCTTGTTGGGCGTGGTCTTGTTCTCGATTTTCAGGTCGGGGCAAAACGTTATTGGGTTTCTTAGGAACAGCTCAGAGTTTGAAGATATCATACCCCCGTGACGTAAAGCCGTTGGCCCTAAGCCTGATCCGTCTCGGGCCGTGTCGAATTGCATGCCGTCACAGCGAATTGAGGGAAGGATCAGTACACCTGTGTTTGCGTAAACACACGTGTGGGCTATAATATTTCCCGAACCAAAAGCTAATCTCGGTTGAGATTGACTTCACAGACCGAAATCTGGAGGACTATAATTATCTTAAGGTTATTACAATTTACTTTAAAGTGTGAAAAGTAAATTGATCATTGAAAGTCATGAGTAATATTAATAGGAAACTACTAATATAAATAGAGTAATTTATTGACGCGAAAATGCCATCTCGCGTATATCTTGTGGTTTCGCTTCGATCGATCGTTATGAAAATGTGTTGGCTACACAGAGCTAATGAGTTCGGAAATCCTATAGCTACCAGTATCCAAGTTGAATAGAAGCTGGGAAAGTGCACCGTATAAACTCCGACTAAGTTTATGTTTAAAGAACCCAACTTTCGTGAAGTTAAAAGGTTTTGTTACAGATATGGCTAGACAAGTTTACGAAAATATACGACGTAGATTCATATTATGACTACCTATGTATTATGAGTATGTATTTTTTCCACTATAGTGTGTATTACATAGGAAGATATTTAGCTTGTCCTTGTCGACGACCTTGGCACAGTACTGATATGCCTTCTACAATATATTCAAAACGCGGCGCACACAATATGAAATAAATACGATGCAGCGCAATGTTCTCATTGCATTTCAGAGAGAATTTAAATCATACAAGGCATCGCATTGTAAACTACCTAACTGAATTATTCATACAATGATTTAAATTCAATGCAGTGCACTATGTCTGTTGTTGTGCGATCTAGATGCTAGTGAAATGTATGAAATGTTTCCCTAATATTCCTGTCTTTGTGGCAAACCTGTGCCACCGAGATTTACTATACGCAGTGCCCTCCAAGGTACATGTTAATACTGCGGTCTCGGTTGCATTGCTAAACAAGGCAGCCCCTCACTTACATGACATTGTCATTTATTGGAAACTAGCTTTCCGCCCGCGGCTTCGCCCGCGTTAATTTCGGTTTTATCGCGCTTTTTAGATTTCTCTCGGGAATATCAATTTTTTTCGGGATAAAAACCCCATTATTTAATCCGGACTTCTAACTTTCCGTCTGCAAAATTTCAAAGCAATCTGTTCAGGAGTTTCGGCGTGAAAGTGGTACAAACAAACTCACTTTCCGATGTATAATATTAGTAAGGATATATTTGGTGTACACATACAAATATTCCAATAATCTCCCTTGGTAACTTGGTGTTTTTTTAGAACCAAAAGTAGCCTATGTTACTCTCCATCTTTTCTACAACTAACTATATGCCAAAAATCAAGTCGATTCGTTACTTTATTAGGTTATATATATGGACGATATTTGGTGTACACATACAAATATTCCAGTAATCTCCCTTGGGAACTTGATGTTTTTTGGGGACCAAAAGTAGCCTATGTTACTCTCCATCTTTTCAACTAACTGTATGCCAAAAATCAGGTCGATTGATTGCTTAGCTACGGCGTGAAGGAAGGACAAACAAACAAACAAACACACTTTCACATTTATAATATTAGTATGGATATTTGGTGTACACATACAAATATTCCAGTAATCTCCCTTGGGAACTTGATGTTTTTTGGGGACCAAAAGTAGCCTATGTTACTCTCCATCTTTTCAACTAACTGTATGCCAAAAATCAAGTCGATTCGTTACTTTATTAGGTTATATATATGGACGATATTTGATGTACACATACAAATATTCCAGTAATCTCCCTTGGGAACTTGATGTTTTTTGGGGACCAAAAGTAGCCTATGTTACTCTCCATCTTTTCAACTAACTGTATGCCAAAAATCAGGTCGATTGATTGCTTAGCTACGGCGTGAAGGAAGGACAAACAAACAAACAAACACACTTTCACATTTATAATATTAGTATGGATATTTGGTGTACACATACAAAATATTCCAGTAATCTCCCTTGGGAACTTGATGTTTTTTGGGGACCAAAAGTAGCCTATGTTACTCTCCATCTTTTCAACTAACTATATGCCAAAAATCAAGTCGATTCGTTACTTTATTAGGTTATATATATGGACGATATTTGGTGTACACATACAAATATTCCAGTAATCTCCCTTGGGAACTTGATGTTTTTTGGGGACCAAAAGTAGCCTATGTTACTCTCCATCTTTTCAACTAACTTTATGCCAAAAATCAGGTCGATTGATTGCTTAGCTACGGCGTGAAGGAAGGACAAACAAACAAACAAACACACTTTCACATTTATAATATTAGTATGGATATTTGGTGTACACATACAAATATTCCAGTAATCTCCCTTGGGAACTTGATGTTTTTTGGGGACCAAAAGTAGCCTATGTTACTCTCCATCTTTTCAACTAACTATATGCCAAAAATCAAGTCGATTCGTTACTTTATTAGGTTATATATATGGACGATATTTGGTGTACACATACAAATATTCCAGTAATCTCCCTTGGGAACTTGATGTTTTTTGGGGACCAAAAGTAGCCTATGTTACTCTCCATCTTTTCAACTAACTTTATGCCAAAAATCAGGTCGATTGATTGCTTAGCTACGGCGTGAAGGAAGGACAAACAAACAAACAAACACACTTTCACATTTATTATAATAGTATGGATATTTGGTGTACACATACAAATATTCCAGTAATCTCCCTTGGGAACTTGATGTTTTTTGGTCACCAAAAGTAGCCTATGTTACTCTCCATCTTTTCAACTAACTGTATGCCAAAAATCAAGTCGATTCGTTACTTTATCCATACTTCCCGCCGTCCTGAAAATGAAGTTGAGAATTTGAACTTTTAAGTATTTTTCCCGGAGTCAGTGACCCCAAAGGGAGAAACGGTTTTCTCATTTTGCGCTTTTTTATTAACACGTTGTACATGTGAAAAAAAGATTTATTGAGTAGATAAAGCGTGAAGAAAACAGTTAAAGAGGTAACAGTTAAAGAGGATCCCGCGGGAACAGTAGATACTTTCTTCCGGGATAAAATGTATCCTATATCCTTCTCCGTACCACAGACTAAGTTAAAGAGGTAACAAACATATAAATAATTACACTGTTAGTAGCCCGCCCGTGTTAATTTAGATCCCACGGGAACAGATAAAAGGTGTCCTATGTCCTTTCTCGTTCCGCAGACTATGTGTATGCAAATATTAAATATTATTAAATAATTATATTGTTATTTCTTGCCCGTGGCTCCGCCCGTCGTTGCTCCGTCCGCGTTAATTTCGATCCCACGGGAACAGTAGCTACTTTCTTCCGGGATAAAATGTGATATCCTTCCCCGTACCCTAGACTATGTGTATGCAAATTTTCGTGATGATCGGTGCAGTAGTTTAAGCGTGAAGAGGTAACAAACAAACAAACAAACAAACAAATAAACAAACAAACAAACAAACACACTTTCGCATTTATAATATTAGTTGGGATGAGTTTGGTTGATAGATCCTTGCAAAATATGTGTGCATGTAAAGAAGCTATACGAACGAATTGATATATTAAATCATTGATGTTTTTTGATGAATTACCTACTAACAAAACCTTTACAAAATAAACAAGGTTAAATATTTAAAATCTCCTTTATTCTCTGGAAGGGTTTAACATCAAAAGAAACTTGATGGGTCACTACATATTGTAATAAAAACATGCTAAAGGATCCAACAAAAGGATTCTTGGGATTTGTTCAATTGAATTGTTGTGTTCAATGGGTTCAATTACTTCGAAAATAGTTTTAATTGAAAAGAAAAACAGAGGAAATGATAAATGTTATTTTAAGTGTGTTTGTGTTTTGTTTCAGTGTGTTAGTTTCGAATGTGTGTGAAATTGGTCATGAATTTATTTTGCAAAATAAAGCGGCTGACTGGAGCTTCAGACCTTCAGACTCGTAAAGTACACTAGGCACTGGGCAATCACTGATCCGTGTACATCTGTGTGGGCCATCAATTGCACAGTCACAACACAGTCAAAAGTTTACCTTTAGTTATAAGTTAAGTTACTATAACGGATGTTTCAGGCTGTCACAACATTATTTCACATCACCAACATTTACATAAGTTTCGTAGCGCTAGCTACTCGAGCGTAGCGATCTCTATGCCGGCGTAGCGGCGCTACGAAACCGCCTACGTAAATGCTCGGTCAACCTCGCTTGGACAGTTGGTGTCCTAACTACCGGAGCAAATTAAAACAACATTGCATAACTGCATAGGAATTTCTAGGCTAGTCATCAAAACAGAAATAAGTTCCTTAATTTATGAACGCAACGAAGACATTTATGACACAAAACACACGAATAAACAAAAAATAATGTTGTATATATACAATATGTTAAGAAAACTCTGTCCGACCCATTAGGGTAATAAAGGTTAGGTAAACAGATGACCAAATATAATATAAAATTTTACGTAATTATCATAGAAACAATACAAATGAATATTGAAATAATCTTTTTTTCCCACGAATTAATTCCAACTTCCACGAAATTTGGTAATTTTAAAAAAAGTGACAACACCGGTATTATTATGAGCGAATAGTGATGCGACCACGTGCCGCGTGCCATGCCGCCCGCCGCCCGTGGAAGGGTGCTTAACGCACATGTATTAAGTTACCTCTTTTTGCGAAATAATATTAAATTTTTTATGGATTTTTTTAAGTTTAGCTTTAGTTTAGTTTATATGTACAAATTTCAAAAAGTTATCATGAAAAACCACAAAGTTATGAGCTTGTTATACTACTTGGTTGTCCCAACAAAAATAGCAACGCACCGCACAACGCAACGCACGTCACAGGTCAACGCACCGCTCGAGCGGAGCGTTGACCTGTGACGTCAGCTGTTGCGTGGGCGTGCATACGCGCCAAGTACTATGATCTACCGTATGCCGCGTGGCGCGCTCGGTAACCACACTGCAACAATTTCTAAATGTATTTGGAAAAACATATAACATGGTGTAAAATTAATTGGAATCGATTCAGTTGCTTATTCTGAACAAACTATATTCAGGTTTCGCAAAAACCAAAAATAACGTAGAAAAAGTACGTATAAGGTTGTATTGAACAAAACAAACTATTGCTTATACTGTCTCTACCTTTTCGAATCTTTAGAAATGATAGCGATGGTGGGAGGAATGCTCTTACTCTTGCGCTTACTCGGTCTTGAATTCATCTAATCCCACTTTAACTTACTCATCCAAACTTAACACATATATCACACAAGTTTAAAATTGAAATACATAATATACAATATGTAAAGAAAACCCCGTCCGACCCAAAAGGATAATAAATGTTAGGTATACACAAGACCAAATAAAACATGAAATTTTACGTAACCATCATAGTGACAATAGTAATGAATTTTGAAATAATCTTTTTTTTTCCGCGAATTAATTCCAACTTCCCCAAAATTTGGTACTTTTAAAAAGTGACAACACCATTTGTGACGGAGCGAGTAGCGATGCGATCACGTGCCACGTGCCCTGCCCCCCTACACCCGCGCATGTACCCCTAACGGGTTGCCTTCCGCACATGCATTAAGTAACCTCGATTTTCCGAAATAATATTAATTTTTTTAGGGTGAATTTTTTTTAAGTTTAGCCCGGCTTTGTTGACATTATTAGAATCTGTTAACGATACCTAACATTACCTTCACGGATTGGACAGGGTATTCTTTACATATTGTATAAGTTAACTTTATACATATTTGATTTGTTTACAGGGACACTTGATTACTAACGTCTTAGATACCTTACCGACCGATGTTATGTGAAAGCCTAACTACTAAACCTATCTAATAGTCTTATACACGAAGGAGAGCAGTCTCCATGGAGGCCTAGTGTGGGGCCTAGTATGGAGGCTAATGCTATTCAAATATTGTTATGATATTTCTGAACAATAAAGTTTTTATCAGTATTTCTAAAAATCAAAGAAAAGGCCAAGAAACAAAATACCAAACAGACTTTTAGGCTTTTAGAAAAACCTCCTTCAGTGAAGGTTTATTAAACTTCGGTTTCATTAAACTAGTTGAATAAAAAAAAAAATCAAAAGTCTCTCTGTGAAGGCTTCCATAAACATCTGGATCACAATAATTAAGCTTGCTTCAAGCCGAATCCAAACCAACGTTTCTACTGTCATGGCTATTATCAATCCTGAGTCATTGTCATAAGTCCCGACCTTAGCTGCTCGAGTTCGTATTATCTGCTCCAACTTCTGACGTCTGCTATATAGATAAGATTGCTTTTTATGCTTGCTGAACAAATGTGCCTTCAAAGTTAACGCTATCTTGTTTCCGGGGGCGGGTAGTTATATGGTACATTGTTTTTATCATTTCTGTCTTTGGTAGTGGTCAGATCTCGAAGCAAACAGAATATTTATCGAATATATTGTTACGGGCTAGGGGTACTAAAACGCCGGTTAAGGGTTTCGAAGTTTATTGGCAACGAAGGTACAGTCGATTGTAGGCAATGACAAGTAGAATGTTGCTGACGTTGCACCGAAGTCTTCACTTACGTCCACGAAGTCCGTATTGTAAACACACAATAACACTACAGATGTTACTTCACGTAGTACTCACAGTTCTCGTTACAGTTGTCGCAGTAGGTATTCTCAAAGATCGCTTCTTAATTGTCGCTGTTTTCGTATCGCTAGTCTAGTGCAGACTGACTCGGCGCCGGCGTCACGGCGCTATATATAGTCCAGCTGATCGAACATTCCAGAGCCGTCTAGACGTAATAATAATAGCGCATAACTTCGAGTACATTCAGTAAGTACCTACGGTAATTCCCGGAAACGGGTTTCTAGAAATTTCGATGTCGTCACTTTGTTGACAAAATTGATAAAACCTGTACCATTCAATAGGCCACCTTAAGTCTAGGAATGCGTTTTTATATTACACCTAGACAATGTCTAGATCTCGAGTTACAGAGCTAAAAAGTTACGCACTCCATGTCACGCGATATTGAACCTTATGCCCTCGACATAAGGTGCATTTGTAACATTGCCCCCTTCTTAGTCGTGCTCGTCCCGAGCATGATTTGATCCATAATAGCGAGCTAGGCGGTCTACGTGTACGATCTTCAGCTTCCCTCTAGGTCCTTTCCTTATCCGGTAGGTGACATCGTTTATCCTGGTTACTATCGTGTATGGACCCTCCCATTTGGCTTGAAATTTCGGACTCTTTCCTTTTCTCCTAATGGGATTATGTAACCATACCAAAGTTCCCTCTTCAAATCCGGGCACGTTAGCCTTGCGGTCGTATCGGATCTTCATTTTTTCGCTGGTTTTCAGACCGCTCTCTCTCACTAGCTCATGTATTCTATCGAGCTTACGCCGCAGGTCGGCCACATAGTCGACAGCTAGGATAGGGGTATCGGGGGGTGTTCCGGTTAGTGCATCTATGGGTAGTCTAATTTCTCGGCCGAAATTGACTTTCGCCGGTGTGCAATTTGTGCTGTCATGTGTTGCTGAGCGGTATGACATTAAGAAGAGTGGAATATATTGGTCCCAATCCCTCTGGTGTTCTTCCACTACTTTGGCCAAATGATTCTCTAGCGTCTGGTTGAATCTTTCGACCATTCCATCTGACTGAGGGTGATATGGTGTTGTACGAGTCTTATGTATCCCGAGTAGTTGGCAAACCTCTTGAAATAGCGAAGACTCGAAGTTTCTACCCTGGTCAGAGTGCAACTCCAAGGGGACGCCAAATCGACAGAACACCTCGTGAACTAGCTTTTTGGCAACGGTATGAGCTTCTTGGTTGGGTACTGCAAAAGCTTCTGGCCATTTGCTGAAATAGTCTTGCATGACGATGATATACCTATTCCCTTCTTCAGTAATAGGAAATGGCCCAGCTATATCGACAGCAACTCTTTCCCATGGTGCACCAACATTGTACACTTTCAGCCGACCTCTGGCCCTCGTTTGCGGTCCCTTTACTGAGGAGCAGGCTACACATTTCCTACACCAGTCCTCTACATCTTCGCGACAATGCACCCAATAAAATCTTTTTCTCACCTTCTCCAAGGTTTTCTTCACTCCTAGATGTCCTCCGGATACTCCGTCGTGCACCTGCTTTAGCACTGATGCGACTTTATCGCAGGGGACAACTATCTGTAAGGTGACCTCCTGTCCACTGGGTGATTCCCATTTCCTCTTCATAACTCCATTATCAATTATCAGGCTGTCCCATTGAGCCCAGTAACTTTTTGCTGTTGGACTAAGCGCTGATATTTCACTCCAAGTGGGCCTCTGGCCACGTTTCTTCCATTCGATTACTGTCTTCAAGTCACTATCTTCCTTTTGTGCCTCTTCCAATGATCGATTATCCCAATCTTCATCCAAAGCGTTCACCTGGATAATCCTTACGTTCTCTTTCTTTTCCTGTTTGGCACAATGTCGGCAAGATTCTTCGCAAGGCCGTCTAGATAAAGCATCAGCATTATTGTGTGCAAGCCTTTACTGATGGGATTCGAGATGCAGAAGTCAGGGCTGCAGTTCGTCTGGGTCACCACCAGACTCTGAAGGCAGCCTTGACACACGCTTTGGAGGTGGAAGCTGTACGTCAAGATGGCCGACAACATCATCGTATCCGTGAGGTATCCGCACCAATAAAAACTCGACAAGGACCAACCTGCTATGAGTGCGGCGAAAAGGGGCATATTCGGATCAATTGTCCCAGGAAGTCTAGGGGAAGAAGTACTTCTGGAACACAGGTGGAAGCAGAGGATTTAAACTAGGAACAGCCAGGGCTATGGGGCGAGTACTGGCTGGTCGACGTGAAGCCCCCATTATAACAGTATCACAAGTGGGTGACGGAAACAGTCTTATTATAGAAGGAGAATTGAATGGTAAGTCATGCAGTTTCACATTGGATACTGGTGCATCAAGAACTATTGCACGACCGGAGCTATTTCCTCGGACCATAGCATGGAAAAGAGGGTCTTCACAATGCCGATTACAAACCGCCACCGGCCAACCAGTGCTCGTCCTTGGTGAAACGAATGTGACCTTGAAAATGGGTGATAAGACATTCACGCACCCTGTTTTAGTAGCGAATATTACAGATGATTGCATAATAGGACTGGACTTTTTGAAGAAACAGCAGTGCGTCCTGAATGTAGCAAAAGGAGTATTGAGTTTTCCAGAACAAGAAGTATTTCTTCAAGGTGGAAAACAAGGATCTGTGTACTGTTTAAGGAGAACGGTATTACCACCAAGATCAGAAACCTTAGTTAATATTAGACTATCACCAATAGGATGCCGTAAACGTTGCATTATAATAGAAGATTCTGGAGATCACCCAGACTGGATAACGGCAAGGACACTGATGATGATTTCCGATAAACCAAAAATACGCATAATCAACGTTAGTAACAAAGAAATAATTCTCGAAAAGAATCACATGGTGGGTGTGTGCGATAATGTAGCATCTTTGAGAAAAACAGAGGTGCACGAAAAGGAACGTGATAAGAAGTGGCAGGAACATGTATCGACACTACTCGAAAGTTGTAAGGGCAATTTAAACAAGTTCGAAAGTCACAAAGTTAAGCAACTGTTGCATAATTTCCATGACATCTTCGCGAAGACCGACGGTGACGTGGGAAGGACCGGACTAGTTAAACACCATATAGATACGGGTGATACACAGCCGATAAGACAGAGACCACGTCGTATCCCCTTTGCAAGAGAACAGGAAGTCACGGAAATGTTAAGAGATATGGAGAAAAATCGGATCATCGAAGCATCTACCAGCCCTTGGTCATCACCAGTTGTCCTAGTCAAGAAAAAGGATGGCAGTACAAGGTTTTGCGTTGACTACAGGATGTTGAACGATGCCACGAAAAAGGACAGTTATCCTCTGCCACGTATAGATGACACTTTGGACTTGCTAAGTGGCATGAAATGGTTCTCCACAGTTGACCTCAAAAGTGGATACTGGCAGGTGGAAATCTGTCAGCAGGATAAAGAAAAGACCGCTTTCTCCACTGGTCCTGGGAACGGTCTCTGGCAATTCAATGTCATGCCCTTTGGACTGTGCAATGCTCCAGCTACATTCGAGCGCCTAATGGAGCGCATTTTGGTGGGGTTGCTTGGTGATGCATGCCTGGTCTATTTGGATGACATCATCATTATGGGACGAAGCTTCGAAGAGCACCTACGCAATTTGGAGAAAGTGTTCCAAAAACTGCGCGAAGCGAATTTAAAACTCAGTTCTAGTAAGTGTACACTATTCCAGAAAGAGGTTGGATACTTAGGACACATTATTTCGGCGCAAGGAATTCGAACAGATCCTGAAAAAATAAAAGCCGTGTCGAAGTGGCCTACCCCTCGTAACAAAACTGAGGTACGCTCTTTCTTGGGTCTGTGTGCATATTACCGTCGGTTTGTGAAGAACTTCTCCGAGTTAGCGAAACCGTTGCATCGTTTAACAGAGGAAAAGTGTCAATTTGAATGGAATCCTGACTGCGAACAGGCATTTGCGCTACTCAAAACTCACTTGTGTGGGGCCCCTGTATTAGGTTACCCTAGTCGGGAAGGCCGATTTCTGGTGGACACTGATGCCAGCAATGTTGGTATTGGAGGAGTTCTCTCTCAAACACAAGGAGATCGGCAGGTCGTTATTGCATATTTCAGCAAATGTCTTTCCAAGCCAGAAAGAAATTACTGTGTTACTCGCCGAGAACTTCTAGCCGTTGTTAAGACCTTACAACACTTCAAGAAATATTTGATTGGGAGACAGTTCACACTTCGCACCGATCACGCTGCTTTACAGTGGTTGCTTCAGTTCAAAGACCCAGAAGGACAAGTAGCAAGGTGGATAGAGCAGCTGCAAGAATTTGACTTTGTCACTGAACATCGAAAAGGCAAGTCACACAATAATGCTGATGCTTTATCTAGACGGCCTTGCGAAGAATCTTGCCGACATTGTGCCAAACAGGAAAAGAAAGAGAACGTAAGGATTATCCAGGTGAACGCTTTGGATGAAGATTGGGATAATCGATCATTGGAAGAGGCACAAAAGGAAGATAGTGACTTGAAGACAGTAATCGAATGGAAGAAACGTGGCCAGAGGCCCACTTGGAGTGAAATATCAGCGCTTAGTCCAACAGCAAAAAGTTACTGGGCTCAATGGGACAGCCTGATAATTGATAATGGAGTTATGAAGAGGAAATGGGAATCACCCAGTGGATAACGGCAAGGACACTGATGATGATTTCCGATAAACCAAAAATACGCATAATCAACGTTAGTAACAAAGAAATAATTCTCGAAAAGAATCACATGGTGGGTGTGTGCGATAATGTAGCATCTTTGAGAAAAACAGAGGTGCACGAAAAGGAACGTGATAAGAAGTGGCAGGAACATGTATCGACACTACTCGAAAGTTGTAAGGGCAATTTAAACAAGTTCGAAAGTCACAAAGTTAAGCAACTGTTGCATAATTTCCATGACATCTTCGAGTAGTGTCGATACATGTTCATCCCACTTCTGACACCAATTGTTACGGGCTAGGGGTACTAAAACGCCGGTTAAGGGTTTCGAAGTTTATTGGCAACGAAGGTACAGTCGATTGTAGGCAATGACAAGTAGAATGTTGCTGACGTTGCACCGAAGTCTTCACTTACGTCCACGAAGTCCGTATTGTAAACACACAATAACACTACAGATGTTACTTCACGTAGTACTCACAGTTCTCGTTACAGTTGTCGCAGTAGGTATTCTCAAAGATCGCTTCTTAATTGTCGCTGTTTTCGTATCGCTAGTCTAGTGCAGACTGACTCGGCGCCGGCGTCACGGCGCTATATATAGTCCAGCTGATCGAACATTCCAGAGCCGTCTAGACGTAATAATAATAGCGCATAACTTCGAGTACATTCAGTAAGTACCTACGGTAATTCCCGGAAACGGGTTTCTAGAAATTTCGATGTCGTCACTTTGTTGACAAAATTGATAAAACCTGTACCATTCAATAGGCCACCTTAAGTCTAGGAATGCGTTTTTATATTACACCTAGACAATGTCTAGATCTCGAGTTACAGAGCTAAAAAGTTACGCACTCCATGTCACGCGATATTGAACCTTATGCCCTCGACATAAGGTGCATTTGTAACAATATTTACAAATACTTCTTAAAATAACTCGGTAAGGCCATGATTAGATTTAGTCATAATATGAATTGGTTATGAAATTGACACTACGGGAATTTGCTGTGATATACATTTAATATAACTGTCGAAGTTCAGATTATTATTTTGCTGGTAAACAATTTGATAAGCATTTAATATCTGTGAGTTTGCATATGAAATCAGCCTAAAGTCCGTCAAGCTGACAAGCGTAAGGATCACAATTAAATACATATCTATCTATACCTAGACAAATCACAGAGATCGAGCTAGCCCCAAAGTAAGTTCGAGACTTCTTGTGTTATGGGATACTAACTCAACGATACTATATTTTATAATAGATACATATATAGATAAACACCCAAGACCCAGGCCAATCAGGAAAGATCGTTTTCCATCATGACCTGGCCGGGGATCGAATCCGGGGCATCCACGTCGCAGGCAGGCGTGTTGACCCCTGCGCCACGGAGGACGACAAATTAGAATACTACTGATCTCATTTTAATCACGTTGAACGACGAAATCGAAAGTCATGTTTTGTCATTCAGTTCATGTTGGACAATGTAGGGCGATATCAGCCTGAACAAGCCACTTCAGATAACGTAACAAGCTATGTCGACCTGTGGACAGAGCTATTGTTAGCTATTTGACCCAGTGGCCCTCTGGACTTAAGTGGCAACCTCAGCAATAATGAGAAAATGTTGAAAAATTATTGAGTTACAGTTTTTACGCTGGCAAAGTTACCTACACCAGATATTTTTAAGCTCATCATTATCTCTCAGATATCATTCTTTTAGATTTACCTGAGTAGGCAGATATTTATAACTGAAGGTATATCCGATATAAGCTCAAACATATGACATCGAATGACCACCAAAACTCTATAGGTTTAGTTTAGTATAGAACACCCTATAATTTACGAGGCTACCTATATAGGGTGCTCTATTATCTTCGTAAAGATTTGTAACCGCGTTGTTCTTTTAAACTACTCATTTCGGATTTCGATGCGGATAATTTATTTCCGAGGGCTTAAAAACATCTTCAAGTTTACTGCACAGTACAGTCCCAATAAAATATTCATATCCAAAATATTTAAAAGAACAACTAACAAAATAAGTAAAACTAACAAACAACAAAAATATATAGGCATAAAAAAAATCAAAACATACTCTATTGAACCACATTGTATACACATGTATGCAATCTATACACATAATATGACATACAATAATAATACGTTCAAATCACTATTTCACTACAATTACTTAACCATCTGTTCGAGTTTGGAATGGCATGGTAAAATGAGTTTTACAGAAAAAAAAAAACGAATAAATGATGTCGTTTCAAGAGTTTGCGACATCAAATGTCAGATCGCTATCGCTATAAGAAACTACCGTCAATCATTTGTGGAATTTATTTCAAAAGACAGTTTATTTTTTGCGTTACATAGCCGGAGACGCCCACGGCGATTAGTGGATTACGATCGGCTGATTAGTTAATGTTTAGACCTAATTATACACGAGGACACGACTTTTTTAGACTACCAACTATAATTTTATCAGCGAGCCTGTTTGTGGATTCATGTTTTTAGAGTTTCAAGACCTGATCCTAAAAATAATCATACTTACTGAATTTTCATCTCTAAATTCGTGTTAAATTAAAATTTTTATGTCTCTCTTTGTAAATTCGTACGAACTCAACTGAGTCAGATGCTTGTTATAAAAAGAGCATTTTTACGGTCCCGTGATAAATAATACTGGCTCAGACATCAACATAAATATTTTGTGTTGGCTTAATTAAGTTCTTTTGAATTTGAAACTTAATTAAAATTATAATGAAAGTCAAAATATACGGTTTAAGAAATAGTGAGTGTAAAATTTATGATTTAAAAATACTTTTGAAAAATATACCCTCAAAAATATGACGTACTAGCAGCGCTGTGCTGTTTCACTCTAATAAATGTCAAACCGAAAATGTATAAAGTTTGATCACAATCTGTTTAGTAGTTTTTGCGTGTAAGAGTGACAAACATTTATCCATGGTCATAAACTTTTGAGTTTATACTATTAGTAGGATTAAAGTATTTAATTGTCCCTTGTCACAGAGTTTGTTAGCTTAAAAAGAGGCTTGGAACACTAAACCCTTTGGTAACCTGAAGCGAACATAATTATTACTGTAACAATTTCGCTATACGATTCTTCTCTTTATATAGGTATGTATTTGCATTTAGTGTCTCCGTGCGCGTAGCCAAGTGCTACGAGGGTGGCAAGGAGGGTGGCTACGAGATACCTGCGTATTGCCCACAGGTGCTACGCGGATACGTGACTATTTCTGATTTCCGTATCTCAGTATGAAATTGTAAAATGATAGGTCTTTAACAGTCTGAAATAAGTTTCTCTGTTCATATTTTTATTCTTTGAATTTTGACTATTTACTATATTGAAAATTTAAAAAAAAAATTTATATAGTAGACTTCGGACTCAGGTCGGAAGAAGTAAAGATCCGGCTTAAGTAAAGATTCATAGATGTCTCCGCCTTGGAGTACAAGTGTGATGCCGGTCGTACGTCGATGGGTGCTTAATATAGTGTCCAGAGTGGCCTGTTGTATCTAGAGTGGTTTGTCGTGTCCAGAGTGGCCTGTTGTCTGACGTCACTGATGGTGCTCGTAGCTAAATCTTAGGCTGACTGTGATTGTCATCGATTTAATTTAATTTAATTCTTTTCAGGAAGATTATGGCTAATATAAACAGTGTTCTTACACAGAATGTAGCTAAACTAATAAACACTTAAACAAAAAAGATTGCAAAAAATTCGATTAAATTATAAAACTTCTATCACATAAATTAGGAAATACTTATTATAATAACCATACTTTTAGTTATCTTGTTGCACCCAAACAGAGTCAGGTATGCGTGTAAAGACTGATTTACACGGTGCAATTTAATTGCCTATGGCATACAATAAAATTAATGGAACAAATGACTTGCATCGTCTAAATGGTGTTTAGACAATGCAATTTTTATTACTGCTTCAACTTAATTGAAGCCATAGGCAATTGAATTGCACTGTGTGAATCAGTCTTAACTATGGTTACGTACATTGTGCGTTCAACAATAAATCAATATCTAAAATAACACAATCGTCTAAATTAAACTAAAAATCATTTAGAAGCAAACATTTACTCTTCGTTAGAGTAACAATTACTCTTTTCATTAATAAATGATTGAACCCAGAAATATTGGTATTAAAAATGCCCAAATGATATACAATCTTTACTAATTTTTTTTTGAGTTAAAACTCAAAAAAAATTCTTTTTTCTTCTGCCTAGCATTTTTCCCAAAAATGTTGGGTCAGCTGCCAGTCTAACCGCATTCAATATACCAGTATTTTACGCAGAGTGACTGATTATCTGACCTGCACCTGGGTAATATGATAAGATAAGACTGGGTGACAATATTTCGTGCTTCTGACTATCCGTAACGATTGCAAAATATCTACTAATATACGTTTCTTTCATTATAATTACATAATTCACAACTAAATATTTAAATATCTAGTTGTGAATGTTGTAACTAGGTACTCCTAGTTATCCAGCAAAAACTAAGGTATGAATAAGTTACAGGAATAATTATGCAAGTTTTTAACGCAGGCTAAGACAGCTTGCTAAAAACTATGAGACAATTGCTGCAGTAAAAAGCTTTGTGAATAGTTTTTTTTTTGTTTTTTTAAGAGAAAATTGACTATGAATGTGGGCACCGTGCACACTATATTTAATACATGATTTTATAATTGTCTTTTTTTTAAACCAGTGCTTGACCGCAATTCCGCCTGATGCGTAAGCATTAAATTGTAGTCAGACGGGAAGACCGCGGCTGGCAAATTGTTCCATTCTCTCGATGCCTGGCGGTTTATAGTGTTTTGTTTATGCCTTACGTAAATGTCTAACAAATCTGACAGCGTCGTGTGAAGGGGCGTTGAGTTTTAAAGGTTGAGCTACAACTACCGCCCTTGGGACAGGTTAACTTAAAGCTGCAATGGCTCTTTCATCAATAGAACGACATGGCTCTGCATTTCTAGGACGCATATAAAATCTAAGTGACATATTGTTTGGACTTTAAAAGAGATAACCTCGAAGCTTATTTTCCCAGGGATTTCTCATTTTTTCTCAGGGATCGGCGAAAAGAAAACGTACAATTTAGCTTCTGAAGTTCCATAACCGCCCATGTATTTACATATGTGAAACATTAGTATACTGATTGTTATATTCTATATCTCGTTTTAACTACATATATGGAATTTGCAGCTCAAATAGATTGATAAGATTGATATATTAAAAGACGTGATGCATGAAACGTCTGGTATCGGCCCAGGGAAAGGCGATACTTTATTATTAAAACTTCATCGTGTTATATCTATGCGAATATTTTTAATATCTAAAGTGAAAAAGTTTCATGCAAAACTTACATTAATAGGTTGTTTTTAATTGAACTTTATTAGATATTCGTTTCTGGAGTAAAATTACTAAATATAACATAAATCTAGTTAGATTTAAGTTAACGAGAATGTTATTTAACATTCTTCTTATTAGTTGGGATTTTGTATTAAAACTGTCATCCTGGTGTCGAGGTCACAACCGCAATTGCAGAGTCATTAAAAAACTTAATACTTAGGTAAAACTATTATTGAGCACAACAAGTAACACCCAATAAAAGCGTCGAGGCATAAAGGACGAAAATAGCCTAGATATTTATGCAATGCTGGGATATAATAATCTATATAAATGATAAATTTGACCAGTTAATTATTAATAACAATAACTAAATCCTATGGTTTTGTTATAGTAATTAGCTGTCTCAGCAAGACGACCAGTCTGAATGAGTATATTATTAGGTCAGTGACCTAACATAAAATTTAACTGAATAGATTAAATAGTTAAATATAATAAACAATTATATGAACTCATATAACCTGTCAGTAAGTTAATTCTGGAGAAAGAACACAAATATTGTCTTGAGTTAATTAATCAAGGCGATCAAGTCTTCTACGATATTCAAGAAACTCTGATGTTGTGTACCTTTGAATAAAACTTGGATTTCATTTGAGCTTAGGAAATCTAGCAAAGAAGAGTTAGCATGTTATTAAAGGTTTTACCAAGTCCAAAAAAAAGCTATGAATCTTATGAAGCTGGTGAAACGGACGTAGTTTGTTTTTATTCCTAGTACCGGGCGACCGAGCTTTGCTCGGCAACTTCTTTTTTTTTTTGTTAGGTACATCGTGTGTCTCTATATTTTCAAAACAAAAAATACATAACGAGCGATTTTTTTAAATAAAATTTTTTGACTAATGTTTTTCGATCATACCGACATAATAATTAAAAATATTATTAACTGTTATTTAAATATAAAATTACGAGTGCAATTTAGTTTAACATATTATTATAAATAAGTACTTATAGTACATCAGTTACTTATATATTATCATCAATACATAATCAAAATCAAAATCAAAGCATTTATTTCAAATAAACCAGTTACAGGCACTTTTGAATCGAGACATTTGAGTGAGTATGACATACTCTCAACAGCCATAGCACTATCAAGTCAATAAACGACTAACCCAACAAATAGATGCTTTACAGCAAGTAGATCGTGCTCACACGTGTTCCATGCAATTATACAATACTAGGAAATTGAATCTACACAATGCAAAGACAGTTTTGTCCAAGGTTCAGCAGCTCCAACGGTGTTCCCGAATGCTAAGTTTAGCTCCTGTGTAGCTGCACCAGTGCCGAATACCCCTGTCAGCGATGCAATTCCGTAACGTATAATATGCCTGGCTACATAGTGTGTACTGGCTTTGAGTTAAGAAAAAACAAACAATTGCAAATTTAAACTACGAGAGGAAAAATCAAAGAACAATCAGTGTAAGCATAGAAATCGGACGCAGCTGAAGCCCAAGCCTTTTTGTCGTCAATATAATCTTTAACACTATAAAATGCTTTCTGACACAACTTACGTTTAATGAAGCATTTGAATTTATTCAGGCTCAGGCATAGTTTAAGGTTTTAACCTAATACTTCCTTCCATACTATATTGCGGGTATGTCGAGGGTTTTCATTAATAATAATCATGCCGGGTACGATGCGCCAAATGTTGTTGTGTTGGGAGTTTTGTCGTGGAGGTTCTCCAGATCAATCTCCCTTTGGCGCAGCATTGTTGTTCGTGCTGTTTTGTTTAACATTGTATCACCTTGTTCAACTGCCGTCTTCCTTCCTATTCGCTCAGTTTTTCGGAGTGAATAGGCTCTTAATAACCTAGCGCGCTTTACCATCAACGATCGCATCACTGCTTACCTCAGGCGGGATTGCGGTCAAGCGCTAGTTTATAATTATTAAAAAAAAAAAAAACATTTTACGTTCTGACGCACGCTGCCGCATATCTTGCAGACGTCGCTCCCGTTGTTCATCATTTTCGGCGGCCACACGTTGTGCTGCACGCTCTCGTGAAACATCTTAATCATAAGACCTTTCTGTTCTTAAAATGTTAGTCAAGTTTTGCAAGCATCTTACTTTAGCAGCACGTGTGGGATGAGCGGAAACCTGATGATTTTCACCAAGTTCTTCTTCAAAATCAAAATCAAAGCATTTATTTCAAATAAACCAGTTACAGGCACTTTTGAATTGTCAGAAGGTCGGTCAGTCAGTCAGTAAAGTGAAGCTAGTCGCCCATTCCAAAGAGTAGGTACCTATGGAGAAGAACGGGCAAGAAACTCCATGGACACTCTTCAATTGGGTCCTCACTGTGCGAAGTCTGACAAACACGTGTGGGACGAGCGAAATTCAGATTGTTTTCTTGGAGGTTTTCTTCTTCTTCTTGAGATAAGTCACGGCTTCGTGGAGTTAAATTGTTCGTAAGCGATTTTTTTAATATTCTTTTTGGCATTTTCGTGTAAAAAAAGACACATGATATTTTAAAAGCAATTTTCTGAGTCTAACCTCAAACCAAACATTGGCTTCGTGTACCATGAATGTAAACGTCATCTATATCAAATCAAAGTACTAAGTATATTAATTATCAGTTTAATTTAATTTTATTTTATTTTGGAATGTTATATGTATATTTATAATAGTTCATAAATAATTTAAATGTATTTTGTGTATGTGTTTTTATGAAAACCATGGACAATTGTCTGATGTAAATAAATTAATAGTAATAACTATAACAAAAAAAAAAGATGCCGAGCAAAGCTCGGTCGCCCAGGTACTTCATCATTATTAAATCATAATATATGGATGAATTTTATATTGCCTACTTTGAAGAGGTGCAAGGTATCATAATGTTAGCAATAATAATAATAATAATATTTCAGTTCGTGTTGTGGCAAGTCTGAAATGTTGTCACTGATGAGAAATTCTGTTGTAAATTCGACTGCTCCTTCAGGCTGATCTTTAAAATCAATGAGCTTCATTATTTCGACTTCTCCTACACTTTTGTGCGACCCTGGTACCTTGCATCTCCACAAATTAGGCAAAACAAAATTTATTCCATTGATTTAATAAACGAAAAAGAAAATTCGTTGACGCCGTTTCCAATTATATATAAAAAAAGGAAAAAAAAATAAATTTAAATTAAATAAAATTTTTATTAAATAAAAAAAAGTATTAGACAACGCTATAATTCTTGTTTTTTTAAACTTCAAAAACAAAAAAGGAAAAAAACAGTATATCGTCAGGGATTTGAACCCGAAGTCTACGAGCTCCAAATCAGAGGCCGAAGCCCCTCAGCTATTCGTATCATTAAGGACAGTGGCGAAATTTAGCTTCTTATGAGAAGTTTAGCAATTGTTCAATGTCTCAAAACATGGAAAAAAGACATTTTCTGAAAATTAAACCTAGCTAGATCGACTTATCGTGCCCGAAACCCCCTGCACACAAAATTTCATGAAAATCGTAGGAACCGTTTCCGAGATTCCAATTATATATATATATATATACAAGAATTGCTCGTTTAAAGGTATAAGATTTTTAACATCGTAAACCAAATGAGATATATGATATTTATTATTTGTAGCTTAAAAACTTTTAATTGAACACTCTAAATCAGTGTCCCATAATATAATCAGAGTTACCCTAGTGGCAATCAGTGGCTCTCAAACGGTGTTATTTGCAACAACTTTTTTACAATATGGAATGCAATAAATGAACATGGTATAAATCTTCTTAAACAGTTTTCAACAAAGATTTTACGTTTTAGTAGTGTACGTCAACTATGACCCTCAAACTATTGAATTCGTTATCGTCGATAGAAATTAATTTTATCTGGCAAAAAAACTTTCTCGGAAAGTAGGTGACCTACTTTTAAAGCGCCGTTGCATCTTCCAGAAACCTACAATTAGACAGAGTACATACCGATGCTCATCATTTCCACCAGCACCTCAAGTTGTATTAATAGAGCCACCACGGCGGCTGCAATACCTCCACAGATGGTTGCGAAGGTCGGCGTGCCAGTGCTCTCGGATATCGAAGACAGTTTCCTGAAACAAAAGGAAATAAACTAATTTATATTCTACATTTTTTTTTGTTTACAGTTTTGTGTGTGAAGCTGTTGAAGAACGTACGTAAAGTTTGAAGCATAGATAGCTATGAACTACTAAAACTATAAAACTGTGAACCTGGAAAATGGAATTTAAAACGAAATGAGTTCAATGTGCCGCTGCGAGAAACGAGGAAGAATCTCCGTGTTTCCGAGTTATACCGGAATATTTCCACAACCGTTTAAAACCACGTCCAAAGTACTTACTACTTACAGTTAAATTATTTAGCATGTCATCCACATTCTTATGCCTCGGTCGAGAAGGGGTTATGTAAAGTATGTCGTTGTCGGCACTTCTAAAAGAGATGTGCACTTCCAGTATCACGATATTTAAACAACCGACGCCAGTACGGTTACACCTGTCAGACAGAAACGGATTCTCTTTCTCTTTCTTTCGGTTCACAGCTATATATCTTTGAATATTTGGTTCTAGGACATGCCGCTTAATTCCTCATGATATTTTTCTTCACCGTTTTGAGTAAATAACGTAAATAACTTTCCACCCAAAACGACGAACAGAAATTATTTTTTCCAACCAATTTCCTCAAACGCGTTTAATGAATGAAACCCAATTAAGTATTCAATACCGACATTCGGAATATAATATTGCTTTACTACCGAATAAATACGAAGCCTCGGTATGGTTACGGAATTGGAAATATTTGAAATCAGATTTTATATCTGTGTTTGTTTGATATCTTATTTCTTTAAAACTCTTTATTTCACCATAATTTAAAGAACCTAGTCTGTAAGGTATATGTGTAGTTATGATACGTATGTCACCAACCCAGCGTTTTCCTAATTATAATGGGTTTAGCTTCCAATCTAACCGGATGCTTATCTGACCTGTACCCGGAATTCTGGTTTTCGGTGCCTCTGATAAGAGTGATTGTAACGTAAAAAGATTCAAAAACGACGAGCCGTAGTTTAATGTGCTTTCTGATGTACTGAGGGGTCTCGGTACGTATAGATCACCCATCTCCCGACCAATCACGGCAAGCGTAGCTTAACGAGATCGGTCTATCCTCTTGTGTAATACGTGTAGGTTATAATAAATTAAAATATTATACGAAGATCTTAATCTTCCAAAAGTCGTAAAAACGAAGCGGGGACGTGTGGCTACCGTACACTAATATTATATAGAGAGAAAAAATGTATTTTTATTTGTGATGAATAAACTCAAAATTTACTGGAGTGTTTTCAAAAATTCTTTTACCAGTAGAAACCTACATTATCAGTGAGTAGCATAGACCATATTTATAACTAAACAAAAACAAAGATCCATAAAAAATCCCTACGAAACCGACCCAAGGTATAAAAAAAATAGCTATAAAATGTCTTTCCATTCCATGCGTTGCAGAAAATATTGATGATAGAACAAAAAAGTGCTCATCAGATTACACCCGTCTAGTCGGCGGATATCTCATCCTTTTTCTATGGAGGATAAGAGAACTTTACGCCCTGTTCTTTACACCTTTGTAGTTTAAACAAATTGTCCATCCGTGCGAAGCCGGGACGGGCCACATGTCGTAAATAAATTGCAAAATATTTTTTTTTTATTTTTCTAAAACCTGAAAAAAAATGTTAGGTCTTATAGTAGTAAAATAATCTTATATTTTAAGTAATTTAGACGTTAGATAATCCTATTACAAAAGTGTTATCGATTCCCGTTCAGGTAGTCCATTGAACTGATTACCTTAAGCTTTATTGTACCATCACAGTGAATGGACATCTTAGAACTACATAACAAGATAATATGAACTAAATATATTCGTGAGAACATCGGCATAAAAATATACTATGCGTCATTCAGATGTATTCTATTAATAATAAAATTAAAAACGTGAAAGCTTTCATGGATGGATATATCTACATATGTTACTCTTTGACACAAAACGTACTCAACAAAGGCATAAATAATATATAACATGAATCTAACGTATAGAATACTTTTCATCGCAATATTCCCACCGGAACGAAACCAATACTATTATTGAAAGTTTCATAAAAATCTGTTCGGTATTTTTCAATATAAAGGGTTACAAATATTACATTCATCGTCACAAACATTTGCGATTATGCAATATTTTCGTGTCGCAGTATTTGTTACTAAACTCGGAAACAGCAGTACCGATTTGTATGAAATTTTGTGTGCATATAAAGTGGGTCGTAATGAGGTACGTCTATTTTTTATGTTTGGCAAAACGACGTTTGCTGTGACTATTAGTAATAATATATTAAATATTAGGATTTTATACATAACAACTTTGTGCCTTTTTTTCAAAGGATTAGGCTGAGGCTTTAGAATGGATTAATACTTGTTATGTATAATTTTATGAACCACTGTCCATAACGCTCCTCTAATTGTACGCTGTAGCTATCTTAGTATGTTGTGCAACTAGCTAAGGACTTATAATTATCAACTGTACATTTAAGTGTTGTAATAACAACTAGTGGCTCTAATAAATATAAATAAATAAACATAGTGTACCCATTTTTCGTCAGTTATTTTTAATATCGCAAGTGACTTGGTAGCGAGCTTAGCAAGTGCCGTCATCCGAAGATAAGTCAGACTCCGATACAAGTTATTCCTAATGCAAATACTTGAGTATTTGTAAATATCTTGAGCGTTTGAAAATTTATTGTTGATGTATTAAGAATCGGAACAAGCACCCTAATTGCGTGACACACTATTGCTGTCAGTTGGAACCATTTTGAAGCATATTGCTATTCCATAGCTTCATGTATTCGAAAATGTATCTGCTAAACAACGTAAATAACGCAATGAATGTTGTTGAACTGTCAAAATGAAACTCATTACTACTGATAATGTATTATGCAATCACCCTGCAGGACCTCTGGATTAACAATAACACTTGTGACCACTAGCCCGATGGGAGAGTTATTTTATTCTAAGTGTCCACTAAATATACATGAAATCATGACCATATCGCGTTCATAACAAAGGAATAATACATCACGGGACGTCTCTAAAGGCGTGAGGGGAGTGCGGGCTTATTTTACTCCCATTTATGAGTTACTTGGTAAATATATAAATCGGAGTAATGCGCTTGACTATCTCCGGAGCTTGAGTTTTGTGCTTGTGGCCTCTTACTCAGTCAATAAGCACTGACCACCCTTTGATAACTGAAAGAGTACCTGTAATAAATGATTTGATTTTGATTTTAAGTTTGTCGTGGTGGGGCCGAGTTACAACTTATAATAATATAATATAATAATATAATATAATATAATAATAATAATTTATTTTCTCACCACAATATCCATATAAAATAATAACAAAATAAAAATAATGTTGTCCAGTTATGGGCTTATACAAAAATACTGTGGGAGACTGGTGCCTAAGCTAAGCCGAAGCCTGTATTTTAGGCCACCAGGGTCTCCACCCCAGATATACATTTTTATTATACCTTCCCGTATACAAGAATTAAACAGTGATTTAAATTTTACATATAGGAAGGAGTTTTTGTAGGGAGTGTGTGGATATGTAAGTGTGTAGCGGGGTGTTAAGCGGGAGGGTGAGTGTAAGTGTGAGTGATGGAAAACCGGTGCTTGTTATATTGCATGTTGTATGTGCGTGTAGTAACATATAGATAGATAAACGGTAAGACAAAGTTGTGATTATTTTGAGATAGATCGTAGTCAAGAGTCTTTAGCCGTCCATTGAGCATTTTCTTATAGAGGTGTTTCGTGAGTGGAAAGATGTTGTGAATTTTGTTAACTCTATTATAGAGGTAGCCTCCAAGAAAACAAAAGAATCGTTCAGAGAAACAAGTTAAAAGTCTGTCAACGAACCGGCGCGACGGGGTCGTAGCGCCTTTTACCGATCATAGGTGAGGGACTATAATAAAGAAGTGCGTGTTGTCTCATAACAGTCTGCAGAATGAACAGTTGACAAACCGTAAGAACTCCACTTTCTCGGTACAAGTCGGTTGTGGGGTAGCGGAATGGTCGAAAAGATGATACGTACGATGATGAGTTGAAGAAGAGTCGATTTAGGTGCGCCACCCCATGTAGTTATGCAATAGGTTAACAAAGACTGACAGAGTGCGTAGTAGACCGTCTTCCTAAGGCTTTCACCCGCCACGTGTCTTAGGTTCTTAAATATATAAATTAATTTACGTATCCTGGAGGGAAATATATAAAGGCGATGTGAGAATTGAAATATAGGGCTTCTAACGACAAGTACTTAGAAACTGTCTCGCTTTCCGTAACGTCGATTTGTGTACCTACAGTATGATTTACTACTTAGTGTAACTGACTTGTTCTTGTTTATCAATAATAAACTAGTGCTTCATTGCAATCCCGCCTGATGGTAAGCAGTGATGCAATCGTTGATGATAACGCGCGCTAATTTATTAAGAGCCTATTCACTCTAGCCTTGAAGACACTTACATTGTAGTCCGACGGAAATACCGCCGCTGGCAAATTGTTCCAGTCCCTCGATGTACGCGATATAAAAGACGTGGCGAAACACTTCGTTCGTACTGTGGTGGTATCAACAACGTAAGGCTGGAAACTCGCCGTACGACGGGTCGTCCGATGATGGAACGGACATGGGGGAATCAAAACATGCAATTCCTTGCATACTCTCCAAAATGTATTCTATAGATATCGATAGGCTTGCAACTCTTCGCCTGTACTCCAACTGGCTTTGAGACCGTTTTGAGCTAAATCTGGGTCGCCAATTAGCCTCTTCGCACGCCTCTGCACTGATTTGCAGCACCAACCCAAATGTGGAAACCGTGCTTCTTTTGTGTTATAACCGACACTATACACAGAGCGCCCATACTAGTAAATATACAATAACGAGAGACTAACCTACCATTCCCATCATAATATAGATATAGAACAGGTATACAAATGATTTCGATATGCTGGAAAATGAAATAAGTAACAGGCAAGGTGCAGTCGTGATAGGTGGAGTAATATAGTGACTAAGTGGCATCTAAGGACTAGAAGACGAACCTAGGACGAAGGTAATATGGCCATACGACATTGTTGTCAATACGGATAGAATCCGGATGAGGCTGGCACAGGGATGGATAGAATAAGAGACATAAGCTGGAGTAGATGAAGTACCTACCGACTGTAGATGATGATGATAGAATATTACTAAGCAGTAACCGTGAAAGGGCGTTTTAGGTAGGAAATATATTGAAGCGAATCTCATTACATCTAAGATGAACTCTACAATCAATCAAGTAATCGTATTAATCAAATTGCACGTCTATTGAGCGATAGTGCTTATAAAGCGAAGCCCGATTGGTCCATTAATCAAGTCATTCATGTGTTACAATATCAATTTCATATATAAGCCGTTATGTATGCAGTCTGTACATAAAACGTAACATCATTGAATAAATATTGTTGCTGGGCAACGAATTTTAATTTCGCTTGCGCAGTGTGGCGCGCGCAAAATTTTGTCCGCGGCTTATAAAATTGACCTCGGACGGTATTTTTTTGAGATAATAAACTCGAAACCTTTTCAGAATATTATTTATTTCAACTGTAGCGGTACCTACAACGCTACATACTGACGTCACGCAAATACTGTATCATCTGCATTCTGCATCCGCATCTCGCAAGCAGAGTTTCCTGTGCAACTAGCACGCATACAAGTTCACGACAACAACCAGTGGGGAAGTCTGGCCGGAGGATCCTCCCTTTTCTATGGAGAAAGACTAACCTTTACACCCTGTTCCCCATGCCTCTAAACCACTTTCATGTTACTCACACTATGGACTTATAGTTGTAGTCTAGCAGTTCATTGTCTTATACCGTTCGGATCAACAAGAATACGTTTAATATTCGGATGCTGTGTGCTACACATTTTTATTTGGACTAGAGTATGTGAGTATTAGGGCGTTAAATCTTTCTCGAAACTCAGTGTGGTAACGAAATTACAGTTTATCGAGTTTTTGTACTGGACCGACCTTACCTGGGAGCCATCTAGTTACGGATAACTTTTTTCACATAACAAGTTTTGAAGGTAATAATATTAAAAGATAACTCCTTTACCAGGTATACAGTAAACCTAAATATTGTGCTTATGGGTTATTTTACTGGACATAGACCTCTCCTATTGCTGTCCTATTGCACACCAGGCAACTCTTAATCACATGATACCGGAAATCCTATGAAGATCGTCACTCCAATTTGCCTGAACATTTATTTATGATAGCGCATTAAATAAAATTTTCTCATTTCTAGGAAATCCCTTTCTTATAAAAATAAGAATATGTGCTGACACACATCACATAATATGTGCTGACACACATCACATAATCAATCACCCTTTACTGCTGCTTATTCCACTGCTGGGACACAAAACTCCTCTTTGATAGAGAAGTGGGTAGTAATTCACCACGTGGGCACAGTTTGGGCTGGTGGATGTCACATGTCTTGTCACAAGTCTTCGATCTTTTGTTTCTAGGAGATACCGGTTTTCTGATAATGTTTTCCTTCACCGTTTCAAAAGCAGTGATAATGGTATAATTTACACAAATTAACGTGTCTGTCTGGGTTCGAATCGACGACCTACAGCTCGTAAGTCGTTACCACTGGGTTACCATTGCTCTCACAATTAACACTAGCTCCTTAATCCTAAAAATCTTCAACGAAAAACAAGAACACCTATAAGTTGGTCGTACACGGACCTGTAATTACCTGCCAATACCTCGCAAATGAAAACGAGCGGGATAGGGCACCTCGTCCGTGAGCACGGATCATTTAAAACTCCATTAGCATCAGTTAGTATGGACAGTTTTCGTAAACAGTATTAATTAAAGTGAACGAGATGGGCGAAAGGGGGATCAATTAATACATCGACAGACGGTTGCAATTTAGTAACAATTAATTATAGCGTTGGTAAATAATAACAGCTGCACGGGTCACTTAACGCGGTCTATTCGTGGATGGGTGACCGATGAACTGAATCCATTACATATATCGGTCGTTTCAAATACTCCTCCGTGCCTTGAAAAATACGTTGAGCCGTAGAAGCCCGAAATTTAAAAAACCAAGGAGTATTACTACTTACTTCCTGAGGAGTATTGCTCAGTAACTGGGTGGTAGAGGCCAAATAGGTAGTTGCTCCATGTGAAATTCTAGTACTTAGCTGTCGGTCAGATTGGAAGCTGACCCGATATAGTTACGAAAAGGCAGGGCAGATTGAGTCATTACAGCGAACGTGTACTACTGTTGGTAGGTACATTTATGTGATTCCGTCGTCGAAGGTACGTACTCGTTTGAAATTAGAACGACGTTTCTAAATGAACCCCAATTATTGTAATTAGGTTTTTCAGAGAGGTAAAACACATCGAGAGTAAAGACATCTGTCAAATAACATTTCGACGTCAAAGGGCTTAATTTTGATGCAACCAAAGAGTGAAATGCAAAATTTATCCCTGGTATATGTGTATATGTGGAAAGTGGTCAAAAGAAAATGAAAAAAGGGGACTACTCATTAAATTCAGCGATGAAACGTACCAGTAGCGGTTATATAAAATGAAAAAGGTGGTTCTTTGACAGTTTCATGAAAATGTGATATAAACGACGTGGCAAATGTGGAAATATATTATAATGTACCTAAATGTTGGGGTTGACCACCCTACTAGTTTAACTGGACACAGCTAATATACATATTTTAAATATTATTACCTAAAGTGGGGCTAATTGGAAATCACGGGGTTATTTGGAACTGGCGAAATAAAAGTTTTGATCAATTATATTTTTTTTATCTATTGGTAGTAGAAAATATATTACACCACCTAGAGAGACATCTACAATTCAACGAACATTTCACATAAAAAAATTGGCGAATATCGGTGGCAAACGTTCTGAATTTAATTTTTTAACAAAACTTGAAATTTTTGGTGTCTTTCGAGGTAGTAAAACTTTTGCCGGGAACTAAAAATCTAGAGAGATACGAGTATGTATGAACTAAAGTAGTCTACGAAATATTGTATTCCCTGCTCTTTTCAGATCTTCTATTTGCTCTTTTGTGTATCTTAAGGACATTTTCAGATATCGTTTAGACATTCCTTTTAGATATAGTTCAAAAATATATAAAAAAAGAAAAAAATTGTTCAAATGGCAATCAGTGCCATTGTTGCGATCATCAGAAAGGAAATTAAAAAAAAATATGTCTCTAGATCTAATAACAGGAACCGTATATTAAAAACAGATAATTATGAGAAATTTAAAAAGTACGTTTGAATGTTTTAGCCCCACTTTACGGTATTTTATTTTCTGATTTTTACTTGATAATATGAACTTTGTAGTACGATACCTTTAACTGGTAAGATATATTATCAGACTTTATAACTTCTAACGATCCGTAAAGATTCTCAAGATCAATAAGACGGAACGGCCAAGACTGAACTTAACGTACTTCCCAAAGCACGGAGTGGTTGATGCGCAAAGATGGCCACCCATCACCCGCGCCAAGCGTAGCATAACCTGATCGGTTAACACTTTAAAATAAAATATACATATTATATATATCTATGTATGTATAAATGATATAATTTCGCCCCTATAACAGCTTTCCTATTTATTTCGAATTGAGGGTTCTACGCGCCGTGTGGTACCGGGCTTAGAATAGTACCATCCTATATCCTCCCGTTGGTGTCTAGAGAGGCGACTAAGGGAACTCTCACTTGGGAAGTAGGCAGCTGTGCTTCTCCTGCGAAATATCAAATTACTGCGATCCCCAAGCCTGCCAAACGTGGGGATTATGGCAAATCCCCCCAATGTAATGAAAGCCTTGGGGGAGACCATTGTCCAGCAGTGGATCTTTATAGGCTGATATTTGAATAGAGCAATTAATCATTTTTAATTAATCAATAGAAACTTCTAACGCGATGCTAATGCCACAAAGTCCGTCCGTAACTTTTGTTGCTACTAACAGTTAATTGGAAAAGTGATAAGAAGGGATAACAATAATATAGATTTTTTGACATTTAATGAATAAGAAATAGTTCCCCGTTTGTGTCTGTCATTTTAATTGGAAACAATAATTATGCATGATTTTAAAACATATTCTTAAGTTAAAATTTTGTTTTTGTTGTCATGAGCCAGATGAGCACCATATTTTTGTGCGCCTACTGGCATCTCATAGCGCCCTCACATACAGGTCTTATACATAACATATATAAGACCTGTGTTAGAAAATAAAATGATTTGATTTGGTTTGATGAAGATTCCTAATATTTTTCATTGAACTTGCAATTGAAAGATTTTGTAGGTCAGATAATACCGACGACACGGTTGGTGCAGTTTCTAAGCGCTCGATTGCTGCCCTGTGTGTCGCGGGTTCGATTCCCGCACGGAAAAATTTTATTTGTATAGACTACAAATACCTAGTTGTTCCGAGTCTGGATGTTTGTGAACATACAAAAACTTTGCCCCACTCTCTCCTGTATCGCGGGTGCGTTTACAATGATGTGAGTTTAAAAGTTTGTAACGTGTGTTTTGTTTTAAAAAGTTTGTACGGTACTGGAGTATGCGACAACATGGCATTCCTGTATTTAAACATTGTTATTTATTTATTTATTCTTTATTGTACACCAATCAAACATCGAACAAAATACATTGAATGACTCGAATGACTCGACAACAATGCATATCGACAACGCTGCGCTCTTACCGCCTTATTAATAAACGCTGCTTAAAGTTAACCAGTGATTAGCGATTCTTTCACCATACATTTTTGACCTTTAAAATTAAAATCACATCAATTTTAGTTGTCAAGTTTGTAAAACAACGCGCTATTTCGACATACCCACACAAGTGCACGTATACAACAATATTTTTTTGTTAATGCGAAACCCGAAACAAGTGTCCAGTATTTTTAAGTAAACAATCTATGTACAAAATTTCAAAAATATATCATGAAAAACTACATCCTACTTGGCTGTCCCAACAAAAATATCGTCCACGCTCCGCTCCTGCGGGCGAGCGGTGCCTCTGGCTTCAACTGTCGTGCGGGCGTTGATCGGCCTAAGCTGCGTACCGCGCTCGGTAACCATATTGTAACAGTTTCTAAATGTATTTGGGTAAAAATATAACATGGTGTAAAAATTATTAGAATCGATTCATTTGCTTATTCTGAACAAACTATATTCAGGTTTAGCATAAACAAAACAGTATGAAAACTTTAGCTTCTTGGAAATAGTACAACTAGTACCTATGGCGTCGCACTGTCGCGTCGCGACTCATTGTTGGAGCCTTTGGATGGAAACGTGTATAGGATTAGTAAGTACAGTGCCAACGGTATATGTTATAAAGCCGCAGGCACAATCTGTTTTCACAACTCCCAGCAAAAACTGTAACCAGAGCTAAATTCCCGGTCTGTCGTAGTCTAAAGGTGCAAAGTGCCCTGCTGATGACCAACTCTGAATGTGACGTTTTTGCGGATGAATGGAATAAGCTTATGCGTGGGTGTTTGGTCTTCTGTGAAATAAAGTATACGAGAGTCCACTGTTCCATGTTAGTTTTAAGTTATATGTTTGTTTCCATGTTAAATGATGTAATTGGTGTTGTACCCACCATTTATTTATTTATAGTTAATTATAAAACTATAAATAAATAAAGAGTACCTACACAACAAAGAAATGAGAATATTTTTTTTTTTTTAATCGAGACAGTGGATATTACAAACCGCTGGTTCATAGAAACGCTATCTGTTTTATTTTCCTACATTTGTTATTTATATGTTACTAGGTAAAATCGTGAAGTGCAAATATTGAAGAATTAATTCAGGCCAATATATGAAGCCTTATATATTCCCGCTATTATGTAACCTGAACACATATGACATTTGTCGCTCTGTTAGGTACGTACATATCACCCTATTACTGCATCGATGGTCCGAAAGCATCGGTATAATAACAGAGCAAGGACACGAAACTACCTTTTGGAAGGGGCGCTTAGAATCAATACAATTGACTTGTACATTTTACTGAAGTGCCTTTCAATGGCCAACTTGAAATAAATTATTTGACTTTGACGCTTTGGCCATCGTTGTCACAAGCGCCTGGATAGGTCGTTCTGATTAACTCGTACTACAACACAAATATTTATAAATATGTATAATATTTTTAAGTACGTGTGCATGTTCTAACTCTAAAAAAATCGGCTGGCCCATTCTTTATGTCATTTTTGTGTTAGTATGAATGGATTCCTAGATGGTTTATACAGTATCTTAAGAACCCTGTCCGACCCATAAGGATAATAAAGGTTAGGTAAACACATGACCAAATATAATATAAAATTTTACGTAATCATCATAGTACCAATGCAAATGAATTTTGAAATAATCTTTTTTTCCCGCGAATTAATTCCAACTTCCCCGAAATTTGGTAATTTTAAAAAAAGTGACAACACCGGTATTATTATGAGCGAATAGCGATGCGACCACGTGCCGCGTGCCCTGCCGCCCGTCGCCCGCGGAAGGGTGTTTAACGCAAATTTATTAAGTTACCTCTTTTTGCCAAATAATATTTATTTTTTAGGGGGATTTTTTTTTAAGTTTAGCCCGGTTTTGTATCCATTAGTAGAATCAGTTATCGATACCTAACAACACCTTCACGGGTCGGACAGGGTTTTCTTAACATACTGTATTTACAGTTACCCGGTACGTAAATTTAGGTAGGACAGCATCTGTCGTGTGATGTATGAAACTACTATTACTAGACTATTTATTTATTTTCTTAATCCTAAACATGATGATGGATTGATTCATGAATCTATATCTAAACCGAAGCTAGTTGAAGAAACACACCTACCCTAGCATTCCCACAAATAAAATCAAAATAGGCAGAAGAAAAGGAACACTTACTTGAAGATTAGACCATCAAGAGCCATAGCGTAGACAACACGAGGCATCGGGAACATGGAGCCGAACATGGAGACAGTGAGACCCGCGAGAGCGCCGATAGCCACAATGTACTTGCAGGTCGGTGCGTTGACGTGGGCGAACATCTGCACTAACGCCGAGTCGGTATCCACTTGATCGTAGGGTACTGGGGGCAAGAGATAATGAAACATCATTTAATAAATAAATAATAAATTTTATGAAACTTAGAGGATTTTAATAATTAAAAAGATATAATAGATATTTTTTTTCGAATCCCATGCCTATGGCATATATGATGATTTAACGTAGCAAAAAGGTCACAATATTACCTCTTGAGAGTAAAATGTTGTATTAGCAGTCAATCTGTGTATGTAATACATATGTGCATTTTTTTTTAAACGTCAAACATAAGAATGTCTCGTATATCGTGGGTGAGTTTACAAACATAAACTCGCATACATTAACAGCCAGACCTGGAACAACTACTTGTAGGTCACACAAATATTTGTTCCGTGCGGGAATCAAACCCGCGACACGCAGCGTGGCAGTCATTAGCTTAACCACTGAACTAACCGGGCAGTCAGCTTAAAAAGTTCGTCCTAGAGCCACTTTAACCAAAAATTGAGATTATCTAACTTACGTAAACTAGGTAAGTTAGATATAGCTTGGTGCATTTTTTTTATATATACCTGGATAGAAATTAAAAAAAAGCGTCAGTTTTACTTTCCATTACTATGCTCACGTTATGCGAGTCACAAAAACGTCTATATCTGTCTTATAACAAGCTTTCTTAGCGTGATAATCGTAATAGGGGTTAAAGTAAGAAATTGCCGATTTGTACTGAAAATATAAATTGTTTAGTTTTTAACTTTCAACCAATTTATTTCATCAAAATAGTTACTATTATTATCTATACACTGCTGCCATCTAATAGGAAGGTCATTTTTACCTTTGTGATAGAACTCTGAATATCTAGACTGCACAAACTGCGTGAAAGCATATTTAACGGCCTCCTAGGAAGAAAATTTCTTTTCTTGTAGATGATTCTTGAAGGTCTGGCGAATACGAATGATGACGAATGGTTTCTAACTGCACAACAATGGTTTCTCGTAGGTACTGTATAAGGTCTCGTGTTGTCACGGAGCAATAACGGTGAAGATCGAATCATGAGTTGGGGCTGTTTTGCTAACATGGTTTAGAGTTCCGCACAATAGACATCTGCGGTTATTGCTTGACCAGATCGAGAAAACTATAGGAATAACACCACGCTGAGACTTGGTGGTATCAAGTATTAGGACACTGGGGTCAGCCACTAGGGTTGTGGCGTTTGACCAACACATTCAACATAAATATTGGAGAAAGCACATTACATGACGTCAAAGCCAAATTCGACGAATTTTTTCAACCCAGAAAAAATATTACCATGTATCGTTACATGTTTTTTACCACACGTCAACAGAAATCGGAAAGCATCGAGGATTTCTTAACCGATCTCGAAAATAAGAGCCAAGATTGCGAATTTGGAACGCTCAGAGAATCTCTTATCAGAGATATTTTTATCGCCAACTTGAGTTTGGACTTAGCACATGTACGTCAGAGACTGCTGCAGGAACCTGATCTGACATATCAGAGGATGCGAGAGCTAGCTAGGACACTCATCGTCGCACAGCAGGATGCAGACCAAATTGTCAAGAGGTCCACTAGTGAAGAGTCTGAGAAAGTCATGCATCTGCGTCGGAGGAGCCGTGGTCGAGCGGAGCGTCAGCGACGGCGAGCTTCACCAGTCAGTCAGCAGGGATCCAGCGCAGGGAGGTCAAAGTCAAGTCCCAGTCCTGAGAAGCGCTCGAAGACGTGTAGCCGCTGTGGACAACACCACCGCTACAAATGTCCAGCGCAGGGAGCTAAATGTGACCATTCCATTTTTCTTTTACCAATTCGACCCAATATTCCTTCATTTCTGTACTGATTCAACAAGGCAACACAAGTTTTAACACGCGTTTCTTTCTGCAGATCAGTCAAATCATGAGGCACCCATGTTTCGTTCTTTTTTTTAATTTTGTTTTGACGCAAATTAGTCGAAAAGGTAACGTTAAGTCCGGCAGCTAATTCAGCTTCCACTATCTTTCTTGATTCATCATTATTCACCTGTGTGGGTGGTCTTCCTCGTAGCTCGTTCTTCAAGTCGTAGTTTCCATCACGAAAGCGATTAAATCAAAATCGCATGGTGTGTTCATTAATAGATCGCTCTCCAAACGTAACATAGATATTGCGGGCCATTCTGCCGCGTTACCTCCGCGCCGGAACTCATTTCAAAAATCACTCGAATTTTCGCAGTATCCATCTTTCTTGTCTAAGTTGAATAACAAAAACAATTAAAAGTCGATATCGAATTCACATTTTTTAAAAGAAGAACGTCATAGAAACTATGTGAAAAAAGTTTCAATCGAAAACCTCAAACCATGAAGATTCTATGTCGATTGAAAGAACCTATTGCAACAAAACGGCAATTTCATATTTTAACCCTTAATATTAAACACAATCATTCATAGTATCTCCTTCTTTATTCTATAAACAAGTGGTATTCAAAAGTTCTGTAAGTGTGTTTGCTTTTAAAAGGGGAATGCAAAAACTCTTTTGTGAGCACTAAACAATTGAACGTGCCTTTTATCAACCAGCAGCAGCGAGTCAGATATGAAGCTATAACCAAACTGGAGCGAGTGAGCGAGCGAGATGCGGGACGCGGCGGGCCATCTCGATTTATTCAATGAATATTTTAGTCATGAGACTATTTGAGTCCGTTTGATACAAAATAGATCTTACTGACTAAAAACTTAGCATTGTCCACAGCGCAGAGGTTATTTTGACTGCATATTTTAGGATACAGAGGGCAGGAGTGAAAAGAGGGTAGAGCATGCTTTTTGAATTAGCTCCACAATCCAATCGATAATACAATTGTGCCGATGACACAAAAAATAAGATACCAATTTACTTGTGACAGAATAAGAATGAGGACACTAGATACGGTTCCTTTAAATAAATAAAAACTATTGAAATAAAAATAAAACCAAAGTGAAACCCTTAACAAACTAAAATAAGATGTCGAAAATATAACCCGCTTCGCTGTTAACTGGTAATGTTGTATGATACTCATGGCAGTTTAATTGTTCGCTTCGTCTTTGACTAGAGCTTAATGACAAAATACACCCACTCGGGTTCTTCGGAGCAGTACAAAAAGAAGCAAATGGAGAAAAACAATAATTGAAAACGAAATAATAACTGCTGGTGATGCAATGCGAAGGTTTGTACCTATGTACACCTCGGCGCAATGCATCGCCTGCCCGGGGGAAAGAGCAAACCAAATATGTAAATTCGTTGGGTATTTCTGTTGTAACTAAAAACACGAAATTAATTATTCACAGTTCAAATTGCCACATTACATTTTGTCGAGGCTAAGTAACAAACAGTTAATTATATTAATCATAAATTGTAATTGTAATAATTAATATTATAATTTATGAATTTTGGCTATATTTGATCGTCGTTTTTTATAAATAACCTTTTTATTTGTAAATAAAATAGCAAGCCAAGAATTTAAACGGCTCGATAGCATGTATCTATGTGAAAATATAAATCAAACCAAATACATAAACTTTAAGAACCACAATTCGAAAAAGAAATAGAAAATTTAATCTCCAAATACAACGTAGAATATATACCTTTTTCGGTCTTTAACAATTGTTCATTTCGACGTAAACCACTAGACACGCCCTCGAAGAAACATGAGCGTTGAAAGTATCGTTGAAAGTCATATTTTGTCAAGAACTCGTTTCTCAATAAAGTGATGTCATTTGAAGAAGGCTTATTTTAACTCTTGGCAATCGTTTTCTGCGATCTCAATAAAGTTGAACAGAAATAAAGCCTGTTTACTTATCCAATAAGCCTATTTACACAGGTTGTTCACTCCGAGAAAGCTAAACAGAAAACAGGGATTTGTTTAGAACTTATCTGTTAAAAAATCTTATAAATTGAAATCAGTTTGCTTTAAAATTTTATTAAACAAGTTGTTTTATTTAAGACACTGGATAGGAAAGTTTTTCATCTTAGAGGAATTAAAGCTGAGTTATTTATCTTTGCTTATCTAAGGTATATCAGTAAAAGATGCACTAAATATAGTACATGTTGGGATCCTTAATCTCTATTAACTCATTCATTAATGATATTGGTTAAGCGTGTACCTAATGTTATTGTGACATCAAAGTTCATGTACGATGTGACGGGGTCTTCGAAAATGGATGCCTCCTGAGTCTGGGTTGCAGGTTGGTTAAAAAAGAATCCGTGGCCCTGGCGCACAGGCAAGTGAAGAAACATGGGTGGGTTTTAGTCAGTATAAGTCTGACACACCCTTCCGCTCCACCCAGAGCGGGAGAGATCATTTGATGATTTCCCACCACAAAAAAAAAAAAAAAAAAAAAAGGTTTCAAGGTCCACACTTCGTTGTATGTACAACAAACATAATATTTTTACAAAATTAATAAAAAAATTAAAGGAAATAAAATCTGAACGCGTTTTATACTGTCGAAGCTTTTGTATCAACATGATAATCCAATATTTGATCAATAAATGAAGTTTTTAATTAAATTGTATGACAATATTGTTTAAAATTGCCGTGCATTTTAATTAAAAACTTTTAAACGAGTATGATGATGTCCTCTTGTTATATCGTGGTTCTCATCCACCGCTTTCTATCAGAAATCCTCGAGATCAAGAGCTAACTACCGCGCCATTTTACAAAACAACTTTCGCCCAAAATGTGCCAACTAGATATTTATTGATATAGTAGATGACTATAACATACATATATAATATTTAATCAATACAGCATTAATCTCTATCCAATTTAATATGTACCTTAAAGACATTGTTGATTTAATACAGTTCTATATTGCCTTTTACAGCATATGATTTAAATATTTTCGAAGATATTACAGATTAAAAAATTGCAGGGCGGCGGACTTTCACAGTTTTCTGTAGTGTATTTAGTATCAGCATTGCACTCATGCGAAGCCGGGGCAGGTCGCTAGTAATATTATATATACGAAAGGGCGATATGAGGACGATACGTGGATTTATGGATGGATGGATCTTTGTTACACTTTAACGCAAAAACTTTTGGACGAATTTGGATAAAATATGGCGAATAGTTTATACCCAGGAATAACACATAGAATACTTTTTATCCGGATATTCCAACGGGATCTAAAATTACGTGGGTGAACGTAGCCTTTTGTTTTAGGGGACGATGGAAAACCTGTCGATAGTGTTAATGCCACAAAGAATGTGTTTCTTTTTTAGTTTGAAATCTTAGTAAAAACGAGACAAACATGTATTTATTATAAAAAAAAAATGGGCTGTATGGTAGGTACAAACAAGATTGAGCACCTCTTAGCATTCAGTACATAAGTAGCGAGATGATCCATGACTGGGATTTTTAAGCACAAAACCTAGTTCGTGTACATAATATTTTAAGTCTTATTTTTTCTATTTTTTAAATTCAAATTCATAATGTTATTTTATTTGTTGTTATATCAATATGCGCTGCCTTGCCATTCTATAAAATCCAATATTCCACATTCCGACAAGGAGACTAGAATCAATAAGTACAAGAACGTGAAAGACAATGTAGCCTTTTGATCTATTGAAATAAAATCCATAAAGATACAATGCCAGCAGTAGCGATCACATATTGTTAAACTGCAGAATAGTCTGTGTAGTAACCGTTTCAAGATTTTATAAGGTACCGCCATAAAGTAGAAAGTATGTTTGCAATTTATTTTCCGAGCCCGATGTCGGAAGTGCTTCGCATCCTGCTCGGAAGATATTTATGATGTTTTAAACTTTTTAATATTTATTGCGTAGGTGGTAGTAGTTTTGCAGGCAGGAATAATTTTATTTTCAATTTCCGCCCGCGATCTGTTTTTTTCGTGGATTTTTTTTCTTTTTTGAATAAAAGTCCAAGGTCCTTCTCAGTCAAAGCGTTGTCGTAAACAGATTTTCATCTACGTGGTTAAAATGCATGGCAGAGTAATATTTTTTTTTTATTACTTACGAAAATATCTTATCGTATGATCTTTTACGTAAATGATTTGCGAATCGATTGTCCTTCTAGTTGCTAACGTTAATACTAATAGTAGTAATACCACTGGTATGAATAGATCAGTATTACTGCTCCTAGTATGTCTTATTACACTACCTACTTCCACAACACTAGCTGTTCCCCACGAAATACCATCGGTCGTTAGTATACAACTTTAGTTACGAGCTCCGTGTCTAGGAGAACAAAGTTTCAAACCGCATCTAGAGAGGAGATCTTCTAAAGGTTCTCCTAAACCGAATGAATATACGAAAAGCAATTTATTTTGTTGCAATTGAAGCTCCAATTTAAGATCGAACGCCTATGGTGAAAAAAAAATATCGCGTCGCTAAAAAGCAATAAGATTTCAAACGCAAACAAAATAAGATATTTATTGAGGTTTCGGCTCAGAAGAAAAGAAAAAGCAAATATTTTGTATGAATAATGCTATAAACTGAAATGGAGACGGAAAAGTGTACGTTCATGAAAACATGATGGCGCAGTCAATTCTGTCACTTACTGTCAATCTCGTAGTCAAATTGTGTAGGGGTGTGATGTACCGGATGTAGGTTATGTTCCTTCATCCTTCATAGAAAAGGGAGGATCTAACCTAACCTAACCATGTGTGTGTTCTGCTTGTAGGTACAATGTAGCAATGAAATCCTAAATCTATGTGTACAATGCAGGATTTTCTTTTACGGCAGTATGATGCATAATTGTATATGTGTCAAACCACATTGTCATTTATTTCAATAACGTTTTGTAAATGACCTTTTTGCGCATAAATGTGTATCAATGACGTAAACACACAACTTTTGGCTCTTTGAATTCCTTCACATTCAGTCTACATACTGTCAGAGGGAACTAACAAGTTTGTAGTGTGCGGTTGCTACGGACTTGGATAGTTTCATGACTAGATGGGAGATACAAGATAGTTGTATAATCAGTGTTTGTACTGCGACTTCTTGCATGTCTACGCTATTTGGTTAGTTTCATGTTGATTGATATCACCCAGTCATGCTACAACGGAATGTATATATAATAACTTTCAGTAGTCGGATACCTATATTTGTATTACTACATCAGCTTGCCTTGTTATAGCCGTATCATACTACGAAATAATCACAGTTCTCATTTGATTATAAGAACAAATTTTACGTCAACACGTTACGTTTACGTTATTTCTACGTCAACACATGAGGCAATTGCAGTAGCACTGTACTTCTTCAGTATTCAGTTGTATCCGGTTAGACAGGCCCTACCCCAATATACTAAATGAACAATATTACATAATTATGGAAAATTGCGGATCTTAGATCGCTGAAAAAAAAATGCTAATTAGAGTATATTTATCGTGGTTTTACAAACCAACAGTTGGTCTCGATTATTACGACAAAATACGCCATTTATCCAACCGCTATTTACTAAGTAACCTTGGGAATTCACAATTGGCTTTTTGCTGCGCCACAGATGGATTAATTTAAAAAACAACACCAATACTGAAAGACTCAACAAGTTCGCTTACAAAGCGCTCGATAACGCGGCCAGCTGAACCAAGTTAAAGCTATGGCATTTTGAACTTTAGTACGGTTTAAACTAAGTGAATGCGCTGGTTGACTTTCAACATTTTAGAGGAAGATTAATGAAAACATATTAGGCAATTATTGGATGCAAATTCTATGTTCTAGTTTTTGTCGCATGTTCGAACTTCCTGAACGTAGCAATAATTAATCAGCTTAAAGCCTTAGCCATACCTTCTCTCGTTGAGAAGAAGTGGATTATATTTTATCACGCAAGTCTAACGTGTAACTCGAGTAACGCGGGTCGATAACATTAATTATATCACAGATGCGTGATATTTTTTAGTTCTAGTAAATGTCGGTTTCCTCACCAAGTTCTCCTTCTAATTTAGAATGAAGTAGTAAAAAATAAATTATATAAAGTTAAGGGTCTGTTTTGCTCCCCATTGCTTTATGCATCATAAAAATTTTAACTTAATAAATAACGCAGGAAGCAGTTGGTTGAACAATAAGAATGTGAATTGTTAGTAGAAAATACTAAAAGCTTCTTCTGCCATGATGTGTTCAGTGAGAAAGAATATTAATATCCAGGCGAAAGAGACGCTGACCTTTTTTAATAATTTATGAAAATTGTGCAGTTTTCATTAAACTTTAAACATTTCACTTGCAAAACTTTAATTTTCTTTGCGAGCAATTAAAAAATATACTAAGTATTTACTTTTCATTTACACTAGAGTGAACATTAACTAGATGTTTCCAACCAGATCGACATTTTCAATTAGTTCAAGCAATTAAAAAGAACAAGTTTACTTTTACGTATCCCCATGCCTGAATTACGGTAATTTTTTTTAATATACATTACAAACTAGTGTTTGACCGCAATCCCGCCTGATGGTAAGCAGTGATGCAATCGTTGATGGTAAAACGCGCTAGTTTATTAAGAGCCCATTCACTCTAGCCTTGAAGACACTTAAATTTTAGTCCGACGGAAACACAGCCGCTCGCAAATTGTTCCAGTCCCTCAAAGTACGCGGTATAAAAAAAGATCCGGACGATACGCTTCGTCCGGATCGTAATGGTGTCAAAAACGTAAGGGTGGAAACTCGCCGTTCGACGGGTCGTCCGATGGTTGAACGAAAATGGGGGAATGAAATCATGCAATTCCCTCGCACACTCCAAACATTTTTTAACGGAATGTATTTTGACTGACATGCCCTTGCTTAGTTACTGCACCAATTTACTACAACAATGATCTACAAACTAGGATGATATAATTAGACCCTGTCGGTAAGTGTAGTTTCGGTTGCAATTTCACCCTTTGACATGTGTGTGACATCCATGTCAAATCAAGAAAAGCCGTAATCTTAAATGATTAAGCCGTCGATTAAAGCTCTCGGAAATGAAACCGTAATTTGCAAGCAATTTAGTATAGTTAATTATTTTTAAACCATTGAAAAAGGTCTTACAAGAATCTTTGTCACTAACACTAATATTTCCATTTATAAGTTTTAGGCCATAACATCGGCTGCCGGCAGAAGTTACCACCCACCAGACAAAGTCTTGCCGCCAAGTGATTCGTCGTGTTCCGGCATGATGTCTGGTGAAGCCGTTCTGAGGAAGGGTCTTAGCAGTTATGTTGCGATGTGTGCCGGGTACGATGCACCAAACATTGTGTCGGCAGGTTGGTCGCGGAGGTCTCCAGATCAATCTCACTCTGGCGCAACATCGTTGGCGTGTTTCACATTACATCACCTCGCTCAACTGCCATCTTCCTTCCTATTCACTCAGTTTTTTTAAGTGAATAGGCTTAATAAACTAGCGCTCTTTACCATTAATGATTGCATCCCTGCTTACCATCAGGCGAGATTGCGGTCAAGCAATAGTTTATAGATATTAAAAAAAATAAGTCAATGTATGTCATTGATATAATATTAAACAGATATGATATATTCTAACAAACTAACCGAAAGCAATGTACCGATTGCAGCAGTAGCACACATGCATAATTATTTTTAATTCTGCGTACATGTCACTACATTGTGAGAGTGTGAGACACACTGTTAGAGAAGAAAAGGATGGCTAGTGTTTGTGTTTTGCGCCTAAATGGAAACAAAAGACGTCTGCGTACCAATCATGACAAGTTTGCCAAAGAATAACAAGAATGCAGAGAGGACATATAACAGAGTTAACGGTAGTTGGTAATTTGGTAGGTGGCTACGACCACCTGGTCAATTTAGAGCATATTTTTATGAACAGCTTTACACTTCTATCAAGAATTACAAAACTTAAATATTTGTCAATGCATGTGTGTCGTGTATTTATTATTTTGTGACATTGATTAAAGGAAACGAAATAAAATCAAATGTAATTTTTAGCACCGAACTGAGAATAAATTTTTCTGTAAATATATCCCTTTAGGTTCTACTTAGGCATCCCTAGGAGTTAGCCCTCTTCGCAAGGTAGTCTGTAAAAAGGATTTGTTACCATCAGGTGAAAAAAGGTAAGGTAGGTATATTTTAAACAGCATAGAAAAGAAATCTTTTTACTTTGATAACATTTATTTATTTATAAATTATTATAAAATTTACTTGTGTATGTTACTAAGTAAGGTTAGCCGTGTGTTACCCGGCAAAAGTAGAATATGCCACCCTCACTCTTACCGAGATGTCGTAGAAGGCGGTTAAGGTTAATTTCATGCAAAGTCACCAGCACAAAGTCACCAGCACAAAGAGAACGAACACTCTGAATTTTATACCAAAAGCCTCGCCAACCCATCTACCACGCGTGGTGAGTATGGCATTTATGAAGATGTAAAAAATAAACAAGTAACATATGGATGCATATATTGAATGCAATGCAAACTTTCTGTATATATTTCTATACAATATGTAAAGAAAACCCTGTCCGATCCGTCAAGGTATTGTTAGGTATCGATAACTGATTCTACTAATGGATACAAAGCCGGGCTAAACTTAAAAAAAAGATCCCCTAAAAAAATTAATATTATTTCGCAAAAAGAGGTAGCTTAGTACATTTGCGGTCAACAACCCTTCCGCGGGCGGCGGGGGACAGGGCACGCGGCACGTGGTCGCATCGTTATTCGCTCAAAATAATATCGGTGTTGTCACATTTTTAACAATGACCAAATTTCGGGGAAGTGTAAAAGTGAGTAAATAAATAAAAATCAGTCAAGTTCAGGGAGCTTTGTAATGTCTCCTCGTCCCACATTACGCGATGTCTCATGATGTAAGTTAGCTATGGTTGGTAGATATTCTGATAAATGTATTATATTAACGCCTTTGATGGTTAGTTTAGCCTAAACTCCTTTGGCATAATACGCTAAGGGTAATATTTCATACTTCTAGTGAAGTTAAAGCGAGATGAATTTATCAAAGTGCAATGCTGTTTGCTCAGGTTTTATTTGGTACTACAGAAATACAATAAACTTACAGAATACTGCGAAGTTAAGTTTAGTGGGTGATAAAATAGTTACAACTAGAGATGCGTTACCTCTGCGGGCAAAAACCTTATCTTCTTAGTAACATGACGACTATTATTACAGAGGCTTAACGAACGATTGCTGCATTGCGAGTCGCATGTTTATTTCTCACGCTGAATGAATATTTGTTTAACCTATAGGTTTTCAAACAGCATTTTTCATTTTGCCGTCGACAATAAAAACAGTGGGATGAAAGAGGCGATTGTATTTTTTTTTTATATAAAACCTGGCATATTTTTGCCAATGTCACTCCAACTGGAAAACAAGAACAATCGATTTCATATATTTTTAGAGCAAATAATAAAGGAGTCTTAGTACGAAATTACTACGAAGTCGCCACCCAATTTGTGGACGTTATTCTTAGAATCTTGTTAGTACTTTAATCTGCTCACTCAGGAGATGCCTTTTCTCTGGAGTTCTCTATTTAATTTGTCGTAGGTGTAGGAAAAGATAAAAAGGGCTGCTTCCGGCCCAGATTCCGAGTACTGAAGTAACTACGAGGATTGACTTTCTGTTGTGCCGCTTTTTCCAGTTGTAACATTTCAGCCGAAAGCCGAAAGACGTCTACTGCTGGACATAGGCCTCCCCCAAGGCTCTCCACGACGACCGGTCCTGCGCCTCCCGCATCCAGTGGTTTCCCGCGACCTTCACCAGGTCGTCGATCCACATTGTCGGGGGCCTACCCACGCTACGTCTTCCGGTGCGTGGTGGCCACTCGAGAACCCGTCGGCCCCATTGGGCATCGGTCCTACGGGCAATGTGTCCAGACCACTGCCACTTTAGTGTTGCAATTCTTCGGGCTATGTCGGTTACTCTCGTTCTTCTGCGGATCTCCTCATTCCTAATTCGATCGCGCAGTGAAACCCCAAGCATAGCCCTCTCCATTGCCCTTTGAGTGACTTTGAGCCTTCGTATAAGGCCCATTGTTAGCGACCACGTCTCAATTCCATAAGTCATCACGGGCAACACACACTGGTCGAAAACTTTTGTCTTGAGACCCTGCGATATTTCGGACGAGAAGATTCTACGATGCTTCCCGAAAGCAGCTCAGCCGAGTTGGATTTGACGATTGACCTCTTTCTCGAAGTCGGACCTTCCTAACTGGATAGTTTGTCCTAGGTACACGTAACTGTCAACAACTTCGTGAACAGAGTTTCCAATCATTATAGGAGTCGGTACAACATGGGCATTAGACCGACTCACTCGGAGGCTCTACTGAGGTCTTTGAGCTTTGTACTCAGGTCCTCTGCGGTCTTACCCATGACTACGATATCATCAGCAAACCGAAGGTGTGTCATGTACTCGCCATTGTTGTTGATGCCCAGTCCTTTCCAGTCCAGAACCTTGAAGACATCCTCCAATGCAGCGGTGAACAGTTTCGGGGAGATAACATCTCCCTGTCCGACACCACGCTGCAGAGGTATTGGTTTCGAGGTCTGATCTTGTATTCGGACTGACATGGTGGCGTTTTCGTATAAACCCTTCAACGCTTCAATATACCGATAGCCTACTTGGCACCACTGGAGAGACTGCAGTACAGCACAGGTCTCGATCGAATCAAAGGCTTTTTCGTAGTCCACAAACGCCAAGTAAATTGGTAGGTTATACTCTTCGGCCTTCTGTATAGCCTGCCGCAGCGTATGTATGTGGTCTACTGTACTTTCCAGTTGTATAGAGTCTTTGAATTTAGAGACTGTTGTACCCCTTATGATTCATGAAACATGTTTGCCGTGTCTTCTGTGGTTTCGTCGAGGTCTACCGAACTTCTAGATCACTCTTTGCCATTGTCCATTAAATTATCACCATTATCTATTATTATTAATACTTTAGAGTTTCATGTTGCTTTTATGTTAGTCTTTTTTTAACCATTATTGATGTTTAAATTGACACAACAAGGTAATCAAAATTACATGGAATTATTTTTTAAACCTGTACAATTCATTGATAAATATAATGAGTCTCAAAGCTGTTTGTAATCAATTCGCTAGTTCAAACTCGACTACTAAAAATCTCTACTGTTTTGTTATGTTCTGGCCCTTACATTTTGGCCATTTTAACAGTTTTGTGTAATACTAAATTGTTTAATTTTTTTATGACGGATGCATATTATATATATATTGAAAAATTGTTTCTTTTTAGTTTCATTACAATATGTAATACATTCCTTGTCAGACATTACCCCCCCCCCCCTTATTCGTAATAAGGTATATGTATAGAGTATTTCATGATGGATAATAATAGCGGGCTTAGTTTGAGTCGGTTTATCATCATCAACCTTTTTTTATCGTCCAACTGCTGGGCACAGGTCTCGTCTCATACATAGAAGGATTGAACGTAATCAACACGCTTGCTCAATGCGGGTTGGCGATTTCAGACTTAAAGTCCAGGTTTCCTCAAGATGTTTTCCTTTACCTTATAATCAGTCATTTGTGTCCAAAATATATTTAGAAAGTACATAAATAACATACACATTACACGTTACATTGGTACTTCCCTGACCTGGAATCGAACCTGCACACTCATACTTGACAGGCTGGTATTTTAAACACTTGGCCACGACTTCTTGAGTTGGTTAATGTCACGTAATAATATCCTATAATAATTTGTTCTAGGATACCTAAGTCTTCTAAAGATATTTTTCTTCACCATATTGAAATTATTTATACACAGTAAAGCACTTGCCTGCCTATTCAGCTTTATTATAAAAACAGATAGCACAGCGACGTGCATCTGCTCTGATTTTTAGTATTTTCGAATCAATAATCCGCTTTTGATTGTATTTCGATGTGAACTGTACAGTATAACTTTGTATTTGTTTAATGCTTTTAATAAATCAGAAGGCCGGAATCACGATAAAAAACCTCATAAATTGGTTACATTTCAAAATGGTTCACAACTTATAAAGTAAACAAAGTCTGGATATCTGAAATTACTTTTAAAGCCAGTCACGCAGACTGAACGGTTTTATTTTCATTTATATTTAAAACGTATCGGATTTTCTATTTGCCAAGTACCTAGTATTAAATCGTGGATGAGTGCGTAAACAGGATTTTTTTATATTATTTGTTGCGATCAGGGCGCACGAACAGATTCGTTATTACGTTCTGGCTAACGAGTTGTTTAAAAGCTAAATATTACAGTCAATTAATCTTAGATATTGTCTGATCTGAATAACAGGACTTTATTTGTTGACTTGTAAAAGTGTTTGTGCAAACCTATTTATAGAAGCATAGCGAAATTAGTGCTATTATTGACAGATTGAAATTCTTAAAACTACGACATCTGCCTCTCTGCTATGTTAGTAGTTTATTTATTATTTATTTATTTATTCTTTATTGTACACCAATCAAACATCGAACAAAATACATGGAACATAAAACATACAATGGGCGGCCTTATCGCTAATGCGATTTCTTCCAGGCAACCAAAGAATGGACAGATTCTCCTGAACCACATATGGGACTGTCGTTGGTGCCAAATATCATGGTTACAATTTAATACAGGGTTTTTCATTAAGTGCGCTCGAACAATGAAATTAAATAAAACAATCTGTTTAAGTGATATTACCACAACTTTTATTACATTTTAAAGAATATACAATGACATTATGTGTGGAAAATAATATCAGCTAAATGGACACCGCGACTCCGCTGTAGATGGTGTATTCTGGTGGACCAGTTTTGAAGGATGTCTTCGCATAAATAGGGCTCAATTTCACGAAGAACGCGAATTATGTTGGCCTTTAGCGCAGCAATTGACTGTGGTTTATCTGCATACACTACAGTCTTCACGTAGCCCTACAGAAAATAATCGAGCGGTGTTAAGTCACACGATCTCGGGGCCCAATTGATGCCGCCACCACGCGAGACGACGAAGCCCTCGAACTTCTCTTTCAATAAATTTAATGTTTCCCGTGCTGTATGGCTAGTGGCGCCGTCCTGTTGGAAGCACATGTTTGTAAGATCCATACCACCTACCCTAGGCCACAAAATAATGTTATCATCGTCCGATATCGGTTGCCATCGCAACGCACGGAACGTTAGGTGAATAGAGCACTGATTTTGATAATAAATTTTAATAATTTCTACGCGTTGTAGAAGCGTGTAGCTTTCCATGGTGAAATGTCACTACTAAATATGTATTCATTCATGCCAAATTTGACAGCTATCGCATTACCAAGATGGTCGCTATACGCTGTCAAAGTTCGAGCGTCCCTATTGAAAAACCCTTTACAAGCAATCGTTGAAAGTAAAGCGTAAAAGAAAAAAGCTGCAGTACAGACAATGTGACAAATTAACAAAAGGATAAGCATAAGCGCTGTACCAATAAAGATAGTATGAAAGAGCAGGTCGACAAGGACGGCTTTATCACGATGCAGAAGAAAAAAGGATGCCAACCCTAAAACAAGTGCGGCATTTCACTGACTGGAGTGAACCATTTGCTGCGTCCTGTTGTACCAGTGACGCCGCTGTTTATATACAGGTTACATTACTCTGCAAAATCCGAGGAGATTGTAGAGCACATACGGATCAAGAAGAGACGGACTTTGACGGTTGCGAGGTTGCGGTCTAGTCACAGCGTGAATAAAATTCTTTTGTGGTGGGAGTGCCAACTGAAAATCTCGAAGAATTCATCTCTCCAGAATTTTGGCCAAAATCGCGTATGAGTTTAGTTTTATATACATTTTATATAGTTTCATATGTAAAGTATTTAATTTTTGTTTTTATTATATGTTATACTGGCCTTTTTTCCTGAGCTAAATAAATAAAAAGCACGCCAGTTTATTAAGAACCTATTCAATCTAGCCTTGAAGACATTTAAATTGTAGTCCGACGGAAACACCGCCGCCGGAAAATTGTCCCAGTCGCTCGTTGTATGCGGTATAAAAGGCGATGCAAACGCTTCGTCCAGATCGTAGTGGCCTTCTTATCATGATTAGTCATGGTAGTTCTTACCTTCACAAAACTAAAAATATACAGTAAATAAAAGTCATTGAATGCATCAAATATTATGAGGAAATAACCACACAGATTTACCTGTCTAGCCACTGTAAGCTTTTGTCAAAAATCGTAAAGCTGAATTAGAAGAGCCAAATAATTTGATGAATAATATCAAAGAAAGAATTTGGGCAAAACAAGTTGACGATGATGAATGCTTTATAGGTACGTTAAAAGTTCTTGTCATTGTATGTTAACAGAACTAATAATCTAATCTAGCATAAATAAAAGGGTAAAATAACTAGACTTATTGATGCTGAATAATCATAGGCATTATTGTCCTTGTATATATTATTTTACGGTATAATAAACTTTGTGGCAAAATTTCCCCTTTTATAAAAGATTTGAATTTATTAAGGATTATATTTGAGGATTTATATTTTTTAGTTCTTGAATGTTTTCTAAACCAGCCGCCAATTTTTTTGAGGCTGGCTGTAGTAACAACTAATTTATTTTTGCTTCTAGTGACTATGTTCTGGATATCACTGTTTAATTTAAACAGTGATATCTGTTATCTGGTAGTGTAATAGTGGTAATACTTTTATGTGCATCACCATCAGCCTCTACTCGTCCACTGCTGGACATAGGCCTCCTCCATGGCACGCCAACAAGCTCGATCCTGAGCAGTTCTCCGCCAGCCACTACCAGACACCTTTTTGATGTCGTCGCTCCATCACGCCCAAAGGCGTCCTACGATTTATAGAGACCGATTTTTATGTGAATACAAAATGTTATATAAATAATAAATTGCCTTTTTCCCAAACAAAAATTTCTGTATATAATCAATATTCAATCCTAGTTCGGGTGGTCCCAACGTTTGTGTAAGATCGTAACTTTATAGATTTACTAGCTGACCCGGCAAACGTTGTTTTGCCATATAAATAATAAAAAAAATTTAGGGGTGGACTACCCCTAACATTTAGGGGGATGAAAAATAGATGTTGGCCGATTCTCATAGATACCGGATAAGCACAAAAAATTTCATCAAAATCGGTCGAGCCGTTTCGGAGGAGTTTAAGTTCGAACACCGTGACACGAGAATTTTATATATTAGATAATATTAGTAGCGACCCGCCCCGGCTTCACACGAATGCAATGCTGATACTATTTACACTACAGAAAAACTGTAAACGTTGTATACAGCATGTTAAGAAAACCCTGTCAAAGGTTAGGTAAACAAATGACCAAATAAAATATAAAATTTTGCATAATCATCATAGTAACAATACTAATGAATTTTGAAATAATCTTTTTTCCCGCGAATTTACTGTAACTTCCCCAAAATTCAGCAAATTTAAAAAAGTGACAACACCGGTATTATTATGAGCGAATAGCGATGTGACCACGTGCCGCGTGCCCTGCCGCCCGCCACCCGCGGAAGGGTGCTTATCGCACATTTATCAAGTTACCTCTTTTTGCGAAATAATATTTATTTTTTTTAGGGGGATTTTTTTTTAAGTTTAGCCCGGTTTTGTATCCATTAGTAGAATCAGTTATCGATACCTAACAACACCTTCACGGGTCGGACAGGGTTTTCTTAACATACTGTATAAAAACATCTGCTCCCGCCGTGACCCGTCGCCTAACGCGACGCCCCGCAATATTTAAATCTGTAATGTCTTCGAAAATATTCATTTTAATCATATGCTGTAATGGGCGATATAGATCTATATTAAATCAACAATGTATTAAAGGTATTAAATTGGATAAGGATTAATGTTATATTGGTTAAACACTCTTCGAAAGTTAGCCGGTATTGTCGTAAAAAGTAAATGACAAAAAAATGTTATTGTGGGATATCCATAAGAGATAGACATATACCATTCTAGAACTTTTTTGTAGACCTTTTCAATGTGTACAATATTTACTACATTATTTTGACAAATCCCGTAGGGTGCAACCTACGTTTCACTGCAAACGCGGAAAAAGAGTAATTATTTACGACATTACATTAGAAAAACCACAAAAATAATTGTATTTCTCCACAATTTAATGGATCTTATTATACATATAAACTCCTCTTTAATCACACTATCTATTAAAAAATACACTGCATTAAAATCCATTGCGTAGTTTTAAAGATTTAATCATGTACATCATGTTTTATAATATGTATTGATGTGTATTAGTCTACGGTATGTTAGCTCATTATTAAACTGAGTAAATATGAATTTACAGAAATTATGTTTGTTTAGTGGACCGATAACCTGGTGAAGAAGAAGATGGATGCGGGCGGCACAAGACTTGCCATTGTGGAAAGCCTTGGGGGAGGTTTTTGACTAGTAGTGGATCTCTCTAGGCTGAGGTCCTCTTTATTTACAAACTTAGCTTAAAATAACTAATGTTTAGAGAGTACTTAGTCATACATTTTTAACGTTAAAATTACGCATCATCATCTACTCTTCCAACTTATTATTATTAAGATTTTTTACATGCTTTTTATTAGCTTCACTTGTATGTTTGCTTGTCCGTCTCTAACTTAATTTTTTTTCAACCTTACCTTACATTAATTTGTGCAGGCAAAGTATTCTTTAGTTTAGATTTAGATTTGGTTACTTGGGTAAAAGCGTGAGGCGCTTAATATACAAAAATTATGGCACAAAGCCCTTCACGCTTTTTTCTCACTTTACTAGTATTGTTTATATACTTTGCCTGCAATATACTATTGTCATAAATTAAATTTTAAAATTATTTTTAACTTTTTAGTTTGATATTCTTTAAAAGCATGTTATATTAGTTTTTTTAAACTATATTTTTATTACTATAGAAAATGAGACTTTTTCTACATTTATTATAAATCTAATTTTTTTTAAATAAATCTCATTTTTTTTTCTATTCTCCCACTGCAGAATACCGCACAACATCACACTATGATAATAACTAAAGGAAACTAAACGGGCTGTCTCCAAATCAGTTGAAGCATGAATTTTTCTAACAGCGATTTTACATGTTATGTCGAAAATTATATGAAAATACAAGCGCCATGTTATTTCATATTTCTGCTGCGATAATATTGAATGAGCAAAAGTTCAATGCTCTTTAATTTACATAAATTTGTAGCTCGATGCATTATGCCACAGGTTTTCATTTTCATTGCAGCAGCGGAGTTAATTTTCGTAACCTAGTTTATTATACGCCAAGAGAATAAAGGCTTCCATTGTAACTGTTTTTTGCGGACATGTCATGGGAGCCTTGCATTTTTTACAGACATGTCATGGGAGCTTGTATCTTACTTTTGAACCTCATTGGCATTTTTGGCTGGAGATTATTATTATTATTTCTTTTTTAATGAAATCTTTGCCCTACACTAGGAATTTCTCCTATATCGTGGGTTTACAAACATATAACTCACACACACAAACAGCCAGACCCGGAACAACTACTTTTAAGTCATACAAATATTTGTTCCGTGCGGGAATTGAACCTGCGCCACGCAGCGCACCAGTCTATAGCTTAACAATGCCACTGCGCTAACTGTGCAGTCTTTTTTTTTATTAATTATAAACCAGCGCTTGACCGCAATCCCGCCTGATGGTAAGCAGTGATGCGACCGTTGATGGTAAAGCGCGCTAGTTTATTAAGAGCCTATTCACTCTAGCCTTGAAGACACTCAAATTGTATTGTGACGGAAACACTGACGCTGGCAAATTGTTCCAGCCCCTTGATGTACGCGGTATAAAGGAGGAAGCAAAACGCTTCGTCCGGATCGCAGTGGTGTCAACAACGTAAGGGTGGAAACTCGCCGTACGACGGGTCGTCCGATGATGGAACGAAGATGGGGACAGTATATATGTAATTATCAAGGCGTACATTTTTTTTATAACATATAAAGAAGTGAGCAGTAAGATTGCCTTATTTATGGTATAGTCATGTTTTTCTTCGTTAGAAAGGTCTTTCAATCCTTTTGGAAGTTTATTATGACACTTAGGTAAATTACGACAACCTTTACGTCAGTAATAGTTTGTCAAAGCCAAACACTTGTTATATAGGGTTTGAATTAATTAATTATTTATTAATGACTACGGTTTCAGTCACTGAGTCCATGTAACTATTCTGGTATGTAGTATGTTTTCTTTGTTATCGGTGGGAGCTTGCCCACCTGGCCTCACAGATGGGAGGACAGCGAGTGTGGGATTTTCCCCTCACCCCGGTGATCACTATCAGCTCATAGGTGGGCTCGGTTCCTCTAAAAATACCAATTCCGGAACCCCCTTGCGCAACGCCTATTACAAAAATTAAAACAGCTTATCCGATTTTGATATTTAATAAGACAATATAAGTCATTTTTTATTATTAACAGGAAAATTTCAATCTATTGTTTACTTAAAATTTGTGTAAATAAGTTTTGATATTGATGTCTCTTTATAATAGAAAAATAACAGATGTTTACTAAATGTAGACATAGATAAATCAACGTTCTGATAATCTATTGATATTTTCAGACATTACAAGTTACAAAATGTGAGAGAGTTGACGAACTGCTGAAATTATAGTATGAAAATCGACTGCTGAGCCGCATGCCGCGCGTTCGATGGAAGTATTTGTATAGCCTACAGGTAGCTGTGCCGGGTCTAGCTGTTTTTGGGGGGACTGCTTTTTGTAATACTGATGTTCAAAAAGTGCTGTGTCTCAGCTTAATTTGAATAAATGACTTTTGATTTTGATTTTCATGAACCCTGACCTATTTATGTGGGGAAACGCACGCGAATTGCATTCGGGTCAAGCGAAAACCATAAGCGATGTCGTGACATGGCTACCATGCGTGTCTTGCTATTTTTGTATCAGGTCCATTTTTGAATATTAATTGTAGTGTGATTATACCACGTGTGGTATTCGACCAACTCATCCATAATACTTCTTAATATTATAAAACTGAATGTATATTTCTTACTATTTCATAAAAAAAACTACTTAATGGACTTCATGAAATTCAACACACATCATAGAAACGGGATGAAACCGAGGGGCACTGCTAGTATTTATTTATTTCTGTTCTACCACTATTTATTTATTTGCATCAACTCATGTTAAAAGATAGTAACCATATTAAAAGGCTTTAAAATGGTAAGTTTTTCACTTCATTACTACTTTTAAACAACGATAAATCAGTTGACAAAATGATTTTATACAGAAACAAAAATATCTGTAACTGAATACCGAAAATAATAAATATGTCACGTTAACTAAATTTAGGGTTGCCAGTTGCACGTTGGATGAAAAGCTTGATTGAAAATCTCATCGCTAAAAGTGTATTACTCTGTCCATTTCAATAGTCCAGTTTCCATTTATTTCGAAAGTCGAAAAATTGCCACTCTCTATTCCATTTTACAATTCCGTGAGAGAGGACAGCTCTCGGAACCTGTAAATACCAGGAAGATTAATTTTCATTTTACTAGACGGCGCAGCACAGCAGTATTGAGGTAAACCGCAAACTGACAGGGCTCGAGAAATATCGAACCTACATTTGGTTTCCACAATTTCGACTGGTTTAAAATAGTTTACCATTTCACAATATTATAGCTCACAATTTATGTTCAAAAGGTGAACATTACAGATTGGCACGATTCATGACTCATTGATAGTTTGCAAAAATTATATTTCATTTTATAGATAGTGTTAATTTGAGGGATAGGTGTAAAATAATTCTATGTAATTAAAATCAGAATGTGTGTGAAACATATGTTGTCTTATGTGAATGAAAACAACACGATATGAGTAGGTTATAAGAGGAAGTCAAAACATGACATGTGATGCGGACAAATGAGGTGATGTCGTGAGGAATGTTTTGAGTAGGTATGTGAATAATTTTAAGAGCAGGGGTCTTCTCAAACCAACAACGAATGAACTGTGTAAAAGGTGCTATGGACACTGACAGGAGGAGCTCTAAATAGACCATTAATAGAGAAGCATGCAAGGAGAAGTAATGCTGCGTCTACTATAAATACAAGGCCGAAGTGTGTTGCTCTCAAAACATTCGCAGGATCTTGAGTGAAGTTAGAAGTGAACGTCTTAAAATAGAAGTAGCCTTAGATAACGTAGCACTTTATTTAAATAATTATGATCAAAGTGTTCTTGTAATTTGTTAGAATTGTAATAAACTGCCAATAACGTTGAACTTTGTCAATCTAATTGGCAAAGTTTTGATTACTCTTTGGTTAAATGACGGTTAGGTGTTTAACGTCAGAAGGCGGGAGTGTTTATTTTTTATTATACATTGGAAATACTTTAAATAATTAGTTAACCTTTTGCCTGATGTACCAGGACCATCACAGAGACAAACGACACCCATCTCAAGACACCCATCTTAAGGTGGTTGTCGTCACAGGCAGTCAACAACTTAGAATTGTTGATTTTTGTGACGATTGGACTTTCCTTGACCTTGCATAACAGCGGGTTATTATACTAAGGTAAAAAAATGTGTTATATTTATGTATCGTTGAATATTATTTGCACAATAATCTATACTAATATATAAAGCTGAAGTTTGTTTGTTTGAACGCGCTAATCTCAGCAATTACTGGTCCGAATTGAAAAATTCTTTTTGCGTTGGATAACCCCTTGATTCAGGGAGGCTTTAGGGTATATAACATTACGCTGCGACCAATAGGAGCGAAGCATATCGAATCCTACGCGGGTGAAACCGATTGGAGCAGCTAGTAGAATATAAAGGGAAAAAGCAAGTAAATTGACACGCAATTACTGGTAATTTGAAGAATGTTCACAGTCTGATATCATTCTCAATCTATCAAATGTATGTCAAAAACTTGCCAAAATGTAGGGAAATTTGATTGATGTACATCAATCTAATTTCTAAAATTTATATATCGTTGAGATCAAACTGCAACCAGATTTTTAACGTTTTAAACTACGAGAATCGTCGTTCTATTGCCGTGAATTGTAAATAATTTTTTCGTACAAGTCGTTCCAGTCCTTCGATGTGCACGGTATAAACGGATCGTAGTCGATCGTAGAAAAAGATTTTCCATAGATAGTTTAGAAGCGATTATAAACATGGCGACCACAAATATACCAATTTACGTCAGAAGCGGACTAATTTGACAGGTCTAAATTAACATTTTATCTTCTGTCCTTTTCTTAGTGAAATAGAAAGAAAAAGATTCACTGAACTTAATTTAGTTTAGTTTGTGAACAAGAGAATCTAGAAAGATGTTAGTAAGAGTTTAATTATTCATAAATGTCATAATGTTCAATCCGTCTGTCTAGCCTCTTCCCTACTATATTCGAAAATGTCATAATGTTCAATCTATCTGTCCAGCCTCTTCCTTACTATATTCAAAAATGTCATAATGTTCAATCCATCTGTCCAGCCTCTTCCCTACTATATACAAAAATGTCATAATGTTCAATCTATCTGTCCAGCCTCTTCCTTACTATATTCAAAAATGTCATAATGTTCAATCCATCTGTCCAGCCTCTTCCCTACTATATTCGAAAATGTCATAATGTTCAATCCGTCTGTCCAGCTTCTTCCCTACTATATTTAAAAATATTATAATGTTCAATCCGTCTGTCCAGCCTCTTCCCTACTATATTCAAAAATGTCATAATGCTCAATCCATCTGTCCAGCCCCTTGCCAACTATATTGGAAACGGCTTTAAGACTATTCGGATAAAGCAGAAGACCACAATTTTAGAGAGAGTGACTGCCTTGATATGAGTAGTTGTCAGTGTTTCGGGATTCTTACGAACACATATTATAGACCATTAAAATAATAAGTTAGTGGAACATGAACCCTAATCGAAAAATTCGTTCAAGCTAAAATAAGCTTTATGTGTTAAAAGCTTATTATTTCCTTTTTAATTAGGTAAAGTAGGTAATGGTATTATCCGGTGTAATGTAGTGAGAAACCAGGTTACGGGCGCACTACTAACTTAACGTGACGCTGGTTACATAACAAATGAAATTACGACCGGAAACTTACGAGAGCAGAAAGTAGCCTCTAAGTTCTACTTTATCGACTAGAAAACTGACATTTATAGCCATGTGTTGCCATTATTAAACACTATGAAATAAATGTTTAAATAAACATTCATTTATTTATTAAAACTGTTAAATAACTGGATTTTTACTTAAATATACATTAAAGGGTGTTTTGGGTGTTCGGCACTTGTGCAGCTACACAGGAGCTAAACTTAGTATTCGGGAACACTGTTAGAGCTGCTGAACCTTGGACAAAACTGTCTTTACATTGTGTAGATTCAATTTCTTAGTATTGTATAATTGCATGGCACACGTGTGAGCACAATGTACTTGCTGTAAAGCATCTATTTGTTGGGTTAGTCTTTTTAGCTGTTGTGTTTTTTATTGTGCATCATTCATTTTGAAATCAACCGTGTGAGAACGATGCAGAAATATATTGTACGCTAAGAGCGTCCATGGACTGTTGCCCGTGGACATAATCAAATATTTGTATCAATAGCTTTATAATTTAAAAGAGTGTCCATGGAGTTTCTTGCCCGTTCTTCTCCATAGGTACCTACTCTTTGGAATGGGCGACTAGCTTCACCTTACTGACTGACCGACCTGACAATTCAAAAGTGCCTGTAACTGGTTTATTTGAAATAAATGCTTTGCTTTGATTGGATTTGAGACTTCCAAAAAGTAAATAAAAATCGTTACCTTTGGGTTAGTACCTATTTTAGTTTTTGCTATTTCTTTTTTACTAAATATAAATATCTATACTAATATTATAAATGCGAAAGTATCTCTGTCTGTCTGCCTGTCCGGCTTTCACGCCAAAACTACTGAACCGATTGTAATGAAATTTGGTACACAGTTAGTCTAGAGCATGAGAAAGGACATAGGCCGTATAACATCTCGCTATGACCAATAGGAGCAGAGCAGTAACAAAAAATGTTGCGAAAACGGGGGCAAACGCGGATGTACATATTACTCCCATTATTTTAACAGGCGCTTATTTTATATCACCACGCGGACGGAGTCGCGGGCAACAGCTAGTATACTATACATTATTTACTTATGATACTTAACATGTTTTTTTTTATATTTACTGGAATTTTTCAAATGATTTTTATGTACTGAATTGTTTAAAAATTACGGCAATGTCCACACACCAAAAGCATTATTGTACTGCTGTAGAAGTGCTTCCGGAGGAAAGACCCTTGCTGAAAGGAGAAAGAAAATAGAAAAAAATAATCATGTACGTACCCATAAGTGTCAGAATTATGGATGTCGAGACATAAGCGAGCAGGATTATCCCGAGACTGTTCACAATCGCCAGGGGGATGGAGCGCTTGGGATTATTCGCTTCTTCGCCGGTAGTAGCGATGATGTCGAAGCCGATGAAAGCGTAGAAACAGGTTGCTGCCCCGCTGAATACCTGTTGAAAAGGAAATTGACATTAGCAAAGTTTTTTTTCACTTTATAGTTAGTAAATAATGAAACCTTTATTATTCGGGAAAAACATTACAATATTTGAATAGCACTAGCCTCCACACTCGGTTTCCTTGTGTCATGGGGATTATTCTCCTTCGTCTAACAGGATTATTAGGTAGGTAGGTAGGCGACAATGATAGGTTGTGTATCCAAACATAAATTTACTAACTATAAGTATTTACTTACTTATGTATGTCTTATTTTCAATTTTGAACTTTTGTGGTGTACCGTGTGTTGTGTGGATGTGTGATGAATGAGTGAGTTAAGTAGGGGTTAGATCAATCGAAGTCCGAGTCATAGCACTCCCTCTGCCATCCATATCATTTCTGTGTTATAGTTCAGCTGAAGAATAGGTATATAATAATACGAGTAGTTATATAATAGTTAATAATAACATAATAACTACATTTATCTATACTAATATAAAAAGCTGAAGAGTTTCAGGAACTTCTGGACTGATTTGAAAAATTCTTTGATAGCCCATTAATCCAGGAAGGTTTTAGGCTATATAACATCACGCTACGACCAATAGGAGCGGAGTATATAAAAAAAACATTTCGAATCCTACGCGGGTGCGCAGCCAGTCTATTATAAAATGAAGTCATATTATTAACTATTAATTATATTCGTACGATCGCATCGGTCAGTCACAAAATGCATTGCATGCATTACACTCATGCATTTTTTTGTCATTGCAACAATTTAAAGAGCAGTGGTGAACTAATGGTACCGGTCGCGACTTACAAGAAGCAGTAGCAAGACGCTTAACTTTGTGTAAATCATTGAGAGAATCATTTGTTTTGAGAGCAGGTTGGTGGTGACACCTACCTGCTCTCAAAAGGGTTAAGGAATACACCGTGAGGAAACCGGCATGTTCTAGAAGCAAAACTTCGAAGACATGTCACATCTACCAACAAGCACTGGGCCCGCGTGGTAGATTATGGCCTACGCCTTCTCACCGAGAGGCGGTCTGTGTCCCACGAGTGAGAACATTATGTGCTGGTTATGTTATGGTAAAGGGGCTGATTGGCGACCCAAACTTAACTCGAAACGGTCTCCAAAGCCTGCAGCACAGGCGTAGAGTAGCCAGCCTATCGGTGTTCTATAGGATGCATTCTGGTGAGTGTGCAAGGGAATTGCATGATTTAATTCCCCCATCTCCGTTCTATCATCGGAGGACCCGTCGTACGGCGAATTTCCCCTTACGTTGTTGGCACCATTGCGGTCCGGACGAAGCGTTTTGCTTCCTCTTTCATACCGCGTACATTGAGGGACTGGAACAATTTGCCAGCGACGCTGTTTCCGACACACTACAATTTGAGTGTCTTCAAGGCTAGAGTGAATAGGCTCTTAATAAACTAGGGCGCTTTACCATCAACAATCGCATCACTGCTTACCATCAGGCGGGATTGCGGTCAAGCCCTGGTTTATAATTTATAAATGTTATGTATAAATGAATGTGGATGCAGACATAGGTACCTTCACTCGTTGTCCACTCTCACAGTCAAAGAGGACGAAACTCCGACACGACGTGTGTTCTAAGGCACTGTGGAGTCTCGATATGCGATGAATAGTCCCCCATCCATGACAATCATAACTTCCATTCGATCCATTTGGCTCTTACGTATTATATAGCTGGAGATATTCTTGATTGAAATATTCACAACAGATACAAAAAAATGAGTCATGGTTACGGTTCATTTTTATAATCTCCCCGTAATATTTAGTTTTTATTTAGTAATCATTGTTGAATGAGACTCTTTTTATTAGGATTGTGCTCGATCGATGTAAACTTAAATGTAAATTAGTATTCCAGTTTGTTGCATGTTTGCAGTATTATTATAATGAAATCAACGTGATCATCACTTTTGGCCGTATCTTTTTGTTCGTTTTAATTACGACATTATATTGTGTGACGATACGTTTATCAAAACTTCGGAAATTTATCTTGTCAGGTTATTAGACAAACAATAAAAATATGTGATTCCAAATTAATATTAACAATATATTTCTGGTGCCCTGAAGGTACAAGGCTGCTTCTCTTCCAGACTGCTTTTGACTACTAAAATATGAAAAGAAATATTTGGGTACTCCTACAGTGACCTCCGATTTTTTCCACTTCAGCTGTGATGCCACATTATGAATTAAAATCAGGCATATCCTGAGGGATCTTAACCTTCATAATTTGTTCACAGTTCAAATATTTTGAAAAAGAATATTAAATTATAATTTGGTGTGCTAAGTTTTCTTTTTCACCCACTCTACCCCGAACGAGCCACTTCAGTTATAGGTTAAATGGAAAAGTCAATAAGCTTTTATAAGCCAATGTACTTTTTTATACCTATCTACCTGCACAAAACAGAAAGAACTTGATAGTTGTGATATAAAAGTTTTGTTAAATTATCTTAAATTAACGGCTGTGAATAAAGACTCACTTGACACTAAAACTTATCTGGTAGCTTCGATGATAGCGGACTCCACTCGTCCGTCCCGATCGCGATAGATGGGTATTTACGAATCGACTCTGTCTCTCGATGGTGACCAAGATCGAGAATTATGAAACTTCAGTCCAATTCGGTCTGTGAAATTGAAGTGATCTATACTTCTAACTAACTGCAGCCGCTGTGTAGTTTTAGAACGTTGAATTTGAAAACGTTGAATATTTGTTCTAGATATTGAAATTATGGGATATAAATTCAAAGGATAATCAGCATGTACCGCCTGTTGGGACATAGGACTACTCTCTTAAAAGGAGAGAGAGTAGATTCGTAATCTACCATGAAGACCCAGAGTCAGTGTATAGATGTCACATCGATTTGTTTTTTCAATTCCTTAATAAGTAATGTTCAAACCAAAAATCTTCGTCTTGAGATCTCATCATCGTTTCGAGAGCAGTGCCGATCAAATAATTTACACACAGTAAGGTCCCTGGATTCAACCCCACGACCAACACTCGTATGTCAAAACAGAACAAACTGGGAGCTTTATTGCCGACAAATTTTCTGTCTGGTCAAATATCCAATCATTTTGCGTCGGCGCCAACCTCGATAACGATCGCAAAGGCTGAACATGTCAATGTCTCTGTAATTAGATTTTTCTTTTGCCTGTCGAGTGAAATAAAAAGTAAAATTAAATTTATTGAATGTATTGGTACTTTGGTGTTCAAAAAATATTCCAATTGTGGGGTCGTTCTCTAAATGCCACTTGGAAATTCGACTGACATCAAGGTTCTTCTGCGAAGTGACAAAAATACAAATGAGCTCGACTACTAATTGTGTGCGGTACTTGAGTAATGTTTGAAGTGAATTTTACAATATAAGTATACTATGTATGCTAAAATTTTACAGACATATAATATGTCTCTAAAATAAAATAAAAATAGTAAGGTAACGGGCTTAGAAAAGTACCATCCTATATCCTCCCGTGGGTGTCGTAAGAGGCGACTAAGGGAACTAAGAAGCGGGCAGCAGCGCTTTTCCTGTTGAATATCAAATTACTGCGATCCCCAACCGGCCTGCCAAGCGTGGGGATTATGGCAAACCCCCCAATGTAATGAAAGCCTTGAAGAGGCCTTTGTCCAGCAGTGAAGAAGAAGGTGAATACTTACTCCACTCCATCCAAAAGGTAAGAATCCGTTATGCTCAGTCCAGTTGGAGACATCGATGTAGAATAAGCCAGCCGTCATGATGAAAACCCAGATGGTGAGGTTGATAGCGTTCAGCAAGTTATTGAAGAACAGGGATTTTCGCACGCCGGCAACGAGTACCATCATCATCATTAAAGTAATTCCGCAGGCCATCAGATCCGGAGGTTTGCCTGTTGACAACAAAATTCACGTAAATTTCTTCAATCATTTCGACACATATTAAGAACAGACAATATTTTAAAGACAGACAGTAAACACGCTTGTAACGTTTTCCAGCTCATGCCGGAGATACATCATCAGCCTCTAATGTTACAACTGTTGAGACACAGGCCTACTTTTGGTGAGAATGAGTGGCCCGTAATTTGCCACGCGACCCCAGTGCGGGTTGGTCATGATGGAGATGATTCACTATAAATGAGAACATAGTAAGATAACTTAATCAGTTGAATTAGCAGAAAAAAGCAAAAATACTGGATTTGACTAGAAAACCTTCCCGTAATGACTTGGCACTGTATTTTTTTTATTTATTTTTTTTAATGGGGCAAAACCCGCCACACATTTTACAACCCACTGCAACTCCTGAAAGCCAGAATCAACAGTGGAGACCGCCAGAAAAACGCTGAGCAATAAAACTCCACGAGTCCCGGAGAAACAATTCAACTGTCTTGGGTCCCGCAACGAAATTAATCAGAAAAAAAAGCGGAGGAGTAAGAAAAAAGAAATTTTTTCCACTTCCCTCCATAACAAGCTGGAGACAGAACAGAACTAGGCCAACCGGTACAAAGGGACATTATTGCCCAGATTGCCAAGCACCACGGAATAAAATTTGATTAAGTTAATGGGTCCTAAGTAGGTATGTGATGTTATAATTGATTCCAATAATTGGCTCTGTAATTATCGAAGCATTACTGTCATCAGGGAACTCTCACCAGGGAAAAGGGCAGCAGCGCTTCTCCTTTGAAATATCAAATTACTGCGATCTCCAACCCGCCTGCCAAGCGTGGGGATTATGAAAAACCCCCTCAATGTAATGAAAGCCTTGGGGAGGCCTTTGTCCAGCACTGCAAATGATGAAGTGTGTTACGCAATCAGGGTGTTGTTCTGATTGGTTCATCACAATGATAGAACCTGATCATTCTCACGACGTTATCAGTTTTCATTACAATACCAACACAGCAATAGAATATTAAACTGTAGTGAATAGTCCATTACTATGTCATTGGGGAGGGACTGATAAAAACTGCTAAGTGTTTAGAGGCATGAGGAACAGGGAGTAATGTTCACTCATTGTCCATAGAAAAGGGAGGATCCTCCGGCCAGACGGGTGTTATGTCTGGCGGGCATTTACCCAACGATTGATGTTGGGAAGTTGTATGTATGCTTGTTGCAAGGTAAACTGCTTGCGAGATGTAGAATTCGTATGACGTCAGTATGACGCGTTGTTGGCACGTGAGTGTGACGGTTGTAGATACCGCTACAAATGAAAAGAAAAGATGGATCCATGACCAATAATGTAGGCCGCATTGTAAAGTCTGTCTGGGGTTTCTTTGTAGAAGTGATATTGAGAACTCAGCTTTTACTGGAAATGTGTAGCTAGTGTCGTGTGAAGAATAAAGGGGTTTTCTTTAATATACACGTTACAATTTTTTTATAATTGTACACATAGAACGAAGCTTTAGATGATTTATAAAAATAATAATAAAAATAAGTGTTAGAAGTAAACTTGATTCAGGAAATTAATTATAGTTATGTAGGCATCTGGGGATAACGAGATGACATAGATGTGATGTGCCTACGTAATATATTTCATAAGGAGGTTAAGAGGTTCGATCGAGAATTTAATTCAAAGCCGGATCAAATCTTGTGGATGATACTATCTCTGGAGTCCTAACTACCAATATCTTAGACCTTTTCACCCGACATTTGCGGATCACTTTTTTATATTTTTAAATGTTTTTTTTTCTTATCACATTTGAATTCTTTTTTTTTCATATTTATAATCAGTGTATTCCATGACAAAAAAAACGCAATATAATATTATTATTTATACCTACACTAAATATTATTATTGAATATAAATTATTTGAGCTAGTTGCGAAACTAATTTGTATTATGTTATTTGTATGCACTAATATTAGAGTTCTCAACCAAAATGGTCAAAGAGGAAACGTCGTGCCTATCCTAACCTCAGCTCTATCGCCTTTCAGAGAATATTGGGTTATCTGTACCCTGCTGGTGATATTGGTTGTCTTAGTGAATATTCTACTAGATGTAGTACCCGCCGGTCTTTGTAAATACGTTATTCTGCATTTACAAAGACCGACAGATGTTCTATCATTGATACGACGCCCGCACTGCAATATACCTTTGGCAAAAGGTAATACATAGTTGTACGTTTTATGTTTATGTTGAGTTACGGTCGCTCTATATTAGTTTCTGATATTCAACTGAAATTTAACCCACAAACAATGTACTCATCTTACGTCTTACCCCGCTTACTTCGGACTTTTTTGGCTGCGGGAGTAATCCGAGTTCACCTACAAAAAGCGAGTCGTGTAATACTTATACAAAATTGCAGGACTAGCGTTTCCCGTGTAATGCCATTAAACATTAGCATTATCTAGAAAATAATTATGAGCCTGGTCCCGGTTGCCATACGAACATCTAATGGCAGTCGTTACGGGTTGTTGGGGCCCTCAAAAGTCCAACAATTGATCTAAGAGCAATGCTTCGACATCGCCTTTGGGTTGTGAAGGTCAGACGGCAGTCGCTTCACGGAAAATATCGAAGTTTAGCCTACATCAGCAGTTAGGCTGGTAAAGCGGACCCCAGACACCAAAGCTGAAAAAGCTCCGGATGCGGAGATGATGATGATGAATTATGACTTTAGTATAAAGCTATCCTTTCGTAAGGTAACGACTATGAGACAAGTAAGGGAAAAACGATAGAGTTAATTTGATGTCAAAGCCAGAGTCATAGACCATATACGATGGAAGTAATAAGCACTACGTACAACGTAGTACTTACTACCTCCATGCCATAGACTAGCCATATGACTTGAACATCAAATAACTTCATTCAAAAAACGTTAAAAGAAAACATTGTGCGGAATCCATCATTTCTCTATAAATGATGGTTTCCGCACAATGTTTTCTTTGCAAAAATTCGAATTTATGTGAAAATAATCTACACTTTACAAGTTGCTTTAGAAAGGTGTGGTTCAGCACACGACTGTGTGACTGTGTGCTCTGATCATAATGATACTGCTGATGACTATCAGAGCAGTATCATTATGATCAGAGCGCATTTTATGTACCCGAACATTATAGTAAATAAAAAACCGGCCAAGTGCGAGTCGGACTTGCTCACGGATGGTTCCGTACCATTAGCTCATCATTAAAAACGGAAAAAAAAATCACGTTTGTTGTATGGGAGCCCACCTTAAATATTATATCTTTTTTATTTTTATTATTTGTTGTTATAGCGACAACAGCAATACAAAATATTTGAAAATTTCAACTGTCTAGCTATTACGGTTCGAGAGACGGACAGCGAAGTCTTATGAATAGGGTTCCGTTTTACCTTTTAGGTATGGAACCCTAAAAACACATCTTTCTAAAAAATGCTGTATATTCTGTATATTCGGAGAAAATCAGTTTTCTTGTCTTGGATAAATATTTAGTTACAGCCAGCTCGACTGCCGTGGTTGCTCCATGGCTCTGTCCATCTTCAACTATCCGTGAATAGGAATGCATCTCAGGATCTTCAGAATCAACAGAGCCAGACTACCATTCTTACTAACGGATGTCGCATTACCGAGTAACTGAATTGTGGAGATCAATTAGTTGCTTCATGTAAACGCAGCTGTATCCGGCTAGACGTAAAGTCGGCCCCAACATAGTTATGATATGGCTAGGCGGATAATAATAATTCCTAATGCTTTAGTTTTATAATACTTTAATGCTTAATCAATAGAAAAAAATCTGGTGAAGGTATTGTTAGGTATCGATAACTTATTCTACTAAAGCCGAGCTAAACTTGAAAAAACAAATACCCCTAAAAAAATAAATATTATTTCACAAAAGGAGGTAACTTAATACATGTGCAGTAGGCAATACATGCGCGGGCAAAGGGGGGCAGGACACGCGGCACCCGGTCGCGTCACTCATAATAATACCGTCGAAAATAGTATTGTCACTTTTTTTAAAAATTACCAAGTTTTGGGGAAGTTGGAATTAATTCCCGGAAAAAAAAAGATTATTTCAAAATTCGTTAGTATTGTTACTATGATGATTGCGTAAAATTTAAAATTTTATTTGGTCATGTGTTTACCTAACCTTTATGGGTTGGACAGGGTTTTCTTTACATATTGTATATACCTAATGATGATATTTTTTTTAAATTACGTAAGTTTGTAAAAACCCTTTTATAGGTCAAATAGATTCTTTTTTAAACAACATTTGAAATGCAAGTTGTTTTAATATTGCGCCACATCAGTACATTGCACTCGAACCATACGTGCGCCCTCACTATTGTATATACACATATATGTACATATGTCTGAGTAAATATACAACCAATCGATTCTGTAAATAGTGAACTGTCAATAGTGTCAATCTCTAGCGTAAGTCGGAATGGCTGCTCACTTCACCTGTTCCACGGTGCGATGGTTACACAATTCCAGAGCAGAGAATATTGTTTACTGAGTGTAGTTTGTTCAGCGATTACACACGAAGTCAAACGAGCTCTCGATGTCCTGTGGCCACTTGGCTTTGCATTGTTGATTTACGCTCAACACGAGTTTATAGAGCTTTGTTATATCTACATAATGCAAACGATAAAATTAAACTAAAGCTGACTGCAGACTGCTAAAGAATTCATTTATTATTGTTTACAGTAATTCTATTTCACAATACGATATTACCATTCCAATAAACTTCAAAGTAGGTTCCCGGTGAACCATTGTACATTGTAGTCACGTGTATATTTAATACGCAAAATATTTTAGAGAATTTTATGTCGCCCCGAGCTCAATTAGGCTTTTGACGTTTACGCTGAGTGCATCTTTTGAACCGAGAAATAAAGTCATATAGCCTTATGATATGGAAGGTTGTATGACGTATGACACGCCTGATTCTGATTAAATTAGTCAACACAACAGCTAATAAAAATAGACGCAAACATACTTTTTTTTCCCTGGAACAAGCGCCATGCTTTTAGGTTGCCATTTGCAGCACTTATGAAATGATTACATTAAGTATAGTGACTGGCTTTTAAAATGGCAAGCTTTTTTGTTGGTAGTTGTTACTAGTATTTTATCATTTTCTTTCTTATTCTATGTTAAATAAAGGCTGATTTTTCAATCTACAAATAATGTCTATACTTAGAATATAGTCGAGGCCTGACAGAATTTTAATAGAAGAACTGTCAGAAATGGAAATTATTCTACGGATATCTAATATTGGATAAAACAGCCGTAAATAATATAAATTTATTATTTTACAATAAAGTCATAAAAATATAATCGTCCTCTTTTTTTTCGTGTTGATGGGAAATTTCAAATGGCGTGTCAGAAATTTACTGGCTGAAACCCATCCCTGTTCCTACACTTGCCTGTGCGCCAGAGTCACGGTTTCTCTTTTAACCAACCCGCAACCCTGGTCCAATAATAACCATCCTTTGGCTTTAACGTAGTGGGGTAAAACAAAATGACATTGGTTGTAGTTCACGCGACGTGCTAAATAAAGTATTTAATCGTCCTCATATCGTGATCAGTACCCGAATGAGTAATATTTCCTGATCAGAAATTGGATTTCCGATCACACCTAACTCCATTAATTGTGGGGAAACTATTAAAACTATGTTTCCAATATTTCATTCTGAGTAACGGGAAGCAATCATCGGCTGGCCACACTGCGGTTTCAGCGTTCGTGATACTATTTATTTTACAAAGGGTATGACGACTGTTATAAATGTAAAATTACTCTTGGGCCAAATTAACCACAAAGGATTGTGGTTTATTTGTGACATTTGTTATTATTTGACAGTAGTGTAGTGAGAAATGGTCTATGACAGTAGAATGGTAGGAAATGGCCGCCGTAGTAGGTATGTTAATTTGATAAACAATACATTTCCGTGAATGAACATGAATTTCCTAATAATTAAGTTTATCTTAATTTAGTTTAATTATTCGTATTAGGAAAACAAAAACCTGGCCTGCAAAATATAGCGAACTGGATAGCAAACTGTGTAACTGAAAAAAAAGTTATTTTTTATTTGTTCTCGTGTGACATTATCTTGCAGGTACTCGTGTATATTAAAAAAATTATTTATGACGTACCTGTGTAAGTGTGTAGTCGAGAAAGATTGCAATATATGAAATTTTGCATTAAAATCTGGATTATTTTCTAGAAATATTAATATTTTTGGTGTCACCCATACAATCACGAAAAATCAAATGACAGATAACATATCAAAATCCGTCAAGCAGCTCAGGCTGTAGGGCGTGACAAAGAAATGGACATACATACATAGGTACGTTCGAAAATCATTACCCTCCTTTCTTCAGCAGTCTAATAAAAATAAATAACAAGGGAGAACACTAAAGCACATATATAAATGAACTAGTGGTGCTTAAATGTAAATGTAAACCAAACAATTTAATGCCTTTGGAGGAAGGCACCGCCTTAAAACCGTTTAGCGGAACTATGTTTGTGGTAACAAAACGCTGTTGTAGCATCTAGGTCACTCGGTTTGGGGTGGACCATGAGAGTTCAAAAGACAAATATGGCCTTTATAAGAATGTTTACACACCTCTGTCCCTGTCTCTATTAGCATTCGTGATTTGATTTTTAGACATATGTTGTGTTCTCACACTAATGTACTATGACTACACGGTTAGCGTAGTGGTTAAGCTATTGAAAAAAAGAATGTGACTCAACAAATTTGGATGAATTTTGGTGCATTGGTAAACAATGATTTTTATTATAACATACGGTATTTTATACTCCCATATTGCAACGTGATAGTAGTTACATAAAAATGCTTACGCGAAATACAGAGAAGACATTATAAAAATTATCATCTTAACGGAAGCATAAAAAGATCAACAAAGAACTTGGAACAAAAAGAGCATCGATATAAGCCACAACCGCCGATAAGCTAGCCACCGAGGCTATACAAGCTATTCTCCGCTATTGTTAACTCAAGAATTAGCCTGCTATAGAAGCCAAGTAACATGTATATAGATATCCTGTAGAACAGGCAGGTTGCTCTTGGTACTCCTTTGTCTCTCATTTATTGACTACCAAAAGGCATTCGCTACAGTAGGGCACTTAAGCATCTGGGAAAGCTTGAAGGATCAAGGACTAACGAGATGTATGTAGAGGGCATCAAAAACATATTTTATAAAATTAATATGGGTAGAATAATTATAGAAAACTTGGGCCCAAGTATCCCCATAAAGAGGGGTGTAAGACAGGGTGACCTACTATGTCCAAAACTATTTATATTCATTCCATCATTAGCAAGCACGACTGGTGTTAATTAGGAGTTTACATACGAAGAGGCTTCATTAGTCATCTGACATTTGATGTTAAGTGATACTATCTGAAATAAGGTCACAAATGCAACTCATGATCCTTACGATTAGCTAGTCTAGATTTAGGACTGGAAGTCTCATTAACACAATGCCTATGGTGGATGGCTGCAAAACGATATTAAAAGTTAATGATATCCACTGTAATATAAATGTACATGTAGTAAAACGATAAGCTTCAACAAAACCAACGACATTGAAATAGAAAGAGGAGTACAGGGAACCTGAACCAGTATTGGAGTCTCAAAGAAATTTTCAAGAACAGCATGTCCATTTGTATGAAAAATAGGGTATTTCTACTACCGATTTTGACTTTGGGTGCCAGATGTGGAAATTTACGGTCAAATCAAACGACAAAATCAATACTTGCCAACGAGCATTAGAGCGTGGCATACTCAAGATAAAGAAAATACATTAAATAACACAACGACAGTCCCATTTTATGTCCAGGAAAATCTTGGTCCATTCTAAGGCTGCCTGGAAGAGATTGCATTAGCGATAAGGCCGTCTATTGCATATTTTTAGTGTTGAATGTATTTCTTTTTATGTAATGTATTTGAAATGTTAATTGTTTTTATGTATGGAGGGCTAAAGATGTTGTTTCAAATATAGGGAGAGAAATACAAGTCAGCGGTTGGCAGATGTCTACGGATTTTTGGTTCTAAGACGTGCCGGTCCTTACAATGTTTTCTTTACCATTTTTGTAATCAGAGGTAATCGGAATCATACATACCACTCATTTTCATCATCTCAGCGTTAATCCCAGTCGCATTAGAAGCTTTTTCAGCTTTGGAGTCTGGTGTCTGATTTTACCAGTCTACTGATTTTGCCTAAACTTTGGTATTTTCCGTGAAGCGACTACTATCTAACCTCTAACAACCCGAAGGCAATATCGATGCAGTTAGACCAATAGGGTATTTGACTAAAAAAAACTAATTAGTCCGTCAGTCAGATTTCCAAAAAATACTAGACACGTATTTTTTCTTTTTTCATATACACACAGTGCGTTGAAAACTCGTGTGACGTCACTGCACGCTACACTTTTTAACGACCAGTGACGTCACCAGCCATCACTCCTGATCTTTGATGCTTTTTATATTTGTAAATTTTTATTAATTTGATAAAACAAAAAATACGTGTGTAGTATTTTTTGTGACGGACTAATTAGTTTTTTTTAGTCAAATACCCTATTGTTGGACTTTTGTGGGCTCCAACAACCCGTAATGACTGCCATTAGATGTTCGTATGGCAACCGGGACCAACAGCTTAACGTGTTTTCCTAGGTACGACCAGACCAGTGCAAATATTCATATTTATGCATAAAAATATTAGCACTGCGCGGAGATCGACCCGGGCCTCCTTGCTCAGCGGCCGCGCACGCTACCGCTACGTCATGGAAGCTGCCGAATCATCTACTCCACTCTTTTATACAGAAGCTGAATTTAATAAATATGGCGTCACTTGTTGAGCGGCGTAGTTGTTTGTCAACGTATCATAAACATTTGACAAATAATTGATGTTGGCGCTGATGACCCAAGACAAGTAGGCCGTTGTCTGTTAGATATTACATGAGTTTAAAACTTAAGTTGGCTCAGTTATTGCGGGCGGGGCTGGTGAGGCGGTTTGCATTAAATACGTCGCCTTTCAAAGTTTCTTGTTTACAACTTGCTGGTGGCAGCCAGCACCCAAGTTGCGTAACATACTTTCGATCACAATCATAAGCATTTTGATGATACTGATCAATTGCTTTATATGGACATGACATACGATCTTTTTCTTTAATTTTTATGATTGTGTTTAGTTTAGTATGTGACCTACTTCTCTATTTCCTTTTCTATATGCTCCAAAAATGTTTCTGGAGTATTGGCGGGAAAGTTAAGCTGAGTGTCACGCTTATTTTTCATTGGACTTTTAAATTATTTATAGTATTGTTTACTAAATAAAAGCGCGTGATTTATGTAGTAAAAAGTGCATTCAGTAAATAATTCATAAAGAACATTGAGATATCGCAGCATAGTGGCCTCATCATGACTTTGCCTCAAACCTCCTTCGTAGACGGTTCACACGGCAGTCTGTTTCGACATGAATGAGAATTCATTACGTGACATTGGCTAAATGCACAAACCATGCGAAGCCAAAGAAAACTAAACTAAAATGTTTCTGCTCAACAATGAACATGAATGTTGTTGAACTGTCAAAACTAAAGCTATGGCGGCTTTGAAAGTACCTCGCTGCATAGACTGCGTCGTTTTTCTTTCCAGTTTTCTGTGTCGGAAAAGTTGATAGAATAAAACAGTTATAGGGGTTAGTTTCTTAAAAAAAAAAGTAATTCACATCGAAAGTAATAATTTCATAGGATTTCAAATCAACGTGGTTTTGTTCGTGCTGCAAGTACATACATACAGGATGTATCTGACATCGTAACGCAAACTTCGCGAAAAGGCTAGACCGCATGCTACTAATAAAATTATGACAGTCATTTGTATCGTTAATGAACGGTTACGAAATTCACAGTGTTTAAAAAAAGTGTCGGCTCGACCTTTGAACGTTGCAAGCGTGCAGCCGTGCGGGTTTGTAGATATGACGTTGATCCCTGATGTGAACTCTATTAAGTCAGCTGATATGATAGTGTTTCGAGTTTTGTTTTCATTACTCTTTTCTGTGTAATTAGCGAATTAATTAATTTTTACTTTAAAATCTTATTGGGTTATAAAAGTATAGCAATTATGAACGATCTAAATTGAGAAAAATATTAAAATATCCTTTTTTTTAAATTACGAAAAGTCGACGAAAAATTCCACCACTGGGGGGTTCAGAATCATGTACTGGATCCATGGTAGTCGTTTGTGCGTCGATGTCAGATACACCCTTTATATTTTTACAATTGAAAACTTATGGATTTCGGTAACTATGTATAAGTAGATACCACCTATCGCGCATAGTACAAGTGAGCAGGTATTTGACATAATCAGGTGATAATTGTCCCATTGTTGGGACACAGCCGTACGGAGGACGGGTCTGAGCAGTTGTGTTGCGATGTGTGCTGGGTACGATGCGCCTAATGTTGTTGTGTTGGGAGTTTGGTCGTGGAGGGTCTTCAGATCAATCTCCTTTTGGCGCAGCATCGTTGGTCGTGTTGTTGGGTTTAACATTGCATCACCTCGCTCAACTGCCGTCTTCCTTCCTGTTCGCTCAGTTTTTCTGAATGAATAGGCTCTTAATAAACTAGCACGCCTTACCATCAATGGTCGCATCACTGCTTACTATCAGGCGGGATTGCGGTCAAGCGCTAGTTTATAATTATTAAAAAAAAAAGAAAGCCTTTCTTCAAGAAGTAGGGGCCTGTAATTTACCAACGCGAGCCCAATGTAAGTTGGTAAATGTCACACATCTTCGAATGTTTGGTGCTAATTGGTATATGCGGGTTGCCACACGATATTTTCCTTCACCAGTTAAAGAACATTAATGATAAAGATTTTTTTTTTATATAAATTATAAGCTCGTGCTTGACCGCAATCCCGCCTGATGGTGATGGAATCGTAAAGCGCGCTAGTATACTAAGAGCCTATTCACTCTAGCTTTGAAGACATTCGAGTTGTAGTCCGACGGAAACACCGCTGCTGGCAAATTGTTCCAGTCCCTCGATGTATGCGGTATAAAGGAGGAAGCGAAACGCTTCGTTCGGATCGAAAATTACATAAAACGCCTGCCTAGGTTCGTACTTCGAACCTCTGAACTACAACTCGTAAATCGTTACCGTTACCACAGGGCCTCTACCGTTCTTAAATAATCATTTGACCGCCGCAAGCTGTTGTTTGTTAAAACAACAATCGATCGTCATTTGTGAAAGTGCGCTGGGGCCACTCACCAATGGAGGCACTGACTGTGAAGAGCTGTTTGTTGTTACACCCACAGACATGGTACGGTTTCATTACGGTGCGGCGGAACAACGCTGTAGAATGAATGAGTCCAAATACAAGCTTACATAGTGAGCCATGTTTATTTTTTATTTTACCCTGACTCTGGTTATATTCATTAAGCTTCAGTTAAACTACATCTTCCCATAAAAGCGCATGAGTAAAAAAATAAAATTTGTTAAAAACATAGATCGCAATGAAAGTTTTAAAATGGTTCACTTTGGTGTATTAGTAAAACTTCTAAATAATAACAAGCGTAAATGTTGACTTAATGTAGACTACTACATAATATAATGCGGGAAAGATATGTTCTAAAATTAATATTGGGCCAACCAAACTAGGTCCATTTAAACCTGTCATCTTCATCTCAGACACATGAAGTTCACTGCGGGACATAGGCTTCCCCCAAGGATTTACAAAAAGAACGGTTGAACGCGGTCTGCATCCAGTGCTTCGCTACAATTTTGGTCAGGTCTTCCGACCACCTAGTCGGTGGATGTCTGACGCTGCGCTTGCCAGTACGTGGTAGCCATTCAAGAGCCTTTCTGCTCCATCGGCGATCGGCTCTACTCCACTTCAAAGAGCTAATCCGCTGGGCTATGTCGGTGACTTTAGTTTTTCTACGAAAACCCATTTAGACCGGTGTTTCAGGTTTTTATCGTATAACGACCACACGCTACGGTGGAAATACGGCGGTAAAGATTTAAATCGTGAAATATGAAATACCGTATTGAAAGATAGTTACATATCTGTTTCGCTATGACATTTCTGACTCACTAATTACGCAGTGAGTTGAATTGATTATCAAAACTCTGTAAATTATAATGTGTAAGTTCACTTTTTTCAGTGTGTGTTCACTTTTTCGTGTGCCCAAGTAAGGAAATGCTAAATTTAAAAAATGACAAGGTAAGGCCATTCATTGTATATTTTGTAATGCTGAATGTATTTTTTAATTGTTGTATTTTTTTGGTGTCTTATAAAGTATTTATATAAATATAAATAAATACATAAATCTAGATTAAACTATGGGATACTTTTTATCAGCAAATTTTGCTGGTGAAACAGGGGGGCGTAAATACAGTTTATGGAGGTATCCAAAATTTCCAAATTAGAATTTTTCTGATAGGATTGCGTATGTTATTTATACTATATATTAACAAATACTGAAGTATTAACAGGTACGAATCTCAAAATTGGGCAAGCAGAAATAAATTATCTACCATTTTGAACACCAGTCAAAGTAACACCAGAAAATTGTCAAGATAATGTTAGAGAACCCTAATGATGGCAGCGGGAATCCACAGAACACATTGAAACACAGAACCAAACGAAGTTGCGAACGCTCAGAGGAAGCCCATGTCCAGCGGTGGACGTATTTCAGCTGAAGTGATGATGACAAGAAGAAAGGAAGGACATACTTTGAATTACGAAAACATTTTCGTTACACTTTTTATTTCTATGTTTTTTTTTTGTCATTTTTCAGTGTTATTATTTTAATAAGATTTATCCATTTTCATGAGTAGGTACATACTTTCATAAAGAATTTCCCTCGTGTAAAATACCTGAACATGTCGGAGGTTATCGAAACATTATAATACCTTTCAAAATGCATGCATGCATGATGGAAAATTCGTGCAGTTCCCTACAGCCAAGGAATGCACGCTGAATAAATACTTAACCTAGAATTCTAGTTAATAGGGTGTGTAAGTTTGCACGGTTCGATAAGCGTGTAGTATATCAAACTGTGTAGAATAATGCACCCCCTCTTGACCCTGACCTTACTTAATGATGGAGTGGCGTCACCTTAGGGTAGATTATACGGCAAGCGTGCTTCTATCTACCTTTCACCTACCTATAGAATGTACGAGAAAGCTGTAGTCTATTTTAAATGGGTGTGGTACTAACAGCAAAGTGAATAACTCCATGAGACTAACGTGAAAATATAATCAACGTTAGGGTAGAAAGGATATCTACTCGGATATTGAAGTTTTTGTGGGGCAGTTGATAATTTATTCACTATTATGATCTTGGACCCGTGGAGAGAGATGATTAGTTTAATGGTCCATGCCACACCCTTATAGTACGCCACGCAAACATAATTTCAAGATAAATGATGTGCCCAAATTATGGAATAATATTTTTGATTCAGGATTGAGTTCATGAAGTTTCTTTCAAATGGGTAACTAGTGCGATATTTTTGTCTAACCGTTTGTGAATTGTTTAAACGAAATAATTGGTTTGAGTTTGAGTTTTATACAGGGTGGCGCAATAGAACGTGCATTTTTAAAATAATTATTAAAAAATAAATACAAAAGGTATAGTTAAAATAAAACTAAGCAATTATTAAGTGATAACTGAAGTTTATTTTTTAAAAATAACATCATCTAAATGATGACCCTCTCTACGTTGGCACTCCTCTAACCGCAAACGGAAATTACCGAAAACTTTCTTAAGTAGTGCTGGTGTGATTGCTGCCATTTCACCACGAATATTCTCCTTGAGCTGACTGATGTTTCTCGGATTATTGGTGTAGACTTCAAGTCAGGTCAGTCAGGCGTCAAGTCTGGACTGCGCGGAGGCCATGGGATATCACCTCTTTTCGAAATCAGTTTGCCAGGGAACATCTGCTTCACAACCGTCATGGAGTCATTTGATGTGTGACTGGTAGCTCCGTCTTGTTGGAACCAAGTCCTAGAGTTCTTTATTCTTCAATTTTCAAGTTCTGGGGCCAAAAAACCTTCCAACATCGCAACATAGCGTTCGGTATTAACAGTGATGTTTTTCCCCGTGCGTTTTCAAAAAAATAAGGACCAATTATTCCTTTGGCAGAGATTGCGGCCCAAACTGTCACTTTAGGGCTATGTAACGGTTTTTGATGTTTGAGTCTGGGATTCTCACTATTCCAATAACGACAATTTTGGCGGTTTACGAACCCATTCATATGAAAATGTGCCTCATCAGAGAAAAGGATGTTTTCAAAATTTGAAAACCGATTGAGCATTTCATTAGCAAATGTGAGCCATGCTATGAAGTCAGAGTCTTTCAATTCTTGAGTTAATTTTTTTAAAATTTTCAGCTTGTATGGATGCAATTTAAGATTCAAGTTTAAAATTCGTTGCAAACTTCGTCGCGATATGTTTAGGACAGACGATCTCTTGCGAGTAGACATTTGTGGATCTTCTCGTACCGACTGCTTAACACACTCAATATTGTCTTCGGTTTAAACGTCGATCCAGTCTCTTCAAACCACTTTATCCAGATTTTAATTAAATTAGATACTCAGAACAAAATAGTCGCCTGACAACTACGTACGAACGAGAGTTTTCGTAAAATGCGCGCACGCAAAATGCGCGACGCTTCCCGTCGAAGTGACTCATAGTGACTAAAACTTCATGAACCGCGCTACCCAACGATATCGGTCTCCCCTCGCCCACGCCCTTTCTACCCCGCAAAAAAAGATGATGCAATATGCACGTTCTATTACGCCACCCGGTACAAGGGGTGCCATTATTCAGTGACTACGCAGTTTTCATAGCCTAGAATACCAGTTGAATAGGGTGTTAGAATAAATAAGCTGAATTGGGATTGGGCCGGCTATACTTAGCCGTAGAATCGACGACCTTTGGGTGGAGTGCTTTTGAGTGAAGACTGTGAGTCGACAAAGGAAGAAGGAAAAAAATGTAGCAATTAATTATAAACAAAATGTACATACGCATAGTGAACCAACGTACTAACGTTGACATTTATTTACGTAGATATACCTAATATTAGTACGTTGGTTCTCTATGCGTTCCGAAACCATCGACCATTGATTGTGATGCGACTTTCATAGGGAGTTCTGGGGACTTCCGTGAGGGTTCCTACTTTTTTATTTTTTTGTTTGTGATGGGAAATCATCAAATGACCTCCCCCGCTCTGGGCGGAGCGGAAGGGCGTGTCAGACTTTTACTGACTTTCACTGACGCGCTGCTATTTCTTTTTCAACCAACCCGCAACCGTGACCCAGGAGGCATCGGTCTCCGTGGAACCCGTCACGATGTGGAGACATTTTCCTCCTCCCTAGCCTCAGTAAAACTAGTTGTCATTTTCGGGCTTCTGATTAGCCGTAACGACGGTCAAAGACCGCCAGGAGTAATGAGTTCACGTACTTTAAGTGGCAAGGAGGTTGATGGTACACAAAGAGGTCACCCATCCATGGGTCAACTGCGGCAAGCGTAGCTTTACTTGATCGATCGACCTGTGTTATTATTTAGCATTGACACTCTCTTGCAAACGCAGTACAAATTTTTTAGCTCTAAAATAGAGGTCTACAATCATGTGCTGAATTTGTAGTAAAATAAATTTATGATAGCCAGCCTGTCGGTTTTCTATATCATGCATTTTGGAGAGTGTGTGAGGGAATTGGATGATTTAATTCCACCATCGGACGACCCGTTGTACGGCGAGTTTCCACCCTTACGTTGTTAACTACAATCCGGACAAAGCGTTTCGCCTCCTGTTTTATGCCGCGTACATCGAGTGACTGGAACATTTTACCCGCGGCGGTGTTTCCGTCGGTCTACAATTTAAGTGTCTACAATTCAAGGCTAGAGTGAATAGGCTCATAATAAGCTAGCGCGCTTTACCATCAACGATTGCATTACTGTTTGCCATCAGGCAGGATTGCGTTCAAGTGCTAGTTTATAATTTATAAAATAAGCTTGCTAGTCCGCCTAACTGGTAAAACTATTTCGTAATATTCAACAAGAAAAGATGTTACCTTGTCCTCAATTCTACGCAGGTAATTTGTACTGACCGACTATTTGATAATTATTAGTAGTCTGTCGGAACTAATTACCTGGAAGTAAGTAAAAAATGTGTGATTTTTTATGTCAACTTGCCACTAACAAAATGGCGGCGGCAGTGTGTTTCTGTAACCATCTCAACTTAGTGAAGTGAGTGTGTAGTGAATTCTCATTCTCTACCAACGATAGGGTTCTACAGCATTCACGGTGGTAGGCCATAACATCCACTGCAGAAGTTACCACCCACCAGACAAGGTCTCGCCGCCAAGCGATTCGTCGTGTTCCGGCATGATGTCTGATGACGCCATATGGAGGACAGGTCTGAGCAGTTGTGTTGCCATGTGTGCCGGGTACGATGCGCCAATCGTTGTTGTGTCAGGAGTTTGGTCGTGGAGGGTCTCCAGATCAATTTCCCTCTGACGCGGCATCTTTGGTCGTGTTGTTGGGTTTAACATTGCATCACCTCGCTCAACTGCCGTCTTCTTTCCTATTCACTAAGTTTTTTTTTGTGAATAGGCTTATTAAACTAGCGCGCTTTACCATCAACGATTGCATCAGTGCTTACCATGAGGTGGGATTGCGGTCAAGCACTAGTATACTCGTATAATTAGAAAAAAATATAGTATAGAATTTTACAGAAAATTTCTGTCGAAATTTCTCTTCGCTAAAATAATGTAAACAATTATATATATAAACTCAAGCCTTCTATCCATGGGTGTAGGCTCTTCAGCCTATGTAAGCCATGTGGCTTCCCACATGACGTCACCAGCGATCGGTGCTAGGTTACCTTCTTGCGGCTTGTTTACGGCGTGTTAACGAAAAGATTAGTGCAGTGGCTTAGAGATGGACTGATGCGCTGCGTGTCGCGGATTCGATTCCCTCACATACATACATTTTTTTTTAATGGGACAAAACCCGCCACACTTTTTCCCACCCACTGCAACTCCTGAAAGCTAGAATCAACAATGGAGACCGCCAGAAAAACGCCGAGCAATGAAGCTCGACGAGTCCCGTAGAAACGATTCAACTGTCTTGGGTCCCGCAACGAAATTAATCAGAAAAGAATAGCGGAGGAGTAAGAAAAAAGATATTTTTTGCACTTCCCTCCATAACAAGCAGAAGACATAACAGAACTAGGCCAATCGGCACAAAGGGACATTATTGCAACTGGGAGAACCCCAGAATGCCAAGCACCACGGAATAAACATACATACATACGAGTACACAAAAAGTATTTGTGTGGGCTACAGGTACTTGTTCTGCCTGTTTGTGTATGTGAGTTTAAACGTTTGAAAACGCATCCCCCTCCCGATACAGGAGTAATTTCTAGTGTGAGGCAACGCTTTTTAAAAATAAATAATAAATAGGTACTAGTATACTAACAGTGTAAAAAATAATCAATTTGGCTTGTGAAATATGCGAGTCTCTGAACAACGTAACTGTTCTAATAAGCAAAGGATCATTGTTTAATTAACTAGTTAAATGCAGTCTTATTTAAAATAATTAAAGAAATTTAAAAGCATCACAAAAAGAAGTATTTCAATAAATGCCAGACATTTTTTTGTTAGCTTACATTATGGTGCCACCGTCGGGGAAAATACCTCCACTTTTCTTCCAAACTTCCGAATTCCACATAAATAGTTGCAATACCCATTGAACATTCCACGGTTAGGTAAATTCTGTTGAGGCTTAAGCAATATAATCTCACCAGAAACATTGTAGTTCACAAAATCAACGTTCTAAGTATTTTCGTTAAGGCGACGGTATTCATTTATTTAACAATTGTAGCACACCTGACAATCATTGAGTGATGAAAAGACAAATGTGGCAGAAGTGTAATATTACCAAATATAAGGAACTAACGAAGGAATAAAGACAAGGCAACATAATCTGCCTAGTTTGGGTCAGCTTTCAGTCTTTTTTTTTTTATATATTATAAACTAGCGCTTGACCGCAATCCCGCCTGATGGTAAGCAGTGATGCGATCGTTGATGGCAAAGGGCGCTACTTTATTAAGTGTCTATTCACTCTAGCCTTGAAGATACTCAAATTGTTCCAGTCAGTCAATGTACGCGGTGTAAAAGAAGAAGCGAAACGCTTCGTCCGGATCGTAGTGGTGTCAACAACGTAAGGGTGAAAAGTCGCCGTACGACGGGTCGTCCGCTGGTGAGATAAGTAAGTCTAACTGGATTCAGCTGAGTACATGGATACATGGATCCCCTATCTGACCTCCACAGCCCAATTGGTAACACCCCTCGGTAACACAATAAACGAGACGAAACCTTAAAATTTATTTGTATTTTTAAAATAGTTTAGGTACTGCTAATAAGAACAGATAAACTTTCCAGACGAAAAACTATATTATTTCAATGTTAAAATCCATTTTATAATTATAGTTTCGTCTCTATTAACCCCCGCATCCATATCCACCCGATTTTGCGCTACGTGTTTTTAAAATGAATTTTCTCGCCAACGTTGTTTCGAATATTTACCCAGTTTTCTCGGGACCATTGTGAACACTCACGATAAAGTGATCCGGCTGGATGTGGCCAGCTTAATTTTCAATTAGATCTCTTTACAAGAGGCTTGTTACGTAACGTTCCCATTTTCCGACTCACAACTCGTGGCGCGGCGAGCGATGCGGTTTGCTCGAGTCTATATTCCTAACCGAAACTTTGATTTAAAGTATATATTAATAAATTCAACGCAGTAAAAAGTATCTCAACGTTGAAATACATTAGACAGACAGATAAAGCCATAATATTACAGTTCTAGAAGCATAATAAACGTAACAATATATATACAAATTTACATCTAAGCTAAGTAAAATCAAATTCACAATTCAAATAACAACTAAACAACTGAAATCGTAATTTGAAAACGCTGTTAAACCGCGCGCTCGAAAGGGATAATTACTTTTTATTTTGCAAATAAGTGTTAATGTTCGACACAAATGGTTTTTATAACTTCAGCCGAGTGTCAAAGGGATAGAGAGGGAGGGTCTTTATATGGGGCAGGGGAGGGAAGGTTGCCTTGGCTCACTCTCAACCCAACCTAAACGGTCGATCCTATTAAATATGCCCCAGTATTTATCAGCGTTGATCAAAGTTATACGCGTGGTCTGTATGATACCCAAAAAATATTTATATACTATATTATTTTAAAATTTTTCACCAATATATACATGAGACAGGAATATAGGATATTTATTTTATGATCTTGGTATTTATAAAGAGAGACATATCTCTATATAACTCTGCAAAATCGTAGAAAATAAGTTTTATGCTACGATACACTACACTATGGAACAACCGTATAAATAGAAAAGAAGAGTTTGCTAACGACACTAAAAGCTATTTTATATGTGTATAAAATTTATTGGTTAATAACAATTCATTGAAAAGTCGAGACCTATGAAACCTTTCACAGGTCCGACGAAAGCGACGCAACGGATGCAATTCAATTAGCCAAACTTCGATTAGTACAGCCCGATTTAACCTTTCCGAAGTGTGCTACTTACTTCGCAGCACCTCACCCCCACCCCCCACCCCCCGCTGACAGGTGAATTTATTTATGCGCAGCTACTCTACTCGCTTCATGTTGAGAGTCGTCACAAAGTTGGAATCGAAGTTCAGCCTGTACTTTGTTATAACTTCTTAGTTTTATCTAGCTGTGGTCTAGTTTCAACAGCTCTTTTTTAGTTACAGTTAAGTATGCAATATTGTGTTCTTTTTTTTATCAATATTCCCACTCTGAGACACAGGCTTACTTACTTAGGGAGTGGTCTATAATCCACCACAAGCCGCAGTGCGGGTTATTAGATGTCACATGCCTTGGTTTTTTTTATTTCAAAAATACCAATTTCTTCATGATGTTTAACTTCACCGTTTTGAGAGCAGTGCAGATGATATTCATTACACAAAACGAAGAGCCTTTTCGAAGTTGGTTCTATTACACTACTTCAAGAAAACTAGCAATCGCTTGTGGATAGTTATAAATCAATCAAATATATTATTAACTGTCAATCATCGTTATCTCTGATTGTTATTCATTTTGACTGGACCCATAGATCAATGTATGTATATGTATAGTTACAAAACTTAGAAGAGTGACAGAGATGTGATACACACATCTCTGTCACTCTTCTATCATTGGTGTGCTGGATTTCTTTTGAAATAAGCATCATAAAACTCATCTGTTCTGTTTATATTTTTATAATTTTATTTTAAAAAGTTGTAAATAGTCTGAGTCATGATTTTGTGGAAAGAAGAGTTGGCAAAGACCCCGTAAAATTTTCAAATTTGTTTATAACTGAACGTTCATTTGAAGGCACGACGTCGGGTCAGTTGGTATTGAATATATTTTAGGTATATTGCAAAACCACCTTTCGCTTTGATACCCACCATTGCGAAAATCTTTGAAATGGTTATACACGATAGATTATGGAATTTTTTAGAAAAATACAAAATTTTTGCAAAAGAATAGATCAGGCAAAAGTATAAATATTGCCATTTATTTTTTAAATTTGATTACAGTTAGTCTAGATAAGGTTCCCGTTTTTGCACTGTACATGGATAACACAAAAGCGTTCGACTGTGTAGATCATGAACTATTGTAAAACAAAATTGAATGCTTATTGAATTAGAGGTAAGGTAAGATCTAATTGAATCTTACCTTGCAATGAGAAAACAGTGTACTCAAAAAATACGCTTATTTTCTAAACTTAAAATCATCACATTTTATATAAGAATATAGAGGAACTTATCTAGAAAATGCAGTGGGGTCACTTTTATATACATAAACGACTTTCCGAAGGCGGATTATGGAGCCACATTAGGTATCGATGTTTCTGAAAAACATAATGTACAATAAATAAGTTTGAAGTTTATAAAATGTATTATACCAATAAGTAGCGAAGTATGAAATAAAATATAGTCAGACACAGAATTGTCAAGTAAAAGTATTACAGATGAATGTGGAGTGACGTTTGTTACACTAATATGCTAGATGTGACCGTTCTAGTGCATCGCTGACAGGGGTGTTCGGTACTGGTACAGCTACACAGTAGCTAAATTTAGTTTTCGGGAACACTGTTGGAGCTGCTGAACCTTGGACAAAACTATCTTTGCATTGCGTAGATTAAATTTCTTAGTATTTATTATAGAGTTTCATGGCACACGTGTGAGCACAATATACTTGCTGTAAAGCATCTAATTGTTAGGTTAGTCTTTTTTATTGATTTGATTATGGTCTGGCTGTTGAGAGTATGTCATGCTCACTCAAATGTCTCGCTGGTGGTGGCGTGTGTGTTGGGTCATTAGGTTCCCTTCAATATGGTTGAGCTGAATGATGCTGATCCATACGTCATGTTCGTGAACGGGCGCCGTCAGAGGGGGCTGGTCATCTCTTAGCTGCCACGGCGTATTTTAATTTCTGAATTGTTGTTTTTTTTGTGTGTTTTCCATAATGGACGCTCTCAGCGTACAATATATTGCTGCATCGTTCTCACACGGTTGATTTCAATATGAATGATGTAATCAAATATTTGTATCAATAGCTTGATAGTTTAAAAGAGTGTCCATGGAGTTTCTTGCCCGTTCTTCTCCATAGGTACCTACTCTTTGGAATGGGCGACTAGCTTCATCTTACTGACTGACCGACTTTCTGACAATTCAAAAGTGCCTGTTTTTTATTCCGCTTGGTCACTCATGGTCTGTGTGACGAACTGGACATTGAAAGGAACCGTTAGGCAATGTGTGCCCAAGGTAATATGCTAATCCGCAGATTAACACTGTAACTAAACGCCACATGCGAACAACGCGTCATACTGACATCATACAGATACTGAATCACGCAAGAAGAGTTTACTGGGCAACTTGCATACACATACATATATCTCCCAACACCAACAGTTGCAAAAGGGCCACGACACCCGTATGACCGGAAGGTCCTCCCTTTTCTATGAAAGACGATAAAAGTAAAGATAAATTTATTTGCTCAAAACATGTGTGTAGATACAAGAATGTAAATTGCATGCAAGATAACATAAAAAAATAAATAAGATCAGGCATGTTTGCCACCTAGTATGGCGTGCAAATATTATGAACAATAATAATTTTAATTATAAATTACATGTCAAAAACATATAAATAATGGCATTAGAAAACAAAAAAAAAAGTAAGAAAATGTCAGCACGAGAAAAAATAAATAACAATACTGTTGTATCATACATCACTACTCTGTAGTCGAGTAACTAATACCATCTCTATGTATTAGTGTCTATGAATATAGTCTATTGTCTTGTCATTGTAACTTAGGATCTGACCTAGAAGAGGTCGTTTCCAATAATATAATTCTACAAGTGTAATAAACCAGTCTAATTATCTAAAGTCTTTAATATTTACCAACCGAACAATCATACATGGTGTCAGAAGAGTGAAAAAACCCAATACGAAGAAAGAAAATTCATAAAATGCAAAAGTCGGATGGCGTCGGTGGCGGCCATGACACCGGAGCTGCAATGAACAGTGGCTTGAAGGCGCTTAAAATATCGTCAGATGCAACAAACAACAATTACGAAACCTGGAAGCGCTGGTGGCAACAGTTCGAATTATACTTGTTGGCAACGGGTTTAGACAAGTCCGGTGAGAAACGCAAGATCGCCATTTTATTACATCACATTGGTGAAAAATGCTTAAATATTTTCAACACATTCAACATAAATATTGGAGAAAGCACATTACATGACGTCAAAGCCAAATTCGACGAATTTTTTCAACCCAGAAAAAATATTACCATGTATCGTTACATGTTTTTTACCACACGTCAACAGAAATCGGAAAGCATCGAGGATTTCTTAACCGATCTCGAAAATAAGAGCCAAGATTGCGAATTTGGAACGCTCAGAGAATCTCTTATCAGAGATATTTTTATCGCCAACTTGAGTTTGGACTTAGCACATGTACGTCAGAGACTGCTGCAGGAACCTGATCTGACATATCAGAGGATGCGAGAGCTAGCTAGGACACTCATCGTCGCACAGCAGGATGCAGACCAAATTGTCAAGAGGTCCACTAGTCAAGAGTCTGAAAAAGTCATGCATCTGCGTCGGAGGAGCCGTGGTCGAGCGGAGCGTCAGCGACGGCGAGCTTCACCAGTCAGTCAGCAGGGATCCAGCGCAGGGAGGTCAAAGTCAAGTCCCAGTCCTGAGAAGCGCTCGAAGACGTGTAGCCGCTGTGGACAACACCACCGCTACAAATGTCCAGCGCAGGGAGCTAAATGCAGGTCATGTAACTCTTATGGTCATTTTGCAAAATTTTGTTACTCCAATAATAAAAAAGTCAGTCATTTAGAGTCTTTTAGTTCAACTGGTAGTCAAGATAATTTTGTTGGAATTTTAAATTGTCATAACTTCAGTCATAGTCATAAGTCTAGTCAATATAATTGTCATTTAGAGTCACAAAGTCATCACAATCAAAATCATTACAGACATAGCAGGTTGTCATACACCCAGTCAGATACTAAGTTACAATCAACGGTCAGGTCGCACATAGGCCAGTCGCAGTCAATGTCTAAGAGATCTCATGAAGACTCATCTTGTCATAAAAAATATCCTGTGTCATATTTCTGTGATGAAAGTGGTGATAATGCCATATCTGAGAGGTCTAATAAAAAATGCCTCAGTGATGAAAAAAGGCTGGTGACTGATAGGTCTGAGAGATCCAATGAAGACTCTTGTCATATGTCATATCTCAATGATGAAAACACTAAACAGTCTGAGAGATTCACAGTCAAGTCAAAAAAGTCAAAAAGTCTTAGCCGAGATTCATATCTTAATGATGAGTACAGACACAAGTCTGAGGAATCTCACACAACAAACACTTTTAGAATTATTACAGCAAAGTCAACACATAGTAAACAGGTCAATACAGTCGAGTCAAAAGAAAACAAATACTATTCTAAACAGTCATGGAACATAAACATTTTAGTTGGTCATACACAAATTAATTGCATTATTGACTCAGGAGCTGATATCAATATTATGTCAAAGAAAACTTTTCAATCTTTGAAATGTCAAAGTCAAATGTCACTTGAGAAATGTCAAATAAACGTTAGTGGGTTTGGTGGTATATCAATACCCATTATGGGCAAAGTCAATGTAAAATGTAGTTTATCTTTAAATAATAGCACTATTAGTGTAAATATAGTGTTTATAGTCACAGATTTAGTTTGTCCGAATGTTTTAGGTCTACCAACTTGTGAAAAATTAGGTATAATTCAAAGAGTTTTCTCTGTGTCTCAACAAAATTTTAGTGAACAAATTCTTACACAATACAATGATGTATTTCAGGGTCTTGGATGTCTACCTCAAGTCTGTCGCCTGAAACTCAAACCTGAAGCAGTGCCATGCGTGGATGCTCCGAGAAGAGTACCCTTCGCTTTACTGAACAAACTGCGCGATGAATTGGATCGCATGGAGAAAATGCAGGTCATTGAAAAGGTTTTTAAACCTACAGAATGGGTGAACAGTATAGTGATAACAGTCAAAAGCACGGGTCAGTTACGAATTTGTTTAGATCCTAGAAATTTGAATAAGAATATTATAAGGGAAATTTATCCACTAAAGTCAATAGATGAGATCAGATCTCAACTAGCAGGAGCTGTTTGTTTTTCTCATTTAGATGCATTTTCAGGATTTTGGATGCTTAAACTAGATGAATATAGTTCTGATTTATGTACATTTCAAACACCTTTCGGTAGATATAAATATTTAAGGTTACCTTTTTGTATTAATGCATCGTCTGAAATTTTTCAAAGAGTCATGATGAATTTGTTCGGTGATTTAGAAGGAGTTCTAATATTCATCGATGATATTTTGGTATATGGACCAAACGAGTCAGTACATAATGAGAGAGTACATAAAGTCATGCAACGAGCACGTGAAGTCAATTTAAAGTTCAATAAGTCTAAATGTAAATTTTTAGTATCAGAAGTCTGTTTTTTAGGGTATGTTTTTAGTAAAGATGGTGCTAGGGTTGATGAAGAGAAAGTAAAAGCAATTGTCAATATGCCCACACCAAAAAATGTCAAAGAATTGCAAAGAATATTAGGTATGATCAATTATTTAGGTCCCTTTATTAGCAATTTGTCTCAAAAAACTCAAATTTTAAGAAATCTTTTGAAGAAAGATTCAGTCTGGACTTGGGATGAAAATCATAGTCAATGTCTTAAGAGTTTAATCGATGAAATTACAAATTCACCAGTTTTAGCTCATTATAATCCCAATGTACCATTAGTCTTGTCAGTCGATTCGTCAAAGTCAGCATTAGGAGCAGTCATTATGCAGAATAATAAACCTATTGCTTATAGTTCAAAAACATTAACTCAAACTCAGTCAAGGTATGCTCAAATTGAGAAAGAATTGTTAGCCATTCAGTTTGGTTGTGAAAAATTTCACCAGTATGTGTACGGTCATAAAGTAACTGTTCATACTGATCATAAACCTTTAGTCTATCTTTTTAAAAAGCCATTACATGATGTACCAGCAAGATTGCAACGTATGATGTTAACTTTACAAAAATATGATTTGGAAGTTATACATGTTCCAGGTAAAGAAATGTTTATATCTGACACTCTGTCTAGAGCAGCATTGAAAGAACATTATATACCTGAGAATGAGTCAGAAATATCTTGTCATGTCAATTTAATGCATTCAAGTCTAGCAGTCACAAAGGAGTACTGTACAAAATTGTTACAGAACACTAAGAAAGATGATACTTTGCAATTGTTAAAAAAGTATTATTATGAAGGTTGGCCAAAAAATAAAAATAATGTCAGTCTGTCAATAAAACCATTTTGGAACATACAAGCTGAAATTCATGTAGTCAAAGATTTGTTGTTCAAAGGGTCAAAATTAATAGTACCACAGTCAATGTATAAGGAAATGTTAGGTAAAATTCATGAAGGTCACCAAGGTATAAATAAATGCTTAAAACTGGCTAGAGAGTCTTTGTACTGGCCAAGCATGTCAGCTGATATTAAAAACTTGGTAGAACAATGTTATGTATGTGCACAATTTAAACCTAATAATCCAAAAGAACCACTAAAAAATTTTGAAATAAATAAATATCCATGGCAACAAGTAGGTGTTGATTTGATGTATTTTGATAACCTTACTTATTTAATTGTCACAGATTATTATTCTAAATTTATAGAAATAGCTTTGTTAAATAAAAACAGTACAGCAAAGAATGTAATAACACATTTAAAGTCCATTTTTGCTCGTCATGGAATGCCTTTATCTTTAGTGTCTGATGGTGGTCCTCCTTTTCAGTCATTAGAATTTAAGAATTTTATGCATGAATGGGACATAGAACACATTGTAACTAGCCCATATCATCCACAGTCAAATGGTCAAGCAGAGAGTTCAGTCAAAATTATCAAAAATATGTTAAAAAAAATGTAAAAGAAACTCATCTGATCCATACATAGCTTTATTACAGTATAGAAACACACCTAAGAATAATTTACCATCTCCAGCTCAATTGTTAATGTCCAGGAATTTAAGAAATAACATTCCTATGTCTTATAAGAAATTAAGACCTAAAGTGGTTACATTCAAAAATTATGAAGAATGTGTCAAGCAAAATAATAAAAATAAGTCTAAATATTATAATAGAAATACAAAGTCATTGTCATTACTGTATCCCAATGATCATGTATACTTTAAAAGAAAGCCTGATAGCAATTGGGAACAAGCCATTGTCAAGCTAAGGTTGGCTAATAATAGGTCATATGTCGTTGAGGATGTCAATGGAGTTAGGTATAGGAGGAATAGGGTTCATTTAAGACACAAATATTCTCCTATGCTATCCAATTCGTCGCAGGGGAGAGAGGAAGGTAACAGGCAGGAGTCTAGACCTCAAGAGCTCTCATCTCAATCCTCAGTCAGTCAACATGTAACTCGTTCTGGAAGAGTTGTAAAGCCAACCAGAAGGCTAATTGATGAAATAGATTAAGTAGAACATTGTATCCTAGATTAAGACCTAACCATAGTCTTAAGTCATTGTCTAAATTGTAACTAAGTCAGGTTTCTATAATATTGTTTGTCAAGGGTTAATTTAAACTTAAACAGGGGGGATGTTGTATCATACATCACTACTCTGTAGTCGAGTAACTAATACCATCTCTATGTATTAGTGTCTATGAATATAGTCTATTGTCTTGTCATTGTAACTTAGGATCTGACCTAGAAGAGGTCGTTTCCAATAATATAATTCTACAAGTGTAATAAACCAGTCTAATTATCTAAAGTCTTTAATATTTACCAACCGAACAATCATACAAATACATCAAAGTCTATGTCAATATAAATGCTTCTGTCAGAAATTCGTTAATATTTGTCAAATAAATATGACTTTAGTCGTCATTTCAAATATACATTATTTAGCTCCCTCCAACTTATAGGTAACTTGTTATAAATAAAATCGGAGCCATGCTAAAAACATTTTTGCCCATAAGTGCTGTTCTGCTTCCATGCAGACAAAGCTGGCTTTAATCACGCCTGTTTTTGGAAACTTATCTGCCATTCGCGAAAATAAATTAAAATGATTTCTAACAGACATTACTGTTTCCAGAATATAAAGTGATGTCAATGTCAAAATTTTATACCGAATAAAAATAGGGCTTACAACTATCGGTGGAACTTTATACTCTGTTTATACCTCTAAAGCACGTTGTACAAGCAAGTCACAACAACCCTTTACAGAGCAGTCTGTGGATCACGTATACACTGAGGGCATACAATTCCCTGTGTGTCCAGTATAACAATATATTCACAATGCTGTTCAATTTAGCACGCCTTTGTGGCGCCTCTGGGATGTTCACTGAGGTCAGGGCTTATGGCTTTCATGGCATGAGCGGAAACAATGCGCTTGTTTACTCAGCCGAGCTCCCATAGCATCTTGATTGTATTTTGTGATGGAGGTGGGACAGCCCCACGGTGTCTCACTTGATGCGGTTAACAATTTTGTATATAGGTAGGTATGATTTTAACTAAAACATATCTTTGATCTGAAATAAAATATCTATTATTAACATCGTGCCGACAAAACAAGGACTAGAAATATGTACATTACAATTCGAACGGAGCGTGTCCCATGCGACTGCGCGTGGCTGTTTGTTTTAGAGATTAGGAAATCACGTCACTGTTCGCGCTAGTTCTAATACGATGCAACTTAGTTGACGTTAGTTGCCTCGGGATTTCTCTCAGTTTGTTCGGAGTATAGCCGAGCATAAATAGAGTAATTTTATTAACAATTAATGGGGCCGTGAGTACTGTTACAGACATGGGCGTAACCAGCTTCTGGCCTAGGGGGGTGGGGTTGAGGTATGTCAGGTCTAGGGGAAGGCAAGTCAGGCCTTGGGGCAAGTCAAATTTATGGATTGAGTAATCTTTGTGCGCTATGGTCGCACGCAGTTTATCGGCATTTGTTATTGTCTACTGCGTGGTCTATTTAAAAGTTAAAGATAAGTCCTCGTTTATACTTTGTTTAGTAATTACGGGAGTTCATACATGTTCTGCGATATTTCCAGGGCAGCTGCCTCCCCCTGCCCCTGCCTGGGTACACCCATGGTTACAGATCTCAAATGTATGTACTGCCCATGAACTTAAAAATACAGTTGTTTTGTAAAACAATTAACTGTAATTCTTTTTCTACGAAGCAGTATTACAATATATATTAATAATTCTGACTTTCAAACCTAAAAAATCCAGGCTTAGAGGATCACAAAGGCGCTAAGTTCCGGCCGGCGTGAAATATCGATCTTATAAACCCGTTGCTTGGGTCCAGGTATATTACTGGAAATAATATTATTTTAAAAGGAGATGGCTTTTTCTGCCATTAACAATGTTCGAAAGATACAGTATTCAAAGCTATTTAAAAAAATGTTTACTCTTCGCCACTCCTGCCTGCTTCACCAAGCAGTGAAGTAAAACACCGTGAGGAATATGACAATGACAATTTCAACCAGTAGTCATGATTTATCAAATCACTACAAAGCAAAATTAGCAATGTGTTACATCAGTAAACTAGCGGCCAGATACGTGCTTCGCTACGTATAAAGTGCAATAATAAAAATATACTGGATCATTTATTTATTCAAACATATTTTTTTTTTTATTGCTAGCAATTTTAAAATTTAATCCAATACATTAAGATTATTAAATAAACGACTGGGGATACCGACTCTCGAACAGGCAACACATAGTTGGCCATTTGAAAAACATGATTTCTCCAAATTCAGACCACAAATGTGAAATAATTGCCCTTGGGCTTTGTTGATGGACATAGCAAATGATAAACGCACAGGATATTATAATCGTTTGAACGCAAACGGCATATCAGTTGGGATCATAGGGATACGCGGTATCAAACAAACTTCTCCTTTTGATTTACCAGTTAAGATCGTAGCTTCAATTAAATTTGGCAATAAGTTTTACACTGCCAATCTGGTGCAATTACACAGTTTTGGTGGATTATAAAATTACAAAGAACTCGGCATTGATTTTTATATATATATAGATGAGATAAATGTCCGCCGTTCATTGAATTCATTTGTTACAAAAAATGTGATAAATCACACACACAGATTGATAAATGAAGAACCGCTGGACCGATTCTGTTCAAACTTCACGTAAACCATCTACTAAATAGTCAAAACAAAGCCTGAATATTTGGTTTGGATAGGTGAGTCCGTTCTTGAGTTATAAAATTTCAAAGAAAGTGGCATTGATTTATATATATTAGATATAACATAAATTTTAGCGTTAAAATAGTAGTGTTAAAAAGGTACAAAGATATATGTAACCACTTAACATTATTTTTATAAAAAAATAATATTCTTTTTGAACCCCAATGTTGTCATTATTGATATTTTTTTAAAATAAAAGCTCAATGTATTCCATATAAAACCATGCCCATTTTATTTCCGTAGAAATGTAAAAAAGTAAAACCCAGCGTTCTACGAACTTCTGCAATTACCTTTCATTTTTATGTAGCTATACATATACTTTTCACATTCAACTGCATCTGGGTACTACTATCTTTCGTGCTTGGTCAACAGAAGTGCGAAAGTGTGACAACTCGTGTTACCAAGAAGTATCGTATTACCCAGTGGGCTGTGGAGGTCAGAAAGGCACGTCGCTTCTTGTAAAATATTGGGACTCATTGGCATCCGATAGGGTTCGAAGCTGACACCATCATATTGAAAAAAAAAAAAATTGGATATTTGCTGTGTTCTTACGCATTTATGAGGACCTGGTAGGTGCTGACGTACGAGGTCCTCATAAATCACAACAATTATTATATATGCTGATATTATAATGGTTGATAGAGGTTTTAAATTATTTTCATAACGGTATTTCTGGATTTGGTCTCCACGCTCAAGGCCCGCGATAGAAGCTATGCCTCAAAAGCTAAAGCTGCCTGCATGAGGAATGCTGTATCATGCAGGCTTTTAAAAAGTATGCCCCCTAGTATATTTTGCTTCGAATTCTGTTTCTATTCTATGCAGCCAGTAATTAATATTACAGTTTTTACAGGTATGCACAAACTTCGTCTTCATTGTTGCAACATTAACGATTTATAATTAACTTATCGATAACTACCGTTCTAATTTGAGTATTAGTCTCATGTCCTAGTTAATTCTGTCGGAGCTACCAATTATTATTAAGTACTAGAGTCGCTGAATGAAGTTTAGTATAAAACAATAATGAACCCGCATGGCCCTAATAACATCATGCCATGTTTCTTTACGAGGTTATGCAGAGGTGTTACATTTATAGTACACCTAGTACTCCATTTTTGTTCAAGGCTTATGTAACAGGGGGTCTCATTTGCCATCAACCGGGCATGAGTCTACACTGCTGGCTGCTATTTAGAAATTCTTTCAAGAAAAATTACAACTATATTTAGCTTAACCCACAGGGTAATAACGTGATCGGGGGTTCCTGTTCCGTATAAGGTGGGAGGAAACGCCAGGGTGTCACCATTGTATGGATCGCCCTGAGGACACGGTGGAGCATATGGTGGAGGTTTGCCCGGCTTGGGTAGAGCACGCCGTGTTCTGGTGATATTGAGGTCCCGATAGTCCCGTAGGCGTTGCCGGCGGTGAGCAATGGGCAGCTCGCCGTCCGATAAGGCTCAGGCCCTAGCCGACAGCGCATAGTGTTTCACGCGCGCCTCAAAGAGATGACAGCATATCGTGACGGGGTCCACGAAGACCGATGCCTCCTGGCTCAGTCAGTAAAAGTCTGACACGCCCTTCCGCTCCGCCCTGAGCAGAAGAGGTCATTTGAAAATTTCCCATCTCAAACAAAAGGGTAATATCGTGACACACTATCAGTAGCAATGGGTTTCATTTTGATAGTAGGTCAACATTCATTGCGTTGTTGAAGTTATTAGGCAAATACATTTTGCGAACATCTGGAGCAATGGATTAGCAAAATGATTCGGAATCCTAATTGTGTAAGATACTATTGCTTTAAAATCCAATTTAATGTAAAAGTATATTATATAATAATAATTATAATAAGCCTTTATTTAACCATGAATTTCTTAAGTAATTCATAACATAATTTAAGTATATCGAAAAAAGGAAACAATAAAAATTATAGTAAATAAATAAATTTAGATTTCCTTACGATTCATGGCCCCTTTCGGTATAGGCCTCCTCCAAGTGCCTTTTTTCCTATCTGTTGCCAATTTCTTTCTGCGGTCTTTACTATGTTATCGCTAACAAACAGACTCTCTCTGATATTCTTGTGTAATTTTGTATATACATACATATGCATATGTATGTATGTATATACATATACATACATACACACACACATATATATATATATATATATATATATATTAATTAGGAATCTGACACCGTAGTGACTTTTTTGTTTCTCCTGTGTAGCAAAATATATGTCTGTCGTCTTCTTAGATACTGTTCCCTTGTTGTCTGACTTCCAACAGTCCCATAACATCGTACTTTATTTTTCCAATGCGTATTTCAAATAGTCAATCTTTTTGGCATCTCGGAGGGTTAGAGTCGAATTTTCCCGCGGTAACAAGCCGTGCTGGGTGATCAAGAGGGGGCGGTGGTGATTGCTATGCTATGGGCGTGTTTTGGTTTGAGCATTGTGCAGTTGCAGCTTGTGTTCTAGGCGGCGTTTTCCCTTGGGATGTAAATGTGGTCTTTTTAATAAAAAAATTATTCATGTTATTAGTTTTGATCATTTTAGTGCGTCGTTTTAACACATTTAAGGGATAATCTTCCTTTATATAGTAAGGTGTTGATTCAAGCTTTTTCTTATATTTCTGAACTTGAATTTTTATTCCCATAGTAAGAAAAGTCACTTCAATAGGTATGGATTTCTCATTCTTTTTTCCCACTCTTCTGACATATTCTATGTCGTTTTACTCGCATTTGACTTTTTGAAGTGAAACTTCTTTAGGCACGCTTGACTTGGGGAGTAAGCTAGCGAAAGCGTTACGAAAAATCATCGGGCAAGGCGAACGGAAGTTAAGTGGGGTCCTATTTCGTCTGTACTACAAACAAGGAGTTGGCTCATGTAAATATTGCATGACATGTCGAGTATGAAGTTGTGAGTTCGCATCTCGCCGAAGGCAATATATATTTTTTGGATCTTTTTAAGATTTGTTAACAATTGATTACCTAAGAGCACAAATAATTTATAAATTTCGTTCTGTTCTGGCCTTTATATTGTTTTATATATTTTTGCTGAACATTTCTGATATAATTGAAAGTATAGAAGCTTGAAGATATCGTCACAATACGATAATTGGACACAAAGTACAAATTGCTTTCGAGCCTCATAAGCTGAATTATTAAGCTAAGTACCTTGATTGATTAAAAACTATGAATTTCTTCGAGAACATGACGTTGGCTATGTAAATATTGCATGACATGTCGAGTATGAAGTTGTGAGTTCGCATCTCGCCGAAGGCAATATATATTTTTTGGATCTTTTTAAGATTTGTTAACAATTGATTACCTAAGAGCACAAATTATTTATAAATTTCGTTCTGTTCTGGCCTTTATATTGTTTTATATATTTTTGCTGAACATTTCTGATATAATTGAAAGTATAGAAGCTTGAAGATATCGTCACAATACGATAATTGGACACAAAGTACAAATTGCTTTTGAGCCTCAGAAGCTCAATTATTAAGCTAAGTACCTTGATTGATTAAGAACTATGAATTTCTTCGAGAACATGACGCTGCGAACACCCCCCGACCCCGACTATTTTGAGACGCGGATACACTTATTTATTTATTTATTTACACTTAACACTATACATTAAATTTTATGTTGACTGACAGCCATTAAGGGGGTCAGTTAACATAAAATTTGGTACCGCCTACTTCAGTCCCTCCTGTGTCCCCCCCTCCCTTACTCCCCCCTCACCCCTTAATATTCCCACGAAACTACCCCCCCCCCCGAACCCCTTCATTGATTACCTCACCCCCCCGTGGATTATCTCGGGAACCAGAGGTCGTGGACTACCCGAGTTTGGGGTCTCCTGATTCAGGAGGAAGAGCCCGACCTTTTGGCCCCGAGGGAATCCACTACCCCCTCCCCCCCATCCCCACGAAACCTCCCCCCCCGACCCCCTTTAGTTACCTCACCTCCCCGTGGATTATCTCGGGAACCAGAGGTCGTGGACTACCCGATTTTGGGGTCCCCTGAATCAGGAGGAGGAGCCCTACCTTTTGGCCCCGAGGGAATCCACTCCCCCCTCTCCCCTCCCCCCGCAACCCCACGAAACCTATCCCCCCCCGACCCCCTTTAGTTACCTCACCCCCCCGTGGATTATCTCGGGAACCAGAGGTCGTGGACTATCCGAGTTTGGGGTCCCCTGATTCAGGAGGAAGAGCCCGACCTTTTGGCCCCGAGGGAATCCACTTTTTTTTTTTTTCAATAAAATTAGAAGATCATGCAAAAATATTAATTTACCAATGAAACCATGAAATAAATTTAAATATTTATAGAAAATTAATATATGTATACGTGTATACATGTATATATTGTACACACATATATATATATATATATATATATATATATACATACAGATGGTGCGAAAGAAGTTTCACTTCAGTCGTGTGGTCATAAGCACACTCGTTTTTTGTATGTTATTTATAATATCACGTATCTTTTCTTCCAGGCCTCTGTAGCTACCTTCCCCTTCCCCGACTCCAAAAAATAGTAGGTTTTCTCTTCTTATGTATCTTTCAAAATTATTGAACGCCGTTTGTTGTGTGTCTATTTTTTGCTCAAGCTTTTCATTTTGAGATTCAAGGGATTTAATTTTAAGCTATTGCATAGCTTCTATCGCGGGCCTTGAGCGCGGGGACCGAATCCAGAAATTCCGTAACGAAAAAACCTCACGCTCCCCACTCCGACGGGCACGGAGGTGTGGCTTGAAGACCGTACATCGTCTAACGTCGTTTCAGTTCGGCAGTCTTCGGCACGGTATGTTTGTGTGCGTGCGACTACATCTTTTGAAAACAATTTATAGTACAGTCAATCTGCAATTTGAGCTCCGAAAAATGACAAACTGGAATTTGACTTGATGAATCGTTAGAGGGGCGAGTAATAAACTTAATGTTAGATTTCCGAAGTCCCTCCTCCTGCTGTTTTTGAGAAAATCCAAAAATATTTTGAAATTGATTTATCTCAGCAACTATAAGGGCTAGCGACCTTTTTTTTTTAAACTGTTAAGGACACTTAGGACTACATTTTCTTTCATTGAAGTGACATCGTCCGACTTAAACTGCAAAAGCTAGATGGCGCTAAAGTTTGAAAAAATTGGTTTTTTGCCATTTTCATTATGAAATAACAATTTTTTTACAATAATGTAAATGAGAAAGTTGTTTGTCACAAAATTAGCTACAACTTTTGTTTAAAACATTTTTTCGTAAAACTTACCGTTTCCGAGCTATATAGGTGAAGAAGTGCAGTGAGCAGAACAACGGTTCTTTTGTCACTTTCACCGAATACGTGGGCATAGTTTGGACAATGGACCGGTTTCTAACATCTGCCAGATGCTCTAAGAAGCGTACAAAAAAAAAAAAAAAAAAAAAAAAAAAAAAAATTAAAAATTATGTAAACATTTCAATTCATTGATCTATCCATGAATTGTGTGACAAACACCCTACAGCAAGGCACATAATGTACGATTTCTTTTACACTTACGATTTTTTGTACACTTCAACAAGCTTCAGCTCGGAAACGGTGAGTTTTACGAAAAAATGTTTTAAACAAAAGTTGTAGCTAATTTTGTGACAAACAACTTTCTCATTTACATTATTGTAAAAAAATTGATATTTCATAATGAAAATGGCAAAAAACCAATTTTTTCAAACTTTAGCGCCATCTAGCTTTTGCAGTTTAAGTCGGACGATGTCACTTCAATGAAAGAAAATGTAGTCCTAAGTGTCCTTAACTGTTTAAAAAAAAAAAAGGTCGCTAGCCCTTATAGTTGCTGAGATAAATCAATTTCAAAATATTTTTGGATTTTCTCAAAAACAGCAGGAGGAGGGACTTCGGAAATCTAACATTAAGTTTATTACTCGCCCCTCTAACGATTCATCAAGTCAAATTCCGGTTTGTCATTTTTCGGAGCTCACGGCTTTTTTTTCGACATATTGACTGTACTATTATAGATTTTCAAAAAGAGCATGCATATTGCAGGGCGCGAACTCAGTTCTACACACTTGCCATGTTACTGATAGTCGCGATGTGCTAAACTTGCGATTAATTTTCATTCTGAAATAGGTCTTCTATAGATATATGTCATAGACGTCATCGACGTTGTCATGGCTACCTTAAAAACTTTTCATATAATTAATTATTAAGTACTTTTATTCAAATTAATTTAGTAGTATTTTTATAAAACAGCTTTTTTTTTTTTAACGGAAAAGGTAAGATGAATGTCACGCTAATTTTTCATTGGACTTTTAAATTATTTATAGTGTTGTTAAAAAAAAAACCAATAAATAAATGTCAAAAAAAAACTTGTCATCAAAATGTGACTAAATAAATTTATAACTATATTCGAAAAAAAAAAATTATAGTGTTGTTTACTAAATAAAAGCGCGTGATTTTATAGAGTAAAAAGTGCTCACGCGGCCGTTTTTTCAACTGTGATTGGCGATATCCGCCATTAGTGTGAAATATTTTTTTAAAGAATTTCTATAATTTGTTACACGTGTTATTGGCAAAATTGTGGTATCTATCCACAGGGACCAGATCAAGAGTTGAAGTTGAAGTTTTTATTAAATAAAATATTACAGAAAGATGTCGGTGAACAATGTTAATACGAGTACATTTAAGTGTACGAGTTGTAATATTGTTATCTCCGAAACGAAACAACGAAAGTTTAATAAAAATATGCTCATCGGCTTTTTCTGAGGAAGACATTGATGAGGCAAAAAAGTTATTGTTTGTTTCTACGAAGACAAGACAAAAACATGTATCGAGGCGTAAGAACAAAAAGCAGAAAGACCTAAAATATACGATTACGGTGTTTAAAATCACGGATCCCGAACAATCCCAGTTTTTGTGGCATATGACCTTCACAAATTGCCACCAGTTTGCTTTGACTGCGTAGAACGTACGTAAAGAAGTTGATGAAGGATTTATTAATTCTACGGTCAGATGTTAACGCAATCAGAAGTGATTATGTTACTAAAGATCAGCTCGAAAATATTAAATTGATAACAAATAATTCGACACCGACGCCGTTCATCATCAACAACCTTTTTATCGTCCGACTGCTGGGCACAGATCTCCTCTCATACAGAGAAGGATTGAGCGTAATCACCACGCTTGCTCAATGCGGGTTGGCGATTTCAGACTTATAAAGCCCAGGTTTCCTCAAGATAAAAAATCAGAGCGGTTGACAACTTTTCTATCAAAAACATTGAATTTGAAAATGAATAATGATCCACAAGAGTCCACAACAAAATATGGGACCACCATTGACGCGGTATTTTCTAGGTATTTAGAGGATATTAAGTCGCAAACTTATGTTTCTTATTTCAGTTATCATAAACCTATAGTTTCAATGATAAATATTCCTGAATAACCAACAGCTACTGTAAGGTAATAAAACCCACATGTATTGTAAAATAATAAAAATATTTTAAATAATATTAACTTTTTATTTATTTAATAAAAGAAAAATTTGTTTTCTTATCGGTCACCACGCTCAAAAAGTGTAACTTGAATTAATATTAAAGAAAAAGAAATACTGCATAAATAAAATAAATAAATTATTATAATTGCATAAATTGATACAAAATGCTATGCAATAGCTTTACCGCGGCAGTCCCCGAGTGCCACACGTCTTTTTTTCATTTATACAAGTACTGATAGTGTTTTTTATATCCTCTTTCATTTCAAAAGTATATTATATAATATTTATAGTACTCATGCTGGTTGTCAAACCCATGAGCTTGGCTTAGTAGTAGTACTTCTGACCGCTTGACCAACGTAGCAATCAGAGAAAATCTTTCTTATTACAATTTTAAAGAAACATATAAACATATAGCCATTTGTGTTATTCGTAAGATTCAAAATGGAATGACAATATCGACTCATTGAAGAAAGTAAAATCGGTTATTTTGTATAATTATACTTGTTTTACTTTTTAACAGACCGGAAAAGAATTGTGATGAAAAATAATAATTACATTTTTTTTTTAAATCTAAATTTAACATATTGCTTTTAATGGGCTTAGAAGCTATACGCTTTTTAGTTAAATATACTTATAACGCTCTGGGCGGAGCAGAAAGGCCTGTCAGACTTTTAATGACTAAAACCCACCCGTGTTCATCGCCCTGTGCGAGCGGCCAAGGTGTTTTCTTCGAAAAGCCAGCAGCTGACAGGCATCGGCGCTGACATATCTTTGAGGCATGTGTGGAACACAATGAAGCTATACCCTGAGGTGTAAACATACAAAATAATTTAAGCTAAAATAAAGGGTTCATCGTTAAAAGTTAGTCCTCATTTGATACTAATGTTTAGCTAGCTTAGCTAAGTTTAAATGAGGAAGTTTCTAACTTTAAACTTGCTAAGCTAACGGGATTTTTGTAAATTATTTTGCAGTCAGATATGATTTTTTATTTCATGGTGAGTAAATTAATAATAAGAGTTAAGTTAGTCACTTTCCTTTGGTGTTTATTACTTTTTACCGAACCACACGTGAATCTTCTAGTTAGGGAGAATAAAGGCAAACTCTAAGTGTTTTGATAGCAAAAATAACACGTAAATATGTATAATGTATATGTATATATTTTTTGTTCAATTTGGTTTTGTAATGCGGATACTGTCCGCCGATGGAAAACCTTGCAAGCTCACGAATACAGGTGACAGAGCTGCGGTGCATGATGGGAGGTGAGTTATTGCCCGTGTAGAGACGCCGCATGTACACAAAAGGACTGAGCTGTTCACTTGCGGAGATTGCCCTTGTTGTGGCTTACTTAATTGGGTACAAAGCGGATCTGCCTGAATTGCTAAACGGAGTAGTGCTTTCACAAGAACCTTTGAAGTTAGAAAACCTTTTTTTATCACAAGAGAACATTGCAATTACAAAAGCGTGGATCAGTATCCAATTAATATGCACAAACTAATTCCTTAAGTATGTACGAAATACTGAGATAATCATCATCACTATCATCATCAACCTTTTTAATCACTGTTGGGTACAGGTCTGTTCTCATACAAACTTACTGAGAAGGATAGAAAAGGAGATAATCACTGCAAATCCATAATCCAGAGTCGGTAATCCTGGCAACGTCACACGAATTAGTTAAGAATAGGTTAAGTTAAAAATGTATAGTTAATATATGTCAAGCGCCACCCCAGATAATTAATGAAGGTGGTGGCATCTGCCAATCCAGTCCAAATGATTGATTTGTAGTCTGTGATTAATATAAACTACTAGCAACTCGCTCCAAATTCGCAAGGGTGCAATGACGTTATGGCAAAACTTCGATGTTATTGTGTTAAACCTAAATTAAACGTTGATGAATTTTAAGAAGCAGGCTGAATATAGAAAACGACTTCGAGAGAAAAATTTATCATTGGCGCTGTTAGATTAGAATAAAGCCCTACATTTCTAATGTATGATCCCAATATGTGATGCTCACATTAAAATACGTTCACACACTCTCACGACTCTATGCGTGCTGGTTAGCAGAACCAGCCTTTGATTTTTACACTGTTGGGACAAAGGTATTCTCTCTGCATGTGGAAGTGGACAGTCATGCTCCACGATGGACCAGTGCGGGTATAGTTATAATTTTCTCTGTTTTATATAGGTATATTTTTAATTCTTTTACCCTATTGAAGTTGTGGCAGAGCGCAGTCACCTAAAACAGGCTCCTGTTGGCTTAAAAAGAGACTACAATCACTAGTGGTCAAGTTTTACTAATTGACATGATAAACCGATTTCTATGTATTATTTCAATTATAAATAAACTATTAGAAGATCAAATGCCATAATAAATACATTCAAAATTTTGTCTCAATCCTATCTTTTTTTTTTCGGGATGGAAAATCATCAATGAGCTACCTGTGTTCCTTCACTTGTTTGTGTGCCAGGTCTAAGGTATCTCTTTCGAACAGCGTGCGATCCTGGCAGGTTTTGGTCTTCGTGGACCCGTCACGATGTGCTGACATCTCTTTGAGGCGCGCGTGAAGCACATCTTGCCGTCGACTAGAGCCTAGTCGACTGTTGTCTCCCAACCAGGGCGTCTCCTGTGCGTGGCGCGAGGGCGCTAAGATTTCCGCTCCCATTCGCACTTATTTCCAAAACTTCCCAAATGTGTGAATATGCGCTGACATATCAATCATTTAGAACGCGTACGGAAATAGTATACCAAAATGCGTGGCTTCTTTTGATAAAATCAAACGATATTCGAAGGATATTTTAATAATATAACAAGACGACTGAGTTGTACGATTCTGTTTTGTATTTTTTTAATCTTGGTCCACACTTGGATTTACTCCTGTATCGTGGGTGAGTTAACAAACATTCACACTCACACACACAAACAGTCAGACCCGGAACAATTACTGGCAGGACTTACAAATATTTGTTTCGTGCGGGAATTGAACTCGCGACACGCAGTGCAGCAGTTGATCGCGCAGCGACGACACCAACTGTGTCGTCAAATTAATTATGACTAATTATTTTTTATATTAATTACAAAATACATTTATCGTGAAAAATATTGGGATGTGTATTGCCAATTCCTTTACACGTTGTGTTTCCAGTTTAATTGACCTCGCGTTGCTTTTCCTACAACGAAAAATCGGCTTATACTTACTAGAAATGTATGTGCTGTCCATGATTGGGCTTGCCTGACGCAAATAACTCATGCAGAGACTAACTTAACGCCATTGGGAGTCTTTAATCTAAAATTTACGATTCAGTGAACCAAGGTCCTCTCAGTTAAAGTTGTAATACGGAGCATCGTTCACTTCGTTACTTAGTTACTAACTACGTTATCGTTGTCACAGTTATTTAAAAACACGACCATAGCCTTTCAGTCGTGTTTTTTTAATAGATTTCTCATACAAAATATGGCAAAACTGGACTATTAACTGACACCAACCTTTGATTACGAAACCTCATATAGAAAACATTTTATTTTATGTGATATTGCTAGTAATATCACAAAAATGTGCCGTAAATATGTCCAGTAGTTTTATTAATACGAGATTTGCAATACCGCACTGCAAAATTAGCCACAATTGTACGCAGTACATGCTACACCCAATGCGACCAGTCATGTGACATAATATGACACGAGACACAGAACTGGACAGAGCAGGGTTTCACGAGTTGGTATACTGCATTGAATTCTAAAATATTATACATTTTTATTCTAAAATATTTTATATGTGTACCTACCCGTTACCTTTGTTATATTGTTAAGTTAAATTTTAAGTAATTTTCGTTTATTACATTTACTATAATAAGTTATAGGTACGGAACTTATAGCTGCATAGCCTCAGCTATCTACCTATACATATTTTTTATATATTATTAGGGCTAGAGAAGGTTGCGTTCGGGGAGCTTACAGAATGGTGCCGTGACCAGGATAGGATAGGGTTGTCGTGTCAGTAGGATAGGTTCGCGCGTCCACCTGTATACCTACAGGTTAATACTTATTAATCTGTAGGTATACTAATAAATAATACATTATACCTGTAGGTATAATGTTATTCCATTGCTGATCCATGATCCCATATGTACGGAAATATGTTTTGGTCAACTACGTAAATAACGCAATAAATGTTGTTGAAAGGTCAAAACGAAAGCCATTGCTACAGATGGTGTGTTGTGCAATTACCTCATTGAATACTGTTATTTTAAATTATTTAAAATAAAAACACTTGTTTTAGTTTTATAAATTTTTTTATTGATTGTTTAAGTTTTTTATTAAATTTTATTATATGGGTAAATTTCTAAAACGTATGTCGTGAAATGTACCTATCCTTTCTGCTGCGTTAGGTAAAGCAACCTGCAATGGTAGTACGCGAGTGAATAAATAAACCACTACGTAGTTACGGTGTGTTTACCGATATTAAATAAAATAATAATTTTCGCACGTACATTTAAATGTCTTTGGTTGCACACAAATCATTGAATACCGATTTCCTCATATCGGAGCAATGGAATGCTGGAATTTCCGATATGGGACATTTCAAAGAGATTCAGGGAATAACGCGAATTTACAGTTACAAAATGGAAACATTGGAATATGTATCTTATATTCAAGTATGAATGGTCTCAAGTAAATATTTTAATACAGGTAACATCGTTCCTGACAGTTCGTAGGTACTATTGAGACGCCTATTTCTATATCTGAATAACTTGAGGTCTTTAAATAATGCAAGAAAACATTATACTCATTATCTATACTTCCTTCCATACCCTTAGTATCCCATCCTCAGATTGTCGGTAAAAGATCGCTCTTAGCGATAAGACCGCCCAATGTGTCACCCTTTGTAAAATATTGATATTTATGTTCTGTGATCTATGTATGTGGCGTAAGTACCTACATAATAAAGAGTATTCCATTCTATTCTATTCTAATATTACAGAGGTAAAGTTTGTTTGTTAGTTTATATGTATGTAAGGGATAATCACCGGAGATAATTCAAAATTATTTTTCACTGTTTGCAATATATGTACCTACATAAGTATAATTTACAGTTTTATTTATTTTTAAATATTTTTTCTCACTGAAATAAGATAAGTTTAAATATTTCACAAGCATATTCTATTGGAGATAAGATTGGCCTTTTGTAATAATATGTCAATTGGTCAGAGATAATATAAAATTAGTAAAAGGTATTTTTTTTTAAATTCGGGTGTTCCTACTTTAGTACCTACGCGGATTGATGATATTGTCGGCATTGTCCATTGGATGATGTAAAGTGGTTGGAACCATAGAAGATGAGAAAATGGTTGGATGTCGCTCCATTGATTTTTATTACTTTTGCTTGTCATCCTTTGATCTTACTGTTTATTCTATCTCTAAGTAATTGAGGTTATAATAATAATAAATAAGCTAAATAATTTGCTTGTTTGGTCGCCCCAGTCTGTAGTCTAATATGAAATAATTATTTTGCATTTGATTGATAGCTCAATTTTGGAAAATGCCATTAAACAATATGATTTTTCGAAGTCCAAGAGACTGACAAAAGCCCGAAAAAAGGAGAACGCTGAGTGAAAACGAACTAAAGGTGTCTACACACCGAAGCCGGCGGCCCACTGGTACGAACCCGGTGGACAAGGCTTCGGTGTGTAGACAATTTAATAGGGCGGGCAGACGACACGTAGCGACAGGTGGGGGCCGAGGAACGAAAAATTCCACTCGGACGCGAACGTAGTCGTGGGTAGAATTAAAATTTCATGAAATATACATAAAATAAATTAGAACTACAATCTCTTAAGAAATAACTACAGGAATATTTTAAAAAACACGAGTTTCATTACTAAGTGCTTGTTCACGTAGAAACGCGCGGGCGCGGGGGCGGGTTCGGGCGCGGAGACGTTGCGAGTTCGTGTTCACATTAGCCGCCAGGCGTTTGCGCGATTGCGATTCAAGCGACAAGTTCAAACTGGTTGATCTTACCTGACGTCGCGGGGTAATCGCGCGCTTTGCGCTAGTTTAACGTGAACACACACAAACATCTCTCGCGTTTGTAATTGTAGCGAGCGCGCCGCGCGCGCCGGTCGCCTGCTAGCCCGCTACTTACACCGCACGTGCGTTTCATACGTGAACACTTTGATATTTCGTCATTTGTTTGATATTTCGTGACCGAGCCCGCCACCGCGCCCGCGAGTCTACGTGATCAAGCACTTAGGTACCTGTGTAAAAATACTACGATAAAAAAAAACCTACAAAACCGCTGCCAGTCAAGAGAGAAGAAGCTTGTATGAGGACGTCGTACAAGGTTCTTCGACATCATTAAATTATGTATTTTCTGTAAATTACAAAGTAAATACTAGAGTCTTCGGTCTTGCATGGGAATTAATAAAGATTGTTGAGGGATTGCGCAAAATTAATCAAAGTTTAAACTGATATTGCACCACCTTGAATGTATTTAATTTGACTACCAATTGTAAATTCACACTTCACTTAGAATTAGTCTGTTTAACTTTGAATTTTAGGAAATAGTGCTTCAGCAGTTTATCAAATTAGGAAAATTTTACAAAGAAGTTTTCTATTGTATTCTGTACACTTGGCGAATGAAGACAATTTTGTGTGTGTTTATAATTTTCGTTTAGTTACTCCTACATGTAAATTTATTTCATTGTACCTATTATTTAATCTATAGAAAAAGGCAATTAAATTATATGTTTGGTGGTTAAGATACTCGGTAATTAATCATAACAAAAAAAAAAACTATTCTTGCCGTCTTATTATTATAATGGAATGGACAAAGGATATTTTCATTTCATATTAAAGTTCCTATAAAAAAATCCATGAATTCATGAACACAACCTAAATCTCGGTACAACTAGTGCATAATACAAAACTTAAGGAGCTTCCTTCCAACCGAGCGTGTAACGACAGTGCTTGATTTCGTTTTATTTAGACTTACTAATGCCTATTTAATTATCTCCTGTTATCCCATCGAAATAATGTTGTACATTCAAGTATCTTGATCATAAAGCCTTCAAAACAGTGAACAACGACCATTAACATGTTAAGTCGTTAATCCTCTAAAGGAGTCTCTATAGAGCTAAATTGTCCATGATATTGGATGCACCTGAAAATCGATGTCACAGTAAAGTGGTCTAAAGGGAATTGTTTGCGCATGAAGATTGCAATGTATTTCCCAACGGTGATAAACTGGAGCAGTAAACCGTTAACAGCGTCGGTGGTACTTAGATGCAAGTGTGCTTATTAGTGTTTGCGTCCATGTACTCCGGACGCCGGGAAAGGGAGCTCCTGACGATAATTCTAGAAACTAATAAACATCAGTTTCGACAAAATACGTTTTAATTTATATAAAACTATTAGGTGTAAAGAACGCATTGTTCAAAAGTGTGTCCTACAAAAATGATAAAATACTTTGTTACAAAAAGTATACCTGGATTGTAATTTTACATTTGCATTACTTATTTTTTTTTTGTAACCCGTTATATTTAATATGTCTTATGTTTTTTGTAAATTGTCTTTCAAAAATTCAACAAAAAATTTAATTCTGCAACTATAATACACTGAATGAAAATATCATGTTTTAGTATCTACACGATATATTGATAAAGGATAAATATTTTAACATATAATTTAAATATTTGAGTCCAGATTTTGCAAACCAAAAACCTACCCCATTTGGTGTTGATGTATTTCATACTTCAGCTGAAGAAAATCGTTACAGATATATTTTCGATAAAAAATTAGATTTTCCGAATATCCATCATTTCTGCGAACGTAATAGATGTTTATACTAGAATGGCAATAATAAAAAAAAACAAAACTAAAGTAAACTAAAATTAATGGAATATAAAAAAAAAACAATTTTTTTTAATGAAAGCGTTTCAATCAAAATGGATTTTATATCGCGTTCGTCCTTTTGTTTATCGAGCAGATCACACATCTGATTTTTTTAAAACTGAAATGATTTGTAGAAAAATTTTGACAAAATATGCAACGAATATTTTTATTAGCCTTCGGGTTAAATGTGTAAAATCTCAGACTTACTAACAAATCTGCTCCTTCGGACAAAATATATTGAAATATTATAACATTGTAAATCAAGAAACGGGCTTAGACTGAAGATGCCTATCTGAAATGTAAGGAGATTATCTTCTATGGGACATAAATGCTGCTGATGTCCGATCGGAGATAATCTCTCCACTCAAGCTTAGATTCAAAGGATTAATTTTTAACCATTAACAAACCACTCGTATCAAAAGCGCTGAACTACAGGAGCCTAAAGAGGGCTGTTAATGCTTTTGCTTTGTATATTTATCTATAACTTTTTAAATTATCTTCAAGTATATGAGTACTCGAACAAGTAATACTTGAAGAGGATTTGAAAATTAAGTTGAATGTCTACAAGGAGATTATCTTTTTCTATTATTGTAGAACATCTTCATAATAAAGGTATTTTTAGCGTTATTTAATCTTATTTCGCAACTTAATGAAACGGAATTCTGTATGTAGAATTCGTAAATTAAATACCAATATTATGATATCGAGCCGATCTGGGTCCATACCGTACGGTATAATTATGAGTTTGTTCATTTGTAAAATCAGGATCAGGGAACAAATACCCTTTAATTACTTTCCACATCTGTCAGATCGTTCGGGAAGGCAGGCGAAATATTATGTAATTACATTCCACAAATTGGAACTTTCTTAGATATGGATCATATTCCACTCTAATAATTGTTCTTATAATATTGTGACGTGTTCATAAGCCGAGAATCTGATTACAATTGTCTCTTAAAATAATTAATCATTTAAAAAGACTTTATTTAAATTAAGGCATTGTTTGTTTAATTTATGAAGTGATATTATATGTAAGTACTTGTATGTCATTAAATACTACTTGACCTGCCTTTAGAGACTTTGGCTTCTAAAACAAATGCATCTGTTCTACTTAATTTAGGAAGCATCAGTTCATTCTTTAGTGTGTTGTTCAATAGATTTTTACATAGAAAACAGGAGTTTTATCTAAGCGTAGATATAGCTTTTTTAATTATTATTGTACACAAATTAATGTTTTGAAATATAAACCAATTAGATTTTTTGGGATTTGAGGCTGGTCGGTAAATGTTATTTATAATGATGAGCACAATGACTCCTTAGACCCCCAAAGAATGAATAAATGTTTCGAGGTTTCTAAATAAAAAAGAACCTGTTTATGAATGCGCTCACAATTTACGGAACAGCTAATTTTAACAGATTATTTGCAGCCAGGCCATCTTCTCCTGCAGTCAATAGTTCAACGGCCGGCGAAAATAGACCGGTAAATTGCCAATTAAGATTGCTTATTCTAAGAGTTCAACTTTAGTTCTCCAAAAGATCACCTCGTTGTGGATTCAATTCCTCAGAGAGACTGCACCCTTTTCTCTGCTCACTGAATTTATGGACGTGAGTGTGAGAGTGGCAGAACGCACTGAGTTAAGATCTTAGTCTTTAGGCTCGGTGGAATAAGCCATGAGAAGACTTGACCAAGATTCCCAAACTTCGAATACTTCCCAAAATTCCGAATTTCAGCCGAAAGACGTTCACTGCTGGACATAGGCCACCCCCAAATCCGTCGTTGTTTGTGGTAGCCGGAACTAATTCTTAGCACCCCTTGCCCCGTCGTTACCATGGCCCCTACCATAATGACCAGGAATAGCGGGGCCGCCGCGGAGCAGGTACCGGTTTAACATTATATCCATCATTTCATGGGGCCAGCCACGGATGACGCTACTGCCCGTAACCGGTTTTTCCCTTTGTCGCCTTACATTACTAATAATACAAATCTTACGAAAGTTGTACAAAATTTCCAAGTATGTACCAACATATATTTAGCTGCACGGTTTTATAAACTCATCCTTTTCTCACAAAGGTCACTTCAGCCTTTGTTCCTGACTACTCTTTGTTCTATCTCTAAAAGGATTTTTCTCAAGTGTTCTAACTCAAGGCCAGGCTTCAGTATTTCTAATTCTAGTTCTTTTGTTGGACTTTAATTGCAGCTAATGGATCTGTAGTGTGTGGGTGAGTGGTAATAGATATCTTACCTTGGATTTGACATGATTGTCTGTAAATGTGAGGTACTAATGGAAAGCTTGACTTTTTAAATGATTTATTAAATGAGTTAGTAGTATTTATCTTTTCTTTTGTAAGTGTAATTTGAATGACTAATTAGCTAGCTGTCAAAGTACCTTAATTTCGCGGAAGTTAAAAAAAACATTTTCTCCAACCAGAGTCTGTAAAACACGACTATGCATAAATAAATTAGAAATGTAAATGTGGTATCCAATACTTAATACATTGAAATTGTAGGCCAACATTACAATTAAATCATTTAATTTCACCGATGAGTCGTTATCGAGTGTTCATGTAGTTGGCCGCAGTAATCAGAGAGTTATATGATTAATACACCAACAGTAGCCGCGGTTTTAATGTTGGCTCTTCAACAAAATCCACTGCTTTATTCACATTGTGAAGCAGAAATATTGTTCAAACGTAATGAAACAATAGCCATCATAACTGACTGATAGATTAGATTGCCGATTATTGAAGCTATGTAACTACATGAAAATGCAAATGGAAACCCACATTAACATTATTTTCGTCATTTGTGCACGTCGACTAGGTATACACTCCTATTTATGATCTATCTAAATAATTTAGGTATTTCCATTAAAACGGTTAAAGTATACTGGAAATTCTTCTCAAAAACGATTAATTTTATAAATATTACTAGCTGCATAGCGTAAGTAATAGTAATATAAAAATAGGTAAAAACCTATACTCATTCCTAAAGAATGTACATATATAAAAATATTAATTAAAATCGGTTCAGCCGTTTTGGAGGAGTTCGAGGATACTGTTACAGGAGAATTTTATATAATAGAATTATTTGCTTTCTAATGTTGTACGGTTCCGTATCCAAAGAGTCTTGACCGGGTAATTGGGTTTTTTTTTTGTAGATTTGGAAACCCTTCACTTAGTTAGGGCTGATTTTAACAAAGTCATATATATTCTATCAGTAGAAAGAAATTGACGTCTGATAGTGTGGAGGAACTGTTAATAATTCAAAACCTAATCGCAGTAGTTATTAGATTCAGTCTATATGTAACAGTTTGGTGAAATGCTTAGACTAACAAAGGATAGTAGAAAATAGGGATTATAACTAATGTTAAAAATGATCATAAATTTAATTTCAAAGAAGGAAATAAGGAAACAAGATAATCGAAAATGTCTGTGAAATCGATTGAAATAATGAGAAGCAGCATAAGCACCCAATTTTGTGAGGGATTATTGCCGTTCTAGTTACTCGTAACTCGTAGTACGGACAATGTTTGGCGCTAGCATGAAATTACATAGTCGTGACGTTATTACTATCATAGGGAGCCATCTTCGTCTGGAACTCATTTTAAAATAATTATAGCTAGGAAATTTTAAGGTATTAAAAATATTCCCCCTTATTCATACATTTTAGACGTTTGCACGTAATTAACTTTAATCATCATTTATGAAAACACCACAGTATTTTAGAGGTTTATTCATAAAGTCAAATATGTATGGTTAAAGAATCGCTAATCACTAGTTAACTTTAAGCAATTATTTGAACTACATATTTGCAAAATAACATTTTTAGGAGTTCAAATAAAAAAAAGGATTAAGGTTATTAAAGATGGAATTTATCAAAATAAAAATGCTGGCAAAGAAACAGTTGCAGTGCTTGAGTGATCGTCTACTGTGCTCCGTGTCGCGGATTCGATCCCCGCACGGAATAAATATTTGTATGGCCTACAGGTAGTTGTAGTTGTGTCCGGGTCTGGCTGTTTTTGTATGTAATATTAAATGTTTGTAAAAAAAAACGTTTTTAAAAAAATATGTAGGTCAGTGACCAATATAGCCTTGCTAACTCCATAACTACGGCATTACAAAAGCAATAGAAATAAAAGGCCGAGCCGCTGTGATCAGCTTTATAGAAATTGCTCTAAAACGATTTCCATATGTATGAGGGGAGATGATTACGCTCCGCGCTGTAGCTATGAATTAGCGAGCTAACTAATACTTGCAAAATGGTTGTACCTAGTGCCGTAACGTGTGATATTTTCTAATAGTTAGTTGATATGCAGCTGAACCCTAGTCGTCATCGTCATCAACATTATCATCTGACTAGCCTTGTTATGACTAATATAATATAATAAGTTAGCTGTAAGGCATCAATTGCAGCCCGAGATATTTAATCGCCCTCACTGCGCTCGTGTGCTAAATATCTCGGGCTGCTATTGTTGCCGACACCCGAGCTAACTACTCTGCTTTACATCTCGATTGTGAGGTAAGTAGAAAATAACCGGCATTACAAGAATAAAATATTGTTAATTGCTGCTTCAGCTTCCATTTTCATTGAATCGTTAGTGCAGCTTACCTATACCTTCATCAATTGCAGGACTCATGTGTTTTTCCTAATTAGCACGTAGTTATTAAAAAAAAACGCTCCATAGCAACTTCCTATTTACAATTACAATTAGTGTTACTAGCTGTGGTAGTCGAAATGACTGAATCATTTTCATGAATTACTATTTAATATTTGAAACGGTACTGAACTTTCAAACAACAGTTTAATCGGAATTAGTTTGGAAGAACGACAAGGGGCTGTGAGATACTGGATTCAGAAGATTTGGTGGTTGTGCAGAGGACTGTGCTAGACTCCGTTGATACTGTACGAAACGTAATCTGCCTAGCTTTGTTAGGGTCAGCTTTCAATCTTACCAGATGCAGCTAAAGACTAGTCATCTTCGTCATCATCATTCCCAACTATGTCAGGGTCAGCTATCAGTCTTACTAGATGCAGCTGAAGATTAGTCAACATCATCATTTGCCTAGCCTTTACCCAACTACATTTGTCGGGGTCAGCTGCCAGTCTTACTAGATGCAGCTGAACCCTAGTCGTCATCGTCATCATCATCATCTGACTAGCCTTGTCCCAACTACATATGTCGAGGTCAGCTGCCAGTCTTACTAGATGCAGCTGAACCCTAGTCGTCATCGTCATCATCATCATCTGACTCGCCTTGTCCCAACTACATATGTCAGGGTCAGCTGCCAGTCTTACTAGATGGAGCTGAACCCTAGTCGTCATCGTCATCATCATCATCATCTGCCTAGCCCTGTCTCAACTACATATGTCGGGGTCAGCTGCCAGTCTTACTAGATGCAGCTAAAGACTAGTCATCATCGTCATTATCATAATCTGCCTAGCTTTTTCCCTACTAGGTCAGGGTCACCTGCCAGTTTTACTAGATGTAGCTCAAGACTACTTAGTCATCATCATCATCATCATCATCATATACGACATAGTAGGGATAAGGCTAACATTTCCCTACTATGCCCGGGATCAGCTTCCAGTCTAACCGAATTCACTGAATACCAGTATGTTACATGGAGCGACTGGCTATCTGACCACCACAACCAACTTACTATGCAATACGATACCCGGTGGCGGTTAAATATTAGGGATTCTGACAGCCTGTAATCACGGTCCAAGTTCTAGGAATGATAGCCGGGAACATCGGCTTAACCTGACGACGTAACGCGAAATAATGATCTACAAAATATAACCGTAACTGCGCTACAGTTAAATTTGGCACGAGCTTAACAGCTTAAACAATTTTCATTTGATTTTGCCGCCGTCATTTCATTGGTATTATGAAACCGTTTTATAAATTTTATTTCGTTGTTGCGTGTTCACGATTTATGATAACATTCAGGAAATGTAAATGACCGTAATGTTCAATGAAATATCCGTCAATAATTTTGCGGTATAAATCAGTGTACAAATCCAATAACTATTTTTTTACGGGTGAGTGATAGATAGCTTTTGTCTCTTGGACAAAATCACATAGTGGGTCTACACTTCTGCTAAGTTTAGAACATTATTTATACCACTTGATTATCAAAAAAAAAAAAAAGTCTATTCAGCAGTTTTTTTTTTTCATCTTTTTAAGTCTAACTTCATTCAATCTTAAGAGAATTTTCTTCACGAAAACTAATTTAAACAGAAGATCATAAAGCACCTATAAGATGAGAGATTTTATCCAAACACTTCGATTTGGGATGGGATGATGTTATTTGTTACTTGTCACTGCACCTCCTATTTCCAAGTATCGCAAGTTTTCAATTACATTCTGTATACTAAACATCTTCCGCTCACAATTTATTCATTTATTGACGACAAGTAACACAATTCCTTCCAAGTATATGTAGGTACCTATGTATAATGGGGACATGGTTCCGACATACTAACATAGATTCCGTTCTTAAGTTGCGATATAGTGTGGTATACGTTCCGGTTAACATTTGCAGTTCGTCGGAAACAAATTAAATTGTAGAAATAGCGCAGTGGATGTAACATGTTGTTTATTCGTACAGTTTGATGTAGCTGTTGCTGAAGTTTTGGTACGAGCTGGTGACGTAAATTGAAAAGGTTCTTTTTTACAATTAACCTGTTATGTTTTCACTGCTGCGTACTTAAATCTCTAGGAAACCGACGCAACGGATGTAATTCAATTTGACGAACTTTTTTTATTATTATTTATTATAATTTCACAACATGATATTAATATAAATTTAAACTAAACCCTACAAAACTATAGTAGGGGTTGATAGAGGGGTCTGGCGTGTTTTTTTCAAACACTTGCAAAATAAACGATTTCATTTCATTTCATTTTATACATTTTTAAATAACAATATTTTAATGCTGTTAGTCTGAAGACTGTTCAATGGTGTGTTATTCGTTTTTCTATAGTTCTATCACCAACACAATTGGTGACTGTGGGTACAATGATTTTGCCGGCAGCGATAGATAGCATATTATAATTGGTGAAAACACGATTCAAGTTAAGCTCGTGAGTCCTACTTGCTTGGTTAATTGCTAAAAGATATTTATGATTGAAACTGATTGGGAGGAGGTTGCTATAATTTTCTTTGCAACTGTTTTTAGTTTTTTGAGGAACAAGTAGTTTTAAGAATAGAATTTGAAGAGCTTTTAATTTAATCAAGTAAGTTTTAAATGTCCATAGCTGTCAAGAGTTTCATAATTGAATCTACCATTAGTACATCCAGATTTAAGCGTTATACCCATTCTGTCGTGCGCTACTCACTTCTCAGTACCACCCTCCCCCTCCTTCTTCCCCCGCTGACAGGTAAATGCGCAGCGGCTCGCTTCATGTTTAGACTCGTCATAAAGTTTGAACCGAACGGCAGCCTGTAATTTGTTATACCTAACTTCATAATTTTATCAAGCTGTGGTTTTTAGTTTTCCATGACCCTTTTCCAGTTTCAGTTAAATATGCAATATTAAGGACTAAATTATTTAATAAAAACAATGAGTCGTTTGAGTGAGTCGTGTGAGTGAGTCGTTTAAGTGAGTCGTGTGAGTGAGTCGTGTGAGTGACATCCATTTCTTTTTCAATATTCTGCTTTTAATATTTCCATTCCGAGACACAGGCTTGCTGTTTTCGATGTGGAGTGGTTTATAATCTACCAAGCGGGCGCAGTGCGGGGTGGTAGATCTAGTATGCCTACGGGATTTTAATTCGTATAGATAGGATACGTCGGTTTCATCAATGTTTTTCATCCGTTTGAGAATAAAGTTGATGACATTCGCGTCATTTACACAAAATAAAACGCCTGCTTAGGTTCTAACCCATAATTTTCGTTAGTCGTCGGGTTAGTCGTGGCCAGGTCAATAAATACCACAGGTCCACCACTGCAGTCTTGAAATCTAATTAATAACACGAATCTAGTTAATAACTCAGACAACATAATAATAGTAATTACCACCGTCTAAAAGTTTTACGCAATTATATTCTTCATTTCGCAGGAGGACTTTAAAACATTTTCCTGTTAAGAAAGAACTTAAATGACTAAATATTTTACGTAATAGTGAATAATTATATTATTAAAGGAGCACTAATAAATGCTGGGTGAAGAAATGAGCGTCTTCATCCCAATATTAGCCTCTATAGACTGTGTGGGCGACACTCTCAGACACACAGACATTTTTCAGTGTACATTTCTTTCATAGTTTCCTTTAGTGCCTTTAGTGGCAGTGGATTGCTATAAGCTTATTATGATGACGATGATGATTAATAGAAATATTTTGGTGAAATGTTGGTTTATCTAATGGTCACTAATGACTTTTTTTTTTTACTAATACTAATTATTTGTCCATTAGAAATAATGTTATATCATTAGATAAACGAAAAATTTTTAAAGTTTAAAAGTTAATTGATAAAGTTTCAAATATTTGTTATTCCCCTACATCCTGAAGGATTCAAATACTTCTCTAGTCAAAGTTGCATTCTAAACACTTTAAAGGCAATTGCAACCTGTCTCTCCTTCGCTGAAAGTGTCCTTTGTTATGCTATTGTAAGCCTTTTCTAAATCGGGCTCCATATTGCGCCGTATCCATACAAGCTTCAACGTCATTCCCAACGAAATGGCGGACCGGTAAGATGGGCCATTTATAAGACACTGGATCTCATTTCAAGTGTCGTGTGTCTCTTTCATTACGTTTGTTTGTTTTGGGATATAGATATAGGTATGTATAGTTCTAAAGTATTAACATAAATAAGAAAACACAACGACAGCATATTATATGAATCTGCCTGGTCTTTATTCAGCTTTGGAGCCAATATCTATTGGAGCCAGCATTCATTCTAATCAAGTTACTATTTATTGGCAAGCATTGAAATTTCATAACACACTAGTCTAGAAGTATTAATACTAAAATAATCATGAAATCCTTTTCCACCTGAACCACAAATCTGTGACAATTCAAATGAAACACGTCATTATCTAGAATGGATCTTGGATTAAACGGATATAACTCTTCAAATAACAGTACTCTTCGCTGGAGAGGCATATACTGTACCAGCTAAATAAAACAATAAAAAAACATTTATTTGCACCTTAAAGTAAACACAAACAGTTGTTTTACAATAAAAATAGAGCTAAGGTAAGAAAAGTTGTATTTTAGAATTGCAACCAGAAAGAAGAATTCACATTAAGGTACATTTACGATATATGGTATTATTTAAAGAGGATTACCTAGCAGTCCAATGTTATTAACCGATTCTCATAACAGTCGAAAAATGTCCACTCCTGGGTTCGCAGGTTTCGTCATTACAAAAACCGATCTTGTGTTTCTCACATCCAGCAGATTCTGAACAAGTTTATCGGTTTACCTCGCGAGAAATCTGCCAACGACCTTGAGCCGAATTTTTTTTTATATTTACAAACATTAATACCAGACCCAAAATATTTTTTTGAAATGATAATTAATCTGACAACTCAGTCTAAATCTTATTTATGTTATCTATCTATTCAATACATTTTATTTATCTTATAACGTTATCGCCATAAGGATTATCTGTGCCAACTCAAGTGGAAAGCAGCATACATAGCTATACACTTCGAACGGAAATGGGACGAGAATACATCTGGCTGGGTGTGCATTCACTAGAAGAATATAGAAGGCGTAGTGGACTAGTGGTTAAAACACCAGCCTCTCAAGTATGAGTGCGTGGGTTCGAATCTAGGTCAGGCAAGTGCCAATGTAACTTTTCTAAAGTTATATGTACTTTCTAAGTATATCTTGGACACCAGTGACTGAAGGTGAAGGAAAACACCTTGAGGAAACCTGGACTTTAAGTCTGAAATCAAAGCGTGGTGATTACGCTCAATCCTTTTCTGTATGAGAGGAGACCTGTGCCCAGCAGTGGGACGATAAAAAGGTCGATAATGATGATGAATATAGACTCAATTCATTGAACGTGCTTTTACAATACGTTGAGGAAATAATTGTGACGGTTTGAATGACTGCCACGCCACGTTAGGATAGGGCAATCATATTGAAGACCAAATTCCATAGAATACGGGTTGAGAATTTTTGGGCATGCCTCAAAACAGTAACACAGTAGTCTTCACCACGATATAAAAACTTGAAAGTAATTTGTATATTTTAAAGAAATTATGGATACAGTCGTCTGCTGAAGTACGAACGACAGCAGGTGATGGCATACTTTAGAGATAAAGTTGATAATCTAATAAGGAAATCTGTCAGATGGTAGTAGCTTGATGTGCTGTCGCGCAATGAACATTCATTGCGCTATTGACGTACAGCAACACTGTGCGCGGTCCGTTTCGGTCGTTTCGGACGGCGCGCGGTGTTGCGACTGATTGCTATTTGACCTGCTCGCTTTTGTCTTGTCAAGGTGCACCTACACGGTCGTGTCCAAGGGTCTTTAGTGATATATACGCACAACGGTTCAACGAAACGTTCAGATCAATAACTCGTTTATTAGTAAAAGGACTAGAAACTTTGTTTATTTTCTACCCAACGTGTAATTAATGGTTACTATTAGGGGTGGTTTTGTGGGTGGGATCATCAATTTACGAATAGAAATAGACAGAAATATAAGTTTTCCTTATTTTCCAGGTTACTACAAAACAGAAAAAAACGGAAAAAGAGAGGTAGAGGAGGGGAAGAGGTAGAAGTTAGTCGAGTAATAATAATAAAAGATGGTAAGTGTTTAAGCACATCACTAAAGCATATGATTATTATCACTAATACGTACACCAAGTGCCCGTTCACCTGCACTTCGGACGACCAAAAATGCAAACGATTCGGCAATCAGCGTGGCCACCTACTTCGTTCGAAACAAGTACGTATTTAGTAAAACAACGTATAAGAGTACTACTAAACTACCGCCTGCTATACAAGTAGTAACTTGTCTAGAATTCACAGAACTTCGCTAAATGCCTCGATCTAGGGTGAGTTCGCAGACTAAGTTGCACAAAATGGTTTGTTAGCTAGAAAACTCCCTAATAACATACAAAAATAAGGGAAGATTTATCATGAAACATTTTCAAACAACAATCATTGAATTTTATTAAATGAAGTTTCCGAAAAGGTCCGTGTCGTAACAGTTTGTGGGATTGTGAAACTTTGTAAACTCTTGTTAGTTCTGTGAGAGCGTAACAAGCAAAACTGACGCCGCGAAGACGTGGCGACGACATCTTGCTTGCCTTTGTCACCAACGTGACAACATTGTCTGACAATTTTTCTAAAGATAGCAAGGGAGTTGTTGCAGTATAAAGGAGTTGTAACTTTATAATAACAGCGGCACGAGGTGAATAATAACAGCTGCACGAGGTGAATAATAACAGCTGCACGGGATGAATAATAACAGCTGCACGGGGTGAATAATAACAGCTGCACGGGGTGAATGATAACAGCTGCACGGGGTGAATAATAACAGCTGCACGGGGTGAATAATAATAGCTGCATGGGGTGAATAATAACAGCTGCACGGGGTGAATAATAACAGCTGCACGGGATAAATAATAACAACAGCACGGGGTGAATAATAACAGCTACACGGGGTGAATAATAACAGCTGCACGGGGTGAATAATAACAGCTGCACGGGGTGAATAATAACAGTTGCACGGGGTGAATAATCAGGTTGAGCTAGGTTTGCCGCGGTACGAGGCGGCTTGCGACCTGGCCGGATCCCCGCCCTGGGACCTAGAGGCGAAAGTACTCGCGTCATTGTACCGATGGCGCGAGGAAGAGCGGACACGGGGCTCCAGTCCGGTGCAGCGGCAGATCGAGCTGCGCCGAGAGGAGCTCCATCAGGTCCTGGTGGTGGACTGGCGGCAGAGGCTCATGCGCTCTACCGCCGGCCTCGGTACCGTCGAGGCGATCCGGCCAGTACTCGACGACTGGCTCGGGAGGAGGCACGGCTCCCTGTCGTTCAGGGTGACGCAGGTGTTGTCGGGGCGCGGCTGCTTCGGCAAGTACCTGCATCGCTTAGGCAGGGAGCCGGACGCTCGGTGCCACCACTGCGTCCAATGCGGGGAGGACACGGCGCAGCACACGCTCTCCGAGTGTGTAGCTTGGGAGGAGCAGCGCCGTGTCCTCACAAATGAAGTAGGAGGCGACCTGACGCTGCCGGCAGTAGTGCGGAGGATGGTCAGCAGCTCAGAGTCGTGGGACGCGGTGGTGTCCTTCTGCGAGGACGTGATGTCGCAGAAGGAAGCTGCGGAACGGGAGAGGGAGATATCAACTCCCTTCCCGGGCCGCAGAAGACGCACCGGGCGCCGAAGAAGGGCGGATAACGCCCTCTTCCGCCCCCCATGAATGGGTCCAGGGGCGAGGGACATGGGGAAGTCCCCGCCCCCCATTGATGGACCCCGAGGCGGAGGCGCGCGCGAGTGTCGGCGCGCGCCTTTGAGGCGATGCACAGGGTAGTTTAACACCCCACTACCCCGTGCAGGAGACGAGGCCCGGACAGACCGGGCCAGCACGAGGGTGGGGCCGTGGAAGAATTTAGACTCCCGCGGCCCCACGTGCGCTCGTGATAGAAGACACACCGGGGTGGTTTTAGTCAGTAAAAGTCTGACATACCCCGTCGCCCACCCCAGGGCGGCGGGCATCCTATGAGGATTTCCACCCCGGAAAAAAAAAAAAAAAAAAAAAAAAGGTTTGCCGCGGTCGGTCAGGGGATGGGTTACCATCTTTATATACTAAGACTCGTGTTTTGGACCTAACCTTTTGGTTTCGGCAGTTATTTGTGGTTCTTTGATAGTCGAGGCTTCTGAAAACCGTATGTCTGACCACAATCACTTCATGGAAAATACTGATGCGGTTAGATTGGATGCTGCATCAACATAGTTGGGAAAGGGGAGGCAGGTCATGATGATGATGAGCTGTACAGGATGTGCTGGAAGTGACAAAACTACTTGTTGTGTATTTTTTTCACTTTCAGCGATATATATTATTATTCAGAATAGATTGAAATTGGTAAAATATTGCGTTTGCCAAATATTACGTGACTGCCTGCTCGAGGTGTAGCGCAGTATCCTGAGAGTTAGAATATCTGACCATAAAAAGAACTCAATACTGAGAATCAAATTCAAGATAACGGACGTTGGCTATCCAGAAAACCGCTAATCTTAAGTATGACTAGGCTGGACGTGTTTGTTGCATATAATATAAAAATTGGGCTAAGAGAACCATCGATTAAATCCCTCTAAGCGCACGATGCCAATGTGGGAGTCCATGACGAAGATACTTACAGCTTGACTTCTACCGTAAAGACTGGCCGATTCGCAAAAGACAGAATTGTGTGAAAATAGGACAGGGAGGCCTTAGCCCTGGAATCCGAAGACGAAGGCTAGTTAGATGCCCACTTACAAAATATTGAAACTCAGTAAAGTATTCTTATTTTCCCATTATTGATCCTATCCTGTTCCTGTAATTACAAGTAGTAGTTTGAGCTCACACAACTATTGAAATGAAATGAAATGAAATGAAATGAAATGAAATCGTTTATTAAGCAAATAGGATCACCGATCACTTTTACACGTCATATATATATATTTTTTTTTAACTAGATGAAGCCGGCATTTCCTAACTGACTACCTCTGAGAAGAAATAGCCGAAACAAACTCAGGGATCATCGTCTTTTTTCAAGTCCAGACATTAAAAATGAGAATTTTTACAATAATTTATCTTATAATTACGCATATTGCTAATAACAATGCTTATCAGAGCGAACAGCTCAGTCCCAAGCTTTTTTGTCTTCTAAATAATCTGTGATTTTATAATACCCCTTTTTGCAAAGTTTGGCCTTTATATACTTTTTAAATCGTTTAATGGGTAAGTTTCGAATGTCCATGGGAAGCTTGTTGTAAAAGTGTATACATTGACCCATGAATGAGTTGCCTACTCTGTGGAGACGAGTGTGATGTACAGCAAGATTGTGTTTGTTCCTGGTATTTATATTATGAATATCGCTTATTTTCTTAAAATCCGATATATTTTTATGTACGTACATAAGATTTTCAAATATATACTGTGAAGCTACAGTCAGAATGTCCACCTCTCTGAATTTTTCTCTAAGAGAATCTCTAGGACCAAGGTTGTAAATGGCTCGAACAGCCCTTTTCTGTAAAACAAAGATGGTATTGATGTCCGCACAAGTTCCCCAGAGAAGAATCCCATAAGTCATTAGACTATGAAAATAACTAAAATAAACAATTCTGGCTGTATCCACATCAGTTATCTGTCTAATTTTCTTAACAGCAAAGGCGGCGGAACTGAGTCTACCCGACAGCTTCTCAACGTGAGGACCCCATTGCAACTTGGCGTCAATAGTCAATCCAAGAAAAACTGTCGACTCGACAGGGATCAACTCTACTCCATTCAGTTGAACATTGGTACTTAGCTGCCTGACATTTGGCGTAGAAAATTTAATGACTTTAGTTTTTTTTTCATTTAAAAGAAGGTTATTTACATTAAACCAATGGACAACTTTAGAAAGTGCATTGTTAACTTCGTCAAAATTGGCTAGCTGACGCTTGACTTTAAAAATAAGAGAAGTGTCATCCGCGAACAATACAATGTTGTGATTATCCCTCACGTGATGAGGTAAGTCATTAATATAGATTAAAAACAAGAATGGACCTAGAATTGAGCCCTGTGGAACGCCCACGGTGACCACAGATCCTGCAGATCTCTTGCCATTAACATCAACCCTCTGAATTCGATTATTCAGATAAGAAGTCAGAAGGTCGAGAGCTCTGTCCCTTAAACCATAATGGTACAATTTCCTAATAAGAGTATCATGATGTACGCAATCAAAGGCCTTGGACAAATCACAAAAAATACCAAGAGCATCTTGCGATTCCTCCCAGGCCCCAAATATGTTCTTTAGCAACGCCACGGCCGCATCTGTAGTTGAACGACCCTTTGTAAAACCAAATTGTTTCACGTGCAATAAATTATGTAAGTTAAAATGCCTTAACAACTGTTTCAAAATTAACTTTTCAAAAATTTTGCTCAAAGTTGGTAATATCGAGATTGGCCGAAAATTCGTGGGATCAGTTGAACTACCAGATTTGAACAGTGGAATTACTTTGCTAAGTTTCATCAAATCAGGAAATATACCAGATGTGACACAAGAATTAAAAACAATTGCCAAGAAAGGTGCGATAACATCTATTATCGAAGCTACAGTGTATACTGACAAACCCCAATGATCAGCAGTTTTTTTTTTTATATTCCATATGCTATTGCCATAAGCAATATGGCGATACAATAATAAATAAAAACACTGTCAAAACGTATACGTACATAGAATTATTTCGAAACTACAAAATAAATCCTAACATCGAAAATAAAAATTGATTTATTTAAACGAACTAACTAGTAGTGTTAAACCGACCAATTTGTCAGAGAGACTAAAATATTGGAAAAGTTTTATTACACTTTTTATGCAGACTGGGAACGTGTACAAACGAAGTTTAATTCAATATTTGTTGTCGGTCCAAAGAGTTAGTGCAGCTACTGTGTTGTTAGTTTACGATAGTATTTACCAGTGGCTGGGTTGTGTTGATCAGGTGAACAGAAGCTCCATGTAAAGTATTGATATTCAGCTACATAACAAATTGAAATCATCATCAACGTATTTTGTACTCATACTTTGTAGGTATATTCTATACCTATTTAAATATATATTCCAAATTTTCGTCATTGTACCTGGATACCACTATTGATGCAGACCAATGATCTTCCTTTGATGCAGATCAAAGGCCACAGGTTAACTGTACATTTGTGTGTTTAAAAGCTTTGAGCAAATCTATATTACGACGTTTATGTATTTATGTAATAATAATAATATTTATTTAGTTGAAAGAGTCATAAAAACATATTTTACAAAGAAAAATAGGCTAGTTTTGAGCTCAAAAGAGTTAAGCATCTGTAACCGAACTAGGCAAGGCCTGTATTTCAGCTATCAGCGCCAATCCCCTCGGATAATATTACATGTCTTTTGTCTAAACAAAAGTTTTGAGTTATGCCTCCTTGCTCCCTCCCATACCGTCTAAATTCCACAAAACTATTTTGATTTTAGTACACCCCGTTCGAATTTCAAAGAGGCCTCTCTAACCGTTGCTGTAAACTTCTAACGGTTACGGTAATACAGCCATTGTTTTGGTATGTTGATGCAAAACATTAAAAATAGATGCATTTTGATGCTATTTATCAGTTTTAAAAGGGAAGCATTTTAACTGGAAGAAATAAACTTTCCTTGTATTTTACCTTAAGCTTGTATAGCTTCGAATTGGTTACCCTATATTTCACATCCGTGTTCAAAGTCACGGCTAGTAGCAGTATTCGAGCTCATACATATGGCGAGGCATTTTGTATACATCTAGGCTGTGTTTTCAGTATCCAGTCATTCCAAACAGAAACGAACATCTAAAAGAAAACCTGTTGATTTCTATTTCAGGATTTATTTCACGTCCAACTTTTACAGTGTTTTGAAATATTTAGCCAGCAGTTACCCTTTGCTTTTGCAATGCTATTCTATTAATTAATGTTTCAGACAGACTCTTTCAAAATTGAAAAAGTGTAATAGGAAAAGGAATTCGTAATAGGGGAATATAGGTTTGAGTAATGTAGCTGCAAGCACTGCAGATAATTCATCTATATTAATTTCCTTCAGAGTCTTCTAAAAGTATAGTGAAACGCTTTGTGTGATTTCCAGGATTAATTTATTAACAAACAAACATTTATCGAAATAAGCAACACGCTTAAAATCACGCTATTTTTAAGCGTCACTTTGAGATAGAGTAAAAAGTAATAATTACTTAGCATTACGTTAAATCGAAACCTACTCAAGCCGCGGGATAAACATAGGTAAACCGCTTAGTCCATTGTTGCAAACGAACCTATGTACTAAACGTATTGGTAAACGTTACAAGAAGTATGTTTTTTGTACGTGCAAACGAAAAATTATCGTAAAATAATAGTTCTTGAAAAAAAAAAAGTCATCTCAAAAATATTTTTGTCAATTAATTCTTAAAATATTGAGCGTACTGTATTTTACATAATGACAATAAAGGGAATTAGATCAATTAAAGAAATATATAGAAAATATTTCACTAAGTCATCCATTTTTTTAATTCATTATTGCAAAATACATTTGTTTAGGTGGCCATACAATTCAACTAACACCAAACGCATTACGATTTTGAACCTGCCACGATGCGCTAAATAAAATCAAGATTTAAACTAATAACTGAAAAAATTCACGAGTCTAAATCTTTCCTAAAACGACTCCACAGCGAGAGACATCCAAACCGCATGTACCTTTAAGATGGCTTAACTTTGAGATGGTACTTACCATACATTGTTCCGATTTTTTCTGCCAGTTTGCGAGAGATCGCACCGTCACATAGGGAGTCGAAGCAGGCGCTCAAAGCCCGGGCACATGCGCTGGAGCCGATCTGAGTACAAGGGAAAGGTTTCGTTAATTAGTTGATCCAAATCATTTATACGATGAGTTACAGAATAACTGTTAATTTTTAATAGAATCTACAAGCACAGACTTACTTGCATTTATTCCTGTAGGTTGTTAGGCGCTGTTCTGGTTATATTCCCCAGCACCAGGGCTCATTACTCATCCACAAACAGCTCACAGACACAGTCCTCAACTTTAAGTCTAAGTTTCAAAAACTTTGTGTAATATCAACGTAAGAAACTGTACTCACGCTAGCTTTAGAAACTGAAGCCAGCAAGAAACTACTTCTAAAATGAATGCAAATATGAGTGAGATGAGAATAGGGACATAAGAGTTACTCTAAACATTGATACGTAGAGCCCGTTGCAAAGTTTATGGTACAATAGCTCACCCCACACCCTCATTGACTTGTGATTTGTTACGACGCAGCGAATGGCCTCACGTTCCGGGCCGCCATAATGTTTGAACCGGGTTGTACAGTCCGTGCGCCTGATGTTATTTCCCATCGGTAAAAATCACGAAATATCACCATACAATTTTAAACCCCTATTTAACCGCTTTAGGGCTGATTTTTCGAACACCAGATAATTTGAACGGAGGTATAATTATGAATGTTTTTCCATGAAAAAAAATTATCGATTACAAAATCAGCTGTTAGAGACTAAATTAGTACCTATGGAACTTATGTACAAGAATTCATAACTAGAGCCAGAGGATTGGGCTGTGTGTTAACTGTCACTGAAAGTAAGCTTTATCGAGAATTGGACAAAAAGAACGATTGTTTTCACGCAGTATATAAAAATGAGTTCGTATTCTAAATGTGTGAAGCTTGAATGAGTTTCGAAGTATAACTTTACAGGATAGCAATACAGCTCATATAAAATCCTAATTTGAGGTTAACGCTTATTCTGTTACTGTATTTTTGGTCTTGAGTCAAAACTGGAGCCTTTGTATCCTTAAATTTTATCTAATTTACACTTGTTTCTCTACGTTAGAATAGGTGCTGTTTTTCTAATTACAGTTGGTGTATCAGTATTCTTAAGAGATTTATTTTTTACAGATTGTGACAATAGATTTACTTGCCACCCGAGCATTGCGTGACATTGCAATATAAGAAATGACATCAAAATCTCTAACGCAACGAAGTCTACGATATATTGATCGGTCCCCAAATAACTAGGTAAATAAAGTATGGACGAATATACTTTTAGCCTGTTTTATTTACCTAAACAACACCATTATGCCTGTTTATATCCTGAAAGTAATGAAACAAGACCGTAAATGAATAAATCAATACGAGGACTTGTTCCAAATTCAGTTTTGAGTTGCGTAAACTTCTCTTCGGAATTCGAATTTGGTTTCGGGCGATCACTTGGAAGTCAGAAGTGTGTTTAATGAGAAAATATAATAAAAATTCTGATAATAAAGTGTCAGATTCAATTAGCTAGCAAAAGTCTGAAGATGTGATAGGATCGATATAAAATTATTATGAAATCAAAAAGAAAAGACTTGATATTTTATTGGGCTTATTCTGTTACCTGAAGTATGGAATTCAGAAAACCTACCTGTTGAGCTATTCATTAAATCTGAGAAGCTTACACAACGAGAAGTCGATGTTATAATGTAATATTTCTAGTCTTTCACTAACAACGGGACTAATTTCTTTTTTGTTTTATCGTGTTGAGGTAACGATATTCATCACGTCCGCGGTATTTCGCTAGCTTTTTTTTTATATATTATAAACTAGCGCTTGACCGCAATCCCGCCTGATGGTAAGCAGTGATGCGATCGTTGATGGCAAAGCGCGCTAGTTTATTAAGTGTCTATTCACTCTAGCCTTGAAGACACTCAAATTGTAGTGTGACGGAAACACCGCCGCCGGCAAATTGTTCCAGTCAGTCAATGTACGCGGTATAAAAGAAGAAGCGAAACGCTTTGTCCGGATCGTAGTGGTGTCAACAACGTAAGGGTGGAAAGTCACCGTACAACGGGTCGTCCGATGGTGGAACGGAGATGGGGGAATTAAATCATACCATTCCCTTGCACACTCACCAGAATGCATCCTATAGAAGACCGAAAGGCTGGCTACTCTACGCCTGTGTCCAGGCTTTGGAGACCGTTTCGAGTTAAATTGGGTCGCCAATCACCCTCTTCGCACGCCTCTCTACTGAATCCAAAATAGCCAGGTGACATTTCGCAACACCAGCCCAAATGTGGCTGCAATACTCCACACACGAACGGACTTGTGCTTTCTACAACTTTAGAAGCTGCCCTGGTGTGAAGTACCGTCGGACCTTTGCGATGACGCCAAGTTTTCTGGCAGCCACCTTGGCCTGTATACTTGAACTCGTATCATCTTTTTCATCACGACCTAAACAGTTTTTAAAGTGACATGGAGTCTACGATACATTTGCCCATTTAAACTTATAACTGGTACAAAAATATCAGTCAGTTCGAATGAGAGAGCGCTTTATAACAGGTGGATTTGTTTTTTATATTTCCAAGTTTTATTTTATTACCTTTTAGTTTAGAATGAATCCTGTCTAGTTCCTGCGTTTACAAACAGTCAGAACCGGAACAACTACCTGTAGCCCATACAAATATTTGTGTCGGGCGGGAATCGAATCCGCGTCACGCTGCACAGCAATCGATCAGTCAGTCACTGTGTCAATCATGTCGTCATTGACATTGATCAATGTCCGCTAAAACTGAACTAGAAGATTATAATAAGACACTGGTCTTATTTACTAGATATCCAGATTTATTATATAAAGTCTGTCAAGTGTATTTTAAATGTGCACATGAAAGAAGAATGAACATTATACACCGTCGTTAATCTTATAGAATATTTTACAAAGCTTTGAATTATCTTTGAATTATCACATGATTAAATAATTACCTACCTATACGAAGACGCTGCGCCGAGAACAAGGATATGTTTAGTATTCATAATATTATGAATATTATGATTATGCTAACATATTACCTATTATGATTTTAGTATTTAAAAAATATATAAAATTAAATTAGGACTAACGGACGCGATTAGGAATTAAAGGACTGTGGGAATTAAATAAAAAAAAAACACTTAAAAAAAAACAACTGTGTTCAAAAAAGCACTACAAAGTGAAAAGTAACTAATTTCGGAAGTCGGTGTCTTTATATTCGTTTTTGACACCGACTTTCGAAACAAATTATTTAAAAAAAAAGATTACGTCGAATTGAGAATATCCTCCTTTTTTGAAGTGGGTTAAGAGGGTAGTAATAAACTGTGTAATGTTATTTAACTGACAGGAACACTCATTTACATTTGAAGTTAAAAATGCTAAAAAGTTATTAAATATACTTACTAAGTACTCCAAAATCATGTTCCAACCGATGATGAACGCAATGAATTCACCAACGGTTACATAGCTGTACATGTACGCGCTTCCTGTTGTATGTGGCACACGGACTCCGAACTCTGCGTAACAGGCTCCTGTATGGACAAAAACAATGATTTAATATAAACTTCTATAATTTTTTTTTCTTTTTTTTATAAATTGTAAACTAGAACTTCACTGCAATCCCGCCTGATGGTAAACAGTGATGCAATCGTTGATGGTAAAGCGCGCTAGTTTATTAAGAGCCTATTCACCCAAAAAAACTGAGTGAATAGGAAGAAAACGGCAGTTGAGCGAGGTGATGTAATGTTGAACCAAACAACACTACCAACGATGCAGCGCCAGAGGGAGATTGATCTGGAAACCCTCCATGACTGACATGTATCGTACCCGGCACACATCGCAACACAACTGCTCAGACCCGTCCTCCGAATAGTTTCACCAGACATTATGCCGGAACTCGACGAATCGCTAAGCGGCAAGACTTTGTCTACCACCGAGAGATTAATAAGGTATTTGACTAAAAAAAAACTAATAGCCCGTCAGTCAGATTTCCAAAAAACACTAGACAAGTATTTTTTGTTTTATCAAAACAATAAAAATTTATAAATATAAAAGGCATCAAAGATCAGGAGTGGTGGCTGGTGACATCGCTGGTCGCTAAAAAGTGTAGTGTGCAGTGACGTCACATGAGTTTTCAACGCACTGTGTCGTGTTAATTTTTTGTTTATATGAAAAAAGAAAAATACGTGTCTAGTATTTTTTGGAAATCTGACTGACGGACTAATTAGTTTTTTTTAGTCAAATACCTTATTATTCTCTATAGGTATTTTGAGATTCTTAAGAGAGATACTATAGTTTTGGGCCATCCATCGACAGATAGCGGGGGCTACTAAGATTCCTTAAGTTACTGTACCAGGGTCATCGGTTTCCGCCAACAATAGGTTTTCTATTGTGTCTGTTATCTGGCAGTGAACTTGTCTTCTATAAAATATTATGACGTTAAAAGCAGAGGAAAACATAATTTTCCCGCTGGGACTCATCCTTCTCCTCTCTTGGATAAGGTTTGGACCACGCAAGCCCAAAGTGTAATGATGGATGTCATTTGTCTTGAAAATGCTTGGTCTAAGACATTTAGCGGTTTCCTCACGATGTTTCCTTTCAACGTTTTTAGAGCAGTGGTGATGAAATAAATGACACCAAGTAGTGTAGGTTTCGATATGTTTTTTTATATGCTCCGCTCCTATTGGTCGCAGCGTGATGTTATATAGCTTAAAGCCTTTCTGGATAGATGGGCTATCCAACGCAAAAATATTTTTTCAAATCGATTCAGTAGTTCCCGATATTAGCGCGTTCAAACAAACAAACACACTCTTCAGCTTTATGTATTTGTGTGGATATACTGTAAGCAGGTTTTTACAAATACTGTTAAACGACAAATACATTTTTTTTTTTACCAATATTTTTAAGAGTTCGGCGTTTCCTTTCTCACTATTTTCGGAAGAAAGACTGAAAACTCAGCTCATAATCATAGTTAGACAGGTTTTCTGTATTCCTAATATGCCAAAACTGGTGATAGATTAGACTTTGGGTTCGGGCGATAGTCAACAAGTTACAGAAATAGAACGATGTTTTATATCCATCACATATTTATTGGCCTTAAGGGAATATTCCCAAGGCATTTACCACATCTGCTATAAATAAAATTAGGTTTTATCTGAAGTCGGGGGTTGGACCCATCGAACCACCGATCCACCCCGCGTTCATATAGCAAAGCGAAACCATTAGTTCCTTTGTCGATGTCAGTGTTCTAGGTATACATTTTCATTTGATTACCTACAATCATATAATGTGATTCAAATGTAACATATCATTTAATGTTGGTAAGACGTCTAGAATGGTACACAGAAAAAAGAAAAATATTATCACCATACACTATTGGATTTAGAAAATCTATGTCTTGTTTAGATTCGCTAACTCGCTTAGTCACGTACGTACAAAATGGCTTTTCTAAAAATATCCCTACAGTAGCATGTTTCCTTGACATTCAAAATGCATATAATAATGTTTCAGTTGATGCAGCTGTTAAAATTTTAGATGAACTTCAAATAGGGTCAACTTTTTGCAACTACATTTGGGCTTTTTTGAGTGAGAGACATCTAAGAATTAGGTCAGAAATCAGTGATGCAATATCAGATCGATGGACTAACCAAGGTTTAGCTCAAGGCGACCCTTTATCCCCATTATTGTTTAATTTAATTACATATAAGATTGGCCAACTTCCTCTAGATATAATAGTATCACAATACGCAGACGATTTTGTTGTTTATGTTAAGGATATTAAGAAATGTGAAAATAACGTTCAAAATGCGTTAGACTGTATTGTTTTGTCTTTGACCGAACTTGGTCTAGAACTATCTCCATCCAAGTCTACATTTTGTGTTTTTAGTAGGGGTAGGCGCAGAATACTTCCTTCTTTTAAGATTAATGGGCAACTATTAAGTTTTTCAGAATGTACCAAGTATTTAGGTATGTGGTTAGATCAAAGCTTGCGTTGGGGTAAACACATAAACGAAATAGTCTGTAAAAGCTCAAAATATTTAAATATATTAAAATTATTGACGGGTAGTTCTTGGGGTATTCATACAAAACACATACGTAAGCTTTACATATCCTTAATTAGAAGTAGATTAGATTATGGCTCTTTTATTTATGACTGTAGTGCTAAAACTCATTTATCGAAATTAGATAAGCTGCAAAATCAGGCCCTACGGTTAATAGGAGGTTATATTAAAAGCTCTCCTATTCATGTAATGGAATCAGATCTATGTATCCCACCTTTATATTTGAGAAGAGAATATTTAGCATACAAATACTACCTTAAAAGTAGATCGTGGTCGAATAATATTACAGTTGATCTAATTTTCGAGTTGGACAATATTTGTCACATCTCTTATTGGCATAAGAAAAAAAAGCCATTACTGGTTAAAGTACATAATGTCGCAAAACATGAAAAAATTATATCATCGGATTTTCTTAAAATTTTTAGTTTAGAAATTTGGACATCTTATATTAAAAAAAGTGTAATTAAAACCGAACTAGAAAGTGTAAGCACCAGTAAATGTAATAATGATAAAAATGTATTACTAAACGATGTCTTAGCTGAATTAAATACTACTTATTTTGGATGGCATAAAATTTATACCGATGGTTCTAAAAGCAATTCTGGACTAGGAGCAGGAATATTTGACCAGAGCTTAGGGTATAGTTTTGGATATAAAATTAATTGTAACATATCAATTATGTCGCTGGAACTCATTGCTATTTATCAAGCAATGAATTACACCCTGAAACAAAATTTAAACAAGGTAGTAATTTTTTCAGATAGTAGGAGCGCACTACAACATATCGCTCGATGCGCCTCTGGTTACAGCAGAGGTGCATCGATAGCGTATGATATTTTAAAATGTTTATTTTTTTTAAATAATAATAATATAAAACTTAGATTGCAATGGGTTCCAGCACATATTGGATTAAGGGGAAATGAGAAGGCTGATCGCATATCAAAATCAGCCGTAGTGGATGGTATTCCTCTATGTTACGTCCCTGATTATTGGGAATATATATCGAAATATAAATTAATGAACTTTGATTGTTGGAAACAAAATTTTTTCAAAATTTCACATCATAAAGGCATTTGGTATAAAAGCATTCAAGGACAGCCGTCTCTTGCACCCTGGTTCGATGATAGTACGTTAAGTAGAAGCGACATTAAGTTAATTTTAAGACTTCGTTCGGGACACTACCCGTCAGCAAAATTTGCATTTCTCATGAAAAAGACCGAGTCTCCTAACTGCTCGACTTGCAATCAAATTGAGGATGTGCAACATTTGTTGATGGAGTGTACTAGGAATAAAAATGAACGGGAGCTATACATAAGGGAATTTAACTTAAATAAATTAGATATAGGTTTAATACAATCCATCTTGTCAGTACCATTATCGGAGATGACGAAAAAGTTGTGTTGCTTAATGAAGGTTCTATATGAATAGCTCTAGTATTATTTTTTTTTTTAATTATGTAGTTTATATTTATACTTATATTATTGGATTTATACTGTATTTAGTAAGTAAGATCAGTGTAAAGGGGACGATGGGGCTGACATATCCCCATAAAAGCCCCAAAATAAAAGCAGATTAAAAAAAAAAAAAAAAAATGTAACATATTTTATTGTACACACACATTACATTTAGGTACAGATTTTATAAAACGTCGGACGCTAAAAATGCACGCATAATTACAATTGGGCGTTAACTACAGAGCGAAGAAGCAACGGCAAGAATCTTTGAAACACAAATTACATTTACCAGTTTTCTTATCTCTAAAACCACTGTCACGCCAGCATAAGTGTTATGCTGATGTGGCAGAGGTTTTAGTGCAAACTGAATAGGTATCTTGTTTTTTAGTTCCTTACTTAGGTAAAGGGTACTGCAGCCACATACATATGTTCTAGTGCTGAAAATGCCCCATATCAGCTTTCGACATAATAGAGAGGCGTGCAAAGAAACTAATTGGTGATGCTGATTTGGCATAATCTCTAAAGCCCGGAGCACAGGCGTAGTGTAGCCAGCATTTTGCAGAGTGTGCGCAGGAATTACAAGACTGAATTTCCATTATCACCGTTTAATTAACGGACGACCCGTTGTACGGCGAGTATCTACCGATACGTTGTTGACACTACAACGATCCGGGCAAAGCGTTTCACCACGTCTTTTATACCCCGAACATCGGAGGACTAGATCAATTTGGTCAGATTATAATTGAAGTGTCTTTAAGGCTTGAGTGAATAGGCTCGTAATAAACTAGTGCGATTTACCACCAACAATTGCATTATTGCTTACCATCAGACGAGCATTAAGCACTAGTTATTAACATAAAAAAATATTAGGAATATTTTGTGCATTATACGAATATGATATAATTCCTATATAACGTTCCTATAGCTGGGACACAGATCTTCTTTCTGTGTCCCGTGCCCGTGCTGGTTAGTATGATACGGATGGTTGAAATCACATCGATGATAGTACTAATATAGAAAAGTATAGGAGGAAAACAACTTGTAACATCATTATCATCATCATCTCAGCGTTTATCCCGGTTGAATCCGCGGCTTTCGTGTTGGAGCCCGGGATCCGCTTTCCTGCAAATTCTCCTCCATTCCGCGCGATCTTTAGCATTCTGTGGTAAGAGCTTGTTGGCACGCATGTCATCTCTTACAACGTCAAGCCAGCAGTTCTTTGGTCTACCCCGCTTGTTCCGACCCGACGGAGGCGCCATGACATTTGTTACCCACGTAACGTTTGCGTAAGACGTGACCGTACCAGCGTAGGCGACCCTCCTGCAGTTTATTTGCAATGTCACGGACACGAAGACTGCCACGGATGCGGGAGTTCCTGATGCGGTCTATCCGCGTAACTCCACACATCCACCGCAGCATATTCATCTCCGTGACACGCAGCTCCTGCTTGTGTCGCTCAAGCACAGGCCACGCCTCACTGCCATACAGAAGAACAGGTCTAATGATAGTCTTATAGACCTGCCCCTTAAGCGGCATTTTAGGGTCACAAATGACACCTGTCACCTCACGCCATATTGCCCAAGCTGCGGAAATACGTGCCCTGACGTCGCAATCAATGTCGCCGGGCGCGTGGAGCACAGATCCCAAGTATTTAAAGTGGTCTCTGCACTCGACCATGTCTCCGCCTATGCGCACAGACGTGGGGTCTGTTGTGTTGCTGGCCAAGTACACGGTCTTCGCCACGTTGAGTTTTAGACCTCCGTTCTCAATCGAGTCTTTCCACGCATTCATCCGCCGCACCAACCGTTCCCTGTCCGCGTCCGCCAGCGCGATATCGTCAGCATACATGAGTAGCCAAGAAGGCTTCTCATATGAATCCTTGATGCTGTCCGACAAGACATATAATATCACGCTGAACAGAAACGGACTAAGGACGGATCCCTGATGGACTCCGACGGTGATGGGGAAGGGTTTAGTGTCGCCAACAGCGGCCCTAACAACGGAATCGGAATTGAGGTACATGTCTTGAATTATGTCAACATAGGCTTCTGGTACCCCGTTGAACCTCAGCACCCACCAGATCACCCCGCGAGGAATAAGTCGAAGGACTTCCGCATGTCTAGAAAGAGCATGTGCAGAGGCGTGTTCTTCGATCTGTATCTCTCCATGGTGATCCTTAGTGTGAAGATAAAGTCCATGGTTCAGTACCTTAGGTGCAACCCATATTGACATTCCGAGACAGCACACTCCTGCCGGATCCGGGAGTCTAAAATCCTCTCAAAGGTCTTCATGGTGTGAGACATAACCTTAATACCGCAATAGTTGCCACACTCCGGGTTGACTTGGGTTCTGAAGATGGTGGTGGGACCCCAAAGCACCCGACAACATGTAGCGCTAACTTAAAATAAAATTGAATAAGGGCTATAGAAATGACGAAGGACTTACCGGAGAAGATCGAAGCAAGGGCGGCGATTATAAAGCTGATGACAACGCCAGGCCCCGCAAATTTACGAGCGACCATTCCAGCAACCAGGTACATACCGGTGCCGACACAAGAGCCGACACCGAGAGATGTTAAGTCCATTGTAGTTAGGCATCGCTGTGAAAAAAACATATACTTAATTTGATTGTCAGATATCAAGTGGAAGATTCTGATTTAAAAAGAATAGGTACAATTAATTTCTTGGCTTTAAACGTTGACCTTATTACAAAACGAGGTTCTCTTGTTGGCCTAGGTTTTGATAAACTCAAATAAATAAATTTAAATAACTAAACTTTCTAAAGACACGCTGTTCATCTGATTGACGAAATATGAAAATAATGGTGTCGCACACTCAACAAAAAAGTCAAAGTCTTCTAAAATGTATTGGAAAAATCTGTTTGTATTATTAAATGACAATGTCAGAAAATTTTCAATTGTATACAGGATGAGGGATTTATAGGCATGAACTGTCGTTTTAAATGACATAAAAAATCAAATTAGTATTTTATTTGATCTTGTGTGACAAATATGTTTATGAAATAAGTTTCCAAATCCTATCGTCTTCTTGCAAGGACATATTGTAATATCTAAACAATACCTATTTAGATATCATTTAATAATTTGATTTGTGCAATAATATAGGATAAGATTCTGAAATTACATTAAAATTTAAATTAATGAAATAATTTAAATTACATTAAAATTCGTAGGTACTAAACAATCTCATACAAATAAAATAAAACAATAGTTTATTGAATCCATAGCTTTAAGTTTCTTTTACAATAATGCAATTAAAAAATAAGCAATTAAAACATTAAATCTTCGTTACTTATTTTAGTTTTCTATATTGTTAAGATTCGCCTTGTGTATTAAAGAGGTATTAGGTACCCAATGGAATAGGAATGATCTCCATTCGATTTCTGCGAAGCAGTGACGCCGGCAGAGAAGGAAGCGGAACGCGGGAGAGAGTGGGAATCCCAGCGCCCTCACGCCTCGAGTCGCCGCAGGAAAATTCCTGGTCAGGAGACAACATCGAACTCCCGGCCACCGTATCCGCGGGCCTGCGGGCTGCGAGCAGCAGGTAGCTCGCTGTCCGGTAAGGATCAGGCCCGGGTCGACGGCGCGTTGTGTTTTACGCGCGCCTCAATGAGATACAGACATCGTCAGCACATTGTGACGGGGTCCACAAAGTCCGATGCCTCCTAAATCAGGGTTGCGGGTTGGTTAAAAAAGAAACCGTGGCCCTGGTGCACAGGCAAGTGAAGAAACACCTGTGGGTTTTAGTCAGTAAAAGTTTGACACGCCTTTCCGCTCCGCCCAGAGCGGGAGGTCATTTGATGCAACCAGAACAAAAGAGGCCATTCGATTTAGAGTTTACGGAAAAGGGATATTAAATGGCGAATTTGAGGAAATTTATTAATATAAAGTACATTACATCACTTACAATAATAAACTCATGCTTGTTAATACATATTTAGTGACATCAACCCAACCGTTACTGGACCAACGTGGTGTATTACAGCCCAGTCCATCTCGAAGAGGAAGCTGTGTCCCAGCAGTGTGTAGCATTAAAAACAGATTATTATGTAATGAACAATTAATTAATAATTAAGAGTTACAATTATTGTTGAACAAAATTTTCAGCGTAAATTCTAGCGGACACAATTTTCAAATTAATTTCCTTTGACATCGCATTATTTCCTCGTATTGCTTTGTGAAAATAGATTCAATATTGAACAGCTCCAATACCTCCCATATGTTATTGGAAGCTCAATGCGTGGTTGTAATATCACATTCACATTTCACGAGAGCCTAACGTGAATATGTGATATCAATTTGAAGTCCTAACTTTAAGTAATTATTTTTGGGTTGAGTATAGTTTTAATTGTATTTGGTAAAATGGCGTGGCGAGCACATATCTAGCTAACAAAATTATTTAATGGTCTCGTTTCGTATTGTAATACTTTCCAATCTACTATTTGTATCTTGTATTCTACAAAATCAAGTTTTACTTGTTCCAAAAAGAGATAGTTATGCTGCTGGGGAGTTTGTTTCGCCACTTCATCTCAGCGAAAGTACTAAGAAATGGTGAAAAGAAGTGGTTTGTTTTTTTGAAAATGCTGATTCACAACCTAATTTAAATAAATGACTTTTAATTTTATACTTTTGAAGTTGTGTTTACGAATTCATCGTATTTTCACTAAATAGTCAATATAGCTATTTTTATGTTTTGAATTTCGTCATTTTCTAAAAATATATCATTTTTGTGTAAGTATTGGGAAGCCGATAGATGCGGGTACCACAAGACCGGTCATTGTGGAGCCTTGGGGAGGCCTTTATCTAGCAGTGTACTTCTATAGCCTGAAGAAGGAGAAGTATTGATCTTTGACGAGTTGGATAGGATTGAACAGCAAAAAAACGAAAAGATTAAAAAATTTCTCCCACCTTAATGAATTTAAGTTAAGGGCGCTGTAACTTATTTGAGCAGTGGTGGCCCAGGCGCTATACTTTGTGTAAATTATTTCATCACCACTGCTCTAAAAACGGCGAAGGAAACATTGTAAGGAAATGAATGGAATGTTCTAGAAGCAAAACTTCGAAGACATGTGGTATGTTATGGCCCACTCCCTCTCACCAAGAGGAGGCCTGTGTCCCCGGAGTGGGAACATTATAGGTTGATTGTGTATGTTATGAAAAAAAATATGTAATTTTAATAACTCCATGAAAATTATTTTAAAGGTTTGTAAATTTAATTACTCAATGAAAACTATTTTAATGGTTTGTAAATTTATTTTCGACTAATTGAGTTATTAATGTTTTAAGTAATTATTAAACTTATAACTGAAATTATCTTTATTTATAATGTAAACCATATTTTTTTTTAAAATCTCGTGCTATACCTGTAACAGTCATTGATAATATGAGAAGTCAGCTGCCGTCAGAATCAGCAAATACTGCTATCTTCTGGTCTTACACACAGAGCTGTACCTCGTATTAGACCGGAGAAATCATATGGATTTTAGCCGTAACTACGATACAAATTCTGGTTTTTGAATCTGAAATAGTTACAAAATAACGATTTAGTATAAGCAAAATTTTACTACAAAAAAGCCCTCAATAAGGGCAAAATACTTAAAACTACAAAACATTCCGCAACAACCGCGCGCTTGTTCCTTCACATTGAAGGAAAGCGCGCGGGAGTGGCCTCGTGGAGAATAAACTCTTCTTTAAAATCGACATAATCTATTCATATAGTAACTTACGTTTACTATCAAAAAAGGCGCAACTTCATATTTGAGGCTTAAGATGCAAGGATTTCGGCTTAAAGAAAATCGAGTTCTTTATATTAAAAGCCGTTCAGAGAAGTATTTCACAATTTATCATTATATTGTCGCTAAAACCAAAAGGGAAAAAAATATTAAATTAATACGCCTGTATTATTTTAAATAAATTATGATTCATAATAACGCCTGTATTTATTGACGATTTAAAAAACAATAACCACTTACAAGCCATTCAGTAAATCGCGGGGATTCATTTTAGATAAAACTTAATTAATCTCGGAAAAAAGCTTTCGGAATCAGCATTGACGTAGTTACAGAATTTCTAATGACTGCAGAGTATTTAACGCAAGCTAATGTTTAGTGCTTCGCAAAGATAATTGAAGTTGATTGTACAACAAATGAAATTGAATCTCAATCAAATATGTTCGTTCTACTTTTCGCCTACAACTTATTTTAAACTTAACAGAAATATTAGAAAAAAATTGTAATCATTTCACAATTCCTTCTCAAGTTATTTTTAAAAGAAAAGCAGAAAACTATGGAAGTGTTCTCGCATCTGGAGTTTTTTAAAGTCTTATTTCTGTTCATAGCTTGGTAGAGGAGAATGCAATTATCACATTGAAAATATTAATTAACGCCGTGAGCAAACGCTTCTCAGATATAATGGTCCATCCACACTAGGTTACCACGTCGTACCGCTTATTATCTATTGTAAATTTTTCTATTAAAATTGATTATTTATCCTGCATATTAAGTTGATCGTTTTTGGACAGCTGCTGAAGAATATAAATATTCAAGATTACCTAATAAATAACATTAAAATGTGAAGATAATAAAATAAATGTAATTATTAACAGCCTTGTCTTAGCGAGGGCTTCATATAGTTATTATAATACCGTACGGGTATCAAACTATGTATTGTATGTTGCTGCAATAACTAGTTCTGTCTCGTCATAGTTCAATCGTCATAAACGGTTTACTTAATGTGCAGGATACCTGCTCTAGGAGCTAGCAATAGGAAGTGGCAAAGGGCAAGCGTTTTAGGGGACTTTATTATGTACAATATTGACGTTCAAAAAGAACTTTAGATTCTTAGCCTAATTTTAATGAATTTAAACTTGTATAATATAAGATATTTTGCGTTGAAACAATAGTTATCAATTTTTCGTATTGTAGTATTGTTCAAAATGTACATTACATCACCATCACAATTGCAGTCATTTCTCTTTGATAGCAATTGTCAAAACTCTTAATTAAAGTTCACTTTGATTTTGACAGTCTAGTTAATGGAAACAACTCAACGGCAACCTTATTATAACGTGGAATAATGATCAACTTGATTTTCACAGTGTAATCAGAGGTAAAGTGTACACTATTCGTTCCGTAAACGAAATCGTCGCTTTTGCTACTTGCGCAAGTTGCTTAAATAGTTCACAAAAGTACAATTCACTACATTGTTAATGTTATACAAAGCACAGGTACGCTCGTATGTGGAGTAGGTACTGCAACCACATTTGGGCTGGTTCTGCAAAATGCCCCCTGGCTACTTTGGATTCAGTGGAGAGGTGTATGAAGCGATTGATTAGCGACCCAGATTTAACTCAAAACGGTCTCCAAAGCCTGAAGCACAGGCGTAGAGTAGCCAGCCTTTCGGTTTTCTATAGGATGCATTTTGGCGAGGGTGCGAGGGAATTGCATGAATTAATTCCCCCATCTCCGACCCGTCATCGAACGACCCGTCCTTACGTTGTTGACACCAATACGATCAGTATGAAGCATTTCGCTTCCTCTTTTATACCGCGTACTTCGAGGGACTGGAACAATTTGTCAGTGGCGGTGTTTCCGTCGGACTACACGTTAAGTGTCTTAAAGGTAAAATAATAGCCTCATTCTAAACTAGCGCGCTTTACCATCAACGATTGCATCACTACTTGCCATTAGGCGGGACTGTGGTCATTTTGCACATGCCGTGACGAGTTATTTATATGAACATTCTAACAAAATTAGTAATATCTTGTAAAAAGATTATATGCTAGATCTATGCTACGTTTATTAATAAGTCACCGGTTTGCGGTGTTGGAGTTTATCAATGTAGTATATATCAACTTCCCTTGCTATCTATATACATAATCAGCCTGTCTAACACAGGTCTCTGCGAGAGGGAATGGACCGCAATCAAACACACTTGCCGCGTGCGGTTTGATAAATGTCACACTCTTCCAATGGAACCAGAAGGTTCATCGTCACGAAACCAACATGTCCTAACGTTTTCTGGTTCCTCACGATGTTTTTCTTAAACGTTTTACACAGAGTAAAATGCCTGTATGCGTTAGAACCGGCCTACCGTTCGGAAGTTGCGGCCGAAACCGTATTTAAAAACTAACTTCACTCGGTGATAGGCCATAACATCGGCCACCGGCAGAAGTTACCAGCCACCAGACAAAGCCTTGCCGCCAAGCGATTTGTCGTGTTCTGGCATGGTGTCTGGTGAAGCCATACGGAGGACGAGTCTCATCAGTTGTGTTGCGATGTGTGCCGGGTACGATGCGCCTAATGTTGTTGTGTTGGGAGTTTGATCGTGGAGGGTCTTCAGATCAATCTCCCTTTGGCGCAGCGTCGTTGGTCATGTTGTTGGGTTTAACATTGCATCACCTCGCTCAACTGCCGTCTTGCTTCCTATTCGCTCAGTTTTTCTGGGTGAATAGGCTCTTAATAAACTAGCGCGCTTTACCATCAACGATCACATCACTGCTTACTATCAGGCGGGATTGTGGTCAAGCGCTAGTTTATAATTATTAAAAAAAAAACTAATCTATAATATTCGCCCTGTATTGCCACCGAATACACAAGGTTAATATACAGCCGGAAATCATCCATTTCACCCCACATCTCCCACACTTAATGGTGGTGGAATGTTCAACGCCCACAACTCGATCCCAATAGAAGCATGAATGCCATTTAAAACAGATCGGTGCAAATTATGGCAGGAATTTTTAACTATGATGTGTAAACTGAGATAATTTCAAGGTGGGTTTTAAGTAAATCTATTTGCAGTGTATTGTATTAAGTTTTAGTTGGTTCTTCTTTAATAGTTATTAGTTACAGTAGCTTTTCGTGCGGTGTTCACCCTCATTTATTTCCTAGAAGGAAGTTTCATAAAATGTTAGTTATATATTTTAATGATTTCAAATAACCCGTGGCATATTCGCAAGTCATATGACAGGGAAATATTTAACATTTTTGAATCTATTACTACGCTGTGAATTATGACATACCAGCGATCGCACCGGAGAATCCCGCAGCACTCTGTACATTTGCTGAGGATATTGGTATCCCATAAATATCTTACAAAACGACTATTTTATGCGATAAACGGTTTCTTTAGCCGAATTGACATAATCGAACACTCATTATCATCATCAACCTTTTTTATCGTCCCACTGCTGGGCACTTCTCTGCTGCTTTGTTCTCTTGTCTGCTTTCATACAGAGAAGGATTGAGCGTAATCACCACGCTTGTTCAATGCGGGTTGGCGATTTCAGACAAAGTTCAGGTTTCCTCAAGATCCCCTCACCTTTTAATCAGTCATTGGGGTCCAAGATATATTTAGAAGATTTAGAAAAGTTACATTGGTAGGTACTTGTCTGATCTGGAATAGAGTCTTGGAACCAAGTCGTAGTGGCCTAGTGGATAAAACACCAGCCTCTCTGTCTGTCTGAGCGTGTGGATTCAAATGCTAAATGGTAGTAATTATTTCATATTGGATTAATTATTTAATTGATTTTACACAATGATTGTGTAATAATGTTTTTTATAATATTAAAAGAAATTTACAATTAATAAATTTAATAGTAAATGTTTTCAATAGGTAATTTTATGATTTTAGTTAACTTTTAAATATTACTACGAAGATGCTATGTGGTTTGCTACGGCGTAGCTCTCTATCTACGAGAGCTACAAGGTTGTATAATAGAATCAATCAATTCCCATACGCAACAATTACATGTATGTTTGAATCAGTTCTAGGCAGCATAGCCTTTTATTGATCAACGTTTACTTAATTCAAAAAAAAAAACTAACAACGAAGGCATTCTATGACGACAACATACATTTATGTACATATATACACACATTAACATATCAGGGACAGAAATAACAGATACTGATATTGTTTGAGTACGTATGTACTCAAACAATATCTGTATCTATTATTCTTTCCCTATCTGTGTTATTTATTTATTATGAAATTTCTTCCCTCAGCAATTTCTTTAGTAAACGGAAAGTAGAAAATAAGAACAGCAACAGACGAATATGATTCGTGGCGCTATAAACTAAAATATTAACTTAAATTTTCAATTGAATTCCTTTTTGTTCGTAGACTGAAAGTAGTTTCCAGCGAAGTAAATATAAATGTCGAGTAGTAAACTCAGAACGTCTTTCGCGAGAGACTCATATTATGAGCTTTGAATTATATGCCTTGTTTGTCATGCTTTGGCAACTAAATACCTATTTACAATTTTCAAGAATGCTCAGTTCTACAAAAGACTGCACTTTCCAACCGTCTTATTAAACGTTTCCTGTAACTAGCGGAGCTGAATGCCGATCCCAGTAATTTGAAACGTTCATATTCTAGCCGTTGTCTCATCCTGGAGACAGAAAAATGTCAAAGACTTGTTAAAATGTACGGAAATTACAAGGAGTTCTTGACAAATTGACACTGAGAACAGACTGTGAATGTTCTTAGAATTAGTAGAATTACACTTTTTTTTTGTTTTGGACAGTAAATCATGAAATGAACTCTCCCGCTCTGGGCGGAGCGGACGGGCGTGTCAGACTTTTACTGACGAAAACCCACCCACAGGAGGAAGGAACACTCCTTCACTTGCCTGTGCGACGGCCAGAGCCACGGTTTCTTTTTTAACCAATCCACAACCTTGACCCAGGAGGCAACGGTCTTCATGAACCCCGTCACAATGTGCTGACATCTGTTTGAGGCGCGCGTGAAACACAACACGCTGTTGAATCGGGCCTGGTTCTGGTGCAACCCGCGCCTGCGGTGACCTGGAGTCCGATGTCGTCTCCCAACAATGGCGTCTCCTGCAGCGGCTTATGACGGGGCAAGTGTTGTTTTATGTAACTGTAGAGTATATGTTGTCTTATCGCTAGAAAGTGCTTTTACTTTGTTTCCTGAGTGCGCTGGGATTCCCGCTTTTTCGCTTTTTCTTGCGCTCCGCCTCCTCCTTTACCAGTATGACTGCTTTGCAGAAGGAGGTAACGGCCTGCCATTAACATAGCCTGGACTAGGGTCGGACGCGAGAGATCGCCGCCGATCGCCGCCACGAGGACACGGCAGTGCTCACACAGTGGTGACACCCTGGCGTTACCTCCCGAAACAGCCGAAGAGCCGCGTTAGGTGGGGATCTGCGTCAGGCAAAAGGTGAAGGCGCCGTGGCGCCTCTCTAACCCTTTAAAGAGGCGATTTACCACCGACATTGTGCCAGCACTGAGTTGTGACAATCGCACTCTCCATGTCCCCATGAGATCTCGCCGTACCTCTGTCCGCCGTGCCGCGATTTCTCGCGACGTAGAATTGCCCCTCTGGGGTTAATAGCATATAAAAATGGACGAAAGGTTTAATCCCGTTTCCTAATAGGAAGCGATTGTTGGGTTAATACGAGATCAATTATAAACGCACGGCCCCAAAAGCCGCCTTCCCCAACAAATGTCAAATCGACGATCACGTATTCGCGTCATTATCGCGTATATTACGACACGGCCTTTAACATAAAGAATTTCAATCGCGTCGCCGCCTCGGTTATTAGTTTGTCGCACAGTGTAGTGCGGTGTAGGGGTTGGGAATATCACGTAAAAGGAAGAAGACCGCAGAATGATAACAAGTTAATCACATGAGGAAAACCAAGTTGTTCAATGATTTTTTTATTTTAAACTATCGATTGAAATGATCAAATGTGGTATGGTGAATGTTTTTGTGTTTTTAGATACGAGAGTATATTTTTCTGTACATTTAGTACATTGACAGGTATTTGACATTCATCTGTCACCACGCTGAGACTACACCTAAATTTGGCACTTAAAATATTGGCCTTTCTAGTTATTTGGAACAATAACGAAAGTAATAACATTTTCTTGATTTCAATTTCAAGGGTTCAGTGATGCATCATGACAGCTGAGTCAGACAACTACCATCCAATCATCGTGTACGCAGCGGCCAATTAACCTGTCAGAGCGCGCTTCAGAATTCATGTAATGTCTGCAGTTGTCGATTTCTTGACAACTACACATTATGACGGGGCAAGTGTTGTTTTATGTAACCGTAGAGTATATGTTGCCTTATTGCTAGAAAGTATTTTTACTTTGTTTCCTGAGGTTATTATTTTTTTCTCATCCTAAAGGTCGTTCTGTTACATAGCCTAAGCCTTAATTTACTTGGGAAATTGGGCAACTGCAAAAATAATTTCACCAATCTGATTCCAATTAGCTTGTTCTAACAAATTCATGACTTAAGTATAACTAAAATAATAAAGAATCGGTTCTCAACCGTAGGAACCTAATTCATAAATCTCTACTCCGAAAAGATCATGGATTCATAATTATGCAGATATACCATGCATACCTGTCCTGTAAGCACGAACAGTCGTAAGCGTGTTTCATTTATGATTTTTGGTAGCACGAATCATGACTAATAATTAAAACCTGTTCCAGAAGTATTCTTCAAAAAATTCAAAAAGGGTATTTACACGCCTAAATGGAATCTATTTTACTTTATCGATACTCAGTATAAATCAAGTACAGCCCTGTGGTAAGGCACACTTTTATTTATTACTACCTATATCATCCCACTACAGGGCAAAAGCCTGTCTCTATTAGTTGAATAACAACCAAAATAAGCGGTCTCCGTCCACTCCGGCCATCTACCGCGAGACCACGCGTCCTCCTCCTCGCGTGCAGTTTTAATTATATAAAAAGGGAATTTATTTAAACAGAATTTTGTGGAACTTCTTTTTGATGATTTAATTACCCTTTTTGTTTCGCCTTTTGGTATCAGGTAATGAGGAAACCTATCTTCACCGAAGCGCCGGAAACCAAGTTATTTTAAGAATAGACTTTTAATATGCGGGCTCTATTAGAATTTTTTATCAAAAACAAAGTCAATAAAAAGATTCAAAGTTTCAGTTTAAATATTTATAAAGCCTTTATTTTCACCATTTTAGCAAATGAAAAGAAACCTAACTTTTTTATAAATATAAACTGGTGCGTGACCGTAATCCCGCCTAATGGTAAGCAGTGCTGCAATTGTTGATGGTAAAGCACGATGGTTTATTAATAACCTATTCATTCAAAGAACTCATTGAATAGGAAGGAAGACGGCAGTTGAGCTAGGCGATGCACTGTTAAACCACAGATCGAAACACAACTCCTCAGACCCGTCCTCCGTACCGCTTCACCAGACATCATTCCGGAACACGACGAATCGTTTGGCGGCAAGACTTTGTCTGGCCTACCTTCGAGAAAAAAATAATCATATACCGTAAAATAATAAAAATCATAAAACCGATAAAAATAAACCTAATTAAATGGAAACTAAATAAATCAAATGGAATAATATCAAAGTTAAAGGTTACAAAATTTTATGACCTGTAAAGTCTGAATCACATTTCTATTAGAACAGAATAAACAATGTTCATTAGAAAGATTGTATGTACAGTTCTTAAAGTTTTGAGGGATGTGTTTTATTAAATTCTACCCATATTTATTAGATCAAAAAAGAACAGTCTATTTATATCCAAACTATTCCAAACCTACTTTATCCTCGAAGACTTTTAAGCCGCAAAGATAAGTTATGCTGTTAGGAACAAAGAATTTCATTCTGTATCCAAGGGAAATTCTCGTCGATATATCTCGTGAATGTTACACTTTTACATGACTCGTTCTTTTACAATGTTAATATCACTGTAATTCGTACAACTTGAATCTCTACCTCGTACCAAATGCTTATGGTTTGTCAGAAATCTCAAAACGGCTGGTTGACACCCATGATCCAAACGCTCTATAGTTATCTTTTGACCACGGTAGGACTAAGGTAGTAGGTAGGGAAAGGTAGATATTTAGTAATGGTAGTAATAAGTTTTTAAATTATGTGATCGTTTTTAATTTATAATTTGTCATCTTCTTCTTCTTCAGCCTATGGATATCCACTGCTGGACAGAGGTCTCTCCCAAGGCTTTCCACGATGACCGGTCTGGTTCTGCCCGCATCCATCAGCTTCCCGCGACCTTCACTAGGTCATCGGTCCACCGTGTTGGGGGCCTCCCTACGCTGAGTCTTCCGGTACGTGGCCGCCACCCCAGAACCTTACTGCCCCATCGGCCATCGGCTCGACGAGTAATTTAAAATTTGTACCAACATGTAATTACATAAAAAGCATTGTCATTTTATTCCTATCTATTGCAGTATTGTGTCCAGTATAGGGGTATATATAAATTAAAATTTTTAATTATTTTTTATGAATAATTCATACAAACCAAAGTAAAAATAGGAACCAGTAAATCCAATCATAGGCGGGTTCATTTCATACAACAAACTATATTGAAATCATAAAATATTAAATTATCTGATGGACTAGCTACAAGCCGATACGTTAAGTATGTCAGTATGACATACTTAACGTATATATTTTTTGTATAATCTACGTAAATAGTCTACTGTAGGCTACCTACATTATTTCTCTGTCCTTCTATTATAAATAGAGTCTCCTTCTATTACGGTACGATGCGCCAAACGTTGTTGTGACGGGAGCTTGGTCGTGGAGGGTCTCCATAGCAATCTCCCTCTGGCGCAGCATCGTTGGTTAACATTGCATCACCTCGCTCAACTGTCGTCTTCCTTTCTGTTCACTCAGTTTTTTTAAAGCATCACTGCTTATCATCACGCGGGATTGCGGTGAAGCACTAGTATATATTTATTTTAAAAAAAAGTCATCTCTCTCGCCACCGCTGCGCTATCCAGGTCGACCTGTATCTATCACGATTATTTTAAACTGAAACGCCTGACCTGTTTCACTTTAAAACTGTAACAATATTCTATCTTACTTTAGCAAACACGCGAAGAACGTTGCGCAGCTAAAGTTAGACACTGATCCGATTCCCCTGTTCACAAACTAACATAACTTTATGTTCAATTAATCTTATTCTTTACATTTTATTATGAAAAGTGGCTTGACTTAAATTGACGTATTACCAGATGTTAGGTTATATAAAACTAAAGCGCTACCTAGTGTTAAATATGTAAGCAAGGGCCCGTTCGTGTGTGGAGTATTGCAGCCATATTTGGGCTTGTGCTGCAAAATGACACCTGGCTACTTTGGATTGAGTGGAGAGGCGTGCAAAAAGGCTGATTGGTGACCAGATTTAACTCAAACCGGTCTCCAAAGCCTGGAGCACAGGCGTAGAGTAACCAGCATTTCTGTTGATGATGAATGTTGGTGAGTGTGCGAGGGAATTGCATGATTTAATTCCCCCATTTCCGTTCCACCATTGGACGACCTGTCGTACGGCGAGTTTCCATCTTTACGTTGTTAACACCACTACGATACGGACGAAACGTTTCGCCTTCTCCCTTATACCGCGTACATCGACATGGACATCAACTGGAACAATTTGCCAGCGGCGGTGTTTCCGTTGGACTACAATTTGAGTATCTTCAAGGCTAGAGTAAAGAGGCTCTTAATAAGCTAACGCCTTTACCATCAACAGTTGCACCACTGCTTAACATCAGGCGGGATTGCGGTCAAGCACTAGTTTATAATTTACTAGCACCCGCCCCGGCTTCGCACGGGTGCAATGTGATACAACAGAAACACTGTGAACGTTGTATAAAAAACCGCAGTGTACCACCTCAAACGCAACACCCCGCTATTTTTAATATCTATATTAAATCAATAATAATGTGTTTAAGGTATTAAATTAGATAAGGATTATTGCTGTATTAGTTAAAATCGCTTCGAAAATTAGCCGTTATTTGTCGTAAAAAGTAAATTAAAAAAATATATATTGTGGGATGTCCATAAAAGATAGACACATACCATCGCGGACTTTTTTGTAGACCTTTTCAATGTGTAGAATATTTAGTACATTATTTTGATAAATCTCGTAGGGTTCAGCAAAAAAATTAATTATTTACGACATCATATGAGAAACCTCAAAAATAATAGTATTTCTCCACAATTTAATGGATGTGATTATGTACATATAAACCTTTCTCTTTAATCACTCTATCTATTAAAAAAAAACAGCATCACAATCCGTTGCTTCGCATGAAATTCATGGACGTTTTCATGGCATGAGTCACTAAATTAGAAAAAAATTGTATGCTTATTTTAAAGCCTCCCTGTACACTACGTTGGCTGTGCTATGGTCTGATTTTTTATTAATATATTTTATAACATTGTCGAACATTTTTTTATCCTATCATTAATACTCTTCGCAGTGTATGCGATGAAAAATATTTCAAGGCTATTTTTTACACCTTCGGTTGGTTTTAATAACAATTTCTAAAGATTTCTATAGTAATCTAGTACTAAATATAGCTTATGTTACTCAGTGATAATGTAGCTTTCTAATGAAAAAAGAATTATTAAAATCGGTCCAGTACTTTTTGAGTTTATTCGTTACATACAAAAATACAAATCTTTCTTCTTTATTATATTAGTGTAGATAAAAAAACTCAAGTTTATAATAAATTTGAGTTCATTCATAAAAGTCAAATAAGCACGTTGTTTTATTATCAGACACCATGTTTTTAATCACGTCTAAACTGCCTATCGAGTATATTAATTTGACATGAATAAACTAATATTTGTCCTTTTCTTAATGAATTAGAGACAAAAAGATGCGCTAAACTAATTTTTTATTAGTTTAGTTTAGTTTGTGAATATAGTAATTGAGGCCATTCTTTCTCTAGCTCGAAGCTACCAACAACAATGCTTGACTAAACTACTCATCTTGATCACATCAAAGACACATAGGTACGTTGTTCCTGACTACTCGACCTCTGCTAACCTGTGACATGATACTTGGACATAACGTAGAACTTGACTGGTTTGATCCTTCTTATAAAGAGTAGCAACCACATTCTATAAATGAGAGAAAATAATTAATGTTTGGAAGAGATGCCACTTTGTAAGAAGTACTATTTGCACGTCGTTGCCGCGGGAACGTTCTACCTTTTACTTATTTGGAAGACTTTGTTATAATTAAGTTTGTTTTCTCAAACAAACAACTCTAGTATAGGTATTATATCCAAGATCAGACATGGATGTGATTCTTCCCTGAACGCGTAACAGAAGCGCGTAAGGCATAAATTAGTCATTTATCCCTTATCTTCTATCTTGCTTACGTATTTTCTGTACCGGTAACCGAAGTGATCGCGTTTATAAAACCAAATTTGGTATTCCAAGTCCTCAGAATGTTATGAAAATTATTGTAGGCGGAAATCGCCGAATACGATGAAGATGCTTAGGAGTTGAGTTCTTTAATATCTGAGCAAGTTTATGGAACAAAAATACGTATAATAGGCAATGGTAAGTTTCATAAAACTCTAAACAACTTGCAATAAATTGTTAACAATCTCCGACATCGCAACAGGTTCCGATGGTCAGATATTTTTGACTACTACTGTAAGACATACTTCCGAGCAGTTTGTATAACATTTTATTGATGTCAAAGTTTGTTCAGAACAGTACATTACGATATTACGTTTTGTCGATCTCTAGTTTACGACCTGTTTTCTGACCTATTGAATACCGTTTCGGAGAGGTTTGGTCACAAAAAAATTGTGCAACACGAGAATTTTATAAGTACCTACCTACAGTTTTTTTTAGCAATTATAAACTAGTGCTTGGTCGCTGTCCTGCTTGATGGTAAGCAGAGATGCAATCGTTGATGGTAAAGCGCTCTAGTTTATTAAACCTATCCACTAAAAAAACTGAGTGAATAAGAAGGAAGACGGCGGTTGAGCGAGGTGATGCAATGTTAAACCCAACAACACGACCAACGATGCTGCGCAAGAGGGAGATTGATCTAGAGACCCTTCACGGTTCAACTCCCGACACAACAACATTTGGCGCATCGTTCCCGGCACATATCGCACCACTACTGCTCAGACCCGTCCTCCGTACGGCTTCACCAGACATCATGCCGGAACACGACGATATGATAATTTTAACGCTGACAATATTTTGAAACATTATCACTGCCAATGTATTAGCGAACTCGACTGTAATTTATATTTTAAACACTTTATTAACATCTTATTAGTTGCAAATTCGTCTACATTCAAAGAAAGTTAAAATGTAGAAGTCTGTCTACTCTGTGGCTTTTGTCTCCCAAACGACTCTTCAAAAGTTGAAAGGTGTCAAGTTCCGCTTTTGAACAGTTATTTGAGAAGTTTATGATGACTTCAAGTCTTGTTGTTTATACTTTTATTGCGAGTGTGCGCACATCCATTGTTTTTGTCGATACTCCTAATTTGGTTCTGTGTAAATATTATGAGAACTTCGCTGAATGGTAGGTGCCTTTTAAAGAAATTTCTTCTAAGTAAACGGAAACGGAAATAGCGTCTGCGATTATACCTACATACATAAAATGTACTTACCGAAAGTCGTTGTCTGCCCGGTAAGGACACCTCCTGACTCTGTTCAGATTCACGAGGGTCCTTAGTCCGGATGAGCTTAGTGAAGAGATTGTGAGTGTCACGTCGCCATCCTCCCCAGTCCACCTGACGGAGGGTGCTCAAGAAGCTGCAACAAAAATAGATTAAAAACATAGGCTTTGTTCATAAACTGACGAAAAAATAGATAATCATTGATGGAATATTAATTACATCAGCATGTTGCTACAAATCCTAATGTTGATTAATTATGTACATTAAATACATCAATAAATAAGCAAGCATATTCAAATATTCACGTATTTTTTCCTTTCAACCTCATTGCGGCGGAGCGTCCGATCAGCATTAAGGAATGAAGAACAAACAAAACTTAAGAAGATTTTCCATTCACCAGTCAGTATACTCTTGCTTTCTCTCCGTAACCCTGGTTTGTGAACAACATCTTCTTCTTCATCATCTCAGTGTTAATCCCAGTCGTATCCAAAGCTTTTCAGCTTTGGAGTCTCGGGTCCGCTTTACCAGTCTAACTGCTCATTTTGGCTAAACTTCGATATTTTCCATGAAGCGATTGCCGTCTGACCTCCACAACCCGAAGGCGATATCGAAGCATTGCAGATAGACCAATTGTAGGACTTTTGAGGGCTCCAACAACCCGTAACTACTGACATTAGATGTTCGTATGGCAACCGGGACTAACGGCTTAACGTGCTTTCCGATGCACGACCAGACCAGTACAAATATTCATATTCATGCATACAAATATTTGCAATGCGTGGGGATGGAACCCGCGCCTCCAGGCGCAGCGGCCGCGTTCGCTACCGCTACGCCACGGAGGCTGTCAACAATACTGTGGTTTGTGAGCAACATCATGTAACTGAATCCCAAACCGCCACCGGCCAGAGAGCTTATCGACAAGTCTATAGCGCTAAAGCGCTAAGTGAACATCAGATGGAGGTCTCCATCTACACGAGCACACCAGGAGTACATCACCTGAAGCCCGCTGTAAGTCCAACCTCTTCATTATATTTTGGCTGTACTTGTTCGCGGTTTCTCTCCGTATTTCAATTTCAATATACCTAACATGTGCCTATTTTACAGTCTATATATGGAGGGAATATGAACCTAAAACACCTAATTTTGAATCGTTTCTATGATTGCTGCATTTGGAAGAAGCCAGTCACATTATCAGAGTTAGCAGTGGCTTCACACATTATATTATTTTGAAAGTAGGTATTAGGCTTGTCATGTAAATTTGATGAGCTGTCGACTACATCTATGACACATAATTCAAAATTAGACTGAGTTGAAATCACATGAAACAGTATTCAAAATCACTAAAATTTTATTTGTGTTGGTGGGGTAACTCACATCGTAAGTAAAAGAAGTCTTTTATCTATTCTGTGGAGTTACCTACCTAGTACCTAATGATAGGCGGATAGTTCGTCAGTAACTAATTGGCTAGTGAAAGGAAGTTAATGAATGTAAGCCTGAGATTGATAACAGCCTAAAATGGTCGCTTTGCTGGGGCACAAGCCCTTTTGTGAGAAGGTGCAGCCGTAGAGTACAAATGGAAGTTCATAGTTCAAAGTTTTATAGTCGTTTAATGATCCATTCTAGAACATGCTAGTTTACTCGATTTTCTATCGTCCTCATTTTTGAAAGCAGTACTGATGAAATAATGTACACAAAGTCAAACCCTGCCAAGGTCTTTTAAGCCTGGCTGGATTTAAATCTGTGATTGGTAAGCCTAAGTTTTGAAACCGAAGGAATTTGTGAAGCTTCCCGTGAAAGCGTTAAATGAATTCATGTTACCGCTTAACACGGCTTATGCATTAAAATCAACTATAAAAGCTGAGTGTCTGAAACTCTAGAAATAAAACAGAATTTACTGTCTTTATTGACGAGGAGTTAAACAAGTCATAGAAGGGGTTATTTTGACTCGCTTGCAAGAGCTTATCTGTGAATAATAAATATGGTGCTTTGACATATTTCCTCAGTAGCTGTGCAATCGCTATTTTCATTCAGGTTATAAGTATTTCAAGAATAACACTAACAACAATATGATACAACTTATTCAAAACCCCTTTTTACATGTCATGGTTCTCTCATGTAAAAACAGCTCTTCCTCCCGTACTCATAACCAAAAATTAGAAAAGAATAACGAAAACTATTATAATCTTGTTATTTTAAGACATCTTCATGGATGAAATATAAAATTATTATGAAAAAAACTCGTCCCCTAGCCTACATTTCACTCGACTGTACCAAAGTGTATACATCCATTTTGGGAGGCAGACATAATCGTGACACTGTGATTGATTTAGGAGCCCGTGCTTGGAGGGCAGATCAATTATGATAAATTTTTTACTTCCGCCCTACCAGTGCTGCCCTACCTCCAATTCAACACTACCTACAGACCTGTGAGGCACTTGCTTGCATATCTTGTTCAGAATGTATGACTATGAAGAATAATATTTATATATTACTTAATCCGTGGGTCATTGTAATACCAATTCAGTATATTACTCATAATAAATTGTTATGATTCTCTAAGCGTTCCGAAAAGAAACATAATAAAATGAATACAATTACAAGTTTTAATTGGATGAACTAGTCTTCAACCAGTATTTGCCTCATTTGCTGATATTTGCCAGCAGCAAGCTAGCAGCAACCTTATTGTAACGTTAATAGAGATCAGAATGGTGTGTGTATCTGAATGAAAATCACTGATTTGGATAGTGGCACTAAGTCAAAGGCAAGGTAATAATTGACTGTATATATTCGTACAGCCTGTTAGGCAAGCCCGTTTTAACTCATACTAAGGCGATATCTAATTGAATGTCAGTAAAAATGAACTGCACTTATTTTTGAGATTTTTAACTTAGCATTTTTGCAAAATTGAGTGCCAGTAGATAGTCATTTAGACAATCCCCCTTATTCATAAAAGCTGCTTAAAGTTAACTAGTGATTAGCGATTCTTTAAATATACATTTTTGACCTTTTAACGTCATTTAAATTTAATCATCGCTTATGGATAAACCCCTTTAACACTGTGGTGTTTATTCATAAAGGATGATTTAAGTTAAAAACCCTGTTCGATCCGTGAAGGTATTGTTAAGTAACGATAATAGATTCTACCAATGCCTACAAAGCCAGGCTAAACTTAAAAACAATACCTGCCAAAAATAAATATTGTTTCTCAAAGATACCTAACTTACATGCCAATACATGCGCGGGCGACGGGAGGGACGCAATCACATCTCTCATAATTATACCGTCAAAATGGTGTTGTGTTACTACGTTGATTATGTAAAATTTCATATTTTATTTGGTCATTTACGGGGCTTTCTATATATATTGTATATATTTCTTGGACATATATCATCATATATATATATAATGATGAGTTGTAAGTGTACATTGTAATAAGTCATATTTGCTTTATGTTCTCAACATATTATACAGGCATGGTGTTGTAACTTGGCATTTCGCTATCTTAAAAAATCTTAAACTGACTTAGAAATTACACTAACAAACTCTGGCAATTGAAAAAAAGAAAACTTGACTGTAATTAAATATACCTGTAGAACAGAAGTTGTTTGTGGCACAAGGCGCCAAGTGAGACGTGCGCGTGACGCTCCAAAGATGTTTGTTGAAAGTGGTAATTGATCGTGAACTTCGCCACACAGAATTCCCATTTAATAATCGTTCATTTCTTAGCGGTTACTAGCGAGATTGGCTCTTTTTTCTATGTATGTTACAATCGGCGTATGATATTTGAGATCGAATTTGCAAAAGAAATTTGTGAAGCTCATAAATGAGAGAAAAGTCAAGTCGTAAACTCCTAATCTGATAAACCTTTAAGGGGCCGGCTTCCAATTTAATTCAATGTCATCATCCTCATCTGATAAACTTTTAAGGGGCCGGCTTCCAGTTTAATTCAATGTCATTATCCTCATATGATAAACTTTTAAGGGACCGGCTTCCAATTGAATTAAATGTCATCGTCCTCATCTGATAAACTTTTAAGGGGCCGGCTTTCAGTTTAATTAAATGTCATCGTCCTCATCTGATAAACTTTTAAGGGGCCGGCTTTCAGTTTAATTAAATGTCATCGTCCAAATCTGATAAACTTTTAAGGGGCCAGCTTCCAAATTAATTGGATGGCTAGTATTTAATTCATCGATTGTTCAACTGATTGTCAGTCACTTTCGGACTATGATTCCTGTAATGACAAAGGATGTATAAATGCCTAAGATGTGCATATGACAGCTGGGACCGATCCGAGGTACGTAGGGGTCTAGGTATGTAATGGTCATCCAGCTCACGGATCAAAATCCTCAAGCATTGCTTAACCTTGCAGATCGGCCCGTGAACCTGTTATCATTTACTGACTATTATAATTAAAAAAAAAAACATTCATTTTCTAAAAAGGGGCTTCTTTAGAAAATGAATGTATTTTTTTAAATTATGTTAAGGGCGAGAGTTGAAAGATTAGGTTACCATTTTTAGGGCTTCGTACTTTTTATATCTACGCACGTTCTATCTGCTAAATAAATAATTTAAGTCTTCATCTACTTAATATTTTTGCCAAGGTTTTCCATACTTACTGTATTGAATATTTGATTGAATATTATTGAAGAGATTTACAAAATAAATATAATGAAACAGTGAAACAAATTACTATTATTAATTACTTATGCTGTGTTGACTTAAACAAACTTGGGTGTTTCTAATGACATTACATTATATCGTTTGGGACAAAATGTTGATGTATGTTTTTAATAATACATGATTATTATTCACCGCCATCGAAAGCTTTAGCCAAAAGATGGGCACTACTAGACATAGGCCTCCCAGAACCGCCGCTTCGAACAGTCGTGTGCGTCTCGCAACCAGCGGATTCCTGCAGTCTTCATTAAGGCGATCTACTGTTATTAGAAAGTAAAGTAATAACTAAGTGTTTTACTTACGTGAACAAGGAGAAAGACTGCCGCCATGACGCCACGCGAACGCCTGATGAAGAAGAGAAACCAAAATTATAAATCTTTATTTACACAGGATAAACATCATACATGCCACTCAGTTAGAGGAAATGGACTCTAATCCAGAACGTGAGTTTAGTGCGGGCGGTACATATTATCACGTCTTCGATATATATAGGTATTCCTTTACCGTTTAGAGAACCTTGTGATGAAATAATTTATAGGTACAAAGTAAAACTCGTGTCTCGGTTCCAATCTACTACCTTCAACTCGTAGGTCGCGGCCGGACCACTGAGTTTCAACTTCAACACTCTTTACTTACACCACTTGAGAAAGAATTCATGAATTTTAGCTAATTAGATACCATATAAGTCGGTGATACGTCGTTAAACTTACGAATTGTTAAAATTGTATATAATTATTAAATATTTATTTTTTATCTAAAAGTTTTTATGCAACAATTAATTATTTGATTATTAACAATGATAGATTAAACTAAAAAAATATCAAAAGATATATTTAGCACTAATGTAACCATAACTTACTATTTGTAACAATTGGTTCAGTTCGGACAAAAAACTGACCCAAGTAAATTATATGTCGTTAATAATACTTCTTTGATTTGACCCAGCCTAAAACAGAGATACAACAGATTAATACTTTCTTCCTATTAATAAAAACTAATAATTTTGAAACACACTCTACCCCATACATTTTCTATAAGGTTATCTAAATTAAGGGATCGTATCTTTAAAGTCCTTATAGTCACTAAATCTCTCACAAACAATATCGAACGATGCATCGGACAATTATCTTGAACGAAATAAAATTCACCATTTTCATCCAATGGAGAGATTTCATCCATTGAGAACAGTAGATAGCATTAAATCACTCTAAACCTCTACGTAATTGAAGCTGTTAGCCCGTGTCGGTACAAATTCCCACTCACCCAGCGCTTCAGCATTAATCCACCCCCACATTTTCACGCTAATTCTTCCTAACTTCGTACTATTTACATTATTAATTTCAGACCATGATATGCACCATATATTAAATCCTCTTTTCGATACGATTTGAAAGTCTTCCTGACAGTATCTTCCAGTCAAAGTCTAAATATTTTCGAATAGAAAAACGCAAGTGTTTCCCCTTTGCATTAAAAACAGTTTTTTCGCTGGTGTTCGATTAAAGAGGCCTTTGGTATGGAGTGTGCGGCGAACAGTAGGCAATGATGTACAAATTGTTCAGTAAATCTTCTTGTAGATATGAAACCACTTGTTTCATATTCACTACACAATGCGTCGTTGAGACTGCTTAATAAGTGGCGGTTTACCAATTCTAACACGGCTCATAAAACTTTACTTTTCCTCAATGTAGACAGTAACTTAATTTTGGTTCAAATCCACCCTCAAATGTGACTAATTAAAATGTAATAAAAAATTAATGTCTTTTTTTTTCATTACCATAATCAGAAAGAGACTCTTTATAGCGACAGGCCTGTGATGATGATTTCAAGATACGAGTGTGTGTGTGAAATACCCAAATAGAAGTAAATTCGATGTGCGACGAGTTATTGTTGCAATTCTGCACTCCGGTTATTCCAAGTTCCGAATTCAGACCGCTACTAAATCGGCTTTACTCGTATAAGCTCCATCAATTTACTTTACGCGGAGCGAAGTCATACAAACACGCTTGCATATAAGCGAGCGGTATGCAAAGGTACCTTCCATAAGCCGTTCTCTCGTTCGGAACATTGCCCTAAAAGCCGAATGGACGGCCATTAAACTAAACCCTAAGAGAAATGCTTTCTATAGAGAACATCAAATCAAGTTTGTTTCTATAGCATTTCCTTTAGCAAGTACAGTCTATTGAAATAATCATATTCAATGCTTCAAAAGCATTGCTTGCATGAAACTGTTTTGATACTCTGGACAAGTATATTGTTTAGTTAATATGTATTTAGAGCTAACTAAGGAACATAGGTCTTTAATTTTACATAAAGGGTGTCAGGAAGATCGACGAACAAACTATAAAATTTTTAATTCTAAAGTGGTCAGAATCGTGTAACATTATCGATCGTTGATAGCAGGTTGCACGTCGATATCCTTGCCCTGTATAAACCAATTGTTCAAGTTAATTGATTTATTGCTCTGGGGTAAGCTCGGCCAATTTGTATTTTATACGCTAAAGCCTGATTTACATGATATGATTTGCCGGCCTGAGGGTATCACAAGGTTAAGGCAATAATACTGATACCATACCATATTTGTAAACTTTAATATATAAAATAAGTTTTATACTGAGAATCAACTTTACGACAATTTTTAGACATTAGAACTGTCTGTAAGGCGGGAATACACATTATTCCTTTCGACAGACAAGCAGTTTGTTGTATTTTATCATAATTTTTTTGTACAATATTCTTATATTACGTTTTAATTTCGAAATAAATATCTTGCTTTGACATTAAATGCTTTTTTTGTATTTAAATGCCAATATTGTTCATTCCCATGAATACATAGCATTAGTGCACATGCTCAAAAATCTACCACCAAGTACATATGTATAAAATGCCACTTCACTTATTTAAAGTTTAAAGGCAAAAGAAAAAATTGATTTTCACAATTCAGAAAAAATGAAACCCCATTTGAATCCGGCCAGTGCGACTCTAGTGTTAAATAATAAAAAAAAGAAAACAACGAAAAAAGCTTTGCGTTTCTATAGTTTGTTTGACAATTATTTCACTTGTTTATTCATTGTGAACACTTTTTCACAGCACCCAACCAAGGTTTTGCCATTCCAATTGATTTGGCATCTAAAAATTTCTTTAATCTCTAGATTCTGCTGACGACTTCGTTTGAATTATCTAGTTCCCGACCCACTCCACATCGTATGGACTGCCCGCGTTATTATACAGAGTGGTGGACAATACGACAATAAATTAAACATCGTATACCTCAACACATTCTCAGTCTACCTATCTTCTTAGTCACAGGAAATTATTTTTCATTTTTCACATTTTCTACATGATGTACATGTTGATAAGGAAGCGCTTACAGTATAATGATCACCGCATCCTGCGGCACCAAACTTTAATAAAAATGGCACGAAAAAAGCGCGTCGCCGATCGGAGGTCACTGAACCAATATTTTTAAAGAATGTTCTATTCCGTTTGCAATTTTATGCAATCTAGTTTGTTTGGAATTTTCATTTTTTTATTTTTGATGCTAGGTTTTTTCTATGGTTTAGGTTTATTCCTATGAATCAGCATTGTTCGTGTTTTCATTTATTGTCGTATTGTCAGCACCTCTCTGTATATACATATTTTACGTTTCGCTTGGTATTCATTTGGTCTTTTTTTGGTTTTCTAGCGTGGCAGCCATTCGAATAGTCGGCGTCCATACCAGGGTATCTGTGTGTATGAGGGATATTTGTGTGTGACAATCACCGATAGTTGTGCATTGGTATTCGCTGTTTTATATTCAGTAGAGAACTAAACCAATTTTTCTGTGTCAAAAGCTTCAAATTGTAGATTCGATGGAATCGCATAAATATTCAACAAAAATAAATATTTGACGTGTACAGAGTGCGATTTTAGTTTAATGCTCTCATTGGTTAGTAAGTATAACTGGGCCATTTGAATAGTAATCCACAATTTAGATATTTTAATGTTTGTCTAAATAAACTGAAAACAAAGTAATTGCATGACGCGCTCACACTAAAGCAATCAATTTTATTTAGACAAATCAACACCTTTAATAATTCAATGCAGGTTGCGTTGCATTATTTACGTTATACATTTAAACTCGCACACAAACAGCCAGACTTGGATTAGCAATATCTTTTATAATGATTATGATTGTGATTGAAGGTGTGATGCAATCTGAGTACAGTAGTTATAAGCGACGGTCACGATGATTAGCAATATCTTTTATAATGATTATGATTGTGATTGAAGGTGTGTGTGATGCAATCTGAGTACAGTAGTTATAAGCGACGGTCACGATGATTTCGTTCGACCATTTCTGTATTAGAACACAATGACATAAGTGTGCTGAGATACAAAAATTATGAAGTGTGTTCTCAGTGGTAGTCCATAACATCGGCTGCCGGCAAAAGTTACCACCCACCAGACAAAGTCTTGCCTCCAAGCAATTCGTCGTGTTCCGGCATGATGTCTGGCGAAGCCGTACGGAGTACGGATCTGAGCAGTTGTGTTGCGATATGTGCCGGGTCCGATGGGTCAAATGTTGCTATTGCGAGAGTTTTTATCGTAATCTCCCTCTGGCGAAGCATCGTTGGTCGTGTTGTTGGATTTAACATTGCATCACCTCCCTCAACTGCCGTCTTCCTTCCTATCCAATCATTTCTTTTTTTTAAGTGAATAGGTTCTTAATAAACTAGAGCGCTTTACCATCAACGACTGCATCACTGCTTACCATGAGACGGGATTGCGGTCAAGCACTTGTTTTTAATTATAAAAAGGTATATACATACCAACAAAAGACTTGTCAGTAAATAATGTCTCCCATAAATATTTGTCTTCATTACCAAAACAGAAATAAAATGAGAATTTATTCAAAATGGTCCTCTTGGCCTCTGTATAATAAAATTATGCTTTCTAAAAAAATAGGACTTTCAGCTTAATAATATCAACCAATTGCAAAAAATGTTATACGATAGTTGTTTTAGATTTAAAAACTGTTTGAAATATTACGTTTACACCGCGTGTTCGTGCGAGGGCTTCAGCCTACAACACAAAACAATAGAAAATTTATTATTATTTCTCTCCGAAATATCGTAACGCATCGTATCCGGAATGGCAGCAGTTGTGGAGACTTTCTATAACTTTTGTCCCCCTGAGAACTTTCTACACCATTTCATTCACAGGATTTTTTTGTTTAATAAAAACATTAAACATTTATAATCATTGTTTACAAATCAGCATAGAATGTATGCTGAGCTGTTCCCCTGCTGGTCCACACAACTTCTCTTTTTCCAAAAGGGAGTAGGCAGTATTCTACTTCGCGAGCCAAGTGTAGGTTGATAGATAGTTGTTTCTAATTCAGCTGGGTTCTACTTCAATCGATTTTCACTCATAAAAATACTTGTCAGTGAAATGAAACTAGGTATATTGGCTAATTCCACTGCAAGATAAAAAATTACCAGTGACATATTTAATTTCACCAACCAGGTTTCATTTCTTAAATTAATGTAACATGTTCCTACCATTTAGTCTCTAAAATCAGTGTCCCTGTTCGATGGTAATAATATAGCAGCAGTTGTTCCTTCCACTCGTACTAAATACATAATAACAGTAAATTTTATTCTACTTTATTACTCAGAAGTTGAGATGATATATTTAACTAGAAAATCGACAAATATGATACTTTCGTGGTAGTAGAATTTCATCACAAGTAGAAACTTCTACCACATGATGAAGTGGGTTAGCTTCTTCAATATTTATAAGTAGCATATGACTCTAGTTGTCTTTCGTGTCTGTTTTCGTTATTTTTCCAAACGACGAAACAATTCGAGTTATTGACAGGAGAGCTAAGATAAATGTCACGCTCATTTTTCATTGGGCTTTTAAATTATTTATAGTGTCGTTTACTTAATAAAAGCGCGTGATTTATATAGTAAACAAGTGCATTCAGTGAATAATTCATAAAGAACATTGAAATATCGCAGCATAGTGGCTACAACATGGGTTTGCATCAAATCTCCTCGTAGTCGGCTCAAGCGGCTGTTTTTTCAACTGTCATTGGCGATATCCGCTATTATTATGAAATAATGTTTTTAAAGAATTTCTATAATTTATTATACGTATTATTAGCAAAATTATGATATCTAACCACATGGGCCATTGAAGAGTTAAAGTAGTATTCACTCTAAAGGAAAGAAAGAAAAGAAAGACGAAACCATTCATTCGCAATACATAGAGACTTTATTACAGAAGGTTTGTATAATACTGGATAGGCTATTTAAAGTGGAAGCATCTGGCAGCCCTGTAACTTTCACAGATCGATTAATGCCGTTTCGCGTTGTAACCGTCACTGAAAGGAAATTTGTACGGATATGATCAGCGTGCCGTATTTTTGCGAATACCATGATGGAGCCACCGTAACCGTCAATGGCTAGCGTTTTCGTGCAAAGATAACGGATTTCGTGATGCACAATCTTCGTAAAAATGGCGTGGGTAGCTAGTGATTTTAATAGGATAGCGCTACATGCCACACAGCGCGACAAACAATCATTTTATTGCGACTTTTGTTTCCAGGGCTATTCGTATAAAAAATGGTGATTTAACGGCACCAGAATTTTGTCAACTGAAAGCCAAAATACATAGTGAAATTGCGGTCATATTGACCCAAACATTGACCAAAACAAAAAATGACGAAAAAAGAGGCGTCAAGGCCAGTGGTTATACAAAACGCGACAGCATTTTCAAAGAGCAGCTGTAACAAATCTCCTCAAACTATAATAAATTATTAATCAAATGAAAAATAAAAAAAAATAATCTTTCATGGTTTTCAAAAACAAATGATTTCACTCAATAACTTATGGCTTACTCTGTACATTAATAATATGAAACTCATTTTCCAAAGAACAAATAATTTGTCGTCCTCCGTGGCGCAGCGGTCAACACGCCTGTCTGCGTCGTGGAGGCCCCGGTTTCGATCCCCGGCCAGGTCATGATGGAAAACGATCTTTTCCTGAGTAGCCTGGGTATTGGATGTTTATCTATATATGTATATATTATAAATATAGTATCGTTGAGTTAGTATCCCATAACACAAGTCACGAACTTACTTTGGGGTTAGCTCAATTTGTGTTATTTATCCGTATGTATTTATATTTATTATGGACTGAGTGTCGTCATACAGTTAGCAAATAGGTGACCACCAAAATGGCGAATAATAAGGAAATGAGGAAGAAAAAGACATATTGCGTCGGGCACGAATAAAGAGGGAAATGGAATACGGGCAGGAGACTGATGATCTGAGATAAATATTAAATTACATACAATTATGTAAACCATTTGTCTGGTTATACAAACCTTCATGTATCTCAATATTCTAGTATGTGACTATTGTCACAGATTCTCTCTTATTTGATATGTCATAATTCGCAAGTTATTTTCTAGACACGTGGCATGATTAACACGTGAGCTCATTTATCACGTGTGCTCAATCAACACGTGTTCTCAATTCATCTCCAATTACAATTTAAACTTAAGGTTAATACCTAATACTTAAAGTTATAGTAGTGTAATTATATTCCTAAAACCAGACACCGACTGTGTTCCCTGGAGGTGTAAAAGGCTGAAGTTAAACGCTTATAATAGACGGAGTCTATGGCAACCGGAACCAACGGCTTGACGTGCTCTCCGAGGCACGACCACAAATACAAATATTTGCACTGCGCGGGGTACGAACCCGCGCCTCCTTGCGCAGCGGCCGCGTTAGCTACCGCTACGCTATGGAGGCTGTCGGTTATAGAGTGTTAATTACCAGTTCGTTTATGCTCATTGCTAATTAGCAGTATGTGTATGTACAATGAAGAGCATAAAGGAATTGTCAATAAATTATTCTAAATACGCCTTCTATTTACTACCATTTACATTGCAATATTGCAAACGGTAAACGTTTTGTGACTTTGATATGAACTACTTTTAAACTGGAACATTTGGTTTGCTTCATAAAAAACCAGTTAGTAGGACTAGGTCTGGTCTGGGTTAGTTTTAATGAATCTGTTCAGTTTAAATTTAAAAGTAAAACGAATCTGTCAAAATCTATCATAAAGTTTCAAGAATGAACATCTTCTTGGTACACTCTAGGAGTAATTCCTCATGTGGGGCAACGTTTTAACAAAAAAAACGAGTGTGCTTATGACCACACGACTGAAGTGAAACTTCTTTTGCACCATCTGTATGTATATATATATATATGTGTGTACAATATATACATGTATACACATATACATATATTAATTTTCTATAAATATTTAAATTTATTTCATGCTTTCATTTATAAATTAATATTTTTGCATAGACCTCCAATTAAAAAAAAAAAAAAAAAAGTGTATTCCCTCGGGGCCAAAAGGTCGGGCTCTTCCTCCTGAATCAGGGGACCCCAAACTCGGGTAGTCCACGACCTCTGGTTCCCGAGATAATCCACGGGGGGTGAGGTAACTAAAGGGGATCGGGGAGGGGGATAGGTTTCGTGGGGTTGCGGGGGGGAGGGGGAGGGGGAGAGGAGGGAAGGGGAGAGGGTGAAGTGGATTCCCACGGGGCCAAAAGGTTGGGCTCCTCCTCCTGATTCAGGGGACCCCAAACTCGGGTAGTCCACGACCTCTGGTTCCCGAGATAATCCACGGGGGGGTGAGGTAACTAAAGGGGGGGGGTAGATTTCGTGGGGTAGCGGGGGGTAGGGGGAGGGGGAGAGGGGGGAGTGGATTCCCTCGGGGCCAAAAGGTCGGGCTCCTCCTCCTGATTCAGGGGACCCCAAACTCGGGTAGTCCACGACCTCTGGTTCCCGAGATAATCCACGGGGGGGTGAGGTAATCAATGAGGGGGGTCGGGGGGTGTTCGCAGCGTCATGTTCTCGAAGAAATTCATAGTTCTTAATCAATCAAGGTACTTAGCTTAATAATTGAGCTTATGAGGCTCGAAAGCAATTTGTACTTTGTGTCCAATTATCGTATTGTGACGATATCTTAAAGCTTCTATACTTTCAATTATATCAGAAATGTTCAGCAAAAATATATAAAACAATATAAAGGCCAGAACAGAACGAAATTTATAAATTTATTTGTGCACTTAGGTAATCAATTGTTAACAAATCTTAAAAAGATCCAAAAAATATATATTGCCTTCGGCGAGATGCGAACTCACAACTTCATACTCGACTCAATTGTTAACAAATCTTAAAAAGATCCAAAAAATATATATTGCCTTCGACGAGATGCGAACTCACAACTTCATACTCGACAGGTCACGCAATATTTACATGAGCCAACTCCTTGTTTATATTACAGACGAAATAGGACTATACTCTGCTTCCGTTCGCCTTCATCATTTTTTTTCCTATCATTTTTCGTAACGCTTTCGCTAGTTTACTCCCCAAGTCAAGCGTGCCTAAAGAAGTTTCACTTCAAAATAAAAAACTTTCTGCCTTCGCGGCGCAGTCATTCTTAAGATAAGTTTTTAGTACTATAAAATATTTTATTTTGTACGCCAGAGAAATAACTAGTCAAACTAGATGCATCATACGCTATGGCGTTCGTAACACACAGGATATATGGAACTTTTTCGTATAAAGTATGTTTTTAATTTTCTGTTATTATAATCTTTAAAGTTGAATTTATTTTCGTTGTTGATTTTGGATTACTTTCCCAGTGTTGTTTTTAAACGTTTTAAGTATTTCATTAGAAATTATGATTTCGGTACTTGAATGCCGTTGAGGACAAGACATGAATTTTATTAATGTTGTATTCGTGATATATAATACACAGGTATATAAATAAGTAAAAGCTTTAATCTTTGTCAAAGTTCATTAGTTGATACTAAAAAAAATGGGTCGTAACATCATTTGCAGTCGATTTAAACTTAGATATCGTAAATGAAAAGCACAACATATCTCTTATAAATGTTTCGAAATAAAACATATCGAGAGCATTTGTATAACGGAATCAAATTATTCGGACATAAATTAGGTATTCGGCTACCGACCTATATATTATAAAAAAAAAAGTGCTTTGTGTGGTTTAGATAAGACAAAATTGAATTCCGTATGCCGAATTCTAATTTGCTACGTGCTTTATCAACGAAATAAATTTGTTCTTATTGTTTTCGTAATGTGCTTTATTGAAATCTTCTAAACCATTGATAGTATTTTATTTATTACTAGTTTTTTTACTGTGGCTACACTCGATTTTGATCCCAAGGGAACGGGTCCATTTAACTATCTGGAATTTTTTTGTGTTAGTTTAGGTTGTAAACGATCTGAGGGCCGCGTTTCGTCAAAATCAACAGATTTAGAAACACACAAATCGTTTCGTGAAACAATCGCAAAAAGATCTACAGATCTTTTTGCCCGATTGTTTACTGTTAGTTTGGATATTTATGATATTGTATAATATATTATTTTATATTACATTATAACCGTTTTAAGTGTAAACTGTGTCATATTACACATAAACTAAGACTTTCTGCTTAAAAAAAATAAAAACCTGAGAAAGAATGCAATTCAGGTTACTATTACAATAAACATGAAAGTGGGAGCAGTTTAATTTTACCACTCAAACTGAAACCAACTCTGAAACTATAATACGTCTAAATGCAACTGGAACCTGTCTAATGAGATTGTAACTCGATCGCACAATCCTTCAGTTATTGTTATACAAATGAACGGACTTTGAGCGCATTCTCAACAGACGTTCAAAACCCATTTACTGGGAGACACTATGGTTGGCAGTCGTTACGAGAAGTTAGAAGTCCGAAACTCTGAGAACCAGTCGTACTAAGAGGTCTCACATTAGGTCCATTAACTGGGTTGGAGGTCAGCTACCCAGTCGCTTTATGTAAGACATTAGTATCTAACAGTATCCAACACCAACTTAAAAACAGGCTACACAAAAGATGAATAAATACTTTTCTTTATACATTATAAACTAGTGTTTGAGCTTGATCCCGCCTGATGCAAGCAGTGATGCAATCGTTGATGGTAAAGCTTGCTAGTTTATTAAGAGCCTATTCACTCTATCTAGACTTGAAGACACTTAAATTGTAATCACACGGAAATGCAAATGGCGCACCGCGGTATAAAAGACGTGGCGAATATGTTACTCGTAGTATCTTGTGGTCTTTATCTAAGCTTCTTTGATTAAAGGAAACTAAAAATAGTTTATCCTAAAACTATTTTCTTTTTATTTCTGTCTTAAACTAAAGATGAGAGATCTTGCCTTGGAATAAAGATGAGGCCCATGAAATTCTAATATATTGCGGCCACAAGGGCAGGCATTCTGTGGCGGCAGCCAGGTAAGGTAAGGTAAGGTAAGGTAAGGTAAGGCTTTTTTGTGATTGGAATAATACATTCATTTCATCACTGTTTTCAATTCATTTTGGTAAACAGATTTGTGACAATTTATTTTAAGTGTTGAGTCAAGTCGGTTCATGGGTTGTTAGGTGATGTAAGATTGTAGTAGCAATGATACAGGTACTCCCGATTCATCGTCTAACTAGCCTTGTGTCAACTACGCTATGTAAATAGTACACTATGTACCTAAATAGTATACTGTAGACCACCTTAATTATTTCACTTTCCTTCTCCTTAGTATCCTATCCTCAGATTGTCGGTAAAAGATCGTTCTTGGCGATAAGACCGCCCTTTGTGTCACCCTTTGTAAAATCTTTATATTTATGTTCTGTAATCTATATGGTGTACAACCCGTTCGCAGCGGTATCGAACGGGTTCGATCCCCGAGCAGTGCAAATATTTGTAGTCATGAACATTAATATTTGCACTGGTCTGTCCCGGTACCCATAATAACCTTTAATGGCAGTCGTTACGGGTTGTTGGATCCCTCAAAAGTCTATCAATCGGTCTAACTGCAATGCTTCGATATCGCCTTCGGGTTGTGGAGGTCAGACGGCAGTCGCTTCACGGAAAATATTGAAGTTAAGCCACAATCAGCAGTTAGACTGGTAAAGCGGACCCCAAAGAGTATTCTGTTCTACTCTATTCTAGTCTACGCCGGTCTCTGCTTCCAGTTTAACTGGATGTAGTTGAATACGAATAATACTTACTATATTATTTGATGAATACTTGATTTATTTTCCACATGCCTAATATATAAATACAGAAAAAAATTGATAACTTAAAATACTTAGTTCCTCAGAGAGAAACAGAAATATGTAATATTCTTCTCCGGTATTACATCTCGGATGATATAAAAATGTTATATTTTCTAGAAAATGTACACACAATCCGTCTTGAACCAATTTTCCTTAGAACTATAGTAGAGAAGTTTATTATATAAAATTAATTAAAAGCAGCTGGTTTTATATGCTTGCGTAGCCAACTACGCAAGCATATAAAAGCAAGCATATTACATGGACCGCCGAACTAGAGGAAGTGCCTGGATGACACTTGGTTGGTTAGACCTTTGTTTAGTGGTCTACACTGGTTGAGTTTATTGGAGCTGGTTTTAGACAGAACAAATTTGCTTCAACACTCCTTAAAAAAAATAAAAATAAAAATAATTCAAAGTTGACTGTCATTTCCAAGTCAAAATACGAGAAGGAAAATTTGTTTTGAGTATATACTTTTTATTTTTTTTGTTTTTTTTTTTGCTTTAGGTATTTGTTGTTATAATGACAATAGAACCACATCATTTTGTCTAGATATCACTGTTCATGAGATGCAGTCTGGTGACAGACATACAGACAGTAGAGTCTTAGTTATATGGTACACTTTACAGAACACTAAACAGAACTGAAATATATAATATATCTATTTTGAATTTGTTAGGAATTTTTTACTCAGTGGTAGCCCATAACATCGGCTACCGGCACAAGTTACCACCCACTAGACAAAGTCTTGCCGCCAAGCGATTCGTTGTGTTCCAGCATGATGTCTGGTGAAGCCGCACGGAAGACGGATCTGAGCAGTTGTATTGCGATGTGTGCCGGGTACGATGCGCCAAATGTTGTGTCGGGAGTTTGGTCCTAGGTCTCCAGATCAATCTCCCAACATTGCATCACCTCGCTTAACCGCCGTCATCCTTCCTATTTAGTCAGTTTTTTTGAGTGAATAGGCTCTTAATAAACTAGCGCGCTTTACCATCAACGATTGCATCACTACCTACTCACCATCAGGCGGGATTGAAGCACTAGTTATAATTATAAAAAAAAGCAATATACATACCAACAGAAGATTTGTCAGCATAAATAAATAACGTCTCCCATAAATATTAGTCTTCATTAGCAAAACAGAAATAAAATGAGATTTTTTTCAAAATGGTCCTCCTGCCCTCTGTATATTTAACTTATCTTTGTAAAAATAGAACTTACAGTTTAATATTATCAACCGATTGGAAAAAGTGAACCAAAATGTAATACGACAGTTGTGTTTTCGGTTTTAAAATTGTTTGAAATATTATGTTTACACCGAGTGTTCGTGCGAGTGCCTCCGCCTACTTTTACTCAGGCAGCATATTACGTTCCCGACAGCGTCAGAAGAACCGGTAGACAATAACTTGATTATAGAACATTCATTTTCCCATACCCTTGTTGAACTTTTCCGGTATTCCCGTTTTGAATGTCGGTGTATATAGTTTTTTTTTTTTTTCTATACTAAATACCTTGATGTTAAATGTGATTGTAGGCCATCTATACATATAGTAATCTAAAAGATCTCTCTCACTGCAGCAAATCAACTATTTTTGGGGTTGCTTTAAAGTTATAAGGGGGGTGATGGTAAGGAATACCATTTTTTTTATAAATCGTAATTTAATGCTTGACCCCAATCCCGCCTGATGGTAAGGAGTGATGCAATCGTTGATAAAAGAGGAGGCGAAACGCTTCGTCCGGATCGTAGTGGTGTTAACAACGGATGGGTGGAAGCTCGCCGTACGACGGGTCGTCCGATGATGGAACGAAGATGAGGGAATTAAATCATGCAAGTCCCTCGCACACTCACCAAAATGCATCCTATAGAAGACCGAAAGGCTGGCTCCTCTACGCCTGTGCTCCAGGCTATGGAGACCGTTATAAGTTAAGTCTTTAATAATCTTTTTTTTTTTATTTTATATGTCTCGACAACCTAATTACCGGGTAATAATTTTCTTTTGATTTTTTTTGGTTACCCTGGTTGTCAGACTTTCGGGCAACTGACGATCCGTAACGGATGTGAACGATCCACAGGTAAGAGCCAGGACCTGCGGCTTAATGTGCTCTCCGAGGTACGCAGGTGTGTAAGGATGGTCACCCATCCACGGACCAGCCGCGACAAGTGTAGCCTTCCCAGCACTCTAATTGGGTCATATTATAATTGGCTCATTATTACTATCAATTGGAATAATTTTAACGCATAATGCTTATTAACGCATTTCTCTATATGTTCGAAACATTTGTTAGCTTAATGATATTGATAACGCAATGGATGTTGTAGAACTGTCAAAATGATACCTATTACGTTACGCAATTACCTACTCTGCTGATCGCTCCACCCGTGCTACTGTCACTACTTAGCAACGAAGCCTGTTTTTAACCAACTTCAAAAAAAAGGAGGTTCTCAATTCGCCGTAATCTTTTTTTTTTTGTGTATGTTCACCGATTACTCAAAGACGCCTGGACCGATTTGCAAAATTATTTTTTTAATATTACAAAAAAAAAAATAACCAGAAGTATAAAATACTTATTCTCTATAATATTAATAAATGTACGTTACTTGTATGGAGACGTAAGAGAGAATATAACAATTCCGAGCTAAGCTCTTGCTTCAAAAGCTTAACATATTCCGTTTTCATACCAGAATGAATTTGCCTCTTGGTAAGGATTATGTTTGGTAACATTCAGCTCGTGAATATTTCAACTACTTGTATTATTACTAAACAAATTGTTATACTGAATTATACTCGTACCTTATTTCAGAACGAAACTCGTATAAACACTTTGTTTTATCATGAAGGAGGTACTTAACTATGACGTTATGAACGTATTTCATAGTAGTATGTTCTTAGTAGGTATTTAAGTATACTGCGAACAAATTACATAGTTTTTTTGAGCTAAGAATATAATTAATTAAAGAATGATTTTTCTAGTTTAGTCGAATTGTAACGTTGTTGTAGTCCTTCAGATCGTATATGATATGTATTATTATATATTATGTACGATTGATCGATATGTGTTTATATGTATGTGTGTAATAAATAAATAAATACGGACTAATCACACAGATTGAGCTAGCCCCAAAGTAAGTTCGAGACTTGTGTTATGGGATACTAACTCAACGATACTATATTTTATAATAGATAAATATATAGATAAACATCCAAGACCCAGGCCAATCAGGAAAAGATCGTTTTCCCATCATGACCTGGCCGGGGATCGAACCCGGGGCCTCCACGTCGCAGTCAGGCGTGGTGACCGCTGCGCCACGGAGACCGAATTATATTATATTATTCAACGTTTGTATTGATACTAATCAGGAGTGAAAAATTGAAAGTTCCAGCGCTGCAATAAGTCCACAAATTGAAAGTTTCAGCACTGCAATAAGTCCACAAATTGAAAGTTCCAGCACTGCAATAAGTCCACAAATTGAAAGTTCCAGCACTGCAATAAGTCCACAAATTGAAAGTTCCAGCACTGCAATAAGTCCACAAATTGAAAGTTCCAGCACTGCAATAAGTCCACAAATTCAAAAACATATATACAAATTAAATAATACAATAATAACTTTATTTTCGAATTTCAATGTAAATTGTAACATACACCTTTTTAAAGTTGAATTTTCCACAATATTCAACCCATTTTTCAGCTAAAGTTTATTTATCATGTTAGAAAAATATTCGATGGCTTCTTATTTATCGAAAACGGTGCATAGTGGGTCCAAGAAAACAAAGGAGTTACCCAGAAATTTATTATTTTTTATAACAATGGCCCACCCATCAAAATTAGTGTATAAAGAAAACGTTTTAAAATCCTCAGTCGAATATCAAGAAGGTGATCCTTTCGGGCGGACCCTCGGTCATTATCAGTTTGGCTATCCATCCCATAATATGTAAGTACAATAACTAAATCCAAAATTCAATGTATGACATTTAGTCAATGGAATCCTGTAGCCGATGCGGAGAATGCCTGGAAAGTGGTTTACCCGGACACAGATCAGCGTGATAACCTGTTTTCCCAGAGACAATGCGAAGAACCGCTTCGCAGGTTGGTACGGAATAAACTTATTAATACGTCCAACCATACTACTGAGCCTACCTGCCTGCTGGTTGTGGGTGAATGGACAGCGGGCCTCTGGCTTCATTCGCTAACGTCACCCAAAATAGGTATTATGTTGTGAAAACGGAGAACATTCTGACTGGTTTGTGTCTGAGCGCCCCTTGCAGAGCTCTACATCGCTGTCGATATGGTTAAGCAGTCGACTGCTTCGGATACTATGGCCTATGCTACAGCAACAGCGCTGGTCTGATGGCACAGCGCGCCAGTATTAACAACATCATCCGTCCGGCTCATGTCTTCGCCGGGTTGCCAACTGTTTTAAAACCAAACAGCTTGGCACGCGATGATCGAAAGACGCCAGATGGAATGACCACAATGCCTTGGAAGTTGAGTAGGACTTTGGTGTGGTACCTGTGTCGATACCCTCCCACCATCCTATCTTCCTAGCACAGTGGGCTCTGCTGGTGCAACTACTGCAGTAGCAGAAAACCTCAAACGGCGCAAATATTGTTCAACTTTATTGGGAGCTAAACGTTAGAGGTTGAAGGTCTAGGCTTTGGAGTCCGAGTGCTCACTGAATTCTACAGGACATAAGCAAGAGGTTAGCTAACTTTTCACGTGACCAGAGGACTGGTCTATTTTTAGCCTAAGGAATCAGCATTGCCAACCAACGTGGTAATGCTGTCAGCCTTGTGTGCAATTTTCCCATTGACACCGACGTGGTAGCCTTATTATTTTTTTTTAGCACTACTATTACCAATTAATTTACCCATCACATCGAAAGAAGTTTTAATTTATAAAGATGTCAGTGTTGACCTACTTAGTGAGTAAACCCACATTCTAAGCCCACACTTAACCCGCCTGCAGCAACGTGATACTGCAATAGTTCTACAGCAAATAATAGGTAACATTACGTAAGGCTAGACTCATCTGATATAATCTATTTCTATCAATGTCAAGATTTTTAATAAAATGTTAGATTAAGAAAGTTTAGTTGGAAAGTTCGTAATTCCTATCGTGATACTAAACATTATGAAACTTTATAAGTAGTTAAAGGAAAACAGGAAACTTTTCCCTAGCAAAATAATATACGAGTTTCTATGTTAATTATTTCTTGTTCACTCAATATATTAGCAGAATTGAGCCACGGCAAACGTGTTTTTAATTTATAGGATTACACTTAAACTCGTACTTAAAATACGGGCATCATTTATTCGAATAGGCTAAAATCCGAGTCCTAACATTGAATTTGGGAAAAGAATAGGCAGATTGAATTTAATAAATCATTAATTTACTTAAAATAGTAATAATACTTTATTTCGGACAGTATCCATATTCGGTTAGTACTACAAAAATCTTAAGCCTATGTTAGTAGTAATAAAAAGTAAGACAATATTTTTTTTTGCGAGCTCAGCCAGACACTCCTTACTATCTAATTAGGACCCGCATCAAATACTCCATTATTTTGGAGTCGATCCTATCAGCGACTACGTTCAATATGCTGCTAGTGCTACCCCGTACTCTACCTAGCAAGGAGGCGGTTCTCTTGCGTATAATGGCATGAAATGAAATATGCAGATGCACCACAGAAACGGGGCAACCCCAGCAATATGCTGAAACCATTGTTGTTTTGGACTCGCAGAACACCGAGCGATCTCTGTGTATAATAAAACACAGTACGCTTTAAAAAGAGAGATTTTGACATTCTCGTTGCAACGAGCAAACCTGCGTGCCAGCATGTTATTCTTAACCGCCAGTGCCCTGCGCTCCCTTTCAATGTCCATTTGATCATCTAGATCTTTGGTAACATAGTGTCCCAAATATTTAAAATGACTTACCCGCTTGTGTTCATTCATCATCATCAACCTTTAAAGTCACACCGTTAATGTCTACTACGGACGCTACCCAGGCCACCCGAATCATCATGGAGATGCATCGGGCAAACCGCGAAGACCTACATCTTGTATTTATCGATCTCGAGAAGGCATTTGATCGAGTGCCTCGGAAACTAGTGTGGCAGGCCGTGAGAGCACAAGGTATACCTGAATGCTATGTCGCCATAGTACGGGACATGTACTGCAGAAGCTGAATAAGTGTGAGAAGCTTGGCTGGACTTAGCAAAAGCTTCGAAGTTAAGGTGGGCGTCCATCAAGGCTCAGCCCTAAGCCCGCTTATCTTCAACATGGTAATGGATTACTTAACAAAGGACATTCAGTCTTCCTTGCCATGGTGTATGTTGTATGCAGATGACATAGTCCTCATAGACAAAAATGCCAAACTACTCCAGAGTACCTTAGAGAAGTGGCAACGCGCGCTGAAAAACAACGGCCTCCGAATCAGTAGAAATAAAACGGAGTACTTGGAATGCGCGTTCAGTGGTAGCACCAACAACCCAAACTCAATCCACATCGATGGGAAGCCACTGCTAAAGGTATCCCAATTCAAGTATCGGGGTCCGATTCTTACAGCCGACGGGAACATTGAGGCCGATGTTACCCATAGAATTAGCGTGGGGTGGCAGAGGTGGCGGGCTCTGACAGGTGTTTTATGTGACGCAAGATTGCCTATTAAAACCAAGGGCAAGATTTACAAAACCGCAATTAGACCAGCCATGACATACGGTGCCGAATGCTGGGCTATAAAGAAAGCTCACGAAAAAAGATGCACGTAAGCGAGATGAAGATGCTAAGATGGGCAGCGGGCGTAACTCGACTCGATAAAGTGCGAAACGAGCACATCAGAGGAAGTTACAAGGTTGCGCCCATAGCAGAAAATCTCGCCGAAAGCCGCCTACGATGGTTCGGTCATATCATGAGACGCCCTGAAGATCATGTCGTGAAACGGGCCCTAGCACTGCCAGATAAGAAAAAAGGTAGAGGACGCCCACTAACCACCTGGTGGTCCACAGTGGCCAAGGACTTAGAGCATGCCCAACTTAACATCTCGACAACCCAGGACAGATCATCCTGGCGCAAAAGAATGAGGAGAGCCGACCCCAAATAATGGGAAGTGGCTAGGACAAAGAAGAACCTTTTATCGTCCCACTGCTGGGCACGGGTCTCCTCTCATACAGAGAAGGATTGAGCGTAATCACCACGCTTGCTCAATATGGGTTGGCGATTTCAGACTTAAAGTCCAGGTTTCCTAAAGAAGTTTTCCTTCACCTTCAGTCATTGGTGTCCAAGATATGAAAGTACATATAACTTTAGAAAATTTCATTATTATTTAGTATCAATTTAGACACACTAGATGTGCATTTACCAGAAGAGAGCCTTTAACCGTGCTGCCAAGTCCTACAAAAAGGCGCTTAAGAAGGCTCGCTTCGACCGCATTACTAACATTGGTAACAAGCTCTCTGCGCACCCTTCCGGTAGCAGATCTTTCTGGTCCCTAGCCAAATCGGTCGAGGCGAACTTCTGTCGGCCCACACTGCCTCCGCTGGTTAGGCCTGATGGAGCACTGGCCCATACGGCGAGAGAGAAAGCAGGTCTCTTTGCATCTCTCTTTGCCCATAGTTCGCGTCTTGACACTGGCAATGCTACTCCACCTAATTTACCTCATTGCGGAACTTCAATGCCGGAGGTTCGCATTAGAAACAAGGAGGTTCTGAGAGTATTGTGTCGTCTGGACGTGAATAAGGCTAGTGGTCCAGATGGTATACCAGCGATTGTTCTTAAGGCTTGTGCGCCTGAGTTGTCTCCTGTATTGACGCGCCTGTATCGCCTCTCATTTAGGACTGGTATAGTGCCCAAGTCCTGGAAGCTTGCCAACGTGCAGCCCGTGCCCAAAAAGGGTAGTCGTGCCGATCCTACCAACTATCGGCCGATTTCAATAACCTCCATACTCTGCAAGATTATGGAGCGTGTATTGAACCCCTATCTCCGTTCCATCATCGGACGACCCGTCGTACGGCGAGTTTCCACCCTTACGTTGTTGACACCACTGCGATCCGGACGAAGCGTTTTGCTTCCTCCTTTATACCGCGTACATCGAGGGACTGGAACAATTTGCCGGCGTCGGTGTTTCCGTCAAATTACAATTTGAGTGTCTTCAAGGCTAGAGTGAATAGGCTCTTAATAAACTAGCGCGCTTTACCATCAACGATCGCATCACTGCTTACCATCAGGCGGGATTGCGGTCAAGCGCTGGTTTATAATTTATAAAAAAAAAAAAAAAAAAAAGACTTGAAGACCAATTACTCACTTTTCGTGCAGTTATATATGAGACCATGTTTTTTCGCATAACTCTCACAAACACTTAAAAGCAGTCTCATCGCAATGACAGCTGGGCTCAGCAGCACCATGTCGTCAGCATAGCTGATATTATTAATACAAAAAATATCAACCGAGCATCCAACACGCGAGCTGCTGAGCTCAACCAACAACTCGTTTATATACAGGTTAAAGAGCTTGGGAGAAGTCAACCCACCTTATCTTGTCCCACACTCTAACCTGTACATTTCAGACAGTGTACCTGCCCACCTAACATTATTTGTCTGATTAGCATACCAGTAGCGAAAGAGACGTTGTAACTTCGTATGCACTTCCGTTTTCTTAAGGTTTTCCCATAGCAAGTCATAAGACACCAGGTCAAAAGCTTTTGACAGCCTTTTGGGCACTTATCCCACTGACAGCTAAGTGGACGAATTTTTTGATGCCCAATGCCCTGTTTAATCTCATTTTTTTTTTCTTGTGTAAATATGTTTGGGTGGATATTTTAGAACTATTTATTAAATAAAAAAGATACCGTAAAAATATTAATTTTACTTATTTAGCACAATCTAAAAGACACACAATACACCAGACACATGCATAGACCAAATAAGAACAACAAATTAAAATCAATTGGAAAGTGTAAAGCTCGATGAACGAAAATAGCAAGAAAGTGTGTCTCGCGACTTCACCAAAAAGCTGGACCTTTTTGGTGAAGTCGCGAGACACCCTTTCCCCAAAAATGTCTGACAACTAGTGCCTGGTGCTGGTTTTCAACTGAAATTGATAAGGGAACTATTGAACAATTTATGTATCGTATACTCATAACTTTAGTAGGGTTTTTTTCTGTTAACTGCACACAAGTTACCACGAACTTGTTTGTATTTCACCGAAAATCATTGTACAATGACACCTCGACACTGCCCCCTTTTTTGTTTCCCAAAAAGTTATCAAAAATCAAGTCGGATCATCTCTAAAATGCCTTACAGTAACTAATTTTATTTAGTGTTTATACATAGTGCTCAGATTCAAACCATCTAATTGTTTTTTTTTTTCTAATAATTATAAACTAGTGCTTGATCGCAATCCCGCCTAATGGTACGCAGTGATGCAATCGTTGGTGGTAAAGCGCGCTAGTTTAATAAGCCCATTCACTCAAAAAACTGAGTGAATAGGAAGGAAGACGGCAGTTAGTCAGGTGATGGAATGTTCAACGCCGGGATCACATATCGTGGTCAGCGGGGCCCGGATAGCTGTCGAGTTCACCATGAAGTATCTGGGATTGGTGCTCGACAGCCGCTGTCTCACTTCCGGCGGCTGGCGCCCAAGCTGATGGGTGCAGCAGCGCGCTATCAACGTTGCTTCCCAACATGGGGGGCCGAGCGCCGCCTGTAGGCGGTTATACGTGGGAATCGTGCGGTCCATGGCCCTGTATGGGGCCCCTGTGTGGGCGATGGACCTGACGGTCGGAACTCTCGCCATTCTGCGTAAACTGCAGAGGGCGATGGCCGTCAGGGTCGTCCACGGGTATTGCACGATTTCCTACGAGGCGGCTTGCGTCCTGGCCGAATCCCCAGAGGCGAAAGTACTCGCGTCATTGTACCGATGGCGCGAGGAAGAGCGGACACGGGGCTTCAGTCCGGTGCAGCAGCAGATCGAGCTGCGCCGAGAGGAGCTCCGTCAGGTCTTGGTGGCGGACTGGCCGCAGAGGCTACGCGCCCTACCGCCAGCCTCGCTACCGTCGAGGCGATCCGGCCAGTACTCGACGACTGGCTAGGGAGGAGGCACGGCTCCCTGTCGTTCAGGGTGACGCAGGTACTGTCGGGGCACGGCTGCTTCGGCAAGTACCTGCGACGTAAAGACAGGGAGCCAGACGCTCGGTGCCACCACTGCGTCCAATGCGGGGAGGACACGGCGCAGCACATGCTCTCCGAGTGTGTGGCTTGGGAGGAGCAGCGCCGTGTCCTCACAAACGAAGACCTGACGCTGCCGGCAGTAATGCGGAGGATTGTCGGTAGCGCAGAGTCGTGGGACGTGGTGGTGTCCTTCTGCGACGACGTCATGTCGCAGAAGGAAGATGCAGAACGGGAGAGGGTGATCTCAACTCTTTTCACGGGCCGCAGAAGACGCACCCGGCGCCGAAGAAGGGCGGATAACGCCCTCGTCCGGCCCCCATGAGGGTCCAGGGGTGAGGGACATGGGGAAGTCCCCGCCACCCATTCGTTGGACCCCGAGGCGGAGGCGCGCGCTATTGTCGGCGCGCGCCTCAGAGGCGATGCACGGGGTAGTTTAACACCTTACTACCCCGTGCAGGAGGCGAGGCCCGGACAGACCGGGTCAGCACGAGAGTGTGGGGCCGCGGCAGAATCAGGGACTCCCGCGGCTCCGTGCGCACGTGACCGGAGAGACACCGGGGTCGTTTTTAGTCAGTAGGAGTATGACAGACCCCGTAGCCCACCCCAGGGCGGCGGACATCCATTGAGGATTTAAAAAAAAAAAAGTGATGGAATGTTAATTTAATTAAATAAAAAACATTAACCCAGACTGAGATTAATCTGGAGACCCCCCACGACCTAACTCCCGACACAACCACATTAGGCGCATCGTACCCGGCACACATCGCAACACAACTGCTCAGACCCGTCCTCCGTACGGCTTCACCAGACCGGTTATTGAATTATACACTTAACCATTATAAAAATGCAGTTCTTTATATAAAAAGTCAATTTAGTTCGATACTAATGTGGCGCTTTTGTATTAAGACTTTGCTTTTATCTAAATAAAGTTAAAATTACAAATACTGACTCAAAGGTTAAAGCTCGAACTACAGTTAGACTTCGTTTTGTTTCGATTAAGTTTTGCAAGAAAAATCTAGACAAGATTTATGTAACCTTTCAATGTCCTGTTTGTTGTGTTTATAATGACATTAGTAATTCCTCAGACCAGAAATGTCATTAAGAGTTTCTCAAAAATAAACTTGGCCCTATACTACCGGAATTAAAATAATTTATTATTTTTTTTTATTGCGATTTATTTCATTAAAACTTAGTTCGAATAAGCAAAGAGCGCCGATACTATTAATATTTCTTACAACAGATTTTTCATTAAAATTAGCTTACAACTAAGATCAAAGACTCAAGCAGCAAAATTTAAAACGGTTTTGGCTTTGTGAATGAAATATAATATAATAACTTTAAGTAGTTTCTGTGATGCCTACCAGAAGTAGTGATACTTGCGCTGAACATATTTCTTCTTTAAGAGGATAATAAAATGTCTGCCTTGGTTCGTACCTACTACCTACGAATCGTAGGTCTCTGACATTTCTACTGGGAAAGAAAGAGAAATAGATCTTACTAACGCAGTTGTAAAAAAAAAACTGCATTTTGTTAGCACCATCATGGTGTTTTAACCACTAGGCCACCACGACAGCTTACATTTAGCATTTTGATATATTATGCTGTTATTAACTTTGCAATTTGGTGTTAAAACACTTGTGTATATAGGCTACTAGGAGCACTGATGCACAACTTCCTACCATGGATTGATGGTTCTGAAGCTGTGTTTATAAAAATTAAACGTGCATTCACAAAAGTGGTACTATGTAAGAGTTATTTTTTGATAAGTGACGATCGACGTCCTCCGTGGCGCAGCGGTCAACACGCCTGCCTGCGACGTAGAAGCCCCGGGTTCGATCCTCGGTCAGGTCATGATGGAAAACGATATTTTCCTGATTGACCTGGGTCTTGGATGTTTATCTATATATGTATCTATTATAAATATAGTATCGTTGAGTTAGTATCCCATAACACAAGTCTCGAACTTATTTTGGGGCTAGCTCAATCTGTGTGATTTGTCCGTATATACTTTATATTAAGGTCAATTTCCAGCTCGTAAAATCATGAATATGATAACAGGTTCAAACAATGATATTTAAGGAGCTATGATGGTGTAAGTTATCACAATTTTTTTCTAACACTTGTGTTTTGTGCCGTCAATCCTGCCATGCTATAATATTTGTATTTATACAGTAAGGATGATAATAGTTCTAAGTTCTGTAATCATAAGAATAAACAAGTTTTTGGCAAAACGTAAAGAAATTAGCATCGGTGTTATTGCTACTTTATTGTGTTTTATTATGTTGTACGTATGTATCTACAGTAAGTTATTATAATATTATCATTACTTACTGGATTTTTATCATATTAGTTAGTAGAGTAAAAAGAATAGGTATTATTTAGTAAATAATGACGCCGAGTCCCTTGTCCCAAACTAAACTAAAAAAAAAAAACAGTTAATCTTCTTATTTCTATCTCATTATAAAAAGGACAGAAGATTAAATATTAGTTTAAACCTGAACTGCGATTTATTTTGCTTGCCATAACTTGAGTAAGAATCCACGTGAACTTAACAAGAAAATTACTAGTATAACTATATAATAGCAATATGTGTTGAGAAGTGCTAAGCTCTCTGTAGTAGGTAATTAAATAAAGCGTTGAGAATTTTGCTTGCTCGCTGTAAATTAAACGTGGTTTTCCATCGACGCTGTGGGAAATATTTCATTAGTATAGCCGACCGCCAGTTACGTGTTTGCATTGTACACTTAAATGGTATTAAAGTTAAGCAAACCGCGCTTGTTTGAGAATTTTATTTAATGTAATATAATGAGCTTTTTAAATCACATTACTACCCATGCTGGTACTAATGTAGTTTCTAATGAGATTAGCATCTGTGTCAACTTTTATTTTCAAGAAATATTTTTTTAATTTTTTTTTAATAACCATTAATTAGTGCTTCACCGCAGTCCTGACTGATGCCAAGCTGACATGCAATTGTTGATGGTAAAGTGCGCTAGTGAATACGAAGGAAGACGGCAGTTGAGTGATGCAATGTCAAATCCCACAACACGACCTACTATGCTGCGCCAGAGGGAAATTCATCTGGAGACCCTCCACGACCAAACTCTCGACACAACAATATTTGACGCATCGTACCCGCGCGGCACACATCGCAACACAACTGCTGAGACCCGTCCTCCGTACGGCTTCACCAGACATCATGCCGGAACATGACGATCGTTATACGTATCTTTGTTTCATAATTATCAACCTTTTTAAGCTAGCTATCTTTGTTTAAGCTAGCTATAAAACTGTGGCTAACGGAGAGAGACACTCGCTCACAAAGGAAGCACAAGCAAAAAATGCAAAAAAATAAAGTTTCTTGTTTTAATTTTTAACTTTATTATTATTTGTTAATTATGGAAATCAGCAAATCAAAATATAGAACCTATTAGCAATAACCGATTCTAAAGGCTTTCATATTGCTTTCAGCTACAGGGAAAATGTATCTTGAATATTACTATTAGTAATATAATATTATTATTCATCAGAAGCTTTCAAGCAATCGGTATCAAGACTATCTGAAAAGGATTTACTAGAAATGCATAAAATGGCAGAGGGAAATGTTGCATGAATAGGCAAAGCTAATATTATAGTGATGGAAAAGGAAACGAGAGATGAAGTCGCTTCAAAAGTCTTTGCGCTGCAACGCAAAACAGATGTAAGTAGTTGCAGTTTTAATCATTGCTAAGTATTATGTACGTTAAATGTAAACTTTGCTTACCTGTGTTTTATATTCAATATTTCATACAACTTCTTTAATTCTATACATAACATATGAATTATTACTTACATATATACATTTGTAATAAATTAATGTTCATTTTGGATAGAGAGTACCAATTTTTTTTTTCATATAAAAATCATTTTCATCTAACAGACCAGTTGCAATATTTTCGCATTAATTATTTTATCATCCTGATCATTTCAAGAGTTTTTCACTTCTGTACATAGACGGGACCCCTAAGCAATTTCAAAAGGTTCCGTGTATCTCGCTTCTAGCTGATCCCTCTCTTAACATGGTTACCGATTACATCATATGCGAGGCCTTCCAAGGTACTCGTTCGTCACTGAAGATCCTTTTTTTAGGATTGGAAATCAACAAATGACCTCTTCTGCCCTGGACGGAGCGAAAGGAAGTGTCAGAGTTTTACTGACTAAAACCTACCTCTGTTCCTTCACTTGCTTGTACGCCACGTCATTGATACGGTACAACCCACAACTCTGGCAGGCCACTGTAGATCTTATAGGCCTCATTTTATTCGTTTATCCCAAAGAAATTAAAATTATTTTAAACCTCTTTAGTTTATCCAGAAATATGTAATTCTTTTTGGTTTTTTGAACTAATAACTTTATAAATCTCGTTTCATTTATTTATGATATATTTATATGATATAGTATCGAACTGTCCATGGCCACCCGAATCTGCTGGCTCTACGCTTCCCGGTACGAAGTTTATTCTTTCGACTCGTCTGAAAGAAAATAATGACCAAAAAGCAATTACAACACTTTTAACGTATAAAAGTGTTTGAATACATTATAAACTAAATGGCTTTATTTAAATTTCCTTGATTTGTTATTATTTTAATAACAGCAATGTTATAAAACCTACAAATGAATCCTATTACGCAATATTTGCAGAAACAAGGGAATATCTACCCTTGTGTAGCTAAGTCAGGAAATCCGAGTTATAAATAATTTAAGCGAATACATATTCTAGTGGCCTTCGGGCCAGACTATATGGAGAAGGTCGAGCGCGTTAACTTTGAACACATCACTACACTAATGAGCTGGAAAATATTTACTGCACGATTATGATATAAACTGATCCCTAATAGGAATGTTAGAAAGCCTAGGGTTAGCCATTTATAGCTTAGGTAACAATATTATATTGAAGTCTAAACATCAACTCAAGTCTACCGATCGATTCTGTAAAAACACATGAAATGTCGAGTGAAGTGAGACTTAGAGTGAGCTCTAAATAGTGTCATTTCCCTTAGCATTGGTTGGAATGACTTACAAATTTTCACTATAAAAAGGTTACAAAATCGCACTGATGTGTCGAAGTATACTTTAACGAAGCTTAGAGTAAAAACAAATTAAAAGAAAAAAACTTCACACAGCTAAAAGCATTTTGTTATAAATAATAAAAGTGAACGATAGGTTTCATTCGGTTCGAGGGATTATAAATTAAAACTCCAGGCTTGATAAAAACCTGTTATTTTTTGGAGCCGAATTTATTTTTATATTTAGTTTATGATGTCTCTCTACAATATTTTTTTTTTAAATATGTGAATTCAAAAATATTTTGGCTCATCCAAAATCAGAGAGGACTAAACGCTTAGTTCGTGGCTTGATTCAGAACTTTAGCCAGTAATTCCATCTCATATTATGTTATATATGTATAATAATAGTTTTGTGTGATATAAACATAGTTAATTTTATTTTTTATAATAATTATAAACTAGTGCTTTACTGAAATCCCGCCTGATGGTAAGCAGTGATGGAATCGTTGATGGTAAAGCGCACTAGTTTATTAAGCCTATTCACTTAGAAATAGGAAGGTTGACGGCAGTGGAGCGAGTTGATGCAACGTTAAACCCAAGACCAACACAACCAACGATGCTCCGCCAGAGGAAGATTGATCTGGAGTTTCTCCACAATCAAACTCCCGACACAACAACTTTTGGCGCATCGTACCCGGCACACATCGCAACACAACTGCTCAGACCCGTCCTCCGTACGGCTTCACCAGACATCATGCTGGAACACGACGAATCGCTTGGCGGCAAGACCTTGTCTAGTGGGTGGTAACTTCTGCCTGCAGCCGGTGTACAATAGTATAAGGTACAATAGGGTTGACGTATCCGCGTTTATAAAAACCCCTTATAAAAAAATGGAAAAAAAAGAAAAAAAATATATTTGAATTCGCTTTCGATGTTCACTTTCGTTTTTGCTTTCGTCACTTGAGTGAGGTTTGATTGAAGTGAACTAGAGCCTAGTTGTGAATTCCCTTAAAAGCGTTCCTTACTCCTGCAAGTTTCGACAGAATTGAAATAGTTATGCTTTTCAGCCAATTACACTAACATCAACGCCATATACAGTATGTTACGAAAACCCTGTCCGACCCGTGAAGGTGTTGTTAGGTATCGATAACTGATTCTACTAATGCATACAAAACCGGGCTTTACTTAAAAAAAAAATCCCCCTAAAAAAAATAAATATTATTTCGCAAAAGGAGGTAACTTATTAAATGTGCGTTGACCACCCTTCGCCTGCCGACCGCGGGGGGCGGGCGGCAGGACACGCGGCACGTGGTCGCATCGCTATTCGCTCATAATAATACCGGTGTTGTCACTTTTTAAAAATTACCAAATTTCGGGGAAATTGGAATTAATTCGTTGGAAAAAAAGATTATTTCAAAATTCATTTGTATTGGTACTATGATGAATACGTAAAATTTTATATTATATTTGGTCATGTGTTTACCTAACCTCTATTATCCTTATGGGTCGGACAGGGTTTTCGTAACATACTGTATTTTTAAATTTTCGATCATCGTTATTGCAAGACGTGGGACTTTGCCTAGACTCTCTTAATAGAAGAGCGTTGTTTTTATAAAAGCGTTGCTCTGCACTAGGAATCACTTCTGTACCGTGACAGTGTTTCGCAGTGACTCGCTTACGCAAACAGCCAGACCCGGAACAATTACCTGTAGGTCATGCAAATATTTCTTTAAAACATAATATTGTGCAGTCATGAGGACTGTAGACTATTGTTAATACTCAGAAGTAGTTTTAAAATCAGAATTTCTAAATTCAATTCCATATATAACGGCGGGTGACTGGTTAATTTTGAATATTGTGATTTGTTTTGCATCAGTTCGTAAATTTCTCTATTTTTGAAGTCGATTAATTTGTCGGTATTCGGGTAAATTATGTTTTTTTATTGAAAGTGGGTAACACCCGACTGGAGTTGCGTTTGACATAGCGAGCGGTCGTTAGCGCGGGCAGTCTTTGTTCAAGCTTCGATCGAGTGTGTTTGTCACACTCAAACCCAGTGACTCTTATCTGTTTTAATCTGAGATTATCATTGTAATCCCTTAATATTAAATTGATATAAGTGTCTCTATAGTTAAAATAATAAGAATCGAACATCACACTATAGTTATTGTTCAACGTTTTATCGAAATACCGCCCACGTAGGATGCTCATGCGGATGACAAGACACCTCAACTATCCAGAACTTCGGACCCGCTTCCTGACGTTTGCCCGTTATATATACTCGTATAATTATAAATATAAACTAGTGTTTGAAGTATAAACTAGTGGTTGTTTTGTGTAATCAATTGTTGGTGAACCTAATAAAATAAAATAAATAAATAAACTGACGGCAATCCTGCCTGATGATAAGCAGCGATGATGGTAAAGCGCGCTAGTTTATTTGGGAGCCTATTCACTCAAAAAATTGAGTGAATAGGAAGGTCTACGGCAGTTGGGCGTGAGGTGATGCAATGTTAAACCCAACATCACGACACACGATGTTGCGCCAGAGGGAGATTGATACATTTATCTACCTATAGAATATCAAAAGTTGCCCATTGTTCCTAAGGAAGTTTTCGTTAAAAAGATAATGAAAAAATAATGAATTGCGATATTTACTTTCGGGAGTAAGTAAATATCGTAGCAGCAAGTCACTGTTTTTCTATCGGCTCCAGAACTTTTAGATACTTAACAAGTATCTGCAATAATGTTAGGTTCAGTAAAGGGTAGAGTTGGGTAAAGCTGGTCTTTGCAAATAAACAAATAACTCTAAATCTTTAAATACAAATTCAAATTCATTTGGCTAGCTAAGTGCGCTAGCTATTTACAATTTATTTGAGACTGTAATAAGCTAGCTAATAAATAACTAGGAAATGAATCAGCTGCACGAACGACAGTTCTCGTAATATTAAGATCGTTCAGTCAGATCTCAGTCTCACCTGTCAAGAAATCCTCGAATTTCTGTACATTTTGACAAGTATGTGTAATTTTTTGTCCCCGAGATAAGACTGCGCATAGATTATGGACGTTTTCAATTAAAAGAACTGTCATCCTCATTATTTAACCTTGCTGTAGAAACCTACATTATTAAATATAGTGTAATGGTTGGTGTGATCATGTATTCTAGTGTAAATTATCATAAGTTGGATATGTTATAGCAGCTGGAATGGAAGTGCACTTAACTTAAATTTTGTTTAGTTTGCGAACATCGGTGCCAGTGACATTGTGTCAGAGGGTATAAATATCCCAGTGAAGTTTAGTTTGTCCAGCCTCATGAAACTAGCGTGCAAGTTAGGAGAGAGGTTGCTCTTAGAACCATCTGAGATCGTTCTTATGGACACAAGTTTCTGTTACCGACTTGGAAATCACGAAATAGACTTCGAAACAAACTCGGTCGGAGCAGAAATAATCTCCACAGATGAGAGTTCACAGACGGCTAGGATTTAAAGCGCGCATACGGCAGCTCTCCAGAGACAAAGATCCTTCTTTCATATTCAGCCTCACACCCTGCCACCTGTGCACTTGATGTTATGACTGTTAATGAGTGGAGTTCGGACAGCTAATTAAGGCCAAAGATGTTCGGACGTTTTCCACTGATACCATAAAAAGAAGATTATAAACTTAAACTACCACAATACGCCTACTTGCTGTTTCACTCGCTCAATTAGCCCAAATAGTAGTAATTATCTGACAAGCCCAGAACCTAACGTCTTCGCAATTTCACAACTATGTTGGGGTCGTCTTCCAGCTTAACAGTACTTTCCATGGAGTGACTGCCAATCTGACCTCCACAGGACAGTAATTAATAATACAAAACCCTTTGGTAAGATTGGATGTCAGATTTTGTAGGTTCTAGCCTCGCGTGGTGAGTACCACGCGAGGCTAGAACCTACAAAATCAAAAAAAAAAAGAGTGGATTGGTATGGACGACATTGTAGCTTGCCCTTCTGTCGTTTGTACATGTCACATGTCCTCAAATCAATGTTTTCCATCAGAGTTTTGTTTATTTAATTGGATAAAATGTACCTTACAAAAACCTTTGTCTTGCACGAGAGACGACTAGTTTTATTTTTAACATTTTAACTCACATACAAAAACTTTCATTTGGAACAAGACATTCGGAATAACTTGCCAGCTGTAGGCCATACAAATATTTTTCCGTGTGATTTGTTTATTTCGATATTCGTACGAGAAATGATTTTCAGTTGCATCAAATAACGGGTTGGAAGCCGAACAACGGCTTAACGTAACTCCCCATGCACCGAGGCATGTAAAGCTTTTAGTATCTAAAGATAATTCAACCATGTACTAAACGCTGCAAGCGTAGAAAGTTTGACCTGACCATCGACTCGTGCCGTTGTAGTTATTTTGCCACAAACTTAAGAAATCCTACATTGTACGCACAATATTAATTTAAATTTGTATATACAGAGTGGTGCTGACAATACGACAATAAATGAAAACACGAACAATGCTGGTTCATAGGAATAATCCTAAACCATAGAAAAAAGCCTAGCATCAAAAATAAAAAAATGGGAATTTCAAACAAACTAAATCTCATAAAATTGCAAACGGAAATAGAACATCCTTTAAAAATATTGGTTCACTGACCTCCGATCGGCGCCAGCGCGATCCTGTATCGACTTGCTTTTTTTGTACCATTATTATTAAAGTTTGGTATCGCAGGAGGCGGCGGTTATTAACCGAGACACTGTCTCAGAGAAAAATTTAAAGGGATTAATGTACTGACCGTGCCGTCTCAATATATTTATGAAAATCTTTTGTATGCTCATAAAAATACAAAATTGTTTAAAAAATACAGTGATGTTCATAATATAAATACTAGGAACAGGTACAAATTTATTGTACCTACATACAACAAGGCTCAAGAAAATAGGTGGCTATTTTAGATGCCAATGTATACATTTTTACAATGGACTTCCAGAGGTGGTTCAAGATCTGAACCTGAATAAATTCAAATCCTTCATTAAACGTTAGTTGTATCAGAAAGCATTTTATAGTGTTAAGGATTAAATTGAGGACAAAAAGGCTTGAAAACCCTTCACCGTAGCAGCAAAACTCTGATTACTAGATTCTCATCATCATTATCAACCTTTTTATCGTTCCACTGCTGGGCACAGGTCTCCTTTCATACAGAGAAGGATTGAGTGTAATCACCACGCTTGCTCGATGCGGGTTGGCGATGTCAGACTTAAAGCTACTAGCTTCTATTTTAATATAATAGTACTACTATTTCCTTAGAATACATTTCACAGTAATAATAGTCATTAGTGCCGACTATTTGAATAGACACTTTGGTGTGTGTGGAAGAGACAATGTGCTGGAGATTTAAATTTCGTATAAATAATAAAAGCTGTTTCACTCCATATTATAATAAAACAAAGTCGATTTCTCTTTTCCTATTTCCGTATGTATGATTATTTTTAAAAAAATACGCAGTGGATTTTGATGCGGCTTTTTAATAGATAGAGTGATTAAAGAGGACGGTTTCTATGTATTAAATTATAACACCCATTAAATAGTAGAGAAATACTATTATTTTTGAGGTTTGTAATGTGATTTCGTAAATAATTAAATTAAAACTAGTAATTAAATAAAACGCAGGCTGAATCCTACGTGATTTTGTCAGGCCGCTATGTTTTTTAAAATACAACATTCACAGTTTTTCTGTAGTGTATTTAGTATCAGGATTGCACCCGTGTAAACAGGGCGGGTTGCTAGTATATTTAAAAAAAAGACGTGTGGCACTCGGGGACTGCCGCGGTAAAGCTATTGCATTGCATTTTGTATTTTTTTTTCTTCATTTTTATTTTATTTTTTTATATTTTTTTCTTTTTTTTATTTATTATTATTATTTTATTTTAATTTTTTAATTATTTATTATTTTCTTTTTTTTTCTTCATATTTATTTCTTTTCTTTTTTTATTATTATTATTTCTTCATATTTTTTTTTATTTATTTCATTTTCTTTTTATTTTCAGCTATTCGATGTTGTACATAAATACCTATACACCTATATACTTTCTCATAAACAGCTGCTTATGTATTCGTCCGATTTCGGAGCAGCTCGTCTCGATTCGTGCGAGTTTCGTAGAGTCGTACAATACGTCTAATCGCACGCACACAACGCCGAAGACTGCCGAACTGAAACGACGTTAAACGATGTACGGCCTTCAAGCCACACCTCCGTGCCCGTCGGAGTGGGGAGCGTGAGGTTTTTTCGTTACGGAATTTCTGGATTCGGCCCCCGCGCTCAAGGCCCGCGATAGAAGCTATGCAATAGCTTAAAAAATATTAAAATATACTTTCTTATAGATATACACAGATCGTGTAGGGGACAACTGGTCAAGCGCCAAGTGCCAAGCGCAACTTCTTATACGGTGGCATTGATTTATTCCCTCGTTATGGTGATATTGTTAAATACCACGAATTCATTCAGAACCATCCCATCGAGTATTACAACACATGACATTCACTTATAACTGTTCGAAGCCTAATTAATTCTATGCAGCTGGGATCCCTTATAAACCAGCAATAAACTTACTTTATTAGGAATCATTTAAGACAGTAAATGTATAAAATCAAAGCATGAAAACAGTTGCGATGCGATGCCAAGCGATTTGTCGTGTTCCGGCATGAAATCTGGTGAAGCCGTACGGAGGACGGGTCTGAACAGTTGTGCTGCGATGTGTGCCGGGTACGATGCGCCTAGTGTTATTGTGTTGGGAGTTTGGTCGTGGAGGGTCTTCAGATCAATCTCCCTTTGGCGCAGCATCATTGGTCGTGTTGTTGGGTTTAACATTGCATCACCTCGCTCAACTGCCGTCTTCCTTCCTATTCGCTCAGTTTTTCTGAGTGAATAGGCTCTTAATAAACTAGCGCGCTTTACCATCAACGATCGCATCACTGCTTACCATCAGGCGGGATTGCGATCAAGCGCCATGACTCGCGTTCAATATATAATTACTTCAATAGAAATACTTCACAATTATATTAATATGAAAACTATAAATTAGTTAAGTTGTACATCTTTAATTTGAAAAAAAATATTGATGCGTAAAAATTTATGAAATAATTATATTATTTTGCTAAGTCGAACTTTCTTAATGTTTTAGCTGGGAGAACAATATTGTAACAAACTCCCCCGGCCGCACAGCTGTCCTATTCAGTCAAAGAGAGCCAAACCGAAATCTATTAAAGTTCACCGTACTACCATTTACGTGAAGGATTTCTACTGCTTAATAACTTTGACTTAACGTTCGTAACTTAATTACGTACGTAACTTAATTTGAATAGTCTACAATGAACTCAAAGTTAAAAATGACCGAATAGTGTTAAAATGTGCGGTAAATTTTAAATTTTATATTTGGCTACTATTTCCTCGTGTTTTAGTTTTAAATAAATTATCTTCGTTAATATTCGACGTTGAAGAAACGTATCATTTGTGTTCGAAATAGATTTTTCGATATCTTGAATAATCTTTTTTAGGGTTCCGTACCTAAAAGGTGAAACGAAACCCTATTCATGAGACTTCGCTGTCCGTCTGTTCGACCATCCGTCTGTCACCAGGCCGTATCTCAAGAACCGTAATAGCTAGACAGTTGAAATTTTCAGAGATTATGTATTTCTATGTCTAAAAATAAAAACAAAATGAAAAATATTTAAGTTGGCTCCCTATACAAATAACGTGATTTTTTGCTGTTTTTAAAGATAATGGTCCGACTCGCACTTGGCCGGTTTTTTATCTTCTATATCCCGTATCTTTATCTATTATATTGAAAAGCTAAGGAGTTCGGGAACAGTTAGACTTGAGAAAAGAATCATTTGATAGCACACTTCTTGGGGAATACGTTAAGACTGTTTATTAAATTCAAAAATAATAGAAGTCAGAATACGAAATCAAAGATATGATGCAACGCGATGTGGCAGAAGCTAGTAATCAATTAAAATGATCTTTTATTGTTTGGAATTTTTATTGAATGGACATTTTATAACATTAATAAAAGTGCTCCTGATAAAATAAAAACTGAATAACTGCGTCGAAAATGCCGCAGATGCAGACGCAGTTATTTAGATTTTGATACATCCAAATTAAATCGCCTGAAGACTCTTGAAGCGAGATAATTTGGATGTATCAGAATTTGTAACAACGATCAAAAATATATGAGTATCAATCATCATCGTCATCAAAAGTCCATGTACAACCACTGGAAGATTTAAAATGGATTTTTATTTTTGACTACTGAAAACATAACAAAGCTAGCAATTTTCGACAGCATTTAGGGTTCCAAATGGTCCTGGCTAAAAATTGTGGTGTTTGACCATAGACTAAACCAATAAAATTTCATTCCATTATATGACATTTGATTTTTTAATTGTACTTAATATATGTATGAGTAGGTATTTAGGGAGATATAGTATCATCGTACATTATACTTGCATGTATTCCAAATGCCTCCGTGATTCTATTGACTCGGGATAGTCTTGGAATATTGTTCTTACTTCATTGTTACATATTTTATTTCATTTGTATTCTCGGTCGACAATGCAACTGGTCCGAAAGTACGGTTGACTGAATAGAAATCATGCGTGGCTTCATCATACCGCGTGTATTGTATTGAATACAATGGCACAGTTTATAAATGGAAATTCCATTCGAACAGGAAATTCACTATAGTTTTTAGTTCATGACTGTGGAAAACCTACTGTACTACGGGTGCGTTATCTATTCATTTATGAGAACTGTTGAAAATCAAGATAGCTTCAAGCCTCTTCAATCTATCGGCGCAGAGTTAACACGTTCTTACCCAGATAAAATCTTCCCGACCGAATTGAGATCAACTTGTCGATGTTAAAATTGGGTATCTGGTTCAACACCGGTCATTGTTCTAAATTTTTCTATTTCTGACTTCTGTGACACAGTTTCCATCCATGTCTGGAGTCAGGGCATCAAATTAAAACATTGATTAATTTTATCGACATACGGTAAAGTTAACATAAGCTTTCATAATTGACACACTCAGATTATAAAGTTCCCACTGCTGGCACACAGGGAGTGGATCACCATAAATTATTAGTTTTAGGACATGTGGGTTTCCTCACGTTGTTTTCCTTCACAGTTTTAAGAACAACAGTGATGATATAATTTCCTACAACCTACAACTCGTGACAGGTTTTCTGATATTAAGCTGTGTCTTAGTTGTTTGTAAAAGATCGCTCTTAGCGATAAGACCCCCATTGTGTCACCCTTTGTTTTAATCTTTATATTTATGTTCTGTAATCTATATGATGACCATAGTAAAGAGTTTTCTATTTTATTCTATTCTATCTATAAAATCATTGAATAATTAGAATACTAGGTAACATAAAATTCAAGTGATTTTGTATACCGGTACAAATAACCACTTGCATGAACACGATAATATTACTAAAACAAAGCAGTACAAAACATTGATGCAGCGAAACCAATTTGAAATGCAATCTGTCGTGGTCACACATTTAATTGACACCCAACACATATTTCAGCAAAACTAATAATATCTATGTAGCTTTATAATAACCATCGATCCTCTGGAGTTTTGATGATATTCGCATTATATAGTATGTATTCAAAACTACACTAATTGTAATTCAAATGTACAATAATTTATTCTAGACTTTAAAATTAAGTATTTAACAATTCGATTTTGATTCGATCGAGACCTGGGCTGTACTGCAGTCTCTCCAGCGGTGCCAAGTAGACTATCGGTATATTGAAGCGCTGAAGGGTTTGTACGAAAACGCCACCATGTCAGTCCGAATACAGGACCAGACCTCGAAACCAATACCTCTCCAGCGTGGTGTCAGACAGGGAGATGTTATCTCCCCGAAATTGTTTACCGCTGCATTGGAGGATGTCTTCAAGGTTCTGGACTGGAAAGGACTGGGCATCAACATCAATGGCGAGTACATGACACACCTTCGGTTTGCTGATGATATCGTAGTCATGGCTGAGACCGCGGAGGACCTGAGTACAATGCTCGAAGACCTCAGCAGAGCCTCCGAGCGAGTCGGTCTTAAAATGAACATGGGCAAGACGAAAGTCATGTCTAATGCCCATGTTGTACCGACTCCTATAAAGATTGGAGACTCTGTTCTCGAAGTTGTTGACAGTTACGTGTACCTGGGACAAACTATCCAGTTAGGAAGGTCCAACTTCGAGAAAGAGGTCAATCGTCGAATCCAACTCGGCTGGGCTGCTTTCGGGAAGCTACGAAGAATCTTCTCGTCCGAAATACCGCAGTGTCTCAAGACAAAAGTCTTCGACCAGTGTGTGTTGCCAGTGATGACATATGGAATTGAGACGTGGTCGTTAACAATGGGCCTTATAAGAAGGCTCAAAGTCACTCAAAGGGCAATGGAGAGGGCTATGCTTGGGATTTCACTGCGCGATCGAATCAGGAATGAGGAGATCCGCAGAAGAACGAGAGTAACCGACATAGCCCGAAGAATTGCAACACTAAAGTGGCAGTGGGCTGGACACATTGCCCGTAGGACCGATGCCCGATGGGGCCGACGGGTTCTCGAGTGGCGACCACGCACCGGAAGACGTAGCGTGGGTAGGCCCCCGACAAGGTGGACCGACGACCTGGTGAAGGTCGCGGGAAACCGCTGGATGCGGGAGGCGCAGAACCGGTCGTCGTGGAGAACCTTGGGGGAGGCCTATGTCCAGCAGTGGACGTCTTTCGGCTGAAATGATGATGATGATGATGATTTAACAATTTACGTTGAGTTACTACATTATTCTTTATTATCTGTTCTATGTGTTGTGTACATTATGATATAAATGCAATAAGTTGAAAATTATAGCCGAGGCGTTGTTTGTTAGCGGCAAGGCTGGCAATATCGCCTTGGCTGTAATTTAAAAGCAGACTAAGCAAGGTTGTAATTATCAAAGCAAATGTTTGTTATACAACGTTTTATAATATATTTACGTGGAAATAAGTAACAATTTGATGATAGTTTAAAATAAAAAAAAATGCAGTGAAAATATTGCGCAATATTTTTACTTGTTCAAAAGTTAGCAGTTAATCTAACAAATTCATATTTTTGTGTTTTTGTTATAAATAAACGGTTATAATTTATTAACGAAATTAATGAAATAAAAGAATTATGTAAATGATTATATATTATATTTTATCTACCAAAGTTAATTTTATTCATAAAATGTTTACCAATTTTACTGACATAAAATCCCTTTGCTAAAATTTTAGCGGAGGGCGAGCGTTTTTGGGACTGTCTTATTTAATATTGACGTTCTAAAAGTGCTGATTTGTCAGTCTAATTTGAATAAATGACTTTTGATTTTTTTCAAAGTACCTTCGTTTTTATATGGAGCATCTTGATACACTGTGCGTTTTACATTAAAGACGTACAAATGTGTAATGAGATAATAGAATAAGATATTGAAATTGTTAAAATAAGAGACCCTTACAAGCAAAAATGTGTTATAAACTGTCAAATGATGATATTTTCATTAAAAAATCTACTAGCTCTCTTTTACTAGCGCGCTTTACCATTAACGATTGCATAACTGCTTACCATCAGGAGGGATCATGGTCAGCCACTAGTTTTTGACACTAAAAATCCGGTCAAGTGCGTGTCAGACTCACGCACAAAGGGTTCCGTACCATTGATTTATGAAATTAAAGGATTTAGGTTATTTGTATGAAAGATTACGCGGTAATCAGCGGTTTATGATTTACGAGGTATTAAAAAAAACTACTTACTAGATCTCGTTCAAAATAATTTTCGTTGGTAGTTTTTATAGTAATATGTTTTTTTTAGATTTTTCATTTTCTTATTTTAGAAGTTAGAGGGGGGGGGCGACCCACATTTTCCACTTTGGAAGCGTCTGTCACGGAAACTATTCGGTTTAGAAAAAAAAAATATTTAAGAAACCTCTATATCATTTTTGAAGACCTATCCATAGATACCCCACACGTATATGTTTGATGAAAAAAAAAATTTCTAGTTTCAGTTTTAAGTATGGAGCCCCCAATATTTATTATTATTTTTTTAATTTTTACATCAAAATCTTAATGCCGTTCACAGAATACATCTATCTATCAAGTTTCAACAGTATAGCTCTTATAGTTTCGCAAAAAAAAAAATGGCTGTGGCATACGGACGGACAGACGGACAAACATGACGTTTTTTGCCATTTGGCTACGGAGCCCTAAAAAAGAACATGAATAAAAAGAATGAATGAGAAGTCATCATTTATTAAATAGTTTTAAATAAAGAATGATGTAATAAGTGAAGCTGGACTCAATGCCCTTGTACATAGGTAGAGATACTATTCGTTTTCTAAAGAGCTGTCTGATTCTTACCTTCATTACTATACATAGTATTGTATAAAGTCATATGTTTTTTTTTAAATGTACAGACAGCTGTGCTGCTGGTTTGTTTAGTTAGTTTGTTCCGCCACTTCTTCCCAGCGAAAGCACTAGGAAGTGTCAATGGGTGGGCGTTTTGGGGGACTGTCTTATGTAATATTGACGTTCAAAAGTGCTAATTCTCAGCCTAATTTGTATAAATGAGCTTTGATTTGATTTAATTTATACTCATCTCATCATTGACAGTTCATTCCAAGCTCATTTCATTTAACTAACTTTTCATTGTGACATGTTTTCAGACACGTCTTCCGTATAAGACAAGAAATGTTCTTACATACAAAGGACTGTTGATTTCGAAATATTCAGTCAAAGAGACATTGCTGTGACGCTATCGCTTCTTTTGTTAACTTAAAGAAAGCCTCAGAAATATAAGGTAATTCTAATAAAATAATGGCCCCAAGTCCCTGGTCCAAAAACTAAATTAAATTTTAAGTTCAGGGCTCCTTTTTTCTTTCTACTTCATTATGAAAAGGAAAGATAAAATGTTAGTTTTGATCTATCAAATTAGTCCGCTCCTGACGTATATTGATGTCTTTTTGGTATATTATAATCGCCATATTTATAATCGCGTCTAAACTGTCTATGGCAATGTTATTTTTAATGTTAATTTGACAGGATTACACTAAAACATTATCTTCTATCCTTTTCTTAATGAAATAAAAAGAAAAAGATGCATGATAACTTAAAATTAATTTAGTTCGTGAACAGGACAATCGGTGACAATATCTTACTTTTAAAACCATGACAAACATGTATTTTATAAAAATAGGACTCTGATAAATGATTGCAGCCATCATGATTCCCTTGCCCTTTTTTTTTTTTTTTTGGATGGGAAATCATCAAATGACTTCCCATCCCGCTCTGGGCGGAGCGGAAGGGTGTGTCAGACTTTTACTGACTAAAACCCACCCGTGTTTCTTCACTTGCCTGTGCGATGGCCAGGGCCGCGGTTTCTTGTTAAACCAACCCGCAACCCTGACCCAGGAGGCATCGGTCTTCGTGGACCCCGTCACGATGTGCTACCATCTCTTTGAAGGGCGCGTGAAACACGACGCGCCGTCGACTCGGGCCTGGTCCTTACCGGGCGGCGAGTTGCCCACTGCTCACCGCCCGCAGGCCCGCGCCTACGGTGGCTGGGAGTTAGGTGTCGTCTCCCGACCAGAGCGTCTACTGCGGCGGCTAGTGGCGTGAGGGCGCTGGGATTCCCGTTGCCTCACGCGCTCCGCCTCCTCCTTTGCCAGCATCATTGCTTCGCAGAAGGAGGTGACGGCCTGCCATGCACTCTCGCTCCGGACCATGGCCTGGACCAGGGTCGGACGCGAGAGATCGCCGCCGATCGCCGCTACAAGGACACGGCGGTGCTCTACCCAAGCCGGGCAGACCTCCACCGTATGCTCCACCGTGTCCTCAGGGCGATCCACACAATGGTACACCCTGGCGTTTCCTTCCGCCTAATAAGGAACAGGAACCTCCCAAAACAACCGTGTCCGGTAAGGACCTGCGTCAGGCGGAAGGTGAGGGCGCCGTGGCGCCTCTCTAGCCACTCCTCAAAGAGGGGACTTACCGCCGCTATTGTGGCGTGCCCAATGATTCCCTTGCCCTTCATCCTCATTTATGTGGGGTCAGTGCGGTCGGCACAACATACCTAATCATATAGCGTGGTAACCCGAAAGCGCGGTCTCTATGCCGTCCGCTAGAGCGCGCCCTGGGAGTTTTACGTATGACGGTAAAAACGTTCCAGAGCTATGGACTCACGCTCAAATACAAAATTTGCCCGCCGTTGGACAAGTGCCCGCCAGACACAACGCTGGTCGGAGGATCCTCCCTTTCCTATAGAGGATGAGCGACAAATGTATGTCAAAAACTTTTCAAAATGAAGAGAATCTAGAGGTTATTTTTGACAGAATTAGAATAAGATCAGATTGAGTATATAGATAAGTTATATCAGTAAGAGCTGTGGGAAAGTCCCTTTTGTTCTTTCATTAGCTATTTACCAAAAACAAACGCAGACTTTATAGGTTTAATTAAGTACTGAACGAGATACTTTACTTTAACTGATGAGGAAATTAAGCAGTAGATGTCTTATCTATAAAGATCTGTGATCTTAAGTAAGTGATGAAAGTCACACAGTAAAAACTGTCCCACAGTATACAGACTTTAAATTATTTTTATTTATGTTAATACTTTTAGCACAACGAAACGTACAAACCCGGCCTGAACCGAAGATTGCAGGAGCTTTGGTTAAAAGAAAACATTTTTTTTTTTTAACATTGAAAACTAGTGCTTGACAGGCCTAGAGCAAAAAAAAAAAACTTCGAAGACAGGTAACATCTACCAACCCGCACTGGGCCACAGTGGTAGATTACGGCCCACGCGTATGCATTCACGTGTTTGAGGGTGTGCGTTTATTACATTACATGTTCCATAAGCAGACAAATATTTGTACAAATATTGTACAGGCGCGTGTGTAGCAGGCTACGCAAACATTTGAACACAGACAACTTTGAACGTCTTGATGTGCGCTTGAAACCGATAACGAATGGTAAAGTACAAATGTTTTAACAAAGCTTCGAACAAATACTCAAATACACGTGCTACACATGTGTCCAAACAAGTGATCAAATATTTGAACGATGTCTGGCGCCGGCTATACACATACCTACATACTATTTTGGATTTTGTTATCACTTTCGACATTGTTAACGTGCAAATCTTTCTATAGTAATCTCAAGTATAACGTTAATATGTATGTATTAGGTAACCAATCATCATCATCATCATCATCATCATCTCAGCGTCAATCCCAGTCGCATCCGAAGCTATTTTCAGCTTTGGAGTCTGGGCATCCACTCTAGGACGCGGTAGTAAGTTGAAGGTCGTAATTTGAAACCTAGTCAAGTGGTTTCATCATCATCATCAACCATTTTATCGTCCCACTGCAGGGCACAGGTCTCCTCTCATACAGAGAAGGACTGAGCGTAATCATCACACTTGCTTAATACGGGTTGGCGAGGTAAAGGAAAATATCGTGAACATCTTAGAACCCAAGATATGTGATATGGCAACACTGGGCCCAAGTAGAGGATATCTTGCCAGTCCCTGTTACTGGAGATTAGGCCCGAAATTATTTGATATAGGCAAAGCATACATCAAGATAGAATCCTATTGATGACACTAAATATCATAAGAAAATATATAGAAAAATATGATGCCATTGATGAAATATGACCCTATGTAATTTATTACCTTTTTACTTGGCTCTCTACTCGGGTAATAATCTAAATATTTATGTAATGAATAATATTATAATAACCTGCCAACAAAGTGTTCCCAATGTTATTTATAGTAAAACATGAAAAAAACAAGCGAAGTCACAGCATGAATACGCATGCGATGGGACATTATGTAAATGAGCATATAAACCGTAAATCATATCCATATCTTCACGCTGCTGCAGTAGGAGATGAGCACGTATACATTGTAATTATATTACACATGTTACATGAAAACGAAGGAATTACGTGGAGAATTTTGGCAATGAAATCCTGAAGAGCTAGTAAAAGTTTCCTTTTATATTGCAAAGTAGCTAAGCTAATGACAAATTTGGAAAATGGTTCTTAAATTAGTACTCCCATCAAGGTAATTTTGGTCACTTATTGCCAGTAGCAATTGTGTACATTTTGACAGTTCAACAAAATCTTATCAGGGATCTTACGAATTAAATAAAACTGAAGATCTTGAGTCTTTATGACATTACGTATAAATAATCGACCTTTAATATGAAATAAATAAATAAATATATACGGACAAATCATACAGATTGAGCTAGCCCCAAAGTAATTTCGAGACTTGTGTTATTTGATACTAACTCAACGATACTATATGTATAATATATACATATATAGATAAAAATCCAAGACCCAAGCCAATCAGGAACAGATCGTTTTCCATCATGACCTGGCCGGGGATCGAACCCGGGGTCTCCACGTCGCAGGCAGGCGTGTTGACCGCTGCGCCATGGAGAACAAGTCTCGAACTTACTTTGGGGCTAGCTCAACCTGTGTGATTTGTCCGTATAATATTTTTTTGTGTATTTTCCTGTCCATGTGGTTTAAGTTCTAGAAATGATTTTCTAAATGATGGTAAAAACACATCGAAATCTGTTGCGCAACTCTAGGACAGCACGGTCACACAGACGAATACGGAACGCGACTTTATTTCAAACTAAAGCTTCAGTCAAGTGTCGAACATTTTATACTCCACTTCTAATACGAAAGTGGCGGAAAAAACCCCTTAAAAGAAAAAAAAAATAGCAGTCGACCGACAGTTGACCGACAGAAGTGAAAATTGAAATCATTTAAAAACAGAGAATACACAAAAAACATAAAAACTATTACGGTGTCGGGTCGGCCATACTCGCGCGAATTCAATGCTTTCCCCCATCCAACAAAAGTGCTCAATTACAAATACAGTTAGGAAACGAAAATGGTAGTTCCGCTTCACATTGCTCAACTTCGGCTTTCATAGTTCAGTCATGAAATATGAATAATTCCTGCCGAAACGAGAGAAAATGGCTTGCAGTCGACCACGTAGTTTTGTCACCATTTTCGTCAAAAAAACTTATTCAATTGAAACACAACTGAACTCTTGACTCGTAGTTAAGTAAACAACCACACAGATTGCCGCAATCGGTTCGTGAACGGCTAACCATTACATATCTACAAAGTCCGAAGTTATGACAATCACTTTTGCTAAGGGGTATCACCCAGTAACTGGGTGGTGGAAATCAGTTGCTCTGTGTAACGCACTGATATTCAGCTGCTACCGGCTAGACTGGACGCCGAACATAACAATGCTGTCAAAGGTGTACCGGTGCCTACAACGCTACATGCGAACAACGTCATAATGACGTCACGTTATCCTGCATCTCGCAATCAGAGTTTTCTGTGATTGTTTTCGATTCATTGTTTTCGCAATGAAGTTAGCGAGCTTCATTCATCACTAGGATGTATCTTGGCATAACATCGGCCGCCGGCAGAAGTTACCACCCACCAGACAAAGCCTTGCCGCCAAGCGATTTGTCGTGTTCCGGCATGATGTCTGGTGAAGCCGTACGGAGGACGGGTATGAGCAGTTGTGTTGCGATGTGTGCCGGGTACGATGCGCCAAATGTTGTTGTGTTGGGAGTTTGGTCGTGGAGGGACTTCAAATCAATCTCCCTTTGGCGCAGCATCGTTGGTCGTGTTGTTGGGTTTAACATTGCATCACTTCGCTCAATTGCCGTCTTCCTTCCTATTCGCTCAGTTTTTCTGAGTGAATAGGCTCTTAATAAACTAGCGCGCTTTACCATCAACGATCGCATCACTACTTACCATCAGGCGGGATTGCGGTCAAGCGCTAGTTTATAATTATTTAAAAAAAAATAACGCGCAAGGGACAACAATTTCGTGTTCGGCTATACAAACATTCACACGTCTATCACAATAGCAAAAGATGACATTTATTAATGAAAACATCCCTTGGAGACGAGATCCAGAGCAACTGACAGGCCAGTTGATGGCCGAGAGCGAATGACCGATTGTAGTACTCCAGATTAATTGGCACGCCCATAATTAAACGTAAGACGTAGATACTTAACTAATGCGAAATATCTAATCGGTATCACTTTTGCATTGTTTCGAAATAATTAAAATACAGCCTTGATGAATAATATAAGCGTCCACTGAATCCGCCTTTGTACCTTTTTTTGCAAAATGTTTAAATAAATAAATAACACCAGCCAATACCAAGGCTAAAGAAAGTAGACAGCTCGTTGAGATGCCAATGTATACGCTTTTATAATTAATATCTAAGCCACGTTCAAGATCTAAGCCTTAATAAATTCAAATCATTCATTAAACACAAGTTGTACTAAAAAGCCTTTTACTCCGTTAAATATTCTATCAAGGATAAAAAGGCTTACAATTGTTTGATCAATTTTTACAGATGTAATGGTTTTTTATTTATAGTTCAGTTTTTAATTTTTAGTTTTATTTATATTCTAGGTTTCCTCAAAATGTTTTCCTTCACCTTCAGTCATTGGTGTCCAAGACATACTTAGAAAGTACATATAACTTTAGAAAAGTTACATTGGTACTTGCCTGACCTGGAATCGAACCCGCGCAAAGTATGTGTGCATACTTGAGAGGCTGGTGTTTTAACCACTAGGCCACCACGTCTTTACTTTAGCATTTTCATTAATACTAATATGAAAATGCTAAAGTTTTTGTGTGTTGCCAATGATGATTTACGGAACTAAAACGTGGTCGCACACAATGGTCCTCATAAGAAGGCTCAGAGTCACACAAAGGGCGATGGAAAGAACTATGCTCGGAGTTTCTCTGAGCGATCGAATCAGAAATGAGGATATCCGCAGAAGAATCAAAGTCACCGACATAGCTCTTCGAGTCGCTAGAATTAAGTAGCAGTGGGCGGGGCACATTTCTGGTAGAATCGATGGCCGATGGGGCAGTAAGGTTCTGGAGTGGCGGCCACGTACCGGAAGACGCAGCGTAGGGAGGCTCCAACAAAGTGGACTGAAGGCCTGATAAAAGTCGCGGGAAACATATGGATGTGGGCAGCACAAGACCGGTCATCAGGGAAAGCCTTGGGGGAGGCTTCACTTTAGAATATGGATGTGGAGAAATTTGGCTGATAGAAGAATGTTAGGACGATTTTCCTGTGATATCACAGGAAAATCTGGACTGGAAGTAAAAAAAGACACGAATAATTCCTAGCAAATATCTGCGTAAGAAACGAACGGCTGGGCTAAAAATAACAGAAAAAGAACAAATAAAGACAGCAAACAACTTACCAAAATAAACGGCCAGATGGGCTAGGAACAAAAACAGAGTCCAATAGAATCAACCGAGCAAAAATAACGCTTATCTTAGTAAGGACGCCACACTATAGGATTTACGGTACACTTAATATAAAATCTGATAGAAAAAAAAAACTTTTATACAACGTATTTTTTTTCCTTATACGACACCTGAATATAGTTTGTTCAGAATAAGCAACTGAATCGATTCCAATCATTTTTACACCATGTTATATTTTTTCTCAAATACATTTAGAAATTGTTGCAGTGTTGTTACCGAGCGCACAACTCAGCTAAAGTTATATTATAGTAAGGCATAGTAATGCACGGGCTGGCGAGCGATGCGTTGACCATATTTTTGTTGGGACAACCAGGTAAGATAAAAAGCTCATAACTTTGTAGTTTTTCATGATATCTTTTTGAAATTTTAAATACAGATTCATTACTTAAAAATACTGGACACGTGTATCACATATACAAGAAATAACGTTCTATAGTTTCCGTTGTTTAGGTAAAGTAGGCCAAGAGTGAGCTCTAAATAGTGTCCATTCCTAACTTTAGTTGGAAATGTGTTGTGTAAAATTAACTGACTCGACACTCACTTTACGTAACTTATCGCGGCAAGATGGTATATTTTTAAAGGTCTAACTACTAGCTTTCCGCCCGCGGCTTCGCCCGCGATATCGAGCTATTAGATTTCGCTCGAGAATATCTTTTTTTTTTCAATAAAAGGTAGCCTATGTCCTTTCTCAGAGTCTAAAGATTGCCTGTGCCAAATTTCATTAAAATCGGTTGAGAGGTTTAAACGGGCAAGCGTAATAGATAGACAGACAGATAGAGTTACTTTCGCATTTATAATATTAGTATGGATTGCTTGACCCCGATTCCGCCTAAAGGTGAGCAGTGATACAATCGTTGACGGTAAAGCACACTAGTTTATTAAGAGCCCAATTACTCAGGCTTTGAAGACAGTTAAGTTATAATCTACCAGGAAATCCGCCGCAGGGAAATTGTTTCAGTCATAACAGACGGGTAATCGTCAGTTATGGTCCACAGAATCGCACTGTAGGTGATGCTAATAAAAGCGTGTTAGAAAGGTTATCTAGGCTTTTGTTAATACCTATGCTATGCTACCTACGCCTGAATGAGCTTCGTAATTGAAAACATATGATATAATTATAATTCCATTATAGAAAATAAAAAGGCATAGCCCACACACAAGATAAACGGCAACCAGTCTAGCCGAAAATATTGATTGAGTGCCCACGCTATACTTATGTATAAATCTATTTTAGGTAACACGTTTAAGCAAAAGTCTCCGAGATGAATAGGAATATTACCGTAATGATACATTTTGATATTTTTTCTATTATTTACAATTCATACAAAAAGGTAATCAAGTAGCCGTTATGTTTTTTGTACGTCGTGTATAAAATAAAGTACTTGTCCACAAAATAAAAGAATATAGATATAAATAATGTAGGTAATTAGACTGAATTTCTAAAAAAAAAAAAATGATACCAATTGGAAACCACAATGATTGTACGTACACCCGCGTCGACTCACATTATTCAGCCATGATAGTTCCTGCGTACAATTCCAGCCGAAACGAGAGTAAATTACCAACAGTCGATCATGTAACTGTTTCTCCACTTTTGACAAAAATAACTCATTCAATTTGAATGTAACTAAACTCAACTCGTGGCTAAAATAATGACAGCCACGTGTAACCGTCAAAGGTTAAGACGATTAAGATGAAAAAGGTTAAGACGCAGTAAGTTTATGTATGTGTGGGTGACCAACTATAACATATCAAATGTGAAAACTTAATCAAATGCAAATTAGACTAAGAATCAGCACTTTCTGAACGTCACGACATACAGTATGTTAAGAAAACCCTGTCCAACCCATAAGGATAATAAAGGTTAGGTAAACACATGACCAAATATAATATAAAATTTTACGTAATCATCATAGTACCAATGCAAATGAATTTTGAAATAATCTATTTTTCCCGCGAATTAATTCCAACTTCCCCGAAATTTGGTAATTTTTAAAAAAGTGACAACACCGGTTTTATTATGAGCAAATAGCGATGCGACCACGTGCCGCGTGCCCTGCCGCCCGCCGCCCGCGGAATGGTGCTTAACGCACATTTATTAAGTTACCTCTTTTTGCGAAATAATATTTATTTTTTTAGGGGGATTTTTTTAAGTTTAGCCCGGTTTTGTATGCATTAGTTGAATCAGTTATCGATACCTAACAACACCTTCACGGGTCGGACAGGGTTTTCTTAACATACTGTATAACATATTAGCTGCGCCCCGCGATAGATTTTTGTTATATTCTCCGCTCCTATTGGTTGCAGCGTGATGTTATATAGCCTAAAGCCTTCCTGGATTAATGGTCTATATAACTAAATAGAATTTTTCAAATTGGCCTAGTATTTCCTGAAATTAGCGCGTTCAAACAAACAAACTCTTCAGCTTTATATATTAGTATAGATTATAAGACAGTCCCCCAAAACGCCCGCCCTTCGCCATTTCCTAGTGTTTTCGCTGGGAGAAAGAAGTGACGGAATAAACTCCCCAGCAGCACAACTATCTATTTATTTAAAAAATACAACACATGACTTTATGCAATACTATGTATAGTAATAAACACAAGAAAATACTACAACAATGAAATTATTTACCACATGCCAGCTAGTCACGCAAAATACTAGAAAAGCAAAAAAAATATCATTAAAATGGAAATTTAAATAAGTAAAAACTTATTACTAAAATAAAAGCTCTAGGTAGAAAGGGCGTGACAGCTCACCTGTTTATGCATTGTAAAAAAAGACAATTATATTAACTCATATAACGTGTCAGTAAGACAATTATATTAACTCATATAACGTGTCAGTAAGACAATTATATTAACTCATATAACTTGTTAGTAAGACAATTATACTAACTCATATAACGTGTCAGTAAGACAATTATATTAACTCATATAACGTGTCAGTAAGACAATTATATTAATTCATATAACGTGTCAGTAAGCCAATTATATTAACTCATATAATGTCTCAGTAAGACAATTATATTAGTCATATAACGTGTCAGTAACACAATTATATTAACTCATATAACGTGTCAGTAAGACAATTATATTAACTCATATAAAATGTCAGTAAGCTAATTCTGGAGACGAAAGAATTCGAAAGCACGTTAAGCTCTCTTATCTATCTGGTATCTTAGGGACAGGAACAATTAGCCAGCGGCGGTGTTTCCGTCAGACTACAGTTTGAGTATCTTCAAGGATAGAGTGAATAAGCTCTTAATAAACTAGCGTGCTTTACCATCAACGATTGCATCACTGCTTACCATCAGGCGGGATCGCGTCTGGCCCTAGTATATAATTTACTAGCGGCCGCCAGCGAATTCGTTCGTGTGGAGTTAGTTATGCTCAGCTCCTATTGGTCGCAGCGTGATGTTATATAGCCTAAAGCCTTTCTGGATGAATGGGCTATCCAACGCATAAAGAATTTTTCAAATCGGACCATTAGTTGCTGAGATTAGCGCGTTCAAACAAACAAACAAACTCTTCAGCTTTATATATTAGTATAGATATAAAAAAAAATATCAGAAGCCTAAAACTCTGACAACCCATCTTACCAAGGTCTACCGTATTACCCAATAACTGGTTTGGAGAGGTCAGATAATTAGGCAGTAGCTCCATCTAAAATAGTAGTTAGTATTTATCCGGTTAGACAGGAAGCTGACCCCAATACAGTGGGAAAAGGCAGAAATTAGTCTCGGTTTGACATCGAAATTGTCGGGCAGAGATCCCACGTTGTCGACATAGCTCACACAAAAAGCGAGCTGAAGCGGCAGTGAGCCGGCCTTACTTACAACTAGTTTCATATTTCTGTCTGACCGACGTTTTGATAATTGCCTGCAAAGTGCCTGCAATTAGTTTATTCGAAGGAAATGCTAACTAACTGTGAATAAAACTGAAGTGACGCAACACAAGAGTTTGCTTACATACAAATATTTCTCCATTTATTTTATACAAACGATTAGACAAAATATAATGGACAAACTCAGTTTTGCTCGAAGGCAAACAAGCATAGAACAAACTTTTCTCATGATTCTAAGAGTTGTTCATAGTTATGAGTACAGTAGCACCTTTCAGATCCATTATAGAAACACAATGTAGATACAGATGTTGACCTACATCTACCGAAGAACTCCGGAAATTAAGATGACAGTGCTACTCTCATTCATATCTCTATACCTCAACAGTCCAACCTAACTTCACCACTCCAGTTTCATTTTCCGTAGCAATTCGCGTAGCACGCCGTAGACCTCCGTAGGTTTCGCGTAGCAACGGAATTATTCCGAAGCATCGTTCGTTTTTTGTGTATAATTGCTTACAAAACTGTGCTTACTATCTTAAATGATTTATATTAGAAGCTATTAATTATATTCATAAGAATTGTAAGCATTCCGGGAAATGTCGCTAACTAAGTACCGAGAGAGGGCATAAGATCATTTACGGTTCTGACAACCTCGGGACAAAGGAAAATATATAACTGCTTACCTTAAATATTGAAGGGCCTCAATAAAAGGAGAATTTAAAAGGTGAATTGTGTGGTAATTTAGCATGACGCAAATGGTAATTTTCATTTCAGAATTGACATGGGGAGAGAGATGACACATTTTATTCACAGCAGATTTTCCAAGTCTAATATTAGAGAGTATAAGTCAAAATCAATATATTTTTAATTGCAAGTCAATCATTCAATAAGTTGCTGTGATTCTTAATGAGCTTATAAACTTCCTACTGGTAGAACACATTTCACCTCTTTGCGAGAGGGCATGGGCCGAGATTCGCCAAGCTGGCCTAACGTGGTTTGATAGTTGATGTAGCTATGAATATTCTAGTAGTTGCATTGATTTTCATTTCTAGGTAACGTTTCGCTGAACCTATTTGTGTCCACTTCCAGAAATAATTTAGTCCACCAATAACTTCCTAATCAAAACTCCATTACATATCTACCGATACTACACTATCAATTTACGTATTTGGTATTTCCAATTAATAGTGTCCAGTGAAATGATTTACCGGCAACCATTTCCCGCTATATCGTGTCCTGTTTGTAATTACAGTAACAATGCCCGTTTTAATTCGTGCGCTGAATAGGATTCTCTGCACAGAGACAGCTTGAGGTAGTTGATAATTACTTATGAGATACATTAATAACTATACATATATTATAAGCCTTTAATTATCCCACTTCTGCGAGACAGGCGTTCTCAGGCATTTTCCCAATGTAGGTTGTTTGATATCATAATATATCTTCAGGGACCCAGTCTGCTATTTTTATAAATCTCTCATAGTTACACAATTCCATGGTCATTATGCTTAAAAGTTCATAATCTGCTAAATTCATAATGATCGATCATTATCTCAGTCATGTCGTAATACAATGGTAATAGAATGGTATTACCGTATTACTGTTATTATAAAACCCGTTAATAGAAGTGATTATCGAGCAACCAAGACTCAATTTGAAGATTTAATAATATGGAGTGCGGTGTCAGTAATTGACCACTGGAAAGTCATAATGACGCCATTTTGTGAGTAGATTACGAACTTGTCAAAATCGATCATTATAAGATCACTGATCGCCTATTCTGAAACTATTGTAATAGCAGACTTGGGCCCCAGTACTTTTGTATCTCTGGGCCAGTTTTTTCAATACATTATTATATACCTGCATTCTAGCAAATAAATAATTTGATTTTTATTTCCACTGACCACCTCTGCAGTACTCTCTCTAATATCTATTCTTTGTCTATTCTCCATGATTATTTTGTGAACACGTCTATTCAAAGCATTTTTTGTTTCGTAATCATAATTATTTAAAACTCCCCTTACCCTACCCTTATCAAACTTATTGTGTTGTAAAAGAATGTAAATTATATATTAATTCGTTAAAGAATATCAAAGGTTGCGTGGTACCGGGTTAAAAGAGACCACGCTCTCATTTTGGAGCGTGTGGTTGAGTGGTTATGTATTAATGATACTATTAGAACACACACCACGCACAGCGGAATTGACATAAATGGAGGGGCAGGCACCAGTAGTAAACCTCTGCCTAACGTGCGGCGATATTATGTTAGGTTGTGTATTAGAACATGCTTTTTTATTACAACTGATGACGACCTTATTTTTGATAGACTTACTTCAAACATGACTGCTAATAATTACTTGCTATGCTAATAAGAAAATATCCTGGGTCGACATCAAATGAATTGGGAAAAGGGGGAGGGCGACATCAAATGAATTGGGATAAGGGGGGCGACATTAAATGTATTTGGATAAGGGGAGAGGATGACGAAGAGTGTGAGTTTTTTACTTTATTGGTAGAATTTACCTACGAGTAATTCCCAATCTAAATTAAAAAGACATAATATTGTAAACAACGTTATTTATTATCTTCAATTGTAAAAAAACACTTAACTAAACACTATGTGACATTGCTACTCATAATATAGGTCTCCTTTAGAAAATACAGCTTAAAATAACTAATATTGTACAAAACGCTGGAACATTCGCCAGAATTTTTGATGACAATGTAATTAATTATATTTATATAACAACCTTAACAAAATAAGCTGATTTGAATCGTAAAGATAAGTTGAATTTAATGAGCCACCGTTGTCGATTTTCTTAAGTAAGTACGTAACTTTATGGCAGTATCGGCTAACGATAAAGTAAGTACTTGATCACCAAGGGGGTTGGGGGGGGGGCAAGGGTTTATCCCGGACATTTTTACATACAATTTTCTGAAGAACTTATAAATATTTGTAGAGTTATGACAAAACCGACTTAACTGGTTACTGTTGGGCTGCATCATCCCATCGCTGGGCAAAGGCCACTTCAGGGCTAAAGTGGACCACTGGTTATTATATATTTTGTGCAGTTAATCTAGCCATCTTCTACAGCCTTTTGTCGCGACGCGTTCTAGCTATCTGGCTTTGCCCACAGCTCATTAGGCAAACGGCAGACGTGGTCAGCGACCTCACAGAAATTTGGTGTCGCTGACCACGTCTGCTCTAAAAGGCGCTTAGATGAAGATCAGTAATCTATGTTTTCTGTGTGTTGAGAACATGGTTTGTCGATTAGACGCCTATATTACTACTCCCCATTGCACGTTGGCAAACTTTGAGTTAGGACTACGATCTTTTGAATATTTGTCAAAAACCAAGTCATAATTTTAAAAACCTGACATTATTGTCGTCTTGATCACTTGTTCCAGGAAAAAAGCTTTTAACAGAATGGCAGACAGACAAAGTAGTGATCCTAAAAGGACTTCGTTTTTTTCTTTTTGAGATACAAAACCCTGAAAACGACTAAAAGTAGTAGCAAAGCTATGTTAATCTCTTTATACGGACGTCGGACGTCACCTAAGTGGGGAAATTTGCGGCAGCGAACAGAAAATAAAGCCAAAACATGTTGCTTTGTTCGAACAAGGCGCGCATAACTTTTGTACTGGTCTTATCTCATATTCATTTTTTTTTTTGTTTTTTAGGTAAACATGTTCAGGTAACCAGCAAAAAAATTACAGACGCCAGCAGATCAAACCACACGAAACTGTAAAATTTTCCCAATCTTACTTGAACCTTCAAACTTTAGCGATAAAGTTGAAAATGTACTAAACAATGTTGACAGATTGTAGTCTGTACTGTCCCGCCCTATATAGAATATTTATCAAAGGCTGTTCCATTTCAGGTACAATGTTATAACAACAGAATAAAAATGAAGTATCTTAGGTTTGTTCACGACAATATACAGTCATAGTTTCGTATATCTTTTGACAATTACTTTTAAATTTCTTTTTATCAGTACCTCGTGAGTACAGTTACATTCTTTAAAACATTATTCATGAATGTGGTTTTTTCTATCAACTGACCGAATATGAATTGTGTAAGTCAGATTTCACAGCGTTAAGTACATACATTTTCCCCTTTATTCATAAGCGGTTCTTAAAGTTAACCAGTGATTAGCGACAGCTTAACCATACATTTTTGACATTTGAACATCACTTAACTTTAAGCAACGTTTATAAATTAGCTGCAAGAAGTACTGCTGCGTTGACTGTTAAAAAATTCTATATCATAACTTCATCAGTCAACTTAATTTTATTTTAATACGCTCATGTTCTTACTAACTTGACGTCCTCCGTGGCTCAGCCGTCAACACGCCTGCGTGCGACGTGGAGGCCCCGGGTTCGATCCCATATCATGATGGATAATGATCTTTTCCTGATTGGCCTGGGTCTTGGACGTTTATCTATATATGTATCTATTATAAATATAGTATCGTTGAGTTAGTGTCCCATAACACAAGTGTCGAACTTACTTTGGGGCTAGCTCAATCTGTGTGATTTGTCCGTAAATATTTATTTATTTTATTTATTTAACTACATGAACTGACTTTCAGGTATGTCAATTGCACCTTTGATATTAAGCCACTATTTTGAACTGACTGTCCAATCCACTGCTTCATTGTTGGAAAAACCGTCTTGTAAAAGTAAATAACGCAATTAAACGTTGAAGTGTCAAAATGAAAGCCTTTTTTACTGCTACACGTACACACTAACAGTATCTGTGGGCAGCATTTTGTAATTATATTATTACTTTTCTAAACAAGTTGTAAGTTCTTATAATGTGACTGTTTGCTGTTCCTTTCAATAAAAAAGTAAATGCCTATGCAAATAATTCGCAAAATTAAGGATTTTATAGAAATGTACCAGAGGGACTCTAAGGGAAGGTAAGTTAAACACAGATGTAAAGTAGCGCGGTTCATATCGATCCTATTTTGTGACCCGTTGAATAAAGTGAGACTGAGTTTGGTCGGAAAACTGGCGTGTTTTTGTCAGTGCTTGAAGAGTTCAGCGTTATTTTTTGCGAACGTCGATTTTTAAGACATGCCGGTTTGGATGTAGTTATACTCGTATTGAAAGGAGGAGCAATTAAAACAATTAGTAAAATGAGTATGTTAAAGTCAGTTTACTAAAATATAAATTCACACCGCGTGTGTTTTAAAAAAAAGCTATCCCAAGTAGGAATTACAAAGATAGCCCGAAAGCTGGAATGCCGTTTATTGCATGAGAACAAACCGTAAGTAATTGAAGCAATAAATTGTCCAAACTCCTTGTATCAATAAAATAAGAATGAAACTCGCCCCCAATGCATATTTATTGTATTAGTCTTGAGCCTTGACCTTTTTTGGCCTTTCTCAGGTCTCGTTTTTAAAGTATTTGTTTTAATTACTCCTTTTTCCTCTTCGTCTTCTTTTAAAATGTATTCTTTAAAATACGGAACAGCAAATGTTTCCCCGGAAAACACTTCAAAACTGTTCTTCGAAGTTTAATAGATTTGATTCATATTCACTGACCCTGAGCTTACATTTGTGTGAATGTGTTCCTACCTAGATCAATAAAATGATTAAATAATTCCATACAAATGTCACCGTCGGCTGTGGGGCGGCATGATTACAACAGAGGGCTGAACAGAAAACAATAATTTAATTGTTTTATTAATTAAAAAACTTTTATAATTTCCAACGATTCATGAATTGAATTTTAAAATGATTACACACATTTGGTTGGTATCTATATCTGATTTATAACTCACCTAAATTATTTTTTCATGTATTAAAATATTTAAGTATTGTTAAAATATTGACTTTAAAAGTATCGTGTTGAATTTTTTTTGACAAACGGATGTCCTTTGTTTTCTGTAAGTTTTTACGTACATACCAAAGTACGTGTTTTAGACGTGACTACGCAAAACTAAGGATATTTCCAATCAAATGTTTTCATTATTTCTACTTAATAACTAATACAAAATTATTATTACCAATTTTCCAAACATTTTACCGTTTACCGATTTACCGGTTTTGAGTAAATATCGCCTCGTAAAATTGTCTATGAAATTAATTAAGTATTGTCGCTGCAAATGATTGACAAACTGTTTTCTTTTTTGTTACATTAATTATGATTCTAACAATATATTAATGGAAACAAAGAAAAATAATTGATTGCGAATCATACAGGAAAATGAAACAAAAATAAACACAATTAAAATTAAAACGAATCAAGTTGCAATACATAAAAGGGTTACAAAAATAAAAATAATGAAGCAGTAATTCTTATACGGGAACAAAAGGCTTGTATTTCAAAATGATGCTGCGACATGAAATAATTTCACCAATCCGATACTTGAATAGCTTTCGAATTTCGGTACATGTCGTCGTAATTAATACCAATTTCTCTGCAAACCAAAGCCCCACAAACATGATGCAATATTGCGGCATGCCATGAAATTGTAGCAACAGAGCAAGTCATCTGTTGCTTCAATTTAATCGTATAAACTGTGTTTAGATAGTGCAATTTCTATTGACGCTTCAATATAAGCTAAATGCATCGTGCTTAGCACGGCACCCTGTGAATTTCCGGTACTGTGTTAATCCGGATTAGGTAAGTGCAAATGCACTGGAGGTTCAGTGGTTCACCTTCTACCCCATAAATTGTACGTTAGGTCATCATCATCACCACCCTCTACTCGTCCACTGCTGGACATAGGCCTCCTACATAGCACGCCAACAAGCTCGATCTTGAGCAGTTCTCCGCCAGATACTAATAAAATATTATCTTAGTAATTAAGGTATCGGAAAGAAAAAGTGTTAATCGACTTTTTTGCGGATCTTTTTTGCGGAAGATTTTGACTACGCAATATTCTCAGAACATTGTATTGAACGGTTCTCAAATGAAATGTTCAGTGCTGGATTTAGATAGCGTTATACATTAACCTCAGTCCGCCGTGTTAGCTAATACGGATTTCATCCAATATATCGAATATCAGTCTGTTTTAGGGATATGGTTTATAAAAACTAATAATTTAGAAGTCATTAAAATTCATATTAACATTTTAAACACATTCATAATGCGAAGTTTAGATTCGAATCCTATTCCATCATGTGTATAATAGTCCACTGCTTAAAATAGGCATCCTATTGCAGGTCAATTAACGTGGTTTTAACTACGCTGGGCCGTAAAAATAACGGTAATCAGTTTACACAAATCTTGTGCTCCAACTATTGACTAATGGAATATGTTTAATTTCTATTATTTAATTAACCGTCTAGCTTTTTACCCAATTATTTTTCAGTTTACAATCTAACTAGCTGAATACTAATTTATTACGTAGAGGATTTGTTGAGCAGACCTACTCCACACAGTACTGGGTTATACGATACCCCTTGATATCAATGATTGTCAGACTCTCATACTTCTAACCAACCGTCACCACATGCTACGAATTATAGCCTGGGCTAACGCCACGTTTTCTAAGACATTTAGTTTCTACTAAATGTTCAAAAAGTTAGGGAAAATCGAACAAAGACCCTTTTGTGCTTTTTATCACAAATATAAAGCTACGAACCGTTGAGTTTTATCTAAAGTACAGAAATAATAATTACCTCACCCATTGAATTTCAGCTAAGTGCCAGGAAATAAATGAATGCGTGGTTAATTTGTTTTAGTTAAAAAAAAACCTGCCATAAATTTCATTATCATATATTTTGCATTTTCTGGCGGTAGCTTTAGGATTAGTCTCGTATTCATTAGCGACCCGTGGCCACTTCGTTGGGCGGTAAACGTTTTTACTTGTGATAAAATCCGACTAGCACGAAAAATTCTTTTCATTTTTCGGGTTAATATATGAACTAGGACACTCACAAATGATGTCGCTATCTCATGGTAAAAAGGATTTACAGTTAGTTAGAAATTTGAAGCTAATTGCCCATCCCAAAACTTAGATCTCTATATCGGAAAAGAAACTCCAAGGACACTTTTTTAAATTAAGATTATAGAAAATCTTTTGTACATTATTCTTTTTGCTTCTATAACTGAGAACAGTGTAGAAACAACTGAAGAAGAAACACAAAATATAAGAATAAAAATAAGCCAAGGCAGATGAAAGATTATCAGTCTCAATCGATTGATATCTGACATCATTTTCTCAGTCAGAAGTATTGAAATATAAATACTACGAGCAATACGATGTTTTCACGTAATTGATTTGAGAAATAGGTAGATATATGTAGGTTAACGTTCATTGTCAGTCTGACTCGCGTGGGGTATAAAAAGCGCCAATATCAGGCCATATTGAAGTCAAAGACTGAGCATAATCAATTCCGTTTTCCATTTACATCGAAATAACGAGTGGATGAGCATTCTCCAGATGGAATAAAATAAATAATAGAATAATAATAGGACTCATTACTTCCGTGAACGCGTGCTCAAATAGATACTGTGTTAATAAACATAATCGCCGTTCTAAAATAAGCACATAATCGTTATAGGTGATTATGGTTTTAAAACTAAAGTTGCTGTTAAAACTAAAGTGTGAAGCCCAGCTAGGTAGAACAGGCGACGAGTTCGATGTGGCGGTCGGAGTCCATCAAGGTTCAGCATTGAGTCCTCTGCTCTTTATCCTCGTAATGAACTACCTTACGGCGGAACTACAACGCCCTCCACCATGGGATATTCCTTTATGCTGACGACATTTTACTCGTCAGCGAAGATCCGATCAACCTACAGGAAATGTTAGAAGAATGGCAAGGAGTACTCGAAAGAGCTGGACTGAAAGTTAGTAGAGAAAACACCGAGCAACTGCACTGCAATTTCAGTGGCACCAACAGCAGCAACACTATCCATCTGCAGGACATCCCACTAAAGGAAGTCTACCACTTTAAATACCTTGGCTCAATCATCTGTAATAACGGAACAATAGATGCAGATGTAACTCACCGTATAAATACCGGGTGGATGAAATGGAGGGAGCTCTCTGGGGTCTGTGGGGTCTGGTATGTGATAGAAGAATGCCCATTCGCACTAAGAGCAGAGATTACAAAGCAGCAGTGCGCTCGTCTATGACATATGGTGCTGAATGCTGGCCACTGAAAAAGCAGCAAGAAGAGAAACTACATGTCGCAGAAATGAGAATGCTTAGGTGGGTTGGTGGGGTAACAATGCTGGACCACATCCAAAATATCCACATTCGCGGCAGTTTTAAAGTAACACCTATACAGGAGAAGGTTTTGGAGAACCGCCTAAGGTTACCACCTTAGGCGGCTCTGACGGTTCGCCAAGACGGTCTGCGTCTTGGCGAAGATTGATCAGAAGGGCCGACCCCAAATAAATGTGATTAAGGCCAGGCGGAAGAAGTAGAGACCTATAACGATCCCACTGCTGGGATAAAAGTCTGTTCTCTGTGAACGGGAGTGGGACACAATCAATGGCTCGATACCAGTTGGTAGATGTCACAAGTCTTCGAATTTTTAGTTCGATGATAATCGAATACATGACCTACACTCATTGGCGCTATGGTAACGGTCCCGCCCTACGAAAATAGTGGGGACCGTCAGGGGTCAGCACTGCTGATCATCTTGTGCCGCTCTTTCCCTACCTATTTCGAAGTTGGCTTCCAATCCCCAGGTAGGTACCCCATGACAAGACTAGTTGTCAAACTTTCGACTTCTGGCAGCCCACACGACACACGAGATAACGACTTTTAAAGATCTACGAATGGTAACCTGGACCATCATTCTCATAAAGAATATAAGGGGCTCAAGGGGCATGTAAGACTATAATATAATTATACATATATGTGGTTAAGATACCAGCCTCCTAAGTATAAGTGTGCAGGTTCGATTCCATGTCAGGTAAGTACCAATGTAACTTTTCTAAGCTTTCTAAGTATATCTTGGACACCAATGACTCATTACAAGGTGAAGGAAACCATCTTAAGGAAACCTGGACTATAAGTCTGAAATCGCCAACCCGTATTGAGCAAGCGTGGTGATTGTGCTCAATCCTTCTTTATATGAGAGGGGACCTGTGCCCAGCAGTAAGACGATAAAAAGGTTGATGATGATATAAGATCTTTTTATTTAGGATTTTAATAATTATAGTCGGCTGGTTGAACGATTTGTTGCTCAGCACATGATTCTATCTACTTAACCACTCAGGAAATATGACTTTATAAAAATCCTATCCCGGTGACAGTCTAAAAGAAATATACCTCAGCATAAAAAGCTTCCAAGAAGGATTAGTCGACAATGCACAGACCAATTAATGTAAAAAAAAAAACAAACATTTTCAGAGTGTCTTTGTATTTCATCAGCCAAGAACCTAAACCATTTAATTTCCAGTGTTACGGTGCAATTTAATTGCCTATGGCATACCATAATATTGATGCAACAAATGACTTGTATCATCTAAATGGTGTTTAGACAATGCAATTTTTATTGTTGCTACAACTTAATCAAAGCCATAGGCAATCACATTACATTGTGTAAATCAGTCTTTATGCAAAGAGTTGAAGCAACGCAGCAAAAGCAACGTTTAGACGGTACTAGTAATGTGTTGCTCTAATTTTAATACATGCCAAAGGCAAGAAAATTACTTAATGAAAATTCTGCTACATAATGAAATCTATCGCTATATTTTATAAAATCCTGTATTATAAAATACAGAGCCTGTTCCTTATGTGTACCATAGCCCTTTTGTGTAACATATATGTGTACCATACCAGTTGAAGTTACAGGAAAAGGTCCTCAAAAGGGTATACAAAACTTCCGTATTTACAAACAGTCGTAAATAAATCCCTAAAAAAGACATTTATCGTTTCCCTAAAGTTATCGTCACACAGGAATTATACGCAAATTTCAAAATTTAACTCCGTTACCGACAAAGGTTTCAGTGATGAAATTGTTTGAAACAACTACATATGTAACTATTGTTACTCTTACTATTTTTCTTATTTATTTTTCAATAAACGTTTACCAATTTCCCAAACAAAAAAAATACATACGTATGTTTAGTAGAATGATGACAGTAAGAGATCAAATAGAATATATATTTTGTTATATAATTTAGAGGTGCATAATAACGTTTTTAAGAAAACGTTTACCAAACATTGCATTTTTATTCCTAATATTTTATTAAATAATTAGTAGAAAAACTCAGATTAGCCCCGTTGTAATTATTGATGTGTGTTTAAAAATAATCTAGGCTAATGACATTTTTGTTTTCCTAAATAAGGTAAGAATTGCCTCAATGTGTTCAGCTTTTCTGTAATTTTATAACTTTTTTAAATCATTTTGTAGAACAACGTTCAGAAGGAGTAATTATTGCTATATAATCGAAATAGTAACAATATTTTGTCAGTTTACCTAACTAGTACGTATAATCGATTTTTGTTCTAAAACCAATTCAAACAAAGGACATCAAAAATGGTCCGAAAAGATATTCATATCATTTGCAAGGTACCCCACCTTGGTTATTTGCCTTCTTCTTTACGCCTACAGATCGGAAATAATTTCATGTACAAGTTACATAAAACCGCATAACTAAAAGAAACATTCAAACTAAGGATTTCAAAGCTTTCTCAAATGGTGTTACCGCACACAACGAGCTTAAACAAAGCCCTAAGTTAACAGAAGTAAAAGAGAACTCGAAGCGTAACCCAGAACCAAGCCCCGTATAAAATAAATTAGTGAACAGATTAAAACAACCCATTATATTCCCCCATTATTGATTACATTAAAGCACATTCAAATCCAACGTCACGTACCCGTATGCAGATTTATTCCGATAGCAAAATCCATTTCGGAAGTATTATTAAAGTGCCGCAGTTACTAAGTATGTGCTGCGTTAACAGGTATTAACGTTGAAGTGCGACGTGGCTTTGTATTTCTTATCTTACTTCACCAAAGGGAATACGGTATTCAACCAGCAACCGCTCCAGCAGCGACTAAAAGATTAATTTCGTGCGAAAAAAATCCTATAAAAATACTTAAGAAAAATATGGAGACCGTTGCGTCGACAGGTACGCTGCAAAAAATATAAAAATAAAATATACTTACTTATAAAACCTCTGGTAAGGCGCGAAACGCGTGAAAGCGGTGACCGCGCACTCTAGCGAACGACGTAAACTTGCAAGCAATGCAAACTAGCAAGCGACGCGGGAGCGGAATGAAGTTAGTTGAGCAAGGGTAGGAGAAGAGCGTGTCGACCGCTGTGAGCTCTGGAAGCGACTGTGAGCCTCGCCCGAGAGCCTCGACCGACAGAGCCACACTGAATTGCTGCTTATCGACCTCCCCTCGCGCACTCTCCGATGCCGCCCGCCTTACCGCTACTGTGCCCGCCCGCCTACCGCACGGCGTTGCCGAAATGTTAGGAGGCTTTGCCTAATCATCTTTTATTCTATGCAGCGATCGAAGTTCACTTAACGAATTCACTTGTCAAAAACTAATTGATCACGGGAAATAAAAAAAAAAAACATCTTTCTCTTAGTTCACCAAACTCTAGTGGCTAAACGAATCAAGAAAAAGCTACGATAGAATTTAGGAGCGAGGAACAAGAATGAGTATATTGGCTAAATCTCACAATAGAACGCTTGGACCGCGTCGTTCCCACAATGCATGAAATAGGTACCGTTTGTGTAACGAAACAGCACGGTATCTTAGCCAGGAATAAAAAAAATACTGTTATATAAGTTTCAAGGCATGGCATCTGGTCTAAAAACTAAAGAAATGGGTTCTAAGACCAACTTCCCTATTTACAAACAGGCTTAAAATATACCTTAAAAAATATCTGTCCTTTCCCTAAAGTTGTTCTTCGCGCGTAGCGCTCAAATTCCAGAATATAGTAGGAAGAACACCACACAACATCTTTAATAAAACCATCACAAATCAAATAAAACAAAAACAAATTAAAATATTAATATACGTAAATAAATAAAAAATAAAATTATAATTAAATGGTGCTTCTTCATAAACTTAAAATTATAAAATTAAATCTAATAACACAAGCCTGCCTCTGAGTCATTTGTTTGTCATTAGATTAATCGTATACAAATACGCTCAGGATGGTGTTGAGATGTGGATTGATTCTGGGTGTATGACCTCCTATAACCCTGTACGCATAATACACATTTTGACGTGGAATTAGGACACGTGTTATTATTGCATATTAACAATAGTAAGCCTGTTGTACACGTCAAAGACCTCCTACTCATACAAAGAAAGGCACGAGCAATGATTACAATCCTCGCTTGCTCAACACAGGATCGCGATTTTAGACATATTTATTTTCTCATTTATAATAATGTAATTAAGGCAAAAGTTTTTGAATGTATTCTTGTATGTTTTTTGTTCTTCACACTCAAACAGCTGGATTAATTTTGATTAAATATGGCACAAAGATTGCTTATAACCGGGATTAAAATTTAAGCAGTGTTTCATTACGAGTTTTCCTCGAAATCGAAACTTATGCGCTTCAAACCTCAGATCGTAACCTGATGCCTTTCGCTCACAACCCAATTTAAGCTTATTTCACCTAAGTTTTCACAATTACACTTTTACAGAAGAGACGACCGGTTTCCTAATAATGTTTGCTTATTATAAATCGCTTCGTGTCCTCGTTCTTTTGTTTTTAGCTGAATAAGGCAAAGGTAACGAAGGATTAGGATTTATCAGAAGAAGGGGCTTGGAAAAACTACGACTGCTTTATCTCGGATGCGATACTGAAGCAACTTAGACGACGCGCTTGGCGTAGCGGCCGTGAGATTCCAATTCGATTCCCGCACGAAACAAATATTTGTATTGCCTACAGGTAGTTGATCCAGGTCTGGTTGTTTGTGTATGTAACTTTTATGTTTGTAAATGCACCCACAATATAGGAGAAATTCCTAGACAAAGGCAACGTTTTTCTTTAAAAAAAAAAAAAAACTACCACTAAAGGTACTACAAATTAGCCCTAAATCACTATAATGAATATTTTAAAATATGAATATTTATTTAAAAAGAAGGATCCAAGATGTTTAGCAAAAAAAAAAAAAAAAATCATAATATCCAATATGTTTTCCGACAAGCGCGTCAAAGAGGTCTAATAGCTAGTTTTAAATAAAATAGATAAAAAACTAAACAATCAGATTGTTAATTGAGTTAGCTTCCACACATTAAGAAATAAAATCAAAACATCAATAACTAAAGGTTTTCTTGTTCATTTAATTTATTATAGGTCTTAGTTCGTAGAAGCCACTAACCTGACCTAATGTAAATACAAGTGAAAACATAAAAATCAAGTTCAAAGTACACAGAACAATGTACTAATAACATTATTTAATAATATCTCACTCCAGTGTCATTTTACGAAGAAACGAAATTGATGAACAGTAAAAACATGCATTTATAATAGATAAATAGGGTTTGATACCAACAAACTCTTAATAAAATTATAAACAAAGAAAAACACCAAATGAAATTGAGACGTCATCAAGACTCTCTACAGAATTCCGCCACGAAAAAACTACGGAAGAAACTGCACCCAGTTAGACTGAACACAATACTTGAGAAAAAGTAAGGCATGACACACTACGGAAGCAAAATAATCCAATATGAAGGAATCAAATCTATGTGAAAATAATGACATGCTCTTCGTTGGTGAGCGCGTCACTTGAGAGCGCCTGGATCGATTTGCAAAACATTACATGTGACTCACGTACTTACTGGGTCCTATTTTTCAAAACTTATCAGACTAATAATATCCATGAACGAATATTTTTTACAAGTAGCCAGCCGGTCGGTGTTCTATAGGATGCATTTTGGAGAGTGTGCGAGGGAATTAGATGATTTAATTCCCCCATCTCCGTTCCATCATCGGACGACCCGTTGTACGGCGAGTTTCTACCCTTACGTTGTTGACACCACAATGATCCAAACAAAGCATTTCGCCTCGTCTTTTATGCCGCGTACATCGAGAGACTGGACAATTTGCCAACGGCGGTGTTTCCGTCGGACTACAATTTAAGTGTCTTCAAGGCTAGAGTGATAGGCTCTTAATAAACTAGCGCGCTTTATCATCAACAATTGCATCACTGTTTACCATCATGTGGGGTTGCGGTCAAGCACTAGTTTATATGTAACGCACACTAGTTTATTATGGGCCTATTCACTCAAAAAACTGGGTGAATAGGAAGGAAGACGGCATTCGAGCGAGATGATGTAATGTTAAACCCATGGACCATGTTAAACCCCATACAACCAACGATGCTGCGGCAGAGGGAGACTGATGTGGAGATCCTCCACGAATAAACTCCCGACACAACAATGTTTGAGACATCGTACCCGGCACGCGACAATAGCGACGGTAAGTCCCCTCTTTGAGGAGTGGCTAGAGAGGCGCCACGGCGCCCTCACCTTCCGCCTGACGCAGGTCCTTACCGGACACGGTTGTTTCGGGAGGTTCCTGTTCCGTATTAGGCGGGAGGAAACGCCAGGGTGTCACCATTGTGTGGATCGCCCTGAGGACACGGTGGAGCATACGGTAGAGGTCTGCCCGGCTTGGGTAGAGCACCGCCGTGTCCTCGTAGCGGCGATCGGCGGCGATCTCTCGCGTCCGGCCCTGGTCCAGGCCATGGTCCGGAGCCAGAGTGCATGGCAGGCCGTCACCTCCTTCTGCGAAGCAATGATGCTGGCAGAGGAGGAGGCGGAGCGCGTGAGGCAACGGGAATCCCAGCGCCCTCACGCCACTAGCCGCCGCAGTAGACGCCCTGGTCGGGAGACGACACCTAACTCCCAGCCACCGTAGGCGCGGGCCTGCGGGCGGTGAGCAGTGGGCAACTCGCTGCCCGGTAAGGACCAGGCCCGAGTCGACGGCGCGTCGTGTTTCACGTGCGCCTCAAAGAGATGTCAGCACATCGTGACGGGGTCCACGAAGACCGATGCCTCCTGGTTGCGGGTTGGTTAAACAAGAAACCGCGTGGCCGTCGCACAGGCAAGTGAAGAAACACGGGTGGGTTTTAGTCAGTAAAAGTCTGACACACCCTTCCGCTCCGCCCAGAGCGGGAGAAGTCACTTGATGATTTCCCATCCCAAAAAAAAAAAAGACATCGTACCCGGCACACAGCGCAACACAACTGCTCAGACCCGTCCTTCGTACGGCTTCACCAGACATCATGCCGGAACACGACGAATCGCTTGGCGGCAAGATTTTGTCTGGTGGGTGGTATCTTCTGCGGGCAGCCGATGTTATGGCCTGCCATCGAGAAAACCTACCTAATGTTGTTTGTACCTATTTAATGTAATTAAATGATTTGCCTAGATTTAGACTTGATTTGTTAGACTGGTAAAGCGGACCCCAGACACCAAAGCTGTAAAAGCTCGGATGCGACTGGGTTTAACGCTGAGACGATGATGATGATGATTCGCTTAACAAAAATAAATCATTGTTTGATTTTTACACTTTTACTGTTGTTCAGTAAAAAAAAATAATTTATTTATTTATTTAACATTCTCTAATGCTATTTGACATAAATGTAAATTCTTTATTTGGATTTTCTATAAGGTACCTTTTAGCTTAACGAAATGTGTTAACATCGCGAACATTATAAAGACCGTTATATTTCTGTGCCGTTCAAAACTACGAAATCAACAATTCTAAAAGATGACGAAACATTTTCTGGTCTTTTTAAAATGCACTTTTAATATGTCAGCCAGGCCAGCCCAATATGTTTTATTAGTCTAATGGTCTTGAATAACATGGTTCGAAAATGCTAGGCATATGTTTATGACTATTAGTTAGGTATTAGTCCGATACCAAAATTAGAACTTATATTTTTTACTCTACATCCGTCACCTCACATCAGGTTCAGTTAAAACCAGCGTCAGGCACTAGTTGTCTGGCATTTTTGCTGACCTTTTTGGTGCAGCCGCAATGCACATTTTGCTGAAATCTTTTTTTCATCGGGGTACCTACTTACTTACTATTACTTTCCATTTTACTTTCTATTTGATTTTAGTAATAATTAGTGTTGGTATAATTGTTACATTTTTGGAAATCCCTATGAAATTTATCTTCTTCTTCTTTTGCCTATAGATGTCCACTGCTGCACAAAGACCTCCCCTAACCACGCGACCTTCACCAGGTCATCGGTCCACCTTGTTGGACTTCCTACGCTGCGTCTTCCGTTACGTGGACGCCACTCCAAAACCTTGTTTATCAGTACTTTGAAGTGGTAATTTCGAGAAATAGATCCCTTAGTTAGAAGATTACGGCTTAAATAGTTATGTGTTATATTATTCGTGTACCTAGGTACATTATTTATTATCATTACAACCCATCGAGTCTGTAAAAATGTCATTGCGAAAAGTTGAGTGAAGTGAACTTAGCGTGATATGTCAATATTGTCAATCCCTCAGAATGCTGAGAGATTGGCAGGAGGGATTGGAGTTGGAGTTAAAGTTCACTCACCGCTCATATTACGTAAGTTCTTACGGTGGGATGGTTACAAAATAACACTACTAGTTTAATCGTACGGACGACAGCAGGTCACCCTACCCGTAACTGTCAAAAATTTCCAATCAACCCTAAGCCTTAATGCTCTACCAATAAAGTTGAAAATCGATTAAAGAAATCTCTTTGTCAGATTGTAGAAGCTTGATGTGGTGTCGTCTGTATAAACAAACAAACCAGAACCCTTATTTAGTAACATAACACGCTATTACTAACAATTGGAATCCATTGCTCCATAATTATGTTCGAAATGTGTCTGTTGAACAACGTAAATAACGCAATGAATGCTGCTGAACTGTCAAAATAATACCCATTGCTACTGATAGCGTGTTACGGGATTACACTGTCAGTAGCGATGGCAATGGATTGGCAATATGCTTCAAAATCATGGAAATTGATAGGAATAGTATGTTACGCTATTATGGTGCTGTAGATTGTATGCACATAAAAGTCAAAATATTTTCTAATTATTCGTTTTGAAATATTTCTAATATCGCAATTTAGAATTGTATATGTAATTTGAAGTATTTTAAAACGGAAAGAAATAAAATAGAAAAGGTCAGATCCATTCCAAAAACAACCAGACAATTATTGTGAACGATTGTAGATAGTATTTTTCGTTTAGCGTTTTTGGCGCGGCCGTGAGGCACACTTTGTTCCTGATTTCTTTGATCATACTTTTCACTTTATTTGTTTTTATTTGATGTATATTGTGACTTTTAGTTGGTTCTAAATAAATTTATTTTCTATTTTTTCATATGGTAAGTCTTCTAATCTTTTGTACCGTAAATCTAAATAGGACAGCAGTTGTCGAGCCAGCTAGATATAAATTTAAATAAAGTCTTTTTAACGTGTATGACCGTTCTTCGTCTACGATATTGATGTAGTGTTCACATTTGTGTATTATGCGTCAAATTAAATTGAGTTTTGACAGATTGTCTATGGAAGAGCTGTCAAAAATTCAAAACTTTTCTTCCGATAAACTTATTCAGCGTTATAAAAATCAGCCTTAAGTGTATATGCGCTAATTTACTCCCACTGCCTCAAATCCTTGCCAAGTTACGTGCCGTCTACTAAAACACGATAAAAATCTAGTACCTAATTATTTAAAAAAAAAATCCAATTTACCTACTTTCGGTATAGTAGTGAGTATAAGTATAAATACGTAGTATAATTTTATCATCAACACTCTTAAAACGCTGACAGAAAATATGGTAAAGAAATCGACATGTCATAGGAACTAAAGTTCGAAGACAGGTGACGTCAATTTAGCCGCATTGGGCCTGCGTGGTAGATTACAGCCCACTCTTATACGCCCACGCCACAGAAAGTAAATAAATATTATTCTTTTTACCAAGATAGACAAAAATAGGAATGAGAAACCGTTCTTAAATTATTTAATTCATTACTTATTTAACAATTTATTATTTTATATTTTGGGGAATCGGAATGTTAAGTCGAATTCTTCCTCTTCATCAAAAACGGCATGACGTAATAAATCTCACTACCTTTTATATTGAACTATATAGATTGTAGTACGGGATCGTCGTCACGGGTTGTTGGATCCCTCAAGTCCAACATTTGGTTTAACTGCAATGCTTCGATATCGCCTTCGGGTTGTGGAGGTCAGACGGCAGTAGCTTCACGGAAAATATCGAAGTTTAGCCAAAATCAGCACTTAGACTGGTAAAACGGACCCCAGATTCCAAAGCTGAAAAGCTTCGGATGCGACTGGAATGATGATGATGATAATGATGTTGTAGTGCGGGATCAGACAAGGAGGTCTGACATCTCCCAGCAAGTGTATAGAAGCAATATACACAGAAGGACTTCCTCCATTGTGGGGGTGACAGAGGGATTCTTACCGGCTAAACCTACCACGGTATTTCACCTCTACTGAGGGCTGGGTGTACGGGATTCGCATAACTATTCACCGCACCGCCGACAAGCATCGACCCGCAGTTTCTCAGCAGCTGGTCCCATTTCTCCGTGCGACCATTCGCGCAATGCTCGCAGGTCCACTTTCGAGTGGCAAGCGTAAAATACGGCGGTGCCAACTCGGGCCTGGTTATTCTGATGACGGACATAAGAAGAATGAAAGAACAAGAACATTTTAGCAATAGATACTAAAAATAATAAAAAAAATAACAGTCTATGTAGGCTGTTTCGTTAGCAAAAAAGTTGCGTGCTTTGTAGCATGAATACAGAGACTAAACCTACCTACATAGTTACAGTACTTAATTACAGGGAAAAAATGTTAATTTATTCGAAAGCCGTCGCTGTAGTAATGTTTAATCATAAAAACAGCGGTGTAACATTCTACTCGCTGCAAGTTCTCGTTAAGGACGGCGAAAGTTGAAGTTGCCTCGTCATTCTCAGTCTCATCAAACTCAGAACTAACTGTGTAACTCACACTCCGCTGAAGATTTTTGAAATGAAGTTCATTAACACGGCTTATGGGAGTGAAGTGGTTGACATCTTCATGTCCTATCGAAAAATCGTTATGTGACTTTATTTCTATAACACTAATTTTATAGAGGCGAAAGTATATGATTGAGTGTGTGGGTGTGTGTGTGTGTTGCCCCGAGTGGTACCGGGCTTAGAATAGTACCATCCCATATCCTCTCGTGGGTGTCGTAAGAAGCAACTAAGAGAACTCTCACCAGGGAAGCGGGCAGCAGCGCTTCTTCTGTGGAATAACAAATTACCGCGATCCCCAACCCGCCTGCCAAGCGTGGGGATTGTGGCAATGCCCCCCAATGTAATGAAAGCCTTGGGGGAGGCCTTGTCCAGCAGTGAACCTCTATTGGCTGATGAAGAAGTGTGTGTGTGTGTTTGTTAGTTCTTCGCGAAAAATTTGGGACACAGATATGGTTTATATGCAGGATTAACCTTTATAATTATATGTATAAAATATTAAGAAAAACTTTATTTAGCCCAGTGGTTCCTAACCTTTTCAATGTCACTACCCCTGTGAACAAGTATGGCTATTCAGTTTACCCCTAGCTAATTTAAAATAATTAAAACTACACAAATTCGAACGAAAATATGTTTATTTTGTAAAATATTGCACGTTTATGTAATAAAGTAATGTATAAATCTCGGACTTAACTAATGTGAAGGTTGAAATTGCTGATTTGACAATATTAAGTTCAGTTTCACTCAACGCACATGTCATAATTAAAATAGTAATAAACAGAATGATAGATTCATTCTGTTTATTGCTATTTTAATACTATTTCGTACCCCCCTAGAATCTCCGTTTTACCCCTGGGGGGGGGGGGGGGGGGGTAATTACCCCCCAGGTTAGGAACCACTGATTTAGCCCCTGGACGCAGTTATATACTTATACTAAAATAATAATATTATAAAGTAGAAATAACTGTTTCTTTGCATTGAATAGTCTCCGAAACTACTAGACTAATAGGTTTCTCCGTTAACCTTCTACCGCCATCAGGACAAAGCCCTCAATTTTTGAAATGTATATATATTTTATGTCATATGCTGACCAACTATCACTGTGGTCAAAGAGGGTCCCATGTTAAAAGTAAAAAAATAATTTGATAAACAAAAAAAGGACATGAGTATAAAATATTACACACTATCTTATCTTATACCTTTAATCTTATACCTTTAAACGAGCAATTCTTGTATATATGTATATATATAATTGGAATCTCGGAAACGGCTCCTACGATTTTCATGAAATTTTGTGTGCAGGGGGCTTCGGGGACGATAAGTCGATCTAGCTAGGTTTAATTTTCAGAAAATGTCTTTTTTCCGTGTTTTGAGGCACTGAACAATTGCTAAACTTCTTATAAGAAGCTAAATTTCGCCGCTGTCCTTAATGATACGAATAGCCGAGGGGCTTCGGCCTCTGATTCGGAGCTCGTAGACTTCGGGTTCAAATCCCTGACGATATAGTGTTTTTCCTTTTTATTTTTGGAAGTTTAAAAAAAAGAATGATGGCGTTGTCTAATGCTTTTTTTTATTTAATAAAAATTTAATTTAATTAATTTAATTTTATTTTATTATTTTTTTCTTTTTTTTATATAATTGGAAACTGCGTCAACGAATTTTCTTTTTCGTTTATTTTATCAATGGAAGAAATTTTGTTTTGCCTAATTTGTGGAGATGCAAGGTACCAGGGTCGCACAAAAGTGTAGGAGAAGTCGAAACAATGAAGTTCATTCATTTTAAAGATCAGCCTGAAGGAGCAGTCGAATTTACAACAGAATTTCTCAACAGTGTCAACATTTCAGACTTGCCACAACACGAACTAAAATATTATTATTATTCCCTTTATTTCTTTATACATACATATTATTCTACATTTTTAAATATTTATATAAAAACATACAAAAACATTTAAAAATATAAAAAATAGTGTTCCACCGATGGCGGGAGCGGGGTCCAAGCTACCGGTGGTTAGGGCTCCAGAGACAGGAACCTCCTCACGATGCGGGCCGTATCGAGAAGTACTGCCTTTTGAATCAGGCCTTTGATCCAACTGCCTAACGAGAGCCTCAATAGATGTTGGTCGAGGCTCTTGGCTATCAAACCATTGGCCGATACGACAATCGGTACAATGACAGCCGAGTTCACATTCCACATGTCAACAACCTCGTGCGCCAAGTCGGGATATTTAATTTGTTTATCTTTCTCAGCTTTCACGAGATTCCCGTCATGTGGAATGGTAACATCGACAATCATTGCGAGGGGCGCTAATCGATCTATCACTACTATATCAGGCTTGTTTGCAACAATAGTCCTGTCAGTAATGATAGACCGATCCCAGTATAACGTGACATGGCCATTTTCAAGAACTGGGTCGGGCACATACTTATAATACGGTACCTCAGAATCCACAAGTTTATATTTCAAAGCAAGTTGCTGGTGGATAATCCTAGCTACTTGGTTATGCCTGTGCAATACTCGCCATTAGCCAAACGAGAGCAACCAGAGATAATATGTCTGATGGACTCACCCGGATGGTGACATGCCCGACACACGTCAATCGTCCCGTCCTTCATAATATATCTTTATTATTATTATTATTATTGCTAACATTATGATACCTTGCACCTCCTCAAAGTAGGCAATATAAAATTCATCCATATAATATGACTTAATAATGATGAAGTACCTGGGCGACCGAGCTTTGCTCGGATTTGCTTTTTTTTTTTAATAATTATAAACTAGCGCTTGACCGCAATCCCGCGTGATGGTAAGCAGTGATGCGATCGTTGATGGTAAAGCGCGCAAGGTTATTAAGAGCCTTCCGTGTGCAGTTTCTGGCCTGCCATCGGACGCGTCCCCAGGTGGCGGACAGGGGAACGGCCCCCAGATATGGGGGTTACCGGTTTACCGGCGCGGACCAAAACCAGAAGTGGGGACCGCTTCGGCGGTCACGTGCGGCGGGTCGGCCACCACTCCAGGTGGCTGGCATGACCCGAACTCCGGGTCACCGTCGGGCAACCCGGTCTCCTCACTGAGAGGAGCTGGGGGCCCCGTTTACTTCCGGGCAAACGAGTGGGGCTAAGAGGAAGGACACCTCGCTAAAAAACCCTTGGCTGCTGCGTCTTCTCGCACAAGAAGACGTACCCAGCCGGGCCCCTCCCCATGGAGGGCCCACTGTGGGCCTGCCTTCGGGCGGGAATCGCCGGCGGGGGATTGGTCGGCAGGCTTGCTATTTCCCATGACCCCGCCACTAAGGCGATGTCGGTGTGCCGCTGTTCGGGTTTAGTGGGTATTCCCGGCTTCGGCTGGGCGAGTCCCACACGCGGCCTTCGGGGTATGGTGCGTAAACAAAGCATTCCCACAGGGTACAAAAAAAAAAAAGGTTATTAAGAGCCTATTCACTCCGGAAAACTGAGCGAATAGGAAGGAAGACGGCAGTTGAGAAAGGTGATACAATGTTAAACCCAACAGCACGACCTACAATGCTGCCCCAAAGGGAGATTGATCTGGAGAACCTCCACGACAAAACTCCCAACACAACAACATTTGGCGCATCATACCCGGCATGATATAGTATGGAAGGAAGTATTAGGTTAAGACCTTAAACTACGAGTATGTATTGATGATAATATATAACTGATGTAACTGATTGTTAAACTATAAGTACTTATTTATAATAAAATGTTAAACTGAATTGCACTCGTAATTTTATATTTAAATAACAGTTAATAATATTTTTTATTATTATGTCGGTATGATCGAAAAACATTAGTCAAAAAATATTATTTAAAAAATTCGCTGGTTTTTAATTTTTGGTTTTGAAAATATAGAGACACACGATGTACCTAACAAAAAAAAGTTGCCGAGCAAAGCTCGGTCGCCCGGTACTAAAAATAAAAAAGCAAAATACAAGAAAAAATTACGACGGGCTTAATAGAAAAATACGCAAAAGGAGAGACTGAGAGAGAGAGAGATAATGTCCTCCCTCTGTCTCAACTATTGAAACATCTCTTTCCAGATATTTTTTTGATAAGAAAATGGATTCGTAATCGTTTGGCACAATTATTATAATATTATGCATTAATGTATTTATGCTAAAACTCTTGCGTCTACCTATTGTATAGAATATTCAAAACATTAAACGTTAGTTATTTTATAAACGATTGGTGCAGTGTCTGAGTGATCGACTGCTACACTAAGTGTCGCGGGTTCGATTCCCGCGCGGAACAAATATTTATGTGACCTACAGGTAGTTGTTCCGGGTCTGGTTGTTTGTTTGTTTGTGACCCACGATACAGGAGAAATTCCAAGTGTGGGGCAACGATTTTATTTATTTAAAGAAACAATAAAAGATCTTTCCATATGGGTTTCTTTTTTGTAAATTCATATGTAAATAATTGATAACGAAAAGATTGATGACTATCAAATACAACAAAAGTATTTCGACCGAAGTAGTAAGGAAGCACAATAGTATGAAGTCGTGTTAGTAAAGTGAAAATTCGTTTATATTCCACTCTGTTCAAAACACGGTACAGACAATATAGAATTAAATGGAGTGGACTGGAGTCTAAAGTAGGGCAGCCCTGAATTTCATGACTCCAAGTTAGTTGTTAGAGTATCAAGAAAGACTCATAGTGCAAGTAAAAGTAGGAAATTGTTACCGAACTTATCAAGGCCGTATCGAATTACAAAAGTGTTTGACAATGATAGGTATGAGGTTGCTGATCCTCCGTTAACGAGGCAAAGTTCGAACGTTTACGCAGTGGATAAAATACATATATTCGGGGTTATATTTTGAAACGGACCAGACAGCCGATGACCGAAAATGAACAGTTAAATAGAAGCGGTGGTAAAAGTTGATAATTTATTGTAAATTAATAAGTAGCTAACGCAAAGTGAGCTTAGGTCTTTAGTACATTTTCCATCATGTAATTTATATACTGAGTAGTTTTGTATACATAATAAATTTTGCATGTGCACAAAATGCTAAAGGCATTAATTAATATTATGTAATGAACAAGTTGTTCGATGTAATGTAAAAAGTGCACTACGCAAATTATTCAAGTAGGTACGCGATGTGGATTGAGCAGCGTACGCCATACGAAGCGTAAAATAGGCACAATGAGTGCGATGCGGAGTGCAATAAATAATTAGTGAAATGAGCATAGTGCAGATGCATTGTACATGCAATATGTTTGCGTTGTACAGAGCAAACGGGGTTCAATGTGTTGTGAAAAATGTTCTCAAAGCAACGTGAACCGTACACGTTGAGTTTCACGCTTTGAAAACATTTTGTGTTAAGCACTTTTTTGTTTTTGTGTTAATTTGTTTACTTTAGACGAGGATTTGTACGGTTATAAGGATAGACGAGTTGTTCAAACGCCAGTTACAATAATTTATTTAGCTGATAATTTTTATGCAGATTTAAAATGTAAATAGATCAAGAAATAGACTATTAACATAAATAATATGGACTATACAAGGACCACTTACTTATTTGTAGCCAATAATTTCAAAAACAGCACCGCTTGAGGTATTGTCCAAAGTCGCTGTAAAATCGACTGTTTCTAGCAATTGAAATTCCATTTAAGTATATCCCCATTAAGCGATTTTAAAATTCCATTCTACTTAGACGTAAAAAAAGCAATTGTTCATATAGTGAATCTTTACTTGTCTAAATACTAATTAGATACACAATCATTACAAAAAAATACACATCACTAGATCACAGACAGTTTGTTTATACTACATTAAGGTTAGCTTTAAAGAAAAGAGATTCATAGAAACAGAGATGCAGAATATTTAATTTTCGAGATGATTCCAAATTTCCCTAACAAATAATGCTTTTAATATATAATGTTAACACCTCAGAATAACGTTAAAAACGATAACGAAATAAAAATAAAACAATAACACAACAACTAAATAAGGAAAATCGAACACAGCAACCAATTATCTCGGAAGCCATTTTAACTCGATCAAATTAAAAAACTCTGCTGCCACAACGTAGCGTAAGCCCGGATTAGGAAACATTTCAGAGTTAGTACACTTATATTATAGTAAAATGTAAAGCATTCCAGGTACTCACAATCCCTGATCATAAAAGGTTTCTAAAATAGACACTAGTATTTTACGTAAAACCTAAATAATTTATTTAATTAAAAGTCTCATAAATTCAAAGTTAAAAGAAGAAAGAGAGCGGAACAAAAGGGATGATTTAAGTATAACAGTTGGTATATAAGCTGATTATAATAAATTGATCATCAGTCTTAAGTGTAACAAAGCCCAAAATATATAAATTGTAGTTTTATTACAGAGTACCCTAAAAACAATCTTTATAATTTCTGTTTATAGCTATCGGTAAAGCTATAGCACCATAGACTACATACATACGCTGCGGCAGATTATGCCAGGCGTTTGTGGACTATGAGAATGCCTTTGAATTGTTCGAAACTTGGGCTGTGCTTCAGTCTCTCCAGCGATGCCGCATTGATCATCGATCGAATTGTTGAAGTGCTTATACAGCAATGTCACCATGACAGTCCGAGTACAGGAGCAGAGTACGAAGGCTATTCCATTACAAAAGGGGTGAGGCAGGGAGACGTAATATCTCCGAAACTGTTCACCGCTGAACTGAAAGATGCATTCAAGTTGCTGGAATGGAAAGGCCTGAGCATCAATATCAATGGTGAAGGTGGTAGGCCATAACATCGGCTGCCGGCAGAAGTTACCACCCGATTCGTCGTGTTTCGGCATGATGTCTAGTAAAGCCGTACGGAGGACGGGTATGAGCAGTTGTGTTGCAATGTGCGCCGGGTCTTCTTCTTCTTCAGCCTATGGATGTCCACTGCTGGACAAAGGCCTCCCCCAAGGCTTTCCACGATGACCGGTCTTGTGCTGCCCGCATCCATCGGCTTCCCGCGACCTTCACTAGGTACGACCGGCCGGATGGCCGGGTACGATGCGCCAAATGTTGTTTCACCGTGGAGGGTTTCCAGATCAATCCCCCTTAAACGCAGCATCCTTGGTCTTGTTTTTGGGTTTAGCATTGCATTAACTCCTTAACAAACAATCTTACACCTGATTGTAATCATGATCCATCAGGCTGTTCACGGTCAGCTGTCTCAAATGAGTCTCCTCCATCAGTGACTCATACTGTGGAGTTGTTTGACAGTCTCAGCAGTACTTCCCTCGCCACACCAAACACAGAAGAATTAATAATAACAAATAAAATGTTAAACAATAAAAACAAAATATTGATGTACTGCGATGAAATGGGTAAAAATATGGGTCATACACTACAACACCATTTAAATGACCAAGTAGTCAATTATTGTATGCCTGAAGCATCTTATAGTCAAATTATAGATAAAGTTATAAGTGGTAATTACAGTCCATCCACAAATATTGTTATTTTGATTGGGAGAAGGGGAAATGCAAACAGTGTAAAGATAAAGAAATATTTTGAAAATCTGGCCTCATTAAATGTAAACAAAATAGTTTTGTTTGCCTTTCCTTATGGCAATGGCCTGTCACAGACCGAAAACAGAATTAGATATAGATGTAATATGACATTACAAACTATGACTTTGTATAATGAAAAATTTGAATTTATTGACTCTAATGCACTCATTAGTCAAAATTATTTTACGACCAAAGATAACTATTATCTTTGTAATTTTTTAAAAAGACAGGTAGCAGAATCGCTATCATACTATATATATAAGTCAGCCAAGTGTTTGGCTAACTATGCTGCTTCTATTGAGCAGTTAAGTAATACACTTAGTGGTAATGAGCAGAGCTTGGAATTTGTTCCAAGTTATTTAAATTGCAATTTGAGACAATAGAGTCAACCTCTAGCACTATTTTGAATAATGAATTAGACATGTACCCATTATCAAGGGACATTGAGACAATAGAGTTGAACTCTAGCAGAGATGTGAACCTAGAAACATTAATATCACACCCAATAAATTTTAATTTTCAAAATCTAATCAATAATAATAACCTTAAAATTGTTCATCAAAATATACAGGGTGTGATAAATAAACAATTAGAATTGGAGTTGTTCATGAACTGTAGTTATATTGATATTGTTTGTCTTACTGAACATTGGTTAAAAGCCCATCAGTTCATGTTCAGCTTTAATAACCATCAGATTGGTAGCTCATTCAGCAGAGTGAATATGATAAGGGGTGGCTCCCTAATAATTGTTCGCAACAATATCAAATTTAAAGAACGGGCTGATATTGTAAGCCTCTCTGTTGAGCGAGTTATTGAAATTGCTTGCATCGAGCTCGAGCGGTTCATTGTAATAAGTGTCTACAGGCCCCCATGTGCTTCCTATGATATTTTTGGAAAATATATGGAGGAAGTTTTATTAAAGACTTGTCACAGTAACAAAACAGTTGTTTTCTGTGGAGACTTCAACATTAATATTCTAGAGAAATCAGCTACAGTGAATGAATTTATCTCATTATTCAAGTCCTATAATTTGTACGCAAGATTCTTTGAGCCGACTAGAATAACTGCCACAAGTGCCACCTGTTTAGACAACATCTTTTCTAACCTAAGACCTTCTGACCATTTAATTATAAATGAGTTAGACTCTGATCACTGTGGCCAGTTAGTTACTTTTCCTCAGAAGAGTGAAGTCAGAGCTCAAAGAAAACTTGTGAGTTTTGTTCCTGTAAATGAAAATCGTTTAGGACAATTTAAAAATAATTTAATTGAAAAGCTACCGGGCTTGCCTCATCACACCAACCCGGATCATGCATATAGTATACTATTTAACTTGATTAATTGTGAATTTATGAAAGTTTTCACAAAAAAAACATTGCCTGTTAGCGACCGCATTATATTTAGTGACTGGGCAACCCCAGGTATTTATAAAAGCAGGGGAAAAATGTATGAATTGTATCAGGAAAAAACATATAACCATGATGTAGCTTTTCAAGAATTCGTTAAAAAATATTCAAAAACTTTTAAGAGAGCCTGTTCCTCAGCAAAAGCCATACACATTAAAAATAAAATAAAATCTTCTAGAAATAAAATCAAAACAACTTGGCAAATTATAAATTCTGAAACTGGAAGAACCAAAGTACAAAATCGCGATTTCCATCTTAAAATTAACGATGAAGATATAAAGGCGGACTTGGAGGTAGCAACTGAGTTTGAGAATTTTTTTACTAGTATTCCAATAATAACAACAAAAACTTTGTCTTCTTCCTCCACTTCTGCCTACGCCATACTAAAAGAATGTGTTCCAGAATGTGACAAACACTTTGAATTTACGTTTGCGACTGTTAAAGACATTATAGAATCTTTTAAGGATCTTGATGTAAAAAAAACTGCCGATCATTGGGGTTTATCAGTATATACTGTAGCTTCAATAATAGATGTTATCGCACCTTTCTTAGCAATTGTTTTTAATTCTTGTGTCACATCTGGTATATTTCCTGATTTGATGAAACTTAGCAAAGTAATTCCACTGTTCAAATCTGGTAGTACAACTGATCCCACGAATTTTCGGCCAATTTCTATATTACCAACTTTGAGCAAAATTTTTGAAAAATTAATTTTGAAACAGTTGTTGAGACATTTCAACTTATATAATTTATTGCACGTGAAACAATTTGGTTTTACAAAGGGTCGTTCAACTACCGATGCGGGCGTGGCGTTGCTAAAGAACATATTTGGGGCCTGGGAGGAATCGCAAGATGCTCTTGGTATTTTTTGTGATTTGTCCAAGGCCTTTGATTGCGTACATCATGATACTCTTATTAGGAAACTGTACCATTATGGTTTAAGGGACAGAGCTCTCGACCTTCTGACTTCTTATCTGAATAATCGAATTCAGAGGGTTGATGTTAATGGCAACAAATCTGCAGGATCTGAGGTCACCATGGGCGTTCCGCAGGGCTCAATTCTAGGTCCTTTCTTGTTTTTAATTTATATTAATGACTTACCTCATCACGTGAGGGATAATCACAACATAGTATTGTTCGCGGATGACACTTCTCTTATTTTCAAAGTCAAGCGTCAGCTAGCAAATTTTGACGAAGTTAACAATGCACTTTCGAAAGTTGTCCATTGGTTTAATGTAAATAACCTTCTTTTGAATGAAAAAAAAACTAAATTCATTAAATTTTCTACGCCAAATGTCAGGCAGTTAAGTACCAATGTTCAACTGAATGGAGTAGAGTTGATCCCTGTCGAGTCGACAGTTTTTCTTGGATTGACTATTGACTCCAAGTTACAATGGGGTCCTCACATTGAGAAGCTGTCGGGTAGACTCAGTTCTGCCGCTTATGCTGTTAAGAAAATTAGACAGATAACTGATGTGAATACAGCCAGAATTGTTTATTTTAGTTATTTTCATAGTCTTATGACTTATGGGATTCTTCTCTGGGGAACTTGTGCGGACATCAATACCATCTTTGTTTTACAGAAAAGGGCTGTTCGAGCCATTTACAACCTTGGTCCTAGAGATTCTCTTAGAGAAAAATTCAGAGAGGTGAACATTCTGACTGTAGCTTCGCAATATATATTTGAAAATCTTATGTATGTACATAAAAATATATCTAATTTTAAGAAAATAAGCGAAGTTCATAATATAAATACCAGGAACAAACACAATCTTGCTGTACATCACACTCGTCTCCACAGAGTAGGCAACTCGTTCATGGGTCAATGTATACACTTTTACAACAAGCTTCCCATGGACATTCGAAACTTACCCATTAAACGATATAAAACCTATATAAAGGCCAAACTTTGCAAAAAGGGGTATTATAAAATCTCAGATTATTTAGAGGATAGAGAGGCTTGGGACTGAGCTGCTCGCTCTGTTAAGCATTGTTATTAAGCAATATGCGTAATTATAATGTAAATTATTGTAAACATTTTCATTTTTAATGTCTGGACTTTAAAAAAGACGATGATCCCTGAGTTTGTTTCGGCTATTTCTTCTCAGAGGTAGTCAGTTAGGAAATGCCGGCTTCATCTAGTTAAAAAAAAAAAAAAAAAAAAGAAAAAATAAAAAAAACATGACGTGTAAAAGTGATCGGTGATCCTACTTGCTTAATAAACGATTTCATTTCATTTCATTTCATTTCATTTCATCAACTCGCTCAAATGTCATCTTCCTTCCTATTCACTTAGTTTTTTTTAGTGAATAGGCTCTTAATAAACTAGCGCGCTTTATCATCATCGATTGCATCTCTGCTTATCATTAGGCGGGATTGCGGTCAAGCACTAGTTTATAGTAAGTAATTTAAAAAAAAAATGGCGAGAATATCACTCACCTTCGATTTGCCGAAGATGTTGTCATTATGGCGGAGTCGCTGGAGGACTTGAGTATCATGCTCAACGACCTCAATTTGGTTTCCTAACAGGTGGGCCTTAAAATGTCAAGCCGAATGTCCGTTGCGCCATCACAAGTTTACGTTAGGAGCTCCATCCTTTTTTTTTTTTTTTTTTTTTTTGTTGGGATGGGAAATCATCAAATGACTTCGCCCGCTCTGGGCGGAGCGGAAGGGTGTGTCAGACTTTTACTGACTAAAACCCACCCGTGTTTCTTCACTTGCCTGTGCGATGGCCAGGGCCGCGGTTTCTTGTTTAACCAACCCGCAACCCTGACCCAGGAGGCAGCGGTCATCGGTCACAGGAGCTCCATCCTTGAAGCTGTAGATCAATATGTATATCGGGGACTGCTGATCCTTAGTCTGATACTCATCGACTAGGTGGTCGGACGACCTGACCAAAATTGCAAGGAAGCGCTGGATGCAGGCCGCGTCCCACCGGTCTTTTTGGAAATCTTTGGGGTAGGCCTATGTCCAGCAGTGGAATTCCTGTGGCTGACATGATGATGAGGATGAAAGCTTTCGCGAATGAAGTATAGGTACATATTCTTTTGCTAATTCTAAAACTTGACATTTACTTTCCCTAAAATGACTGCTGACATGTTAGTAGTACATAATTATTACAATCAAGTCCAATCGATAAAAAACCAATACGTAACAATATGATGGTTAATCCTGTTATTGCATATTAACTCTGGCCCACCTCTGGCAGTATGATTAGTGGTAAAAATATGCGTAGCTTATAATGTACTCTAAATTCACATAAATCTCAAAATAAAGTAGGGAAATAACGTAATGAATTTCAAAACGCATGATGTTAATTTTCCTTCCCGTTATTGTATGTGCTTCTTACAAAAAAAAACCTTAACTCTTCCCAGCCCTAATGGATAGGATTTCTTTTTAGCCAATGTTTGTTCCGAGAATTTCCTTGTTTTGCAATTTTTAATTAACGTTATTTTTCTCGTGAAACTTTAACTGATTGTGTAAACATATTTTATCGTTGATAGGTATTTTCTAATAGCTCTTTTTACCTGCTTCGGTGTTGTGTATTTACAAACCATTTGAATTGAAAATAGAACTGGTTGTTCTATTTTCAATTAGGATGAGTGTAGTGCTTTGTGTGTGTGTTCTTTTTTTTGCATGTGGGGTTTTGTTATTGCTCCATTTTTTGCGATTACTTCTTTTACTTATGAAAATGAAGTGAAATAAATATATATACCGGCAACTATCCTGTTATATTCTACTGCTACTTCAGGGTCATTGGATATTTCTCATATATATGTACACAATGTAACACTTTATTTTCAGTCTACGTTTCTTGTGTAGGACTTTCACAGTTCCCACCGCCATCTCGCTACAAACCGGTTAATACGTTATCGAGAAAGAGTAAACAACTGGCAGCATTAAACGGCTTGGGCTTGTATCATCGCCGTTCGCGATGCTATAACTTCAATACAGAGTATTTAACGCCATCTTTGGGATAGAGTTAAAACTATTTATCTCTGCGCTGGGCTCCACGCTGAACGGTTAAAGGAAGCTGAGGCTGCAATTATTCTTCAAATGTCACATAGATGGCGCTGCAAGAACGAATAATATCCTATGTTTTTAGTAACTGTGCTTTTCATGTTTTATAGCGAAAACATACCATTATATACGTCTTACGAAGGGTAATTAATAAAAATTAAACAGTATTACAAAGTTGCTTTAAAAGTAGGTACTTTTAAAGCACCTTTATACTTTTACTTTTATATGATAGATAATTATAATTAAGCTGTTCTAAATATTACTTTGTTTAACATTCTAATATATTTGAGATCTGTTACTTGTAGAAAGATCTTATATTTAGTAGGTATAAAAATTAAAATCAAAATGAAAGCACCACAGAGAAATTATAAAAGGGTCAGTCTTTTTAATAAAATGAAGCTATGTATTAGATCTTTACCTGTGATGCTGCTGTTATGTACCTACTTACGAAAAAATTGAAACGAAATTTTTTCATGAATTTTTTATTTGTTTTGATCGAAGTAATAATCCATGCAAGCAATGCATCTTTGCCACGCAGTGGCAGTTTATTGATGCCACGGGAGGCAACAAATTCTTTAAAGGCATTATGAACTGCCTCTCAGGTATTGAATTTTTTTCGCGCCAAGAAATTATCAAACTCTGGATAAAGTAGTAGTCTGTAGGTACAAGATCTGGTAAGTAGGACTTGGAGACCGTCTGTAGTATCTCATCCGTGCAGTATGTGGCCGCGCGTTGTCATGCAGGAGCAGTGGAGAGGAGCGCTTAACCGATGCCGGTTGGAGATGTGCCAGTTTCTCCATCATTGTGTTCAGTTCTTCACAGTACACATCTGCAGTAATGCTTATCCCGTTTGGTAAGAATCTGTGATAAATCATACCGGCGCTAGATCACCAAACAGTGACCAGCACTTTTCTAGGGGTAAATTTTCGTTTAGGGCATTGTTTAAGTGCTGGACCAGGATCCGACCAACTTGCTGAGCGCTTGCGGTTATTTATTTAGGACAACCAACAAATCTTACACTAATTATACTTATATATATATTACAATAATATAAAATCCTATGTTGAGTGCAGATTTAACTATAGGTCGCCACAGCAAACATTTGCATTTTGCGATTCAAAATTCCTTCATTTGTGTGTGTTGAACAGTGCAAGGCACGTCTCGATGGGTACTTCGCGCTGGCGATCATTGAGTTCGTGGGCCACCCATTTGTCAAGCTTTTTTACCTTGCCAATTTGACGCGAATGGACCAATATTGTTATGAAGCTAACGTCAAAACCTGCTGGTAATTCAGCCGTAGATTATGTATCATCAGCTTCCACAATCGCCTTTACTTCGTCATTGTCGGCCAAAGACTTCGGACGACCACGAAGTTCATTTTTCAGGTCAAATTTCCCAGAACGTAAGCGAGCAACCAACAAAGTGGTGCTATGGTTTGTAGTGTTAGTTCCGAAAACGTCGTTGAAGTTGAATACCGTTTGTTCCGTAATGCCACGACGGTACTCAAATTACATAATTGCTGGAATTTTAACATATGCATGTACCTAAATGTAACACTAATCAATAAACAAATGACTACCATTGGAAAAAGGATTCCTTATTTAAAAAAATAATTTTAATTTAAAATTACAACTCATAGCCAAAGAAAAATTATTATGATTTGAAACGGCCAATACTGCAGATTGACGATTTCATAGGTAAAGATCTATTAGTTGCCCATTCTAAAACGCAGGTCTGTGTCGAGAAGAACAAGCAAAATACTTCCATGGACACTCTTTTGAATCACTTTCTTTTTAAATATTTAATTACAATATTCTTGTAGAAATTAACCATGTGATAACAATGCAGATGTGCACATTAAAATCGTCAGCTACATAAAAGCAATTCTGAAATGTAAATAAGCCGCGGCTGCTAAGAGATGACCAATCCCCACTGACGGCGCCCATTCACAAACAAAACGTGTGGATCAGCACCATTCAGCTCAAACCCTTAAAAGGCAACTAATGATCAACAACGCCACCACCAGCGAGATATTATAGGGAGCATAACATACTCTCAGCGCACTTTCGAGTGCATATCACTCACTTGTAGGGCGAGGTCCCTGAGAGAAATGCGGAAGCAATTGCCGTCTCCTTAGATTTTTCGAAGGTCTTTAACCGAGTATGTATGGAACGCTGGCCTTTAGAATAAGATTTCAGCGTACGGCATTTCCCCTGGCCAGACTAGCTGAATTCCTGACTAAACGATATAAGTTGTTTTCGAAGCATGCTCTTCGGAGCCCACGTCGACTAATGCCGGTGCACCTCAGGGTGCTTCTCAGGGTGTGCTCTGCAGTGTTTATATTAACGATCTGCTGATTCCCGGTATCTATAGGAATGCAGATAATAGCACAGCGGTGAAGAGATATCAGCCGGATGCTCGGGCTAGTAACGAAGTAATCCGGTCCGAAAGGACGGCAGGTATGGTAGATAGTTCGAATGTTGTACTTTAGGTAATCACCGAATCTGGCCAAGCTAATCTTGTGGCATTCATAGTCGCCAAAACAAAATGTGTCTATTCAGAGCCCGTTCAGCTTGGCTCCTACTTTTCGCAATGTACCCTTGCAGTGCACCAATTTCGCGTTCAGCTTTTGGGAGTTTTCTGAAACCTATACGTTGGGCGGTTCATATAGTCGAAAGCCAAGGTGCCTACCAGGAAACTTGGCGTTATTGCAAAGATCAGGCGGTACTTCGGACAGCTTCTAATGTTATACAAAGCTCAGGTCCGTTCATCTGTACAGAACTACAGCCAAATTTGAGCTGGTACTGCAAAATGCCACCTGGCAACTTTGGGTTTGTTGGAGAGGCGTGCAGGCTGTCTACCCAGATTTGGTTTAAAACAGTCTTTAAAGCACAAGCGTAGTATAGGATGCATTTTGGAGAGTGTGCTCGGGAATTGCGTGACTTAATTCCTCCGTTAGAGCAGCGGTAGCCTTTAAATGTCGGCTGCGGCTGCTATACTTACAGGTTGTAGGTAGTAGGTTCGAACCACATCAGGCGCTTTACTTTCTGTAAATACCTCACCACTACTGTTCTCAAAGGATAATATCGTGACGAAACCGACATGTACTAGAGCCAAAAAAAAATCGAAGACATGTGACCAACCAGCACTGGGCCCGAGTGGTAGATTACGGCCCACTCCCGCCCACCGAGAGGAGACCTGTGCCCGAGGAGTGGGAACATTATAGGCTGATTATGTATGCATGTATGTATACATACATAATCAGGAATTACATAACGTACATACGTTATGTAATTTCTCCGTCTGCGTTTCATCACGACCCGTCGTACGGCGAGCATCCACCTTTATGTTGTAGACACGATGTATTGCGATGAAGTGTTTTATACCGCATACATCGAAAGACTGTAATAATTTACCTGCGACTGTCTTTCCGTCTGACTATAATTTAAGTGTCTTCAAGGCTAGAGTGTATAGGATCTTAATAAACTAGCGTGCTTTACCATCAACGATTGCATCACTGCTTACTATCAGGCGGGATTGCAGTGAAGCACTAGTTTATAAAGTTATAAAAATGTGGAAATGTTGTCCCAACTACCCACTTTTGTACCTTACCACCTTTGTGTTTGTTTCTGCTATGTATGGACGACAGCATGGCGAGCTACCCTAAACTGCCAAATATTCCCATTCAACCTAGCCTTAATACTTTAGAAATAAAGTTGAAAATCGAATAAAGAAATCTGACAGCTTGGTGTGCTGTCGTCTGTACATATATTATAGACATCATTGTATTTTTTTCTCGATTTCATATTTTTAAGGGCATATCAATAATTCTTTATTCTTTCTAAGACGGCCCAGTCATTACAGTAATCCCTTCAAATTTCTCTTTTAGAAAGTGTTGCGGACTTCATGCATAGACTTTATACATAGATCGAACGAAAGTATAGTCTATATCAGTTAAATCACGATTTTGTTAACATCCTATGTGCGGAACTTATCATTAATGACTATTAATTATCTATACCATATTATGTAGACCCCACTGAAGCTTAACATTCAAAGTTATAACCGAGTATACAGTACTGTCTTCAGAACTCAATTTTTCGCTTTTATGAACACATTTCACTTAACGGTAACTTACCTTGGAAATTGATCATGTTGCATGACATACTATCGACCTATCGCTTTAATACCGATATTTTCAAAATTTTTTGAAAAGGTCCTACACGATAGTATTTACCAATGTTTAGAAAAATACAATCTTTTTGTAAAAGTTGGTTTTAGGCAAATGTATAAATATGGCCATTTATAACTTTTTAAATGTAGATAGATAGTGTAGATAAGAAGGTTCCCGTTTCTGAATTCTAGACATGGACCTCACAAAAGCGTTTGACTGCGTAGATCATGAACTATTCCTAAAAAAATTAAACGCTTATGGGATAAGAGGTAATGCCTTAGATCTAATTGAATCCTATATTACAAGAAGCAAACAGTGTACCCAAATTACACGCTTATGTCCTAAACATAAAATTGAAACCCATTTTACGTCGTATTATAGGGAAACTAATCTAGGTATACCACAAGGAAGTGTAATAGGGCCACTTTTATTTAATATATATATTACTCACAAAATAACTTAACGAGGTCGCAGTTCTGACGGCATATTATGGGAATGTTGAAAGTATATTAAGATACGGAATCATATTTTGGGGAAACTGTACTGTAAAAGAAAAAATATTCAAAACACAAAAAAAGTGCATAAGGGCAATGTGCAAGCTCGATCAGACGGACAGTTGTAGACCATACTTTAGAAAACTGAAAATATTGACAGTACCGTGTCTGTATATATTTGAGTTGGCGATATTAGTCAGAAGTAATTTAACGATGTACGAAAATTATAAAAGTAAACGTAACAATTTAAAAGTTAACTGTACTACACACAAAAGTGCATTGATGAAAAATAGTGTACTCAGTATGGCGCCACGCGTTTACAACAATCTACCAAAACAATTATTAGAATGCAAAAGCTGTAATATATTTAAACAAAAAGTTAAAAAAAAATCTCGTGGTAAAGGCCTATTATAGGGTAAATGAGTTTATAAATGACATGCAATTTAATAATGATAGATGATATTATTGTATTTGGTACTTAACTAATTGAGTTGACTTATTTTAATTATTGTTTGACATATTTATGAATTCTGAATTGACCTGTCCATGACAAAATTTCTTGAAATTTATTATTTTAATGACATTTTTTTCCCTTTTTTATTTTGAATGAATTTATAAAATGTATAATTAGTAATGTACAATAGGTAGAGACAAACACCAATTAAAATTGCATGCCTTTAGGCGGATTATTTAGATGCCAGACTGTCTTATATATCAATGTTAAATCTGAATTACACATTTTCGCAATAAATGAATTTGAGTTTGAAATCGCGCTATTTACATCGTCCATCACCTGCTGCTGATGTTTAAGTTTAGTAATAGAGAAATGTCATCTGCAAAATAACGCTATGCATGATTAGCCTTTATGTGGTACGGCAAATCATTAATGTAAAAGAGAATCATGAAAAGACCAGGAATTTAACCCTGTGGGACTCCTATTATTAGTATCTATCTGGGAGATCTTTTCCATTAATATTATCAACACTCTGAATTCTCTCACTCAAGTATTAAAAAAGAAGATCCAGTGAAGAGTTCCGGATCCGATAGTGGCAAAGTTTCCTGATTGCCTTGGACAAATCACAAAAGAATCCCATCATTTCATGAATTGTAAATGTGTCTGAAAAGTTCAACAACCGCATCAGTAGTTGTTTTACTCCTTGTAAATCCGAACTGTTTGCTGTGTAGTATAAACAATAGTTTATGAAAGTTTTCTTTATACTTATAAATTAGTTCTTGACCGCAATCCAGCCTGGTGGTAAGGAGTGGTGCAATCGTTGGTGGTAAAGCGCGCTAGTTTAACAAGAGCCTATTCACCCAAAAAAAGAAACTGGATGAATAGAAAGGAAGACAGCAGTTGAGCGAGGTGATGCAATGTTAAAACCAACTGTTTAGGCCCATTGAATTGCTCTCACACTGATTGTAATGTTGGCTGCACTTGCCTATGTTCGGGTTTTATTGGTGAATTCAAATGCACCCCAACGCGGGCCCTGCGCTCTCCAATGTTATCAATATGACAGTCTACAATTTCGACATTTCCGCGGATTTTGGGACAAAATCCGCCACACTTTTCCCAACCACTGCAACTCTTGAAAGCCAGAATCAACAGTGGCGACCGCCAGAAAAACGCCGAGCAATGAAGCTCGACGAGTCCCGGAGAAACGATTCAACTGTCTTGGGTCCCGCAACGAAATTAATCAGAAAAGAATAGCGGAGGAGTAAGATATTTTTTCCACTTCCCTCCATAACAAGCAGGAGACAGAACAGAACTAGGCCAATCGGCACAAAGGGACATTATTGCAACTGGGAGAAGTCCAGATTGGCAAACACCACGGAATAAAATTTGATTAAGTTAATGGGTCCTAAGTAGGTATTAGCTGTTACAATTGATTCCAATAATAAGTATGGCAAAAGCGCCTGAACGCACGGAAATTGGTTCTAGTTTCTACAAGGTCCGTATAATAAACGACTCCGGATGTAACTTGTACACTATCCAACATAATATTGCGTTCATTCTGCCAAAGAACCCACTCCCACAAGATGTGATGTGCGGACTGTTCAAATTCACAGTTCGATGTAGAACACTGACACAAAGGCGAAGGAACAAGTTTAAAAGAATACAGTTTACTTTTAAAGTTGCCATGACCTGTGAGAAATTGGGCAAGGCAGTGGTCAACCTCCAGCCATGTCTTAGCCAGCCGATCGCCAACGGATGGAAAGAATAGATGGAGGTGCCGGCCCTTGATGGAATTATCCCACCTGCTTTGCCATTCGGATAAGAGGTCCTCCCAGACTTCATTCTGAGGTTTAAATAATCTAGAAATTTTATTAAAGTCGCGTTGTGTAATAAAATTAGTGTCCATGGTCTCCCCCCTCGCGGAATAGTACATTGAAGCACGTCGTTGTACCTCAAGATCGACTGTAAGTACACCTGCCAGTACCGGTAAGGCTTCAGTACTGACCGTTCTATACGCCTTGCATAAAAATATCAATGCCAAACGTTGACTTTGAAGCAGTTTACGTGTGCCGCCCCTATACTGGCCCTATCGACCCAAACAGGTGCACCGTAGCACATACATCCTAAGTAAGTAGCTCCATATATAGTCTTTAAAGTTAGGAATGATAGACCCCAAGTTGCTTTGGATATTCTAGTTAGGGCATAAAAGTTCCTTTTAGCTTTTTCGCCAACTATTTTTGTATGTTCGATAAATGAAAAATTCCTTTCTAAGATCATGTCTTTGTCGGTCTCCGTGGCGCAGCGGTCAACACGCCTGACTGCGACGTGGAGGCCCCGGGTTCGATCCCCGGCCAGGTCATGATGGGAAACGATCTTTTCCTGATTGGCCTGGGTCTTGGATGTTTATCTATATATGTATCTATTATAAAATATAGTATCGTTGAGTTAGTATCCCATAACACAAGTCTCGAACTTACTTTGGGGCTATCTCAATCTGTGTGATTTGTCCGTATATATATTTATTTATATTTATATTTATTTATTTATTTATTATTATTTATTTATCATACCAAGGTAGCATACGGATTGCTGTTTTTTAATGGGAACGTTGTTAAATTTAATAGTAGGCAATGATTTAAGATTACCTTTTAGTAGAAGTTGATAGGTTTTATGTGGCGCAAACGCTAGGCGGTTACGATCACCCCACTGAGATATTAAATTTAGACAAGTATTGGCCAAGTTCACAAGTCCAGCTCGGGTACATGACTGAATGAGCAGTAGGCCATCGTCCACGTAACCAGTAAGTGAACAGCCGCAAGGAAGCGGGATCGCGAGGAAGTCATCAAAACCCAAATTCCATAAATAAGGACCGACAACTGAACCCTGAGGACAACCCATGGTTAGTGTTTTAGTACTAGAAAAATGACCGAGCTTAAGTACCGCGGAACCGTTTATAAAGTACGAGTAAACGAGATTATATATCTAATATATAAAATTCTCGTGTCACGGTGTTCGGCTTTAAACTCCTCCGAAACAGCTCGACCGATTTTGATGAAATTTTTTGTGCTTAACCGGTATCTATGAGAATCGGCCAACATCTATTTTTCATCCCCCTAAATGTTAGGGGTAGTCCACCCCTTATTTTTTTTTATTTTTTAGACAAAATTTTAATTTCTATTTTTTTATGATACAACATACAAAAATACATACAATCCCCAATTTTCACCCTTCTACGATAAACCCTTATTTTTTAATAGCCATTTTAGTAATTTAATCTATTATTTATATGGCAAAAGAACGTTTGCCGGTCAGCTAGTGTTTCTATAGCAACCGCAGGTTTTTAATTTTAACAACAGCATAGGCCACCAGGCGTTATCAAAAGCCCCAGAAATATCCAGGAAGATCCCAATTACGTACTTGTTTTCAGATTGGTTAACGATTCTTCTGACAGAAAGCGAAGCGTCGACTGTAGATTTAGCTATGGTGAAGCCATATTGATTACTATGGAATTTTGGACCGTTCGGTAGTAAACGTGGAACGATGAGGCGCTCAAGAAGTTTCCCCAAAGATGGTAGAAGCGTGATAGGACGATATAACTTCGGATCATCCGGTGGTTTGTCACCACACTTTGGTATTACTCGTATGAAACCGTGTCCCCATTTACGAGGAAAAACGCCTTCAGTAATGCATCGGTTGTATACAGTTAAGATGGCATCACCCGCCGTTTTACACGCCTCTTTAATCATCCTATTAGATATTTTATCTTCACCTGATGATTTGTTGACCGGTAGTTTTCTAACAATATTTATAAATTCGTCATTAGATGGTACGTCTGACATTGGTGATTCAGGTGGCACAGGAGCCCACGCTCGAATCTGTTGGTGGTAGTCGCTATCGTTAGCCGGTGAATCATCAGAGATAAGTGTATTAATTAGAACTTCTGTTGTTTCCTCTATGCCTGCGGTATGCTTATCATTGACTTTAATGTTTTGAACGTATGCAAGGTCGACTGATCTGTTAGCTTTAAATTCGTGATATAAGGGAGACCACGGACCCTCCCTGTCAAGTTTATCAACGATTTTCCGCAACAAGTTACGCTTAGATTTTTCCACTGATGCTTTGTAGCGTGACTTGGCAACTCTAAAAGCATTTAAAGCGAATGTAAGAAGATCTCCAGTAATCTTCCGGCTCTTGAGTTTATTTAACTGTCTGCGCGCTCTGCGATATCTTTTACGCTGTTCAACTAAATAATCACTCCACCAGTCACATCTACGAATATTGGTCATAGATCCGCGACCAATGGCGATGTCAGCACAGTAGGTAAAGGTTTCTGACATAATGTCAGCACTTTCTTCGGCTAACAGCCCGTCCCGAGTGAATTTTTTGGCGTGACACGCAAAAAGCGAGCCGAAAAATTCCCAGTTCGCGCCTTTACATCTATATCTGAAATTACCGGGAATATGAGACGGACCCTGAATATAACCAGGAACAAATTCGTACACGATCAGGCGATGATCACTACAAGACGCGTCCGGTAGGACACGCCACCTATCCAGACGTACGTCCGCACTTGAAAGTGTGACGTCAATACAAGATTCGCCCATTTGGCTGCAAAAAGTAGGTGGTGCATCAGGGGTATTATGAATCGATAGGTTCATCTCAGCAATGAAATCCTCAACAGCGCAGCGTCGTTCGGTATCGGTGGCCCGAACCTTGCCATACCACAGAGACGATGACGCGTTGACATCCGCGCCAACGATAAATTTGCAGCCCGCGAGTGATCGCAAGACATGACGGAGATTATGTATATGAGGAGTAACAGGATCTGAATATTGAAAGTAACAGCTTACAACGAATACTTTAAAAGAAGCTGATGAGACTTCAGCAACCGCACAGTGTGGCGTCATGAGGTCACATAAAGACGTTACCGTAAAGTCAGAAGACCGCGCAACATAAATTCCGGCTCGTGCCCTGCAATCCAGCTGCACTACCTTGTGACGTAAACGTGAGTTTTGATATTGTTCTTGAATGAGTACAAGGTCTAAGTTGTAGTCAATAATTAATTTCTCTAACTCAGATGTCGCCACCTTATCGTTGTGAAGGTCAAAGGGTTTTTTAAATCGTTTACACGCCGCGCAAACCGGGGTAAAATTCGAATCGCCCTTATGCGGGCAAACATTGGTTTCGTGAGCCTCGGAGCAGACAGCGCAGGTTGGTGATTTATTAGCGCAATGCTTATTAACATGACCGAATTGTTGACAATACGCGCAACGAACTACCTCGATATCATGAACAAAACGGAAAGTGATACTACCAAGGATAAATTATTTATTGACTGGGCGTCAATAAATAATTTATCCTTGGTAGTCACAAGATGTTTACGTACCTCAGGTTCAATTTCTATGCCTATCCATTTCCGACCGGTATCGGTAGAACGCCTACGGACTATTTTCGTGGATTTAATGAAATCGTCTTCTTTTATTGGCAACTCATTTTTAATGTTTTGGCGGTAAATAGCTTGCAAAAAATTTTTGTCTTCCATTGAGGCGGGAATGTCCTTAACTAATAGACGGGGGCGGCGACCCTTTGGTTTTTCTAAGCGAAGACCTGCAGACTTTATAGCATCTACCGATTCTAACCTTTTCAATTGGTTTTCATTTGCTACGCGCTATACAACGCCCGATTTGGCGGTTTTTTTAATACCGACTATTTGAAACCCATCGTCACTCGGTCTAATCGCCTTTATAAGAGCCTGTTTAGTGGCGGATGATGAAGCATAGTCAGCTGATCGCTCTTGGGTCGGATAGGCGACGACACAAGGCAGAGGCACTCTAGATTCAATAGCGGGGGCAACTTTAGGTAACCGCAGTTTCAAAGAATCTGCGTACGACATTTTATTGTCCTCATTAATGGTTTTAATGCCGGATTTTAATCTCATTATTTCTAATTCGCGCTCGGTATTAGCAAGCTTGGCTTCGTTACACGAAGATTTTAAAGCTAACAAAGACACGATACTTGTAACTCGTTGAGTCATATCCATAATAGCTGATTTATTCGCGACATTTATACGAGAACCGTTATCGTTAACCAGTTCGTTGATTTTGGCCAGGTACACAGACGCCTCCGAAACCAAATCATAATAATTGTCACTGTTACTACGATTGAAAATATTAAATTTAAACTTCCGACATAACAACATTGGGCGCATTGTACCCGGCACACATCGCAACAAAACTGCTCTGACCCGTCCTCCGTACGGTTTCACCGGACATCATGCCGGAATATGACGAATCGCTTGGCGGCAAGACTTTTTCTGGTAGGTGGTAACTTCTGCCGGCAGTCGATGTTATGGCCTACCACCGAGAAAAAGGCAGGTATAATAAAGGCAGATAGAAAAAAAATAAGTCTATATTTGTAGGGTCTGATGTACTACCAGCACCGTAATTGCAACACACTATTACTATCAGTTGGAATCATTTGGCAGCTTATTGCTGTTCCATTGTTCCCTATGTTCGAAAATGTGTCTATTCAAGAACGTAAATAACGGAATCAATGTTGGGGAACTGTCAAAATGAAACCCCATTGCCACTGATATTGTGTTCCGCAATTACCCTGCTGATTTTGATGATTACAAAGGTATAACACATTTATTATTTTTCATGAGGTTGGGAAACTTTACACATTCAATAGACCTATTAATGGCTAGTCAGGTCAAAAATTCCGTCACATGTTTAATATGAAATAATTGAAACAAGTTTATTCATTGTGTAATCATTTATATACCAAAATGAACTTACCAAAACAAGGATTTATTCAAAATGACCCCCGCGAGTTAAAATACAGGCCTGCAATTTGAATACGCGGTCCGTGTCAATATCTCTCACTGATATAGAACTCTAAATAAGGATCCCTCCAAGCAGGCCTTTCCCGCCAAGTGTTGCCATATTTTGTCTTAAATCTTAACTGGAGAAGGGCCAGCCTTCGTGTCGGATAAAGTCGATTTTACGTGCAGCCAGTCTTGTGTGCTCTTCGCTCTATGAGCTGACGGCGAATCTTTCTGGAATACCCAGTGCCAATTGTATTATAGAACATGGTATGAGGACTGTATCTTGATACACAACTGCGTTCGTTTTTGCACCTTACTCACAAAAATCTACCTCATTAAATCCCTGATAAGAAACCCACAACCATACCATGAGCTAGGCTGGAAACTGACTTCATTGGACTCGCGGAATACGGTTGCTCACTTCTTCACTACTGTATGCATCCACCTTATCATTTTGTTTGTTGTAGCTTTCTTATACGGTAAAAAATTTTTCATCTGAAAAAGAATTTCCTGATATTTTTTCCTGTGTACCGCTGCAACAAAGCGTAGCATCGCTTAGTCTTAGGTCCATTAAATGAGAGTTCAAACGTCGTCCTGCTTTTCTTCGATATAATCGAAACCTTGAAGTCTTCATTTAAAACCCTTTTCACAGTGGTTCTGCTTAAACCCTTCGGAAGGGCCAACAGTTTCTGTTTACAATTGGCATTTCTTTTAATTCGCTCCTTTTAGCTTTTATCACTGTTTTTATCATTATGTCAAAAATATTAATTGTCCCGTTACTGATACGATGCAACGCAATAACTGCAACACTGTTGTTCTTTAAGCGTACAATCCATATTTACAAATAAGTAAAATTTAAAAAAAAAATACACATTTTTGTTTTCATGAGCAATTCAAAATATAAAAAAAAAATGTTATACTCGGTGACATAAATACACTGGTCAAAGGCTTTCGTCTTGACACACTATGGTATCTTAGACGACGAGAAAATTTAGCGTTGCTTCCCGAACGCTGTAGAGCCGAGGTGGATTTGACAAGACACCTCGTTCTCGAAGTAGGACCTACCTAGTAGGACTGTTTGTCCCAGGTATATATACACGTCAACATCTTCGAGTGCCGAGTAACCAACTAGAAGAGTGGTGCGTGGGTGGTGATTTAACTCAAAACTGTCTCCAAAGCCTGAAGCACAGGCGTAGAGTAGCCAGCCTTTCGGTCTTCTATAGGACGTATTCTGGTGTGCAAGGGAATTGCATCTACATTTACATCCCCATCTCCATTCCACCATCGGACGACACGTCGTACGGCGACTTTCCACCCTTACGTTGTTACCACCACTACGATCCGGACGAAGCGTTTCGCTTCTTCTTTTATACCGCGCATCAACGATCGCATCACTGCTTACCATCAGCCGGGATTGCGGTCAAGCGCTAGTTTATAATTAATAAAAAAAAAACATCTTTAGACCCACTTGTTGGGAAGCTTGCTGAGGTCATTGAGCATTTTGCCCAAGTCTTCGAGGGTCTCCGCCATGACCACGATATGATCTGCAAAACGGAGATTAGTGATGTACTCGCCGTAGATGTTGATGCCAAGTCCATTCCAGTCTAGGAGCTTGAAGACGTCTTCCAACGCAGCAGTGAGCAATTTGTGAGATATTATATCTCCTTGTCTCACTCTACGCTGCAGTTGGATCGGTTTCGAGTCTTGATCCCGGAGACGGACTGACATGGGCAGTAGATTGTACAAACATTTTATCACCTCAATGTATCGATGGTAACTTTGGCACCGCTGGAGAGACTGTAGCACCGCCCAAGTCTCGATCGAATAGAAGGCCTTCTCATAGTTCACAAATGCTAAGCATTAAACAATACATAAGGTTAAAAATATATCACCATTTTGAAATAACCTTTACGTAACAAATAAGGTTCGGAATCGGTAGTAGAAGAAAGAAGAAAAAGAAGAGAATTAGCTGCTTGTCATTTGTCTACGTATATAGTTTCCTCTACCCGTTTTTGACTGACTGTTTATTTGTTAAATAAATCATCTTTTGAGAATTCTGAGTTATAAGTTCGAGCAATGCGAGTGAGTATACAGTTGCTAGCATAGTTGTGGTGGAGTGCCTAGGAACGTGCAACATTGGCATGTGGCGAGGGCGGCCTAGAGGAGTGTTAAACAAACCTGTTATGTGATCACGGGCAATCAAGGAGTTCATTGATTATGTCGTAGAGCACATGTCCATCACTTTTTGCTTTTTTCTTCGGATTTTAGCATGCCATTGGATCGACAGGTATCTTCGTAAGACATCGGAGGTTTACAAAGGCGACAATTAAGTTGGTAGATAATTTTATTTTTAATTCTTTCTACATATTTTATTGATATAAGCTTTTATGGTAATGTGGTGTATATGGCCTGAGAACATTAATTTACTGTCAAACATAACTCCAGTCAACAGAACTGGACAGGACAACAGACTTATTGTTTGGCCTTTGTAGCTTATTTGGTTTTACGTTTTTGTTTGTATATATTATGTACTTGTTTTGTTTTGCACAAGATTAATTTTTATTTTTACGATTTTGCCCGTTAGTATTCACTTCCAGTGATTTTTTGATACTTTTCAGGTATTCTAGTACGTAAAATGACTATGGTATCGTCTGCAAATGGTATTGTTTGACGGTTTATGACTTTTGATAGAACATTTACATTAATGTTGAAGTCTAAGGATGCTGCCTTGGAGCACTCCACACCGGTCTGTTTTAAGATTCTTCTTTTTTAATAAGCTATAGCACTATTTTTAGATAGATATACGTTTATGTATTAAAAGGATAGGTACTAATCCTAGTAGTGACGGTGGGCCTCAAAATATGTATGAAATGAAAATGAAAAATATTTTTTTCAAAAACTAAGTTGGTACAAACAAAATTGAGGTTGACTTCTCCTTTTAAGTTACATGTTTCTTAGCAACATGTAGTAAACATCGTCAAAAAGTCATTCTGTTGTCTACAATTAACGTTCGTTAATACCATGTCTATGTGTAGCTTCAAATAATGTAGCTTAAGATAATATAGATAATGTTACTTAATTCGTGTTAATATTCATTAACTGCCTAGCCTTTTCCCTACTATGTGGGGTTTAGCGTCCAGACTGGCTATATGCGGCCGACTATACCAGTACATGAAGCGATAGCCTATTAGAGCTCCACAATCCAGTTGCGCGGGTTATACGGCACTCCTTAGGAAGACCCCCTTGGTTGTAAGACTTTCGGACTAATAACGACCTGGCTATCAAAAATGACAGCCGGGACCAACAGCTTAACGCACTTTCTATGACACGGAGGGCTCATTCGGACTCACCCATCCACGGAAAAACAGTAACAAGCGAAGCCAAACCTATTCGACAAGCCATTGTCCTTACTAATATTATAAATTCGAAAACGAAAGTAATTGTACGTCTGTCTGTGTGTCTGTATGTCTGTCTGTATGTCTGTCTGTATGTTTATCTGTATGTCTATCTGTATGTCTATATGTCTGTCCGTATGTCTGTCTGTATGTCTGTCTGTCTGTATGTCTATCTGTCTGTATGTCTGTCTGTATGCCTATCTGTATGTCTGTCTGTAGGTATGTCTGTCTGTAGGTCTATCTGTATGTCTGTCTGTATGTCTGTCCGTATATCTATCAGTATGTCTGTATGTCTGTCTGTCTGTAATTTACACAAATGAAACAAATGGTATACTGAGGACGGAGGATATAGGCGGCATTTTGTCTCAGAATAAACCCGAAAAGGGATGAGATAGGGGATCAATTTTTTGTAACTACTGAATGGTATAATATCTAGAACAAAGGTCGTAAGCTATTAATTCTTGTCAATATATAGGTACATCTTTTCAGACTATCTGTGCTTTCGTATTTCTGCCTTAATTTTAACCTAGTTCTAACTTCTAATAATAGAAAGAAATCTTATGATCCTTTCTTTACCCTAGTTTAGTCTAGGTATTCAAAATAAAATCAGCATCTTTCATTGCTAACACTGCAGTAGATAGATATGTACCTACTTACTTTTAGCCTCTTGAGAGAGCAAATAGACCTTGAATGTAATTTAACTCTTAGGTTCAGCTCAGAATGAGGGATGAAACATTATGTCTTCCTGTTTAGCATAACTAGTAAACTAAAATTAAAAATATTATTTACAAACTTCTTATACTAAATGATAAAATAGATATATATTATAATGTTTAACTCCTTTTCGCGTTTTTCCGTTCTCACTTTAGAATTACTGTTAGAACTTATGCCTGAAGGCTAATCTGAGGGTTCGCCACAGTAATTTGAGGAAGTAAGTTGAGGATGTTTAATTTGTCCACAAATTCACGAACAGCAACTATACTTTTTATAGTATACAGACATCGAGCTTGGGCGATGGCGGACGCAGCGAAATGTGTCGAGTAGACTTTGGCTAACATTTTATTTCCGATTTTTTATTTTTGTCTTTTATAAATTGTTGTTTCGTCGTTTATCATTTTATTTTTTCACAAACCATATCAAAGCGATTACGACAACCTTCTGCATATTATATTAAAAATCCATTATTAAATACTATATTATAAATAACTATATTAAAAATCTATCCTACTACAACTAGCATTTTACTATCCTTGAACCAGTTAAAAAGTTTATTTTATAAAGGTTTTTTTTTTATTTTTGGTTACAGAGTAAAACAAGAGCGTAATCAAGTTAGATAATAATCAAGAATATAACTATTTTAGCACATTGCCATCAACAGAGCGTAAATCCGTTATCTGGACAGTTACTTAGATATGGAAAAACACAATAACACTTTGCCAGGTATTCGTGTCCAGCAGTAGCATTTGCAATCACTAGATAGATACCAATGTAACAAACAACTACTTATAAGTGGACCACATCGTATCACAAATTACCTCTTCTCCAAAAACCTATTTAATATTATAATAAGCAACTCAACAAGGCAACTCCATGGATCTCCCTCACGGAATACTAAAATATAAATGATAGAAGATGCGCCAAACATCTATATTGAAAAATTCTTCGTTGTCCGATCATTGGAAAAGTTCGATATAAGAGCCCGTCCTCGTTTAAAACAAGACTTTGCTTTTCTTGTACAATTCCACTTTTCGAATACTTAATGTAGACATACCCCTTTTCATCTTTTCCGAGAAGTTTTGGGCTCTTTTAAGATTCGTCCAGTGGAAATGATGCTCTGTTGGGAGTTCGGACGATATGGCACGGATCAGTACCGCGTGATGCCAGGTAAATTGAACGACTACAATAGGACGGGTTGAGCGATTTATATTAAAATACTTTAGGAAAAATATTTACCTAAAACTCGAGCACTCCATTGATGCGGTGTGCTGGAGTGAATTATGTTTTTTGAAGCATTGATACGCGTTAATAAAGCTGTGAAACAAAACCAGTGTTTTATTTAACTCGAATTTAAAATTAAATTCTCCTTAACCACCAGTATCGGACGATAAGATATAATATATGTAAGCGGACGCCGGTCCATTGTCGCATTTGGCGTAGCGTAACAAATGGCGAACCATATTTCAAGGCTTAGTTGTTAGTGAAACTTAATCGCCTCTCGCAGGACACTCTCAAATTAAGTTTAATCGCACCAAGTGAGGGGGTCAGTTAAAAAAGAGGCCCCCTAATCAGGTCCGCGCGAGCACGCGTTAGGTACGCACTTACATAATGAAAGGGGGAAGCGAGGGGGTTAGGGAGCCGCTGGGGGCCGTCATCTGCGTACACCCGGTCCGGCCGCCCACGATCGATACCTATACGTGTGGACTTTATGTAAAAAGCCTCCTGCACACCCGGAGGACGCCGACCATAAGTGTCGAGGAACGAGTCGCCCCCAGGGAGAAGGCACGAAATATCTTCAATTTTCGAGAGAAAATTTTCCAATGCGGGGGCGAGAGCCCGCGGCGGAAGGGCTGCGTAGCTCCGGACGCCTGTGTCCGAAAAATGCTCGAACCTTAATTGAATTTACAGATTTGCCTTTCGGAACGCACGCCCGACGCCCGTACCTACGCTGTTTATTGCGGCCGGTCGTTATGAGTCTTTACGAGCAGCGTCGATGTGCCTGATAACTTTTTATTTATTTATAAACTTTTTTTTATTTATTTATACATAAGCACATCGATACAAAAGCAAGATGGGTCGATGAGTCCCCTTGTTAAGTAGTTGCATAGTTAGATAACAGGTTTGCACGAATTGAATTACATTATGTAGATGGTCGGGTTTTTATAACAGATTCTTAAACGATTCGCATGACTAATAAGAAGTTATAGTTACAAAACGTTTTGATCCTAAAGGGACTCATTAGGCTTCGTTTAAAACAAACACGTGTCACTTCTTTACTAGATACTAAAATAAATAATTTAATACGACGTTTACTATTTCACATCTGTCATAGAAACTTAATCAACTTTAAAAGTACCAAAAAATAATCACCTAAGTTAGTTATTGACTCACTTAAGTATACTAATTGCGTTACACAATATCAATCATAATCTGAATCATTTTGACAGATGTTACTAATCCATTGCTTCATATGATCGAACAATTTGTCTGCTCAACAACGTAAATGATGTTATTGGACTGTCAAATTGAAAGTCATTCGCACTTTCACAATCATCGTCGTTTCAATTTCAATTTCGGTTTTTCATTGAATTAAACTACCATACGACATATCTATTACATCGCTAACACTTGTTTTAACTGTTTTGCAAAAAGAAAAATAGTCTCTATCAAGAAAAACTATTCCGTGCAAAAAGATTGTAAAAAAGATGTTCATGAAAATCAAAACAGGAGAGTAAAACAATATTTTGATAAGTTTTACCATCGCCCTTTATAAGGGGTATAAGGGGCGAAAAAAGACTAGTGATATCCACGTTGCCCCACTTATTAGGGTCCTCGGGTCGCTCTCGTTTGATGACGTCACTAACGGCAGTCCATTCAACACTTTTTTTTTGTAAACAAACGACATAAAATATTCAGAGTAGATTTCAAGGTACAAAAATACTTATCGGAATGATTAGATACGGCAAGTACAATGTTCTCCAAAAGTAATTTCCACATCAGCTGTAATGCCACAATAGGGTATTTGAGTAAAAAAAACTAATTAGTCCGTCAGTCAGATTTCCAAAAAATACTAGACAGTATTTTTTGTTTTATAAAAACAATAAAAATTGACAAATATAAAAGGCATTTTGATGCCTTTTATATTTGTCAATTTTTATTAAAACAATTTATTTACAATTTTTTTTTTAACAATTTATTAAAACAATAAAAATTGACAAATATAAAAGGCATTTTGATGCCTTTTATATTTGTCAATTTTTATTGTTTTTGTTTTATCTTTGGATCAGCAGTGGTAGCTGGTGACGTCACTGGTCGCTTAAAAGTGTAACGTGCAGTGACGTCACACGAGTTTTCAACACACTGTGTCGTCTTCATTATTTGTTTATATGAAAAAAGGAAAAATACGTGTCTAGTATTTTTTGGAAATTTGACTGACGGACTAATTAGTTTTTTTTAGTCAAATACCCTATTGGATTTAAAATACAAACTTCCAATGTTTGTAGTACACTATAACGTTTTTATTGACTCTATCTGTGGTCAACCAAACATAATAGAATTCTATTTTTTTTCCAAAAAGAGCCTAGTTTACCGTTGCCTACTATAAGGGATTATATGATTTCATTTTTCCATTTAACTGCGACAAATACGCAAATGAACGCGTTTGCGATATGTCTTAACCTAAAACAATTTACCAGCGACGGTGTTTCCGTCAAACTACAATTTGAGTGTCTTCAAGGCTAGAGTGAATAGGCTCTTAATAAATCATTTCTAATAACAGGTTTTGTAATGAAATTATGGCAATACGGCTTTGTCATTCTATCATATGATAATAATTTCATTTAATGTTCTGTGATTTCTTGTCTTAATTACTCTACATAGTTTTGTATAGTGATGTGTTTTTTAAATGAACAGACTTTGTGCTGCTGTGGAGTTTGTTCCGCCACTTCTTCTTCCCAGCCAAAGTACTAGGAAGCGGCGAAGAGCGGGCGTTTTGGGGGACTGTCTTTTTTAGTATTGAAGTTCAAAAGGTGCTTGATGATTCTCACCCTAATTTGAATAAATGACTTGTAATTTTATTTTTATCACTTCAATTAATTATTAGACTACTGACTGATAGTCGATCGATTAATATAAATTTAGCAGATTACGAAATTTTAGCACAATGATAATGGAATCGTGTTGGAAAGACAAATTTATAACAATAGCAGATAGAACCCCGAATCACATGAAGAGTCGTCAAACTGCTTGGCGATTTCTTGAAAAACGAAGTGGACACTCCAAGCCCAAACGACTCGGACGTAGAACTCCCAATCAGATTCGAATATTTTCGCCCTTTGAGGTTTTCTGCATCAACAGCAGCCGGTCCAGCAGGGCACACCGTGCTAGGAAGATTGTACTTAATTGACATTAACGTAAAGCTGTTATTAGTTGAAGGCAAAAGCGTCAGGGTAGCGCGTGAAATTAAATTTTCCTTGTTTTGTTTACATGTCGCAACTCAGAATCAGGATAAATATTGAACAAAATTAATTAATAGTTTGCGACTATAACAAATATGAGATTAAATTCGAAAATTCTACTAAAATAACCCTATTGAGTGACTATTATTAAGTCCTAAAATTTTGAGTAAATTTTTTCTTATATCTTATAGCTATATAATTTTGTTTTCTATACCTAATTCTTAAGGACATTGCAGTTTTAATCACATTTTGATAGAAAGGAAATTGTAGAAAACGTGCTTTTATCATTATTGGACTCAAATTACACATTATAATTATATATAGACTAATTTACAGTCTTTTGTCGAAAACTACTAAAAAAACAACAAACAAAATATAATAATGCTCGCCGATAAAATTAACAAATTGACAAAAATTATTGAACTACAAAGTACCAAGTAATATATGTATTATGTATAATTATGATGGGTTACGTCCATAAGAAAATCTAATTATAATGAATTTCACTCAAAATAACGTTCAACAAACTACTTACTACTCATCTACAAACATATGTGACAGATAAGCTATTTACAGAATAAAATAACGTTAAGTAAAAACGTATTACTAAACTTTAAACACCTCCACGACTCATGTACAGTTCTATAATTACTATGTCTCAATACTGCCTGCGTTATAAAATGCATTAGCGGCAGTAACAGCAGTTTTTCACACCAAAAATTAGTCATATCACAGCAATAATTAGCTCAAAGTTATTTTATTATGTTATAAACTAGTGCTTGACCGCGATCCTGTCTGATGGTAAACAGTGATGCAATAGTTAATGCTAAAACTGATTAGTTTATTATGAGCCTGTTCACTCTACCCTTGAAGATATTCAAGTTGTAATCTGACAGAAAGACAAAACATTCCAATCGTCAACATTCAGTGGACAGAAAATTCCAGTCGTCCCATGAGTCAGAATGCTTAAATAAAGGCTTTTTAATAGGTGATTGTACACCAGGTATACTTAGTAGTACACGCAGCAAGAGGACACGTGACTGTGACCCTTTCTTCACGGTCAACGAAAGTGCAGCGTGTATCCCTGAAATGCATGAATGTGGTGAAAGAGAAAGTGGTCTGCGAGAAGTGACCTTCAGTAGTACCTCCCTCCTTTAGGGGGAGTGGAGAGGGGATGGGAATGGTGTAAATTCATTGAATGCAATGCAGTAGGACGACTGGGGTGCATGCAGGGGGTGCATTGACTTTGCCTCCACAAGTAGGACACTTCAAACGTAACGTGACCTGGCGTAACCTTGTGCCTTTCTAATAACACAATCCCACTAATTGATATTTATACACGTCGTTTTTCATAAAGTTTTGCTTTTTTATAAAGCATTCGTCGTGATAATGTTATAATTCTATTTTATTTTTTTGACAAATTTTTCGCTTTGTGATCAATTAAAGTGAATTAAAGTGTGTTAACACTTTAATTCACTTTAATTGCCTAACACACTGTCAATCACTATCTGAGTATTTTTATGGGTTGTTACTAATACATAGCTTCATATGTTCGAAAAAAAGTGTCTTTACAAATATCGCTTTGAATGTTATTGCCTTTACAACGTTATTTTTTGTTTATAAGAAACCTGAATATAGTTTGTTCATAATAAGCAATTGAATCGATTCCAATTATTTTTACCCCACGTCATATTTTTTCCCAAATACATTTAGATATTATTGCAAAGTGATTACCTAGCGCTTACGATAATAGTACTTGCGTGCGAGCCACAGCTGACGGCAGAGGTCAACGCACCGCACTCGCCCGCCCGTGCGGAGCTTTGACCATATTTTTGCTGGGACAACCAAATAGACTAGCAAGCTCATAACTTTGTCTTTTTTTAATTTTATCTTTTTGTAATTTTGTACATAGAATCTTTATTTAAAAACACTGGACACGTGTTTCCGGTTTCGCATAAAAAAAAAGATGTATAAAAAGCCTTGAATGCTGATAGTGTGTTACGTTACTGGACAGTCAACCCGCTACCTCCTTGCTACCAAGGTATGAATTTTGTAACACTATTTTGGCTTATAAGGGTCTCCATAGATTTACTTATCAACATTTTTTCATAGGTCTATACTACCTTTTAGAATATGTAACTATTATAGCTTCTTCGTTTTGACTGATTTCCTACCAATACAAACGTGATATTTTTTTTTTTAATAAATACACATTTCTATTGATTTTAGTACAAATTTTGTGTTGATACAAAACTAGGAAGGAACTAATGGGTCCAGTTCAGACCTGTAGACTTCTACGGCCAAGTTACCATCAAAACTTACTTAGTCTGAATCTTGCAATGTTAAATTTTTCTTTTAGATCACTTATTCATATATACTTTAGATCATTTGTATAGTTAAATAATATATTGGTACATAATATAGTCTATATACCAATTTATATTTACCTAATTTTATTGGTACCAATCGCAATAATTATCTGTCTGTGCGTCTTAGTAGCCAGCCAGTAGATTTGAGATTGAGTCGTTTACATCCATGTCGGAATTTTTTTTCTAGAAATAAAAATGAAAAAGAAAAGAAAAGGTGCTATTAGTATTATATACTCGTATGTATATCGTAACTATCGCAGTATATATGTTTCATATACATTTATTAAAAAGTTCTTATGTTGGCCCTATAAACGGATACTAGTATTTTATTTAACTAAGACTAAGACTTATTTAATTTAAGAACCTTTTATGATTATCGTAACGACCGCATACAGTAAAGACCAACATACATCATAAAATCATAACACAGCTCACAAAGCATTTTTCTAGCTGCCGTATCTATATAAAGCGGTCAAGTGCGAGTCGCACTCATGCACTGGAGGTGCACGGCGTAATACACTGTTTTCAGGTTTTTGCTTTTACTTCAGCTGCTTCTTGCCAAATTTCATTATTTTAGGCTAACAGGAAGTACCTACACTAAGCTACGTTTTGATTAAGAGAATCAAAACTAAAAGAAACAAAGTTTCAGAATATATGCCTTATACAAGAAATATACGCAAGTAAAAAGAATCGCCTCGCACTGACCGAAAACATTCAGCCTGCGTCAATATACCCTTTGCTATTGATCAAAATATTTTGGACAAAAGTACATTTATAAACACTATTTTTTTTAGAAATTCCTGCTCTCATAACCATCACCTTTTTTTCTCAAATAATAATCCTGCTAACAGTCTCCAGACTACAAGTATGTATGTGGTGTGATTAAACGGGTGGAAGTATCCCTCGTTAGGAATATCTTCCATATTAAGCTCATGGATTATTGCCGCAATAAGCCATGAGCTGAGTCACTACAATCGACTAATGCAGAGTAAGCTGCACAGCTAGCTAGTTTGGTTGGTTTTCCAGTACTCAATACTTTTTGCACTCTTGGCTCCATTTATCAATATTGCCTCGAGTGCCATGACAAGCTATGCACACTTGCATCAGAATGTAAGGCGGCACGTAGACATCATTTATATTACGCAACATAACAGATCTATTAGACTAAATATTGAATACTGTGCAATGATTGAATAAAAGTTTGAGCTAGTTTAATTTTTATTGTACCACTTTTTTGCATTGCAACGTATAGGGTCATTATTGCGCAATATTTTGTAGTTCGTGTTTCATTTTGACGTGAAGTAAATGTGCGCGCGCGCTTGCCAAAATGCGAAAAAAGAGAATCTGAAAGTTAAGGAGAGAGAGTTTACATCAACGTTAACATCAAGTCTTTTAAAAAAATTCGTGAGTGTATTTCTGTTTACGTTTACCCATGAGCAACAACACTACAGCTGCAGCTGCATCTTGTTCGGACATGTTGCTCCAACTGAACACGAAAACATTGACCACTTCTTATTTTTGTGCAATATAATTGATTGTTTGGAAGCAAAGCATCTTTCAATCTTATTGTACAATAAAATGCATTGCACAATGTTATTTTAGGTTTAGGGACCGCCTAAAGTAAGGTAAGCTTTGTGTAAGGTTCCTATAGTTCAAAGGATCATTATTTGCCTAGCTTTTAACAAATTAACTACATTTTTGTATTTAGATCCCAGTCTAACTAGATGTAGCTGTGCCTGTATGTTGCTTGGAGGGACTGTCTATCTAACATCCATAACCCTGCAAACCTTTCTAAGAATTGTTATCAGACTGTCGAGCTTCCGACGACCCGTGACGAATCTCAAAGATCACAGTCGGAACCAAATGCTTAACGTGCTTGCCAAGGTACAGTGGTCTTGGTATGTTAAAATGGTCACCCATCCACCACCAACCGTGATTGATCACTGTGGCAGCCACGAGCCCCTCTAAGAAGTTATGAAAATCCGTCCCCTGTCTGGGTTAAGGCGATGAAACTTTATATGGAATGAAGTTTGTCATTATTGTCAATAGATAACCATACACGGTTCCTACTATAGGTATGTAGATATGTATATCTATGTCGCAGTCTACTGGTTAAATATTAACACCAGAAATAAGGCCAAACTGCGAGCCCCTTTTCACCAACTTTAAAAAGTTCATAACTCTTTTGTTGGGCTTGGTACAACTTTTTATAACAAGATACCCTCTGCTTTGCTAGATTTGCTTTACAATGCATTTAAAGCACAAATCAAATTCAAGCTTTGTTCATATGCATATTATTCCTTAAACGAATATTTAAATGATAAGAATATCTGGTCGTTCTGATTAACTCAAGCCAATTGTTTGTTTGTGTTCTTTCTCCGGAATTAGTTTACTGACACCTTATATGAGTTCATATACACACATCAAAAGTGTCTAGGGATCAACATATATTTTTGCAATAACTTTTCTCCTGATTGATATTAATTAAAATTTTCTTTAAGGATTCATCAAATAAAGTGTTTTCGTTTGTCACAGTAACGATAAACCAAGTCACCTTTGCATTAATAAAGAAATTTGCCATTTTCCTAATAAAGGGATATTTGACATTTGAACCACTAACACAAAAGTTCAAAAAAAAGACTGAAATAACAGTTTTCTCTAAAATTTTATTGGGTAACTTAAACAATTAATAATCCGTGTTTCTACCGCAAACACTAACAACACAAGAACATCGGTTTGGCATACTCAAAATGAGTTCATCCAAATCACGCTGTGGAATGGCCGCCCGTGTTCGTTGCAACAACAAAAAAAGGTCTTCTTGCGACTAGATACCCTCCATATTCGGCAGAGCTCTTCTCTGTAGCATATCCCATGCATGCTCAATCGGGTTCAAGTCTGGCGACTGAGCAGGCCAAGGCAGGACATTGATGTTAGCTGCGGCGAGAGTCTGTCTTACAACTCTTGCGGTGTGCGGTCGTGCATTATCATGCATTAACTGAAATAAGGGACCGATTTGCACTTGTAGAGGAACGATGACGTCTGATACAATCGTCTCAGCATAAATTTGAGCGTTGAGGTTGCCTCTGATCCAAATCAACTCAGTTCTTCCGCCGATCCAAATACCCGCCCATACCATGATGGTTCAACCACTATAAGGATGGACTTCCTGGCAGGATTTTAATCGCTGTTGGCGTCCAGGGGTTCTCCAGTGTCGTATACGTCTTGTATCCGGTCTCATACCAAAACGAGACTCATCAGAAAAGCACACGAAACGCCATTGTTCTTCTGCCCAATTTCTGTGTTCAATAGCCCATTGATATCGAATCCTACGATTGTGCATTGCTATAGGTGGTACCCGTAGCGGTCTTCGGGAATGAAGGTTCACTTCATGCAAGTGGTTTCTGACTGTTTGGTCGCTAATTAAGTTCCCTGAAGAGTGATGAAGCCTCACGGCTAACATCATGGCGGTTATTGTTGGAGCTCTTCGAGTTAAGATTTGAATGTATCGGTCTTGTCTCCGTGTGGTGCAGCGATACCGTCCTCCATGGCGCTCAGCCACGGTACCAGTGCTTCGGTAACGTGTCCAAAGTCGACTGATAACACTCTGACTTGTATTCAGAGCTAAAGCCACAGTACGTTGCCGGGAACCAGCTTCTATCATTCCCACGGCTCTGAGCATTTCTTCCCTGCTTAAATGACGTCGCCGCTCCATAATAACGTTGGTTTTAATCAGTAGTAGGGAAACAGTAGCACTAATAATGTCTTCAATGCGTTGTATGTTTTTATAGGGAAAATATTGACAGCTGATTTTCATCTTTTACTAGAATTTGATTCACAGTTCCTGATTCAAATTATGAAATGCACCAAAAAGGATCCATATAAATTTATAAAATCATAAATTTATTACAAAGCCACATCTCAATCTCAAGAAATCCGCATAAAAATGCTTGATCCCTAGACACTTTTGATGTGTGTAGTTGTCTTTTTAATTCAATGCATAAATATGTAAGCTGCACACCCTTTATACCTGAGGCTTCTATTCCGTTAATAAGTTTTTACTTATTTACATTTCCGTTTTAATGATTTTTGTTTTTTTTGCTTGCTGGTATTTTGGTGTGACAAGCTGGCATACGATAATTTCATTGTTGTTGTGTTTTCATGTATTCATTACCGTACATAGTATTGTATAAAGTATTGTTTTTTTTAATGAACAGACAGCTGTGCTGCTGGGGAATTTGTTCCGCCACTTCTTCATCCCAGTGAAACTAGGAAGTGGTGAAAGACGGGCATTTTGGGGGACTGTTATTTGGATTATTGAAGTTCAAAAAATACTGATTTTGACTTAAGATTTTGCTTTTGAAATCAAACACCGTATGGTCAACTGCAGGACTCCCGCCTCTTCGCAGTTCCATTCAAACCCATTTAGTCGAGGTGCCGTACTTAAAAAAGTTACTACTACCAATTCAGCTCGCACGTGATTGGTTAATGTTCCAACCTAAACCATAATTTATTGAATATTCAGGCCGCCACTTGAACCGCCGTCGTTTAGTTAAAGGGCTAAGCATTTAGCTAAATGGCTAATTAAACTAATTGGCTGTGACATACATATAATTATTATAACTAATAATTTAATCAAATTATAACAACTAATGTAATATAATTTTAATACTGTGCGGGCTCAGCGCTGTACATTTTCTGTTTACTCTGCGGTACAGAGTAAGCAAAAAATGTACTTTACACCGAAGATACGCGTCATAATTTAGCATAATTATATAAAGCTGTAGCGATCACCAATCTATAGTACTATATAAAGCTGAAGAATTTGTTTGTTTGTTTGAACGCGCTAATCTCAGGAACTACTGATCCGATTTGAAAAATTGCTAATCTTCCTGCGTTGAATAGCCCATTAATCCAGGAATGCTTTAGGCTAAATAACATCTCGCTGCGTCCAATAGGAGCGGAGTATAACTAACTCCATGCGAACGAAGTCGCTGGCAGCCGCTAGTTAAGATATATAATCCTCTTCCAATGTACATTGGATTATTTATTTTACATTATTTACTTACTTTTATCTTCTTCTTCAGCCCATAGATGTCCACTGCTGGACAAAGACCTCCCCCAAGGCTTTTCACGATGACCGGTCTTGTGCTGCCCGCATCCATCGGCTTCCCGCAACCTTCACCAGGTCATCGGTCCACCTTGTTGGGGGCCTGCCTACGCAGTGTCTTCCAGTACGTGGCCGCCACTCCAGAACCTTACTGCCCCATCGACCATCGGCTCTACGACCATTTTGCTCTGCCCACTGCCACTTAAGTATATCGACTAGAAGAGCTATGTCGGTGGCTTTGGTTCTACTGCGGATCTCCTCATTTGTGATTTGATCTTCTGACTTTTATCTGAATTAAATTTAATCAATTACTTACTGCGTTTCCTGCATCCGGATATCCTCGCCAGAAAAATGTGAATGCCACTTATAGAAATTATTTTCCAATTCGCACTAAACTTATTTATATTGGGAAAATTATGCAATGCAGTTAAACGCGGTTATCGCCTCGCCTACCTATAAATTTAACTTAGAGCGAGTCTCCTACAGAAAAAAATACATATTTCAACGGGTGAATAAATTCGTGCGAATCGACTAATAAACTTGCAATTTTATTTAAAGGTTTTCAATTCTTAGTGAATATATTTATGAAGCTGGCGATAATACTTATTGAATCGATAATTACCCATATGTTTCTTGAACAAACAATGGAGGGGAAGGTAGAGATGGCCGTATTAATATTTATAAAAAATCAACGGAGAAACGTCCGATCCCCGAGGGACGGATTCGGTCCGTCACTGTACCCCTTTATATCGTTCTGCGTGTTTCTAAAATTGTCTACTTTTCGAACTGATTTTGTCTCTTTTATTTTTGTTTTGTCGATTGTGAGGTTTTTTTTGCAATCGAGTTTTTGCTGTTTTGTCATTGGTAACATAATGGTTTTCTTTCAGGTTGGTACATATAAATTATGTAAAAGAAATTGTGTTTCGACTTTTAACTTTAAGTTCTAGGAAATTACTTTTGTGAAACTCGAGAAATTTGAATAATACAATAAGATCTATCATTCGGCCTAGGTTACATTCTTCAACCAGCAAAACTTTCCAAAATCAATCGTACCATGCGACCTAAAAAGTAAACCGACCAAAAATCAGAGACGAACAATTTTATAAGTGAAAATGAAACCGCCCAAATGACAACCCGTCCGTTTTAATCACCTGCGTTTGGCGAAAAAAAAAAAGAAAATGCTTTCGAAAATCGAACGCGTTTAGAGAAAACGGGGTCAAAACCGGAATACACGAAATACGGAATGTATTCAGTTGTGAGTCGCTGGGATGCTGTCGAGACTGCCGGTACCTACCGATAGGACGGCGCTATAGGCCGCGCACATGTAAAATAGCTACGACCGGCTCGAAAGGTACTCTACTTAGATATTTAATTAGTTTTATTGATTTTCAGTTTTCTTCACAAGCAGCAAATTAAAGTGTAACAACTGCTGGAACGGGACCCTACTCTCTTTGAGAGTGGGCCATAATCCACCACGCGGGTTGATAGTTGGTGCTTTTCAGTTATGGTCAAATAAATGTGCAAATATTTGTATGCATGAATATGAATATTTGCACTGGTCTGGTCGTGCCTCGGAAAGCACGTTAAGCCCTTGGTCCCGGTTGCTAGTCCTAGAGATCCTACTTATTTTACATTAATTGCTGATTGGAGCCTCCTATTAAGTAAATAATGCCTGTGCTAGGAGACTTCGCTCTTCCAAGCAGTATACAATTTTCTCAAAACCTCATGTGGTATATAATCAGCATGCGAGTGTCTGTATGTGCGGATATGTGTTCATGTATGTATGTGTCTGTGCTTGCATCATTTTGTGTGGTTCAATAGTTCCTCAATGTCTGCGTAATTTAGTGTCTTTATCCAAAATGCAGGTCGGCTTTGAAAGATTTCATGTTTATATATTTTTGAAGCTGTCATAAAACATATTGCAAAATATCATTATGCCTTGTTTAATTGTTTCATGTAATAATAATCGATAGATAAAAAAAAAACTAAAATGTACTTTTCAATAAACTTCCAAATCCCTTTCACCATTATCATGAATGGTAGTTCAATATTGGATATAACTAGTCAAACAAACAGTAGTTTGTTTGTTAGTTGTAGTAGTTAGTTGGGTTAGAGTAGGCGAGGGCCTAGTAGTAACTAGGCCCTCGCCTACTCTAACCCAACTACTACCAAGAGCCTTGCAAAGATCAGCACTCCACCAAACTAACGTCTGCCGACTCGCGTTCTCCACTCAAGACCACGTCAACCTCAACGTTGACAAACGTTTTTTTACGGCCAGTGTACCTATTAGTATGGCCGGTCTTATATTATTAGACGTTTAACAGTTTACTATTATTGCACAGGGATAAACATTATTAGCTTTATCACTGCTTAGGTACGGACGACAGCAGGTCAAGCTACCTCTAATTGTCAGAAATTCCAATCAACCTTGAGCTTTAATGCTATTGAGATAAAGTTGAAAATCTAATTAAAAAATCTGACAGATTGTAGTAGCTTGATCTGCATCTACAATCATGCGAGATCGCAGTCAAGCTCTAATGTAAAGTATATAACCTGACCTGTGCAAAGTATAATATTGCTTTGGATTTTGTTTTCATGTCAGTTGGGGCAGCAGTCTCTAATTTGGTAACAATGCTTGTAGGGTGCTTCCCTAACATAAGTAATATCAATGCAGATGTATAGGATCTTCATCATCATCTTCTATAGGATGCATTTTGGGGAGTGTGCGAAGGAATTGCATGATTTAATTCCCCCATCTCCGTTCCACCATCGGACGACCCGTCGTACGGCAAATTTCCTCCCTTACGTTGTTAACACCATTACGATCCGGACGAAGCGTTTCGCCTCCTCCTTTATACCGTGTACATCGAGAGACTGGAACCGTTTGCCAGCGGCGGTGTTTCCGTCGGACTACAATTTGAGTGTCTTCAAGGCTAGAGTGACTAGGCTCTTAATAAACTAGTGCGCTTTACCATCAACGACTGCGTCACTGCTTTATACCATCAGGCGGGATTGCGGTCAAGCGCTAGTTTATAATTTTAATAGGGACGTTGGACTTATCCAAAATATTTTGGCTCACCCAAAATCAGAAAGGACTAAACGCATAGTATGTGGATTAATTCAGAACTCTAGGCAATAGTTCCTTCTCGTATTATGTTATGTTGTGTTATTGTGTATCTCATATTGTGTTATATGTATTTATTAATTGTTTTGTGTGATATGAACATAGTTTATTTTTAAATTAGATATTGTTTGTAAACCTAGTATAAGGTACAATGGGGTTGGCGTATCCGTGTGGATAAAAACCCCTTATAAATAAAGAGAATAAAAAAAAAAATTAATAATGTAATATGTCAAATTTAAATGCAGAAAATGTCAGTGAATGCTCAAAGGGATGAATCTAAATAAAAATGCAAGTTGTTCGACTCAAACCACGTCTAATTGAACACTAAAAGTAATATATATGAAATATATAGAATAATGCAATATGTCAGTATCAATGCACTGCCAAATGTATGTCGCACCCAAAGTTCAAATGAGCTAGCCTGCTGGTTAACTTATTGTTATAAACATATTTTAAAACTCATGTACGTGCACCATACAATACTGTCGAAAACCTCCGATCGCGAAATGATATCAAAAATAAATGATCGCATGTTCTACATCTATAGTCGTGATGGCCTAGTGATTAAAACACCAACCTCTCAAGTATAAGTGCCCGGGTTCGATTCCAGGTCAGGCAAGTTCCAATGTAACTTTTCTAAAGTTATATGTACTTTCTAAGTATATCTTGGACACCAATAACTGAAGGTGAAGGAAAACATCTTGAGGAAACCTGGACTTTAAGTCTGAAATCACCATCCCGCATTGAGCAAGCGAGGTGATTACGCTTAATCCTTCTCTGTATAGGAGGAGACCTGCGTCCAGCAGTGGGACGATAAAATGGTTGATAATGATGATGCTCTACATTCGAGATATAAATGTCAGTAGGCTAGCGAAAAGCATCATCATCATCATCATCAGACTCTACTCATCCACTGCTGGACATAGGCCTCCTCCATGGCACGCCAACAAGCTCGATCCTGCCACTACCAGCCACCTTTTTGATGTCGTCGCTCCATCTCGCACAAGGGAAAGCATATTCATAGTTCGGTTTTATCAAAGGCAAATTCATCATTATTTTCATTACGTAAATCGTCAAGTTCTCGACTGTGAAATACCGATGAAAATCGATATCTTTTCATATGTCAAATTATCGGTAATCGATAACTTTGAGATCTATTCCCAAAGTTATCGGTTACAACCAAATGTATACAAACGTCGATACTATTGCTCCTGCGGTCTTAATGCTCCATAACTCTTGTTACCCGCAAAAATGAGAAAATATCTTCATATGCTGTTTCTTCTTTCCAAAATGCTCACACACCATATTTTATTATACGTAACAAAAAATATACAATACTTCAGAAACACGTTCAAATTAAAAAATTAAAGTAGAGCATACGGCCGAGCGTTCGATTAGAAGCTTGGTACTGGGGGCTACTTCTCTGTTATATCTGCTCGTCCAAGATACATGCCTCGCATAGGCGCACTCGTGTTACCGTCCGCGTCCTGGCCAGCGGGGGGCGCGGGGCAAAGAGGGGGCGACCCCCTCCCGTCCCCCGCACGACCCCCGAATCGCTCGCCGCACCCCCACGGCCCCTTCGGCCACCCTGCGTCATCTAGTACGGCGACTAGCCCGCTAGGGTTAATTCGAACTATTCAAGACTATTTGAATATTTAAAAAAATAATAGATTTTAAACTTTTTCGAGGTTCGTTCTCTTTGGAACGTTGGTTTGTTTGGTTTGCCGATGTCGAGGGACAGTCAAATAATATGTGTTTTTACGTTACCGATTACATGAATTTTGGAATACATATGTACATTATTGAAACATGTAGGTAGATATTCAGATCTCATTACTTTGCTAATTTTAGGACCAGCGCACAAATACCTACCTAATCAAACCCTTTCGGGGTAGAATTGGGCCATTATTTTACGCTAAGTTTGGCAAACTAGCCTTGAAACTTTCAGCACCAGCTTCTATAACCGATCCTGTCTGTTTTTAGTACTTCAATTCACATTTGTAACCTGATTTCACTATATTTTTGAAACACAAACAACAGAAATGAAACACTATTAAGATTTTCTTCCTTCAGCGCGAGACCTTTTCTTGGGTGCCTAGTTAAGAGAGTACACATAAAATAAGAACAAGCAAGTCTTCTTTAAAAAAAATCGATGAAGAAAACTAATGTTTAAAATAAGTATAGTATGGCAGCCCTGGGTGTCCGGCTCGCAGCCCTGATTCTGTAGAACAGAGAGCGGCGTGCGTGCCCGGCTCGCTGTAAACAGGCAACCCTCGTAGGTACGTATGTAGGGCGGACGGACGGCCCGACCCCCCAGAGAAAGAGGTGCCCCCGCATCTTCCTTGTTTCTCCTTGTGCAAATTCCCTTGACGATGGAAATGTGCTCAGCCACATTTTATACAATTTCTAGTCCACGCGTCGAACGCTGTCCACACATGCTCGTGTTTTCTCATTAGTGGTTGGCGTCCACTGTTGTGAGAATGTTGCCTACTCTTTACTCAATGTTTCACCTGGAAACCTAGATTCTGTTTCACTTTCACTACGTCCTTTGTGTTCATTGACTTAGTAAATGTCTAAATTATGTAGTGTATGTAGTACTTTATCATCATGTAGTTCCTTTATTTCATCAAAGGTACGAACTTTTTAAGTAAAAATCATAACTAAGACAAAATTTATGGTTAAATTTGAATCTTTCACGACCTTTTTTAAACCTGCATTCTAGCAAATGAAGAATTATATTTTGATTTTTTAAATCAATTTCCTATTCTGACTATAAAAGTCGGATGTAGATATCGCATAGCATAACTTCCATTGATGGCTAACTAGCTACAGTTTTTGGTTCTTTAACATCAAACTAAGCAATGGACATACAGAAGGGTCCGAAATAATATATAAATATCTATAGTTTTATCGACCTGCAATTGATTTAAAATACAGTATCAGAGATCCTTTTTAAACTGCTTTGTAAATAATAATCAGAATTCACTCTCATCATGAAAAGACAAAACAATAAGAGACTGCAATAGCATCCTAATTGCATACTATACTACCTATCAATGTTAATCTAAATACATTTTAAATTTGGCTATTCCATTGCATTCTATGTACTAAAAACGTTCTGATACTTTCATAACTACCTTGCAGTGGAATTAAAGGTTTACTTACTTACAAGACAAATTAGGATTGTTGATGAGAATTTACAATCAAGACGGAAAATAACTTACTAAACGCGAAATTATATATTATTGCTATTATTTTAGCATCAGACATCTACTAAGTTTTGCCCCAAACAAGATACGCACGGTAGGCCAGCGCACAAGGGGTCAGCTGTGAATCGATCAGTGCCGAATCCTACCCCATTAGAACTGCAATGGTGAACTTGCATAATCGTAGAGTTAGGGGAGATGACAAAAGTACGGTCATTTGCATTGGCAAATGAACACGTGGGTAAGATGGGCCGAAATGGATGATTTAGATTTATAAGGATAGGTAGACCTTGTTTTAATAGCGTATACTGTTTAGCCCTCCATGACTTAATTGACATTTGCCACCTCTGCTATGATGTTACATTATGAATTATAAAAAATAATAAAATGATTATATTTTTTTCAATGTCATATTTAATTTGCATTTGCAACACAATCGCCAAATATGTAAACAAACGTGAGTTTACGGAAAAATAAGTTTAATTCTATAAAATATAGTTCAGTTTACATTACAACAGAAAACGTTTATTTATATTTTTTTCTACTGTGATACTCACCCAGGAATTACCTTATTTTTTTTTTTAATGAGATGGGGCGTGTGCGGCATCAGGGCTTCTTTACTCGGTCGGTCTTATATGAATTAGGCAATATGAATGTTATATAAGTGAATTTTGAACATTTGAAACTAATATTCTTAGTCATAATGTGACATTTTCTTTTATGTAATTTTTTGGCATAACTACATTTTTTAGATAGTAACTTAACAACAAAATTGACAGCCTCCGTGGCGTAGCGGTAGCGAACGCGGCCGCTGCGCAAGGAGGCGCGGGTTCGATCCCCTCGCAGTGCAAGTATTTGTATGCATGAATACGAATATTTGCACTGGTCTGGTCGAGCCTCGGAAAGCACTTTAAGCCGTTGGTCCCGGTCGCCATACGAACATCTAATGGCAGTCGTTACAGGTAGTTGGAGCACCCAAAAGTCTACCAATTGGTCTAACTGCCATGCTTCGATATCGCCTTCGGTTTGCGGAGGTTAGACGGCAGTCGCTCCATTCGCGGACCCCAGACTCCAAAGCTGAGAAAGCTTCGGATGCACCTGGAATTAACGCTGAGATGATGATGATGAACTTAACAACAAAATATGCTGGATACAAACAGTGCACAATATGATGCGATAGACTTAGCATGCAGAAACAGAATTATAACAAAAACAAAATTTACAAATTCAGCAGAAATAACTTTACAGCCACCAATGGGAAGTTAAGCACACAAATTAAATGAAAACATATGAACTAACTTTAGGTATTTAATAACTGTTAGCTGCCGACCTACAAAATAAAAAAATACACTTAGATTTTCCAATAATAAACTGCTTAGATCTTGACGTTAGGTATATCACCGGTGAAAGAAAAGCGCGTTGAAAATGCCTTATCGGCCTTTGATTGAACACATCCCACAGTGCTTAGAAATTATAATAGACTAAAATCAATAGCATATTTTAAAAAAATCTCCCTACACACAAGTACATCGTGATCATAATAAAAAAAATAGGCCAATAAGTTACGCCATTCACACATAATCGACTAATTCCGTCTCAAGACGAAGGTCGCTATGAATGGGCCGAGTTATTAAGTCTGTTGTTCCGAACAAATCACTGAGGCCGTTGACTTTCGGTTTCATTCATTTTCGCGCGAACTCCGCCGCGACTCAACTAAGTATTTGTGTACTTTCTTGGATAATTCCGTCCTTATATTTCGTAAGTTGTGTACTCTGAATCTCAATACATATAAGTAACTAATACAAAGGAACTAGGTTATTGTTAAATTGACAAATTGTAACTTGTTTAGTAACTTCCATGTTTATGACTGTTTACAGACTTTGCTCATGTGTAGGTGGGTAGATGGAAACTTAATAAAACTGTGACTGAGGATCTTGACGTTGTCACTTATGAAACTCATGGAATTGGGACTCCTTTCGAGTCGTACATAAGTCGGTTAATTCCAAAACCTAGAGGTGAGCAAAAATATAATGTAGGTTTTTTTATAGGTTGTATATTTCATACTACATAACTGCTAAGCGATGAAGTTTAATAAAACGAATATAAATATAAGATGGTTTTTTATAAGAAATGGCTATCAAGCAAGCAATGAACATGTAAGCCGTTCTGATAAGAATATCTGTATACTTTTGTTAGTTTTGTTATACGCAAGGATGCCAATTACTGGCATAGACTGGGTTATTGGCAAAGCTTTGCAAAAAAACAAGTATTTGTCAAGAGTCTAGGGTAAAATCAACGTTAAATTTAACTTGTTAAAGTAGGTTTTACACTAACAATGGATCAGGTCTAATTTTCCACTGCATTTTCTTTGCATGATAGGAAATCGTAAATAAAGCTTGTTAAGAGAAAATAAAGCAACCTATACTAGATTCGTCCCTACTAAAGGCAGTTAATTGTATTGAAAAAACTTGTCTCTTATAAAAGAATTTGTATAAGCTTATAAATAGCCAATTTAAGCGCTGACTGTACGATTTTAACCTAGAAACAAAAAATAAGGTTTCTGAAGGATACAATTTAAATAAAAAACAGTAACAATAATTTATGCTGGTAGCCACATTCGTATAAACTGCCTCGCTTTACGGTCATGTTGTAGGTACGGCGAACTCACCCAGTACCAAGAATATCGTCGAGTTATCAAAATTGCTGACTTGGTAATCATAATTATCTTTACAGTCAGATCTCTATTCTTTAGGCTCATGCTGAAAGAAGTGGCTTGTTGACACGCTTGTTTACAGTGTATCACAAAAGAACTAGTGACTGAAGATAAACTTTCACTAATACCTACTCAACTTTCAAAGGCACTTCGCGCTTCACTTATTTTGTTTAGTTGCTGAAACGTACCACTAGATGGCGGTAGTATACCTATGTTATCGTTCACTTTGTTGCTTTCATAAAATATCAGACAACTCAAAGTGTATTTTTATTACAAAAAAAAAAAAAAAAAAAACAATATATAATACAATATTATAAAAGTATGAAGATTTGAAGCTATCTACAACTACAAGACCACGTATTATCTCACGGGCTGAAAATCAGACCCGTTAGATATTTTGAATGCAATTATGCACCAACAGACAAAGAAAGACTGAATTGCACCCAATAAGAACTATTTTTGTAGAAATATAAATGAAAACTAGTGCTTGACCTCAATTCAGCCTGATGGTAAGCAGCGATGCAATCGTTGATGGTAAAGCGCGCAAGTTTATTAAGAGCCTATTTACTCTAGCGTTAAATACACTTAAATTGTACCAGACCCTCGATGTACGCTGTATAAAAGAAGAGGCGAAAAGCTTCTTTCGGATCGTTGTGGTGTCAACAACGTAAGGGTGGAAACTCACCGTACAACGGGTCGTCCGATGATGGAACTGAGATTGAGGAATTAAATCATGCAATTCCTCTAGCTAACAAGGTTGTCCAGGACAGTTGTAAACATGTAAAGAGACTAAGTTCTGCTGCATACGCAGTTAGAACAATTCGTAATTTGACTGATATTGAGATGGCCCGTTTAGTGTACTTTGCCTATTTCCATAGCGTAATGTCGTACGGCATTCTATTGTGGGGAAATGCCGCTGATATTCAATCAATATTTGTTTTGCAGAAACGAACTGTTCGTGGAATTTATAAATTAAGTCCGAGACACTCTTTGAGAGAAAAATTTAAAGAAAAATTTAAAGAGATTAATGTACTGACCGTGCCGTCTCAACATATTTATGAAAATCTTTTTTATGCTCATAAAAATATAAAATTGTTTAAAAAAATACAGTGATGTCCATAATATAAATACTAGGAACAGGCACAAAATTATTGTACCTACAACAAGGCTCAAAAAATAGATGGCTCTTTTAGATGCCAATGTATACATTTTTACAATAGACTTCCAGAGGTGGTTCATGATCTGAGCCTGAATAAATTCAAATCCTTTATTAAACGTAAGTTGTGTCAGAAAGCATTTTATAGTGTTAAGGATTATATTGAGGACAAAAAGGCTTGGGCTTGAGCTGCGTCCGATTTCTATACTTACACTGATTGTTCTTTGATTTTTCCACTTGTAGTTTTAATTTGTAATTGTTTGTTTTTTTTTTTTACTGAAAGCCAGTACTCACTATGTAGCCAAGCATATTGTAACGGAATTCGGAATCGCTGACATGGGTGTTCGGCACTGGTGCAGCTTGTGTTAGAGCTGCTGAACCTTGGACAAAACTATCTTTGCATTGAGTGAGCACAATGTACTTGCTGTAAAGCATCTATTTGTTGGGTTAGTCTTTTTTGATATTGTTTTTTTTTGTGCGTTTTCCATAATGTACGCTCTTAGCGTACAATATATTTCTGCATCGTTCTCACACGGTTTATTTCAACATGAATGATGTAATCAAATATTTGTATCAATAGCTTGATAATTTAAAAGAGAGTTTCTTGCCCGTTCTTCTCCATAGGTACCTACTCTTTGGAATGGGCGACTAGCTTCACCTTACTGACTGACCGACCTTCTGACAATTCAAAAGTGCCTGTAACTGGTTTATTTGAAATAAATGATTTGATTTGATTTGACTAACCTCTGAACATATCAAAGCTATACTAGGCTATAGTGAATGTGCTTATTATACAAATAATATATACGTAATACAATAAGGACAGATAAAATGGCTGGGACTAACATGCACACTCTTTATTGGGTCTTCGGAAGTTCTCGCTAGTTACAAAGTGATGGGCGACAAAGGAACAACATACCCTGAGGTGCTTATAGAAGTTTTGTAGAGAGATATTTCACTACTATCAAAATAAGATAGTCCAGATCTATACCAATATTTTATTGGAATATTATCTTTCTGCCTAAGTCAAGAAAGAGATGGGAGCTTTGTTTCTCACTAGCTGCAATAAAGGCAAACCAAAGGTGACAACAATGGATCTTATAAGAAAGTTCAAGGTCACTCATAGGGCCATGGAGAGGGCTATGCTTGGGGTTTCACTGGGTGATCAAATCGGGAATGAGTAGATCCGCAGAAGAACGAGAGTAACCGAAACCACTTATTCCATTGCAATACCTAAGTGACAGTGGGCCGGGCACATTGCCCGTAGGACCGATGCCCGATGGGGCCGACGGGTTCTCGAGTAACGGCCAAGCACCGGAAGACGCAGCGTGGGTAGGCCCCGGACAAGGTGGACCGACGACCTGGTGAAGGTCGTGGGAAACCGCTGGATGCGGGAGGCGCGGGACCGGTCGTTGTGGAGATAATTGGAGGAGGCCTATGTCCAGCAGGGGACGTATTTCGGCTTAAATGATGATGAAAGGTGAGGAACCAGACTTCTCCCGGGAGCTAGGGTCCGTGAGGCCGTTACTTTCTAACCGCTCACCGCGTGTTACTAGCGGACTTATGTATTCCTCTTAAACTTTCTCTTTTCCAAGTAAACTTTACCGGAACACACTGACGGTGGGGTTTGACGTAGCTTTTATTACCGCGCTAACCTCACCACGACGTCAACGTCGAGATGCGGCGGTTACTATTCAGGGAAAGGTTGTTATTAATAAAGTGAAGTCCTTGAAATGTGAATCAATTATTTCTTCAAAACAACCTGTTTTTGCCATAATTTAGAAGGTTTATTCAAAAGCTTTATGTGTGTCTTAAATATAGTGTAAACTCTATATAACGACACCGAAGGGACTGTGCATTTTATGGCGTTATTAGAGTAGTCGTTAAATGGAGAGAAGAAAAATCAGAATTAGAATAAGAAAAAGTTTATTTCAGACTAGTATTAGTTAGTAGTTATGTACATAAAAAGGATGTTATTTGAACGCTATCGCGTATAGTCTGTAATTTTTATTTGACGTCTTTTGCTCACCAGTAATTTTGTTGTATTTTTTTACTTGTTTTTTTTATATCTTGCGATATTGAGACATGGTCAAAAACAGTCTACACGTGCAAGCAATCCCAGTTTGTATGCAAAAGAACGAATTTCTTAGAAATTTTGGTATGCATGATGTCGAGTTTATAGCTGGCTAGGATAACAAAGCGACAAAAAAACGAACACAGGTGCGCAGTTTTTAGCAACTTAAAAGGTAATTTTTATACTTAATTGTTGTTGTTATTGAGAATGGGTGTGATGCTATGTAGAGTGTATCATTGCATAGTAGAGCTAAACCAACCAAAGGCAATTGATTTCGACGCTTTAGAGAGTTTGTCGTTAAATCGAGTGTCGTTACATAGAGTTTACACTGTAGGTACATTTAACTTAGAGCTATTTTTTATGACACCGATAATTTTTGTTTGTGGAATTTAAATTGACGTCTGACAGTTTCTGTATGGGAGAACTTTCAAAAGTTCAAAATTGTTCCTCGGATAAATACAATGTTATTGTTTATATACGCGAGACCCGAAACAAGTGTCCAGTATTTATATGTAAAGAATTTATGTAAAAAATTTTAAAAAGCTATTATGAAAAATCACAGTTATGAGCTTGTTATGTTACCTGATTGTCCCTACAAAAATATGGCCAACGCGTCGCTCGTCCGCTCACGCGGCGCGGATGCAGCGGCGCAGCGAGTGGGGGCACTAGGACACTATGATCCGCTGTGAAGTGTGTTGTGCGCTCGATAACCAGACTGCTATATTTTTAAAATATATTTGGGAAAAAAAACAACCTGGTATAAAAATTATTCTGAACAAACTATATTTAGGTTTCGTATAAAGAAAATATAACGTTGTAAAAGTGGCGTTCGAAAAATGAATAAAAATCTCTTAGATACAACAATATGTACCTGCATCTCGAAGCACAGAAATAAAAATCTCTTAGATACAACAATATGTACCTGCATCTCGAAGCACATAAATAAAAATCTCTTAGATACATCAATATGTACCTGCATCTCGAAGCACAGAAATAAAAATCTCTTAGATACATCAATATGTACCTGCATCTCGAAGCAAAGAAATAAAAATATCTTAGATACATCAATATGTACCCGCATCTCGAAGCACAGAAATAAAAATCTCTTAGATACAACAATATGTACCTGTATCTCGAAGCACAGAAATAAAAATCTCTTAGATACGTCAATACGTACCTGCATCTCGAAGCACAGAAATAAAAATCTCTTAGATACATCAATATGTAGGTACCTGCATCTCGAAGCACAGAAATAAAAATCTCTTAGATACAACAATATGTACCTGCATTTCGAAGCACAGAAAAAAAATCTCTTAGATACAACAATATGTACCTGCATCTCGAAGCACAGAAATCAAAATCTCTTAGATACAACAACATGTACCTGTATCTCGAAGCACAGAAATAAAAATCTCTTAGATACAACAATATGTACCTGTATCTCGATATTATATAAATCTCGATATTTATTCAAGTTCTAAAAACTGTGAGAAGCAGGGTCGGATCGCCAGCAATATTAGGCATATTTAAGAAAAAGTTAAAGAAAAACTTAAGTAACTAATTAGTTACTTAAGTTTTTTAAATATACCTAATATTACTTAAGTAACTAATTAATTACTTAAGTTTTTTAAATATACCTAATATTGCTAGCGATCCGACCCTGTTGAACTACCAAATGTTTTGGCAGTCCATACTTTTCTAGACCGCAAGTTCCGTAAATTAAAACGTAAACGTAATTGAATTTTAAAGAAAAATAGTTATTTTTGTTTGATGTATTTTTTTATTCATTTGAAAATATACGGAAATATTTGCGAAGTTAATGTAAGTAATTAGTTGTTTATTTTTAACTATAGTCTACGTTTAAAAATAAATAAAAGGTAGCTCTAACAAGTATAAAAAACATGAGCTTGTGAACCTATATAAGTTTGTGAATTGTCGTTAACCCCAAATTAAGATTTTTATACAGTCATCCGAAAGCCAATGTCAAAGTAAAATGATTTTATTTCAAGTAGGCACATAAAAGGACATTTTTAAACGTAAATATTTTAGCAAATTTTACAAAAAATAATAATAATAATTGGTCCTGTTTATTAGCCCAACCAAAATATAATCTCGCATGGAGAAGATTGCTCAAGAAACTGAATGCTTGATTTCCTCGCGTGATCGAATGAATCGAACAAGGTAAGCGACATAACCTGATGAATTGCTAAACTTTAGTGGATGATGGGAAACACAGAACCGGTCGATGTGGCCATGCTTAGAGAAGAGGTCTGCAGTTTACATCTTCTGGCTGAAATGACCCGATAGTTTTAACTTGAATGTGCCCTGGCTACCTACTCAAATTTTAATAATAATAATCTTTATTACACAAAAAAAAAATATGTAAAAAAGTGCCTGACTCCTTTACTAGGTGATATAGCAGTATTACAAGAGCTAGCTCGTTGAATTGCCTTCATGGCGCAGCGGTAGCGAACGCAGCCGCTGCGCAAGGAGGTTGTATGTATGAATATAAATATCTGTACTGGTCTGGTCGTTCCTCGAAAAGCACGTTAGAACGTTGGTCCCTGCTGCCATACGAAAATCTACTGGCAGTCATTACGGGTGGTTGGAGCCAAAATTAGCAGTTAGACTGGTAAAGCGGACCCCAGAGTCGAAAAGCTGAAAAAGCTTCTAATGCGACTGGGATTAACGTGGAGATGATGTTGATGATGAAAAGAGCCAGCTTGTTGATGGTGCTATATATGTTACGCCACTCTTTGCAATGAGTGAGCCGGCTAGTTGGTTGAGAGGCCTGTTGGTGGGTCAATCTATCAGGTAAAGCTACCTTGACCGCGGTTGCTCTGTGAATTATTGGCCATTTTTACATAGAAGACCCGTCCAGGCTTCGGAAATCACGTGAAGCTGTTGGTAGGGCTGACATTAGTGGATTTTTGATAGTCATTGGGCAGTTGTTTTACAATCTCGAAAGTTTGAGCACCAGTCCTAGTAAGTGGTTTTGTATTACTCAGAGTGGTTGACGCTCCATTGAAAAAAACTGGTTGAACTTTCTATTCCGGCCGATTATTTATAATAATAACAGATTTTTTTTTTTCTCATTAATATAAACTAGTGCTTGACCGCAATCCCGCCTGATAGTAAGCAGTGATGCAATCGTTGATGGTATAGCGCGCTAGTTTATTAAGAGCCTATTAACTCCAGCCTTGAAGACACTTAAATTGTAGTAAGACGGGAACACCGCCACTGGCAAATTGTCCTAGCCCCTCGATGCACGCGGTGTAAAAAACGAGACGAAACCCTTCGTTTATGTACATATACACATAAAGGATTCAATTCTGTCGTCCTCCGTGGCGCAGCGGTCAACATGCCTGCCTGCGACGTGGACGCCCCGGGTCCGATCCCCGGCCAGGTCATGATGGAAAAACGATATTTTCCTGATTGGCCTGGGCCTTGGATGTTTATCTATATATGTATCTATTATAAATAATAGTATCGTTGAGTTAGTATCCCATAACACAAGTCTCGAACTTACTTTGGGGCTAGCTCAATCTGTACCAATGTAACTTTTCTAAAGTTATATGTACTTTCTAAGTATATCTTGGACACCAATGACTGAAAGGTTAAGGAAAACATCTTGATGAAACCTGGACTTTAAGTCTGAAATCGCCAACTCGCATTGAGCAAGCGAGGTGATTACGCTCAATCCTTCTCTGTGTGAGAGGAGACCTGTGCCCAACAGTGGGACGGTAAAAAGGTTGATAATGATGATGAATGATGATGATTTACACTTAACCGTTACGACATTCCTAAGCCTGCAAGTGTGATGGAAAATGTTATCACTACTTTAATACAAAGAAACAAATTATTATAATTTCAACAAACGCAAGACGACGCCGCGCTGTTTCGGGCGCGAGTGGGCGAGCTTTGCGTTGACCATATTTTTGTTGGAACAACCAGGTGAGATAAAAAGCTCATATCTTTGTGATTTTTCATGATATCTTTTTGAAATTTTGTACATAGATTCTTTAGTTAAAACGATTATTGGATACGTGTTTCGAGTTTTGCATATAAATATCGTTGTATAAGCAAAACTAATTAGCTTATTTAGTTATTTTAGTATCGCACATTTTTCATTCTTTTTGAAATAGGTAAATACAATAATTATAAATAACCTATTTTAAAAAGACAAAATAAGAGTCGCCAAGTTAAGTATTTACGAATTAATAAGTTTGCCTTAAATAAGTTATCAGAGTTTATGAGTTTAACTAAAACGAACTAGAGAAAGTAAGCGATTGCTAACCTATCTATGGTAATTTAAAGAAACGGGCTCGTAAGAATCTATTAAGAAACTCACTTTGAAACTAAAATTAATTTTTCAGATTTTTCATCATGAGCCAATAATCAAACTTTGATCGTCTAGAATAATATTACTTGATGAAAGTGCTACAGTAGCCCGTTATGTTTTTTTTTTTTTTGCAAATTGCTAAGATTTTATTAACGGTAATAATCAATATCAGCAGCGTGACATATTATATGTAACAATGGGAATCATTTTGACAGTACAACAACATTCATTGCGTTATTTACGTCGTTGAGCAGACACATTTTCGAACGTATGGAGCAATGGAATAGCAATAAGCTGCAAAACGATTCCAACTGATAGAAATATAGCGAACACATTTTTGTCAAATGATTGCGACTAGTTGGGCTCGTTTGGACCGTACGGACCAATAGGCGTTCCGAACGATCCCAACTGATGTCAACTAGTCGTAGTAGGGGGCTGGTCTCTTTTGGCATAATAATTAAAAACCTCGAAAGCCGAGAAACATAAACAAATCAAATATCTTGACTTGGCTCGCGAGGTTCTTGACATGTGGGATGTGGATTCAGCAACCATTGTATCGAAAGTTGCGTTTGCCAATGGCCTAATAGCCAACTCAGAGCCTCGACCAACATCTTTTTTTTAATTGTAGATGGGAAATCATCAAACGTGTCAAACTTTTACTGGCTAAAACCCACCAGTGTTCGTCAGCATCATTGCTTCGCAGAGGGAAGTGACGGCCCGCCATGCACTTTCGCTCCGGACCAAGGAGTGGACCAGGGCCGGGCGTGAGAGATCGCCGCCGATCGCCGCCACGAGGACACGGTGGAGCTCTACCCAAGGCGGGCAGACCTCCACCTTATGCTCCACCGTGTCCTCAGGGCGATCTCCACATTGGTGACACCCTGGCGTTTCCTCCCGCCTTATTCAGAACAGGAACCTTCCGAAACAAGTCCGGTGAGAACCTGCGTTAGGTGGAAGGCGGGACGCCGTGGCACTCTTCAAAGAGGGAACTTACCGCCACTATTGTGGCGTGCTCAGCCCTGGGTTGCGACAATCGCACTCTTCATGTCGCGATAAGATCCCTACGCAGCTCTGTCCGCCTTACCGCGATTTCTCGCACCTGACCCGGCATTTGCCTCGTTTCGCCACTCGCACATGTCGGTGAGGGTACTGGCCTCCAGATCCCATGACGGCAATCCGGCAAGAAGGCTCGCCACCTCAGTGGATACCATGCGTTATTATCGGACTAGCCGAATGGCCATGACTCTCTGAGACGCTGTCAGGCATCGAGCTGGTCACTTCCTCAGAGCGGTCACAACGGTATTCTGTAGAGGGCCTTGGTCATGGACCGCACGGCCCTCACGTAGAGCCTCCGGCAAGTGGCGTTTGGTCTCCCTAGACTGGGGATGGCCGCCTCAGGGCAGCCCCGGCCCGTTCCACTCTGGGAACCAAACATCGGAAGTGCTCCTCGAAGTTCCACCGGCTGTCGAGGTCGAGTCCCAGATACTTCATCGTCGACCCGACGCCGATGTGAGCCCCTTCTGCCGTTATGTGCATCGTCAGATTTTGCAGTTTCCACTTTATTGGGATAAACCAGACCGAATACACAGGATTTTATACAAGGTAGGTACAGGGGTTTTATTACAGTACATAAAAGATACAATAAATGGTAAATACAGCACAGTTAAATACAACACAGTTAAAAGAACAAACCCATTAAGGTCACAGTTCGTAGAGCGGCCTAACCCACCAAAATGCAAAGTATGTTTACTCGCTATCAGCAAGTCAATACAGTACTGTGAACATACTGCGGCACTGGACCAGGTAAACCGGCACTTTTGTAGTTAGCAGTGATTCTTCAAAGAATCGAATTATCAGACCGACCGACCACCATATAGAGTGCACGTTCTTTTGCAGAACGAAATGCCCATCTTGCACTCTTTCCACAACAACTCTGTCCAAATACGTATACAAAGAAATGCATCACTTACGTACTTAGTGCAAAACACTAAAATATACTAAATACAATAAGACTTAGCATAGTCATATAATACAAGAATAGTTGGCATGAATAGACAACGGTGATTTCAAAAGTAAATCATACAATTACCGACTTATCGAATAATGTCAATTGATCTTGGCCAATTAGGTCAAGATCAATTAATTGACGTTACTCGATAAGTTATATTTCCATTTAGTAGAATTAAAAATTTTAGTAGACAATAACTGGTTTTAAAACTAGTTTTTTCTGGTAAAAATAGTGACTCGTATGAAAATGACATAAACAGTAGCTTAAGTCTAATAATTCAATGGCTAAAAAATAATAACTTACATATTAATTTTGACAAAACTCAAATAATGACATTTAAACAAAGAACTAATCCTACAATTCTTGACATTAATTATGACCAAAGAAAAATTTCAAAAACGGCACAAACCAAATTTCTAGGAATTTGGCTAGATGAACACATGACATGGAAAACGCACGTGGATATTATGATAAAAAAGATTCATCAATTCTGTTATGCTCTACACAATTTAAACAAGGTTGCAAATCGTAATACTGTTCTCATTGCATATCATGCATATGTCTCCACAGCTCTTCGTTACGGCATAATGTTTTGGGGCAACTCTACCAACAGAGAAATGGCATTCAAAGCCCAAAAACAATGTCTCCGAGCCATATGCTTGTTATAAACCACCGACAGCTGCAAACCGTATTTTGTTAGTTTAAAAGTACTTACGCTGCCATCCCTCTATATTTACGAAATTTCAATATTTGTTAAGGAGAATGTGTCTAAATTTGAAAAACTTAATACTAGACGTCACCAAAACACACTGAAGTCAAAAAAACACAGTACTGCACTTTTTTCAAAGAGTTGTCTCGGCATGGGACCAAAAATTTTTAATAAACTACCAAAAACTTTAAGAAGTATGACTAACATGAATAGTTTTAAGTCACAACTTAAGAAAACAGTGTAAAATAAGAAAATGTTAGCTTTAGTGTCCAATACTGTTTTTTAATTAATTTGTACGCCTTGCAAGGCAAAACATAGTGATACAACACAAATTTTATACCATGTACCATATACCTATGTTTAACAAATAAAATACTTTGACTTTGACTTTGAAATTCTGTTGACCACCTATTTATGATCGGAGTTGATTATCGTAGCTAGTAGTAACTAACTATTGTAGCAGTTTTCTCGGTTGTAGGCCGTAAAATCGGCTGCCGGTAGATGTTACCACCCACGAGGCAAACTCTTGCCGCCAAGCGATTCGTCGTGTTCTGATGTCTGGTGAAGCCGTACGGAGGACGGGTCTGAGCAGTTGTGTTGCGATGTGTGCCGGGTGCAATGCGCCAAATGTTTTTGCGTCGGAAGTTTGATCGTGGAGGGTCTCCATATCAATCTGCCTCTAGCGCAGCATCGTTGCTCGTGTTGTTGGGTTTAACATTACATCACTTTTTTTTTTTTTTTTTTTTTGACGCTGTGGGAATGCATTTACGCACCATACCCCGAAGGGCGTGTGTGGGACTCGCCCAGCCGAAGCCGGAAATACCCACTAAACCCAACAGCGGCACACCGACATCGCCTTAGTGGCGGGGTCATGGGAAGTAGCATGCCTGCCGACCAATCCCCCGCCGGCGATTCCTGCCCGAAGGCAGGCCCACAGTGGGCCCTTCATAGGGAGGGGCCCGGCTGGGTACGTCTTCGTGTGCAAGAAGACGCAGCAGCCAAGGGTTTTTTAGCGAGGTGTCCTTCCTCTTAGCCCCACTCGTTTGCCCGAAGACAAACGGGGCCCCCAGCTCCTCTCAGTGAGGAGACCGGGTTGCCCGACGGTGACCCGGAGTCCGGGTCACGTCAGCCACCTGGAGTGGTGGCCGACCCGCCGCGCGTGACCGCCGAAGCGGTCCCCACTTCTGGTTTTGGTCCGCGCCGGTAAACCGGTAACCCCCATATCTGGGGGCCGTTCCCCTATCCGCCACCTGGGGACGCGTCCGATGGCAGGCCAGAAACTGCGCACGGAAACATTACATCACCTCGCTCAACTGCCATCTACCTTCCTATTCATTCAGTTTTTTTAGTGAATAGGCTTAATAAACTAGCGCGCTTTACCATCAACGATTGCATCACTGCTTACCATCAGGCGGGATTGCGGTGAAGCTTATAATTATTATAAAAAAAAAAAACTACAGTACCCCATGGTTTCACAAGCATCAGTTTTTTATCTTGATCAATACTAATGTCCTAATCGAGGTCAGGTTCTAATCATTTCAGTGACCACAATTCACTTCATAATTCACAGTTATCACAGCCAGCTCACTGAAATGAAATGAAATTGTTTATTAAGCAAGTAGGATCACTGATCATTTTTATACGTCATGTTTTTTTTTTAACTTTTTGAAGCCCGCATTTCCTAACTGACTACCTCTGAGAAGAAATAGTCGAACCAAACTCAGGGAACATCGTCTTTTTTCGTCAAAGCATGGTACTTAATGTGTGGAAATACCAGGTCACTCAAAAAGTATTGCGACAAAAAGTTTTTATCTATGAGAAACTGGCCAGTTGACGACATGATTGGTGCAGTGGCGGAGCGATCAACTGCTGCTCGGCGTGTCGCGGGTGAGATCTCCGCATGGAACAAATATTTATATGGCCTACAATTAGTTGTTCCGGGTCTGGCTTTTGTGTATATAAGTTTATATGGGGGATGAAGAAAGAAGTGGTGGCCCTTAGACAGCTGTTACAGAAGAAAACGTACAATAGACAATAGACGAATTACATACCAAGAAATTCAGCATAAACTGCAGATGGGATCAGGCAGCTTTTACGAGATACTACACGCGCAACTTCGGTTGCAGAGATAGTTTCACGCTGGGTATCGAACAATGTCACCAATGTTCAGAAGCAGGCACGGGTGGAATGGTGCCATGATATGATAGACAAATTTGAAGCAGGTTTGTTTCGGCGTGTTTACGACTTCGGTATAGGTGACGAATCTTGGATTTATCAATACGATCCAGAAATGAAGCGCCAGTCGACGGTTAGGGTGTTTCAAAACGAATCAACGCCTACCAAAGTGAAAGCGGGGGTAAGATTTTGATTGCGAGCTTTTTCAGTTTAACTGGATTCTTGGTGTCTTTACGAAACCAAAGAAGAATTAACTTTGAATGGTATACTACCAAATGCTTGACAGAAGTTTTCTCTGTTGTGAGCAACAAGCAACCAAACACAGGGCTCCGCGGGTTACTGCTTCACCACGACAGTGCGCTCGCCCACACCGCAATCAAAACGAGGGACTTTTTGGACAGTACACCGGTCAAACTCCTGGGTCACCCTACTTACAGTTCCTGAAAATCTCGCTGAATATGTATGAACTACCGTAATAACTAATCAAAGTATAAACGGGGACTTATCTGTACCTTTTTTTTTTTATTCACCTGATGGTAAGCAGTGACGCAGTCGTTGATGGTAAAGCGCACTAGTTTCTTAAGAGCCTATTCACGCTAGTCTTGAAGACACTCAAATTGTAGTCCGACGGAAACACCGTCGCTGGCAAACTGTTTCAGTCCCTCGATGTACGCGGTATAAAGGAGGAGGCCAAACGCTGCGTCCGGATCGTAATGGTGTTAATAACGTAAGGGTGGAAACTTGCCGTACGACGGGTCGTCCGATGATGGAACCTCATTTTTAAACAAACGACGCAGTTGACACTGGCAAAATGTAGTGTGTAATTGCCAAAAAACCGCGTGCGACTATAGCGCACAAAGATTACCAAATCGAGCCGAGCGGCGGTAGGGAGTTGTGAGAAAAATATTCATTCAGTATCTAAATAATATGTACTTCTATAAGTAGAGGGGACTTACTTGCATGCATGCTTAGTTAAATTAACTTTACTTTATTTAACTACCTCAATTGGTTCTGTTTGCCCTACACACTACATTACAAATACCTAATGTTTCATATAGATGTGCTTGTGTAGTTTGTAGGACAAAATAGCCGGGGACGATTCGACCCTAGAAATCTGACTTGCCCGCCCAAGGCTTGATTTGCCCTCTCCCTAGGAGAAGTTGGGTACGCCCATGAAGGTGGACCTAAAAACCATAGAATAGGTAACGGCTTCACCACTATCATGCTATAAGTCAATCAGGGCAGTCAACTGCTAGAGAAAAACCTCTCTAATTGCACGCCATTGTCGGCAATTCTAATCAAGTTTGTACCATCGAATTGGCCTCAGGAGGCGGGGCCGAAGCTCTGGATAGCAGAGGTGTGTTCTAATCCGCATGAGCATCCACCGTCAGCGGTATTTCGGGAAAAAGTTGAAAAATAACTATAGTGTGACGTTCGATTCTTATTATTTTCATTGTACAGACACTTCAGTCAATTGATTATTAAGGGATTACAATGATAATCTCAGAATAAAACAGAGAAGAGCCACTGGGTTTAAGAAAGACCAACACACTCGATCGAAGTTTGAGCAAAGAATGCCCGCGCTAACGGTCGCTCGCTAAAGCAAACGCTAATCCAGTCGGTGTTACCCGCTCTTAATAAAAATATAATTTAAATTTAATAATAATTTATCCGAATACCAATCGATTAATCGACTTAAAAAAAATAGAGTAATTTACGAACTGACGCAAAATAAATCATAATATTCAAAATTAACCAGTCACGCGCCGTTATATGGAATTTTTTTTTTACGATTACTCTTTTAGCTCTGTAGTAAACGTTGTTAATTGAGCGTCTTTTAGGATTACAGTGATTTGTATTATACCTAGTAGACGTCCGTACAGTGGATGGCCACGGAGTTGTCACCACTAACAGCGAGCTGTCAGGAGTTAAGCTGCCTATTGAATTTTTAACAATCACGTACCCTTTTCAATTACCAATCGAAAACCGGGTAGCTTCACTGTCCAACCTCGGGTGAAAATCCTTTTTACGTTGTTTAATTATTTAAGGAAATTTCTTTATTTAAAACGCCAGCCCTGAAAGCGCTTTTTAAAGCTTTAAGTGCACATTTGTGATGCATGGGTATGGGTAGTCGATTTAAAAATAATTTGTTTTATTCAACTTTAATTACCGAAAGCAGGTACTAATAATTCTAAGTCGTATTTAAGTTTATATGTGGCAGGGATTTTTTAAGCGATTACAAGATAAACGACAGTAAACAATATATAAATATGGTATATAATCGACTTAGCCTGAACATAAAACTGGACTAGTGGTTCAGTCAACTTACGCAATAGAACGCGTCGTAGCTAGGTACATAGCTAGATAGCCTATGCTCTAGCTACGAAATGCCTACGAACTAGCTACGCGGTGGTGTACCTGCGTAGCATTGATTTAAAGCACTTTGTTGAACGTTTACGGTTTTATACTTCGTGTGATGATTATTTTGATCTACTCTCAGTAATTTAAGCTAAACCCTATTTAGGAGGATGCGATAAGTTAGCTCGCAATTCAACTGATATTTTTATACTGCCCTAGTAAGCGCAAAAGCGTTAACTCAATAAAAGCGAGTTTCGAGATAATTGAAGTTTTGTAAAATTCTTAATTTGTCATTTTATATATTAACTTTTTTGCTTTTAAATAGAATTTATTTTATTATGTTGGATCTATTTATTATTACAATAATTAAAAATATCAAAATTATACGTGGATATACCTAATTCATGAGATACTGCTACACCGCTTAGTAAATAGAAGAAAAAAATTATAGTTACCGCTTTTTCGTTTCCTATATGTCTGTATGTAAAGAAATATGAACTTTCTGTCCAATAAAATTATGTGTACATATGTAGATAAAAACAAACAAATTATATTTATGAAGTTTTTTATTATTTGAGTTTATAATGGCATAAACTTTATTTGTAAACAATTTTTTTAAATGATATTAAGTCAAAAGCAGGGAGTTCTCTTCAAAAGAACAATTCTATTTTCCTCAAAAATCAATCAAAATCATTTTTTTATTCTTTTTATTTTCTACTGTTCATATCATTATGATATTATCAATTTTTTTTAAGATATTGCCTGTTTTGCTTATTATTGAAATGATTTGACAGCCTCCGTGGCGTAGCGGTTGCGAACGCAGCCGCTGCGCAAGGAGGCGCGGGTTCAATCCCCGCGCAGTGTAAATATTTGTATTCATGAATATGAATATTTGCACTGGGCTGGTCGTGCCTCGAAAAGCACGTTAAGCCGTTGGTCCCGTTTGCCATACGAACATCTAATGGCAGGCGTTACGGGTGGTTGGAGCCCTCATAAGTCCAATAATTAGTCTAACTGCAATGGTTAGATATCGCCTTCGGGTTATGGAGGTCAGACGGCAGTCAGCCAAAATCAGCAGTTGAACTGGTAAAGCGGACCCCAGACTCCAAAGCTGAAAAGTTTCGGATGCGACTAGGATTAACGCTGATATGATGATGATAATTTGGCTGTATTCAAGTATAAAGCTGTTAGCCGACGTACTATCGATATTGCTCTTATACCCTTCGTGATTTGAGGTAAAACTGAGATAGGAAAATCATTGTTGAGGTTTTATCATATGTTTTGAACAAGATACGACTAATTTGGTTAGTGCATAAGTTGCATATTTTTTAAAGCTATCCGATGGCATAAATATCAAAATTTCGATGGATTTTCGGTCGATGAAAATTCGCAGTAGGTATAGTAATTTTATAATAATTTTTTTCGCTATCGTCAGAAATATATATATCAAGAATTATAATCAATAGAATCGTTACTTAAGCTTGCTCTGATTTTCTTTCGCTCTGAAAATTATATTTTAGCCTGAGAAACATCTTAAAAACCAGTAAAGTTGTAATAATAATAAATAGCTCAAACTAATAACCTTTGTCATCTTCGAAGCTAATGTATTTTTTTTTTCTACAGTACCGTCCACAGAGCGAGTACCTATCTTGTAGTATAACGACACGAAAAAATCCTAAAACTAAATTAGTAATTAAAGAAAAAGTAAGAAGGAAATAATTTATTATTAAGTTTAGATACAAAAGATTATAAACGGAGATGGAGATGGAGGAGATGTGAGTGTGGAGAAGCTGTTAAAGGACATGTAAGATGATTGTGAATCGGATGATAGAAAGTGGATTTTTGGCGAAGACAATTAGATAGAGGAGTGATAGCTGGACCAACCGGTACGTGGAGGATATCCTTGGAGGGGCCACGCAGGAGACCAGGAAACTGGTTGGCAGACACACTTCGGTAGTGACCGATAGGCACGTCGGGTAACGTCTTCTTCAGTTATGTACTACGTGCAGCGAGTTCGATTCCCGCTTTCCCGCACGGAACAAATATTTGTATGAGTAGTAGTTTCGGGTCTAGCAGTTTTTTTTTTAATAATTATAAACTAGTGTTTGACCGCAGTCCTGATGGTAAGAAGTGATGCAATCGTTGATGGTAAAGCGCGCAAGTTTATTAAGCCTATTCACTTACTAGTAACCTAACTTTACTCTTAGTGAGTAAGAAGGAAGACGGCAGTTGAGCAAGGTGATGCATTGTTAAACCCAACTGATACTGCGCCAGAGGGAGATTAATCTGGAAACCCTCCACGATCAAACTCCCGACACAATAACATCGCAATAACCCAGCACACATCGCAACACAACTGTGTCCGTACAGCCGTACGGCCTCCGTACGGCTTCACCAGATATCACGCCGGAACAGGACGAGGCACGACTTTGTCTGCTGGGTGGTAACTTCTGCCGGCAGCCGATATTATGGCCTACCACTGAGACTACTGTTTGTGTATGTGATTTTATATGTTTGTAAACGTACCCACGATACACGAGAAATTTCTAGTGTAGGGCTTATGCCCATCCCCTTCAACTAACTACGCGGATTCCTACAGAAGCACACTCAAGCAGAGAATTGCCGGTCCTCGTCTTCACTTTGCACACCGTCTAAGAAAGACATGTCATCCCTGGAAGACGGGCTAATTAGACAATGTTGCACCTGAATAGAGAAGGCCTGCGACTGGTAATGGGGATTATCACGGGTCACACTGTCCGCTAAACAAATAATACCACACAATAGGCATAACTCGCCTAGATTAGGTTAAAAACCATCAGGACACCCAGATCTTATACAGATATTCTGATCAAATCTGGGGATTTTATAAACTTCTGGGGGGTGGTGAGCTGGTTGGTAAAACCACTGCTGGCGAATGGTTGCCAGCAGTGGTGTTAGCTTAACGTGCTTTCCGAGGCACGACCAGACCAGTGCAAATATCCATATTCATGCTTACAAATATATGCACTGCGGCCGCGTTTGCTACCACTACGCCACGGAGGCTGTCCAGAGAGAGAGCCAGAGATCACATATGATGTCCAGACATAATCATCATCAGATCATCTGATGAGCACATGGTCATCACAAGATCTGATTATAGATATTCAAAACGGTCTTTGAAGGAATGTTCAATGTTCTAGGTATTCGGATATCTTACTTCCAACCAACCATTATGTGTGAACCATGGGGTTCACACACAATGGTTCAGTAGAGTCTGGTCGTGCCTCGGAAAGCACGTTAAGCCGTTAGACCCGGTTGAAATATGAACATCTAATGGTAGTCGTTACGGGTTGTTGGAGCCCTCAAAAGTTCAACAAGACGTCTAACTGCAATGCTTCGATATCGCCTTCGGGTTGTGGAGGTCAGATGGCAGTCGCTTCACGGAAAATAACAAAGTTCTCATCAGCAGTAAAACTAGTAAAGCGGACCCCAGATTCTAAAGCTGATAAAGCTTCGGATGCGACTGTGAATCACATGTGATCTCTGAGATTGTCACGGTCTCTCACCTAAAAATTATTCCCGGTATGTCAGAATAAACAGTATCGTTTAATTTCCTTGATAGAAGATAAACCTTATTTTGAAGTCAGTCGATTCGACTTCGTTGACCAATAAACAGACGAATAATAACCCTACCAATAGGGTATTTGACTAAAAAAAACTAATTAGTCCGTCAGTCAGATTTCCAAAAAATACTAGACACGTATTTTTTGTTTTATCAAAACAATAAACATTTACAAATATAAAAGGCATCAAAGATCAGGAGTGGTGGCTGGTGACGTCACTGGCCAGTAAAAAGTGTACAGTGCTGTGACGTCACACGAGTTTTCAACGCACTGTGTCGTCTGCATTTTTTGTTTATATGAAAAAAGAAAAATTACGTGCCTAGTATTTTTTGGAAATCTGACTGACGGACTAATTAGTTTTTTTTAGTCAAATACCCTATTAACAAATGGTCCATTAAAATCAATTCCTTATTTCCAGTATGGGCACGATAAAGTTTCGTGCGTTCTCCACAATAATATGCGAAGTTACGTGTCATGTATACGTACATCATGGAGTTTGAACTTACGATAAATCGATATTATGTCCAGTATCCGTACCTCCAGAGATACGAGATGTAGGATAGGTATGCCAATATAATATGTTCATATTATATAGGTAGATGAATGAAGTTAGAATTGTATAGAAGTGAAGTGTGAAAATTTTATTATTTTAGGTTTAATTTTAGTAAAGATATTAGATTTTAACCCATTCTCTGTCGAAATTGTTCAGCAGAAGATCCTGTAAAAATTTCACGAGGAATGATCATAGAATCGTACTGATGTTCATAAGAAAAATGTTTAAGTTTTATCGCCAAGGTAAGTTAAAGTAGGTTGAAAACTTAATACATAGTACATATAACAATTAAAAATAAACATCAAAAGAAAATCCAACACTTTGGTAAAAATATTTTTTAATAATTCAAACAAAGGACATTACCCAAATTCTCTGAAATCTCTCGCTATATTTTTATCATGGGCTATTAAAAACTCCCCTTGCCGGCCACATAATTACGCCGAGCATCGGTTGGTAAATCCGCGAGTATAAGAGATACATATTAATACGAAAATTTAAGCCGGCCCGAACGTCGCAAGTACGAACCCCTACCCCCGATAGCCACCTAAGTCCGAATAGGTACCTTTCTCGGAGCTTACGTGTGTGTGTGTGCGTCCATTCTTGTGTGTGTGCACAAATTTCATAATAGGTGTGGCGTTGTGCTCGGCTCAAATTTTACATCTCACATCTCATGCATACAGGGTGTTACGTATTTGGCGTTTGATTATTTAATGGTTTTCTTTATTGTTAATAGTTTCAAGAAACCTGTACTGACTTTATTAGTTCACGTAAGTAAATATGTTTTGTAGGACTCTAGTAACCTAAGCCCGTAGTTAAGACACATAATATCTGTGCCTCCAGTAGTCTATTTTTATGTAGAAAGGCACGACTTAAGTGCGCGTTTTTCACTTACTATGAAACAATATACGATACGAATATCTCATAGCACATGCAATTTTCATTTTATTTCGCGCTGTAATTAGAAAATGATATGGACACTTAAATTATTCTGATGATTTATCTTGTTTTGTACCGTTAATTTCCCTGAACAAGGATGATTTTTTCAAAACCATCACTAATTTCGTAATTTCAAATTATTCTGTTCATAAACTCACCGTTTCAGTACTAATGTTGTTCGGCTTTGCTTGTTAATTTCACGGCGTGCAATAATTTTATTATTTTAACTAGGTATTTTCATATTTATGTAAGTATACTTTTTATTTTTATTGGAACTTACAATTAATACTAACAGTATTCTTAAGGCAATTTACCAATTTTCACTGATAAAGTCTTAAAACAAAAAGCTTGGTAAATATAAACTAGGAAATAGAGGTATACGATCGACAAATTCAAACTAAATCATCATTCAGACGCAAATAATTAATAAACAAACACTACATCATCATCATCATGATTTCAACCACTGCTGGACATAGGCCTCCTCCAAGGATCTCGACGACGACCGGTCCTGCGCCTTCCGCATCCAGCGGTTTTCCGCGATATTCAGCAGATCCTCGGTCCACCTTGTCGAGGGCCTACCCACGCTGCGCCTTCCGGGGTGTAGTCGCCACTCGAGAATCCATCGGCCTATCGGGCATCGGTCCCTACGGGCAATGTACCTGGCCCACTGCCAATTAAGTGTTGCAGTTCTTCGGTAAAAAATACAACGCTGCTATTATTTGTAATGGATTATTTAAGCCACACGTGTTATAATGCACTAACTCACAAAAGTGCAAAAATATCGTTGTTGTTACATTTTTTTTACAAAATTGTGAACAGGTAGTATGATAACGCTATAAAAATACAAATTTCACCTTCCATAGGTCAAGAAGTTGCAGAAAATGCAAAGATTTTATATTCCGCTTGCATTATTATTATTTCACTAGCACTATAGACGAATGTTCTCCTAAAATAACCTATAAATTTAATAAATACAAAACAAAAATTCAATAAAATTAATTATAAATCGGGACACCCTATAACACGGTACTCACGGACATGCGTGCTATATCTATGCGCACCTAGGTAGCTGCTTTATTAATTTATCTGTAGCGGAGAACTAACCATAGCCTCCGGCCCTCCACCCACTACCCCTGCCTCGCTGTTTAAACATTTCCAAATGAGTATGCAGAAGATTTTGCTTAATACATGGCCACGCGTGGTGGAACGTACCCTGCCCCTCTAAATTACTTGAGCTTTAATTAAAAGCATAGCATTCTGTTCATGACAAGTATTCCAAGTGACCTGAGCCTATTACTCTACTAGCATAACACTATAACTAGGTATTTTGAGTATCTATAGTAAGTTAAACTTTGTTTTGATAGCTATTCATTTAGACCCGATCGTTGTAGTACGATAACGTTGAAGGTTATATTTTCAATTTAAGAAATATGGTGCCGATTCTATTGTTGACGAACTAACCCAAATTTATGTTTAGTGTATATTTTGCACTAAATTTAGTTTTCTTTTGTATTTCATTGATAAATGTTAGTTAAGTCCTGTCAAAGTAGTTAGTGCCTGACGTTAATTGACATATTTTTAGTAGCCATGTTTTTAATCACGGTTCTATGAAGTATAATTTGACAGTAAGTTATATTTATCTTCTATCCTTTTCTTAATTAAATAGAAAGAAAAAATGCACTTAACTTAAATTTACTTTAGTTTTGGAACGATTTGTCGTGTTCCGGCATGATGTCCGATGAAGCCGTACGTAGGACGGGTCTGAGCAGTTGTGTTTCGATGTGTACCAGGTACGATGCGTCAAATGTTGTTGTGTCGGGAGTTTGGTCGTGGAGGGTCTCGAGATCAATCTCCCTCTGGCGCAACATCGTTGGTCGTGCTGTTGGGTTTAACATTGCATCACCTCGCTCAACTGCTGTCTACATTCCTATGCACTTAGTTTTTATTTTTTAGTGCAAACGATTGCATCACTGCTTACCATCTTGCGGGATTGCAGTCAAGCACTAGTTTATAATCATTAAAAAAAAATAAGCAACTGAATTTTCTACACCATGTTATATTTTTCCCCAAATACATTTAGAAATTGTTGCAGTGTGGTAACCGAGCGCGCCACGCAGCTTACGGTAAGGCACGCTCGTGCAACACCTGACGCCAGAGGTCAACGCACCGCCTGCCCGCGCGAGCGGTGCGTTGACCATATTTTTGTTGGGACAACCAAGTAAGATAACAAGCTCGTAACTTTGTGGTTTTTCATGATATTTTTTTTGGAAATTTTGTACATAGATTCCTTACTTAGATAAAAACAAAAAATAATGTTGTATATATTTTAGGTGTACTGTCTGTATGTTAGTCTTGGATAAATAAATGTATTTTCTTTCATTAACGCTTTCGAAAGGTGCGGTTGACTAAAATGTAAAAATAATTAATATAAGTACATACAATTATAAGTGAAAAGCTAAACAATAGCTTCTCGAATCGTTTTGTGTAATATTGATAGTAATTTTGTGGAAGTTACATGTTGTAGGATTTTTTTACTGACCGTACCCACTTGAAAATACCAAACTTGAATCTAGGTAGTAGCACTTTATGTGGTCAGTTCGTTCAATGGTTGCTAAATTGGTGGGTGGTTGGGTGGGTGGTTCAAGATCTGAGCCTGAATAAATTCAAATCTTTCATTAAACGTAAGTTGTGTCAGAAAGCATTTTATAGTGTTAAAGATTATATTGACGACAAAAAGGCTTGGGCTTGAGCTGCGTCCGATTTCTATGCTTACACTGATTGTTCTTTGATTTTTCCTCTTATAGTTAAATTTGCAATGGTTTGTTTTTTTTTTTAACTTAAAGCCAGTACACACTATGTAGCCAAGCATATTGTACGTTACGGAATTGCATCGCTGACAGGGGTATTCGGCACTGGTGCAGCTACACAGGAGCTAAACTTAGCATTGTGTAGATTCAATTTCTTAGTATTGTATAATTGCATGGAACACGTGTGAGCACGATCTACTTGCTGTAAAGCATCTATTTGTTGGGTTAGTCTTTTATTGACTTGATAATGCTATGGCTGTTGAGAGTATGTCATGCTCACTCAAATGTCTCGCTGGTGGTGGCGTGTGTGTTGGATCATTAGGTTCCCTTCAATATGGTTGAGCTGAATGATGCTGATCCATACGTCATGTTCGTGAACGGACGCCGTCAGAGGGGACTGGTCATCTCTTAGCTGCTACGGCGTATTTTAATTTCTGAATTGTTGTTTTTTTTTTTCCATAGTGGACGCTCTCAGCGTACAATATATTTCTGCATCGTTCTCACACGATTGATTTCAAAATGAATGATGTAATCAAATATTTGTATCAACAGCTTGATAATTTAAAAGAGTGTCCATGGAGTTTCTTGCCCGTTCTTCTCCATAGGTACCTACTCTTTGGAATGGGCGACTAGCTTCACCTTACTGACTGACCGACCTTCTGACAATTCAAAAGTGCCTGTAACTGGTTTATTTGAAATAAATGCTTTGATTTGATTTGAAATAGGCTAAATAGTGCTGATCCGTACGTCATGTTCGTTAACCGTCGCCCTAAGAGGGGACTGGTCAACTTCTAGCTGTTTTAATTTCTGAAATGTTTTTATGCTTTTATAACGGAGGCTTAACGTGCTCTTCTTTCTACATGGTTCTCTTATGGATAATATCAATATAAATATTCTAACCAAATATTTTGTAATAATTTAAATCGAAGTTTAGCCAAATGAGAATGCTGCCACTGCCTAAGGAGGCACAGGTTCGATCCCCGGGCAGTGCAAATATTTGTATGCATGAATATGAGTATTTGCACACTGGTTTGGTCGTGCCTCGGAAAGCACGTTAAGACGTTGGTCCCGGTTGCCACACGAACATCTAATGGCAGTCGTTACGGGTTGTTAGAACACTCAAAAATCCAACAATTGGTCTAACTGCATTGCTTTTATATCGCCTTCGGGTTATGGAGGTCAGACGGCAGTCGCTTCACGTAAAATATAGAAGTTTAGACAAAATCATCAGTTAGACTGGTAAAGCGGACCCCAGACTCCAAAGTTGAAAAGCTTTGGATGCGACTGGGATTAACGCTGAGATGATGATGAATTTTAAGAAGTTAAAAGAGTGTCTGTGGAGTTTCCTGCCCTTTTTTCTCCATAGAGAGCCACGCTTTGGGTTGGGCTTTCACCTTACTGACTGGCCCACCCTTTGGCAATACAAAAGCACCTGTGATTGGTTTATTTGGAAAAAATGCTTTGCTTTTTATTTTTGATTTTGAGTAACAGTTTACAGCCTGCTTGAACTCTGACAGCGCATCATCCAGCGAAGAAAATTGTAACCCTTTGAGCTGATCTTTTATTTTTGGGAATAAGAAGAAGTCACACGGTGCTAGGTCAGGGCTGTAGGAGATCCAGGAGTTTGACTGGTGTACTGTACAGGAAGTCCCTCGTTTTGATTGCGGTGTGGACGGGCGCAGTTGTAACGTTTCAAAAATCTGGTGAAAAAGTCGTGGTGAAACAGTAACCCGCCGACCCCTGTGTTTGGTCGCTTGTTGCTCACAACAGAGAAAATTTATATCAAGCATTTGGTAGTATATCATTCAACATTAATGCTTCTTTGGTTTTGTAAAGGAATAGACACCAAGTAGCTCGTCAAACTGAAAAATCTAGCAATCAAAATCTTACCCCGTTTCTAGATCGCTTCACTTTGGACGCGTTGATTCGTTTTGAAACACCCAAACCGTTGACTGGCGCTTCGTTTCTGGATCGTATTGATTAATCCAAGATTCATCACCTGTAACGATGTCGTAAACATGCCGAGACAAGCCTGCTTCAAATTAGTCTATCATATCATGGCACCATTCCACCCGTGCCTGCTTCTGAGCATTGGTGACTTTGTTCGATACCCAGCGTGAAACTATAATCCGCAACCGTCGATGCATGTGTAGAATCTCGTGAAGGCTTCCTGGTCTCAATCTGCAGTTTATGCTGAATTTCTTGGTATGTAATTCTTCTAGTGTCTTGGATCAAACTTTTCACTGCTAGCACGTTTTCTTCTGTAACAGGCGTCAAAGGGCGACCACTTCTTCATTCCCCATAGCTAGTCGACCGCACTTAAATTATTTATACCACCGATACACGGTTGCCTTAGAAGGGCCTTCATCCATGAATGCCATTTGAAGTCTATCGTACTATTCGTCTGGTTTCAGGCGACCTTTGAAATCGTAAAAAATCATAGCGCGAAAATAGTCTCGACGCAAATCCATTTTTCAAAGAGACATGATAATATTAATTAGCTCGCAAAAAATGTGGAGGGATGTTTTGAATTTGGAATGTACCTATTATTAGTTATAAATAATCATATCTTTTAAATAAAATACAACCGGCCAGTTTCTCATAAATAAAAACTTTTTGTCGCAATACTTTCTGAGTGACCTGGTATAGAGTTGCAGAAAAGTATTACTTTAAAAATTAGTAACGTAAATTAGTTGGATAACAAAAAGAGTAAAGTTTGTGTGTTTTAATAGCCAGTGAAAGAAATAATTTGACAATGAGTGGGACGTGCCAGAAGCGGACGCAGGTTTCACAGTGTCGCGTCTCCAGCCACGTAGGTAAATATTAAAAAAAATAAATAAATATTACTTAAAGAAAATAACATTCTAAAAATGGATTTGTCTATTTGCTACCATTACAACTGTAACGTACCTATATATCCGTTTTCTAAACTAACTCCCAATATAATACTTTTCATTGGATTTTGTGTAAAAAAAAAAAACATGTTTTAAATTAAAGCGCCAATAGAATCCAAATTTCAACACTTGATTCTAATAACGACCAATGGCAATGTTAAATTTTGAGAACGTTTAGTATTCAATAAAAATATCAGTTATAAACTAACTCATTTGATTTGATTTTTTTCTTGTTCAGTTCTTAGAATTATTTTACTTCGTTAGATCTATTAACGACAAAGCTATAACTTAAAGTTTTTAAGTAAAACTCGATTCAAGGTTAGACAAGATCCCTATTATTATAATGATAATATACTGTAAATAACCTTTATTATCTGAATTAAAGAGTAACTGACATAAAAAGAAATAGTATAGCAATGAAAGTGAAATCGAATTTAACAGTATTTCATAAAGCGGGTATTTTATCTATTTATTATTAACTAGCGGCCGCCTGCGACTTCGTTCGCGTGGAATTACTTATTAGAACATTTTATTTTAACCACAAAATATACAACATACTTTTTAAATTTTTCACAGCACGACGTTATATAACCTAAACCCTTCCTGGATTAATGGGCTAACCAACGCCAAATCAATTTTTCAAATGGGACTAGTAGTTCCTGAGATTACCGTTCAAACAAACAAACTCTTTATTTAATAGTATAGATTTTATTGGTCGCTAAAAGAATATTCTAACCTTCATACTTGATTCTATTACCGACTCACGACTGTGTTGACATTTTTGGTAATATTAGGCATATAATCAGCTTATATCTATTTTTCTAAAGTGAATCCTAATACAGCTAAAACTGTTGTGTGTTCAGTGTTCAAATAATTGGTTTGTATACGATACTAGGTATCTAAAGTAACTAACATTACCAACACAAAACATTAAGTTAAATTACTTAATAATATCAGTAGCCACGCCAATGTAACAACAAAATCATTAAAAATTATATGCACTGAAGTCAAAAACGAATATTATTTGATATTTTAACTAACAACTTATTACCCAAATAATAACCTCCTTGCATGAATAGCATAACATCTTATATATTTATGCATTGCTGAGTTCTTTTCACGTTACTGTCACACGATGTCTCAATAATCAACTAGTATCATTGAACTAAAATAAATCAAAATCAAAAATCATTTATTTTAATTTAGGCTGACAATCAGCACTTTTTGAACGTCAATATTTTCTCAATAGTTCCTCAAAACGCCCGCCCTTCGTCACTTCCTTTCGCTGGGAAGAAGAAGTGACGGATCAAGCTCCAGCAGCACAACTGTCTGTTTATTTAAAAAAAACACATGACTTAGTACAATACAATGTATGTATAATAACCAACATTAGAAAACACAGAACAACTAAGAAAATATAAACAAACAAGTTAATACTAATAACAACAATAAAACCATGGTCAGCATGAAGACCGGTCAGCACAAACTGTAGCCGTTCACAAGCATAACGCAAAGATCAGCCATTACCTCCGTTAACATATTTCAGTGACATCTAAGGGAAGATGACGAACAGGCTATTGTTTGTTGAAGCAAGATCGACTTGAAGGGTTATGTTGACATTAACTGGTCGCAGGTCGCTTCCTGTCCGTTGCAACATGCTGGCCTGCAGGTTTGTACCTGTTGTCATCATCATCTCAGCGCTAATCCCAGTCGCATCCAAAGCTTTTTAATTTTGGAGTCTGGGGTGTGCTTTACCAGCCTAACAGCTGATTTGGCTAAACCTTGATATTTTCCGTGAAGCGACTGCCGTCTGACCTCCACAACCCGAAGGCAATATCGAAGCATTGCAATTAGACCAATTGTTGGATTATTGAGGGCTCCAACAACCCGTAACGACTGCCATTAGATGTTCGTATGACAAGCGGGATGACCAGACCAGTGCAAATATTCATATTCATGCGTAATAATAATTGTCGCCGGGATCGAACCCGCATCTCCTTGCGCAGCGGCCGCGTACGCTACCGCTACGCCACGGAGGCTGGAGACCAACTAACTATTCTTATCTGTCGATTAAGCAGTCGTTGTTAGAACAGTATGCCTTTGAACAAAGGCAGGATTCTGCTTGAGCTTTAAAGGCATTAAAAGGCAAGTCTAGCAAAGAAGTAATAATTTTCTTAGTTAATGATCTAATACAAAAAAAAACATTGGTATCATTACATAAATTCATTATTTGTAAGTGTTACAGGCTATAAATAATTATATTTATATATTGTATTTTACCTTTTATAAGTTGTCAAAATGTTTTTCTAGCTAGTCGAATACCTGTTACAACAGAATCTATTCAAAATCAAAAACAAAAGTCATTTATTCAAATTAGGCTGAGAATCAGCACTTTTTGAACGTCAATATTACATAAGACAGTCCCCCAAAACGCCCACCCATCGACACTTCCTCGTCCTTTCCCCAGCAGCACAGCTGACTGTTCATTTAAAAAAAAATACATTACTTTATACATAGTCATGAACACAAGAAAACACATTAACAATGAAATTATTTACCATATGCCAGCTAACCACGCCACAATATCAGCAAAGCAAAACAAAAAAATAACATTAAAATGGAAATAAGTGAAAAAAAATTTACCTAAATAAAAGCCCAGGTATAAAGGGCGTGACAGATCACATATTTATGCATTGTAAAAAGCAAATTATATGAACTCATATAATGTGTCAGTAAGCTAATTCTGGAGAAGGAACACAAACATTGTCTTGAGCTAATCAGAACGACCAGCTACGAGTATTCTTATAAATTAAACAGTCAGTCAGCTTGGATTTGATTTGTGCTTTAAGGCCCGTATTCCAGAAGCTCACTCAAAACTCAAGCATTACTTTTAAACTCGTTTCAAGACATTTGATTGCTAGTTTTAAGTAATGTTTAAACAGAGATCAATGCTTGAGTTTCCTTCTGGAATACAGGCCTGAATGCATTTTAAGGCAAGTCTAAGAAAGCAGAGGGTATCTTGTTATAAAATGAAATAATTAATAATTATAGCACTAATTTTTACTTATAGCACTGAATTGAAATGCTCTGTAATATTGCTATAACTGTATGTTTCTAAATAAATAATAAATTTATAGGTAACAACGGTGTAAAAATCTTTTCCATTTCCATCTCTTCAGGTCCGCCGCTTAAATTCATTGAAGTCCGCTACACCATATCTATATGTAGGAGAAAACCGTCAGGAAGGCGGGGTAAAAGTTCCGGATAGTTGAGGTGTCTTCTCATCCGCATGAGCATCCATCGTGGGCGGTATTTCGAGTGAACGTTGAACAATAACTATAGTGTGATGTTTGATTCTTATTATTTTAACTGTACAGGCACTTAGATCACTTTAATATTACTTGATTACAATGATAATCTCAGATTAAAACAGATAAGAGCCACTGGATTTAAGTGTGACCAACACACTCGATCGAAGCTTGAGCAAAGAATACCCGCGGTAACAGTCGATCGCTATGTCAAACGCAACTCCAGTCGGTGTTACCATTTGCTCCATGGTGTTACCCGCTCTTAATAAAAATACCGTTAGAAAGGTGTTGTCACTTTTTTTTAAATTACCAGTTTTCGGAGAAGTTGGAATTAATTCGCGGGGTTAAAAGATAATTTCAAAACTCATTAGTATTGTTACTGAGATGATTACGTAAAATTTTATATTATATTTGGTCATGTGTTTACCTAACCTTTATTACCCTTATGGGTCGGACAGGGTTTTCTTTACATATTGTATAGATAAACATCCAAGACCCAGGCCATTCAGGAAAAGATCGTTTTGTATTATGACCTGGCCGGGGATCGAACCCGGGGCCTGCACGTCGCAGGCAGATGTGTTGACCGCTGCGCCACGCAAGACGACAAAATCAAATCGACAAATCGACTTCAAAAAAATAGTAAAGTAATTTAAGATCAATTGAGACAGATACGATAAAACAGATCACAATATTCAAAATGAACCAGTCACGCGCGGTCATATACAGAGCGGTGCTGACAATACGACAATAAATTAAACACCGTGTACCTCAACACATTCTCAGTCTACCCATAAAAAATCATATAAATATGTCCATTAGTTTAGTCACAGGAAATTATTTTTGTCATTTTTCACATTTCCTACATGATGTACATGTTGATAAGGAAGCGCTTACAGGTTGATGAACGCCGCATCCTGCGGTACCAAACTTAAATAATAATGGCGCGAAAAAAGCAAGTGTCGATACAGGATCGCGCTGTCGCCCATAGAGGTCAGTGAACCAATATTTTTAAAGGATGTTCTATTCCGTTTGCAATTTTATGCGATTTACTTTGTTTGAAACTTTTATTTTTTTTATTTTTGATGCTAAGTTTTTTCTATGGTTTAGGATTATTCCTATGAACCAGCATTGTTCGTGTTATCATTTATTGTCGTATTGTCAGCACCACTCTGTATATTATCTTTTAACAACTCTTTTATGTTTTAAAAAAAATGTTTTTTCAATACACTTAAGTTTGGATTAATCCTTATTAAAATAAATACGTACTAGACGTGCATTGCTATCTAAAGAAGTTATATTTGTCAACAGAAAGCCATCGTTTTTACAAAGGCACTGACTATTTAAGATTGTCATTGATTGATGCTTAGAATACACGTCACAACTCGAAGTCAATTTAAAGACTTCATTCCTAATTAGTTTTTGCCTGTCCTCATCATCATCACGTCCTCTGCTGAACATAGGCTTCCCCCAAGGATCTTCACGACGACCGGTACTGCGCCTCCTGCACCCAGCAGTTTCCGGCGATCTTCACCAGGTTGTCGGTCCACCTTGTAAGGGGCCTACAAATTCTGCGCATTTTGCCTGTACATTACATTTATTTATCGCGTTTATGGTAAAGCCTCGTAAATTGGATGTTGTTTGCACTAACTACATATGGTCCAGGTTGGTTTGTTACTTTATCCTGAGTTAAATTGATTACGTATCACAGCAAAAACTATAATATTGTAGTAGGTACTCACCAGGGACGTAACGGAGGTAGTCGCTAGGTAGTAGCCGGAGTCGAAGGCAGGGTCAGAAGTGATGATTCTTTATTTAAACACAAATAAAATTATCCAGGCAATTTTACAATTAATTTTTTTATTGTAAAATTAAACACAAACAGTGAAAAGAAAATTTTCATGTTTTCAAATGAACATAAAATTAAATGAAGTTAATTAAAACCCATATTATATCACATTAAATGAACAAAAGCTTTGAAACAAATTAAATTAAATGTGTTGACTCCAAAACTAGCGAAAAATCAAAACAAATATCCATCATAACCTATGAACGTGTCGTATGCGTTACAAACAAATGAAAAAATAATTGACGATGGAGTGCAAGTAGGTAATTCCTCGCGCGATATGTATAGCCAGCGCCACACACAGACAAATATGTGTACAAAGACTTTGAAACACTTTGCTCACATATTTAAACACTCGTATGTTTCACCTGCCAGACATGTTCACAGAATTTTTCACTTCACAGTTGTTGCAAAGACAACAAACAGGATGGACGACGGATGTGTGGACGCGTATACCTATAAAACGGAATACCTATAAAATAATAAATAAATTGAAATATATTAACTTAGTTGTTATAATATGTAGCCTAACCCCCACCCCTTTATTGTTATATAATACTAGCCTAATTAGCAAAAGTCGTGATCGCTCATTCGCTGTCCAAAAGAACGGTATGGCAATTATATTACTATATGAACCTGTTCATAACAGTCGACAAGCCGCTGCCGCTATGTTATGCTTTAATAACCTCCGATTTAAAAAGTCGAAGTCGGAACCGAAGGTACGATAACAATCGAAAGTTACGACTTAATGGAGTCCGAGTCGCAGCTCCGTAACATCCCTGGTACATACATAGGATAACATTTTGTTGGCAAATAGCTACTGGCCACGCCTTGCACGAATGGACGTAGGTAATTCCCACGGAACGTGCTATCGGGACAAGAGACCGACTAATAAGTCGTACCAACTATTTGAGAGTGAAGGTCCCATCAATCGGTCCAGCTGTTTAGGATATTAATCGGTACAAACAGAAAGGCAACAAGTCCTGAATATACTTTCATACACATTTGCTAGACAACTGTCTATAAATAATAATAATTAAAAAATATATATAATAATTAATTTATTTATATGTAGATTTGATATAGAACTAGGTACATACATGGTACTTCCTAGCGCCAGCCACTTAATTGAGTCTACTTAGTACCCGCTTCTAATGTACTTGCATACTCTGTATTTTCAAAACCTCACAACATCCGTGTGAGGAAAATATTCGTCCCTTCTCCCCGAATTACAAAGTCCAGGTAGGTTTCCATTAATTCTTATTAATCTCGTCTGACTTTTGGCGTATAAAGCCCAACGAACTGTAATGTATCATCAAAGGTTATCAATAACTAATACGTACATAAAAACCACGGACAAGAAAATATTTCTTTGGCCAAAAAACACAAGTTGACAGACTAATGTATTAGAAAAATGTTTTTAAAAGAATAACTTTGCTTTGAAATTCTGTTTCGGGGTTAATATGTCACCGGCTTTTCTTGGGACGCATTAATTTAAGATCGCACACATATAGACGGCAGCAAAGTTCGGACGCCAGCTGGTCAAGCTACTCGTTTCTATCCAGTATTCCCAATCAACCTTAAACCTTAATGCTTTAGCCATAAATATGAAAATTTAATAATGAAATTTGAAAATGCACTTTTATGAAATTTACTATTTTATAATTCAACGCATTCATATAATTTTTGGTCTGTTTTATAATCAATTTTTATAATCAAGTCACTTATACCTACCGTACCAACAATAAGGTCTATTTTTCATAAAGTGACAAAAAAGACATCATTATTAATGTGTGAATACGTCGGACAGAGCCAACCTTGTTATCTAATATAAACTTTAGCAATTAGGAAATAAAGCGGATATTTTTTGTACCAAGTAGACATGTATACATCGTAAAACAGAATACACCGTTATTCTTCTATTAATAATCACAGTTCACACATACACACTAACATTCAAAAAGGTCTCTTCTAAAATGTGTAATTACATTACATATACATATATTTAATGTAATCAAAAAAGTATTTATACCTTTTTTTTGAACGACCATCAATATAATCGTTGTTTTACTCAAAACTTGAGGAAGACAAGCCGAATCATGGCAGACAACTCCTCCGTTACAAAGATATGCTGAAACGACACATGAAGCAGTGCGACATCAATCCTTCGTTGTGGGGGCAGCAGGCTGCCAGACGGCCGGACTGGGGCGCGCTTGAGCTGAATGCAATACGCGACGAGCTGAAAGCCTGACCACCTGCGGCTATCAGCTACAGTTATGTGAACGACATGCTCTCATACCCGCAACGTGCGAGGATATTTACAAATAAAATTGGCTAAATAAGCCTAATGCGAGCACATAAACGGCAAAACCGGAGTTGAAGACGGACGCCGTGGCCGAAATCGGTCGGGTGTTCCCGACTCGTTCACGTCTGATCGTCTGGTCGTCATTATTGTATTTGGTTATTGACTTGACTTGTTTTTAATTATTTGTTACTTATTGTTTGACATATATATACATTTTCAATTGACCTGTCTATGACGGAATTTAATGACATTTATTATTTTTTGTGACCTTTTTATTCCTTTATTATTTATTTTGTTTCGAATGGATTAATAAAATTTGGATATTAGTAATCTAGTATACTGATATATAAAGCTGAAGAGTTTGTTTGTTTGTTTGAATGCGCTAATCTCAGAAACAGATTTGAAAAATTATTTTCGCGTAAGGGAATTATTTTTCTCGGTGGTAGGCCATAACATCGGCTGCCGGCAGAGGTACCACCCATCAGATAAAATCTTGCCGCCAAGCGATTCGTCGTGTTCCGGTTATGATACGCCAAATGATGTTGTGTCGGGAGTTTGGTCGTGAAGGATCTCCAGATTAATCTCCCTGTGGCGCAGCATCGTTGGTCGTGTTGTTGAGTTTAATATTGCATCACCTCGCTCAACTGCCGTCTCCCTTCCTATTCACTAAGTTTTTTTTTAGTGGACAGACTAAATAACACTGCTTACCATCAGGCGGGATTGCGGTCAAGCACTAGTTTATAATTATTAAAAAAAAGTCCATTAATCCAGGAAGGTTTTAGGCTATATAATGTCACGCTGTGATCAATAGGAGCGGAGCATAAGTATAAAAAAACGCGGACGCAGCCGCGCGCGGCGGCTAGTTGCCACTGCTCTACGCCCGCAAGCCCGCGCCTACGGTGGCCAGGAGTTCGATCTAGTCTCCCGACCAGAGCTTCACCTGTGGCGGCTAGTGGCGTGAGGGCGCTGGGATTCCCGTTGCCTCACGCGCTCCGACTCTTCCTTTACTTGCATCATTACTTCACAGAAGGAGGTGACGGCCTGCCATGCACTCTCGCTGCGGACCATGGCCTGGACCAGGGGCGGACGCGAGAGATCGCCGCCGATCGCCGCCACGAGGACACGGCGGTGCTCTACCTAAGCCGGGCAGAGCCCCACAGTATGTTTCACCGTGTCCTCGGGGCAATCCACATAGTGATGACACCCTGGCGTTCCTCCCGCCTTATACGGAACAGGAACCTCCCGAAACAGCCGTGTCCGGTGAAGACTTGCGTCAGGTGGGCGTAGAGGGCCGTGGCGCCCTCTACGCAGTTCTCAGAGTGGGGATTTACCGCCGCCATTTTGGCGTGCCCAACGACATTGTTCCTCTGATAACGAATACAATAACTAGTTAGAGTGCAAACATGTAAGTGATAAGATAGGGAAATTTCTAAAATGACATACAATTAATTATGTAATTTTAGAAAGTTCACCAGTTTCAGTATCTTCCAGTTCTTTGTACTGGAAGACGCAGCGTAGGGAGGCCCCCAGCAAGGTGGACCGATGACCTGGTGAAGGTCGCGGTAAGCCGATGGATGCTTCGCCAAAGTTAGGCGCATCGTACCCGGCACACATCGCAACACAACTGCTCAGACCCGTCCTTCGTACGGCTTCACCAGACATCATGCCGGAACACGACAAATCGCTTGGCGGCAAGGTTTTGTCTGGTGGGTGGTAACTTCTGCCGGCGGCCCATGTTATGGCCTACCACCGTTAAAAGTTTAAGAGTTAAAGTTAAAAGTTTGTTTATTTGTTTGTGTGAGACTTTTTCCTATGAACCGATTATCACAAAATTTGTGTAATGTTAAGGGTGTAAAAAACTCGAGCACGAAGAGTTCCGTACCTACCATATTAACTATCTTTTAAAAACCACGTAACTATATTGTATGGCAGCCGCCTCTTATTTTTTAAGTGACTATGAAACTAAATATTCAATGGATATAATTATTTAAGCGTTTATTGACGTATTTAATATTTAAAAAAAGGCAAAAAACACGTTTATTGTATAGGTTTAAAATATTTAAGTACATTATACTGTTTCTGTATTTGTTTGTTATAGCGGCTACAGAAAAACATAATATGTTGAAATTTCAACTGCCTAGCTGTCACGTTTTATGACACACAGCCAGGTGACGGCCTCCGTGGAGTAGCGGTAGCGAACGCATCCACTGCGCAAGGGACATATTTGCATGCATAAATATGAATATTTGCACTGGTCTGGTCGTGCCTCGGAAAGCACGTTAAACCGTTGGTCCCGGTTAACATACGAACGTTTCATGGCAGTCGTTACGGGTTGTTGGAGCCCTCAAAAGTTCAACAATTGGTCTAACTGCAATACTTCGATATCGTTTTCGGGTTGTGAAGGTCAGACGGCAGTCGTTTCATGGAAAATATCGAAGTTTACCCAAAATCAGCAGTTAGACTGGTAAAGCGGACCCCAGACTTTGACAAAGCTGAAAAAGCTTCGGATGCGACTGTGATTTACGCTGAGATGATGAGCCTGGTGACAGACAGACAGACAATGGAATGTTATTAAAAGGGTTTTTTACCCTGTGCATACGGAACCCTAAAAGGGACAACGGTACACGAACACATATCATGCGTCTATAAAGTCGTGAAAATAAATGAGGGCGCTGCGGTCGTGCATTTAGCAAGCCTGTTGAGCTGACTGAAATCATTTTGATACTAACACATTATTTTGCACTAGAAGCACAACTGGTTTTAATGAAAACACAATCTATGGACTCTGGCGTTTAAATAAAATGAGTAAATAAAAAAATCATAGATATTTATTATTATATGTTATAACGTGGTTTTACCAATGAAAAGTATTACATAACACAATAATAGCTTTCATCATCTGATTCCAAATATTCTTCGTTAAAAAGTATTTTCATTGTCAGCTGCGTCACTAAAATTTATTTTTTTTCATTTATTTCATTTATAAAAACAATTTACATTGTGTTGAATATCTACATATGCGACCTACACACTACCACACACAATATAAAGAACTCCGCGGCGGCGCGGCGTGGCGCAGCGGTCAACACGCCTGACTGCGACGTGGAGGCCCCGGGTTCGATCCCCGGCCAGGTCATGATGGGAAACGATCTTTTCCTGATTGGCCTGGGTCTTGGATGTTTATCTATATATGTATCTATTATAAAATATAGTATCGTTGAGTTAGTATCCCATAACACAAGTCTCGAACTTACTTTGGGGCTAGCACAATCTGTGTGATTTGTCCGTATATATTTATTTGTCCGTATATATATTTTTTTTTTATTTTATTCATTTACATACATTATAAGCGAAATTTATATTTAGTGCCAAACAGCTTCAAGTATAATGTCCACATGTAAACCAAAATCAAATACAATTATACAACTCAAAAACAGTTACTAATTGAATGTAAAAAGTTGTAAATATCATAATTATGTAATAATGTCTAAAATATAATGTGAAATAGTTTTCAAATGAATGTCAAAACAATTTACAATATAATATCAAACAATTTTATGTCAAAAACTTCTGAAAACAAAAAAAAAAAAATATTATTTTGTGACAGCAGTTCCGATACCTTTTTCTATTAAAAAGACTTTTAATTTTATTTTAAACAAGTGAGTGTTATAAATCAAGATCTTTAGCTCAGAAGGCAACGCATTAAATATTTCTACAGCTTGATACTTCCAGCAATGCTCTACTATATTAAATTTTGGTGCTATTTGTTGTTTGAACGTTTTCTTCGCGTCTTCTCTCTAATATAAATTAATTTACCACTGATTCTAAAAATGAATTAATTTTAATTACGCAAATTATTATAAATGCGCAATGTAAACAATTCTCATTTTAGTCTTAAAATCGTTTACTCAGTAAATTTGAAACTTCTAGTAGATAAAAACAAACAGTACCATTAAAATTTTTAGTTCCAAAAACATTCATTTTCACGACTTTATAGACAAGCTATAATACCATAAAGAATGCATGATCCATATAATACTATCCTAACTAGTATCAAAATACGAAAGTAAGATTGTTTGTTACCATTTTACGCCGAATCCACTGAACCGATCATTACCTATGATATTTTATATACATTGTCAGGGCTATAGAAAAAGGTCAATGGTGGGCTATCATCCAGTAAATAGAACCATCTCACCGTGAATACTTTAGTGTTTTTTTTTTTTTCATAATTATAAACTAGTGCTTGACCGCAATCCCGCCTGATAGTAAGCGGTGACGCAAGCTACTGACACGCTATATGAGTTCATATAATTTACTTTTGTACAACGCATAAATATGTGAGCTGTCACGCCCTTTATACCTGGGGCTTTTATTTAGGTAATAAGTTTTCAGTTATCTACATTTTCTTGTCTATGATTTCTTTTGACGTGACAACGTCTTAAATTAGGTTGCGGCTGGGAGTCACTTATGAAAAAGTGTAACGCTCGGTAACGTTACGATGAGTCACCGATGTTTTAGTAAACAAAATATATTTCTATAGTTAAAATTTGTGCAATTCTTATTTTCATTCAATTCCTTGTTCCTATTGTGCAATTTAATTATACTCATATCAATAAATATTCTACCGAGAAAAAGACGTTGTCACGTAAAATCTTCGCCCGTAAAACCGACTTTACAGGCAACCATTTTTTTTTAATTATTTTGCTTGTCTTCATCACTAATAGTATTGTATAATGTCATGTTTTTTTTTTAATGAGCAGACAGCTGCACTGTTGGGGAGTTTGTTCCGCCAATTCTTCCTCCCAGCGAAAGCACTAGGAAGTGTCGATGGGTGGGCGTTTTGGAGGACTGTCTTATGTAATATTTACGTTCAAAAAGTGCTGATTATCAGTCTAGTTTGAATAAATGACTTTTGATTTTGAATCCACGATGGTTTAGCGCGCTAGTAAATTAAGAGCCTATTCACTCAAAAAAACTCAGTGAATAGGAAGGAAGACGTGTAATATTCTACCCAACAACACGACCAACGATGCTGCGCCAGAGGGTGATTGGTCTGTATGGAGAGACCCTCCACGACCAAACTACCGACACAACAACATTTGGCGCATCGTACCAGGCACACATCGCAACGCAACTGCTCGGACTCGTATGGCTTCACCAGACGTCATTATTTTGTCTGGTGGATGGTAACTACTGCCGGCTGGCCTACCACCTAGAAAAATCTGTCATTCCAACTAATGATAAGTTAACTAAACTTTAAGGGTAAGAATTTTACAGAATCCATCGGTTTTTCTCAACTTAAAGAACAATAACTTTCGACGGTTATGTATTAGGGCGTTAGATGGCGCTACGTGCCTTTCGTATCATCTATTATTTGAAGTATGACCCTACTTTGTGAGATGCTAATAAAAAGATAAATTAAGGCTTACATAAATTCACGATAGTATTATAATGAACAGTATCCATAATAATATAGTTTATTATATCGCGTGAGATATTTCAGACTTCCACGACAATTTATAGAGTTATTCCGGGTAAATTAAATTGAAAGGAATTTATTTTCCGTAGCTATTTATAAAAATATGTTACGCCAGCGTTTCTTGGCAGAGGACCAAAAACTGGATACCATGTGGAATAGCAATGGCGAGATCTTGCTTCCGAGCAAACGCTGATTTTCCACGCTTCCGGACGGGGTTTTTTAAAGAAAATCTTTTTGTTCCGTTTGGTACATAAGCCACAAATAGCACACACATATACTTACGCACTCATATAATTAATCGCATTTTGTTGTGTTTTCTCTCATTTCTCTCGTTCACTGCGTATAACACACAGTCTTAACCACTGAGCCTAAAAGTAAAACGGTCGTCGTTATGGATCTTCAGAATCCTGGTCTGACATCGAGTCTTATTTATTTATTAAAACTCTATGCACAAAGAAAAACATTGTACAATGGCGGACTTTATGCCTTAGACATTTTCTACCAGTCTACCTTAAGGTGATGCAGAGACAAAACATGGTAGGTGCAAATATATGAAAGGTAAGTTAAAAGAGAAACACAAAAAAAATTATAATAAATACATAAATAATACATACAAAATATAATATACATACATACAAAATATAAACAGTAGAGAGAGATAAAAAAATATATATAGAAAAAAAGAATAAATTATATGTTTGATGAATCTGCCAATTTCTTGCGTAAGTATTCCTGAGCTTCTAGGTGTATGGTATTATTTAGAACCTTGGTTTTAGAGGTCAGATAGGTGATCGCTTTTTGTAAAATACTAGTCATCATCATCATCTTAGCGTTTAGTTCCAGTAGCATCCGCGGCTTTCGTGTTGGAGCCCGGAGTCCGCTTTCCTGCTCAATCTCTTCTATTCCGCACGATCTTCAGCATACTGTGGTAAGATATTGACATTTCATACAATGTCAAGCCAGCATTTCTTTGATCTATCCCGCTTGTTCCGGCCCGGCGGAGGCGCCATGGCAAGACATTTGATACCCACGTAACATGCCGTAAGACGTGGCCGTACCATCGCGAGACCCTCCTTCAGTTTGTCTGCTATGTCACGGACATGAAGACTGCCACGGATGCCATCATATAAAATACTGGTATTCAAGTGAATCTGGTCAAAGTGACTACCGACCCCAATATAGTTGGGGAAAGGCTCGGCGAGATCTTGATCCGCTAAATTATAGAAGATATAAGGTAAAATACCTTACCTCACTTTGAGTTGCCTTACATCGTGATGCAGGAGATTTGTCTTAGTACTCGAGCCACTATTGCTAAAGGGAGCTGAGAAAGCAAAAAATATTCAGAAATCATCATCTTCATCTGGGAAAAGGCTATAGTTTCCTCATGTTGTATGTTGGGGTCGGCTTTTAATCTAATCGTATTCATCTGAATACCAGTACATGAAGACCTCCACAACCCAGTAACTGGTTAATACAGCCAGACTAACGATCTTCTGACGACCAGTAAGGACCGTCCAGTCTCATACGTCAAGCGACGTGTAAGGGAGGGCACAGTAGCGGTCTGGAATGGGAGATACACCGGCGGGGCCACGGCTGAGGTTGACATTCAGAGCACTGGGCAGAAATCACATTGCGTCATCCCCACGGCTGAGGTTACGCGGATGTTCTTCCCCGATGTGGTGCGCGCGCGCAGGGTCCTGAAGTGCCTCGACAGGACGCCTATCTGGGCGCAAATTTTGACTGTTCCCGGGGCTTCGCGGCGCACCTGCACAAATTTAAGTTGAAGGAGAGTCCAGCCTGTGTGTGTGACACACAGGCCAGTGAAACTATTCAGCACCTAATATTCGAATGCCCGAGGTATAACCGCGACAGATACGACCTGGAAGTAAGCACAGGATTAAATTTGTCAGAAACGACCATTGCATAAATTATGGCAGACAAGCACTCCAGGCCGTATCTGGAGCGGTTTTGCCTCAAAGTTGCTAAACAATCCATAGAGAGGAATTGGACGAGGTCAGTACAGCCCAGCAATTTTTTTTTTTTTAATAATTATAAACTGTCGCTTGACCGCAATCCCGCCTGATGGTAAGCAGTGATGCAATCGTTGATGGTAAAGCGCGCTAGTTTATTAAGAGCCTTTTCACTCAGAAAAACTGAGCTAATAGGAAGGAAGACGGCAGTTGAGCGAGGAGATGCCGTCTGCAAGTAGCTTAAGAATGTGAAAGATCGCATAGAAGTAAGAATAATATAGATAAGACTAGTAAATAAGTAATGTATAGTAATGATATATAAAAGAGACAAAAGAAAGATGACAAAAAAGAATTAGACACGGAAAAAGAATGACCCACGATAGCCAATGCCGCAAAGAAATAAGGGGAAAAAGAGCATTGGAAAAAGAATAAAAGAAAGACAAGAATTCTTGCCAAGCAAGAAGGGACAGAAGGCAGAACTTAAGAAAAAAAAAATAAAGACCGTCAAAGATCTGCGAGTGACATTCGTTGATTAACATGTTTTCCGTCTCGGTATGTAAGGATGGTCACCCATCCAGGGACCAACCGCGGCAAGCATAACTGAACCTGGTCGGTTATTTAACGTGGTCGGTTATTTAATCTGGTCGGTTATTTAACGTGGTCGGTTAGTTAATCTGGTCGGTTATTTAACGTGGTCGGTTATTTAATCTGGTCGGTTATTTAACGTGGTCGGTTATTTAATCTGGTCGGTTATTTAACGTGGTCGGTTATTTAATCTGGTCGGTTATTTAACGTGGTCGGTTATTTAATCTGGTCGGTTATTTAACGTGGTCGGTTATTTAATCTGGTCGGTTATTTAACGTGGTCGGTTATTTAACGTGGTCGGTTATTTAACGTGGTCGGTTATTTAACGTGGTCGGTTATTTAATCTGGTCGGTTATTTAACGTGGTCGGTTATTTAATCTGGTCGGTTATTTAACGTGGTCGGTTATTTAATCTGGTCGGTTATTTAACGTGGTCGGTTATTTAATCTGGTCGGTTATTTAACGTGGTCGGTTATTTAATCTGGTCGGTTATTTAACGTGGTCGGTTATTTAATCTGGTCGGTTATTTAACGTGGTCGGTTATTTAACGTGGTCGGTTATTTAATCTGGTCGGTTATTTAACGTGGTCGGTTATTTAATCTGGTCGGTTATTTAACGTGGTCGGTTATTTAATCTGGTCGGTTATTTAACGTGGTCGGTTATTTAATCTGGTCGGTTATTTAACGTGGTCGGTTATTTAATCTGGTCGGTTATTTAACGTGGTCGGTTATTTAATCTGGTCGGTTATTTAACGTGGTCGGTTATTTAACCTGGTCATAAATCACACCTTCTTCTTCTTCTTCTTCAGCCTATAGAGGTCCATTGCTGGACAAAGACCTCCCCCAAGGCTTTCCAGAATGACCGGTCTTGTGCTGCCCGCATCCATCGGCTTCCCGCGACTTTCACTTTCAGGTCATCAGTCCACCTTATTGGAGGCCTCCCTACGCTGCGTCTTCCGTTACGTGGCCGCCACTCCAGAACCTTACTGCCCCATCGGCCATCTATTCTACGAGCAATATCCTTCACCCACTGCCACTTAATTTTAGCGACCCGAAGAGCTATGTCAGTGACTTTGGTTCTTCTGCGGATCTCCTCATTTCTGATTCGATCGCGCAGAGAAACCTCCAGCATAGCTCTTTCCATCGCTCTTTGTCCGACTCTGAGTCTTCATATGAGGACCATTGTATGCAACCACGATTCAGTTCCGAAGTCATCAATGGCAACACACACTGGCCAAAGACTTTAGTCTTGAGACACTGTGGTATCATGGATGGTATCTTTAATTTCATATGATGAGATTTAAAAAAAAAAACAACAATACGCACTACACACTTAATTAAAAAAAAAACAAAAATACGCACTACACACTCAATTTAAAAAAAAAACAAAAATCCGCACTACACACTCAATTAAAAAAAACAACACTACGCACTACACACTCAATTAAAAGAACAATAATACGCATCACACACTCAATTCAAAATAACAACAATACGCACTACACACGCAATTAAATCACTTCCTTCTATCGTATAAGAGGAAGTGAAATGATCCCTTTGCTAGGATACAGGGCTCTTCTCTGATGTCACATGTCTTCAATTTTTTTAATCAACAGATAACTTTTATTTATGGAATAAAATGGCGTCTTATTGAACCTCTGTTGTATTGTACTGTCAAAAATTCATAATCATTTCTCCCGACTTTGGATATACTTACTAATAGACATCTACAATCTGTATACGTCTTAAGTTCATTTTTATCCGTTTTAAGTATATTTTGCAAGTATATATTTTTTGCCTTGAGTTTGAACTGAGGGGTATTTCTAAGTAATTAAAATCACGTTCACAGTTTGATCTCAATCTATCAAAGAATACATTAGAATAGACATTTGTTTGACACCAAAATAAGACTAGATTTTGAACACTATAAATTACGTGAATCAGCCTTCTGTTTCTAAAATGGTAATTAACGCGTTTCTATTAACCTATATTTCAATACTTTGATGACCCGTAGCCACACTCATTGGTAAGTTAATTTGTATAAATACATTAAAGCGAAAGCCTGATATAAATCTTATGAGAAGGAAGTTTTAAGACCGTGTTCAATGATTTTAGTTTAGACGTATTTTAGTGGCAGCTACAATAAAATAACATGAATATTTTACAGACCGTATTGTTATAAAATGCCTATTAACAATATTGAAACTAGGGCATGCAATTACGGTGGATTTTTTTTACCGGTAAACCGGTAAAAACGGTAATTTTTGTATTTTTATCAATATGGCATATACCAATATGATTGAGTAGTCTTAAAGCAGAAAATAAATATGTATTCAAGATAAATGGTAGTAAACTTGTTTAATATTAGCTTAAAATGAGCATTCGAACACAAAATTTTAAAACATGACTTTTTGGCGCAGTCAAACGTAAATGTCACACATTTATATTAATTTAGACCATGTTCATTATCAAAACGCAGCTAGCCTACGGACGCTGGTAAACCTACATCGGGTCCATGTAGGGCCCGGAAAAATCATCCGTGTAGATCCTTACTCTGCCATACCTCCACGCGCTCATTAGTGTCAAGTACTGCTGTTGCACCAGTCTTTAGCCAAGGAGAGCGGAGTGAGGCCCTTGTCAACCGCGACCACATCCCGATGCATTCACATATCGGTTTTTAGTAAATACTCCTTGAGACTGCATATATCGTGATTCCTCCATCTTCACATTTTCGCAGGAAATACGGCCTCATAACCGATGACAGTGGGTGATGCAATCGATTTGTAGTCAGCAGCTTACGGGCCCTCCTGCGTGGAGTTCGATCTGAGTCAATTTGATTATGCCGATAGAGTACATCAAAACCGCCATGACCCAACTGTTGAAAGCGCGCACCTTGTTTCCGCCTAATAGAAGTCTATTTAGTACTTTTTTCAGACGGCCAAAGAAGCGTTGCTGCAACGATTACTTCATGTCACTAACATTGATACCCACCGCTTCCGATCTACCCAAATATTAATAGGTTTTGGATGCGGAGAGCGCTCTAAGGTTTTTGGAAGAAGATTGTGGGTGGATGATGATGGTGGGATTATGTAACCCAACTCGTGAGTTGGGGTTCCCATGGATCCCAAAATCTCGCCTCGTTTTACATGACCACACATTTGTCCAAATGAAATTCCATCTTGATAACGCTATTGAAAGTTTTAGTAATTTTTAGTAGCTCCTTCAGTTGCAAATTGTTGGGAGCAAAGAGTTTTAAGTCATTCTTTAAATGAAGATGCGATATAATCTGACCACCTCTCCTCAGCCGAAAGCCTAAACGTGTATTATCCAGCAGTGTGCTTAGAGGATTTAAGGCTAAGCAAAACCAAAGTGGACTGAAACTATGGGCCTGGAATATGCCTCACTCGATCCTTATCGGTTCGCTATTCCTGTGAATATTTCGATATCCTGGATAGCGAAGGACTGTCCTCCATTACCCATACACGTCATCAAGAAAGTGCGCAATTGCATCAATATTATACAACTCCAGCGCCCGCAAGAGCCATGTATGTGGCACCGAGTCATTGGCCTTCTTATAATCTATCCAACATGTCGACAGATCTTTTTGGGAACGACGAACGCGTTGGCTAATAGCCATATCAAAATCAATGAGGAGTAGCTCCTTAGTAACGTGGGGCATGATGAGTTGCTATCAATATGTTTGTTAATTTTAGCTTTTAAAGTGGATGTAAAAACTTTATAGACCATCGGTAAACAAGTGATCGGCCAATAATTTTTGAGTTCCGCGGTACTGACCGACAGGCACCAACCAAAGAATGAACACATAGCAACATCTTCCAATATTTACGTAACAGCCACACCTTTGGCCTGGTCGTTCTCAGCCTCTATAAACCCACCTTTCATTGCTCTGAAAGATGCGATTCTAAGTGTACCGTTCTAATACCTACGAATACGGTTCGTCCATGCATACACTTTCTTATTCAGGAAGTCAATGCGCTCTGTGACACAGGCCATATAATCCTGAAGGCTGGTACAATATTGCCCAAAAACATAAAAGAGGTAAACTACCGGTTTTGTCTATTTTTATCGGTAATTTAATAATCGCGAAAAAATGCGGTTTACCGGTAAAACTGAAAACCGGTAAACCGGTTCGCCTTGAAACTCGAAGGGGGTAATTTTTTTCTTGCAGAACACAGTGGTGTCTAGATTTTCCTACTTTAGGGGTGGCTGCCATTCTAACCAATACCCCAATTGAGGAACACACGATTACTATCATTTGGAATCAGTTTTAAGCCTATTGCTAATCCATTGCTACATAAGTTCACATTTTTCAAAGCCAACAACGTAAATGACGCAATGAATGTTGTTGAACTGTCAAAATAAAACCTATTGCTACTGATAGTGTGTTACATAATTACCTACAGTTATAGTTTAATACACGTATTTTTTTGCAAAAACAGTTGTTTTTGATCGACAAGTACACTACTACTTACATCCTACCTGTTAAATATCGAAACTTAGCTAAAATCAGCAGTTATACTGGTAAAGCGGACCCCAGACTCCAAAGCAGAAAAAGCATCGGATGCGACTGGCAGTAACGCTGAGATGATGATAATGATGATGATGTGTTTTGCTAAAACGGTTGTTTTGCTGTGCCCCGCGGTTTCATATACATATGTGGGTAAAAACTATCCTATATGGTAATCCTATTAATAAACCATCTGTGTGGCATTTTGTTTTATACCTACCTCCACATTAGTAATTTCCCCTGTATCATGTATCATGGGCGTGTTTACAAACATTTAATTCATTTACACAAACAGACATATACTGTAGACGTAAAGAAGTAACAAACATACACCCATACAATGTTTCAGGTTTATATTATTACTAGCGGCCGTCCGCTTATATTATTTGAACATTATCTCCCTTATTCATAAAAACTGCTTAAAGTTAACGAGTGATTAGCGATTCTTTAACCATACATTTTTGACCCTTTAACGTCACTTAACTTAAATCATCCTTTATGAATAAACGGGGTTTTAAGGGGTTTATTCATAATCGATATTTAAAGGTGACCTGCAAACGTCTAAAATGTATGTTTAAAAAATCGCTAATCACTATAGAGTACTATAGCCTACTGCCTACTATCCTTACTGTATTAATGGGCTATCTAAAGCCAAAAAAAAAAATCAAATCGGACCAGTTCGTGAGATTAGGGCATTCAAACAAACCAACTCTTCTACTTTGTATATTAATATAGATTGGCATAATCGAATCTCAGATAACTTCCATTTTAATTAAATAAAAACGCACCTCTTGTTTTTTTTCTATAATTATATACAGTGCTACAGCAATTCCGCCTGATGGTAAGCAGTGATGCAATCGTTGATAATCGCTAGTTTATTACGAGATGTACCTCAAATGTTTCCTACTTTGAAGTCCAAAAAAATACAGCTTGGTGCGACCAACTTGGATGTATAGTCCGTTCATAGTAATGTAGGTATTAAAATAAATACCTCTGAGTATACAGTACTATCAAAGGCTTATTGATATTTATTTCTGTTGGAAGGTCTTGCAGCACTGTGGCACTCGCCGCATCTAACACAAGCATACATCATGTGGTCGATAAGTTTATAGTGGGTCAAATAAATATTCCCCGTTGAAACCAGCTAAATATCAGAAAAAATTACAGTAAAAGATTCCTTTCTTAAAAAGCCCCAGTTGGGATATATTTGTGTTAAAGACCAGCGTATCCTAATTTAGAGGAAACTAATTACAAAAACCATATAATCTTCAAAGAACATTATTTTCTTAGTTGGTAATAAAATAAACAGCGGATTGAGTAAATTTTATCTAAAATTTTACCTCCTGACTACTGACTAGCTAAAAATACTCACTTAATTATCTCATATTAAAATTAAATTATTACCTGAGTTTTGTTCAAGTTCAAAATGAAATACTGTTTTTCCTCCTTTAAACAGGAATATAGAAGAATCTATATTAAAAATGCCTAAAGCTATAGGTACCTACGTTCATTTCTTTGTAGCGCCAACCCTTTCACTTACAACACTTGACCAGCCATCGTTGAGCTGTCCTAATTACCGGACAGCGAAGTCCCCATGGACCATGTTAATTCCCGTTTAAGAACATTACTATTTCATGTGATTTTACTTTTGTTTTGTACGTTTGCACTTGAATATTTGTTTAGTGTCCACGTAGCAAAGTTAATAATTTGAAAGAAGAGATAAGTTATTAAGGTCAAGTTTTTAATAAATTCGTAGACTTTGCAGGTGTTATGTAAGCCTAATTATGATAGAAAAGTAGCTCTTTTGTGATTTTCCTTAATTCTAGAGGTCTTGTTTGGCTGTGAAGCAAGTAAGTAGGTAGAGCAAAAAACTGAGTGCGTCGAAACCCTCTCGAAGAAGTCCAAGTAGTTTGAAAGGTGACAAACAAACTTGTTTTTACAAATTCTAGCTTAACCAAAAACTAATAGAAATACTTGTAATTTTTACGTAACTGCTAATAAACTTAATCATTATTTAAGAAAAGTTGAAGAAAAAAAAATCGATTAAAAAAGAATTCTGAATCAAAATGCCTTGAAAAATTTTCCTTATTTTGTCCATTTTCAGATGTTCGACGTATATAAAAATCCCTAAAGTTTTCTGTACAATACAAGCGACATTATCAGTCAAAACTCCAAGTGAAATGTTTCACATAGTCGGCTCATTACTCGTACCGATATACGTAGCTACCTATGCTGCGTGGATACTGTTCGAATCCATTTACTTCTCTAAATTATGCGTAAAACGTCCATTTGACGATCTCCCTCTTCCCTCTTATCGCTTGGACAGAACGGGAGCCTCGGGCGGGGGCGCCGGACTAGGGCAAATTGGGGGGTTTACAAACCCCCCAAGTGAGGGTGTCCGAAGTCCAACCTCACCCTTTAGCTACCCTGAAGTTCCATCTCTCACACCTATAAATTCGGCACACACATTTCACCCCTAGGGAAGGGGGGAGGTCTATAACGCACCAATCCTTTCGTTTGGCGTGTCACACTTGGCAAGCGACGGTGACCTCCACTATAAATTAATATTCACAAACGTTTCCGTTACTATCGTTAATCATTGCCGTTTCTGGAACTGATCTCGCTTATGTACAACACCTTCGCTTTAGGTAGGCGGCCCATGTACCGCTTTGTGTTATTGCTTTTGAGGAGCATTCTGAAATATATCTGGTATGCTATTGAAACTCAAACTAGATACAACTACAATGCTCTGAGATTCTACTAAGAAATACTGAGTTTTATCTCATGACGTTTTCAACCAATAATGTAGGGTATCAGTAGTTTTTACATAAAGTTTCCTCGTTCTGAAATAACAACCGATATTGAATTTCAATGAACCAAAACTTAGCAGCTAGATCACAGTCAATACTAGAATTTGAATATTATGGTAAAAAAGCATTATACAACTCAAAATATGTAGATCAGGTAGATTTTAATACTATTACCCTACTATGAGACTTAAAATCAGATTTTGAGGTGAATATTGTAGTGTATATACATATATTGATTTGTTCACTCACAACTCCTAAACTTCTAGTCTTATTTTGACCATCGAGGTGTAATTGGAGCGCTATGTGGTCCCACAGGGATATAATATGACGTAACCTATGAACTTTTACGACGCCTTTTTATAGATCAGATGTAAAGAGTTACGATTTATTTTATATTGATATATATTGTTTGGTGTCTAACGAAAATTCAAGTATAATTATAATTATTCATACATACACTCCAGGTGAGAATAAAACAATTGTTTTTCATTTATGACTGTTTTCATTAACACTAAATATCTTCTAGATTTGAAACTGGCTAAATGTGGCAACAGATAGAAATAAATGGAGGCACTTGGAGGACGCCTATACTGAAAGGGGTCATGAATCGTAAGGAAATCTAAATTTATTTATCTGCTATTATTTTTATTGTTTTGTTATTATTTCCTTTTTTCGAAATACTTAAATTATATTATGAATTTAGAAATTAATGGTAAAATAAAGGTTTATTATTATTATTATTCGTTTATTTTATTTTATACACATATAAATTTCTACATTATATATATTTCTACATAAAAATACATAAAAAGCATTTAAAAATATAAAAATTATTATTATTATCTTCTAAAATGTATTGTAGACTGCTCAGCTACTCATAAGTAAGTATTCACAATTATTTTAATAAACCCTTACCCCGAAATTGTTGAAATAAAAAAAGTCAAGAACTACTAAATAAACCTCAATTAAAAAGGTAATAAATACATCAAGTAAATACATCCTTCTAAGACATCTATTAATACATATTTATTTTAAAAAAATATGTTCCATTTATTTGTATACTAGTGTGGCTAGTTTTTTTAATATTTAATATTCTCTGTATGATTATTAATGTTCTCTTCTCTGTATGAGAGGAGACCTGTGCCCAGCAGTGGGACGAAAAAAAGGTTGATGATTATGATGAATATTCCATGTCTCGTATAATTTCACTATGCACTTTCCACACCTACACCCTCATAATGTAAGTAGGTGTAGAAACAAGTTTTTTCAGCTGAAGAAGCACAAGTAAGTAGGTTTCGTTATGCCATTTTTTCTTCTCAGTGAAAGCACTAAGAAATGGTGTTTGTAGGGCTGTCTTAAGTTATTGTGACATTTGAAAAGTTCTGCGTATCAGCCTAATTTGAATAATCGACCTTTGATTTTGATTGTCACATTGAACGAAAATTATTGATTTATGTCAATCCTGAAGCAGCCCGTGACAACCTTTGCAGAACAAGTAATTTTCCCCCTTTTTCTTGTGTTCGCTATATTTTTCCAAATTATTAAGGCTTTCATTTCTATCAAACTTATACGAGAAGAAGATACACGTGTCTTTGAGTTTATTTATAGTGAACATTGGATTAAGGCGTTGTAGCCTTAGTTGCCATAATCACGGTGTATAGGAATTGTGGTCAGCATAATATGATATTCAGTTTCAATCATCTTCTCTTCACAAAAAATTGTTCACAGCTAACAAGCTTTTAAAAGTGTAAAAATATTCGGCGGCATTTTTGTAAGTAGGTTTGTACACACTTTTAAAAGTCATCAACATCTATTGATGGATTGTGTTCAATATGAGTCTAGTCTAGTCTATCTTTGAATTTGAACAGAACTGATGTAGGTATGTACCATACAATTCTATCTCAACCAAATGGTGACGATGCAAAAGTTTTGTTCAAATTCATGGCCCACGTGTTGTGAAAGTGTAATTGTTTAAGTTACGATGGGACTGACATACGCTATGCGTAAAAGTCCCTATAAATTAATAAAGAAAAAAAAAAAGTCAATACTATTGGAATAGATGGACATTCACCCCAATTACCTTATTTCACAAACAAAACTAAATTTAAGTCCAGTGAATCTTTTTATTTGTATTCCATTAAGAAAAGGACAGAACATAATATGCTAGTTTAGACCTGGTCAAATTAGTCCGCGCCTCACGTAAATTGTTCCATTTTTGGTCGCCACGTTTAAAATCGCGTCTAAACTGTCTATGGAATAAAGTAAAATCTTTTCTTATAACCTTTTCTTAATGAATAAGAAAAAGATGAACATAACTTAAAATTATTATGGTTTGTTAACAAGAGATTCGACGCCAATGTCTACACACACTTTGACTTTAAGAAAATGGTTTAACTAACCTGAGTTTGCTCTATTATAGTCCAGATAATTTCTTGGTCGGATCATGTCAACACAACGCAGATTGATGACTAAAATAGTCTTTTGAAGAAAAATCATAGGTTGTTTGAGCTGTAAGTACTCGGTGCACTTTATTAAGTATTTTTTACTACCTCAAAAATACCTGGCACTAATAAAAGGTAGAATTGTGTGAAAAGGGGAGAGCCAGGCCCCGCAGTGCACTCAAAAATACATTTACTTGTCTTTCTTACACTTAGCTACTGTATCATCATCATCATCATTATCAACATTTTTGCTGTTCCACTGCTGGGCACAGGTCTCCTCTCATACAGAGAAGTATTGAGCGTAATCACCACGCTTGTTCAATGCGGGGTGGCGATTTCAGAATTAAAAACTAGGTTTTCTCAAGATGTTTTCCTTCACCTTCAGTCATTAGTGTCCAAGATATACTTATAACTTAGAAAGTACATATAACTTTAGAAAAGTTACATTGGTACTTGCCTGACCTGGAATCGAACCCGCGCACTCATACTTGAGAGGCTGGTGTTTTAACCACTAGGCCACCACGACTTACTACTACTACTACTTAGCTACTGTATACAATAGATTATACAAAAAAGACATAGGTAAGCTAAAAACTCCATAGGTATGTCTATGTACCTTCTCTAAAATGGTATTCAAATCATCTCTGACCCGAAATTAAAATGAGTAGAATTAACGACAGCTAATTCTTCTAATTTTATGAACATTCACAGGCTAATCTCAGTCTCTGTCAATAAATCCATCTAAATTTCCTTCCATTTTGACAAGTTTTTGACATTTGTTTGTCAATTACTAGAATTGAACCTCAGTTATTTCTGAATGCCTTCATAACCCATCATCATCATCATTATCAGCAGTCCACTGCTGGACATAAGCCTCTCCAATTTCTCGCCTTTCAAATCGATTCTCGGCAACTACTACCAGCCATCCTGCGAAGATCGTCGCTCCACCTAGCCCGAGGGCGTCCCACCTTACCTTATAATACCTTTTACTTTACCATAACCCATCAGCTTATAGGATTCGAAAGCATATCAAATCGCTCAATGACGGTAATCGGCGCCTTTGTTATTTTTGTTCGCAAAACCAAACTAAATTAAAACCATGTAGCCCTTCTAAGCAGGAGTGCAATGACAACTTATCAAAACATTGAGATTTCGAACACGTAGATCTTTGACATCGTCGTCGTACTCCGAACCCTGAAAGTCTGCCAAACAGTTATACCAAACAGTATCGTTTTATTTAGTATCAGAGTTAGTTATCTAGTATCTAGGTCAAATAGTCAATGACGTCATAGTAAATATTTTTTCAAGAATTTCAACGCAAGATGTTTGAGAATCGTGTAGATATTAAATTCCTCCAAACAGTTGCAGTGTGAGTGTCGATATCCCTCACTATAATAACAGTATACTGTATAATATTCAAGGTTATTGTAATTCAAACCGTAATATGCGCATAGTTTCTTCCGCCCTCCGCGAGATGGCGCTACCAATATAACATCGTAACTGAAGATATCATCACGCAACTTAGCGCTAGTAATTAAGTTACAGTTTTGCGCAGTCCGTCCAACCGGTGTCTGATACCAACTTCCATTTTTTGAGCGTATTATTTGTTACCAACTCTCCGTGTAGCTAAACCACAACTATCACTTTTTGACAGTTTTTACACCGCTACTATGGGGAAAATTTACGTAGCTTTATCAATTAATATCCTTGAAAGTCGAGGATATTAATAATTGATATGCCTAGGTACGTAAAACTTCACTTGTTAACATTAAATTATTATTCGTCTCTAGTTAGAGTACAGACCACAGCACATCAAGCTACTACAAACTGTCAGATTTCTTTATTAGATTTTCAACTTTATCAATAAAGCATTAAGGCTCAATGTTGTTTGGGAATTTTGACAGTTTCGGGTAGGTTGACCTGCTGTCGTCCGTACACTATGAACTACTTTGTCAGAATATTCGTTGTTTGAATGTCTTACTGAAAGAATATGTTACTAAACTGGTCACATGACTTAAAATTTTCAGTTCTAATAGATATCCGTCTCCTCACGATGTTAAGAACAGAATTAATGAAACTATTTACATAAAAGAACTTGGTTACTGGTAAGATGGATGACGACGTTCTAGAGGTCGCAGTCCAATAAGACTTGGACTTTGGACTGACCAATGTCGTTCATCTCTGGGCACCGGCCTGCATGATGCTTCACCCGCGCCCAGGGATCGTAACAGATGGCGAACTATCGATAGGGGAAGATAATTCCACAGGGGCATCACGATCCTCAGTAATGAGGAGAACGACTTGAGCAGGAGGAGGACATAAAAGAAACGGCCTGGCTGGGTTTGAACCCACTACCTACACCTAGTAAATCGAGTCTGTACGCGTACGTAGCACCCAACAGATATATACACCAAATATTACAATAATAATAAACTAAGTAATGCGATTAGTGAGTTGATAATAATAATCGATATTTATTATCTGTTTTATTTGTGTCGTTTTTTCATCGATTCATATAATTGCAGTTTTGACATTAAGGATAAAAAAATCTTCCCAACAATCAAGCATTTCGTTAATAATATCCGTCTACTTTTGTAAAAACTAAAAGATTGATTACCGACCATTTTGTTAATTTTTTTCTTAGCGTTCCATCGTTATAGATTAAACGACTTTTTTTTTAAATCACGCACCGTTTCACTAAATCACTGGGTTTGTGAAAACTTATACGTTACGATATTTTTTCTGCATAGTATTCAGGGGTTCTCAAAGTTTTTTACTAAAATTGCTTGATAATGACCCCAAGTCTCTTGCTCACAAACTAAACTAATTTAAAGTTCAGTGTGTCTTTTGCTTTCTATTTCGACAAGAAAAGGACAGAAGATACAATATAAGACACAATAATGTTAAAATAATATATTCCATAGACAGTTTAAACGTGATCAAAGGTATGTCAGTTTTCATCAGACGCTGGCTAATTTGACAGGACTAAACTAATATGTATTTTCTGTCCTTTTCTTCATCATCATCATCATCAATAACCTTTTATCGTCCCACTGCTGGGCACAGATCTCCTCTCATACAGAGAAGGATTGAGCGTAATTACCATGCTTGCTCAATGCGGGTTGGAAATTTCAGACTTAAATTCCATTTTTCCTCGAGATGTTTTCCTTCACCTTGTAAAGAATAGAATAGAATACTCTTTATTATGTACACCATATAGATTACAAAAACATAAATATAAAGATTTTACAAAGAGTGACACAAGGTGATACAAGACATACTTAGAAAGTACATCTACCTTAAGATTAAAATGAACTAAACCTAATTTTAGTTTAGTTTGTGAATAAGGGAATCAGCAGCAATATGATGTTTCAAAGTGTCACCATGATATTAATATGCACTTAGATTGACAGAAAATAATATTTTCAAGTTAAAAGAGTTATTAAATAACTATTGCCGTTGAATAACAATTATTTACCTCTGACTGTTTTTACATATTGACTATTTAAAAGCACCAACGGATTGCTACTTTTAAATAAACAATTTTCATTTTGATTTTTGATTTTGATTTCATACAAAGCCGTATTTTAGTGTATTATTTGACTTTTAAAAAAATCTTTACGGTTTTAGAAGAGCCGTAGGTTTTTAGTTTCATACTATTTTATTTAATATACCAATCAACACAATGACAACATTTGCGAGTGAATGAACGTGGCACAGGTAAATTAATAAACACGTGTGGGTTTCAGTCAGTAAAAGCCTGACACGTACTTCCGGTACACCCAGAGCGGTAGAGATCATTTGATGGCTACCTCTCGAAAAAGAAAACAAAAAAGGAGCCAAATGACTACGTTTGCTGCTATCGGTACATAGATTGCTGACTTTCCATTACATTGACACCTACATATTTGTATAGAAAAGAAACTTACTACGAACAGAAAATAACCAGGAGGTATTGTGTTATAATGCTAGGTTGTGGAGGTTTGACACATAGTCGCTCGATGGTAACTTCCTGCAGTCGGTTTCACTGAAAGCTAACCAAAACATGATTGCAAAAACATTAGGCAGAATGAAAACATACGTATAGGCAAACAAAAATATTATGCCTAATCATACTTAAAGGAAAACTTTGAGAACCCTGGTCGGAGTAAGGGTGGCGCCAGAATGCCGGCAGGTTTGCGGGCAGGTATTTATCGACACCATGGTGTCGCTGTGACTTATACATTATAGTGTCTATACTGTCCTTTGGTCCACTCAATTTGCTGTATTTTGAATTACGACTTCACTACGAAAACAAGACGATTGTGAATAAGTAATATGAATTTTAAAAGTTATTTGCAGGATTTGTTTTGAAATGATTTTCCCAGCTCTTATAAAGCAATAATAATTTTAAAAAGAATTCTAAATAATTATTACGTTCAAACCGAGTTCTATCTTTAGAATAGACAGCACATCAAGCTTTTATAATCTGAAAAATATCTAAAATATATTTTCAACTTTATCGCTAAAGCATTAAGGTTCAAGGTTAATTGGGAAAATTTGTCAGTTTTGTGTAACTGAACCTGTTAGCGACTGCAAAAGCTCAAATTTCAGAACAAGTTATTGTATTTTGTACTTTATTCTGACAAATTTAAAATTACACTAAACTTAGTTTTTCTAACTGTAACTTCATATAGTCGCAATTATGTTTGGAATTAAAAATCGACTCAATGATTTATACCAGTATAGGTATAAAGTATTTTAGGAACATTCGTGTCCTACTAGCGCGAAAGCAGCGGTGGCCCCTTGTGGTATCGGCCGCGTCTTACAAGTTGTAAGTACATAGGCCGTAGGTTCGAACCCCATCGGGCGCTTCACTTTGTGTAAATTATTTCATCATCACTGCTCTCAAAACGGTGAAGGTAAACATTATGAGGAAATGTCTCAGGAGCAATATCCTTGAAGACATGTCACATCTACCAACACGCACTGGGCCCACGTGGTAGATTACGGCCCACTCTGTCTCACCGAGTGGAGGACTGTGTCCCAACAGTGGGAAACATTATAGGTCTTCCTTCCTATTCGCTCAGTTATTTGAGTGAATAGGCCCCGTAATAAACCATCAGGTGGGATTACTGTCAAGCACTAAATTATATTCATTAAAAAAAAACCTAAATTTATGACAAGTTTTAGACTGTCACTGAAATGGTATTACATTTTGATTTTAAACATTTTTAAATACAGCAACAGTATGTAACAAACTGTCTATGATCACAATCTGAATCATTCTGGAGAATGTTGCTAATGCATTGCTTTATATTTATGTAAAATAGTGTCCGCTTAACAATGTAAGTGACGCATATTGTTAATCCATTGTGTCGTCCTCCGTGGCGCAGCGGTCAACACGCCTGCCTGCGAAGTGGAGGCCCCGGGTTCGATCCCCGGCTAGGTCATGATGGAAAACGATCTTTTCCTGATTGGCCTGGATCTTGGATGTTTATCTATATATGAATATATTATAAATATAGTATCGTTGAGTTAGTATCCCATAACACAAGTCTCGAACTTACTTTGGGGCTAGCTCAATCTGTGTGATTTGTCCGTATCATCATCACCAACCTTTTTATTGTCCCACTGCTGGGCACAGGTCGCCTCTCATACAGAGGGATTGAGCTTAATCACCACGCTTGCTCAATGCGGGTTGGCGATTTCAGACTTAAAGTCAAGATGTTTACCTTCAGATTCAGTCAGATTTGTCCGTATATATTTATTTATTTTATTTATTACTCTATACAGTATGTTAAGAAAACCCTGTCCGACCCGTGAAGGTGTTGTTAGGTATCGATAACTGATTCTACTAATGGATACAAAACTGGGCTAAACTTAAAAAAAAAAACCCTAAAAAAATAAATATAATTTCGTAAAAAGAGGTAACTTAATAAATGTGCGTAAGCACCCTTCGGCGGGCGGCGGGCGGCGGGCGGCAGGGCACGCGGCACGTGATCGCATCGCTAGTCGCTCATAATAATACCGGTGTTGTCACTTTTTTAAAAATTACCAAATTTCGGGGAAGTTGGAATTAATTCGCGTGATAAAAAGATTATTTCAAAATTCATTTTTATTGGTACTATGATGATTACGTAAAATTTTATATCATATTTCGTCATGTGTTTACCTAACCTTTATTATCCTTATGGGTCGGACAGGGTTTTCTTAACATACTGTATATTCGAAAAATATGTCTGCTCAACAAGGTAAATCACGTAATGAATGGTGTTGAACTGTCAAATTGAAATCCTTTGCTTCTGATAGTGTGTTACGCAGACACTATAGGTACTAGTTTTGTTTTAGTGTCTGCTACATTTGACTTTACTCACATCTATTACCAATTACTAATCGACGTATCAGGTGATCGGAGGGCTGACGCGCATTTCACGGAACACGGCCAGCCTTTTGCGCATACTGGGTGATCGCAGCGATCTGGGTTCATTTTTTTATATACTTTAAATTTATTTGTAGTTAGTTTGTATTTTATTTCTCTTTAGCTTTAATTTATTCATAACTTAGTATTAATTAATATTAATGGTATTTTTTTATTGTGTGTATTTACAGTAATAAAACAGTAAATAAAGTCATTTAGTCACATGCACGGCACAGAAGTGTAGTGGTACTCTTTTTCAAAAAGGGTGACAACACCCTTTTGAAGAACTACAGACCCATCTCACTTCTGAGTCATGTCTATAAGTTGTTTGACGACTTCCAGCCGCCCGAACAAGCCGGTTTCCGAAAAGGCTTCAGCACAGTAGACCACATACATACGCTGCGGCAGGTTATACAGGCCGAGGAGTATAACCTACCCCTTTGCTTGGCATTTGTGGACTACGAAAAAGCCTTTGATTCGATCGAGACCTGGGCTGTACTGCAGTCTCTCCAGCGGTGCCAAGTAGACTATCGGTATATTGAAGCGCTGAAGGGTTTGTACGAAAACGCCACCATGTCAGTCCGAATACAGGACCAGACCTCGAAACCAATACCTCTGCAGGGTGGTGTCAGAAAAGGGAGATGTTATCTCCCCGAAACTGTTCATCGCTGCATTGGAGGATGTCTTCAAGGTTCTGGACTGGAAAGGACTGGGCATCAACATCAATGGCGAGTACATGACACACCTTCGCTTTGCTGATGATATCGTAGTCATAGCTGAGACCGCGGAGGACCTGAGTACAATGCTCGAAGACCTCAGTAGGGCCTCCAAGCGAGTCGGTCTTAAAATGAACATGGGCAAGACGAAAGTCATGTCTAATGCCCATGTTGTACCGACTCCTATAAAGATTGGAGACTCTGTTCTCGAAGTTGTTGACAGCTACGTGTATCTGGGACAAACTATCCAGTTAGGAAGGTCCAACTTCGAGAAAGAGGTCAATCGTCGAATCCAACTCGGCTGGGCTGCTTTCGGGAAGCTACGTAGAATCTTCTCGTCCGAAATACCGCAGTGTCTCAAGACAAAAGTCTTTGACCAGTGTGTGTTGCCAGTGATGACTTATGGAGTTGAGACGTGGTCGCTAACAATGGGCCTTATAAGAAGGCTCAAAGTCGCTCAAAGGGCAATGGAGAGGGCTATGCTTGGGATTTCACTGCGCGATCGAATCAGGAATGAGGAGATCCACAGAAGAACGAGAGTAACCGACATAGCCCGAATAATTGCAACACTGAAGTGGCAATGGGCTGGACACATTGCCCGTAGGACCGATGCCCGATGGGGCCGACGGGTTCTCGAGTGGCGACCACGCACCGGAAGACGTAGCGTGGGTAGGCCCCCGACAAGGTGGACCGACGACCTGGTGAAGGTCGCGGGAAACCGCTGGTTGCGGGAGGCGCAGAACCGGTCGTCGTGGAGAACCTTGGGGGAGGCCTATGTCCAGCAGTGGACGTCTTTCGGCTGAAATGATGATGATGATGATGAGTCATATACTGACATCGTTACTAACTATCAATCAGCTTACCTTCTCGAGCGTAGTCCTCACTTATGATTCACCACAACATTTGGTACACTGCCTTCTAGTCTGTTCGGCACAGAAATCCTTTAAAAATTGGCTTCATTGTTGGGACGTTACCCTATTACCATGTATTGGTTCGATTCCCAATTTCAGTAGTTAAAAAGAGGTTACTATCACGTTCTCTATAGGTGCTTCTTTTCATACCAGAATGGAGGTAAGCCCAGGTTCTCGCGAGCGTATTTTTTCCTATCAATATCGATTGTTAGCCGCTAAGGAAAAGGAAATACCTAAAACAGCGCAAATACTCGAATCTCTCTAGACCTAATATTGTAAGTAAATGTTAGAGCCATTTGGGGTTGGAACACAGGGCCGAATTCATATCTAGCATTTCGAGACCGTCAACTCTTCGTGTGATCAGAGGGCTGGCCCATTTTTTGGGCATGTTTCCGACGGACAGCAAAGTGGACGACTTTTTTGATGCCCTCTGATTATTTTCCTGTACTTATAACTATTATAAGCTTTTTAAATTATGCAGATATAGAGCATAGATAATTCAAAAATGAACTGATTAGCAGTTCTTTCAAAATATACCAGATGGCGTTAGTGACAGCAGAAAAATTATATGTTGTAATTATATTATGACGCCATGTTTCAAGTAAAAACTCTACTTCAGATTCTTAATTCATAAATAAAGTGTGAGTCAGTAATTAATAAACAAATTAGTACTTTTTTTAAGGATTATTTATTTCGAATTTTTCATATGATGCTTAGTAAATTTATTTCATAACAATGCAAAATGTTTATCCGTATCTATGTTTATATTAAAATATTTTAAAATTATTATCAGTTTGATTATTCATCTTACTTTAAGCAACATAAAATGTTTCAGTCCCCCGACAACAGCCAAGACAGCAATATGTATAAAACCCTAGTAGACTATTTCTGGGTGTTTAACTTCATTACATTTTATTTTGTATTTCTTCTTGTTCTTCAATGGTCGTTTCTTTTCTTTTTCCGGCTTCTCAGGTCTGTTTCGATCAGATAGCTTGAATGTTTTACAGAGTAGCGTCACTTTAGACCCCCCTGACAAATTTTCGTCTACAGATTTTATTGAATTCGTCAGAAGGTATTTAGTTGCTAAATGATTGCTGTGCCTGTTTGCATAAATATCTTTTTTTATTATAGCATTTTCTTTAAACACCTCTGAGGCGTCTGGGAGACTTTCATTTTTATGATCTTCATAGTCGGATGATGAAGTGTTGGAGTAATTACAAACAACATCGACTCTAATTACTTGGACAGTCTCAGGGCTTTGAGCTCGGGATATCGTAAGACTTTTCCTTTTTCCTGTTTTTTTGTAAGTAATTTTCGTGTTTTCTATAGTTTCAGTGTCGTCTCTAATTTCGTCTTTTATTTGTGTCTTAGGGACTTTTTTTGCGTTATTCTTGATTTTGGATTCAGTTTTCCGGAACTTTTTTGTTTCGTCTGTGTTGGTTTGGACTGGCGTTACTTTTGCTCCCCTGTCTTTCTCTTTGTTAAATCCTCGCAAGAATACGCTAGAAGTTCGGGATGCTGGTCTTGATCTATCAGTACTGTACAAATATTTTATGTACTCATCAAAGTAATAGTAAGTTAGTTGGGATGACTTGTCATCATCGCTTTCTTCATTTTCGGTTACAGCTTGTTTGACGAACATTCTATGTTTATTTGCATCGGTGTTTTTCTTGAATTTGAAGCTGGTTCTTGGCCGGCTGGTTTGTTCGACGTCACCTTCGAACTTCAGTGTCTGTACCGTGAGGACCATGTCTTCTGTATCTTGGTGAGCGCGGACGCTATCAAGGGCATCAGAGAAGTCAACACTGTTTAAGTTGCAATGAAACCTAAGCCAAAGGAAAGAACATGCATTTACACAGAGACATGCAATATACATAACACTAATGTAGGAATGGAGATTCACGTGTAAGTTTTAGAACGTTTGTCAAAAAACGTAACATATAGATAAGTTATCTACTAAATACTTTGAAATAAAAACGAAAAGTCTTTTGAATGCATACAATCATGCATTAAAACAATGTTTAATTATTGTTGTTTTTAATTATATAACAAAACTCTACCTTGTTTAGGTGATTGAGGCTTGTAAAAACTTCTATGAGTGATAAATCAGAAATTCACAAATCTTGGCACAAAAATATCAGTATGCAAGTATTGCGTTCATTGGAATCAATATACTGACTTAATAAGTGATAGTTGAGAAGTAAACCATGCCACAAATTCCAATATCAACGAAAATAAGATTATTGACATTCATCTGAAAGACTTCTCTAGAAAAGGATGATAGCGGATATAATACTTTAACAGTATTTTTTTACTGATGATAGCATCAAATTAATAGCAATTCCTATCGTAGCGGGAATAAAGATCATTGTGATTCTGACAGTGATGCAAAATCAGAAGTAACAACTGTGAAAGTATTGGAAGAACTAAGTTACGAATGCCAAATTAGTTTGAGCCTTCAACTACGCCAATCAAATTCAATTAGCTAGCAAAACTCTACTGTAGTGAATAAATATCGAAGCTCATAATTTCAAGTATCCACGTGAGGATAGCTGTAGTTACTTTAAATTAAGGGTTTTTTATATTAACCATATGGTATGTAACATATGGTTTTGCTAGCTAACTTTATTTGACTCCATATATATGTATGTGGAAGGTAGAAGTCGATAGTTTTATGGAACTTATGCCACTTTCCTGCGTTATTAGAATAAAAATCAACCCTAAATTAATTTTGGGACTCGCTCAACAGAATTGATATTATCCGTTACCTGTCCAAAATATCAATCCACCTAGGATCTTCTTCATGCTGAGGATTCACCTGTCTTTTCTGGCAATATCTTCTTGGTTTCTCAATTAATGTGGAATTTTCTCTTTTCATCTTGCTCTTGGCTCTCTGCTGTAGATGTACTCTGGCGCATTTCATCTGTTTTCTCTCTGAAATAAAGTCGACACAATATGATTAATTTATGTCACGACTTACATTTGCCTTTACCTGTGGTTTCTTCTACGTATACAACGAAATTTATTATATGTGATAAATTACCGAGGCAATCTGTATATTATCATATTATATGAGTCACCCAAATGGGCGACTCGATCTGGTTTATTATACGTCATGGTTAGCTTGGATGTAGTTGCATGATGCGATTTTGCATCGTTTGGTCTGTTGGTACAGCAACTAAACTCAGCACGGTAATTGCTTGTCAGCTTTTCAACTTCAATAACTTCTGTGTTTATTAATAAACAAACCTGCACAATAACCCACTGAATGTTGCATGAACTAACTCCAAAGATAACAAGAAAGGTTCAACACCCCGAACTTGGGTTAACTGTAGTTCACAGGTAACTCAAGGTCAAGTCAAAACCGTTTGAATTAATTCGACGTTCGTGATTAGGTATCTTCTGTCGGATATTTTATTGTGTTTGTGATATTCAGTATTGTTTATAAGGGTCTCAAGTACCGACAGGTTTCAAGGACGAGGTCGGAACGAGTGCGCTGAAATTGTATACTATGGGGTTTACTAGCTCTCGTATTTTGATAAAAACGTGATTCGTATGTAAGCAATGTTATATTTTCGGGTTACTATTTCGGCATTTCGGAACTACATGTAATGTTGTAGAAGGGGTAGGTTCGCTTCAATAAGTGAGAATAATACGAGTACACATTCTGCTGTATTTTAAATGGGATAGTAGGTCAATTCGCATGATTTTTACGCGCACGAAAGTGCGAATCCTGGCTTGTGAAAAATTATTTCTGTAGTCAATTCACATAAATGTAATATTATAGAATGAGAATCGACTCCTTCAAAAATGTGTAATAGGCATTTGGTACACACATTGTTTTTTATGCAATATGCTTAATCTAAAGTCCATTCAAGTTCAAAAGTGTTAATGATAAGTTTTATAGATTCGAAACTAAATTCAACTTAATCAAAACCGGCCAGGACCGTGTCGGTCAACGCTCAGTAAAGGGTCCCGTAATTACACGTACATCAAAATAAAAAAAGTATTATTGAAAAGATAAACATACATTGAGTCGACATACTAAGTACGGAATTCGAGAACTACAAAAAAGTTATAGAATCCAAATAATCTATGCTCATACCCGACCAGATCCCATTAACTCAGTAAAATTCATAACAGCGCGAAGTAACCTAAAATACAGCGCCATCTCTTGAGAAATTGGATTACTTTTATACAAACTAGACGGGTTATTTAAGTTGGATTTTCGGGGCTAATTTTGGATTGCGTGTATAAATTTTAATAATTCTTTTTTATTTGAAAGAAGATATTTTCAGTATATTAATATAGGTATGTGGTATATTTAAAAAAAAATGCTTGCATAGTACATTTAAAGTACAAACTAAGATCAAAAATTATTTTGTACAATTTTACAAAAACTGTTCAACCCTTAATAAATAAAAAATATCTTAAATGAAATGAAATGAAATCGTTTATTAAGCAAGTAAGATCACTGATCACTTTTACACGTGATGTTTTTTTTTAAACAACATGAAGCAACATTTGCTAACTGACTACCTCTGAGAAGAAGTAGCCGAAAGAAACTCAGGGATAATCGTCTTTTTTCAAGTCCAGACATTAAAATTGAAATTTTTTACAATAATTTACGTTATAATTACGCATACTGCTTAGTAACAATGATTAGCAGAGCGAGCAGCTCAGTCCCAAGCTTTATTGTCTTCTAAATAATCAGTGATTTTATAATACCCCCTTTTTGCAAAGTTTGGCCTTTATATAGTTTTTAATTCGTTTATTGGGTAAGTTTCGAATGTCCATGGGAAGCTTGTTGTAAAAGTGTATAGGTATACATTGACCCATGAACGAGTTGTCTACTCTGTGGAGACGAGTGTGATGTACAGCAAGATTGTGTCTGTTCCTGGTATTTATAATATGAATATCGCTTATTTTCTCAAAATACGATATATTTTTATGTACATACATAAGATTTTCAAATATAATATATTGTGAAGCTACAGTCAGAATGTTCACCTCTTTGAATTTCTCTCTAAGAGAATCTCTAGGACCATGGTTGTAAATGCTCGAACAGCCCTTTTCGGTAAAAAAAAAAGATGGTACGCTTGGCGGAAATCACCGCACAAGTCCCCAGAGAAGAATCCCATAAGTCATAAGACTATGAAAATAACTAAAATAAATAATTCTGGCTGTATCCACATCAGTTATCTGTCTAATTTTCTTAACAGCAAAGGCGGCAGAACTGAGTCTACCCGACAGCTTCTCAACGTGAGGACCCCATTGTAACTTGGCGTCAATAGTTAATCCAAGAAAAACTGTCGACTCTACAGGGATCAACTCTACTCCATTCAGTTTACGTTTTGTGCGCGAAAGATAGAAGTTCTCTTTCTGACTCATCTTAGAACGCGCTATCTTTTCTCAGAAAATATTACCAAGAGCTTCAATCTCAAAAAAAGTACATTTTTAGGTATAAATACTATGGGTTCATGATTATTATTTTATTGTAACTTGCCAAAAAAATAATGTTTATTTTTATGACAGTTTTTGTTAATTTTTTAATATTCAGACAATACCTAGGTACATTTTTAAGGAAAACGACTGCTTCTTGCTAAACAAGCAAGCAAGAATCAGTTTTTTTGTTTAAAAAATTACTATCTGACAGGCAAACGACAAAATGGACAACTAATACGCATTGTAAAATGTTAAAACAATCAACAATCAGAAAAAATAAACACTTGTTGTCTATTATAACGTTCAATATATAATATATTTAATATATATTATGGCAGAAAGCTAATATTTTATGAGTATTAGTTGTCTTATGTCTGTCATACATTTTTAAACAAAAACACTGATTTCTTAACAAATAAAAGTTCTATTGATTAAAATTAAGGCATTTTTATTAATCTCTAAAAAGCTGTCGACTCCGGAACCAACTCCGGAGTTCCATTTTTCATTGCTCAACATCGAAAAGAGCTCCGGAGTTGATAAGTATCCGAGTTTGGATGCCCTAGGTGCAGGAAAACATCTTGAGGAAGTCTGGACTTTAACCCCCTTATTCATAAACGCTGCTTAAAGTTAACTAGTGATTAGCTTTAAAAAAAAAAAAGTGCAGGAAAACATCTTGAGGAAGTCTGGACTTTAACCCCCTTATTCATAAAACGCTGCTTAAAGTTAACTAGTGATTAGCTTTTGTTTAACCATACATTTTAGACTTTTGCACGTCATTTAACTTTAATCATCGTTTATGAATAAACCCCTTAAACACTGTGGTGTCTATTCATAAATGATCATTGAACGGTGTCAAGTAGACTCTCGGTATAATGAAGCGCTGAAGGGTTTGTACGAAAACGCTACCATGTCAGTCCGACTACAGGACCAGACCTCGAACCCAATACCTCTGCAGCGTGGTGTTAGACAGGGAGATGTTCTCTCCCTGAAACTGTTCACCGCTGCATTGGAGGATGTCTTCAAGGTTCTGGACTAGAAAGGACTGGGCATCAACATCAATGGCGATTACATGACACACCTTTGGTTTGCTTATGATATCGTAGTCATACGGTACTCTTACGATACTCAGGATCTACTTACTTCTGATACTCTTAGGATCTGAGTACAATGCTCGAAGACCTCAGTAGAGCCTACGAGCGAGTCGGTCTTAAAATGAACATGGACAAGACGAAAGTCATGCTTAATGCCCATGTTGTACCGACTCCTATATAGATTGGAGACTCTGTTCTCGAAGTTTTTGACAGCTACGTGTACCTGGGGCAAACTATCCAGTTAGGAAGATCCAATTTCGAGAAAGAGGTCAATCGTCGAATCCAACTCGGCTGGGCTGCTTTCGGGAAGCTACGTAAAATCTTCTCGTTCGAAATACCGCAGTGAAATGAAATGAAATGAAATGAAATCGTTTATTAAGCAAGTAGGATCACCGATCACTTTTACACGTCATGTTTTTTTTATTTTTTCTTTATTTTTTTTTTTTTTTTTAAACTAGATGAAGCCGGCATTTCCTAACTGACTACCTCTGAGAAGAAATAGCCGAAACAAACTCAGGGATCATCGTCTTTTTTAAAGTCCAGACATTAAAAATGAAAATGTTTACAATAATTTACATTATAATTACGCATATTGCTTAATAACAATGCTTAACAGAGCGAGCAGCTCAGTCCCAAGCCTCTCTATCCTCTAAATAATCTGAGATTTTATAATACCCCTTTTTGCAAAGTTTGGCCTTTATATAGGTTTTATATCGTTTAATGGGTAAGTTTCGAATGTCCATGGGAAGCTTGTTGTAAAAGTGTATACATTGACCCATGAACGAGTTGCCTACTCTGTGGAGACGAGTGTGATGTACAGCAAGATTGTGTTTGTTCCTGGTATTTATATTATGAACTTCGCTTATTTTCTTAGTGTATCATGACTTATGAAATTGAGACGTGGTGGCTAACAATGGGCCTTATAAGAAGGCTCAAAGTCACTCAAAGGGCAATGGAGAAGACTATGCTTGGGGTTTCACTGCGCGATCGAATCAGGAATGAGGAGATCCGCAGAAGAACGAGAGTAGCCGACATAGCCCGAAGAATTGCAACACTAAAGTGGCAGTGGGCTGGACACATTGCCCGTAGGACCGATACCCGATGGGGCCGACGGGTTCTCGAGTGGCGACCACGCACCTGAAGACGTAGCGTGGGTAGGCTCCCGACAAGGTGGACCGACGACCTGGTGAAGGTCGCGGGAAACCGCTGGATGCGGGAGGCGCAGGACCGGTCGTCGTGGAGAACCTTGGGGGAGGCCTATGTCCAGCAGTGGACGTCTTAGGATGAAATGATGATGACGGCACTCTCCACTTGTCTGGTCGTTAATACATACATTTTCATTATTCATTGAATCGATCCCTAAGTATTGCTCATCGTTTCGCCAAAAACATAGATAGTCGATAATTTTTTGAAAAAAAATTTAAAAAGCAACTTTGAAGCTTCTCGCTTCTTCTTCTCCATAGGTAGCGACCAGTTGGAACTTTGCTTCTAGCTTCCGATGTTTCATAATATTATTGTCGTGTAGATGTGAGGTATTTTTATCTCAGAAGAATAATAAGTTTTTAAATGATTAATCAATTATTTATCTGGTTATTTAATACTTAAAATCAATTAAACATACATAATACATCGAGCAACTCGCAGTCTAACCTCCACAAGCCAATTATGGATAACATGATACCCTTTGAACACCTTGATTACCCCCTTGTCGCCAGCTGTCTGTCATATTATTATAAATATATATTTATATTACATAACTATTGAAATAAGTATTTTATGTTCGAGTAATTATAATACAAGAAATTACTACAAAACCAAAGAATTTTTTAAAACAATTCTTCAAAATGGATGTATATTGCCATTATTATTTTAAAAGCATGGCTTTCATGTTTTTCAAGCATTTTGAAGAATTGTAGCTATTGTTAAAAATAAACAAAATAAATTAAGTGCTAAGCTCAAATTGGCAATTGTACCTTCAGAAGAGACTTCGGTGGACGTTTTGTCATTCTTTCTAAGACCATTGTCTAACGTCTATTCATTTTGGAAGCAATTATGTTTTAAGATGTTCCTCTATACCCTTCCTTTTCACACCCTTGGATTTTAAATGGCACAATAAAGTGAGACAGATGCTATACAGAGTTTTTTTTTTATGTATTGATAAAGGAACTACAATGTCGGCAGGATGGTGTATTTGATCTAGCAACGTAGCGGTCCACATGTTCTTTGCAAAAAAAAGTTTCTTTCTATTTTTGTGAATCGCTCAAATAGTTTTGATCGTTGCATAATAAATATAGGTACTAATAGAAAAATGCGTGAGCTTACCCATAGTTATTTTTGAATGCAGTGTTGTGTCCTGACCCAGTTCGGTAAAAATAATAAGTTTGCTACATCCATAAACATTAATGCGGAAAAAGTTTCCTGGAAAAATTCAAATGTGGCTTAATCGTGACTTGGCGGAGTCATTATCATCGCTTTGCATAATTATAAAACTGAATATAAACACATTTGGCCCTAACTTACCGTCTGCCATAAACTATACTTTTTAAACAGAATGTCAACTGTCACGCAAGCGTGTACAACATAATCAGCCTTGGAGGTTGTGAGTTTAGTCGTCGGTTCAATTTTTTTCACGTCGTATTTTAGGAAACGCGTCTAAAGACGTCAGACATAAAATGACAGGACGGCTTTATCTGACATCGACTACAGTTTGCAATAAAAATTTGAATAATTTGCTCTACAGTGTACCATAAAAATCCTTGGAATCCTCTGTAATATAATACACTTATGCATATTGACCATTTATATTTTGAATAAACCTAGATTTGCAATAGGACCGAACAATAGTGCACCATAATCGACAGCAACGTATCAAATTCTAAAAGTCGCTCTATACAAGTCTCGCACACAACGCCAAAATAATAGGCACAGCTGCTAGACAAGACGCACACAAACACAGACATCGGTGCATCGCACACGGACATCTTGGATAACAAAAATGCATTATTATTATCCTAGCACAAGGATACGGAAATCCACGGAAACATCGACCCTAAATTCTAAACGACAACGATGAGATTAGAAAATCACCCCGCTTGTAAAACGATTAACTTAGATTTCATCCGGAACTCGAAAAGTTTGGGGAGAATTTATTCCTTGTGATAAAGAAGATAGAGTTTAATTTCGTGTGGGATGTGTTGAGGAATTTAAGTTTCATAATTATTGAAAAAAAAGCTACGTATCTCATAGGCGCCAAATGCACGTTGCATGGGCTACGATACGAATACGATTTCTGTTGAATTTTGTGAGCAAACCCGTGCGCGTGACTGTGTCCTGCACATCAGTTATTAGCTCAGATTTTATGTAGGAATCATGCACATTCGGAATATTTATGGATACAAGCTTATAATGCCGGGCATGTAAATAGGGTCACATTTTTGTCTTGCTTTGTGTTCAGTTTATTTGTATTTTAGATTATTTATAAATACAACATTTGGAGACATTTGGGTGCCCTTAGTGCGTAGTCGCTCAGCAGTTCTTAGGTGCCTCTGGCTGGAGGCTTTAATTGTATTTAAAGCTTCCACAGGATGAACCGGTTAAGTAGTTAATGCCTCTCAAGGTCAACTACGAGATACCGGGAAAAAAAATGGAGACATTAGTGAGCGTTGCCTTTATTTAGGCCAAGCATTGTTATTATAACCTTTAACGTGGATACATATCCACCAATCCGCACTAGGCCCGAGAGGTCCTAGCAGTGGAACATTGTAGTCTGATTCTCAGTGACAAATCGATGCTGATTCTGCTATTGTTTTTTTACGAATCGGATTATTCAACTTACCTTCTGCAAGTATCAAACTCTGGAATTTAAAACTCTCATACTTAAGATAAAGATGTTTTGTTCCCTAAACATAGCCAGGTAATTAAACAGTAATTTCAAATAAAACTACGTCCAAATTCCTATATTTTCAGTTATAATCGATTACTTTTAATCGTGTTACTGTAAGATGACTTTTGAGGAAACTCAAAAGTATTCAGTTATTTTGATTTAACAATTTCAACTAAAGCTCATTTTGTTTAGAATGAAGTTTGTTTAGTTAAATACTTAGAAACAATGGAAGCAGGATCATTGTTGTTGTAACAAAAACCGGCCAAGTGCGAGTCGGAATCGCGCACAAAGGGTTCCATAACCTTATCTTTAAAAACGGCAAAAAAATCACGATTGTTGTATGGGAGCCCCTTAAATATTTTATTCTTTTATTTTTAGTATTCGTTATTATAACGGCAACAGAAATACATATTCCCTGAAAATTTCAACTGTTTAGCTAATACGGTTCATGAGATACAGCCTGGTGACAGACGCCTCCGTACCTTTTAGGTACGGAACTCTAAAAATGTACTGTTGGAGAAACGTACTGTTGTTGTTGTTGTAAGAGCTTTTTCCATGAATGCACTATCAGCGTCCCGCTGATTCACCCATTCTTTCTATCCTGTGGGAATATCATGATTAAAATCCTTAGTTTTAGTTAAGCCTGCTTATAAACCATCTGCGTGCCAAATTTATTCAAGTTTTTACAAATCCGTTCAATAGATTTTCTGTGAAAGAATAATAAACATCCAACCATTCATATTGACAAACTTACGCGTTAGTAGAATTATCATTTCATTTCATTTAAATTAAAAATTTGATTCCCATGCAAGGTCGAGCAAGTGTTATTAGGTTTTTCTATCAGCAATTATTGGAATTATTGTTGGTAAAGTATACTTTACCAACAATAATTCCATCACTGCTTAGCATAAGGCGGGATCGCAGTCACTACTACACAATACATTACTAGTTTATATCTCAAAAAAATCGCTTTCGCGGCTTGGAGATTTTTTGCAGAAGACGCTAATAAGCTTGCCCCACATCGATCTGACGAATTGATGAAACTGTAACGTATGTATTTGGTGGGACTAAGCAATCTCCGCAATTTTACCTAAAGGTGAGTAGCATAAAACACGTGACAAGTATAAACCTTATTACAACAAAATAAGGTATACCACAAAAACTTAAACAATGGTTCAGCGTGAGGTTAGTATCAGTGTCATGTCGAAGTCCAAATATTAACGTCGTGTTTATAACATAATCAGCCTATTGTTCCCACTGTTGGGGCACAGCCTTCCTCTCAGTGTGAGGGAATGGGCCATAATTTACCACGCTGTCCCAGTACGAGTTGGAGATGTCACATGTCTTCGAAGTTTTTGCCTCTAGGACATGCCGGTTTCTCACGATTTTTTTTTTTTATATATAAATTTATAAACTAGCGCTTGACCGCAATCCCGCCAGAAGGTAAGCAGTTATGCGATCGTTAATGGTAAAGCGTGCTAGTTTATTAAGAGCCTATTCACTCTAACCTTGAAGACACTCAAATTGAAGAAACGAAACGCTTCGTCCGGAATCAAAGTAGCCAGGTGACATTTCGCAGCACCAGCCCAAATGTGACTGCAGTACTCCACACACGAGCGGCCCTGTGCTTTGTACAACATTAGAAGCTGCCCTGGTGTGAAGTACCACTGAATCTTTGCGATGACGCCAAGTTTACTGGCCGCCACCTTGGCGTTGGACTCAATGAACCACCCAAAGTTTAGCTTCTAGGAAATCTCAACTCCCAGAAGCTGAAGGCGATCGGTGCACTCCAAGGATACATTCTGAAAAGTAGGAGCCAAGGTGAACGGGCTCCTTTTAACGGTGAAAAGACACGCCTGTGTTTTGGCGGCATTGAATGCTACAAGATTGGCTTTGCCCCATTCGGAGACTGCCTGTAGTGCAGCACTCGTATGCTCTACCATAGCCTCTTTCGGACCGGTTTGATTTCTTACTAGCCCGAGCTTCCGACAGGTATCTCTCCACAACTGTGCTGTTATCTGCATACCCATAGATACCGGGCATCAGCAGATCGTTAATATGCAGCAGGAACAGAGTTGCAGAGAGAACAGATCCGTGAGGAACACCGGTGTTGGTCGATATGGGCTCCGATGAGCATCCGTCGACAACAACTCAGAGGGACCGATTAGGAAAGGATTAGTCAGAGAAGAGATTAGTCAGGAAGTCTTTTACCGTATGCCGTACGCTGGAAGCTTACTCAAAAGGCCAGCGTGCCATACCCGGTCGAAGGCTTTCGAGGCATCAAGGGAGACGGCAATCGCTTCCCCATTTTTCCCGAGGGCCTCGCCCCACAAGTGAGTGGCATACACTAGCAGGTCCCCAGTTGCAGGTCACTGAGGAGATCGTTACCTTCCAGGTAAGCCAAGAGACGCGAGTTCAATACACGCTCCATAATCTAGCAGAGTATGGAGGTTATTGAAATCGGTCGATAGTGGGCAGGATCGGGACGACTCTCCTTTTTGAGCACGGGCTGCACGTTAGCAAGCTTCCAGGACTTGGGCACTGTACCAGTCCTAAATGAGAGGCGATACAATACGATGCTTTTGATGCGCGTCAATACGATGTTTTTCTTTAGTGTTTCGAGAGTAGTGGTAATGAAATAATTTACACAAAGCAAAGTACCTGACGTTGTTTGAACCTACGACCTATAAGTTGTAACTAGCGGCCGATACCACTAAGCCACCACTACTCACTATACTACTATATTATATGCTGTTATACTGTAATTGTATTTATAAGGCTAGCCTAAACAAGTGCTAAAAACTATCCTTGCTTTTTTATTTCTATACTAATATATAAAGCTGAAGAGTTTGTTTAATAATAATAAATAATAAATTCGTTTATTTTCTCTCACAATGGTTTTGTAGTATTTAACAGTTTTATACAAACATAAAATTAAACGCGCTAATCTCATTAACTACTGGTCTCATTAATCCAGGAAGCGCGGTATAAAAGACAAGGCGAAACGCTTCGTTCGGATCGTTGTGGTGTCAACAACGTAAGGGTGGACACTCGCTGTACGACGGGTCGTCCGATGATGGAACGGAGATGGGGGAATTAAATCATTCAATTCCATCGCACACTCTCCAAAATGCACACCGACTAGAACACCGACAGGCTGTTAACTCTTCGCCCGTGCTCCTGACTTTGGAGACCATTTTTAGCTAAATCTGGGTCGCCAATTAGCCTCTTCGCATGCCGCTCCACTGAATCCAAAGTAACCAGCTGGTATTTTGCAGCACCAGCTCAAATGTGGCTGCAGTACTCCACACACGAACGAACCTGTACTTTGTATGACATCAAAAGCTATCCTGGTTGAATTTAAGTGCCGCCGTACCTTTACCTGCCACTAAATAGTGTTTGGCAGCTGTTTAGACTAAATAATGTTTAAACACGACATTATTATATGTACTTTGACTTAAAACTGGCACTAGACACACGTTAAATAAGTGTTTAAGTTCCTATGGCCTGAGAGATGTTAGTTTAGAAGAGATGAGGCAAACTAGCAAAAGCATTGAAATGTAAAATATGTAATATCTTTTTAAGGGAATATTTATGGAAGATGACGAGATTATGGATAAGTTTTATGTTTGATTATATCTCCAGGTACCTTGAAGGATTTGTCCAGTCCTTCACAGTATTAAGGTACACCGCTGCTTCACGATTTAGGAAATAGAGCTGTGATGTTATTTTACCTTTATGTATTCATAATTGTACGATCAATGTCAAAAGACAAGAATTTATTCTGCATTTTTCCAGTTGACTTAATATCAGGAGTAGCGAAGACTACGATAAAATGTTGTTTTTATAAATGATGAGTAATCTGTAGGCACATAATATAAATACACTAGATTGAATTGTCTCTTTGTAAAGTCAAAGTAACAGCTTTTTTACTAAATGTATGTTAATATACACGATTATCAAAACAAATCCTGGTCTGTCAGTTTGTGCCGACGTTGTTTTATTTTAGAATAACTATTAGGGTTTCGAAGAAAAAAAGAAAAAAAAAACGCTTGTAATCCAAATTGTTTCCCGACAGTCATGTTAGTAAATAAATATGCAACTTTATGGTATTTGATCAATTGGTAGAAATACAGTCTCAACAAGTAACTAAATTATCCACAGAACTAACCCAAACTTAATATTCAACTTGTGTGTGATAAAACAGAACACATAAAAATTACAAAGAAAAAGCATTGCCATTTCTTTACTTGAACTTGTAAACAACATGCCACAGAATGCCACACTACCCCACATCTGAACCTCATAACCTGTTTCTTTAAACTGACCTTGTCCACTTGCAAACCCCTGTCCGAACAAGTTGTCCATAAAAAGCAACCTGCCACGGGGTCAGAGCACAAAAGCAGGTCAACATAAAACTTATTGATTACTACTGCATCCTAATCTCTAGTCGTTCGCGATTATCATTACAATAGTGTACCCCCCGGGCACAAAAAGGAACAAGCTATTCACCTACTCTCTTGGTTTGTTATAACTGTTTAATGTCCTTGATTTATGACCACTACAATTGGTCGTTGTTATTGAAAATTATAAAGTTGTAAATTATAAAAAAGATGAATACCTAATCTTTTCGCTTCTATATAAATTGCCTACTTAGCAATAGTAGCCTGAATTAAAAAAAAAAGTTTACCACAGATCACATAGAAGACAAACATAGAAGGAACGATTGATTTAATGCCCGAACAGTCCATGAGTTGAAAATCGCAAGATCTTTTCCTCATTATATCATTTAATTGTCAACTAATATTAAGGATTTCTGGCTCCCGTAACACACGTTAACACACCTAACACAGTAGAGAAAGCTTCGCTTTTTTGTATATTTATGTATTATTTAAATGACAATAAGGAACTTATATATGATTTGTTTATAGTTCATCAAGGTGGGGTAATTACTGAGGTGCAGTGGCTATGACCACAGTAATTACCCCACCTTGCGAAACAGACGACTCGTCTCCTTAAGTATTATTATTTTAAAAGAGTTCCCATACCCTATAATGAAGCAGTTGTTCTTCAAGATCATTTATTGTGACGTTGCATGAGACATGCATCAATGGTGATTATTTCTATAGAATATACACCGGCACCAGGACCCCCTGCCCTAAAATCTATCGGCTACCAGACAAAGCCGGCTGCGCGAATATGTAACGACGCACACTAAATAAAGGGATGATATATTGTGAAGATTGATGTGATTAAAAAAACCATTTCCCTTAGTGCTGTCAAGGTGCATTCTTAGTAGGGATGTTACGGTAGATGTCGATACTGGAGTATTACGGTGAGTATCGATAGATAAGATTTGTTGTAGTGGTGATGTAAAAAATTCGAATTTTCAAGTAAGTTCGGAATGAGGAATAAAGATTTTTTAATGTTGTTTAATATTTTTAGTTATCCACTGTTTTCACCCATTGAAAAATATTGATACATTAATATTTATCTACATTATTACCAAACTTTAGTAGTTCGATACACGAACGTTGCGAAATTAAAGTCTCGCAAATGTTATTTGATATTTAATATTTGTTAAAATATCAAACTACAGCTGTTCTGCGAAAGGAATACATCTAATAAACTGAGCTGATTTAACCTAGGCATATGGATCATATTCAAGATAATTGTATTATTACTGCTGTTTAAATATCTAACCCGATTATTTTTAATCTTCATTACAAATAATTGGGGTGGTAAATAGAATTTTATATACAAACAGATGAAATGCTTACTTCATCTTAATAAATCATTTGATACAGCTAACTTGAGCAGTATTTTTTTTTAAAAGATTTATTTATAAACTTGTGATACACTTATGCTTGAAATAAACGCTCTAAGCGAATTAACGAAGTCATTATTATGAAGACTACATCGATATCGACACCACACAGGTAACAACCCTATCAAATCTCGGGCAAAGGTAATCGTTGTGGGAATTATAACTCCTATCTCACATAAGTGTATAGCGCTATCTCTTTCACAAATTGTTCACTAGACATCCACCATCCAGCTAGCGAGATGAATGCGTCTGCGACAAGGCATTTCAATGGCGTTTCTGGTGCATGTGTATTTGATACAAATAATAATTGAGAGACGACTTGTATAAAAAAGTTCAAACTTTTTTTTATTGCATTTTTGATAAAATTGCATTATTTTTAGTCGAAGCTTTGATGGTTAAAATTGATAAATGATGGTTAACTGTATTTACTTGACTTGAACCTAAACTGAATAGATAGTTACGAGCTATATAACATTTTGGAATTAAGGTAACATAATCTGCTTTATAATATTATCACTGCCAGGGAGGCCTGTATCTTCACTGTGAGAGGGAGGAGGCCGTAATCTACCACGGGAGCCCAGTTGGCGGGTTGGTAGATGTAACATGTCTAATTTGTGGTGAAGTCATTTACACAAAGTTAAGCACCTGATGAGCATTTTAGATCGAACGGTCTACGACCTAAAACTCTTAAATCGCGGTCATTACCGCTGGTAAACTACAACTATTTTAATAAACAGCATATTTAAATATACTGTTTATTTAAATAAATAGTATATTTTTATTAATATAATAAAAAAAAATACTTGGTTTGTGATTGAAGTCACCAAACTATACAGTATGTGAGGTTAATCACTGGATATTCTAAACTAGTTTTGAAAATTATTACAACAATAGAAAGCCACGTTATTTGCGAGTGTATATAGTTGTACATTTCATATTAACCTAAAAAATGTCTTCAGCATTGTCGGAGTTCATCGTAAGTAAAAATTTTTACCGCCCATCGAATTGGGTACAAGTCAGATAGTATAGAATAAAATACAATACAATAAAAACATATTCAAAAGATAACAATCGCGAGGAGATCGGCCGCTGTGACCCACGACTATCGATGGACATTTACGGGTTGACAAAATTATTATAAAGCTAATGGCCAATATCTTTTCACTCAATAGAAAATAGTTAATCTGGCTTGATGAGCCGGAAATCACATGAAATAGTCTACTGACCGAAGTATTAGGAATCGATTGACCATCTTAATTAGGGTTAGTCGAAATACTTATTTTACGGGACACAAAATCTCAATGGTGATGAAATGGTAAATCCAAGTGGTGACCAAACTCAAAATGTGGGGTTCATCAGGAACTATTAGCTGCTTGACTTTTTAAATGTTTTAGTATAAAATTCAACTTATATTACATACTTAATATACGATAACGTGCTTAAAATAATATTATGTACATATAATTCCTATAGACAGTGATTCGGGCGAATATTTTATGTCCTGAGATTATTTTCTTTCGTTTTTCATATACATTTACATAACCTTATTTGTGGTAGGAAATCATCTAATGACTTCTCCTGTTATGTTTAAAATGGAAGGACAGTATGGAGTTAAAACGTATAACAAAATGTTGTCAAGAACGTATAGTATAAAACAGCGTAAAATTACTTTAAGACAAAAAATAATGTGGTTATTTGTCATTTATACAAACATCTAAATATGTGTCTAATGGGGCACGCTACTGAAAACAGAAACATTAACCCGATGATTATTTACTTCATTCAATTCTATAAGTAAGTTTTTCCTCTTGCTGTTTTTGCTATCGACAGATATTATTTATTCGTGAAATGAAATTGACGTCTGACAGTTTATGTATGGATAAACTAACAAAAATTCTAAATTATTCCTGGAATAAAGTTATACGGTGAAAAAACATTAAACCTTTTTTATATCCATCTTAAGATGGGTACACTGTGTGAAAGATGATTATTACTGAAAAGGGTTACCCCCTTTTCTCCTGGCGAGACGACAACTAATAGCGACGAATAGGAGAATACGACACGTTGTGCCTTACCACACCTTGGAACAAGGACAAGAGATGACGGTTGTGCGGTGCTAGCATCTAAGCAATAACAGCCTACGGGTCGATCGATTAAGTTAAGCAACGCTTGTCACAGTGGAGCCCTGTTGGACCATCTTCACATATCAAAACCCCGCCGTTTCTAGGAAAGCACATTCAGTATTTGATCCAGCTGCCATAATTGGATATCTCTGACAGTGGTGACGGGTTGCTAGAAGCTCGAAAGTCTTAGCAAGGATTATAATAGAACCCAGTAACTGGGTTGTGGTGATCAGTCAGGCTATCGCTCGTTACAAATGAATGGTATTCAGCTGCATCTGATTATATATATGTATATTCTTAAGGCTAAACAGATAATGATGACTATGATTAACTTCATTTACATTTTCTGACTGATACACTACGACAGAAAATGGACCAATGACCTTGGGTAGGAAGCGAAAACCCTCTGGATGCAGATAATGCAAAGCCGGTCGAAATGGACGTGCTTGGGAAGGCCTATGTCCGAGAGTGGACGTTTTTTTTGGCTGTTATGTTGATAAGGATGATAACAGCATAAACAATTGATGATAGATTTAATGTGTTGTCAAAGGTGCATGGATGTTCTTGTATACACATGAGCAAGTGGCCGTAGGGTTCTAGTGAGACTGGAGATAAAATAGTTAGGGTCAGCTTCTGTAAGCCCTAAGAAGTGGACAGACAACCCAACCCAAGTTAAGGTCGGTCGTTGTGGCACATTTCCCTTATAATTGTCGATACACTTATCACAGATGCTATTTCACGATAAAACAAGTGATTCATGGCTTCGTAACACGAAATCTACTTCAGAACATAGGTAGTGATGACATGTTGCTTGAAGTTACACCATTCCGTGATTATCCAAGTCAAGGGATAGTTATATCACTCGATATATGGATGTATTTTTACACGAAGTTAGGACCTTTACACCTTTTGAGTAGTTATTATTACTACTCAAAAGGTGTAAAGGTCGTAACTTCGTTAGTCGGTCATGAGTTCGATCTCAGGAAGGCACTCATCTTTGTGTTTTTAATTTCGTCATAAGTGCTCTCAAAATGGTAAAATAAAATATCATACATCGCGGCGAAACTAATGAACCTAGAAAAAATCTCTCGCTCTAGTTTACAAGTTCAAATGATCCCTTTTCAGGTTTTCAGTTATTTCAATAAACCTTGTGTATTTATTCGCAAACGAATAATCCGCTTTTTATTCTAAAATACAAACACATATTGAAATATATGTTCATAATTGGTCTGACTTTACGCGGAGATTAATAATTCAAAGGTTCATAATCTATGTTATTTCTACTAAGCTTCAAACACAATGTAAGTTCACATATTATATAAAAATTAAATTATCATGTTATTTTTTTTTTAAGTAATTATAAACTAGCGCTTGACTGCAATCCCGCCTGATGGTAAGCAGTGATGCGATCGTTGATTGTAAAGCGCGCTAGTTTATTAAGAGCCTATTCACTCAGAAAAACTGAGCGAATAGGAAGGAAGACGGCAGTTCAGCGAGGTGATGCAATGTTAAACCCAACAACAGGCGCATCGTACCCGGCACATATCGCAACACAACTGCTCAGACCCGTCCTCCAAATATAGCAATTTTATTGTAATGGCAATTAAATTGATTTCAGAATGACGATTAAAGGAGTTATAAAAAATATTTCAATCGATATATATATTATTGTTGTTTTTATGTTAATAGAAGTGGACTACAAACAGTTCAAAGCCTTACTTGAAATTAATACGAATATATTCGGGAAAGTTATTCCTTAATGTCTTTTTTATATTATTATTCTCCACTTTTTTCAGTTAATTTAACAATTGTACGAGAGTCATTAACATAAACCTCAAACAAAACTGAGTTACATTTGCTTTAACTACAGTTCTGCGAAACTGCAAACACTACTTAAACAATTAACAAATTACTACAAATGTTTAACTAAACTGCCGCTCGGTGCAGTAAAGTTAATTCTAACAATAGACTAGATGTTCGGCACCTTTGTCGGTCGCCTTTGTTGACATCAAAGGAGCCGCTCGATACGCATGTTTACCTTGGGGGCATTAAAATCGATTTCTATGTGAAAATATATTAGTCGCAAATTGATCGGCAAATGGTGGATGACGTCATTGGGGTGTTAAACGTTTTATGACAGCAAGAAAGGATTCGTGTAATTTAGATTAGGTCATTTACGTGATACGATACCACTTGGTAAGACTGGAGTCGGACTGTTGGGCTTCTGATGACCCCTAACTAATATCAAATACCAACGACTTTACATGCATTCCAAGTCACGGAAGGGTCTTAGTATATGAAGATGGTCGCCCATTTACGAACCATCCCGGCAAGCGTAGCTTTACCTCATCGATCTCCCCGAGCAACTGTTGTTGAACCTTGTTAGCCACAAGGCCCTCCACCAGCTCTATGTCACATCATCATCAACCTTTTTATCGTCCCACATCTGGGCACAGGGCTCTTCTCATATAGAGAAGGATTAAGCGTAATCACCACGCTTGCTCATTGGGTTGGCGATTTCAGACTTAAAATCCAGGTTTTCTCAAGACATTTTCCTTCACCTTTTAGTCAGTCATGTTAGTTTGCGTCATGTCTGTGTCACAAAGTCAGCTAAAATGGGCGGTTGAAGATAGCTGTTCTACAAAGTATCCATTTCAAAAAAACAGTAAAGTAACAAATTAATGAAACGTATTTGCAAAAAGTCATTCAAGTAGAGATTATTCTTTAAAAGGTATGAGAAGAAGCGTCTAACTAAGAAAAATTAAACAACCAGAGCCTTTCACATCATCACATCATCAACCTTTTAATCATCCCACTGCTGGGAACAGGTTTCCTCTCATAAAGAGAAGGATTGAGCGTAATCACCACGCTTGCTCAATGCGGGTTGGCGATTTCAGACTTAACGACTAAGGTTAAGTAAGGTAGGTTTAAAAACTAAGGTTTAATATTGTATCGATGCATGCTACATTTTAGAGTTTACATGCACATACAGATGCGATGAGTGTCTATGCCATGAGTTTGACTGGACAACGGACCTCACCTAAACTAAATAAACTATTAGGTATAGATACTATTGTTATAGGAACCGATGGCCGATGGGGCAGTAAGGTTCTGGAGTGGCGGCCACGTACTGGAAGACGCAGCGTAGGGAGGCCCCAATAAGTTGACAGATTAACCTGAAAGTGAAGGTCGCGGGAAGCCGATGGCTGCGGGCAGCACAAGACCGGTCATTGTGGAAAGCCTTGAGGGAGGCTTTTGTCCAGCATTGGACTTCTAAAGGCTGAAGAAGAGCTATAGATATTATAATAAAACCATATTTGTCCTATCCATCTTATATTACAATGCTTATAGTAAGTGGTCCCATGCTTATGTAAAACTAATTATTTCAAAACAAAATTAATATTTTACCCTATTGTAATTTTTATTGCTACTGTCATTATTTACCTATTAATTATTGTTTCAATATCATATTTTTTTGGGCTACCTTATTTCCATCAATTACTATTTTTCTATACTACAACAATAATCTAATAAAATTCCTTATATTTCTTTATACCAGGGCAGACAGTGTTAGAGGGACTAATGAGATGCCAAGTGTTTCTTTCACCTCAGAACTGCTCTGACTAATTTGACAAAACTAAAGGAATGTTTATCTTCTGTGCTTTTTTAATAAAATAGAAAGAATAACATACACTGAACTGAATCAGCATCAATGTCGTGTTTTTTTTTTAATGAACAGACAGCTATGCTGCTAGGGAATTTGTCCCGCCACTTCTTCTTCCCAACGAAAGCACTAGAAAGTGGCGAAAGGCGAGCCTTTTGGGGGACTGTCTTATGTAATATTGACGTTCAAAAAGTACTGATTCTCAGTCTAATTTGAATAAATGACATTTGATTTTGAAAAGGTGTTTTGCCTAAACAAAGGCTAAGCACCTGTTTGTGATGGTATAATAAATCACAGATAGAAGTGAATCTACATGAAAACACACATAAGTACAATAAAATACAAATAAATTTAAATATTAAATACAATACTTACCTAAATGACCACAAAAACAAAGTTCAAAATTTAAAAACCACGACCTTTTGTTGCCTTTTAAATCAGCCGCCACAACATAAAAAGTTCAAAATTGACAGATGATTATCCTGTCATATTTGAATACCTTAATTACAGACGTCCAATTAACGCGTGCACGCGAACAATGAATAAAAAATAACATAAGAAGAAAAATACGATCACGGGATGTCGTTTGCAAATCATCTATGCATGAACAGACCAAACTATTAAAAAAAATCACATCGCATTGCATTCGCGAATTACTAAAGTATTACTAAAGAATTTTTCGTACCTAATTAAAACAACAAACATATTCAGTGAATGAGTATCAAATAAACTGTGTGAAGTATTCGGTAGTATATTATTAGTATATAAATAAAAGTTTACCGGTGATTCGCGAGGGTGGAACGTTTTCAGTGTGCCGCGTCGCGCCCTCGTCTACCGCGGAATCACGGCGCGAACATCCTATCATAATAACCTCCTGACACTGTAAAGGCACGTTCATAATTGGAATTCTACTCAAATTATGTAAGGACTAGCTTCTAACTGTGACTTCCATTACACGCGAAAAATATAAATATACTTAATTACTTACTCTCTGTTTTGTTTTTACAGATTTTTTTTATAAATAATAAACGATATTTGGGCCAAATTCAATTAAAATAAAGGTAAACAAACCGTTGCTAGGCCAGGACTTTTTTACACCTAAAAGGAAAATATTAACAACCTTTTCTAGATAGAGTTGTGATTACCCTAAATTGGTTTGTTTACTTGTATTATTTATCGAGCTTGGCACAAATATAGTGCTTGACCGCAATCCCGCCTGATAGTAAGATGTGATGCGATCGTTGATGGTAAAGCGCGCTAGTTTATTAAGAGCCTATTCATTCTAACCTTGAAGACACTTAAATTATAGTCCGATGGAAACACCGCCGCTGGCAAAATGTTCCAGTCCCTCGATGTAGTTGGTATAAAAGACGTGGTGAAACGTTTCGCTAGCGTAAGCTTGATCCTTGAAAAAGTATTTTATGTTCTAATTCAAGTTATGGTCTAGTTGTGTCTACGTAACACATCTAGACACAACTAGACACAACTAACTAACAAACTAACTTCATGTTGTTTAATTTATATGATGTAAGTAATAAGGTGAAGAATTGGATCCTATTCTGTATGCTAAAACTTATTTCAATACGATCAGTGTTTTTTATCATAACGCGTAAAAAACCAATAAAAATATGTTTATCTTTTGTCATTATAATACAAAATTATGTGAGAATATTTATTAATTTTATATTTATTTATCAATTTATATCGAGCAACCAGGCTCATAGTACCTACAAACTATCTTAGTTGTAGTATCATTTGCAAAGACAAAAGATATACTTAAATCAAAAGATAAAGATTGTGACATCATTGGTGCAAGGTGACAGATTCAACTGAGACCTTGCATCTGTGGTTCACAATCTCACAGTCCGTGTTGCCAACTATCATAGTTAGAATGCTGTTGACGTTATCCCACACTCTATATACCATGGATGCACAGCATTTACGCAGAACAATTCATAATATAATAACCCCGTCCGACCCATATGGCTAATAAAGTTTAGTTAAACACATGACCAAATAAAATATGAAATTTTACATATTCATCTTAGTAACAATAATACTAATCAATTTTGAAATAATCTTTTATCCGCGAATTAATTCCAACTAATCGTACCTACCCCATAATTTGGTAATTTTTAAAAAAGTGACAACACTTTTTTCAACGGTATTATTATGAGCGATGCGACCACGTGTCTACCGTGTTTATTGCCTACCGCACATGATTAAGTTACCTCCCTTTGTGGAATAATATTTATTTTTAGGGGTATTTTTTCTTTAATTTAGCCCGGTTTTGAAGGCATTATTAGAATCAGTTATCGATACCTAACAATACCTTCACGGATCGGACAGGGTTTTCTTAACATATTGTATAATATACATATATTATTCATATTTTATATGGTTATATAATATGTATGACGTAGCGATGTCACTTGGTAGTTAATTAATTTTGCATGATGATGTAGTTCAGACGAATGTCACAGTTTGCTACGACTTGTTCGTAGCATTGCTACAACGTAGCGTAGAATCTCGTAGCGCTTAATGATACATAGTACCTATTTTATTATTATTGATGCGTAGTGTATGTTCATGTTTAGGTTTATTTGTGTTTGTCAGTCATTACTAAAAAAAAGAGAGATATCGTTTCATTATCCAAATTATAAATATTCTTATATCCTTTGGAATTCTTTTTATCTGAATAAATATGATTTGCAAGTATATCTATATCATTTAAATAATATGAAATCACTTAGTTCCTCTACTCAATCGTTTTTGAAACCATTTTTAATAGAATTTATTTCAATAGCACTAATTTATCTTACACATGTGTAACCAGGGCGAAACGTAAATGAAAACATTGCTGTATATAAAAAAAAGTCACCCCAGAATCCCTACTAATAAAACGTATGTCCTCGTTATGCACACACCCTATACCATGCGAACGTTCATAATTCTTATACAAGGTGTCCCACTTCTAGTTTACGCGACTTTTTATGTTCTAGACTCATGCTAGACCGCTTGTACTGGGTAACTATGTACATAAACCATAACTTTCTTATTTATAAGCATCATAAAATGTTAATACCAAAATAAAAGTAAATACTAAATAAAAAAAGCAATTAAAATGCTCCTAAAAAGTATTTTATCACTGTTTATGTAAGTTCCATTTTTCCGTGTTGAAGTACTGGCGTGTCCTACTTGAATTAAGGATGGAACACTTTTTATAAACCACAAAAGGCATGAAAGGCATTGAAAGTGTTTGAATAATCTTCATTAGACGGCTTTGAAATATGGTGTATTATTACTTTATTATAAGTTTGTATCTTGTTTATTAGGTAACACAATAGTGCCAAGTCGTAACAGGTATCTACAGAGTATCGATCTCATTCAATAACTATTCATAATTACTGCGCAGAGTATAATTTATTGATTTAGTATTGTAATAATTAAAATGTTGTTTAAGACTTCAGCACCCCCGACTTCGTAAGACCCTCAATCAAATCAGTCAATCAGAATCTGAATTGTTTTGAGGGTTACAGCTAATTAATCTTTTTTTTAATATTTATATACTAGTTCTTGACCGCAAGCCCACCTAATTGTAAGCGGTGATGCAATCATTGATAGTAAATCGCGCTAGTTTATTAAGTATCTATACAAAAAATGAGTGAATAGGAAGGAAGACGGCAATTGAGCGAGGTGATGCAATGTTAAACCCAACAACACGACAAACGATGCTGCGACAGAAGGAGATTGATCTGGACACCCTCCACGACCAAACTCCCGACACAACAACATTTGACGCATACCCGGCACATATCGCAATACAACTGCGCAGACCCGTCCTCAGTACGACTTCACCAGACATCAAAGCGCTTGGCGACAAGACTTTGTCTAGTGGGTGGTACCTTCTGCCGGCAGATGTGGTGGCCTACCACCAAGAGAATGTAATGGATTCATGCATTCGGAAAAACGTCTGCTCTATAATGTAATTAACGCAATGAATCTTGTTGAATTATCAAAATAAAAGCCATGTCTTCTATTAGTGCTTTACGATATCACCCCGAGGGGCACAAGATGGAGGCACCATTTGCATTAGTGATTGTTATAAACGGAAATATTAATGCATCAAGACGAGCAATAAGCAGGATTATCTTCTATACGTTAGAAGGTAATCATGCTTATTCATCATCATGAAAATTTTATCGTCCCACTGCTGGGCACAGGTCTCCTCTCATACAGAGAAGGATTGAGCATAATCACCACGCTTGCTCAATGGGGGATGGCGATCTCAGACTTATAAGTCCAGGTTTCCTCAAAATGTTTCCCTTCACCTTCAATCATTGGTAATCATGCTTATTAGTTATTTGGTAATCCGCTGTTTGATCTGTTTGGAAAGTTATAAATACCGAAACTAGTATAAATGAATACACATTGGATGGAGTAATTACGTTGTGCCACTAGCTCCATTAGAAGTAGCTCAGGAATCCACAAATTTCTTTCTATAGGAGTAGGTATACCATTCAAAATCTAGAAGCTTTTAATTCCAACCCGATGTCCCGATTGATTCATTAAGAGTTTAAGACTCAGGCAGCCCAGTTAAAATTCATTTTAAACATATAAACCACATTTATCTTAATACAGATTAACTTATAAATTTAAAAAGTTAAAATAAAAAAATATGTACAAGTATATAAAAGAGGAATGGAAATAACTAGAGGGCATCAAAAAATTCATCCGCATCGCTGTCAACAGGAAACGTGCCCAAAAGGCTGGCAGCATTGCCACGTTGTATGGCGATGCTGATTCTTTGGCCAAAAAATAGCCCAGCCCTCTGACGTTTAGCGATATCTCAGAACAACAGGTGTGCACTCGGACCCCATGGCCCTAGTGTTTCAACCCCAAACGCCGCAGTATTTCCGCCGTTTGAGGTTTTCCGCACTTGTAGCAGCCGCTGCAGCACAACTCACCGTATTTGGAAGATGGGATGGCGCAAGGGTGTCGACACACGTTGCAGAAACGTAAAAAAAAACGTAAACGTAAACCACATTGTAGTGATTGTTTTCCATCCAGTATACATTTATTGCCTGCTGTGCTGAGTGTCGCGGGTTCGATTCCCGCACGGAACAAGTATTTGTGTGACCTATAAGTAGTTGGGTCTGGCTGTGTCTGTATGTGAGTTTATATACTTGTAAACGCACCCACGATACAGGAATAATTCCTAGTGTGGGGCAATGTTTAAAAAAAATCAATGAAAATAACAGTTGACCAGAAGAAAAACACAGGATGAGGTTGTCTTTCTGGTGACAGGATTAGTCCACACACATAGAATTGGAACAGGAAAGACATCCCGGGAAGCCTGTCCTACGGTGGGAAAACATGAGCATATAATAAATAATAGCAATTGACCATCATCATAGATAATTAATTAACAATAAACCCTTGCAATCAAGACGGGTAGGTATATACAAAATTGTTACGAAAGAAAGCAGTTGAACTCACTAAATCGAAGTCAATCCCCTCGGTTCACAATAACCTAAAAAATATTGGAATGAAACAATTTATAGGAATATTTACATTTATTTTATCTGTTATCGTGTTTTGAAAGGTATTTTAAAGTACATACATAACTCATTATTTATTTAGCATCGCTTAGATTCTCTGCAGTCATTTACATAATTATTAAATTGTGCTTTTCTGTGCTGTTTTAGTTTACAGAACTCTGAGCTTCTATAATTGGTTGGTATATTATAATGAAGTTATCGCTTTTTTTTAAATACATAAGCTACTGATCTTAATGGTAGTGCTAATAAAAAATCTCAGGTGTGTAGTACTCGTATCAGGAATGCATTGCCTTATTTCTGAAGTTGGACAGACTAATTGTTCGAACATATGAAGCAATGGTTTAGCAATATTCATTGAAATTAAATAGATTGTAATTGAAAGTGTATTACGCAATTCTGCCATTTTGAAACCTGTATCTTGCAGATGAATAAACTTAAAAAAAAAGCTAAAGGCGTAAGTAGGTATGTAAGACTCGGAGCAAGTGGGATCGGAAGTTTCTGCTAATCCCCACAGGAAAAAGGCGTGATTTTGTATATGAAGGTAGGTATGCTCATTCTAGAACTGAAAAGCTATTCATACCTCACTCACACGAACTAATTCTTAAAACATTTTCTTAATGAAATAGAAATAAAAAGATGCATTTAATTTAAAATTAGTTTAGTTTGGGAACAAGAGATTCGGCGACATCATCTAGTTTTCTAATTGCCAATGACAAGTTAATAAATAAATAGACAAATATAACTCAAACGTTAGACTTCTTTTTACCCATATTTGAAAATATGAAAGTACTTACAACCTAGGTTTAGTTTAAACGGCCATTCTAGTCTCTCTAAAAATACCTACGGGTTGTGAGTAACCTTAAGATACCTACGGGTTGCGAGTGACCTAAAGGTACCTACGGACTGCAAGTGACATAAGGACACCTTCGGGTTGCGAGCGCCCTAAAGATACCTAAGAGGTTCCGAATGACCTAAAGATGCCTACAGGTTACAAGTGACTTAAACATACCTTAGGGTTGCGAGTGACCTATATTTGCGCAATACATAATGACCTCATAATGTTCCCACGCTGCGACAAACGCCGCCTGCCTTTGGAAGAGAGTGAGCTGAAATATACCACGTCGACCCAGTATATCATTGGTAGATATTATATCGATTAGTACCTATTAGACATTTTAGTACATTTTGAGCTAAAACTCAATAGAAGAGATACTCGAGTGGTCTTGGTTTTCACTTAGTTTTAAATAAATTAAGCGTCCACTTTCAATTTGATAGAAACTTTAAACCGTCTTCGAAAACTTTGTTACGAACATAAATTGCAGTGAAAAAAAAAAATGCTCGACCACCCATATTGTAGCTAAGATTCTCTGTCTCTTTCACACCCCTTTCTTTATTTATATTGTTGTCTTTATCTTTGTCGTTTGTTTGTCTATTATTAACATTGCTGTTTTGGGGTGGTCTTTTATTTTTTTTTTATGATAATACTTTATTTTACAATACTAGCTTGTGTACTGATAAGTTTGTGGTTACTTTGCAAATATGAAGATAGAAAATGTACGTTGTCAACATTGGTGTGTACCTTCCTAATATATATTATAGGTATACTACGTGCGTTGAAGCTTCTTGCTAAATTATTAAAATTAGATACAGGATTATTTTTTTTTATAATTATATACTAGCGCTTGACTGCAAGCAGTGATGCAATAGTTGATGGTAAAGCGCGCTAGTTTATTAAACCCATTCACTTAAAAAACTTAGTGAATAGGAAGGAAGACGGCAGTTGCGCGAGGAGGTGCATTGTTAAACCCAACAACACGACCAACGATGCTGCGCCAGAGGGAGATTGATGTGGAGACCCTCCACGACCAAACTCCCGACACAACAACACTTGGCGCATCGTACCCGGCACACATCGCAACACAACTGCTCAGACCCGTCATCCGTACGACTTCACCAGACGAATTGCTTGGCGGCAAGACTTTGTCTGGTGGGTGGTAACTTCTGCCGGCAGCCGATGTGGCCTACCACCGAGAAAAATCATATCAGGAATATTAAACAACTACCAAAAACTTTAAAAAGTATGACTAAGATAAATAGTAATAAATCTCAACTTAAGAAAATGTTCAATCGTTAACTTTAATGACCAATATTATTTTTAATTAATTTGTACGCCTTGCAAGGCATAATAATATAGTGATACAACACAATTTTTATACCATTTACCACAATACCTATGTTTAACAAATAAAATACTTTGACTTTGACTTTGTATAGCTAGCTAGTAAATAATAATGGCTGATAGCATTGCAGATGTTCATAAACCTGAACTAATTAGCTGTATTATTATCAATAAAAATATCAGTTAAAAGAAATAATATTTTTGCAATACAATTTGGGTTGTATTGCTATGATATATTATGATTATAATTCTATAAAGCCATATTTGAGACTTTAGCGAATCATATTTCAATAGACTGTAACCTGACACTGACCTGTAAGTTGTACAAATTCTTATTTTTATTGCCATAGTTTCGTCAAACTTTTGCTATTTTTGAGGTTGCAGGGCAATTTTTACGGTGCATTTTCTTTGTGTATTATGGTGTATTCTTTATCGCGTAAAATGGCTAGAGGTAACTAAGTGAGCAACATCGCTTGCGGTCTAGATAATAACGGGGGTTGCACGAACGGGTCAGGATGGGGGTGCTACGGGCGCAAAATGTTCGGTTAAAGAAACAAAAAAAAATTTACAGAGTACTTAATTGGTAAAAATTATAAATAAATTTTTATTTTTTGTTTTTATCATAATTTATTTCCCGTACCAGAAAAATGTCCATAATGTGCTGCGACATTGATAAATGAGTGTCCCTACGTTGGTGATCCAGCAGGGTAAATGCGTAACACATTATCTGTTGCAATGGGTTTCATTTTGACAGTTCAACAATATTCATTGCGTTATTTAAGTTGTTGAACAAACACATTTTCGAACCTAGGAAGCAATGAAACAGCATTAAGCTTCAAAATGATTTCAACTGATAGTAATGGTACTGTGGTAATAGTGTGTTTATGTAATTAGGGTGCTGGTATGGTATTCAAATTGCGATAATAGGTTGGTTAGTAAATTTTAATAACAACAAATCATTCCAGTACCACGTTTCAAAAACAACCTTTTTATCGTCACACTGCTGGGCACAGGTCTGAGATTTGAGAGTAAACACCACGCTTGCTCAATGTGGCTTGGCGATTTCAGACTTAATAAAGTCCAGGTTTCCTCAAGATGTTTTCCTTCACCTTTTAATCAGTCATTGGTGTCCAAGATATACTTAGAAAGTACATATAACATAGAAAAGTTACATTGGTACTTGCCTGACCTGGAATCGAACCCGCACACTCATACTTAAGAGGCTGGTGTTTTAACCACTAGGCCACTAAGACATAATATCCTGGGTTCATCATTATCAACCTTTTTACTGTCCCACTGCTGGGAACAGGTCTCCTCTCACACAGAGAAGGATTGAGCGTAATCACTACGCTTGCTCAATGCGGGTTGGCGATTTCAGACTTAAAGTCTAGGTTTCCTCAAGATGTTTTCCTTCACCTTCAGTCATTGGTGTCCAAGATATACTTAGGAAGTACATAAATAATATAGAAAAGTTACATTGGTACTTGCCTGACCTGGAATCGAACTCGCGCACTCATACTTGAGAGGCTGGTGTTTTAACCACTAGGCCACTACGACATACTATCCTGGTTACATAAAATAAAATCTCGCTTGTAGTCCTCTTGTAGCACACATTTTGCAACATTTTCCCGACCCGGGAAAGAAACCCACAATGTAACTGGCCCATATTTCCAGACTAATGTTGGAAAGTAATCTCGGTGTGGCTCACACCGCAGCTAGTGGTTGGCACGGCGATCGCTGTCCCTACAAAGGAGCGGAGGCGATGCGGCGCGACCGCTCCAAAAATAAACCAGTCTATAGCCTTCCCTATTGATTGTTAATTGCTATTGATAAAGCAAATGTGAGCTCGTTGTGAAAATGAGCTTTTTGTTGCATACTTTAAATAGGGTTAGCCAAATAAGGGAAGTAGGTTAATGATGCTTTTGCTCCAATCATAACGCCGCACAAGATAGTAATATTTATTGATTCAGTATTAACTTGGCTCAAAACCTTATAACTAATTTCACAAGTCTTTAATTCGTCGAATAAAATTAACAACTGATGGTTCTAGTACCTGAAATCTATCAAAATTTCAAAACTAAAGAGTTCCTGTTTTGTAATCTTTGGCGGAATTCCGACTAAGGACTGATTTTTCTCGGTGGTAGACCAGTACATCGGCTGGCGGAAGAAGTTACCACCCACCAGACAAAGTCTTGCCGCCAAGCGATTTGTCGTTAACCGGTATGATATCTGGCGAAGCCGTACGGAGGACGGTTTTGAGCAGTTGTGTTGCGATGTGTGCCGGGTACGATGCGCCAAATGTGTGTGTATGTTGTGTCGGAAGTTTGATCTTGGAAGGTCTTCAAATCGTCCTCGCTCAACTGCCGTCTTCTTTCCTATTCATTTAGATTTTTTGAGTGAATAGGCACTTAATGAAATAGCGCGCTTTACCATCAACGATTGCATCCCTGCATCAGGCAGGGTTGCGGTTAAGCAGTAGTTTATAATTATAAAAAAAGAAAATAAATCGACGAATAATTATTATTCGTAGAATAAAATTGACATTTAACAGATTATTTATGTAAGAACAGAAATTCGACTGTATCGCTGATAATAGCCGTTGGATAACTTAGCTCTTACATAATCAGTCCATAATGTTCCACTCCTGGGACACATCCCTCGGTGAAACGGAGTGTTTCGTAATCTACTACGCGGGACCAGGGTGTGTTGGTAGTTGTCAGTTGTCACATGTCTTCGAAGCTTTACTTGTAGGACATGCCGGTTTAATCACTACGTTTGCCTTTGCCGTTTTGAGAGCAGTCTTACGAATTTTTGATGATGGATGTCACATGTCCTGACGCGAGCTTAAGATTTTTTTAGACCCAAGAAAAGAATAAAAACTCACTACAGAAAAAGAAGAGTTTTCCATCAAAAATATCTTTGTACCACTTTGTACAAGTAACATCTCAGTCGTTTCACAAAATATATAACCTAAATAAGTAGATAGATATCGAAGATCATTAAGGCCTCTTGCACACAATAGAACTGTAGGAATCAAACTTGAGTTTAAACCTCCGTTATAATTCAGAACATTGCTCATTAACATACTAGTTCGTGTGTTTACTACCTCTCCAGTTATCGCTATGAACTGTGAGGCATGCCTAATAATTTTGCCAGCCTACACCGTACCCGGTACGCGTTTTAATAATAGAACAGTAGGTATATGTCATCGGTATGACGTTAACTGGCGCACAGATTATAAATATTGTTTATGCTCCATTTACATCACTGGAAATAGAAAAGTAACGGCCCCGTTGATCTTGAGATTGCAAGCGACTGCAGAGACTGATCCTGGTTTAATTCTCGAGTCGGATAAATTGTTTTCTCATTGGGAATTTCTTAGTAACAGCTCGGAATCCACGTCGGACAAAGAGTGAGGGAAGAGAGAGTGGAATTGTATCTGTGCACAAAGTAGGAATGCACTATTAAATCTCCGGCGCCGAAGGCTTGTCACCGCTGAGTTTGGTCAAACGAAATTTTAACCATATTAAACACTATCACAGAGTAAATAAATAAAGAAAAAGATAAACCATGGTGTTACTGATTTTTTCAACTCAATAGAACACAACTCAATACGTGAAGAATTATAAAGTTCGAAATCTACTAAACTTCGTAAATAATTAAACTTGTAGAAAATCTTTTTTTATACGTTTAAGTTTCAGGCAATTAAAAGTAACTGACTACAACATTACGTCAGCTATTCCTGTGTATGTGCCCCGGACCGTTCCGAATTATAGCAACCCGAGAAGCGTGAAGTACCCTAAGTTATACGGACGGAGCGTAAGCGGAGTTCTAGATCCTATTTGTAAAATGCTAAAAGCTAAATAGCCCATATAGTGCAGCACAAAAATGGTTGCAATTTATAAGCTGGCGTTATTAATTAAAGTGAACGGTGCGGGCATCGTCCTGAGGCAACAATTATTGCATTGCTGCAGCGCCACGCGATATTGCGTTTCTATCGCGATTGTGGTAACCATGCTTTACTGTAACCAGGCAACCGTTCGTAATTTCGTGACCAGTTTTTTTTTAACCTTATCCCACACTAGGAATTTCTCCTGTATCATGGGTGCGTTTACAAACACATAAACTCACATACACAAACCACCAGACCCAGAACAACTACTTGTAGTTCATACAAATATTTGTTTCGTGCGGGAATCGAACCCTATGCAGCGTAGCAGTCAAACATTTAACCACTAAGCCAACCATACCGTCGCAGCAGTTGAAGCAAAGAAACAGAAAGGTTAAGTAAATAAATCAGACTGTGCCCCTTTCTTCTTTCCTTTCAACATATTCCTCAATCAATCTGGACCAGACCCGATCATATTTGATTCTAGAACATACTGGGTTCACGAGGTTTTTGAACAGCTGCGATGAATAAATAATCAACAAAAAATAAGGCCCTTGCCTGAGTTCGAATTTCGAACTCTGAACTCGTAAGACAGCTCTTAAATCAAAAAGTGAGCACCTGAAAACTGTATAAGAATTCCAAATGATTGGATCATTGTATCTAAAATGATTTGATCAAGTTAACTTTGTATTATCCGGTATAATCCGACTTTTAGATGTTTGCCGCAAACCTTGAACTTTATCTACTAAGTTATTTCATATCGAAACGGCGTGAAAATCCGTCGCACTGATGTCAAACTTTGAATAAAATCGCTGAATATACTTCTTGGAAAGTTTAACATTTAATTGATTTATATTTAAAGTATCTTTAGGTGTAAAAGATACTTTTTATTGAGAAAAAGTTAGGTATCTACTATTCCTACCAAAATCGGGAATACAAAGGCTACAAGTTTACAAGCAACCTCCACGCATGCCATTATACAAGCTAAGCTATTACAGTCTGTAATGTAGTCGGCTCTAGTAGCTAATAGAGATCAAACTTCGCAAAAATTGTTTGTATGAATCTGACAGGTGTCAAGAACGCAATTTCTCGGCTGCCGGACTGAAAAAGTACTACTATCATATTTTTATTATATTATTATATATACGTTCCGGTACTGTAATGAAAAAACTGAATACTGTAAGGGTCAATTCACACGTACCACCACAAACACCACGTCCCAGCGACAAAATGTGGTCAAGTTATGGTTACGTGTGAATAGTGTCGCAGAGGCTTTTTGCAGTTGCGTTGTGGTACCGATAAATATTGATGTGGTTGCGTTGTCTTTCATTCACTTTGTCACAACACTATTTTTATTTCATCCAAAACTGACAACACAGTAAATGTCGGTTGACTTCGACTAATTAATAATACGACTATAGGCGGCGCCTATAGTCGTATTTGTAGGCGCGCGCTGTTGATGACGTCATGTCGTGGCGATTGGCGGCGGCGGCGTTGCCGTCGCGATGTGGTTGCGATGTGGTCGTATTATACAGGTGGTCGATAACAACGGCAAAATGTGGTACGTGTGAATTGTAATATTAATTTTCAATACAAAATATTCGCCCGACCACATCGCGTCGTTGTGGCTGTGGTATGGTTGTGGTACGTGTGAATTGACTCAAATAAAAAATGTAGTATAGAGAGCAGTGGTGGCCTAATGGTGTCGGCCGCGACTTACAAGATGTAGGTCGTAAGTTCGAACCCCGCCAGGCGTTTTAGGTACTTTATGCAAATTATTTCATCACCACTGCTCTCAAAACATCGTGAGGAGGCGTGTTCTACAAGCAAAAATTTCGAAGACATGTGACATTTACCAACATGCACTGGGCCCGCGTGGTAGATTATGGCCCACTCCCTCTCAGCAGTGGCCTGTGTCCCAAGAGTGGGAACATAATATAGGCTGATGTTGATAATGATGAGTGTAATCGAGCGAGACAATAAAATGTAATTTACACTACAACATTAAACACTTTTTTCTATAGCTCCAGTCACTCTGAAATCAACTTAATTGCCATTTAAATAAAGTTGATATTTATTTACCAAAAATAATGTCAAATTCGTACAAATAAAATTTGAATAAATATAGTGTGTATGTGTTGACTTAAAAAAATATTATTACAGCTACTTTTCGACAAGGCCAGCACGTCAAGCAGCAGTCAAAAAGACCGCATAGTCCAGCTTGCACACGATTATTCAACTAAATATGTATGTATATCAATTAGTTTAGTCAGTAATCTAGTCGACTGATCGACAAAATTCATAGCCACATCACTACTAATTTAGTTTTAAAAAATCTCAATACCTGATCCGCGGGGTAATTGCGTAACTCACTATCGGTAGCATCGGGTATAATTTTGACATTTCAACGACATTCATTGCGTTATTTACGTTGTTGAGTAGACACGTTTCTCGAATGTATAGAACAATGGATTAGCAATATGCTTTGCAGCGCATAGCTACACTTAGGGTGCCATATTCACTTCGTTGAGCGATAATTTTACTTGTTATTAATTGCGACTACAACAAAAAAGTATTTCTTTTTCTTCGGATAATTACTTAAGTATATACTTATCCTTTGAAATTTATTTTAATAATAGCATTTTCAAAATCGCTTCAGTAGATCCAGAGATACAAACTACATCACAAACTAACAAACTTTACCATTAAGTACCTATAGACTTAGAATTTCTTTAATAGTTTCAAATAATCCTATACAGTTGACGTCTCAATACAATAATGATTCAGCTGCTTCTATTAAAGTCAGACTAGAGGGTTTTGTTGGAACATGATATTGTGTAAGGCTGTGGCGAATTTAAGTACATAAAACCATCAATTTTGTCCGAATCACTATAATAACCACATTATCATCGAGAATTCAGAAACAAAAACTTTTGAATAATAATTTCAAGAAATCCAAATTACTTTGAAGCAAGTGGTTACCCTAATAACAACTTTGATTCGACTAAATCGGTTCAAATACATCAAAAACGGGTCTTTAGACATCTTTGTGTCGGTGCAATGTGGCGGCAAAGAAAAAAAAATGTAGAATCGCTTTTAAAGCATTTTATGTACGTACGATATTCTTACATTTAAATTTAAAGTAGGTAATAAATAAGTTTTGGGAAACGTTTATTCGTTATAAAAATAAAAAAAGCCTTTCTACACACTGACTGGGATACTTTAAACTAATAATGAATTCTTATCTTATAGTAATTCTTCAAGTAAATAGTAGGTATAAAGTTATCGGTCTATAATATTCTTCAAGTAAATAGTAGGTATAAAGTTATCGGTCTATAATATTCTTCAAGTAAATAGTAGGTATAAAGTTATCGGTCTATAATATTCCCACTGACACAAGCATCCTCTCTTCGAGAGAGAGTGGGCTGTAATCGACAGTGCGCGTCAGTAAATGTCTCTTAAGGCTTCTTTACACGCTGTCAAGTACCAAATGTGCAAGTTGAGACTTGACAGTGATTAGCAAAATCGTGGTGCGAAGGTGCGAAGTTAAATGATTACAAACAGTTTTGCTTTGACAAGTGTATAAGCATACAAACTTTGGACTTTACAAGAATCGCTACACACCGTCTGAACTATTACTTAACACTTGACACTTAACATTGTCAACTAGTCGCGTCACACCTACACTTGCTACTTATCAGCGTGTAAATGTACCTTTAGATATTTTTTGAACAGAAAACTTCTTAAGCGACGTGGGGGACTTTAGTTGGATGGGGGAAGCATTGAATTCACGTCAGCGTGACCAACCCGACACCCACACCATGATCGTTTTTTATTTTTTACTTTTTGTGTATTCTGTGTTTTTTAATGATTTTAGTTTTCACTCCTGTCGGTCAGTTGTCGGTCGACTGCTATTTTTCCGAGGGTATGTTGGTTTTCTAAGGGCGTTTTCCTTCACCGCAGTTTCATCATCAACCTTTTATCGTCCCACTGCTGGGCACAAGTCTCCTCTCATACAGAGAAGAATTGAGCGTAATCACCACGCTTGCTCAATGCGGGTTGGCGATTTCAGACTTAAAGTCCAAGTTTCCTCAAGAAGTTTTCCTTCACCATATAATCAGTCATTGGTGTCCAAGATATACTTAGAAAGTGAATATAACTTAGAAAGAACATAGTTACATTGGTACTTGCCTGACCTGGAATCGAACCCGCACACTCTTCTTTCGCTCACTCATACACGAAAGGCCGATGTTTTAACCACTAGGCCACCACGACTACCACCGCAGTCTCAGTGGGGATGAAATAATTTATACATTAGTAAAATGCCTGACTGGGCTCGAACCTACGACTTCCCAATTCATTGGGATTGGGAGATTTAGTAATTGCTTTATCACTGTTGACAGCGATTCCTAGTAAATTGAAACTACACTATCTGTAGCCGGCGACTTCGTCAAGCACCAAAGGTGAAAAGTAGTCCTTTTCCTTCTTCAGGTTCCAGGTCAACTATCTTTAAAACTTTATAATGATCGGTTGAGCGGTTTAGGCGTAAAAGTTAACAGACAATTAGTACTTACTTACGCTTTTAATATATTATTTATCATAGCAAAGTAACTCTTGTCTCATTGTAATAAAATATAAATTAGAATGAAGGCCATGACATTTATAAAACTTTGAACACTTTATTGAGATAATCTTCGAACGGATAGTATAGATAAAGTCCCTCAGCCTTGGATTATAAAAAAATATTGAAAGGCCTCGTCGGTATAGCAGTTAAAAGCGCGACTGTTACACGGGAGGTGCCTTGGGTTCGATACCTAATTCGCTTTAAAGGTTTCAATAACGTTTTAATTGCAAAGGTCACCATCCTGATACCACAAATATACAATTTGTAGTATCAGGATGGTGACCTAATACATGTATGACGTTACAATATGTGTATACATATACTAGATATAGAAGTTACAATATGTACATATATTTATATATACTAAATACTAGCTGTTGCGCGTGGGTTCGCCTGCGGATAGCTCAGACAAATATTATCCCAGGAGAAGCATCCACAGGAACAAAAATAGTACCTATCTTATGCGTTACCAAACCTACGATTTGGTCTATCCGTTAGTTTTTTACCATTCATAGACGATCAGCTGTTAATGCGTAGTGAGATAACAGACATAAGCAGTGGATTTTCGTCGCACTGTGGAGCGCCGAGGGTCGAATATTACTAACAGCATGTTTTAACGCGTTGAGCGCTGGGATTTTCAATTCTCTCCTCAACACAGAGAATCGAAAATCCAGTGCGCCAACAACAACTTGGGCTTATTTTTGCATTTATGTTATGTACTAACTCCGAGCCGCGATTACATCCGGATAAGTTTCGATCCAGTAAGAATATCGAAATACAAAATCCTATGTATTAAATCCTGTTATAAATCGTATTTGTGCCAAATTTTATCAAAATTGGTTAATCCCTTTTAATGTGGAGGAGTAGACACACAAAGTTCCGCCTTTATAATATTAGTGTAATTGACATTTAAAAACGTTGTTGACGAAGAAGTCTCACAAACAAAGATTCCATTGATCCCGATTTAACCTCTAAAAAAAGTATATGGCTCAAAACCACCAAGGTGGCGAATTTAGAGTTTGAAATTTCGTGAAAAATGTTTTTAAGTTCACGATTTAAAGATAGGTTTAAATGAATGTTAGTTATATTTTCTAAACATACTTTCCAGGAGCATGCATAAAAACAATATTTTAGGAAATTATATTGTGTTAAAAGAAAATTGTCAGCAATTTTCGTCATTTCGAAAACGATTTTAAATAATTCATATAAAATTATACACGTTTGTAAAATGTACATTAAATATAAATAAATAATAGTATTTTGCTATATTTGTGAAAAACAATGAAAACCTTTAAATACTTCTAGGATTTTTTAAGAAAATTGGAAGCAAAGCAAAGTTTGTAGTAACTTAAACGATTTTAAAATTTTATGTTTACATTTACAAAAAAATCAGGAATAAAATAAAATTGAACTATAGTCTAGAATGTAAAAAAAAAACATTTACAATACATACACATAATAATTTCTTCAAAAATATTTAACATTTATGATAAATATTTAGTTTCATTGGTGTTCCCGAAAATGACTCAGTGTTCCCGAAATGACCAATGCGTTCACTGAATGATGTCTCGAATGATATCATAACGTTTTAGGAGAAGTTAAGGTCGGCCATGTTATTAAAAACACAAAAACATAGTTCTTATTTACTTTTAATTAAATATGTATTAATGTAGGTATGTTATTAGTTTTAAAATTTAAATTTTTTAACAACATAAATCAGTTCTCCACTGCAGTCTTCTCAATCACTTAACACTTACAATAAATCTTTGGAACATGGTTGTTGTACCTTATAGTAAGTAATTTAATAATTATTTAAATGTAACTTAATAAAAAGAGATCAATTTAAGTAAAATTAATGGAACTTTTGAAGAAAAATACCTAAGCATTAACGAAATTAAAGTAAAAAAGCCTCATTCAAATAAGCAGAAACCAATTAGTCTTTTTCGTATATATCAACATCTGACTTAAAATAATAATACTGACGACCATTTTCCTTTTTAATTGTAGGAACTGGCAGTATCTCTTTTATTTGTTCATATGTAATATAAGATATATCTTTTGGATCTAGTTTGAATACTTTGGCACTGTTTCGCATAGATTTCAGGAAAGTTACTTTGATTTCTCCGTCGTCTTCTACACATGTTTCACTGACACCAATGTATTTGTAGAAAATGTTTTGTTTTTGAGTTGGTACATTTATTAACAGGTATGTCCCAGGAGAAATTGTATTAGGATGAATGTTTTCTTTCTCAGCCCCGTAAGACGTTCCAGCTTCTTCACTATTGAAATTTTGCTCCACATGCTTGCATTTTGCGATTGTCATCAAATCCTCATCATCTGAAAATGATGATGAACCATAAACGGATTTGAAAATACGTTGCTTCTTGTTGATATTCGCCAAGTCTTTGTAATAATTTGTTTCAGTTAGTTCTTCACGCAACAATTCAATGGGCGTGTCTTCAAGATGAATCGATTCATTTTCTTGGGGCACATCATTAATATCGTTTTCTAACAGTTTGTCCGTATCAATGCATTCACTTTCGGTGCGTATTTGTTTCAGGTTAATCATTTTTTGTAATTGTTCGTATTGATACAATTCTAAACACACTTCGGGTCCTTTTTTCCATCTTATGTTAGTGATTTTCATTATACCCGGTATAGCATCTATTGCTTTAGGAATCGTTTCTTTCATATCAGTCACTGCTTTATCAGAAACTTCTTTCACCAGAATAGACGACTCGGTGAAGATGCCAACAAAGTCCGAACCGGACTTGATATCTTTTCCCATCAAAACATATTTATCGGCCGTTCTTTTTAAAACCCCGCCAACACCATCCATCGGCCCCTTGCCGTGTCCAGGTTCGCTAAACGTCCATGTTGAATTGTCTACTTGCGTGAATTCTCCGATCAAAGTCTTAAGCCAGAGAAATATATTTGTCCGGTTCCTGTATCGGGATGTCGGACCATCGGACCAAAAACGTAGTGTGTCAATTTTAGGGTTCTCCAGGATTTGTCTTAAAATCGGTTTCAAGTGAGCCCACACCGCATGGGCCTGATGGTCTAAATTTTCGCTTACTGTAGCAAAAGACGTTGTTTTTAATGAACTGTCAACAGTTCCATGTCGTGAATAATAAACTCCTGTGTGAATAGTCAATTGACTTTTAACAAAATGGGATGATTGAATTTCTTTTGCGTACTTAGTAGTATAGTTTTCAGAAAAATCAATCTGTATCATGACCTCGTTATCTTTCAAATTTTCTTTCAGCTCTTTCTTCTTTTTATTATAGTTGTAAATACTATACAGGTGCTGTTTCATTACCGGAATTTCTTCAATTAAAGCTCGTCTCAAATCCTTGATCGTAATTGTGATAGGAACTTTTTTTGTTATCTTAAAAGTCTTTTTCTCTCCTTTTATTATTTTTTCTTCTCGTATAGATTGCCACTGAAAATATGTTACGGCTTCTACATTATCTCCTTGTTCTAATGTTTGTTCCTTACATTTGTCACATAATCCATTCATGCATTCGTAAGAAGTCATGTCGCAACTATAGTTCTGGACCATCTCTTCAGTACTGCGAAAACTTGTTTCCTTTAAGTTATATAATTTGGATAATTTTAATTCAAAATTTTCATGCTTGATGCAAAGACAAGTTTCTCGATCTCTTGACTTTGGAGCCACGATCCAAAAAGGTTTTGCTCTCAGCAATGTTGTGTATGGTAAATTTATTCCAGTTTCTTTAGAGAACTTTGGCTGCAGAGCTCTGACAGTGCTTAAAAGCACTCGTTTTTGTTTTTTAATGCCATTTTTCTTTACATAATCTCTTTTACCCGGACACATTCTGCTAACTTCGTCCTTCTCGAAAAAATCCTTGACCTTCTGACGCATCTCTGGCTTCAAAATTACTTCACGATCCTTCACATCTGATTTCAGAATTGATTTATTGTTTTTCTCCTTGGGCATAAAAGTCTTAGCCATGTGTAATAATCTATATTTCCTGACGGTAGTGCCACTTACACATTTTTGAAATACTTCTCGCTCTTTAGAATTCTTCGGCAACGAGTCAGCTTTTTCATTTAATTGTGTCGTTAGCACCTCAGCAAATAACAACCGCTTGCGGACTTTTGGTGGCACCTTAATATCTTTGACGAGTTCATTCACTCTACTTTTAGGCGACAAGACCGGTGGTGGCAATATTTCTTTCGGTTTTTGTGATTGCCTTTGTAATTTTTTTTTCAGAGATTCAATTTTGCGCCTCATTTGGTTAATCATTTTGTCTTTCTTTTCAATAGTTCTATAAGCTTTTGCTCTATCTTTTCTTACAATTTTTCTACCAACCACTCTTCGTGCTGTGTTGCGTCGGATTGTATTATCAAGAGCTAAATCGCGAGACGTTGATTCATCTTCTGAAGTTGGAGGCGTATTACGAATTGCATTTGCGAAAGTCTTCTTCTTTTCTCTGTATTTTTTGGATGCTTTTCTCCACTTCTTCCTTACCTTCCGCTTTTCACGTTCTGTCATATCACTAATTTTTGTAAGTTTGTTTTCCGCTTTTTTCTTTTGGTAATACTCCCTGTCCTTAGCTCGTTTAATTTCTTTTTGTTCGGCAGTCATTTTATCTAAAAATTTTCTTTTTCTGACTTTTGCCTGTTCTCTAAGCCGTTGATATGCTGAAGAGTCTTTTTTTAGTTGCTTTTTGGGCCTTTTCTTCTTTTTTCCGTCTTCCGTACATTCCATACTTGCTGAAATTACACAAAATAGTTATTTTCAATATTTAATCACTAAAATTGTATTAGTTTACAGTCATATCGTCATTTCGGGAACATTGTCGTCATTCCGGGAACATACCGTCATCCCCGAGAACGCTCCCGAAATGACCGTTCTCGGAATGACGTTTTTGAATCTTCGCACCCTTGACACCGGTGATAGACATTTTGAACACAATATTTCAAGGTCATTGTCTAGTAAACCACGATAGCTTTACCGATTAACCGATGAAAAAGAACATTTCTAATATTACAAACAATAACATATGTTCCCGTAATGATGTAATATTGATGTACGCTATGGAAATTGTAAATAGAAATAAACATACCACTTAATTTTTCAATAATTTGGCGAAAATCTCGGCAGCGACCCACACACACACGCACGTCCACTTCGTCAAGTTGGCACTACTGAAGGCTGCGTTCATCAATAAAATATTTTGGTCAGTTATCGATGCGTTCACGAAGATGACGTTAAAATTTCCGGACAAACTATTTGGCAAATTTTAAGTTGCAATCATTTTTTATATGTGAATATTGAATCTATTTATACCTTTTTGAGGAAATAAGTATTAAATTTAGCCTAAAAATCAAAAGAAATTAAATCAAATACTTTGTGTTTTAGCTGCGTGTTTTCCGGCAATAGTACTTAGGGACGCGTTCGCGGGGATGACTTTTCGCACTTAATTTTATAATATTAAATAAAATAATGCATTATAACAAAAACAATAATAATGTACAAATAGATAAAAACAATTTCAATCATTAGGAGTAAAAATCTTTGTCAATTAATGAGGATTCGATACTTTAATTTCTTTCCAAATGAAATTCGCCACCTTCGTGGTTTTGCGCCATATATCTAATTAGTTTTAAAAGTCTTGTCAAGATCAAGTTGTACGGAAAATAAGCGATCGGCTAATGTTATTTGAAGGTTGCTGCATCAAACAGGCCGCAGACCACCGGGGATGTCTCACCTCTTAATAATGCAGTTAGATAAAATAAAATATACACGAACATGGGAACTTTCATATACATAGGGTGTGCATTTAATGAAGGAGCTCCTAGCTGAGGACAGGTCACGTGGCTAACTAATAATTATCACATGGTGCTATCGAATGTCAAAGCTACGCTTAGAGAAAGACAGGATAAGAACATGAACTTCGTACCTATACATATCCATCCGCCTGAAGGCAAGCAGTGATGTAATCGTTGATGGTAAGCTAGTTTATTATGAGACTATTCACTATAGCTTTGAAGACACTCATATTGTAGTCCGACGGAAACACCGCCGCTGGCAAATTGTTCCAGTCCCTCGATGTACGCGGTGTAAAAGACGAGGTGAAACGCTTCGTTCAAATCGTAGTGGTGACAACAACGTAAAGGTGGAAACTCGCCGTACGACGGGTATTCCGATGATGGAACAGAGATAGGGGAATTAAATTATGCAATTCCCTCGCACACTCTTCAAAATGCATCCTATAGAACACCGACAGGCTGGCTACTCTTCGCCTGTGCTTCAGGCCTTGGAGACCGTTTTGAGCTAAATCCGGGTCGCAAATTAGTTTCTTCGCACGCCTCTTCACTGATATAAATTTGGCTGCACCTTAAGAAAAGGCGGCCCTTACGACATCATTCAGTAAATAGCAATAGCTTAGCATAATGTTAGGGACAGAGCCCCAGCTCTGGTTTTCAGAGCCAGCCGACGTTGATGGTGGTGTTGACTCTGGTGTTTGACGAGGTCGGTCCGTGGATTGGTGGTCGTCCATAACATAGCCTTGGAAAACCTTCTGAGCTTCATGGCTGTCCTTTCTAGATCTTTGACCATCGTCCATCAGTGCTTACCAAGTGGCATCGCGATGCCAAGTAACTGGGAACTGAACAATCAATAAGCACTAGGACCCACAGTTGAGCATTTAGTTTGTGGAAGTTAGATAAATAAATCACTCCAAAGTTCAGATATTCAGATGCACCCATCAGACGGTAAGCTGACCCTAACATAGTTTAGAAACGGTTGTGCATATGATGACACTTATATACACTTTTGGTACCTACATCATCACCATTTCAGCCGAAAGACGTTCACTGCTGGACATAGGCCTCCCCCAAGGATCCTCACGATAACCGGACCAGCGCCTCCTGCATCCAGCGGTTTCCCGCAACCTTCACCAGGTCGTGGGACTTTTTGTAAATAATGAAAGTTATATTAGTTACAGACGATAGCACATCGAGCTACTATAATAATTTTCAACTTTATCACTAAAACACCAAGGCTCATAGTCGTTTGGGAGTGTTTGATCTGCTGCCGTCTGTATACAACGTTATTTCTGTTTATGCGACTTCCGAAGCACGTGTCCAGTATTATTAAGTAGACAATCTATGTACAAAATTTCAAAAAGATATCATGAAAAACCACAAAGTTATGAGTTTGCTATTCTACTTGGTTGTCCCAACAAAAATATGGGCAAAGCTCAGTTCGGCGGACGAACGCGGAGCGTTGACCTCTAGCGTCATTGATCACACTGCAACAATTTCTAAATGTATTTGGGAAAAATACAACATGGTGTAAAAATGATTGGAATCGATTCAGTTGCTTATTCTGAACAAACTGTATTCAGGTTTCGTAAAAAGGAAAAATAACGTTGTAGATAGGACTAAATATATATTAGGACTAAATTACCTTTGAATATCAGAATGGTTACTAGTTAGGTATTAACTGTGTCTGAATATGGAATGTATAAGTGTTTCACAGATTGACAAGGCTAGGCATTTATTTCAATTTAGACTTGTCAGTAATTAATACGAAAACTAGTCGTCCGTTCGTAAAACTGGAGAAGAAGGAGATGAAACTCAATGGAATTTGCCTTAAAGTGTTCTATCAACACATTTCTTACTTAGCGATAAATACTCGTTACTTTTATAAATAGTAATTCTATGTTTTGGACAACGAGAGAACTCTAATAATAGCAACATACAAACAATAGCTAGTAATATTATCCATAATATGACATAGACATACAATAACAATGCCATAATTATAATAAAATAGTCATAATACGAAATAATCATCTAAGGAATAATATCAAATTACTTAAGTTATCAACAACATAGTCGTAATAAGAAATAATAATTAAGGATTCATATCAAATTACTAACCTTATATGATACTATTCACATAGCCACTATATAGGCACTAAACAGCTAAAAACACGGTATTTCAAAAAAAAAAAATATTTGTGACTACAATTACTTACTAAGTGTATTCACTTAGTAAGTAATTGTAGTCACAAATATTTTTTTAGGTAGTATAGTAGTAGTGAATTGTAGTCACAATTTTTTTTTTTTCTTAAATACCGTCTTTTAAGTGAAATATTGACACTTTGGACTTAACTCAGCACCCTAATTGCGTAACACACTATCACTATTAATTGGAATCATTTGAAGCCTATGGCTAATCCATTGCTCGATATGTTCGAAAAATGTGTTTGCTCAACGACGTAAATATCGCAATGAATGTTTTTGAATTGTCAAAATCAAAAACATTGCTACTGATAATAGGTTACGTAGTTACCCTGCAGATCATTATATGTACTTAAAACATTATTTTTGTTAATGCGAAACCCGAAACACGTGTCCAGTATTTTTAAGTAAACAATTTATGTACAAAATTTCAAAAAAATATCATGAAATACCACAGAGTTATGAGTTTGCTACTAGGTTGTCCCAGCAAAAATATGGTCAAAGCTCCGCTCGGCGGGCGAGCGCGGTGCGTTGACCTCTAGCGACAGCTGTGGCCCGCACGCTTGAGATCATAACCGCTCGTGCAACATGGTATAAAAATGATTGGAATGGAAGAGTTGTTTTGTAAAATCTTTGACATCACCATCAACATCATTTCAGATGAAAGACGTCCACTGCTAAACATATCCCTCCACTAAAGATTTCCACAGCGATCATTCGTGCGCCTCCTGCATCCAACGGTTTCCCGCGATCTTCACCAGGTCGTCGGTAAACCTTGTCGAGGGCCTAACCACGCAGCGTGCCTACCCACGCTGCGTATTCCGCTCTTGAGAATCCGTCGGCCCCGTCGAGCATCAGTCCTACGGGCAATGTGCCCGGCCCACTGCCACTTAAGTGTTGCAATTCTTAGGGCTTTGTCGATTACTCTCGTTCTTCTGCGGATATACTCATTTCTGATTTGTTCAGGCAGTGAAACCCCAAGCATAGCACTCTCCATTGGCCTTTGAGTGACCTTAAGCTTTCTTATAAGGCCCATTGTTAGCGACCACGTCTCAGTTCCCTAAGTCATCACTGGCAACACACACTGGTCGAAGACTTTTGTCTTGAGACATTGCAGCATTTCGTACTAGAAGGTTCTACGTAGCTTCCCGAAAACAGCCCAACCAATTTAGATTCGACGATTGACCTCTTTCTCGAAGTTAGACCTACCTAACTGGATAGTTTGCCCCAGGTTTACGTAACCGACAACAACTTCGAGAACAGAGTCTCCAATCTTTATAGGAGTTGGTACAACATAGGCGTTAGACATGACTTTCGTCTTGTCCATGTTCATTTTAAGACCGACGCGCTCGGAGATTCTACTGAGGTCTTCGAGCATTGTACATGTATTCAGGGCCTCCGTGGTCTCAGCCATGACTACGATATGATCAGCAAACCGAAGGTGTGTAATGTAGTCGCCATTGATGTTGATTTTATCACCAATCATCATCTTAGCCATAATCAAAAAAATATCAACGTCAACTAAGTACAACACAATTAATAAAATATTAATTATAGCAATAACATTTAAGTGATTTTAACAAGTTACGGCTGTTGTTTTCTGTAAACATAATATTTAGTCAAATTAGGTACTTCTAAGTTGGTTCTAAGCTTAACTGTGACAGATGAAATTTTCCAACAAACAATATTCTAATATTGTAAGTTTTCAAGATATTCTAATATTATAACATGTGTGTTCTCGTACAATTTATTGGATGTGTCCATTGTTTTTTTAATATACTTATCCATAGAATAAGGTTCCCAGTACTGGGACAGGCTTTTTCTTCCAACACCATAGTCCATTTTAGGTTACTAGAGGGCTCATGTCATGTCGAGTAGTAGGTTCTAAGAGTATGCCGATTTCTTCAGTACATTCTCCTTCACTATGTATACTCTTCAACAGCAGTCGTTTTTTGTTATATATTGTGTTATTAAAGCAGCATCCTGTAACTGCAAATGGCATGTTTATTATGCTTTTAATAATCCTTAGAAACGATTTTCGTGATATATGATTGATCTCTTGTAATTATGTACCTACCTATGCTTACTTTGAGAACATTATAATTATTATTTGTTGAATCATGTTAAAACTATTATATTGTTATTAATAATACTGATAATAATTTACAAGTAGTTTTTTTTTGAAATTTGTATACACTTTAATTTTACTGTGTAGGTACACTGTACACTCATCTCAGTTCAGTCCAGTATAAAAGTAATGAATAAAAAAATAAGTACCTAAGTGCGGTATTTGACGTGTAAATATATGTACATATGTATAAAGGGTGTATCTGAAATCGACGCACAAACGAGTACCACGGATCCAGTACACGATTCAGAACCCCCCACAGGTGGAATTTTACGTGGGTATTTCCCTGATTTAAAAAAAATAATACGCAGTTTTTTTCACTTTAAACCGTTTATAATTGCTACACTTTTATAACCCAATAAGATTTTAAAGTAAAAAATAATTAATTCGCTAATTACACAAAAAAGCTCAATGTGAACAACACTCGAAAAACGATCCTATCAGCTGATTTAATAGAGTTCACATCAGGGATCAACGTCATACCCACAGACACGCGCGGCGGCACGCTTGCAACGTTCAAAAGCCGAGCCGATACAGTTTTTTAAACACTGTTATTTCTGTAACCGCTCATTAACGATAAAAATGCCTTCTCGCGAAGTTTGCGTCACGATGTCAGATACACCATGTATACATGTATCTGGTCATGAAATGGTCGCATTTCATGATGTGACCAACTCAATTTGACCAGTTCCAAAACCATCACGATTTTGTTATCCACCAACTCCACATTCATTATCCACCTCCAAAATGACCTCTGCACTATCAACTATTATGCCGTCGAAATAGCGGAACATCCGACAAACAAACAAATCATTCAAAAACAATATTATTACACATATAATCCGGCATGGTAACATGAAAAATAAATAGGAAACCGAATCCAATCCGAAATCGAGAGCTATAATAATTTTATTAACACAATTAACTTGAACTGTGGGTTCAATATTTCTTGTCATTGAGCCACAATATACACCAATAAAACAAAGTTTTATGTTCATTGTCAATACATATAAATTATGTTAAAAAACTAACAAAAATACTTTGGCCTCGCACCGCTGACCTATGAGTAACCGACACGTTTTTTACAACAAAGCGAAAAATACTGCGAAATTAGTGACGCCATATATTTTTTAAGATTGGGATAATTCCGCTTAACTTTAGGCATACCATTAACATTTCGACTGCGAATTTCTATTAGGTTATTGTCGGTCTACTGTAAAGACTGGAAGGAAAATTTAAAAAAGAATACTTTTGATACTATGTTTGACAGCCTCCGTGGCGTAGCGGTAGCGAACGCGGCCGTTGCCCAAGGAGTCGCGGGTTCGATCCCCGCACATTGCAAATATTTGTATGAATATTTGCACTGGTCTGGTAGTGCATCGAAAGCACGTTAAGCCGTTGGTCCCGGTTGCCATACGAACATCTAGTGGCAGCATCAAAAATCTAACAATTGGTCTAACTGCAATGCTTAGATATCGCCTTCGGGTTGTGAAGGTCAGACGGCAGTCGGTCGCTTCACGGAAAATATCAAAGTTTAGCCAAAATCAGCAGTTAGACTGGTAAAGCGGACCCCAGACTCCAAAGCTGAAAAGCTACGGATGCGACTGGGATTAACGCTGAGATGATGATGACTTTTGATACTATGTCATTGTGAGAGCAGCTGTGGCCTAGTGGTATACAAGTAGTAGGTCGCAGGTTCGAACCTCATCAGGCGCTTTGCTTTGTGCAAATTATTTCATTACCGCTGCTCTCTGCTGAGGAAACCAGCATGTCCTAGAGAAAAAGAAAGATATATCTAGAACATGTGACCAACCCGCACTCCCTCCCACCGAGAGGAGGCCTGTGTCCCAACAGTGGGAACTTTATATTATTATATACTGTGTTATTTAAAAGACGTGGTCAAAATTACACGGGATTTTAATAGTGAGTCATCATCAGATGATGATGACCCAAACATAGGTGGAAAAATGGTGGTCAAATGGCTAGTAATAGCCTACGTTTGCGTCAGCTTCCAGTCTAACCGGATCTGGCTGAATACCAGCATTTTCCAGTATTATGGAGCGACTGATGACCTCCACAACCTAGTAACTGGGTAATACATAATATAAGATAAGATTGGTAGTCAGACTTACAGACTTCAGATGACCCGTAACAACTGTGAAAGACCCACTAGTGACAGCCGGAACCGTTATCTTAACAAAAGACTCAAAAGGGATCTCGGTAGCACAGCCGTAGAGTAGGCATCCTGTCGGTGTTCTATAATAGGATGCATTTTGGAAAGTGTGCGAGAGAATTGCATGAATTAATTCCCCCATCTCCGTTCCATCATCGAACAAGCCATTGTACGGCGAGTTACCACCCTTGAGTTTGTTGACATCACAACAATCCGAACGAAACGTCTCTCTCTCTCTTCTTCTTTTATACCGGGTACATCGAGGGACTGGAACAATTTGCCAGCGGCGGCATTTCCGCCGGACTACAATTTAAGTGTCTTCAAGGCTAGAGCAAATAAGCTCTTAATAAACTAGCGCGCTTTACCATCAGCGATTGCATCACTGCTTACCATAAGGCGGGATTGCGGTCAAGTACTGGTATATAATTTTAAAAAAATACACAGTCCAACCGTAGCAATCGAACCTTGATAAAAAAGTATCATAACCAGGAAAATATCAGGAATCCAACTATGAACAGACTGGATTGCCAGACATATTGCTACCTTGTGAGTCCTTTTCGAATGTACTCGTTATCCTGTCTCTATGTGTTTGTATATAATATGCGTGTTGTTACTTAAACAACTCTTTGGTTTCTTTTTTTTTTTTTTTTTTGACAAGACAACATGTCAGCAGCATATATCAATTGTTTTGTCAAATATCTAGTCACAGTTCTTTTACGTGTGAATCACACTCCCACACACAGTGTGAGGTTCCGTAGTTCACCGTCCGTCAAAATACACTTGAGAATTTAATTTTTTTTTTCAGTTCGCGTACTAAGTACGGAATCCTAAAATGGCCCACAAAGAACGGTGATAACTAATAGGTTATATATGCCAACTATTCTACAGCTCATATCTCAAACCCATTAGTTCAGTAAAAATCTTAACTATGCAAAGTAGCCCAAAGTACATCACCATCTCTGGAGAAATTGGGTTACTAATTTATACAAACTAGACAGGTAATGTATGTTGGATTTTCAGTGGTAATTTTGGATTGCGTAAATCGATTTTCGTAATTCTGTCTTTTATTTGAAAGAAATATCTTAAAAATGCTTACATATACGATTAAATTACAATCTTAATATAGAAATGAATTTGTAACTGCTTTTGAGATTTTCAAACTTATAGTTCAAATATTAGAGGGGGGTGGTCATATTTTCTTACTTTTAGAGTGATTATTTCCCAAAATATTAATATTTTCTAAAAAATTATTCCAGTATATCCTTATGTATTTTTAAATAGGTACCTATCCTATAGTGTATCACAGGTTAGGGTTGGAAAAAAAACAAAATATCTCCCCACTTTACTTGTATGAGACTCCCTCTAAAAATACATTTTTTTACACTTTTTATTTAACCTCTTTATCGGAGTGATTGGTCTAGTGCCAACAGTCACTGAGTGACAGACAGATAGACAGAGTTGGTGCAACTCTAGAAGCGCTATACATATGTCCTGTATCGTTAAAAACTACTTCCAATAAATGTCGTTAACTTGTGTTAATCACTCCTGCCAGATTCATGGTCACCTTAGTCTCAATCCCGAGAAGCAGCTCAACGCACTCTCGCGGTGACCACACATTGCCGGAAATTATCGAATACTTATAGCTAATAATTCAGTAAAGTATCTCCTTGTATGTATAATCAAAAGGCCTATGGAGTGGCCTAAATCACCGTTTTGGTAACCGGACGCTATATATGTACGTATGTGTATAACTTTTGTGGTTTATATATGTAATCTTGAAACGATTCGGACATATTTGTAATTCGAAATAAATAAGCGAAATCTATGATGAGATCTCTGCAATATATAATCAGACTAATATATTCACACTGTCTTTCCTTCCTTTCCTTCGCCGTTTTGTGACCAATGGTGATGAAATAATTTACACAAAGTGCTTGACAGGGTTCGGACACTAAGGAAAGCGGCTGGGTTCGAACCCACAGCTTCCTACTCGCATTTACAAAAAATGGTATATAAAATTTATTCTAAAGATGCCCTGTGGGGCATCTTTAGAATAAATTTTATAATTTAATATAAAAATAAGAAGCAGAGTTTACTAGGCTTGTTTGTTCCATTCTTATATGTAGGTATGGCGTATGTCCTAAAATCTTATCACAAGGTACCTATTTAATGACTTAACATACTTAATTCGCACTGTAAGTATGTGTATACGTTTTAACGTCTATGACAGCAATTAGAAGAGCATCTACGCGCAAAAAAAATATCCAGTCCTCGTATTTTGAAAGGCACCAAATTAAAAAGCATAAAAAAATTGACGTGCGAGCAGCACTAGTGCCAAAAAGTGGTCCTCGTTAAAAACAAAGAAGCTATCACAGACGTCCCAACCTTGTGCCCATTAAGCGCGGGTATCAACAGTTAGTCTGCTGTCGTTTTCTATAATGTCCTGTGATCGGAAACGGGCGCGTTTCGGTAGAATGACGTCACCGCAAGACCTGAACCGACCAGTTTGAGCTCTCAGCTCCAATTTAGTATTTGATTCTTTATGCATAACTCGCGTCCTAAGGTCGTCGGAGTTTCAAGGACAGTTGAGCTAATTGCTATAGCGCATACGTACTTTATAGTGTTATGTGTTGGTATTTAATTATAGGTTATTGGTATGTATGGTCACGTTCGTGTACCTTATGTGAGCTCGGATAATTAGGTGCATTGATACCGCTTTGTATTTATCTTATAAATGCCCGTTTTATTCATGTATCTATATAGATTGTGGTGGCCTAGAGGTTAAAACACCAGCTTCTCAAGTTGGAGTGTGCGGGCAGAACTTTTCTAAAGTTATATGTACTTTCTAAGTATACCTTGGACACCAATGACTGATTAAAAGGTGAAGGATAACATCTTAAAGAAACCTGGACTTTAATTAAGTCTGAAATCGCCAACCCGCATTGAGTAAGTGTGGTGATTACGCTCAATCCTTCAATGAGAGGAAACCTGTGCCCAGCAGTGGGACGATAAAATATTGTTGATCATGATGATGATATGGATTGTATCAGTAAAGATGTGAACTAGTGCTTTTTTGTATAAACCTTAGGAAAACCAGTCAAATTAAATTAACTAGCTAAACGCTGCAATCGTCATGAATATCGGATGTCATTGCAGAGATAAGACAAACATAAATATATATTTTTTTTTTGTGATCTCGTCCATAATAATAGTCCCTTCAAATATCGGTACAAACACTTCTTTAATCCTTGTGTAAATTTTCAAGATTTATTGGGTATTATAATATACTTAGTACATATTTAAATTTTTCGTGAATGTAATTACTTTTTTTTATCTTATTTTATAGTGTTTAAATATTGGTACCATCATAATACTTAATATTGATACCCATCACATCTACATTTTCGCTCGATCATTTAGTTTTTCCCGTATTTTGCCAACAAATACCATGCAAAAACTTATCTTTAAGACTGATTTACTATACACTAGTTTATTAAGAGCCTATTCACTCTAGCCTTGAAGACACTCAAATTGTAGTCCGACGGAAACACCGCCGCCGGCAGATTGTTCCAGTCCCTCGATGTACGCGGTATAAAGGAGGAGGCGAAACGCTTCGTCCGGATCGTAGAGGTGTTAACAACATAAGGGTGGAAACTCGCCGTACGACGGGTCGTCCGATGGTGGAACGGAGATGGGGAATTAAATCGTGCAATTCCCTCGCACACTCACTCACGATGCAAGTATTTTGTTGTATCAATTTTATTGTGTGCCATAGGCAATTAAATTGCACCGTTTAGGGTTCAAATTTTGAACACAGACTTGCATTTCCACAAATCCAGTCGTAGTAGGTAATTATTTAATTTCATATTTTAATCTTTGGTTTAGGCTGAGCGCTGTCTTGATTCAGGTGACTCAGAGATTGGTTAAATCACATCCATGCATTAATGGAAATTATTTTTCCTGTATTCCTAAAACTAATATTTATCCTCTATCCTTTTCATAATGAAGTAAAAAGTAAAAGATGCACTAAACTTAAATATATACCTAATGTTTTAGTTTGTGAAAGACAAACGAATCAATAAGTCGAATCAAATAGACATACATAATATCAAACGAGTCAATAAGTCGAAACAAATAGACATACATAATATCAAACGAGTCAATATGTCGAAACAAATAGACATACATAATATCAAACGAGTCAATAAGTCGAATCAAATAGACATACATAATATCAAACGAGTCAATAAGTCGAAACAAATAGACATACGTAATATCAAACGAGTCAATAAGTCGAAACAAATAGACATACATAATATCAAAGGAGTCAATAAGTCGAAACAAAAAGACAGACATAATATCAAAAATATTTTCTCTATACACTTTCATAATTATGAACTTAGTAATTAGTTCTATATTGCAAACATTCGCTTCACTTGTATTTACATACTTTTATTTATATAATACCGCATCAGAAATGAGGTGATCCGACAGAGGACCAGAGTCACCGACATAGCAGAGAGGATTGACAAGCTGAAGTGGCAATGGGCTGGTCACATATGCCGCAGTACCGAAAACCGTTGGGGTAAACGAGTCCTCGAGTGGAGACCGCGTCTCGGCAAACGTAGTGTAGGGCAAGATGGAGCGACGACATCAAAAAGGTGGCTGGTAGTGGCTGGCGGAGAACTGCTCAGGATCGAGCTTGTTGGCGTGCCATGGAGGAGGCCTATGTCCAGCAGTGGACGAGTAGAGGCTGATGATGATGATGATGATTCATATATTTGTACACGTAGTTGCTATTACAGCATTATAACATTGCTTGAAGCTATGTCCACTCTGTCCTGATTGTTTTCAGTTTATTTTTAGCCACCAACATTTTTTATTTGTTTTATCTGTGGAATTCCTGATTGAGACTTGTTTACTAGCTACGCTGTGCATGATAATGGTACAAATTGTATATGTATTATATTCAATATTGTAATATGTATTATTTATTTTTTCAAATTAATTTCATAGGGTAAAAAAGTACCATCAGGGTTACATGTCTGATTTCTGGAATTAATTTTATCATTGGAATTCTTTATACTGTTAATACGCCTAAAGGTATCGCTGCAACGAAATATACATCGAATTCAAGATTTATAAATGAGACAGCCCGAATCTTAACCTACACACTATTATTGCAAAGGCGAATGTTTGTGTCTGAGTGTGGGTGTGTGTGTAGCTTCAGGCTCACACGGCTGAAAGAATTTGGATCAAATTTGGCACTCAGAGATGATTTATAACCAAGATTAACATATATAATACTTTTGATTCCAATATTTCTGCGGGAGGGAAATATATAATAATAGAATTCAATTGACTGAACCCTATCTTTTAAGTTACAGACAAGTCCTAGTGTAAAAAATATAGAGTCTACTATTGCATAGTAATTATTAATTTCCCTTCATGTAACAGTGTAAAGTGCTATGTATTTTTGGTGAAATAAATACTTATTACATATACGCTGGTGATACCACGGGCACGGCTAATTGATACCAATTATTACTGTCCCATTGCACAGCAAATTCTCTTCTCATACGAAGAAGACAAAAGCATAAGTATCCTCATTTTTGTACAATGCGGATTGGTGATTTTAAACTTATACAGAATATTTATATATTTCTTCCTGATTTTTTCCTTCACCCATATCAGATTAAGACAGAATACTAACATTTTGAAAAGTACATATGAATTGCAAAACTAACATGGATACTTACACTGACTTTAATCAATATCATGCATGAGAAACGAGGCGTTAACCACTAGGATATTGCTTCAAAATTAAATTCTCTATTGCCAAAAGCAGTCAATTGAATTACAAAGCGGAAGACATCGAGGCTCATAATCCCCCTCTCCCGATAACAGTGGACAGTTTCCAAAGATTTATCCTAAACAATAAGACGAACTGGTCATCGTTTCCGACCCACCGATAACGCCTGGTTGCTGTAGCGTATTTAATCAGCTATACACCACTGCTCCCAAAACTGTATAGGAAAATTTCATTATGAAATCGAGATGACGTGGAAAAAAATCGAAGATATATGACATCTATTAACCCGCCTTGGACCCGCGTCAACGTTCTCCTGAATAGAGAGGCCAGTGTCTCAATAGTGGGACAATTATTGACCTATTACGATATATTATGACCGCATGAGATAGTTTTTAATGAAACAGCTGCTTTTTTATAGTCGTCCACTAATTTATATTCTATAATCATAAGGAGCTAGGTTCGTAGTAGCAATTCTTTATACTTATCAAAACACAGAACTCCTAACCTTATTTCTGGATAAACCCAACAACACTTAGCCGGATAAATGACGCGAAAACTGGACCTCACGCAAGCGCAGATCACTCTCGTTTTCAGATCGCTGGAAGCTGTACAGTGAAACCTGTTCCTTAACTTCATTTATAAAAAAGAAAGATTATTTCTTTAGATCAGTTCAACTTTCTCTCTCTGTCTGTGTGTTTATTCTGAAGTGTTTCTTCTTTTACCTACTTCTTACTTTGAAGGCGATTAATAGACATACAAACTATTTGAATTGAAAAAATCTATAATCTATCTGTATCTATGTGTAATGATTTTTTTTAATAATTATATACTAGTGCTTGATGGTAAGCAGTGATGAAGTTCTGATGGTAAAGCGCGCTAGTTTATTAAGAGCTTATTCACTCTAGCCTCAAAGATACGTATATTGTAGTCAGACGGAAACACCGCCGTTCCAGTCTCTCGATGTAGTGATCGTAGTGGTATCAACAACGTAAGTTCCACCCTTACGTTGTTGACGCGTACGACGGGTCGCCTGATGATGAAACGGAGATAGGGGAATTAAGTCATGCAATTTTTTTTTTATTAATTATAAACTAGCGCTTGACCGCAATCCCGCCTGATGGTAAGCAATAGGAAGGAAGACGGTAGTTGAGCGAGGTGATGCAATGTTAAACTCAACAACACGACCAACGATGCTGCGCCAAAGGGAGATTGATCTGGAGACCCTCCACGATCAAACTCCCGACACAACAACATTTGGCGCATCGTACCCGGCGTACGGCTTCACCAGACATCATGCCGGAACACGACAAATCGCTTGGCGGCAAGGCTTTGTCTGGTGGGTGGTAACTTCTGCCGGCGGCCGATGTTATGGCCTACCACCGAGAAATTTCCCTCGTACGCTCTCCAAAATGCATTCTATAGAACTCCGACAAGCGGGCTACTCTTCGCCTCTGCTCCAGGCTTTGGAGACCGTTTTGAATTAAATCTGGGTCGCCAATTATTAGGCTCTTTGCACGCCTCTTTACCGAATCCTAAGTTCACACACATATGCACTGCCGCCAAAACACAAGCGCCTTGTCTCCTTTTCGGAATGAATCCTTGGAATGGCGGTACTTCACACCAGGACAGCTTCTAATGTTGTACAAAGCACAGGTCCGTTCGTGTGTGGAGTACTGCAGTCACATTTGGGCTAGTGCTGCAAAATGCCACCTGGCTACTTTGGGTACAGTGGAGAGGTTAATTGTCGACCTTATATTTAGCTCAAAACCGTCTCCAAAGCCTGGAGCACAGGCGAAGAGTAGCCAGCATCTCGGTGTTCTACGGGATGCATTTTGGAGAGTGTGCGACGGAATTGCATGCCTTCGTACGCGTCAACAACGTAAGGTTGGAGCTTACGTTGTTAGTAATACTACGATCACTACATCGAGGGACTGGAACGGCGGTATTTCCGTCTGACTACAATAAAGTATTTTTAAGGATAGAGTAAATAGGCTCTTAATAAACTAGCGCGCTTTAACATCAGCGATTGCAGCACTGCTTACCATCAGGCGAGATTACGATAAAAAAGAACAAAACTCCCGGCAATCATCGCCAGAACTGTATTGGATCAATAAGTATTCTTTTGGGGTCATCGACCGCAGGTAGTCTAGTTGCCTAAAATATCAGAAAACTGATATTTTTAACAAATTTTCTATCTACATGCGATAAAAAATCCAAATAAGTTTCCTCAAGCCATACATCACAAGCGGCCGTTGACCCCAAAAAAAACCGTTTTATTATGTCGAGATTATATATCGATACATATCGTTTAGCTAACTAATTTCATTTTACCCTTAAGTAAGAGATACCTACCCAGTAAGTAGGTATGTATTATTTGATAAATTACTGCAGATGGTCATTAAGTCGCCACAACATGGTAAAGGTTGTATTTTTGCAGATGGCAGGGCATTGACATCTAGACACACGAAGGGAGTTAGGTATCATATTTTTGTATAGATATCTGTTGAACCAGTGGTACCGGAACCAGTATAAACTGATCTCGTATACTACTGAAAGTCCATCTTACTCTAGGCCAGCTCAAGGTTACAGTCTTACCACTGAGGTGCGACTGCACTACTTATATTGACGTCCAAGAAGACCTATATAACTGCAGTGTTAAACAACAGAGTAAATAAGTGCGTGAGATGTGCAAGCGACTTCAATATAGGTCGAGGACCTCATCCCCTTGCAGCCTCCTTGAAGCCACTCGGCCAATCACCACGCCACGCTAACTTCTCTTTTTTTACCGAATCAAATCATTTTTATTTACGTAGGTACTACTTGGCCGGGGTTATCTGGTCATCAACAAGGACAAATTTAAATATTAACAATTTGAATAAGGAAGGGCCTTATATCGAATGTTTTGTACATTTAACAATCTTGCGCATAAAAACAAACTCGGTATGCTCATGCGTCGGAATTTTAAGTGTTTGTTTGGCTAAACGTAAGCGTTCCTCAGGGATTCGAGAGATGCGTCGCGAGGTAGCACGAGATTTACTGAATGATGTCTTAACGGCCGCCTTTTCTTAAGGTGCAGCCAAAGTTATGTCAGTGAAGAAACTAATTAGCGACCCAGGTTCAGCTCAAAACGGTCTCCGAAGCCTGGAGCACAGGCGTTCTATAGGATGCATTTTGGAGAGTGTACGAGGGAATTGCATGATTTAATTCCCTCATCTCCGTTCCATCATCAAACGACCCGTCGTACGGCGAGGTTCCATCCTTACGTTGTTGACACCAAAACGATCCGAACGAAGCGTTTCGGTTCGTCTTTTATACCGCGTACATCGAGGGACTGGAACAGCAACGATTGCATCACTGGTTACCATCAGGCGGCATTGCGGTCAAGCACTAGTATATAATTTATATATATATATAAAAACAAGCCAAGAAATTAGTTGTATAGATCCAGATAGGCACTGGTCTTCAACAGCACTCAGTTGAACAGTACACCAACCTCGGCATAGTTTGCAATAGGCTTTGCAAATGAAGATAATAATGATAATATATGATATGTATTCACACTAATAAATCCTTAGTACTTAGATACTAAGGATATATTGCTCTAGCCAATTGCTATCACAATTGCAACGCGCACGCAAGCCCTTAATTGTCATGTGAATGTGGTGCAAGCATCGTCAATTTGCTATGAAGGCTACTATGCAATAATGGTCCTCATAACATAATCAGCTCATTATGTTCTCACTAGTAAACAAGCATCCTCTCATACAGAGGAAGTGGGCCTTAATTCACAATGCGGGCTCAGTACAGGTTGGTAGATGACACATGAACTCGATTTTTTTTTTTTTCTAAAACATGCTGGTTTATTCACCATGTTTTTCTACGTAGTTTTGAGATTAGTCATAATGAAGTAATTTACACAAAGTTGGACTTGAACTCTGGGACAAACAATTCGTAATTCAAAAATTGCAAAAATTGTCCTTTTCCTCACATAAATGTATATTGTCACAGTCTAAAATACTTATACTGTGTGTCTAAAATACTTTACACTGTGATAAAGTCAAGCGTTCATTAGGAATCAAAAAAAAAAAACGTCACGGGGCGGTCCGCCTGCAATGTGCATATGCATTCAGTCCGCTCAAAGTTTTTTTTATCTCTTTTTTTACAATACTTTCAAACTCACAGTGAATTCTACTCTCTCTAATAAGTTGCTGTTGAGTTGCTGCAAATAACAAGTCTGTCAGAATGACAAGGATCTTTATTATGTCCACAAGGTTGCTGTTGGTTTATTTCTGTAGATTATTATCAGTGAAAGGACTTTAGGAAATGTACGAACGAAGAAGGATTTTTGCAAAGAGTTTCTAAGCAGAGCGGCCAGCACCAATCGACTGTAAACTTTGATGATATTTAACTTCCCGGTTAAAATTCTCAGTAGTTGACAAGAAGCATCTCATTGTTCGAACATATTACCGTAGCGAACGTCAAAGATCCACCAACCACAGACGGGACTCACGACTGAACATGCATTCCGGTCTAAGGAGGCATAAGGTCTTGATAAATAAATATAGTCACTGCTCTGGATGGTAATTACTCCAAACGTAAATTAATTTTGAAATACATGGAGTGATTGAAATACTCGTCTATATGGCCGAAGTCAGAAATGGTCAGAATAATTAACTTTGTTATTATTTCAACTCAAAGAATGCCAGTTAACCTTTTGATTTTTTTCGAAACATTTGCATGATATAATGCGAGAGGGAGATAAACCTATATTTCCCCAGTTTCGTTTAATTTCCATCTACTTGGTGACAAGATTACTGACAAATTAATCAAGCAACAATCTAGAGTCCAAGTTGCTATAAAAAAATGGTTAAACTAAAATCCCAATACCATGTGGCGTAAACTGGGAATTTAATCAATAATGCCACCCCCAGGAAACCCCAGCACTCCCAGCACCCCCAGTATTAGTTGGACACAAGCAATCATCAGTATTATCAGCATGGAATATTCCCACAGTTGGGAGACAGCCCTCCTCACTGGAAGAAGGAGTGTACCATAACTACGTGGTTTAAGTGTGGTTTGGTAAACGTCAGTATGTCCTCAAATTTTAAAATTGTTGGTTTTAGGATATCGGACTCCTCACGATGTTTATTTATACCGTATTGAAAGAATAAACATAAAATATAGCGTCCGGCTAGATTCCACTCACAACTCGTAAATCTTCAAGCTACGATACAGTTTTCATACAATAGCTGAATCAAATGCATGTAGAACGAAACGAAGATGCATGAAAAGCACAGTCTTACCAAAAATCATCAATTTCAATTTGAATATCGATTCCGAAACGATGCTTAACGTTTTTACTTTCGCGAATGAAATTCTTGGACAACTCGAATAAGTTTAAGAGAGAAATCTATTCCCTCGGGGACCCTGAATTACGCACAGTCAGCAAAAGAGATAAGTATGCAGGACATTTAAGTCCTGCATACTTATCTTTTTCACAACAAGAAGATGAATTCTCGTACTTTAGAAAAAAAAGTCACAATTTCATCTCATTTGATTCCTGTAACTCTAAGTATAATATTATTTTTATTTGCAAAATTTTAGGACTTTTGTATTCAGAAATATTGGATTCCCCAGTCAACTCGGTCATCAAGAAGGAACTTGATAACCAGTTTTGCAAAGAAGTATCATGTTGCCAACACTGCTAACATATCCGTAATGTGTCGCTAAAAATGGGCCCTATAAGAAGGCTCAAAGTCACTCAAAGGGTAATGGAGAGGGCTATGCTTGGGGTTTCACTGCGCGATCGAATCAGGAATGAGGAGATCCGCAGAAGAACGAGAGTAGCCGACATAGCCCGAAGAATTGCAACACTAAAGTAGCAGTGGGCTGGACACATTGCCCGTAGGACTGATGCCCGATGAGGCTGACGGGTTCTCGAGTGGCGACCACGCACCGGAAGACGTAGCGGAGGTAGGCCCCTGACAAGGTGGACCGACGACCTGGTGAAGGTCGCGGGAAACCGCTGGATGCGGGAGGCGCAGGACCGGTTGACGTGGAGAACCTTGGAAAATTCCTATGTCCAGCAGTGGACGTCTTTCGGCTGGAATGATGATGATGATCGTGTTGCCAGAAGAGCTGCCGCTCTATGTAAAACTGGTATTCAGCTGAATTCGATGCAAGCTGGCTCTTAGTAGCAGCCTAGAGGCTACGCTTGGCAAGGCAAAAGGCAGGACATGGGACCTAAACTTAATTGGCGAAATAGGCGTACTAGCTACTATCGATACTCCTCTGCCTACCCGCCTGGATTACGGGCGTGGTGTTATGTGTATGATAATATTAATTTGTGCCCCACACACCTAGCTCTTCTATCGAGTGTACACACATCGTCGCCAGCGCCTCGTTCACGATCACGTCCATTCTCATCTAAGTTATAATTGCAATCACAATGTCGTCAGCGCGCCACTGACCTCCGTCGTTTCAAGTGCACGCGGTCATTAACATCGACGTGATATCTACATGAAACGCATTCGACACAAATAACAAACTACACATTTAGCTTCACCTACATAGTTTTTTAATGTTTGATAGGAAAAACTTGGGTTCAAGGTAACATTTTGGAATTTGGTCTGAGGAATAGATTGTCCTTGGGAATTTTTAGTTTCATTTTCTATAAGAATATTTATTTCTTACATGTTTGTTTTTGCCATAGAGTGGTATAAAATAAAGGAATTGCATCTGTAATGTTATGACAATGCAACCAATATTTTATATTTACAATGTACCTATGTGTGTGAAAATGTATGCAAGTAGGACGGATGATTTAAAAAAGGTGACTGGAATGTACCAGATACGGAAGGTCGAGGAGATTTTGTTATGGAACCGTCTGGGAGTCTAAGTCCAGCGGTGGGCTGTGTAGGATAAGTTGATTGCTATGTATTTGTATAAGTTCCATATGTGTTCAAAACTAATTTGGTAAGTTTTTATACTATACTATCTCCCCTCAAACAGCATGGCATCTTTGAGTGCACGGTTAACAGACACGTTGCGTGTCGCGGGTTCAGTTCCCGCACGGATTAAATTTAATATTTGTGTGATATACAAGTAGTTGTTCCGGGTCTGACTGTTTTTGTATGTGAGTTTATATGTTTGTAAACGCACACACGATACAGGAAAAAATCCTAGTGTGGAACAACGTATTTTTTTTTTTTAATAATCTTTTATTTTCTACACCCGCCATATAGCACAATCCGCCTGTGTAGGTACCTTATTTTATGCAAAAAGTATAAAATACTTATATAAATATTCATTTAACATTTAATACTACTTGGGATTGTATACAACTAGCTGTTCCCCGCGGTTTCGCCTGCATAATTGTCGATTCCGTGGAAATATCTAGATAAATATTCTTATAAATTAATCTTGGTAATAATCCATCTGCGCGCCCATCCAAATTCGTTCAGTAGTTTTTGTGTGAAAGCTTAATAAACACGTGTTCATCTATACATAATAAACACGTGTTCATGTATACAAACTTTCACCTTTTTAATATTAGTAGCATGACAATGGAGGAATTATCGGGCAACCTTGGTATGGACAGCGATTGCGTGGACGTAAAAATGGGGTTGCCTTGATACAAAATAAAAATAAATCTAATAAAATAATTATGGATAGTAGATATTTTTAGCTATAATATTCCTTCTCTTATCACTGATAGCTGTATCAAAAATAATATTGCAACATCAGTACTCGTTAAAAATGTATACAAATATGTTTTTATGGAAAAATAACTTTAATTCCTACATGGTAAAGTTCAAATTACAAATACTTTATAACTTTTTCAATAGTGTTAATCTCTCTGAAACCCCTTAATTACCATTAAAATAAAGCTGATATTCTTTACACTTGAAATAAAGTTAAGTTAATTTCTCGGTGGTAGGCCATAACATCGGCCGCCGGCAGAAGTTACCACCCACCAGACAGAGTCTTGCCGCCAAGCGATTTGTCGTGTTCCGGCCTGATTTCTGGTGAAGCCGTACGGAGGACGGGTCTGAGCAGTTGTGTTGCGATGTGTGCCGGGTACGATGCGCCAAATGTTGTTGTGTTGGGAGTTTGGTCGTGGAAGAAACTCTTCAGTGACAATGACAGTGACAGTGAAGACACTCTTCAGATCAATCTTCCTTTGCCGCAGCATTGTTGGTCGTGTTGTTGGGTTTAATTTTGCATCACCTCGCTCAACTGCCGTTTTCCATCCTATTCGCTTAGTTTTTCTGAGTGAATAGGCTCTTAATAAACTAGCGCGCTTTACCATCAACGATGGCATCACTGCTTACCATCAGGCGGGATTGCGGTCAAGCGCGAGTTTATTAATCAATATCAAAAACTTATTTGTAATAAGGCTCTTGTCAAGTTTCGTTGGTCTAGTAATAGTCGCAAACACTTCGAATGAGAATGAGGTCGCGTGTGATTTCCAAACCGAGCAAAGTCCTATTAGGTTTTCAGTAGCTGCCTGTAGATATGTACCAGACTGTTCTCGTATCCTATTCACCATTTTGAGGACAGTGGCAATGAAAAATAACTTACATAAAATAAAGCGGCTCTCTAGTTTCGAACCTACGACCCACACTCGTCACTCATGGGCGTCGCCACTGTAATAAGCAATCAAAAGCAATGCAATTCAATTTGACAGTTCAGTAATGATCATTGCGCCATTTAAAGACTGGGCAGATGAATTGTTCAAATCTATGAAGCGATGAATTAGTGATTTCATTGAAACCCCTTAAATTGTGATTTAAAGTGTATTACGCAGTTAAAGCGCTGAATTGATGCGCAACTTGTCCCATACAGTGCCAATATACGCCGACCTTTAGCCGCCGATGCAACATGAGTCACCAATAAAAATATACAAACTCGTGTTAGCTTAACCTACCGATCAACGCACTTAGGTGTATTGACCACATCTGACAAAAACAAATGCACTTTATTTAGTCATTGTCATTGTGACCTTGATTTTAATGACGACAGTTTGTTTTGATAAACAATACGTGATGTTTTAGCCTTTTATATTTATTTAATTGGATGGACACTTTAGTAATACATACACGCTAACGTCAGAGGTAACTGCAGTCATCGACATTCACGGCGCCGAAAACGCGTGTCCGTGGCCTGCGGTCGGCTCCATGTATCACATGTAAATTGAGCACCACACTTAAATCGAATCAAATCAAATTAGGCGGAGAATCAGCAATTTTGAACGTCAATATTACATAAGACAGTCCCCCAAAACGTCCGCCCTTCGCTGTCTGTTCATTTAAAACCGGCCAAGTGCTTCGGACTCACGCACAAAGGGTTCCGTACCGTACGAGCTGTTCGTGCAATTTATAAATTAAGTCCAAGACACTCTCTCTCAGAAAAATTTAAAGAGATTAATGTACTGACCGTGCCGTCTCAATACATTTATGAAAATCTTTTGTATGCTCATGAAAATATAAAATTGTTTAAAAAATACAGTGATGTCCATAATATAAATACTAGGAACAGGCACAAATTTATTGTACCTACAACAAGGCTCAAGAAAATAGGTGGCTCTTTTAGATGCCAATGTATACATTTTTACAATATACTTCCAGAGGTGGTTCAAGATCTGAGTCTGAATAAATTCAAATCCTTCATTAAACGTAAGTTGTGTCAGACAGCATTTTACAGTGTTAAGGATTATGTTGACGACAAAAAGGCTTGGGCTTGAGCTGCGTCCGATTTCTATACTTACACTGATTGTTCTTTGATTTTTCCTCTTGTAGTTTTAATTTGTAATTGTTTTTTTTTTTTTTACTCAAAGCCAGTACCCACTATGTAGCCAAGCATATTGTACGTTACGGAATTTCTTCGCTGACAGGGGTATTCGGCACTGGTGCAGCTACACAGGAGCTAAACTTAGCATTCGGGAACACTGTTGGAGCTGCTGAAACTTGGACAAAACTATCTTTGCATTGTGTAGATTAAATTTCTTAGTATTGTATAATTGCATGGCACACGTGTGAGCACAATGTACTTGCTGTAAAGTATCTATTTGTTGGGTTAGTCTTTTTTGTTGTTGTTTTTTTTTTGTGTGTTTTCCATAATGGACGCTCTTAGCGTACAATATATTTCTGCATCGTTCTCACACGATTGATTTCAAAATGAATGATGTAATTAAATATTTGTATCAATAGCTTGATAATTTAAAAGAGTGTCCATGGAGTTTCTTGCCCGTTCTTCTCCATAGGTACCTACTCTTTGGAATGGGCGACTAGCTTCACCTTACTGACTGACCGACCTTCTAACAATTCAAAAGTGCCTGTAACTGGTTTATTTGATATAAAAGCTTTGATTTGATTTACCATTGATTTATGAAATTAAAGGATTTAAGTTATTTATATGAAAGATTACGAGGTAATAAGCGGTTTACGATTTACGAGGTATTAAAAAAACTACTTACTAGATCTCGTTCAAAACAATTTTCGTTGGTAGTTTTTATAGTAATATACTTCATTTAGATTTTTCATTAGTCTATCTTAAGATTTTTCATTTTCTTATTTTAGAAGTTAGAGGGGGGTGCGGACAACTTTTTTTCCTTTTGGAAGCGTCTGTCTCGCAAACTATTCAGTTTAGAAAAAAAATATTTGAGATACCTAGATATCATTTTTGAAGACCTATCCATAGATACACCAGACGAATGTGTTTGATGAAAAAAAAATTTTTGAGTTTCAGTTCTAAGTATGGGGATCCCCCAATGTTTATTTTTATTTCTTTTATTTTTGTATCAAAATCTTAATGCACACACAGAATACATCTACCTACCAAGTTTCAAAACTATAACTCTTATAGTTTAGCAAAAAAATTGCTGTGACATACGGACGGACAGACGGACAGACAGACATGACGAATCTATAAGGGTTCAGTTTTTTGCCATTTGGCTACGGAACCCTAAAAAAACACATGACTTTATACAATACTATGTACAGTAATGAACACATAAACGCAACATAAAAATGTTTACCTTATACTACCAGCTAATCACGCCAAAATACGAACAAAGCAAAAAAAATAATCCTTAAAATGGAAATGTAAATAAGGGGCTCGTAGTTTCTTCTAATTTCTGGTGTTAACATTATGAATATCACTGTTTTTGGATGTGAATATTTTGCCGAACATATAAAGCTAAATAGCAAAGCATGCTAAGATAAATAGTAAATTTTATTCAGAAACTCCATTCAGATGCACAGTCAGGCGGACTCACTGACAGACAGATTAACTTAAGATAGACTAATGAAAATTTATTTTTAAAAATCTGTAAAGAAACTCAATACAATGTTTCAAAACATTTTTTTTTTCTCATTTAAAACTCAAAAAAACATATACATAATAGTTTCAAAGTGGTCGAATTCAACATGTTCAAATCTTAGCCTGAGTAACCACATCAGAGCCTACCGTCCGCCCACGGAGAATAATTTATGGTATCAACGTACTGCGCGTGAGACCGGATATTAATTGAATACCACACAAATTACTACATCTCTACTCTAGTACAGCGGTTTAAGATACTTGAGTTCTAAAATGAACACAATAATTATTCACTTCTGTAAAAAAAAAACATAATAAGTAAACATATCAACAAAATATGCGTCGGTATCATCGAAATATAATACTAAAATTAAGATAAAATTTAAGATTGTTTTTTTAGCTGTAAGTTATCCATGATGCAATAAATCATCAGTTATCAAGTATAAATAAATCAATTGACGGAACAAACAACAAAAAGTGGTGGCCTGAGAGCAGTGGTGGCCTGAGAGCAGCGGTGGCCTGAGAACAGCGGTGGCCTGAGAACAGCGGTGGCCTAGTGGTATTTTCCGCGACTTACAAGTTGTATGTTCGAATCCTATCAGAAGCTTTACTTTATGGAAATTATTTGAAGACCTATGCTCTCAAAACGGTGAAAGAAAACATTGTAAGTCTAGGAAACCAGCATATCGTAAAACCAAAACTTCGAAGACTTTTACCAATCCACACTGGGCCCGCGTGTTAATTAAGGCCCATTCCCTTTCACGAGAGAAAGCCTGCGTCCCAGGAGAGGGCATATTATGTCTGCCTGATTATGACTGAACAAAATTTCGTAACTGAACTCCTGAAAAGGAGGCATTAGAGATGTAGGTACAATTTTGCAACACGGTCAACACCGAAATTTACAGAACTCGTCCTTCGTCTCCATTCGTCATTCGTACGCTTAGTACTCGATCTCCACTCCAGGACTCTACTGCACCACACATTCCTAATGGGAATAAAATAATTAAGCAAAGGATTATAACCCCCCAGTTGACGTTTATCAGACTTTAATTTACATGCATTGAGTTGTAAAAACTTTTAATAGATCTCAAACGCCTTCGGCGGATCGTAAACACTAATTTATTTGTCTTAAGCAATGCTTATTATTGCTTAGTGTTTTTCCTTGTTTTTATTTCAGTTATTCGCTTATAAATAGCACATTATTTTTGTTTTTAAATTCCTGACGCTAGATAATTATTTTGTTCATACTTCAACGTCGGATCGTCGATCTGTTCTGTAAAATTCTGACAAAATTACCTTGAAGTGGAGTCATTTCACACAGAGATTTCTTCCAGTTTAACTTCAAGCAAAGTTTTCACTATGAGTTTATGAATCAAACCTGCATAACAACGCAAACAAACATCGTCAGTGCTCCAACTGTGTTTTAATTTCATCATTTTAATTTCAACTTGAACTTTGTATCACAACTGCTATATTCTGTGTGAACAGTCGAGGTCCTTCACCTCGGCTGACCAAGTAATGCTGTTCATTTAACATTTATATATTTCAACAACGGAAACTGAATTTACGCTTGCACTGTTCAAAACTGAACTCTCAACTTTCATTTAATCTTGAGTTCGCCTATCAATCCAATTGCATCCAAGACAATTTATTAGTCTCCCTAGCCTAGAAAGTTTCTTTGGTTGATAACCTTTTGGAGTTATCAAAATCTATGGAAAAGCAATTTTTTTTTAATAACTTAAGAAATATTTTAAATAAAGGCGTATACAATCATGTGCTGAATTTATAGATTTCCCTGACAGTCTGAATTAAAAACCTTAGACGTTCCAGATTGTTAAAAATAATACATATATGTAGATAATTATGTAGATTGTCGGTATCTCTAAAGATACTTCGAAGAATTAATTAGAACTACTAACGCAGCGATGTATCTAAGTTTTTTTTTTTTTTATTTTTGTATAAAACCTGTTATTTGTGGTGTGTGGTGGTGTACATAACATGTATTGTTTCATACCCTGTTTGTACGAATTATATAAATTGTACTTCATTATCATCATCATCATTTCAGCCGAAAGACGTCCACTGCTGGACATAGGCCTCCCCCAAGGTTCTCCACGACGACCGGTCCTGCGCTTCCTGCGCACAGCGATTTCCCGCGACCTTGTCGGGGGCCTACCCACGCTACGTCTTCCGGTGCGTGGTCGCCACTCGAGAACCCGTCGGCCCCATCGGGCATCGGTCCTACGGGCATTGTGTTTTGTTTTTTTTTTGGACAAAAATTGTACTTAATGAAATTGAAATAATACCGAATTACAACTACTTTCTCGTCGTTAATAATACATAATACTAAACTTCATCGTCCTAGAAACGTCATTTAATCGTTAATTAGTTTTCAAAGATGAGTAAGTAGCATAGATTATAATTTGAAACTTTAAAACAACACTATTCGAACAATATTAAAACAACCTATCAAATAGTTGTTTTTTTTTTTAATTTTAATATTATTTGTTAGAGTTTTTTTATATTTTTGTTTCAATGTTATTAGAACTATTTTTATTAAATCCATACTAATATTATAAATGCGAAAGTAACTCTGTCTGTCTGTTACAATTTAACTTCTACCAAAACCTAGAGCACAGGCGTAGAGTAGCCAGCCTTTCGGTGTTCTATAGGATGCATTTTGAGGAGTGTACGAAGGAATTGCATGATTTAATTCCCCCATCTCCGTTCCACCATTGGACGACCCGTCGTACGGCGAGTTTCCACCCTTACGTTGTTAACACCATTACGATCCGGACGAATCGTTTCGCCTCCTCCTTTATACCGCGTACATCGAGGGACTGGAACAGTTTGCCAGCGGCGGTATTTCCGTCGGACTACAATTTGAGTATCTTCAAGGCTAGAGTGAATAGGCTCTTAATAAACTAGTGCGCTTTACCATCAACGACTGCGTCACTGCTTACCATCAGGCGGGATTGCGGTCATGCGCTAGTTTATAATTTTATATAAAAAAAAAACTTTCCCGCTTAAACCTCTCAACCGATTTTGATGAAATTTGGCACAGACAATCTTTAGACCATAGGCTACATTTTATTGAAAAATTTGGTATTCCCGAGGGAAATCTAAAAGCGCGATATAAGCGGATAGCTAGTTTTATTTTATGTAAGTTTCCAAAATATATGTCGTTAAATGTATCCTTTCTGTTGCCTTAGGTTAAGCGACCTGTAATGGTGGTGTGTAAATAAATAAATAAAATATATTTATATACTAATACTATAGATGGTCCTTTTTAATTTCGTTATACATGTTATGCACGTTCTGCATTCATTAGGTTTAAAGAATCTTTATTTTTCTCACCAGAACATAATACAGTTCACTTACTTGAGATTTAACGTACAAATTATCTCATCTAGTGACGAAGCATGCAAATATAACAGTAGGTAAAATAATAACAAAGCAAATATAAAAGTGTAGGTAGTTACATAGTACATTTACAAACAAGTTAATACGGCTGGCCAATTAGAAACCAAGGTACCCTCTCGTGTCCCAATTATTTACTTTTTGAGAAAATTATTGTATAAATGTGCTTATTTGTGCAAAAAGTCATTAGGCATACAAATTATATTGAATCATCATATCTGAATCTTAGAATATAATATCAGTAAAATAAATATACACAAAAACGGTGTGCCATATAAAAACTTCCAAGTTATCACGTAACCTAATCCAGTTACAGCTAATATATAGACGTAGATAAATAACAAACGCAATATGCCTCGACAAATATGTACGGAGTTTGTCGCGAACATGTGTTCAATTAAATAATGTTGTTATTACAACAACGAATCTCGGCGTTATTGGTAGCCAGTGATGCACTCGACCATGTATCGATAAAAAAGTTACATATTAACTTCTTTAAAAAAAATCAAAAGTACTAAGTAAGTATTAATGCAACTACTGAGAATTTGAATTTTCTTATGGAAAACCCCAGGACAACACGCTGCATTGTCATCTTGCATACCTGCATAACACTCCCGAGGTAGCCCTACATAATTTTCATTCAAAGTATCTCAAACTTATTACCAAACTACACTTAAAAAAAGAAACCATTTCCTTGACACCATTTTCGCGAATGATATTTTAATCATAATAACCGGTCATCGATACCCAAGACGGTGCAGTTCCCTCCCTAGTCGACTCTGATTCAGTTGTGACCTTCGAACGAAAGCGAAACCGGTGTAGGTCATCGCGCCGCGGACTGCCGGACTGCCGCCACCCGCCGGCTCCCCGCGCGTTCCCTTTCAAACATGCACCGACGATATCAAACTGAGCTTGTGTGACTATGTCTACTATGAGCGAAGTAATTGTTCTAGTCTCACGAAGCTGCCACTAATTTCACTCTCGGTTTCAATGTTCCAGCTTTACTTGAAGTGGAACAACACATTCTTTGGATAGTTTTGTTTTGAGATTGTAACTGTATCATGTACAGTCACATGTTTACATAGAACAACCCCCAAGATACAGGCAAAAGTCTGTATCTTGGGTACTCCCCCTTGGGTTGTACTCCCAAGATACAGACTTTTGCCTGTATCTTGGGAGTTGAAATTGCTAGAATTCAGACATAGAATTTGTCATGATGACAAATTTAAACTAAATTAAAATAAAACACTTAAAAACTCAACGTATTTATTTTGAGTACGCTGTTTACAAATTATGTACATGCTGGAAAGCGATTTTGTCGTATCTGGAAAAAAGGCAATTTTGTTTTACTTATTGTAGAATTGAATTCAAAAACAGTTTAGAAACAGTCAACGTCGTATCATAAAAAAGAAACATCGTAGTCCAATACATTGATCAGACCGCCCGACACAGTATTTTTTCTGAATTCTATGATGCAAAAAAAGCAAAAAAAAAAAAAACAAATTGCCTTTTTTCGCGATACGATAAAATCGTTTTTTAGCATCGATATGTAAATTAAACCTCTTGGGAACTTGAGGATGAGTGAAGTTTCACCATGTTCCTTATGCGAAACAGGGTGTAAAGTTCACTCATTCTCCATATGATGAAGTTGTAAGTATACGTGCTAGTAGCACGCTAAACTCTGAATGCGAGATGTAGGATTTGTGTGACGTCACGACAGTATGACTCGTTGTTTGCGTGTGGCGCTGGAGGTACCGCTACACTTACTTAGAACTGAGAGGACCCGGTACCCCGGAAAGGCAGCTGACGCACGCTTAGATGGCTTTTTAGCCGATAAGAGTCCGTCACACGCCGCCGCGTCCCCGAGCGGAGGATAGTCCATGAGGATTTGTCCACCTTCGAAAAAAACAGGTACCGCTACACTGTCAAGAAGTCGGTCAGTGAGAAAATATCAAAAGCTTCATCATCATCATTAACCTTTTTATCGTCCCACTGCTTGGCACAGGTCTCCTCTCATACAGAGAAATATTGAGCGTAATCACCATGCTTGCTCAATGCAGGTTGGTGATTTCAGACTTGAAATCCAGGTTTCCTCAAGATGTACACTGTAGACTACCTACAATATTTCACTCTCCTTCCCCTTAGTATTGCATCCAAAGTACTGTAAAAGATCGTAAAATCTTTATATTTATGATTTGTAATCTATATGGTGTACATGATAAAGAATATTCCATTGTATTTTATTGCATTCTACCACGACTTTAAAAGCTTAGTAGGTACCTATGAAGAAGAACATCTATATGTACACCGTGACCAGCGTGACATCAGAGAAAAATAAATAAATGCATCATAGGACCAATAAAATAACAAAATTCAAAAACTGACCAAAATCTTTGTTCCCTAATATTTTATCAATCTGTTGCCACGAAATATATAACATGCTAAGTACTTTACTGTATGTACAGTGTCGGGCAAAAGTCCATAGACAATCTCACTAGGCAATATCTTGATTGAATGATAATAAAATTAATATTTGACACCGCATTTAAACATGGTATTAAAAGAACACAAATATCTCATGATACCGAACTAAATGTGAGTGCCTAATACGTTTAAGAACTGGAACTTACAACTTTACTTTAAATGTTTAGGCAACAAAATTTATATTGGTTATTGAGTGTGATTTATGCTGTGGAATATTGAAGACACGCAGTTACACTGGCTCCGCGCTGGCACGTTTCATAGTTCATAGTTAATTTAGTATCTTCCATGCCACTGGAGTTTTGAGCGTTGACTGTAACTACATAATAAACCCCTTCTCCGTTCCATTACCGGACGACCCGTCGTACGGCAAGTTTTCACCCTTACGTTATTGACGCGACAACGATCCGAACGAAGCCTTTTGCGTCGTCTTCTATACAGCGTACATCGAGGGACTGGAACAATTTGCCAGCGGCGGTATTTCCGCTGGACTACAATTTAAGTGTCTTCAAGACTAGATCAACTTTACCATTAACGCTTGCATCACTCCTTACCATCAGATGGGATAGCGGTCAAGCACTAGTTTATAATTTATTAAAATAAAACCTACATAGATATGTATAATATTCACACTGCTGAGGCGCAGGTCTCCTGTTTTCAAGAGGGAGTGGTCCAAAATCCTATAGCAGTTGTTATAATAAGTTCGAATATTTTCTTCTAAAACAAGCCTCATCGAAGTCTTTCTTCGACATTTTGAGGGCAGTGGAGAAGAAATAATTGACGACTCACAACCACGACTGCGCGGCAACTGTACTGGTACATTATCATGCACGAATTGTAGACAGTCTATCAAAATTACATTACTAGATTAAGTCTTATCTTGAAGATAAAAAATAATAAAGATTAGAATTTTTACAGTTTTTCAATATTAGAACTACCACATGTCAATTTTACTCCACGGATAAAAGATACTATCTTTAAATCAACCCTGTCGACAATTTTGTATGAAAGTGCTGTCAGAAAATTTGAAAAGTAACAAAAATAGACATTGAAGTAAATAATTTTCTTACTTTCTTCTTTCCTACGTTTGATATTAGAGTTTTACGAACATGCCCGCTTTAGTAAAAGAATACAGCGATGTGAACATTCGGGTCGAGCCACCATAGGGGGCTCGACCGAATGTTCAGATCATCGGATCCTGTGCCCATTAACGTTGCGAAAGTTAGTTTCTATTCATGACAAGAAAATACTATGTCGTACCGTGTCGACGTGGACTGGGGTCCTTCTTGCACATAATATCACAACTGACTCATCACAACGACGAATCCCATGCTTCATGCTCACCGAAGAAGACAAGATGAAGATGGTAGTGATACTATATAATTTTGTGATAATTATTATAATATTTATGATCTACTAAGGTTAGTTAGTGTATTACACTCTAGTCAAGGTCAGGAGAACTTAACACAACATACCATGAATGTTGCTAACTAACATTAAGGAATTATTATATTGTTCTACTTTCAGTTCAGCACCCAAAATTGACAGTCTAACAGCCCGCTGTTAGCTAGGCATTCATTCAGGTGTCGCTTTGGGTTTGTGAAAACGGCTATAAGTTCCATGTGAGAGAGAGACTATTACCACCATTAAAACAATGTTGTATCTCAAATGAATAAATATTAATGTTAATTCATTATTTTTCCACAGAGAAAGCGGAGAACCGAACAACGACAAAGAGTTATCGTTTCGAGACACAGGACCAGCCAAAGCTCAGAGTGTGACCTCACTGATCTCAGATTACACTAAATACCTACTTGACGCAGTTTTATTTCATCTGTTCCTTTTATCCTATTAGCGTCATCGCTAATTTAATTTTAATATAATGAAGTTTAGCTCATTAAAAATGACAACTGGAATTGTTTGTGAGTTTTATTGTACAAACATTATTTCTTTGCGTTTGTTATATTTGCGTCTTTTCAACTTTAATCGGCAGTAACTACTTCTAGTATTCAAATAATCAAATCAAAACATTCAATTCATAAGTAGCTCCATAAATTGGCATCAACAGATACAGGTACGGACGACAGCAGGTCAAGCTATCCCAAACTGTCAAATATTCCCAATCAACCTTGAGCCTTAATGCTTTAGAGATAAAGTTGAAAATCTAATAAATAAATCTGACAGATTATAGTAGCTTGATGTGCTATCGTCTGTACGTTCTCTGATACGTTATAATCTGATAATTCAAAAAAAAAAAACTGCATGATTTTACCCAACGATGTAGGGGTTTGGCTTCCCGACACAGCTGAAGAGAATATTCTGCAATGTTTTGTTAAATAATTAAGGAATTATTACATGTAAAGTTACTTCCTACTTTTCCAATATCCTTTTGTGTTTATTTATACTGCAAGTTCCAGTATAATCGAATTATTGATCTAGGAACCGATTAATCGCGCTTTTCTTAATCACGTGTTTACCAGTTAATTGTGCCAACAGTAGCAGCCGTGTTTGGGTAAAGTAGTGCAGCAGTGTTCCCAGAGTGGGTGGACAGGGAAGTATCAGTACCCCCTTTTTTCCGAAGGTGTAAAAATCCTCATGGACTATCCTCCGCTCGGGGACGCGGCGGGGTGTGCCGTAGTCTTACCGGCTAAAAAAACACCTATGCGTTCGTCATCTGCCTTTCCGGGGTACCGGGTCCTCCCAATAGGGTATTTGACTAAAAACAACTAATTAGTCAAATTTCCAAAAAATACTAGACACGTATTTTTTCTTTTTTTATATAAACAAAAACTGAAGGCGACACAGTGCGTTGAAAACTCGTGTGATGTCACTGGACGCTACAATTTTTAGCGACCAGTGACGTCACCAGCCACCACTCCTGATCTTTGATGCCTTTTATATTTATTTGTCAATTTTTATTGTTTTGATGAAACAAAAAATATGTGTCTAGTATTTGTTGGAAATCTGACTGACGGACTAATTAGATTGTTTTGGTCAAATACCCTATTCTGCGGTAAAGTATCAGTACCCTCTAGCCGTTTATGCACGATCAAATTTAATTAGTTAGAAAAACTCCGCAGCAAAAATGTATTAGGAAAATCAGTGTGATTGTGCCTTATCGTGTTTAGATTTTAATATTTTTCATATTTGTGAAGTTTAATACAAAAATAAGGTTTTTGTAACTGATATTTTTGTATTATTGGAGGGAAAATCCTGGTTCTCGGCTACTACTGACAAATACTAAAGGATGATTCCCATGTTTTTTTTTTATCAGGCCGGGTCAATACCCCGCGCTCAAAAGACGAGCTTGCGACCTTTATTCGTATTTGTAAAGTCGGAGTTATTAATTGCTCACCAAGTTGTTATCGATTTAAATTAGCCATCTTATAACAAAAGATTTTCTTTGACTGTTATAAAATTGTATGAAACTGTTATAACTCGCCAAATTGACGTAGCTAATGTATTAACTAAATATGATTACTGATTGTATTAAGTAGTATCAAACTGTAATTTATCCTACAACGCCTTTTATTGTCCCACTTTTGGACAAGAGCCTGAGCAAATCTGTGCGATTGACTGGTGCGCTGCGTGTCGCGGGTTCGATTCTTGCGCGGAGCAAATGGTTGTATGGCCTACAGATAATTGTTGTCTGGCTGTTAATGTATGTGAACTTAAATGTTTGTAATCGCTCCCACGACACACGAGTAAGTGGTGGTAAAATGGTGTAGAAAATTTTTATGAAGTAAAATAAATTATTTTGTTATATTTTGTCGGTCTCCGTGGCGCAGCGGTCAACACGCCTGCCTGCGACGTGGAGGCCCCGGGTTCAATCCCCGGTCAGGTCATGAAGGAAAACGATCTTTTCCTGATTGGCCTGGGTCTTGGATGTTTATCTATATATGTATCTATTATAAATATAGTATCGTTGAGTTAGTATCCCATAACACAAGTCTCGAACTTACTTTGGGGCTAGCTCAATCTGTGTTATTTGTCCGTATATATTTATTTATATTTATATATTTTCTGTTACTTTGTGTATATGACGTTATTTGATTATTCTTGTGCTATGTTACGGGTTGGTTCCCGCAATTAGTTCTTCCAGCAGACTATTGTGCGTGGATATTTACACGATGAAGAAACTAACGCCACAATCATATACCAAATAAGTAAATATGTTGATACTTGATACATTATAATGGAATAAAGACAGACAAGATTGTTGACTTTGTTAAATTAGTTACATATTTTACTAACTGAAGCTGACTGTAACGTAGATAACTATAAAAATTATTACTTCGTGATTCGTGACAAATTACATTTAATTCGAATTATAATAATTTATTTCAGAAATGGTAATTATATTTACCAAAATATTTCATTCAAACTTCGAAATAATCATCTTCAGAATTCCTCTAATATCATAAAGTTACCATTTTGTTTCACATTAGTTTTTTTTTTTTTTAATAAATAGCTTATGAAATAAAAAAGCAAAATTTTATTAAATAAAAAAGAAATTAAATAGTAAAGAAGAAACGTATATTTTTATTAAATAATTTTAACATATTCTACAGATGTCGTAGGGCTGGCCCGTTGAAGTCTTTTGTATGAACGCCTGGCGCGCTACACCCGCGCCGCCTTTTCAGTTTTTTTTTTTTGTATATATTTTATTCGCATCATTAATGTTATAGATTTATTTCTAATATTTTGTATTTCATTATTTTTTGACATTTATGTTTATTCGTTTTTATTTTGTAATTTTAAAATTGTAAATTTCACAAATTTGTACGCCTATAAGGGTGAAATATGTTTAGACGTAAAAATTATATAGTGACATTCTGCATGCTTAAATTGCATGCATGAAAAGTTATCTTTATCTTTGGGTTTAGTAAAGTTTGAATAATTAATGCCTTTTTCATTAATTCTATTCAGGGTGTATTGTATAGTTATTTTATATTTATTTATTATTGTTATTTTAGTTTACTATTAGGTTTAGTAAAGTTCAAGGTACTCAGTAATTATTTAATTAATTTAGAGCTGATTTTTTAAAGCCAGAATAAATTATCAGATGACAGATAAATTATAATTTTATACAACATTATTTTTTTGTTTATGCGAAACCGGAAACACGTGTTCAGTATTTTAAGTAAAGAATCTATGTACAAAATTTCAAAAAGATGTCATGAAAAACCACAAAGTTATGAGCTTGTTATCTTATCTGGTTGTCTCAACAAAAATATGATCAATGCACACATGAAAAATATAACATGGTGTAATTCTGATCATGATTGGAATCGATTCAATTGCCTATTCAGAACAAACTATATTCAGGTTTTGTATAATAATAAAATAACAATTTTGAATTAATTTTTTTATTTGAAACTTGGTTTCATGATTTAAAATCAAATCACAGTACCTATTTATTTCAAATAAACCAATTCCAGGTACTTTGAAATCATCAAAGGGTTAGCCAGTAAGATGAAGTTAGTCTCTCATGCCATAGCCTAGGTACTCTAAAATACTCTATGCCGTTTAGTTTCGAATTTATATCGTTTTAAAAGATACTTACTCCGTAATGTAGTGTCGCCACATCTTTTATCTGACCATTTAAAAAAAGCCCGTGACCACAGCCGCGTCTGTAACTCAAACAAAAGAGGATTCTTTTTAGGTCGACTAATATATCGTCGCTGAGCAGAAATAGTCTTTGCAGTGGTCAGATAAAGATTTTGGCGAAACTACTTTCATTCTCCTTTTAATATTTTTATACTTAGGCCTCTGCTGCATCCGCTATCCGCTTGCTATGCAGCACTGCAGTTCCATTGTAGCTCTGCTTCGCTCGGTTTCAATTTTGTATAATGAAGTTAAATTTATTTTTAGCATATTTTTGTTTTGTTAGTGTAATGTAGTTAGTGTAGTGATGATGTTCTTTTTTAAAAATAAATTAATTAACTGAAATTACTCATTGATATGATTATTTCTTCAATCGGAGATACGAAGAAAACAAGTTTAGGAACTTTGGGATTAGGTTCAGGAATTTCAGGCAATTTTTATGAATCACAATTATTTTATTAATGCGATGATAATATATTATTTATATTGTCAGTTGGCATGTGTTCTTAATTACTTAAGCATTTACTGATACACTTAAAATGGGCCACATTATTAATATATTTATTTTTATACATTTACACGTAGCATAGTTATTAAAGAACAAAGTTATAGCAAAAGTTAATTTCGAAAATAGATTCTATCTTCTTTAATTGACCCATTTTTGTGATTCCAGTCAAACACGCTATCAGAGGAACTGTTGATAATTAGGCTATTTAAATACACCAAAATAGTTTGGCTTTATATATACATGAACAAAAAAATAAATAAAACAAAATTGCTCAGCATAAAAATCGCACATGGCAGGGGAAGACAGGGAAATGAAACAAGAATATTTTCACATTAAATTTATATTTAGTCACAGATCTGAAACGAATACTACTGCTACAGCGACTTCGAAGACATTTGTAAACCTTACCAACAATGTAGACATTACCTATGTTCCCGTCCAATATTCTGGGAAATACATAAAAATTATAAGTCGCTTTGGCGTTTACATACAAAAAGTTCGCATTGATATCATTCGTGTGGCTCGCTCAGTTTTGAGGATCTTGTACGTAGAATATTCAAGATATGTATATGTAACCTGAGATCCAATATTGTAAGATATTTGACGATGTTAAGTTCGGTAATGTATCCTCAAGCACGAGCGAGCCGCCGCAGAGCGCAGAGCTTTCGCCGTAGCGGTGAGACAGATCTGTCGCCTTAAACTAGATATTTCTATAATCAAGACTTATCTATACACTTAGACCACACTCGAGTGGAAGCCCTTGAAGAAAACTTCAGATTATCTTATGGGCAGGTTACCAACACTGCTTCAGTAGCAACTCGTCGCTTCCACCCGAACGTCATCTACACGTGTTAAATTTTGTCGCTACGCTAACAAATGTCAATAATAAAAATAAAAAGCAATATCTGTCAAGACAGACATATAAACTCCACTGGACGAGGGAACTAGATATAAAGAAAACAACATCTTATCGTATTTTAACTCTTTCCATTTTACTCAACGCAATATAACAGAAATCCTGTGGTAACTGATTATTAAATTAATACATTATACACAAAAATTCATCACAAAAATCTTACACATTATCATTCTTAATACCAATGTTATAAATTTGAAATCGCTACGTTAAACTTATTTAAAAATAAGTCTATCGACAAATACGATAATAGAATATGATAAATAACAAATTTATCGTTATTATATATTTACATAAGTTAATATCTAATTGATACTACTATTACGTGCTTTAAACATTAAGAGAGTTGCCTAATATATATATTTATATAGGTGAGGGAGTGCGGCGCGGGTGTCGCGCCGGGGATGCGTATGGCATATTATCACTCTCTGAAAGTGACTGAGTGTGGAAGGCAAGATGAGGTACCATTCATATAGTAGCCGGTCCGACAGCCGCGCTACATCCCTCGCAACCCTCTAACCCTATTACTGTTACTTGAGGTAGTTAAGTTCCGTATATTGTTTCACACATTATTATTGCTATAGGAAAAAAAACTGTTATACAATATTCTCAACAATATAACACTTTTATGTATTACTTTTCACAAACAGTTCATATAATTTATCAGAAATTGTATATATTGCTAAAGTGCGATACGTTGAGCCTAAGGTCGTTTAATATTTTTATATTGGCATGTAGGTATATAAACGATCATAGGCGTCAGTTTCTAGAGAGACTAAGGATCGCACTATAGTTAAACATTTCATTAAAAGTTAATTAATGCTTAAGAGGTAGGCCATATCGGTCCGAGGTGACACAGTTGTTGCTCCCACTGGAATGCGCTAAACAATATCGCGTCTACAACTTGTTCTCGGATTATCATTAGTATATAGTGTATAATTATGCGCTGATGAGGTAGATCAACGTTGTTAGTGTAGGTAATTCTATGTGTATAAAAATATTTCTGCAATATAATCAACATTCAAATACAAACATTATCAAAAATTAAATCGATTAAATGTTTATATTGCACATTTTGTTTTGACAAACGTATAATTTGAATTAGGTTCGTGTATCGACCGATGATATGGAGCCAGCAGCGTGGCGCGTCAATATACTGCTTAATGGTGCGGCACCACGAGCTCGAGTGCACCGCGGCTGCAGACGCATGTGATCACCGGGTTCAACACTAAACAAACTTACATCGACATTGACGTGCAGGCGAGTATATTGACACGACAGCGCGCGCGCATTGTGACCTTGATATGTCCTTCAAAATGTGATTTTACCGTTTTTCACAATTCTATATACAAATAACTCATGATTCCCTTATAATTTGTCCGGTACATAAATCAATAAATCGTGACCATTTAATTTTAATACTATACAAAAAACATTTACATTATTACGTTAAATTATTGCTAGAGAATTTCATTATCATTAGGCTAAAAATTACTAAAAAATAATCGTTTCGAATAAGACAGTTGGCAGAATCAATTTGGCAACGTTTAGGAAGACTACTTTCCTACCACTAACGAAACAGGAATGTATAACTAAATTCGTTCAAATAACGTATGGTAACTAAATTGAATATAATTATAAAATTAGTATCATTTTAAGAAATACTCAGAATTTTAAAACAAAGAAGTCAACTAGCTTACAATATTAAAACAAATGTTAACAGACAAAATAATAATAGGAAGCACCGGGAAAATATTAATAATACAAGTAATAATATAATCAATAGAAGATTTTACACCTAGAACAAAAACGCTAAACAGCTACGTAGCAGCGCGCGGGCCCCGTCTAGCTTGCGCGAGCGCAGGCGATGCGACGCGAGCGGGGCGTCCCCGGCGTCCGCGCCGCGCGCCGCACGCACTACCGACCTATCATCATTACAAACTCTGCCATTATATATTTTACCTATATTTTGGCAATTCATCCAAATCGTTTGAAATTTAAATTTTTATCCATCGCATAATTAAAGCATAACACTCATCTCCGGCGTACGATTTGTATTTTTCCAGTTCCTACATAAAATTGGCTGGCAATCGTGTCCCAATATTTACAAAAAATACTCTAAATACTTTCAAATTACACATACTATCGTATGTAAACTTCAACAATCATAAGAAAACATAGAATTTTAACTAAAGTTAAAGAAAATCTTATAATTTATAATATTTTACAATAACATAAGATATGTGATGTGACGTCGTGTTTGATATTTCCCAAATAAAACGACGATTTTTACTTTATCTAATTATTTCTACGTTTCTTTCCGTATTCAATATGTAAAAATGATATGACTCGATCTAAATGATATAGTAGAATTATTCTATCGTCATGTAATTATATGTTTAGCGCCCAGACACCCAGACACCCAGGCATGTAAAGTCACCTTGTGCCGGTCGGATGCAAGGTTAGTTTGAATGAACAACAAAAAACGAGCTGAGAACTGAACGCGTGCGCCGGAGTCGCGCCGCGACCGATACCGTACCCTACAGCGATATAACGCGTTCTAAATAAATATGTATCTCGGCGAAGGTTCCGACTTACTACAGCGTCCAATTAAATGAAATGTCAGTACAAGCTATCTGCAAATATGAAATGATATGTGTGTGCGAGATGTTCGGACCGGAGTATTCAGTTATAGGTGACCTGTAGCGCGCGCGTGTTCGACGAGGACACGGAAGTCGACGACGTCGGCGACGTCGGCGAGGAGATCTTCTTCCTGTGAGTGCTGAAGTGCTTCACCATGTGGTCTTTTCTAATGAAACCTTTGCCGCAGTGATTGCAACTGAATGGTTTACAGTCAGAGTGCAAACACATGTGTCGGCGCAGGTCCGACTTGTGGTTGAATGACTTCGGGCACTCGTTACATTTGAACGGCTTATTGTCGGAATGCTTGATGCAGTGCCATTCATAAGAAGCGTCGTCTGAGAAACGTTTGCCGCACCGTATACACTTGAATGGTTTAGCGCCCGAGTGAAACGTCTTGTTGTGTTGCGTAAGATAGCAGCCTTTGTTAAATAGCTTGTCACACTCGTAACACTTGTGCACGGTGGCGGCGGCTGACTTCTTCATCTGGTTCCGCTCGGCGAGCGGCGTGCTAGGCACAGTGGACGACACTGTGGCCGATCCGCGACTCTCATTCTCAGCCTTCGCGCTCTCCGGACTAGCCGGGGACTTCATTTGAGTCCCATAATTTTCCTTATTGGCATAGTCCATGATATCCTCTATCTTTAACATCTGAAGTTCGCCCGAATCTGTTTGTAACATGTCCCCTTCGCGTTTTATAGTTTTTCCTTCGACGGCGTAACCGTAAGAATAAAGTTTCACGTGTTCCGGGTCGAAATCGCTAACGTTTTCGTCCTTGACTTTTCTCAGTGAAAAGTTATAATCGTACTCTAGATTTTGTATATCGGCATTGCCGTACTGCATTGTTGGGTGGACTGAGTCCACAATAATGAAACTGGCGGTCGACTCATCAGACACAACTGGACCCCCCACGTTAGGCTGCGTGATATAGTTAGAAACATAAACGCTGAAGCTCTGCGTCTGGAGCTGCGAGAAGCTCGGCAGGCGGCCACCGGCTTGCTCGCTTGACGTTTGCTGTTCCATAACTGTGACTTCTTCCGGTGTTGATTCACCAAAAGTAGCCTGATTGGCTATAGGCAGGTTGTTGATAGCCATATCCATAACGTGGGGGGCCATCCCGTTTGGGTAACTCGGTGCTATAGTCTGCTGAAAATTCTGACCCAAATATAAAGGGGTGTGCGTGGGGTCCGGAACCGAAGGCCCCAAAGGATCCGTAGACCTCGGGCTGTACGGGTTGACACCCAAATGACTGAACGGCGGCAGGGTGTGCGCCGTAAGCGCCGGCGTACTCTGTGTTAGTACTGGAGTTGAAATATTGCTGGTTGACACTGATAGCAGGCCCCTCATATGGTGATTTTGAGAAACAGAGGGACCTGCTTCCCCGTTTGGGGGATTCCCTGCCGTTGAAATTGCTACACCCTTAGATGACTGATGATTACTATCGGTCGGATTTCCTATGCCCGGCGGTTGACTACCTATATTGAGCGGATGCGACCCGACTTGGTGCTGCAAAGGGTGATTAGCTAAAGGATTATTACTGAAATTATTATCTAAGTTACCCTGTTGAAGATGCGAGTACGGTGACTTGGACTGCATGGTGGCGACTCTGTGCGATCGTTCGAAGCTCTGTGTCGCGTATGGTGATTGCAGCGTGGAGTCGTCTACGCCGCGCGCGTCCTCGGACGGCACGGGACTCTGTGTGTTGGAGTCGGCGGCCTGCTGCTGGGCGCGAGACATCTCGCGGCTCGGGTGATGGTGGTTGGAGATAGGCATCGTCGCCGGGTCGGGTTGACCCGACGAACGCACCGCGTTCTTGTGTAACGTCGTATTGTAATGCCTTTTTAGGTGACCGGAACTAGTAAACCACTTATTGCAAGCGGTGCAGTTATACGTCTTCGGTCGTCGCGCTTCATTTGATTTCCAATTAGCGCCTTTACCTCCGATACTTGGAAGGGTTGAAGATGTAGGATTTGCAGGTTGTGTGCTTGTTATTTGTGGCGCCGCTGGCGAATCATATGGCCGGTACGGTGGTTTCATATCTGGATTTGAAGATGCTACCGGTCCCGAGTAATCAGTAAGAGGAGGCATTTGTACACCTGGGTATATTTTTTGTTCAACATGCATGAAAGGTTTTTGGTCATGATGTACGCCAAGAAACTTGTCTTGTGTGTAAGCAAACTTTTGTTCGGGATGGAACATTTTTGTTTCCGATTGATACCCCTTTTGTTCAGCAAACATCTTTTGTTCTTTGAAAAGAGATACATCTCCGTTAAGCTGTGGATTGCTGTACAATTTTTGAGCCTCCCAAGCCATCATGGGCACTGTCCGCGTGTTAACTTCTCGGCCTTGATTTGGCGTGTCTTCAAATGTGGCTGTCGGCTGGTCGCCCTCATTTCCTTGGTAAACAACTTTTTGAGAGTCTAGGTCTAATATATCTGATGATTCTTCCTGCTCTTCTTTTACCTTTGAGTTTTCATTTTGATAGCCCGTGTTGTTGTATGGCTTTCCCTGATACTGTTGAAATGGCAATGATGCGGAAGTTGGAGCGCTGCTGGTCCCAGCGTGAGCAGAGTTGCAGTGCTCATTAAGTTGGACGGCGGAGTCGCATACGAAGCCACATTTGTCGCACTGGTTGGGCGAAGGCGAGGGTGTCGGTTGATTGAGTGGCTGACCGTACAGTGGACTCGACGACGATACCTGCGACACTCGCTCCTGCATGTTGTACGGGTGGAACCGGTTCGACTTGTGATACTCTTGGTTATATTGGGACTGTTCCCAATTGATTTGTTCAGAATGCTGATTTTGTGAGAAGCCAGAATGAGAGTAGTTGTTACCGAACTGTGCTCCTGGTGAGAAGTTGGTCTGGTCAGGGTTCTGGTAGGGCGAGGGCGCGCTGTGGTAGCTCTGTGGTGTGGCGGGGTGCGGGAACTGTGCCGATGTCTCTGGCGTGGCGCGCTGCGGAAACTCAGGGCTGGGCTTTGTGATCATGTTGTCGCTCGAGTCGGCAGGCGCCGACACTGTGGTCTCGATCTTCACTTTCGCACCGTTATTATTATCGGTATCATTCTGTGAGTTTTGCGTACCCCACTTCACGTATAAATTTTCTTTGTGATATTGCAAATGCACTTCTAATGATTCAACAGTGTCCAAGTAGAGATCGCAAATCTTACAATGATAATCCCTCGAGGGTAAAGTCGACGAAACGGCGTTGCTGTTAGCCATTTAAATCATTAATCCAAAGGAGAGCACCGTCTCCGCCAACGAAAAAAAAATAATAAAAAAGGGGCACTTCTCGTATCGACGTACATGTAGTCCTACTTGATCAGGCGCTACAGGTTAGTCATGGTCGCGCTCGAATCGGATACATTTGCGACTCCCCTCAAACAGCGGCGATATTTTCGAAGAAAGTTTTTGGCGGCATTTCGCGGCGCGGGCGTGCGGCGCGACCACGTGGGCGCTTGTAAACACTGCGAGCGGCGCACTCCGCTCGCCTCCCGGAACATCAACAACACTCGCGGCACCGCCGGTCGCCAACACTTCGCCTCACTCGGTTAAAAGTTTCATCGTAGCGAAGCGGATAACTTATTGTCACTCGGAAAAGTCTAATAATTGTTAACAACGTCTCTAATAAACTAAAATCACAGAGGAAGTACTGGAATAACAACTTGGCACTTGTTTATAAACCCGGCAGCGCGATACGTTATAGTTTGTAGTGTGATAGGTGCGTCGTCGCGAAGGCGTCGCGGGTCAACCGGGTACGGACGCTGCGAACGTTTACTACCAACTGACAGCCTTCCCGAAGTCGCCTTCGGGGGCATGACTTCAATAACAATTCGCAACGTCGTCCCCCACCGTAGCGTGTGTGCGAGAGAGACCGTCGCACGGTGATGAAGTTATCGCTCCTTCGTCCTTTTGTGTGTCCTTAGTGCGAGCGAGAGAGCCGAGCGGGGGTGGCCAAGGCGCGCGGGGGACGGGGCTGGTCCTACTCTTTCTCAAAATTGAAATGCCCGGTCGAAATGTCCGGTGAAGCTGCGTCCGAGTGGGATAGCGATAGCACCCACCCTTACAATGCGGGCGGACAGAGCCCTGCGACGAAATTCTCTAAATTTTAAATCTCCTTTTATTATGTTGTACGTAAAAAGCCTCAAATTCTAAACAATAATTTAAAACTTAGTAAAGTAAGTTTACAATTGATGTAAGTGTTACAAACTACGAGGGTCACCTTGACATAGTAATTATTTCAACCTTATTATTTGCAAGTTGATCAGAACACAAAATAAATATTTCCACACAACTGTGTATGTGTTCATTATTATTAATCTGTAATAGATGACAAGCAAATGTCATTTCCTTATTCGAAGTCAATAACCGAAAAAGATCTTTGTGATTATGATAAAGAGAATAAAAACTGAATAGTTCGAGGCCATGTTTGTAAAGCGACATTAGTGAGTTTAAGTGGGTAGATAAAAGCAGTCATAATAAAATGAATACGTGCCAACATTAGTAGCGGTGTCCATATGTGAATCATTGTTCCTATTCTGCCACTATAATATTAAAACAAGAATCCTAAGAAATATTTTAGATTTCCTGTTAAGAAAACTGTAATATTGGAACTTTTAGAATCACGATTCAACAATTCTACATTACCCCACATGAATGCGAAAACATATTAACTAAATGAAGAAAGCGAATCCTTAGCAGAAGCTAGTATTATCAGAATGGCCGAGCCGTGCGCAGGGCACTGAAAATTTTGCATCGTGGACGAGCGAGGGGTGCGGCCGGAGGAGATGGGGCGAGGGGGGCGGCGTGGTTCCTTAATTTTTTTCTAAACACGTCGAAAGCACTACCCCTTACGTCCAGCCATATAATATTAATATCTTAATAAAAAATTCACAGATGTATGTTGGTAGTGAAAGTAAGGAGTTTCGTGGCGTGGTGGCCGCGGCCGGACCGTGGCCATGCAAACTATGAGGGGAGCCGACATCGATTTTCTCGGACTGTGCCGATAGCTTCCTTCACTGACATAAAGAGGCTTCCTTGTTCCCGAACACCTCTCTGCGTAGCAGGCTCCTTTTACGTTTTGATTCTATAACACTTTGAATGTTCTAGACTAAGTTTTTTATAGTATTCATTAAGAAACTTAAGAATTACGAACATTAGAAAATATCTTAACACTACATTTTTTACGTTCCACAATTCATAAGATAAGCCACGTGATTTAATTACGGAAACTTACTTAAAGTAAGCCATTCAAAACATTACAAGAAACTTCGGAACGAAACATTGTTTCGGAAAGTACCTACGTAAACTTATTTACAAACTGGGTAATACCTTCGCGTCATAACTTAATAGCGACGGACTCGAACAAGTAAGAAAGATCGAATATTATCATCGTGATGACCAACAACAACAACAACAACCAATGTCTTAGGAAAGGCAAAAACTAGAAATAATTATCATAAGCAGTTAATCAGCGCTCAAACTGTAATTATTACCTAATAGAATTCCCGAAGAAATCTTATGTTCAATATCCAAAAAAAAAAGTCACCCAATTCTTAAAAAATCCAAAAATCTACACGTGTGTAACCACTACGTACTACTTATATTGTTTTTTTAGAATCGACGATACCATGCCAAGTAACAAAACTATTTGTTGAACATTTTACTGTATGACAATCAAAAGTTAACAAAACTCCACACAAGTAAAACTCTCAGAGCAGAGCGGTACTAAAAACAATGCACAGCAACATTCATGTGAACCTTTGTTTTGCTGTTAAAAAGTGCTCGGGACACCCGTCATATAAATATAGCTGAAAATATTCAACACAAAAAGGTCTGGAAAAGGCCGAACTAAACGTATAATGGTTACGAAACGTAGCTACTAAACGGTTAATCCCTGCCTCGCGAACTGTATCATTCATAACATTTTATGAGGGACGGAGGCAATAAACACACAGACTGACAAGCAAAGTTGAGCTTCGACAACTTTGTGCGGCGCGAGGTCGCATTGTCAGCGATCATCCTAATTAGGCGATCTTTTGCAAGGTTTTGAGGCTTGGAAGCGGAGCATATAAACATCGCTGCACTGTCAAATATTTTCAAATTGTTTGTTAGTTAGTTTTAACAATACTATTTATTTGATATTTGTACGCCGTTAAAAATTAAAAATATAAACTATGATTGTATCTTTCATTGTATAGATGATAGCAGATCAAGCTACTACAATCTGTCAGATTGCTTTATTAGATTTTCAACTTTATCTATAAAGCACTAAGGCTCAAGGTTGATTGGGAATTTTTGACAGTTTCGGGTAGCTTGACTTGCTGTCGTCCGTACGAAACGCTATTTTTACATCTATTTTTATAATAACAAATAGAAAACGTTGATATTGAAAGTTATCGAAGCGTGCCATTCTTTAAGAAGATATTGAGTTGTAACAGCGGAATAGGTAATATGAATAAAAAAATGATCTATTTGCTTAAAAAAATCGGGGTCATCACTATTATTACAAAAAAATATATTTATTATTATTTATTTCTTCCACTGGAAAGTAAAATCAGTGTATTGATTGTGAAAATATGATAATAATCTCAGAAGCAAAGTGTAGGTAATTATCGGTGATAAAAATAAAACCAATTCACGTTTTCTGAAATGATATTTATTATTAATAAAAAATCTACCAAGAATTTTTTAACATCTTTATTTTTAAGTCTACAAATATTTACTTCGAGTCTACATTTGTTGGCAAAGAAAATCTGGAATAAAAAATCAAACGGCCACCTATTGCCTAATCTTACCTGTCAAGGTATTGCTTCATATCTTGCATTTGATAACTTTCTATACAACGTGTAACATAAAAGGTATATACATACCACGGGCATGGCATCTTTACATGATATCGGAAGGTTTTCAACTCAAAATAAAATACTCAAAAAATTTATACTAAATTTTCGGTTCCGTGTGTTTCTTAAATTCAAATCATAACAAACGTGCGCCACACTACATACGTTAATAACTACTCGTTACACGTCACATTACTTGGCAAAATCACGATAAATGTCTTCAAAAATTCTGTGCGCCTAGTATGGTCGCCTATCATTTCTCTTCCTTTTATTAATGTTAATAAGTGTAGTTTGTGTTTAAATAGTGTAATTGGCTTATGCCGTTCTATTTAAATAAATAAATAAATCACAGGTGGTGCTTTTTCTCGTAACTTCCTAACATAAAGAGATAGAATTAAAAAACCCTTCCAATATCGATTGATATCCTGTAAAGATGCCATGCCCTTGGTATGTATTTACCCTTTATGTTACACGTTGTATAAGTTCAGAACCAGTAAATCCATATTTTTATAGCGTGCTACGGCCAGCTATGCTGCGCGACCCGCTGACAATACAACGTCGCCCAACCTCGGCCGAGCGTCTAGTCGTGGACTTATTCGGATGTTATCACTATCAATCTTATTAGCGGTATTGTAAGAGTCATCTAAGCTACTTCACGGTCGCTTTCATAATTAATTTACTAACCCAGATTTCCATTGAAAACTTATTGTTTGATAGTCTTTACTTGTATTCCTAACTCTTCATTGTGTAAAGTAAAATCCCCTACCTAAGGGAGCCGGGTAATCTCTTAATCAGGACCTTCCTATCAAGAACGCGCATTATATTATTTAGGATAATAATAATGAAGTCGTGACAAAAAAAAATCATTATCACTTATTTTTTTATTATAATTAAAATTCTTTGGAAATGGAATTATCTAAGCTCTTCTTTAATCAAAATATTTTTAGAATCAAAGACTTTTTTAATAACAATAATAACTTACAACAAAAAAATTATTACCTTTCACGTGACTAAATTGCTGAAACCAACGCCTGGTACATTCATAAAAAGTTTAACTTATTATTACCGGAGAACTACATGATGGTAAGCATTGTAAAAATTCTTTTTCTTAAGGAACAAAGCAATAAATATTTCTGTGTAAATTCTGAATCGTGAAACAAAGGTGTATCGTTATCTGTTCAAAGTTTCGAGTTGTAACGTTTTTGCTTGTAACAAGTCCTTGAAGTTATTTATGTATATTACTTTAAAGTTAATATTGTGAATTTTTAGCAATTATGTGCTAAATGAAATGTTTGGGCCCGTTTCCAGGAATCCGTCATAAACACAAATCACCATTTCTTTTGTACTAGGATTAACCAGAGCCGGAGCCAAGTACTTACCTACATAGAAAAGAAATATTTTGGTGACTAAAAGTAAGCTCAAACATGAATGGAATTATTTATTTTAATGACTGTCAGTAATAGCACACGGAATAATAGGGTATTTGACTAAAAAAAAAGTAATTTGTCCGTCAGTCAGAGTTCCAGAAAATACTAGACACGTATTTTTTCATATAAACAAAAAATGAAGACGACACAGTGCGTTGAAAACTGGTGTGACGTCACTGCACGCTATACTTTTTAGCGCGCAGTGACGTCACCAGCCACCACTCCTGATCTTTGATGCCTTTTATATTTGTCACTAATTATTGATTTGATAAAACAAAATATACTTACTTGGAAGGAAAACATCTTGAGGAAACCTGGACTTTAAGTCTGAAATCGCCAACCCGCATTGAGCAAGCGTGGTGATTACGCGCAACCCTTCTCTGTATGAGAGGAGACCTGTGCCCAGCAGTGGGACGATAAAAAGGTTGATGATGATGATATGAAAAACATCCTCAGGTCAACCACATCAAGTTGGTTTTCAATTCCTATAACATGATTAAATAATTCTCGAAATTCATTATCAACCCTTTTATCGTCCTACTGCTGGGCACAGGTCTCCTCTCATACAGAGAAGGATTGAGCGTAATCACCACGCTTGCTCAATGCGTGTTGGCGATTTTAGAGTTAAAGTCCAGGTTTCCTCAAGACTTTTCCTTCACCTTCAGTCATTGGTGTCCAAGAAATACTTAGAAAGTACATATAACTTTAAAAAAGTTACATTGGTACTTGCCTGGCCTGGAATCGAACCCGCGTACTTGAGAGGCTGGTGTTTTAACCACTGGGCCACCACGACTTATTCTCGAAATTATTATTATAAAATTTCATATACATGCATGTTTTGATTGTTTTTGTATTATCATCAACTACTCACCCCGATTCCTTTGTTAGCAAAATAACCTAAATTTAAGTTCACTGCATGTTTTTTTTTTTCTATTTCATTAAGAAAGGGCGAGAAGAGAAATATTAGTTTAGTCGTTCTAATGCAGTCGACTTTTCTTTTATGTCAAGGAAATATCGTAATAACAGGAAATAAAAACGATCATTTGAAAATTCAGACTTGCTGTAATAAAATTACTACTATTCTAGATGTAGTTAAAATAGGGTTGTATTTGTCTAATGGGTTTAGGGATTTAAACGTAAATGCATAAGTAAGTCTAAAGAAAGTTTCGCAAATCAGTGCTGGTTTGATCCTTTTTTTTATCTAATTATAAACTAGTGCTTGACCGCAATCCGGCCTGACGGTAAGCAGTGATGCAATTGTTGATGGGAAAGTGAGCTAGTTTATTAAGAGACTATTCACTAAAACAACCGAGTAGAAAGATAGGCGGCAGTTGAGTGAGGTGATGCAACGTTAAACCCAACAACACGACCAACGATGCTGCGCCAGAGAGAGATTGATCTGAAGACCCTTCACGACCAAACTCTCGACACAACAACATTTAGGTATCAGACACAATATATTCCGTCGATAACAATGAGTTAAATTGGGATTAGTTTGTATTAAATTATCCACATCAAAAATTAGCAAGGAAGGATATTTATAACATTTTATTTTATATAGCCCGATTTTCAACTATTGCCATAATGCCCCTTTTTTGTAACCTAAAAATGATTGCCCTATTAGTAGATTTTCCCTAACATATTACGCCGATCCCCAACTTTGAGCTGACAATTCCGTGGTATGTTGTGGTAAAGGCAGTCGTGTTTATTATGGGTTATAGTTTATAGAGTGTGTATGCAGAAGTACATGCCCTTTAATATAATAATATAGATGCATGTTAACAATATCACCTAACTAAAAATTTTGAAAAACAAATGTAATTCACCAAGGTACAGTTACCTTGGTGAATTACATTTGTCTTTTCTAGATTTATTAGGTAGGTATTGTGTGTTTAACCAATTAACTTATGATTCCATAGTGTTTTGACAGTTTATTATGACTGTGCTGCCATCGGCAAAGAGATTTAGTAATTTTTGGTAAGTGGTAAGTGGTATTTATAGACATAGATAATAAATATTTAGAGACCTAATACACTCCCTTGGAGTCCATGTTTAACTGTTTGTTATTGATAATTACCTTTCTTCTTTTATAGTCTAATCCTATATGATTTTATATATTCCTAAAATAAAGCTAAGTCGTGATATTAATATTTCCTACTTATATTATGTACCCCGCACGTTTGTCCTTTGCAAGCTAAACGTAGCCCCGGGCCACGAGCCACCTCAACTGACTTTGCCATTCGCAAGAATTCTTAATACAATATACATAATAGTTTTATGTTCTTTACCAAGAATCGACCAATATAGCGAATTCTACATCTGCTTTTTATATAAAATTATAATTAGAAATAGAACAAAATAATGCGAGCAAAATCAGTGGTTGAATTTAAACAAAGTCAGTGAAATTAATTGCAAAGCAAATTGACTTCGACTTCTTTTATTTTATAATTATAAACTAGTGCTTGATCGCGAGCACGACAGATGGTAAGTAGTGATGAAATCGTTGAAAATAAATGGCAATAGTAGCGAACCTCGAAGACGCTTAAATTGCAATTTGGCAAATTGTCCCACTTCTTCAATGCATCCATTATAATAGATGAGGCGAAACTCTTCATCCGGATTATATCGACGTCAACAACGCAAGGGTGGAAACTCGCCTTACGAGGGGTCGTCCAATGATGGAACGGTGTAAGTCATGTAATTCCCACGTATACTCTTCAGTATCATCAGCATTATCTTGCTCTACCTACATCTTGCTTTGGAAATTGGTCTTAAACAAATTTGGATCACAAACAAATAGCCTCTTCGCTCTTCTCAGCGTCTATACAGTGAATCAAAAGCTGCTAGATTGCATTTTGCAGCACCAGCCCATATGTGTCTGCAGTTCTGCAGACGATCGGACCTGTGCTTTGGGTAACATTAGAAGCTGTCCAGGAGTAAATTACTACGGGGCTTTTGTAAGAACGCCAAGTTTCCTAGCAGCCATCTTGACTTTGGACTCATCAACCACCCACGTATTCAGCTTTTGAAAGTTAACATTTCCTCAAACTTATATGAGAAATTTCAAAAGCTGAAGGTGTCCGGTGCATTGAACAGACACACTTGTGTTTAGGCGGTGCTACAGCGTATTTTGACCTATTTCGGCAACATAATGCAAAGGCGAGATAGTAGGCTAGAAAACCTGTTCATTATTGGCAATTTCGAAGGACTCTTTTCTTCTACAAGGCCGCCAACTTAATGGTATGACCTAGTAAAAGATATTACGTCTTCAACCAAATTTTACCAGAAAGTGAAGGCAACTTTATAGCAGTAACGAAGCAGGGGAATGGTATGCATATAGAGGTAATGAAAAAGAAATAACCATTATCGTTTTAACAGTCGTATAAATTGGCTATAGCAAAGCCCATTAAATTTGAGAATCTGGTTTAAGTTCCTACTAATTCCCTTGGCCATTTTTAATTTTTTACCCGAATGAAATATCAATCTTGGTATTCGTTTTCATAATACAAGGAAAACTATTACTTAGTACATACGGGAGAAAATAAATAATGGATATAAAGTAAATATATTTATGGCTTCACATGATTATAGTGATGGTGATGACAGAATCCAAAAGAAGAGAGTGTCAGAACATAGACTGAAAAGAGAAGTAACTGACTCAAACCGATATTTAATACATTAAGTCCGATATTAAGTCCAGGCTTTGTTCAAAGGCATATTATTCCGTGAATGATTATTTAAATGATAAGAATAGCTGGTCGCTCTGATTAACTCAGGACAATGTTCGTGTTCTTTCTCAGTAATTAGCTTATTGATACGTTATATGAGTTCATATAATTTACTTTTTTACATTACATAAATATGTAAGCTGTCACGCCCTTTATGCCTGGGGCTTTTAGTTAAGTAACAAGTTTTAGTTAATTACATTTTCATTTGAATATAAATATATTGTTTTGCTTTGCTGGTATTTTGGCGTGGTAGCTGGCATATGGTAAATAATTTCATTTTTGTATTTTATCGTATCGTTTGTTTACATAGTATTGTATAAAGACATGTTTTTTTTTTAAATGAACAGACAGCTGTGCTGCTGGGGAGTTTGTTCCGCCACTTCTTCTTCCCAGCGAAAGCACTAGGAAGTGTCGATGGGTGGGCGCTTTTGGGGGACTGTCTTATGTAATATTGACGTTCAAAAAGTGCTGATTCTCAGCCTAATTTGAGTAAATGACTTTTGATTTTGATTTTGATTGGATACATCAAAGATAACGAAATATAAAGTATATTTACAAAAACTAATTTACCCATGCCCACTAATTTATCAATTTACTGTAACTATATTTTAGACAACGATTTTTTAAAAGTTGCAAAGCTAATATTGTAATTATACTTGATTGGCAGCAAATCGTATTCGTCTTAATATTAGTTCTTTAATATTATAAGTATCATTGAGCTAATATATCGCTGCACAAAGACGACCGTCTTATGAACAGTTACCGACAGCGAAGGCCATGTGATGCCACAAAAACTAATGCAACATATCGCTACGTAGTACGTGCATATATACAAATTAATTAATACTCTTAGTCATGTGACCGATTCGACTTTAGCTGAGGTCACATTCGAGCCGTTTCTACGAACGCTCCCGTTTTTAGTTAGCCAACGCCAGACATGTTATTATTTACCGATTACTAAACTTCATTTTTATGTCCGAGATGTCAGAACATTGAGAACTGACCCGCATAAGGAGTGAAAAAGTTTCCTAGCTCTGAGGCCCGTTATGCTGCAATCGGCAACACGAACTGATCCGAGTTTTTGTTGGCATTCATTAAGAGTCAAACTCTGACCTATGTTTTTATTTTGTTTTAGGCTATTTTTGATTTAGCGGTACCTTAGTATATTAGATGATGAAATGGGGATCTATCTGAATATAAGTATTCTTTATAAACTAGGTTGTTTCTTGTGATTCATTAACTAATACTAGCACTGAGTTTCTATGTACTTCTCACGGTGAGAAGCAACTAATGTAATGTAAAAAATAGATAAAGCTAATAGACAGAAGGAGAGCAAGGTCCCTTCAGAATATCATATAATACATGCTTATACTTTTTAAGTCCCCTGCTTTTAAAAATTTTGAATAGAAAGAATTAATCCATATTCACCTAGTAATACAGAAACCAATAACATACACAATATAGCAGAAGTCAGACATAATGTGAAAAAACTCAAAATCAAAGTACGTTTTAGGATACCGATTAATTATTTTCGTTTGTCGTCGTGGTTACCTAGTGGTTAAAACACCAGCCTCTCAAGTATGAGTGCGCAGGTTCGATTCCAGGTCAGGCAAGTACCAATGTAACTTTATAAAGTTATATGTACTTTCTAAGTATATCTTTGGGCACCAATGACTGTGAAGGTGAAGGAAAACATCTTGAGGAAACCTGGACTTTTTAAGTCTGAAATCACCAACCCGCTTTGAGCAAGCGTGGTAATTCCGCTCAATCCTTCTCTGTATGAGAGGAGACCTGTGCCCAGCAGTGGGACGATAGAAAGGTTGATAATGATGATGATTTTCATGGCTACGGCATACATGAGTAATCAATATGAGTATGTAATCAGACTGCAGTGAGTTCACTTTTGAAAATTATCTGAAACAAAAGGTAAACTTAGTGTCAAGTGTATTTACCTTGATTATTGCTATTTAATTATCAACATCCTCTTAGGTAACGCCAGTTCGTATAAGCGTCATGATACGTAGATTTCGACGGAATAATAATACGTTTAGTATATGTACTTGATTCTCCATTAGATCATCATCTTTCTCTTGTTGAGTTGTTGTTTCCTTTGTCTTCCTGAGCTACCTCGAGTTACGAAAACACCATGCGGAGTGCGTGGCCTTTTTGCTAACTCGGGCTAACTCTTACCTACGAATTCATACTTTCACGTTGTTCTAATTATTCTATATCTTGGTGGTAAGAAGACCCAGGGTTTCCCTGAACTCCGAAGGTATTTAATTATTTATATATTCTTTATTGTACACCAATCAAACATCGGTCAAAATACATTCAACACAAAAAAAAAATATATTGTACTTTTAAATCTAACATGTAAATAACACGCGCGTCAAATGTAGCCACAGGAAGACTGCAAGCAGCAAGCTAGAGACATAATCATTAGTTCTTGTTTCTAGTACCTACAGACTGAATTAAGCCTTATTGGAATTAATAATTTTGTTTTTTAATTTTATAACAGAACATTCAGTGCGGAAGATGACAAAACGCGATCTGTCAACTGTCTATTGCATACAAACGAATACGTGTTTTATTAATTTCAACTTTATTAGCTACTAGAATCATCACACAGATGACGTGGTAATTACGTACCACACAATCAATAGCAATAACTAAAAGTAGCATTTCCACAACATTCATTGCGTCGTTTACGTAGTTGAGTAGACAAATAAATTGATCATATAAAGCCACTGATTAAAAATTATTCAGATTATGATAATTAGGAGTAGTGATATTAGTGTGCTGGAGTCAAGAGCGCATTCTCTTGATGGTCGAACTGTAACCAAATTACATCAACTGAAGCCATCTCGGGCTACCAAAAAGCAATGTAAACGAAATCATACAAGATACACTGAACAATACTAGAATAATTTTAGTCATACTAGAATTATTAATGTAAGTGTTAAACTTTTTTATTTTCGTAGTTTCAAAAGTTCGGTTTAAAAAAAAGTTTATTCAACGACCAATAGGAAAATAAAATATAAAACGGTGAATTAATCCATTCTGAGTACGTACGTATCATAAAAAAACTAAACAGAATATCATATAAAATTATATGAATACAGATTCAATTTAAGTCGAAAGGTTATACATATTTTAACTCCAACAGAAACCAAAATCTCTAACAACCCCCGCACGGAGAGTGGTGGTGTGTCTAATTTGTGCGACGTTGTCAAATTTACATCAGTGCATTCTAAACATGCATCTAGCAACATCGCATTTACCCCCACGAGAGATAAAACTACCCACACAGGCGCGTCCGAAACAGGTGTAAAATGCACGTTGTACGCACACGCGGGCAATGCGCATGATTCTCACGAAAGGTTTCTGAGAAATGCCACTCACACTAAGGCTCTAATGCGTTGGTGTTATGGAAAAAAATCTAAGTCGCACCCACACAGCGGCGTCGAGAAAACAATGATGCGCCCGCGCCGCTCAACGCGCGTTTGGATTCTCTTGCAATTTTGATAATAATACGCAGTGGAACTGCTCTTTGTTCCGTAGCCACCTGTAACTAGGAACCTATTCCAAAATTTTATTATTTAAGCTTTGCTGTAGTAGTGTTGTATTAGATAATTACTACATAATTTATACGAAAACTAGTTCGTTAGTTATTACTATAACTTGCAATTGTTTTTGTTTGTGCACGTGGTATTAAATGTCAATCGCCTTGCGTTGTGGTAGGTCTGCATATCAATGACGTACACAAGCCCGTGTTAACATTGGGCAATATAATTGTAATATAAAATGACAATAAAAAATGCTTTACGAGAACAAAATGGTTAGTTAGATTGCGGAACTTCTATAAATTTAGAGACAATCAGTCAAATACATAATAAGTGATTCAATCAATTCAAATATATAAGTGATTTTCTTAAAATTGATTTACACAATTGAAAAAAAACTGATAATTATTTAAGTTGACTGCATACCTACCTAGGTAGTTTATTCAAAGGCATTTTGCGTATGAAAAATAATTTTAAAAAGCAGTACACACATTAGAGCGTCACGAATAGCCAGCTGAATGAAACTTTATGTTCAACAGGGGTAATACTGGATTTAATAAAAAAACTTCGATTTCCGAAAGCGGTGCACACATTGTAGAAGATGATAGGGGTGCATAGGAATGCAGCGGGAGTGGTAAAAAACGATAAAATACAGTTAGATACGGGGGTGGCCGAGGCGAAACCGGTTTATAGAACCCACCAAAACTGCTTTTTCTTATAGATAAATAGACTGGTCTTGGATTCGTAATTTGGGCTAAAATGTTTGATAATATTGGGCTACTTCCTGGAGGAATTGGTTTAGTTTTTACGATGTAAATACAAATCAAAGTATTTTCTCAGGCTTGATCCAAACCGATGATGATGTTTTGTTAGATGTAAGTACATACTTACTTACGTTTCCTAACAGTTTTGTTATTGATTTACTTAAAGTAGAATCGGTGGAAAATGTAATAACTTAGCAGATATAGTGATATTTGACAAGTTATGTATATGTCAATTTTTTTTTTATCATATAACTTTTTGTTTCTCTTGTTATATAAAATAAAATCACTTAGTTATAATAAAAAAGTGGGGTGGCAAAACACACACGATCGACTTCGACACAAATAATAACTGTGAGCTACTCATGCCACTTCGTCAGTCGTAGTACCAGTTCATAGTGTAGAACTATAAATTATTAGCTTCGTAACAAGCAACACGAGATGTAGCTAAAAAAAATGTTTTGTATGTTACCGCTTGCTATTTTGCATTACCCTGGTACAATAAACTAGGTACAATAGTAAGAACTATGAACAACTGGCAAAGAAAAATAAGATATCGTTTTTAAGCACTTGAAAAGTAAATGTGGAAGAATTTGTGCAATTAGAAGAATATTAGGATAGGAAAGGAGTTGAAAACTTAAGGGAAATAATGATAATACAATCGCTAGTGTTTGTAGGGATTCAAATGTTATACATAATCCCCCTTATTCATAAACGCTGCTTAAGTTAACTAATGCAGGTCACTTAACTTTAAAAATCGATTATGAATAAACCCCTTAAACACTGTGGTGTTTATACATAAAGGATGATTTAAGTTAAGTGACTTTAAAAGCTCAAAAATGTATGGTTAAAGAATCGCTAATCACTCGTTAACTTTAAGCAGTTTTTATGAATAAGGGGGATTATAACAAGTTTTTAATAAACTTATTTCTAATTGCATAATCCTTCGATTTGTGGAACGTTTGTGTAACTGTTTTGTTAGGTTGAAGACAATTTTATACAAAAAATGTCTTTAAAATATTCTTAGGTTTCTACTATGCAGTCGATATTGGCTGGATAGCAGCATGGCTTAAAAGGAAAACTGGTGAGTTACAAGTGACATTTTACTCTTTACTTTGTGTACCGCTAAGGCGATATGAAATCATAGTATTCTGGTAATTAACATCAGCAATTATTTAATTTACCCTAATTATGTGACTATGGAAATGATTAGTAAGCGGGCCCTAAAAGTAATCGTAGGAAATGAAAAGTAAAATCAACACGAAGTATGCTAACAATTTGCAAGAGAATATTAATGAGGGAAGATAAGGTTCCGAACCGTTTTACTTTTAAATACGATATGTGTTAAATTTGAACAGATCGCCCTGTGGGTGGCTGGTCATCAATTTGGCGAGTGGAGGGGCAGGTGGGGGGCGCGCGGGACGAGGGCGAGCTCAGCCTCGTCTAACCCCTTATTTTACATTTCACACTCCGGGAAAATCGTTAGAGAAATCTGCGTAGCGTGCATGTCCGAGACATACGCACACTGACGCGTGGCGGGCGGCGTGTGAGCGTCCGAGCCACCCTCGCCCCCGCCGCTATATCGACGAAACTTCAAGAAATCCTCTTATACGCACATGTGTACCTAGTCACATATGTAAATCAAAATTACACATTCAATTTCTTCTGATCCAATTGATCGGACGGCACACGTTTATGTAAATAATAGAGAGTAGCTAGTTTGTCCATGATTGAAGCTTCACATTTTTCTGGGAATGGATCTATAAATTATCTACTCTTCTAGAAATTTAGCGTTGTAAACTTCTTTAAAGTTCCCGATCATCTTCAATTTGAAATATGTTTCTCCATAGTTGCTAACCCGAGCACGTATAGAAAATCAAATAATATATTATAGTAGATGTATTTTAATTAGAAAGCGGCTCGGGAGATGCTGCGGGGCGCGGAGAGGCTCGGGAGGCGCAGAACAAGCGGCGAGGCGATCTATTGAAAGATGTCGCCGTGGGGCGGCGAGCCGAGTGGTCACATACATTATTACCGAACAATGTCACTATGCAAATGTATGTGGGAAGGCTTTGTGTGAACGCACTTACGCATACGGGGGAGGCTCCTCCACATAATCCGAGGCTCACCCCGCCGGCCTGCGCCCGCCGGCCTGCGCCCGCCAAAGATGGTTGTACGCATGTGAGTGTACACACGCGGCACTTTCTCTTGAAGCTCGCCACTGGCTTTTAAAGAGGGTGGCCGGGGGCGGCGGGGGGCTAGCGTTCCGAGCGGGTGACCACGGGGTGGCTCAGCGTGTGCCGGACAGCGCCGCCTAGCGGCACGCAGCGACACCGCAGCCCTGCACGCACTACGCAACCGCCTATGCAACAGGTCCAGACAACTGGTCTAGACGCTGATAACGCCGGATCCGCCAAGCACCGTCAACATGAAACCCGTTATAATAACTCATCGTAACCCCTGGCTCCAGAAGCTGCAAGACGATATACATTGTGAAAGATGTGCACGAGGAGTGCAGTGTTAGCACGGCTAGAGCCTACAGCGTGCTCCACTTGGCCGCGAGGCGAGGCGGGGGTGGCCTCGTTTAATTGAGTGTACTCAGCGCCCTCGCCAAATGATACTCCTCTGTTCCCGAAATACCTGTAAGCCTGTAATAGATGTTAATTAGAGCGCCGCCCCGCGCACGCTGCAAAGAAAAAATAATAATTTGAACAGGTCGTAATTAGAGATGTTTACATAACTGTAAAACAAATATTTTCTTAATTTTTAATATTTTTTCCTCTTTCGGGTCCTTTAGGGTCGGGTTTAAGCATATTTATTTTTCCTCGGGACGTTCTCGAGGCTAAAGAGAAAAATCTGAAATTACATCTGAAAAAATTTCTCTGCAGTCATTACGTGGGAATAAGGAGGTGGTAGTGGTGGGCAGGTGGTGGACTGGTAGCGTGGTGCGGAGCGGTGCATGTGGAAAGCGTCACGTGCAGTGCGTGTGCAGCATGCGGTGCTGGACACCGCAAACGCTATCGGACGTCACAATAAACTGGAGCTCGGCAGAGCGAGGGGCGGCCTGGGCTCGTTTGAATCGAACGCACGTCCGGGCCCGCCACCCCCGGGGTGTGTAGTGGACTTTTCGCTCGGCTTGATATATATTTTCCATTCCTCCCGATGCCGGCTACTGCGGCCGTAGGTTCCGGCCCGTGGTGCCGGTGCGTTGCTCGCATTTACATGCGCTGCTCGGACGCCCCCCCCCCCCCCCCCCCCCGATCCAGATGAGTGCTTGCTCGCATATCAACATCTCGATCGAACTTAATTAAATTTTCCATCACTTCTCATTAGACTTAAGGCTCCGTTTATGATCCTTGTACGATGATTGGATGGAGAGAGGCTTTGGCTTTGTAATGTCTTATACAAAGCTGACAATTGTGTATTCTTGTTCATTAGGCAATAACATTATAGTCCTACTCTTACCTACAACATAATTAGAAATTCTTATAAAACTAGAAATTACATCCAGTTTGGTATAGTTGGTACAGCTAGCCGAAATATACCTAATAATTAAATATACCTAATAATTCTACAGCTTTTATGGCTTATTTTTTTTTTTAAGAAATACGTTTACTTTTAGTACCTATATTAGAATTATAAAGTAGGATTCAAAATGCATATAAAACTAAAAACTGTAATGGATTATGTATTAATATGAAAATCTATCTAAGTATTCTTAGAAATATATCACATCTCATAGTATAATATCCCGATTCGTGGGTGACTTACAAAGATAAACCCTACCATAAAACTTTATATGGAGACAGGAACGTTAATATTTTCTTTTTACGGAAGTCGAACTTGTTACTTACACGCAGCACATTAGTAATAACCATAGACTGATTGCCAACCCAGGAAAAGATCAAAGTTACAACAATTAATTATTCAAATTTCGCAGCCACTATCATCAGTCCTACCAGATGCAGCTGAACCAGCATTTACATGGAGCGACTTCCATTCTGACCTCCACAACCCAGATGCTGGGTAACCTTTGCAACGAGGACACGGAACAGAATTTAAGCTTCCTCTGGCTACCCATAACGGCTGCCAAAGACAGTGCTAGTCTTCGAATGACAGCCAGAATGAACCGCTATTTTTGATATAAGTTTTCGCCCATCCACAAACCGAGCGTGTCAAGTGCAGCTTAACTGTTGACGATTAGTCTAGCCACGAGGCTTCAAAGATCATAGCCAAAAATAAAGACAATTGATCACAAATATTGAATTGTTTATGACCATAGACTCGACTTACCGCGCCCGCACTTGACTAGCCTATCGGTCAAGGTCAAGAGTGTTCGTTAAGGTCCCCTTTTTATTGTTTTGGGTTCACAATCAGATATACAATCACCTCGTTCAACGTTATTTGGGTCAAACACCCAGTATGTTTGTTAGAATTGTAAACAATTTTTGAATTAAACATGCTTTTTTGTTGTCCACCGTTCGTACTGCGACGCGGCAGATGGTAGTCGCTTGTGGAGGTGCTCACTAATGCATGGTAAACTGTCGGTTTGGTAAAATATCGGCCGTCACCAAAGTGACTATTGCCTAAACCATTTCATAAATCATTTTATTTTTTATGTAGGTTCATACAAAAGATTTTACAGCCCATTCATTTTTTAAAAGTCATATAAGGCGTTTTTGTGCACATGATTACTACAATAAAGTGTATAGCTTCGTGAAATAAATATACTGCTTAAAGTTCAAGTTTTTAAGGGCCTCTGAAAAGCCATTAGAATCCAATCATACATATATCGTACCCTCTCCTAGAGTCAAAGCTGAAAAAGCGATGAAATTCACGCCGAGCCACTCCATCGTGACCTTCGTAGCACGTTAATTTTGCGGAAGTTCAAATACGCAATATCGTGTTTCCTTGACCTGTCATTGACAACACATTGCTATAACTCACGATAATCACATATAGAACTCTTATTTGTGATAATAATTGGTTACTGCATACCAAAAGCTTTATAAGATGATGCGTAATCTTCATACATTTTGCACATAACCCTTTCGACGAACGCGATGAAAGCTTAAATAAAAATGAACCTTAAGTCTGGAGAATAAGATGCTACACGGAATCCCGGTAGATCCTCTACCGTTTGTCTTTTTACGAACCCCATTGCTGAAGGTCGACAGTCCGAGATTTCGCTATTTTATAACAAAGTTCTTAGTGAACAATGTTTGCAGACGAAACAATATTAGTACGTTCTACAATAATCGCCTGAAAACCTAACATCTCTGAAATACTCAATAAAACAATGTGATTATTTGATAAGCATTTAATTCATCTCGAATTCTCTGTAATTGTGACATGTGGTAACGCAGAAAATTGTATATTCTGTTGATAGGTACCTAAACTCTGAGAGCAGCAACCTTATTATAATGATAATAAAGTTCATAATGATTTTGACACAGTTGTCAATAGCAGCAATCTAACAGTAACCTTGTACTAATGTGAATAGAGATTATTATGAATTGGACTGTGATGCAAAATCAGAGTTGGAATAGCAGGTCATCTCTTGAAAATATAAACATTCAAATTTAGGCGTATTCCCTATTCGCGACAAACAAATGTAAAAAAAAAGAATTAGTGATATTAGACGTATTTTACAAATGAGACTGAGGTCAGAAGGACTAATCTAGGAATTTTAAGCACGTTCGCAGTTTGATATATCTTTGTTACTTACAGGTATAACTGTTTATTTTTAACTCCCGACAAGATGTTATCTATGGCATCGAGCTCTGTTTGTATTCAAACAATACAAATCAAGAGTAGCCTCTTGATTTCAATTAAAACTAAATGTGATAATTTGTTCATAATATAGCCTAAAATAAAAATAAGTGATCAGTCGGTTAATTATGTACCTAACACACTAGCATGTTTTGACAGCAGCCTGCAGGTCAAGCTACCCCAAACGGTAAAATATTACCAATCAAACTTGAGCCTTAATGCTTTATAGATACAGTTTAAAATCTAACAAATAAATCTGACAGATTGTAGTAGCTTGATATGCTGGCGACTGTACTTAACTACCCCGTCGGAGCACCAAAGTACCATTTTTTCCTGAAAATTAAATTATTTTCAATAAATAACTAATCATTTTCCAATAACATTAAACTACATAAAATTCATCTAAATTTACTAGGTACAGTAGACTGAACAGTAATAACACAGTGACCTTGAGCTGACCTCCCGTATCGTTGAGTTTCAAAAGATTAAAAATCCAATGAATTCTGCTTTCGTTACTAATGTAGTGCGTGCAGGCTACAGTACTTTACACAACCTGGCATGATTATTTGTTGGTTATCATTAAAAAAAAGCCGTAGAAGTGCTGGTTAAAATCACTTGCAAGACAAATTGGTGATATTTTGTGTGATAACTGATAACCAAGCAGGAGAAAGCTACTGCTTTCTTTCTAAATCATTGGCAACTATTAAAAAATAACCGTGGCTAACCACTGCCCAGGGTGTAATAATATATCGAGAGTATTCATCATCAACCTTTTTATCGTCCCACTGTTGGGCACAGATCTCTTCTCATACAGAGAAGGATTGAGCGTAATCACCACGCTTGCTCAATGCAGGTTGACTTAAAGTCCAGGTTTCCTCAAGATGTTTTCCATCACCTTATAATCAGTCATTGGTGTCCAAGATATACTTAGAAAGTACATATAACATAGAAAAGTTACATCGGTACTTGCCTGACCTGCACACTAATACTTGTGAGGCTGGTGTTTTAACCACTAGGCCACCATGACTCACTGAGTACTTGTTGTGATTGTTTCATACCGAGGGTCGCATAGACTTTTTATACAGCAAAATAGTAAAGAAAGACAGCTGTAATTTGAATATACGGAGAATTTGAAACGCAAATTAATTTTCTCAACAATAAATCCTAGCCAATATCAACATTCACGCAGCACAATGTTTAATACACTCAAATTGACAATAAATTTTTGAGGCATTAACAAAACCTAGTTAGCAAAAAAAAAAAAAGAATGAAAAAAATCTTTTTCGCGGAGGAAATTGAATTCAAATCAGAGACTACGGGTTGTTATTAGGTCAACGAGGTCGAGGAAATAGCTGCAGTGGACCTTGATGTCTATGTACCTACTTACAGAGCTGACCTACTACGAAAATTGTGACGGATGACTTCAAAGGAAGACTATGTATATATTTTAACAATGTATTATAATTATAATACATTAGTATCATCATTATTATTTACACAACTTAAAAATTACACAAAAAGTAGGGCAAATAATCCAAGGGCATCAAATATAATCCCATCGCCGTCATCAGGAAACGAAAAAGCTTGGCAATGCCATGTTGTATGGCAATGTCAATTCTTTAGCCAAAAAATAGTCAGCATTTGGCTGACTATTTTTAAGTTAGTCAACGAATTTAAACGCTTTATTTGAAAAATTAAGAATTCTATCGTCATTGCCTATTTACAATAAACACGCCGCTGTTCAAACAATAACAGAACTTGGAGCCTCCATAAATTACAACGTGACCATCATGCAATGAGAATTCAAATCAATATTACAAACTAGCACGATAGTACATCCAATAGATCTGATGTAAGCAAATTTCGCAACGTCCCTTTCCCAACCTGTTCCATTTCCTATGTCTGCATAATAGATAAACTTATATACGTATGTAAATAAGTACTCCACAGGCTATAGTATGGACCCCCGATATATAGTTTAAAGCTATAGTTATACATTGGCTTGACAATACTAGCCTCCCCCACACCAGGATATTTTACTTTCTCTGGACGAGGCCCCTTAGGCGGCGGCGTCCTGAACGCCACCCGCCACCCCCTGCGCCCCCCGCCGCCCGTCCACCCTGGACCCCCCTCACGCATAGTACACCATACAGAGAGCGAACTAACTCGGCTGCCAACCTCTATAAACTCGTTCATACGTGTTCCTGTATAGATAGGTACTTATTTAAATACGCAATTTGGAGCTCACCTATATATACATACTATATTTATATGTGTGCCTACTGAGCTTTAAATCAATTTGGCGTGTAATTTTATTTGGTTTAAGCTGATTTAATTTGAACGGACGTTGGCTTTTGAGTTTGTGATTGTTTCATTTGGTTACAAATGTTACATTGTTACTGTCAAATACTAACTCCACTTATGTTACAAATGTTACATTGTTACTGTCAAATACTAACTCCACTTATGTTACAAATGTTACATTGTTACTGTCAAATACTAACTCCACTTATGTTACAAATGTTACATTGTTACTGTCAAATACTAACTCCACTTATGTTACAAATGTTACATTGTTACTGTCAAATACTAACTTCACTTATGTCCCAGGATCTTCCTAGTACTCTCATCATTTATATTGCTTACCTAATTATTCACATAGTATGGTAAGCAGCCCATACATTTTTTTTCTTAAAACTTTTTAGAAGCTCAGACTTTCATCTTTTTAATGAATAACTTAGTATGACATAAACGGGTTTTCTGCGTATTTCGCCACTACAATTTTGAAAGATAAAGTTTGATTAAAAAACTGTGAATTCTACGCGCTCACGTAAAGTGAAGAGGGGATGAAATGGAGGTCAAGCGTGAGTCATCCCTTCCTACTAAGTACAGTACAGATGGTTCGCGCGTAGTTGTGATTTTAACCATTTTGTTTTGGCTAGACGATTTCAGTGAATATTGATGACTTTATCTTTAGGGTAGATGAGGTAACGTAACTTTAGGTGGGTTATGGTAGTTTTAGGAATATTTTTATCGAATACTGATGTAAAAATCGATATTCGGCAATATAATCAAATATTGAACGATCAGCATTACATTTTTAAATATAAACGGACTATTTTTGGTTATTTTATATTTAAAAGTCAGTAATAATCCGAAATACATTTCAAGAAAAAAAAAAACATTTAACGTGGTGCCAGAAAAAAGCGGAAAAATTTAAAAAGTTTTTTGATGTGATAACGTCATCACGCTCCATCGAATTATATTCGATGGAGCCGGCTGCACGCACGAAAATACATGACTCATGCGGCGTTACCCTGTTCCATTGAAGGCTTGAAGTGCAAGCGAAGACGCGGAACCAGCGACAAAGAGGCACTATCGGCCACCGCGTTCGGCAGCGTTCGACATTTGTCTCTCTCTTACTTGAGTGAGCGCTGCGTCCGCGTGGACAGTCGCTATACAATAATACATTTAGATGTTTTCATCAAGTATGAAGTGCAGTGAAAAGTGAATGTGGTGTCAATTGTTTATAGCAACGATAATTGCGGCGATAAAGGTTTGAAAAATACAACCATTCCAACAGTATTTTCTTATGACGTTGTAACGTTCAAAAATCGATTGTCTGTAAAGTAGGTTCACTGACGATAAACCGACTTTACAGACAATCGTTTTTTTTTTCTATAGAAAACAGACAAAACAACTTCTACCGAGTTTGCTACTAATATTTTGCTGTTAATATTCTTTTGATTTATAGATATTCAATAGAAATAGAAGAGTTCAGCAATTTTGATTCTGTAACCACCTTACCGTGATAAGTGATAACTAAAGTGAAGAGAGCGAGGACCGAGCTGTCATAGCAATTAATGCCAGGGATCGACTCTATGGACACCTCATTTCAAGCTCAGTTCACCTGACTTTTCACAATGAGATTTTCAAAGAATCGATCGACTGGTCAGTTTAGTGGTTCGATGCGAAAAGGAGTCACCCCTTTTTGAGGTTCGACAGCCAAATGGCTAAATCAGTGATTCCCAAAGTGGTCCAGGTGGACCCCCAGGGGTCCACGGGAGACTTGCTGGGGGTCTACGTAGGCGTGAACAAAAAATGGGGGGCCATAAGATGTTAATGGGGGTCCACGAAAATTTATCTGCTTTTGATAGTAAAGAGCAAAAATGTAAGTATAGTTTTTATAAGGGCCTACCTACTTTGTTTTAAGTACCTATCTAAGCAGATAATATTTTAAAAAGGCAAGCGACTGTTACTTGTCCAAACTTGCGTATTCGATATTACGTACAATTTCGTATACAGACTTGCAAAGCGCTATCCGCCCGACAATGCTTAATGCTTGTTCAGACATGAACTTGATCACCACTATAAATACTTGATGCCAAAGGCAAACGCATTCATTCGTTTCCGGAATTTCGAAAAAAGGCAAAATTTGGAAAAAAAGTTGTGAGAAAATTTATATCTGTGTTTGCTAGTGCCGGAGAAAAGTAAGTAACCTACCTTTTTTTTTTTGTTATAGTACTTAAGTATTTTGTTTACGTGTACTAGTCGGTTGATCACAACGGCCTGTATAGATAGGTAACTTAGTAACTTACAGATATTTTAATTGTCCTCTTTCGATTTGAAGACAAACACAGCACGTTTTATTCAATTGTTTTTTCACGAGAGAAGCACTGCCTCTCTAAAAAGGCCGAATAAGCAATATTGCAGAGCAATTAATTTTGTAATTTTTCTTGCAAATAACTACTAATTTTATAAAACAGTAATTTCATAATCATTTTAAATTGATTTTGATGTAACTATTTTATCAAAGCTATTCCTTTTCGGAAAGAGCGAGCGGTGCGCGGGCGACGGGAAAAGGGCGGGGCTTGAACTTCGATGCCAGTTTGTCACGTTTTAACAATGAAGCCGCAGACAAAAAATACGCAAATACACGGAGTGCGTGAACTCATTGATTTAATAAAATTTTAGTTATCGTTTTTATGGTCAATTTTTGGATTTCGACTTTTATTTTTTCCTACACAAATATGATCAGTATTCGATACTGAGTATACCAATTTTTATTTATACTATTAAAAATTTGTGGTAAATTATGTACTTTAAAATTGATACCGTTTTGTGAAAACGTCTGTATTTGTCTCAGCGGTTTATTACTTGGTCCCTTTACAAGCCGTAATTCTATTTCCGCGTGCTGACAAAGGCTGCGGTGTGATACCTATATTCAGAAAAAAACTTTGTTACTAAAATATTTTTTTACAGGTAAGGTAACTGACACGAAACATGGCTACAGCAAAGAAAAAATGTCGACAATATAGTGTCGATTATTTGAAATATGGTTTTGTTCGATCAGAGGCAGACAAACAATTGCCCATGTGCCTATTATGCAACAAAGTTTTGAGCAATGACTCTATGAAACCATCAAAGCTCGAAGATCATCTAAAAAGGTGTCATACTGATAAAATAGGTAAAGATTTAAAATATTTTCAAACATTGAAAGAAAAATATGGAAAGAGACTCACCGTGCACAGTATGTTCGCTTCAACATCTCAAAGTAACGATGATGGCTTGCGGGCATCTTACAATATCTCATTACTTATAGCAAAATCTGGAAAACCGCACACTATCGGAGAACAATTAATTTTACCCGCTGTTGAAGAGGTTTTAAAAACTGTTTTGCACAAATCTCCATTTGACGTACTAAATAGAATCCCATTAAGTAACAATACTGTACAAAGACGCATTGATGAAATGAGCTCTGATATCGAAAGCTTTTTGTGCAATCATCTGCAAAAAACTCATTTTTCTATACAACTGGACGAGTCAACGTTACCCAGTAATGAAGCATTACTATTGGCATATGTCCGATTTATTGTTGAGGAAGAAATTCACGAAGAATTGCTATTTGCCAGAACTTTGGAGACTGACACTAAAGGCGAATCAATATTTAATGTCCTGAGTAATTTTTTTACGGAAAAATCGATCCCATTTACAAACATTATTTCAGTGGCAACAGACGGAGCTCCTGCAATGGTCGGGCGATATCGTGGGTTTATAAGTCATCTCAAAAGAATTATACCAGGACTTACAGCTATTCATTGCGTAATCCACCGACAACATCTTGTGGCAAAACATTTAAGTGACAGGTTGAACCAATCTCTTCATTTTGTAATAAAAGCTGTCAACAAAATCAGAAGCAATGCATTGAATACGCGTTTATTTGCTCAATTGTGCGACGAAAATGATGAAGACTTCCAACGACTGCTCTTACATACTGAAGTACGCTGGTTGTCGAAAGGTGCATGCTTAACGAGATTTTACTCTGTTTTCGATTCCATATTAGAGTTCTTAGAAAGTAGAGATCCAGATTTAAAAGAAAACTTGATCAAATTCAAAGCAGACATTGCGTATTTGACAGATTTGTTTAAAAAAATTAATGATATTAACTTGCAGTTACAAGGGGACAGCCTGAATTTAATAAAAACAAAGGGGATAATTTCGGCTTTTCTTGGGAAATTGAAATTTATGAAGCAAATCATTAGTCGGCGCGAATTCTCTCAATTTCCAAACTTGTCGCAGGTAGAATGTATTGATGAGGATATCAATACCTACAGTCAACATTTAAGTGCCCTGCATGATGACTTCAAAACCAGGTTTGAAGATATACTGACGATGGATATACCACCATGGATCATAAATCCATTTGCTGAAACGGAAGTGGCCAATGTTGTATTACAAGAGGAGCTGCTCGAGCTAAGCACTAATGAGGAGCTGAAGGTGAAATTTAGAAAAGGCTACCCAACATTCTGGCTGCAAGCAGAAATACCCGAAAAATATCCTGGACTGTGGGAAATCGCAAGGAAATTTTTAATAGCTTTTCCCTCGTCATACCTTGTCGAAAGGAGTTTTAGTGCCGTTACAAACCTCTTAACAAAAAAAGGAGCAAATTAAACATCACAGAGCGGGGGGATTTGCGGTTATTGCTGACAAAAATAAAGCCAAACATTGATCGTTTGCTGACACTCCATCAGATACATCCTTCCCATTAATTAAAATTATAACCTGAACCTATATTACCTTAATATTTTTTTCTTGTAATTCTATTCTTTTAATAAATAAAGTGATATAAAATGTACCATTTTTCGTTTTTATTTTACATATCGGAATATAGGGACAGAACTCAGAAGTGACACAATTTTTATTTTTTGGCGACTTTAAGAATGTGGTAGAAATGTAGCAGCAGGGGGTCCACCACGAGAAAAATAAGTTTGGGAACTACTGGGCTAAATGGAACTATTGAAACTTCGTTCTGTACCTCTCTGTGTTACTTACAGCACTCAAATCCGTTTTAGCCAAGTTAACACTGGCGTAGTGGCATAACGAAAAAAAAGGATTAACTAATAAATCAAAATCAAAGTTATTTATTCAAATTGGGCACTCTTTTAACGTCAAAATAATAAGACAGTCCCTTAACGCGCCCGCCCTTCGACACTACCTAGTGCTTTCGCTGGGAAAAAGAATAATTATAATCCTTACTGATAATATAAATCGGAAAGTGAGTTTGTTTGTTCCGCTTTCACGCCGTAATTACTGAACCGATTAGAAATCTTGTTTAAATAATAACCTAAAAAGCGTGATGTAAATCATGTAACCGATTCAACACGGGCCAAGCGGCGGGCGGAAATCTAGTAAGTTGGTAAAAATACAAAATTAATATAATAACATTACTAAGTGTGGAAATGGAAGTGTGAAAATTTAATAAATATGTATATTTTTATTAGGTATTTACAGACTTTATTATTTATAGTTTGTTGAGAATGTGCTTCAATAGCCGCAAAAGTTTCGCTGTCTGCTTTTCAATTCAATTCTCAATTCTTATTGCGTTACAATAATGTATACAGTATGTTAAAAAAAACCTGTCCGACCCATAAGGATAATAAAGGTTAGGTAAACACATGACCAAATATAATATAAAATTTTACGTAATCATCATAGTACCAATACAAATGAATTTTGAAATAATCTTTTTTTCCCGCGAATTAATTCCAACTTCCCCGAATTTGGTAATTTTTAAAAAAGTGACAACACCGGTATTATTATGAGCGAATAGCGATGCGACCACGTGCCCTGCCGCCCGCCGCCCGCGGAAGGGTGCTTAACGGACATTTATTAAGTTACCTACCTCTTTTTGCGAAATAATATTTATTTTTTAGGGGATTTTTTTTTTTAAGTTTAGCCCGGTTTTATATGCATTAGTAGAATCAGTTATCGATACCTAACAACACCTTCACGGCTCGGACAGGGTTTTCTTAACATACTGTATATGTAGTTGGTACGCCTTGGTTGATTGGTTCAATATTAAACACGGCGAAATATTCTGAAAAAATTTAGTAAATATCAGTAGAAATTGTTTTCACAAAATATATCAGAGAAGAAATATTTTACAGTTTCTTTGTGATATTATTAAAGACCAAACTAACTTTACTGCTAATAATATAAATATTGTGATGCGTAAAGATTCATACTGGATAAGAAAACCTTCTGAGAGAGTGCTCCGACTCGAACATGACCAGTTTTTTCTCCTAAAGTTTCCCTCTACAGCAATGCGTGTAAGTTACGAGGGACTGTGACTTTTGTTCGCTAATATAGACACGAAGTTATTTACTCGTATAATTAAGTAGTACTAATGTACTACATACTTACATATCCTCATTTACTGCATACATAAACTGATGCTTCCATCTCATTGGGGTACCTAGACAGAAATAATTGGACACCTCCTGGTACAATCCATACATCATCATCATCATCTGCCTTTGTGATCAGCTTCCAGTAAACTGGATTCGGCTGCTCCACATCCCAGTTACTGGGTAAAACGACACTCGTTGGTAAGACTGATTGTTACTCTTTGGGACTTCTGACTTCCCGTAACGACCGTCAAAGATCTACGAATGACCACAAGTGATCCACTGATGGGTCTCTGTAGATAAAGTTGGTCACCTATCCTGAGCGGCGGATATTATTTAGAGAGCCCAATACAAACCGAACATATTCCATAATTAGTACCATTTCAATGAAATCACTAAGTAAATTCAGTTAATGAAAATAATTGATTTTAGCCGTTTAATCATACCTGAATGCTTACTCAATAATTAGGTTTTTAATTTAGCCTTAAGGCTGCAGTAGTTGCCCTAGTCGGGAGACAAAACCGGACTCCACTCTGCGGGCGGTGAGCAGTGAGCAGCTCGCCCGCTCGCCGCCCGGTAAGGACCAGGCCCGAGTCGACGGCGCATCGTGTTTCACACGCGCCTCAAAGAAATGTCAGCACTAAGTGACGGGGTCCACGAAGACCGATGCAGGCGTTGCGGGATATTTAAAAAAAAAACCGAGGCTCTGGCGCCCTTCCACTCTGCCGAGAGCGGGAGAGGTCATTTGATTATTTCCCATTCAGACAAAAAAAGTAGCACAGTTGTTCTACAACTACTGTAGCCTTAAAGCTTAACTACTAGAACTAAAACTTATTACAACTTAAACTACTAGAGGCATAGGCCTCTAACAGTTCTATGTTAAGAGTAGCAGTAGCCTAGTGATATCGGCCGCGAATTACAAGTTTTCTCGTTGTAGGTCGTAGGTACGAACCCTGCCAGGCCACCACCGCTGTCTTCTTCTTCTTCAGCCTATGGATGTCCACTGCTGGACAAAGGCCTCCCCCAAGGCTTTCCACGCTGACCGGTCTTGTGCTACCCGCATCCATCGGCTTCTCGCGACCTTCACCAGGTAATCGGTCCACCTTGTTTGTTGGGGGCCTCCCTACTCTGCGTCTTCCAGTACGTGGCCACCTCTCCAGAACCTTACTGCCCCATTGGCCATCATCGGTTCTACGAGCAATGTGCCCTGCCCACTGCCACTTCAGTTTAGCGACTAGCAGAGCTATGTCGGTGACTTTGGTTCTTCTGCGGATCTCCTCATTTCTGATTCGATCACGGAGAGAAGCTCCGAGCATAGCTCTTTCCATTCCACCACCGCTGTACTTTGTGTAAAATATTTCATCACCATTGCTGTTAAAACAGTGGAGGAAAACATTGCGAAGAAACCGGCAAATATCCTAGAGTAAAACTTCGAAGACATGAGATCTACCTACCTGTACCGGGCACTCGTGGCAGATTACGGCACGAACATTATAGGCCGATTTTTTTTTTTTTTTTTGTATTATAAACTAGTGCTTGACCGCAATCCCGCCTGATGGTCAGCAGTGATGCAATCGTTGATGGTAAACGCGCTATTTTACTTTTGCTTTAGCCTATTCATTAAAAAACAACGGAGTGAATAGGAAAGAAGACGGCAGTTGAACGAGGTGATGCAATGTTAAACCCAACAGCACAATCAACGATGCTGCGCGCCTATGAGGTCAGATATTAATAGTGTAGACAAAATTATATTCTCATATTATTTGTAAACGTACTGACACCACGAGTACCAGCGGGATTAATTTATAGGCGTGGCAGTACGGCTGATTTTTGCGTAACACACTATTATGAATCAAATCGTTACTTATAGTGTGTTACGTATTCACCTAACATGCAGTTTGCAGCATTTGTAGAACCTTTATACATATCGCGGGTTTAACAGCGGTACGGCTGACACGGCACCTGGCCCACTACATATTAATCCCCATGTTGAGATACCACTTCATATACCAGGTCACTCAGAAGTATTGTGATAAAAAGTTTTTATGTAGAAGAAACTAGCCAGTTATAATTTATTTAAAAAATATGATTATTTATTACTAATACGAACGTAATAGGTACGTTCCAAATTCAAAACTTCTCTCCGCATTTTTTGCGAGCGAATTAAAATTATCGTGTCTCTTTCAAAAATGGATTTGCGTCGAGACAATTTTCGCGCTATGTTTTTTTACTATTCAAATGTCGCCTGAAACCAGATGAATCGTACGATAGACTTCAAATGGTATTCATGGATGAAGGCCCTTCTAAGGCAACCGTGTATCGGTGGTATAATGAATTTAAGCGGGGTCGACTAACTTTGAAGGATTAAGAAAACAGTGGTCGCCCTTTGACGGCTGTTACAGAAGACAACGTGCTAGCAGTGAAAAGTTTGAACCAAGACAATAGACGAATTACATACCAACAAATTCAGCATAAGCTGCAGAATGAGATCAGGAAGCCTTCACGAGATTCTACACATGCATCTTCGGTTGCGGAGGATAGTTTCACGCTGGGTGCCGCTAAATCTCACCTATGCAGGCCCGGGTGGATTGGTGCTATGATATGATAGACAAATTTGAAGCAGGCTTGACTCAGCGTGTGTATGACATCGCTGCAGGTGATAAATCTTGGATTTATCAACAAGATCCAGAAACGAAGCGCCAGTCGACGGTTTGGGTATTTCAAAACAAATTAACTCCTACCTAGGTGAAACGATCTAGAAGCGGGGGTAAGATTTTTACTGGCTACTTGGTGTCAATTCCCTTACGAAACCAAAGAAGCATTAATGCTGAACGGTATACCTACTTCCAAATGTTTGACAGAAGTTTTCTCTGGTGTGAGCAACAAGCGACCAAACACAGAGCTCCGCGGGTTATTGCTTGACCACGACATTGCGCCCGCCCACACCGCAATCAAAACGAGGGACTTCCTGGACAGTACAGCGGTTAAACTCCTGGGTCACCCTCCTTACAGCCCTGACCTAGCACCGTGTGACTAATTCTTATTCCCAAAAAGAAAAGATCAGCTCAAAGGAATACAATTTTCGTCGCCGGATGATGTGCTATCAGCGTTCGAGCAGGCTGTAATCTAGGTGTCTGCGGCGGACTGGAAAAATGTTCCGAAATCTGGTTCAGACGCATGAAACTTTGTATAGGAGGCTGGTGTGGAGAGTACTTCGAAAATATGTAATAAAAATATACGTACCTATAGATTTTTTTTTATTATCGCAAACCTTTCTGAGTGTCCCACGTATGTACAGAAAACAGCACTTCAAGTATGTACAGACGACAGCACTTCAAGCTACTGCAATCTGTCAGATTTCTTTATTACATTTTCAACTTTATCACTAAAGCATTAAGGCTTAAGGTTGAATGAAAATATTTGTCAGTTTCGGGTAGCTTGACCTGCTGTCGTCCGTACATACTAATACTGAATCATCACAACCTTAATTTCTGGCAACTAAATGCTGTGTCCAGTCGGTGAAGACAAAGATGTTCATAGACAACGATTAACGGCACACAAAGCGTCGTCGGGTAAGGCTGGCAGTGTTTAATAAGCAGAAATTTCCTTATATAGGATAAGTTGTCCAAAAGCAGGCTTTGAGGGTGTAGTAACATCAAACTGAACAATTTCCTATATTATTGAATGTTTATGTATTTCGAGTACCTATTTGAATCGCATACCGTCGAAGCCGTAAGCCAAAGCAGCAAGTTACTTATATACGTACCGTTAAAAAATGTCGCATAGGTAGGTAACACAGGTAGGTATGTTGTGTATTTTGTACATTTATTTTTTAATTATATCTAATAAGGTATAAATTGTTAGTGATGTCCTTGACAGCTTCATGTAACAAAATGTTCTCTGTTCTCTCGCTTTCAAAGTTCGACGCATCTAGTACGAGAGCCTTTTCTATTGCTTTTAAAAGAAATAATTAAGAAAGAAAAGGTAATAAAAGCCAAAACCCATAAACAGTTCCTCCATTAAAGTGAAAGGCAGACCTAAACGGATTATAGTTACAGATTGTCATATCATTTTAAATCTTTTGTATGCTCATAAAAATATAGAATTGTTTAAAAAATACAGTGATGTCCATAATATAAATACTAGAAACTGGCACAAATTTATTGTACCCACAACAAGGCTCAAGAAAATAGGTGGCTCTTTTAGATGCCAATGTATCCATGTGTGTATGACTTCCAGAGGTGGTTCAATATCTGAGCCTGAATAAATTCAAACCCTTCATTAAACGTAAGCTGTGTTAGAACGCATTTTATAGTGTTAAGGATTATATTGAGGACCAAAAGGCTTGGGCTTGAGCTGCGTCCGATTTCTATACTTACACTGATTGTTCTTTGATTTTTCTTCTTGTAGTTTTAATTTGTAATTGTTTGTTTTTTTTTTTTTTTTTACTCAAAGCGAGCCCACCCTATGTAGCCAAGCATATTGTACGTTACGGAATTGCATCGCTGACAGGGGTGTTCGGCACTGGTACAGCTACACAGGAGCTAAACTTAGTATCCGGGAACACTGTTAGAGCTGCTGAACCTTGGACAAAACTATCTTTGCATTGTGTAGATTCAATTTCTTAGTATTGTATAATTGCATGACACGCGTGTGAGCACAATGTACTTGCTGTAAAGCATCTATTTGTTGCATTAGTCTTTTTTTGTTGTTGTTTTTTTTTTCGTGTTTTCCATAATGGACGCTCATAGCGTACAATATATTTCTGCATCGTTCTCACACGGTTGATTTCAACATGAATGATGTAATCAAATATTTGTATCAATAGCTTGATAATTTAAAAGAGAGTTTCTTGCCCGTTCTTCTCCATGGGTACCTACTCTTTAGAATGGGCTGCTTCACCTTACTGACTGACCGACCTTCTGACAATTCAAAAGTGCCTGTAACTGGTTTATTTGAAATAAATGATTTGATTTGATTTGATACATGTATTACAAGTTATTGTTAATAATTTCATAAATATTTTTAGTATTATAAAAATTTAATTTTACCTCCATAATAAAAAATATTTTTCTCTACGCTAGAAATAATGATTGTTTATTTTTGTATTTAATATTAAAGTCAGATGTCTAATATTTGATCTCTTTTACACACATATTTTCTATACTGCCTTGCTTTTCCATTTCCAATTTTTTTCTTTACGACTAATACCTATGTTGTTATTTAATTGTGTAGTTGTCTACCTAATCAACCTAAAAATCTTCAATCATTAAAATTACATCCATACTACATATTTGAACGTGCGAACCTTTCAGGAACTAAAAGTGGTACTAATGTTATTGTAAGAATACCGTAGCTTGGCGTCTGTGGCAAATACACAGTGAATAAACTCACCTCTTCCACGAGGTGCACCAATCATACGATAGATGGCGGTATTTATGTTACGGTAAGAGTGAATAATTGATGATTATTAATAATTATCTATTATTATTAATAATTACCGAAAGTCGAAGTTAAGGTGATAAATTAATCACTTTTGTCCGTTTTTTATTAATAATTAAACCCAAGTAGTGATAAATGTAATATTTTTTTAAGTACGTTCTAAATCAACTGTATTCGCGAAATGAGTTTACAGTTTGCAAGGTAAAGTTTGTCAGTATTGATGAGGTTCCTAATAAAACTTGCAGTCTGCGAGAATGTGCCCGCAAGGACTGAAATTTGGGGGGGTAAGGCTTTAAACACTGCAAGTGTAGGTACTGGCGAATGCAACTCTAATCGCTGCAAATGCAAAAAAATTGCACGTTCTTTGCAATTCTAAGTTCCATAAAAGTCTTTCTTACAAAAACAAATAATATTTTTAGTTTCTTTCTTTTATGAGTCTTTAATTATTTTATTTTGATGTTATTTTTATTGCAATTTATATGGCAATATATTTTACTTGCACAACAAATATTTGTTGCATTCTATGATAATACTTTTAAAAATTTAATTTGTTGCTTTATATAGGTGCTACAGAATATTTACAGGCAAACCATAGGATTCGTGTTGATTTTGTTAATGAAACAATTACTTAATTTTATTTTTGTTACAATTTTGTGTACGAAAGACTTTCTTGCATAAGTTTGATGGTAGATTTGATTTTTATAAGAATTTTATTGTTAATTTTGTGATAAATGTGCCCTTATAGTTTAATTTATTTAATATTCTAGTTCACAATATGTGAATCAGTCAGATTTCCAAAAAATACTAGATACGTATTTTTTTTTTCTTTTTTCATATAAACAAAAAATTAGGACGACACAGTGCGTTGAAAACTCGTGTGACGTCAATGCACGCTACACTTTTTAGCGAGGAGTGACGTCACCAGCCACCATTCCTGATCTTTAATGCCTTTTATATTTGTCAATTTTTATTGATTTGATAAAACAAAATATACGTATCCAATCCGGACTAAATAGAATCATTTTTTTTACCCAGGAAACATCCCTATTTGTTATCTTTTCGTTTTATTAAGGGAAGTACAAGTAACTTTGTTTGTGTGATCTCTAATTAATATAATTGTAAGACTGTTTAATATTATAAATAAATACCTGCTGGTCAAAAAACATTAGGTTTTTATTTATTTTATAACTTTTACCAATATATTTCGAGAATTATTAATAATTACCATTACAAGTAATAAATTTCCATCGTTTATTCACAGTTACCAAAACATATGGTTATTATTAATAATTTTGTAAAAATATTAATAATTTTCAATTAAGCAGATTTTCCGTAACATTTATACGCATGTTATAACAGGCACCAGGATTTTTTTTTTGTTTTGTACTAGTGCTTAACTGCAATCCCGCCTGATGGTAAGCAGTGATGCAATCGTTGATGGTAAAGCGCGCTAGTTTATTAAGAGCCTATTCACTCAAAAAAAACTGAGTGAATAGGAAGAAAGTTGGCAGTTGAGCGAGTTGATGCAATGTTAAACCCAACAACCCGACTAACGATGCTGCACCCGGGGGAGATTGATCTGGAGACCCTCTACGACCAAACTCCCGACACATCAACATTTGGCGCATCGCACCGTTCGTACTTCGCAACACAACTGCTCAGACCCGTCCTCTGTACGGCTTCACCAGCCATCACGCCGGAACACGACAAATCGCTTGGCGGCGAGACTTTGTCCGGTGGGCGGTAACTTCTGCCGGCAGCCGATGTTATGCCCTACCAATTATAACTATGTTGTTAGAAAACTCTATAAAATAGTCTCGTCACTTATGTCTTAGATTTTTTCGGGGGTTGGCAAAAAGTCGCATGTTAATCTTCTCTTCGGTTTTTACATAAGTTTTGTGGTAAAAAGTAGATATTGTTGCGATAATATACTATGAAATTAAAGCCCGTGAGGTGACCAATTGACTTGTGCAATTATTATGTTGTTATACCTAATCCGATCAGCAGGACTGTTGCACGACGTTCACTAGTTCCATTCTCACAAAGTGGACATTGCTTTTGTGCTGCATTTAAATTGCCGACACAAACCAAGCAACTCCTATTCGAAAATCAAATCCACAAAACAAGAAAACGGAAAGTTCTACGGTAACTTCAGCTCCAAAAAATGTAAATACCTTCAATACAAAACAAATGAATATACAAAAAATAGTTCATCGCCTACCCTCATACCAGATATGGAGGTAGTTAACAATAAACAGCAAAAAAAAAATACATAAATTGTGTATACTAAGTTCTAATAAGACAAACAAGATCCTATCAATAACAGAAAGAACATTCCCAAATTATAATATATGTGTAGAGGCATGAGGAACAGGGAGTAAAGTTCACTCATCCTCCGTAGAAAAGGGAGGATCCTCCGACCAGACGGGTGTTATGTCTGGCGGGCACTTGTCCAATGCTTGAAATTGGGAAGTTGAATACGAGTATATGCTAATTGCACGGTAAACTCTGATTGCGAGATGTTCGTGTGACGTCAGTATGACGCGTTGTTTATTTTTTGGCAATTGTAGGTACCACTACATATGCCACTACATTAAGCCATATTGCGGAATAAAGAATCTCGTCGACGGTATTAATACAAAATTAACTACTTTTACGACTGACGATCACTGAATAATTCTCATCGGCGAAGAAGATTATAGCACAACAAACAACTATCACGATTTAGTTCTTCACGTGAAACACTTGTAGCTGTGAAAAACACAAATATTACCTATAATATGTTTATCTACGTATAAATTCAGCTATTACTACAATATGTACAAGTTAAGAGTGGAATTGTTCAATAACCTGTTACACAATGATATTCAATTTCACAACTATGCATTTCTGTATTACTCTAATTTCGATCTACCTTATGATTATACAATGTTCTCTGTTTTGAATGGTGTGATTAGTAATACTGGTATGAACAATATTTTTCTGCATTTTAAAATATAATATTGACATGATTTATAATAATTTTCTATCCAATTCTAATATAAATATAAACAATGTATCTAATGAAAGAGATAATGCTGAAACTGTGAACAATCATCATCTTTTTCTTGTATAATCATATTCATGTTATTCATCAAAATACTAACGGTTTAATAAGTAAATCGGACTTATTAAGCTTGCATTTGAATGATCTTGCTAGCCTTGGTAAACATGTGGATGTACTTTGTGTTACAGAACACAATATTACAGAAGAGGACCATTTCAATCTTTGTATTCCAAATGACACACTTGTTACCTTTTATGCAAGAAAATCTCGGGGAGGGGGCTCATGTATCTTAGTAAATAATAAACATCCATATATAATTCTTAACATAAAAGAATATTGCAGTTCTTGTGTACACAGGATTCTAAAATCCTGTGCAATTGAATTAACCGAAGATCAAATAATGATAGTCTGTATTTATAGATCTCCTAAGAATAATGTGGACTCGTTGACTTCGTTTTTCTATAACTTTGATGGACTCTTAAGGAAAATTAGGCACAATTCAAAAAAAAAAGGTGCTGCGTTACGGAGACTTTAACATTGACATTTTAAAAAACACAAAAATATCAATGCAATTTAAAAATCTCTTACATAGCTTTAATATGAAATGAGTTGTACTTGAACCAACCCGGCTAGATAGCGGTACGTGCATCGACAATAATGAACATAACGTAAGTTCATGTGAGGTAGTGGAGCTAGCCGTCTCTGATCATTCAGCTCAGATTATAAAATGTCCCGTCAAAAAGACCTGCACGCACACACATTGGTTCTCTTTTAGACGTGATTTTTGCCAGGAAAATATCAAAAAATTTACAGAGGCTCTCCAAAGTCTTAGTTTTAATAGTGTTTATAGCGGCAAAGATCCAAACAATGCATTTTTAGAATTTCACAACTTATTCGGATTATTTTACGATATGTGCTTCCCATTAAACAAAATTAAAAACGTCACCACTAAACCACAGAAATGGATCACAAAAGGCATTAAACTGTGCTCTAAACGTAAACGTAAGATGTTATGGACCGCAAGGCGGCATCCAAATGTAGTCAATAAAAAAAGATATAATTACTTATTATTCCAAACGTTTAAAAAGAATTATCAAATTAACCCAAAAATCGCAAAATAGCTGTTTTATCAATAACGCTGAAAATAAAATTAAAACAATCTGGAGGGTTATAAATTCATCAAAAAATAACTTTCCGAGGAACACTCCTTATAATCTCCTTATTGAAATCAAATCAAATCAAAGCATTTATTTCAAATAAACCAGTTACAGGCACTTTTGAATTGTCAGAAGGTCGGTCAGTCAGTAAGGTGAAGCTAGTTGCCCATTCCAAAGAGTAGGTACCTATGGAAAAGAACGGGCAAGAAACTCCATGGACACTCTTTTAAATTATCAAGCTATTTATACAAATATTTGATTACATCATTCATTTTGAAATCAATCGTGTGAGAACGATGCAGAAATATATTGTACGCTAAGAGCGTCCATTATGGAAAACACACAAAAAAAACAACAACAAAAAAGACTAACGCAACAAATAGATGCTTTACAGCAACTACATTGTGCTCACACGTGTGCCATGCAATTATACAATACTAAGAAATTGAATCTACACAATGTAAAGATAGTTTTTTCCAAGTTTCAGCAGCTCCAACAGTGTTCCCGAATGCTAAGTTTTGCTCCTATGTAGCTGCACCAGTGCCGAATACCCCTGTCAGCGATGCAATTCCGTAACGTAGAATATGCTTGGCTACATAGTGTGTACTGGCTTTGAGTAAAAAAAAAAGCAAACAATTACAAATTAAAACTACAAGAGGAAAAATCAGTGTAACTATAGAAATCGGACGCAGCTCAAGCCCAAGCCTTTTTGTCGTCAATATAATCCTTAACACTATAAAATGCTTTCTGACACAACTTACGTTTAATGAAGGATTTGAATTTATTCAGGCTCAGATCTTGAACCACCTCTGGAAGTCTATTGTAAAAATGTAGGTATACATTGGCATCTAAAAGAGCCACCTATTTTCTTGAGCCTTGTTGTGGGTACAATAAATTTGTGCCTGTTCCTAGTATTTATATTATGGACATCACTGTACTTTTTAAACAATTTTATATTTTTATGAGCATACAAAAGATTTTCATAAATATATTGAGACGGCACGGTTAGTACCTATATTAATCTCTTTAAATTTTTCTCTGAGAGAGTGTCTCGGACTTAATTTATAAATTGCAAGAACAGCTCGTTTCTGCAAAACAAATATTATTTGAATATCAGTGGCATTTCCCCACAACAGAATGCCGTACGACATTACGCTATGGAAATAGCCAAAGTACACTGAACGGGCCGTCTCAATATCAGTCAAATTACGAATTGTTCTAACTGCGTATGCAGCAGAACTTAGTTTTTTTAACAATTTTTCTATATGTGGACCCCATTGAAGCTTAGCATCCAGAGTTATACCCAAGAACACTGTGCTGTCTTCAGATTCCAATTCTTCGCCCTTTATCAACACTTTAGTTTTCACCTGCCTAACGTGAGGTAGAGTAAACTTAATGCGTTTGATTTTTTTCTCGTTTAAGAGTAAATTATTAACATTAAACCAGTGGACTACTTTGAAGATCGCGCTATTTACATCGTCAGTGACCTGCTGCTGACAGTGAAGTGTCGTCTGCAAACAACACTATATCGTGAGTACCGCAGGTCATTGATGTAAATAAGAAACAAAAAGGGACCAAGAATTAACCCCTGTGGGACTCCCATTGTTACTAAAGATCCGGAAGATCTTTTTCTATTAACGTCAACGCTTTGAATCCTACCACTCAAGTAAGATGTAATAAGATCCAGTGCAGAGTTCCTGATCCCGTAGTGGCGGAGTTTCCTGATTAACGTCTCGTGAAAAACGCAATCGAATGCCTTGGACAAATCACAAAAGATGCCCAAGGCATCGCATTTATCCTCTCATGCATTATAGGTATGACCAAGAAGTTCAACACCGGCATCAGTAGTTGAACGACCCCTTGTAAAACCGAACTGTTTGCTATGTAATAATTTATGTTTATTAAAAAAACTTAGCATTTGGTTTAAAACTAATTTCTCAAAAATTTTACCAAAGGTAGGTAGTACCTACATAAATAGGTCTGTAATTTGTGGGGTCTGATGTACTACCTGATTTAAACAAAGGTATTATTTAACTATTTTTCATGAGGTCAGGAAACTCTTCACAGTCAATACAAGCATTAAAGATAACAGCTAGAGTGGATGCCACAATATCAATAATAGACTTAGCAACTTCCACGGAATGACCCCATAGGTCAGCAGTCTTTTTTATATTGAGAGTGTGAAAGATTTTAATTATATCTCTACTGATAACATGTTCAAAATGAAATACACACATTAACATTTTCTTTAAGCAAAGACTCAGCAACAGAAGGTGATGAGTTTAGGGATTTAGTAGTTGAAACAGGAATATCCGAAAAGAAATTTTCAAATGCCTCAGCGACTTGTGAGTCTGATTTTATTATCTTGTCATTAATAATTTAATAGACAGGCTATAGTCAGTATCTCTATCACTGGACCTTCCCGTTTCACTATTAATAATTTTCCAAGTCGTTTTAATTACATTACTACTGTTTTTTTTTTTATCTTTGAACTCAAGTAACGTGACTTGGCCACATAACAAACTTGTTTAAATAATTTTGAATATTTTCTAACCTACAAATTAAATTCAACAGTGTTAATATAAGTCCTCTCGTTGTACATTGTATTAACAATAAACAAATTACAAATCCGACTGGCATAGTAGAATTATTTAATAATCCTTTTATTGACCAAATACAATCAACAAACAATTCTAACTAATCTGACCATAATATAATATTAACAAATTCGAACATAAATTCATTATTCTTATCATCCACAGGACCACTTGACATTATAAAATAATTATGACTCTGAAAAATACAAATAGCTCTGGATTTGACAACATAGAGACTAAGATAATAAAAAGCGTAGCAGTTAAAATTTTACCCGTTTTTAGCTTTATTGTTAACTTGTGTATAGATTCTGGTGTTTTTCCAGAGAATTTAAAACTGTCCATAATAAAACCTGTACATAAAAAGGATGTTCCTCGAACTATGCAAAACTATAGACCCATTGCACTTCTTTCAGCGTTTTCCAAAATAATTGAAAAAGTTAGTTATAACAGTATTTACTTGTTTCTCGAAAAAAATGGCATTTAAAGTAGGGAGCAGTATGGTTTTAGAAAGTACAAAAACATAAATATAGCCATTTATGAACTAATTACAAATGAAATAGTTACAAATATGGACCAAAAAATACCTGTAACCTAAGGAGGTTAATAACCAACCATAACCATATAAAATAAAATCAAAAGCCTTAGTCATGTCCATAAATAAGGATTTATGGACATGACTAAGGCTTTTGATTTTGTTGACCATGAAATCCTTTTAAGAAAGCTATATAATTATGGCATTAGAGGCAAAGTATTCAATTTAATTAAGTCTTACCTCACTGGCAGAAAACAGGTAACTATTATTACAGCAGTTGATTTTCAAACGAAATCTGAAATTAATTACCAATCGAGAGAGAGACCAATTTATTATGGCGTGCCTCAAGGTAGTGTACTTGGCCCTTTACTATTCTTTTGCTATACAGTATGTTACGAAAACCCTGTCCGACCCATAAGGATAATAAAGGTTAGGTAAACACATGACCAAATATAATATAAAATTTTACGTAATCATCATAGTACCAATACAAATGAATTTTGAAATAATCTTTTTTTGCCGCGAATTAATTCCAATTTCCCCGAAATTTGGTAATTTTTAAAAAGTGACAACACCGGTATTATTATGAGCGAATAGCGATGCGACCACGTGCCGCATACCCTGCCGCCCGCCCCCCGCGGACGGCAGGCGAAGGGTGGTTATCGCGCCTTTATTAAGTTACCTCTTTTTGCGAAATAATATTTATTTTTTTAGGGGGATTTTTTTTTTTAAGTTTAGCCCGGTTTTGTATGCATTAGTAGAATCAGTTATCGATACCTAACAACGCCTTCACGGGTCGGACAGGGTTTTTGTAACATACTGTATACACACATCAAAAGTGTCTAGGGATCAACATATATTTTTGCAATAACTTTTCTGCTGATTGATATTAATTAAAATTTTCTTTAAGGATTCATCAAATAAAGTGTTTTCGTTTGTCACAGTAACGATAAACCAAGTCACCTTTGCATTAATAAAGAAATTTGCCATTTTCCTAATAAAGGGATATTTGACAATTGAACCACTAGCACAAAAGTTCGAAAAAAAAGACTGAAATAACAGTTTTCTCTAAAATTTTATTGGGTAACTTAAACAATTAATAATCCGTGTTTCTACCGCGTACACTAACAATACAACAACATCGGTTTGGCATACTCAAAATGAGTTCATCCAAATCACGCTGTGGAATGGCCGCCCATGTTCGTTGCAACAACAAAAAAAGGTCTTCTTGCGACTGGATACCCTCCATATTCGGCAGAGCTCTTCTCTGTAGCATATCCCATGCATGCTCAATCGGGTTCAAGTCTGGCGACTGAGCAGGCCAGGGCAGGACATTGATGTTAGCTGCGGCGAGAGTCTGTCTTACAACTCTTGCGGTGTGCGGTCGTGCATTATCATGCATTAACTGAAATAAGGGACCGATTTGCACTTGTAGAGGAACGATGACGTCTGATAAATTTCGTCTCAGCATAAATTTGAGCGTTGAGGTTGCCTCTGATCCAAATCAACTCAGTTCTTCCGCCGATCCAAATACCTGCCCATACCATGATGGTTCCACCACTATAAGGATGGACTTCCTGGCAGGATTTTAATCGCTGTTGGCGTCCAGGGGTTCTCCAGTGTCGTATACGTCTTGTATCCGGTCTCATACCAAAACGAGACTCATCAGAAAAGCACACGAAACGCCATTGTTCTTCTGCCCAATTTCTGTGTTCAAGAGCCCATTGATATCGAATCCTACGATTGTGTATTGCTATAGGTGGTACCCGTAGCGGTCTTCGGGAATGAAGGTTCACTTCATGCAAGCGGTTTCTGACTGTTTGGTCGCTAATTAAGTTCCCTGAAGAGTGATGAAGCCTCACGGCTAACATCATGGCGGTTATTGTTGGAGCTCTTCGAGTTAAGATTTGAATGTATCGGTCTTGTCTCCGTGTGGTGCAGCGATACCGTCCTCCATGGCGCTCAGCCACGGTACCAGTGCTTCGGTAACGTGTCCAAAGTCGACTGATAACACTCGGACTTGTATTCAGAGCTAAAGCCACAGTACGTTGCCGGGAACCAGCTTCTATCATTCCCACGGCTCTGAACATTTCTTCCCTGCTTAAATGATGTCGCCGCTCCATAATAACGTTGGTTTTAATCAGTAGTAGGGAAACAGTAGCACTAATAATGTCTTCAATGCGTTGTATGTTTTTATAGGGAAAATATTGACAGCTGATTTTCATCTTTTACTCGAATTTGATTCACAGTTCCTGATTCAAATTATGAAATGCACCAAAAAGGATCCATATAAATTTATAAAATCATAAATTTATTACAAAGCCACATCTCAATCTCAAGAAATCCGCATAAAAATGCTTGATCCCTAGACACTTTTGATGTGTGTAGATGATCTTCCGAAAACCATACCGCATCCTATGACCATGTTTGCTGATGACTGTACTGTCGTGTTTTGTGCTAAAAATAGTGACTCATATGCAAATGACATAAACAGTAGCTTAAGTCTAATAATTCAATGGTTAAAGAATAATAATTTACAGAAAAAGTTTGACTAAACTCAAATAATGACATTTAATTAAAGAACTAATCCTACAAATCTTGACATTTATTATGACCAAAGAAAAATTGTAAAAACGGTACGAACCAAATTTCTAGGAATTTGGCTAGATGAACACATGACATGGAAAACGCACATGGAGATTATGATAAAAAAGATTCATCAATTCTGTTATGTTTTACACAATTTAAAACAAGGTTGCAAATCGTAATACTGTTCATATTGCATATCATGCATATGTCTCCACAGCTCTTCGTTACGGCATAAAGTTTTGGGGCAACTCTACCAACAGAGAAATGGCATTTAAAGCCCAAAAACAATGTCTTCGAGCCATATGCACGTTAAGAATCACCGACAGCGGCAAACCATATTTTGTTAGTTTAGAAGTACTTACGCTTACCATCTCTCTATATTTATGAAACTTCAATTTTTGTTAAGGGGAATGTGTCTAAGTTTGAAACACTTAATACTAGACGTCACCAAAGCACACTAAATAAAAAAAAAAATACACAGCACTGCACTTTTTTCAAAGGTTGCATTGCGGCATGGGTCCAAATTTTTTTAATAAACTACCAAAAACTTTAAAGAGTAATACTAACATAAATCGTTTTAAATCACAACTAAAGAAATTATTGATTGACAAAGCTTATTATTCCATCAATGAGTTTTTAGATGATAAGAGTATAAAATAAAGAAATGTTCAATTGTTAATTTAAATGACCAATATTGTTCTTAATTTGTACGCCTTGCAAGGCAAAAAACAAATTTTTATAGCATGTACCATATTACCTTTTTCACAAATAAAATACTTTGACTTTGTTTTAGGTTATTTTAAGCATATTAAGTTCTCGAGTGGCGACCACGCACCGGAAGACACAGCGTGGGAAGGCACCCGACAAGGTGGACCGACGACCTAGTGAAGGTCGCGGGAAACCGCTGGATGTGGGAGGCACCGGACCGGTCGTCGTGGAGAACCTTGGGGGCCTATGTCCAGCAGTGGACGTCTTTCGGCTGATATGATGATGATAAAGTACAACCCAGGCACTTGACATAGGTAATGTGATTGTGATAACTAATCGTTCACTATCGGCATGGACAACGAAAAGGATCCTTCGGCATCCCAACATGCAAGCACAGACTGTCGGAAACTATGCCTTGGCATGCTGCAACTTTCTTAGGGTTAACGAGTGGTCCTTAAGCTACCCCCGACTGTTGCCTCGGCGTGGCGAGCGACTGCGTACCGAAGGATCCCGAACTATCCCGAAGCCTCCCCAATGTTGCCAATGCAGTAGTCTCAAACATACCGAAGCGGTGTTCTTGTTATTACAATCATATATCATGGGAATTTCTACTTTATTGTCATGAAGTTAATGTATGATTTTACCACTTACTCGCACGTACCGATCCAATACACGGCGCCGGGCCTTAGACGCGACGGCAACTGCTGCTGGCGCGGGGATTTTCTGCTTTCTAGATCATTGTCGCTTCATTTTCCTGTATCTATCGAAAACCTGAAGATGCCGCATAGAGATCAGATGACCTTTATGAGGCATTTACAGGTTTTTGAGTGATACTGAAAAGACTGACGAAAGTGACGATTTAATTCAATCACGGGAACATTATAGGATGCTTAGGCTATGCAATACCGTTACGATGTTAGTAGAGAAGTTAGAAATAAAAGGATGGATACAAACCATGAGACACAGAATTTTAGTGTTACATAAGTATCTACTAACAGCGTCAATGATTTGGATAACTAAGAAAATTAAGTCAACTTTATACATACATAATTAGTTTATTTGAACACCAAACAAGATCACAATAAATTTTATAATTATGATATTAAAGATTTATAAACGCTTAGGCGAGACGTTAATGATACAACTATTATAAGGTTGGAAAATGAAACGTCAGTTGAGAGGAGAAAGATTTAATAAATAGATATACATAATAATTTTAATAATCTAAACAGAGTATCAGAGCTAGGTCAATTGTAAAGAAAATGATGTTAGGAATCACAAATTGACTACTGACACAGAACAATGATTTCCAAGACAAAATGTAAGTATAGTAGAAAAGTTGCGTTGGAGCCAATATTCATTGTCCATGTCAACGAAGTCCTCAACGTTAAGTTGTCATGGTACGATAGTCAAAGAACAGGGTGCTATTAGTGAATCAAACATGGAAGTGCTTACGTTACAAGCCGATCACAAATAGCATTTGTTCAAGAAGCCACTGTGTACTAAAAGTGTGTTAATACTGAGAATATAATGTTTCAAGCGATTTGATATGTAATGTAATGCACAATAGTTAAGAGGTCTGTAATGATACGCCTACTAATTAGATGTTAGAGTAAATACCGACTATCAAGGTACCTTCCATTACGACTTAGGTACTACGACTATAGTACATAGGTATTGGTCCTTGAAGCGTTTGGAGAGCTGATAGCACGAAAGGCTTCGCGTGTGATCCGGTCGAGTGAAGGCGGGTCAATTCCACCGCGATCGGGTTTAGTAAGAGTGCTATATCTGTGAGGCAATTTAGCTTTACTCTTGCACAAGTAAAGGTGACTGTGACATTTTTTCCTAAAATCTTAGTATTGTTACAAGAATTGTGCGAGATTTGACGAGCTACGATCGATCGCCAGCGTCCAGTCTCGAGAATTCTCGAGCCAATACCATAGCACCCTGAGTTTAGATAATAAATATAATACCTATGTTACAATATATCGTATTAAATAATAAGTTCATATGCTAAACACGGTAGGCATGCATTATTGATATTTACGAAAAAAAAATTAAATATTGAGACTTGTAGCTTTAGTTTAGTGCAAGATTAATAAATATTATTTGCTTAGCTTTGTACATCTGAGAACACCAAAGTTAAATACGTCACGCCTTAATTCACACCACTTTATCCACTGCATGATCATCTGTGCAATGCATGGTTTAGTAGAGAACAATAAATTGAGATAGTTGCGATCAAGGGAAATAGAAAACTTTGAGATCCAAGAATTTATGCCAGCATAATATATTCACTTTACTTCAAAAGCTTTAGTAAAATAGCAGAATCACCAAAATATCATTTCATCTGTGTAGGTACATCTCGCACCTCAACTATCGCTACCTACACATTACCATAACAATCCTTCAAACTCTGAGGACATTTTATGCACCATAGATTACAAGTGATATTATATCATAGTGTGAATAACTTAAAAGGCGATAAGCATATTTGAGGAAGAGCTAAAACGCATCTAACTAGATGTTAGGAAGAATTGTAACTTTATAATACAAAACCCGCTATAGCGCCGCTAAATAAACTGAAACAAATTCAAAGCATTCTAGACCGTAATGTATGTATAAATTAGCACCCATTTAATGCTAGCAATAAACTAGAGCGGTGCTAAGTCATCTAAGTGTGGTTGTTCACTATCAGGAATAACACCTGAACTAAATCATTTATTGTTTAAGTAAATTGAATTGTAACTATATACGTACATAAGTACGTTCAGTCGTCTACTGCTTAAAATACTGGAAGACAGTAAAATAATCGTCTGTAGAATTCAGAAAAATCTGTTATATTGAGGAGGACGCGGAGCTTATAGCGTTTTAAACAAAACCCTATCTAATATTGGGTATATAACCTATCTATCTAAGGGTTTATCAGGTCATTCAAACATCCTGAAATACAACAGCATATATGCTGTGACTAAGCCAATTTTTTATTACAAATTAATAACTATAGGTTACCATGACTGCTTCAGAAATAGCTAGTGTATCCCGGAAGCACAAACGGCGAGCTCGAACGACGATGTTGCCGCTCAAGTATTAGAGAAACCGCGATGTTGCCGCTCTGTACAACATATCATACTGTACTTTTTTGCAGCGACCAAATTTTAAAGATACGCTTTCAACTTTTACCGCCTATGTTAAAGCAATTTCTGAATATATGAAACTGATTATAGAATCAACTGCACAGTCAGGAAATATAAAGAAGGAGAAACTTGCACAGATACGTCCGGTGTCTGGATAGAGAAGTAAGGAATATTATAAATTACTCTTATAAACATCTATTTGCTAAATCTAATTCAAAATACAACGTTAATTCTATTATAAACACTTAGAATAAAAGGCTTCATTCAGGATGATTTACACACCGTTGACGTTTAGAATTTAATAATCTTATTAGCAAAAATGACACAGATATAAAATTCGACCGAACACCTATTAATGTTCATGTACTTACACAATCAAAAAATTATATATTAAAAATATTATTCTTTGTTTTTTATTTGTCCAGGTTCGATATATTTTACGGAATTTAACTCTACGACATAGTTGGACGTCGAGCTTTTATACAACAGATATGTAAACTTACTGAGAATATAAAAGTACACCACATCATATTTTGTAGACGTTATATATAAGAGAAGACTTCTGGATATAATATTTGCAAGTGTTTCGGTGAGTCAACGTTACGATATATATTTCTTGTAATAAACATAACAGCATTAATATTGCTCAACGATAATTTCTATAAAATATACTTTAGTCATAAGCACGGGGTGATTGGTGTCAACAGGTTACCTACATAATATAAAAGGATAAATCAACTCCAACCCTCAAAAGACTGTAATATTATTACCATCAATTCCACAATAAATATATAATTAATGTTTTATAAAATATTGATACGTACATTATTCTGCTGTTGTGCGAAAACCAAAATAATTGTGCATTTGATTCGATATTCTGTTCAATGAAGCAAAAATAAAATGTCTGTCAATTAAAATTCGCATTGTATAATACATAATATAAAATGAGAAATTTTCCATAGTTCCTACATCTACGTAAAGCTAATAAATAAATAAAAATAAAGCGTGCTTAAACATTAATGTTAGTTTAAACATTTAGTGAAATCAAAAATAATACAGCGACAACATTGCGTTAGTAAAATGGCGATACATTGCAAAGTCAAATTATTATAAAATTATAAATACTATACATTGTGTATTTTGAAGGTTCTAACCTACTATAAGTATGTAGTTATTATAACAAACAAATTGAGACTCACTGTAAATACATTTAATTTATTTTATTCGTATCAAGATATGGGGCATCCTTGTTATAATAACCACATAAAAATATATATTAATATTTAAAATAAAATCGTTCATTCCAAAAAATAATCTCAAATACCTAATGTGACATATGGGCAGAGAACAAGCGCTAAATAATCAATACTTATGTAAAACATTAGTGACGGGTGATAAATATTTTAAATTAACATTAAAATGTATTCGATTAATATGTAACCTATTATAATATTACAAAGTTAATAACTACCAATAAAATGTATTGCAGTAATGCTTTATTTAATTCAGAGCATGTTTCAGACGAACGGGCACCACCGCTGCGATTACTCATGCAACTACATAAGATAGAGAATATCTGTCTGGAAGACAAAGTAATACATTCTGTAAGATACACATATATACGCGTCGAGAGACGCGACAATGGTACAAGTTATCACAAGAGATTGCTTTAAGCATGAAACAAATGAATAAAATTGCGATGACAATTATTAATTTATAAATACAGTCTGTTATATTACTTTAGACAAGTCTGTATACTCAATATTATTCACTTTTACTTCTACATTAAACACAAAGGCGGCATCGCAGCGGTGGTGTTTGTCTGGCGATGCTCTGTCTGCACAAACCAATTAGTTATTTCAGTCGAAGCGTCACCGGGAGTCTGGTTCAGGGCTTTCGTAGAAAGACCACAGCTAACGAGGGGCGGCTCTAACTTTATCGGTATCTAACACCGTAATAATTAATAGCAGTCTTGCCACAATACCTTCATCAATAGAACTTCTTGTACAGAATACACCAATACTATATTATAATGTAAGCATATTGTGATTGCTACAAATTTTCAAAGTAATTTTGACCTTGAAGTCTGTACACGTCTTAATTTCAATTTCATTCAACGAAATCGAATAGGTGGTCCCCCTGCGGCTGCCCTAAGCCGAATGCGGATCGAAACTATACTTAGTCACCGCAAAACTCAACATTCCACTACTGCCAATTGTTACTTTTTATACTAACCATATTTAAAATTCCTTACACATCATTTTGAACAAATTAATTGAATTATACCTATTTATTAGGCTGACTCGGGATAATAATAATGAATTTATTAAATTTACATATTTTCATCATTCATTAAAACTAAACTTAATAATATCAGCTACGCAAATAAATCAGCATGAATATTCATTATATAAATTTATAATAACTGTATATTCGTATTTGTCTGTATCGTTTGTTGCGTAAATGTCTTCCTAAATTGTGCTATAAAACGCTGTCTTTTCAGTGCTAGCTCGGTTACACACGACGAGGGAAACGATTTAGAATATAATCATAAGGCATGCAATGTTGCCGCACAAACAGGTGCAAAAATGAGAATATATACACGAGCACACAGATTACAATAAAACCAGTTATTGCATACGAATTTACATATAAAACTAGGGTACTGTGATGACCGTTTGGGTCATGATCACTATGATACGTATATGTTCTCAAATTGGCAGCTGACGTAACCAATAAACCACACAATTAACATGAATCATTATCAGGATTGCTAGCAGTGATAAGACAGCCGAACAACCTTATTACCGAATCATATGCGCCGCAACGACATACGCGCCGTGCCCACCACGCGACCACGTCTGTACTCTACTCGTATAAACAACAACTTAATGTCGCCGATGACACTTAGGACACAAAATCAATTACCACTGGGCATTAGCAACAAACCTGCTGCAACCAATAACCACTGGGCACTAGCTGCTATAACCAATATCCGAAATAGATCATTTAAATCATTGATTGTTCATATGGCACTGCGCGTATGCAGTTAATTTACTCTCCTATTTTTTTCCTCAAGGCTGGACTTAAATCTTTAAATTATTTTAAACAATATACCAGCTATTCTACACCATAATTACTTCAACGATATATGGTTACATATGTAATTTGTCTGTCAAATAAGACTTTAGAATATAGGTAGTCAAATGTATTTAGACACACTTAGAATTTACTTCAAATGTAAAGTCAATAACTGCATTAAAAGTTAAATTGAATCATTTTCATTAAGACATACGAACTCCGAAAATTTCATATTACACCCACGTTGTGATTGTTATAACATTCAATAGTAGAATATAATAAATTGTTTTCGATAATATAGGAAGATAATTGGATAAAAAATTTGGACGCGCTATAAGCGGGCAAGTGAGATGTAGACACGCACACACCTTCAACGACGAATGTATCAATATTTACTACTTACTAATAGATTCACCTTGTAACCATCATACCAGAGTACAGGATTACTATAGATGCAACAATATGGACAAGGAAGTACTATTCTATTGCAAATATATTTAAAAATACTTGAAAATGGTACACTACCTTAGCTTAGGCTTTATCGTCGAGACTGGTGTGGAACGTTCTGATCCCGACAGCACGGGAAACTCGCCAGCCCGCTTATACGAAAAGCCGCAAAACGTTTGTGGGCAGAGAATGTGTATTGACCTAACTAGTGTTATCGGGAAAAATCTTTGAACACTACACATTAGAGTCGCACATAATTTGTCCTGCTGTTTGGTTGTTACAGTATTATTATTTTTTTTCCAATTTTCACAAGGTCCAATTATGAAAAGTTCTAGTGATTTCTATCTAACTTCCGGATTGTTATCTCTTGCTGAAGATTCCTTGCCTTTCGTAAGTGACATATTATGTATAGAAGACAAGAAATCTTTCCCCTACTACATCTCATATCAAAATATTCTTGTTTCCTTCATAGACCTATCTTACCGTAAATATGCTACTTATCTTTGGATTATTGCTGCGTTTTCTTTCCTTTGCAATATTTATAGTAACATATTTCCTCTTTTATTAAGCAGACGCGATATATATAAACAATAGATTATATATATTCTATTTGCACTCTATTTTATACAAATGTTTGTACTAATTTTCTACTGTGATTTATTTTGTAAATATTCATATATCTTTCTCTTTAATAAATCGTATCTATTATTTTCTGTAAATTTCTTGTCACAACCCTAATGCATTGGTATCCCCAACCTCATCCCAATGTATCGCTATCCCAACCTCACCCCGCCGATCGAATCATCGGGTTACATAACCGTATTTCAATTTGTAAACAAGAATCACAGAGAGTATATACCTTATATACTTTTTCTTATTATATTTATGGAAATCCATAAATTCGGAGAAAATGTAGCAAACAGCCAAGCAACAGGACAACAAACTGATTTAATGTGTAACCAACGCTTTACGACGCGCACTAGCTCTTACAAGCATTGTAATAAGGGTGATATTTTACAACAGTTTTATATAAGTGTGGATAAACTGACTGGTACTCATTGAGTACTAAGATTTAATGTTTAAGGTATCACTGTGACTGCGGGTCACACTGCAGCAGCCGTACGATGGACGGGTCGCTCTTGGCGCCCTCTATGAACTCTTCGAGGGAAAGCTTCCCATCTTTGTTTCTGTCCATTTGCCGGAATATTTTGTCGGTTCGCTTCTCCGGAGTCGACTCGTCTTCCGGCATCTTCATGACGGACCCGACCATTTTGTAAATAGCCTGGAATAATAAATAGATCACAATTAGAACTAAACACCTACATTGGCTGGACAGGTTTCATGGACAATCATCATCCCTGCCACAAAAGGTGACGGCAGTCCTTGTAAAAATCATGGCGTTCAAACTGCGTTGAGAGCATACGAGCGCCATTCAAAACCGTCGGTGTAAGTTAACTGTGTCGTTTGGTTAGTATGGAAATCGTTGACAAAGCCGCTTCTGGCAGCTACCGCCGTATACATAGCAGGCTTAAATATATGTTACCACGTTAGCTCAAGGCGGGTTGGTGATATCAGACGTTTTCCACACGGTCTTTTACCGATGTTACGGATGTAGTACATAAGTTATTTTGGTACTTATCCACATTCGAGCCTACAACCTTGTGCATGAGAGTCGTTGCCTTAACTACTAAACCATCATTATATTAGAGTGGGCATATTTATTGAAAACGTTGAAACACGTAAAAAACAATTAAACTCACCGTGACAATTTCGAGCATCTCCTGCCGCGAGATGTACCCGTTGCCGTCGAGATCGTACATCGAGAAGGCCCACTTGAGCTTCTGCTCGAGTTTCCCGCGTGACGTCACGCTGAGGGCGCATAAGAACTCTCGGAAGTCTATCGTGCCATCCCCATTCGCATCGAATGTTCGGAACACGTGCTCCGCGAACTGAAAATTAATATATGGTAATGTAATGGCTATACGAAAAGGCGAGTGTGAATTGCTTTGTCCAAACTAATTTATGGGATGCATATTTCAGACGGTGCGCATCTCCAGTGGTAACTACGTAAACAGATTTTAGGAGATGAAGTACATTTCAATTTTTGACTTATTGCTAACTGCATTCAGATTTTGGAAAATTGAGCCAGTTAGAAAACCACCATTTTTGTTTTTTATAATGTCAATCAATGCAGTTTCGAAGGAATAAAAGTTTCTTTGGGTCAAATGAAGTTAGAGTACCTACCAGAACCACCACAAATCATAAAAACTTTTCCTATAGATATGTTGTAACTGTTTATGACGTTAAAGATAGTATTGTAAAGAAAAATAGTGCATTACCTTGCTAGCATCGCCATACGGAAAGAAGTTCCCGTATATTTTCTTAAATTCTTCTACAGACAAATGTCCACTGGGGCAATCTTTTAGAAAACCTTTATACCATTCTTGTATCTCAGCGTCTGTAAGATGTTTACATAAACAGATAAGCGTTTACATATTTAAATGACTCAATAAGGTCTTCACATATAAATGTAGAAGTAATTTATCTACAATGAAAGAAAAAACATACATGTGTTTCAAAAATTTTGTTAGGTAATACGTTAAAATCGCACGTACTGCTACGGTATAAAGGTGCTTTTATATACTAGTCGAAGGTCCGGTTACGAGCGGTTAACAAAATTTTATAAAATAAGTGACATTTAATTAAAGATTTTTGGATGTGATTTTCTTTTCTCTCCGTTCATTAACTTTCAGATTCTATTAAAAAATTAAAATAAAAGATAATAATAGAGAATCTTCTAAGTATGTATAAATAATTTAAAAAAATACATCATGGTCGAGAACCGATTTAAACCTACATTTTAATTATATATAATCTAACATTCTAACGTAACCTTATTAAAGAACGCAGATGTATTTAAAAACAATAATTACCGGATTCTTTTAGAATTATTAATACATACTTAGGTACATTGACTTTCTTTAATTATTTTTAACTTTTTATAGGTACATACTTATTATAATGTAGGTTTTGTTAAGTTGTAAATACACAGCTAGTTTTAAAAAAAATTATAAAAAGTATATTATTGAATCATATCATGTACGGTAAAGATACAAGTGCTATCAGAATTAGAGCGACTAGTAGGGCCGCCCATTGTGTCACTCTTTCTATAATCTTTATATTTATGTTTCTGTAATCTATATGGTGTACATATTATAGGGTATTTATTCTATCCTATTCTAGGGACACCTTGGCGCCGGGTCCAAGCACACTTGAAGGCAGAAATACGCAGCCGTCTGCGTACTCGAGGATCTGATCAGCTCCCACGGCAAAGACTCAGTAGCGAACGAGAAAATATGATATTTAATTTCTCTATTAATGACTAGCGTCCGCCCGCGACTTCGTCGCATGGAATTAGTTATTTAAATATTTTATTTTAACCCCAAAAGAGTCAATTTCTATAGATACTTTATTACACGTCTAGATTATAGCATACATCCATTTTAAATTTTTGTTATGCTCCGCTCCTATTGGTCGCAGCGTGATGTTATATAACCTAAAGCCTTCCTGGATTGGACCAGTACTTCCTGAGATTAGCAAGTTCAAATAAACTAACTTTTCAGCTTTATATATTAGTATAGATTCAAGTACATTATAACAAGAAGCACGCCGACAGGCGTGCTTGTGCAAATCGTACATAAAAGTATAACAATTGTATATCTACCTGAAAATTCAGTGTTCTGCTTCAGATCCTCCAACACCTCTGGCTTTAATTTACTATTTTGTTTGCCCATTTTGATTACTGTTTATATTTCAGAAAGGACGTTAAAATATCACACAACCTGCTTGCTTTTAGTTAGTAGTCAAATCTTGTGCCCTAAAACATTAGAAGTATAATGTAACAGCTGAAAATTAAACTTGTTATTAAATAAATGTTGTAAGAAAACTGCTAGATACATAAAAGAAACTTAAGAATCTTTGGCACTATGAAGTAATGTTCAACCTGAATAAAACTCTCTTCAGCTCAACAATAAAACTATTATTAATAAAGTATTATCTATAACATTTTACTCTCAATCTCAGTAAAATGTAGCTGCAGTTTTCTTACAATTGAAATAAAATGTTAAGATATTAAATATCTACCAACTACCAAAAGTTTATTTACAAACGTTATTATACAAAAATATACTACGAAGTTAACATTTCTATACAAATATGTGTAACAAAAGCAATCCCGATATGTTTTATAAATAATAACTTTTGTAAATAAAGCGAACAAAGTCAACGAAAAAATCTGACCTTATGTAGCCTGCGCAAAAACGCTATTACAGGTACTTTGGAGCAATGAATTCAAAAGCAAAATAAAATAAAAAAAAAACATGGCGAATGCGCACGACACTATAGTTTACTTGAAAAGTCAAAATCATGTACCAGCCCTAAATACAGAACCTACTTTTAAGTAAATAACAAAAAAATATCTTGAATAATTAAGTTCTGGCAACCTCAAACAACAATCCTGAGCAAAATCCGGATAGTACGCACAAATAAATTTGATGTACTAATCTAATTAGTGAGCCTTCTGTGGAGTAATGATGCGAACTGTGTGCATTGCGCCCTTGCCGTGAAATATTTACAAGAAGAGAGAGAGATAGAGAGCTTGAAATGCTAGATGCTTGGGGTTTTACTGCGTCATCGAATGAGGAGATCCGCAGAAGAACGAGAGTAAACGACATAGCCCGAAGAATTGCAACACTTAAGTGGCAGTGGGCTGGACACATTGCCCGTAGGACCGATGCCCGATGAGGCAGATATGTTCTCGAGTAGATCACGCAACGGAAGATGCAGCGTGGGTAGGCCCCCAACAAGGTGAACAGACGAACTGGTGAAGGTCGCGGGAAACCGCTGGATGCGGGAGGCGCAGGACCAGTCGTCGTGGAGACCTTGAAAGCCTATGTCCAGCAGTGGACGTCTTTTGGCTGAATTGTAGATGATTATGATGAATGATTCACAAGAATAGCTAAGGATCGACTGCTGTACTTCAGTCAGTCAGGGATTAGGCGATACAGTATACAGTTGTGGGTGACTTTATCGTTCCACATCTGACACGAGTTTGTAAGTTGTAGCGCTAAGTTCAATAATAATTTTATACGTTAATATTGACACTTTCGGGCAGACTATTTCAGAAGGAAGAATGGTAATATAAGTCGTGGTGGCCTAGTGGTTAAAACACCAGCCTCTCAAGTATGAGTGTGCGGGTTCGATTCCAGGTCAGGCAAGTACCAATGTAACTTTTCAAAGTTATATGTAGTACTTCTTCTACACTTGATTACAAGGTGAAGGAAAAATCTTAAGTCTGAAATCGCCAACCCGCATTGAGCAAGCGTGGTGATTACGCTCAATCCTTCTCTGTATGAGAGGCGACCTGTGCCCAGCAGTGGGACGGAAAAAAGGTTGATGATGAATGGTAATATGGATGGTGACATTATTTTGAACTGGGAAATGTTAGTCGAACTACGGTCTAAGATTGAACATTTTAGGCGTGTTAAAAAATCGCACAAAATGTTTATGATGAAAATGGCAAAATATCACGCCCAGTCAATTCTCACCGTCCATGAAAATGAAACGATAAAGAAAATTAAAATTGGGTGATTAAATTAAGATACTGTTTCTTTCTAATTTTATTAAAATGAATGAATCCTGCGTTCCCACAATTCCCCATTTACAATAAACATATATAACGACTTAGTACATGATTTTGATTATATTAATTAAACTACGTTGTCGTGCACACTACAATAATGAGACAAATAATTATTAACTATTTGTTTTATCTTGTATTTTAATGTATACATAATATGAATAGGCAAAATGTGAATTCATAAAAACTATGTATTCTTAGAAATACAAAAATTTAAATGGGACACATTGTGGATACTTTTATCTAATACATCATTCCGAATGAATCTAACAATATCGCCTGAAATGATGTTACAATAAATTAATGACGAAGCCTCAAGTTTGAATATAAATGAAGATGACACTATGGGCTGTTAATACTTTACTCAGGCTTCAACAAGTAAAGCGGAGTCAAAACAGTAGAAAGGTATCTGGAAAGTAGTCTTGGTTCACTACGCAGTTCTAGCAAACCTCTATCAATAAGGTGGGCTTCCAACAAAATAGCAGTACAGTTCTTCTGCCCCGCTATAAGATCTGGTGGTATGCCCCCAACTTTGTTACGTTGTTCGTGACACTATTCACCGCGTGTCGTCACCGCTTTCGTACAGTTTTGTCAAGACAATGTTCAATACAAACTTAACATATCTAACTGCCATACAAAGTAAATACAATAAAATTATTTTATGTTCAATATTATGCATCTACATTTTTGTAAAATATCCAAGTATCTGATTTGTGCGACTATCGCAGCCAGTTACAATGATATCTTAAATTATATACTACCTACTCTAATATTTGTATTATAGAAAAAATATTATGGCGTGAGCCAACAAATAGTGATTGAAGCTTACTACTAAGAGTACATTTACAAATTATAAATTAATTAATCAAAGGTCTCTTCTCTGTTAGTTTATGTAAACTTATGATAAACGAGAGATGCCATTTGACAATAGAAATCGATGTTACCGAGAGTGACGCTGTGCTAATCACTCCTCCAGTATACACATACAATTGATGGTAATAAAGTGATGACATTTCCCAGAAACAAAGGTACACCTAACATAACCCTCATTACATGAAATATTAATGTTTGTAACATTTTTAATTACCTTAACAATTAATATATAAAATGAATAGAAATAGGCTAAATGATACCTAATTATTTTAACATTCATTCATTGTAACTTCAGCTAAATATAAAAATCACGAGTTAATTATAGGTTAACTCTATAAAATTTTAGTTAGAACAGAGAAGTTCCTTACTTTCACAGATTGAGATTTCATTTTTGAGACCAAGAAGAAAGTATTCACTTATGTCCTAACCAATATTTAAGTACAAAAATGGGCGATAATGGGCAAAGAGAACGAACCGTCTCGCTACGAGACTTAACAGCAAGCTGCCAGTGGCGCCCTCAGACGAGGTTTGATCGTTGCCTTTAGTTGCAAATTGTCGCCCTAGATTTTAAATATAATGACAAGTACATTGCACAAAATGAAAGGACTGAAACCACAAGCGAAAATAATTTAATTCACATTGACTTTACGACTCTATACTTGAGATTTAAAAATCTAAGATAAAAGTTACTATAGGTGGTGCGATAACGTGCAGACATGAAGCTTTCTTTCGAAGTGAAGTGAGTCAAGTAGATTGAATCAAAGGTTTGGACAAAAAGGTAGACGTAAAGACTGCCAATTAAAGCGGCAATGCTTAACTAACCATAATTACAACTAGCAACTGACTCGTAGGCCCGGGTCGCGCAGTAATAAATTGTATCATAAATATTATAATTGACTAATTATTATGAAATTGTAATTTGTCATTGTTTTGTTTGAGATATGTTCACGGCACTTAACGGACATTGTTGAAGCCGTCGAGACAAAGTACGTGACGCCTAGGGCGAATTTACCTACAAAATTGTAATTTTTAAATTAAAGGGTTATTTCAATTTGAATATTTTCAATCGAAAATCCTTTTTTCTGATATGTCATACAACACCCTGTCTGCGAAGCTGTCTTCGGGTCCGCGATGAGAATATTATTGATCCCTCTTTTAGTATAAAATTCAGTCGATTTATGATCGTGCTTACTCTGTTCTACTTATGCGACGTACTTAGTCGTGGCAACCAGGAGAATTGCTTCATAATAACATTACTATTTAAGAATTCATCTGACGACCGTCATCGGACGGGTATCAGCTAAATGAATACAATTCAATTGAACTTATCTTAAGGGATTGTAAACAGTGAATAACAAAATAAATTAGCTTTCATTTACAACAAATTTTTGTAAAGCATCAAAGTACAATAATTTGAAGTTAACAATGAAAATAATAGTAAATTAAAATTAAGTAAACACATGACTATAACGCTATGCGTTACGATATGGAATGTCTTAACAACAAATTAATGCAAGGTTATTTAGCTTCCAGTGCACATGAATATGAAATGAAATAGTTAGCTAATTGTGTACCAAAACTAGCGGATTTCTTCGGATCTTAGTTTATTATAATAGCCTTTATCTTGTATCAAGATGACAAGACACAATATTCTTATTCTCCATTACTTACGAATCTGGATGGGTTTGGTCTTTATCGACTCACAACAATGAGTATGTTTGAGAGAGGGTCATAAAGTTTGGTTTCGAAACATTACTTTATTACTTAGGTACTAAAGAAATATATTAACTACCGTTGTGTGCGCCTGATTCAAGTCAACGACAAATGACTGCGTTAGACCTAACTATATTATTGTGTTATTTTCGCGCTGTCTGTTTTACAAATAGGTACATTAAATAATCTTACAATTATGCACTGAAAACTAATAGACAAAACAACACAGCTTAAACATTAATATAATTTAAATTAATTAATAATATCGCGACCCTTTCGACTATGTGCGGCCAGTGGCTGTTAGTGAAAAATGCGACAAAATATAACAAGAATGCTAAAAATAACTGTAACACGAAGTATGGGACTAGGGCACACACAAATTTGGTACAAGTTACAAATCTAAGGATATGGCCACCTTTGGCGATGACTGAGATAACCAATCACTTACGGTAGGTTAAATAAATAATGCTGAATCGGTAAACTATTTACAACGGGGAACTAGAAGGCACAGTAGTGGGGGAAATTAACTGGGAGATACATATAAAAACTCCAATTAATTAGAAATAGTAGGTAAGTAATTTCTTATAACGCGAAGAAACTGATTAATAGTATCACAAATAGAGTAAGTATACTGAAGCGTTGAAATTATATGGGGATAAAGAAGCGTGTGTCCTCCCGGGGGAGCCGGGTGGCGGAGGAAATCCCTGACGAATTTACGAATACACCAATAATAAACAACACCGATACTAGAAACGATAATAATATAAAGTTACTTGTGTACAATATTACGGTTATTTTAACTTACGTAAATTGAACTTTACGCCGACAGAAGCGCTCAGATTGTTCGTGTTGTTTGTGGTAGAACGTCGTGATGCGCGCTACGATCTTGTTAGCGCGGCGTACTACCCAGTGCGTGCAACTTGTTGGACTTTGTTCTTCCAATCTGACCGATTCTGTGCACACATAGCTACACTAATTTTCCTTAATATTAGAATGTAAGATTTATACTGTGCAGTATTATAGTAATCCGACATCGGATTGAATATAGCGTTGAACCAGATAGACCAAGAGTCACATAGTAATAGTCATAGACACTACGAAGTGAATGGTTCGGAAATAATCTTATACTATTAGCGAAGTGGACAATCCGACAGCGACATAATCCACACACATTATTTTATCATTCATACATTATCATTAGGAATGGACAATTTTTAACCCGAGGATTTATTGACGTCAATATCGTTACATCAATAATAGCTTAAATTTTACAATACTTTTTTTTTTACAATCGACGAATTCACACGTGTCGTGGGAAGGCAGATTGTGAAGCGCACAACCGTGCCGAAACATGGCGGGCCGAACATACCTCAAGCTTACTAACAACTACTAGGATATATTGTTGATTTGTATCTGTTATAGCTGTTGTCGAGCGAGGAGTGCAGATCACATGTGGATGCAATCAATAGATTCTTACTACGTTTACTCGAAGAGAGAGAACGACAGCTCGGTTTGTAATTCGTATTTAGTTTTGAGCAGATGTTAGTGAACGTTCGGTGGCTGAACTTGCCTCGGGCGGGATGCGCAAACACAACGTGAGCTACACAGACACATGCTACGTACCATGGCACGTCAACACGACAGCAAGACCACACAACCGCACCGTTTACCGTGTTAGATCCGACTCGATGACAAAAGCTGGCCCGGTTTTACAACCTCCACTTACACCGCAACGATTAAAATTTCTCCAAATATTAAAAATGCTCGGTTTTACTACATAAATTTTATACAGAATTGAAACTACTGAAATGCGCGGGTGAGTTTTAATTTTGGAAAATATATTTACAGTGAGAATGTACGTTAATGATGGAATGGTTGACTGAAAGTAACTAATTTTGTTAAAACGATTCATTCTCTAAATGCTGCCGTGTGGACAAGACGACGCCGTCGGGTTATCGTGAGGCATACAATGGGGTGTATATGTGAGAACGGATCGCAGGGTTAAAAGAAGCTGAGCGCCAATTTAAGGTGCCAGCATTTTCGAGAGCTCCTCGTCCTGCAGGCATCCCTTGAGGAACTCATCTTGCGTCAGCTGACCATCATTATTCTCGTCCATCTTAGCGAAGATGTTCTTAGCGCGCTCTTCGGCAGAATCAGCTGGTCGGTTGCTTGAGCAAGCACCGAGCATGTCATAGATGGCCTGGAAAGTGCAGAAAAACACAACTTGTACAATCATTAATAATAAATAATAATAATAATATCTACTTTATAATGATTATAATAATTTATAAGTATATATAATAAAATAAAGGAATAATATATGCCATGTTATGCCTGTAGGCGTACAAATATACATGCAAATCTAGATTATTTATTATTGTTATGTCTTAACTAAAAGAGGAATTATTTAAAAAAAATCTTAGTCAAAATAATTATGATCTCAAAGAAAATAAAATTTAATAAAATATCAAAATTAATGAAAAAAAAATCAATAAAAATAAATTGCAATTCTACATTAATTCGTCATTCAGGTATTCGTCAATTGTGTAGTAGCATTTATAAATTAAGAACAATTAATTTTTTTTCTAAAATTTAGTAATATTTAATTCTTTAATGGCGTTTGGAATTTTGTTATAAATACGTGGAGCCAACCATTTTTGGAGCTTAATTTTTTTGGTAATTATGCATTAGTTTGGTTTTCTTCAGGTTAACTTTTAAATTATTCATATTAAGCCATTATTAATGACAATTTGATAAGTATCTATATCTCTACATTTTACTATGGCAGTGCTATCTTCTGCAAACAAAACCATTTGTTGTTGCGTCAAATCATTTATATATATATGAGAAATAAAGGTGGCCCAAGCACGCTGCCCTGAGGCACCCTATATCTTATAATAATGAAATTTGACACATACGTTTCTTCCATTTTTGAATCATTAGAAGTCAATTAATGATCATCCATAATGTTGATTTTCCCGGAGCAAGATGGACGTAAATTAAAATATTACTTATTCAGTCCTGTTTAATTATTGTAACCAAGTACCAGTGAATGGAGATAGAGGTCTCCAGGTCGCTAGGGAAATGGAATTTAACCAGTACTTATACGGCGCTCCTTGTGCTAACAGCACATCACGACCTTAATAGTAGAATAGTAGCCTAGGGCTGTAAGGCAACAACTGCAGCCTGATATATGTAACATAGGCGCGCAGGGAGGATGCGCGCCTATAGTTCGAAGGGGCAATTGATGCTTACACCCGAACTAACTACTCTGCTATACATCTCGATTGTGAGGTAAGTAAAAAAAAAAACCGACATTACAAAAATAAAACATTTTATTATTAAAATTTATTTTCAAGAACGAAATTGAGCATCGCCGTTCGATATTTAAAATTAATGACTCTTATACCCATACGAAGACAAGGCTGAATAGCAAAGCGACCTCTTTTGTCATTGGGCTGAATGCATGATGTCTGGTTAGATGTACCTACGCAAACTTTTTGAAAGAGTGAAGACTTTTTTTAAGTTACTTGCGGTCCTAGGGTTGTTCCAGCTACATTATTATTCTAGAGCGCTAATTAGTCACAGGCAAACACCGTTTGGGATTATTAAGGACCTACTTACCGAATATGTGAAATGTAAATAAATGTTTAATTGTTCATTCCTCGCCATGCCCTTCTAATTCCATCCTATGTAAAAAAGCTAGCACAACTGCTATATTTATCTCAGGTTAAAGTTCTTGTTCGGTCAATTTCGCCCGGAGTCCGATTTATCACCACCACTTTGAACTGATAGTGTCGCGACGCGTGCGTGCGGACCTACTACATACCATTTTATTTTTTAACCTTTCCACTTCGGAACCCGACAGTAATACGCCTTATAACTGAGCTGATCAGGTATAACAACTAGTTTAAGCTTCGCTACATGTGTGCTTTTAGTGAGTTTCATAAGTGCGCTCAAGGCATAACGATTCTTGGTTGAACGAAACTCTTTGACTGACTGCCGCAGTCAGAGCCGAGCTATGACCCAGTAACCTAAAGCTGAATAGGTACCTAAAAGTTCGTGAAAAGTCGTTGCAGTTTTGGAATCGGACTGGCAGAATAAAACTTCGGGAAGTGTAACGTTTTACAAACAAGAAAATATATCTCTATTTCTAAATTGGTAGTCGAGTCTGAATTTTCTTAAAAAAATACTTATAACGTTTTATCACATTAATATCTGTCATGTAGTGAAACTAAAACCTACTACTTTGGATAAGCTAGCCAATCTATGCGTCAAAGTTGAATGACAATAATATTACTAAGGGCGACTGAATTCACAAGGCGGTTCTTGTAAAAGGGAATCGTAATTGCGCTCACTTATCAATGTAACGGTGACAATGGGGTACATACATATAATATTAACGAAGAACTTTGTAAATTCTTTCTATAAATAAAAATGAAAGGGCTCGTAATAACATCGTCGTGAATAAGGGGCGCGGGTTGGTCAAGAGATACCGTGGCAAGGGAACATGGGGGGTTTTAGTCAGTAAAAGTCTAACACGCCCTTCCGCTTCGCCTAGAGCGGGAGAAGTCATTTGATAATTTCCCATACAAAAAAAAGGAAGAAAGCAATTAATTAAAGGGAATAATTAATGAAATCTAATTAATTGCACACTACAATTACTTATACAATAGATGAAATACATGGAATAGCTTACATCCATGTTGTAAGCTAAGTGTAATGCCGCCGAGATTGCTTAGATTGCTTGATACTCCTTTGATGCAGAGGAATGTAATTTGTGAGATCGGGTGTGTTAACACTGGATCAATGAGCGAAGTTCAATGTAAGCGTAAATGTGTTTGTGGTATGGAGCTCAAAGAGCAAGTCGAAGTGAGAGCACGTTTGCCATCCGGTATTACTAACATACGTTAACAGATCGATGTGCTCAGTCCAGCTAGCTCAAATGTGTCACACACTTAATGTTGTTGCCGCTCCGGCTGCGATTCCGATAACATATTAATCTCGAAACTCTGGCAAGTGCTAATTCCCGGGGTGTTCAAAGTTTCTTTCGAATCTATAGTCCAACCGATGCAAACAGAGGCGAAAAGTTACGACTGCATTGATCGATGCGGAACTGGGGAAAGAACACTATTTACGTAGATACGTCGATGAGTTTACTGTTGGTAGTTCCGCAACCGTCGATAATCCAATATTAAAGCTCTCATGTCTATCACGTCATGTTAATAAACATATAAACTAAAAAAGACTTTCCAAAACACCAGCCAAGCGTATCAAAAATAAGACGGGAGCGATTAAATACATAAACTTAACCTCGGAAATTCTTCTTAGCTGACATCGTGGTTGCCAGGCCATTTTAAGTGCTGTTAGTGCATTATCCGTAGACGGTAAATGATTTAAATTGAAGAGGATTGAGAAATCCTTAGAGGTTAAAAACGTTTTTAAAGAAATATTGGCTCCTACTACCGACAAGCTCAGTTAATAGTGTCAGTTAGATGGCGGACACTGTCGTTCGTTATGGGCGTCACACATCATGCTGTTCCGCTAACAATGTCTAGTAGTGACGTAACAATAGACACATCTCTCTGTGCTTTTTAATTAATACCAGTCACTATTCCACATATTTGCAAAAACAAACCAAAATATAGCGTACGGCGCATTGTCATAAAGCGTTATGTCACTCCATTATTTTAGCAAGTCAGACTGTTTAAAATTAAGAGTAATAAAACAGGATAGTACTCTTAGCACTGTCGAATTTTGCCGGATAAATATATTCGAAATAAATCCGGTCTGCATATTATGTAGATTTAGATTTTAGTTTAAGAGCTGCACCTGTTAAAGCATTATGATCATAAAAATAGTAAAACAATTACTATAAAATACGTTCACCTGAGACTAAACAAAGCTGGTTCTTATATAAAAATATAGATGCTGTGAAACGTATAAATTGTTAACATGACTCATCTGCAAAACTATCTCATATGCTCCGGAAAGATTCAATGGCTACATAATTTGTGTAAGATCACATAGCAATGACCTCGGAATCGGCGCGGTTAATTATCATCAACAAATTGCAAATAGCGTGGTAAATACTTCGGTTGTTTTTGGTATAGAACTATTGATAATGAACCTGCAGACGCTGGGGTATTGCTCCATATAGATTTACAAAATCTGTGGTGTAACAAACCTGCACAATTTTTGTCATCTCTTGAATGTCAATGACACCGTTGCCATCGACATCATACATGCGGAATGCCCACTTCAGCTTTTCTTCCGGCGTCCCACTTGATGTGACGTGGATGGCCTGCAGAAACTCCTACAACAAAGTAGTTCTTGGTACACCACGCGAGTCGAGGCCAATACAAACAAGAGCTCGGTGGTCTCTTGTTCGATGAATTTGAAATATTGTTTACTGCTGACAGTAAGAAATTATGAATTAAAAACGCTAGCAAGAAAGAAACTTGTTGAATCATTCGCAAGAAGTTTAAATTTAAACAAAGGCACTAGTCCCGCCGCCGACGACTTGATATCGACTATTTTATTACTCAAGAAGCGTATATTGATAATGTCCAATGTCAGTATAAGAAATACAAATATTATTAGTTGATTGACTGTTGACTCTATCGGCGAGAACTCTCTCTCCGTTAGGTTGTCGCTGTGACAAGAGCTATTATAGAAAAAAAACTCGCTTAGCGATCCTCGCTCGCCGCTTATTGTCGCCGACTCCTTTCTTCTTCGGCGGTGGCACCAGTACTCTAAGTAAGCCATTCGCATTGCTGCTTTGCAATAAATGATCACTTGCTATTGAGCCAAATATTATGATGGTGATGACATAGCTAGCCAAATCTAATATATTGTAACAAGTAATCGCAATGCTTTTACAGTTACACCAAGGGGTTACCTTGAAGTCAATATATCCGTTTTTGTCCATGTCGAATGTGCGGAAAACATGGTCGCAAAACTCGACAGCATTGCCGGATGGGAAGAACATCTTGTACATGTCCACGAACTTGGCAGGAGTCAGTCTGCCGTTGGGACAATCTTGCTGCAGAAAGACAAGATAACAAATTGTGAGTATGATGTCAAAAGTTAAGAGCCTGTATGAGTGTACGATCAATACTATTTTTAGAGAATAAAATGTGTTTCGTTCGTATTTCGATTCATGGTGATAAAACAAATACAGCAGGTGTGCACTATGCAGGCGTGTTGATGTGTATGGTGAACCTCTACCCTAAACTAAACATTGTATGTGGACCGACCGCGGTTGGTATTATCGTTTAACTTCGTCCAAATGCAAATTTGTTAATTCACCGATGTTTGCGCGTTTGTTTGCGTAAAGAGAGGACTGTGTCGATGTACGGAGCGGTGGCCCGCTGCTAGGCTCGGTATAAGCATGATTGAGTGATTAACATATGTCTTCTAATTTGAACAAGCTTTTTTTCTGCTAAAGTATTCTTTTATATTCAGAGATTCTATTCGTGATTTGGTCTAAAAGGTTTCGAAGTAATTGAGCGATAACAAGCCGAAAAATCAAAGTGTGAAATATTATCTACTTCTAATTATTTCGACTAAATAAACCCAGTAAATGTAGCTATACTTTTAACTAATCATTAATTCATAATCAATAATTGTTATTAAAGAAACTCCGCAAAAACGTCAGGAAGAATCCATATAAAATATTATAATACACCCGGAATAGAACTAAGGGAAACCCTATCTACATCAAAAACGGTTATTAGAACAAAATCGTAGCATTCAAACTGCAATTGACTTGAAAGATAACTTCATTAATAACAGCAGACCCTAACAAAGCCAGTTCTAATCACAACTTTTATTTGTCGTGTAATAAAAATATAGCTAGCTTTATTATTTCATGAATAACCATTAATAGTTACATTTTATAAGGTAAGGATTACAGCGAACGCTTTGTTTAGAATTGACATCCAAAAAGATACCACATACAAAGAAAATTGTAAAAAAAAAATGAATTTTGTAGAAAAATTAACTTACGATTTGGTATAATCTCAAGAACCGAATTAAATTATCTTGTCTCAGTAAGCGGAACACTATTTGCAAGCCAACTGAGCCAAGATGCATTATTCTCTTCACTTCCCACAGCCAGAATTTCCACAGTAAATCAAAACGATACAAACAACCATTACAGTAATAGGAATATGAACAGTAGTTATTTATGCCGTAAAGTCGGAGCAGCCTTTTCAATGGAGTCAGAAGCCCGAAAATCTGATAATCAGTATTTGCAAATCCCAGTTACTGGGTGTAGAAGTCAGAAAGAAGCTCCACGCTAAATACGTACTGTTCTTCAACAGAATCCGGTAGGACTTACCAACCTAATTGAGGAAAGACTAGGCAGGTGTAAATTATGATGAGTCACAGACCGAGCTGGTCTCCCGGGACTTGTAAATATTTAAACCCAATCATATATAGTGCACCATATAAAATGCCCTGAACTTTTTCCAATTCGGTATATTTCTCTAGTTTATCTACTTGTCTCATCGGCCTTATCTTTCGAATTATGTGGACAAAGCGAAGCAAGGCATCGGGAAATCGATAATTCTCGATTTCGAAATCAGTTCAAACAATACTGGCCTATTTAACCAGCTCCGTCTAAGTTACGTTTAATTAATCTGGATTTTACATTTCAACTAATTTCGATCCGCGTTTCTAATTAGCCAAGCTCGTCGTGCCTATCCGGAAGCTAAAACAATTATAAAATTTCCAAGTGTGTTGTTGTGTGTGTGACAACTCTCTCAATCTCCAATTTCCAAGTCGTTAAGATGTTTACCTTGAAGCCCTTGTACCATTCTTTAATGGTGGTCTCATCGTAAGAGGTATGCGTTTTTAGGAAGTCCATATCTTCTTTGGTCAGCTTGTCTTTACTGACGAAGCACCCCATCTTGGATTCTAGAACAAACAGAAAATATTTATTGGTTATTTTTTTTACAAGCAGGGCTACTCTTAATTGAAGTATGCAGGGGTAATAAGTATTTCAGCTAACCATCAAAGTCTTGAAAGCTTTGAAAGTCTGGTAAAATATTCTTTAGAAAATTATAGAGTCATCGTTGATAGTGTCGTATAGTAATATCGATTTACTCGATAAGAAAGTTCTGCCTGAGAAGGCCTAGAATAGGGGCTGGTACTATTTGACTAAGGGTCTAAGTACTAACATTATAAATGCGTAAGTTTGTGAATATGGATCGTTGTGCCTCTTTCATGCAAACCCTACGCAATGGATTTGGATAAAACTTGGCACACAGATAGTTTGTAATCAGGAATAACTCATATACACATGATAACCCCGCGGTTTCACCCGCTTAACTTTCGATTCGGTAGGAATATCGGATCTCCACGACGACCGGTCCTGCGCCTCCTGCATCCAGCGGTTTCCCGCGACCTTCACCAGGACGTCGGTCCACTTTGTCGGGGGCCTCTCGAGAATCCGTCGGCTCCATCGGGCATCGGTCCTACGGGCAATGTGCCCGGCCCGCTGACACTTATGTGTTGCAATTCTTTGGGCTATGTCGGTTACTTTCGTTCTTCTGTGAATCTCCTCATTTCTGATTTGATCACGCAGTGAGACCCAAGCATAGTCAAATCCCGTTCATTTTACATTTCAATTTCCATTGCCCTTTGAGTGACCTTGAGCTTTCTTATAAGGCCTATTGTTAGCGACCACGTCTGAGTTCCATATGTCATTACTGGCAACACACACTGCTCGAAGACTTTTGTCTTGCGACACTACGGTATTTCGGACGAGAAAAACCGCGGGGTGTAGCCAGAAAATTTATATTATATCTCTTATGTTCGGTAAGGGGTCGTTCTAGTATTACGTAAGCACTATTGGGGGGCGTAGGGGTCTTTGTTTTGTTTATTTTGGATGACATGGGGGTTAGGGGAGTCTAGATGATGATTACGTCATCGGTAGTTATTTACTTTTTTTACACGAAGTGCAACCTCACACACTATGTACGTACTACTCACATTATCTATGCTTGAAATGTTTTGTTCACAAGATTATAATATTTTTGTCCCTTACTCTATGTTGAATATACTGTATAAGTAAAATCTAATATCTATCTTAAATCTATTTTCTTATTTATAAAATAATAAATATTATATAACATTATAATTATAAATATAAAAAGATACATTTATAACTGAAAAAGGTTTACGTAAGCATAGGGCGGTAAGAGTTTTGCTTACTTTTGCTGACATGGGGGATGGGGGGTAAATAATTGTAATAAATCTGCTTACGTAATATTTGTACAGCCCCTAAGTAGGTCCTTATTATCCCCAAATGGGGCTTGTAAGTGACCAATTAGCGCTCTAAGATAATAATGTAGCTAGAAAAGCCCTATGGCGGTAAGTAATTTAAAAAAAACTCTTCACTCTTTCAAAAGTTCGCGTACATCTAATCATCATACTGGCAATAGACATCATGCATTCAGCCCAATGACAAAACAGATCGCTTCGCTATTCAGCCTTGTCTTCGTATGAGTATAATAGTCATCAATTTTAAATATCGATCGGCGAAGCTCAATTTCGTTCTTGAAAAAATAATTTAAGAAAAAAAGCGAGAATAGAAAACTTTTACTTTAAATATTGTTTATTTTTGTAATACCGGTTTTTTTTTTTACTTACCTCACAATCGAGATGTAGAGCAGAGTAGTAATGTCGGATGTAAGCATCAATTGCATCCTCGAACTATGGCTAGGTATAAGATGAAAATATGATATCTCGGGCTGCAATTGGTGCCTTACAGCCCTTGGCTACTAATCTACTATTATTGCTTTTCTATGATACCTACATTTATATTATTGCTCTCTATGATGATTTTTATTAAAAAAACGTGGTCCCACACTAGCAATTTCTTCTGTATCGTGGGTGCGTTTAGAAACATTTAATCTCACATACACAAACAGCCAACCCCGGTACAACTACTTATAAGTAGGTCCTACAAATATTTGTTCCTTGGGGGAATTGAACACGCAGTGCACCAGCCAATCGCTTAACTAACTACGCCATCTGTGTCGTCATTAATAATAAAAAAGTAGGACAATTACGTAGAATAGGTACTTATAAGCCTACGTGTGATTTTGCTATAGATATTAAATATTTATTGAAAATCTAGTCTACTATTAAACACATGAATACAAAGCGCTATCTAAAAGAATCGCGTGAACCATATAAGTATGGGACAGAACGATTTTACAAAGTATATATTTACAATTTTATATGCTACTAATACGATTATAAGACCAGTCACAAGTAAAATACCTGTTTGTGTCATAGCCACTTTCAGCATTGCATTATTAAGTCGAAGAGGCATGACAGGGAAATTGAAATTGCCTTTATTGCAACCTGTTATTTGCTGGGCGACTACCTGCCGCCAAGGCGGGGTGTTCTTTCCAATGCAATTCAAAAATCCGATTTTCATAGTTGACATTTTTATAATGCGATAATAGACAATAATATTTGAAAGGCAATATTACTGTCGATGGCATAGGTAATCGATGATTTAAAGAATGGGCTCTAAAATTGCTTTTCCGCTCTGTAGGAACCTACCAACAAATATTTGCAAACTTTTGTGTTGTGTATTTTAATTTTATACTGACTCATATTACTCACTGTGTCTACACAAAGAGAATATCTACTTCATCTAATTGCACCCACCCATACCCTCGCTTAGCCTTTATTATATTATATAACAAGTATATATAATACAGGATACATACAGCGTACACAGGTACACAAAAATACATGTAAAAAGGGGTAAATAAATCACAAAACACCTGCTTGCTTCCCTACTCTAATCAGAATGTACACCACTTAAAAACGTTTTCTTTAGGTTGAGAAATTCTTGTTTACAACCACCTGTATTCGATTAAATATGTAAAGCATGCAACTATTCTGTCGCTACCACTTACGGCTTATTTAGTGTTTACGACAACTAGTTATTTATTTTGTAAATAAATAACTGGAAGGTTGGTTAGGTTAGAAAAGACGATGAACAACGATTTATTTGCAGGTTTATTTGAGTCTAGACGTAGTTTATCAACCGTTACTCTGGCGTGGTTATTGTATCAGTGAATGAAAGGTGGTATTTGATGCGACAGAGGGCTAAGGGCGTGGAAATGTCACGGACACGGCGATAAAGATAAAGCGAGGCTGCCGCGCCGGGGTGGCTCCCTAAACTCAATGTTTGGATTGATATTGGCGCAGATTGCTTTGTTCATATACTACTATTTAATAAAAAAAAAACAAATATTTATAATCAAGGGAATCAGCGCCAATGTTTGTCGTAAAAGCTAGCAATGGACTACTGCCTTACTAGCTACTGTCTTACTGTTCAAAACATGGCACGGCTAGTGTAATGTTAAAATGATGTTAATTAATATCCTGCCGATTGGATAATATCCGACTTGCACACTAATTACGTAACCCACTATTACCATCAATTTGAAACATTTCGAAACATATTGCTAATCCAATGAATGTTGTTTAACTGTCAAACCGAAACCTATTGCTACTGATTACCCTGCTGGCAGTCACACCACAAGTTTGATGTCAACTTGGGGCCAGTGAAGATAGCACAAACACAACACGACAACTTCAAAACAATAATGTCATAAATATTAAGCTATCGTCTTTATTCAATGTTAATTGTAACCTTGTTTTTATTATTTTCAGATTTTCAAACCTTAAACGGAATTTCAAACATTAAGATAATCTGAAACGTACATATGAAAGCTATTGTAAAACTCAATAAGCGAAACGGAAATGAAGCTCAAAGTTGCTGAGTGCAATTTGTCTGCTCTTATATTCCGAAACACATGACAAAAATAACTTTATTTGAATCGATTTGCATGATAAAACTGACAGACTACACTCGAATAGCTCACGAATCGTGGATACAAAAGGTGGTGCCTTTTATATCCACGCTTGCTTTTGCTTTTGTGCTGTAACCGAAATACAAAACGTCATCATCATCATCATCATCAACCTTTTTATCGTCCCACTGCTGGGTACAGGTCTCCTCTCATACAGAGAAAGACAAAACGTAGTATGGACTTAATATCATGAGGAATGTGTGGAATCAATAAAATAATATCAGATTACCTTTCAGTGGCCGAATCTTTTAGTAAGCTGGTGGTCGTAACTTTGATTCTTTGCCAATTAGTTAGATAAATTTTCACAATCTTTCACCGAAACATGTTGCCGTCTCTATCATGTATTTGTGATTAATAACGCTTAGCCAAAGTAGGTACCAAAAATCGTGTCTATTATTATATCTCCAACTTGGATACAGTAGGTACCGTAAATATAAATATCATCGAGTTAAAGTTCGCCTCGCAAGTAGAATCTCGTTGCTCGGCGGATTCCGTTGTTCACCACCGAAGCTAAAATTAGAACATTTTCAGCCCGAGAAAAGACTGTGTCAGATAAGAACCAAGGTAGATGTCAAAGTAGATTATGAATTCACTTGAACTTTGTAGTTTTTGTCGCCATGTTCAGACATTTCTACTTATAGTTGAACTAAAAACAGCTCTTATTTCAAGTCCCTCTCTCGTCTTATTAAAGAACAAAAAATACCTAGCTTAAATAATGTTTAGCTCGTTCAATGAGTAGGCAGCAGTCTCTTTCTACCGCTTGATGTAAGTAGCTACCTACTAAGTACATCCACATCGCCCAGTAAAACTCACTAAAAACCGAAAGTGTATATTATTTTCATTATATTATAATTGTGTAACCTTTTAGCTGAGTTACAGTTTTGTGCTACGACGGAAAAGTTATAGCTGCCGCCATATTATTTCATTATTTAGGTGCTTTTTTATTATTCCAAAAGATTCGAATTCCTAATGTGTCGGGTATAGGTATATTGTTTTCTACGTAATATAGTGTTTAAGAAAGCGGTACTTTGGCTTGTACGGACGTAAATCAGTCAGCTCTGTAATGTGTTGGAGGCGGAATTTCCATTTTCTTTATAAATTAGCTTCTGACAAAGGAGGATCTTAACTTGCTAAGCATTGAGCAACTGCCTTATATACAGTTTGTGTATCTGCGCAGATTATATGTATGTATATAACTAAAGCGGAGAGGCGAGGAGACGAGAGATGTGCTGTGAAGCTGGCAGGTTATTTTAACCAAAGCGAAGAAAGAGAGAAGTGTAGGACGGCGGGAGTGAGTGGCCGCACGACTAGACATTTCCCCCTTTTTCATAAAAGCTGCTTAAAGTTAACTAGTGATTAGCGATTCCTTAAACATACATTTTTGACCTTTTAACGTCATTTAAATTTAATCATCGCTTATGGATAAAACCCTTAAACACTGTGGTGTTTATTCATAAAGGATGATTTACGTTTTTACTATTTTTAAGTAAAGGTTTAACTTTACTTAAAAATAGTAAAAAAGAAATAAAATATATAAATCCAATGAAGATGTACGTGCCGCTGGCATCGCGGTCGCCGTTCATTTTCCTAATGGAGGTAGGTTTCAGTAGGCGCCGAAGGGAAATTCGTTAAAAAAAAGCTGCAACGTCACCGCGAAAATCCATCATACAGGTTATTTAGACATCGGTGATCACCTGTCATCGGTCGACTGCTCCAAATAGCAGCCGAGGGTTCGGGTAAGCGCCTTGATTGGTTAATTTCTAATTAAGCTTATCGATTTCTGATTACTGAACCGAATTTTAGCGAAAATGTTGGGAACGTAAACTCGAGTGCGGTCTGTTATGTAGTCGTGTATTTGAGAAGATATTGTTTAGAATTATTTGAAACTGGGACACTGAAATAAACTGTTCTATTTCTACCCTTAACCGCCAAACTTGCGACTTTATGGATTCGGCTTGAGAAAAAGTAGCACTATTTTTTATTCTTCGTCTCGGTCCATAAAAAGAGTTATTTTAGAATTGTGTTACTATGTGTGTTACAAAGAGCTTTATCTCTTAAACCGTCCATAAAACACTTTGTTAAAACTGTATGTTTAGATAGATCGTGTAAAAGCAGCTAATAATTTACAATGTTTTTCTGCATAAATTCAGAACAGGCATATATCGGAAACATATAGAGAGCCAGTGAGCGCTGTGTCACATGTCACACCGCATGTAACAAAAGTTCTTCGCTGAGAGAAATGATTTCACTATTATGGATATTAATTATATTTAGTTTAAAACGTTATTAAATCTTTTAACTTTCATACAAAGAAATTAATTTTGTACTCCAGCAGGTCTGTGTAAACAAAACTCATAATTTGGATTTTTTTATCATAATTTCACATGATATATGTATAATAAATCCTTACTAATATTATAAATGGGAAAGTGAGTTTGTTTGTTTATTCCGCTCCACCGTAACTACTGAACCGATTGCTTTGAAATTTTGTAGACGTAAAGTTGGAAATCCGGATTAAATAATAGGGCACTTTTTTTATTCCGGAAAAATTTGATATTCCCGAGGGAAATCTAAAAAGCGCGATATAACCGAACTCCACGCGGGCGATACCGCGGGCGGAAAGCTAGTGTAATATAAAACTAAAAATAAACCTCACAAAACCGTAGTAGTGACTTGAGTGTGGGGTCTGGCGAACCTTTATACTCTAGTTATTTCTTTTTCTATTTTTTGATACATGTTTAAATAATATAATAAGACGTACATTTTATATGTACTGTCACATTCTTCATAGGCACTTCAAAACAACAGTGCGTAAGGAGGAAAGTTTGAATAGTGTCGGGACCTGCAGCGGCGAATTGAAGCAGTACATGTGACAAGTGTAACCTTAAAACAGCTGGTGGGTCACACAAATCAATTTGTGCCATAACCTCTTGGCCACCACGCTCAGATTCAATCGAGATATAACTGAGTGTACCGTGCAATTCAGTATCACGTCCGCCGGTGCCCCACGGCAGTTACGTCATAAAAAGTCGTACCTACGAGAATTGCTATTTTGAGATGTTTCTAAACGCTATGGAAAAATAGCCTAAGTGATTTACGCACACTCTACAGTCGATACACGAAAATAGTTTTACGAAAATCGAAAAGCAAGATCACTTGTTTCATTCAATGTCGGTTTGACGAAGCAATTGAGCGTGTTCATGCATACGACATCGGATATTTCGACATTGAATATGTGAGGGAGACGAGTTTTATACACATTTAAATGAAGCGCGATCACGAACTGTGTCGTGTCAAGTCGTGTCCTGTTGGCTCCTTTGGCTTACTCTCATTATGCAAGCATTACACGCAGACTGGCTTTCGATAACGCTTTTATAAGTTGGAAAATATGTTAATTTGGTAAAATGAAAGAAAAGAATTACGCACTGTTACCTAGTAAAACATTCAATTAGTACAATTTTTCAGTGTCGTTTATCCACAACCACAAGTATTTGCGAGTCACACGAGAGAAGTCCCTTGGTTCCTATCTGGTGTATTCATACTTCATGTACCTGTAGGCACAGTTCCTACTCTAAATTCATTTCGAGTTATTCTAGGTGTTATCGCATCATACTCGGTCAAGGAATTATTATAATCACCTACCCGTTCATAAATTGTAGCTGTGTCTGTTATTTCACAAGACGGTAATGGCGATAACGCAATGGAGAGCCAATTGCTCTAATGCTCTAATAATTTTACGAACATATTGTTGCTATAACAGTGCTATACTGATTAATGTTTTCATTACAGTTACAACTTTTGCGATCTCTATATGTGAGTGTTCTAATTATATATCTTCTTCTTCAACCTATAGCCAGCTTTCCACGATGACCGGTCTTGGGCTGCCCGCATGGCTTTCCGCATCCTTCACCAGGTCATAGGTCCACCTTATTGGAGGCCTCCCTACGCTGCGTCTTCCGGTACGTGGCCACCACTCCAGAACCTTAATGTCTCATCGGTCATCGGTTCTATGAGCAATGTGCCCCGTCCATTGCCACTTAATTTTAGCGACACGAAGAGCTATGTCGGTGACTTTGGTTCATCGGATCTCCTCATTTCTGATTCGATCGCGCAGGGAAACTCTTTCCATCCCTTTGTGTGACTCTGAGCCTTCGTATGAGGCCCATTGTGGGTCACCACGTTTTAGTTAAATAAGTTATCACAATTATATATATATCATGATGTAAAATTAACTTATTTAAATGTGTAGGCAACTGATGTACTGTAAGGATTGTTTGTGCAGATAGTTTTATAACCCATTGCCTGCAGGAATAGCCGCGAATGCAATGACTTCTAATACTATGGTACCTACAAAAAACATTTCTGCTGTGGTAAACGTATATTTTTCTGGCATGAATCATGCAATGAATTTCAATTAATATAATCTTACCGGAAGCCTCTTAAGCTGCTTCGATAACTTGAAACACTAGATAGAAGGACGCTAGAAGGTGTTAAATTAGCACGGTCAAGGCAACCGCACGATCTTCATCGAGATAAATACGTCGGATCTGTTGTGGCGTCTAGAATTATGGCGAAACCACGCCGCCCACCACCCGCACTTCTCAAAGGGTGTCGTTTTTGAGGAGTATTATCTAAACACACGTCCTCATTTATTTATTGCTTAGAAACGCTAACAATTTCATAAGCTAGGAATTATAACAAAGAAACAAATTTAGTTATAATTCGTTTTCTTCTACTCTGTAATTAGCCTATGTTTTATGAGTCATATATTAGGCGGGGCATTTAAAAATATTCACTAATATATCAGTTCATACTGATATACTTTTCGAATTAGCCCACAATCGCGCTGCTTACGTAATGACAAATGAAGACGTGGTAGGTTCTCAAATAGGTTTCCAAATGTGTGCTTGTACAACAATAGCTTAGTTTGCAATCCGTGCATGTATGTTAAGGCAAGGTTGCAGTTGTGGCGTCTGCTTTTGGGAGGATGCTAATCCAGTCGACAGGGATGCCGGTCACGTCGCGTTGGCGCGACGTTTCACAATTTCATGAATGCCGGCTGTCTGACTTTATTGCCGTAATTAAGTGACCATAACAACCTCACGAAGACACTGTATTTATAATAAAACTGGCAGTTAAAAATATCAAAACATCTCAGAAAACACGTACACTCTACACCCGTTCTTACTGCTGCCTAAAGTGCCAGGTCACAAGGGTATGGGGATAATGAAGGCAATATAAAGTCCCCACGGCGGCTTACCACGCTACTAGAGCGATAAATTATAAAAATAAAAACATGCCGCTTGTCGTGTTCCTTCAAGGTCTTGAATTATGAGACGTAGTTGAAGAAAGCCGCAGAATTCAGACTGACCAACGATCATCCTGTGGAGATTTATAAACGCGTTTTACATTTATGTGTTCTCGTCTCGAGTATACAGAGTAATAAATCTATAAAGCTTTCTTTTTTGTTCTGGGTGGGAAATCTTCAAATGACCTCTCACGCTCTGGGCGGAGCGGAAGGGCGTGTCAGACTTTTAATGACGAAAACCCACCCGCGTTCCTCCACTTGCCTGTTAAGTGTGAAAAGCAGGTGCACTTGGGAACACAGGCCGGTGCCAGCTGGGTGCCTGACCTTCAATCTGTACTATATAATTTATATATAAAGCATTCAGGTAGCGCACCAAGAGAGGGACACACTTATTGTTATTCTGTTCGTCCTTTGACTCTTGTGGAGCACACTCAAGCTCTTTTCCTTTCAGTGTGCAATGTAAGTGGGATTACATTGCACAGTAGACTTAATTCTATGAGATTTTCTATATACTGAATACTAACAGGCTACGAGCTTGTTATTAAAATAAAATACGAGATAAAAATAATATAACAGGATATATAGCGCTTATAAAATTGTATATAAAATATTTGGTCTCTGTACAAAAGAAGAACAAGAAGTTGGTCATGTTGAATTTGGACTCTAAAATGCAAGAATAATACAAAACTAGAGAAGGTACAGCGCCGCTGGCCACCGCGTCGGTTAACTCAGTCAAATAGTTTTCATACAAATTCAGAAAAGCAAAATTCTGAATTTGAATGAAAATTATTATTTTACTATGAGAATAATTTCTAAAACGAAATCCCTGTTCTCAAAAGCAACAAATGGCAACCTAATTGAATTACGAATGAAATTGACATAAAGTACAATGGTCAAAAATGTATGGAACGTGGTACCCGCTCCAATAGTCATCATTAATATATCATTGAAAAGACATTTTGATGCAGAATAACGTCTACCATGGCGCCTGTCCCTATTCATGTTTGGGAAGCAGTAATCGCACTATCTATACTTATTATTATTATAAAGCTTTAGTTTGTTTGCTTGAACGCGCTAATCTCAGTAACTGCTGGTCCGATTTAAAAATTATTTCAGTGTTAGATAGCCCATTTATTGCGGAAAGCTATAAGCTATATATCATCACACTACGACTAAAAGGTGCCGAGCAGCGGCGCTGAAACCAAGGAGAACAGCTTGTGTTTTATAAATGATGAAGAATTTATTACAAACTACTTATATAATTAAAATAAAGCTGGAATAAGATGATATAACACATTTAGGATTCTATTATTAAAAGAAGTAAGAAAACAAGCATTCTTTAAATAAAAAACATATATTTTATCAATAAGTGAGTAGATTTAAAACATTACATATCGGTATCAACTATAACAGCATTGAGCAAAGATTCCGGAGCAGTAAATCCCGTATGCCTCGCAGAGACTAAGTACCATACGATGGACACTATCCCCTTATTCATAAAACATGTTTAAAGTTAACTAGTGATTAGCGATTCTTTAACCATACATTTTAGACGTTTGCACGTCACTTAACTTTAATCTTCGTTTATGAATAAACCACTTAAACACTGTGGTGTATATTCATAAAGGATGATTTAAGTTAAGTGACGTTAAAAGGTCAAAATTGAATGGTTAAAGAATCGCTAATCAATAGTTAACTTTAAGCAGCGTTTATGAATAAAGGGGTATATGTGCACAAGTGCCCATCGTACGTCGCCCGGTTAAACATGTGCAATACTGTTGGACAATGTTATTTGCACTACTGATTAATATATAACAAAAATATGTTTTCATACGGACATGTCGCGACTGGATTCGTCCACGCAAAAACCAGGCATCTTCGTGTTTTCCGAAAATATTACCTTGGTACTCATTTTCTTACATAGGTAAGTGGCAACTTATATACTCGTATATGTATGTTTATTGCCGGGACCACGAGACTGTCTAAACAGGTTACTGTGGCCATGGAAAGCAAAGGGACACTGAAGGAACAGGGTTTTTATTAGTTAGTAAGACTGTCGTTTATCTTCAAACGCAATCAGATGTGGGAGTGGCGGCTATAGTAAAAATTGTTCCTCTTGGTAAGACCTTTTAAACGACACTACAATCATATCCATTGGAGCCGGGTACCATTTTGCCCATTCTCTTTTAAAGATAATCTTTAAACAAACTACAAGTTTTTATCGATTAACTGTCGAGAGGTTTAGGTAGTTATAGCTACACGTTTGCACCGCACAGAATTTAAGTCATGCATTATAAATTATAGTTAATAGCACTAATACTGCGGCTAACAGGAGTAATAAATAAACTAGCGCGCTTTACCATCAACGATCGTGTCACTGCTTGCCATCAGGCGGGATTGCGGTCAAGCGCTAGTTTATAATTTATATAAAAAAAAGACACCGTAAAGAAGTTACGAAATTACGCGTTGCATTCCAACCATGTTAGTATTTTCTTACTTCCCGTGTACAACCTTGTACTCGTATAATTCGCTTTGAACTACAACTCGAATTTCACCAATGTCCTTTTTCCCATAGGAGAGTGTTACTCAATTCGAAAAGTAATTAATTAAGTAATTTAAGCGCCGCCTAATTCAAAAGTTGTCTAGATTCTATTAAATCACGTAAGATCTTTCGTAGGATATTGCAGTTTTCAGATTTAAGAGGTACCATGCGGTTGAAGAGACAAAAGATATAGGAGTGGGCTACTGCTGGAGCACTGGAAGCTATCATCGATACAATACTTGTCGGAAATGTAAAGGGGTCTTCAGAGCAGCATAATAGGTCAACGCGTGTGAAAATAACACGGGGAAGAGGAAAAAGGGATCATTCTCTGTCTTTGAAAGAGCTAGTGTTAGGTCGGTTTGTCTAATTGACGTTGAAAGTGAAGATTATGGTAGCGATACTCAGCAATTTCCGCGTACATAAGCTATGAGAGAACCGGAGATGTACGTTAAAACGCGACTGTATTAACATAGATGAAAGAGCCCGCGGTAATGAGCACTAGCATCAAACGTTTTTATAATTGATGCTTAGTAGCATTAATTAAGAAGTCTTTCAACTACTGCAGTAATACCTGCACCACTACAATACAAATAAGTTAGTTAATATATGTAAGTTATGGTGGTACAAGTTGAAGGTCGTAAGTTACAGCAGGGGCATATTACTTTGTGTAATTTATTTAATGACCACCACTCTCAAAATGATGAAGGAAACTATCATGAGCAAGACTGAAGGTCCTAGAACCATAATTCAGAAAATACACTTCCAATTTTCTCAAGAATATTTTTAGCTTTTCTTTCAAACCGAGCTGTCATTACAAACACCTTTTTCGTCTAGTCTCAGTATCTTGTGCACCAACTTGTCATTCTCCCTTATTCATAAACGTTGTTTAGAGTTAAGTGAAGTGCTAACGTCTAAAATGTACCCATGGTTAAACAATCGCTAATCACTAGTTAACTTTAAGCTACGTTTATGAATAAGGGGAATTATCTTCTGAAGAAAATGTACACGAATTATCACCATGGTACAAGATGGACAGGGAGATGTTATCTCTCCGAAACTGTTCACCGCTGCATTGGAGGATGTCTTCAAGGTTCTGGACTGGAAAGGACTGGGCATTAACATCAATGGCGAGTACATGACACACCTTCGGTTTGCTGATGATATCGTAGTCATGGCTGAGACCGCGGAGGACCTGAGTACAATGCTCGAAGACCTCAGTAGGGCCTCCAAGCGAGTCGGTCTTAAAATGAACATGGGCAAGACGAAAGTCATGTCTAATGCCCATGTTGTACCGACTCCTATAAAGATTGGAGACTCTGTTCTCGAAGTTGTTGACAGCTACGTGTACCTGGGACAAACTATCCAGTTAGGAAGGTCCAACTTCGAGAAAGAGGTCAATCGTCGAATCCAACTCGGCTGGGCTGCTTTCGGGAAGCTACGTAGAATCTTCTCGTCCGAAATACCGCAGTGTCTCAAGACAAAAGTCTTCGACCAGTGTGTGTTGCCAGTGATGACTTATGGAATTGAGACGTGGTCGCTAACAATGGGCCTTATAAGAAGGCTCAAAGTCGCTCAAAGGGCAATGGAGAGGGCTATGCTTGGGGTTTCACTGCGCGATCGAATCAGGAATGAGGAGATCCGCAGAAGAACGAGAGTAACCGACATAGCCCGAAGAATTGCAACACTGAAGTGGCAATGGGCTGGACACATTGCCCGTAGGACCGATGCCCGATGGGGCCGACGGGTTCTCGAGTGGCGACCACGCACCGGAAGACGTAGCGTGGGTAGGCCCCCGACAAGGTGGACCGACGACCTGGTGAAGGTCGCGGGAAACCGCTGGATGCGGGAGGCGCAGGACCGGTCGTCGTGGAGAACCTTGGGGGAGGCCTATGTCCAGCAGTGGACGTCTTTCGGCTGAAATGATGATGATGATGATGATGACAAGATGGAAGCTGTCAGCAGAGTACTGCTAGAAAAGTAGTAGGTGTATCTATATCCACGGTATAAAGAGTAAGCTAGCAATTTCAAAAGACCGGCTTAAACATCAGAAGTCCAGGAAATGGCAGGCCAAAGTGCACAACTGTACGAGAAGACATATTGATTCATAGTGATCACTATGTTAAGAAATCAACATTTCTCGGCGGTTTAGGTCCGAAATAGCCTTCAAAAAGTTCATCACAAGAATGTGAGGTCTGACACAATCCTGCGGCGACTTCGTAAGCTGATATAAAGCCTTATAGGCCATCAAATGGCCCTAAAGTGCTCAGAGAACATCGAGTTGCCAGGTTGCGATTTGCTCGAGAACACAGTCGATGAACAGATAATGATTGGTCCAGGGTTATGTTTTCCGATGAGTGTAGATTGTGTTTATTCACGCACGAAAGTAGACTAAGAGTACAAAGGCGACCAGGTGAACGTTATCGTTAAAAGTGTTTCGAAGAAATGGTGACAACCGGTGGAGGGTAAATAACGGTATGAGCTGGGATATCTTCAAAGAGTGTTACGGAGTAATTGATTATAGAAAACGGTTCTTTGACGGCTCCCAGACTCATTTCCAAATTCATTCAAAGAAGCAAATTCCATTTTATGCACGATAATGCCCGACCACTAGTGCACATTTGTGATACGGGCTCGTGAAGGAAATACAAGCCAGGTATTAAAATGTCAGAAAAGTTTTCTTTTTGCAGACTGTGTTGTTTGTATTCAAATAAAATTCATCCATAAAATCTGTTACACACAATTGTGTTCTGTGCTACAGTTTCACGGATAAGTGTTGTGTTTTTAAGAAACTATCACACTATTTATAAGCGACTCAGATTTTTTGCGGTCCAGTGTAGCTATATGGCATCTACCAACCCGCACTGGGCCTGCTTGGTGGTTTACGGCCCACTCCCGCCCACTAACAAGAAGCCTGTCTTCCGACAGTGGAAACTGAATGGTCAGCAACAATAGCTCTTAATAAATTAGTGCGCTTTATCATCAACGACTGCGTCACTGCTTATCATCAGGCGGGATTGCGGTTAAGCGCTAGTTTATAATTTAATAAATATATATATATATATATATATATATATATATATATATATATATATATATATATATATATATTATGATTCTATTATGTAATTTCTGGAATAAAATAAGAATCAAAGAAAAAAGAGAAATATCAGTTGTTCTGTGTCTTTAATTGAAAGCCACTTCAAGCGAATTGGAATAATCATTTATATTGAAAACCTCACTAAAATTTGGGTAGGTACATAATAATGTCACATAATATCTACTTACGTTACGAGGTTTATTGATACGTTGACGCACCAAAGGCAATAGTTTCATTGAGCAAAATCTTCCAAAGGAGTAATAACCAAAAATATATAATATACAAGTACGTTGTAAAAGTAAATAATGCGTTCGACTGTTTTTCACTTCTGTTACTTTTTTCCAGAGATTTACTGAAAAAATAGGCCAACAAAATATTTACGCTTTTAAAAACCTATTCGATTAAAATCCGAGGAATTCGAGCTCGATACGAATACAAAAGACAAAATGTTGAATTATTTTATATGTTTTAGATTCGGATAAAATTTGGAATCTCAGGACGCAACTAGTAATTAATATGAGCACGATTCCAATTAAGCAGCAAACACCTACGCTTTTCTAAGACACGCTTGAAATTTGAGTTAAATAATTTGTAAAAATGTTATGATTTTAAAAGAGTGTCTATAGAGTTTCTTTTCCGTTCTTCTCCAGTAAGCTTACGCTTTGTAATGTGCGACTAGCTTCATCTTACTTACTAACCGACCCTTTCATAATTCAAAAGTACCTGTAATTGGTTTATTTCAACTAAATGCTTTTATTTGACTTATGTTTCAGTTCTATAAATTGAAATTGACAGAAAATGATAGTTAATCCAAGGGAGTAAGCCCTTATTTTCTTTAAAGTTAATTGTGTTATTTGAAACTGTAAGAAGGTGGACACTATAATTATATTAATCAAGAAATGCAATATGCAAGTAATAAACGTAAAGTAACGATTAAAATCAAAATTCATTTGTTCAAATTAGGCTGAGAATCAGCACTTTTGGAACGTCAATATTACATAAGACAGTCCCTCAAAATGCCCACCCATTGACAGTTCCTAGTTCTTTCGCTGGGAAGAAGTGGCGATATGGAATATATCGAAATTCCATGTGGTTATTATCAGGGCGTGTTATAACACCTAATTGATTTAGTTAAATAACATTTGGAAACCGGAAACCGCTGTCAAATTATAAAATAGATTTTTAAAAGTTTAAATTAGGGCGTCTTTTATTTAAACACAATCTTCCTGCAACTTAGTGCACTTGTAACTTAAGAATAACATAACCATGATATGATCTTTTTGTTTTAACTCCTAACTCTTGATTAGATATAAGCCAACGCGAGCGAAGCCAGGGGCCCGCTACTTGTGGACAAACTAGCTCAGCCTCTTTAATAACCCGTCATCACTTTGCCGCAAAACAATTTTTGTTATAATATATAAGGACAGACAATCAAAACGTTTTGTTCTTTAAATGTATATATACCTCAATCTAAAAAAATATGTATTTCTTTTAGCCCGATTCCACATAAAGTTTAGCCATTTGAATATTTTTGCTTTGATTTCCCAAGGGCGCTAAAATGTTGCTGAAAATCTAGAAAATATATTTTCTCTTGTGTACGTAATCTTTTGTATGGCTAAAGTCTTCCAGTTAACTTAAGCAACGAGCAAAACCCCTTATGTTACAAGCAAAATATGAATCTTGATATTAGGTCTTTAATAGGAAAGTTTACCAATGCACTGCATTCACCCTCGATCCCTGCTATCTATGAAATATTTTACCCATCCAAAATAAATTCTCAATAGAAGAATAAAATAATCGGCTGCATTTATTTTACATTTCCATTTCGAATGAAAAATCCAAAACCGACAAGTTCGACAAAGGCAGTCGAATAAATTTCTTAAATCATATTTTAACTCCTTCCGCCCGTCTTCTCGTGAATATTATCAGGTACTACCGATGGAAATATATTTCAACGCATAATGAAATGCAAACCTCCGGCGAGATTACTGAGCACGGAAAACCTTCACTTCGGACAATTCTTGGCTTATTTTAAGTGCAGACAGAGAGAGAGAGTGATCGCTGTTAAAATTTACGAAATTAGAAAACATTTTAACTATAACGAAGCTAAAAAATAATAACCTAATAAAATATACAGAAATCACGAATACTACGGACTCAAGGGGATTTAAAAAAAAAAAAAACTCTACAAAATAAAACGTTTAATAATTGTTCAAATAAAAATACTAGGACAAAACAGGAATATAATAAAAACCTCACACAAATGAAATCTATGGCAGAACTAAATACTAAATAACACATTGAAGCACTGAATTTGTAAAACGATAAAATAGCGGTATTCAGACACTTGTAAAAAAGTTACGAACCGAGTCTTAGCGGAGAGAAGTCGTTAGCGCCGGAATGCGCGGTCGGCTAGCCAGACGTGTGTCAGCGGCGAAACCCGGAATGCGTTTGACTGGTTGCAATTGCAACGCTGGACACTGGCTGATAGATAGCGTCCAAGCGGAGAGAGGAGGCGCTTAGCTAAACCCAGCAGGGGCTGCGCGCGCATTGAAATCGCTGTTTTCCCAACTACCCGCTCCCGCACCCGCTCCTGCACGCCCTTATTGTGGATCCGCCTTCCAGTTCCGAAAATTACGGTAATGCTAAAATCAAAGCAATTATATGAAGTAGGGGGGAAGAGGATACTTACGGATCATGGGTGTCACGGAAATCATGATATTATTACCGTATGCGTTTGCGGCCCAATATTAATTTGCACCATTCATCTTTCTCAGAAGTAAATTGCAATGTTAATTCAAGCGTAACAAAAGTAGTTGATAGACAATAGGTTCAACTTTTTAACTAATTAAATTCCATACATGTACTATTTTCGTACTTCCAAATCAATCAGACTAAAGAAATTGTATCATAAATCAACACGGTGTTGACTTGAAGTTATAAATCAGTAAGAAGTTTAGTTCGCCCAAAAATTTTTGGTTGGAAGAACACCTAAATGTCACAAATTTACAAAGTACTGATTTGTTTTTGCTAAACTACAAAAAAACGATGGGCAATAAAACTACCGACAGTTTTGGCTACATCAATCTAGAAAGAAAAATATTGAATCGTTACAAAAATTCATATAGAGTTGCAGCACTAATAGATTCGCGAAATGAAAGGCAAATAAAATCCATATAGTACTCGATATGAAGCATGGATCGTGGCTGGCGATAGTTGTAGACAAACAAAAGAAACTCCAATCACTGTTATAAAGCTGCGCCGCGGGCGGCAGCGTTCCGATCGTAGGTATAGGCTTCATACACAGCAACTGGTGCACACATCCGACGTTCACAGCATCGCAAACAGAGATATTTTATAGGCATCTGTCGTCGCTAACTGTGAAGGAGCGATAAACTTCGTATCGTATTGTTCCAAATTTTATTAAGTTAGCTAAGAAACAAACGATGATTTGCTTAGAAAGGAGACCACAGAGTTGACGACCGGTAGTATGGAAGAACACAAGTTGCAACGAACCCAAAACAAATTGTGGTAAAGGCCAGAAGATGGTGATGAAACTGAGCACAAGGCCCTCATATATGAATTTACCTCCAGAGTAATAGGCGCCTAAACGCTGCCTACGCCAAATAAAAAAACATTAAATGAAATTAAAACGTTTCCAAATAACCTGTAGGATTTTAATCAACATGTAACGAGATACACTCGCTAACATTCGGGAATTATTCAAATGTAAAAATGTTTTTATTACTTTGATATCGAATTTTTGTTTGTAATGAAGAGGTTATCGTTAAATTAATTGTTAGTTGTAACGTGTAATTATTAAAAATGTTTCGAACCGGGTGGGGTGACTTGACCAAGGCATAAATGTAGAATTTTCGTTTTTTGTTCACATTTTCAATACAATAAGAATAACAACCATAACGTATCGATCAGATGTGCAGTAATATGGTGATCTGAAATATTGGACAATCATGATTATAGGATTTGACAAAGGCAAATCTACATTAGGTACGGTCAAACTATCTGTAAATCAATAATCTTTAATATTAACTATGCTTTCGGCGAGCTCGCAGTTCGAAAGGAACCTGCCTTTAGTCTGATTTGAAACTGCATACAACCTGAACTCGGAAAATACCTAATTAATAAACTGCAAAGTCACGCGAACACTATCAAAGCTTGATCTAATACACCCTGTAGCTATGAACCCTTTGACCGGCCGGCCGAATGCTGCCATTCTCCACTCTAAACCGAAGCCATAATGTGATTGCAAAAATAAATGATTTTTTGGTGTGATACTTTATTATTTTAACAAGTAAGTTTTACAATCTAGCGATTGGAGCATCCTTTTAAGCAGAAAACCTGTGTTAGAAGACTTCGCTCTTCCATAACTAGATTGTTTGTTCTGTTGGGGCAACTGTTGTGCTTTGAACACTTTCTTTGTTGTTGTTACGTGACGGGAACTCAATAAAAATGAAAAGCTGTATTTTATTTTGCAGAGTGCTGTTTGTTATTAAACAAATGTATTTAAATAAACAAAGCACAATCGAAAGAACTCATTTCCTTTTACTTGTATTTTCCTCATTCCTTATTAAGCTCCTATTGCTGTGTGTGCCGAAGAACAGCCCCGCCCACAGCTCTCTCTTAAGCAGGTACTGTGATTATAGTAGTATTTATTTTATTTTGCTTTGTCTCGATGGAATTTAAAAGTAAAAATATCTTTGTTAAAATAAACAAAGCAATGGTGTACCTACTTATAATTAGCTAACTGTATTTACTCTTGTAGGCTAAGTCAGCCGTAACATTTTTGAACAAAATAAATACATGCTATTCTGTTTTATCGTGAAGATATGAAATTAGTCATTTCTTTTGTAAATAGGATATCCTAATCACTGTTATACTTCATATTCAAAAAAACATTACCAATGAAGTTGAAATAACTAGAATTTTTTAAAGTCCGCACATTATCTTGGTCAGATCATCTAGATTTACGTCTTTAGTCAGTGAAAATATTTGTCAGTAATCGTGTAGCTTAGTCTCAACTGGGAACTTAAAGAGCTCAAAGACTCGACGAAGAATACAAAAGAAAGGACATTTGGGTACGCCGCATAAAGTACCTAAACTGTCATCATTTAAACTAACTAACAAAGAAAAAACGCCGACATAGTCCTCACATTCACAATAATTAAAATAATTTATTTTCAGTCTTTCAAAGTATGTAGCGGTTAGAACAGAGCAGAGGACGGGCGAGTCCGAAGTTTTAGGGCACAAATTCTCGTCGTTGCAATTTAGTAAATCTGTAGGTCAAGCACATATTTAGAAGCAGTCGTCGGGTGGATATTTGCAATGATACCTCTGGCGATTATTTTTATAACATATAAACTTAAGTATCAAGAATCTTTCATATATGTCCAATTAAGAACTTCTTAGTGATCAGATCAAAAATCTATTATAAAGTAAATATTACATCAAATTAAACATTCAATTAGGTTGAAATACAACTTTGAAGTAGCTTTGTGTAACGATTTTCAAGTTCGGGAATAACTATCATGAATATTCGGCGCTAAATGCCACAACAAACAAGTCAGTCATTACAATAAATTGAGAAATAGTTATGGCACAGCGCTGCTGCTATGAATAGTTTAGATTCAATGACAAAGGCGGTCTATCCCTCTAATAGCCTACTCTCTAAAGTCTAGTTCCTATCTTCGAGAGTAAACAACATCAATTTTATACTTCACAGAAAGGATGCAAGTTGTTGTTGAACTCATGTTACTTTGTATAAACATCATTGTATATATATATAGACACAGTGTATAATACACTGTGTCTCCTGTGTGACCACTTCCGCGAGCTATAAAAATGTGTTAAGGAACATAACAACGACACGGTCCTTATGTCCAAAAATTCGCAGAAGTTTCAGTGGTATATGTCTTAGTGGCATTTGACACTAACGACAGTTGCTGGCCACTAACCAACTTCTTCCTAAGAGCGGATCGCGCTCTCAGAAATTTCCGAGAAAATATTATCAAAGCACAAGTTTGCTTCTATCTATCCTCCTGTGCATAGATATAAGTGCAGCTATAAATATGATACGAGTATATTAGAAAGATGATGTGTGTGCTATAGTGATAAATAGTAACGCAAAGTAATAAGTATAAATAGTAAGTGTCATAGTTTGAAACGGGCATTTGCTGGGTTTCATGGTACTGACGCTGTGATTTAAGAAGCTGTGCGTTTTTAGTCGCTGCGTGAATAGTGTGCGCCAGATAGCGAGTATCAGATTCATGTTTGTATCTTCACTTACAAATTCTGTTTGGATCTGTGGTGGGTAACAGCATATAGAGCACTGACAGCGGCTGGTTTCTGGCAGCATGCCCCCGTTCGGCTATTTAGTTCGAGCTACGTAAACGAACGAACGATAAACGTCTAGCAGATAAATAGAAATGTACTTTTAGGGACCTAACTACAACTTTCCTATAGAATTTTTGGAAAACAAAGTACATTAAAGTAGTAGGTTTAGTAAATTACGATACTAAACCTACTGCGAACTGAGTGATTAGTCGAAAATTATACTCATATTGCTACTTTACGGTACCGTGTCATTATGAAGTATGTCGGCACAGTACATGATACCTACTATGATAAAATTATTTATTAATCTTAAGTAGTTTTGGATAAACTCGGCTTCTGCTGTACTAAAACAAGCAATGAGAACAAACCGAATTTTGTGTTAAGAAAAAACATTTAAAGAATTCCCTTAAATTAAAACCGTCAAAATTTAGTCACAGTCTCATCCCGGCGACAAACAAATGTCAAAATGTAAAGAAATTAGAAGTATTTTTGACAGATTGTGACTGGACTGTGGGTGACTGGATTGGGACGGGACCCTCCAGATGTTTTGCGCATTCGTCTTGCGAAAGAGAGTCCAGCTCATTATACAGTTTGTACCAGGGATATTACGGAGCTTTGACTCCCGACTCCGTTAAGTCGGAACTTCCGATTACTATCATACCTTCGGTTCCGATACTTTTAAATCGGATGTTTTAATTGGAGGTTAATAAAGCATACCATAGCGGCGATGGCCTGCCGACTGTTATCAACAGCAAGGTAATTACGTAACACACTATCAGTATGGGTTTCATTTTGTCAGTTCAACAACATTCATTGCGCTATTTACGTTATTGAGTACACACATTTATCGAACATATGGACCAATGGACTAGCAATAAGCTTCAAAATGATTCCAACTGATAGTAATAGTGTCTGCTTACTGTCTAGTCGTGTAGTCCTGTGTAGGTATATATCTAAATAACGCAATGAATGTCGTTCAATTGGCTTGTATCCTAAAAAATAATTTAATGTCCATCAGATAGATTTCTAAAAAATATTGAACCCGTATTTTTTATTTTTTCTTTTATTCAAATACTTAGGAAGATATATTGATTTGAAATATCGCATGACGTCACGCCGTCGTACAAAATATGTATACCATGGCGTGACGTAATTAGCCCCCACTCCGTAACTTTAATACGCTATATCTCAGTAATTTTTGGTAATTTCGACAAAATAAAAAATACGTGTCTTAATTTTTTTTATTATCTATACGACGGAATATTTATTTTTTTGATTTTCATACATTGGATACATCCCTATTATCAAAATGAAACCCATTGCTTCTGATAGTGTGTAACGTAATTACCCTACTGGTTCATACATATTACGCGGGGAATTCCCTGACTCCTGCTACGTGCAATCGCTAGTCGATTTTTCGCTAGTTTTGGAGTCAACACATTTGTTTCTAAGCTTCTGTTCATTTAATATAATAAAATATGCTACTTTTGGGTTTTAATTAACTTTATTTAATTTCTTGTTCATTTGGAATATGCCTATTTTCTTTTCACCGTTTGTGTTTAATTTTACAATAAAAAATTTCAATGAAAATATTTACTGAATAATGTTCTTTGTGTTTAAATAAAAAAAATCTCTCTCCTACCACCACTTCTGACCCTGCCTCCGCCTCCGGTTCCGAAACCGATAAATCAAATTTAAAAACTCCGACTCCGGTTCCGGTTCCGGTATAACTACCTCCGTTACATCCCTAGTCCCTATACTTATATCTATTTTTATAAAACTATATGTATATTATATCTACTAACTGATGGCCACGACTTCATCTACGTTCGTTTTGTATTTCATCATTGTTAACGAATATGCATGCATGCGTTTTATCCAGGTGAATAGCTGCTTAATTTACTTTTGCAGGCTACATATCCATCAGAGTTCATAACGATCGGTTCAGTGATTTCAACTTCAACCACACAGACAATTAAAATCTTCATATTTATGTTCTGTAATTTATATGGTGTACATAAAACTCGACCGAGATCTCGGTCTTGGTCTCGGGAATTCTCGGCTACAAATCCAAACGAGAAATTTATATCGGTTCTCGGCTAATTATAGCCGAGATTCTCAGTCATGACCGAAATTGTAAGCAGCTTTCTTAGATAGCCAAAACTACAAAGAAATGCTAATATTTTTGTAATTGGTTTTCTTTTTTTCACGTTTCTTCTTTTCTCGGTTTTGACCGAAATATTATTTTATTTTCGGTCTCGGTTTTGGCCCAGAACGAAAGGGCTATAATTAGCCGAGAATTCCGAAACCGAGAAACGAGATTTCGATCGAGCATTATATGTACATAATAAAAAGTAGGTTGAAATACCTACTTTTTATTCTATTCTATGCTTTTATAAATTAATATTAGTGTATGTACTGAAAGTGTAAAATTCACGGCTATAGCTGAACCCTAGACCAAAATAAAACAAAAATATTAAAGTTATAAATGTTTGCCATTCATTATTATTTCAGGTGAGCCAGCGCGAGTCCATTTCCATGATATGTTGCCAAAAATAAACGCTAAGTGCGTGCTGTATTTATTGAATATGTAAGTCAACAACATAAAGCCATTGCAAGCCCCGCACCAATTTTTTTATTTGCTGTCGGCGTAAATTTGTCTGGAAACTCTAATCAAAACCCAATTCAAAGTTTTGAGCATATGCTAATTAAGTGAGGTACATTCAGATGCACTCAATTATCAATGTCTGCTTTGCCTGCGGCAGGTTCCTAATGGGTATTGTACTGAATTCTGGAAATATGTTTTGATATTGATTAGTTTTGTAGCATATGGCACATTGTAGGTATCGAGGTGCATTTAGATAGATATTACTGATTTCAGAGGATCTATTAATTAATTCCCCATCAAATAAATGCCATTGCATGGATGCCTAATATGGTATATATGAATCAAGATTAGAACTAAGTGATACACGTTGGTTACATCAATCGAATTATCAATAACCTAATTGCCCAGATAATAGTTTAAGATCATGTTCCCGAAGAAAATAAGAGTTTAATTATACTAGCCGCGGGAATATCGGGAGAAAAAGTATCCTATGTTTTTTCCTGGTTATAAACTATGAGTGTGCCTTTGAGCCAAAACCTTTCAGTGTTCGTGTGAAAAAGAAACACTCAACAAATCATACATTCATACATCCTCACAAACTTTTCCATTTATAATAGGATCTTAAAATAAATAGTTCATAAATTAGTTTTATCTCGTTTCAATGAAATTCAATAGACATTTCCAGCTAGAAGAGATCAGCAAAATCTTACTGAAGAGCTCAAGATGGCGACCGTAATTTAACTAATTCTGAAAGTTTTAAATGATCCAATACTTTAGCGCTACGACCCGCTTTCTGTTAAGCATAAAATACTTAATTTGACCTGCCAAGAAAACAGAATGATATCTAACATTTTGATGATATAGCAATTTTCATATTTATTAAATTCATGTACTTATAGAGTCTCTTAGTTCGTTTGCGCCTTTAGATATTTCACACCGTCGGTACTCTCATCTCTTATTTCGGTAACGACCTTATAAAAAAAAAAAAAAACGTGGAGAAGGGCGTATCAAGCTTTTACCGACAAAAACCCACTCGTATTCCTTCATTTGGCCGTACCGGACCACGTTATCTTTCTAACAACGCCCGACTCTGGTGGGCGTCGGTCCTAGTGTCCCTTTATACAGCGCTCAAGTTACTGTGTATGTTATTTACACAGGTGTAATACTTTATTAATCCGTGCGTGTAAACTTTACTAATATGTCACGTTAGGCTACCTGAACTTCTACGAAGCTTTAACCAACTATTACGTGTGTAGTTGGTAAACGCTAGGTGGAAGTTCAGCTTTCGCGTGCTCTATCAAAGTACTTATATGACTTAAATAATAAAGCGTGCAGTGGATGTATACTGTGATTAGTCAGGCATTAAGCACTTATCCATCTAGATATATTACAGATATAGGTATGTGTCTGCGTTAGTACGTGAGGACTGATGACATAGACGTGCTCCTAATTACGATTCGTATTAAGGGGAAACCGGCAAGGCATTCCGTGAAATGTTCTTACATGTTTTGCAATTTGTGGATCAGTATTTGGTTTTGTCCAGGCGACAGCACATCAAGCTACTAAAATCTATCAAATTTCTTTATTAGATTTTCAACTTTATGGCTTTAATATTTGACAGTTTCAGATAGCTTGACCTGCTGTCATCCGTACATGTTGATAACTCAAAAAATTATATTTATAGAATCGCAAAAATCAATCCATCACTAAGTTAAGAGGCAAAATTAAACTTAAGGAGTTGTATTGCTGACTAATTATGTAGCCATATTTGTAATGGACGCGAATCATATTTAGAACAACACACAAAATTTGGATTTCGCAGGCTACTTTAGCGGGAGTGCGCTTACAAAAATCCACGGTAATTGTTATACAGAATGCTTGGTTAAAAAGTCGCCTAAAATGATGGAAATTTCTTGCAAAATTAGACAAAGGCTCTCTGGAATCACGTCTTATCCAAGGCGCGAGCGCAACTCTTACGAAGTTATTGTTTCGTACCAGCTCATCCATTTCAAAACAACTTTCTAGAGAATAAGTGTTCAACTATAATTACTAGTACCAGTTCACTCAAAGCTTGCCTTACAACTTCCAGTTTTCTTAGAGCTAGATCAATCTAAATGAAACAGTTCTTATAAACGATAGCATTCTATAGAAACAAGGTGTAGCTGCGAACATTTTAACCTAACTTTTAAAATGATTAAAAAATTGGGTTTTAAGAAGTGTAAGACACTCGAGGACTTAAGAAATTCTTAGAACTTAAGATTCGTAACTATATAGACTTTGAAGAAAAGAGACTTTTGAGAAATATAAAGTTGTTCAAGAGCTTGGAATAATGACGTAACTTAATTTTAAAGTACCCGATCTCAGTAAATAATTAATACCGTCGCACAAATGAATTTATATTTAAGCCGCTAGTTTTCTTACCTGTAAGTTTTTCGATATTGGTGCACGTTCATGTTCCCTCTGCACTTAGAAATTTTCGTTTGTAGGAGGAGTAATGTGATTTTACCTACAAGCAATTCGATATACAATTGTGAACTCTCAATGTGTGCCCTGAAGTTCTAAATTTATCACAAGCAATATCGAATATGGTGCATTCAGTATGGAATAGTTTGTCAAAAAATAGTTTCTAGGGCGCGAAACCATAATAAATTTTGCAATTTTAATAGAATGATAAAGCTATGCGGGTGCATGGTGGCTAACTTCCTAGTAATGCTTATAAGTGTCTATGGTAACGGCACGAGCAAAGCGATGCAGACCTATACTTTACATAATTCTAAAGCTGTCCGGAAATTTTCGCCGTAACTACAATATCACGCGAAGTCTACATTATGAATTGCTAATATCCGCCTAGGAACAAAATACTAGGAGCATTGGAATAGACCATTATGATTTGTTCCGAACTTGATTGATTTCCGAAGGCTTTGTCTGCCGGCGTGCCAATTAACAAGTGCACACGAGTACACTGGGTTCAAACAACCGAGCTTTGAAGTATCGAGATTTTTATCCGCTCCACAGTTTTGTATGCATTTTTACTCACATAATGAAAAGGTTGAGACTTATTTGTTGTAGTCTGTGTGGACCAATTTAAAAAATATTTTCTCTCCATGAATGTATTTCTGAATTATTTTAGAAATTGATTATTCAAAGCGTCAGTACTATATGGTACATTTAACTTACCTAATAATAATTCAAAAATAGCCCTGGTAATAATAATTCGGGAACCTATTGACGACAATTATTTTCTCGATCAGTAAATGGGGGACTCCCATTGTCTCTACTAGTTTGTGATAACACTAAAACTATCTCTTTAGTCCCTTTAGACAACTTTCGTAAATGAAGAACGGTAAAAAAAAAATTACAAATTACAATTTTAAAATTACGTTTTGTTACTAAAAAGTTCTATATTCCCGAACAAAAATGTGGCTGTGAGGGTAATTTCATATCGGCATCCATGGGGTGATTCCGATTGACGCCTCGCCACAGACCATAATTCCATCAGTGTCATAATTCCATCAACTGCCGTGGCCATAGTTCGGTTAGCTATTAGCCGCAACACTCCACTTTTCCACGCCTCGTGATTATTTTATCGTTTAAACAACACTACATTTATTAAGTAAAATAGTTTTATTTGACGAATCCTGTTTTGAATATATTTTTTTCCAAATCTAATCTATACACTCCGTATTTAAATTGACATGTGAAATTGCACTTCAAATTCAATTTTAATATTTCGTTTTGAAAATGAAAACTACTTTTTTGTGGAATTAATTCGAAAGCTGTCAGTCGCGGCGGCAGGTGCTGTCAGAGCATGTCAGTCTTCAAGTGTACTCAGTTTTGTCAGTTTGCAGCTGAAATCCAATGCTGCGAAGCAAAATGTCAATTTCAATTTAATTTTTGCTTTTCTAGTTTTGGTAGCGAATTTAGAGTAGCAGTTTAAAGTAAAATTCACAAAGTAAATGTCGCAAAGGGTGCTGGATAAAGGGAAGAAATTTCCTTTCCCAAACCGCTGCGCAAGGCGATAAGTCGGGACAGACGTCGAGTGATCAATGTACATCTATTGACACAGTCAAAATAGGGAAATCTATTTTACATTATTAATCAAGCAAAACAGAATTTTCTTATAAAACTGAGCAACGTCGTAAAATTTCGCCAAAAAGGGTTAGTAGCTTGCAAGACCAAACATGTCTCTGGGTTTTCACTGGTCCCTAGCCAAAAAGCTCGACAGAACGAAGTCCGAAGATTCATGAATGGCTTATTGAAATCCGGATTTCTAATCCTCCAAAATATTCGCTGGATTTGCATTCGACATTTCTACCTGTCCTTTATACATTAGCAAGCCCGTCGGGCTTTGAAATCGTATTTGATTCGAATTTGAGAGATATATGAGGCCAAGCTCAATATATTATTCAATTAATATTGATAGGTACTGAGGTAGGTAGGTACATATATGAAACCTATTTATGGCTTATTTTTATTACATAAAACTGTTACGTCGTAAATGTGGAATTTAGTTGCTATCAAAGTTTATCACCTGATTGACGTCCAAAAAGCGAAGCCAAAAAGATTAGAGCTTGCGTCTCTATTAATCTATTTAGAATCGATCTACAGAGGACCTCTATAGAACCACGATACTTAGGCGTGCTCCCTTATGAAGCTAAATAAATCATTGAGAACGATTATAATCTATATTTTCTCTAAGTACGTACTAAATACAATCACTCCTACGCCTGAAAACGGTGGTCTGATGAGATGCACTAAACCAGTACTATTGATATTTAATCTCTAAAATTTCAAAGCAAATTTGTTCATGGGGGACTCCACCGAGACCGAATGGTTTTAGCAGTTATGGTCTTACCACAAAAACCTAAATACTTGTTTAACTATTACATTTAATTAGGGTCATAATTTATTAAATTAGCTACTTATCTACTTAACCATAAATAGTGAGGAGATCGATGAATTATACTCTGGCCTCTTTCTCGAGATTAGCATTGTTTATTTTCTCTATTTTTTTTCAATCTTGTTTTACCTAACGTGCTCACGAATATTATATTTAATAAACATTTTAGTTTTTAAATTGCAGTGTGCGAAACCTTATCATACTAGATTTTAGACTTCTATGCAAAGAAGTCTAAAAAAATCCTGTAAAATTATCCTGTAGTGTAGACTACAGGATAATTTTAAGCTGATAGTACTAGCTACATTTAAATTAGTATAAATTAGTTACAAAATAGTAACATATAGCTATAGATTAGTAAAATTTGCTGTAGATTACAAACAATTAGCTGTAAATTCAACAAAAAAGAAATATAATTTTCAGCATTTCTTCCTGTTTTTCATAGTTTACTTCGGGTCGGGACCAGCTTCCCATGAAAATCTAATACAGTGAGAACAAAACATTACGGCAATCCTTAAACTCTTATGTTTTTATTTTTAATTAATACACAAGCTCATATGATTTTCATTACACTTAGTAAAAGTGAGCATAAGATCGTCACAAACGTTAGGCACTCGTACTGAAGACCGTTCAGATTGCATATAGTTCAATACAAGTACATTAAAACAAATGTTTATAAACAAAATATTACCTTATATGCATCGATAAATTATCGGTGTAATTCGTTTTTACCAGTAATTTGCCAACTGTAAAAATGCACGGTTACCAATATAAATGAAAATCGATAAACCGATATAGCATGTCCTACGTAGTAGGAATCCGATTTCCTAATTAAATTTCATCCGTGTTATCAAAAACAGGATGTTTCCTATTTGCGCCGCAATAAGTTTAAAAATGAATCTAAGTGAGGTGGAATGAGACTTTATTCCGAAGTTAAAACTAAAGGCTGTAAGGCTAGTGCACTACGTTTTCCCAAAGCCTGTAACGGGCACAACTTTTTGAAACTACCATACTATATATCTAGTATAAAGTGCGGGGCAAATCGATTGTAAGTTAACCAACACTTCCTTCGTTTTCTAGTTAAGTAAATGTCCATTTTATGGCCACCCTCGTACCCCATTTTCTTATACTATCACAAACACAATAGATGCCGAGTGAACCAAGGGAATAAGAATACATTACGCGAATGAAATATGATGAACATAAAGCTGCCCCGGAGACATTGCGTATTCGTAAGACTCATTGAAAATGGTGGTTTTCTGCGAGATAAAATATTGTACTCATAATAAGAACAGCTTTTAGACTCATTATGGCCCTAGGGTAATATTGTGTGAACCCATACCATTTTTCTAAAGCTGTAAGCCCTGCGGACTGAAAAGATCTTAACTTAAGGCACTATATTTTAGTGGCGTCTAGAGGCACGTTCACAAATACAACCATACAAATCTACAAATTCATCGAGTTTATTTTCACGATGTTTTGTCTGCTACTGAGTCTACGATAAATATGACTTCTGTCTATCTCTCACCTGTAGGAGAAGTTGTCACATAATTACCATTTATACGAGATCGTTCATACAATAAAATGTGTCAGATCGGAATCTGTCGAGCTCAGTGTCATACAATGAACGATACATAAAGCAGTGAAAAATTTAAATAGCCATAAACTGGTATTTTATTTCTGAGAAGTGGAAATAGATTAATGTATTAAACCTGTGAGAATAAACCTAGAAATATTTGATAGGGTGCAAACTGGGAATTGGTCCATGCAAGCATCGGAGGCAGCTTCCGTATGGATTCACATTAAAGCAGAGTACACGACTTTTCTGCTATATCTCCCGCTTGTTGTTTATTTAAACATATATCGTATTTGGTCTGTCGTACTTCGTACCTATGTTTGTCTCCATCAGCCAGGCAAACAGTAGTTACATAAGCATATCCTGCTTCAAAGGCTTGTTCTTGTTATTTTAACACAGATAATGCACGCCCACGTTTGACCAAGACAGATCCACAGCGATATCCCTATGGTATTCTTCATATTAATTATTAATTTGCTGTACAGTCCCCTTTCAATCAATGCAATAGATCTTTATATAGATCACGTTACATATGGTTCGAGTCTAAAGCTTTGTAGAGGCTTGAAACGTGGAATATGATTTGTTGGAACAATAATGAGATATAATCAGAGGAGTATGTGTGATAATTATGGCAGGTGTACAGATTAGTCAGTATAGATATGCAGACTGGTGTTTATCTTACAGAATTGGTTACGGAGATAAAGATGATTTTTGCTTGACTTCATATTTTTGATTAACTGATGTGTGCTGTAAATACATGCATAGATACATAGGACCAGTTACATAAAGATTTCTAAGCATAAATTCCTCCAATTATCTTTAATAAGCAGTTCATAAATCACACTAACGTCCAAAAAACTAACACTGAGCTAGAACAAAGAAACGATATAACTATTCTAACCTAACAACATGTATTTTTTAGGATATTTTTCAAAAATGTAGTAACGAGAAATTTTTGTTATATGAAATAAAAAATAAATATTGAATCTCGGTGCTACTGTTTGACTTTATTTCATTTCGAAATAACCCAACGCTGTGTTGTGTACAGATATTTTTCAATTAAGGTTATTGCTTGTAAAGTAAATGAATATTCAACAAAGGCGATAGAACAAAAATATTTCAATCACTTCCTTTGCCATGGTTCTCGCTGCATTCCAAAGTGGAAATATCTTGTACACTAAGAACAAGTAAAAAATGCAGCTCGTTCCATTTTAATTAATCCAATGAAGTGGTTCGTTTTTATAAAATTTTGTTATTGGTGAGTTACCGTGATGGTAACTCACCAATAACTAAATTTTATGACAGCAAATAACATGACTATAGTAAAAATAAGGTAAAATGAATATAGTATAAGTAGTAATAATATAAGTAAAATACGGAGACTTGATAGGTACTTTATATTTTGAAGATGTCATGTTACACAGCGATTTATAAAACTTTGTATGTTGTTTTTTTTTTAATGCATTTCGAGCTATAACCGACCTCGCATTGTTTAGTTTTGTAAGTAACGAGAAGTTAGCTTACAGTGGAAATGCATACTTTTTTATAATTATAAGCTAGTGTTGACCTCAATCCCGCCTGATGCAAGCAGTGATGCATACATGGGTCGTTCTTCTTTTTTATCGACAATGACTTGTCTTCCCCGCAAAAAAAATTATATTTTGATCATAAATATTAAATTACTTAATTTTTTTTAATAAAAATACACTTGACAATGCAATAATTTTAATATCCTCAAAACTAGATTTTATTCATAAATATTTTTTACAAAATCAGTGTGACATAGTATACAAAAAGCGTGACGGAGGTGTTATACATACAAATAAAGCGTGTCCCTCTGTGACAAGTAATGTAAACAAACTGCTCTCGTAAAAAAAAATCATATTGAAAATTTCTATCCAAGAACATTTACTGAACTACTTAACCTTTTTTATTACATTAATAAGAAGAAATAATTTTTAATGTTTATATTATTAAATAAAAAAAATATTTTATTGGCTGTCTCCCGATGTATATGATTTTAGTTGCTACCTTCTGTCACTCATTTTATGGTACAAAATAGTGTGCTTTAGAAACTTTGACCTTGGTCACAAGGTTCGAGAAGAGTTCCCCTACATCCCGCACTCGCGCTATACGTTCTCATGCCCCGGTAATATCAGTCAGTCGCTCACAAACAGTAAAAAGAGGTGCGTGTGTTTATTTAGCGACCGCTCCGTCACGTAAGTTACGACTAACAAATGTCATTCTAATTTCGGGGTTTTAATATTATTTGATTAATTTATGATAAATATTTCATATACACCCAGTTTTATGCATAAATTATAATTAGAACAATGCTGAATATCTCGAACACTACTATTTTACACCTCTGTCACGTAGCACCTCTGTCACGAAAATGTGTGACGGAGTGGTATAACTCGTGACGGAGTGGTCATTTTTGTATGGAACTTAGAGCCTTAGTTAATATCCATAATAGATGATTGCTAGTTTTTTTATGTTTGTTATTCTATCATCAATCATTTTGTTAATTTAAGGTATTACCATCATGTAAATGAAAAAATAGCATTATCTGCGGCTGAAAGACAGCGACGGTGTCGTGAAAAAAGAAAGCTTAACCCTGAACTTGTTGCAGAAGTAAAACATAAAGATTTAGAAAGATAACATACTCGCAAAACGTTAGTTAAGCATATGACACCAAAAGGTCATAAAAAATAAAAAGACAGATAAGAAATAAAAAAAGAAGAGAAAGATAGAAAACTTTTTCTGAACGTTTTAATTAACAACATTCCGGCTTCCACACTGCCTCCTTCAAGTTCCAGACTACGTTCATTAAGTCCCAGATCTCGTTCACTGACTCCAGCCTCGTCTGTTGCCAGTAGCAGGGGAAGAAAACAAGTGCGACGTAATAGATCACGCCTTTAGAGACAAAATATTCAACTTCAAAAAAAAAAAATACAAGAATTACTTGTACAAAAAGACAAGAAAAGACTTCAGCCACAGAAAAAGAAACAAAATAAAGTGCTTACAACAACAACTCATATTAAAAAATAAAATGAACTTTGCAAAGAAGAATGCAGAAAATATATAATATCTTATCAAATACCATTAATAAACATTATAAGCATACAAAAGACTACAGAATAAAACGCTATATTACAAGTATACCTGAAAACCCAGCAATTCATCGTTTTGGACAAAAACTCTTCATCTGGCAATAGAAACCATTAGAATCAGGAGAGTGAAGAAGTATAGTTCCATCTTGCCCAAACATACTATATTAAAACAAAAAAATCATTATTTTCATCTCAGGGATGATGTGTCATGGGCCACTGCTGGAAAAAAAGGAAGATCTCTATAAGTCATTTCTAAAAGAGGACCCCGACATTATTAATGTCACTACAGTTATTTTGAAAAATTTAAGCCGTGTTATGTCGTACCACCTTCAGTTGACAGTCGTGAAACCTGTATGTGCAAGGTACACGCAAACATTGCATTCATAAGAGTTATTTTGTATAAAAATAAAGTTATCAAGACAAATGTCTCACTCTGTCACAATTTTGTCCCCCTTAAAATTTTAGTTCAAAGTAAGTTATGAACCACTTTATTGTTAGTATTTACAAAAATAACGTTTTCTAGTATTATATGCTAAATAATAAAGGTGTTCACTAGATTTTTAAACGACTTTATTGGGCGACTTTCATAATATTCAAAAAAATTATGTCTTATGAAGCAAAAATGTGACAGAGTGGTATTGGATGGTTAAAAAAAATGATTATTTAAAAAATTTCGTCCAATGGAGCTAGATAATAGTAAATGTTTATATTCTTGATAAGAAAGTAATAAGTAACTGAAGTTCTCATTTAAAATGAAGCATAAAAAAAATAAATACTTTTGTGACTGAGGTGTTATTTTTTTCATACCATTCCTACGAAATTTGAAATTAAACGAAAATTACATGTAATAATTCGCTGCACTAAATGTTTTTGTAACCTACAATAATGAGGCAATAATTGAAATCACAATTCACTAAATAAATCACAAGTTTATTTTTTTATCAAGTATAAAAATTTGCCGGTCAGATTGTCGATAAAAAAGAAGAACGTCCCACATAGTAAAATATTATGTCGTGACTGAGTTTTTACTCTCATTAAATTGGCTGTATTCCACATTGTGTTTAGAATTTAAATATGGTTCAGACATTTTTAGGCCCAAGATACACCTTATACCTTATTCGTACTGTGATTTCAAAAAAGTTCACTTTGTTGTGTGCCTGTAAGAACAATTTTGAATACTTGTTTAACTTCCCATCTGAAAAATCTCCATTCTATGATTCATCTTGTCACTAAAAGGTGTATAGAGCCATTCACTGAAGTCTTTAAAAACACATGGTCACTCATCTGAAATATTGCAACACAAAATAGATTTGCTGTTCCTCCTGAAATATATTTGAATTCATTGCATTTCTAGACCAGATGTGAGATTTTTTGTTTGCTAAGCAAAGAAAGATAAATGTTTAATTCTTACTGAATAGGAATGTTTTTAATAATAAGAGCGTCGATGGAAATCTTAACTGTGTGAGCCAACCTTTTTTTGTCCATTTTCTGCAGGTTATTGTGCAATATTATTCAACTCCAACGCCAAAAGGATACATTCGTGTAATTCTAAGTCTCGAAACTTATAACAACAACGTGGCTTTGTCTAGACATGCAATACCAACTAAGTGCATAGTAATCGTGACTTTGACCGTATTCAGGTATTTATACAAAGCGGCAGGGAGGAGAACAACGCGCTACGAGTTACCATGGAGATGCAGTCTATGGTTCCAAACGCCCACAAGTTAAAAAAAACACATCCGTACATTTTAAGCAGCATGATATAGATCTATTTTTGAGTAGTGTGTCCTTGGTCAGGAGGTGCTTAAGCCGAAACTTTTTCATTTAATCATTTACATAATTAGCTTTGTGATTAACTTGCCGTTTGAGCAAAATACTATTAGTTTCTGTTGTGTATTGATTGAAATTAGTTTTTTGTTATACGCGTACCCACTTAACTAGTGTCCATAGGATGTTTTTTATTTTAATAATCTGTAATGTATAAGTGAGGACTTGTAATTGGCTGTTAGTTCAACTTACTGTTTCTTAACTGATTTGTTTAGCTGTAGGTCCTCCATGGTTAATAAATAAATAAATTAATTAATTAATTTATTCAAATTAGGCTGAGAATCAGTACTTTTGAACGTCAGTAAATAAGACAGTCCCCCTAAACGCCCGCCCTTCACACATTGTCGTATTGCACTTTACTATGAAAAAGAGGTTTATTTTTTTAACAGAGCCAATCTTTTTTACGCTAGTGTATCTAGAAACTTGTTCTGTTCAATTCATTGTTAGGTACACCGTACAGTTGGCGCGTCACTGTCCCTGCCAGCCTGTATCAGTTAGTACTGTAACAGACACAATGGAGCCTACCCCAAAAACTCAACCTGTGTCTAATGTCATTGTAACGTCAAAGTCTATATACATGTCGTGTTAAAAATGCGTTCAACCTAACAAATTATAATTTTGTGGTAGCAAGGAACATGTTAACTCCATGTTTAAAGTCCAGAATCGCTTGTAACATGGTTTTGGGAATGTCCACATAAAAATTTACTGTGATACCTATGTAACATCAAGACATAAATAGGGGCTTTGACGAGGAGTAGTGAACACCAGTCCGTATTACCTAATATGCAAGATATTAAGACCGATAGTATTGATAGCTGTGTGGCGGTAGTTTATGTGACGTCATAATTACATGACAAGTGCCTACGCATGAAGTGGGTGTATCGTTTATAGGCAATTAATATTCATAGATATAAACGCGTCACGATGATTTTATTTTTTCTTGAAAAAATATAACAACATAATAGCGGCACTCAAATCAGATTTTTTCTGCGATGAGTAGAAAAATAACGAACCAACGGCTATATTCTCAAACGCAATTCAATTTGTTTCGGTGTAAGGTCTAATTCTGGCTCCATCCTCCTTAAGACGGACATTCTCTGAAGGAACGTCCCTTCGGGCACGGTCGAACATAAATCATCCCTTGCAGCGAATTCGAAATTCAAAAGAGTTGGAAAGTAATATTGACATTAGTTATTCGTTTCTAAACCCGAAGCGCAAACCCGTAATTTTAAGAACGCATTCTATTTCATGTTCCAATTTATCAAATATTGCTCTAATTTATTTCGGTTCGTATTTATCACGAATGGTCTCGTGACGATTGGAAAACTCTGTTCGGCATTCTCCCTTACTAATCAGGTTCGGGCGCGGCACAATACGAGCGAAGCGGAGCGGCTCTTTCCCGAATATAAATATCTAGATAGGTATATACGTTTCTGCTGTCCGAATCATGTCGACACGAACATGTGGGTTCCACCTCTTATATCTGTATAAGTTCGGTTAGCGGCTCTGCGTTAGATTCTGACTTTGAGAGAAGTGAAATATTGGGCTACTTTGGTCTTAGTATTTCTCAATATTCAGTGGTAAACCTTCATTGGAACTATGAACAGAAAACAGTAAAGAGATATGGTTACTATCAAAATGTGAATGGCCATGTGTGGCTTTGCTAATCACTAGAAGAATTACCTATAGTGATTGGAATAGAATGGCTTTTTTAAAAGTAAACAAAGGCATACATTTTCTTCTCGCGTGTGTTTATTTGTTTTTGTGGCTTTACATCGATTATTCTTTTATACACTCTTTATTAAAGTACACAAAAAATATTTATATCACATATAAAATATGAGATGCAATAAGGAAGAGCTTCTTAATGTTTTCTTGAAAATGTTCAGATAAGATCAGTTCAACCATAAAACTAAATAAAAAATCAAATGTAATTAAATATCAAATTATACGATTTTTTTTAAACTCCTATACTATTATTTAAAATGTCCTCTAACTGTTGTTATCTCTATTGTGCTCCTAGTCCGTCTGCTAAGATTAGATCAAAAGATGTTGTTAGGGGCGGTGAGAAGAATATTTTTCATAATTGATTAATCTCCCTTTGGCGCAGCATCGTTGGTCGTGTTGTTGGGTTTAACATTGCATCACCTCGCTCAACAGCCGTCTTCCTTCCTATTCGCTCAGGTTATCTGAGTGAATAGGCTCTTAATAAACTAGCGCGCTTTACCATCAACGATCACATCACTGCTTACCATCAGGCGGGATTGCGGTCAAGCGTTAGTTAATACTTATTAAAAAAAAAAGACAAGAGCGCATCCCGGAAACAAATAAGGTTTAAAACGTTTGATGTTAGTTAGTTGGAATGACCATTAAAACAAGAGTAATTTAGTAAATTTTATTTTATTCCCGCACAGAACAAATATTTGTATGAGCTACAAGTATTTGTTCCGGGTCTGGCTGTTTCTGCTTACGAGTTTAATTAATGTTTGTAAAAGCACCCACGATACAGGAGAAACTCCAATTATATATTTCTTTAGTTTTAGAATTGGTCTTATAACATGAGATGTTTTTATCATTAAATTATTTTATTTTTGTAAAATAGTTTTGAATAGTATCTCCTATGAACGTTTAACTGTATCAATATGCCTAATTACAGCGTTTTAACGAGTTTTACGTTAGGGTAGGGCTGCCTTATCTAAGCCTCTCGTACTGTACGTCATAAATACCACGATCATGCTGCATGCTTGGTCTTGAATGAAGCAAATAGAAGGTAGTACAATCCACAATACATGTAAACATAAATATTTTACTATACCACTCTAGACGTGCAAAGGCTAATTCTCATAGGGATAAGGATCGAGTATTGATCATCATGCTTGCTCAAAATGAGTTATAGATTTCAGACTTATACAAACTTTCCCTTTTATCCATAAACTGTGGTTAAAGTTAACTAGGGATGAGCGACTGTTTAACCATAATTTTGACGTTTGAACGTCAATTAACATTAATCATCGTTTACGTATAAACTCCAATAATGCCAGTTTCTTATTACACTCCACAAGTTACTCCGAATGATTACTTGCATCTGAGGAAGGAGGGGAGAGAGAGAGAGAGAGAGAGAGAGAGAGAGAGAGAGAGAGAGAGAGAGAGAGAGAGAAATAGGTAGTTGACATTGCAGAACTCGTAACCCACGTAGACTAAACCTCTGTGGGAGCAGGCCTCCTTCACTCGGCCATACCTAGAGCGTATCAAACTTTTGCGAGGTGTCGCCGGCACTTAGCCACTCAGTTCTCACCGCTCACGTTTTTTTTTTTCTTTTATTGTATTGCCTTATATTTTAGACCCCCCTACATACTAAGTATTTTAGATTATCGTGTCGTACACAAAGAAATTGTGTTAATAAATTATATAATCTTAATTTAAAAACCCATTTTAAATTAAATTTAACATGTAACGAATGATAGAGGTAAGAGTAGATCCATAATGAATAAAAACCCTTACGTTGTTAACACCACTACGATCCGGACGAAGCGTTTCGCCTCCTCTCGCGTACATCGAGGGACTGGAACGTTTCGCCAGCGGCGGTGTTTCCGTCACACTACAATTTGAGTGTCTTCAAGGCTCTTAATAAACTAGCACCCTTTACCATCAACGATCGCATCACTGCTTACCATCAGGCGGGATTGCGGTCAAGCGCTAGTTTATAATTTATATTTAAAAAGGCAACTTGAAAATTTGATTTTTGTATTTAGAAATACGTCAACAATTTCGATGTCAATAAAAATTTTTAAATCATTTTATTAGTTTGTTTCAAGTAAATCGGTCAGGAGATAATTAGGAATTAGCTACCTAATAGACCGTGTAACCATACGCATCAAACATATTAAGATAGATTATGTGATCAAATAGGTTGAAAAACGATGCATAGTATAGTAACAGCGGCAGCCGACAACCCTAGAGCCACATCTAGCGCGTCAGTCCGCGCCAGACAGTGATACAGTTAGCCGTTACAAGGGAGCGGCAACGTTTAACTGAATATCGTGTTAAGCTCTGAGCGCTTATGCGAGCTGAATTACCCTTTGTTGCTTAGTAGCAAGAGTCGCTATTTCAATTTATTATTTCGCGAAGTGCCTCTGTACTTCTACTATTTATTCCGTGGTTGAAGTGTTAATACTTAATATTATGTCGCAAAACTTGAAAACGTTGATAATTATTATTTAGTTGGAGTTAAGTTGAAAATTCAGTTACTTTATTATATTTCTTAAAGGTCAAACATTTTCGCTTTCTATTTTTCTTGCGGAAGTGGCATTAGTTTTACCTTTAATTATAGAAATTAATAAACGCCCACAACGTCTGACAACTTTAGGTTAATTACTGTAATATACATCAGCGTAGTATAAATAAGTACCATGGTTACGTTAACAAATGTACTCTGCAAATTCTGCTATTAAACGCGAATATACAGACCAACTCAATAGGTAGGTGCCTATGGTAACTACTACCTCAGTAACACTAATGCACGGGTAAATGATCAACCCAGAATAGCTAATTATACGATAAAGTTACCTGTCAATATAGCCAACGATAACACTAAATAATGACTATTTACAAATGGTATGTTTCAAGATATAAAACCTAATGGATATCGTCGGGTTATAATTACTTAAAAAACCGGGTATTAAATACTTTTCTTTTTTTGCTTTTCCTATGTCATGGCTACTAAGGTTTATAATAAATTACCAAAAACGTTTAAGGAACTATCTTTGCTTATATTTAAGAAGAAATTGATACAGTGGCTAAAAGAAAAACAGTTTTACACAGTTAAAGAATTTTTTACTTATGTTGAAAGAAAATTAAATTGGTTTATTATTATATTTTATTTATCCTAATTTGACATTGACGTATTAATTTTAATATTGATAGTATTAATTTTATTTTGACTTTATAATAAAAATCGTGGACATTTCAAATGATATAATATACAATCTGACATTTTATAAATTGATATTAATGACTAATATATAAAGTATGCGTTTAACATTGTAATTGTGTAAATTTAAATATTTTCACACCACATCTATTGGTAGAATGTAAATGGGCCCACTTTTATTTTTATGAAGAGCATACTATTTTTGTAAACCTACATTCATGCAAACAAAGTATTATTAATATTATTATTGGGTTTATTTATCCGGTTGCTTACCTGGGGCGGGCAGATCTATCTATCAGACTCTTACTGACTAAAAACTAGTTTTAAATCCTAAATAAGCAGGCGTGTTGGGTAGTCTGTTGCAAGTTCTTGTTACGAACTAAAAGTGTTAGAAGTCATTTTCAGATACTATTGACTAACCACGGGAAAATCACAAGAATGGAAGCTTTAAAGAACAACCTTACTTAAACGCATCCTCGGTGCACTTTGGGCAGTGAAACTTGCTTCTTACGAAGATTGGTATCTACGACTACTTATTATCATAGCCAAGAAAAAGTAACTGAGTTTCCTCGCAAAAACGAACGTCAGTTTGCCAAAAGTTGTCGTATTTAGAAAAAGCAAGTTGTCATTTTTGTTTTATAACTTCAATGTGACAGGGCTGGAATATAGAGATGACTCATTTACAGAGATTACTGTGTAAAAAGCAGCCACCAAAAATCCACTACGCGGCCCCAGTGTGGTCATATCTTAAAATGCTGAAATTTCTGTTCTAGGAACAGAATATAGTCAGATACTCATAGTGAAGAAATTTTGTTTGTAGAACCATGTTTTATTGGTTTCTTTTTTTTTTTTGCAGTACTCAAACCACAATCATACAAAGTACCGGTTGCACACCATTATTGCAACAAGATGTGCTACTATTGTTAGCCATGAACAACTTAACTCCTTAAGTTTTTGAGATGAATCGAATGTTGGTTGAACGACCTCATTGCCAGTTTGAAACTGGTCAAACAGAAGGTAGAATTAAATTTAAACTGAAAAGGTAAGACTTGACGATAGGTCGAACCGCATTTTTAGATTCTCAAATTTAGCGGCCGGTGGCAGACACTTGTTCTAAACTAGATCGCGAGCTAGGTACCTAGCCGAACCAAACCAAACTTGTTTTTTTCCCGGTCAACATTCATGATAAATACAAAGGAATGCCATAACTGCAAGACTGTTAATTATTTTAGTCACATTGGATACCCTTTTCTTATTCATTATCATAATCATCCGCCACACACCAATCCGTCAACTCTCATCCAGCTGGCACCATCCTACGAAGATCCGCGCTCCGCCTAACTTTCACCGATTTGCGGTCTCCACTTAAGAACACGTCTACTCCAAACTATTGCCACTTCAACTTGCTAGTCGCGTGTGAGTTATGTCACAAACTTTGGTCCTCTCCCCGTGTTCATGCACCACTTGGTACTGAACTTGTTACTTCACTACCACTACTGGAAGACTCAAATAAAACACTTTTGTCTATGAGAGTACTTGCTTTAATTTTAATAAACACACGTCTTATACAACTCACGGAGAGTCTTGTCACCGCGATTCACAAATGTTACGTCACTGCACAACTCCATCTATGGCGGAGTACGGGAACTAATACGCTACGTGGCGTTGCGTTGCGTGTACCGCCATCTATCAATTATTGTGCGAACTACTTCTTACGTTTACAACTAAACATCCCGCCCACCATGGACCGATTGTCCATAACATAACATGTTACTACACACAAATTGAGCCAAAGGTTTAAGAACTAAACAATTGTGACAAATAATTGACAAGCAGCCCACCGTGAAGCGAGTGGATCCAAAACCAGTAAATTATTGATTGATTGATTTTGTAACAATGATTATTCGAACGTGGACTGTAAAATAAATTAACAAAATCAAATCTTACACATTACACAATTTTAACATTGACACAATTACGCTCTAACAAAAACATGACAATACGAAATAAACACCAAAACCCTTTGACATAAAATAAACAGAGATAAACAAGGAGATGTACATACAACACAAAAATATACACAATACACTAAATTTCCATCTTATTTAAGTGGTTATTGGGAGTACAATTAACTTTGACACAGGTCTCTTAATAATTGTTCCCTTACAGCGTAGTGACACTACTCGTGTGACCTTGTCCGAGCCAGGATGTTTTTCGAGAATTAACCCGTGGAGCCATCTCGCGGGGGGCAAATCATCCTCCATAACCAATGCTACATCACCTATTTTTGGTTCTACAGTGTGATGAGTCCATTTGTTCCTCTGATGGAACTGAACGAGATACTCTCGGGACCACTTGTGCCAGAAATCTTGAACCAAACGCTGTGTCAATTGCCATCTACGTAAATTACTTATATTTGACGTTTCGAAGTCCGACTCCGGTGGAAGTAGCAGCGGCTCTCCTATCAAAAAATGTCCCGGAGTGAGAGGACAGGGGTCTTCTGGATGACAACTTATGGCCGAAATTGGTCTGGAGTTGAGGCATGCTTCGGTCTGGGCTAGCACTGTTGACATCTCCTCAAATGTAAGAGTGTTGTTTCCGACCACTCGTTTGAGGTGATGTTTGCAGGACTTCACCCCTGCCTCCCAAAGTCCTCCAAAGTTTGGCGAGTGAGGTGGGATGAAGTGCCAGGTTGTTCCATTCGTTGCCAACCACTCCGAAATGTCAGCCTTTACACCAACTCGTTCGTGATTAAACAATGATTTTAATTCTTTATTGGCTCCGACAAAGGTAGTACCGTTATCGCTCCATATTTCCTGACAATGACCTCTCCTAGAAGTAAACCGCTTAAAGGCTGCTAGAAAGGCCTGTGAGGTCATGTCGCTTACCACCTCCAAGTGTATGGCCCGTGTGGCCATGCATATGAATAAGCAAATATAGCCTTTGGTGGCATGGTGACCGCGACCTTTGGTTGACCTGATACTAATGGGTCCTGCATAGTCAACACCACTTTTAAGGAAAGGTCTACTAGCGTTGACTCTAGTTGAAGGCAATGAACCCATCAATGGAGCTACAGGCCGAGCAGAATATCGCATGCACTTAACACATTTGCGAACATATTGCCTAATAACTCCCTTTGCATTAATAATCCAGTATTTGGATCTCAAGTAATTCAAAACTAACTGAGGACCGCCATGCAATGTGCGCTCATGGGCGTCAGCAATCAAAAGATTGGTTAAATGCGAATTATGAGGAATAATAAGAGGATGCTTACTATCTTCATGAAGATTGGCTTTATGAAGTCTGCCGCCAACTCTTAGGAGCTGATCTTTATCTAAAAAAGGATTGAGCGAGTTGAGTACTCCTGCCTTCTCTAATTTTCCCTTTGCTTTCAGCATTTCAATTTCTGCTATAAAATGTTTTTGTTGACATAACTTTATGCAGGTAAACAATGCTACGTTAATTTCATTGTGTGTTAAAAAGGTATTGAATTTAACAGTGTCATTTTTGTTCTTAAAATTTAAAAATCTTCTACAGTAGGCGATTACTCTGGTAAGTTTCCTCAAACTTGAATATTTGTTTATAATAGAATCCCTATCGATTTCCTTCGTTACGACATTGCATGCTAGTACCCCTTTCTCCTCTAAGTTGGTTTCTTTGATCAACTTTCTGTTGTAGTTGATTTCTACCTTTTGTAACCAACTAGGTCCCTGCGTCCATAATACCAAGTTTGTGCACTCTGAGGGATTCACGCCGCGCGACGCGCAATCTGCGGGATTGTCTTTGGACTGAACGTGAGACCACTGATTACTGTCCATAAAAGTGAGTATATCGGATACTCTATTCCCAACAAAGGTTTTCCAGCGGCTGGGATGGCTGCTTAACCAGGCGAGCACTACTGTTGAGTCGGTCCATGCGTGAACGTTTTCTTTACGTACGCCTAAAGTGTCTGACACTTCCCGCAGGAGTTTTGATAAAAGCACTGCACCACATAACTCCAAACGAGGTATGGATACCTGTTTGACAGGGGCCACCTTGGTCTTTGAGGCTACAAGACTAACCTGTACATTCCCATCAAAGTCAACGCACCGAGTATAAACTACTGCCGCATAAGCAATATTAGAGGAGTCTGAGAATCCATGCAGCTCTAAAAGGACGTCACTTTTACTTGTACGGATCCAACGCGGTAATCTAAACTCTTGCACGTGATAAAGGTTGTTTCTAAACGTGATCCATTCCTTTAAGAGCTGATCAGGAAGTTCATCGTCCCATTCAATTCCTACTAACCACAGACGCTGAATGAACACCTTGGCTGTGACAACAACAGGTGCCAACCAACCGAGAGGATCAAATAAACGAGCGATATCTGACACTACTTTGCGTTTAGTCACAGGGGCTTCAAGCGGAGGAAGATTCACAGTATATTTGAAAGTGTCAGTTAGTCTATCCCAAGTGAGACCTAAGATTTTCATAACTGCATCCGATTTTAACTCTAAATTTTCAATTAATGGTCCATCCTTTATTTTACTATGCAAATCAGCGTTACTGCTGGACCACTTCTGAAGCTGGAAGCCTCCGCGACTCAACAACTCGTTCATTTGTTGATGTATCTGTTGACCCTCGGCAATAGATTCACAGCCCGATAAAAAATCGTCGACATAAAAATCCTTAAGAATTCGATCGCCTATCAAGGCATAATTGCTTCCTTCATCATGAGCAAGCTGCTGTAGTGTACGGACGGCCAGGTACGGAGCGGGAGCTGTACCGAATGTGACACGCATGAGTCGGAAATGTTCTAATTCTGCATCTGAATTGTCACGCCACAGAAAGCGTTGGTAATCAGCATCCTCTTTACTAACCACAACCTGACGGTACATTTTGACTATGTCCGCAACTAAACTAATAGGATGGCGCCGCCATCGCATAATAACTTGACGCAAATCGGGTTGTAGGGTTGGGCCCACCATTAATTCCTTATTTAAGGATACACCATTGTGGCCAGAACATGAAGCGTCAAAGACGACCCTAACCTTGGTTGTGACTTTATCGTCACGTACCACTGCGTGATGTGGCAGGTAGAATGCATCAGCATTTAATTCCGCCGGTGGGACAACTTCAGCGTGTCCCAACTGAATATACTCATTGATAACAGCCCTGTACTGTGCCCTAAGTTCTGGTTCTTTTTCTAATCTTCTCTCTAGGTTGAGAAAACGTCTGCGAGCAATGACCTCGGATGACCCTCCAAGTGCACAATTGGGGTGTTCAGTTTTGAACGGCAGTTTCACTATATACCGCCCGCTTGCATCGCGTTTGGTGGTCTTAGAGTAGAATTCTTCGCACTTCAGTTCTTCCTCATTCAAAATACGTTGAACTGAAGACTCCGATTCCAACTCCCAAAATTTACGCATGAGGTCATTGACATCTGCTGATTGTACTACTGTATGATAACATACAGGCCTAGAGACAGCTGAGGATTGGATTTCGCCTGAGACGATCCATCCAAGTTTGGTCTTCTGTGCGACTGGACTTCCAGGCGGACCCTTGACCAAACCTTCTAAAAGAACTTCTCCAATCACTTGTGCACCTAAGAGCAGATCAATTTTTCCTGGTGTGTGGAATGAAGGATCTGCTAATTGCAAATTTGCAAGTGACAGAGGAACTTGTATAATCTTCCTTTCAGGAAGATTTGTAGTGAGTTTATTCATTACGTATGCACTGACATATGAACAATAGTTCGGATCTAGACGAGACTGTAATTTGAATGTCACCATTGACCTAGAGGGGACTGAGCTTCCCTCGTCATCGCCTAATCTATGTATGCCAGTTTGAGTGGGTACCTTGTGCAACCCGAGAAACTGAACTGCGGCTTCGGTAATCAATGATACCTGAGAGCCCTGATCTAACAGAGCTCTAAAAGTCTGCGCAGTACCGGTTCTATTAGATTCAACTTGGACCAGGGCTGTCGCCAGCAATCCGAGACTGTGGTCTAGTTGACCTAAACAACAAATGGGTTTGCCTATCGATTCCTTGGTACCCTCCCCACTTGGGGCTGTAGATGTGACAACCGCGGCTGTCACAACCTTATCTTCTGCTAACCTATTGTTAGAATCAGAGCAACCTACAGTAGCGTCTAAGTGAAGCAGTGAGTGGTGTTTTCTCTTACAAACTTTGCATTTGGTTTTTTGTCGGCAGTTATAGACAGAGTGATTTTTTCCCAGACAATTAAAGCACAAGTTGCTGACTCGGACGAGGTCACGACGTTCATTGCAATTCTTTTTTGAAAACTCTTTACAATTTACCAATTTGTGATCTCCAGAACAAACGACGCATTGTTGGGTTGTGACATTAAATGATTTTACCATTTGAGGTTTGTTATTCTTATTGGATTTTGTATCTAAGTATTCTAATGATCTGAACCTGGATTCAAGGAATGTTTTGAATTCGTTAAATGTTGGTAAATCATCTAATGCACTGACCCTCGTTTCCCACAATTTACGAGATTCACAATCTAACTTTTCACTAACTATATAAATTACAATGGCGTCCCAAGACTGAATATCTATGTCTAGGTTCTGCAACCCTTGCAAACAATCTACAGTGTTGTCCAGTAATGACTTGATATTGGATGCTGTTTCTTTACTAATATTTGGTTGAGTCATAAATCTTTTTAACATGCAATTAGCAAGAAATCGTTTGTTATCGTATCGTTTTACTAAGATTGACCAACACTCTTCATAATTCGAAGCGGTTACTGGGGTATGGCGCAGTAGCTGCTCTGCCTCCCCTGTCAGATGACCCTTCAAATAATGAAGTTTTTGAACGTCGTCCAAGGCTTCATTTTTATGAATTAAAGATAAAAACAAATCTCTGAACGAAGCCCACTCAGTGTATAGTCCGGAAAATGTTGGCAGTGTGATTTTAGGTAATCGAATATTTGACAAGACCTTTGCACTTGAATTTGAACTGTTATTATAACTAGATGTGCCTTGAAATATAACTATGTGTTCTTTTAATTGGGACTTGTAAGTAAAAATAATTCTTCTATGGTATCGTACAACTCTTGGGTAAAATAAGTATTGCTAGCTATATCTGACTCTGTTGCTTGTAACAAAATACTTTTGTGAGTTTGATTGAAGTCCTTCCACTGACTTTCTAATGATTCTAACCGAGTTGTTACATAAGTTGGGGTAAGTCTCTCCTTTGGAGATTTCTTAAAGTTAACTAACCCCTTTTCAATTAAACCTTTATTTACTAACTGTATTTTGACCAATGATGACAAAGACTCCATAGTTGTTGAATTGATCGGAATTTAAAACTTACTAAAGAGGAAATAACAAGACTTGCTAGTCAATGGTAACAATAATTACGAGTCAATGAACCCTATCTATCTATCACCCAGTATTTTATGTACACAGTCCTCAACATGTACACAGGTTTAATAGTGACCAAGACACATATAAAATAGGCCGATAGTGACCAAGACACATAAATTGGCCGATAGTGACCAAAACACATAAATAGTCAAATTCTAGTAATGTTCTAACTACACACAGATATAAAAGTCTCAGAGTTCTAAAGTCAATATTAACGTCTACTTACAGTTCTTTTTCTTGATTACCTTTACTTGCCGTACACTGCACTTACGAACACGATTATTTACACGAACACTTATACTGGTACTACGTAGGTAATACGTATTTTTATGACACTATGACACTGCAACACTGATATCACGTTGGTATGTGATATGACACTGCAACACTGATATCACGTTGGTATGTGATATGACACTGCAATCCGGAAACACTGCAACACTTTGCTTCGGAAACACCGCAATCCAATATCACTGGAGAGAGGACTGGCACGCCCTCTACCGTAGAACGCTGCAACTCTCGGCGTGCTGCGCTGACACCTGCGCTTGCACAGCTCAGCAGCTCCACTCGAGCACCAATCTTACTACTGTGTAAGATTGTTAAGCGGCACTTCAGGGCGATCCACCCTGGTTTCTATGCCGACCTGTCCGACTCGACAGGATCAAATGTTCATGCACCACTTGGTACTGAACTTGTTACTTCACTACCACTACTGGAAGACTCAAATAAAACACTTTTGTCTATGAGAGTACTTGCTTTAATTTTAATAAACACACGTCTTATACAACTCACGGAGAGTCTTGTCACCGCGATTCACAAATGTTACGTCACTGCACAACTCCATCTATGGCGGAGTACGGGAACTAATACGCTACGTGGCGTTGCGTTGCGTGTACCGCCATCTATCAATTATTGTGCGAACTACTTCTTACGTTTACAACTAAACACCCCGATCATCTCGATCCGGATTCGATCTATCAGAGAGACGCCAAGCAGAGTTCGTTATATTGCTCACTGAGCGACCTTGAACCATGTCCAGTTTATCTTTTATCAAATCTATACTTGGCTATTATTCTGTATTTTTTGGAAAGAGCCGGTTAAACTTCTATGCAAACGGTTCTATTGGTCAATCAAACGCAACTAGAATTTTTGTTGGCATACACCTTAAATTGTCTTCGAAACTTTCATACTTCAGTACTCTAAGTAACTAGCGACAGACATTCAAGAAGATTCAAGGATAAGTTCAATATTTCATTTAATCAGCATAGATTGTACAGCCTAAATGTCCCAAGGTATTTTACTGAAAAAGTCCAATTGAGTAATACATAAAATAGCATTAAATAGCGGGCACGTAAGACTCCACCTACTGTTTAAAGCCATCTTCGCACATCTCTAAGACCTTATTTCCATACAAATGTAGTAGGTACCGACACGCAATTTTCTTAGAACGTTTCAGTATAGAAAACACTGTCAATATGCAGTAGCGAGACATTTTTTCGCCGTTTATGCTGTTTTTATAGCAATGATGACACATGCGCAGGGTGATTGTTACACTAACTACAGGGTAAGCAAAACAGTTGTAGTTTTTGCCATGTATTTGTACCTATACCTAGTTAAGTATATGGTAATAGAAAATATTGTGTATTGACTTATATGTAAGAAGTTCTTACGTGTGGAGAGTGATAATTGAAACATCACAGAGCGATTATGTATTTTGAATACTAGTATTTATGTAGGTACAACAATACGCGTCATAACAACGTCATCTAGGCACTGCTAATCACCGTGTGATTTCTCTTTGAAACGCCAAGAATACTCCAAAGATTTCAAAGTCTTGTACGAACATTAGGTCCATTTAAAAAAGTCATCTATGAATAATTAGGTGTTTTTCATCCTGGCACTTGCTCAAAATCGCCACACAGCCTCTGCGGGTAAAGAGGCTCTGTGTACTCTATAGAGGGACTTTACTCCTTTTCAGTGCTAAGCCATTTAACAGGAACACGGTTCGAACATAAGAAAGGAATCTGCTCTAATTTAGCTTGAAAAGTAAAGAATACTCTCTCTTGAAAATTGCTCCGAGTAAACCACCATGTATTACCGATTTTTGAATTTCTACTGTACTGTAGATATATGACAAATAAACTTGAAAGACATGCGCAGTATGAATAAGAAATACCTCACGTGTATAAATCCCTTTAAAATTTTCTAGGTGAATTTTGTACGTAGTATTTCTCTAAAATGTATAGCACGGTAAACGCTTAAATAACACATATAGAATTATTTTTACAAAAACCGGATCGAATTCATTCAGCATTGTTGGATGGAGTGCGTTCAATAAACCGCTCGCTCGGTAAAATACCTATATACCGATGATTCCCTGTGGTTTACGATTTTACAATCTAACTTTAGAATATAAACCAGATGGCCGGCAAAACACTCAATAGAAATATTTGAACACACTTTAAACAGAGATTAAATACGTGGAAAGATGTTACAGAATCACAAAATTATAAATTTATATAAAATAGTTAAAAGCCTTTAACGGACAGAACGTTAAAAACATAGCAAACATTCGCTCCAACCGCTAAAAAATAAAATGCAAAAATAAAGTTCGGGCACCTTGAATACAAGAAAAAACTGGACTTACCGAAAGTTTTGCAGCTGTGGAATTGTATCAAGCACTTCGACGGGGCCCGGTGCGGCTCGGAGATGCGCTCACGGATGCGTGTGTCGCGTTATCAATTAGCTCCGGTGAGCATGATCGCGCGAATGAAATAAATATACACTGCGCGTAAACAGTGCAGCAAGGCCGGCGCCGACGGCGACCACTGGGCGAATATCCCGAGAGAACGTCGCGTCGTGCACGAGCGGGCACACCAAACGCTCAGATCGATACCGGCACTGCCGCGCGCTCCCTTCTCAGCTCCCAACTAACCACGGGACCACAGCGGCACAGCACGACGACGGCACGACCCCGCTGCGATCACTATTGGATCGCTCGTATCAGCCACAATCCGGACTCTGACGACGTACAGATAGAATGTACGCTACTTTGGTCCGCATATCATTTTATATTGTGACGTAGTGGGTACGCAGGAGAATCGTGCTGAGCATGCGCAATAAGAGGTAGGCGCGGCGTCGCGATACGAAGCGACGGAGGCGGTGGAGGCAATGGTGGCGACGACGGGCGGCGAGGAACAAAGAGAAGCCACGTCACGGCGCTCTACCGGTGCTGGATGAGGGTCGCACGGAGCGCCAGCGGGCCCGCGACCTCCCGCTCAGCGCACGCAACGCCATCGATCATAGGCACGCATAGCCTGCGACCTCCACACCACATTGCTAACCAACCTACTTTGCATATCGATTTCCGCTGCTCCTTAGACGACTCCAATCACCAAAAAATCTTGGCGAAACTTTCTGAAGTTCTGAAACTTTACGTGACATTTTAAAGTTAAAAAAAAACTATCCTCGAGAACTTCCAACGTCTTCACTAATAAAGCTACCAACTCATTACAACTTTAAAATCACGGAATTTTATTCACAACTGCTTAATTAAGATGACCCGAAGCCCGCTCCAAAAATAGTCGCATTTCTGGAGCAGGTAGTCGCAAGCTAGAGGGGAGATTCACAAACAACCACTGATCAATCTAGTTTGCGAGAACCTCTAGTTAGCAACGCGAAGGGTACAATGCGGTGCGGTGTGAGGTGCACCAATTAATGCTTAAACAACATATATCTTTTATCTATTGATAAGCAAAAGCATGTAGATGTACAAATATTAAAACATGTTCCTACACACAACATGACATTTCATTAAATTTCTAATATTGAAGGGTTGCACTGGCCATCATCTTCTCAAGAAGTCGGATTGGAGCCAATCATCTCGAACACATTTTAATGTCATGCACACCTTATTATGTTCTGAATATTGTTAGGATTACTTCATTCGCTGTATCTTTATACAGTTTCAAATACATCTGTGAACGTTTCTAAAAAATTGCGTCATAGCCGCTTGGCTACATGATTAACGCTATGTAAAACACCCCTCGAACATAAGACTGTTTTTGCGTCCATTGTTCTCACCCCATTATAAATAAAGTATCAAGCCAGTTTCGACGACGTAATAGTTGAATATTTAGATTTCATTGAATCATTTTGTATGGGCAGACAAGCTTTTTACTAGCTTTACTAAATAAGATAAATAACTTGTAAATCTCTATATGATTTCTATGCAATGCTGGAAGGACACTGGTACAGATTGTGAGACAATCATAAGATTACTCAACGGTGACGATAAGGACAATAATCGAAACAGCCAACATAGGTAATTATATTGTTAAAGTCATACTTACAGTGACCACTGCTTTTCTAGAGTAACTAATTAAGGATATAAATGTCGAAAAGTGACGTAATTTATCAATTCTTATCAAACTCAAGATCGTAATCGAATTGAAGAATAATAAAAAATAAGCAATTTATTTTTCCAGGATAAACGCAAGGAAAATGATAAAACATCCGTTACTTAGTTTAGTGACACATAAAATGTAATGTAAGCAAAGTGCAAGTAATCGTCGACGAAACCTCAATATTAATATAATGCGAATATCAAAGTAGGTATGTATGTCGCTCAACGATAGTCACTGATACCCTTCGACCTGACATATAAGAGCTCACTGACAAAGTCACCGATCGAATGATGACGCAGCGACGCTACGTCACCTGTCACACCACTTCTATGGAAAAGGTCACTAAAATATAAAACCTAACTTACGACACTTTGTTAACTAACTCGCACAGCGAATTGAAAGCTGACAATTTGCCAAACTCTCCTTTATCAGGACTTTCGCATTATTGAAGTAATAATATGTACTTCAATGTAGCTCTGTATTAAAAGGTAGTCGAGTCAGGGTATACAATCAAGCTTTAGATAAGATGACATAGGTGCCCAATACAAAAAAATAAACAAAAACTACTTATGTGAAAATTCAAAATTAAGTCAGTTAAAAAGGGCTTATTCATTAGACAGAAATAATCGTGCCCACGCATTATCTAGCCAGACAATAACTAACGTGTAGTACGTTAGTTATTGTCTGGCTAGATAACGCGTAAGTGAACATTCATTTCATTCGACACAATTCATCTTTGATATGAGATGAACTTCGAGTGTAAAACGTGTTATGGAATATAAATGACGCAGGCGTTTTGTCTTTGATCCGAAAGCCTTGGAAATGTGGGCAAATCGATGTATTTTCCATTTCACTTGTACAGCCTACCTACTGTGGAAATGGTTTATCATTTTTCACCAAGGGCTAAAAAGAGAGCCGTTTTATTTAATGTTTACTGGATGGCATTCATATAGAGAACTAATTTCTGTGTCTGAACCAGTTTTTCCCTAAGCATCGAATATTCTGAAAGCCTAAGCATTCAAAAGCCTGTGACATATTCTACATATTGTTTCATATTAGATTTATATTAACGTAGTGAGCTAATAGGTATCTAACCGGTCCAGTTGTGGCTCCATAATCGCAGATCAAGTTCCTTAGCCAACAAACATGATATTGTGCAAAACTTGTCCATGGCAAACATCGAAAGCGATTTACCTGCTTTTATTTATTTATTTTTACATAAAACAGCTAGAGCCAATTACATTAGTCTTTGAGTACACTACACAAATCAGTCGCAACTAGAATCAAGTAAATAATAAATGTCGTTAATAACGAAAGCACCTTGTGATTCAAAGAGAAAGTCCCGGGACTTACATTGGCTTTTCTTAATTATGAATATCGGAAAATATATTAAAAAATTGCACTCAAAACGTAGAACCAAAGAAATAATAAAATAGCTACTTGGCTTTTTCCAATTATGAATATCAGAAGATATATTAAAAAATCTTACACAAAGCGTAGAATCAAAGAAGAAATAAAATAGCTACTTGGTTTTTTTCAATTATGAATATCAGAAGTTACATTAAAAAATTGCACTCAAAGCGTAGAACCAAAGAAATAGTAAAATAAACATTTTATTTATTCATTCCATTACCTGCTCTTACACTGAAACTTAATGAGAAAACAGAGAAATAAAAACCAGTGCCGTTTCTCGTTTTCCAGAAATTGGTGGAAACTTTGAAGAAGGGATAAAGAATTCTCTGTAGGAATAAGTCCAGACTATTTCTCAACCTTAGCGTTTTACTGAGCTGCGACTGAGCACTATGGTACCAGAGGCCAAAATGGCGCATTTTTGAATACCCACTTGGTCATGAATCTTTCGTTTAGCACTCAACTGACAGGGACAGAATGTTTATCGGTGCGAGCGGGCCATAATGACAAGTATTATTGATGCCAAGCGATGATTAATATTTATAAGTTGAATTATAAATTCAAATTTTCTTTGCTCTCTAGGAAACAAGATATTGTTGTGAGACTAGCTTACAGTGCCTGGCAACGTTAAGTTTAATATGAAAACAGAGAAATTTTACTCGAATTATGTAGCAGACTTTTGGATCAACATTCCTTTACTATTCTTTGAGTACATACATATCATACTGATGAAAAGACACAAAGTAGTTGATTATGACACAATAAGTTTTCTGATCGTGAGCGTATGACCAGATATATAAACGTAAACGAAACCAAAGGGATATGTAAGGATTGTAGAACGGGACGATCTGTAGTGTCTGCCTATCACCATAGGATAAAGGCGTGAGTGTATATATTTATTTTTTATTATTAGGTAGAATTACGGGCAAGGAATAGAACCATGTAGTATGAATTGCAATGAAATCAAAAGTGTTCAAGTGTACAACGCTGCGAATAATATGTCTGCCTCTGCAATATTCCACACGGTTCGTTTGGACGACCGCTACAAAATTATCTACTATGACAATAGCTACCATGTACGAGATACAATTCTATAATTCAAATTCAAATTCTTTATTTCAGGCAAGGCCCATATATTGTTAGTTAAAAAAAAAAAAACTTATCCTATGTTAGTAAAAAGAGAAACAGAGTTAAATCATCAGTTGGCGACATGAATATGTGCGCGCACATGTCTGTCCGCCCAGAGCCTAATAAAAGGTCCGTCGACCTTGTCCGCCAGTGTAGCTAGGATACTGTTTGGGCTGCCCCGAAATCGCCGCAATATCGAAGCACACCGTTTGCGAATGATGGCATAAAAGTCATCAATTCGCGCTTCCGCGAACATGCCTGATGCACTGCAAAATCGAGGCAGCCCCAACAACATCCTCAGCGCATTATTGTACTGGACGCGCAGAGCGTTGTAAGCCCTCTGCGTATACCTAACCCACAAGCTGCACGAGTAAAACGACTGGCAGTAAGCTCTAAAGAGCGTCAGTTTTACCTGCTCAGTACACCGCGCAAACCTGCGAGCAAGCATGTTGCATCGGGCTGCCAACGCCCTGCGCTCCCGATCTATATCTTGGTCGTCTGTGAGAGAATCCGTCACCACATGACCGAGGTATTTAAAATGAGAGACCACTTTTAATGGTGTTCCTTGTAACATCACCGGAGGTATATTGGTGGGTGTATTATTTCGAACTTTAAAAACCATAATAACACTTTTAGTGGCATTATACCTCAAGCCATGGGCCCCCGCATACCTCTCACACACGGCCACCAACTTCCTTAGTCCACAGATTGATGGGCTGAGCAGCACCATGTCATCAGCATAGCTTATGTTGTTAATCATTTTGCCATCAACAGAACAACCAACCAGAGTGCTACTCAGCTCACCAACCAGCCGGTCTATGTACAAGTTAAAAAGGCTGGGCGAGGTCAACCCCCCCTGCCTCAAACCACACTCCAACCCATACTCTGCTGATTGTGCATCTGCCCATTTTAATGATGCATTTGTTATACTTTATACAGGATTAAGCCAATTCTATAATACCGTAACATCGGTTTAACAGTACTAGCAGTTGTCAGTTGTTTTTGTATTATGTAACTCTTTTTTTTTTTTTTTTTTCATAATATTTATATCCAGAATGAATAGCCAATGTCCTTTCCCAGGTCCCCAGACTATGACTACCTATTTGTCAAACTTAATGATGGTAGAGTAGGTTGTGCGGTGAAGAGGGTAACAGACGAAGTAACTCTCAGATTTATAGTACCTACAAATATAGACGTCTACGAAACTGACTTTCGGGTGGGCGTTAGGAGAGCGAGGCTATTTTACGACTAAATTATCAGTGAAGCATCGAATGTTCTTCTTAAATCAATTCAGCATTCCCGAGATACTCGTATAGTAACAAAAAAAGATCAGGTAAATATAGTAATGTTCTGTGCATTTTCAACGACATAAACTCCGAATCTATAGCTTTAATTAAACAGCTTATTGAAATGTACTAGTAATATAGCAATAAATTGCATTCCTCCAAAAAGAAAAAAGCACATATTTTAAATTGGTGCACGTGAAAGCTTATTAAAAATCCAATAATTACAAGCTTAGCTGATTTCATAGCATTAAGACTGGAAAATATTTTACATTGATGATATTTTATTTTCCCAAAAGCATTGCACATAATTCAATCAAACAATTTACAGAGAATAATTATTACTAAAGCTGAAACCATTAGATGAAGTGGTACTTCGGACTGGCGTATGTGAAATTAACAATGTTTATGACACGGAATTTAATTCAACTTTCAGCGGTAATGGCAAACGTAGGTTAGCATGGAAAATACATTCGAATCGAACCTGGTATTTAAATTACATTTGAGTTTGATGGTAACACTTTTAGTAGGTTCAAAAGCAAATGAAAGCGCGAATTAATGTTATGGAAGACAAGACGTGTAGAAGTATTTTCTTACTATTTACAAAATATATAACTAGAAATTAACAAAAAATATATTGCATTTTTTATATAAAATGATGTTGTCAACACGTATAGGCAAAACATACGGTTTACCCAAACATTCGGTTTCTATGAATGCAGGGTCGGACTGCATTTATAAATAAACTTGCAAAAATCATGCTGCGTATACTAATATCATGAAGTAAAAAAAATGGCAGTCGTGGGACCTATCGACAGAAGTAAAAACACAAAAAAAACACGATCACGGTGTCGTGTCAGTCACACTCAGAAGAATTCAATGCTTTTCCCTTATACAAAACTTCGCTAAAGAAATTTTTACTCAACAAAGTTACAAATAAGTCCAACCACGTCCCTACCACCACATACAGACGACAGCACATCAAACTGCAACAATCTGTCAGATTTATTTATTAGATTTTCAACTTTATCCATAAAGTATTAAGGCTCCAGGTTGATTGGGAATATTTGACAGTTTCGGGTAGCTTGACCTGCTGTCGTCCGTACATCAAGTATTCCTGTACGATTTCATGTAGGTACATGAATACCTAGTACTTTTTAATAACTTAAACATATGTCCTTCTTCGGCACATACTTAAGTTCTATACCAAAATTCATTTAAATTAACTTTTGTTTTGGTGTAAAGCTCAAACGTATTTACGTCATCAATATATTCCAGTTCTTGTTCCATAATAAGGGCTGGAATATATTGATATACCGGACCACAAGAACCCCGTGATGATTGAGGTCGGTGCAACACGTTTCCATCTTCAATGGTCCCGTATCAACAGCCAGTATAATTCATATCATTACTCACACAACCCATCTTTTCGGAAGTTCAAACATACGAACAATTCTTCGATGCTTTTACTGACTGTATAGTTTTACAAAACTGTTAGTACAAATGCATAAAATCCAGTTGCATTCCATTAAAAAATTCCACCCAGCATTAAAGTGCAACATTCGTCATGTCGTTAGCCATGTATGTATTTGCGATGTCAAGTGGATAAATCGAACGTCAAGCTCTCACCGATTCGGTTGTCGACGGACACTTGATTGAACGCCTGCATGTTTATACCACTCGGAAAGTATATGAAATTATTATGATGCACCCGTAAACACGTTAACATAAGCTTTGTATGTACTATTTGAATATTTTATTTGGTATAGGGGCGAAGTTTCTAGATCGCGTGACTCCGTTGTAAGATTTTCTGTGGAAATCTTTATATAGGCAGCGAGCGCTTACGTTCCTACAATCAAAAGTAAAAAAAACAAACATTACTTCAATTTCACATTTGTTTGGTCTAGGTCATAAGTTCTGAACATAGGCGATAACGGCCCTCGTGGGCCTTTGAAACTTTCAGGGGAGCAATAGGAGACCCAGACAAAATTATATATCTTATTTTACGACTAAATAAAATTTAATTTGTCGTAAGATGGGATATATAATTTGACGTGACGTCATTAATTGTGGCAATAGCTGTTTTAGATTCGCAACAGTCGTTAAAAAAATGTAGGGCTCTATAAAAACAAATCTCAAAGCAAGTTAGTGAGTTAGTACATACATATGTTAGCCTACTTTGAACTCTAATAATTAATATAAATATGACGATTTCCTCATTATTGAAGTACCTATTACTTAATATTATGACATATTTATTTTGTTAACGTGATCAACTTCAGAAGCTGCACTTGAAAAGGTGGTTATAATCGAAGAGCATTCTTATCTAAGCGAAGTTAAGCAAAGCCGGCCGAAGCCGGTTTAAGCTAAAGCTTATTGAAATTAAAACATCATAATAGTAAAGAAATCTTGACGGATTTGAAACTCATAACCTATTTCCGAAGCCTATTTTTCAAGTGGACGCGACGTGACGTTGGAATAAATTAACAGGGTACCTATTTAATTGCTGCATCACAGCAGTTGTCTTGACGCTTAGATACTAAAAAGGTGAGTTCCAAAGAAAAGATAAATCGTATGTGCAGCACGTGGAGCTTCTGAATAGCGCTCAATAAACTTCATTGTTTTATAAATTGGTTCATAATTAATTCGATTTAAATATTATAATTAATGGAACGCATTCATTATGTTTACCTTTACATTTAAGTAGATAAAAGATAGTCAACTTCCGAAATTGTAGAGTTATTATAAAACAGGTAAATAACATTTTAACCGTATGATCCGATAGCTTAATGTATTGAATTATAACGACACGGTTGGCACAGTGGGTGAGCGATCGACTGCTGATCGCTGCGTTTAGCGGGTTTGATTTCCGCAGTGAAAAAATATTTGCATGCCCTACAGGTAGTTGTTCCGGGTTTGTGTCTGTGAGTTTAAATGTTTATCATCGTACCGACAATGCAGGAGCAACTAAAAAACAAAATAGATACATTTTATAGGTTACGCGCATATTTTTATAAGCTCTGTTTGGAACAATATAATGTAAAAGATAGTGTCACGTCGACCGTTCTGGATCTCGGTGACATAGGACAGGCGTGCACAATAGCTTATTGTATATAAGGTATTATAACAGACGTAAATTCTGCGGAACTTTGAATAGGGTATAGTCAGTAAGTTTCACGAGATATCGATTTTTGGAGTGCGATTCGTTCGCCCACGGCTCTTCAGGGAGATTTCTCTTATACAAGTTTACAAAGTGAGAGAAGTTTTACAATAAGTAAGTAAGCTTAGAATTTGGTTTAAAAAAATAATGGTAATGGTTTACTAATATATAATGTGTTGAAGATTTATAGACGTAGTTACGCTCAAAGGTAAATGTATAAATTTCAGTTTAAGTGGTAAGGCACCGAGTTCTTGTTGGAACAGTGAGTGAGCACTTTGGCAGCTCAAGGCGGTAATCTCTTCAAAGTATGAACCGTCACAGTATCTTCCCGGTGTTTGCTCGTCTACTTTATGGCGGCATAAAGATGTGGTCGGTTAATTTAGAGGTCAATGTTCTACTGTGCTCCAATCATTTCATTTAAGACCCCATAAAACTTTTCATGTTTCTCTTTCTACGAAACGGAACCAACGTTATGTCATGTAAAAAAAGATTCACATATATCTATAAAATCTAACTCCCATTAATCTCCCTGTATAAAGCCTTACTCATTCTGTTTGACTTAATTACCTGTGACGTACTAAAAAAAATGATAACTTTTAATTATTGCTTCTCAACAGTCGCACGGGTTACACCCTCTAGCAAAGAACCACCCTCTACTCTGTCTCCTGGCAAGAAACTTAAACATGTTTTTTTTTTTAAAAAAGAACTTAATTTCTACGGGAAAAGTTAGGAAATTCCAAAGATTTTTCAAAGCAGAAGTCAGGGGAAAATTCCCAGCAATGTAAAATAAAATTTGTTTGCATTGGGTTGGACTTTGAAAACTACTTGCTATTCTTGCTTATTACAGTATATTTTAATTATCATTGTGATACAGAGTTTCTTTTGAACTATTAAAGCGTTATGCAGTATTGTCTTTGTTCACCGGACTCATCGCTGCTTCTATTCAGAGACACCTAGCTTTTGTGTAAAATTTCAGCTTTATTTTGTAAATCTCAAGCAGAGTCACCAATGCTGTTTGTTTCATAGGCTTTGTCATGTCTTTTGTCTCCATTGGAGTCCTGTCCGCTTGTGACACCGAGGAAATCGAGGCATTCGGAGACACGAATGTTGGTGGGCTTATCAGCATAAGAAACACTATGGTCAACAATGCATCGCTATCCTTTCAATTCAATGTCTACTTTTTTACATACACATTTATCGACGCGAGTCTACAGCTATCTAATAGAGCAAGGACATAAACTTAGTACCGAGTTATGGAGTCGGATTGAGCCGGCCCCACCTTGATGTATATAATAAATCTGTATCTTGTTTTATAGTTTCATTCTATATTGGTTTCGTCCCACATACGTTTATTCTCATCTTAGATAAAAGATATCTTGGATCTATTTTCGATATATTTTTATTGTACCAACCAATTTGCTATTTCTCCTTACCTTGTCACTACGTTAATATAGAGTTTCTCTTTTTCAGCTAAAATAAAACTTATCAGACATCTGATTGACTAAGATGCAGTTTAAACTAGCATTGCATTCCTTTGTGGCAACACAGAATTTATAACGAAGTTCACTTGCAAATTTGAATTTGAGATGAGAATCAGGACGAACCGTTAAATAATCGAGCATGAAGAACTGTATAAGAAACTGGGTGGGTAATACAGGCCTTATGATCATGGTGCATTTGTCTCTAAGTAACAAGGTCTCGCAAGCCTACTAAATTTGGAGGCTAAGTGACAAGGAGTGGTTTATCAGTAACTAAGGGGAAATTTCGTTTATTACGTAAAACTATTTTCGCTACTTTTTGACCCATTTCCCTATTATGACAAAAAATAAGAAAAGGCCGACTCCCTACCCCTGTTAAATATTTATTACGTAAGATTCTAAAGGAAAAAAGATCGATTTTTGTAAGTAAGAATTTTAAGAAATGTTTTTTTGTACTTACAAACGTGCTAATAATTTATATTATATCTATTTTCGATGGATTTTGAACCCTTCCCCCTTATTATAATAAAAAATAAAAATAGGTCGACCCCCTACCCCTATTAAATTTTTATTCGTAAGATTCTAAAGAAAAAGAAGTAACAATTTTTAGAAATGTTTATAGTACTTACAAAGGTTCTGATAATTTTTATTATAGGCCAAACCAAAACATGCCCTAGTCGGATAGGTGTCCCACTCGCGAAACTCAGTGATGCATTTAAAATTTGGCGCTTATTCTATCCTAGCTGGTTAGTAACTCAAGTGTGGCCGCGATGTAATCAACACTGTGCTGATTTTTATGTAGTTTTAGTGAGAAAAAGTAATTGAAAAGGTTTTATGACTACATGAATTTGCTTTAAATCTATTTTTACGTTGATTAAAAGTATTTGCTCGATATTATTTCGTGCTTTTTTTTTATTGAAATTTAACATCACTTAACTTTTGTTTGCTTATAGTTACGTTCCGTTTTTCGTTATGAAAATTAGAATTATTTAAATGGGGCACATTACATGGTACATCGTCTAATGCGCCCTGATTTTTTTCGGCTTTTACGAATATTATTCCTGAGTTCTTATTATGCTCTGTTTCTATTAATTATGATTATTTGAGGAAATGGGTAAAAAGCTGTTGATCCAAGAAAATTGGCGGCAAGAAAATTTGCAGAAGGCGGTGGAGGATGTAATAAAGAAGAAAATGAGGGCAAATGAAGCGAGTCCTTGATATAAAATACCTTCACGCACATTGCGAAGACAGATCCTCAGGTGTTGCAGGTCGAAGTAGAGAATTAGAAGACACGATACAGGATATGAGAACGAATTGGATACAATAGCTGGCTGGGGCACATACGACGGATATATCAGAGTAATGTGCCCACCCTAAGTTTTATAAAATTGTTGATATCAGTTATTTTTAATCATATTTTAGAAGATTTTTTAGTTTCTGTTATGCCAATTGAGTAAGAAGTTAAGACTGATTATTTCAATAAACATGTTCTGAACAAAAATTATTTTTTATTTGGTTTCTTCGAGTAGTGGGGCACGTTTGCCTGGTTTACCATATCTATTTTCGACAGTTTTTGAACCCTTCCTCCATATTATAACAAAAAATAACCGACCCCCTTTTTTTTGTTGAGATGGGAAATCATCAAATGACTTTTCCCGCTCTGGGCGGAGCGAATGGGTGTATCAGACTTTTACTGACTAAAACCCACCCGTGTTTCTTCACTTGCCTGTGCGACGGCCAGGGCCGCGGTTTCTTGTTTAACCAACCCGCAATCCTGACCTAGGAGGCATCGGTCTTCGTGGACCCCGTCATGATGTGCTGACATCTCTTTGAGGCGCGCGTGAAACACGACGCGCCGTCGACTCGGGCCTGGTCCTTACCGGGCGGCGAGCAGCCCACTGCTCACCGCCCGCAGGCCCGCGCCTACGGTGGCTGGGAGTTAGGTGTCGTCTCCCGACCAGGGCGTCTAATGCGGCGGCTAGTGGCGTGAGGGCGCTGGGATTCCCGTTGCCTCACGCGCTCCGCCTCCTCCTTTGCCAGCATCACTGCTTCACAGAAGGAGGTGACGGCCTGCCATGCACTCTCGCTCCGGACCATGGCTTGGACCAGGGTCGGACACGAGAGATCGCCGTTACGAGGACACGGCGGTGCTCTACCCAATCCGGGCAGACCTCCACCGTATGCTCCACCGTGTATAGGTCGACCCCCTACCCCTGTTAAATATTTATTACGTAAAATTCTAAAGGAAAAAAGATAAATTTTTGTAAGTAACAAATTTTAGAAATGTTTATTTGTACTTACAAAGGTGCTAGTAATTTTTATTATATTGGAGTAATAAACTTTCGTTTTAATCAGTCATATTAAAATCATACATCTGAAAATCTTTACCTACATAAGTTTTTCAGTCCAGGGCCTCAAATCCTACTCGGAAAGTGGATCTGCCACTGGAACATCATATAATAGGTGTTGCTTCTAGTTGATTATACACGTCGCTCGTCGGCGTCCATCCATTCCACATGAGCCCCAATGCGGCACAAAACTTCTTTACCTCGCCTTGAATATACAGTGTGTCCAGGAATTAATGGATAACCTTGAAACGGGTTTTAGTTCAACTGACGACCATTTTGAAAAAAAAAAATATAATTAAAAACAAACCAAGTAGTTCCAAAGATACGTTTTTTTTTTTAAATAATATCGACGTTTTTTGTTACTTTATTTTAGATTCTTGTACACCACGATCACAAATTAATGAATTCCATCGGTTATTTACTATCATAGTAATGCTCGATAACCGAGCTGATATATAGGCAATCAGGAGTATGAGTGGAATTACATGGCTTTAAAAAAACATCTTTAATTATTGTTCCAGTGAAAAATTTGTGAAGAATGTTCGTTGTGACAATTTTTAAACGACCGTAGTAAAAAAATAAATGTATCGAAACGCAAGTGACCAATAATTTAAAAATAATGTGTGCTTAAAGCGGATTTCAAAATGGTATTATTCATCTTTATACCTTATCTAGTTAAAAATTATTGCTATTCATGTTCAAAAGGAGTGAAATTTGGCTGATTAGCAAAGTTTGCAGGACTGAAATATATAATAATATATAATACCTGGCCGCCACTCCAGAACCTTACTGCCCCATCGGCCATCGGTTCTACGAGTCATCGTTCAACGTCTTCATTATCAGGAGGCAAATATTCTGCTACTATTGGTTACTTATAATAATTTAACTCCAAATATCTGATAAAATTTTACCTGCCTCAGCAAAATTTTCACATTGCGTATTTATGATCTTACGAAGGAACTATCAAGACTCCCTGCCACCCCCTTGTGAGAAAAAATAAGAGATGGCCGACCCCCCTCCCCCTTAATCGTCTTACGTAATAAGTGAAAGGCCCCTAAACAATTTCGGTAATTATTAATGGATTAATATGGGCTACGTCCAGCGATGGCCGTCTTTGGTTGAAATGATCTTGATGATGACATGGATTATGTTTTCAGATGTGGCAGTTGTACAAATGACAAATGTACATACGTCGGTATCTGATGGTTACTAAAAATAAATTATATTATTTATGTCAACACTATAACCCACAAAAATATGTGGCATTAATTCAAAAATGACAGACTCCGAGTGATGAGTGAGCTGGTGAGGTGGGCGGATCGATACTTAGTCACGGTGCCTATTATGTCGCACAAATAATTCTGCGGATCTAAATAAACATACGTATTATAATAGATTTAGATATGGATATGAAGCAAGTGTGTTCGACAGCGTTAGCGTTGATCGTGGGATAGAGCATACTCACGGCTACGGGGAGTTTCATAATGTTTGTGGGTTATTACGTGCAATCAGGTAATTTCATTTGCCGCCGCCATCCACGTAACCCCTAAGCTCGCATAGGTAGTGGCTTCACCGAAGCGCGACGTTGTTTTATATATAACAAAGTTAACTTAAACGACCCAAGTTTATAATTAAAGCCCAAGGCCATCCCCAGTCGATAAGTCAGCGATTTCCAAGGGGTGAATGTGTCTTATAAATTATCATAATAGGTATTTAAGGCGCGTATTTATGACAATGTTACAGTCAAGGCGTTGCCAACTCGTTTAGAGAAAAATAAAGGTTGACGTTTCCTAATTTTTAGATAAAATAATTTAGCGTTCGGATAGCGAGACTAAACGGGTAGGTATATATAATGCTTTAGGCAGAGCAATAACGGCTCTTGAAGGTGTCTTTAGTGCGAATTGTATATTAAAGGGACGTAGCCGTGATGAAGTGAATAAGTAATTTATGCGGAGAGTAAAGACCCAGATGCGGGGCTCTCTAACCTACATCGTATGCTTCAAGATAACTATTTTAGAACAATTTCACCGCGAAGGAGAAATCCAGTTTATTATTCGTTGGTTTTTAAAAATTCATACGATTTCAGCACTGTTAGAGTGACCTTCATCCTTTAACGAACAACATTGCTATGTTAAGGAGTAACACAAATACAAACTCACGAACAAAGTTAAATTAATGCATTTTGTTTGGGGTCTACGCTCAAATTACGACAGGGTCACGAGACCGACTTTAATATGATAAACATGTTCTATTCATGAGGATTGCGTACAGTGGGCTCCACACCAGGGCGATATGAAATCTGGCACACTTCACGTCCCTTTCTTTTTACTCCGAAATAAAACGTAACAAATGTTCGTTTGAAGCGGTGTCTTAGAGAAAATTCACAAAACTCGACATAAAAACAAAGCTCCGGATTTAAAAGAAAAGTAAATACACATGTAAGTAAAATAAAATTCATCCGTCAACACCCAATTACATACTCACACAGTTGGAATCAAGTTTAGTGAAAAGTAAATGGGTTTAGGGGTCCGTTTCATTTGTTTAGGTTTGAGTAACCTATCGATTTTTAGGTTTACATACGTACCTACTCTGATTTCTGACTGTAGCTTGCGTAACTTTAGAAACAGGATCTGACTAATGTTAATTCTTTGATGACAGACTAATCGCACATACTTTTGTCTTGGACACATAAAATTGTAAACTATTAAATGTATGACGGCATGAATACGAAGTTCTTTTTTGCGGAGCAATAATGTATCATGAAACGTTATAAAATTTTACTTAAAGTTGTGGAAAGTTGTTATCAATGGTTATCATGTTGCAAATTTCTACGCTACAAATAATGCAGGTAGACTTTCGGACATGAGAGCGAACTTTGCCGAGCGTAGGCCGCTGCTACGTGGCGTAGCAGTATGTAATAAACTTCTGCATATGTACATTTCGGCCTTGCCGCTGTTATAAATAAAAACATGGGCAAGAGTTTTTATATCCTCGATTATCAACACGTTAATAAATTATTTTTACCGCTACTGTTTATGCAGGCACTTAAATAATAATAATTTAACGCGTTTTATAAGTTAGAAGCATGCGACGGAAATGCTTCAATGCGAAAGCGACAATAGAAAAATTGAGGCAGTCTGCATTTATAACTCATTATAAGAAGAAGTAAGTGAGCTATTAGAGATTGAAAATAGCTTAAAAAGCAAACCTATTGTCACAAGTTGATATCATATAGTTATAAGTTAGTAAAACCTTAAAAAAAACAGGAAACCAAAGTCTTAGCGGAGTACAATATCTATAATAAAAACTAATAATACCAGCAAGTATAAATATACTTTAATTAGGATAAAACAAATATTTTCCAATATAATTGGCTCTCGATGAGAACAAGATTTTATTTATATCCTTCGTATTCGATTGTGTTTTTCTACTATTTCATAGCTGAGGTTGAGTGTAAGATAAAATTATTGCGAATTCGATTTACTTCAATTCAGACGCTGTTCTTACATGAATACCTACTCTATTTGGCCGCAGTTTTTTACTCTAAACTCAAATATTCAAGCACTAATAGAAAGATGCGGTTGAAAACGAATTCAGATAATTTTAAGAACTTTTACGGTTTCATATCAGTCTCAACTGGAACTGTCAAAAAAATTCTAAATTCCCTACATTTTTAACAGTAAAAGAATTAAAATTTTTAATAGTAAAAGAAATTCCATTTAAACTTATAATAATACATGTTGTAGGTATTATAATATGAATACTATATTATTATAATAACAAGAATTTAATGAGCGGGGGAGGCAATCATACTCTGACTACCATATTGAACAAAAGGTAGATATAACTACAAAAGCGCCAATTAAAATTATTCGGTCACTTTCACATGAATTTCCGAGTGAAGAATGCGCCGTACTGTTTACAGTACAGCGTGTTGGTTTGTCGCGAATGAAAAACCAAATACCATATATCCTATTAATACCTAATAAAAATGCGAAAGTTTGTATGTACATAATACATATACAGAGTGGTGCTGACAATACGACAATAAATTAAACATCGTGTACCTCAACACATTCTCAGTCTACCCATAAAAAATCTTTTAAATATGTCCATTAGTTTAGTCACAGGAAATTATTTTAAATTTTTCACATTTCTACATGATGTACATGTTGATAAGGAAGCGCTCACAGGTTAATGACCGCCGCAGTCTGTGGTACGAAACTTTAATAATAATTTCGCGAAAAAAGCAAGCCGATGCAGGGTCGCGCTGTAGCTGATCGGAGGTCAGTGAACCAATATTTTTAAAGAATGTTCTATTCCGTTTGTAATTTTATGCGATTAAGTTTGTTTCAAATTTTCATTTTTTTAATTTTTGATGCTAGATTTTTTTCTATGGGGTAGGATTACTCCTATGAACCAGCATTGTTGGTGTTTTCATTTATTGTCGTATTATCAGCAACACTCTGTATACTAAACGGATTTGGGTGGAAATTGGCACATAGATAGTTTATAACCAAGAATAACACATAGGACATATGTATTAGATTACCCCGATAATCCAATGGGATCAAAATTTATGCGGGTGGAACCGCGGGGCGAAGCCAGTAAAATATATAATAATTAATACCAAATTAAAAACCAGACTAAAAACAAACAAAATTCCAAAATAATAATTTGTGTCTCTGTAGAAACGTGTTGTCCTTCCAAACAATGCAAACGAATATTTATGCGGTTTACGGGTTTATAGACAATTTATTCCAAAAGGTTAATGTAGGTATTTGTTAATATTCGACTTACGAATAATGAACAAATGGCATTTGGGTTAATAGAACCACCGATTGATCCTAATAAACGCACGACGCCATTGCGGCAGGCCGAGACGAAAATTGCGGATGAGCTTCACCTCTGCCGAAAGGACTGGTGCAGCACTCGCAAGAAAGAATTGTGTCCTTCAATGTACGCGGTAAAAAAGGTTGTATGTTGTAGGATAATATAGGCTAGTTAATTAGTTATAATAAAAAAATCTCCATGCTATGTTGTAAAAGCCGTGCGGAACAGAGAATTGGTCGCTAAGTAGTTCAATACACAAAAGGAATTCCAAGAATTGTGGATTTTTGCCGTCTATTGTGTTCATCACAAACAATACATAGGTATTGTGGATCAATGCCATTAATTATAATATAGGTATGTGTTTATGTTCTTCACAGTTTGATTTTCACTCACGACTATAGAATACATGTTTGTGTGTGTGTTACAATTGATATTCCATACTTGATGTTTTAATTTCTGTTGCTATACACAAATACCTCTAACTGACTTTAAAATTATATCATATCAATTAAAATGGTTACTGTTTTGTGTTGTATTTGCTTGTAAAAACAATATTATCGTCGGTAATTCAAAGGCACATTTGTAGATATTCTTTACAGGTATAGGAATATTCGACATCTGCAGCCGCTTCAAGTTTATTCTGATCTTTAAATCATCCGCATAAAATGTAAGCACTAAATTTTGAAATGTGTTCTTTTTGAATCTTACAACAAATATTCTCACGTCGCCTGCATCATTGCACATTGGTAACGCAAACAACAATAGTGCGTTTATAAATTGTTAAAACATTGCGTTAAAGTAAGATATATCGTACTTTCAGTAATTTAAATAAACTCTAATACACAAACAGCCAGACCCGGAACAACTACTTGTAGGTCATACAAATATTTGTTCCGTGCGGGAATCGAACCCGCGACGCGCAGCGCAGCAGTCAATAGCTTGCCGTAATCTACCACGCTGGTCAGGGGCGAGTTGTCAGATGTCACCTGTCTTAGATATATCTTTTTTGCTCTAGGACATGCTGGTTTCCTCACGATGTATTCTTTCACCGTTTTGAGAGCTGTGGTGATGAAATAATTTACACAAAGTGAAGCGCCTGATGGGGTCGAACCCGTTCGTGGCCGACACCACTAGGCCACCTCTGCTCTTAAATAGTCGCCTATTAGATGTGGAGTCATTTGTTTTTTATTAAAATTAATATGAATTTTTGATAAGTATGTATACGTTATATATACAGGGTGTATCTGACATCGTAACGCAAACTTCACGAGAAGGCTACACCGCATGCCACTAATAAAATTATGATAGTCATTTATATCGTTAATGAGCGGTTACAGAAATAACAGTGTTTAAAAAAATGTGTCGGCTCGGCCTTTGAACGTTGCAAGCGTGCCGCCGCACGTGATTGTGGGTATGACGTTGACCCCTGATGTGAACTCTATTAAATCAGCTGATAGGATAGTTTTTCGAGTTTTGTTCACATTGCGCTTTTTTTGTGTAATTAGCGAATTAATTATTTTTTACTTTAAAATGTTATTGGGTTATAAAAGTATAGCAATTATGAACGGTTTAAAGTGAAAAAAAAACTGCTTTAAATCTGGAAATAACCGACGAAAAATTGCACCACTAGCGGGTTCAGAACCATGTACTGGATCCATGGTACTCGTTTGTGCATCGATGTCAGAGACACCCTTTATGTATTATAATTCCAGTTTTAAATCGAACCTCGATAAGCAGAAATAGTTGTTAATTTTTTTTACGTACGTAAATATTATATCGATTAATATAGCGACCACTCATGTATAATGACAGAAGTCTTTGCTTTGACACGTCTTATCAAATAAATAATTTTTACCAGTACATATTTCTTTCATTATCTAATTGTTTTTCCCAAACCATATTTACTCTCAGATAAAAATATAAATTTAAAACTCTTAAACATTAATTAAACGTTCCACTACATGGCTTGTTCTACCTGCCAACTACGGCCGTAAAATTTTATTACTTTTTTATAGTATGACCATAACTTCATACATAAAATCGCCGAGAGTTTTGGTGACAGTTTCGAGTTTTGTTTTTGTTCGAGACCGTGCATCTAGGGTATATCAATGGATGCGGCGCTCAGTGTACGATCACTGCGCAAGCGCCCCGCCACCCGCGAATCCGCATCCGCGTCCACGGATGTCGAAATTTCTTGCATCTGTCACAGCCCCCGCCAGAAGCCCCAAACTATAAAAACCAGCCATACTAATCTATAAACTAGTACGGTCAGATAGGCCGTCAGTCCATGTAAAATAATGACGGTCAGATGTATCAAGTTATACTGAAAGCCACGAAAAGGGTAGGCAGATGAAATACATTTTGTAGAGTACCATACATATAAAAAGTGTAGGTATCTGACATCGCGACGCACAAACGAGTGCCATGGATCCAGTACATGGTTTTGAACCTCCCAGTGGTGTAATTTTTCGTCGGCTTTATCATAATTTAAAAAAATATATACATGTAGTGTCTTTCACTTTAGACCGATCATAATTGCTATACTTTTATAACCCAATAAGACTTTAAAGTAAAAATTAATTATTTCGCTAATTACACAAAAAAGCGCAATGAAAACAAAACTCGAAAAACTATCTTATCAGATGATTTAATAGAGTTCACAACAGGGATCAACGTCATACCTACAAGCCCGCACGGCGGCACGCTTGCAACATTCAAAGGCCGAGCCGACACTTTTTTTTAAACATTGTTATTTCTGTAACCGTTCATTAATGACATAAATGACTATCATAATTCTATTAGTGGCATGTGGTATAGCCTTTTCGCGAAGTTTGCGTTACGATGTCAGATACACCCTGTACGAGTATGTATCAAGGTATTATCGGTCTGTTCGAAACGTGCAAAATATGCATGTGTATTTTTATGTAACAAAAGCCTTTATCCTATTCAAACTCTGATTGTAAAGCTGACGCCTGAGGAGAGACGGCGCACCGGAGAAATGCACATGAATTGTTTTTTATTTTCTGTTACTTTCATTCTTATTATCAATATAAATATTCAATTTTATTGGAGAGCAATTTTATTAATTTTATTCAATATAATACATACAGCTATATCTGGTAAGGAGGAACCGGAGAGCAATTTTATTAATTTGTCTAAAAAACTGTCACAAAATGACTATGAACTTACCTCATTAGGCCTAGTTGTTACTACGTTGCTATTCATCATACTCAATTACGCCGTAGATATGGATACATACCTGCAACAACAAAACACAATCTGAATTAAGGGCAAGTGAAAATTCAGACCCACGTTATTTCATTGATCTGGTGGTCGCAAACGCTGCTGGATGCGACGTCCAAGCCGGGCAAGGTTTTCCCATGAGGAAATTCCCAGTAGCAGCCCGGATTTGAGCCCGGTCTATGGCAAAAGGCTCACCCCTTATTACACGTGATTTAAACTTGCCTGGCGAAATGTAGATATACCTAATATAGTTATAGTTACACCTTTGCCTAACTCTGCGGGGATTACAAGCGTTATGTTATGTATATTCATAGTGTATTGTTACTTCAAACCGTTGAAAATTCATAGCCGGACTAGACGATTTCGATAGTAGACTTCGTTTGAATATTGTGCAAGTTAGTGAACCGTTCCCAACAGCGCGACGGCGGCGATACATGTTAGTCTGAGCAATTTAGATGAAGACGGAAACTTGATAATGATGGACGAGGTATTTCGTTAATAAATCCCTAGAACACGTTAAAAGGTCTAGAATATCTATTCAATTCGCCGAGAATAACGACTCCTTTGTTCTTAGATGAAAGAGAGTGATTTTACCTATGTGGAATACATTGTTAAGTAAATTGACACCACACGTCAATTTGCCATTTCGTAATTTGGGAGAGCATTCATAGCCCGGTAGTTTTCTACCGGGCAATGACTGCTCTCCCAAATCGCCCCTACTTGTAGGTTATGGGTTAAAACTGGGCGCTTTACTTAATTATAATATATGTATATAAAATACTATAATTTCATCGCAGCCATAACTTCATCAAACGGACAAAACATCGGGACGAAACCGACATCTCCAAGAACCAAAATTCGAAGACATATGCCATCAACAAATCCCCACTGGACCCGAGTAACAGATTTCAGCGGACTCCCTTTCAAAGAAGGTAGGTCTGTGCCTTAGCAGAGGGAACAAGCTGAGTATAGTACCTCGATTTGACGTGTTATCAACATTTTATACAACTTTCAAAGAATGAGTTTTGATTTGAACATAATTATTGACAGTTAGGTTGTTAGTTTATAAATGACTACAGATAAGTGGTTGATAGAAACTTCTTGACATGCAGTAAACGACAACCTCAAAGGTCACCATCACCTGATCATTGAGTAGGTTACGCGGCGCTGGGGTCACAAAGGGTGGTAAATGCGTACTACATTGAACACCTTCTTACTTTGCAGGGAAAACCCTAATTAAATTTGTGCGTTATACTGAAGGGAGAAACATCTTTATTCATTCTACGTTTACCTTCATCTTTTTACAGCATCGCTTTCAATTAGCACCCGTTTCAGCCAAAACTCGATTGGGCAATGCCATAATCGAATTTCGTAATGATATGCAAGGAAAACTGTTACTTTTCTCACCAATTTCCGTAATACAGCAATTAATTCCCTAATAGTAAGGAACTTCATTAAGTTGTCTATGCCAGGGACTACGGTATTTATTTCGAACAATCTGTAGCCCTGGCAGGTATCGGTTCTAGCAGATTCACTCACTTTATGCTGACATTCTTTTACGGCGCGCGTGAAATACAACACGTTATCGACCATGCTGTAAGGTAATTGTGTAACACATTATTTTCAGTAGCAATGGGTTTCCATTTTAACAGCTCAACATTCATTGTGTTCTTTAAGTTGTTGAGCAGACACATTCTTCAAACATATAGCGCAATGGATTAACAATATGCTTCAGAATGATTGAAATTGTTAGTAATTGTGTAATTAGGGTCCGGGGCCGCCCCGACTTCCAGGAAGTCCCCTGCGGCAACTAGCAGAGATTGTGTCTCCTTCATGCTCTCCGCCTTTTGTTAATTATACCAAATTTTCTGCCTAGGAAAGATTGGTTTGCAGTCCAGTCGAGTGCAGCTGAATATCAGTGTCTGACCGTCACAACCCAGTAACTGATTTATACGATAGGTACCCCTTAGTAAAACTTTCAAGCTACGAACGACGCGAAACGGCTTTCAACGATCCACGAATGAGACCAACTGCTTAACGTGCCTTCTGAGGCACGAAAGGGTCCTTCATCTGCGAAGATAGTCAACCATTCACGCACTAATCGATGCAAGTGTAACTTTTAAACCTAAACGATCGACTTACTATCTAAACGATCGGTTATTGTTTAGACTCTTTAGTTTCAAAGAAGTTCAGAGATATTCATGACTGCTGTGACGGAACCGCTTTCCCGATAAACTTGATAGATATAGCGGTAGCAAGGCAATTACGCAAGATCTTGCGCCAAATGAGCGCAAAGAAAACCAGCCTAAATAAAATGAAACTGGATAACGTAAAACAAGGCTCCATTTCGACATTTTCGATTCAGTTTCAAATGTCGATGTAACTGAGTCGAGTAATATACTGGCAAGTCAAGCGGCATCGAGGGTCACGCTCAATTGCATATTTGTTTATACTGTCGCTCAAGGGAGCGAGGTACAATTATTGTTAAGTCTTATATTTCGACATAAACGAGAGTGCATTAAAAAGTCTTTACGAGTGCCAGTACGGAGGTAAGTGAAGCATTCCATTCAAATGACTACATTTTTTACCTGGCTATTAAGCAGGAAACAAGCGAAAATGACCAAAATTCAACAAGGCAATCGAAACGCAACTTGTAACATGATTCTGAACCCCCACTTTGTTAAATTGGACGGTTTAAAAAGTCTACTCTTTTGTAGCAACGTGTAATCAAAATGTACGCGGTTAAAATGTATGGAGAGAAGGATTTTTTTTCAAAGAACTAACAACACATTTCCCCACCATTCCTTATTTTATTTCAAATAAATCCTACATTGACATTAATTTATTTAAAACGTCAGGAGGTGCACAGTTCTAATTGGTCGTTTCCGATGGGAGAAATACCGTTAAGAAAGTAATCGATATCTTGATTGTTAGAGCCCTCATTAACATTCTCGTATAAAATCAAAACTTTACTCACGACACGACCTAATTCCTCCGCATTACAAAGTATGACCCTAGCAACTAAATTGAACTTGGAATAACTTCTAGAAATTAGGGCGCGGCACAAGGGTACGTTTGTAAGCACTTTTGCAGAGCGCTAAGCGGTTAATAGGTTTCTTGAAGCGCAATTATTCACGTGTTTTCGCTATGAATTACTAAAAAGAAGTGAGAAGTGGTCCCCTTTAATGTATTGTTTGATAGAACAATCAAAGTTTCGCTTCACACAACTTTTCAGCTTGTTGCAATAAGGCTTCTGAAACAAGGTATTGCCGAGCGAGTTTTATTTTTTTCAATCTTTTGTTCTGGTCGATATTGTCTATTAGCTGTGCCCGCGATTTGTTTCGAGTGGATGTCTTAAATCTAATTGGATTTCATTTTTTTACGAGGCATTCTAGTTGTTTTTATTGTATCTAAAATAACAGTAGCTAATTTATCCCTTATCAATGTTCGTAATTTTAAGATCTCAAACTGTAAAAAAAAACCTCTAATTTCCCCACATGAGTTTGTGACATTAACTGTAGCGGGGATGAGACTGAGACTAGATTTTTTTTATAAATAGGCTTTCAGATATCTGTCACAGGAAGTCCCGTTAAAACCAGACCAGCCGTTTCAAAAATTCAGACTAACATTTATTTATTTGTGTTTAATTTTTTTTTAGTTTGTACTTCTTATAAGATTAAAAACTATATAATACAAAAAAACCTTTTGTAGCTAAATAACATTTCATAACACTGAGTAACATTTTGTTACAACAAGTTAAGAATATTTTGTTATAAACGCTCTGCATGGGTTTAACTCGTATAACATTCTGTAACCTTTAATTAGGTTTGTATTTTGAGGAAAATGGTGTGCCTTTAATTGAAGGAACTGCTTATTCGGTTAGATTTTGCTTAAAAAAATCGCGTCCAAACTATATTAGCGATAGAACATTTTGATACATGACTTTTCTTAACATCACTATCTATTTATATCGTTTGTTACAATTTGGTAAAAATAAAGTCTCATATTGTTATACAACAGTCTGTGACATTATATCACTAATGTGTAGAGCACTTTGCCGTATATACGTTCATTTAGTAAAAAGTTGTTAATTTGATATTACAGAAAGTCACTTCAATTTTATATATTTGTATAGACGTATATTGTATCTATACTAATACAGGGTGGCGCAATAGAACGTGCATATTGCATCATCTTTTTTTGCGGGGTAGAAGGGGCGTGGGCGAGGGGAGACCGATATCGTTGGGTAGCGCGGTTCATGAAGTTTTAGTCACTATGAGTCACTTCGACGGGAAGCGCGCGCATTTTGCGTGCGCGCATTTTACGAAAACTCTCGTTCGTACGTAGTTGTCAGGCGACTATTTTGTTCTGAGTATGGTGTACGGCAAATTAGGGAGGCTCCGAGTGCTAATTTAATTAAAATCTGGATAAAGCGGTTTGAAGAGACTGGATCGACGTTTAAACCACACGCAAAAGGTCGTCCACGCCCATCTAGGACCGAAGACAATATTGAGAGTGTTAAGCAGTCGGTACGAGAAGATCCACAAATGTCTACTCGCAAGAGATCGTCTGTCCTAAACATATCGCGACGAAGTTTGCAACGAATTTTAAACTTGGATCTTAAATTGCATCCATACAAGCTGCAATTAACTCAAGAATTGAAAGACTCTGACTTCATAGCACGGCTCACATATGCTAATGAAATGCTCAATCGGTTTTCAAATTTTGAAAACATCCTTTTCTCTGATAAGGCACATTTTCATATGAATGGGTTCATAAACCGCCAAAATTGTCGTTATTGGAATAGTGAGAATCCCAGACTCAAACATCAAAAACCGTTACATAGCCCTAAAGTGACAGTTTGGGCCGCAATCTCTGCCAAAGGAATAATTGGTCCTTATTTTTTTGAAAACGCACGGGAGCAAAACATCACTGTTAATACCGAACGCTATGTTGCGATGTTGGAAGGTTTTTTGGCCCCAGAACTTGAAAATTCAAGAATAAAGAACTCTAGGACTTGGTTCCAACAAGACGGAGCTACCAGTCACACATCAAATGACTCCATGGCGGTTGTGAAGCAGATGTTCCCTGGCAAACTGATTTCGAAAAGAGGTGATATCCCATGGCCTCCGCGCAGTCCAGGCTTGACGCCTCCTGACTTTTTTTTTGTGGGGATACCTCAAACACAAAGTCTACACCAATAATCCGAGAAACATCAGTCATCTCAAGGAGAATATTCGTGGTGAAATGGCAGCAATCACACCAGCACTACTTAAGAAAGTTTTCGGTAATTTCCGTTTGCGGTTAGAGGAGTGCCAACGTAGAGAGGGTCATCATTTAGATGATATTATTTAAAAAAAATAAACTTCAGTTATCACTTAATAATTGCTTAGTTTTATTTTAAGTATACCTTTTGTATTTATTTTTTAATAATTATTTTAAAAATGCACGTTCTATTGCGCCACCCTGTATATAAAGCTAAAGACTTTGTTTTTTATTTGAACGCGCTAATTTCAGGAACTACTGGCCCGATTTGAAAAACTCTTTTTGCGTTGGATAGCCCATTAATCCAGGAAGGCTTTAGGCTATAACTATAACAAAAAGCTGCGACCAATAGGAAAGGAGCAAAACAAAAAAATAAAACGAATGCTGGAATGGGGGTGGGGGGGGGTGGTCGCTAGTAAATAATAGAGAAGTATGAATGAGTAGAAGAACCGAGACCATAACAATAGCTGTCATTATTGGAAGCTTCTTACTGGACATGTGAGGTTGTATGGGTGGACAGACAGAAGGTTAATACTGATATTAATTTATGATCTGGACCAGACAAAGGTTATGTCTCAATAAAATTAATCTACACCGACATATAGGTACAATACCTCCACCACTTCATCTTCATTTAGTGTATTTTATTACATTATTACACAAAGACACGTGAAGTATATTAATGAATACACCTGTCTGTTTGACAACCTTCATAGTACATTCCTTGGACTTCGATAGCCCGTAAAATATTTTCTTGATAACTATGGTCTTCTTTGTCTTATAGCTGAAATAAAAAACAGGTACAGACGACAGTACATCAAGTTGCCATAATCCCCACGCTTGGCAGACGGGTTGGGGATCGCAGTAATCTGTTATTAGACAGGACAAGCGCTGCTGCGCGCTTCCCTGATGAGTTTCCTTAGTCGCCTCTTACGACACCCAGGAGAGGATATGGGTTGGTACTATTCTAAACCCGTTACACGGGAAATTTCTTTATTAGATTTTTAAATTTTATGGATAAAGCATTAAGGTTCAAGGTTGGATGGGAATATTTGACAGTTTCGGGTAGCTTAACCTACTGTCCTCCGTACATCATGTATTCGTTCCAACAGACGTACATTACACATTATGTTACGTACATTGTTTATGTTTTTTACTCAAAGCCAGTATTACACACTAGCCAAGCATATTGTACGTTACGGAATTGCATCGCTGACAGGGGTGTTCGGCACTGGCACAGTTACACAGGAGCTAAACTTTGTATTCGGGAACACTGTTAGAGCTGCTGTACCTTGGACAAAACTATCTTTGCATTGTGTAGATTCAATTTCTTAGTATTGTATAATTGCATGGCACACGTGTGAGCACAATGTACTTGCTGTAAAGCATCTATTTGTTGGGTTATTTTAATTTCTGAATTGTTGTTTTTTTTTTTTGTATTTTCCATAATGGACGCTCTCAGCGTACAATATATTTCTGCATCGTTCTCACACGGTTGATTTCAACATGAATGATGTAATCAAATATTTGTATCAATAGCTTGATAATTTAAAAGAGTGTCCATGGAGTTTCTTGCCCGTTCTTCTCCATAGGTACCTAGTCTTTGGAATGGGCGACTAGCTTCATCTTACCGACTGACCGACCTTCTGACAATTTCAAAGTGCCTGTAACTGGTTTAATTGAAATAAATGCTTTGATTTGATATATATTTAATACTTATTCTGTGACCATGTCATTTGTACACATAGTGTAAAACAATCAACATCATTATTCTGTCCCATATACCAATTTATTAGTGGTCACCGTGACATGTTCTCATCCCTTTTCTAATCATATCATCAACACTTTGCATCCTCCATATCTTTTTTCATCCGTACTTTTATAACCATCGAAGTGGATCCTGAAAACTTCCCTACCATCATTTTAATAATTCATCGTTAGTATAAAACGGTAAATTAATTAATTAGAACCGTTGCTGAAACTCTACTTTCGAGATTTATCTCCAAGGGCGAAATTGTAAGTAGGTATTTGATTAAGAATTTAGTTCACAACCTTGTTTTTACTTGTTTATTTTATCCTATCTTAAAAGTTGTAAGTTTGTTTCTAAAATACCTTATTGGATAAGGATAAAGTATACAATGCGTTACCTACTAAGTATTCACCTTTATAAACTGGAAAATAAGTATTAAACAATCGTAAATTAGGTAAAACAAATCAAATCACACTAACTGTGAAAGCCTTCAATGATAACGAAAAAGGAGGTTTCCTTAGCTTAAATTTTCCGGTTAGAAGAACCATTTGTCATGAAAAAAATATTTGTTCACAGAATCTTAAGTAGGTAGAAAATTTGTGCTACTTCGACACAGCGATAGCCAAAAAGCTAGTACAAGTATTTCCACGCATTAAAGTGGGTTGTACATAATCGTACCTACACGTGGAACTGGTTTGTAACTTTGTGATACAAACAATTTATGAAAATTTCATTTCTGTAACGTTGACCGTTTAGCAATTCCTTAGACTGGAGTCAAGCCTGAGTGTATGCGTCATAAAAACGTATTATCTTCAAAATAGAATCAATATGTAACATTTCAACTCCGTAGGATAAGTGGACTTAAATTTTAATTACATTAGCAAGATTCAATACATATTAACTAGGTATAACAGCTTGTAGAAAAAGACTTGATTAAGCATCGGCGCGGATTTCCAAGTTCTTTTCTTAATGAAAGTTCTAATATGGATGCGATTTTTTTTATAAGACTCGTAATGATATTCCTGACAACTTTTACTCTTATGAAATTTCTTCTAAAATTGATAATATGTCTGAAAAAAAAAATTGATTTTTTTGTATGGAGCGAATTACGTTTAATTTTTTTTTTCTTCGATATTACTAATACGTTGGGTGTATGGCGCAAGGTATATGATAGCTAGGATCATTCTCTATCTACAAAAAAATAATCAGCGCCGGAACTTGTGCCGCATGAGTAATCAATTGGTAAAAAAAAATATTTTGTATGATTTTTTTTGCCATTTAAGATAAATTCAAAGTATATTTTTGGTCTCATTTGGCTGTTTTAACCTTTCTTTTAAGTTAAATATATAGTTTTAATAGCACATAGGTACTTACAACTAATAATTCTGGTAAAGATTAAGTTAAATCGCTTCGATATTAGAACTTTGTTGCCTATGTCCATTATTTTTCAATATGGGCCCACTGTGCGACGACGCGTTGTATTTCCGATTTCAGCTCAGGAATTGTTTCGGGTTCATTCGCATAAACCCAAGATATGACAAAACCCCAAAGAAAAAATCACACGGTGTTAAATCGCACGATCTTGACAACAGAATTTCGTGAGATATTGTGTTCTCGAAATCGAAGTCGATTGTTTCATGCACAGTGTGGAAGGATGCACCGTTCTGCTGAAACCACATGTTATCCAAATTCATGCTGTCCAGTTAAGGCCATAAGAAGTCCGTATATAATCGGTTTCAGCGAACTTTCCCCATTTTTGTAATGAGTTTTCACAATTATAACGCGTTGGTCTTTCAAAAAGTGCTCCATTTTTAATAATCGAAGTAAACAGAGATGGCAGCTGTTCAATTTCGGAGTTTCCACTTGATTGAAAAAAAAAATCAATTTTAAAAAGTGCACTCTTTTTGAGACACCCCTTGTATTTATTCAGTTATTTCTGTTGACTGTCTGCCAATTTGAGTACTAGCGCCATGCATGCGACCATTTGCAAATAATAAAATTTAAAAAAAAAAATGAAATTTCTGCCTCCTACAAAAAAAGCGTTTTCATTGATATATGTTGAAGAGGAAGGTTGACATGTATAATAACATCCATTAAATAGTGGAGGAATACTGTTATTTTTGAGACTTCTAATGTGATTACATTTTTACGCTTACATTGCAAACAACAGGCTAAGAGATTTAACAAAATAATGAACTAAGTATTGCACACATTGAAAAGGTCTACATATAACTATGCGATGGTATATGTTTATCTCTTATGGATATCCCACAATAACATAATCTTTGTCATTTACTTTTTAAGACAAATAATGTCTAATTTTCGAAGCGATTTTAACCAATACCGCATTAACAAATACATTTATTTATTTTATTTATTTATTTATTTGGCTCAGGCTACAAAGGCCCATAATAAAATACGATAAAACTATCCTATAACATACAATAAAAACAAATATAAAAAAATATAAAATACTATACATATTTAACTTTATAAACTCTATATAAAACTTAACTCATACACGATTATTTTGCAGCATCGGCGTCGTGTATCACCTTGTGTCAGGTATCCGACCACGGAATCGCCGGAAAATAACGCCTTTCGTCCAAAATTCTGGAGACATGAATTTCTCGAGTTCCTCAGTCGGCACTCCCACCACAAAGGAATTAAAATTCACGGTGTAACGAGACTCCAACCTCGTAACCCTCAAAGTCCTTCTCGCCTTGATCTGTATGTACTCCACAACATCCTCGGATTTTGTAGAGTAATGCAGCTTGGATACTTACAGCAGCTTCGGGGCCTCAGGTGACCTAATTACCGAGCAGTGAACGTTGCGCAACGATAATATTTCGGCACGCAGCTCAGCAATGGTGCTGTCGGAATCCTCCATTTTAGACTGCATCTTGGTCATCTCAGCTTTTAACGTTGTGATGTCCTTTAGCAGCCACGTTACATCGACGTGATCAAACGTGACGGGGGGCAGTTAGCTCAGCTCTTTCGCCACGAAATCAGGTACGTCGTCTGGATCAGTCCTCTTCAGCATATCTATGATATCCTGAATACTTTTATCGGTGCCATCCCTGCGGCGAGACAGCATCTGGTCCAACTTTTCAAGAGATTGAAACAATAGCAGCTTTGAACTGCTTACCTCTTGCTCCTTGAAATTAGTTCGGCATATTTGTAATATGCTCACCTCATCAATGTAATCAATTGCATGGACAAGAAACGCCAATATTCATTCACTATGAGTTTTTTTTAAGTCATAGTGACACCGTGCAGCGGCTATGGCGGCGCAAAACGCGAATAAAATGATTCGTGCCGTGTACAGTGGAGACCCGTCCGTAGTCGAGCGATTTAATATAGATATATATGGCCCTTTACAGCACATGATTTAAATGAATATTTTCGAAGATATTACAGATTTAAAAATTGCAGGACGCAGTGTTTGCGGCGGTACCGACGGCCGGGGCGGTGGGTACGGCGGCCCGCTATGTTTTTTATATACAACGTTTACAGTTTCTCTGTAGTGTAAATAGTATCAGCATTGCATTCGTGTGGAGCCGGGGCGAGTCGCTACAATATTATAAATGTGAAAGTTTGTGAGTATGGATGGATGTTGGTTTGTTTACGCATTAACTACGCAACGGATTTGAATGAAATTTGGCACACAGATAGTTTACAACTAGGAATAACACATATGATACATTTTATTTCAACATTCCCACAGGATCAAAACTTATGCGGGTGTAACCGGGGGGCGCAGCTAGTGACGTAAGGCGACTGGGCGTAAGATAAAAAAATATATAATAATGCCCAATACCAGGGCATTGTTTTAATGCTGGCAATATCATTGTGGACACCATTTTATCTTGCCCCACCCCGTAGTCTGCGTCAGTCGCTGAGTAAAGGTGCTGGTGTATTATTTGACATTTTTCCGCACAGTACATTTTCCGTGTAAAATTGCGTTTTTCGATCTTACTCCGCTCGCTGTATCTCCTTACTCAGGTAAGTAACAAATATGTTGTTTTGATATTCGTAATTAGATTTGAACTGTAATATGCTCTATAATGTGGTGATTACTATATTTCACGTATTTTAAGATTTATGGTGTCTTTCAAACTTTCCCTCGCATAATTTGAAGGGGTAAGATGATAATATAAAACTTTCCATCTTACCCCGTTCACAAAACTCCTACAAAAAGTCAGGGGCCCTCAATCTGAAATACACAAGTATTAAAAATTTGTATCAAGAAATTTGTATATAATTCTAGACTCTCTAGTGTTAAATCTTCGGATTAAAAAAGTCTAAATTATTAAATTCTACGTTAAGATGTCTAGAAATGGATAATTCTAATAACATAATTTGCGATATATAAATCATCCACGGTATGGAATACTAAATATGCAATTTCAACTTGTATAATAATATAGATAACTTTTTAATTTTGTTTTAAGATCAAAATGCCTCGTAACTACATAAGGAAATCGTTACGGGCTACTTGTTATACTCCTGAGGACTTAGCGATTGCATTACAGAGAGTGGAGAATAAAGAATTAACTACGCAGCATGTTCGGAGCAATACAACCGAACAGCTCAGCACTTTTGCCTTCGTGCATTTCTATAAAACTAATACAATTAATTATTAAAATCAGTGCTTATTCGGCCGTCGATTGCGTAACTCAAACCATACAAATCATCCTTTAGATTAAATCAACATAGCTCTATCACTTACAACAATTATTTTGTCTAAACCATAAAATCATGACCAAACTAAAAGTCGTATCATTTAAAACCAATACTAAACCGTAACCATCAACTAAATCAAAACCATCATTCAATCTAGAATGTTGGTATCGCGTAGAAACCAAACGTTCTACACAGCAGCTAAGTTCATAAAATACCTGCCGTCTTATAATGTCAATTTGGAAGTAATTATAATAATACTGTTTATTAATGTTTATAACGGCAAGAGTGCCTAGTTTTGATTTTTTTTTTTAATTATTAAGAGACGCATAAATACCAGTACTTAGGTGATTTTTATATTTTAGTTCCCTACCACCACCACACAAACAAATATTTTTATTGACAAAATATTTTTTCTTGCTTTTAGAATGCGAATTATTAATGTAAGTAACTCATTTTCAAGTTATTTAGGTTATTGAAGCAGAAGGTTTATTGATCACCACACAAGCATAATGACCATGATACGATTTTATTCACTATTTCAATCTTACCCCTTCAGCATTTCATCTTTTCCCTACATATTTTTTTCTTAAGACCAATTTTACTAAAGTTTTTTTTTTTCAAGTTGACTGTAGGTACTTTTTTTTTACCCAAAACATCATTTTATGGAATTGACTTAAATTCTTTTGTTTTACAACAGTTTAACCATCAACACTGTTTATCTCATCAAAAGTTCATTCGGTCTTACCCCCACTTACCTTATAAAAAAATGTTTTTTTTTTTTTAATATAGGCGAAGTAAAGACGACTACGAGGGTATGATTGCTAAGATTTTGATTATTTGTAAATTACGTACCAGAAGAAAGCTAGGATAATCTACTAAAAGCGCCGACTGTGCCGGGGTCTGGCAACAGAAAATAATTAATTGTGTCTGAGCTGACTTATACACATTTAGAGAAATAAGGTACTGGTCACTTGTGAAAAAAAAAAATTATAGAAATAAGCTTAGTTACATTTTCATTTGTTTCTAAATAGAAACTAAAGAAAAAAAAAAGAGCCATGTTGTTATTGTTATTTTTAATTAAATATGCAAATCACATTGTGTATAACAAGTACACTTATTTACAGTAAGAATCTTTTTAATCACAAATTCGTTATTACCACTATTGGTGAAAAGCCAGCATAATTTATTACTTCAATAAATATCTTAGTGTTAGTTCTATACCTCAACCTGTCTGCCTGTTTTCTATGTCGGCTTCCAGTCTGACCGAATCTGACCGATGTGATGTATCCGTATAGGTACCAGAATTTTATATGGGTACAGCATCTGACTCTTTAATCTCCACTACCCAGATAAAGTGGAGTCTATTCCAAATGTTTTAAATTGATTTTATTTCAGGTTAAACCAATATTACCTTAATTTTAAAACCAATTAAGTTGATTTTAGAGGGACTAGTACCTCTTGATAAATATTAAAAAATTATTAAAGTCGAACTTTTTTAAAATTTAAGAGGAAATTATATAATTTGTTTTTTCGGCAAATACATCGCTATTCGAGCTTAGCTTTGGTAACACTGTAACATAGGTACATTTGGGATTCTGATGTAGCAGATGTCAAACCCTGCGAATGAACGCCGGTACCAACGGATTAACGTGCTTAAAGCTCCGATAAACCCGTGTGACTGAACTGTATCAAATCTTTGAGTTGTACTAACGAACAATTCAAAGATATGGTTAAGAAGATAACAGTTCAATACCATGTACAGTATGGGGTCAAAAGTGCATTACCACATTTGAACGTTATTGCACTAACAATAGGTGTCAAAAGTGGTATTCCACTTTTGACCCTTACTGTAAATAAAAAATCGAGATATTTTTCCTCTAAACTAAACGATCAAATACATAGGCATAAGTTGTTCAATAATTGACAAGCAATTACAGATCCAGAACAACAATCTCGATAGTAATATCAAATAGCATTCAAAGAAGAAAAATGAATTTCTACACTATCTTTTACTGCAACTTTGTATTGACACCGTCCGTATCGAACGACGAGAAAATACAAATAATGTTAATTGGTGCTTAAAAGTAAAAGGTTTCAACCAACCAAAATGCATTCCATTTATTTATTGCCCCCACTACAGTTGTTACACTGTTTAATAACTCGAGTTCTTTAAAGAGGTCCGTTTAATAAATGAATGCAAAGTAATAAAAAAACATTTTAAACAGAGACGGACTTTAAAAAAGCTTGTTTCACTGAATTACACAAGCTTGTTTGCAGTCAACAAGTCGCTACTATTGACAGCTCGCCTATTTATCTTAAAAATTGTATTATTAAGATAAAGGCACCCAATGTTCCCTTTTATCATTTATAACAAGGACGTCTACCTCTAAACCTTAATATTGAACTTGAATCATCATCATCTCAGCGTTAATCCTAGTCGCATCCGAAGCTTTTCATCATAGGAGTCTGGGGTCCGCTTTATCAGTCTAACTGCTGATTTTGGCTAAACTTCGATATTTTCCGTGAAGCGACTGCCGTCTGACCTCCACAACCCGAAGGCGATATCTCAGCATTGCAGTTAGACCAGTTGTTAGACTTTTGAGGGCTCCAACAACCCGTAACGACTGTCATTAAATGTTTGTATGGCAACCGGGACCAACGGCTTAACGTGCTTTCCGAGGCACGACCAGACCTTTGCAAATATTCATATTCATGCATACAAATATTTGCACTGAGCGGGGATCGAACCCGCGCCTCCTTGAGCAACGGCCGCGTTCGCTACCGCTACGCCACGGAGGCTGTCGGTAATATTAAACAATACTTAACTTGAATATAGCCCTGAAAAGCCTGTGTTGTACATGTCGCCATTGCACCTGAACGAACAGGTGCGCCTCACTAAGTCTGCCAACCAAGATACGGGCCTACATAAAATAGTTCGGAATTTGAGAGTGAACCCAACTCTATTATTGAACATGTTCGGACGGGCATTGGTTTGATAGTTGTTTCTACACCCGCTATGTCATTCGAATGAAACAACTATCAAATTGTGTTGATATTAATTCATAGTTTAGTCTCAAACCAATCTTATAAGGTTTTAAGGAGTAAGATACGTCCGAAGTTGGGCGGAAATTACGAATTCCGTGCTTAAGGAGACGGGTAGGCAGAAAACAACTTGATATCATTTACTAACATTTACATTGATAGCCATTTCTTGTTATTCAGTATACTTTTTCCCTAGTTTACTTACATAGCGTCGCCGTAGAGTGAAAACCTCTAAGTGCAAAAATAGTAACTTTTCAGGAGGATGAAAAAACTGCGTGCCATAAATTTTTTTTACGGCGACTTTTATATTTTTTTATTAATTATTATGGAGATTTAACCCGCTTTCATACCCAAATCGGTTCAGAACTATAAGATTGCCCAAATGAAAATGAAACTACACGTTCGTTGCTAGGTATTCACACGAAACTGACAGCAAAAATGCATTTTTCGAGGTTTTCACTCTACCGTGACGATAGGCAACATTATCATGGACATTGATAAATCATCCCATATTGGCTGGTGCTGTAAGTGCCAACAATGGCATGAGTGTAGCAGCTTAACCTTGTGATAACGACGCCGACCAGCAATTATCACTCAAGTGCTTTGATCGGACTAGATAACGTAGGGTGGGACAGGTTGTCTGAGAATGAGATGAATAATATCCTAACCGTCTATTACAAATCTCAATGTCCTAATTCACAATGGAAATATATCACATCAATTCTTTATTTTAGCATGGTCTTGGTCATTGTAAGGAGCGAATAAGTCGGTAGGTAAAAGAAAAAAATAAAATAAAAACGATTGTCCCATTAACTGTGAACATTAACTGTAAAACTTATAAATATAAATAAATAACTAGGTAAGTAGATAGATTGGATCCCACCCAGTACAGACGCGAATGAGGAGGAATGATAGAATGATTAAGTATGAGGCATGAAAGTACGAGAGGCATAAACGCGAGAACTTCCAATTATGTTGGAGGTAGCAAGGAAAGAGAGAGAGAAAAAAATATAATAATAATAAAAAAGTGCTTTCCGAGACGCGGTCAAAATCTATGTTTTCCTCACTACTGATATTTCGATTGTATGTGTTTCGATGTTATAGTCGTTTTCAAGTAGTCAGATTTCGCAGAATTGAGAGAAGTTTAATCAAATTGTTAATAACAAATGTTTTAAAACTAGTGCTATTTCTGCCAAGAAACTGTCACTGTGAAGTTTGACAGTTTTATGATGTTTACTAATGCTTTTTTCCCAATGATCAATCGATCTTTATTAGTGAGGTTAAATTAAAACAAACACAACAGTTTTTTTGTTGATGTCGAAATTTGCTGGACCAGCACCCTAATTCAGTAACACACTATGTTTTTTTTTTTTTATAATTATAAACTAACGCTTGACCGTAATCCCGCCTGATGGTAAGCAGTGATGCGATCCTTGATGGTAAAACGCGCTAGTTTATTAAGAGCCTATTCACTCAGAAAAATGGAGCAAATAGGAAGGAAGACGGCAGTTGAGCGAGGTGATGCAATGTTAAACCCAACAACACGAACAACGATGCTGCGCCAGAGGGAGATTGATCTGGAGACCCTCCACGACCAAACTCCCAACACAACAACATTTGGTGCATCGTACCCGGCACACTTTTACTAATTAATTGCTCCATACGTTCGAAAATGTGTCTGCTCAACAACGTAAATAACGCAATCAATGTTGTTGTACTGTCAAAATAAAACCTATTCCTACAGATAATGTATTAACCAATTACCATACTGTACAGAAATACAAAAGCTTTAGTAGGTAAGTATACATTAATAGTTTAGATCTTAGGAAAGGATATAAAAGTGATGAAGTGCGTGCTTGGGCCGTCATCGCAATAGGGATGTATCCAAGGTATGAAAATCAAAAAAATAATTAGTCCGTTTTATAGACAATAAAAAAAATTAAGACCCGTATTTTTTATTTTGTCGAAATTACCAAAAATTACTGAGATATAGCGTATTAAAGTTACGGAGTGGGGGCTAATTACGTCACGCCATGGTATATTTTGTACGACGGCGTGACGTCATGCGATATTTCAAATCAATATATCTTCCTAAGTATTTGAATAAAAGAAAAAATAAAAAATACGTGTTCAATATTTTTTAGAAATCTATCTGATGGACATTAAATTATTTTTTAGGATACAAGCCAATTCAAAACTAGCTGTCTTTTTGCAATCTGGAGTGCATCGTGTATCAGGTTGTAGAGTAGTGTTATATTTGGGACCGTTGGAGGCAAAATACACAATTGATGCGTACAATATATAAACATTGAACTGACGCAGCAGTATTAAACATAACAAGCAAAGTCTCAAACTAACTACTCTATCTTACTAATTTCTTATTTTTCAACAGCCTATAGATGGTCCACTACTGGACAAAGACTCTTTTTCGAAGCTGCACCTACCTAGTTAGACTGTTTGTCCCAGGTAAATATACTCGTCAACAACTTCGAGTGCAGAGCCGCCAACTAGAATAGAGTATTTGACTAAAAAAAAACTAATTACCAAGACCGTCAGTCAGATTTCCAAAAAATACTAGACGTATTTTTTCTTTTTTCATATAAACAAAAAATGAAGACGACACAGTGCGTTGAAAACTCGTGTGATGTCACTACATGCTACACTTTTTAGCGCGCAGTGACGTCACCAGTCACCACTCCTGATCTTTAATGCCTTTTATATTTGTCAATTTTTATTAATTTGGTAAAACAAAATATAAGTACGTATCCAATATTTTTCTATAATCTGAATGACGGACTATATAGAATCAATTTTTTTTTTTTACCCAGTAAACATCCCTATTGGAGTGGGTGCACCCATTTATTGCACTATTTATTAATTATATATTAGTAGTTAACCACATAGTTAAGTAATAAATGTCGGAAGAGCGTCCAAAAATTATTTCATACCGCAAAGCAAAAAAGAAGTGCTAAAAACACGATTATTGTACAGAGACCTATTTAATTATTAACGTTATTTTCTTTACTTACACAGTCTTTGTAAATTTCAACTGTCTACCTATTACGGTTCATGGGATACAACTCAGACAGGAAAATGTACAGACGGTCGGACAGCTGGAGCTTATTAGTAAGACCCTGTTTTGGCATAACTTTAGATGGTTATGGGTATGGCGCCCTGAATAGTTAAGACGCACCCGTAACAAATTTGTATTTATGTACTCGTATAATCATTAAAATCATCAGTACAGCTCTCCAAGCCTTAATTTGTTGAATACATATCTATATGAACATAAATAATTATGTTTGCGTTCAATTCTTACTAGCGTAAATAGTGCATTATACAAATATATACATGTTATTACTAGGTATGTTATGTGGGGATGTGTCATCAAACCTAGTTCAGACGAGAAAGGTTGCGTGGCATCTGCCTCCTCACTTACAAGCTCTAGAGTTAGGTATTCCAATCTAAAAGGAAGATCAAATCGTATGACAGGAAAATGGTAAGAAAAATTAATTCCTCAAGCTCTCTGTCAACATCTGGGAAGTGAAACGCTTTATTCGAGTAGATGGAATGTTATAGCTAAAATCGTATCGAGGAATAAAAATTTAAGGGCCCTATTCACCTTATTCTCCATGTCTGGAAAAATTGTATGGTACATTATAAAGTTTAGGAAGTGGTCTGTCATGATTCGTTTTTATATTAAAAAAATGTTAAAGCGATTTTTCGCGGATCTTCTATTTTTTTAACATTTGTCTACAGTTGGTATTTCTTTTTTTCGGACTGTGTTAGAGTATAAAATCCTTTAAAGGTAACTAAACGAATCCTCCTAGAACGTTGCAACATGGGATCAAACTCGTTTATTATAGAAATTAAATTTCCCATTTACATCATTGCAACGCTTGCGACGATTTTGTTGACTTCTAAAACTACTATGTAACTAATTTTTTCAAAGCATAACTTCACGCATGCACACCTCGAAAGGGTAAGGCAGAGAATTACCTATAGTACCTAACACCAGCATGCCTTTTAAATGACAAACTTATTGCTATCAACCAAGCAGAAGAAAAAAATCCTGATGTAAAATCACAATCACACCTCATGAACAGCTATAACGCTTGCGATATACTAGACTAGGCAGTATTTTTTGAATGATTAATTAATTGATAAGTACATAATCATATTAAGCACTCGCCTGGTCAAATCTGAAGAAAAAATCAGACATGCGCTGAAGATAAGCAAGCTATAAAACAAATATGAATAAATATAAGCTACAGCATATCAAACGAACATGAATACTGTGGATAGGTAACAAATAGATGGTAAAATATTGCCGTGGCCAAATGATATTCCGTTTTCGCCAGGTAAGTCGTTGACTGACATGATCATGTTTAGAATTGTTAAAACAAGGTGCAGTTTAGAAGTGTATAAATATTTTTTTATGTGTTTGTTTACATTACATAGAATTATTTCCCAATTTATAACGGCGTAATTGTGCAACACCCAAACAGTAGGAATGGCGCTCACGCTGTTGAGTCGTCAAATGTTTCGAACATAAGAAGCAATAGTTTAGTGGTCTACTTCAAAAAGATTCAGATTGTTATTGAGTGTATTACACAAGTAGGAAACGAGGCAAGCTTTTTTCTCTGTCTATCTGTTTTGAAAAAAGTCCTTAACAACTTTTTTTAATAGCAGTTGCACTCAAAGGTAACTACTTTCACTGTGAAATGAATCTTACAACAAAATTAATTTTAAAGTACAATATAAGTGTTGATATAATTACCTAGGGTAATAGTAATTATAAGACGGGTCGGTTCATTAAACGGGCCGGTAAAGGTACTTTGAACCAAGCGCACCGAAACTAACGTTAATTGACGTAATTACTTAGCGACCTAACTCTAGTTAGCTGAGTGAGAGAGCGCTGGAACTTGGAAAGTCAGTAGTCAAGTTATTCCGTATCGAAAACCGTACATTCATTGCCTCTGATGTGACATATAGTGGTATACCATTAAAATGTTTAAGTCAACACTCGGCAGCAAGTACTGATGATGCCAGTTACATATAATTATTACTTGTTATTGTTTTGTTAACCAACGAATAAATTGATTTAACAAACATATTTCAAGCACATGCTTTTCAAACCCATATTTTATTCAGATACAATCGCTTCATACATTTACATTAATAATATGTATAAAAGCTTTCAAAACTGCACCTGTTATGAATTCTTTAACGAACGGCAGGTGCCCAAAGTTAATAAATTGAACGTGAAATTATTGAAGTTTGTTTTTCATATTTCAAATGAACATGGCAATGTTTTAGAAGTATAAATGACCATTTAACAGCAAAAGAAAACATGGAGCGCGATTTACATGTTTAAAACATAAATGTAGTAACTGTACGTAACATTATTAGAAGAACGGAGTTTTCTTGTAACATTTTCGTAATCTCCTGGCTCTATGTTACATAGATATTGATATTTGTAACAAGTAAAATAAGAACTTACACACCTCAAGACAATTTACCGTACATAATGAAGTAAAACCAGGCAATTTATATACGTATATAAATTAATTGATATACCTATATCATTAGTAATTAATGTGGCATATTTAAGTTTTACATATGATGATAATGTGCGTCGGGGCGTTGAGTGTTCACGAACTTAAAAGCTGAGCTTTAGCTCAAAAATAACTTGCTAATGCGTGTCAACCGGGCAAGTCTCCATAAACCTGTTGATATGACTTATTCTTTAGAGGGTCCTATAACTATGACACAATGTATTCTAAACGAGCCTCAAATATTAAATTTAGTTCACCAAACAATATAAAAAATGTTTTTCAGGATCGTATCAAGGTTAATATTCCCCGACGTATTCAGTCGTCAAGTAAACACATTAAGTTTATTACTCCATTGAAGGTATACTTATTCATTCCTTGATTAATCCCATTGTCAACGATGTCAATAAATATATTTTCCTATTTAATCTTTCCACGTTGAAATGCCTTTGAACAGACATGACTGATTGTAGTTACAATATAATACCTAATTAATAGAATGTGTGTCTAAATCCCAGCAGGGCTTACTTGCACAGTACGACTACACTCGCGCTATCAGTCGTGGTTCGCCTGCAACTCATTCGTCATTTTAACGCCTTGCACCACGCTAAGCTCGAGAAGAGTCGAAAAAAGCACTCCGACGACGTTTCGTTTACTCGCAATAAGGGAAATTTTGGTAAATACTGATGGACACCAACAGTGCCGGACACTGAACGTTGGTAATCACCACCCTTGGAGCTGGTGATCAATATTTTACGAAGGTTGTTTTTTCTATAACAACGTTACCCCTTACTTCGCATGTAATTAAACTTATACGTATTACTGATTATTACTGAAGTGATAGTCATCGACGTAATTAAGAACATCTATCTGTAGAATATTGACCACCGAATCAAGATATCCCACAGGTTTATGAATTGAATAGTGAGAAACCAGTCATTTAGTAAAACGAGTGTGGTTATCACGAGTGTGGGTTATTATCGAATGACGCATGGTATTCCTGCCTCTGAGACAGACTTCAGGCCAAAAATACAAAAAACAACTTTGTACAATATTTTTAAAGCGAGTAAGTAGCAAGACAGAAGTGGATCACGAACAGATCAATAACGTCTCCAAAGAGGCTTCATCCGGCGCAGTTTTGTGGGGAAAACTCCGTTTCACGATAGTACATACATACCAGACCAGTTATACTTAAGTATCCATAATATATCACAGTTCATGTTGCAACTATCTTGAGTCATTGCAACTTTACAAACAACTCGGCTCAACTTTGCCTGCGAACTCTGAAGCCGATTTTTGCTAAATAATTTATTAACTTTAAGACATAGATACACGGTTGAAATGTCTTCAGTATTGCCCCAGGGCATAATGCTTCGAAATTATACGGTTAAAACATTAGTTCAGAGAAATCTAGTGCTACAATGAAAGAGTATAAAGATTTCATATAACGGATATTATTGCTCACGTGTATCGCCTAAGATATACTAAAGTAAGGTCAGCATACTGCGAAAGCATAAGCTTTTCGCTTAACGCACCATCATTATTCATCGCTTAACGTAATTGAGATTTTTGGTCTTATGAATTAATGCTTTTATATTGTTTATCAGGATAATGCCTGAATGTTAATGTCTCGAATACGATTCCGTTCACTACTACAATACCTTGTCGGAATGTTATTAGTGGGACAGGGAATTTTCCAAACAGTTGTTACAGTTTGACATTGACAGTGAACAAAGCCCGTTATATCCACATTCCGAGAAATAGGGGACCCTGCGAAATGGAATTCCGTTGACTCAAACTTTAAACAGATGCATTCGGGAAATTTTCTATATCGAATACAGTCCATTCGGTACATTCAAAGAAATCTTAAGGCAACAGAAATCGCACACGCGTGACCTCGTCTCCGTATAAGTGTCAGATAGAACACAGGTGCGCATGGAGCGTATGTTGAGGTTACTTGTGTTATGTGGAGCTTAGAGAGCAAAACATGTTGTTTTGCAGCACCCGAAATTTTTCCATTTATAACTTTACAAATAAAGAATTACATTTGACTAGCTCCACTTTACTGACTGACCGACCTTCTGACAATTCAAAAGTGCCTATAACTTATATATATATTTGAAATAAATGCTTTGATTTAATTTCAAATGTAGTAAGTACTTTTTTTATAATAATGTCGTTTTCAATATATATAGTGAATTCAGATTTTTTACTCAATTTAAGTCTTGCCGCCAAGCGATTTGTCGTGTTCCGGCATGATGTCTGGTGAAGCCGTACGGAGGACGGGTCTGAGCAGTTGTGTTGCGATGTGTGCCGAGTACGATGCGCCTAATGTTGTTGTGTTGGGAGTTTGGTCGTGGAGGGTCTTCACATCAATCTCCCTTTGGCGCAGCATCGTTGGTCGTGTTGTTGGGTTTAACATTGCATCACCTCGCTCAACTGCCGTCTTCCTTCGTATTCGCTCGGTTTTTCTGAGTGAATAGGCTCTTGATAAACTAGCACGCTTTACCATCAACGATCGCATCACTGCTTACCATCGGGCGGGGTTGCGGTCAAGCGCTGGTTTATAATTATTAAAAAAAAAAAAAAAAAAAAAAAAAAAAAAAAAAAAAAAAAAAAACAAAAACGCCATTTACGTAAATACCAGGAACACGCCGTATGTGTTGGTCGGGAATTAGTGATGTCCCTCTATTGTATTGTATAATTTTTTTTTATGTTCATTATTTTATTTTTACATCTTATTAATAGGCAAGTGTAAAAATACTTAGTATTACATAAGTCTACAAAGTAGGATTGGAAATATTTAGAGGGCATCATAAAATTCATCCGCATCGCTGTCAACATTTATTATGTTTAGCTTAACATCTAGATTCTTAGACTCCGAATGAAAAATGATTTTGAATCTATACTAATATTGAAAGCTGAAGAGTTTGTTTGTTTGTTTGAACGCGCTAATCTCAGGAACTACGGGTCCGATTTGAAAAATTCTTTTTGCGTTTGATAGCCTATTAATCCAGGAAGGCTTTATTTAGGCTATATAACATCACGCTGCGACCAATAGGAGCGGAGCATATAAAAAACCGCAGGCCGCAGCTAGTTATGCATATTTTTATCTTTTTGCATCGAAAAATGAAACATTTTAATAACAAAGTTATCTATTATTGCGAGACTCCTTAGCGATTAATACTCAACTGAAATTTATCGATATGAGCATTAGGAGCTTTGCACTGCACTATTACTGGAGTGAGCGCGCCATATCATTATCTGCTTTTGGCACACGAGATAATGCGTTTTTAGAAAATATTGCGTAAAGTCGTTGCCTAAAACTTTAATTTTCGACTCTATATTAAAGTCGGTAGAAAGCATTTGTATAGCATAAGATTTCTGCTGGTAAATTATATCACAGACTGAGGCTGAAACTGTTCATTTGGTAAATTGATATTGGTAAATGATATGAGAGATATTGACATTTAAGAGGTTGTTTTTCGAGGAATTTTCCACAAAGGTAAAATGAACCACACCACTTGTTATAAAGTTCACTTAAATCTGTGTCGCGTCAACACGCGCGTCAGCCTATATTACTTCCACGCATGAAAGGACACGGGAGATAAACTTAGACGGTACAATTTTGTCAACCACCGTTACAGATGGGCCAAATTCATAAATTTAGTTGAAATTAGACCATCAATAAAACATGTCATCTTTCTTGGTTTTAATAGATTTGTAGGGAGACGGTAGGCATCCGTACTTCCGTAGATGACTTAACTCCTGCAGGACTCATTCCAAAACCCAGCGCATAAATTTTAGCGATCTTGTTTTTTGTTTCTTTTCACCTTGTGGTTATGTACGACTGTAGATATTTTTTTTTTTAATAATAATTATTTATTAACTCATGACAAGGGATTGTAGGACACGTTAAAATTAGAATTATACAAAATAAGCACTGTTAAAGCAAACGTGTAGGTGAGCACTGCTCTCCTAGCTAGGTTATGAAAACCTGTGTTAAGGAGAAGCAGTCCGGTCCCCTATGGTAGAATGACGTTAAGTTACATAGTGATTCTGATGTTACTATCACAATTTCGAAAAATTAAATAATCAAAATTGATAAATTAACTTGAGATATACCTTCGCAGGTAGATAACAGGTCTTATAGATGAAGATATCCCATTAACGATTATTGGAATTTCATGACTAAATAAATTAATTTAAAAATTTTAAAAAATCCCCGACCAAAAAAGTACGCAATTATTATGACAAAAGGTTAAAAATGCAAAACCCTATAAAAAGCAAAAAATAACTATTAACACTACGTTAGTACCAACTAAAGCATGTATGTTAGACTATCTACTTGGGACTTTGTGCCACCTATATCTCGGAGGCATAACCGCTAATTTTGAACTGCAAATAACCATTTGAAGTTCAAAACTCATATGTACGGTCATACAAAAAAATTTATACGTACCTACGACCTATACGACCTAGATAACCATCTAGACCTGCTGGTGACCGTACGTATGAAATTTTTGATTAAATTTTGTCCGTTTCATTCCAGCATTCCAGGGTTTCATCCGCCACATCCCATTTCCAGCATCAGGTCCTCGTCAAATGGAAACATGAAGAGAACCAGTCAAGACAAATTCAACGAGCCCAAACTCGATGGGTTTACTAAAAGGTAGATCAGGGTTACGTCTCTTACCTTTGAGCCCTATCATCAGAATAGCTCAAGAGGTTCCAGATTTCTAGCATCAGGTCCTCGTCAATTTGAAACATAAAGAGAACTAGTTAAGACAAATCCAACGAGCCCAAACTCGATGGGTTTACTAAAAGGCAGTCCAGGGTTCGTCTCCTATCTTCGAGCCCTAACAGCAGACCAGATCAGAGGTTCCAGAAGAAATTAGTGTTTCAAATGTCAGATCCCACATTTCATCATCATCATGATTTCAGCCGAAAGACGTCCACTGCTGGACATAGGCCTCCCCCAAGGTTCTCCACGACGACCGGTCCTGCGCCTCCCGCATCCAGCGGTTTCCCGCGACCTTCACCAGGTCGTCGGTCCACCTTGTCGGGGGCCTACCCACGCTACGTCTTCCGGTGCGTGGTCGCCACTCGAGAACCCGTCGGCCCCATCGGGCATCGGTCCTACGGGCAATGTGTCCAGCCCATTGCCACTTCAGTGTTGCAATTCTTCGGGCTATGTCGGTTACTCTCGTTCTTCTGCGGATCTCCTCATTCCTGATTCGATCGCGCAGTGAAACCCCAAGCATAGCCCTCTCCATTGCCCTTTGAGCGACTTTGAGCCTTCTTATAAGGCCCATTGTTAGCGACCACGTCTCAATTCCATAAGTCATCACTGGCAACACACACTGGTCGAAGACTTTTGTCTTGAGACACTGCGGTATTTCGGACGAGAAGATTCTACGTAGCTTCCCGAAAGCAGCCCAGCCGAGTTGGATTCGACGATTGACCTCTTTCTCGAAGTTGGACCTTCCTAACTGGATAGTTTGTCCCAGGTACACGTAGCTGTCAACAACTTCGAGAACAGAGTCTCCAATCTTTCTCCACATTTGCTTGCAAGCAAACTGAGCTTGTAACATTCCTATCATACCTAACAAACGACCAGATGACCTTGAAGACCTGAACCGATTTCCACCAAACATAGCCAACCCGCATTGTGCAAGAGTGGTGATTACGCTCAATCCTTTTCTGTATGAAAGGAGACCTGTGCACAGCAGTGGGACGATAAAAAGGTTGATGATGATGATGATGATAGCTAAGAAAACTCTCGACTACCTTTCAAACAAAAAAAACGCATTCAAATCGGATCATCCGTTTGGGAGCTACTATGCCACAGACATGAGACAGACACATACACATTTACACACACATTATAACACCCGTCGTTTTTGCGTCGGGGGTTAAAAATGTTATAAGAGTTTGTTATATGCACTGCGTCTATGCTTTAAAACATTTATTATTGCGAACATTATGATTCACTTCCTTTATTTCTCGAAATGGTTGCAGTTTACCATTTGGCTCTAGCACCTACATTAGTTGGCAAGGATTATCTTTCATAGAATATGAAGTGGCGTCATAAATGTGGCGAAACTTTTTTCATAGAATCGACTTACAATGGGCATTGGGCAATGGATCAGCGCGATCGTGCAACATTTGAATATCGAATCTAGAGCATAAGCATAGTAAACATCCTGTTTTATTTTTTCAAACTCATTGAAAATGAACATACATAAAAAAAGATTCCGATGAATTTAGAACCTCCTCCATTTTTTGAAGTCATCAAAGTAGAGAGAAAATCATGAAAGTAGAAGATTTCACGTTGCCTTTTGCATCGAAATGAACGACTCGACGACCCTTTGTCGCGTAATGAAATTCTGACTGTGCGAACAATCATACCTTTTCTGTTAAATTAAGTACTGGTGGGTTATTAGAAAAACAGAAGGCGCTTAAAAGAAGAAAAAACACTAAAGAAAAACTGGTAGGCACTTTTTGTGTTTAATCTGTTAATACTTAATAATCAGTTCAGAAAATACTTTATTGGGATTTTGAATTCAAAATAGAGGACGAATTAAATTTTATCATTAATATTCGCATATAAAGCTGTTTCTGTTTCTACAAAAGTAAGGCATGATATACATTATAGGTACCTACGCGTAGACAGAGAACGGTATAGAGAAATTGATGAGTTTTACCGCAAGTTAGGCCGATCTCGTGTAAAGACATGATGAGATTATTGTTTCACCGCGCGTGCCACGATTTTCGAAGTTAGCATAGTTACTTTGCTAAACAAAGTTTGACAGTTAACGTGCAGATAGTTATCGGCTTCATGTAAAATTCAGCCTCTGAATGCTTAATGTTTAGTAATTGATGACATTTTATGTACTAAACACTTTAAGACTCAATATTTCAATCAGAAACTTAGTGCGGTGTAGGTATCAAAGTATAAAACTGATAGTGGAACAAAAATGCCAAACTTGTTCTTTTATTCGTAGGTATATCGTTTTTTATCAGTAACTAGGCATTCATGGCATTTTAATATGTTCATACATTATCTAAAGAGTAGGGGGTATTCAGGGTGTCCAGGGTATCCTAAAGATAAATTCATGAATGAAAAGCCCAAAATTAACATTGATTAAATTCTTACCAAGAATTTTGGTGTTGCCAATCTTTTCATAAATGATGACCCACCTTTATGGGACATGATATGTAAAAAAGTAGTAGTAAAGTGAGTTAATTTGTTACGCTTTTGAATGAAATTTGGGTTGGGACATAGAATACTTTTTTACCGCAATATTCTCACGGTACCGAGACACATGCGGTTAAAACCATGGAGCGCAGGTAGTCTATTACACATATATCTGAAAGATTAATGGCTTACTGCACTTTACCTGAAGATGATATACATACGAACAGATTGGAAACATTAGAAACATTAAATTAGAAAAAATCATACGAAGCGTGTGTTATTGAAAGGACAATAACGTGTAAAATCAATAAAAGATAACCGAATACATCTATTTTATATAAAGTGAATCCTATCTTACCTCTACAACCAATCAATTGTGTAACACGATACCCTTAGCTAGACTGGTTGTCAGATTTTTTGGCTGTCAGTCAAAGATCTGCACATGGCAACTGTCAAACGGCATAACTTGCTTTTCGAGCCACAGAACACATGTAATGCATGGATTCACAAACGGACCCCAAAAAACGTTAAAGGTTGATTAGGTGTAGCTTTTATAAAATGATAGATCGATGGAAGAGAAGCCTCGTGGCTAAGTAGCCTCAAACTTCGCTTATGATATTTGTATAATTGCACGAATTTCAAGCTTGTGTCTGTAGCAAATAGTAACAGCGAACTTCACGGAAACCTAGGCCAGCTGTAGACACTGACCTTTGTCAGTGAATAATTAATAACTACTACGTTGATGAGCTTCGGGTCCAGCACTATTTTAAGAAAGAGCAGAAACTTTCTTTTTAGGGCGTGTAAATTAAAAATGAACTCTTTTATCATACCCATTTAAGTCCGATAATATTTTATAATTAGGAAAATAACATACCATTGCCGAAAGGCCAGTAGGTCATGGTAGGGAATCAATTTTCAAGGGATCACCTTTCTCTAGTACCTACGTTTTCCATAACTACCTAACGTTCAAAAATGTTCAAGTCCTTGCGCATTGGGGATATGATCTTATTGTTACCTGCGAATATAAATTTTTTCATACCATCAAAGGAATACAGGTCAGGGTCCAGCAGGTCAAATAAAATATAGATTATAAATGCAGAAGAGTGCGCACTAACGATCAGCTAAATAAAGAGTTGTGCATTTTATGATCAGAAAGGAGAAGATAAACCGTATATAACATGGCTGCGAGGAATTGTATATGTCTCAGTTTAACATCGCTAAATGGTAAGTAAACAGCCTTTGTTCCTGCACTCCATAGACATGTAAACGAACGACTCATATTTACAAAGCTCGTACACAAATTGTTTTCACGTACATTACCTAAAACTGTTCAGACCGTCTGTTCTTCAGTCAATTTCACAGTAACGAGCGACGTCAGGTTAATTACTTTTCATTACGACGTTTCATTAGGTAAACCCCAATATAAATGTGTACCTACCTACTTAATGTTTTCAACAGTTTCAAAGCGGTATTTACTAATCGCAGGTAATCGATATCTAGGCCGAATTCCTAACTGAAGACATCTCTTCAGCAATGTTGATGTAAAGAATCCAGAAAGAGACACTAATAAACTGATCGCTATTATAGTTGCACTAATCCTGCAGCAATATTCTCAATATTCCCAAGAAAGCTTAACTAGGGCAATTTAAACTTAGCTACCAATGTTATCTGGTTCAGCGATCTCTTCTTTATTGTTTAATACCTAGTCATGGCCACACGCGAGAGTTCTTTTTTATATTTTTAATCCGCATAAGACTAGCTAGGTGTGTGGCCTGTTAATTAAAACACATTGGTCTCTTCATCAATCTTTTTTTCTTTATAATTAGAAACTAGTGCTTCACCGCAATCTTGCCCGATGGTAAGCAGTGATGCAATCGTTGATGGTAAAGCGCGCTAGTTTATTAAGAGCGTATTCACTTTAAAAAATCTGAGTGAATAGGAAGAAAGACGGCAGGACGCGACCAACAATGCTACGCCAGAGGGAGATTGATCTGGAGACACTCCACGACCAAACTCCCGACACAACAACATTTGGTACCTCGTACCCGGCACACTTCACAACACCACTGCTGAGACCCGTCCTCCGTACGGCTTCACCAGACATCATGCCGGAAAACGACGAATCGCTTGGCGGCAACACTTTGTCTGGTGGGTGGTAACTTCTGCCGGCAGCCGATGTTATGGCCTACCACCAAGTCTTCATCATACTCCTGTCTTCACCACAATTTATATTTGCTTTTTCTTCCATACTACTCTATTAGTAGCCATCTAGGTAGTCACCACCTTTTACCATACCCTCATTGACATAGAACTTCTATTAAACCAACCAAACTCACGATCGATATACTCAAACCTTTCCTCATTTCTCCGTACTGGACCCTTCTTATGAATAAATCCGCCCTGAAGGTACATAAAGCATTATGGAATATGGAATAAAAACTTGGAATAAATCTTTATCTTTTCTTGTTCAATACCACTCGACCTAATTTCAAAATCAAAGGTGAAGCAAAGAAAAGCAAATTAAGAGTTGAAAAAATCTTATTTCGAATATTGAAGGCGCTTGATCGTACCTTTTATTTCGTTTACATTTATGTTGGCCACGTTTAAATTGTGAAGCGTCTAACCGTTTGTGCTTTTATCTACATTCGATTATTTATTTATTACTGGTTACAGGAAAGTCACCAAATATGGATAATATTTGAAACGCAAACCACGATCGTCTTCTGTTTCATTTGGTCAAACTACCGCGCTTACACCGTGTTAGTTGCGCGAACGCCACGCGTGTGCTAGCGTGTTTAGTTTGATGTCACGCAAATTTTAAAGGTATGTAATAAATGAGTATTACCAGTTATTAATTATGTATACATAAATGTTCTACTATTTAGTATATCGATATTATATTTATTTCAACATTTTGTGATTATGTTAATAAAAACTAACAATAGTTGAAAAAATATTGAGAGGAGTTTAAACTAATCCAGGGTGTATCTAACACCGTAAAGCAAACTTCGCGAAAAGGCTGCACCGTATGCCACTAATAAAATTATGATAGTCATTTATGTCGTTAATGAGCGGTTACAGAAATAAAAAAGTGTCGGCACGGCCTTAGAACGTTGCAAGCGTGCCGCCGTGCGTGTTTGTATGTATGACGTTGACCTCTGATGCGAACTCTATTAAATCAGCTGATAGGATAGTTTTTCTAGTATCTATTTGTTCACATTGCGCTTTTTTGTGTAATTAACGAATTAATTAATTTTTACTTTAAAATCTTATTGGGTTATAAAAGTATAGCAATGATGAACGGTCTAAAAGGAAAAAAACCAGCATATTATTTTTTTTAAATCGGGAAAAGCAGACTCAAATTTTCACTACTGGGGGGTTCAGAATCATGTACTGGATCCATGGTACTCGTTTGTGCGTCGATGTCCGAGACACCCTTTATAAAAATCAGTCGTTGGCAGAAGTCAGTGATTGTGATGAATGGATAAATGTTTTGTTCAAGACTTTATTAGATGGATACAAATGAAGGAAGCTAAAATAAATGCACACCGGAGTTTGATACTTGGATCTGTTACTTTTTAAGAAAACTGAGTAACTATTCTCATTTATCACAATGATATATGTATTATGATTTGTTTGATCTCAAAGATGCTTATTAGGTATTATCTACTATATTTCATCTAATATATTTGATTAAAGCCGATTAATTTGTACTTATATATGTATGACTGATTAGCATAGGCCGGAATAGGTAGAGTGAATTGGGGCCATTGATCGGAAACGTATATGGATATTCCTCCGGATTCACGGAATTGGTTAATAATTTAAAAAAATATGTATAAATTATATTAAGTCGTAAAACCGTTTAATTTGGCCATAGCCTTCATTAGAGGCTAAAAATAAAATATTGAAATGTATTAATGCTTCTCGTGCAAAAAAAAAACTACTTCGCGATGTAGGCAAATAGAAGGATCCAGCTGGGATTTGGTAAACTTCGTCGGGTATTTTCATCGCCCATACCCCAATGTTTGAAGACTAAAATCTTCAACCAGTGCGTCCTACCCGTCATGACTTATGGAGTCGAGACGTGGACACTAACGGTCAGGTTAGTCCATAAGTTTAAAGCCGCTTAGCGAGCTATGGAATTGGCTATGTTGGGCGTAGTAATAACAATAAAATATTTTAATTTTTATGAAGTTTTTGTTTTATGTCTCTAAAACTAGATGGTAAGGACTTTCACCTCAAACTTTTACTAGGTAATCTTAAGGTAGTCGAACGTAACCGGGAACTTAATAAAAGTTTTTCTTAATTACGACAGTTGTCTATACAACTCATTTCCAGCCAGCTTGAACCAGAGAAAAAATAAAAAAGAAACATGCATGCAAATGTCTGTCTATAACGTAAACCTAACTTTGGCCCAACCAACGAATTTAGACTCCTGTATCACCGGCGGATAAAGCTTTAAATGATCACATTTGTTACCCAGGTAAAATTATCAGACGTTTTAAAAATTTACCGTAACTAAGTAGGTGTAGAATTTCTCTGACTATCGGCTCAATACATTATGGCTACACACATTACAATCGATACGGTATTTAAGAAAAGAATTACGGCTGCTGAACCTAAATATTCTACATAAAAAATATATATTAGGTTATTATAAATCATTTATTTTGTAACCAAACAAGGATAAAATGTGTTTTGTTAAGCCGTTCAGCCAGAAACATCCTGATAGCCGAATTGATTGATTCAGTTTAAATCTGAACCTCGTATCAAAATGATAATTGTTTCGTGGAAATGGTTTTTTATCCGCAATTTATATCATATTATGAGTGAGCTGGCGCTGGCTTTTCCGAAAATTTATATTTCGAAGACGAAAGTACTTTGTGGCTGCTTATCAGCGTAGATGCGAAATCAATGCAATATTCGACAATATAGCACTTATTACGTGCAACAAAAGGGAGTATATCCATTGAGGGGGGCATTTTCTGAGTCATTCAGAAGTACCCCATCCAGATTGCTGTAAAAACTCAGAACGAGTTTCATTAATTAGACCAGACAATCTTCAGGCATATATGTGATCTATGGTAAATGTATGTACGCGAAATACGCTAGGGCATAATTTACATTTACGTAATCTTTGATCAGCACTTGGCGTCCATACATATTCCACCCGAAGTTCTAGTGTGTATCTATGCACAATCTAATCTAATCAAATATTAGCTAGATGTACATATGGTGTACATATGGTATAAGTTTATTTGCAACTATATGTTATCAACAATATCTACGGTATTATGTTCTTGTTATTAAGTGGGTAATACTTACCTACATTATTTCATCATATTATCCAAAATATTCTGGCCATGCTATAAAACGAATTCAGAACAAAATAATTGCCCAAATAAACACAAAGCGACCAAACTTCGTGATCCGGATGTACAAAAGCTAATCTATAATATTGAATAATCCAAAACATTGAATTTAAATTCGGATTGAATCAAATCAACGCATTGGTTGCTAAGCTTAAATAATATTCTTGAATAATAATTTTCACGTGTCAAACATATCCTACTAGCGCCCTCTGTCTGGATTTTCCAGAACTAATCTGAACAGCGAAGTTCGATGCGGCGTACACAGATGGCGCTCTGTAAGTTTTACTGCAGTAGATGGAAACTGAAACTAATGAGTTTCACAAACTAAGGGAGGATGTAGATCGCACATTTGCCTCTAGAGGGTGCAATAGTCAACTTTCACAACTATTCTTTTCATGTAAAGGTTCAAAGTTGATATAATTCATTTACATACATTACAACATGCATTTGTATTTGTTTATTTCTCAATATTTTTTAGGACAACAAAACATAACCACTATTGCCTAGGTGTAAGACTGCGTAATCACTGCGGTCACAATGATTTATTTCCCTAATACATACTAAGCATTGAGTTTGAATGCGGTCCCAACTTCCAATCGACCTTGCGTTTGTAACAAAATAAAAGTATAATGTATCGATTAACTGGCGCGTAGCCCGCGCCATTTCCACTTTCCACCAAATATATTAAATACTACGACCATTGTTTGGCGTATGAATAGTACTATTAGACATGACTGTGACTCAAAGATCACGAGATCAGGTATAATATAAATATATCTTAAAATAATATAACATAGCAATATGATGAGTAAGTATACATATTAAAACATACTTGATATTCTTGCGTTGGTTTTCAAATTAATTAAGCGTTTGAACAACTTTGGACAAAACAGAATACAATTTAAAAAAAACGTGTAAAGTACCTATCTATAACTACAGCGGACACTAGAGGGTCGATTACGTACAAGATACCTAAGAATTAGTATTAACAATAATAAGTAAGCATCAATTAATGTGTATCTAGTATCAACGTTTTATGCTGATTCAAAGTGAATTTGTCGAAAAATAGTAAATAAACAGGTATCAAGTTTCCTAGTCAATTCGAACAAATATAAATTATAATGTACAGAACGGAAATAGCAGAAACTGAAACGTAATATACTGACGTTTTTCAAGTGCCGCCCTAAGTTCGTGGTGAGAGAAATGATTCTACTGGTGCCCAACGATTGCTATAAACTATGCAGTGAACCACTGCAACATAGATTGCGTCACACGATGTCATAGGGAAAAAATGCAAATTCGGAATTAATTTAACCTTCCATTCTCAGCATCTCTTTTATCGACGTTTCCGAAGGAAAACAAAGGACAGTGAGCAATTATGCAGGTCATGCTTATGCATGATGAAACGAACTTTAAATAGTGAAGCCTGCTGCCTGTCTACCCTCCACCAATAAAAAATGATCAAGTGAAATCTTAGACGGAGGACAGATTAGGTAGGGTATACGATTAATTTGCGGTCAATCTGATATTTCGAACGGCTTGACGGTTAAATTGATCATGAAATATGTAGATTGATCCGGATTGGGTAATAAATTTATTAAATAATGGCCTCGTTTACTAGTCACCTACCAGCACCATCACATCGTTTCACTTAGCGTTATTTCTGAGTTGTTCTTTTTGCTTGGCTAATAAGGCCACGTGATGTTAAATAGCCTAGCCTTCATAAATTGGGCTATCAAATGCAAAAAATATTTTATAATCCGATTGGTTGTTTTACTGATTAGAGCGTTAACGCGAACTCTCCGGGTTAAATATTATTAACTCACAAATTTCGAACCATTTCAGTTGCAGATATCTACAATTGTCTTCAGATTGATGGGGCTCTGTCTCAAGTTTAATCTCGTGATTGGTAAGCAATAAGTAGGTACGTCAAGAAGTTGATTTAAGATTCGACGAGAGATTAAATTCAATATCACTCCAGGAAGAAAGCTCTTTCGGGGGCTAGGGGCTCTCGTCTTTTCAAACGAGTCAAGAACAGCATGTTGAAAAGAACCAAGTACTTACGTAAATCTCTGTGGACCTACTTGCTTTTCCCGAATCTTAATGCTTTCGTAAAGAAAGAGGCGCAACGTTTACAGAGGATTTAATTTTCCATTCAATATACATAATGTATCTGGAGTGTTCTTTACTATTGCTACATTTATGGAAACTATTTATTTATTTACACAGTAAAAACTCGACACTTGCGCGGTGCAACTTTGAAACCTGCAAACAGTGGGCGTAGCGCTTTGCCCTAAACTAAAGCTTGCGAACCACTTAACATACATTTTTATAATTATTAAGAGCCTCAAATTAAAAAGTTTCCCCACTCAAATTGAATTCACTGGATTGTATTTAATAGATTCCTGGGAACTTTTGAACTTTTCCTGTACGCAAAATACGTAAGTAGGGCGCTAAGCACCTTGCTAATTACTAATAAAACAAACAAGACCTGAAATATGCATTTTAGTTTTAATTATACATCCTTAGGTATTAAAAAGTCGCTTTTAGGTATAACACCGTCCGTTATGTCATCTTTTTTTAATGGGATGTCATCAAATGACTTCTTCCGCTTTGGGCGAAGCGGATGAGTGTGTCGGACTTTTATTGACTAAAACCCACCCGTGTCCCTTCATTTGCTTGTGCGCCAGGGCCTTGGTATCTCTTTCGACGAATCCGCGATCCTGGCAGACATAGATCCTTGTACCGTAGAATTGGGAGAACCCGGTACCCCGGAAAGGCAGATGACGAACGCATAGGTGGTTTTTTAGCCGGTAAGACTACGGCACACCCCGCCGCGTCCCCGAGCGGAGGATAGTCCATGAGGATTTTTACACCTTCGGATAAAAAAAGGCATAGGTCCTTGAGAAGCCCGTCACTTCGTGCTGACATCTCTTTGAGGGGCCCGTGGAACACAACGCTCCGCCCAGAACGGAAGAGGTCATTTGATGATTTCCCTCCCACAACAAAAAAAAAACCTTAGAGACATACATACAATGCCATCCTAGTAATCATTATTTATGCTAGCAAAGGAGGTGGTTTCATTAGAATTATTTTGCACTTCTCTACGAGGCGATGGGTGGGGAACATGGGATTTACAACCAAAGATAAAGATCCTTTGCCTTCGATAGTAAGACGGCTAAGCCACTTTGCTATTTTCGTTCTATTTTATCAGATGCTTCAGCTTAATCGATCACAATTTAAACTTGGCTCAGAGTTCGGTTCATTCATCAAATTTAGGTTATAACAGGAAGTTATAAACGATTAACTACCAGGAGTTCACAAAATGAGGTTAAATTACTAACATAACATACCCCAAAGTTAGATACATTATCTTGAGACGATAATAGACGAGGAACGGGGTAGTGTAACTCGATAGATGTATTGTTTAAGGTCGAGTTAAGTAAGATGAAATACTGGCAACGAAATGTGTTTGTCGCACTTTTCTAAATACTGCGCCAAAGTGACTATTATATCGGATCTAATGAAATGTAAAGACCATAAGCCGTAGTTCTTGTAATTATAAGTACATTTACAGATTCTAATCTCTATATCCATCTTTCAAAAATATCTCTAATTTCCCTATAATTGACAAGTTTTTGACTTTGATTGTCACCAAGATGAGATAGAGAATAGATTTTCTACGTGTATAATTACGGAAACTGACCATTTAACATATAAAAAATCTAATTCCAAACTAGTTTGTTTTTTACCGACATCCTCTTAGAACTAGTACTTACATCTAATTACAAAAATATCGTTTTACGGATGTGATATATATCAAGCTCTTTCTATTTAGAAAAGTTCATGACCTGAATTATTTTACACAATAAATAGCGCCTAACTTGGCTCAACTTGGCGGCTATGCCCATGGGGGTTGAACCGTGGGTAATTTGTGGTTAACGGAGAAATATTGAAACGCATAGGGTGGCCTTATTGCGTAACTGCTAACCTACTACTGCATGTTCGAAAATTGTATTTGTTCAAAAACATAAATACGGCAATTATTATATTTTAAATTTTAGAGTTTTACAGTACACCAAAATCTTCGACTACATAATTTAGATAGATAGATAATCACTTAAGTAATTACAAATAAATAACAAAAACAATAAACGGGTATAACAGCGAAAAATTATCTAATAAGTACTAACCAGTGCACCTCAGCGATCAATCTGACCGCCCAAACTTAATGTAAAAGTAGTGGAAAGTTTTTGAATTGATACAGGAATAAAGAGGAACTGTCTAAAAGTAAGCCATCGCCACTGTTGTGTGTGTTACGCAGTCACCCCGCACGATAATGTTTACGGTGGAAAAATTGAAATCTATTATTCTATAACTAAATCAGTAGAACCAACTATCTGAAAGGAAATTAACTGCTATCGTACTTTTTTGTGGGAAAATTTTCAATAAATAGAAATAAACAAAATCGAGAAATGTAAATTATTGAAGCTTTCATTTCGGTTCTGTTTACAATCTATATGTACCTTTGTAATCCATTACTCGTGTTTTTTTTTTAAATAATTATAAACTAGTGCTTGACGGCAATCCCGCCTGATGGTAAGCAGTGATGCAATCGTTAATAGTAAAGCGCGCTAGTTTATTAAACATATTCACTTAAAAATCTTAGTGTTTAGGAAGGAAGACGGCAGTCACACGACCAAAGATGCTGCGCCAGAGGGAGATTGACCTGCAGACCCTCCACGACCAAACTCCCTACAACAACATTTGGCGCATCGTACCCGACACACATCGCAACACAACTGCTCAGACCCGTCCTCCGTACGGCTTCACCAGACATCATGCCCATGAACACGACGGATCGCTTGGCGGCAAGACTTTGTCTGGTGGTAAAACGAGTATAGTGTGAGATGTGAATAGTGTCAAACCCTTTGGATCCAACTCACTCCACTCTCACTTCAGCAAAGTTTTCACGATGACATAGTTATGGTAGAGTCGCACTGCTATAAACCATTTTCATCATTCCAAGACTTAGAAGAGATCGCTGACAAGTGGTAACTATAAGAGGTATTTCATAACTTTTTGTTATGTATTTTCTGGAGTATAATATAGTATATATGTTAATAAATTAATCCCTAATCCTACAAATTTATCAATCGTCATGAAGTTTAATACCGCAATTAAATACCGCAGTGTCTCGAGGCAAAAGTCTTCGACCAGTGTGTGTTGCCAGTGATGACTTATGGAATTGAGACGTGGTCGCTAACAATGGGCCTTATAAGAAGGCTCAAAGTCACTCAAAGGGCAATGGAGAGGGCTACGCTTGGGGTTACACTGCGCGATCGAATCAGGAATGAGGAGATCCGCAGGACCGGTCGTCGTGGAGAACCTTGGGGGAGGCCTATGTCCAGCAGTGGACGTCTTTCGGCTGAAATCATGATGATGAATGATGAAGTTTAATAGAAAGTAGACTATGACCGGTACAGAACGGCTCAGTCAGGTAGAGCCCAACCAAAAATGGTTTTATTTTCAGCCAATAACTACTTGAGACAGTTACTTATATAATTTATTGTTTTATATAAAACTTACAGTACATAATACACATAGTACATTGTTACCAAACCTATAACATGGTTATGGCCTATTTATAGGAAGTTTTCACATATAGAATAACAATTTACTATGACATTATTTGCATTTTAGGGCGAGAAGCAAAAATATACCTTTCGTATTTTTTTGTTCGGTTGGATGTATTTACAAGAACAACAACTTAAATCACGTTTATTGTATTGTACCTATTAGCAGGTATTGTCAAAACATTCATTATCTATATATGAATGCCGCCTTCTTTGTAATTTTATAACTCAAGAACGGACTCACCTATCCAAACCAAATGTTTAGGATTTGTTGTGTCTAATTAGTAGATGGTTTATGTGAAGTTTGAACAAAATCGGTCGAGCGGTTCTTCATTTATCACTTTTTTTGTAACAAATGGATTCAATGAACGGTGGATCATCATCTCACCTATACAGTATGTTACGAAAACCCTGTCCGACCCGTGAAGGTGTTGTTAGGTATCGATAACTGATTCTACTAATGCATACAAAACCGGGCTTTACTTAAAAAAAAAAATCCCCCTAAAAAAAATAAATATTATTTCGCAAAAGGAGGTAACTTATTAAATGTGCGTTGACCACCCTTCGCCTGCCGACCGCGGGGGGCGGGCGGCAGGACACGCGGCACGTGGCCGCATCGCTATTCGCTCATAATAATACCGGTGTTGTCACTTTTTAAAAATTACCAAATTTCGGGGAAATTGGAATTAATTCGTTGGAAAAAAAGATTATTTCAAAATTCATTTGTATTGGTACTATGATGAATACGTAAAATTTTATATTATATTTGGTCATGTGTTTACCTAACCTCTATTATCCTTATGGGTCGGACAGGGTTTTCGTAACATACTGTATATATAAAAATCAATGCCACTTTCTTTGTAATTTTATAATCCACCAAAACTGTGTAATGGTACCAGATTGGCAGTGAAAAACTTAGTGCCGAATTTAATTGAAGCTACGATTTTAGCTGGTAAATCAAAAGGAGAAGTTTTTTTGATACCGCGTATCCCTATGATCCCAACGGATATGCCTTTTAGAGTTCAAACGATTGCAATATCCTGTCCGTTTATCATTTGCTATGTCCATCAACAAAGCCCAACTTTATGTTGCCTGTTCGAGAGTCGGTACCCCCAGTCGTTTGTTTATACATGCTAGAAATGGAGAAACAAAGAATATTGTTTATCTAAATGATTTGGATTAAGTTTTAAAATTGCTAGCAATTAAAAAAAAATATTTTATGGTTGAATAAATAATTTTGATGATCCAATAAATTTGGTTTTCTTTATAATTCACTTTATACGTAGCGAAGCACGTATCGGGACGCTAGTTTTTTATAAGTTATAAACTAGTGCTTGACCGCAATCCCGCCTGAAGGTAAGCAGTGATGCAATCGTTGATGGTAAAACGCGCTAGTTTATTAAGAGCCTATTTACTCTAGCCTTGAAGACACTTTAGTCCAACGGAAACACCGCCGCTGACAAATTGTTCCAGTCCCTCGATGTATGCGGTATAAGAGACGAGGCCAAACGCTTCGTTTGGATCGTTGTGGTGTCAACAATGTAAGGGTGGAAACTCGCCGTACGACGGGTCGTCCGATGACAGAACGGAGATGGCGGAATTAAATCATGCAATTCATTTAAAAATCAATTTGATGTCTTGTGTGAATCGGATCCCGCTAAAAAACGACAGCGTGATGTGACTGTAGTAGATACCTAGAGAAATATCTAAGGTTTTCCTACCTGGATTACATAGCACAGCACAATCTCGTCGCGCCCGTCTGCTCTAGAGCGTCTAAATTATTGTGCCTGTACTTATCGTGTGAATTTTCTTTCAATAAAAGTATTAAAAGTATCGATTGGGCAAAACGTATTTTTTCGGCGGCTTTCATGACCGCTGCAAATAATACACTTTTGTTCGGCCGAAAATGGATATCTAGGTTGCGGAAGTTGCGCAAATTGCCGGAAACGAAAGTGAAATTCGATCGGGTTCTAGGCTAGGGCTACTCAGATCGATGTTTGTGTTAAAATATGATTATTGTGTAAAATATACGAAAACGACGTCGAGCAGCCCTCGACGTCATTTAGCTACCAAAACGTGAATTTCTAATTATTAACTCTAGCTACATTTGAAACCCACCTCGTTAGCTAGTTCTCAACAATCACAACTCAGAGCACAACAACAAAATTTAATTCCAACTCAATCTGGAAACTTCTATAACAGTCAGAAACATTGTTCAAATTGAAATTCATTTATTTTGTGAATATAGGTCACATCCCTACGAGATGTAAAACTGTCAACAATTTCGGAACGGAAAATTAATATGAGATTTATAAAGTAAGTTTAACTCCATTAGATATTAAAATAGATATGTCACCAATTAATGGCTCATTCAGCTTATCCACCCTAACACCACGTTAGGTTAAACGCGGAAACGCATATCAGAGAAACCTCCCCAGGCCTAGTTGGATAAACGTAATTTATAGTCTAACAGAATAATTGACGTTAGTTAGCTGCGTTGATTTTCTATTCAGTAAAGGTGAGCTGAGTTCACTGAATCTGCTTTTAACGAAGCACGGTAAATAAATAAGTCAATTTTTGCCAGTACAGGTGCACAAATAATGAATAAAAACAATCGAGTTTTTATTAAAGAGAGGTTACTGTACTAGTAGGTAGAGCGAGAAATCAAGCGACAAAGGATTTTTATTTTCACTTAAAGCGAATTGCTTTAAGTAAGTGAAAATAAAAATCAATTTGTCATCGTTGAGTTCCTCTCTTTTTAAACTGCACTTTGAGCATCAAATTCAATTTAGATCCAAGTTTGCTCCGTTGGTGTATAGTTGATATTTACTCATTTTTATTTTATTTTAAATTCATTATTAATTTTACTATATTAAGGACGTTTTGGTATGTACGCTCGTTCATATTTTATGTTAATTTAGTTTTTCAGTAAATTAATTAATTCTTAATGAGCAATAAAATACTTCTGTTTTCACTGAAAACCGGAATCGTCATAACATATTCAACTATTTACTAACATAAGTAAAACGATTACCACACACACACTATCAATCACAATTAGAGCCATTATAAGAAGGACATTGCTTATCCCTTGCTGCATATGTTCGCAAAATGTATCTGTAGGCCTAGTATGAGTTTTCAATACGAAACTCGATCGTTAATAACGAGCGCGTTTGACTCAGCGATTGGCCCGCTTCAAGGTCGTAAGAACTCTCAACCAATGAGAGCGCCAAACGCGCTCGATATCGTCGAGCGAGTTTCGTATTGAAAACTCATACTAGGCCTACTGCTCAACAACAGAAATAACGCAATGAATGTTATTGAAATGTCAAAATTAAAGCCAATCCCTTTTTTTTTTGTTTGGGATGGCAAATCATCAAATGATCTCTCTCGCTCTGGGAGGAGCGGAAAGGGCCGCGGTTTCTTTTTTAACCAACCCGCAACCCTGACCGAGGAGGCATCGGTCTTTGTGGACCCCGTCACGATGTGCTGACATCTCTTTGAAGCCAATCCTACTGTTAGTGTGTTACACAATAGGTAAGTAATTTCTAGCTGTGTGTTAAACAGCTGTATTGTAAGTAGGTTCCCACTTATACAATCCATCTAATAAGATTAACTTATTAAGTCAACAGTAACAAAAATAAAAACATAACAAACTTTCCGCCCGCAATTATAATTCTTACGCAGCTGGGGTAAGGTTTAGAACCCAGCCTTTTTAGGTATTTGTGTCCAAACGGACATCTTAGTATTAGGGAAAGACTTCTCCGTCTGTCTGTTTGTCACCAGGAAGATACACTATAAAGATGATTCCTAAACAGTTGAAATGTTCACAGATTACATATGTATTCCTGTTGACGTTATAATAAAAAATGCTAAAAACATTTTTTGGATAAAAGTACGGAATCCTTCGTGCGCAAGTCCGCCTCTTTGGCCGGTTTTTAGGCCAAGTTTCCACTGGCGCGGAGCGGGAGGAGAGGAGCTTAGCGATGCTCGAATTGACCAATCACTTTGCTCGAAATCTCCGCTACGCTTCAATGAAAACAGTACGAGCGGGGTGGAGCAAAGCTGAGCAGATATTCATAATCAAAATAGAGCGAAGCGATTCTGTGCGGAGAACAACGAGCATCGGGGTGCAGGGCGGAGGGCAGCGACCGGTGCTGTGCGGAGGACAACAAGCATTGGGCTGCAGAGCGGAGGGCAGCGACCGGTGCTGTGCGGAGGACAACGAGCATTGGGCTGCAGGGCGGAGGGCAGCGGGCGGTGTTGTGCGGAGGACAACGAGCATTGGGGTGCAGAGCGGAGGGCAGCGGGCGGTGCTGTGCGGAGAACAACGAGCATTGGGCTGCAGAGCGGAGGGCAGCGGGCGGTGCTGTGCGGAGGACAACGAGCATTGGGGTGCAGAGCGGAGGGCAGCGGGCGGTGCTGTGCGGAGGACAACGAGCATTGGGCTGCAGAGCGGAGGGCAGCGGGCGGTGCTGTGCGGAGAACAACGAGCATTGGGGTGCAGAGCGGAGAGCAGCGGGCGGTGCTGTCCGGAGGACAACGAGCATTGGGGTGCAGAGCAGAGGGCAGCGACTGGTGCTGTGCGGAGAACAACGAGCATTGGGGTGCAGAGCGGAGGGCAGCGGGCGGTGCTGTGCGGAGGACAACGAGCATTGAAGTGCAGAGCGGAGGGCAGCGGGCGGTGCTGCGCGGAGGACAACGAGCATTGGGGTGCAGAGCGGAGGGCAGCGGGCGGTGCTGTGCGGAGGACAACGAGCATTGGGATGCAGAGCGAAGGGCAGCGGGCGGTGCTGTGCGGAGGACAACGAGCATTAGGCTGCAGAGCGGAGGGCAGCGAGCGGTGCTGTGCGGAGGACATCGAGCATTGGGCTGCAGAGCGGAGGGCAGCGGGCGGTGCTGTGCGGAGGACATCGAGCATTGGGCTGCAGAGCGGAGGGCAGCAGGCGCTGCTGTGCGGAGGGCAGCGCGCGGTGCTGTGCGGAGGGCAGCGGGCGGTGCTGTGCGGAGGACAGCACGGGCGGTGTGCGACTCGCACGCAGTGCCTCTGTTATCATCATTACGTCATTAGGTGCATACGTACAACCAACTAAGTTACTGCTTACGCGAGTGAAACCGCGGCCCTCAGCTAGTATCTTAAATATTAAAGCACCTAGCATCTAAATTTAACAGCTAATATTTATATTTAAATTCTCCTGTCACAGTGATTTTCCTCCCAGTCCTCCATAACGGCTGAACCGATTTTAATAAAATTTCGAATATCCATTCGTTAGGCATGAGAATAGGTATTTATCTATTTTTTATTATTAACCTCGGGGTGCAGCTAGTATGCATGTAAAAATCTATGCAGACTTCCCCTTGGAACCAACAATAGTAACTTTAATTAACATTATTTATACGAACGTGTCTTTATAAAAGCAAACGACGGTGATCTACTCATTCATTACGCACATTAATTCGTCTTATATCATTCATCATGTCTTCCAATCTCGATTTGTAATGAAACTAGAATGACTAGAATAATATAGCTGCGCGCGAACCAAAACAAATAATTTGGGAATATTATACGACTGCATTCACATTTGCGACAAGACTAGCTAAAAATATATGTTGTAAGGCGGAAAGGTAGTACAGTTCCTTCAAATTGGTGTAAATAAACAGAGAGTTCACTATTCAGCACACTAACACACTTTCAATCGCAATATGATTCATTTCTATGAGTATTCATTAGCTAATACATTGCTTCAATGCTCGAAAAAATGTGTCTGCACAACAAGTTTAAAAACGGAATGTATGTTGTTGAACCTTCAAAATGAAAACTATTGCTCTTGCTTTGACGTGTGTTCCGGAAAAATCCCGCGGATCAACGTCGCAATTTTATTTTTATACAAAAGAAACATGCGCTTATGAGTACAGATGCCTCTATGTGGTTACCTAAACATATTGGAAACATTAATATAGATGAAATAGGAACATTGGTAATCAATTTTATTAGCTACAGAGGATGCAGTGAACATATGTAGGGCGTGTAGGATGAAAATAGATTAGTGCACGAAGTGGCTCCCGAGAGTTAAGGTTCTTAATTTAATTACGGTAGGCAAGATCAGTCTCAAACGCCAAAGGGTTGCAGCAGTATTCAATAAATACGATTATAGGAAGTACTCGGAACGCCCTGTGGTTTCACCTGCATACATTTTGATTCCGTGGGAATATCGGGATGCTAAAAGTACAATTATATACGTAAAGCTACTTGTACGTATGTGAAATTTCATCTTAAACCTTCCAATAATTTTTGCGGAAAAGAAATAAATTTTCGTGTTTATATATGTACATATATTATTTGCGACTTTTGAAAACGTGTCCTTTATTTGAGAATTAATTTAATCAAAGACATTGTACGCGCTTCACATAAGGGTAAATTCAACCGTACCACAACCACACCACAACGACGCCATGTGGTCCGACGTATATTTTGTATTGAAAATGAATATTACAATTTAAGCGTACCACATTTTGCCGTTGTTATCGACTACCTGTGTAATACGACCACATCGCAACCACACCGTGACGGCCACCACCGGCGGCGGCGGCACCGCAGCCACATTGCCACGACATGACGTCTTCAACAGCATGGGCCTAGAGTTGCCGTGTGGTTGTGCGAAAAATTAAAATGTCCGACTCCGAGACTTAACAACGGATAGGTATGTGTATTGAGGAGATTCGCAATTTGCAATGCGAATTGCGAATTCGCAATTTGGGATCAAAGGACAGAGGAGTATTCCAATCGTTGTACATGACCACATCGCAACGACAGCGGCATTTTATCGGTATCACAACGCAACTGCTAAAAGCCGCTACTGCTGACACTATTCACACGTAACCACAGCTTGACTACATTTTGTCACTGCGACGTGGTGTGTTTGTGGTACGTGTGAATTGACATAAATCTAAACCGCGTGGAAGATTTCAGTTCAGTGTCACCATAGTTCTGGAATATTGGCATTGACAGCACTTGAACGCAGTGTAAATTGGTGAAAAGAGATTTTAGACCTTGAATTAGAATGAATTTATTGTGACATCCTTATTATCATTGCTAACCAAGTCTGTGTTTTTGCAAAGAACTTTAAAAAATAGCAAAAAGTAACTAGATTTAAGTTTTCAGGGCAACGTGGTCCTGTTTACCGGTTTTACGATTAATCAAGCTATATAATACCTACTAAAACAACAATGTATGTAAGCCCATTGGCCCTGCCATAAAAATAAACGTTCATACATTGATTTTATGAAATAACACCTGAAGCTATTAAAGCCGGTCAGTAATTTCAGGGTAGCACACTAAATGAATTAGTTTTTAGGGTTCCGTAGTCAACTGGAAACCCTTATAGTTCCCTAAAATCTGTCTGTCCGCCCGCGGATAATCTCAATGACAACAGTGAGCTAAAGAGCTGAAATTTGGTACCAATATTTACATATCAATCATGCCAATAAAGTGCGAAAATAAAAAGTGGAAAATATGTTTTATTAGGGTCGCCCATACACGTAAAGTAAGATGTGTTTTCTTTTATTTCCACACGATACAGATATATTGTTAGATGGGTGTTTAAAACCGAATAGAGGATTACTCAAAACATTTTTTGATATTGTTAATATTTTCGGAAATAATCGCTCCAAAAGTATAAACAAAATTTTCCTAAATCCCTCTCCCCTCTAACTTTTGAACGATACGTTGTAAAAAAATATTTTCGAAAGTATAACTTCATAAAGACTTTCTAGGAAAATGATGTTGAACAGTTTTTTTAAAATTTTACAAATTAATTTCTGGATTGGGTTTTTTAATTTAACCTTATATGCAATCATATTTGTTATCATAGTTAGCATATTTTATTATTTTGAAATCTGAACATATATTCTTTCAAATAAAAAAAGAAATATTAAAATCGGTTTACGCAATACAAAATGATTATCGAAAGTCCAACATACATAACCCGTCTAGTTTCTATACATTAGTAATCCGAATTCCCGAGAGATGGTGCTTTACTTTGGGCTACTTAGCGCTATTAATTTTTTTCCAGACTTTATGGGTTTGAAAAGGGTATGAGGTACAGAATAGTTGGAATCTATAACCCTACCACCCTATTTACCACGGTCGGTTTTAGAATTCGGTACTTAGTATGTCAACTCAATGTAACATATAGGCCATTTTTTTAACTCTTAAGTGGAGACACTTATTGTGACGTACGGGAAACTGCGGAACCCTACACTGAGCGTGGCCCGACATGCTCATGGCCGGTTTTTATTAGTTATTATCCTAGGCACTTATTTAAACACGCGAACGAATGTACAAGCGTACATAAATAAATATCTACAATCAAATGTGCAACTTTCAAAAGGGGAAAGGCGATATATCGTGAGTAAACCGGCATGTCCTAAAAACCAAAAGTTCGAAGACATGATATTTATCAACCCCTAATGCGTCCTCGTGGAGGATTACGGTCCATTCCATCTTGTCGAGAGGAGCTATGAATGCCAGCAGAAAAAAGATACCAAATTAAATATGTATTTAATTTTGTGTCTTTTTTCTAAATATAAAGAAGAAATAATGTATATTATTTCTTTTAGTCGCAACTAATTTTTTTTTAATGTTTTAAAAGTAATATAATTTTCAAGGCAGCAAGATGCCATGCCCTTGGTATGTATATACCCTTTATGTTACACGTTGTATAAATCAATGCTATGTACGCCGTAATTGTCATGTAGATTAGTCCTTTAGTTATTAAGATTATTCTAGCATAAGTTTAACGGTCAGACTAGTCCATAAGTTTAAAGCCGCTCAGCGAGCTATGGAGCGGGCTATGTTGGGCGTCTCTCTAAAGGACCGCATCAGAAATGAGGTGATCCGACAGAGGACCAAAGTCACCGACATAGCTGAGAGGATTAGCAAGGTGAAGTGGCAATGGGCTGGTCATAAATGCCGCAGGACCGACATCCGTAGGGGTAGACGAGTCCTCGACTGGAGACCGCGTCTCGGAAAACGTAGCGTAAGACGCCCTTGGGCGAGATGGAGCGACGACATCAAAAAGGTGGCTGGTAGTGGCTGGCGGAGAACTGTTCAGGATCGAGCTTGTTGGCGTGCCATGGAAGAGGTCTATGTCCAGCAATGGACGAGGCTGATGATGATGATGATGAAGTTTAATGTATGTGATGTGGCTGTGCTTTAAATAAAAAATAAAATTCCTAATTCAGATTCACCGGTATCTAGAGCACGGCTCCAAGCTTAGGGCCCCAGAGACAAGAAGCTTCTCATAAAACGAGCCGAATCGAAGAGTACTACCATTTGAACCAGGCACTTGATCTAACAAAATCCTTACTTATTATCATTAATAAGTAAATAAGTATGCAAATAAATACGCACAATGGCCCACTGGAAGGACTAAGTGCGGAAATCAAACCCGAAACATAGAACAGGAAGACGACGTACAGATCATGGGCTGGGAGCACTGATAAAATATATGCTCTAATGTACCTTCATCCAGTTCACATTCACAGTGCGATGTGTCTCTGACCCGGATTTTGTGGAGGAATACCGGGGAACAACAATGACCTATTCGGAGACGAGAAATAGAAGATATTACCCTCTTCGAGGTTTTTTTTATACGGGTAAAACCAAGGTTTGGGTGTAACATTAGGCTGTATTGCGTGATAATAATAATAATAAATCCTTTTTTTCAGGCAATGTACAATTATATATAGATATATATACAATTACATATACATTTCACCCATAGTGATTACATGTCATGCATAATAAATAATAATAAACATTAAGCATTTTTGGTTGCTTTAAATTTACAGTATACTGTAAAATACAATTTTATAGGTAAAGCTTACAAATTTACAAATATTAAAAATTTAAATTATTACATATTACAAGTTACAATTTATTATAAATTAATTAAATTGAGTTAGTTCTTCTCGTCCGAAATACCGCAGTGTCTCAAGACAAAAGTCTTCGACCAGTGTGTGTTGCCAGTAATGACTTATGGAATTGAGACGTGGTCGCTAACAATGGGCCTTATAAGAAGGCTCAAAGTCACTCAAAGGGCAATGGAGAGGGCTATGCTTGGGGTTTCACTGCGCGATCGAATCAGGAACGAGAGTAACCGACATAGCCCGAAGAATTGCAACACTAAAGTGGCAGTGGGCTGGACACATTGCCCGTGGGACCGATGCCCGATGAGGCCGACGGGTTCTCGAGTGGCGACCACGCACCGGAAGACGCAGAGTGGGTAGGCCCCCGACAAGGTGGACCGACGACCTGGTGAAGGTCGCGGGAAACCGCTGGATGCAGGAGGCGCAGGACCGGTCGTCGCGGAGAACCTTGGGGGAGGCCTACGTCCAGCAGTGGACGTCTTTCGGCTGAAATGATGATGATGAGTTAGTTTGAATTAAATTAAATTGAATTGAATTAAATTGCATTGAATTAAATTTAACTAAATGATGTCAGATTTGTCCCATAGTCAATAGTCAATATTCAGATTGAATAATTCGGTTCTAGTCATGAATATTGCGCGGAACACAGTATTTATAATACTGTTTTTACAACTCGGCAAGCGTATCCGAAAAGATGCTCTTGTCCTTCTCAGTAGGCCTCGAAAAGCGTTACCTTCACTTGCTTGGAACAATGTGCAAATCGCCTTGCAAGCATTTTGCTTAAAAAAGCACCTTTCCGTTTACTATGTTCCGTTTGTATTTTGCCACTGCCCCTGCCATGTGGATAGCAAGTTCTTTTCTGGTAGGCTCAGCAAATCATAACCCTGCCATTTAAAATACTTAAGATCAACGTCTTGGGACGTGACAGCGTCCTTAGCAAGAGCATCGACACATTCGATTCCTCTTATGCCACAGTGGCTTGGAATCCAAACCAAGTGGACTGTTTTAAGGTTCAGGGCACAGGATAAAAGGGACTTTTTGATTTGGAGTATGATTAGACTGTGCAGTTTGCTCTTGAGAGAACTTTGCTAAAAAGCTTGCAGGCAACTAAGAGAGTCCGTGAAGATGACACCAAAATATATGTTATGGGCTTCTATAAATACTGGGACTCTCAAAACCAAAGACCTAGACATAAGTAAACTGCAGATGCACTGTAGCATTCTTTCCGGTATTCTCAGCTGTTGCAGTTTTTGCCTTAGAATGAGAAGAAGGACATTATCGTATGCAGAGGAAATGTCTAAGAAAGTGGCGACTACAGATTCATTTTTTGAAAACGATGTGCGAATATCTGATACCAAAACTCCAATACTATCCATGGTACTGAGTCCCTTTCTAAAGCCAAGTTGACAACTAGGAAGCAAGTCTCTTAATTCTACTAAAAATTCTAATCTGCTTTTAAGCAAGTGTTCAAAAATTTTCGCTAGGACTGATGACAGAACGATTGGTCTGAAACTATTTGGGTCATCAGCCGGTTTGCCTGGTTTCAAGATAGGAATAATTATTTGAGTTTTCCACTGTTCGAGCACCCAGCCATTAATGTAATAAAAATTTAAAATATTTAAAAAGAGGATTTTTGTTCCATGACCCGCATGTGTCAAAAAGGAATAGACAATCCCGTCCCGTACCAAGGGCAGAGTCGTGGACATGGTTTAAAACTAAGTTAAGCTCCAGAATAGAAAATGGCGCATCTATAGGATCATCAGAAGGAATGAGAGACGGCTGATTGAGTTCATTTTCCGCTGGTACATACGGAGGAGTCAGTTTGTCAAAGAACCGCTCAGCAGTTTCTCGAGGGATGGGAGAGGAAATTGTAGGAGAACACACGGATCTAAACCGTTTGATCCTCTTCCATATAAAGAGGTGGATGGGAATAAAGAACCACAAAAGTTAACCGAACCGGCGCGTTTCTTCCCTCGCAGTAATCTTTTAGATTTAACGAGGATCCTGTTGTAAGTCATTAGGTTATCGTTAGTCATCGACCCATTTTAGGCCCTTTCAGCATCGTTATTTTCCTTTATGAATTTTGTACATTCCTGCTCCCAACATGGAGAAGGAATTTTTCCACGTAAAGAATTTTTAAGGGGAAGGCATGAGTCAGCACTGGCTGTTATAGCAGAAATTAGGTTTTTATAACAGTTTGACACTTGTAAGGGACTAAGAGACTTAAAATCCAGTGAAACTAAATTTGGAAGAGAGTTAATTTTGTCCTCCAATAGTGAGGAATACTCCGTCCAATCAGGGTTAGACAGATTATACCTCAAGAGTGGAGGGCTCGATTTTACTAAATATGTTTTATCAGCCAAAGATATGAAAATTAGGTAGTGGTCACTCCCATGTGACAAACTGGTACACTCCCAGTGACACGACGCTGCGATATCCAGTGAACAAAATGTAAGGTCAACATAACTCTTATGCTGTCTGGGAAGACACCTACGAGTTGGGCAACCATTGTTTAATATAGATAAGTTAAGGTCATCTAAGATTTCCACTAAACCTTCCCCAAAAGAGTCGCAACGTTCAGAACCCCACCTGAAGTGATGACAGTTGAAGTCCCCCATAACAAGTACAGGGCATTCTATGTATAGACTGATAGGAGGGTTATACCCTCCACCCTGCCGGCCACAATGCTAATATTATCCCCTACAAAAGGCAATGATACAGCTACAAGTGGAACATGATTGTTCATGCAGAGAGCCGACTCGCCATAACAATCAGATCGGTCGCATCTGAGAATATTGAAGGAAGGTAAACGGAAACTAAGACTCGGAACAAGCCAAGTCTCAGCGAGAGAACAAGCTAAGGGTTTGAATTTGTTTAAAAGGAATGTGAGCTCGTGCTTCTTATGCAGCACGCTCCTCACATTCCATTGAAGAAACACTAGCTGAGGCATTGTTATAACATTGAAGAAAGTTGATGAGTGATGAGGCAACGTTGGACGGTAATTGAGTTTTATTAGAAGAAGTCATTAAAGTTAAAAGGAGTTTACTGAGAAGTTCAATTTTTGAGGACAAGTTTTCAGGAGATTGTGTAGGTTGAATATTGAGAGCACAGCCTAATGGCTCAGAAGATAAAGGAGTGCTAGTAAGCTGCTGATATACAGATTTATTATAGGAGGGGGAAAGAGAAGCTTGAGTCTTAGGCTTAAGAAACACAGTTTTGCGGTATGACTGGGTTTGTGACTACGTAATGTATTGTGCATAGCTACAAGTAGAATTAGGGACTGTTTTACTTGTTTCAGCGTACGAAATCACTTTCTCAGCTATAATAGTTTTAATAGTCCTCTGCCTGCTGTACTCCGGATAGGACTTGCTATTCGCAAAGTGACCCCCAGAGCACAACACGCAGAAGGCTTCACTCTCAGCTAGGCTGCAACCAACACCTGGGTGACCATTGCCGCACTTACTGCAGCGGGGTTTGGAACCACACAGGGATTCTACATGCCCAAATCGGCAACACTTACGGCATTGGAGAGTAGGGTATATATATTGCTTTACGGTAAGGGATGTGTAGAAGCAGAAAATGCGGTTAGGTAGAACTTGGCCATCAAATGTTATGACGCAAGTTTCTGTGGGCCTGTATTCTATTAAACCGTCTGTATTACCTCTTCCATTTATCCTCCTAACTTTAATTATAGGTCCACAGCCACCTGGAACTTTTAAATAAACCAGGACTTCATCCTCCGAGAAGTCTGTAGGAATACCACTGACAACGCCCATGCGGGTTATGTTAAAAGATGGAATAATTGCTTCATAGTGATTTGAGCCCAAAACATTATTAGACAAGAAGGCGTTGGCGTCCTGGGGCGATTTAAATTCCACGGATACGCGGTTTCGGCCAACACGCTTGACGGCAACAATATTGCTTAAGTTTAAATTTGCTAAATAGCGACCAAATGTTACCAGATGTAAAGTAGATCCAGAGTTAGTTTGCGTTTCCAGACGGGAAACGTGGACAATGAAAGAACCTTTATCAGTGACCGAGTATCTAGCTCGGCCTATATGGGATCTAGGTTGTTCTGTAGGGCGATTAGGAACGTCCTTATCATTTCCGTTTTCGGATGTTAGTCTGAGAAGTAAAGGTTAGGGACTGGCATAATGGGTTCTGGGTGGGACTTAGGTTAGAAGGAGAGAAGCCGGGTTGTAGGTATATCATCCGGAGGATCCAGAGGTTTAGTTTTATCCATAATCCTGGATAAACGTGTTTGAGGTTATAATTAAAAAAAATAAAATAAAAAAGGGATAAATTAACTAAAAATAGATACACAACAAACCTGACACCTAATAACTACACAAAAACAAAAACACAAGTCACAATATAACCGAAAAACAACCAAAATTCTAGCGCATGTGTAGTCAAAAACACACCTACGGCAAGTATCGTGATCAATATTTAAAACCGATGCAATAAAAGTATTTCTATATATCAATTTATTGCACTGCTTCTAAGAATCAAAACTTAAATCAATACATTTACACTGAAGATATATGTTGCAAAATAAAATTAGAACTTTGCAAATTTTTTCCCGGAAACGATCTGGAAAATTCGTCCAAAACTTCAGATATTTATAATAGGCATGATTTTTGTTACCAGAAATAACCTGCGCGGAACTAAGAAGAATTTAAAATAAAAAAGCACAAGGGATATGTTCCCGTCATAAATTCGAAGCATTTGAAAGGTGACCGTTATAGAACAAAAGACGTGTAGTAATAGCAGGAAAGCAATGAAAACGTACATGCAGCTGTCGCTGCTAACAGATCAATAAAATATTTTCAAATGTCAGAGGTGGGGAATCGTAAGTTTTTCTAACTCCTACACATCTACGATCAGTGAGTTATGCTACAAGTAAAACAAATGAATGCCCGCAAAGATGTTCAGGAAGCTGGAACGGATATTTCAAATAATAAATCTTAAGCTATTGGAGAATTCTGCATCAATATTCCAACCTTTTTAATCAAATACCAAACCAGGACTTTCCCTTTAATGTATCTTTTTTTTTTAAATTGAATGTTTGAATTAACGTGTAAGTATATTAAAACGAACGTCCAATGTCGTTCGGAAGGTTATTGTAACTGTAATAAATTAGATGCGCCTAGAGCAGATTAATCTCTCATTAAAAGGTACCCGTCGTTAAAACAATCCATCAAATATGGAACGGTGATACGTACTGTTGAGCACCTCTGCCAACAAAACATCACGGATAATGCCAATTGGTATTGCTGTTTGCCACTTCCGAGACTGACATTGTTAGTAAAAATATGGCCACGACATTAGGACACAAGATGAATTAATTGTCATGGAGTGATGTACTATTGATGAAATGTTGCTCGTGGTACATACAAGACAATGCCAAAAACTGACTCGAGCATACATGACATATACCTATTTCTGAATCGCTCATAATAGCTTATTGTTAGTTCCGGAGTCATAAGCTGAAATCCTCGTTCTTTCTTTAACCATCCATCGACGACATGCTATAAATAATATTGTCACCATTCGCTGAGACAAAGGAGCGGTCGTGCTTCGATGGATGTTGATTGAGCCAAATAGTATTAACATAACCGTATTATAAAGTATAAACCGACTCATTTCTTCTACAAATCTTTAACTTAAATGTTATTTTTGTACCTAATGCAATTTGTTATTCTACTGACAGAACATTAGGAAGGCAAGTCGTCGTTAATAACCGGATACATTACTCCGAAAAGGTAAATCGTTCGAATTGCCAAAGACAATAGAAAGCAGGAACTCTGTACGGACAATAAAATAACATTTAATTAGCATGCGACACTCAAAGCAAAAATAGTTATCTGGCACAACTACGTGTACTATACTAGTTGGCTAGGATCATAAAGTTAGTTTATTAAATTTCATGCGTATTACGAAAGTTAGCGGACGGTCTGAGAGAATGGATTTTTATTAATCAGAATATAAAAAATACACTGCACATTCCTGAGAAATTAAACTTTTTCCGCATCTTTGTAGGGATAGCAATTTGAACCTTCTTGTTGTTGGTACCCAAAGAAGGTCGATTACAATGATCATTAAAAATATTACTATCATAAATGTCCGATTTGGTAATTACAATAACAACTTCATCACAGAGCATTAAGATACTTGTGTGGTATATTGTCTATATCATTGGTAATAACCAACGGGTCTGTAACATACGCAGAGGAAAATTTGTGATCTATTCCATCAACTGATTTAGATGCTCTCACTTGATCCTCCTAAGCCGATCACAAGAATGAATGTCTACGTAGTCCGCAATTATTCGCTAGAAGCATAGACACTCGCGTAAATAGCTGCTCTTGCCAAATCTATGTTAGTGAACTTTACATTTGGCACTCGAGAGCGTGTCTGCGCTCTTTGTTACGTTAAAAATATGCGGCGTCATGAACGAGTCACAGTAGTTCTGAGTGGGCTGGCCCAAGTCCAGGCTAGACACACACCAGCATCTATTGGTGACTATGATTATCCCTATTATCGTGGGCTGCATGTAACATGAACGTCAGTTAACTAGACCAGTTAACCTTCAAACGTCACTAGCTGAGCCCGCATGCCGCGAACGTGTTGCCGGGCTAGCCTCCGAGTGCAGGGCGATGTGGTGTCGCAGAATTACATGCACGTAGATACCTAGAGCAGCCAGTGACGCATGCCACGACGTAACACCCGAACGAAAACAATGCCATGTTGAGGACAACATTGACGGGCCATCCGTTGTTTGTGTGGGCGTTGTTGGAACATAAATATTTTGAGTAGTAGCTAAAATTAGGTAAAGATATAGTAATAGTTTGAACAACAGCGAACTACAGTATCAAGGCGATGCCTTCTGTGTAGCACATTGAATAAGGTGACTACACCATCGGGAAGCAACGGCTAGCATTTAAATAGGAGCATTAAAATGTAAAAGAACGATGTTGTAAATACGAACTAGAAAATAAATATAAAGCGTCCAGCCTCAAGGCAGACACCGGTTTTAATTTTCCTTTAATCAATAATTTAAGCCAAAATAATTGTAGCTAAAAACAATATCGACTTTATACAACACATAATTAGCAAGCATGGCAGAAACATAACCATTTTGTTTGTCCTTTGCCGTTTTTGGGGTCTTTATCTGAACCACGGCCGGATCTAACCGCTAATTAGGTATCAACAGCGATAATGGGTTAGCCAACCTACATTCTGCAAAATCCATTTAATCGTAGCTCGAGAAAAAAAAACACAGTGAATCACAAATGGTGGGAACTGTGATAATAATTCAACGGGCGAACAGATGATCGTGGCGAGGAGAACTGATGTCATACTCGGATGCGTGTTGGATAGGTACGTAACGATTTTCATGACATCACACTGGCTATTTATTTTTAGTGTTCGCTCAAGCCTTAAAATAATTATTTCGACTCGTCACTCCTCAAGACTGTCTTCATTTATTGCGCACGCACGTGTAATACCCGACAAACGTTTCTCTTTCTCTAATGTAGCAATTACTATTGAATTAATTATTACTGGTACTACAGTTTACCTGCTTTATTACTCTTCGTCGTAAATGTTTAGTAATGACCGTAGGACTTAATTTTCTTTAATGTGTCGTTTTAATACGTATAAATTCATCTAAACTATGTATTTGTCATTTAGAAAAAATAAACCAGTTTACAACCACAATGAATTAATAAATTGATCACATCCAAAGTATTGACACTATCGTAACCCCGTAATAATGTCAACCAGCAATTTTATCGATCGGGGATTAGGTATGATAACCGATGCTTCGAGATAATGTGTAGGTAGTGTGCGTTGCTCTCAACAGTTTCCGTGATGCGGTAATCCATAGTCATATACATAAATAAAATTGGAGCGTATGTCCACTGACGAACACTTTAATTTTGTTTATGGTTGCTCCAATTTTATGTGTGTGATCATCTGCGGTTAGCAATGAAACAGGGATTTCTTTCAGTCAATACAGCAGCTAATAACAGTACTGAAGGATTTATTATCTGACTACAGAAAATAAAGGTTCAAGAGTGTTTAATTTTAGATGGACAATGCAAATCTGCAGCTGAGAGAGCAGTTACAGACGAGAGTGACAGTGCGCTGTGTCGGATCGAACATTAATCAAAGTAATAAAAAAAACCATCTGAAGGCTGTTCACAAGTCCTGAACCCGAAAATTTCGACTTTAAATCAAATAGACGACTCCCATTCTTCCGACAACCATCCATTCCAATCGGGTGCAAGGCAAATTAATAACTTATTGTCCAAGTAGGATGTCATATTGGACAACCTATCGCCGGCAACCTATCGAATGGTTTATAATAGCTACGCTGGTCGGCCATGTTTAAAGAAAACTCAAATTGTAGCCTTCTCATAAAGAAATACAGAAAAGAATACATAATATTGTGTAACTTAGTTCCTCTTAAGACATTGGTTAATTTGGCCCACAGCTTATTGGGCATTCAACAGACGCGGTCAGCCCATTCCTACTTCAGCTTAGAGACTTTTTGAGTAACGTCAGTAATCAGTGGTTTTGTGTGCAATGTAGTGTTGCGAATACGGTCTGCCCATTTAGCATTTGTCCACTTAGAAAGAGAAAAAAGAAAAGGTAGACGTAGCATACTGCGCTCCGTTGGCAAATCCAAGGTTTTTCACCGTGCAATTTGCTACATGCGTTTGGACTTTTAAATATTTGTCAAATATCAAGTGTAAGATCCATAGGTTAGAATGGAAATGATGCACTTGTCCATAATATTTTGCTTGAATTACAAAGGTAGATTTTCTATTATTAGCTCTTTCATGGACCAGTAATAGACCGTCCAGGCATTTTCGTTTCGTCTCTATTCCCTCATAATTCCTACATGACTTGTCCTACTTTAACAAACTAGAAACAGCCCACATTTACAGTCTAAGACTAAGTCGTCTATTTAGTCCCAGCAGTAACCTGAACAGGTTTTCCTTGCTATATCGCATCTGTGTCCTCGGTCAAATTTAAAGACTTCCAGATTACCTAAGATAACTCCTGTCCAGACGGAAGCGGCTGGAACTAATCTCTTGGGTAAGGAAGCACTGGCCACAGCTGCAGCAGCCGTTCATAAGATCGTTCGCCAGGACGGGGGACAATACACTCTAAAAAACTTTTTCTGTTTTTAAGCCTTTGTAACACAAGGATGTCGTCATGCAAAATATGTCGTATCTTTGGGACCACACGTTAGAGCTTAAAAACTAAACTTATAAACTACCCGCATGTAAATCAGTTCGAAGTTTTTAAGTTTATCGCTTTCAGATAGAGAGACACGCAGACGGACACATGCGGTTATTTTTATCGGTTTGTATTTAGCTATAACCGAAGTCACACGTAATTTTTAATTGGCGTTTTTGTCATAGTTGGGTTTTAGTTTTCTAAGGATTTATTTATAAACTTTGCTTAATGTAATGGTTAGCGACTATCGAACAATAATTTTTGACGTAAACACCTCTTAACTATAAGCAACGTTTATAAATAAAGCACATTAAGTTTAACGACGAGCCATCAGCCGCAAGTAGAGGAGCTGGCTGACCATTCAGCGCATCTACTTACAGCGATTATTTGCGTGGGTAATAGGCCTGCAGACGCTAACAAGCGATCAAAACTTTCTGAATTCATCTGTGGAAGGTTATACCAAGTGTTTTTTTTTTTTATTAAGTACAGAAGTATGATTCTGCAACCTACTCACCGTGAAAGCATAGGTGAAAAGAACGTGGAGTGAGCTCGTACATTAGTACGATGTCACTCCACGCTCTATTAATCCCTTAGCATTAGCTAAGGGATTAATATGTGTCTCGTCGAATCCAGTTCGGCTGGGCAGCCTTCGGGAAGCTACGCTACCTCTTCTTGTCGTCCAAGATACCACAGTGTCTCAAGACTAAAGTCTTTGACCAGTGTGTGTTGCCAGTGACTTACGGAACTGAAACGTGGTCGCTCGCAATGGGCCGCATACATAACTCGAACCAAAACGGTCAGCTGAGGTACATATGTTATTAAAACTATGGAATAGTATCAGTCAGCATTCGAAGGTTTTCAATACGCTGGGTTCTAAAGCTTCTTATAATTACCTACAACAACTTTGATTGGAGTTTCTTTGAGTTCGAAGTTCTACTTTATGCACTTCAAAACAATCATGATCAATTCACGAAGATTTGCAGTGACAAGCCCGATCAACATGAACAAGTACACTGAAACAATCAGCCCGTCTGGAGGACCTATTGTCGACCACAATACAATACGTAATCTTAGCACACACACATAGACAGACGTATCGTTATAGTACGACACGAGGCGGTGAGGAGGACAGTTACTAACCGAGTTCATACGACAATCAAAACCAATTGTAACAAGGGGTTCATATTCATGATACAGCCGATTTCCAATAAACAAATACTAAGACTAATGATGACTACACTGTACTTTCAGATGAACAGAAAAATAATCACGAGTTTTCAAAGAAGCTTAAGGAAGCTTCTTTGAATTTAGTCAGAAGCCAGTCCTAAACAAGGGTTTAGGACTGGCTTCTGACTAAATTTATTTCTGAAAAAATATTAGTCGCCTAAGAGAGAAAATTCGGAGTACCATGATTATTCATATTAGACACCAACGATGTCTTACCTACTGCTATAAAATGGAGTTAACACATAGGGAAACGGATTTCGTATTACATAACAAAGCATTTATAAATGCAGAGTCCAATCCAAATGGGGTTACATTAATCACGGAAATTACAACGAAGGTTAAATGCGGCATAGACACGCTAACTCCACCTGCCTGAGAAAATACTTAATTAAAATAGTGAAAAAACGTTAGGTACAAAAGTGCCATTGCATAGCTGTCAGGCTAGTAGAAAGGCTGTGTTTCTTAAAAAGTGCAGAGAGATTTGTTAACACAACATTGATGATACGATAGAAAAATGCAAAAACCAGCCTGTCTAGCAAACCAATTAGTCTCTATTGTCAGTTTTTTCTCTGGCGCACAGCCTGCATACGGAATTATAAAACTGCAGCTCATTATATTTTTTACATCCCAGTTCCTTCAACGTTGTCATATAAAGGCTAGATTATGTTCCTACTACTTTACTAAAACTGCTTTCCAATTCTGCAGCCGCCAGGTAAACGATAACTTCATCGATCCTTTGTTAAGTAGAATAACATTTACGAGATGCGGATGACATTTACTGTAGGAACGGCAAGAAAAGTTAGCTATTAAAATATGAATAAGCTCCATTTATATCGTACATAAATATGGCAGGATCAAACTGGGTCACTTTTATATTAAATTAGTGTCATGACTTCATGTGTTATTTGTGGTAAATATGATACACGTAGTCAAGGTGCTGTGCGGGACTAACATTTTAATAAGTTTTAATTTTTTAACTAAACCAGTGATATTGTTATATGGAGTTCAGTTTTATCTAAAGCCGATCGAATGTTATTAGAATACTTCTTAGTAGATGGTTCAAACATAAAATTTATATTCATAAATTGAATACATTTTTGCAAACAGAAATTCACTCCAATTTTACAATCTACTTTGCTTTAGCTGTTTCGTGTAGTATTTATATTACATATATACAATTATTGTTCCAGTGTATCATGAATTAGTAACTTTAAAGTCGGCCTATCGGATTTGCAATGTTTTTTTAATTTTCCCAGGTTCTCACGGTGAGATTACAGAATCTCACTGCAGTAATATATATATGTATACAGTTAATGTCTAATTAGACACTAGTGCCTTATTGGGCCATTAAGGCACGTGTTTAGTTAGACTTTCTATCAAGGTTATATTTAACGTTATCATAGTTTTGTGTCAATAAAAATACCCAAATCAAATATGTAGGCATCGTTGTTTTACACTGGAAGCAAGTATCTTGATCGGATATTTCGTTTGAATTTTCATTGAAAGAAGTTTATTGTAAAATGGTCCTGCTCTGAACCTCTTACATTTTATGAGATAATGGTAACCCGGTCCAGAAAGAATCCAGGATAACCTGGATTATTTATTCTATTCCTTTTAATAAAAAAGTAACCATAAATAAGTCTTCTAAAAAAATTAAAAATGGGAACACAATTTCAAGCTACATCTCTGAACGCAATAGGTAAACGGGCGACCTATATTATCGAAAGCTTAGCATACTTGAGAAGGATTCTAGAGTAAAACATCTGGCAGGCATTGCATGCTCTAATAATTGCACTGAGCAAAACTACTTCCACCATTTTACTGAAACAATGCAATTTTACAATTACAAAGTTGTTTAAGCAAAACTTTCCGGAAGAAATATGGAGCTAATTTTATTATACATTCGAGACAGGAGATGCCAGTTCTTTCAGTACATTTTATGAGACATTAAAACTAAGAATAAAAGTGTTTGGGTATGTTTCTTTTTTATCTGAATTTTATAATATGCAAACAATAACGCTCTTTGCGGCGCACGTGCAGCATGTGCGGACAAAAACAATAAAACCACAAATGTTTGACCAGATCGAAAATAATTAATTTAACAATGGATCAGAGTTAATTACTTATTTGTTTTTAGTACATATGTTGATTATTGATGAGCGGTGATTCCGCCTTATAATATCCTCATTCATTTGAATTATTGATCTATTTGAAATCAATATAATATTTCTAAATCAAAGTCTTCCTTGAAGGACAATGAGGGGCAACAAGCAATTGTGTGAATCTTGGCCTTGTACTAACTAGTTGTAGAGTAACTAGTTTTTTGAAATATATATGGACGAAATAAAGGTTATCCGGCAACCCCAATTGAACTGTATAAAGATTAGGAAGACGATGACGTTCACACTGGACCAACTAATGCGGAATCCAAGAACGTACGCCAGGCGCAGTCTCCCGACTACGTATTGACTGCGCAAACCGTTGTTGTTCTCAAGAAAGTACGTTAGTGTTCGGGTTTATGTGAGAATGGGCAGGATTTTAAACCACGCTCCAGTTGCAGTCGCTGGAATCCACGCGCATGCTCTACCAAGCCAAACATAAGGTGCAGTGAATATGGCTGTAATGTTTATAAGCGAAATATGAAATTTAAAATCTATATTTTACATTTAAATATTTGCAAATCAACTTCGGCATGAGACATACAAAATTTTAGCGCAGTCGTTTTTCTTGAATTTATGCCATGATCAACAATCATGGCGTGGTGCCTCTTTAATAGCAGTAAAATAATTATTGCAAACAATAACAAGTACATGTTTATGTACAGTCTGTATTTAATAGTCTCGGTTTTGTTTATGAGGCGTTTTCATAAATAGTTTCAGACCGAGTAGCGTTTTAAAATGAAAGTGAAGTAATAAAATTATGCCAAGAACCAAAGCTTTATTTTTCCGAGTATTGCTGTCGACCCCGACCGCTAAGTACATAATAAGAGTGTTATCTCGATAGCGGGGCGCACAAGTGTAGATCGTGGTGCCTTTATTGTGTTGATTCCAAGTGGCGTTAAAATCCGTTTTAAAACTGTTCTTCCATGAAGCAAACCGACTAAAATACAGTCAAACATCAATACTACAAAATATAACTTTATGTTGTTTTGCTTTTTGCTAGTACAGCGGAAAATCGTGATCGATTCTTGAATGCAACTCCACTCATATTCGCTAGAAGACGAAGGGCGGCGCTATTATTTTTTCCATCAATGATGGAAATTACCTATGTACGTATTTGTATCGTATTTTATTTGAAGCCCAGAAAAAACGCCTAAGAATCATCTCAATCTCAAGCTTGAAGATAGTTAAATTTCATTTTTTTTTTTCAAGAAATACAAATACCAACTTTCTCTAGCATATCATGTACATATGCGAAGTGTGTAGCTATATTGGTTAAAACTAACAAGTACCAATTTCCTGCATTGAATAATACGAGGATGCGAACAATTGCCTCGAGATGAAAATATCTTTAGTGTACTGGTAGATATAACACATCTTCGCTTAAAAATCACCATTAATGTAACATCTGCATTCTAAGAAATTATTATTATTATGTTTTTACATATCTCGGGGCCTGGAATTCCGGTTCTTTGGAAGGCGTACGAATGGCAAAAGCCAACTCGCAGAGGCCTGTTATGAAGTTTTAATGCAATTTAACACCCACAGACGATTACCCCTATAAGCGCTATGCAAGTGCATTCAAGGACAACCAAACACAACACAGTTGGACTATGGGTTTAGATGGCTAAAGTATCAAGAACTATGGAAATATTATGGCCCCAGTCTGATCAATGTTTTATATAAATTACATGGGATTAATGTCGGGGGGTGACTGGCATGTACTCAATAATGGGTCCCCACCTAGCATAGAGTGTCGTAACAACAAGGGGGCAACATGTCCTGAGGTGCTGAGTGATAGCTGAGATATGGTAAAAAATTTAATTTAGTTAGTGTTCTGTGTTTTGTAACCTTAATTACTTTACATACCTAATATATAACCAGGTGTTTTTAACTGACCAGACAGCTATGTAGCTGGGGAGTTTTTCCGCCAGCTTCTTGTCCCCAGCGATAACACTAGGATGTGGAGAAAGACGAGCGTTTTACGGGACTATCTTTTGTAATTTCAACGTTCAAAAAGTGGTGATTCTAATGGTAATGACTACTCCCTTTAGTTATAGTCCGTGAGGACGCTACTGCTGCCCTGCAGGTTTCTGAATTTCTCTTGGTCTGGCTCCTCACCATATAAGTGTTTCGGCAAAGTTATATGGCACGGGCCTTTTTTTTTGTTTCCGGGGTGAAAAATCCTCATGGATGTCCGATGTCCGCTGCCCGGGGGCGGGCGCCGGGGTCTGTCAGACTCTTACTGACCTACTGGCCGGGTGATGACTGGACGAGATCTTCCTCTCCCTTTCCCTTTCCGCAGCCTCCTTCTGTGAGGCAACTGTTTCGCAGAAGTAAACCACTGCCTCCCAGGATTCTTCACTGCCGACCATTGACTCGATTACGGCCGGCAGCGACAGGTCACTGCCTGCTTGAGAGATGAGGGCACGGCGCGGCTCCTCCCAATTATGGCACAGGCCTACGGCAACGTAAAGATACGGCTGTGGGGTTTATTATTATTAAAACGGCAATATATACTACAAAAATATAATATATTTTAATAAGTGTACATTTATTAAAATGGTGATTTATATTTCCTATCAAGTTTCCTTATTCCTTTTCATCGCTTGTCCTCTGTTATCATTTCTCAGTTTCCAATTAAAGTCGAAAACTGTAAATTGAAATAAGTAAAAACACTATGCTATTTCGTGTCTCAAGCTCAGCAAACAACCCACAAACACAGTTTGTATACTGAGGGTCCCGGAAACGTTTTTGAGGCACGCCGAGCCTTCGATGCTTATCCTAGAGATTTAATAGAAATGAGCGCTTGTTTTATTTACATCTCCGTTTACAATATTTACTTTTGCATCCAATTCAATTTTCCCAATTTATTTAGTCTTTACAAAGGTAAACTTCGTTGGCATGTTAATTAAACATTGAGGTAAACTAGCGGTTACAGTTAGAGGGGAGGGTTGTGGGCGTTTTCCCTATTACAATAATGTAATACATTGTTTTATAATGGAATTAAAATTAATGTGCTTTTGACGACGGAGCACGTTTGCTTAGAGGTAATTTATTCACTCTCAACTTAAACAACCTAAGTTTACAGTTATCAGGAAACAAACTTCGGCAGGGTATTTCACTACTTAGCCGTGCGCAAAATGAAAGTCTCCCTAACCTTTAAAGTACTTAAGCTTTAAAGTGAAAATAAAAACCAGGTGAAACGTTTTAGGCTTTTCGTAGTTTTTAAGAAAATACATGTTCTGGCTCGATAATGGAACTGCATTGTTGAATTATGTAGTGCAAATACATAATTATATTTCGAAGAGTAGTAGTAGAGTATAACTCTCGACAGCTCAGCGACAATGTTCAAGACTCTGGAAGTCAGACTGGACCAGAACGTTGTGGCTGATAAGCCTCCTGGTCCATTTCTCAAGCGCATCAAGTTGGAATTAGCTAGATAAAGACCCAGACATACAGCACAGTAGTGGCACACCGATCGATTCAATAAAAATATCATCGTAAAAAGTTAGGTGAGTGAGTGAATGAGTAAATAGTGTACGTAGCATTAGTAACTACAGCTTCACATCACTTAAGTTTTCAGGGGGGCAATCACCCTAAAATAATTCAACCAAAACGTTATATTTCGTATCGCGCTAACCTTTTGACAGATGGTTTTAACATAACTGGATCGCAATTGGAACGTAATTGCTTTCAAATGAAAAAGTTGAAACAAGGCTAACTTTTCTGTGTCATTTGTCAAACTTACCTAATATAAACGATTAGATTACTTATAATTTATTTAGTTTTAATTATTATGACGAAGTGTATCACTGATACATTGATTTTACTTCAATCGTAGTTTAAAATTTAGCGCGATACGAAATGTGATCGAAACTAAACCATAACTTTAACTGGATTAGATACGAACAAGAGTTGAACTTCTACTGTTTTATTTAGCGCGATTATCCCCCTGATGAGATACAGAATCGGATCGCTGGTACCAATCTGAACGATCGTTTATGGAGATGGCGATCGAACTAGTGTTTGATAAAGATTACTAGACTACAATACAAGAATTCCTACACATTTTGGCTATAAATATTTCTAATGAGCGCTTGTTACGTTTAGTTTGCCGTGCTTTAAAAATATGTCAGGATAATTTTAGTTACATCAAAGTAAATAAACTATTGTAGCTATTCCTAGGTAATGATTCTTTTTTTGAAATAATAATTACTTTTGGTAGTAAATGTACTTGACACGGCGTTGCGTTTACTTACAGATTGCGTCGGGTAGGTCGACTTATCAGCAAATGTGAAAGGCCCTGGGTAGAGAATTTGTTGCCCCGGGTTACGGAGCTCAAACTGATAAGTGGATCGTTGAACGAAAACCGAGATTATGACGTTATTTTGTAATGTATGCACGTTTGATATGGGAAAACAGTAATTAAAAGATTAGTAGAGTAGACGATTTAAAAGGAACAAAGCAGGAAGGATTATTACAAAACTTAAGTCCAGTAAACGTTATATATGCAATTTTTTTAAAGTGACCTTCATGCTTCATCTCGTTAGCCGGTAAGCAGATTGAAATCTAAGTAAAAAAAGAGTAGTGGCACATACCGACGCGTTTAGGTTTCACAATAGCTACTGTCAACAAAGGCTAAAGTTGATCTCTTTTTTTTTTATTTTCTTTCTGACTTGCACAATTATTTATTAGATGCGCCCCACAAGTATCGTATATACCCTAGTTATAAAGAGTCTGTATGCCGAGAGAGAACAAACATCCATCTACCCATGATTATGATTATTATGTTTTTAAATTTATTACTCCTCTTGTGGTCCCCGATAATAACTACCTAAAGGCAATATAAATATTTGTTCCCTCCGGAAGCAAGCAAAGGGGTAGGTTGTACTCCTCGGTCTTCTGTATAACCTGCCGCAGCGTATGTATGTGGTCTACTGAGCTGAAGCCCTTTCGGAAACCGTTCATGTTCAGAAGGCTGGAAGTCGTCAAACCTGCAGGCGAGACGATTCGTGAGGACTCTCGAAACAACTTATAGACATGACTCAGAAGTGAGATGGGTCTGTAGTTTTTCAAAAGGGTGTTGTCACCCTTTTTGAAAAAGAGTACCACCACACTTCTGTGCCATGCCTGTGGCGTGTTTCCCTTGACTGTGACGGAATGAAATAACTTTTGAAGGGCCCTAAGGATCGGTTTACCACCCGCCTTCAGTAGCTCAGCCGTTATTCCGTCATCGCCCGGCGCCTTGTTGTTTTTAAGCTGTCTGAGAGCCAATCGAATCTCCTGCAGGCAGACGTCCGGGATGTCTTCGGTGTAATGTCGGGTTAATCTTGCTCTAGGGTCTTCAGCAAGATTTAATGCGGGTTTTGTCGTCGAAGTGTAAAGCTGACCATAGAAATTCTCGACTTCCCTCAAAAGCTTGGGTCCGGACGTTATGATCTTGCCGTCGCCAGTCTTCAGTTTGCTTAGCCGTATGTGCCCAAAAGTCAGATCCCTAGCGAATACTTTAGAGCCTCTGTTTCTAGCCTCCTTTATACGTTCGGTGTTATACTGACGTAGGTCGGGCTTCAGAGACTTTGAGATCTGCTTATTGAGCTGCCGGTATCTACAAGCATCACTTGACGAACGCAAAACTATCTCGTGTCCTGTCCTCCGTGAGCTCGAGAGTGTAGTCCGAGGGCTTTTTAGTACGGCGGGTCTTAAAATACTTGGTCCCGACCGTACGGACAGCTACTACAAACCCGTCATTGTACTCGTCCACGTCGCCACTTAGGCATTCGAAGCGATTTTGGAGCTCGAGCTGGAGCGTCAGGCGAGATCTTTCGGACACTATGTTCAGATTCAATGTGCCATGACCATACGGTGATCGCTGCCGCATTTGAGAGAGTTCATCACTGAGACATCATTGATTATGTGCCCTTTTGTAGTCATGATGAAGTCTATCTCGTTCTTGGTGATCCCGTCGGGACTGATCCAAGTCCACTTCCGCTGTTCACGCTTTTTGAAGTAAGAGTTCAGTTCAGTTCCCTTAGTCGCCTCTTACGACACCCACGTAAGGATATGGGATGGTACTATTCTAAGCCCGGTGCACTAATTTGGTAGCAGTCTGTTGTACAGTGTGTGGTCTCGCGTTGTCCTGAAGCAGCAGTGGCGATTGACCAGACTCGGTTGTTAAGCGGCTAATTTATCCATCATTATGTGGAGCTGCTCACAATAGAGATCTGCAGTAATCGTCTGGCCAGATTTAAGGAAGCTGTAGTACACCACACCGGCACTAGTCCACTAAACACTGACCACTAACTTTTTTGTAGTAAATTTTCACTTGAGGCAGAATTTGGATGGTTCACCGGGGTTCAGCCATTGCGATGTGCGCATCCTATTGTTGTAGAATATCCACTTTTCATCACAGGTAATGATTCGATTTACAATCCTATCCCCTCCGCTTCCACTATAATTCAATTCTTCATTGTCGACTTTGGTCTCCAGCCGTCCACGGGGATTGTTCTGTAGGTTGAAATTTCTAAAACGAAAACGTTGGAATCAAAAACGCACTGTGCTTTCTCTAGAGACACAACTGCCATCATCATCATCATTATCAACCTTTTTATCGTCCCACTGCTGGGAACAGGTCTCCTCTCATACAGAGAAGGATTGAGAGTAATCACCACGCTTGTCAATACGGGTTGGCAATTTCAGACTTAAAGTCCAAATTTCCTCAAGATGTTTTCCTTCACCTTCAGTCATTGGCGCCCAAGTTATACTTAGAAAGTACATATAACTTTAGAAAAGTTACATTGGTAATTGCCTGACTTGGAATCGAACCCGCGCACTCATACTTGAGAGGCTGGTGTTTTAATCGTTAGGCCACCACGACCACAACTGCTATACACATCATTAATTCTTCGAGCCGTTTCTGCAGCAATGGGGCCACGGCGACTCATATTCGTATATAACGCGAAATTTCAAATTTTGCATTAGTGTTAACTCAATGACGCAGAGAAAAAACCAAAAGAAATACGGTTTTCGAGACACAAATTGATGAGTAAATAAATTTTAATTTGGAATTCTAAACCAAAGAGGAGATATTTGAGATCAAAGTGGCCACTACCGCAAAATGCCAATTTCATGTGTAAGGACCTAAGATATATCGGGGATACCGCACTGTCTGCTGAGGCGGCGAGCCTCCTTGCCGGATTGCCGCCATGGGATCTGGAGACCAAAACCCTCGCCCACATGTGGGAGTGGCGAGAGGAGGCAAAACGCATAAATCAGCTGCCGCGAGAAATCCTCACCGGAGACGCTTGTTTCGGGAGGTTCCTGTTCTGATAAGGACCAGGCCCGAGTCGACGGCGCGTCGTGTTTCACGCGCGCCTCAAAGAGATGTCAGCACATCGTGACGGGGTCCACGAAGACCGATGCCTCCTAGGTCAGGGTTGCAGGTTGGTTAAACAAGAAACCGTGGTCCCGGCCGTCGCATAGGCAAGTGAAGAAACACGGGTGGGTTTTAGTCAGTAAAAGTCTGACACGCCCTTCCGCTCCGCCCCGGGCGGGAGAAGTCATTTGATGATTTCCCATCCCAACAAAAAAAGGACCTAATATACATGTAAATGCATCATGACGAGAAGATCTGTGGTGGAGTATGTTGCCCCAGTCACTGGCGAACGATCACAAGACTAAAGATGTGAAAAGACTTCCTTACTTAAAATATTCGTCCACCTGCTGAAGAGCTCTTCTGGGTCCAGTGTTTAATCAGGCTCTGGAGTCTGGACCTAGGTTGGCCGAAGCAAGGAAAACCTGTTTAGATGGAGATTCTTATAGTTAGAATATTTGGTAGATAAAAATAGTCAGTCACCCTAACCAACTCAAGACAATGTTTGTATTCTTTCTTCAGAATTAGCATACTGACAAGTTATATGAGCTCGTATAATTGGTTATTTTTTACAATGCATAAATATGTAAGCTGTCACGCCCTTTATGCCTGGAGGCTTTTATTTTGGTAATAAATAATGTTCTACTCGGTGGTAGGCCAAAACATCGGCCGCCGGCAGAAGTTACCACCCACCAGACAAAGCCTTGCCGCCAAGCGATTTGTCGTGTTCCGGCATGATGTCTGGTGAAGCCGTACGGAGGACGGGTCTGAGCAGTTGTGTTGCGATGTGTGCCGGGTACGATGCGCCTAATGTTGTTGTGTTGGGAGTTTGGTCGTAGAGGGTCTTCAGATCAATCTCCCTTTGGCGCAGCATCGTTGGTGGTGTTGTTGGGTTTAACATTGCATCACCTCGCTCAACTGCCGTCTTCCTTCCTATTCGCTCAATTTTTCTGAGTGAATAGGATCTTAATAAACTAGTGCGCTTTTTCATCAACGATCGCATCACTGCTTACCATCAGGCGGGATTGCGGTCAAGCGCTAGTTTATAATTATTAAAAAAAAAAAAAAAAAATCTGTGTTTTGTTGTCTTAGTTACTTTACATGCATATTTTTGTATAAATTCAGTTGTGTTTTTAACTGAAGCGACAGCTATAGTGTTGGGGGTATTGTTACGCCACGTATTCTTCCCAGCGAAAGTACTAGGCAGTTGCAAAGTGCGAACATTTTGGAGGAGTGTCTAAATGTAATATTTACGTTCAAATAGTGCTGATTTTCCGCCTAACTTGAATAAATATTTTTTTTTTTAATAAATTGTTAACTAGCGCTTGACCGCAGTCCCACCTGATGGTAAGCAGCGATGCGATCGTTGATGGTAAAGCGCGCTAGTTTGTTAAGAGCCTATTCACTCTAGCCTTGAAGATACTCAAATGTGTGACGGAAACACCGCCACCGGCAAATTGTTCCAGTCCCTCGATGTACGCTGTATAAAAGAAGAAGCGAAACGCTTCGTCCGGGTCGTAGTAGTGTTAACAACGTAAGGGTGAAAGTCGCCGTATGGCGGGTCGCCTTTTTTTTCTTATAGATGGATCTCTGCTTTGAAAACTCCGAGTTGGCATGTACATACATGCCAACTCGGAGTTTCTCTGGTGCTAATCTACAAACGATAGGACACTAGATATCGTGCCCTACGTGTCCGGCCAGCTGCACGGAACAGAACTGATGAAGATTTGTGATGGTGCCAAACAAGCAGTTGAATTCTGTCTGAAATCCATTTAGATTGTCATCGAAGCACTAAGAATAGGATGCTAAGAAATGAAAGTTTCGATTTGACGAAATTGAGACAAACGACACTGAGGATGACTTGCCATTGTTACTGGGAACGAACAATTATTTAGTTAGGTAAAGAATTAAGTCAAGGCCTCATTTTAACCGTTCTTTTTGTAAATCCTTAGGGAAGGTTTAGCAGTGGACATCATATGGCTGAGATGATGATATAATGAAATGAAATCGTTTATTAAGCAAGTAGGATCACCGATCACTTTTACACGTCATGTCTTTTTTTTTAAATAGATGAAGCCGGCATTTTCTAACTGACTACCTCTGAGAAGAAATAGCCGAAACAAACTCAGGGATCATCGTCTTTTTTCAAGTCCAGACATTAAAAATGAAAATTCTTACAATAATTTGCGTTATAATTACGCATATTACTTAATAACAATGCTTAACAGAGCGAGCAGCTCAGTCCCAAGCTTTTTTGTGTTCTAAATAATCTGTGATTTTATAATACCCCTTTTTGCAAAGTTCGGCCTTTATATAGTTTTTATATCCTTTAATGGGTATGTTTCTAATGTCCATGGGAAGTTTGTTGTAAAAGTGTGATGAGTGTCTGTGGAGACGAGTGTGATGTACAGCAAGATTGTGTTTGTTGTTATAATTTTAAGACGGCTACAAGTAACTCAGTATCTTGTATTCCTAGCTATTATTGCAATATTGGGTGTGTAATCTTCGCTGAATCAAACCAAAAATCGAGTTAAATGGCGTGACATAAGAGAGCTGCAGGTTGGTAGATGGCATGTCTTTAATATTATTGGTTCTAAGGCATACCGGTTTATTATCGCAACTGTTCCTTCGCCATTTTGAGACAAATGGTGATGAAATGGAAACCTACCTGTTGTTTTCCTACCTATCTTTTGTTTTATGCGAATTCAAATTGTACTAAGGAGTAAAATACTGTTTTTACCTACGAATGTATATTTCTTACAGATGGATAAATAGGTATAGCTACAATTTATAAACTGTTTACTCTGGACCTGCCCGTCAGCTACCGTCCATGTTTAATTCGATCATCATAAGTCTGTTTAATTCTGTTACATCTTAAGTTAAGATCCATTTCTGTGCCGAAAACAACTAGTTTCTTTTTTGTCTTCCTGGTATTAAAAATGATACCCACCTACCAGTGGCGAAGGGTGAAATTTTGACAAAGGGAAGCCGGTCAAAAAAAAAAAAAAAAAAAGGTGTTAAAAACCGAACCACGCAAACACCGATCCAAAACCAACAAAAATATTAAGCAAAAGTAGTGGCGTGGTTTCTTTGTCTCTTTCTAATAGAGGAGAGGAGAGAACTGCAAGCCGTTTGACATTAGCCTATATTTATCAAGTTTTACCGACAGTTAGTGAGCATTAGAAAGAGATGGTCTGACACGCTCTGTCTCATTTCGCCTCATAGTAAAACGTTGACCGAGGTAAGCCGACATTCGTCGAGTTGCCTTCATGTACGAAAAATTGAAGCGCTGATTAATTTACGACTATAAAATGAAATGTGATACTTAGGGTATTGCTAAGAATTACTATTGCTATTGTAAATCGCGCAGGCATTTGATTAATAATACTTTGTTAATGAAATAGAATGTAAATACTTTTGTATGAATATGGAACTGATTTTTGAAAGGTAACCCGGTGGGAATCGGCTTGTATGGACTCTTCGCCACTGCCACCTACACGTGTTAATAGATATCAACTTCAAACGACAACATAAAGCCGATAAATAAAAATTCTGTGGTATTAAGTAGAAACATATTGATAATTTGTCTCAGTTCTTTCAAAATGACAAAATTTAAATATCATAAGCTCTTGAATCTTTTTTTTTATAAATTATAAACTAGTGCTTGACCGCAATTCCGCCTGATGGTAAGCAGTGATGCAATCGTTGATGGTAAAGCGCGCTAGTTTAATAAGAGCCTATTCACTCTAGCCTTGAAGAAACACCGCCGCTGGCAAATTGTTCCAGTCCCTCGATGTAGGTTGCATAAAAGAGAGGCGAAACGCTTCGTTCGGATCGTTGTGGTGTCAACAAAGTAAGGGTGGAAACTCGCCGTACGACGAGACGGGTCGTCCGATGATACACCTGAGATGGGGGAATTAAATCATGCAATTCCCTCGCACCCTCTCCAAAATGCATCCATAGGTATAGAACACCGACAGGCTGGCTGAAATCTTTATAATTTTTGTGCAGCTTTACAAAACTGGACCTTATTGAGGACAGTTATGTAGTTGCCCCTAACATTCAGAATATGGAATAAAGAACGAGCATGTTCTGTTGAACGTGGGGGTGCACCATGTGGGCAATTAAGAGAATGCAATGTGCCAGTTGTTATACTGACGGTAATAAGTTAATAAATTTATGTATGAGTGTAGAAATGTATGTGCAACCAATATTAAGTTTCGGTGAACGGTTTTGAACTGTTGCAGTTAATGGCGTTTATGTGTGGCAGAAATATTATCCCTAGGTACGTGTATCTGAAAAAGAATTCGTCACAATAGTATTAGTTTGAAGAAGTCTGATGTCAGTCTCAATCTATCAAAAAATACTTCTAATTTCCATAAATTTTGACAATTAATCTGTCGCCGAGATGAGACTGCGGCTAGATTTTGAACGTTTTAAGTTGCAAGAAATGGGCTTCTGGTGTATGTACATCAGAAAATACATAGTATAAGAATCAGTTTGTAACTAAGAAACATACAATGGGCAAACGGATTAATTTCTAAACGAGATGATCAACGTATAAGATCTTCGAACGATGCGAGGAAATAAACAATACTTAATTCTTTCATATATCTATAAGATACGTAACAAATTTAAATTTTTTATAACACGTTAAAGTTATCCATAGATTTCGTATAGAATACAAGAAAACTGTGGTGGTACTTAGTTAGCGTCAATGCGCCAACATCATTCCATCCTGACGACGAATTTGTAGAATTTCACGGCTTCCTAAATAAGGCGCGTGACGTTAACCAAGTCACGTGAATAATAGAAGACAAAAATTTGTTTAGTGTAATAATGGCGTCGATTTTGTTGATCATATAAAACTTATTTTAAGTTTAGTGCGTCTTTTCCATTTCTATAATAAAAGGACAGAAGATAAAATGTCAGTTTAGACCTGTCAAATTAGAACGCTCCTGACGTAAACTGGCGTATTTTTAGACGCCATGTTTATAAACGCGTCTAAACTGTCTATGGAATATCTTAATTTGACAGGATTAAATTAAAATGTTATCTTCTATCCTTTTCTTAACGAAATGGAAAGAAAAAGATACACATAACTTAAAATTAGTTTAGTTTGTGAACAACAGAATCGGCGCCAATATTTACCTTCAGGAGTAAACTAATATGTATTTACGAATTGTACGCAGCATGCCGGTTTTGTTAGTTTTTCTAGTGATACTAAACATTAATCAAAATTGTACTCCTAAAACATGTCTGTATGCTTGTACAGGCAACAAATTGAATTAATTAGATGAATATGCAGTGCAAATATTTTTATGCATGAATATGAATATTTGCACTGGTCTGGTCGTGCCTCGGAAAGCACGTTAAGCCGTTGGTCCCGGTTGTCATACGAACATCTAATGGCAGTCGATACGGGTTGTTGGAGCCCTCAAAAAGTCCTACAATTGGTCTAACTGCAATGCTTCGATATCGCCTTCGGGTTGTGGAGGTCATGTCCCTTCATGGAAAATATCGAAGTTTAGCCAAAAATGAGCAGTTAGACTGGTAAAGCAGACCCTAGACTCGCGAAGCTGAAAAGCTTCGGATACGAGTGGGATTAACGCTGAGATGAAGAAGAAGATTGTCTAAATAATTGTATTGTAACTCGTAAGTTCTTACCTTTTCGTGTCTAAACTGTTGAATTAATTTAAATGAAATTTGGAAAAGAGATAAAAAAGATAATCAAAATATTCTTACAGGGTATTAATACCCTAATAGGGGAAGAAAGTTTAATGAATGACGCACGAAAGTATGTGTCAGATCAATTAAACAATTATGTTACATGTGGAAGGTGACGTTGTGGATGACGCTCGGTGGACATTATCGTGCATAAATTGAACACGTAACATTGTAATCTGTTAAGTGTTTCAACTCTTTACGAGTTAACTTGATAACTCCCGCTTCCAATAAGCTGAGGCTGAAAGTTTCTGTTTCAGAACTTTTAAAGCGTAGACAGCCCGTAGTTACAGACTACGCACCTTTGGCGAAGTCACGCACTTTTCCTGATGGGGGCCCTGCAGCTGACAAATAAATGGCGGCCTCCTCGCTCAGGTAGGTATGTAAAAAGTTTGGGAACTAGGAGAATGTAGGATATAAGCACAAGTGAAACAAATACGAAATTTGAGGTACACAAAGATCTCGAAAAGGTTAGTATTCTTTTGACCATTGATACAGACTATATAAATACTTTGTCGAATATACAGAAAGGTTGAGCAATACCTAAATGAAGAGCGAGCAAAGCGAGCTCCCAATGTTTTTTCACTCCAGATAACCTTTTTTTTTTTTCAAAGAAATATCACAACTTGTCTATTATTGACAAAAATTTTTATTTGTTCATTGTTGATGAAAGGGATTTTTTTTTTAGATTCAATTAATTGCCCATGTCGTTAACACTGTTGGCAATTGGGAAAAAAAAAGTCCGTTCTTCATACCCAATGATCAAATCTATTTGTGCTCACAAGTTTTCCCTTAATACTCTACTAGTTTCGTATCTACAGAACAAACCAAGTCTTATGAAATTCAAATCAAATTGTATGCAGTTAAAAATGGCTATAATAATGATCTGCCCACAACTATCTAAACAAGGTGGTTTCTTAGGCTTAAGTTTACAAAGGTGTAGTTTTATTAAAGGTGAATGATGTTTAAAATGCTTTAATAACAACTTTCATTTCAAGAATTTAGTTAAGATTACACCAATCCTAGGCACAATAAAATACCAATTAGATGCCTTTGTATCTATGCCGGCAAAACAATCATTCGCATTCCAGAATAACATGAGCAAGTGCTTCCTGCCTCTACAGAATGGAATGTCTGAGGCATTTGTATATCATTATCTTAAGGTTATTTCTCTGGAGGCTAAGAATTAAGTTAATACATGTAGTTGTGTGTGAACTTGTGACGTACTGACTTCAATTCACTAGGAAAGATTGGTTGTTTCTGGAATTTTGTTTTTCCTCTCCTCTCTTTGTTTCTGCTGAGAACTCGGTTCTTGGAATGTTGAACTTTGGCTGATCTTTGTACCAAAACTATGAGACTAATAAGAGCCAGTGAAATGTCTTGGACTGTGCCCAGTGTTTCCCATGTTGTAAGTTAAGTGCATGTAACTTTTTTTTTCTAAATACTAGAGTATGATATGATATTAGATAACAAAATCAGATGTAACGGAAATTGTATTTATCTGGGTGTTAGCTATGTAAAGCAATATAAACTGTGGTGTACATAATTTCATACTAATTAGATTTACTTTCAGGTACCTAAAGGTTAAGAGAAGACTGTTTTAAAACCCCAAAATTTAAAGTTGTTTGAACCATTACTCGCATAAAAACCGAGCTTAAAATTACAAAAATAGCAAGTCCTTGAAAACTTTTAATGGTTATTAACTATTGGCAGATACATTTATTTTAATAAATGTATCTGCCAATAGTTGAACCTGAAAACGACTGATTCTTTGTCAAAATAAGTGTTAACTTATTAGCTGAATTGTCAAATTCATACACATATTTATATCTTACAGAAAAATGGTAAACTTTGCTTTGTTGTTGGATACTTAATAGTTCCTGATAAATTTCATAATGAACAATAATTGTCTTGTCTGTTGTTCGATTTATAAATGATGCCGCATTTACATAACAATCACGGAGACAATTTACCAGATCAACTAGAGGCACGATTGAACATGTTATTGTGTAAAATTATTCATTATGTAGATGTAATAGCAATCAAAGTTGGACTTTGTTAAAAGGTTTTAATAGGAAATCACACAGGACTTGTCTATTGCAGACTGTAAACAGTGTCCAGTACATGTATAAATATATCAACACCTTACATTATAGTAGTCATACTATAAAATTTGTAAACACAGCATTTTCCCAAAGGCATAACAAAATATTGTTCTGAAATACATTATTTATTTAAACCTCCTAATGTCAACAGTGCACTTGGTATTTTATGGGCCTGTCTGTTGTACCCAGTTTAATTGGAAAGGACTTAAAATTATAATAAATATAAAAGACAAACCTTTAAATGAGGCAGCTTTGCAAATTCAACCAGATGTCTTCTCATATTCATCTTCATCATTTTCATAACTTACAGTCCATAACACTTAAATTCTTAAAACTACATAATAAACATTAACATTCAGATCTAACAAAATTTTGAGAAAATTACAATGATCTCATACAAAAACAAAAATACATTAAATAAATTAGATAATAATAATGTTGATATTAGATTCTAACCAGATTGTAATCAAAAAACGTCTTGACAAAACTGCATTAAAAATTATACAAACAATGTCCTAGCGGTCGCGACACAACAGATAAACTGCAATACGTAAACAAAAGATCGTTATACTAAAAACAAACCACTAAACGAAGTACGGTAGCGATAAGAGGTGAAATTCCTAACTTATTTTCAAAGTAGAAAATTATCTAGTTATTGTACCTACATTGCGTAAAATTCACATTTCACTGTTAATGCACGTCTAGCACACTAAAGTCGATTGAAAAAGTCTTATCCTAGATACATGTCTTTTTATTAAAATTCAGAATTGACAAGTTTATCAGATATCTCCCACTGCATTTTGTACAACTCTACGCCATATTTGCAAAGTAGGTGACGATGTTGCCTTGTTCATGAAAAAACTACCATACTTTAATAGTGTCCAATATCCTTCTTTTATCGTTCAGAGTAAAGTTGTAACAATAATATTTAAAAAAAAAGCATAATGTAGAAACAGAAACTGATGCTTTTTCTCATAAAAATAGCCACGAACTATTAAATGCACCTGCTACGACTTTTAACATTTCTTTTTGATTGTGAGTAATTCTAGCAGTGATTATGCCTAGGAATTTAAATTTAAATAATATTTATCTTGCCTTCTTCTTCTTCAGCCTATAGATGTCCACTGCTGGACAAAGGCCTCCCCCAAGGCTTCCCCACGCTGCGACTTCCGGTACGTGGCCGCCACTCCAGAATCTTACTGCCCCATCGGTCATCGGTTCTACAAGCAATATGCCCTACCCACTGCCACGTAAGTTTAGCGACTCGAAGAGCTATGTCGGTGACTTTGGTTCTTCTGCAGATTTCCTCATTTCTGATTCAGCAGCCCGAACAAGCAGGCTTCCGAAAAGGCTTTAGCACCATAGACGGTAGACCACATAGACATACATACGCTGCGGCAAGTTACACAGTCCGAGGGGGTATAACAAACCGCTATGCTTGGCGTTTGTGGACTATAATAATAATACAATACAATCTCTCCAGCGGTGCCAAATTGACCATCGATACAATGCGGTGATAAAGTATTTGTACAAAAACGCCAACATATCAGTCCATCTTCAGGATCAGGACTCGAAACCGATCCAACTCCAGCGTGGAGTGAGACAAGGAGATGTCATATCTCCTAAATTGTTCACTACTGCGTTGGAAGATGTCTTCAAGCTCCTGGACTGGAAAGGACTTGGCATTAACATCAATGGCGAGTACATCACTCATCTCCGTTTTGCAAATGATATCGTGGTCATGGCAGAGATCCTGGAAGACTTGGCCAAAATGCCCAATGACCTCAGCAGGGCTTCCCTGTTTGTTGTTTGAAACTGTAATGAGGTCGGTGTTCCCTTCTCTGGTAAAAAATACCAGAACAAAATCAAACATCAACATCCCTTCTAAAGTCATATCTAAAAGTAATTAATTATTAATTGAAATGGTCAGCCCCCTAATCGGCGAACACATTTTTGTCAAATGATTGCGACTGAGTTGGTATCAGTTGGGATCTATCGGCCCGCCCATTGGTCCATTCGGTCCAAACGATCCCAACTAGTCGCAATCATTTGACAACAATGTGTTCGCCGAATAGGGGGCAGATCAGTGAAATCATAATTATTCTCTCGCGAGTCAGTGATCTGCAAGAACTGAACCATAGAATATACAAAAGATGCCAAACTCAGTATATTTTGCGTGAGTCACCAGATGAACTTTATCCGTAACATTATAGCCAATGACCTACAAGTCCCAATAGATAACTGCTAAGCTAACAAACTTCATTAAACCAGTCGAAAGTTCTGAGGTTACAAACATCAACAAAATACAGTCAAATAGAAGGTTCTATTTAACTATATTTTGTTAATGTCCTCCTTTTCGTGAAGTCGTTTAAAACGATCTATACAATGGCCTGTCTGTGCACTTGTACTGACAAAACATCCATCACCTAGATACATTTCAAAACCTCTGTTTATCCACGTCTGCATGATTACATATCTTGTAATCTGAAAGATGTTCTACGATTCATATCACTTCATATATCAAACCAATACCATAAATATTTTGATGATAAGGTACCATCTTTAGTATCAGATTAGCAATGCGAGGTTGTAATTGTAACTATCTCGCCGTAAAAATTAGTTGAAGTGAAGTATCATTCCAACTAATGCTAGGGATTGACACCTATTGACAGCTCGCTCTAAACTCACTTTGCCTAACTTTTCATGATGAGTTTTTTCAGAATGAATTAGCAGTTTTAGTTCTTCAAGTTAGATGCCAATTGTTAAAAAAACTGAATATTTAAATTAGTACATGTTTAGCCAGTGAAAAGACACAGTCATGCTTAGCATAAAAATTAATGGAATTATTAAAGAATGATTACCGATTTTTTCCTCCAAAAACTTTCCTTTTGCAGATTTTTTTTTCTCATTTTGGTACCTAAAAATAATACCTTTCTAGAAACTATTTGTGATGTCGGCAACCCTGTTTTAACATCTGTCATCAAAATGTGTGGTAGTGAGAAATTAGAGAAATTGACTAAAATCACAAAATCGTCTATTTAAGGGCTTGTCAACTAGGCAACGTAAAAATAAACTATGAAAATGAGGGGGTTTTGGGTACGGGTTTTTGACGGGAAAGCTAAGATGAATGTCACGCTCATTTTTCATTGGACTTTTAAATTATTTATAATGTTGTTTACTAAATAAAGGTGCGTGATTTATTTAGTATAAAGTACATTCATTAAATAATTCTTAAAGAACATTGAGATATCACAGCATAGTGGTCTCTTCATGAGTTTGCCTCAAGCCTAGACGTAGACGGTTTCGTGGCCAGCTTAACTTTCCCACCAACACTCCTGTCATTTTGATCTAGCAAATATAGGTTTTCTACAACTTACTCACTACTGTTCAAAGAAGTTATATTAAATACTTTCTTTGCTACTGCTATACTTACAACACGCATAGATAAAACTTAAACTATTACCAGTATTACTATAATCTTCTTCCTTTTATTGAGAATGAGAAGACTAATCTGTACCTCTGTGCATTACAAAGAATTTTTATCGAGTTTTAAACAGAATTTAGTCGATTTTTACTGTAATTGTATCATTCATTGATAAAACATTGAATCGATTAGAAAATATTGTTCAGTGAATAAACATCTTTAAACCTCTATGAAAAACTGGATTTTTGTTTTACGGTAGTTGAGACTGATTTGACTGACTGCCGTGATAAAAAATGTTTTTAAGTTGTTGGGCTTTACTACGAGAAGTTGTTTTGCAGTTGCACGTTTCTTAATTTTTTAATTTATTTTTTGTTAAAGCCGTTTATTTATCGTTCTTTTTGTGTTTTCGGTGGCATTATGGGTAAATAGTGTTGATAAAATAATCAGTTTAAGTTATAATACTTCTTTTTGTGCAAAAAATGCAACTATTGTTTCGGGGTGTCTTGTTTCAGAGGCTGTATTTGAAGACCGTGAAAATTTAAATGAATTTTTGGAAGAAGCCGAACTTCAACAGTATTATGAATTGTTTAGGTAAATATAAACAACTTTGTGTCTCAGTTTGGTTTATAAAACCTTTACTTTTGTATTGAGAATTACTAAACTGTTTGTTACTTGCTTACTTAACATTCACTGATTTCTTTCTTACTCATATTTTCTCTAAAGAAGGCTTTCCTTTTATATATTTGCTTGCAATTGCGATTTTGAGATAATTTTATAAATTTTAGTGCTAGGTAAGTTAATATAACCACATTCTCAATACATAGACTGATGTGATTTTTTATCAAAATTTTATGTTCTAATTCAAGTTTTTGTATATAAACATAAACACTTCAAACATATCTGATTTATATTTTAGAAACACAACTTTTATGTGAAAGTTTAGGATACATAAGTTTACTTAAGTTATGACAATTCAGGCAAAACTTGTGTATGTTTATACATGTTTATACATTAAATAATTTGCTTGTTTCAGAGACATATTAAAAGTAACAAAAGTATCACAACTTAAATTTGTATTGACTGAAGATTTAGCTCAAATTGGACTTTCAAGGCCAGAACAACGACGGTACAAGAAGATATATGCCAAGTATTTTCCCAACCCATACATATCAAAGATACGAAAAATGCTGAAATCAAATAAAAAGAGAGATCAGGTTAGTGCATTTTGTACAAAGGAAGTTGTTATAAGGTACATGATATGCTATAATAGGTATTTTTTTTGCATAATTTTCAGTATGAAGCTCTGTCGCATTTATTACCCGGGGTAGTTACTGAAACAATTAAACAGCTATCTCTAATTTTGTGGGTCATGTATACATACAACAAGGGATGATTGCAAAGGTGTATCCGTTTTAGTCCGAAACCTGATAGGGTACTGTGCATGTAGCACCCCTTCCCGTTTATCTATTCTTCCAATGTCTAAAACATCCTAGAAGCGTACAACAGGTTTCTAGTTCTAGTAGGTAATTTGTGAGACCCATGTTCAGTAACGCACCCTATGATTATTAAATTGGTTTAGTCAATATATAGCGTGGCAATTAAATTATCACATTAATTGTGTAGTGGCGGCCCAGTGGTATTGGTTGCAACTTACTAGTGGTAGGTATGAGTTTGAACGCTGTCAGAAGCATGTAAATGATTTCATCACCAAAATGGGGAAGATCAACCTATTTGATGAAACCGGCATATCGTAGAGGCAAACATTTGAAGACATGTGACATCTACTAACCTGCTCTGGGCATGTGTGGTAGATTATGGCCCATTCCACTCCCAGGCCCGTGTTCCAGGAGGGGTAACATTATAGGCTAATTGTATTAATTGTAATCACATACATTTTGTACCTCACATGATAAACATACTGAAATAACACCATATTTTTATTTCTATGTTCAGCTTGACATTGATATACTTTATACATATGTAATACAATAGGATTTGCTTACTTCATAAATAAATAAATAATAAATAAATAAATAAATATATACGGACAAATCACACAGATTGAGCCAGCCCCAAAGTAAGTTCGAGACTTGTGTTATGGGATACTAACTCAACGATACTATATTTTATAATAGATACATATATAGATAAACATCCAAGACCCAGGCCAATCAGGAAAAGATCTTTTTTTCGTTTAAGATTTACTTCATAAAGCATTCTATAATTTATTTTGAATGTGAAGATTATGGGTTGTTTTATTTATTTTTATTCTCTCTATTCTGATAGTTTTTGTCATGTGTCAGCCGATAGTTTCCCGATAGTTTAGTTTGAACGCAGTTGAGTAGCCCATCAAACTTATTTATCGGCCGATACCAAATCGTTGTAGTATGCGGACTTGCATACATCTTCATACTGATTATAAGCCTGACCAAACTATCGGCCGATAGAAAGTTTGTAGTGTGCGGAGTGCCTAAGAGACTGACAAGGATTACTTTCAGTAGTGAACGCTGTAATATATAATGTGATAACCTAATAGCCACTTTGTAATATGTATTGAAAAACTGAATGGATGTACCATGTGAATGATAATAAAGTTAGAAAAGGGAGACTACTAGGATAACAACAAAGAAGTAAGGAAGAAAAGACATATTGCGCCATTACAACTTATTAAGTTGTGGCGTGTTATTACATCATATCATATATTAATATGATGTCTCTAAATAAAAACTTAATTACAAAAAAAAAAAAAAAAAACTAGCAACTTCAGTAAAAACACTACAAATTGAAAAATACCTAACTAATTTCGGAAGCCAGTGGTAAAAACGAATATACATGTCGGTTTTTTTTTAAGTTTTTATTTTACACTTTTTAGTTGTGAAAAGCATTGTTCAGTTGCATCCGGTCAGACTACGCTTACGCCAACATAGTTAGCAACTACAACATGGCTAGCAAGCAAACAATGAAATTTTGTATACTTGAATTTTTACCCGTAATTTTGGTCTAAAAACCAAACTACTGAACCGATTTTTATAAAATTCCTCTTGGACCAAACTGAATGTATGAGCATTGCTAGAGATGACGCGATTACGCAACTTAAATTCAGTCCCTTGATTTTCATTAGATGTCGCATCAGCAGTAGTCCTACGCTAAACTTCAATTCTGTAAATCGTTGAGATATTTATCATTAGATCTACTGCAGACGTTCATTATAATCCATATGAATTCAAAGTTCCCATCCAATATAAATGAATTAAGTCCAAACACTAGGCTAAGGTCCCTCAAGTGGACTTTGTCTATCCTTCGTCTACATCATAAGAATCCTAATGACAATCATAATTCATCTATCATCATCATCAACATTTTTTATTTTATCGACCCACCTGCTGGGCACAAGTCTCCTCTCATACAGAGAAGCAGATTGCCTCAATTCATCTATACTTGAACCAAATTCGATAAAAAATAGAGGTAAACAAACCGTTTCTAGGCAACAACTTGTACACATCTTTTCTAGAGAGATGATTTTCAGACATGTAATAATTTTACTTCCTACTATAGTAAAAAGTTTATTTATATTTAGCAGTTTATGATTTCTAAAGAACGCTTAACAAATATGACACACATGTAAGTTAATTTCCTAATAAGTAAAATTTTTCCTTCTTAAAAAATTCTTATCAGTAAAAAACAATCAAGCACAAACATAAGGTAGCTACTGAATGCCGTTAAGAAGTTCCCTGAACTATCCTTTGTCTTCCATCATCAGAGCCCTAATGACAGTCACAACCCATCTAGGTATAAAGTTCTCATCAATGCAAATTAATCAAGCACAAACACAAGGTATTGTGAATCGTTGAGGAGTTCCTTCGATTGTCTCCCGTTTCCATCATCAGATCTACTCCAGATCTTTATTAAATTGTAGTGCTTTAAAATCCCTAATGAAAAAACTTACAAATGCTTATTCGCCCGATACGATTTTTGAAAATTCCCTTTGATTTCTCTGGTCTAGCATCATCAAACCCTGATGTCCTTATCATGGGACCATTTTGGAAGTATCTATTTTCCAATAAAAAAAGAATTATCAAAATCGGTTCAGAAACGACGAACTTATCTAGGACAAACATAAAAAAAGCATGGCCGAATTGAGTAACCTCCTCGTTTTTGAACTCTGTTACAAAAGTAAAATGATTTCAATATTAGCTTTCTTAGGCTTCTTTACAGTTCGATTTATTGACAGTTGATATATTTTAGTTTCTGCACTTGATGTATTCCCAGAGCACCTCAATGATACCTTTACAAGCTATTGACAATAAATCATATATATTTATTTAAAACAGATAAAATATAAGTTTTTACATTTCAGAATTTTCCTGGTCATTCGTCAATAGGGCTAGACTCCCTGCCGGTTTTCGAGAACAACGTGAAAGTACCTACAAAGCACATAATTTCCATAGAAGATATAACTATCAATAAAGAACTTGGTATGGGTCAGTTTGGTGTGGTGCAGCAGGGAACATGGACTACAGGGAATCAAAGAGTAAGAACTTTTTGTCTATTATAACTAGATATCTTTTAGTTTTATTTATTTATAAAAAAAAAAGTCGTTGCCCCACACTAGGGGTACTCTCTGTTACTTATGTATCGTGCGTTTACAAACAATTAAACTCGCATACACAAACAGCCAGACTCGGAAAAACTTAAAAATTATAAACTAGTGCTTGACCGCAATTCCGCCTGATGGTAACCAGTGATGCAATCGTTGATGGTAAGTGCGCTAGTTTATTAAAAGAGCCTATTCACTTTAGCTTTGATGACACTCAAATATTGTAGTCCGACGGAAACACCGCCGCTGGCAAATTGTTCTAATATCTCGATGTACGCGGTATAAAAGAGGAGGCGAAACGCTTCGTCCGGATCGTTGTGGTGTTAACAACGTGAGGGTGGAAATTCGCCGTACAACAGGTCATCCGCTGGTGGAACGGAGATGGAGGAATTCAATCATGCAATTCTCTGGCACACTCACCAAAATGCATCCTATAGAACACCGAAAGGTTGGCTACAACTACTTTAAGATCACACAAAAATTGGTTTCGTGTGGGAATCCAACCCCCGACACGCAGCTCAATTCATGAGAATGGACTACTGGGATCAAAAGTAGAAGCTATTTATTACAGATTAAAAAAAATATCTGTTAACTTTGCACACCTTACAACTAAACAGTTGTACTGCCAGAGCGGGAGAGGCGACTTGATGATTTCCCAGCCACACGGAAAAAAAAGAACGTGTGCATAGTTAACAGTTATTTTCTTTCCCTTTTATAATATTAGGTATGGATGTTAATATGGATATGATAATCACGTGGTTGTGAAGGCCAATGTCGACAGAGATTATACCAGTTTGCAGGAAAATACTATTGAAATGTATGCGCAAACAAGTGTACCTAATCCCTTCCGCCCCTAGAAACCAGTTGGTACGGCGGTCCTACACCACCCGGGTAAGAGAATGACAGACCCAAAGACTCTCGTGGAGACCAAGACCCAAAGGCAATGGAGAGGGCTATGCTTGGGGTTTCACTGCGCGATCGAATCAGGAATGAGGAGATCCGCAGAAGAACGAGAGTAACCGACATAGCCCGAAGAATTGCAACACTGAAGTGGCAATGGGCTGGACACATTGCCCGTAGGACCGATGCCCGATGGGGCCGACGGGTTCTCGAGTGGCGACCACGCACCGTAAGACGTAGCGTGGGTAGGCCCCCGACAAGGTGGACCGACGACCTGGTGAAGGTCGCGGGAAACCGCTGGATGCGGGAGGCGCAGGACCGGTCGTCGTGGAGAACCTTGGGGGAGGCCTATGTCCAGCAGTGGACGTCTTTCGGCTGAAATGATGATGATGATGATGAAGACTCTCGTGCACGAGGCATGAGGGTGTCATTACCAACTTCCATAGTTCGAGTTGTATCTAGCTACCGAGGAGTTCTTAACTGAAGCCTCAACACTTTGTCCTAATTTACGAATCGGTATTGGTACAATTAAGACTTTTGTATTAAGAATTCTATTATTCACCTCATATTACAAACGAGAAAGTTTTTGATTGACTATGTGGGTGTGTATTTGTATTCTTTTTACTTCATCGCCCTCATAACCAAAATCTTATAAACCCTTATACAAAGTTTCACCCGAAACCGTGAGTGCAGTTAGTCAATAATATAGCAAAGATCTCATGGCTTGGTATAATAGTCCTTCCCGTATGGGTAGCTATCACAAGTTGAATTGACTAATTTGTCAATAAATAATGCTACCATTGGTAAGGAAAACCATTCGTATTTGTTTATACCTACCAACGCTACAAAGCTTTGCGACGACGAGAAAAACAGGGTAGTTAAAATGCTATTATGAATAATGCATTATGTGCAGCAAGATAACAACTGTTTTAAAATCGCATACATATAGGCATTGTATTCCCATCTAACAAAATGTTTAACCAAAAGTATAGCAAGATCTACTCACCTCTGCTAACAGTAGTTTTCTTACTATGTAATTTTTTTGCATTTACTGCATCCGCTATCAGTTATGGTATTTGACATTCTTGTATGTAGATACGAGATTCTGTGTTTACGTCTGTTCTTAGTTTACCAATGCAAATTTGCCTTAAGGTCGTTTTTAAGTCAGGGCTTCGGTACTTGCTGTCTTGAATGCACTTGGATGAGGAATTTGCTATAAGATGCAACTTATTTTACAAAAAAAAAAAAATTCTTAGATATTTTGGTATTAAGCTGCAACCGGTTAAACTGGTATTCGAAGATGATGATTTGATATTCCAGTTTACTTAGTAATTTCGGCTGATCAACATTGCTGTTTGAAGATGCAATTTAGAAAGATTAACTCGAAAAACAGGCAAGCCAATTTGGAGTGGCGTTCGAAAAGCGTATCTGGAAACTTTTAGGGAGGCTTTTGCCAGGAATGGTCATAGAACTTCTGTAGTACCCATAATAAGTATTACAACCGCCGTAAACGTTACTATTTCCCGTTTGAAAAAACGGGAGGACGAACGGAGGACTGAGGACCAGTTTTAGCAGTTATGTTGCGATGTGTGCCGGGTACGATGCACCAAATGTTGTTGTGTCGGGAGTTTGGCCGTGGAGGGTCTCCAGATCCATCTCCCTCTGGCGCAACATCGTTGGTCGTGTTGTTGGGTTTAACATTGCATCACCTCGCTCAACTGCAGTCTTCCAACGTATTCACATAGTTTTTTCAGTGAATAGGCTTAATAACCTAGCGCGCTTTACCATTAACGATTGCACCACTGCTTACCATCAGGCGGTATTGTAGTCAAGCACTGTTTTATAATTATTAAAAAAAAATGTTGCGGTATGAGATCTTATAGATATGTGGGTTAAAGGCAGTAAGTTACCCATTTAAATAGTAAAAAAAAAAACTTAAAGCCAAATAAAACTTACACGTACTACTTAGTCAGGCTATAATTTTCTCTCTGGCGGAGAGTGTGCGAAGGAATTGCATGATTTAATTCCCCCATCTCCATTCCATCATCGGACGACCCGTCGTACGGCAAGTTTCCACCCTTATGTTGTTGACACCACAACAGTCGGAACGAAGCGTTTCGTTTCGTCTTTTATACCGCGTCCATCAAGGGACTGGAACAATTTGCCAGCGGCAGTGTTTCCATCGGACTACAATTTAAGTTTCTTCAAGGCTAGAGTGAATTTTAATAAACTAGCGCGCTTTACCATCAACGATTGCATCACTGCTTACCATCAGGCGGGATTGCGGTCAAGCACTAGTCGTGGTGGCCTAGTGGTTAAAACACCAGCCTCTCAAGTATGAGTGCGCGGGTTCGATTCCAGGTCAGGCAAGTACGAATATAACTTTTCTAAAGTTATATGTACTTTCTAAGTATATCTTGGACACCAACGACTGAAGGTGAAGGAAAACATCTTGAGGAAAACTGGACTTTAAAGTCTGAATTCGCCAACCCGCATTGAGCAAGCGTGGTGATTACGCTCAATCCTTCTCTGCATGAGAGGAGACCAGCCCCCTAATCGGCGAACACATTTTTGTCAAATGATTGCGACTAGTTGGGATGGTTTGGACCCAATGGACCAATGGGCTGTCCGAACGATCCCAACTGATACCAACTAGTCGCATTCATTTGACAAAAACATGTTCGCCGATTAGGGGGCTCTTCCCAGCAGTGGGACGATAAAAGGTTGATAACGACTAGTTCATAATTTATATAAAAAAAACAAAGGCCTTCTTTTGGTAAGAGAGAAAGTGCCATAGTCAATCATGCGGGTTCTGTGTGGAAAACATAATAAGCCCTATTTACTTTTTCAGCTGCAAGTAGCTATAAAATGCCTGGGGCACGAGCGGATGACGTCAAACTCGACAGAATTCTTGAAGGAGGCCGCCGTGATGCACAGTATTGAGCATCCCAACATCGTTCGCTTGTACGGTGTGGTACTTCATCTGGACTCTCTGATGCTGGTATGTATGCGTATGCAAAGTCACGGTATTTCAGGCACTTTTGAATTGTCAGGAGGTCAGTTAGGGGCTGGTGAGCAAGTTAGCGGACTGTTACCAAACGATTGTTTTTTTTTTAAATCACGCAGACTGTATCGCGGGTATATGCTAATAATATATGTTTTGTGAAGAAAGAAAGGGGATCCAAAGAGTAAAAAATAAAAACAATTTAGTTACAACACAAAGGAAAAGTAAGGAAATACTCATACGTCATTCCAACTCTAAAATGAAAGAACTTTTCTTCAATGGGGTTCAAGTTTCCAAAGTCAATATTTACGTTTTTTGTTCCAAACAAAAGAAATCATAATGCTGCAAAGCCATTTAAACGTTAGTACTCTGAATTCCGTAATTATTTAAGTTTTTTTTTGTCTGTCAAACAGTATTTTTAGAGCAGATGATGCTCGCTCCCCCACCGAGTTATTACGGATTGGAATTTATTAATGTCACCATCTTACCACAGTATGTCGACACTGAAGACACTTCATCGTTTTTAGTGTGGAAAACAGGACCTTTTTAATAGGGTATTTGACTAAAAAAAACGAATTAGTCCGTCAGTCAGATTTCCAAAAAATACTAGACACATATTTTTTGTTTTTTTCATATAAACAAAAAACGAAGACGACACAGTGCGTGGAAAACTCGTGTGACATCACCTGCCACCACTCCTGATCTTTGATGCCTTTTATATTTGTCAATTTTAATTGATTTGATTAAACAAAATATACATACGACGAATGACGGACTAAATAGAATAATTTTTTTTTTACCCAGGAAACATCTCTATTCTTCCGTGCCCGTTTCTTCGGGTGTTACACAGACATTTTACTCGGACCCTATTTGCTCTATAGTCTATAGGTAGATAGGAACAGATGAAAACTATTCCTTGACCTCTATAAACATTTTGAAGACGATATATTTGTACCATACGAATGTTTTGCGGTGCACTAAATACAAAATACACAATCTTTGTGTAGTGCAGGTTTAACTCAATTACGGAACTGTTTAGGTACTGTGCGTGGCACGACACTTATTTGGGCAGTTGCTCTCCATAGTCTTCATAGGCGTTTAAGAATGTCTATCAGGAGCCGGTACTGTGGTAGGAGCTGTACGTAGAAGAGGTTTATTTACAGACGAGTTCTGGGAAGGTGAACACTGGCGTGGTTTTCATCATCAACCTTTTTTTTTGGTTTTACTGAATTAAAAACCCCACACTCCCTGATTACGGGTGCCTTTTGAAGGTAAAACCCGCCGAAAACAATAACAAATAAAGATAGAAAAGGTTTGCATTATCGTGTTCACAAGTAGGGACATATTATGTTTATCCAAATGTGCAAAGCGCGAGAGAGAATAAATCCTGACAATATTCGTATTATTTACACATTTCATCACAGTAGTGACATTCCCATTCGGTGACAATAGGGTATTTGACTAAAAAAACTAATTAGTCCGTCTGTCGGATTTCCAAAAAATACTAGACACGTACTCGTATGTTTTTCTTTTTTCATATAAACAAAAAATGAAGACGACACAGTGCGTTGAAAACTCGTGTGACGTCACTGCACGCTAAACTTTTTAGCGACTAGTGACGTCACCAGCCACCACACCTGATCTTTGATGCCTTTTATATTTGTCATTTTTTATTGTTTTGATGAAACATACAATAATACTAGGCACGTATTTACGTGCCTAGTATTATTGACCTCTGAGCAATAGATCGCAAGATATTTGCGATAAACTGATTTTCGTGACCTTTTGAGCTATACGGATCGGAACATCTGCCTACCAGTGGAGGTCGTTTGAGGTATTCACGGGCACGATTGTCCTGTCTATACTAGTATTACTAGTGCTATATGTCTGTCTATGTAGTAGATTTTACTAACAACACACTTACGAAAAAGCTTAAAAAGCAATAAGGTATACACCGTACGGTATACAATACACATGGGCGTAGCCAGCCTTGGGCTCAGGACGGGGCAGCAGTCAACCCCTCCCCCCCACCCCTCCCGTTTTTTTTTTTTTTTGTTTAATTAGGTACCTTATAGATGAGAGCCAGGGTGGGGCAAGCGCCCCAGCTTGCCCCAGTGTGGCTACGCCCATGACAATATAGTATGTGAATTGTGAGTGCATTCTAGTCTCTACTTCTAAATGCAAGAGACATTTTCTGTAGACAATTTCACGACAAACAATCTTATAATGAGCTTTATTGACCTCAGAGCAATAGATCGCGAGATGTTTGCGAAAAACTGATTTTCGTGACCCTTTGACCTTAATAACTTTTTTAGCCGGCACAGCTAAAAAGTTATTAAGTCTAAATTCAGCTCACTAGGAATTTTTCCGCAGACTGGGGTTTAAAATAGCTAAAATGACTGGACTAATTGTACACTTAATGGTAGGTATAGTTACGCTATAGTTAACTGTTTTTAAAGTTAATTTCCTATATTTTGGTTTACTTAGTTTTTATACAGATTCAATTTAACTTGACCAAGTGCTACACAACTACTAATAAATAAGGTGGTCAGCAATAAGCGAAATAAGTAAGATTTGACAGTGACATTTGATTGACGTGTCATGTATCTAAGGCTATCGTATCTATATTATCTACCACATGACTGCGAAAAAAAAACAAAACATGAATTCCGAATATACGACACATTAAATAAACATAATCAACTCAAATCAACACTCGACACAAACACAACGGGAAAATAGAACTGTCAAAGTCGCCAATCAAACGTCATAACCACTGTCATGGCTACCATAATAAAGGGTTATCTCACTAAAAAACGTATCAAATGATTATTTATATATACTTGTATTTTAACTCAAATTAATTTAGTAGTATTTTTATGAAAATCTATTATTTTTTTCCTTTTTATCTATATAGCGTACATAGTCGTGGCCAAAAATTAAACATCTTTCTAAATATAAATGATGTTAAAAAAACTGCAACTGATACCGGAGGCTTTAGTTTCTACTAAGTACCGGTAGAAACTGTATTCTTGCGATTATTGTCTGACTGTTAAGATTTTTATTAAACGTTGTCACTCTAATTTCAGCTATATCGTGGGTGCGCTTCTAAACATTTGAACTTACACAAACAGCATTTCATGGAACAACTCTTTGTAGGTCTTTCTACACGCATAAATGTATGTACATATTCCCTACCGAGAATAGCTATGGCTTGTCTGTCGTGTTTATGGGGTCACCATGGAAGCTTGTGGACGGAATGTTTTTTCTACGGCAAGGTTTTTACGCAGTAGCGGGAAGATACGTGGCAGGACATAGGTTTGTTCTCGATTATAATAAACACACTACTTGAAATACATTTCAGGTGACGGAGCTGGCGCCTCTTCGTTCACTCTTGGAGTGCCTCCGTGAGGTGTCTTTCCGACTCAACTTCCCGGTGCCAAATCTCTGCGAGTTTGCGGAGCAGATCTGTGATGGGATGACATATCTAGAAAGCAAAAGACTGATACATAGGTATGTAGAATGTTGTAACGAAATGAGGGCGCTGGTGACTTTTAGTCTTTACAACCGCTTTTGATGAAGCTTCGGTACAAAATCAATGTTAGTTATATTCTATCTGTGGGATATTAAGAAGCGACGCTTTTTTATGTAAATAGTTTTTATGTAATAATTTTATCGAAATCCATTCACAGACAAGTTACTTTTATATTTTTAAAATTAAGTATGATGTTTTGGTACAAAATTAAACTAAGTACTGGTTTAATATAACCTGGATTGTGTCTCAATATGTAGGTATTTGAAGTATGGACCTCAAAATGAGGCGGGTTGGTTAAAAAAACCGTGGCCCTGGCGCATAGGTGTGTGTGCAAATGAAGAAACACGGGTGGGTTTTAGTAAAAGTCTCACACCCTTCCGCTCCGCCCCGAGCGGGAGAGGTCATTTAATGATTTCCCATCCCAAACAAAAAAAGACTTATTGGCGTAATTTGTATGCACCTGAGTGTTGCACACCTTGGACTAACCTTTCGGCAAACACCAGCGCCATGGTATGTTTCTAACCATTTAAACCAGTACAGCATGTCATACACTACGTCTATGGAATCGACACCGACGGCGTAAAACAAAGTTTATATGTAAAAAAGTTTAAATGATATTTCTTCAGGGACCTTGCAGCAAGGAATATATTAGTATTCAGTAAGGACAGAGTGAAGATTTCTGACTTTGGACTGTCTCGTGCCTTAGGCGTTGGGAAGGACTACTACCAAACGAACTACAACGTGAATCTCAAGCTACCGGTGGCATGGTAAGTTAACAACTTCATATATAACTAAGCTAGCGACTCGCCCCTGCTTCGCAATATCATCAAACTTTTTATCGTCCCACTGGGGCACAGATCTCCTCTCATACAGAGAAGGATTGAGCGTAATCACCACGCTTGCTCAATGCGGGTTGGCGATTACAGACTTAAAGTTCAGGTTTCCTCAAGATGTTTTCCTTCACCTTGTAATCAGTCATTGGTGTCCAAGATATACTTAGAAAGTACATATAACTTTAGAAAAGTTACATTGGTACTTGCCTGACCTGGAATCAAACCCGCACACTCACACTTGAAAGGCTGGTGTTTTAACCACTAGGCCACCATATGGTTTTTACGAATTGACAACTTTAAGATTTATGTCTAACTTGCGAGATAAAGCTGTCCACAGAGGTAATCTCCACTTAGTGAGACAAACTTACAAATATCTGCTTAGTGATAAGGTTAATAGTGATTGTGTTAAGTTTGCGTATGTTAGCACATTTAAATATTTAGGCCTCAGTATACATTTTAACTGCAGATGCGACGTTTTTGATCTGTAGTAGGAAAGTTCTATCAGTTGAGCAGTGTAGTAAATAACCACTTGTTACTGATTGCCACGCTTGCTGATTCGCAACTAAGTTACGGACTTAGGTCCGTATTACAGAAGGCACCTCAAGCATTGATCTCTGTTTAAACATTACTTAAAACTAGTTTCGACCAATCAAGAGGCTTCAAACGAGACTTAAGTAGAGCTTGAGTTTTGAGTGACGTTCTGTAATACGGACCTAAGACTATTGCCAAAAAAGTTAAAAAAATAATGTAAACAAGACTATGGTAAAACATTTCATAGACTTTTGTGATGAATATAAAGTGATTATTCTAAATAAATATTACACGAGGAGTATGAGAGAGAAAACACTAGTAGAAACAATGTTCGAATAAATAAAAGTTTATATAAATAAATAAATAAAGCTAATTTAAAATAAAAACTATAAAGCTTCCTTCTCGACAAGTTAACTCAGAGGTTCCGAGACTGCAGCCTTAATTGCATTTCGTTGTTGAGAAGCAAATTTGTTGTGTGGGTGGCACTGGCAATGTTTGTTTGATTTTGTTTATGAGTTTTCTTTTGCGTTTTTTTTATGTTTAAGAAACGAGCGCATCTTGTCGTCAAACGTAAAGTGTGTCGAGTAAGTGTTGTTTAAAAACATCAAACTGATTGAGAAATTAAATGAATAATATATATTTTTTTTAATTCTATATTAATGAGCAAGCGTAAAATGCCAAAGTTGCAAAACCGAAGAAGCTAAATCTTGGAGCTTATTCCGTTTTTTTTTGCTATTTTCTTTTCAGGTCATATTAAATAGTTTGATTGAAATATGATTCAGGAGCGTAACAAACATAATAATAATTAAAATCAGTACTGATTCTCGGAATTCAAATATGTAGATAATAATAAGCGATTTCTTTTTTTAAATTATTTAATAACATCTCTCTAACCTACCATCACGCCTGATGGAAAGCGAATTCGTAGCCATGCAACGAGCTGCTCGTAATGCTGTCGCTCTGTGTTCGTAGCCATGCAACAATGTGCTCACAATGCTGCTGCGCTTTATTTGTAGCCATGCAATGATGTACTAGCAATGCTGTTTCCTTCAATTATCTAACAACTGCGATGACAAAAAAGAAGCCATGCATATAATCACTGATACTCGTACTTTGACTACTCATGTAATGTAAATGCCAAACACGGTAACATCCGCTGTGATGTACAAATTGAATTAATATGCAACTATGTGCCGTAACCGTCAAGGGTGTCATTATCATGACAGTCAACGCCTATGCAACCGGTTGTTTGATTGATTACCTTGTAAGCGTCTAAACCTACATGTACTGCTAATTAGTGATGCAACGGATCTCTGTTTCTGTTTCCGTAAGTGAGGAAGTTCCGCGCGATTTTCAATATCCGTTTTTGCTTTTGTTTCCGCAACTTTTATAACGGAGATTTAAACGGAAGTTTACAACCGACGGCTACGTTACGCTTGCGCGACGCGCATACTAAATTTTGGATATTAATAAAACGTTCAGTTGCAAAGTAGCAATGTTGTTTTCTATAATAGATTTCTAATATATCTAGTTATAATCTAGCTTTGGTGTATTTGATACTTAATAAAGAATTATAGTTGTAAATTTGTTTTTTTTTTTCATATTATATACACTTCGGTGTCTGCATCCATTTCCGTTACTGCTAAAATTTACTTTTGACATCTGTTTCCGTTTCTGGTTCCGCTAAGACACTTCCGTTGCATCACTAGTGCTAATTACTGCATCCTCATGTTATTTATGATGATAAGGACTTAACAGTCGCCGCCTTCGTGCATATTCGTTTAACTAGCTGCAGTGCAAAGAGTAATCTACGGACGACAGCTAGTCAAGCTACCTGAAATGTCAAATATTTCCAATCAATCTTGAGCCGTAATGTTTTAGCTATAGAGTCGAAAATTTAATTTAATAAAATTGACAAATTGTAGTGGTGCTTGATGTGTTGTCGTCGTCTGTACATTGTCTACAATATTACAGCTGGTTAGTAGTAAGTACATAACACACACACACACACATTATGTGTGTGGCTCAGTGGTAAAGGCCCTGTTTTGTTAGCTGCAGGTCGTGGATTCGAGCCTCGTCAGGCGCCTTATTTTGTTTAAATAAATAATATTATAAAGAAAAAAATATATAAAAGTATTATACGTTATGCAAAGTTTTGTGGTGATCGATTGAGTAGTTTTTGCGAGAAAGCGTAAAAACAAACTTACATTCACATTTATAATAGAATATGGGGTACGACATTAATTTTCCAGGTGTGCTCCAGAGTGCATTTTGTTTCTTCGCTTCACGTCGGCTAGTGACGTGTGGGCCTTCGGTGTATGCTTGTGGGAGATGTTCACATATGGCTTTCAACCCTGGGCTGCATTCTCTGGACAGCAGATCCTGGAAGCTATTGATGCTCCTAACTTTCAGGTTAGTTTTTTTTTTTAGTAGAACGCTATTATATTACTTATGAATTCATTATTAATTTGATTTAATCATGGAAACAGTGATTGTCCTTGTTGGCTCACAGACTATGGCTAATAAGAAGCAAAGATCTCAATATCTATAATTATATCTCTATAATATTCTAGAATAAACGCTCTTTATATTAGTCCATTTAGGCTGCCGTCAGAAATATGTGATACATCTGCCACTGCCTTTTGTTGATTTATTGTGTCATAATCCATCTTCAATGGTTCACTTCACTTCACAATGAACCACTGCTGGCACACAAGTCTATTTTACGAGACTATAATCTATCCGTTGGCTCCAGTGTAGATTGCCAGAAGTCACATGTGTTTTCCTTCACAAATAGCATGCACGTTGACCTGACTGCTTTTTGGGAAACCACTTACCATAATAATGACGACCCGTCGTATGGCGAGACCCACCCTTACGTTATTGTATAGTAAAGTATTTATTTCTTTGCAAACATGGGTATATTTTTTTTTTTTTTTTTTTTATGGGACAAAACCCGCCACACTATTCCCAACCACTGCAACTCCTGAGAGCCAGAATCAACAGTGGCGACCGCCAGAAAAACGCCGAGCAATGAAGCTCGACGAGTCCCGGAGAAACGATTCAACTGTCTTGGGTCCCGCAACAAATTAATCAGAAAAGAATAGCGGAGGAGTAAGAAAAAAGATATTTTTTCCACTTCCCTCCATAACAAGCAGGAGACAGAACAGAACTAGGCCAATCGGCACAAAGGGACATTATTGCAACTGGGAGAAGCCCAGATTGCCAAACACCACGGAATAAAATTTGATTAAGTTAATGGGTCCTAAGTAGGTATTAGCTGTTACAATTGATTCCAATAATAGGTATGGCAAAAGCGCCTGAACGCACGGAAATTGGTTCTAGTTTCTACAAGGTCCGTATAATAAACGACTCCGGATGTAACTTGTACACTATCCAACATAATATTGCGTTCATTCTGCCAAAGAACACACTCCCACAAGATGTGATGTGCGGACTGTTCAAATTCACAGTTCGATGTAGAACACTGACACAAAGGGGAAGGAACAAGTTTAAAAGAATACAGTTTACTTTTAAAGTTGCCATGACCTGTGAGAAATTGGGCAACGCAGTGGTCAACCTCCAGCCATGTCCTAGCCAGCCGATCGCCAACGGATGGAAAGAATAGATGGAGGTGCCGGCCCTTGATGGAATTATCCCACCTACTTTGCCATTCGGATAAAAGGTCCTCCCAGACTTCAGTCTGAGGTTTAAATAATCTAGAGATTTTATTAAAGTCGCGTTGTGTAACAAAATTAGTGTCCATGGCCTCCCCCCTCGCGGAGTAGTACATTGAGGCACGTCGCTGTACCTCAAGGTCGACTGGAAGTACACCTGCCAGTACCGGTAAGGCTTCAGTACTGACCGTTCTATACGCCTTGCATAAAAATATCAATGCCAAACGTTGGCTTTGAAGCAGTTTACGTCGCGCCGCCCCTATGCTGGCCCTATCGGCCCAAACAGGTGCACCGTAGCACATACATCCTAAGTAGGTAGCTCCATATATAGTTTTTAAAGTTAGGAATGATAGACCCCAAGTTGCTTTGGATATTCTAGTTAGGGCATAAAAGTTCCTTTTAGCTTTTTCACCAACTATTTTTATATGTTCTATAAATGAAAAATTCCTTTCTAAGATCATACCAAGGTAGCATACGGATTGCTGTTTTTTAATGGGAACGTTATTAAATTTAATAGTAGGCAATGATTTAAGATTACCTTTTAGTAGAAGTTGATAGGTTTTATGTGGCGCAAACGTTAGGCGGTTACGATCACCCCACTGAGATATTAAATTTAGGCAAGTATTGGCCAAGTTCTCAAGTCCAGCTCGGGTACTTGACTGAATGAGCAGTAGGCCATCGTCCGCGTAACCAGTAAGTGAACAGCCGCAAGGAAGCGGGATCGCGAGGAAGTCATCAAAACCCAAATTCCATAAATAAGGACCGACAACTGAACCCTGAGGACATCCCATGGTTAGTGTTTTAGTACTAGAAAAATGTGAAAAAACATGGGTATAGCACACAGGTGTTTTTTTTTTACAAATAGTTCTCCATATTTTACCGACACATGGGCATGCAAATGTTCACAATTCAAAGTTTAAGCTAAAGAACTTTGAAATTACAAGGAATATTATATATATTTGTTTTAAAAGATGTCAAAATATGGTCACATTAGTAAGAATTTTAATAATTCCAAACAGAAATATATTTAAAAAATCAAAACAGGGTCACAATAACTATGTCAAAAAGTGTAAACAGTACGTCAATTAAACAAGTGAATCATCATCAAGAAAATCGTCAATTGTATAATATGTCTTCACAATTAAAATATCATTTAGCGCTTTTTTAAATTTCACTATTGTCAAATATTTTATAACATTTGGAACTCTATTATATATGCGTGGGGCAACACCAAAAAACCTTTTCCGCATTAGTTTTACATTTCACTTGACATAGTTGATTAACGTATTGAGTCCGTATTGGTTTTCTTTTGCCCTCTGAAATTACACTTCACAAATAGAGCCGTTTTCAATAGATACAAAAAAGGCATAGTTAAAATTTTTAATGACTGAAAATAGGGAACACAGCTATCTGTCGTCTTAAGGCCACACATTGACAACACTACTCTCTTATACCTACGCGGTATCTGATATATCGAGGCACTGGAACAATTTGCCAGCCGTGGCGTTTCCGTCTGACTACAATTTCAAGGTTAGAGTGAATAGGCTCTTAATAAACTAGCGCGCTTTACCATCAACGATCGCATCACTGCTTACCATCAGGCGGGATTGCGGTCAAGCACTTGTTTATAATATGTTAAATAATAATAAGTGGTCCAAATTAGTATCCTGGACTGAGGTCCGATCTGGTGAAGTAGGGCTTTGTAAACCGATTATGCTAAAGCCAATATCTCTCGAGCAAGCGATAAGAAGCTACGTAGACTTTTGACGTGCAGAAATGCAGTAATATGCTGTATTTTTAGAACGCTATGTCTCTCACACAGCTCATATAAAAAGCTATTTTTAATTTTGGGGGTTCACGTGTTTATCATATAATTTTCAGCGACTAGAGCGGCCGGAATGCTGTCCCGAAGCTTACTACGCGACGATGTTGGAGTGTTGGGCTCACGACTTCAACAATAGACCCAAGTTCAAAGACTTGGGACCCAAGTTACGCAGCATTCGACCGGAGCAGGTGTGTATCTGCTTTAGCAAAAACGGAAAAACCACGTAGCTTGCGTGGTGTGATTATGGACCATAGGCTGAGGGATGATGTCATAAGGGGTGGTATGGTTTGTAAGAAGATGTGCAGTGTATTCCGAACCCTGGCTAATGCGACCCCTATAATCCGAAATCGTCTATTACATTCATGTATTCGCCAATTGATGAATATTTTCAAGCCTCTTAAATTGATTGATTCATAAAGTTTGATTATTTTAGTATATGCATATGTACAGACGACAAGCACATCAACTACAATCTGTCAATTTCCTTGTTAGATTTTCAACTTTATCTTTAAAGCATTAAGGGTCAAGGTTGATTAGCAATATCTAACAGTTTGGGGTAGCTTGTTACCTGCTGTCGTTCGTACATTATTTTGTTTGTACACAATTATTATGCCTATTAGTTATTAGTCCAATACCTGTTTTTGAAATAACTATAGAACTTAATATTTTTACTTTAGTAAGTAATATGTATTGATATAGATTGCAAAGAGCATGCTGAAACGGTTTTGTTATGTTGAGGGGAGGAATGAAAGGAGACTACCAACAATTTTTGAGTGGAAACTAGGACGGCTGCAGAAAGGCATATACGGTATATGATGATATTGGGTCTGTTCTTAAGAAAGAACAGGTGTGTAGTACTGGTATCCGGTGCGTGTGCGGAGAGTAATCTTGTTATTTTGTATTAAATAAACGAATACTATAAATGTACCGGGACGGACGGTTCTCCTTTAACAATTAATTAAACATCGCAACAACATCTATGATAACTATTTTCCTAGCCTTATCCCAAGTATGTTGGGGTCACAACCCAATTACACGGTAATGCGATACTACCCCTTGGTAAGATCGTAACGACTTTCAAAGATGCGCATGTAGCGGTACCTACAGACGCCACAAAGAAATCGACGCATCATACTGACGTCACACGAATTCTACATCTGAAAAGCAAAGTTTACCGTGCAATTAACATACACACAACAAGTAATAATAGCAAGTGTTCGCCAGACATATCACCAATCTGGTCGGAGGATCCTCCCTTTTCTATGGAGGATGAGGGAAACTTACACCCTGTACCCGTCATGTCTCCACAACCGCGACTAACGACTTAACGTGCTATATAGGTGCGCTGGGGTCTTGTTGTGTAAATATGCTCACCCATCGACGAACCAATCGCGGGAAGCATAGCTTCTCCTGATGGACCGGACTGTGCGGCTTTAATTTTTGAAAAAATCCGTTCATCAATAATGTATGATTTTCATATTTTTGTAAGACTAATTCAATTTTAGGTTTTAAGACGTCCATTCCTGGATATACACAAGTAAGCCTCTCCCAAACATGACCGTAACAGTCGTCACATTGGCGCCGATGATTTGTTCACAAACTAAACTTATTTTGATTTATGTGCATCTTTTTCTTTCCATTTCGTTAAGAAAAGGATAGAACATAGCATTTTAGTTTAATCCTGTCAAATTAAGATATTCCATAGACAGCTTAGACGCGATTATAAACCACCCTTACGTTGTTGACACCACAACGAACCGAACGCATTTTGCCTCGTCTTTTATACCGCGTACATCAAGGGACTGGAACAATTTGCCAGCGGCGGTTTTTCCGTCGGACTACAATTTGAATGTCTTCAAGGCTAGAGTGAATAGGTTCTGAATAAACTAGCGCGCTTTACCATCAACGATTGCATCACTGCTTACCATCAGGCGGGATTGCGGTCAAGCACTAGTTTATAATTTATTAAAAAAAGCCGCAGAATAATTGAACAGGTCTAAACTGACATATTATGTTCTGTCCTTTTCTTAATAAAATATAAAGAAAAAGATTCACTGATCTTAAATTTATTTAGTTTGCGAGCAAGTGAACGGAGCCATTGATAATATTTATAATGAACTTATATTCGGCTCGCTCTGACATCTACTTACTATAGACTTATCATCCAAATTAAAGCCATGATCAGGTGTAACGCACCTGTTTTGGTATCAAGCTGAGCACCATAATCGAATATTTTGGCGGTCGTGAATTGTGGCAAGCCGATCAGAACGTTATTTAACGGGGATAGCCAAACTGAGTTCGCAAGAGTTTATCTGAACGAGCCTCAAGCCGAATATGTGAAGTAATTGTTTTGGGTCGGCTTTGTTGCTACAAAACACAGCCGAATAAAAGCGGCCTTTTTTGGGTTGTAAATCATCAAATAACTTATCCCGCTCTGGGCTTCTGTCAGACTTTTACTGACTGAAACCACCCATGCCCTTTTATAACGAGCAATTCTGCCAAAAGTTAACACTCCATACGATTTATTCATTTGTTCTTAATGATCTCGAACTTCTCCTTAATCCTCCACAGGCACCTCATACACTGCAGTAATATAGTTATTTCGTTTCTTATTTTTAGGTGCAAGCAACTGTAAACTTCCAGAAGCCAGAAGATGGTCGCCGGAACAGTTTCCTAGAGTACAAATCTGGACAAATTATTACAATCTTAGGAAAAGAGTAAGTATACACACTAAGAATTTATCCTGTATTGTGGGTGCGTTTACAAACATATGAATTCACATACACAAACAGCCAGACCCGAAACAACTAAGTAATATTTGTGTGACCTATAAGTGGGTCATACAAATATTTGTTCTGTGCGGGGATCGAACCCGTGACACGCAGTGCAATAGTCAATGGCTTAACCACTGCGCACCATTGTGCCAACCGTGTCATCAACTGAGCTATTGTTGTGTTTTTGTATTCGTTTGTATAATTTATTGTAGTATTTATGTATTTTATGTGTGGTTAAGTGAGAGATAATATTGAGCTCACTGGCGTTCTTTCATAGTTTTATAACATATTTGCGAGGAAATTAATTTACTGCCAGAATTAAAGAATTAAATGTTTATTTAAAAATATAAAATTTTGACCACATTTCGGACATGGAACTCTTTCCTAAGTTTTAAAAATACGGCACGTTTTACATTACAATAACACATCTGTGCGTAATAAAAGTAAATACAATACGATATTGAAATTTATGAAATAAGAGACCCTTTACGAGCAAATGTGTTATAAAATTACATTTACTGAGTGACACAATGATATTAACATCTATCTATACTAGTCCTACTTTTTTGTTCTGCCTTCCCCCATGGGAACAAGGCTCGAGTTTTTGTATGTACATATATCATAGACATGTCATTTCATACTACGTCTCTGATTTTCTTTTAAGTCTAAGATATCACCGTCCTTTGGTACATACAACATAAATCTCTATAAATATTACGTGCATGACATAACACCTAGTGCTTAACTTCCTGTCTGAAGTAAGGAACGAAATGCTGTCCAATACCAACATAACAATAATGCGCATGCGTGTGGGATATCACATTTTCTCTGTCTCGCTTTTTCGTATATCGCTGATAGTGTTAGAATGGCCCATTGGTGGACAGTACTCGTCTCAAGAACGAGAGTGCTGGTTCAAAACAGGGTCACTTCCAATGGGAACTTCTAATTTATTTTTACGTTTGAGGATATAAATTGATTGATACAATTTATTATTTTTTTTATTTTGTTATTGTTGTAACGATTAATGGGATAAAATATAAACCTTCTAAATATAGAATGTATTGCTGATATCCTTTAGTGAGTAATTGTGTAGGAAGTTGAATTAAACCCTAGTTTGTTTACACTCTTATCAGATACTTTTGTAGCAGACCCTAACTATAAGGCTGGATTTAGATTTACGCGGTTTTCGGTCGCCTACCATGACCCCAAAACAATAATTGAACGTGAATAGTGTATCAGCAACGGTTAGCAAGCAAGCAAGCAATCAACGTTGACCGTCAGTCAAGCACTAAATCCAGTCTTAAAATGATTTCTGCTTAACTGTTAGCGTGAAAAAAAGAAAGAATATACATTTATTCAGCACAGACATAAATACACACGCTAAAATAAAATATATCAGGCAGCAAAAAAATAAAAACAAGTAGTATGTAAAACCCCGATGTAAAAAATAGCAAAGTGTGCCTCGCGGCTGCATCAAAAAGGTCTGAACAAAAACGCCAGACAACTAGTGCTTGACGCTGGTTTTAAACTGAACCTGATGTGAGGTGACGGATCCCAACTAACATTTTTGTCATATAATCAAACATTTATATGACCTTGAGTCTTATTAAAGTTGTTTTACAGTATTTTTGTTAACTCTTAGTCGTGTACTGGTGCATTATGTGTCCGATAGTCATATACGCTTTTCGATGTATAATAATGTCGTATAGACGTTATTGCGACCTTTTTATACAATCGTCATATAGTAGTGTCTACGACGACTTCTATAAAACTAACTTATACAACTTTTCGTAGTGTAAACGTTTTCATCGTATAAACGACGTAATACTGTCAATTTTGTCATATAATTTTTAAACAACTGCTATACGGATAACACTAGTTTACAGTACATCTGTTGCCAAAGAAATTTTAGCTGTTGCTGACTACATATGATATGCTATTTTCAAAAATATAAGTAAAAGATTTTTATCAGCTCTAGTTTCTGAGTTTCAGCTATGTAGGTATAAAACAGAAAAAAACATGTATTTACTAAGAAAAACTTTATTAAAAAAAATAATTAATCATTGAGTTCTAAAAAACTTCGTTTTAAAGCTCTTCTCTGATGTGTAGACTTTGGAAAATGACGTATTAGCGACCAACAATAGTCGGACATCATATTTGTATCCCAGAAACCCTGATAGCGCTCTTCCATGACACGTAAGTCCTGATGCATACGCTCTCCCTGCTCTTCGCTCATATCTCCTAAATTTTCTGGAAACCTGTCCAGGTGACTATGGAGGAAATGGAGTTTTATGCTCATATTGCACCCCATATTTTTAACTGTAGCAGAAGGTCTTCTACAAGTTCAATATAATTTTCAGATTTTTTATTTCCGAGAAAATTCTGCATCACAGAGACGAAAGCTGTCCAAGCCTTTAGTTGTAACTCAGTCATAGAATTTCTAAATTGAGTATCTTTCGTAAGTTGTCTAATTTGGGGGCCGTCAAAAATACCGGCTTTTATTTTTTCCATAGTGAGCTGAGGAAATTTTTGGCAAATGTAAGAAAAGCAGTTCCCGTCTTTATCTAGTGATTTAACAAACTGTTTCATGATGCCCAGTTTTATATGTAATGGTGGAAGGATAATTTTGTCACGAGCTACTAATGAATTCTGGACTATATTTTGCTTTCCAGGCTTCATACTTTCTCTCAAGGGCCAGTTTCTTCTTATCCAATGCTCTTGTTTAGCTCTACTGTCCCAAAGACATATGAAACAGGGAAACTTAGTGTAACCACTTTGTTGACCGAGAAGAATGTTCACCATTTTTAAATCGACACAAATTTGCCACTTATGGTCATTGTATTTTATTTTGTTCAAGACTAGCGAAATGTTACAATATTCTTCCTTTAACTGTGTACTGTGGGCAATAGGTACCCCAGCGTATTTATTTCCATTATGTAATAGAATACATTTTAGGCTACGTTTTGAGCTGTCAATGAATAAACGCCAGTCGTTTGGCTCATATTGTTTCAAGCCCATTTTTATCAACAAGTTTTTGATATCTGAACAAAAGGTAATACCGTTTTCTTCGGAAAAATAACGCCGTAATTCTTTATCTCTTTCACGATAAAAACTTATTTTAGTGTTACGGGCTAGGGGTACTAAAATACCGGTTAAGGGTTACGAAGTTTATTGGCAACGAAGGTACAGTCGATTGTAGGCAATGACAAGTAGAATGTTCTGACGTTGCACCGAAGTCTTCACTTACGTCCACGAAGTCCGTGTTGTAAACACACAATAACACTACAGATGTGTCTTCACGTAGTACTCAATGTTCTCGTTACAGTTGTCGCAGAAGATATTCTCAAAGATCGCTTCTTAAATGTCGCTGTTTTCGTATCGATAGTCAAGTACAGACTGACTCGGCGCCGGCGTCACGGCGCTATATATAGTCCAGCTGATCGAACATTCCAGAATCGTCTAGACGTAATAATAATAGCGCATAACTTCGAGTACATTCAGTAAGTACTTACGGTAATTCCCGGAAATAGGTTTCTAGAAATTTCGATGTCGTCACTTAGTTGACAAAATTGATAAAACCTGTACCATTCGATAGGCCACCTTAAGTCTAGGAATGCGTTTTTATATTACATCTAGACAATGTCTAGATCTCGAGTTACAGAGCTTAAAAGTTACGCACTGCATGTCACGCGACATTGAACCTTATGCCCTCGACATAAGGTGCATTCGTAACATTAGTATCTGAGGAAAGCAAATTTTTTTCTTTCAGTCTTGATGCTAACAATTCTGAAGCTTGTTTAGAAAGATTTAAATCTCTTACAAGATCATCTAACTCATTTTGGGAAAAGCATTTTGGCTCATTTGACATACCTTCAAAATCAGCATCATTTTGTGATGAGCTTGGTCCTTCGATGTCTTGTTCCATGGGTTCAGATATATTTTTAGGCACTGAAGAGTCAGTTGAACGCTGCACTGGACGCTGAACACAACTAGTACTTGGGTACTGCCATTTAGCTCGATTTTTAGTATTTAAACCGTTTACGTTTACGCTACAAAAATAACAATCTTCGAGATGATTTCGTGGTTCTCGCCAAATAGTCGGTGTTCCAAATTTAAAGGCACTTCTTTTACCATTTTTCCACAATCTTAAATATTCCACACACGATTTACAAACACAATTGGGAGCCCAAGACTTCTCATTTTTATCCAAGAGCATTCCAAAATACTCAAAATAGGTATTTTTCACCAACTCTGATATAACTTTTCTACAATCGTTGAACACATATTCCCCGCATATATAACAAAAATGATCTGGATTGTTTAAACAACGTCTCCTTGAACTACTCATGACGCAAAAACTTTGGATACTAATCTTAACACAGTAAAATATGCCTATTATCGCTTAATATATACGCTTAAATGACAAAAATCAAAAACAAAGTAACTCGAGCTGCTCAAAAAATTTTGAGGGTAGATTTGACGAAAACAAGTCATAAGTGAACATTATCAACCACAAAATTCGCGGCAACAGACAAAAAGTTAAATTTTGTAAACTAGTGTAATAATTGTTTACACGTAGTATTTGTAACCATTATATATAAGTCGAATAAGTATTACGAGAGCAACCTGTATACAACCTAAAGTATTACATACATGCTAATATGACCGCTATTTAATTATTACTCATAATAGAGGTTTATAATCACCTTATATACAACTTCCATCATTTTGAAATCATATTTAGGTATTTACTGTTTGCTACAACAAATGGATTGATAAAAGTGGAAAAGTATTAAAAGAAGTGGGGAATTAAAAACAAGTATCATTCGCTTCGAGCACGTCCTTTAATACAAAGTAATAGAACTCAAACTGATAGTGAAGAAAATGAGAAGGGTTCCGTATCACATTTAAGTGTAAATTTGACCAAAATTCTACGAGTAGGTACATCTTGCAGTTCATTTGCCGAAGTTCAGGACTCTTGTTCACTTTCCAAATTTGAAAATAGTTACTCATAGTCCAGAAATGAAGTTAACGTTAATAAAGACACCCACAATGACGACTTCAGAGACCATTATAAAAAGTGGGGGCTATTGATTTTAATATTCCCCAAATTGTATTAAAGCAATTAAATGATTTGAAACTTAAGGAAAGATGTTTTGTAAATCTTCATATCCAAATATATCAGAAGGAAATTTCGCAAACTGAAGTCATACCTATATTAGTTTATACTGATATATATTATAGTTTGTACTGATATAAAGTGTCAGTTGGTTAGTGTGTTATTCATACATTTAAGAAATAGGTAATACAAAAGGCAGTAAAAATTATTGAAGTATTTTTTTTTTTATTATTCTCAAGAAAGTAATTGACATTTCAAGTTTGACGAGACTTATTAATTAGAAATAAAAGCAAAGATTTCAAATATTGCTAGTTTTTGGAAAAACTTAAATGGCTTTTTGAACCATAGATGTCAAATATGAAATATTATACAAAATCAAACCTTCATTTATTTTGCCACATTGAAACATCTTATGAAGCTATTGCTAATAATCTTACAATAGAACATATAAAATTATGGTGTATTTTCTAGCTCTACATTCTGGACATTGCATTGCTCTTCAACTGGCTGCTGATTATTTTCGTGCAACACTTTTGCTTCCTTTGGTAAAAACTTTTCAACATCCTTGTGGGGTTTACCTAAAACAAAAGTATTCTAAGATATAGGTATGTCACGCAAATCGGTTCTTAAATTATAATTGCCTAGCTAACTTAGTACAAATACATCCTAATTGAACAAAGTTAGTTAGGCGTTTATTATGTTATTATTGATCCCTTAATCAACTGTCATAGCGTACTCGAATGAATGAACACGCAGTTATACGCCCGGAAGTTATGTAGTTGTCATATAACGCAGTCACATTAATAATAAATTAATAGAAATATGTGAAAACATTAATATTTCAAAAGCGCGTAAAAAAATTGTTAGAAACTTACCTCATATTAATCAGTAAACTTGATTGCGCAATGGTTGACAACTGATGAAATAGTTTTATCACCTCAAATAACAAAGAAAATATACAATATTAACTCTGCTGTCAAAAACACTGCCATATTATATCAACGTGATATGTTATAGAATTTGTTCAAATAAGCTCACCTTTAAATGACAATAACACAACTATTACATTGGATAAAAGTCATATTGTGAGCCATTACTCGACACGAAGTCGAATACACGCCGCGACAGTTGTTCTTACATGACATGCAGTCAAATCGCCGACGTAAATATGACTACTATGCGACTTTACAGGACCATATATGACTATTACACGACACTCTTAGCGCCTTAAGTTGAATAAAATGGGCCCTAATGCCGTCGAGTCCTTATGACGTTTATACGATTATACTAAATAACATTAAGTTACCAACAAAACGTCTACTCGACTTCCTAAATGTTAGTTGGGATGTAAATCAGTTTTACACTACAACGTAACATGTGTATGTATACTTAAATATTAAAAATAAATACGTGTTAAATAAAAGATGATAACGAATATGTGCATAAATAGTGTGATTAATATACCAAAAAAAAAAAAAAAACAAGGAAACATATACTAACAAATATAGGTAATGAAAGACTTTCGCTTGCGTACATAGATCGCGTGAGGCCCTTTCCTCATCTCACGCTGTACTAGCAAGCAAGGTATGGGTAACTCATGCTTATCCTCACACTTGACCGATACGCACGGCGGAGTATGAAGCTATAAATTTCCAGTATAAGCTAACTTCTCGTTGTACGATCCGCTGCTTGTTGCACTTACATTATACATCAAATCGGGCAACAAGCCAACGACATAACGTTTAAATAAAAACATAGATTTGCACATAAATATGTTTTGTAAATTTGGATGGTCAGTTCTCATAATTTAAAACGGATCAAAATCTAGTCACACTGTCATTTTAGCGACATGCAAATACATATGTCTAAAACAGACTTGTCAAAATATAAGTAAATTAGACGTATTATTTGACAGATTGAAATTGAGATCAGACTGTGGACATTTTTAACATTAGTAGAAGCCCGCTGATTCCTGAGCTATTAAAGCATTCAGAAGATTGGGTCAAGCCACAAAAGTCGATTAAATCAGATTCTCTCTAAAAATCAGTGTTGTTCTTTATTTAACGTCACTTACGTTTCGATTTTCTTTTTCATTAAATAAGATTTCGACAACAAAAGCGTTATTCGACTTTTGTTGCTGACTGTACCTAGCATATCCGACAAAAAGATGTGTTTGTCTTACGAACATCATACAATACTAGGTCAGCTCTAACGGGAAATGTGCAGTTTGATATGTCATTGTTGTGTGTACCAGCCAAAAAGCTTTAAGATTGCCACCATAGAGAGACTATGCGAAGAAATATCATAGGAAAAGTGTGACCTCCATGTTTTAGTGACGATCTACCATAATATAGCAAAATAAAATGGCGAATGAAAATATAAAATAGTAAAACTTTTTTTTTAAATTATAAACTAGTGCTTGACCGCAATCCCGCCTGATGGTAAGACGGATGCATTCGTTGATGGTAAAGCGCGCTAATTTATTAAGAGCGTATTCACTAAAAAACAGAAAACTGAGTGCATAGGAAGAAAGACGGCAGTTGAGCAAGCTGATGCAATGTTAAACCCAGAGGGAGATATAAGACCTTCCATGAACTCCCTACACAAAAAAACATTTGGCGCATCGTACCAGACACACATCGCAACACAACTGCTCAGACCGTCCTCCGTACGGCTTCACCAGACATTATGCCGGAACATGACGAATCGCTTGGCGGCAAGACTTTGTCCGGAGGGTGGTTACTTCTGTCAGCAGCCGATGTTATGGCCTACCACTGAATAAAATTTATTAAAACTAATTTAGCTATCCTTTAGTAGCTAGCAAGTCACACAGATTTTTAATATCCGCCCTTTGTGCCTGGTGGCTTTTTAATTAGGTTATAAGTTTTTATTAACTTACATTTCCATTTTAATATTTTTTTTGTTTGTTTTGCTTACATTGGCGTGGTTAGCTGGCATACGGTAAAAATTTTATTTATTATTCTGTGTTTTGTTATGCTACTTAGTGTATATGTATAGTACTGTATAGATTTGTATGGTCTTCTGTTTAACTGAACAGACAGCTGTGCTGCTGTGGAGTTTGTTCCGCTACTTCTTTGTCCCAGTGAAAGAACTGGGAAGTGGTGAAGGACGGATGTTTTTAGGGGACTGTGTTATTTAATATTCACGTTCAAAAACTATTGATTCGCAGTCTAGTTTCAGTAATGAATGTAGATTTTGAATACGTAGATTAAGGTTAATGTTCTGATATAGTTTAGGTCAGGTAAATATTTATTGAAAATTAAATAAATTATGCAAAATTTGTCCGTACAGTAAAAATTATTTTAGGGTTTTTTCGCTACTATTTATCGTTCGTGTGTATATGGTATTACTTTCAAGTGTATATTTTTATGTACATTTTAAATTAAAATAATTTATAATGTACTTGTTGTCTCCGAATTAATTATTGTAGCACCTAGTTTATTATGCGTTTTAAAGAAAAGTATTAGGTTCTTACACATAAAGTAGGCGGCAATAAATAATATTTGTTAATATCTGAAAGAGAGGTTGTTTGTTTGTTCCACATTTATACCTAAACTACTGAATGGATTTGGATGAAATTTGGCATACAAATGAATCCTGGGGCGCAGTTAGTAAATAAAATGAAATCTTTTTAATTCAGACTTTACAATGTATAGAAAACTTACAAAATTGAATTTGGCAAGATTTTTGCGTATAATGAACGCGAATACAATGATGAGCAATGCGCTCTGAATAGTGGTATTTTCACTTGAGCGGTACAACGTTTAAATCTGCGGGCTATCATATTGGCTCTGACCGACAGGCGACAGCGCACTACGCTCCCTGTCCATGTCCTCATCGTCACTCAGGTGATCAGTGACTATATGCCCAAGATATTTAAAACAGGTGACCACTTTCAAGAAAAGAAATCCAGTAATCTTTCAGAGAAATCCGATCTAGCGTCTTGGTACCTGTCTTAAATGCCATGTGCTCGCTTTTTGGGGCATTATACTTGAGACCACAACTAATCGCGTATGTCTTACCCACATTAATACAATACGGCAATACCAACCAGGCCGCCGCGCCGGCAGAAAAAAGGATATTCGAGCCACCGGCATGCCCGTGGAATGCCAAAGGGTTCCGCGAGGTACCACCGTCAGTTCATTTCCGGCGTTCAAGTGATAGTAATGTACAATTTGTTTATTAATACAAAATAAAGTATCACTTTACTGTGACGATGCAGCAATTTTATTGTTAATCAAAAAAATTATAATAATTGGGATGAACGCACTAAACATAATTAATATTTACAACAAGCAAGTATATTTGACAACTGAAAAAGTGAAATAGAGGGAAACACTGTAAAATCTATTTCTTGAAAAACATACGCAACACCTCAAACCATTCTTCCTCTAAGGCCAACCAGAAGAAAATAAGCAAGTAAAAATAACTTTAAAAACTTTCATGAAAAATAATTAATCTTAATGTACTTAATTTCAATATTTACCGTGATTTGAAGATTTATAACAATTACAGACTTCGGTAAAATCGAAGGAAAAAAAATTGTGACGGAAATAACTTTCTGCTGTAGCCAAAAACCGTAACTTGACTGCCAATCTCTCTTTAACAGGCATGGCTACTCCCACCAGTAAGTCTATTTTTTTTTTGCTCTTGGATACTTCAGCACGCTTCAGGAAAAATTCAAAATCATTATAAAGCACTCTTAGAAACCCAAAGAACACACTTCTGCATCATTTTTATTATAGTTTTTTTTTATTAAGTACAATACCTTTATGACACATGTGAACATGGCGCGCCCAAGAAAATCTCCTTCTTTTATACTATTTTCTTAAAATAAAAGTCATAACTGCGATGGCAGTGCGGATAGTCCAACAGGTCAGAGCATGGATTACCACAACGAACTTTTACAAGTTGTTAACAAATTCACACTTAATAAGGGGTCCATAAATTCACTTTTAACCGGTTTAAAACGCGACCAGTTTTTAATGTAACGACGTTTAGAATACTTTTTAGCATTCGTGATTTTACAGGAGACAGGTGTCAATATTTATAGTTTACGATATCTCATGTTAGACAAGGAAATACTAGCATTCTCTTAAAGGGTGAAGTGATGAATCCTGAATAATCCACCGTGTTCTTAAGCATACATTTGGATACGATGTTTCAATTATAAACTAAATTTTCCAACGAAGTTGTCTGCGACACCCCGCATTTCCATATCTGACTGGTAGTTCCAGAGATTAGCTTCTTTTAACAAACAAACAAATATTTTAGCTTAAGTTTTAGTACAGATCGTCAAAAAGCTTAGCCTTTATAACAAACAATAGACTTTAAGATATTTATTGTTCATAAATATCATCAATAACAAAAGCGATACTACTCAACAATTAAGGGCGTTTATTACAAAATTTTCAAATATTGTAATAGATCTATTTATGAAAATTATTTTATACGTATATTAATTAATAAAAGTTAGATGTAGTAGTATACCCTAACAAAATTTGTAATATAATGCGGAATTCAACATAATTCCAGCTAAGATATTATACATTTTGCATCCCCATTAAACTATTTTAAATCTGTCGCAGGATTGGTTGGTTAAATCAAGGTCAGAGTTGTATTGTAGGGTTCGCCATAGCCTGTTTTGTGCACCGCTAACACACAAGGTCCTGCACGCGTTCGTGGTGCGAGTTCGTGACTGTGCGAGACATAGTTGAGACTGGCCCCGTTTCCCGTGTTCCCAAACTAAATTAAATTTTAAATCAGTGCATGTTTTTCTTTATATTTTATTAAGAAAAGGACAGAACATAATATGTTAGGTACCTGTGAAATTAGTCCGCTCTTGACGTAAATTGGCTTATTTTTGGCAGCCTTGTTCATAATCACCTCGCTGTCTATGGAGGATCTGAATTTGACAGGATTAAACTAAAATGTTATCTTCCATCCTTTCCTTAATGAAATGGAAAAAAAAAGATGCACGCAGAAGTCGTGCGTAAAGTTACAAGTTAGTGCACGTATGGTTCGTAAGGACGATGACCTAATACTGCCAAAAACCTTTCTACTTCTTGTAATCTTTTCTAATAATCTTGTTGCCTCGTCGCATAAATAAGTTATAAACTGGTTTACTATGTGTTAGAGTTTTGTGTGCTTATTGACAATTATGTTGGAAACGACTGTTAAATTGTGATGTATGTAGAACTTCCAAAGTGCGTTATATTGTCGACTGTACGCCAGATGGTAACTGTAAGTAATTGGAACCGACAATTCCAGAAACATGACCAAGTCTTCATTCTGGTATGGCGTGCTTCCTGGAGGCGCGTGTGGCATGTTCGACCCAGCACAAACGAAGCCCTACGTGCCAGAGGTAAGTACTTCAATATACATTTCTGTGTGTGTGTGTGTTCTCGTTCACTGCTTTTACTTTCGTCCGAAGTTAACAATGGTGAAATTCTTGTTTGTAAGCAATCATCGGCCAAGTTTCCCAACCTAAGGGCGAATCACATGCAGCCATCTCAGGCCGCGGATCAAGATACATTATTAATTTCGAACGTTGATTCGTGTCTAGCTGTGTATACAGTATTGGAAGTTGAAGCGGACGTTAGAGGAATAGTACCTTAAATATTGAACGTTAAGGACTCCTATACAAAAAAGTATTTTTTGGGAGAAAACTATTAATTGTTTGCCTCACCCGGATGTGCGTTCCTTAATACAATAATTAAATTATTCGATGTCTATTTTCTTCAGTTGGTAACATTCATTACGCTTAAAAAAAATCCTAAATTTATCAAGTAATGGAATGTATGTAAATTAAAAATTGCTGACATATTTACGGCACTTTCCTTCTAGAGTCATTTTTTAACTGTCCGCCATGTATTCTGTCCTTAATATTTCACGGGCCATTCATTTACGCCTTTTTTGGTTTGCGTTTCACGCGTTTTTCGCTGTTAAAAATAAAAATCATAATTTTGTGCAAATCGCTTAAACGTAACAAGAGCTTTCTGGCACTGAAAACGTTTTTTGTGTTAACATTTCAATCAATCAATTAAAATATTTTCGTCCTTAATCATAAACGTTGCGTAAAGTTATCTAGTGATTAGCGATTTTTTAACTATTCATATTGACCTTTTAACGTCACTGAACTTTAATCATCGTTTATGAATAAACACCACAGTGTTTCAGGGGTTTATTCATAAACGATGATTAAAGTTAAGTGACGTGCAAACTTCTAAAAGGTATGGTTAAACAATCAAAAAAAGGATAATCAACAGTTAACTTTAAGCAACGTATTTGGATAAGGGAGTTTAAGTCACATGAACCAACACAGATCCTTATGAAAGGTCAAGTGCGCTGTTCCAAATGACCGATTCCTATGTAGAAGAGCCTGAAAGAAACCAATCGTTATTCTTTTAAAAATAATTAGCTGTTACATAGTTTCCAAATCACAAAGGATATGACACTATAGGCTTCTTAACAAGTGTTAGATACTCGATAAAATAAGAAATGGTTTACAGGCTCAGAGTTTACAAGGCCTACCAAGTTTCCAAATTTACAAAATACAAAATAATCTAATATAAGGATAGATGGAACATAAAAACTTTTTAAAATCAAGTGATATGATTGCTATATCAATCACTACTAATGAGTTGAAATCAGACTTGGCGCTGTTTCATTAGTTCACAAATTAAACTAATTTTAAGTTAAGTGCATCTTTTTCTTTCTGTTTCATTAAAAAAAGGACAGAAGATAGTTTAACTCTGTCAAATTAAGGTACTCCATAGACAGTTTAGACGTGATAATAAACATGGCGACCAAAAATATGTCGATTTACGTCAGGAGAGGACTTGACAGGTGTATACTAACATATTATGTTCTGTCCTTTTCTTAATGAATTAGAAAGAAAAAGATGCACAGAACTTAAATTTGTTTAGTTTGTGAACAAATTAATCGGGCACAGTTATTTAACAGCAGTTATACAGGGTCTATCTGACATCGTAACGCAAACTTCGCGATATGGCTACACAGCATGCCACTAATAAAATTATGATAGGCATTTATATCGTTAACGACCGGTTACAGAAATCAGTGTTTAATAAATGTGTCGGCTCGGCTCTTGAACGTTGCAAGCGTGCCGCCGTGCGCGTTTGTAGGTAGGACGTTGAACCCTGATGTGAACTCTATTAAATCAGCTGATAGGATAGTTTTTAGAGTTTTGTTCACATTGCGCTTTTTTGTGTAATTAGCGAATTAATTAATTTTTCCTTTAAAATCTTATTGGGTTATAAAAGTTTTTTTTAAAATTATTATGGGACAAAACCCGCCACACTTTTTCCCACCCACTGCAACTCCTGAAAGCTAGAATCAATAGTGGAGACCGCCAGAAAAACGCCGAGCAATGAAGCTCGACGAGTCCCGGAGAAACGATTCAATTGTCTTGGGTCCCGCAACGAAATTAATCAGAAAAGAATAGCGGAGGAGTAAGAAAAAAAGATATTTTTTCCACTTCCTTCCATAACAAGCAGGAGACAGAACAGAACTAGGCCAATCGGCACAAAGGGACATTATTGCGACTGGGAGAGGCCCAGATTGCCAAGCACCACGGAATAAAATTTGATTAAGTTAATGGGTCCTAAGTAGGTATGTGCTGTTACAATTGATTCCAATAATAGGTATGGCAAAAGCGCCTGAACGCATGGGAATTGGTTCTAGTTTCTACAAGGTCCGTATAATAAACGACTCCGGATGTTACTTGTACACTATCCAACATAATATTGCGTTCATTCTGCCAAAGAATACACTCCCACAAGATGTGATGTGCGGACTGTTCAAATTCACAGTTCGATGTAGAACATTGACACAAAGGCGAAGGAACAAGTTTAAAAGGATACAGAATACAGTTACGGTTATAAAAGTATAGCAATTATGAAAGGTTTAAACTGAGGGGTTCAGAATCATGTACTGGATCCATGGTACTCGTTTGTGCGTCGATGTCAGAGACACCCCTTATGTAGTTATGTCGTTAATGAAGTGCCAGGAAAGATACATGTGTAGAAGGATTCATTGCCAAACTACCCTGTTTTCAACGTAGTCTTTAATATTATAATATGCTTTCTTAATAAGGAAACATTTGAAGAGGGTTTTGAACTTTCCATCGCTAAGTTTTGTAGTAACTTGTTAAAAAAGTGGATGTCGTTTATAAGAAATGACTTGCTAGTTTTAGTTATAAATTTAGATATTATAATTGAATTTTTACTATATTTATATTTTGGAAATCACTTCTTATTTAAAAAAGTCCCAATTTCTTTCGATCAAAACAGCAAAATATTTTCTAAATTGTAAAGAAGAACAAGAATTATCTTTTTTCCATTACAACTGCATCACGGGAGCAGACATTCAAGCGGAATGATGTGAAAGATGCAATCAACACATAAATTCAATGAACATTAAGCCTTCCATCACCCCCATTCAGAAAAATGCATGTTACGTGTCGGGTTCGTTATCACCGAATCCGACCCGCCAGTCGGCGCGGGCCATCCGCCCCTCCCTGCTGCGGACCGACGTCAAACGGCACACGTACACCGGCAAGCGGACACACATACAGCGCAGCATGATCTCGAGCCCACAAGGAGACGTGAAGCATACGGGACACGTCGGACTCGATGGCGCCTACTTCGGAGATATTTCCTTCCTGGACCCCGCCGGCTGCGTAAGTACTGGACTGGTGCGATGATACCTGCGTGGAAGACATTTATTATATTTGGTTTGATCAAAAAGAGACATTATTTCATTGCTACAGGGCCGAAAACCGCTTGAGTTTTTAACTGTTTTGAGCTGAGAATTTAGTTAAAGTTATTGAATAATGTTAGCAGAAATTCTAGGACACACTTTGGCTATTAGTATGTTTTGCATATCCACGCAGGCACTGGAATCGTTCCTTTCCCACACTTCATGAAAATGCTTCTCATTGGGACACATAAACATTTTTATTTCTCGCTTTTGTGTCATTTGGTGGAAGGAAACTAATTTATTAGCCCAACTTTATTATTTTACTTAAACTTTTAATAGCAAATTATTAGAGTATATTTGATAGTTAATGAAGCATAACCTATTAAGAAGTAGGTAAATTGTTATAACACTAGTGACCGACGTGTCGCTAATTTGCGCCCAATTAGGTACTATTGTATAATATATCAGCTGTAGGTGATAATATTGTTATAAAGCATCGAACCATCTCAATTTTGTACGATTCTATTGTAGTGAAATGGCGTTCATACATACCATGCTCCATATCACTACAATACATCCGCCGCTCAAAACAGAGGTGGTTCGCTGTAATAAAATGACAGTCGAATGATCTTGTTTTGGTCTTGCATTTATTAGATATACGTACGCTATATGCTAGATAGGAGCCAAGTCTTATGAATTTAAAAGAACGAAGCGAGAACAAACAGGAGTTACGCCTAGTGTGAAACAAAGTTTATAAAAAAATCTCTGCTTCCCGTTTAGTGTCACGAAGTATACGAAAATAAACATTCAGTAAGTCTTACCCTGAATGTCTTATAAACCACATAACTCGTAATTCTTTCTACAGCCTCCTCGTCAGATCGTCACGCCATACAAACCTTCCGAAGACCTAGAACAGGTGCCCCTCATCAACCCCAACTCACCATCACATCTAACGGGCGCTTCAGGCACCACGCCGTATCACATGCTGGCTTCGAACAAGCCGGACAGCAGACCTGCCTTTGAAGAAGTTGACATATGTTGTATGTATCGTAATAAGATCCATTATGCATTAATATTTTGTTTGAGTTTGTAAATTGATCGTAACTATGCGCATTCGCATTAAGATCGTTTTCTATTAAGACACCCGGTTACAGCAATGTCTGACTGTAACACCACGAAGGCAAGCTATTGTACAATATTATATAATAGTAGTACGTACGGAGGACGGGTCTCAGCAGTTGTGTTGCGATGTGTGCCGGGTACGATGCACCAAATGTTGTTGTGTCGGGAGTTTGCTCGTGGAGGGTCTCCAAATCAATCTCTCTCTGGTTTTAACATTGCATCACCTCGCTCAACTGCCGTCTTCTTTCCTTTTCACTCTGTTTTTTTTTTTTGAGTGAATAGGCTTTTAATAAACTAAAGATTACCATCAACGATTTCATCACTGATTACCATCAGGCGGGATTGCGGTCAAGCACTAGTTTATATTTATAAAAAAAAAAAATGTTGATTCGCATACTATTATTAGACTGCCCGTCTATTTAAAATATTTATCATCATGTATTCATCGCGAATTTCTATGTAATCTGCTCATAACAAGTTCTTTAATCCAAAAAACGAGGGGTGCAGCGAATATTGAATTTGCCTCTCATATATAAAATTACTCATGCGGGGGGTTGAAAATTCCCTTCCATTTAAAATTTATTTCAGCTAAAGCCGTGGACGAGGGTGCATACACGGGCAATTGTCGAACTAAGCTTGAAGTTTTGTTGTTATATTAAAAGGCTTATAGTCAACGTAACAAACAAATATACAAGGTAGAAAACATCTTTGTATAATACATGAGTGAACACTTCAGGTGCTAGATGTTGTTTTAGCTAGGTTAGTTATTAAATCCATGCTTAAACTAATACTGCATTAACTGTTTTCTTTGGCCATCTTCTTGTTGTATGTAGGTGTTATGATGTGGGGGCGATAGGCGACAATACCTCATCATTCTCTTGCCGTTTTAATAAAAAAATATCGGTAGACGTCGACCATCGTCTCAAAATGTATCGCATCACACAACTATAAATTTCTTATATCATAGAAATGTGTCAATGCCTTTAGTCATTATATTGCCCGGCTGCACCCTGTGATAAGTTTTGCATAATGTGTTGTTAGTAAGTCCAACACAAACGTAGTTTAGATCAACCCTCTTTTGTACGTACAGTAAGATAAAATACCCGGCCGCCTGGATTACTATTGAAGCAGCGCACACGCATTGTAAAGTACTTCTTAATGACTATGTGGCCCGATAACATGCGTTAACAGAGCGAGTTATTTCTACAAAGCAAATTGGCGATTTATTTTTTATTTTGTTAATGGTGTCTGTCTCGTATATCTGGAAATTTTTGCAGATATAAGTATTAAATAATCTCATCTTTGGTTTATGTAATTGATGTTTGTTTGTACACGTCCATTTTAAAAGAAAACATTATGCGAGTTCAATGTTTATGAAATAATAAACCAAAAAAATAAAATAAAGAGTAGGTAACGATGCTAGTAGGTGCCGTTCTTTAACTTTTGCCTTCCTCCATGAGAAGAAGGCGTGTGCTTATGTGTGTATAAAGACATCTGTACGTAGGGGAGCGAGGGGCTTGTTGTAACAGTTTTCATGAAAACTAATATATCTTCAGATCTATTGATTTAATTGCTATTAAATAAAGATGAATGGATGCTTTAACTCTTCCTCTACCAAATCAAGTAAAAATAATACCATAACTATTGGTCATTATTTTACAATCAATTATTTTCTAGAAGAAATGCGGTGTTACAACTTACCTCGTGCTTGGGGCAAGTTGTAACGTCTACTGGGGCAAGTAGTAACGACAAAAAAAAAACGACAATAATACTTCTAATCATTTATTCTTTGTTCATTTTTTAACAAAATTTAAATTTTTCTAAAGTAGGTATTATGTAATTCTTATTAAAAATCAACTCAGATACACTTTTTAAGTAATCAACACCTAAAAATTAAGTAATTACCAATTATCTTTACTTAAACACTACTTATAATCATAATGGCACTTTTAAATCATAGTAAGTAATCTTCATCTGAGTTACAATTACTGTAAATAAAAGATACAGTGTCTCCTGTAACACACCTTACATGTGCCCACATCTTACAAATGATACACTCTATCCAATCTTCTTTATTCGAATCTGTGTAAGCCTCACTACATACAAGACAATACCACACTTCTGATTCAGATTCTGAATCTGAACATAAAATCGTTTTTTTAACTCTGTCCACTCCAATTTTATTTTTTGTTGATTTACCTTAGCCTTTGCCTTTCCCCTTCCTTTTACATTTTCCTTTAATTTTGTCATCTTTTTTTCTGTTTTTTCTTCATTTTTTCCTCATATTCCTTTTGTAAAGCTTCTTTTTCAGGAGTGTCCGTAAATACTGTAGATTTTCTTTTGCGTCTGCTTTTTGTATTAGTTTTTCTTGGTGGTGCCTTTGGTAGAGGTCTAATCTTCGATGGCGAGAAAGTTTTTTGTAGACCGGAGCAACTTGGATTTGGTTCGTTTGCAGTTTCGATTTGGCTTATAATTTCTGCGGTGCTGATATCTAATTCAGGGGCAGAATCCAATAGTTCTGGATTTTCAAGATTCAATGATAAATTGTCTGTGACATTTTCGACATCTGGCTCTTGGGTAGGATTTGGACGATCAGTAACATAAAATGGCGCAAAGTAAGAGTCTTGGAAAATATCAGTATTCAAAAGCCATACACCAGAAGCTTTAAATTCACTCATAATATTAAAACATGACGTGTAAAAGTGATCGACGATCCTACTTGCTTAATAAACGATTTCATTTCATTTCTTCTGCAGTAAATACTTGTCTAGGCTTAACATAACCAACTCTTAAACTTTCATTATTTTTCTTTTTCTTTATGTACTCGTATCTATAAAGAGAGACGTGACATAATCCGAGAGTCTGACTAGCATTCCGAATACTGCATTTTTTTTCTAAAACTTCAGCTGCCGCTAACTCGTACACTTCTTGACTGTGTGTTGCCCGCTCTGACTTTCTTTTATACACCCTCATTCTAGAAGATAGAAAAAAAAGAGTAGGTATCTAGATCATAACTTGATTGTAAGCATGTTGTAACACGTTACAACAAACCCCGGGATTTCGTTACAACTAACCTCATGGTATGATATTTAACATTTATCAAGATAACTATTTAAACATTTTAGCAATCTTAAAAACTGTTACACATTATTAGAGATAGATAAATTTGAATGTAAGTAAGATATAAAAAATTTGAAATTAGTCGATAATAATAACGTTTTTATTAAAATAAGTGTTACGACAGTACAATTTTATATTACCTGGAAAAAATGAAGCGCGTGCACACTCCCACTTACTGCGCCGGCTGGGGGTACACTGGCTATGACAACATGATGCGTCGCGGTTTATAGGATTATAGAGTCAAAGAAATACTTTAATAAAGTTTTAGATCGTAGTGAAAAGAGCCTGTTACTACTTACCCCTATTACAACAAGCCCCTCGCTCCCCTACTGACAAAACACAATAAATAGTTTTAATAGAAGTAGTACAAAATAGGATTTTTGAAAGAGGATAATAAGGTTTGAAATTAAAGACTTCAAATTACCCATTTCCCTGATGTTGTTCAGCTGTAGCTAACAATGGGCCTTATAAAAAGGCTCAAAGTCACTCAAAAGGCAATGGAGAGGGCTATGCTAGGGGTTTCACTGCGCGAATCAGGAATGAGGAGACCCGCAGAAGAACGAGAATAACCGACATAGCCCGAAGAATTGCAACACTAAAGTGGCAGTGGGCAGGACACATTGCCCGTAGGACCGATGCCCGATGGGGCCGGCGGGTTCTCGAGTGGCGACCACGCACCGGAAGACGTAGCGTGGGTAGGCCCCCGACAAGGTGGACCGACGACCTGGTGAAGGTCGCGGGAAACCGCTGGATGCGGGAGGCGCAGGACCGGTCGTCGTGCAGAACCTTGGGGGAGGCCTATGTCCAGCAGTGGACGTCTTTCGGTTGAAATGTTGATGATGATGATGGCGATGATGTTCAGCTGTAGTATCATTTTGGTCAAATCCATTACTATAATATCCTCGGGATTTGATTATTTGCTACCAAATGAAATAAAAGTGACCTTAGAACGGTGCATTTAGCTTTAGCTGACGAGAGGTTATTGGATACTATCTTCATTAAAAGAATGTCGATAATAAGTCTCTGTAATATAAACATTTAATTATTACCTTCGTATAGCCTAATTCCCAATGTGTCGATTTTCAAGCCTTATACATGATTAGCTATATGTCTTGTAATTCAAACCAAGTCATTCAATAGTGTTCATAGTAAATGACAATATGAATGATGTCGTGTATAATGTACGTCGTGTGAAGATAACACAGTATTCTGTCACGCCGGGACACCGGATGCCGACGTAACTTGACACACAACTTGTGTCATGAAAGGTCATGGCTTAGTTTTGACAATACCCGACGTGAATATGGTAGTCCTAACTCTCAACTGTATTTAATTTGTTTAAATATAAATTACGATATATATTGTAGTGTCAAATTAATGTTTTGGTGTTTTCTGTTCGTAAATAGGTGACACTCAAGCAAGAAGTTTGAGGAGAAACAGCCACAGGACACTATCGGAGCCGACGACAAGCAAAAGTATTCTTAGCAAGGTATTAAACACAGCTTTGGTTTTATTAGACTTCAGTATTTTACCTAACGGAAAAATAAGAAATTTTCTGAGGGATATAACTCTTTTTTTGTATTTCCGACTTTTGCTTAAATTCTCAGGTCAACTTATTTATTTTGAACTAACATCAGATACAAATATTCGTGAAGTTAACTGCCCTTTGAATGATAATCAATAATTTATAATTTAAGTTGGAAGTGAAACCAGGCACTGAACCCAACGTGCGAACGTATGTGCAATAGGAACTAAGTTAAAACACCCATCCAAAAGCCGGCACGTATATTCCGTGCTCTAATATAAAATACGGTAGGAATATTGTTATACATTCTTCAAAATCTATTCGATAACTTTTAACTACCTAAAATTACAACCAAGTTCATGAAATAACACAAAATAGTTTCAAACTAAAAGTTTTTGAAAAGTATCAAAAGAAACTTATGCAAGAGTTTATTTTCCACTATTTATATATCCTACTCAAACTGGACATTACTAGTTATGAATTCTTAATCCACCTAAACAATTACTTTATTTATTTTTGATTGGATTACAATAATATGCTTACAGTTTGTGGTAACCAACGAGAAATTTGTTTGAACTTCATCAACTTCTCAAGAGTTCACCAAATGTTAATAACAAACTTAATATGGGACAATAACTAAAGTATACTCTTTCAAATTAGAAATCATCAGCATACAATTATGTTTGGAAATGTTGGAAAAGACAGTTAAAATAAATTGAGTACGAACTCAATTAAAATATCTAAAAGGCACTCTAAAAACGCAAATAAATCAAACAATTCATTTTCCATAGTATTATTATGTTTGCTATCACCTTTTTTGTTCAGAAAAATACAATACGTAACTTGTTAAGAAAGCAAAAGATAGACAAAACGTATGTAAACAAACTACTCTTCCTATTAGGTTCGCAGCGCAACGCTCGGCAGGTCCCACAAAGGCGACAACGGTGCTGTGCCCAAGGCAGACGAAGTGCATGAGTACCATGAGATCTCAGACACTGACACGGTAAGATAATATTTAAAAATACACTGAACTAATACGCTAGTGGTAGAATTCCGCGGACGGCATCACCATCTTATTGTTCGCTTTTATCTTTTGTAAAGTTGCTTTAATTGATTTAATTTGCAAGTCATTTTTGTTTAAGTATTTGCTTACCATATTCTATCGCGGATGCAACCGTCGTGAATTTCGCGTGGTAAGCTAAAACAACGCGAGCGTTGTTCAACACACGCGAGATTCAATCATTGTTCATAAATAAATAATCAGTGTTTTATTGTGTCCTTTCTATTGTGTGAGGTTGGCTAACCGTGCTCAGATTGTGACCGCATATGGTCAAATATGATGCGTCTGTATAAGGTAATTATTTAAAGAAATTTATAAACTTTTGTTTCATAAGTTTTGTTTCATAAAATTTTAATTAATAGGTATTGATATATTTTGACCATGTGATCCAGGACTCAATGGTGACGATCAGAAGCTTTGAGTGCAGCAGTGGAGGAAACGGAACATGAATAAATATATTTTTACTACACTTCTGCAGAAATAAAATACTTTTTGTCTACCTTATTTCACTACCCTATGCCTTTTAAATCTAAGTTAATTATTAATAGATATTTGTAGGCCTTCTATTATGGCCAATTGTTGTATGGAAGAACGTCTGAGTTTCTTGGTAAGAGTACCATCGTGTTGAATAATTAATGAATACACGTGACGTTTACGACAGCGCGTACTGGTGACTTCGGATTCATGTTTTTAATGGCTAAAACTAAATAATTTACTAAATTTTAGTACTCTAGTAAACTAAATATAAAACAGATGAGTCTAGTTAGAGAAATATATAAGTTACATTAATTCAAATGTATGAAATATGTACAAGATCTTTTGTACATTTCATCCCTCTGTAAACTGCATCGCCGTTGTTCAAATACCACCTGCTGCAATAAAATAGGAAATCAACGCTTTCCTTTAATGATAACATGTGTCACAGAATTTTTTCATAGCCCCTATAAAAACTTTCGAATATTTTGTGTCTGTTTTGAATTTCCGCGCTAGTCTCATACAGCGCTAGTTTCCGGGTGTAACTGCTGCGGCCAAAGTGAATCTATCAGAATTTGAATGTGCAACGACTCGTCCTCATTGGGCTAATTCAGTACCATCGGCAACTAGCTACAGGTGCGTTGGTGTTACGGAGCGGTACAGGAGGCCTGTGAGTACCCTATTTATATTTTATTCGGCGATTCTTTTATTCAAATGGGTGTTGCGTGATTATATTTAAAGTGTTATTTTCCTATGTAATGCGCGGTGCGTTTGCAAATCTTTCACCAAATGCGCTCCATTACTTTTAACATTTTGGGCGCCTTTGTTATATTTACCGAACTAAACCGCATTCTGTTGCATGTGTTTTACGGTGCACCGTAACAATGAAATAATTTGTTTTGTGTGTGTTTATTTCTAAATATTAAATATTTAAGCTCGTATCCATTTTGATTGGTATGAGATGATATAAAAGGAGTAATTAAATGCTTAGTGTTTTCACAAACCAGTATCTTATCTATGTTTATACTAGTTTTGTAACGTTATATTGTTATTTAATCACGAAAAGGCTCAACATAATAAAAAAATCCTAGTGTAATTTCTAGTGTAAGAAACATAAAAAAAAAAAAAAAAAAAAATATAGAAGAAAGTTTCACGCGAATCTTTGTAAATTTGTAAAAAGTAACTGTTTACAAAATTAAACCTGTCTTCTAAAACAGACCGACTGCTACACGACCGATAAACCGAACTAGTGCGCGACGGGTTCCGTAGCATTCATCATCATCATCATCATCGTCATCTTCATCATCTATGTAATACAATATTAGTGTCGTCAAGGCTAGAGTGAATAGGCTCTTCATTACCTAGCGCGCTTTTCCATCAACGATTGCATCACTGCTTATCATCAGGCGGGATTGCGGTCAAGATTATAATTATATAAATAAAAAATCTGCCTAGGATTTTCCCAATTCAGTGGGGTCAGTTTCCAATCTAACTTGATTCAGCTAAGTTCCGTACCATTATATATCAAAAAGCTGCCTAGTGACGAACCGAAGCTCAGATTGATAATGGAGTTTTAATAATAGGGCCTCGTTTCTACCATTTAGATACGGAAATTTAAAGATAAAATATAATTTGATCGATATGAGAAAGAAGAAAAGAAACAAAGATTGCGTTGTGTTGCAATGTTACCTTCCGTTCATTTCAAGTGCATCACCGATTAATATTAGTCTCTTGTAGTTTCGGGTTTAGGGCACGGCGTAGTTGATGAACACACTGTAGTTAAAAGATTTCAGCTGCTTAGATTCACTAATTGTTTAGTATGTTGTACAGTCGAAAGCACATCAAGCTACTACCATCTGTCAAATTTCTTTATTAGATTTTCAAATTTATTACTACAGCATTAAGACTCAAGGTTAATTGGGAATATTTGACAGTTTCGGGTAGCTTTATCTGCTGTTGTCATGTCGTATGTCGTAATGTTACTAAAACGTGGTATGTGTGCAGGGCAAAAAGAATCTCCGCTCGTCCTCAATGTGCAATCAGAGACTACTACGGACCGATTATTTCAAATGTTTAATCCTGGCGACGAGATCTCGTGAATTAGTATTGTACAGGATTCGTCTGGTGGTAGTTTTAATAAACTAAACTTCCCGTTTCTTGTAAGCGTTCACTAATCGATCTATATGATATGATTAATTTTCTTTTGCGTAAAATAATAAGACACATTGAGTTAGAGTTCGAAACGTTTTTTTTTTTTTTAATTCTTTATCGAACTGATTTGCCGGCTGATTTTGACTATTTGCTTTACAGAATTTTTATTTTAGTATAATGTGGAGACAGCAAGACGAAAATAGTTTATTGTAATTTGGGTTTTATTCGATAACCTCCTAATATCTGAAAATTACAAACAGTATACATTTAGCATTGAAAAAACTAAAATTAACCCGCCTTTATGTAAATTAAAATAAAATGAATAATAATAAAACATATTATAAAAATACATATTATAATGCAAAGTCACTTTACTTTCGCTATGTCGCTTTTTATGATTAAATCTTTAAAACTACGCAACGGATTTTGGGAGATTTTTTAATAGATAGAGTGATTCAAGAAGAAGGTTTTATGTATATTTTTGAAGTTATAACCCATGTCACAAAATAAACCCATTTTTTGGAGCTTACATTGCAAACGCTGACTGAATCCTATGAGATAGATCAAAATAATGTACTACAGTATTTAGACCTTAAAAATACCTACAAAAAAGTCTGCGACACCATGGTGTCCATATGGTGTCGCAGACTTTTTGTACTACTATACTGCCTACTATAGTTTCTTCATTATGACAACTTTATTATGTTTGAAAAGTTAATTAATATGCCAGTCGAAATCAGAGCCCACTATTTGTTCCATATTATTAATCCTTATCAAAAATAAAAATAAGTCATATCAAAGGTAATTTCAGTAGCAGCAGATCTCTTTTTGAATTATTGTAATTGGTTGTTTCATTCAGAAGATATCATGATTTATTCAAAACTAAACACTAGAAAAAATCCGCGTGCCACTCCCGCCCGTGCCGGTCGCCTGCTAATAAATTGGATGTTTCTCTGCCTAAACCGCGGAGGGAGTGGGTCAGAGCGGCGGACCATTATTTCGAACAAACTTGCTACCCCGGTAGGCTTTCATTCTGTTTGAAGGTGGTGAAACTGGCTATCCGTGGACAATAAGGTCGATGTATCTTGCAGAGTCAGATATTGGCTGACGGCGGCACAGTAGACATTACTTTTATTGAAGGGCCACTGTTTTTTAAGGAAGGCTTAGGTACCTATATCATTTGTCCACGTGCGAAGCCGGGGCGGGTCGCTAGTTAGTTAATATACAAAAAATCATATTTTAAACGACACTGTATAGAACTTCTTAGATAAATTAAAAAGTAGATAGTTTTAATTTTTGTATATAACACAATATAATAATATAACAATATTTTCGTATAGTTTATAGTGTACCTTCGAGGGATTTTCAGTTTTTTTTAAGTTTCAATTTATCAGTCATCTGACATTAGTTTCAGCGGTCTCAGCTGAAACTAATGTCAGATGACAACAAAAGGACCTGACAGCGATTATTATCAGCTCCGACCACGGGCGTACCCAGCCTCTGACCTAGGGGGGAAGCAAGTCAGGCCTTGGGGGGAAGGTCAAGTCAGATTTTTAGGGTGGAATCGTCAAATAAAATATACGCTAATGGCTCGCAACACCCAACCGAAGATTATCGAGCGCGAGCGCGCTCGGCTAGATTCGGTAATCTTTATGCGATATAGTCGCACGCGGTTTTTTGCCAATTACACCACACAATTGCAGTGTCTGCTGCGTGGTTTATTTAAAACTTAGAGACAAGTCCACGTTCATACTTTGATTAGTAATTAGAGGCGGTTCTGCGAGATATCCAGGGGGTTTGCAGTTGCCTTCAGCTGCCACCCCCTCTCCCCCGGGTACTGTATCTGACATCGTAACGCAAACTTCACGAAAAGGCTACACCGCATGCCACTAATAAAATTATGGTAGTCATTTATGTCGTTAATGAGAGTTTACAGAATTCAGTGTAAAAAAAAAGGTGTCGGCTCGGCCTTTGAACGTTGCAAGTGTGGCGCCGTGTGTGTTTGTAGGCATGACGTTGACCCCCTGATGTGAACTCTATTAAATCAGATGATAGGATAGTTGCACTTTTATGTATAATTAGCGAATTAATTAATTTTTACTTTAAAATCTTATTGGGATATAAAAGTATATTTATTATGAACGGCCTAAAGTGAATAAAACTGCATATCTTTTTATAAATAAGGAAAAAGCCCACGAAAAATTCCACCACTGGGGGGTTCAGAATTATGTACCTACTGGATCCACGGTACTAAGTACTCGTTTGTGCGTCGATGTCAGATACACTCTTTATACTATTTTTTACGAAAGTGTTAGTCCGTTATAATAAACTGTGATAGTTAGTAATAGAAATACAAAGGACAGAAAAGCTTAAGGCGTGAACGCCGTTGTCGATGAGCATCATAGGATTGTATCATGTATTGATTACGCGGTCATACTCTTGGTCCGAAAATTGTTTTAAAAATAGTTGTATCAATCTGTGAAATCTCGTATTCGTAACGGAATTCTAATGCTGAATTTTAACTTTCGGTCTATATCAGAACGAGTGGGAAATAAAAAAATCCAAACGTCACAATATGTTACGTATCCGCCAAACCCTTTCCAGGAATTCCCATTATAAATATCAAGATCTGATTCTTTGAAATAACTAAAACAGGAGCTAGAATAACGTTTACCTATAAGGTTTATACGCCAATTTTCAACAAACCTCTGGGGTTAACGCATACGCTCGACTTCCCAGCACAACTTTGGTAGAAAGCCGGTCTGAACGTGAATTGGTGTAGCTCTTATGTGGGCAGTATCAGACTACCGCGCCGTGTTGCGCCTTAGAAGATCGACCATTACACACACACCGAAAGAATTAGTTGCCAACGCCGGGCGCGATTGGCGCGTACAGTCTCCTCAGGCGTGGCAATGGTCAGCGTGGCCAGTGATAGGCCAGGTAATATAAAATCACATCTTTAGGCTTGGCGTAGTTTCAAGATGTGTGTAGCCATTCTTTCAGAGCATGGGCGTTTTTTAAAAGCTTTCAGTTAAAAAAATGTCGAAAGCTCTTTTCTCTTTTCATTAACATAATTTGTTTGAAGGCAATCTGTAACCGTTGGTAAAAGATTCACCTAGTAATGGAATCTATTTAATTGTACCGATACCTAGACTACATGCATAGTTGCTTATAAATTTGTTATTGGAAAATTCCATCCGACAACTCCGACAACAACAATTAAACTACTTAATAGGTAGGTCCTTGTCTGCTGCTTTCAGCGGATTACATCTGAAATAGCTCGCAAATAGACTGACTCCTTCAAAGCAATTGATCATTAGTTCCGTAATTTAGCAAAGTTGGAAATCGTGTAGGACTGATCCTGTTTTCTTGAACCTTTCTTTGTTGTCTGTCTTGTCGACTTGATATTGTCAAATATAACCTACTTTATACCAATATTATAAATGAGAAAGTTCGTAAGGATGTATATATGGATGCTTGTTAGTTACTCTTTTACCCAAAAACTATTGAAATAATTTGATTGAAATTTGGCACACATTTTGTAGCCATTGCATTATTATTTAGTAGCATTTTGTAGATATATTTTATTCTGATATTCCCACGGGATTGAACTTACGCGGGTATTGCCACGGGCACAGCTAGTGTGTTATATTTTGATAATCTTAAAACTAATAGCTTGCTTTTTACTGCTTATTTGTACTTCCCATATACAAAAAGCTAATTTGAAACTGCAAAGCTTAATAATGACTTTTTGTACTACGCAGAAGTCGGTTTTGGTTTGATCCGACTTAACTTGTAAGTTTGTGGTTCGGATAGGGAATTCTTGTTGCGTTATACCACCTGGCACATGGCCTTATTTTCGGGATCTGTAGAATTGCATCTTTAGGCTTCCTTCTGTAGGTCCAAGGTTACCATTATGACAAATTTCGATATCACAACGATCGGCTCAAGTGTTGAAGGTGTTAAAGATTACAGACAGAGTTACTTTCGCATTTATGATACTAGTTTGTGTAGATATGTAGTGTTGCGTTTGCTTATTTTTTATGTTTTTGATATCCTTGAACAGAGCTTACACGAGTGTTGTAGTTCAAGGATTTAAGTAATTTTTAATATAATTTCTGTCTTAAGGTATTCTTTTTGTTTTTCTTTTTATTGTTTTGTTGACAAATGTCATAAAAATGTAAGCCTATTTATTAGTAGCCTATTGGGTCGTATTTAGATTTCGCGTAAATTCACTGTCAAACATTTTCTAGCTAAACTAGTTTTAAGTAATACTTAAATCTTGAGGGAGGTTCTAAAATACGGTCCTTTAACTGTTTTTTTTCGTACAGATAATGGTATGGAACACTTCACGTGCGTGTTTTACTTATTATTTTTTTAAATGATCGTTAAAAAAAAAACATGTTAATTGTACGTTACCCATCATTATTTTTGCGGCAGTGGGTAGGACTCTGAAACTAAATTCTCTCTCTGTAAAATACCTAGAAGTGGATTCATATTACTGATATTAACGATAAGCTCCATAAATTTATCAATATTACAAAACATGTTGCAAATACAATTACTCTGGCTTCATGGTAGTTGGCCATAACAACGGCTGCCGGCAGAAGATACCACCCACCACACAAAGTATTGCCGCCAAGCGATTCTTCATGTTCATGGTAGGTATCGGGTCTGAGCAGTTGTGTTGCGATGTGTGCCGGGTATGACGCGCCAAATGTTGTTGTGTTGGGAGTTTGGTCGTTTTCTATTACGACACCCGGCAATGTTTGACTGTAACACCACGACCTACACACGTATGGGACTCACCAGTAGGCCTAGTATGAGTTGACATTATGAAACTCGATCGTCGATATCGAGTGCGTTTGACTCATCGATTGGCCAGCTTCAAGGTTGTAAGAACTGTCAACCAATGAGAGCGCCAAACGCGCTCGATATCGGTGGTAGGCCACATCGGCTGCCGGCAGAAGTTACCACCCACCAGACAAAGCCTTGCCGCAGCGATTTGTAGTGTTCCGGCATGATGTCTGGTGAAGCCGTCCGGAGGACGGGTCTGAGCGATGTGCGCCGGGTACGATGCGCCAAATGTTGTTGTGTTGGGAGTTTGGTCGTGAAGGGTCTTCAAATCAATTTCCCTTTGGCGCAGCACCGTTGGCCGTGTTGTTGGGTTTAACATAGCATCGCCTTGCTCAACTGCCGTCTTCCTTCCTATTCGCTCAGTTTTTCTGAGTGAATAGGCTCTTAATAAACTAGAGCGCTTTTTAGCATCAACGATCGCATCACTGCTTACCATCAGGCGGGATTGCGGTCAAGCGCTAGTTTATAATATTTAAAAAAAAAATACAGGTGTATACAATTATACATTTTATTAGCTATACGATAATGACCACACTATGAAGGCAAACTATTGTACAATATTATATAATAATAGTACGTACGGAAGACGGGTCTCATCAGTCGTGTTTGGATGTGTGCCGGGTGTACGATGCACCAAATGTTGTTGTGTCGGGAGTTTGGTCGTGGAGGGTCTCCATATCAATCTTCCTCTGGCGCAGCATCGTTAGTCGTGTTGTTCTGCTTAACATTGCATCACCTCGTTTAACTGCCTTCTTCCTTTCTATTCACTCAGTTTTTTGAGTGAATAGGCTTAATAACCTAGCGCGCTTTACCATCAATGATTGCATCGCTGCTTACCATCAGGCAAGATTGCAGTCAAGTACTAGTTTATAATTATAAAAAAATAAAAAATATTTTCATAGGGCAAAGTGTAATTAATAATAACTACTATTTGATGGAATAAAAGTGAGCTATCAGTAAATAACTTCTTGTCTTGAAATACAAACCATGAAGCAATATCTTAATAGGTTAAATGATTGATCTAGTACCACCCAAATCTAATTAACATATTTAGATTACGTAAATAGGTCATGTTCTTTTGAATATGGCAAACCACTGCCACCGTACTACGTTTCGCTTTTCGATAGTGGAAATAATTGGGTGTATAGCTTGTTTATAAAGTCGTGAAAATGAATCTTTCATGAACTAAAAATTTTAAAAGTAGGGCAACACTTAATCTTAGCAAGTTCAAGTACGTCGAATGTCATCGGCAGTCATCGGTTTGATTTTTTGACTTGTGAATTATTGAAATTTGTATTAATTTTCAATCCTATTTGAACTCGGAGCTCGGGTAATTATTTTTAAAGTTTATCATCAATGTTTGTAAGTACACCAAGCTGAACAAATTTTATCAAATATGGATAATATTTATGCTTGAACAGTTGCTAAAACTGGTATGTAATCATGTTACTGTTTGTTTTTATCTACTAGAAGTTTCAAATTTACTAAGTAAACGATTTTAAGACTAAAATGAGGATTGTTTACATTGCGCACTTGTAGGTTAGATTTCGAAAATAAGTAGACCATAATGCAGCAGTTTTGATTATTTAGGTGATTTAATTTACCGTTGTTTTTAAAAATTAATGATTACATGTTCGGAATTAGTGCTATCCATCTTCTGATAGAAATTACATATTATTATTTTTAATCTTTCAGGAACATGTGAGAGTAAACCCAATATCAAGATATGTATGAGTTAGTTATTCGCTTAAGTGGATAACAGGCTGATGACAGCACTATTATTATTATGTTTTAGAATACTTTTCGTTGGTAAAAACACGTTAAACCCTATAATAATAAATATGTATATTTTTTTTTCTTTTATTCATTTTATTTAAACGCCAGAGACCATAGATTTGTGTTTTCATTGAAACCAGTTGTGCTTATAGTGCAAAATAATTTGCTAGTATCAAAATGATTTCAATCAAGTCAACAGGATTGCTATATGCACGACCGCAGCCCCCTCATTTATTTTCACGACTTTATAGACGGACTATACATTATTTCTCGTTCTGCGCTTTGATAAAAAAAAAAAAAAAGAATACCAAGTAAAGTAAAAATGTTGAAGATGTTAAGCGAACGCTTCGCTTGTTAGAGGTTCAGTTTCCTTCCTTCTAGTAGACCTTTGTATGTGGATACTTCAGTAATAAATCGACATCTATTTTTTCAACTGCTGTTATTAGCATATGCATTCAGAATAGTTTATTCAATCATCATCATTAACCCAGTCTCATCCGGAGTTTGGGGTCCGCTTTTACCAGTCTAACTGCTGATTTTGGCTAAACTTCGATATTTTCCGTGATGCGACTGCCGTCTGACCTCCACAACCCCAGAATATCAAAGCATTGCAGTTAGACCAATAGCGATGTTTCCTGGGTATAAAAAAATGATTCTATTTAGTCCGTCATTCAGATTATTGGAAATCTGACTGACGGACTAATTAGTTTTTTTAGTCAACTACCCTATTGTTGGACTTTTCAGGGCTCCAACACCCCCGTAATGACTGCCGTTAGATGTTGGTATGGCAATCGGAACCAACGGCTTAACGTGCTTTCCGAGGTACGACCAGACCATTGAGACCAGTGCAAATATTCATATTCATACATACAAATATTTGCACTCAACGACCGCGTTCGCTACCCCTTCGCCACGTAGGCTGTCAGATTAGTTTATTCAATAATGCACCAAAGTTCTTGCTTCTTGCGCTTGCGTCCTGAGAAAGCCTAGTTCTAAAGGTCGGAGGTGAGGCCTTGTCTTTCGACTCGAAGCGCGTGCATTCAGTTGACTTTTGTCATTGTTTTGGTGCAGTCATGTAACCATATACAACGACCTGGAAATACCGAATATAGTGTAACCACGTGTGACCTGCGGTTTTCTGGTAAGTAACACTGCATAATTAGCTTATAAAGATCTTGTTGCTCTAATGGGTCATAATATACTCGGTCCCAGCGCCAGTTGATGATAATTTGTACAATATTTATTTTATGTGTGTATACCTAATAATTATTCATAAAGTAAAACTAGGTAGGTACGTTCCAATTTCAAAATTTCCCTCCAGAGCTTTTACGGGCTAATTCATATGATCATTTCTCATTTAATAACGGATCTATCTGTGCCAGGAACATTTTCGCGGTATGATTTTTTTTTACTATTTCGATTGTCGCCGGAACCAGGTGAATCGTGCAATAAACTTCTAATCGCTTTTATGGATGAAGACCAAGGCAACTGTGTACTGTTCAACAAGCGCGGTCAACTAAATTAAGGAAATGAAGAAACAAGAGGACGGTCTTTAACATCTGTTACAGAAAAATACGCGAGGGGGATAATTTGACGGTGGGTGCCGCACAAAATTATCGATGCTAAAAAGCTGGCACGGTTGGAATGGTGTCGTGATATGATGAAACAAATTTAAAGCAGGCTCCTTTCAGCGTCTTAACGACAACACTACAGGCGATGAATCCTGGATTTGTTTAAACGCTAGTTGATGATTTGGGTGTTTTAAAATTAATCGACGCCTACCAAAGTGAAAAGATCTGAAAGTGGGCGGACCATTTTCATTGCAAGCTTTGTCAAGTTCATTGGCTACTTGGCATCAATTCCTTCACCGAATCAAAGGAAAGAAACATCAACGCTGAATGGCAAACTACCAAATGCTTGACAAGTGTTTTTCTGCTGTGAGCAACAAGTAACGAAACACAGGGTTAGGGCGGGTTTCTGGTTCGCCACGAGACAGCGTCCGCGCACACCGAGCTCAAAACGTGGGACTTTTTGAACAGCACACCAGTAAAATTCCTGGAACACCCGTCTTAAGACAAGGACCTGCCCCTGCACCGGATGACTTCTTTTAACTGTCTAAAATAAAAAAGAATCTGCTCCAATCAATGAATCGGAAAACGGAATATTAAAACGGTTTAAGTCGTTTTTCTAGGACATCGTCTCCCCTGAACGAGTTTCAATGAGCTTCCACGAACTTGAAGCTCGTTGAAGCTGCGCAATTACAAATAGAGAGCTTGTCTGTTTTTATTTTTTACAGCAAATGCTCAAAACTCCAATATGCCATTGGAGTTTTAAAGTGTGGAGTGTAAAAAATAAAAATAGACAATCTCTCCATGTGTAGCCGATTCAAGTTTAGAGTTTTAAGTTAAAGACCAAAGAGTATAACAATGTAATTGGGTATGGAGATGATACTTGATAGTGAACTTTCGTTCACAAACTTTCGTTTTGATACCCAATTGCGGTAGAAGAAATATCCATTTAAGGTATGAGGTACCTATGTATATATAACAGCTATAGTATAACTAGGTATCAGTGACTTTGTTCATGTTTCTCAAAAAATATGAAGGTCTAACTTTATATTTTTTATACACTGAAATAATGTCTTCGTGATAATATTTGGGTGTATTAGGAAATAATACGAACATTGTTAACTAATTTCCCGAAGTGAAAACTAAGTAATAATGCGGGATTAGTATTCACTTCAACTCAACCGAGTATAAAATCGGAATTGAGTAAATTCAATTGTAATCTACAACTATGTGCTTACGCCGAAGTAGTAAACCCCATCTTCTGACAAATTGTTGTTGCCATCTCAGTCCCAATACAGTTCAGTGATAAGCTATTGCCAACTTAAAGTAGATATCTATCTCTCTATCTATTGTATACCAATATTAGAAAGATAAAAATTTGTTTGAAAAATTCTTTCACCATTAGAATCCTACATTATAAGATAAACATAAACTATAGAATACTTAAAAAAAAAAAAATTAGGAATCCGCGCGTGAAAACTTAGATTATTTGGGTTAGGCACATTATCGAAGTTTTCATGCGGATTCCTAATTGTTATGATAATTATACCTTATGTTTGTAAGTAACGTGTGAAGGAAAAGCTAAAAATATCTTTAGCTATATGGCGTACGCTCCGGAAGTTATTGACAACAGAGCAAACTGATGTACTACAATATTATAGAGAACGTCAATATCTTCACGCAGCGCAGCGAGCAAGACGAAGCTGTACACTAGTAGTATTGATCAAAGGTCTTTTTCGAACTACCTCCTTAAACTTTTTCTGTCTTATATTTTGTAATTTTAGTTTTTTCTAATTTTACCTATTTGAAGAAAAATCCTCCAAAAACTATGCCCAAAAAAGGTCTAAATTATCGAACACAGTCCAAGCGACATTAGCAAAATTATAACTTTTTGGCGAATCTTCTGAAAATGCAGATCGTCTCTTAAATATGAAAGAGCACGTAATCGCAGGCTAGAGAACCTAGCGCGGAACGATGTTTCTTTTGAAGAACGAAGTTCGAGATCGTCACAGCTATACAAACGACAATAGAAGCCCCGCAAGCTCGCAAAGTCTTGCTGAAAATTTAAAAAATATTCAGTTGCAGAACGAATGAATAGAAAAGGTTGAACGCGCCATCAGACGTATTTCTTGGAAGTAATTACATATTTGCTTTGTAGATTTTTTTAATAGAGCGAGCGTGTACCCATGACTCGACGCTAACGCTAAGGACATTTAGAGGCGACCTATTCTTACGATTGCTAAAATTTAAGTACCCTCCATTCCGTGCCTGTCGGCCGGCTAGCGTAGCCACCCATCACCGTGGCCCTGCTCCTGCTGCCCGGGCTCCTCCATGAGAACCGACGTCTCTATCGACCACCAGCGTAGCCTGTCTGCCGACGAATTTTCTGTCCTGTTGCGTGGACTATACCACGGGTATCTTTTATTTATCCCAGTCGGTTCAGCTGTCTCTCTTCTCTCTGATTGTCTCCACCAAGAATCCACCTTCTGTCACCCCATACACTTATTTTACGTAGTAGTGAAAGTTTGGAACACCTACTCTACACTTACGTACACCACAACCAATCGTCTATTTTTATACTTTTCTTTTTTATATAAATATAATTTAAATTTATTTCTTCGTAGTGTTTCTTTTATATGACTAAAGTAGCAATTAGTAAGCTATTCTTGATACAACAAACTTGAAGAAACCCTGTGTCCTTTATACGGAATACGTAGGAACCACCCTGACTTCAGAAGGGCTGGTCAAGAAATATTTATTTCTCTGAATTTATCATGTGTAACAATTATTGAGGACATGTAGCAATATACTTTCACAGCCGCTTGCCATGGCAACCATCCATTCTGACGCTAACTCGAATTATATCTACATGATTTATTTCGTGGTCATATAAAAATCTGTTATTGCTGTACGAAGGGAGGTTTAAAAGTCCGCGGAATGGAGATGTAGGAATGAGGTTAGAAATATTTGTTTAATTCCGTCGTGTATATTTGTGTAAGTTATCGTCCAACTAAAAAGTAAATGGGGAAGTTAATTTCAATTATGGAAATAAAACCTTTCACACCATTGTGATAGTTGAAAAGTATGGTTTATAATTGGCAAGGACTTTTTAAACAAAGCAGGACATCCGTTAAAGACGACCATCGCCCTGATCGACCGACTGAGGTCATCGCGTAAGAAAATATTGAAAAAGTGGGAAAATTTGTTGAAGTAGACGTTCGTTTGAAAATGAAACAGCTATCTGCATTAGTTGGACTATCAGATACCACCGTTTTGAGGATCCTGCATGAACATCTTGCTTTGACAAAAGTCAATGCCAGATGGATATCCAGAATGCTCACACCGCCTCAATAACAATAGCGAGTTATCGCGTTTGAACACTTTTTGAAACTGTGCACTGAACCCACCGCGATATTGGAAAAAATTGTTACTGTAGATAGAAAGGGTTCATCACTCACGAGTCTGAATCTAAACACGAGTCGATGACGATGAAATAAGAAGGGTACACAACCCCTAAGAAAATTAAGGTATCGAAAACGGCCGTACGTCACTTAAGATTTTTTGAGATTGTGACGGAATTTCACTAATCGATTACAATGAAAAATCCACTACAATCACCTGAACATAGACGCAACAATATTAGAAAATATAAAAAAAAGCTATCTGATTCACAGGACATTGCAATGGTTGCTTTACACAAGTGTGGGTTCCAGCATCTTGTCCTCCCAACAGATCTACACTCCAGCGATTTTTATCAAATTTAAAAGAGTTGAGGGAAAGAAACTTTTTGGATTCTTTTCGTAACTAATCGTTGGAGGAAAATTTAGCATATTTGGAAGGCAAATAAAAAACATAATTTTTTGATGGTTTAGAAAACTTAATATCAAAAAGTAAAAGATTCATATTGAGCTCAAAGGGGATTATATTGAAAAAGAAAACTAGTATTGTTATTTTATTTATTTAACAACCCTTTGATTCCTCGGAGTTTTGGACCTCCTCTCAAAAGTAAATATTTTTTTCCGTTGTTGCAGGAGGGAGCAACTTCGTGCGGCAAATCTGAGCGCTTAGTTTCAAAAGCTGAGACGTTCGATGCTCTAGTAAGTACCGCTTTTATATATATATGTAAAGAAAATCAATACATTGTATGGAGTATTGCTTTTCTTAACTATGTATTTTGAATTTGCCGCCTTATCTAATAAGATGTCACTGTTATTGTCTGTGGGTTTTATGTAGTGGTTACATACTCTGAGTTGGTCGGTGTGATTTTGAGAAAAGGGAGGTTATGTTTCTTATTTCATTAAAGTTTAATATCCAGTTTAAAAATAATATCAGTGCCTGAAGTAAAGGCTTTAAATGTTGTTTTTTTTGTACTTACAGGTGAGTTACTCATTTGTTTACTAGTTTAAAATTAAAAATACATTGTACACCAATGTTTGTTAATAAAGATAATTTTTTGTACTTACAGAAAAACGCAATTTCGTCTTTATTTCACTTTTCCAAGCCCAATTTTATTATAAAACAACATTTAAAGCCTTTACTTCAGGCACTGATATTATTTTTAAACTGGATATTAAACTTTAATGAAATAAGAAACATAACCTCCCTTTTCTCAAAATCACACCGACCAACTCAGAGTATGTAACCACTACATAAAACCCACAGACAATAACAGTGACATCTTATTAGATAAGGCGGCAAATTCAAAATACATAGTTAAGAAAAGCAATACTCCATACAATGTATTGATTTTCTTTACATATATAATAATAAATAGTATAGTTTTAGTTACTCTGATCATCATTCTATTTAATCCTGTTAAATTTTGCACTTTGCTATATTTTCAGAATAAATTTTATTGGCAATTGGTACTTAAGCGATTTTACAGGAATCGTTTCAGTTTAGTTATAAGTACCAACTAAGGTTTTCTTCCTTAGAAAATCATCTCAAGAAAAGACTCCCGTATTTGTTAGAATATATTTATAAATTATGGTGGGCCGCACGTAGGAATTTATTGCCTATTTGCCTGCCACATTCGACAGAGCGATCAGTACGACATCTACACGCTTGTGCGCCGGTTATACTGATTAATAGACATCTCTCTATTTTGATGAGGAAAACATGCCGCTTGTTATCATACGTTAAACAGTTGGTGGAAACTTTTCTGATTTGAACGTGTTGTTCCAGAAAAGCTCGACAGATTTCAGTCAGAGTTTACTAGAAGAACTTGAACGGCTGTTCGAAAACGTCGACATGAAGAAGAGAGAAGAATCGGTGAGTACTCTCACATATTGCATTATGATAGATAGATCCTTACGGATTTTTTTCTTCGCTTTGGTTATATTGTTCCTTTGTTTTTAACCTTCCTGATGGATCACTTAGCGAAGGGTTCGACACACCGTCAGTGTGTCGTTATGCGTGTATTTCGCTATGGCTAATTAATATACTAATTTAAATTTGTGCAATGCGATAGTTTTATTTGTGATGGCTCATTTGTTCATATGAATTTGAATTTTAGGTTGTATTTTTATTTTCTATTATTAAGAGCCTAGTATGGTCGTGGTGGCCTAGTGGTTAAAACACCAGCCTCTTAAGTATGAGTGCGCGGGTTCGATTCCAGGTCAGACAAGTACCAATGTAACTTTTATAAAAGTTATATGTACTTTCTAAGTATTTGTTGGACATCAATGACTGAAGGTGAAGGAAAACATGTTGAGGAAACCTGGACTTCGCGGGCCTGCGGGCGGTGAGCAGTGGGCAGCTCACCGCCCGGTAAGAACCAGGCCCGAGTCGACGGCACGTCGTGTTTCACGCGCGCCTCAAAGAGATGTCAGCACATCGTGACGGGGTCCACGAAGACCGATGCCTCCTGGGTCAGGGTTGCGGGTTGGTTAAACAAGAAACCGCGGCCCTGGCCGTCGCACAGGCAAGTGAAGAAACACGGGTGTGTTTTAGTCAGTAAAAGTCTGACACACCCTTCCGCTCCGCCCAGAGCGGGAGAAGTCATTTAATGATTACCCATCCCAACAAAAAAAAAAGGAAACCTGGACTTTGTAAGTCTGAAATCGCCAACCCGCATTGAGCAAGCGTGGTGATTACGCTCAATCCTTCTCTGTATGAGAGGAAACCTGTGTCCAGCAGTCGTCATCATCATCATCATCATCATCATTTCAGCCGAAAGACGTCCACTGCTGGACATAGGCCTCCCCCAAGGTTCTCCACGATGACCGGTCCTGCGCCTCCCGCAACCAGCGGTTTTCCGCGACCTTCACCAGGTCATCGGTCCACCTTGTCGGGGGCCTACCCACGCTACGTCTTCCGGTGCGTGGTCGTCACTCGAGAACCCGTCGGCAATGTGTCCAGCCCACTGCCACTTTAGTGTTGCAATTCTTCGGTCTATGTCGGCTACTCTCGTTCTTCTGCGGATCCTGATTCGATCGCGCAGTGAAACCCCAAGCATAGCCCTCTCCATTGCCCTTTTATTGACTTTGAGCCTTCTTATAAGGCCCATTGTTATCGACTACGGTCTCAATTCCATAAGTCATCACTGGCAATACACACTGGTCGAAGACTATTGTCTTGAGACACTGCGGTATTTCGGACGAGACGATTTTACGTAGCTTCCCGAAAGCAGCCCAGCCGAGTTGGATTCGACGATTGACCTCTTTCTCGAAGTTGGACCTTCCTAACTGGATAGTTTGTCCCAGGTACACATAGCTGTCAACAACTTCGAGAACAGAGTCTCCAATCTTTATAGGTACAACATGGGTACTAGACATGACTTTCGTCTTGCCCATGTTCATTTTAAGACCGACTCGCTCGGAGGCTCTACTGAGGTCTTTGAGCATTGTACTCAGGTCCTCCGCGGTCTCAGCCATGACTACGATAGCATCAGCAAACCAAAGGCGTGTCATGTACTCGCCATTGATGTTGATGCCCAGTCATTTCCAGTCCAGAACCTTGAAGACATCCTCCAATGCAGCGGTGAACAGTTTTGGGGAGATAACATCTCCCTGTCTGACACCACGCTGCAGAGGTATTGGTTTCAAGGTCTGGTCCTGTATTCGGACTGACATGGTAGCGTTTCCAGCAGTGCGACGATAAAAAAGGGTTGATGGTGATGATGGTGATGAAATCCTCATGTTTATTTTTATTTCAGGTGATAAATAAGGTGTTTATTAAGGCGTTATTGCAATTTTTGTCAGTATTAAATTTGGAATATTTACTGCATTTTACACCAGTCAAAGTTATAAAGGAATAAAAAGAACTCTACTACAATATTTTCAAAAATCTCATTTAGATATCATGCCACGGTTAGTGACTTTTCCCAATGACGCTGTGTTCCTACCTCCCTAATTGACAATTCACCATAAGCCTTCTCTTCAGTGATGTTTCACTGAACGTACCTCTCTCTGTAATATTTCCATTATCTGGGTTCAGACGATTTATTTTATTATTAGTTAAGACTCCTGTCTGTCATTATGCCTTTCCCAGGCCATCTTATGAACCATGATAGACGGGCAGTTGAAATTTTAGGCAATGTTTATCTGTTGCCACTATAATAACAATCATCATCATCTTAGCGTATAATCCCAGTTGCATCCGCGGCTTTCGCGTTGGAGCCCGGGGTCCGCTTTCCTACTAATACGCCTCCATTTCGCACGATCTCTGGCATCCCGTGGTGTGAGATTATTGGCACGCATAATATATCATCTCTTACAAACGTCAAGCCAGCAATTCTTTGGTCTACCTCGCTTGTATCGGCCCGGCGGAGGCGTCATGGCAAGACATTTGTAACCCACGTAACATGTTTGTTTTCGTAAAACGTAACCGTACCAGCGTAGGCGACTCTCTTGCAGTTTGCTATGTCGTGGACACGGAGACTGCCACGGATACGGGAGTTCCTGATGCGTTCTTTCCGTGTAACTCCACACATCCACCGCAGCATATTCATCTCCATGACACGCAGCTCCTGCTTGTGTCGCTCAAGCACAGGCCACGCCTGACTGCCATACAGAAGAACAGGTCTAATGATGGTCTTATAGACTTATCCTTTAAGCTTAACCGGCATTTTGGGGTCACAAATGACACCTGTCAACTCACGCCATTTTGCCCAAGCTGCGGAAATGCGTGCCTTAACGTCACCATCAATGTCGCCGGACGCGTGGAGCACAGACCCCAAGTATTTAAATTGGTCTGTGCACCGTCGCCGCCTATGCACCCAGACATAGGGTCTGTGGTGTTGCTGGTCATGTACACCGTCTTCGCCACATTGAGTTTAAGACCTCCGTTCTCAAGCGAGTTCTTCCACCCATTTACCCGCTACACCAACCGTTCCCTGTCCGCGGTTGCCAGCGCAACATCATCAGCATACATGAGCAAAGCAAATGTGAATTCTTGATGATGTCTGACAAGACGTCTAATATCACGCTGAACTGGAACGGACTAAGGATGGCATTGCACTTTATTTTTTGGGTATAAAATGTTCGACACGTGATTTTTTTCCTTTGTCCCTTGATTGTAGGTAGTTTATATTGCATCTCGTTTTTTAAACGCCTATTCGTGTTTTTTAATTATTCTTTTGGTGAAAACATTGTAACTACAATTAAAACTTTACTATCAGGATTCTGTAGTTCCGTTCCGGGTTACAAACAGAACCTTATTTCTAAAATTCACTGTCTGTCTGTCGGATATAGATAATCATACGGTACTCTATATGCGAGAGTCTTATGGGTTGCCTTAGACTTCTAAATTTTTTATCGGAACATGAACTCACTGTTCTCGTAGTCTATTTGGTTAATATTTTTTTCATTGTAGGGACTCTGCATTATAAGCACGGTTAATTTACCCAAATTCAGATCCAAAAAAGTTAACGTACGTATGTTTTCTCTGTGCGAAAGCGACTTTCGGCAGAAATTTACACAAGCGGCACGCGTCAATTTTTATCTAGTAACGGTGCTTTAACACACGAATGGCACGTTGTCGGCAGCCGCCGACGCGTGTTGACGGCTGCAGTTGCTTCTACCACTGAGACTTGCTGCGCTTCTATGCGCACAAAATAGTATTGATTTGATTTTCAGTTTGAAATTGAAGAAAACAATCGTGCTGTAGTCTTGTTCTAAAATGGGTCTAAAATATTTTTTTGCTAGTGATACCTGTTTTGTGCATATATTTGTGGAAGTCAGCAATGAGGGTTCCGTTTATTGTCAGAAGTTTCGTCTAATGATAATCGACAATGCACAACATTATAATTTTTGACTCCTTCCCTTCTAAGATATTTTAACATCTATCACGTTTTTCATATTTAGTTGTAGTGTAAATAAATAAAGTTTTCGTCAACTCTCATTACTGACTTACCTATACCAACACCACCCACCTTATACAAACATAAACAAGTAAATAAAATCATCATTATCAGCATAATATTGTTGTGAACGCTGCGACACCGGCCTCCTTTGTGTGAGAGGCAGCGGACCATATTCCACCATACGGGCCCAGTGTGAGTTCGCTAAATGCAATACGGAACACTGAATTCACGATAACATCTGGCGGTCGGATTTCAATGGATGGACTACTTTTTAATGGATGTTTTTTAGTCTCTAGTTTATCCAGGATTAAGTTGGAGCGGCGAGTTTAGTTTTATTTTTATTCAAAGAGCAGTGGAAATTTCTTTAGGGCTTCATTTTTTATTCAGTTTTTGCTTTCATAAGCTTCTGTCCGCGAGGCTATCGGAAAATAGTTCTACGGGAACGTGGTATCCTTTCACAGAGTACCATATTTTATTGAAATCTATTCAGTGTTTAGGTATGGAAAAGTAACTTAAAGTTACAGACGACAGCACATCAAGCTACAACAATCTGTCAAATTTCTTTACTAGTTCTTCAATTTTTTATCTTGAGCATTAAGGCTCAAGTTTGCCTGGGAATATCTGACCGTTTCGGGGGTAGCCTGGCCTGCTGTCGTCAGTACCTACACCTTTATTATGAAAACTCTGCTAAATTTAATTTTACTAGATCCAGCTGGGTAATTGCGTAAGACCACACTACCATTAACAATGGGTTTCATTTTGACAGTTCCATAATATACATTGCGTTATTTACGTTGTTGAGCAGATCCATTTTTCGAGTGTATAGAGCAATGGATTAGTAATTTACTTCAATATTACTTTGATTGAAATTGAGGGTAATAATGTGTTACGCGATTTGGGGGCAGATTTAGGCTGTGCGTTGTTTGAATTGAAAGTACAAGTATGTTATGTGGTGGTCCAGTGGTAACGATCGCGACTCGCAAGTTCTAGGATGTTTGTTCAAACCTCGACAGGACAGCGCTTTATTTTGTGTATATTGTTCCATTATCACGTCTCTCCAAGTCCGCGTGGTGGGTTATGACCCACTTCGTCTTACCGAGTGGAGGCTTTTGTCCTGACAGGGTGAACATTATATCATTATTTATGACTGGTTTTCAGATTTTTATCAAGAAGTTTCTTTTGGTATTGATTTTATTGTTACTGTATCTAATTTTACCAATATCTCACCTGTACATTCCAGATTGCGTGGGTATTGTTGTCAGTATAACGACTATAACTGTTTATTATTATTGCTGTGCGTCATTTTTGTAGAAAAACTCTCTATATTTCCAAATATAATAAATTTACTATAATAATAGAATATATTGAAAATAATCATTATCTGTTCCAAACCTACGTGCGAACGTCCTCTAATTGACCCAATTAAAGACATCAAAAATCTAGACTTATTCTTCACGTCTGTGACAATAACGTAGTTTTTTTTTATCTATGAAAATTCTAGGGCTATTCATTACGGATTGAGACGAGAACGTAGCTGTGAATACCAATTTGAGGCGACACTTCCAAATTGTGTGCTTTGATTTCATTATTTGAATACTGGAATCAGCAGCCTAATTACGTACTATTCATTTGCATGCATCATTTTGAAGCAAATATCTAAACCATTGCTTCATAAGTTCAATAAATTTGTCTACACAATGCTCAAATAACGCAATGAATGTTGTTAACCTGTCAAATTCAAACCGATTCCGATTGATAATGTGTTACTTAATTGCCTCCCTGAAATTCAAATTTATAATCACCGTGTAGATTTTAACTTTAACCCATCTTCAATAATATGTTCAAGCACTAATTGTTATTACTGCTAGCTTCTAAATTATCTTAAATAAACTGAAACAAAGAAAGAAATAATAAGTAGGTACAGTCAGAAGCAAAAATATGTATACATTGCCAAGGCTCCAAAAACATGTAAACATCTTCGACTTTAAGACGAAGTGCTTAACTGGAAGAGCATAAAATTGTAGCCACCGGTTCACATCATAAATATGTATACGCTCATTGCTTCATTAAATTATGCCCACCACGAAAGGAAAAATAGGTACTATGTACACAGTATTGTTGTGCCCCTTGATTCATCCGTAATGAGATCCTCTACCTTGATCTCAAAATCCCCACCATCCAGCAGTCCATGAAGCGTCTTTCCAAACGCTTCTTTGACACTGCCGCCAAGCACCGCAATCCTCTGATAGTAGCGACTGCTAACTATACCCCCTCCACCATCTCCAAGCTTCGCCGCCCAAGGCCTGCCCTCACAGATCCCGATGACCCCATAACCCTCCTCCAAAAGGCCAATAGGGCCACCAGCACAACACACAAAAAAAGACCTACCTACCACCTCGCCACCGAGGTCCATCGCTTACTATGTACATAGTATTGTTCCTTTCGTGGTGGGCATAATTTAATGAAGCAATGAGCGTATACATATTTATGATGTGAACCGGTGGCTACAATTTTATGCTCTTCAAGTTGAGCACTTAGTTTTAAAGTCAAAGATGTTTACATATTTTTGGCGCCTTGGCAATGTATACATATTTTTGCTTCTGATTGTACTCGGAAGATGTAACGAGATAATATAAAGTTGAAACCTTGTAAATAACTACAGAAGTTAGAGTTATTGATTCCCAGTAGTGAGTGATTGAGTAACAATCAAATCTGAAAGGTTGGATTATATTTTCACTAGATTCTTTTTAAAAACTATTGAAGTTTTCTCATCTCCAGGAATAAATCTAACACTGGTTAGATGAGAAACTATGTTATTTGACATAATAGTTTTCATCTGACTTTATCTTTCCATTGTCGTCAGATTAACCTTTAATATCTTCTCATTAAATGCTTTAGAGTAGATGTTTCCTATTTTCGCTCTGCAAACGTCCCCAACAAAAACAGACTATATAGCTATCTATAAAAACATCCTTTTTTCATACGTCAATATGTATGACTACGACTCTTTGTTTTGATGTAATGTCTAAAAAACATGCGCAGGAGACGGATTAAGACTGTCTTCAAGTATTTTGGTGCACACTAGCGTTTTCACAAAGATTTCTGAAGGCCAAATCTTATTTAAAATCTAGCCAGTCTCATCACGGCAACAAACAAATAATATCAAAAACTTGTAAAAAAGAGATGTTTCATTTTGGGCCACCACTATGTACGCTATACAGGATGTATCTGACATCGTAACGCAATCTTCGCGAAAAGGCTACAGCGCATGCCACTAACAAAATTATGATATTCATTTATGTCGTTAGTGAGCGGTTACAGAAATAAGTGTTTAAAAAAAGTGTCGGCTAGGCCTTTGAAAGTTGCAAGCGTGCCACCGTTCGTGTTTGTAGGCATGACGTTGACCCCTGATGCGAACTCTATTAAATCAGCTGATAGGATAGTTTGTCTAGTATTGTTCACATTGCCCTTTATTGTGTAATTAACGAATGAATTAATTTTTACTTTAAAATCTTATTTGGTTATAAAAGTATAGCAATCGTGAATGGTCTAAAGTGAAAAAAACTGCAAATTATTTAGTTTAAATCGGGAAAAAGCCGACGCAAAATTCCACCACTGGGGGGTTCAGAATCATGTACTGAATCCATGGTACTCGTTTGTGCGTCGATGTCAGATACACCCTTTACAGATAAAAATGAGAAAAATAAATGATTTTCATAAAAATACAACTAAATTAATTTGAATAAAAATACAAGTATATACAGTATGTTAAGAAAACCCTGTCCGACCCGTGAAGGTGTTGTTAGGTATCGATAACTGATTCTACTAATGCATACAAAACCGGGCTAAACTTAAAAAAAAATCCCCCTAAAAAAAATAAATATTATTTCGCAAAAGGAGGTAACTTAATAAATGTGCGTTGACCACCCTTCGCCTGCCGCCCGCGGGGGGCGGGCGGCAGGACACGCGGCACGTGGTCGCATCGCTATTCGCTCATAATAATACCGGTGTTGTCACTTTAAAAATTACCAAATTTCGGGGAAATTGGAATTAATTCGCGGGAAAAAAAGATTATTTCAAAATTCATTTGTATTGGTACTATGATGAATACGTAAAATTTTATATTATATTTGGTCATGTGTTTACCTAAACTTTATTATCCTTATGGGTCGGACAGGGTTTTCTTAACATACTGTATAACTAATTATTTGAAATGTTTTTTAGTGAGATAACCCTTTATTAAGGTAGCCATGACAGTGGTTATGACGTTTGATTAACGACTTCGACAGTTCTGTTTTCCCGTTTGTGTTCGTGGCGAATGTTGATTTCAGTTGATTATGTATCGAAGCTTTTAGTGATTGTTTTTGTTTTGTGTGCCTAGGAATTATTGTTTTGTGTTTGTTTTGCAGTCATATGGTAGATAATATAAATACGATAGCCTTAGATACATGACACGTAAATCAAATGTCACTGTCAAAATCTTATTTTGCCTATTGCTGACCACCATATTTATCAGTAGTTGTGTTCCATTCCTTGGCCGAGTTAAATTGAATTTGTATAAGAACTAAGCCAAAGTATATAAAATTAACATAAAAACTGTGAACTATAATGTATACACTTAATCTAAATATTAATATACATTATAGTTCACAGTTTCCCCTTTATTCAAAAACGTTGCTTAAAGTTATACTAGTGATTAGCGAATGTTTAACCATACATTTTTGACGTTTGCACGTCACTTAACTTTAATCATTGTTTATGAATCAACACAAAAGTGTTTAATCGGCTTATTTATAAACGATGATTGAAGTTAAGTGACGTGCAAACATCAAAAATTTATGTTTAAACATTCGCTAATCACTAGTCCACTTAAGCAACGTTAATGAATAAAGCGGTTTGAGGCTGAGATTAGACTGAACATTCTCAAAATTGCCCCCCTGGTATGGAAAAACAACCCTTAATATAATAACTTTCCTCCATTTTTCTTACTTCGATTCTGTCGCACGGTCTATTATACAGGATAAAAATAAATAGGTGCGACATATTGAAACATCTAATTAGGCGTGGTATAAAGTAACGCAGTCTTTTTAAGTTGTACTTCCTTTGTTAGATTTGATATCGTAGAAGTTATAGAAGCGTTTGCCACAGTTGGATAACTTGAAGAACATGGTGTATAAAAATTACAATATTTTATATACGTATACAGGGTGTATCTGACATCGTAACGCAAACTTCGCGGAAAGGCTAGACCGCATGCCACTAACAAAATTATGAGTCATTTATGTCGTTAATGAGCCGTTACAGAAATAATAGTGTTTAAAAAAAAGGATCGGCTCGGCCTTTGAACGCTGCAAGCGTGCCGCCGTGCGTGTTTGTAGGTATGACGTTAACCCCTGATGCGAACTCTATTAAATCAGCTGATAGGATAGTTTTTCTAGGGTTGTTCACATTGTGCTTTTTTGAATAATTAACGAATTAATTAATTTTTACTCTAAAATCTTATTAGGTTATAAAAGTATAGTAATTATGAACGGTCTAAAATGAAAAAAAAAGGCATATTGTTTTTTTTTTAAATCGGGAGAAAGCCGACGCAAAATTCCACCACTGGGGGGTTCAGAATCATCTACTGGATCCCTGGTACTCGTTTGTGCGTCGATGTCAGAGACGCCCTTTATACATTTTTAAATAGTCGGCTGCGCTGCTACAAAAGCACTCGCGAAAGAAACTCATCTAAACCGTTTTTTTTATCGTCTATCTATTTGTTTTTAGTGCCCTCATGATTCGGATATCTATAGGTGAGATATAGTAGAGCTTAGTAATGAAATTTATTTTCTTTATTTATATACATACTACTTATTTACTGCTTACGCAAGTAGCACGTGCGGAATTTTTTACTTTGTAATTTTTACTTTTTAACTTTATTGTTCACAACTTGCTGATACGGTACGGACCTGAAATTGCTGTAAATAAAATGGGCGAAATCGTTCAGTAGCTATCTTTAGATATAATTCTCGACTTTAGAAGCATTAGGTCGTATGTATATTTAGACCGTCGGACCTACACTTAGCGTAATGCGTCTAAGGTCGAGAATAGTCAGCCAAAGTAAAAAAATATATGGTTTATTGTTTCACGTCTTGATAATTGAGCTCCAGTAATATTAAATATTGCAAGGGGTAGATTATTAAAACCTAGTAATTTGTATAAAAACAATTTAATTTCATATTTCTTTTAAGTTAAGTATAAGTTTAAATACGTCGGTTTCGTACATTTTCTGTAATCGCATGTTACAGGCGGGCTGCATTTCCCTATTTTATATCGGATTGAGATGCGCTGCGCAGGTGTAATGTGTGTCAGCCTTTTGTGTGTATACCTAGAAGGATGTAGCACATCATACCACCCCCACCGGGCCCACCCTCTATTGATATTTCTGGGAGAATTTCCATGAAGAACATACGAGTTTTCCCTACGAATGATATCTTTATATGCAAATTTCCGAGACTCGCCTCTTAAAATATTTCACGCTGTTATTTAGCTCCCTTGATGTCTCGAAGGCCTTCGACCGGGTATGGCACGCTGGCCTTTTGAGTAAGCTTCCAGCGTACGGCATTTCCCCTAGCCTGACTGGCTGGGTAAAAGACTTCCTGACTGAACGGTCCCTCCGAGTTGTTGTCGACGGTTGCTCATCTGAGCCCATGTCGACTAATGCCGGTGTTCCTCAGGGGTCTGTTCTCTCTGCAACTCTGTTTCTGCTACATATTAACGATCTGCTGATGCCCGGTATCTATGGGTATGCAGATGACAGCACAGTTGTGGAGAGATACCTGCCGGATGCTCGGGCTAGTAGGGAATCAATCCGGTCCGAAAGAGAGGCCATGGTAGAGCGAACGAGTGTTGCACTTCAGGCAGTCTCCGAATGGGGCAATGCCAATCTTGTAGCATTCAATGCCGCCAAAACGCAGGCGTGTCTTTTCACCGCCAAAAGGAGCCCGTTCACCTTGGCTCCTACTTTTCGGAATGTATCCTTGGAGTGTACCGACCGCCTTCAGCTTTTGGGTATTGAGATTTCCTCGAACCTAAACTTTGGGCGGTTCATTGAGTCCAAGGCCAAGGTGGCTGCCAGAAAACTTGGTGTAATCGCAAAGGTCCGGCGGTACTTCACACCAGGGCAGCTTCTAATGTTGTACAAAGCACAGGTCCGTTCGTGTGTGGAGTACTGCAGCCACATTTGGGCTGGTGCTGCTAAGTGTCACCTGGCCACTTTGGATTCAGTGGAGAGGCGCGCGAAGAGGCTGATTGGTGACCCTGATTTAACTCGAGTTGGTCTCCAAAGCCTAGAGCACAGGCGTAGAGTAGCCAGCCTTTCGGTGTTCTATAGGATACATTCTGGGGAGTGTGCGAGGGAATTGCACGATTTAATTCCCCCATCCCCGTTCCACCATCGGACGACCCGTCGTACGGCGAGTTTCCACCCTTATGTTGTTAACACCTCTACGATCCGGACGAAGCGTTTCGCCTCCTCCTTTATACCGCGTACATCGAGGGACTGGAACAATCTGCCGGCGGCGGTGTTTCCGTCGGACTACAATTTGAGTGTCTTCAAGGCTAGAGTGAATAGGCTCTTAATAAACTAGTGCGCTTTACCATCAACGATTGCGTCACTGCTTACCATCAGGCAGGATTGCGGTCAAGCGCTGGTTTATACATTAATAAAAAAAAAAATAAAAAAAAAAAAAAAAATATTATTTTAGTTGTAAAACATTTAGGTACTTAATTTTACATTATTCCTTTGCATGCCCTTAATCTTTATCAGCAACACAATATTTTACTGCAATTGTACAGGTTGGCAAAGAAGATATATGTAGATTGATTTTGTTTGTGAATAAGAAACAAAATTTGTTCATTTGAATACTTACTCGTAAAATTTGAATCAAATTATCTTTGATCACACAGCTGCGTGTGGCGGGTTCGTACCCGCACCGAAAAATCATTTGTAGGGCTTACATGTACACCACATTACGCCTGCAGGATGATATCAACAGAGTAGTTGAATGGAGTAATAACAACAAACTGCATTTTAATGTTGCTAAATGTTCGGTGATGTCGTTCACTCGCGCGCGAACTCCTTTGAACTATCCATACAAGGTTGAGGATGTGCCGATGCAACGAGTAGCTCAGGTACGAGACTTAGGGGTAGTCTTCTCTCAGGAACTAACCTTCCGTGAGCATATCAATAAGATATGTAAGAAGGCATACCGAAACCTGGGTTTCGTACTCAGGCAGTGTCAGGGGTTCACCAACATCACAACACTTAAGGTGTTATATGACGCATTAGTCAGAAGTCACCTCGAACATAGCGCATTCATCTGGGCTCCTCATGAGGCGAAATATAGTGGTATGTTGGAACGTATCCAAAATAAGTTCACTAGACACTTGTACTATAAGCTGTATGGAGTATATCCAATGTACCCATTGATGTACCCTACACTATTCGTTCTGGGTATGGTAGGGTACAATACTTTAAGGGTGCGGCGGGAGTTCTCACTCGTAGCGTATGTGGTGAAGTTACTACGTGGCGTGGTGCAGAACCCGGGAGTGCTACGGCACCTACAGCTATGCGTGCCCGACCAGTACGTGTGGAGGCGGCGCCGCCCGCCCCTGCTCGCTGTGCCTGCGGCCAGGACCAACCTACTGGCGAGAACTCCTCTCACTAGAGCCATACGTGTGGTGAATGAGGTTCATGAGAGGGTTGATGTATTGTGGTGCAATATGAGTGAACTTGCTAAAGTTACATTATATATAATAAGTTACTTAGACTAATTGATATTGTTGCTTAGACTAAGAATTAAGTACCCACTTAATTCTTGGTCTAAGTAACAATATCAATATCAATATCAATATGAATATTTTTATAATGTGTATATTTAGAATTTAGTTTATACGGCCAATCTGTCGCATTGGATCATGGATCTGTAATGATAGAGATAGGTGAGAATAAATAAATAAATAAATAAATAAATAAATGTAGTTGATCCTAGTCTCGCTGTGGGGCTTAGTAAAAAAATATATACTTTTAATATTAATAAAACTACAGAGTGCTCCCACAGACTACAAGATTTTTATTTTTACGTTCTATGACACTGACACATTATGAACCATAGACAATACATACAATAACTATTTCGATACATTTTCAACATACCCCCATATAAAAATAATTGGTAAGCAACATTAAAAAGAAAAATCAGAATAAAAAACTCCTACAACATAACAGTAGGTTCACAAACATTGTAACAGTAAACAAATTTACATAGTAGATACACCTATCTCTTTCAGTTACTATATTTTTGACAACTCAAAACCTTTTTTGAATATATCTGCAGGCATACGAGTATGATTTGTATTTCGACGGGTCCCAAGAACAAAGTCCTATCGACAAAATTGTCTAGTTGCAGTGCGAAGCAATAAAGTTACGCGAATCTATTAAGTTGAAAAAAATAAATAAATTAATAGAACATTATGATGAAAGAAGAAACCCTTTACCATAATTTTCTATTAATTTTCTTTTTTTTTGCATCTATAATCTATATGTTTACTTCTTTTATGGAAAACTGATTGTTTGGTTAACAATATTGAGTACTTTGTTTGTCGTTATATAACAGTATAGGCAAATCATTTCTACATTTTAACTCAAGTACTTAACAATTTTTTCAAGTAAATAGCCTCTTTACTTGCCTCGCTTATAGCCATATACTCTGCTTCTGTTCTTGATAAAGCTATTGTTAGTTGCTTTTTACATTCAAATGAAATTACACTGCCAGACATTATAAACATATAACCTGTATAAGATTTGCGACCAACACATTCTGATGCCCAATCAGCATCGGCATAACCTATTACTATCATCTTTTACATATTTTAAACTATAATGTTTGGTGTTCTTTAAGTACTACAAAATACGTTTTACATGTTTCCAATGAGTACTATCATAATTGTTATTAAATTTACTTAGGTAACAAACAGCATAAAGTATATCAGCCCCCTAATCGGCGAACACATTTTTGTCAAATGATTTTGACTAGTTGGGATCGTTTGGACCGAACGGACCAATGAGCGGTCTAAACGATCCCAACTGATCCCAACTAGTCGCAATCATTTGACAAAAATTTGTTCGCCGATTAGGGGGCTGGTCTGATTAATATTGACAAATAAAGCAAACTTCCTATTAACTGCTGGTAGGGGTATTGTTCAGAACAATTACTATCACCCTTTACAAGTTTTAAATTCACCTCCTTTGGTGTACTGATTGGATTACAATTATTCATGTTAAACTTATTTAGCAAATGATCAACAAATTGTTCCTGGTCTACAAAAATCTGATCATTATCTCTTCTAACTCTCAAACCTAAGCACTGCCTAAGCTCACCAAAGTCTTTTAATTTAAATTAAGATTTTAACTCACTTTTAAGATATTCAGTTTCCTTTCTACAGTCAGAAAAAAAAAAAAAACAAAAAAATCTTCTACAAACAAAGCTATATATATATGTTCTGGTATTATCAGTTAGTTTCATAAATAAACAAGGTTCATACATTGACTTACTGTGGCCTGAGGCCTGTAAACAGTCAACTACACGCCTATACCTGGCAGACTGTTTTAAACCATAAATAGCTTTTTTAATTTCAATACCTTATTTTCTCTATTACTACACTCAAAGTTTTCAGGTAAGTTCATATAAATATCTTCATCTAAATGCCCATTTAGAAATCTGTGGTAACATCAAGGTGAGTAATATCTAGATTATATTTAACACTTAATGCAAATAATAATCTTATTGTAGAATAACGGATCACTAGTGAAAAAGTTTCAGTATAAACTATACCTGCTTTTAGGGAGAATCCCTTAGCTATCAGTCGAGCACGATACCTCACATTATTATCACAGTCCACCTTTTTCTTGAACACCCATTTACACTTGACCACTGTAGCTTGCTCTGGCCTGTGCACCACATCCCAAGCTTCATTTTCATGAAATGATTGTAATTCTGTTTGCATAGCTTTGCACCATTCCTTTGATTCTGGCCCATTTACAGGCTCTTCATATGTCATCAACTGGTCTGCACATAGATTTAAGTCTGTTTCAGCACATATATTACTGAAACCATATCTATCTGGTTTTTTCCGAGCTTGGACAGCCTTAACTGGTGTATCACTTTGCAAATCTTTCAACTACTGTGTGACTGATCTGATTCTTGTATGTAAGTTCTGTAATTATTATTACTCTTCACTGTGCCAGTTGATGTTTCAGAGTCTGAGCCTTTAGAATCTTTCAGTTGATCAATACTTTCAGATGATGATTGGTTTTCATCAATGGTTGCTTGTACTATGCCTGAATTATCCTGCTCCATGATGGTGACATCTCTGCACATTATTACTTTACTAGTTTTTGGATTATAATCGATTAATGGATTGTAAAGGGGTACCGGCTGTATAATTATACAGCCGGTACCCCTTTACATTATCAGCATAACCAACTAAGTAATGCTTTTCTACTTTCTTATCCCATTTAAGCCTTTTCTGTTCAGGAATGTGAGCCATTACTGTGCTTCCAAACACTCTGATGTGACTGACATTAGGCTTGCAACAGGTCCAAAGTTCACAGGGAGTTTTTTGGTTCAATCCTGAAGCAACTGTCCTATTTTTCAAATATACGGCTGTGTGGAATGCTTCTGCCCAAAATTTCTTCTTAAACTGTGGACATTGGTTTTTGTAGTGGTCGGTTTGTTTACATCGATAACATTTTATGACTTTGACAGATCGGGATGACGTTTCTTCAGTATTGCCAACTTTCCTTTTTTTTGCCGCTGCCAACTTTTAGATGTTAAAAATGCGCCTTTCGATTTACTGTTGCCAACATCACTCATGTCCAGTAACTTTGTTTTTATGACGTCAGCGGAAATGGTTAGCCCAGAATGTTTTATCGCCATGATCATGGGCGAAAATTTTTCTGGTAAACCCGCTAACAATAGCGATCCGATCCATTCTTCATTAATATTGGAGCCCGTTCCTCTTAATTTTTGCGCCGTATCTACGAGGGTTAAACTGAAAGTTCTTAGAAAATCAAAAACTGATAACGTTAGCCAGTTATTAGTTTTATTATATCTTTTCAAAATATTGTCCATTCACGTCAATACACCCGTTGCATGCGATGGAACCACTGGGAAAAGCACTTTGCCCACTCGTCCTTAGGGGTCTCTTCAATGGCATCGCGATACGCAGCCACCGCTTCTTCTGCATTCTTAAACCGCTTTCCTTTAAGTTTTTCTCTAATTTTTGAAAATAAATAAAAATCACAAGGCGTGAGGTCGGGACTATACGGCGGATGACCCAGTAATTCAACGTGTGATATCGCCAAATAGTCGATCGTTCGCTTGGCGGTGTGCGACGAGGCGTTGTCGTGGTGAAGGAGGATCCTACTGCAAGGTCGTTTCTCTCGAACTTTTTAAATCATCAGTGAGATTAGTGCGACCACGTTTAAACTCATTAAACCAGTTGTAAACAGTCGCACGAGATGGGGCTTCATCGTGAAAGGCCAATTGTAGTCTATCATAACTTTCTTGTTGACTTATATGACATCGAAAGTCATAAAAAATCATTGCACGAAAATTTTCTCGTGTTAAATTCATGTTGACGTGATACAGACAATTTTCAATTTGCCGCCAAACCGTATAACTAATGACAAATGAATGAAATATATACTCAGTAATATTGCCAAAGAGTTCTATTTTCAAATTTTAGAATTATTTTTTTATTATATTCTTTATGTCGCCAGTTCTAAGAACTTTCAGTTTGACCGTCGTATGAGCTGCGTAACGTATGCTGTCATTGACTCCCTACTTTCAAGCCGTATAGAAAGTTCTTAGCAGGCTTCCTTATAAAAAATCTTAAAAGAAATCCTTCGTGTGAATCCTGAGTCGTCGATTAGCGTCTTGAGTTTTTTCCACACACCCAAAACGGTTATTTCGTTCTTGATATGCACATAGAGAGACGAATCTATTGTCATTACCAACTTTGCTTTAGCCTTTTTATCATCAACGCTAACAGTATTTGATTCATCATGGCCGACTTCTTGCTTGATGTCGACGCCTTCCAAAATTAAGAAATTTTCGCCCGCGAAAGCCCACTCGTCGTAGTTTTCACGACCCCGAGTTTCTGAACATTTACAACGTAACTTCCAGCCATTTTTCACAGTATTTCTAATTATTTTTCGATTTTAATGCGGGACTGGACCGATAACCTAATACAACTACAGTGTGCTCCCACAGACTACAAGCTTTTTAAGCTATTGCATAGCTTCTATCGCGGGCCTTGAGCGCGGGGACCGAATCCAGAAATTCCGTAACGAAAAAACCTCACGCTCCCCACTCCGACGGGCACGGAGGTGTGGCTTGAAGGCCGTACATCCTCTAACGTCGTTTCAGTTCGGCAGTCTTCGGCACGGTATGTTTGTGTGCGTGCGACTACATCTTTTGAAAACAATTTATAGATTTTCAAAAAGAGCATGCATATTGCAGGGCGCGAACTCAGTTCTACACACTTGCCATGTTACTGATAGTCGCGATGTGCTAAACTTGCGATTAATTTTCTCTCTGAAATAGGTCTTCTATAGAGATATGTCATAGACGTCATCGACGTTGTCATGGCTACCTTAAAAACTTTTCATATAATTAATTATTAAGTACTTTTATTCAAATTAATTTAGTAGTGTTTTTATAAAATAGCTTTTTTTTTAACAGAAAAGCTAAGATGAATGTCACGCTAATTTTTCATTGGACTTTTAAATTAGTGTTGTTTACTAAATAAAAGCGCGTGATTTTATAGAGTAAAAAGTGCTCACGCGGCCGTTTTTTCAACTGTTATTGGCGATATCCGCCATTATTGTGAAATATTTTTTTAAAGAATTTCTATAATTTGTTACACGTGTTATTGGCAAAATTGTGGTATATATCCACAGGGACCAGATCAAGAGTTGAAGTTGAAGTTTTTATTAAATAAAATATTACAGAAAGATGTCGGTGAAAAATGTTAATACGAGTACATTTAAGTGTACGAGTTGTAATATTGTTATCTCCGAAACGAAACAACGAAAGTTTAATAGAAATATGCTCGTCGGCTTTTTCTGAGGAAGACATTGATGAGGCAAAAAAGTTATTGTTTGTTTCTACGAAGACAAGACAAAAACATGTATCGAGGCATAAGAACAAAAAGCAGAAAGACCTAAAATATACGATTACGGTGTTTAAAATCACGGATCCCGAACAATCCCAGTTTTTGTGGCATATGACCTTCACAAATTGCCACCAGTTTGCTTTGACTACGTAGAACGTACGTAAAGAAGTTGATGAAGGATTTATTAATTCTACGGTCAGATGTTAACGCAATCAGAAGTGATTATGTTACTAAAGATCAGCTCGAAAATATTAAATTGATAACAAATAATTCGACACCGACGCCGTTCATCATCAACAACCTTTTTATCGTCCCACTGCTGGGCACAGATCTCCTCTCATACAGAGAAGGATTGAGCGTAATCACCACGCTTGCTCAATGCGGGTTGGCGATTTCAGACTTATAAAGCCCAGGTTTCCTCAAGATGCTTTCCTTCGCCTTCAGTCATTGGTGTCCAAGATATACTTAGAAAGTACATATAACTTTAGAAAAGTTACATTGGTACTTGCCTGACCTGGAATCGAACCCGCGCACTCATACTTGAGAGGCTGGTGTTTTAACCACTAGGCCACCACGACAAAACAGTGGGGTATATTGAAAAAGAACATCGGATTCTTTGAGTATATTTCGTGGTGCTCCCTGTGCGCCGTTTCCGAGTCAACGAAATACCAGTTGGTGGAGTCATAAGGATACTATAGCTGTCTTGCCTGCCCCTCAGTGCCCGGCCGGTCTTGCGATTGCACCGAAACAGCACACAATGACAGAGATTATAAGTAATAGCATAGACAGACCTTACGGAGGAATTGCCCTATTGTAGAGGAAGTCCGCTTTCTCAAAGGTATCAGTGTTGTTGTGTAATAGTGATCGTTTAGTTCTCACACGGATCGTTCTATGTTAGTTTTCTCATTTTACATGCTTACTGACTCGAGTGATAATATAATATATTTCATGGGTTTTTTCTTTATTTCTTTATTTTTTGGCTTCGCACGGTTTGTGCATTTAGCCAATGCCACGTAATTATGAATTATTCATGTCAAAAAAGACGGCCGCGTGACCCGTCTTACGAGTGAGGTTTGGGACAAAGTCATGATGTGGCCACTATGCAGCGATATTTCACTGTTCTTTATGAACTATTTACTAAATGCACTTTTTACTACATAAATCACGCACTTTTATTTAGTAAACAACACTATAAATAATTTTAAAAGTCCAATGAAAAACGAGTGTGACACTCAGCTTGACTTTCCCGCCAAAACTCAGGGTGCTGATCACGAAAATGATTTCATTTTTGAAATCCAAGATGGCCGACATCATATTTCATGACATTCTGACATGGGTGTGATAACGAACATGACGTCATTTTTAAGCTATTGCTTAGCTTCTTTCTATCTCTTTATCAAAGTCGAACAGAAAACATTGAATATAGTTTAGTCGCTTAATCGTCACCATTTTTCGCACTCTTCTGATGACGTTGCTGGTAAAAAATAAATAAATTACAAAACAGAAAGAAAACTTGAATTGATATCAAAGAAAAAAAAAAAGGAAAAATTGCTGTATAAATAAAATAAATAAATAATTATAATTGCAAGTTATAGTTGATAAAAAAAAGGCTATGCGATAGCTTTACCGCGGCAGTCTCCGAGTGCCACACGCCTTTTTATTTTTACGTTCCATGACACTGACACATTATGAATCATAGACAATACATACAATAACTATTTTGATACACTTTCAACAAATGTAAGTAGATCTTTTGAACGAAAACGGCTATTTTGAACTAATAAAATATAATTTAGTATCGAGATGAGATTACCAAAATGAGTAGATTTTTAAGACAAATATAAAATAAAAGAATACGAATGCTATAATTATTATTACAAAAGCGTAAAGTTAAGATTCCACAATGAAACTCAAAGTTAGCTTTATGCTCTATAACTTAATAGGATATGATAGGACACATACCATGCAACACACATGCATAGTGTACGACACGCTTAATGCAGTGGCTGAGTAATCAACTGCATCGCTGCGTGTCGCGGGTTCCATTCCCACACGGCGGAACAAATATTTGTATGACCTGTAGGCCTGTAGGTTGTTTATGCATGAGAGTTTAAATGTTTGCAAACGTACCCACGAATCAAGAGAGATTCGTAGTGTTTTTTTTTTTTTTTGTAAGTGTCATATTATACAACATAAGATCTGCAATGATACAAGTTTACTACAGCTGTTAATTAGTCTGTTAATTAAATGATAATTTTCTGTAGGTAGAAAAAAGGAAAAGCAGTTTTTCATATTATCTTCTGTCCTTTTCTGTGAATAGGCTTAATAAACTAGACGATGACGAATTTCGATTTCGTTCCGTTATGAAGCGACGTTACATTGGCTAGGGCCCCTGGTCAACCTACCCGAAACTGTCAAATGTTCCCAATCAACCATGACTTTTAATGCTTTAGAGCAGTCTAACGTGTGGTTCGCGACCCCCAAGAGGGTGAGCGCCAAGCCTCATTAAGAGGGTCGTCATTTTCTTTAAAATTATAGATGATTAAAATGGAATCAAACACTTCAAAGTTTCTGTGGTTCATTGTAGGTAATCTGATTTTCTGTTTAACCAAAACATACCCAATGTGACATTCATACATTCAAAGTAAAAAGCAGCAGGAGAGGGGTTCGCGAAATCTTTTTCGAGTCTAAAAGGGTCGTGCCATGAATTTGATTGAAAGAGCTTTAGAGGTAAAGTTAAAAATTTAATAATGAAATGTGAGAGATTTTAGTGATGATTTTAGATGTGCTATCTGTACAAATACTTTTACAAGTCAGTCATATTACGTTCCGAGAATTGTTGCTTCGTCCTAACCTAACAGAATGCAATCTTCGCGCTCCACTTCCTCCGTGTGGAATTTGTATTTCTCGGTTCCTCCATTCGCACTTCAACACACCCTCTGGGGTGGAACTTTTAGAGAAAGAAATGGAAAATAATTTATTACAATCTTTATATGTATGTGTACCAAATTCTAAGTTTCAACAAGCTGTTAGTAAATTTGAACTTAACAGGTTAATTTAATTATATAAATAATAAATTTAATTATACATGTATTACGTACAGCAAGGAAACCTGCCAAGTTAAAATTAAAAATATCAATATTGTGCGGAGGACGGGTCTGAGCAGTTGTGTTGCGATATGTGCCGGGTACGATGCGCCAAATGTTGTTGTGTTGGGAGTTTGGTCGTGGAGGTTCTTCAGATCAATTTCCCTTTGGCGCAGCATCGTTGGTCGTGTTGTTGGGTTTAACATTGCATCACCTCGCTCAACTGCCGTCTTCCTTCCTATTCGCTCAGTTTTTCTGAGTGAATAGGTTCTTAATAAACTAGCGCGCTTTACCATCAACGATCGCATCACTGCTTACCATCAGGCGGGATTGCGGTCAAGTGCTAGTTTATAATTATTAAAAAAAAAAAAAAAAAATTTTATTTTATAAAATCAAACTTCATTAATTCAAATTAGGCTGAGAACCAGCACATTTTGAACGTCAATATTACATGACACATTCCACCCAAAATGCCCGCCCTTCGTCTTTTCCTAGTGCTTTCGCTGGGAATAAGTGGCGGAACAAACTCCCCAGCACCACAGCTGTCTGTACATTAAAAAAAAAAAACACTTTACTTTATACAACACTATGTATAGTAATGAAAACAATATAAAATGAAATTATTTACCACTAGCGACCCGCCCCGGCTTCGCACGGGTGCATGTATTATACATACAAACCTTCCTCTTGAATCACTCTATCTACACACATCAAAAGTGTCTAGGGATCAACATATATTTTTGCAATAACTTTTCTCCTGATTGATATTAATTAAAATTTTCTTTAAGGATTCATCAAATAAAGTGTTTTCGTTTGTCACAGTAACGATAAACCAAGTCACCTTTGCATTAATAAAGAAATTTGCCATTTTCCTAATAAAGGGATATTTGACATTTGAACCACTAACACAAAAGTTCGAAAAAAAGACTGAAATAACAGTTTTCTCTAAAATTTTATTGGGTAACTTAAACAATTAATAATCCGTGTTTCTACCGCGAACACTAACAACACAAGAACATCTGTTTGGCATACTCAAAATGAGTTCATCCAAATCACGCTGTGGAATGGCCGCCCATGTTCGTTGCAACAACAAAAAAAGGTCTTCTTGCGACTGGATACCCTCCATATTCGGCAGAGCTCTTCTCTGTAGCATATCCCATGCATGCTCAATCGGGTTCAAGTCTGGCGACTGAGCAGGCCAGGGCAGGACATTGATGTTAGCTGCGGCGAGAGTCTGTCTTACAACTCTTGCGGTGTGCGGTCGTGCATTATCATGCATTAACTGAAATAAGGGACCGATTTGCACTTGTAGAGGAACGATGACGTCTGATACAATCGTCTCAGCATAAATTTGAGCGTTGAGGTTGCCTCTGATCCAAATCAACTCAGTTCTTCCGCCGATCCAAATACCCGCCCATACCATGATGGTTCCACCACTATAAGGATGGACTTCCTGGCAGGATTTTAATCGCTGTTGGCGTCCAGGGGTTCTCCAGTGTCGTATACGTCTTGTATCCGGTCTCATACCAAAACGAGACTCATCAGAAAAGCACACGAAACGCCATTGATCTTCTGCCCAATTTCTGTGTTCAAGAGCCCATTGATATCGAATCCTACGATTGTGCATTGCTATAGGTGGTACCCGTAGCGGTCTTCGGGAATGAAGGTTCACTTCATGCAAGCGGTTTCTGACTGTTTGGTCGCTAATTAAGTTCCCTTAAGAGTGACGAAGCCTCACGGCTAACATCATGGCGGTTATTGTTGGAGCTCTTCGAGTTAAGATTTGAATGTATCGGTCTTGTCTCCGTGTGGTGCAGCGATACCGTCCTCCATGGCGCTCAGCCACGGTACCAGTGCTTCGGTAACGTGTCCAAAGTCGACTGATAACACTCTGACTTGTATTCAGAGCTAAAGCCACAGTACGTTGCCGGGAACCAGCTTCTATCATTCCCACGGCTCTGAGCATTTCTTCCCTGCTTAAATGACGTCGCCGCTCCATAATAACGTTGGTTTTAATCAGTAGTAGGGAAACAGTAGCACTAATAATGTCTTCAATGCGTTGTATGTTTTTATAGGGAAAATATTGACAGCTGATTTTCATCTTTTACTCGAATTTGATTCACAGTTCCTGATTCAAATTATGAAATGCACCAAAAAGGATCCATATAAATTTATAAAATCATAAATTTATTACAAAGCCACATCTCAATCTCAAGAAATCCGCATAAAAATGCTTGATCCCTAGACACTTTTGATGTGTGTGTTTAAAGAAATCGCATCAAAATCAGTTGCGTAGTTTTAGAGATTTAAGCATATAGGGATATAGGGACAGAGAAAGCGTCTTTGTTTTTATACTACATAGCGGTCGCCAGCGGCGCGGCTCGCGTGGTTGTCTGTTACCGCTGCATAACGCCTTCCCAGGAAAGACACGGTCAGCAAAATGATTCCCAAGTCAATTCACAGACACTGACAGTAACATCGACTTTGCAGTCATTATCAGCAGACTGCATAGATTGTCTTTATGAGGATTTTAAATGAAAATATTTAAATGTAATGAATAGTAAGTTTTCACATTCGCGTAATAAATTTCTTAAGATTGGTACGATGATTGATCGCAACGATAGCTGGTCTGCATTTGAAATAAAATATATTTGTAAGAATTGTGGATTTTGGCCTGACGGTGGTAAAAGGCTACCAATGAGATGATACACCTGTCCTTCAATTTTAAAAGTGGCCATAAAGTTACCTACCCTAGTTCTTTTTTTGCACCAAAAGAATTCATTTAAAAAAGACTATTGTATTTACGTATATTTGTTAAAAATAACCAGATAATGGATGGTTATTAGTTAGAAGATTTTTTATTGGTTGTGGTGGCTCCTGAAGGTTAGAAAGACAAACTTTATCTGAAGCGCAGCGCATACCATTAGGTTCGTCCGGCCATTTCTTGACAGAGCAGTTAGAGCAGATCTTATTCATGACTCCGATTTGGACTGACGCTTGTTGTGCATAATCAATCTGCGAATCATATCTGCTAGTTTGTTGCCGTTTGCTTAAATTCGATTGCTAACTCTATTTGTGGACAACAGCTGTCTTTCTGATTGATTTTTTACACCTTGTGTTCAAAAAACCCAAATATCTTACAGAACACTATTTTTTTTTTCCAAAATAAAATTTAGCCTATTTTACTCAGCGATAATGTAGCTTTCTAATGAAAAATGAATTGATAAAATCGGTCCAGTACTTATTGAGTTTATTCGTTACATACAAAAAAACAAATCTTTCCTCTTTATAATATTAGTGTAGATATGCCAGCTAGCCACGCCAAAATACCAGCAAAGCAAAAAAACAGTATCAAAAATTGAAATGTAAATAAGTAAAACTTACTACCTAAATTCAAGCCCCAGGTATAAAGTTTGTGACAGCTCACATATTTATGCATTGTTAAAAAGCAAATTGTATCAACTCATATTATAAAGTGTCAGTAAGCTAATTCTTGTGAAAGCACGATTGCGGAATTGCGGTCAAACGCCAGTTTATAATTTATAAAAAAAAAGAAATCACTCTTTTTTTAGTGAATAGGCTCTTAATAAACTAGCGCGCTTTACCATCAACATCTGCATCACTGCTTACCATCAGGCGCCATTGCGGTCAAGCACTAGTATATAATTATTAAATAAAGGACTAAGTCAAATTCATGATTACGCTCAATCCTTCTCTGTATGAGAGGAGACTGATGACGGATGATGATAATGAAGTCAAATTCAACGTCAGTATTTTTTTTACGGACAAATCACACAGATTGAGCAAGCCCCAAAGTAAATTCGAGACTTGTGTTATGGGATACTAACTCAACGATACTATATTTATAATAGATACATATATAGATAAACATCCAAGACCCAGGCCAATCAGGAAAAGATCGTTTTCCATCATGACCTGGCCGGGGTTCGAACCCGGTGCCTCCACGTCGCAGGCAGGCGTGATGACCTCTGCGCCACGGAGGACGTCTACATTTTGCTTTGTGCGCTTGACTGTTGGTCGACACTGAACATGGATATTTTTGCACGTTGCTAAAACAGAAACTAAAATTTCCGTCGTGTGTTTACAAAACAATTACACGGATGATCGGCTACTGCGCCACTCTATCATCGTCATTCAAGCACCAAAATACCCTTGTGGCAGTCTAGTTATGTCATCCCACCTGTACGTGGTCTGTGATAAATGAATAAGCATTCTATTTACGCTTTAGAGATAGTTACTTCCAAAATAAAATCTTTTTGCAAAAAAAAAAAAAAACACTACAAACTGAAAAATAACTAATTTCGGAAGTCGGTCAGGTCATTGGTTTCTGTGTATCCGTTTTTGACACAGACTTACGAAATTAATGTTTTTTTTTTTTTTTTTTGTAAAATAAGTTTTTATTTTACACTTTATAGTTGTGAAAGGTACTGTTCAGCTGCGTCTGGTTAGACTGGACGCTGACGCCGAAATAGTTGGTAAATGGCCTGCTAGCAACCGACATAATTTTGTTTACTTTAATTTTTCCTTGTGATTCAAAATTATTTTAAAAAACAAACTACTGAATCGATTTCTAGAAACATCCTAAGGGACCAAAATGATAGTATGAATATTACTAATAATGACGCGATTACGCAACTTAAATTCAGTTTGTTGATTTTAATTGATTATTGAATAAGCTTGACGAGCATGAGAAACTTCAATGCTGTAGATTGTTCCTCAACAATCTACAGCATAAAGACCATATACAGTTGAGTAAATTCCTCAATTTACTCAACTGTATATGGTCTTCTTCATCAGATCTACAGCAGGCCTTCATTTTAAGGCGGTCTATATACCAAAGCCGTCGGCCCGGCAGCATGTCGGCGGCTCGATATCAAAAACTTATTTGGCAGTTAAAATACTAGCACGTCACTACAGCTGAAATGTCGCCGGGCAACTGAATGCTTGCGTACTCTAGCCGCAGGCAAGCCGGTGACATGTCGGCGGGCAACACGCGCGGGCGAAGGTTGCCGATATGCTTTTTTCAACATAAGCGCCGGTTGTGTCGGCTGGCTGTGCCGCCGGACCGGCGACGGCTTTGGTGTGTAGAGCGCTTTACCTATATTGGTACAAAGTTCTCATCAATATCAATGAATCAAGTTCAAACACAAAGTAGCTACTGTAATCCGTTGAGGAGTTCCCTGAACTGGCCTTCGGCTTCATCATAAGACCCCTAATGACAGTTACAATCCATCTAGATGTAAAGCTCTTATCAATACAAATTAGTCAAGCACAAACACAAGGTAGCTGCTGTGAATCGTTGAGGAGTTCCTGCGACTGTCTCCCGAATCCATCATCAGATCTACCTCAGACCTTTATTAAATTGTAGCGCTTTAAAACACTTATTGGAAAAACTTATATTTTAGAAAGTTCTTCTTGAATTCTCTGATCTTCCATCCTCAGACCCTGAACTGATGACTATGGAACCACCTGCGAAGTGTATCCTGCCAAACAAAAATAAAATTTCTATCGGTTCCAACCGACTTCAAACAAAACCCCTTTTGAACTTTATTGCAATAACAATAAGTGTCAAAAGTGGTACTTCACTTTTGACCCTTACTGTAAATAATTATTTAAAAAACAAAAGATTTCAACGATTTGAGAACCACCTCCTTTATTTGAAGTCGGTTAACAATTCCTGTAGCAAAAACTTGTGTCTAATATTTTTTATGTTTCCAGGCTCCACCCTCCAAGCTGGGAGAAGCGGGACCAAGGTAACTATTTTAATTTTCCTTATTAGCACTTTTTAATTAACATACTTTTTTGCTTTCACTATTTTAATTCAATTATTTTATAGACAATTTGTTCTTGTGTTCAATGCTGTATAAATGTTTGTGAATACGGGGAAAGACTAGAGATGCTGGTGATGACTTTATTCTTGTTACTCGGAATAAGTTTTGAGTTAACTGATTACATAATAAGAAATATAATAGGTATATATAAAAATATAGATAAAAGCACTCTTATTCATAAACGTTGCTTAAAGTTAACTAGTGATAATTTAACCATACATAGTGTTTATGGTGTTTATTCATAAACGACCAATAAAGTGACGTTAAAACGTAAAGAATGTATGGTTTAACAGTTGCTTATCACTAGTTAACTTTAAGCAACCTTTGGGGAAAATGGGTAGACGCAGAAGAATAATCACCAAGCGTTTGTTATATTACAGTTGCCATTCGCAGCAGTTAGCTTTTGTGTTATTTCAGAATAACATCATGTAGGGACGAAAGCAGGTCAAGCTACCCTAGACTGTAAAATATTCGTAATCAATCTTGGGCATTGATGCTATAGCATTAAAGTTGAAAATCTAATAAAGAAAAATGTCAGATTGTAGCTTGACATGTTATCGTCTGCACTTAGCATACGGTCTATACTGCATATGACCTAAAATATAACCTCTTTTTGTTTTACATACGGGCGAACTCTGTGGTTATCACGTGGACGGGCTCTAGCTTTTGACAGATATAAGTTTTGACGATAATACACCCACGTTTCGCTACTTATATTTAAGCTTCTTAAGGCGGCGACCGTAATTAACGTTCCCCTTGGTAATATTTTTATTCCTTTAGTCTTGATTGTGACCAGTAGGTCACAACCTCTGGGAATAATAAAGTTCGCTCTGGAGTGCAATTCTACAATGTTAAAGATTGCATGACAGTGTTAAAGTACAAAAAATATATTAAAAGGGACTTATGTAAGCCGATTATTTTACTTTCTTCAGTTTACATTCTATAAGTCCGTTAAAAGTTAATTACTTACATATGTACTATTTGCCAAGGCGACACCGTGCACCCCACGCCGTAAATAATTATGATCTGACAATCCCTAAATTATTACAAAATCTGATGATGTATTTTTTTTTATAATTATAAGCTACTAGGTACATGACCGCAATCCCGCCTGATGGCACGCGCTAGTTTATTAAGAGCCTAATCATTCTAGCCTTAAAGACACTAAAATTATACTCAGGCGGAAACTCCGCCGCTGGCAAATTGTTGTAGTCCCTCGATGTACGCGGTATAAAAGACGAGGCGAAACGCTTCGTTGGGATCGTAGTGGTGTCAACACGTAATGGTGGGTACTCGCCGTACGAGGGGTCGTACGAAGATGTAACGGAGATGACGGAAAGTCATATAATATCATAAGTCATGCAATTCCCTCGCACACTCTCCAAAATGCATCCTATAGAACACCGAGAGATGGCGCCTGTGCCCCAGGCGAACAGAAGTAGGAAATTGTTATTGTCCTGCCTTCACTTCCATTCACTTCCATCAGTCACTAATCACTAATTAACTTTAAGCAACTTATAAGAATAAGGGGCATTATGCTTAGTGACTGATCCCGAAAAAAATACGAAAGATGCTTCAGTGCCTCGGAAAGCATGTGCACATTTCATATTATCCAGCAACGAGTTTATGGTCAGATCGGTAGTCACTCCAAGTATAATCGTGGTATTCAGCTGAATACGGTTAGACTGGAAGCTGATCTCATGATAGCTGAGAAAAGGCTATTTTGATGATGAACAGTTTCTGTAAAAACATTAAAATTAAACGTTGAGCAACTCAACAAAGGCGGTGAAGGGGCTAGCGGCACACTTGTAATAGCCGCATCGACGAATCAAGGACGTTTTACACAGTATTTAATTTTTTATAATCAATATTGGTATTTCTATTGTCAGAATTTCTACTTCAGCAGCTTGTGGACAGTATATACGCAATTGCGGTTAATGTTCAGAGTGTCCTCAGAATGCTGTTGAGGCTCCCTCCGTATTGCAGAGCGTCCGCCACCTTCACGCACAGATTAGACATGGTCGTTATTTCACGTAACTAGTTTTTAATAACCAGTGACGCGATGTGCAACTGAATAGCAAGTTTCGAGTCAAATTAAAAATATAGTTATTTTTGTAAATGCGTTATTTCATACACACGTTATCCGTAGCCGTATCATGCGTAACACCGCCATAATTTATTGATTTAACTGTTAAATTTAATATAGTTTCGTTTCGTGAGTAACTGTATAGTTGGTGGAAGTCTTTATGTAAATAATCACAGTAGCTGAATGAAAATAACTAGCTACAAAAATAACTCGTTTTATTTTGGTGACGCCGACCAAGTACCTAACTGGTTACGTTACTTTTCTTGAAAAAGGCGTTACGACCCACACCTAACACAGATGGTTTCGCGACAATCTTGCGCAAGAAATAGGCGTCACTGCTGCATAGAGTGCGTTTGATTAGCAATGGCATCCTGAGTGTGATAGCGGACAGTTAGAAATACCAGTACCCCGGTTACTGGGTAATATGATACTCCTAGGCAAGACTGGTTGTCAATTTTTCGCATACACACTTGTATATAAAGGAAATACATAAACATATACATAAAATTTTCTCCGAATTCAATACTCAAAATTCAAATGAAAGGCGGCTGAATCTATTGCATAAACTGCTATCTATAGACGTAGAGTATTTATAGATATATGCAAGTATTTTAAAATCAATACATTGCGCCGTGACGACTGCGCAGTCGGTAATATGCAACGGATACTATGTATATAGATATGCAGAATATAATCAGATTAAATTCTTAATTGGATGTCGTCGCTCAAACTATTGGACCTAGCCAACTAAAGTTTACTTGAAAATGTGAAATTCATCGAACAACAATGCAATAATTCTACAAAAGTAAATAATATAAACAATGTTTGAATGAAAACGAAAACAAAGAAAATGTTACAAGAGAAATGATTATCATTTCACTTGTTACATTTTGTTTATTGAAAATGAAATGATAATATGAAACAAAAAACAAGAATAGGTACAAAATCCAAAAGGATTGCACTTGTGTGATGGGTGCGTACGCGCGTGAGTGCGTGCGTATGTGTGTGACTGGGAGAGTTGTAGCAACTAAGTTCACACCGATGGATGGAGTACCTACCATCTTATCCTGAGAAAGCACACATGTCTTCCGTATCTGCCTGTCTGTAAGAAAACTACCTAATCTTCTTATAGACAGGAGTTCAGAAGTTAGGTAAAACCAAGGAATCTCTAAAGTCCTTAAAGAGCATAACCTTAAGGAGAGAACCCTCTCAAGATCTATAAAAATATTTTTTGTTGTGTGCACCCCATTATGGTAAACAATTTTTTTTTTCTCTTTTCATGATTAGTTGCCAGGTATTCGGTATATTGTAGCCTTTCTATAAATGGATCTTAATTTGGAATGGAATTGGAGGTTGAGTTCATGCATATTTGGATACAAATGTAGTCGGAATGAGAGGCAATCTTTGAATGACCAGTTTCGGTTGACATTTTAACCTGTGCCCAAGTCCTATCAGCAAAGACTGACACTGACATGGCAGTATCATCTGCATACGAAAAAATGCGACCCCCTTCAATGCTGTCGGGCCGAGTACACTCCCTTGCTCGACGCCCTATGAAATTGTTTCTACCGAGCTAGTATACTCTTTAACTTTTACAGTTTGTTTGAGGTTATTCAGGTAGGATTTGAACAGCTCGAGGGGGGCCCTCTTAAGCCGATCTTCTTTTCTTGCTTCGATCTTTCGAACCTGTGGAGAACTATGGAGACAGATACTTTGTCGAAAGCCTTTTTAAGATCTTTCAGGATTTTCTTAAACATGTGTGTACATACATAAAAAGTGCATACGAGGTGGTAAATAGTATTAAGTTAAAACATGTTTGTCACTACATGACGTGCAAAGTAATAGAAATATACAGCTTAAAAAATCATTAGAATAATAAAAGTTGTCGTTGGTACTTATTGACTAATGTATTATTAAAATTATAAATTAAACCAACATTATTATTATACAAGTCACTCAAAATCTACCCAATTAATTATTTATGTCAAAACAATTTTCCTTTCATTAAGGAACTCATTAACACTATAATATGCTCTGGCGGTAACAATGTTACAATAAAGGATAATTGCTCTTCTTTGGAAAGCCCAAAAACTAAATGAACCGGCGACAGAATGTTATGCTTTCATAGGTATTTAACTAAACATGAGTTTAAGAGTCTTTCTAATATTTTCAAAATTGATGGCAGTAATGAAATTGGCCTATAGTTTGATGGGTCTGACCTGTCCACAAACTTCTATATAGGTGTTATAACGACTACTTTTAAGGCATCCGGGAAAGTCCCTGCCTAAAGGATAAGTAAGTCAAGTGACTTAGGATCGGAAAAAGTTGTTCAAGTGCAGCTATTACAAAATTAATTGGGATGTTGTCCCAACCAGAGACGCTTTTAAACCCAATAATTTGGTATGAACTTCACAAGGGTCTGTGTCGATTAGCGCAAACGATAAGGACAATGTATAGTCGGGTAAGGATTGGTTTGGGTCGCTCTTATTGACCGTGACAAAGTGTTTTAGTAACTTTCTTAAGTCAGAGAAAAAGCTATTCACCTTATTAACAGAGCTTTGTGGATTATCGGAAAATTCTAGGCGGACCAAAATAGTTGCTTTTTGGGTGTATGTTCCTAAGAAACACCCACGTTTTTACGATGTTTGTATAAGTTAGCAAGTTGGAACAGATATTTCTATGACCTGTAGGTCTCTAGGTTGCTTGTTTAGGTGAGTTTGTAAACGCACCCACGCAACAGGAGTAATTCCTGGTGTGAGGCTAAATTTAAAAAAATAGGGTTCTAACACATTTGAGTATCGAATATGGCACATGGAATAAAATATGAAGATGTTATTAAGATATAACATGATCGAAACTACAACTTTCAATAATGTTACACACATTATAGAAAGTGGTAGTTTCGATCATGTTAAAAACAAATTACCTTCTAATTGCGGCTACGTGTCCTAATAATACAGTAATAGCACAATTTCAAGTCTAACTAATCTTCTCTTGCAATTAACGTAAGAAATAATCATCTATGATTCGCTTACAGGCATCCCCTTTTGTCAAATTCGTAGTTTTTGTGTTAATTTTTCATAAGTCTGAAAAAACTTACAGGATGTACGCATTTTATATTTTCTGAGAATTTATGGAAGAAACAGGCACATAAAAGAGTGCGCTTGATACAGTTGCGACCAATGAAAAAAAGCAGTAATATAATCATTTTACATCTCTCATATTCAGTAAGTAGGTCCATATTACCCCTAAATGGGGCTTGTAGGTGACCAATTAGCTCTCTAGGGTAATAATGCAGCTAGAAAATCCCTAGGGCGGTAAGTAATTAAAAAAGAACCTCTACACTCTTTCAAAAAATCCGCGTACCTACATCTAACCATCATACTGGTAATAGACATGTATTCATCCCATGACAAAAGAGGCCGCTTGGCTATTCAGCCTTGTTTTCATATGAGTATAATAGTCATCAATTTTAAATATCTAACGGTGAAGCTCAAATTCGGCGGGCGGGAATGGAAAACTTTTACTTTAAAATGTTTTATGCCGGTTTTTTTTTACTTACCTTACAACCGAGATGTAAAGCAGAGTATTTAACTCGGGTGTAAGCATCAATAAATTGCATCCTCGAAATATCTCGGGCTGCAATTGATGCCTTACAGCCCTTGGCTACTAATCTACTATTATTTGCTTACATTTAGCAGCTTCTATAACAACTCGATAAATATAAACGATATTACATAAATATTAAATAGTCATGTATGTAAATCGCAAACAACGAATTATTCAATAAATAGTACCAAGAGAAAGGTTTAGAGAATGTATGATTTTCGGCTTTTACTTGTTTTCATTGAAGCGTTTTCATCGACGATAAACCGAAAGCAGGAGACGGACCAAGTCATTCCAAGTATGAGAAAAAAATAAAAAAGAATCTAGACCCCGTGGTTACGAAAATATAGGTATTTTTAAAAAAAAAAAAAACCTATAATCAACACACTGTGATGATCATTTCAACCTTGTTGCTACAAGATGTAACGTTTTGCTCGGTTTAATTTGAGAACATAGCCCTGAATAATCGTGCTATTCATTGTAGGCTTTTGTTTAAAGTCATCTATTTTAGTTTAGAAAAAAATTGCTTGTTTCTTCCAACTAGAAATAAAAAAAAAAAAAATACTTTGCTCAACTAGTACTTCAACAAGTAGTTTTAAACATTGGCGTCACTATCTTACTCGCTCACACTTTAAACGGCGCACTATCTTTTTGACTTGTACAATATTGGCAACATTATCCTACTCTTTCACACATTAACCGGGTGCGGCCGTCACGTGCAAACTACCTGTCAACCCCTATTGTCTATTATCTTACTACTTTCTCTAATTAGACGAATTATTAATTTATTTGGATTTCTAGTAAGTTGTTTATTTTGCTTTAAGTTTGAAGTAATCAAGCAAATGTTATACCATTATGGATCTTTATTAAATAAGCAAACTTCTGAAACTACTTCCCCAAAAACCTTAGTACATTTTTTTTCCGGACAGTAGGTTAAAGTTGAGCAAAATATTTTTTATTTTTAGTTGGAAGTAACAAGCAATTTTTTTTAAACTAAAATAGATTACTTTAAATAAAAGCCTACAATGAATAGCACGATTATTCAGTGCTATGTTCTCAAAATAAAACGTAGTAAAACGTTACGTCTTGTAGCAACAAGGTTGAAATGATCATCACAGGGTTTGGGTTTTAGGTTTTTTTTAAACACCTATATTTTCGTAACCACGGGGTCTAGATCTTTTTTCTCTTTTTCTCATAGTCACAATGACTTTTTCTATCTCCTGCTTCCGGTAAATCGTCGATTTTTAGGACACCCTGTACAGTTAGTTGTTAAAGGTTGGTTGAACATTTTTGACAGTTCGGCTGGATTGCTCTGTTGTCATAAGTACAATTTTTTTTCTATTGTGGCGCGTCTAAAAATTTATTGCAATAAATAATGTTTGGAACTTTATATCATGAACGAAGTAATGTACGGAAAATAAGTTGGTACCTACTTATTTATTTACAGTACATTTACTTTATTACATATTATATTATTATACATTTTTTTTTTGAAATTATGTAGGTACTTGCCATATTTTGAGTGCCAATTGTCGATATTACTTTACTATTAGATAGCACAAACGCGGGGTGAATTTTCGCGGAAAAGATAGCGTGCACTCGATCTCGACGATGAAGTTTCAGCGGGCACAGGTCGGCCATTGTGAGCTCTTGAACGCTAGATTTTGTATAGAATTCTTCCTTAGAAAAAAATAAAAAGGAAATTATAAAATGTATTTTCACCAAGCTCTAAAAAATAATATTGCTTATTTTTTTGGCATATATTTTTTCATGGTTTAACTATGTAATTTCTTCGGAGTACACCTTCTTAAAAGCGATTAGTGTCATCTTTATGATATTTTATCGAACCAATTATTTAAATTCACGTTTCTGTCTTTACAAAACTCTAGACAATATGTTCAACTTTACTAAAATATGTATATTTTTTTTTTTGCGATTTTTCAATGTTCGTAGATTTACAGAGGTCTAACAAAGTGAATAAGTAGTACAACCTCGCCCGAAGTCTTATTTGTGCGTTCATCTGATTTTTCTCCTTGATAATATTACATTAATGTTATTGTAGCTAGGGACGTTTACATTATTACTTGATGCAAGGGTAGTAAGGTGACTATTTAAGGGATTATTGACTTTGTCAGCGTTTGTTCTTGAGGGGGGCTGATAAATCGCAATAACTGTCATGTCAGGCGAGATATGGACCTCCAAACATGAGGCGTGAGTTAGTTTTACACTGAGAATATTCTCATATTCATAATCAAATATTTACAAACTATGTTAGTAATAACATTATGCATAACTGACTCTGAAATACAACCTTGTAGGATCAGAGGAGCCATACTTCAGGTGCTCGACCCAGTTCTCGAAAATGGTAATCTCACTTTGTACCGAGATCGATACACGTAACGATGAATGTATACGTAACTGTATTAAATTTTCCCGGAACCTCACTCAGTTCGTCTACATCGGGTAGCTACATTGGGATACAATAAATCAATAATTTGCAATGCTGCTTGCGCTACTGCGCTCTCTCTGAAATGATTATGGCACTTACTTTACGCACTACGGAGTGAAACCCGTCAGCGCGCGCATTTGCGACGTACTACAATTAGTGATGTGCCGGATCGTTAAAAATGTAGATTCGCGGATACGGATCTGTATACGGTTATTAGTAGTCAAGATCCGCAGATACGGGTACGGATCTTAACTTTCTTACATAGTCTGTGTCGGTGCGCGCGATCTTGAGTTGAGACATGTTTCAACTTGCATTGGGCGGCGGGTCTTTCTTTTGTTGGCGAAGAGTAAGGCGCACTAGCGACAGCAATTGCTTAAATTTGTTAGCTATTAAACCGGATCTATTTTAGATAATTATGAACCGTCAGAATGTCTGCAATTGACGTCGCTAGTGTGCCTTATCCTTCGCCTTAAAGAATTTTATTTATAAATTTAAAATTAATAAGGTTAATAGATCCGTAAAAGATCCGCCAAAAGGTAACTGACGGAATACGAACACGGATACGGATCTTTCTTCGGCCTCAGATATCTGCGGATACGGATACGGATATCCGGCACATCACAAACTACAATGCAGCGGCCACTCCAACATTCTGAAAGCATACTGTACACACAGGACGTTGTAGGCTCGTTGCGTATATCGGGGCCCACAGGCCAAATGTATTTCTATTTTCGTTATGAAATAATAAACTAGGAAAAAAAAAAACTACTAACTAGGATAAATAAATGGAAGAAGAACCTACAGGTCGGAATATTGTTCTTTACCGCCAACGCCCTGCGTTCTCTTTCTATAATATCTGGGTAATTTTAAGTCCTATAAAAAAGAAATGAAATAAAGATCGAGATATATAAATTTCTGCACAACTTGTAAGTGCCGTTCCGTCGACTATGATCAGAGGCACTGTACTAGGTCTCTGTTTTGTAACTCTATAAATCGGTACCTCAGTTTCTGTGAATTGTATCTGAGACCAAACTCAGATGCGTAACGGTTCACAAATTTCAACCAATGTCCGCACGGGGTTGAACTACCAACATATAACTGCTGAGCTTCTTCATCAACTAATTCACATATAAACTTAAGATGCCGTAGATGTGGCCACCCTGCTTTTTTTTTGTTGGGGTGGGAAATCTTCAAATGACTTCTCCCGCTCTGGGCGGAGCGGAAAGGCGTGTCAGACTTTTACTGACTAAAACCCACCCGCGTTTCTTCACTTGCCTATGCGACGGCCAGGGCCACGGTTTCTTGTTTAACCAACCCTGCTACCCTGACCCAGGAGGCATCGGTCTTCGTGGACCCCGTCACGATGTGCTGACATCTCTTTGAGGCGTGTGTGAAACACGACTCGCCGTCGACTCGGGCCTGGTTCTTATCGGGCGCGAGCTGGCCACTCTGCCTCACACCATATTAGTATTTTCGTCTACAAAACTGAAACTTCTACTAAAAATTGTCAGACTTTTCTTGACTACAAATTACATTACATATATTATTTACGTAAATTAAGGTTTTACATTACATTATTAACATAAGGTTTAACTTTGCTTACAATAATCGTAATCTACCTACCTACAGACTCGATTACAGTATTTTCAAGATAAATCTATACTAATATATAAAGCTGAAGAGTTTGTTTGTTTGAACGCGCTAATCTCAGTAACTACGGGTCCGATTTGAGAAATTCTTTTTACGTTGGATAGCTGCGACCAATAGGAGCGGAGTATAACTAACTCCACGCGAACGAAGTCGCTGGCGACCACTAGTATTATAATATAATTGTTTCAAAGAGACTATAATATAGTCTCTTTGAAACATTTTTTTTGATCGTCGTATTGTATCGTGGTACCTTAGATATATACGACAAACAATAAAATTTATTCAGATTAGATTTAATATCTGTTATAAATAAGCTCAGACAGAGCACCCTCGTTAGGTAGAGAAACACAGCATCCATGTTCGGTTGAAAACGTAAATATGTATTTGTAAGCTAAATACATAATTTACTCTATGGGAGTGAATTAACCTGCCTAATCTTTTTCCAATCATGTTGGGGTGACTTCCAGTTTAACCGGATTCAGCTAAATACCATTTATATCTCGACGTGGGCGGATTATGTGACTGTAAATAAGGTAGGAAACATCAAACGAATATTACTAACATTTAACCACCTTTTGCAAGTGAGAAATACAAAATGTTTGAACAACGTGATGCTGGAATAATTAGTAGGCTTACAACAGATTTACCTGAACCTAATCTCGTTTAAATGTAATCCTTAGTTCCGACAACTATGCATTCGCATGAATGAAGTACATATGTATATTATTTGGTTGTGTAATTTTTCATAACATGTTTCAATAACAATTGAAATTATATTTAGTTTTACTGTCACCAATTTTGCTTTTGTGATGCAGTCTATTATAGGTATACGAGAAGTATAACGTAGATCGATAAATCGCATGTTTGTCCCACTTTGGATGACTTGATTATATAAATAGTAATAAACGTATCTTTTTTGCATCCAGTGGTGAATGCAGCGGATCAGGTTCCCAAACTAAAGAGAAGAAGAAAGGGTACGTAAAGTTTGTTTGATTCGTTTGGAAGAAATAACTGTTATCATTTTCTTCTTTTTTTACTCACGGAGAGAATTGCACAGTGGATGTCCCGCAGTGGCAATATTATAGACTGATTAGCTAGTCCATACCGCTTCATCTCAACCTATTTTATCGTCCCACTACTGGGCACAGGTCTCCTCTCTTACAGAGAAGGATTGCGCGGAATCACCACGCTTGCTCAATGCGGGTTGGCGGGTACCTCAAGAAGTTTTCCTTTTTTTCAGTCATTGGTGTCCTACCGCTTCACTGTTGGGCAAAAGAACTCCTTTTCTTACGAACTTTTTTACTGTTTATTAAATCATTATTAAGTTAACCGTCTTCAAAAAAAGAGGGGAGGTTTTATTGCGACGAATTTTTTTTATGTATGTGTTACTTCTTAACTTTTGACTGCTTCGCCAGATTTTGATGGTTCTTTTTAATTTAAAAGGTCTCAAATTTACATTAATAATGTGTGCTTCGAATTGATGAATAACTCAATATCGTGCCAACCAATTTTGGCGATTCTATTTTGATTGGAAAGGGTGGACTTCTCTCAAATAGAAAATGTAAAAAGAAAAGATAGTTTTACAAAAAAAAAATAGTTGCTCTTTTTTGTACAAAACTATTAAAATGAATGGAAGAATTATTCATCAGCAGGTTAAGATGTGATTTCTTTGTGTGTCAAATCACATCTTTATCAATCTTTAGATAGTTATTTAACAAGTATTTTTATAAATAAGCTTGTTTTACCTTGAGTTTTCATCCAATTATTTACCAGATATGTTAGTATATAATTTATTGGTGTGTCAAAAAAAAAAACAACTCTCAGTCAATACTAAGGACTGATTATTTTATAATTTATAGCCAAATAACTTTTATTTGAACAATAAATAATATGGTTTGATAACTTTAGTATGTGAAACTATCAGTTTAACCCAAGTTTAACTAGCAACTGCACTGTTAAAATGGATATAAAGCTTAAATGTTAACGGTTTAATTTTTATTCCACGCATACCTAGAGGGTTCTTTGGATTAATCTTCTGTCACAAGCGTGAAGTCGACGCCGTAGAAGAAATCCCGTATGTATATGTTTTAAAATTATAATATTTGTAATAACCACACTGTGCACTAATCTCAAAAGTATTGCACCAATTTCAATTATTTCAAAGACAAGATAATTAAAAATGTAGAACCTCTATAACCCGAACATCAAGCGAGACGCCGAGATTTTCGAGATATAGAGTTTTTGATTTTAGAGAATTCCGACTTAGGCGGATTTTGATTCGACATAAAGAGGTTGAGATTCGTTTTTATGAATTTTGAGTTAGGTATAATAAATAAAACATCAAGTTACTAAGGTATCACACATTTATTTAATAATGTACAATACAAATACTGTCGGCGAATTAATTAAAGTTAAAATGTGTAACAAATCAAATCAAAAGTCATTTATTCAAATTAGGCTGAGAATCAGCACTTTTTGAACGTCAATATTACATAAGACAGTCCCCCAAAACGCCCACCCATCGACACTTCCTAGTGCTTTCGCTGGGAAGAAGAAGTGGCGGAACAAACTCCCCAGCAGCACAGCTGTCTGTTCATTAAAAAAAAAAAACACATGTCTTTATACAATACTATGTATAGTGATGAAAACGATAAAATAAAACAACAATGAAATTATTTACCATATGCCAGCTACCACGCCAAAATACCAGCAAAGCAAAACAATATATTTATATTCAAATGAAAATGTAATTAACTAAAACTTGTTACTTAACTAAGAAGCCCCAGGCATAAAGGGCGTGACAGCTTACATATTTATGTAATGTAAAAAAGTAAATTATATGAACTCATATAACGTATCAATATGCTAATTACTGAGAAAGAACACAATAACTTATTATTATTCGAACTATAGAGGCAATGAGTATCGAATAATCGAGTTTTAAAGGTTGTTAAATAAAAAGAACAGTCTTGTGTGTGGGTTTATTTCTATACATAGTATTGTATAAAGTCATGTCAGTCATACAGCTGTGGTGCTGGGGAGTTTGTTTCGCCACTTCTTCCCAGCGAAAGCACTAGGACGTGGCGAAGGGCGGGCGTTTTCGGCGACTGTCTTATGGAATATTGACGTTCAAAAAGTGCTGATTCTCACCCTAACGAATAAATGACTTTTTATTTTGATTGATTTCGAAACATTATTATGTTTGAGATACAGAGGTAAAATTATATTTTTCGAGTTATGGAGGGAAAATATGTATGTATCAAAATGGCTTGAGGAACCTCACTGATTATTTCGACTAACAGAGGGTTGGGTTTAAGAGTAATGGAGGTTTTGGTGTTTGAAGGGAAGGCAACAAAACATTTTTTAGAAATTTGGAGGTATTTTCTGGTTGCCTAACTAATCTATAATCCAAATATAAGCCTTTAGTTTCGAGCTTCAAATGTTTTGCCGGACGAAAAGAAAATATTTTTTTTTATGATCATTTTACTGTATTGATGTTGTTTTTGGTAATTATGAACATCAATTTAATAAGCGGTTGTGTTAGTGTTATACTTTTTTTTTGTTTGGGATGGGAAATCATCAAAAATGACCTCCCCCGCTCTGGGTAGAGCGAAAGGGGGTGTCAGAATTTTACTGACTAAATAAAACCCACCCGTGTTTCTTCACTTGCCTGTGCGCCAGGGCCACGGTTATTTTATTGGTTAAACAGTACATGGACATTTAGTTAGTTAAAAATAGTTTGATTTTATAAGAAACGCGCTTATTTCCTCATCACAAAGTTTGGTAAAGTTTGGCGAGTAAATATTGTTTAATAATAACAAAACTGTTGTGAGAAAATAGAAAAAAGGTAGTTTTTTTTAGCAAATTTTTTTTTGACGTTATATTTTACTGACAAAAGAAATATAGCTGTTGGTAAATGTTTTATTGCTGGATAAAATAAATGTTTACGACATCTTTTCCACGCAAACTAGGATGATAGAGTTCAACAACTCAGACGGGGTTACGTCAGAGGACGAAGAACCGTAAGTAGTTAAGGATTAATGCACTGGTCGAAAAAAGTGATGCACTTGCTATTTTCGTATAATATGTAATACATACTTACATATGACAGAGACAGGAGATTTAGTTAGATAGTCAATATTCATCCAGAATCATCGGTGGCGCGGTTAAATAACTTGCCTAGTCTTTTCTCACCTATGGATCAGCTTTTATTTAGCCATTATTTTTGACATGGAGCGACTGCCTATGTGAACCAGTTCCTGGATAACACGATTTCCCTTGTCAAGATCTATAGTATCGAGACTTTTGGGCTCCTGACAAACTTCAAAGATCCAAGAATGACAGGCGCAGCCGGCGCCTTAACGTGCTTGCTGATCCATGAAGGGGATTATCGATACCTATATAAAGCTCCCATCAACGGGCCTAATCGATCACACTTGATGCTATTGGCGCCAGTTCTCTCGTTAACAAACTAAACTAATTTATAAGAAAAGGATAGAAGATAATATTTTAGTTTAATCCTGTCAAATTTATACTCCATAGATAGTTTAGACGCGATTAAAAACATGGCGACTAAAAATACGCCAGTTTACGTCAGGAGCGCACTAATTTGACAGGTCTAAACTGACATTTTATCTTCTGTCCTAGTCTTAATGAAAAAGAAAGAAAAAGATGCACTCAAATTCAATTAAAGAAAATCGTGTCCATTATGTAGTTAGCTACGAGCCGTCGTTTATTTTGCTCTTTTTTTGCCGTTCTGATTCGCTGAAGATTACGAACGAGAATATCGAGGTTCAGATTAGGTCTGGTCGAGGTCTTTGATTAAAATTAATTATCAAACGCTTTTTTTTGCTGAAATATTGTTCGAGTGCAAAACATTTTTTGATCAATGTATTTTATCTGGTGTTGTTGTACCTAGAAATTTCTTATTGAAAACATAAATTGTTTTGTATTTTATTTTTGTGTATGTTGTGATGAAAATTGTATTTTTAATGATAAGTTATTTTGTAGTTAAATTATTCTGTTTATTTAATGATGCATGAATATAACTAAAAATTATGGCATCCTTCTAAAGAGATTTGAAAATGTTTTAAAATACGAATATGGTGAAATTTGCAGTCAGGGAAACTCACCAATTGTTAAGTTTTACTATACAAGGTGCAACCTGTTATGAAAGGAAAAATAAAAAAAAAAACAAAAAATTCAAATTAAATTACGATACCAGTAGGCCTAGTACCTATGAGTTTTCAATACGAAAGTCGGTCGTCGATATCGACTGCGTTTGGCGCTCTCATTGGTTGAGAGTTCTTACGACCTTGAAGCGGGCCAATCGCTGAGTCAAACGCGCTCGATATCGACGATCGAGTTTCGTAATGAAAACTCATACTAGGCCTACAGAAGAGAATTCTCGTAATTTTAACAACGTTTACAGTCTGATCTGTCTCAATCTGTCAAATAATACTCGTACTTCTAATTTCCTTACATTTCGATTTTGTCATTTGTTTTTCGCCCAGATGAGGCTGTGACATTTGTAAAGTTTTAAATAACGAATTACGAGAATTATAAAATAAATAAATAAAATAAAATCTATTTATTTCACGCAACGTGCTCATATACAGTATGTTACGAAAACCCTGTCCGACCCACAAGGATAATAAGGGTTAGGTAAACAAATGACCAAATAAAATATAAAATTTCGCATAATCATCATAGTAACAATACTAATGAATTTTGAAATAATCTTTTTTACCAGCGAATTTACTGTAACTTCCCCAAAATTCGGGAAATTTAAAAAAGTGTAAACACCATTTTAGACCTTATAACTGTCGGCGGCGTCAGTGTGTCTAGCCGCCGACGCGCAAAGGAATAATTAGAGCTGTACTAGTTTTTGTGTAATAACGTTTTGTTTTTGTCGCTACTATTCGAAACTTTTACCTGCTCGAATGATTTGTTGTAAAAACGCAGATTACCTAATGGTAAAAGTACTTTTTTTGATTATCGATTAATTATTCATAACAATATTGTAACACAAGTACCTATTATTAGTAAATAGGAACTAGAAAGGTCTTATGAAATACGATTTTAGGAGAATATTATAAACAATGTAAAGCATTTAAGTTCACCTGATTTAAGTTATGTGAAAGTTCTAAAATCTAAAGAATGCCATGCGATGTTGAATCGATGCGTGAAATTCTGAAATACAAAATTGATACCAAAAATCGATACGAGAAATATTTTGAATACTTTCACACCTCTAGTCAAAGGGCACCGCCGTGCAGTTAGAGTACCTATTTTTATGAAATAAAAATCATTTTTATTTTAAATTTATTAGTTTCGCGTAGACATTGCGTCCTTGTAGACGTATCGTTTATTGTGTGATCATATAGTTTTCTAACGTAATGTAACCTGCTGATGGAAGGTACCTAGTAAAACTGCAATTGTGTTGTGTTGTGTTGTGATCAGGTGTTGAACGATTCGGATGTGATTACTTCTTGGTCAATGTGGTTCCAGCATGACGGTGCCCCACCATATTTTTGCCGACCTGTACGTGAGTACCTCCACTATCAGTTCGGCGAGCAGTTGATTGGTAGGAGTGGACTAACGTTGTGAAACACCGTGCTAATCTCGTGGGACGGTGCCAGGCCGGTATCGTTCTTAGTGAACGAAATATGGAACAACATCTCCGCCACAGCCATTGTGCTCATCGAATGAAATTCGAAGATACATTCGGAGGGTCAGACGACCTTCCTACTTAAAAAAAAGTTCTTTTCACGAGCTGCCTAAGTAGGTATCATTGTTTCTTTCTAGAGTCGATAAACGTGGTTAGACTACCAATACCTGCATGCATGAGGTCAACTGAGGTCATGACCTGTGCCTGTGTTGCCATGAAATTACCTATTTATTTTATTTAAGTTATTTATTTTTAAGGGGGTATTTTTTTTTTAGTTTAGCCAGGTTATGTACGCATTAGTAGAATCAGCTAACGATACCTAACAACACCTTCACGGGTCGGACAGGGTTTTTGTAACATACTGTATTATTTTGAATTAGGCTTCTGGTCACTAATTAATAATTGATTTTGTTTATTGTTTTTAAGTATGTCAGAATGAATCATTTTCAAAGAACAGGATCGAAAGAAAACAGAAAGACAGGTCTCATATGTGGTAGACGCGTGACTCTCGACCATGTCGCAGCATGTTACACATTTTCAAGTCTGAAATATTTCCATTTCCAAATTAAGAAAAACATTAAAAATTAATCCTACTTATTTTATTATTTTTTCGTCTCGAGAATCAGTAGCATAGTTATCTCCTTTTGTTTGATGGATGCAACACGACAACAGAAGTATACAATTACAAGCTGTCTTGGTAAACTTTTCTTTTACTATAAAGTAGACTGCGTTTTAACATCCTTCTGTAGCTGGTTAGCGACTCTTTATAAAGAGAATGTCAACAATAATGCATTACATTATTTCTAAATACACTTTGTATAAAATAAACAAAGCAATTCAAGAAGACAGTAGAGAGGTTTTAACAGGCTATTAATCAAAACAGCTATTTTCGACTTTTGGTTTTTTAGTATAACTTTATAAGTTAGAGGTTATTTTTTAAATTTCATATTTGTTCCAAAATAAAAAGAAAAAGTTATTTGTTATATATGAGTGGAAAATTGACTTAATTAGAATCCTAAGCTTTAGCGAGGTAATCAAAAGATCTTTCCAATCGAATGCAACACTTAACTTTTTATCCCAACTTAGCGATGAAATGAAAAGTTGCATGCGTCATAAAAACATCAATGGACGTACAAGTGAATAGGTTCAATGATGTTTAGAATTTACAAACTTAGTGCAAATGGTGTTCTAAATTCAAATTACTTCTCCTCTAGCTGATTAAAACGGCTTTTGCACTCTGATATCGAAGAGTAGAAATACTCTATCCGAGATAGACGTGCCAAAAAATATTTCTCTTTATATATAAAAATATTATACCAAATTACCAATTATGCTTATCCTTATAGCTATATAAGGATAAGCATTCAAACGTGTTAGTGCTGAGTACGTACCTGTACAGTCAGTGTACCCGTGATCTCAAGATGTCTGTAACTAAGTCACCGTCACCGAAGCAAAGTCAAACCGAAATCGACATGAGATGTATATCTATTTGCTAAGAAACATGTATTTATTGAGCGGTTCCTAATTTATAATATTTTGTTACAGATCGCAGACGCTCTCGAAGGCCGAACGTAAGAAAGGCTTTTCCACCGGTACGATGAAGCCCATGTCCGCGGCGGACGAAAAGACACTGAATACCGCCGTCGCTATGGCTAATGAAATCACATCCAAGTAAGCATTTTATTGTTATAATCTTTATATACATCGTTATTTTTTGTATATGCGTGACCTGAAACACGTGTCTAGTATTTTTATGTAAAGAATATTTGTACAAAATTTCAAAAAGATATTACGAAAAATCACAAAGTTATGAGCTTGTTACCTTACCTGCTTGTCCCTACAAAAATATGCTCAACGCGCCGGGGTGGCGGGGTCCCTAGGACACTATGATCCGCTGTAACCAAACTGCAACATTTTTTTAAAAAAAATGGGGTAAAAATATTTAACATGTTGTAAAAATGATTGGAGTCGTTTCAGTTGCTTATTCTGAATAAACTATACATATTCAGGTTATGTATAAAGCAAAATAACGTTGTATATTATTAAACACGTTTCTTTATCTACTGTTAAGGTGGTGAAGGAATAGGCATTCATGTGCGGATCCCGTACGCAAGAAATTGTGCGCTTGTACTAGTTCATTTATTTCTGTATGTGTGTGTGGCTGACTTCACACCGAGAAAAATATGAATACAAATATTCTTTTAATGTCCTTTACATTAAATAAATAGACAAAATGATAAATGAAATGAATAGGTAGGTTATTACAATCAACTCAAAAATGGGAATAAAGAAATCAAATCATTGCAATCAAGAATAGGATGCACAAAGTAAATCGTGGCGATATGTTTTTAATATAGAAGAGTTCGCTGATCCGCTTAAGCCTACATTTCAGATCTACTAATAGTGTTGTCAACTACTTTTTCCAGGTCCATGTTTGAACCCGAGGGAGACAAGAAGTTGTCCCCAAACGAACGTTCCAAGTTTCACTTCAAGTTTCCGCTGTCATTACATCATGGTCAGGAAACTGGTGAACGAGAAAGCACATTAGGTAATTTCAATAAATGATTTTTGACTCCAAAGCCGAAGTCCAAAATGAACGGAGTGTCTGGTGCTACACATTTCAATCATTTTGGTCTTTCATTCGACATCTTTCACTTCAAATGAAAAATCAGAACACAAATAGTAGATACAATAAAAAGTGGAGAATTCATTCATTAGTCCACCAACGACATAGGATTTCAGAACTCGGAATCCTTCACTCACATAAAGAATAATGGAGTTATTATATGAATGGTACGGATGAATTCTTTCATCATCATTATTCACACCCCAACGTCATCTACTGCTGGTCATATGTCTCTTTTTCTGGCGCCCAACCGCTCGCTCCTATGCCAGCTTCATGCAAGTTTTGCCCACTATGACAACAATGTCATCTGTCCATTGCCGCCTGGTGAATCCATTTCTATATTTTTTCTGGTGTCGGGATGACGACAAATGAAATAAAAATGAACCGTCAAGTACAGCGTTTGCTACCGCCCTTACAACAATAAGATAGCGTGAAGTTAAGGTGTTTTCAGAATAAATGCTTCCAAATTATTCCCTGTTAAAGAGTTTTAAATTTCACCATACAACTTCTCCTATTGCAGTTCACTTCTCCTAGTCAGCGCCACAAAACCTTGTCCTCCGTTTTTCGCATTTAGTGTGTCCGAGCTCATCTTTAAATCGTCCGTCAATCTAGCTTGGGGCTCTAGGACAAGCCGGTTTCTTCACGATGTTTTTCTTCACCGTTTTTAGAGCAGTGGTGATGAAATAATTTACACAAACTATAGCTTAAACCTGATGAGGTTCGAACCTACGAGCTACACTAGTCCACGCTGTTCTCGATACGGTGAATGGTAATTTAACTTTAGTAGATACCATATTTCCTTTGTAATTATCTCCAATCTTGTTCAAGTGAAATGACAGGATTTATATAAAACATCATCAGTTAAGCGAAAAAGTCGTTTTAGGAGCCAATTAAAAAAATAATTTTTATAAATTCACATATCTATACATATAACTTCTTTTAGAACTTTCCTTTTTTTAAAAATGACGAAATTCCATTCAAACAGCCATCCCCTATTTAACCCTTTTAAGGAACCATGGTATGATTCTATACCCAGAATTGTATTTCGTATGTCTGTGTGCGTTATCTATCGATGAATTTAAGACTTTTTATTAAGTAGTATATGTAATATAGTAGTGTATTACTTTATTTCCAGTCAGATTTAAAAAAAGAGTTTTAAAACTCATAATAAGGGCCTTTACCTGTGGTAAGTTTATCGTTGAATGTGATCGGAATGCAGCTGTTCTAAGACTACATTTTGCTAGTTAGTTTACGCTGGTGGCGATTAGGCCATGTAATGCCATGTGCTGACGCAGTATGACAGCAGCCGCTTGAGGAGTGACTATATCCGTGATATGAACTATTTTCTCCGAGAACCTCCTGAATATGTTATTTAAGTTCTTGGTTTCGTGGAATTTATTGGGAATTTTAATTCCCAATAAAAAGAGTTCATGTTTCATAGGTAAAACTCCTTTAAAGCGATTACATCAATGTGCAGTACATTGATGTGATATGTTCTGTTCAGTGCTTTTATTTTGATACCTACATGTTTTATTTGAGATTTTTGTTCATTTTTACTTGCATAGGTTTCGTTTTGTTTTCAACGCAAATAAGTGTCCTTGGGCAAATTTAGTTTTTAATTTATTTAAATTTTAGTTTTTTTTTTTTTTTTTGCTTTGATGGATGGATTTAATTCTTGCCTCCGTTTCGTTTCGCTGTCTTGATGAATGTCCGTCCAAAATATTTGTTGTAGATATGATGAATGTTACCTACTGTTTAATGAATAGTGTAAATACAGGCTCCCCTTTCTCCCCTTGCTGTATCCTTATAGGAATGTTACCTTAATCAGGGTCCGATTAACATACATTTATACAATTCAATTACATTTTAAAGTATAAGCATAAATATAATCAGCACATGAAATTCCCATTGCTAGGACTTTAGACTCCTCCCTGTGAGGGTGAATGGGCCACAATCTACCATGCAGGCACATGAAACATACATCAAATTCAAGCATAGTGTTTCACCAATATGAGTTGTGTGCGTGTTTTGAACAGTATACAAACGTCATAATCATGTGACCGTTACGTATATCTAATAGATTATCTTTATAGGCAATCATAGATACCAGGCTTAGATTTTCATCATGGTAACTGGGCCTTATTATGTCATATCATATGCTAAATCGAACCCTGAATCAGAACCACTAGTTTAGCTTATTCTATGCTGTTAGTGCTTCAATAGTTAATTAGAACATGTTATATATTACAAATGCGTTTTAATATTTCTGACGTGACGATAATATCGTGTACGTTAACGATCACATCTGTAAAATATATGGAAATATACATTATAATGTTATCGTGAACGGAAAATTAAATGCCTCTTTATATATTTTCATATATTTTATGTTACGTATGAAAATTACAAAAGCACAAATAAGTCGTCATTTGTAATGGTAAGTACACTTCTTTCCATTCACATTTTTACCCCAGACAGCAAGATAATAGATTAGATAATAGATACACTATTTGTATAGACATTAAAGATTACTGTTATTTTGACAGTGATGTAAAATCAAAGGTTAAATTGCTCCGAAAGGCCTGGTAAATAACTCTATAAATGCATAAAATTTAACCCACAATCCAGTCGTCAAATCAAATTACATAAAATCCAAGAAAACAAAATGTTACCTGTGACTTATTCATCATATATGAGAAGGAACTCTGTTAATAACTTTTTAAAAACACCTCTTTTGTTCCATTTTCAAAGGTAACAATTAGTTTCAAACTGTTTTTCAGGAGGTCGCGAGCCGCGTCGTAATTTCAGTGAGGAGGCACAGAGTGTGCCCGACATACAGGTATGACTAGCAACTAATTTACTTTACAAGCCGTGTACCCCACGGGTTTTCAGATCGGCCAAAATGGCAAAGTTTCTTAAAACCTTTCATCCTGTGTTTATCCATTTAAGAGACTGATTTTCAAAAATCCTTAATATCCTGAGAAGCAGGCCAGAGCATAACACCCGCTATACCAGTAGGGTAATTGCGTGACACCAGTAGCAAGGCCCGTCGTACGGCAAGTTTCCACCCTTACGTTGTTAACACCATTATGATTCGGACGAAGCGTTTCGCCTCCTCCTTTATACCGCGTACATCGAGGGACTGGAACAGTTTGCCAGCGGCGGTGTTTCTGTTGGACTATAATTTGAGTGTCTTCAAGGCTAGAGTGAATAGGCTCTTAATAAACTAGTGCGCTTTACCATCAACGACTGCGTCACTGCTTACCATCAGGCGAGATTGCGATCAAGCGCCAGTTTATAATTTTAATTAAAAAAAAAAGGAGCAATGGGTTTCATTTTGACAGTTAATATATAATTTATTGAATGTTATTCAATTGAATGTTCAACTGAATAATATTCAATGAATTATATTTTAGATTGGAACTGTAACAAATCAGAGTCTCAGGGGTGATCTGAAATGATCGCAATCGCTAAGTCAGTCGATCGCTAGTTGAACTGTCAAAATGAAACCCATTGCTACTTTTTTTTAAAATTAAAATTATAAGCTACCGCTTCACTGCAATCCCGCCTGATGGTAAGCAGTGATGCAATCGTTGATGGTAAAGCGCGCTAGTTTATTAAGCCCATTCTCTTAAAAAAAAAAGTGAATAGGAAGAAAGACGGCAATTGAGCGAGGTGTTGCAATGTTAAACCTAATAACACGACCAACGATTCTGCGCCAGAGGGAGATTAATGTGGAGACCCTCCACGACTAAACTCCCGACATTACAACATTTGGCGCATCGTACACATCGCAACACAGCTCAGATCCGTCATCCGTACGGTTTCACCAGACATCATGCCGGAACACGAATCGCTTGGCGGCAAGACTTTCGAACTTTTTTTCGAACAAATGAAGCAATGGATAGACAATTTGCTTCGAAATTATTCCAACTAATAGTAATAGCACGTTACGCAATCAGAATACTGGGCGCTAAAAGGAAACTGGCGAAATTTTCTTCAAATTCAAATCATTTATGCAAACTAAGAGGTAAATCAGTACTTGTCGAAAGTCAAAATTACAAAAGATTCTTCCCCCGGTATGCAATTATTAATGTGTATTTTTCCAGTCTACCATAACTGAAGAGTCGAAGATGGCCTACACGAGCCTCATTGAAGAGCCGACTCCATCTACTTCGCTGATGTCTCACATCGCCAAGGAGTCTGGAGTTGTGATGAAGCCGACTACTATCCCGAAGCCGGCTCGTTTGACTACACATGCGCAGTTTCATTCGCTGCAGAACCCGCCACTCAAATCTCGGTATACTATACTAAACTTTATTTTATATATATTTATTACACATAAAATTCTTGTGTCACAATGTTAGTTACCATACTTCTTAGAAACGGCTTGACTGATCAAGTCGCAGTAAAAAAATCGAAACTTATGCGGTCCAACTTCGATAAAGAGGTGTCTTGTCGAATCCAGCTCGGCTGGGCAGCGTTCGGGAAGTTACGCTACATCTTCTCGTCGTCCAAAATACCACAGTGTCTCAAAACTAAAGTCTTCGACCAGTGTGTGTTGCCAGTGATGACTTACGGAACTGAAACGTGGCCGCTCACAATGGGCCTCATACGAAGGCTCAGAATCACACAAAGGGCAATGGAAAGAGCTATGCTCGGAGTTTCTCTGCGTGATCGAATCAGAAATGAGGAGATCCGCAGAAGAACCAAAGTCACCGACATAGCTCTTCGAGTCGCTAAACTTAGTGGCAGTGGGCGGGGCACATTGCTCGTAGAACCGATGGCCGATGGGGCGGTAAGGTTCTGGAGTGGCGGGCACGTACTGGAAGACGCAGCGTAGGGAGGCCCCTAACAAGGTGGACCGATGTTCTGGTGAAGGTCGCAGGAAGCCGATGGATGCGGGCAGCAGGACCTGTCAGCGTGGAAAGTCTTGGGGAGGCCTTTGTCCAGCAGTGGACATCTATAGGCTGATGAAGAAGGAGAACGAAAACTAAGGAATAAGGGAAATTTTGCCGCTTTAGTACTGAGCATTAATGTTAAGAAAGTCAATTATGAAAGTAACACATTTTTCAAATGAAAAAATATGGCATCTATATAAAAACAATTTATTGTACAATATGTTTCAGCTTGTACAAAGAAGATCCAACACACGAGGAAGTAGTATTCGTAAGTAACAATAACTAATATAATAATTTTATCAAATAAAATTTTGTAAACTAATGCACCAGAACGCGGAGCGGTGGAGACCTATGTCCAGCAGTGGACGTCTTTCGGCTGAAATGATGATGATGATACACCTAACATACTTGTTCCACAGAACGTGCTGCCGTTACCTCCTCGATCGACAAAGCCTATGCTGGTTGACAAGCCGCGGCATATCCGCAAGTACCCCTTGAAGCTGCTCGCCGAACCCAAAAAAGAGGCGGACCATATTGAGGAAACATCAATCTACCAAAATACTTCATCAAAGGAGGAAGCTACAAAAACTACCGATGCCATAGAAGCCGTCGGAGACGTTGTTGATTCAGCCCCGAAGGTTGATACTAATCCCTTCTCAAATGGGGCTGAAGGAACATCAGCCAATCCATTTGGTGACTTTTTCAAGAAAGAGGACATTGGAGTGCAGGTCAACATCGAAGGCTCGGATAGCAGTGACTGTGAGACTAATAAGAAGCTTGAGAAAGGTAATGAAATACCACAGTCCCGTATAATTTTTTTTCGGGTTGCCAATTTTTTCACTGCCTAGTAAAAAACTTATCCCAACCGCATAGGTCGACAGATAACTTTAATAGGGTTGGCCCCAGCGTCATTCGTTGGTTTCCAATCTTACTAATGGGTATAGTATTCAGTCAGATAGCCAATTGCTCCATGTACGGACGATAGCAGGTCAAGCTATCCCAAACTGCCAAATATTCCTTATCAACCTTGAGCCTTGATGCTTTAGGGATAAAGTTGAAAATCTAATAGAGAACGCTCACAGATTGTTGTAGCTTGATGTGCTGTCTGTACAATACGGTACCTGCATCCGGTTAAAATCGAAGCCAAATTAAGTAGGGGTCTACTTAATTTTAAAAAGCTAAATAGACGAGGTTGGTCCAGCCATACTCAAGTGTTGCGGTTACCAACTAATAGCATTTAATTGTAAATAAATAGATTTATTTATACTGCAGCCTTCGAGTTCCCCCATCTATTTACTTACTGGTGTCCGTGATACGAGTACTTTGTGATCAGTTCGAGTTTTGCTCAGACTGTCGACTCACAAGCGCAAGCTTGAGTTAGACTGAACAAGATTGGAACTTGCAAGTATATTTAGACGGACAGATACGCACTGATATAGGTTTTTGTGACTTCTGCCTTCCCATGACCTACGATGTTGAGACGTGGACGCTGATATAATAGGTTGTATATAGGATCAGAATTTTTAGAGACGGCCATCATTATAAGTATATAACTTTTTCAAATATTTACAGAGCGCAAAGATCACGTCTCTGTTGAAGATTTGTTGGAGTTTGCTGACCAGAAGCCATGCGGCCGTCAGCGTGGAGAAGAATCTGATGAAGTCCGCATCATGTGCAAAGTACTTAAAGAGAAGGTACGTAGATTCTTACGAGAAAATTCTATTTTGACTAATAACATGTTGACACATATTTGACTGTTATTTATCGCTAAAGATAAAAGATAAAGATTCATTTATTGCGTAACTGTGTACATATTGATGTTATTTAATTATGTAAATACAATGCTTTGGCTTAACAGTCTATCTAAGTCAGACATGCAATATCAAAGGAATAAAAGATTTATAAACAATACGACAAGTCTAAATTACATTATTACATTTTACCAAAATATTCATTTAAATTATAGAACACATTATCAATTAAAAATTTCTTTAACATTGTTTTATGTATATTTCCATTTAATTGCTTAATTGCCATTGGCAGTTGGTTGTACACACGAATGGCAGTAATATATGTACTTTTATAATAAATCATATTATTTATAGAAGGCAAATTAATATTATATTTATGTTGTCTACTAACATTTCTGTTTGAGTCATATTTAAAATTAAAAAATTGCATATTATTTTTAATACGGTAAACGGAGTGGTGAAGAGCTCGGACTGGGAAATTTTGGATTTGGGCGTCGGAACCACCGAGGCCACATGTTAGCTGGCTTCATGGAGAAGGAGGGACTCTTTATGATGAACTCCTTCTTCAAAAAGCGTGAACAGCGAAAGTGGACTTGGATCAGTCCCGACGGGGTCACTAAGAATGAGATAGACTTCACTTTGACGACAAAAAGGCACATATTCAATGATGTCTCAGTGATCAACTCGCTCAAATGCGGCAGCGATCACCGTATGGTCAGAGGCACATTGAATCTGAACATAGTGTCCGAAAGATCTCGCCTGATGAAGTCCACGCTCCGGCCAGCACCCATTCAGATCCACAACTCCGAGGGTTTCCAGCTCGAGCTCCAAAATCGCTTCGAATGCCTAAGTGGCGACGTGGAAGAATATAATGACGGGTTTGTAGAAGCTGTCCGTACGGTCGGGACTAAGTATTTTAGGACCCGCCGTACAAATAGAACTAAAAAGCTCTCGGACTACACTCTCGAGCTCATGGAGGACAGACGTGAGATGATTTTGCGTTCGTCAAGTGATGCTTGCAGATACCGGCAGCTCAATAAGCAGATCTCAAAGTCTCTGAAGCGCGACCTACGTCGGTATAATACCGAGCGTATAACGGAGGCTATAGAGCGAAACAGAGGCTCTAAAGTTTTCGCTAGAGATCTGACTATTGGGCATAGCCGGCTAAGCAAGCTGAAGACTGACGACGGCAAGATCTTAACGTCCGGGCCCGAGCTTTTGAGGGAAGTCGAGAATTTCTATGGACAGCTCTACACTTCAACGACAAGACCCGCATTAAATCTTGCTGAAGACCCTAGAGCAAGATTAACCCGACACTACACTGAAGATATCCCGGACGTCAGCCTGCAGGAGATTCGATTGGCTCTGAAACAGCTTAAAAACAACAAGGCGCCAGGCGATGACGGAATAACGGCAGAGTTACTGAAGGCGGGTGGTGAACCGATCCTTAGGGCCCTTCAGAAGTTATTTAATTCCGTCATAGATAAGGGAAAAACGCCACAGGCATGGCACAGAAGTGTGGTGGTACTCTTTTTCAAAAAGGGTGACAACACCCTTTTGAAAAACTACAGACCCATCTCACTTCTGAGTCATGTCTATAAGTTGTTTTCAAGAGTCCTCACAAATCGTCTCGCCTGCAGGTTTGACGACTTCCAGCCGCCCGAACAAGCCGGTTTCCGAAAAGGCTACAGCACAGTAGACCACATACATACGCTGCGGCAGGTTATACAGAAGGCCGAGGAGTATAACCTACCCCTTTGCTTGGCGTTTGTGGACTACGAAAAAGCCTTTGATTCGATCGAGACCTGGGCTGTACTGCAGTCTCTCCAGCGGTGCCAAGTAGACTATCGATATATTGAAGCGCTGAAGGGTTTGTACGAAAACGCCACCATGTCAGTCCGAATACAGGACCAGACCTCGAAACCAATACCTCTGCAGCGTGGTGTCAGACAGGGAGATGTTATCTCTCCAAAACTGTTCACCGCTGCATTGGAGGATGTCTTCAAGGTTCTGGACTGGAAAGGACTGGGCATCAACATCAATGGCGAATACATGACACACCTTCGGTTTGCTGATGATATCGTAGTCATGGCTGAGACCGCGGAGGACCTGAGTACAATGCTCGAAGACCTCAGTAGGGCCTCCAAGCGAGTCGGTCTTAAAATGAACATGGGCAAGACGAAAGTCATGTCTAATGCCCATGCTGTACCGACTCCTATAAAGATTGGAGACTCTGTTCTCGAAGTTGTTGACAGCTACGTGTACCTGGGACAAACTATCCAGTTAGGAAGGTCCAACTTCGAGAAAGAGGTCAATCGTCGAATCCAACTCGGCTGGGCTGCTTTCGGGAAGCTACGTAGAATCTTCTCGTCCGAAATACCGCAGTGTCTCAAGACAAAAGTCTTCGACCAGTGTGTGTTGCCAGTGATGACTTATGGAATTGAGACGTGGTCGCTAACAATGGGCCTTATAAGAAGGCTCAAAGTCGCTCAAAGGGCAATGGAGAGGGCTATGCTTGGGGTTTCACTGCGCGATCGAATCAGGAATGAGGAGATCCGCAGAAGAACGAGAGTAACCGACATAGCCCGAAGAATTGCAACACTGAAGTGGCAATGGGCTGGACACATTGCCCGTAGGACCGATGCCCGATGGGGCCGACGGGTTCTCGAGTGGCGACCACGCACCGGAAGACGTAGCGTGGGTAGGCCCCCGACAAGGTGGACCGACGACCTGGTGAAGGTCGCGGGAAACCGCTGGATGCGGGAGGCGCAGGACCGGTCGTCGTGGAGAACCTTGGGGGAGGCCTATGTCCAGCAGTGGACGTCTTTCGGCTGAAATGATGATGATGATGATGATGATATTATTTTTGACAAATAAACATAACTCCAGTATATAAATTCCAGTCAGCGTTAGGAAACCTTTTGTTTTAAATACATCTCTCAACGATTCAGTACTATGCATGTTATATATTGTCTTGATACATTTTTTCTGGAGAATGAAAGTGGATTGTACGTTAGTCGAGTTCCCTCAGTAAATAACACCATAAGTTAAAAAGGGATAAACATTTCCATAATAGGCATTTCTAGTGATATCAACATTTGTGGTTTCTGTCAAGAGAGATAATGCATAACAAGCACTAGATATTTTATTTATTTTTGCAATATGCTCTTTCCAATTCAAATGTTGATCTACCGTCACACCCAGAAAATTAATATCGTTTACTTCGTCAATGGTTATGTAAGACACGCATACATTACATAAATGTGGTGGATTATATTTGGTAGCTCATTTATGTATATAAGAAATAATTGGGGACCTAATATACTACCCTGGGGTACACCTAGTAATACATTTAAAATCCAGATTTCACTACCTCAACCATTTTAGTACTTTCATTATATACTTCGATAATTGTTGCCTGCATTCTGTTACTCAAATAATTTTCTATCAGTTCTAGAGTTATACCTTGAATTCCTATGCCTTCTAGTTTATTTAGATAAATAAATATATAAATAAATAAATTTAGTATAGTTCTTGCAATTCACGAACGCGCGTGGCTCTTAGTTGTGTTCAAGTCGTATCTGTATACGTGTAAATGTGTGCGTGAACGTAGACGCGCTACGGTTAGCATACAAATAATCAATGCTAAAATTATTTTTTCTTTGAAACCAACAATGATAATATACCAATAATGATAATATAATTATAGGATGTTATATTTTACGCAGTCAAAAGCTTTTGACATATCAATAAAAAGGGCAGCACATTGTTTTTATCATTAATTTTTTCCCAGACAGTGTTGAAAAATTTATATATTGCCAAAGATGTTGTTTTACTTTTTTGTAATCCGAATTGATTTGCGCTTAAGATATTATTTTTTCCATAAAAATTGCAATTCTGTTATATATTACTTTTTCAAATATTTTAGAAAAACTAATTAATAGTGCAATTGGTCTAAACTTATTCATATCATGCCGTGATCCCTTCTTGTATAGAGGCCATAAAAGGGCTTTTTTAAATTTTCGGGATATTCTCCTGTTTCTAACATCAAGTTTATTATATACAGTGATGCTGACAATACGACAATAAATGAAAACACTGACAATACTAGTTCATAGGAATAATCCTAAACCATAGAAAAGAAAACCTAGCATCAAAAATAAAAAAATGAAAATTTCAAACAAACTAAATTGCTTAAAATTGAACACGAAATATAAATATTCATTTATTTATATATACATTTATTTTTTTCATCTTTTTTACCCTTGTTTGCAATATAAAATTACCTTTATCTTTATCTTCATATAGAAAATGTGAATAATGAAAAATAATTTCCTGTGACTAAACTAATGGACCTATTTATATGATGTTTTATGGGTAGGTCGGAATTAATGAAATACTTTCTTTATTAATTTTTGTAGGTATATCGTCGTGTTCAAAACTAGATTTATTCTTTAATTTCTTGACTATGTTTATTATTTCGTATCTATCTGCTGGGTAAAGAAAAATACTGTTTGGATTTGCGCTACATGTATTTTGTGAGTTATAATTACCATCGGTTGACGTGTTGTTATTTTGGTTAATATAGAAATGGTTGAAAGTAATAGCCAATTTGGTAGGTGATTTTATAATAATATTATTCTGTACTATGTAGTCTATTGTAGATTGAAGAACGTTTGTAGTTTGGGTATGTCTTTTAATGAATGTCCATGTCGCTTTAGTTTTGTAGGCACTAGATGATATGAATTTTGCATTTGATAGTTTTTAAATTTTGCAACATCGTAGGTTTACATCGTAGATTTTATTTTATGTTCATTAGATTTATTGCTTCTAGTTTGAAGGTACATTTTACGTTTATTTTTACAATGATGCCTCTTGTTTTCCACGACTTATCTTTTTTATACTGAAATTTTATTTTCTCAACTGGAATACAAAGGTCAAAGATTAATTTAAATTTATGTATAAATTCATTATAAGCTGAATTCGAATTTAAATGACGGTACGCGTCATTGAAAGTTATTTGGGATATATATTTTAGGACTACTTCTATGTAATAATCTATTTTTCGGCGCATTCTGTACCAGTTTTTTTCTCTAAAACTTATACTACACGGTATCTTTATTATTTGGCATGTATGGTCTGACATACCAAAGCCCCATATTTCTGCTTTGTAATTACGATTGTATGTAATGATATTATCAATGCACGTTGCAGAATGAGATGTTAATTGAGTTGCACTTTTTATGGTTAAATGTAAATTAAATTTCTTTAATGTGTTTTTAAATAGCAGACTTTTTGTGTTGCACATTAGAGTATCTATGTTAAAGTCACCCGTCACAATTATTTTTCTGTTTAATGCTCCAGATCTAATAGCAAGTTTAAATAGTAGGAGCTCAAGTTTTTCATTAAACAGACATAGGTCCGTATTACAGAACGTTGCTCAAGACTCAAGCATTACTTAAAACTAGTTTCAACCAATCAAAAGGCTTCAAACGAGACTTAAGTAAAGCTTGAGTTTTGAGTGACGTTCTGTAATACGGACCTTAGATTACTATTTGGTGTTCTATACAAACACAAGACCAATTTGTTTCTGGGATTACTAAACCACAACACTTAAAGTGGTTTTCAACCGCTATTTCAGAAATCCAATCATTTTTTTTTTTTAAGTTAATTGACTTCTTTACATAAATGCATACACCACCTTGAGATTCTTTTTGTCTTGAAAAGTATGTTTTATAATTTGGTAGCTGTAGTGTTTCTGCATTTTTGTCCCGAAGAAATGTCTCACTCAAACAAAGAACATCAATATTTCTTGACCAAATCACAAATTATATAACAATATAATAAGTCTATATCACAAACCTTAGACCTCATACCTTGAATATTGTTATGCTGTATAGTAAATTCGCTTTCAGTCACGAAATAAATGATTTTCCGTCTGAGTTTCGACTGTTGGCAATATTTCTCTCAGCATTAACCTGCATAATACCACGAAGTAAAATATGTGAGGAACTTTATATCTTACGTTTACAAATGTGCTGTGACCAAACTGGGAGCATACATTCTGGAATGTCTCACTTAGCTTAAAGTCACTTAAATATCTACTTCTTTTGTGTTGCACAGTAACACATTCGCATGCGCCAGTTTATCTACGAGACAGTATAAATTTGACTGCAATCTAGGTGGGTTCCTGTCATTTTTACCACATATAATTATGACGTAATCGAACTTAAATCTAGTAACGATTCGAGTAGTTTATCAGTCGTTGCACCAGGTTTGTCCGATCAAGTTTTGAAGAATATTTCTTATATTTGTGTGTTCATCTGAGAAAATTAGAACTCTATTTCTGCCAGGCTTTTCTTCAATTGTGATCGGGATTGGATTTGACTCAGCCCGGGGGAGATCATTTTGCATTTCATTTTCGTTATCTCCAAGAGACTCAGTATTGAAGTATTGATTGTAGGAGACTAGCATGTCGGATTAGTGTGTTGAGCCTTACTGATTGGGGTTTCAATAGTGTTATCAAGGTTAATATTCATTTTGCTGTAACTGTCACTTAAGTTCAAGGGTTTTTTAACAGATTTAGGCTTCGCCTGGCAGTGATTTCTTGCATTTGTGTGAAGATAATAAACTGTTTTGTATATTCGAGGAGTCGAAACACAGTAATTTCAGAAATTCATTCTATCATAAAATTCATCTATTTTTGTTTGTTGAGAGGCAATTATTTGTTGAAGAGTGTGGTTTTCTAAGTTTAGATTATTTCTTCTCTACCTCGTTCTGGGTTCTTTCCAAATTCATTCTAAGTTTCATGATTTCACTTCTTATCTCTTCCACTTCATGGTTAAGAAGTGCTTTAGATAAATCTGGTAAACTCTGTGCATTAACTGAGAGATATAAGCTTGAGTAGGAGTTCAAAGTGTTCACATCATAGTTACTTTGACTGCTGATTCTTCTTTGCTTCCTTACCGTGATGTTTCTATCGTAAGAATCCATAATTTACTTTAAGCCAAGACAAACTTCAATTGCTTTTAGGTCTTTTGCTGGTAGAAGGCTGTTTATTGATTTAGGAAACTTGTTTTTGTTTCGTTATATTTATTTTATTTCTTCAAAATAAACAGCAACACCATACGTTTTAGGAATTATCTTTTATAAAGCTAATATAACCATAAAAGTACTTCCCTATGTCACTAGATAACGGATGGTCATATTAACCATAGGAATAATGAACGTTTGAGTACATGTTCTTGAGCGGAAACTGTGGTGCAGAACGTGGGCGTGTGATCATCATCATCATCAACAACCTTTTTTTATTCACCATTCAGAGAGGAAATGAGCGTAATCACCACGCTTGCTCAATGCCGGTTGTCGATTTCAGACTTACAAGTCCAAGTTTCCTCAAGATCCTCCTTCCTCATCCTTCACCTTGTAATCAGGCATATGGTGTCCAAGATATACTTAGAAAGTACATATAACTTAGAAAATTTTCGTGGCTTTTTTATTCGTGGGTGTGTGTGGGGCGAAAATCTTCGCAGAGTGCCTAGGTGTCGCGGGGGATCGAAAATGCCTTGCGGGGGGAGGGGTACCTTGATGCTTGTTTGTTCTTATTAAACACGTTAATTATGTTCTCCTTGGTGGACTGATATATGATGCCGATGATGAGGATAATTACTTCATAATATCGTTTGCGTATTGCATTGAAATCGTAAGTCGTGCGTTATAACATTCATAGTGAATGTTCTATGCCCTTAAAAGATGACTTGTATTTTTATTCAAAATAATTTAGTAGTATTTTTTATGAAAATCCGTTATTTTTTTTCTTTTTATCTATATAGTGTACATAGTGCTGACCCAAAATGAAACATCTTCTTACATTACGTATTCGTTTTGTTAGTTTTTGAAAGCAAAGCCGTCGGTTTGCGGCTGTCATTTGAAGATCTTTGACAGTCTAAGACTTGTTGTCAGATTATTGGATAAGAGTGGTTGTGTGAGATTTTCGCGTTTCTCACCTGTTCAGAAACGCGAAAATTGTTGACTTTTGCGTATCTAGCGATCAAGAGCCTATTTTATTACCCAGTAACTGGATTGTGGAGGTCAGATAGGTTGTCGCTCCATCTGAAGAACTGATCTTCAGCTGAGTGCAGCGGACGAGAGTTTCACACATGGCGTTATAGATCCCGTATGTATAACGCCACGTGGTAAATTCTCGCCATACACAGGCAAATCAAGATAGTATTTAATTATTGTTATTAAAAACTTCTTTTTGTATAATAATAAAATAGCTTCTGTTCGTCGAAAAATGCATCTTGCATATGGTGAAAGAAATGGTTAAAGAGGAACTGTGGTTTTGGAGATTACCCTCCATACACAAACTCACAAAATTAGTTTCGTCTCTTATATTAGTGTAGAATGTAGATTATTTTTTATTCATCTCTGCTAGACGATCAGCAGCTCTAGTCTGCGATGTTTTTATAAATTTGTCATTTCAACACGATTCCATTGTCATTGTGCTTAAAAGTTCGTAATCTGCTAAATTCATAACAATCGATCCATTATCTCAGTCGTCATGTAATGGAATAGTGATAGAATGACATTGCCGTATTGGCATTATTATAAAAACCGTTGTTAGAAATGATTTTCTAAAAACTACTACTCAAGTTGAACGTTTATTAATATGAAGTGGAATATAAACAATCGGAAAAGCTATAATGATACCATTAGATTACGAAACATGTCAAAATCGATCATTATGAGATCTCTGATCGAGCATTCTGACACTATTTTAATAGCAGACTAGGGCCCCAGTAATCACGCATTATCAACAAATATACATTAATTTTATTCGCTGTTTAGCAGCCCCATGTGCTTACTGTATGAAGCTTTCGTCGTTTGAACTAAACACCTACCTACATGTCACTAATATAAATTCTTTGTAATCCTCAGGCAAATCAGTCGCAGTGTTTAGAAGCCTTGGAGCTGAGCGGCTGGAACGTTCACAACGCCATCAAGTTAATGCGCGTGAAGGTGTCAGTGGGCGCTGATGTCACCTTCGACAAGTGCCACGAGCAATTACAGAAAACCAACGGAGACATTGGAAAAGCAGTCTCCATGTTGGTCTCAATGGACTAAAATGAATCAAAACAAATCAAATCGTGCATATTCTTATTAATAAACTAATCTAGCTAAGAAAAGTGCTATAGTTTTGTTTTATTCTATTTAAATTCTTATAAAACAATGCATGATCTTTAATCTAACCACCGAAGACGTTATCTATTTAGAAGAGCTCACTTTAAAGTATAAAATTATCAAATTAATGTACTACTTTTGCACAAACGACAGCAGGTCAAGCTGGTGTAGATGAGCCTTAATGCTTGGAGATAAAGTTTAAAATCTAATAAAGAAATCTGATAGATTGTAGTACCTTGATGTGCTGTTATTTGTACTACACCATCCACTCCCGATTACATTTAGTATAACGGCGTATTATTACAGTGCTGCAAGGTTAATGCGTCTGAATGACACCACCAGGGGGACGTGACAAGCTCGTTATATACTTTGGAATGCGCTAAGAAAGCAGTGTGATTGCGTAAAACCTGGGACGATTGTTACATTTTGCCACTCGCAAGGTGAACGCTAATACGAGCAACTGCTAAATATTTCTTAGCCATAGAGATTCGTATATGATTATGCTTTAAAACAATATAAAGTTAGACATGTTGACTACAATAGTTCCGTATCCAATCAGAGCCATTGGCACCCCAAATAAAAATCCAACATTGATTGTCTGGTCATAATTACAAGATTACAGTATAAATTACTATCGTTATAATTTGAAGTACCTTAACTAACAATTTGAAATAACCTCTGACACTCATAATGGTACCTTCAGATTATGATCACCACCACCATTCGCACGCCCGACGAAATACCAATGGACCATGGACCATGGGTCCTTCATAATGGCAAGCGACATCTCGGCAGTCCCAGATAGAGACGACGGGTTGAATTGGACTCCTTTAACAAGAACTGGTGCTCAGAAGCTTTCAACGAAGAAAAGTGGAAGAAGAGTAGGGAGCCCTTTGCGCTGTAGTGTGACATCAAAGGCTGTTAACAATAATATTTTAAAGAGTAAATCATAAAAAAGGCCACACCTACGGTGGCAGAAATAAAATAAAAGCTTTACTTCAGATTGATTTTCATTATGTTGTTGTTTTGTTAAAATCCGGGCAGATCAGTTCAAATAGAATAATAAATTACTGACTTTTTATGTTCTAGAGTAAGCTACAAAACCCACGTTTACTGTTAGGTACGACATAAAGAATGTCGCTGTTCCAAAATTTTCTGATGAAAATGTAAGCAAATTGTGTTCTCATTAATTAAGCAATCATACATTAAAGCGCATTATTAGTAAAAGAATCAATTGTATTTAGAAGTTTTCAGTTTTATCTCGCGCCATCTTCCAACTTATTAAATTGATTTTGCCGTCACCGAAAAATGAGGTTATTTTCAAAAGTTTTATGGTAATATAAAATGAGCATCAAGTATTAAAAAGCTCTCAACAAAGTACCACTACAAATTGTAATGTAGAAGTTTCAGTTTCATTTGTTACACCTGTTGTGAACACCAGATATTTTTAAAACAGATTGTAACTTAAACTATTATTTGAACAAATGGATGCATTTGTTTGGAACAGAAAAATCCTAGCAATATAACGTCATACCCTCAAAGTGGAAGCCAGAGATGTACCTACCAGATACTCCTATATTCATCATGTACGAGGGTTAAACTGAAAGTTCTTAGAAAATCAAAAACTGCATGGTAACATTAGCCAGTTATTAGTTTTATTATATCTTTTCAAAATATTGTCCATTCACGTCAATACACCGTTGCATGAGATGAAACCACTGGGAAAAGCACTTTGCCCACTCGTCCTTAGGGGTCTCTTCAATGGCATCGCGATACGCAGCCACCGCTTCTTCAGCATTCATAAACCCTTTCCTTTAAGTTTTTTCTTTAATTTTTGGAAATAAATAAAAATCACAAGGCGCGAGGTTGGGACTATACGGCGGGTGACCCAGTAATTCAACGTTTGATGTCGCCAAATAGTCGATCGTTCGCTTGGCGGTGTGCGACGAGGCGTTGTCGTGGTGAAGGAGGATCCTACTGCGAGGTCGTTTCTCTCGAACTTTTTCCAAGACAAGTGGCAAACAATTGGTAGTGTACCATTCTGCAGAAACTGTTTTTTGATCCTCTAATACAATTGTTGCGAAATGACCTACCAAAGAACGAGGCCACCATTTTTTTTCCCGCACTTCGATCTCTCTTCACTTTAGTTGGCAACTCCTCGAAAGGAAACACCCACTGAGCAGATTGTCTTTTGGTTTCAGGATCATAACAGTAAATCCAGCTTTCGTCACCTGTTAGTATGTCGAACACAACATTTGAGTCACCTCCGTTAAATCTTTCAATCATTTTACGGCACCAATCCACACGATGGAGTTTTTGAGCCCCAGTCAAATTATGAGGTATCCACCGGGCGCAAAGCTTCCTGACCGCTAAATGTTCGTGGAGGATTTTGTGCACTTGACTCATACCGATGCCTAAGCTTGTCTGAATCTGCTGATAGATCACTCTTTTGTCAGTCTCTATCATACGCCGCACAACACAGATGTTATCTTCAGTCGTCGCCGTAGAAGGCCGTCCCTCACTTAAATCATCAGTGAGATTAGTGCGACCACGTTTAAACTCATTAAACCAGTTGTAAACAGTCGCACGTGATGGGGCTTCATAGTGAAAGGCCAATCGTAGTCTATCATAACTTTCTTGTTGACTTAAATGACATCGAAAGTCATAAAAAATCATTGCAGGAAAATTTTCTCGTGTTAAAATTAAAATTTAAAATTCATGTTGACGTGACACAGACAATTTTCAATTTGCCGCCAAATCGTATAACTAATGACAAATGAATGAAATATATACTCAGTAATATTGCCAAAGAGTTCTATTTTCAAATTTTAGAATTATTTTTTTATTATATTGTTTATAAGTGGCCAGTTCTAAGAACTTTCAGTTTGACTCTCGTATTATGGCGTTCACTTTTATAACGCTAACGAGACTCTTCCAAAGAAATTCTAATAAAATTGCCCGTCTCAGGGTGTGCGTTCGCGCAGCGGAATGTTGTTGAATTTAAAGATTTTAGATATGCAGATATTTAGTGTATGACGTCGTATAATTGTGTATGGTAAAAAAAAAATTGTGCACGCAGCCATTGTGGAGAAATTCACAAAATACTGATTCCGCTGGGCGAACGTTGTCCTGGCGGAACTTTTTTTAATCCTTTGACTTTAGAAAAAAGAGATGTGTCCAAAAATTAGTGTGTATTTGTGTGTAATTGTGTATGTATGAATAAAATTTGTGCATGCATAAACTTCGGAGATATTCAAGTTTCCGCTGCGCGAACGTTTGGCCATTAGCTAGTTTTCATATAAAGCGCTTACATAGAGAGCTGTAGATTTTTACATACTTTGTTTTGAATTTGTGTATATTTGTTTAAAAAACAGATTTAGAAAAAAACGTAAGGCTTAAAAGATAAAAATATAAACGTAAAATACGCTTATTTGGTCTTAGTTCTTAAAGTATGCACTTTGGGGTCTAGATTTTCACGTTTATACAAACCTTGTAAGTGTCTGCAATATATTGCCAAGTATCAATGATGTTCCTTTAGTAATTAAAGAGTTATAGGACAATTTACCATGACATAATCACTGTTTACAAAGCAGTCAAATATCACGACATTCTAAAGGAATTGTATGGTAAAATGTATGCCAATAATTAGTGTATTCATTCAACTATTCACATGCAAAATTTCATGTCATTAAATTCAGTAATTAAAGAAATACAATTATAAAACTGACGAAGCATCGAAAACCTACATAACCCGACCAAGTTCGGATAGCTATAAAAAAGCGGCCGTGCAATATATTTAGGTAACATCCCAAAATTTACAGTATAATACCGGTATGAATTGGTATAGGTGATAACACAATTGTTTCGATATAATATAAAGGTCATTTATTTTTGTACACCTATTTTTTTAAATGTATTTGACTATGACCAAGTAGGTACTATTTACGTAGTTATTTTATTTATGTATGCGCTTGAGACTTGAGATATAATCTAGATATATTAATTTAGGCAAATAAAATTGATACAGCTAATTTCTATTGAAGATTTCACGCATCAGGATTCTTACTATAGACCCCCCAGGGATATTAAATAATTATCACAAGTAAGTACTACTGTTTAGGTAAATATTTATCATATTGTAGCTTATAACACTTCTTAACCAATGCACTAGACGAGCGTTCCCCTTTGCAAATTTAGTGGATCAAACAATCTAATAACCTAAAAAAAACTACTTCTTCAATCGATTTTTTAATTGATGGTCTATACTGTTGTACTGGTTGTGACTTATTTAAGTGAGCGTGTTCCCCCGCACCCCACCAAAATATGCAGAATTATTTTGATTGAAGCGGTACGCTTAAGGCTAGTCTTTTGGTTAAATAGTATAAGATCCGTATTACAGAACGTTACTCAAAACTCAAGGTTTAATTACTAGTTTTAAGTAATACTTGAGCATTACTTAAAACTAGTTTTAACCTATCAAAAGACTTCAAACGAGACTTAAGTAAAGCTGGAGTTTTGAGTGACGTTCTGTAATGGACCTTACTATTGTAGTTATGAATTGATCAAAAATATTCTAGTGTGAAACAATAGACAACGCGCTGCGCGCAACGAGCGTTAGGCGGCTTCCGGCTTGAAACAGTACTTCCATCCTTGAAGAAAAGAGAGGGCAATATGTTTTCATTAGACGCGGCCCGCGCGTATTAATTTGCTGTTGTATTTGAACCTGATTAATATATCTAGATTATATCTCAAGTCTCAAGCGCATACATAAATAAAATAACTACGTAAATAGTACCTACTTGGTCATAGTCAAATACATTTAAAAAAATAGGTGTACAAAAATAAATGACCTTTATATTATATCGAAACAATTGTGTTATCACCTATACCAATTCATACCGGTATTATACTGTAAATTTTGGGATGTTACCTAAATATATTGCACGGCCGCTTTTTTATAGCTATCCGAACTTGGTCGGGTTATGTAGGTTTTCGATGCTTCGTCAGTTTTATAATTGTATTTCTTTAATTACTGAATTTAATGACATGAAATTTTGCATGTGAATAGTTGAATGAATACACTAATTATTGGCATACATTTTACCATACAATTCCTTTAGAATGTCGTGATATTTGACTGCTTTGTAAACAGTGATTATGTCATGGTAAATTGTCCTATAACTCTTTAATTACTAAAGGAATATCATTGATACTTGGCAATATATTGCAGACACTTACAAGGTTTGTATAAACGTGAAAATCTAGACCCCAAAGTGCATACTTTAAGAACTAAGACCAAATAAGCGTATTTTACGTTTATATTTTTATCTTTTAAGCCTTACGTTTTTTTCTAAATCTGTTTTTTAAACAAATATACACAAATTCAAAACAAAGTATGTAAAAATCTACAGCTCTCTATGTAAGCGCTTTATATGAAAACTAGCTAATGGCCAAACGTTCGCGCAGCGGAAACTTGAATATCTCCGAAGTTTATGCATGCACAAATTTTATTCATACATACACAATTACACACAAATACACACTAATTTTTAGACACATCTCTTTTTTCTAAAGTCAAAGGATTAAAAAAAGTTCCGCCAGGACAACGTTCGCCCAGCGGAATCAGTATTTTGTGAATTTCTCCACAATGGCTGCGTGCACAAATTTTTTTTTACCATACACAATTATACGACGTCATACACTAAATATCTGCATATCTAAAATCTTTAAATTCAACAACATTCCGCTGCGCGAACGCACACCGTCTCAGGATCCCAGTTCACCAAATAGGGTAATACAACTTTTTTTCTTTCTTTTATTTGTCTTAATACTTGTAATCGTTGAATAACATGTAACCATCTGCTTACTGCAGATGGTGGTCATCGTAGAGCCACCAGTGCCACCCCTGCTGCCGCGGATGATTAAACCAGAACGCCCGAACCACCCTAAACCAAAAAGTAAGTTATTGACAACTGTCGGGCGATATTTCATAGACAGATCTTGTGTTCATCACTATATATAGTATTGTATAAAGTTATTTGTTTTTTTTAAATGAACAGACAGCTGTGCTGTAGGGGAGTTTGTTCCGCCACTTCTTCCCAGCGAAAGCACTAGGAAGTGTCGATGGGTGGGCGTTTTGGGGGACTGTCTTATATAATATTGACGTTCAAAAAGTGTTGATTCTCAAGCTAATTTGAATAAATGACTTTTCATTTTGAGATATAATTATATTGGTTAAAAAAAATATTAACCACCAGAAAAAGTAATAATTGATCAAAAAACATATTGTACAAAAGTATAACTACTAGTTTTGGTAGTTGGTTAAGTTTAATTACCATAGGTCGGAATGAGGAACGCTCCAGTGGTTTTAGCCGGTGAGAGCCCGGCACACCCTCCGTCGACCCCCCGACGGAGGACGGTCTGGTAGAGATTTCCACTGGGTGAACAAAAAAAAAAAAAAAAATTGCTGTCATTGATCGGAAACGTATATATTAATATGGACATTCCTCCGGATTTACGGAATTGGTTGATGATGATGAAAAAAAAAATATGTATAAATTATATTAAATTCAAATTTACAAATACACGTACAAATATTTTTATTTACCCATTTGGTAGTGGCTATATACCTAATTATAAAAATAAGTAAGGTTAATTTATTATACATTTTTGGAGCCATACCTAGGAAACTTTTTGAGAATAGGGCGGTTTGATGGGTTTTAGATTTGAGAGCACCTGGGTGGCGTTGTGTGAAAAGAGTTTGAAATAGGTTTTGGTTATGTTTGATGAACATGACCACTTCAAAAATATATGTAACTCGAAAAGTCGTAAAACCGTTTGATTTGGCCATACCCTTCATTAGAGGCTAAAAATAAAATATTGAAATGTATTAAATTGTTATTATTATGCTTCGATCGTAAATTGATTGTTTTTATTTTTCAACAAGTAAATAATAAATTAGTTTAGTTTCGTTACCTTCCTTTAAATGAATTGAGTATTAATAATGTTTAACCAACATTAACAATATTTACTTGGATCCGGAATTATATTCCGGGAAAATGGTCCGATTTGAATAATTCTTTATGCGTTGGATAGCCCTTTAATTCGGGAAGGCTTTAGGCTATATATCATCACGCTGCGACCAATAGCAGCGGAGCATATCGAGACCTACGTGGGTAAAACCGCGGCGCGCAGCTAGTTTATGATACAAGTATCAAAAATCACTCTACCTATTCCGACCTATGTTAATTACGGGTAAAAATATCGGCCCTAATTCAACTGATGACTAAAAATAATCAAACGAGCCCTTAGAATAAACTGGTATTTTCTATATAAATCTACATATGTTCGGAAGATAGCAGGCTAAGCTATCCGAAACTGCCAATTATTCCCAATTAACCTCGAGTCTTCGAGTCGAATTTGACAGATTGCAGTAGATTGATGTGCCGTCGTCTGTACATATGTATCACTGGGATATGAATGAAAATAAGTACGTTAATAATGTACGTGTCAGATGAAAATAAGTACGTTAATAATGTACGTGTCAGATGAAAATAAGTACGTTAATAATGTACGTGTCAGATGCTTGATTGTAAAAGTGTCAGTGTGTATTAATATATTTTCAGAAAATAGTGCCTTTATTTAACATAAATCTCTTGTCTTTTCAGTTGTAGGATACGTGCTCAAGAAGCAAAATGCGTTGCCCCAGCAGGAGTCTCGTGAAGGTGATAAACATGAGTGAATACACACTCACTAGCTCATCATCATCATCATCATCACTTCAGCCGGAAGACGTCCACTGCTGGACATAGGCCTCCCCTAAAAATCTCCATGTCTACCGAACCCCGGTTTCCCGCGACCTTCACCAGGTCGTCGATTCACATTATCGGGGGCCTACCCACGCTGCGTCTTTCGGCGCCTGGTCTCACTAGATCACGAATTCAAAATGATTTTCAAAAAATATATCCGTTTGTAACCTTTTTGTTGAATGTTACATATAAACACTCAATGGTTGTTGCATTATATAATACCTTTAAAGGTACTTATATAGTCATTTGAAACATTTTTGGACTGTTTATATTCTAAATAAAATATTTGTCTAAAATTCTAAAAAATACATGTTCTCAAAGAGCTTTCATTGTTAAAATGTATGTACAATGTTAATATGTATATATATATATTTATATACATATATTGATATATAGAGATTACAGGGCGTCCCAGAATTCAGCGTCAAACCGAACTGGGGGGACACGATTGATTGTAACCATTATGAGAAAAATCTGAAAAAAAAAAGAATATCCCATGCAGTTTGAAAATTCTGGGCATTTAAGTAAAACCTAGAAATTTACTCAAACTGTAACTATTTTTCGGTTGCTGTGGTTATGTTTATTATTTTTGTTCATTTAAACTTTGGTACCGTAACCCTAAATAATATTTCTAGAACCACAGTTAAAAATAATGACAAGTTTTCTAGAATTAAGACTATTTGTTAAACTATGAATTCAAAATTAGTAGTCTTTGAAAATCTCTCGCCTTTCAATCCTGTCACCCGGTTTCGGCATGACGTTGAGTTCCGGGACATCTGTATATATTTATACTAACCTGACATTTATATACGTAAATAATCATAAATATTTTATTTTTGATATCGAACAAATTGATGGAAAAAAAAGAAGAAAATAAAGCTCATGTCTAGCAGCATAAGGCTGCGATATTTAAAAATAAATTATTATATCGACACCCCTTGCTCCGTAAAGGGGTTAGAGCATAAGTCTTTGTTATAATGTACCTAAGTATAAAAATTGTATCAAAACCATTCCTACAAGGTATGTGAATTTAATAAGTATAAAGAATTTCAGATAATCCTATTCGATTTTAGAAAATATATCTTAATTGGATCTGGAAAAATATCGATACAAGCTCTAAATTCTTTGAATCATTGTTGAATAAATAAAAAATATCGATATAAGCGCTAAATTTTTTGAATAATTGTTGAATAAATTATTTAATTTGATATTCTTTTGGGCGCTATAGATGGCGCAATGTCTGCGCGAAAATAATAATCGCTTAATTAATAATCAAATATAATAATCAAAATATGACTATATGTATGTGTATAAATTCTATTAGTTCTCAAAGAGTAAATATATCTTAATTGGATCTGGGAAAAATATCGATATAAGCTTTTAATTCTTTAAATCATTGTCGTATATATTAAATAATTTGATGATCTTTTGGGCGCTACGGATGGCGCAATAGCGGCGCGAAAATAATAATCTCTTAATTAATAATCAAATATTATAATCAAAATATGACAATTTGTATATGTATAAATTCTATTAGTTCTCAAAGAGTAAATATATTAATTGGATCTGGGAAATATATCGATATAAGCTTTTAATTCTTTGAATCATCGTTGAATAAATTATATAATTTGATAATCTTTTGGGCGCTACGGATGTCGCAATGGCGGCGCAAAAATAATAATCGTTTAATTAATAATCAAATATTATAATAAAAATATGACAATATGTATAATGTATAAATTCTATTAGTTCTCAAAGAGTAAATATCTCTTAATAGGATCTCGAAAAAATATCGATGTAAGCTTTAAATTCTTTGAATAATTGTTGAATAAATTACAAAATTTCACATTCTTTTGAGCGCTATGGATGGCGCAATGGCTGCGCGAAAATAATAATCGCTTAATTAGTAATCAAATATTATAATCAAAATATGACAATATGTGTAATGTATAAATTCTATTAGTTCTCAAAGAGTAAATATATCTTAATGGGATCTCGAAAAAATATCGATGTAAGCTTTAAATTCTTTGAATCATTGTTGAATAAATTACAAACTTTGATATTCTTTTGGGCGCTAAGGATGGCGCAATGGCTGCGCGAAAATAATAATCGCTTAATTAATAATCAAATATTATAATCAAAATATGTATAATGTATAAATTCTATTAGTTCTCAAAGAGTAAATATATCTTAATGGGATCTCGAAAAAATATCGATATAAGCTTTAAATTCTTTGAATCATTGTTGAATAAATTACAAAATTTTATTATTCTTTTGGGCGCTATGGATGTCGTAATGGCTGCGCAAAAACAATAATCAAATATTATAATCAAAATATGTATAATGTATAAATTCTATTAGTTTTCAAAGAGTAAATATACCTTAATTGGATCTGGGAAAAATATCGAGATAAGCTCTTAATTCTTTGAATCATCGTTGAATAAATTATATGATTTGATAATCTTTTGGGCGCTACGGACGGCGCAATGACGGAGTAAAAATAATAATCGATAATTAATAATAAAATATTATAATTAAAATATGACAATATGTATAATGTATAAATTCTATTATTTCTCAAAGAGTAAATATATCTTAATAGGATCTCGAAAAAATATCGATGTAAGCTTTAAATTCTTTGAATCATTGTTGAATAAATTACAAAATTTGATATTCTTTTGGGCGCTATGGATGGCGCAATGGCTGCGCGAAAATAATAATCACTTAATTAGTAATCAAATATTATTATCAAAATATGTATAATGTATAAATTCTATTAGTTCTCAAAGAGTAAATATATCTTAATGGGATCTCGAAAAAATATCGATATAAACTTTAAATTCTTTGGATCATTGTTGAATAAATTACAAAATTTGATATTCTTTAGGGCGCTATGCATGGCGCAATGGCTGCGCGAAAATAATAATCGCTTAATTAGTAATCAAATATTATTATCAAAATATGTATAATGTATAAATTCTATTGGTTCTCAAAGAGTAAATATATCTTAATGGGATCTCGAAAAAATATCGATATAAGCTTTAAATTCTTTGAATAGATGTTGAATAAATTACAAAATTTGATATTCTTTTGGGCGCTATGCATGGCGCAATGGCTTCGCGAAAATAATAATCGCTTAATTAATAATCAAATATTATAATCAAAATATAAATAATATGTATAATGTATAAATTCTATTAGTTCTCAAAGAGTAAATATATCTTAATTAGATCTGGGAAAAATATCGATACAAGCTCTTTATTCTTTGAATCATTTTTGAATAAATTATATAATTTGATAATTTTTTGGGCGCTAAGGATGGCTCAATGGCGGCGCGAAAATAATAGTCGCTTAATTAATAATCAAAATATGACAATATCTATATATATAAATTCTAAAATAAATATTAGATGTAACTTGTTAAATTAGAATGTATTTGATCAACATTATTAAATTTAAATTAATGGTATTTTAATTAATTCAACCTTACAGCATGTATAAATAATGTATGTAAATTATGTAGAATCTAGACTATTCTGTCAATTAAGCCTACATTACGTACACGCATCAAACGTGGTACAAAATTTATTTTAAAAATCTTCTATTATATTTTTCAGGCCATTTGATTATTAAATGATTTAATTAAGTTAAGATCGTAGTTGTTAAATACATCCATTTGTTATGATAAACTGTAGATACGTATGTCTAATGTCTGTATATTGTAAATAAATAGGTTAACTAAAATATCTGTGTTAATAATTCCAAGATGTTATACAAAGCGCAGGTCAGTTCGCGTGTGGAGTGCTGCAGCCATAATTATACGGACTGGTGCTACTATATGCTACCTGGCAACTTTGACCCGCTGAAGAGGGTTACGTAGAGGCTAATTGGTAACCCAAATCTGGTAAAGAATTATATCCAAAGCTTGGAGCATAGGCGCAGAGTAGCCAGCGTTTCGATATTTTATAGAATACATTTTGGAGAGTGTGCGCGGGAATTGCATGACTTAATTCCCCCATTTCCGTTCCATCATCGGGTGACACGTCGTACGGCGAGTGTCCAACCTTATGTTGTTGACAACCCTATGATCCGGACGAGGCCTTTCGCCTCGTCTTTTATACCGCGTACATCGAGGGACTGGAACAATTTGCTACCGGCGCTGTTTCTGTCTGACTACAACTTAAGTGTCTTCAAGGCTAGCCTTGTAGCCTAGTTTATAGTATTAAGAGCCTGTTCACTCTAGGGGTACGATGTGCCAGATCAATCTCCCTCAGGCGCAGCATAGTTTTTTTTTTTTTTTTAATAATTATAAACTAGCACTTGACCGCATTCCCGCCTGATGGTAAGCAGTGATGCGATCGTTGATGGTAAAGCGCGCTAGTTTATTAAGAGCCTATTCACTCAGAAAAACTGAGCGAATAGGAAGGAAGACGGCAGTTGAGCGAGGTGATGCAATGTTAAACCCAACAACACGACCAACGATGCTGCGCCAAAGGGAGATTGATCTGAAGACCCTCCATGACCAAACTCCCAACACAACAACATTAGGCGCATCGTACCCGGCATACATCGCAACACAACTGCTCAGACCCGTCCTCCGAACGGCTTCACCAGACATCATGCCAAACATCATAGTTAGTCGTGTTGTTGGGTTTAACTTTGCATCACCTCGCTCAACTGCCGTCTTCCTTCCTATTCACTCAGTTTTTTGAGAGAATAGGCTCTTAATAAACTAGTGCGCTTTACCATCAACGATTGCATCACTGCTTATCATCAGGCGGGATCGCTACAAGCGCTAGATTATACCATTTAAAATAAAAAATTACGCGTTCGAAGCATTTTATGTTTCGAATTTTATTCCGACTGCAGTTCATAACACAAAAATAATACTTTAGAACCAAGCCAGGCACGCATGCAACACAAATATTAAATAACTAAATAGATTTAGCGTTAAACGAAATCTCTCTTGTCAATCGTTTTGAGGAGTTTGAAGGTAACAAATTTTGTGATACTTGAAATTGAAATGAAAACTGAAACAGGCTGTTGTTTTATTGCACTAAAATGTTGTTGCAATGTCAGTTAGGAAAGCTGCTCTGAGCGGAGCGGAAGGGCGTGTCAGACTTTTATTGACTAAAACCCACCCGTGTTCCTAGAAGAATATGGGAGAAAGCAGTATTTTTATTCAGTGTATTTTATGATTTGGTTGTAATGATTGAATAATTGGTGCACAGGCGCTTTACAACACCCAACGAAAAAAAAAAAAATTTCCCTCCAAAAACGATAAATGATATTTCCGCCGGAAATGTCGCGTAACTTAATTGATAGCTATATGATCAACTGTGCCATGAATAATTTACCAGAACCCTAATTGGGTAACACACATTGCTAATCCATAGCTCTATACGTTCGAAAAATCTGTTTGCCTAAGAACGTAAATAACGCAACGGATGTTGTTGAACAGTCAAAATTAAACTCATTGCTTCTGACTTCTCACATCAGGTTCAGTTGAAAACCAGTGTCAGGCACTAGTTGAGTCTGTCTGCTGAACTGGGCGTTTATGGTGCAGCCGCGAGGCATACTTTGCTGCTATTTTTTACATCAGAGTTTTTACTTTCTGTTCAATTTTATTTGTTGCTACCTGATATCTATTCTGTTTATTATATAAGAAAATACATTTGTTCATTAAATAAATAAAATGTATTTTTTAATGTATTTTTGTAAATAAATGTATTTTCTTTCTTTCTTTTGACACACAATCAAAAGAAAGAAACCGACCTTCACCAGGTCATCGTTTCACCTTGTTGGGCCCTCCGTACGCTACCGCGTACGCGTTCCGGTACGTAGTCGCCACTCCAGAACCTTACTGCCCCATCGGTCATCGGCTCTACGAGCAATGTGCCCTGCCCACTGCCACTTAGTTTTAGCGTCTCGAAGAGCTATGTCGGTCCAAAGTCACCGACATAGCTCTTCTTCTACGGATCTCCTCATTTTTGATTCGATCGCGCAGAGCAACTCCGAGCGTAGCTCTTTCCATCGCTCTTTGTGTGACTTTGAGCTATCGGATGAAGTATAAGTCTATTGTACAAACTCATAGCAAGAATGGAGCGTTTAGGTGTGAGAGGCTCCGCACTGAGAATATTTAAGGATTATCTTGAAAATCGCTCTCAGATAGTCAGGATAGGTGATCATCTCAGTGATGAGGAAACTGTGACCTATGCCGTGCCTCAGGGAAGCATATTGGGACCTACCATGTTCCTAATTTATATCAATGACCTTTGCAAAGTGATTCTCCCGAACTGCAAAATATACGCTTATGCTGATGACACTGCAATCGTCATTTATGGACCTACTTGGGATATGGTTAGAACAATGTCTGAAAACGCTCTAAGCAAGGTCATGAGCTGGTTTCAGGATAGCCTACTAACCCTCAACTTAGGCAAATAGTGCTATGTTCCTTTTACTATCAGACGAAATACTTTGCCTCCTAGGGATTTTACAAAAATGGCTCACTCGTGCCAGAAATCATCTGGTTCATGTGAAACATGTAATTGCCCTACACTGGACAGATGCAATAGTGTCAAATATCTAGGTTTGCAAATTGACGAATGACTTAGATGGGACAAACAGCTCGATATGATAATTTCCAGAATACTGCGACTCATCTACGTCTTCAAATCACTAAGAGTAGGTACCTGCTGATATGGGCACGCTGAAGATGGTGTATTTTGCACTGTGCCAGTCTATAATAGGATATTGCAGTACTGTGTGGGGTGGTGCATCTAAAACGTACTTGCTGAGAGCTGAGAGAGCTCAAAGAGCCGTACTAAAGGTTATGTGCAAAAAGCCATACAGATATCCAACCAAGCAACTCTATGAGGACTGTGGGGTCGTAACAGTTAGACAACTGTTCATTCTGCACTCGGCCCTCAGGACTCATAGAACCATACCCAAATCAAACCCTAAAAAGCGCACTAATATCCCATCTGGCGTTAAGCATAAAACTTCTTTTGCCCAACAACAATTTTACGTTTTAAGTAAACTTTTATATAAAAAGCTACATAAACAGTTAAATATACTGGACTTAAATAGATATAATTTAAAGAAAGAAGTAAGTCATTGGCTATTGCATCAGGACTATGTAGCGAAGGAGAATCTGTTAACCTACATCTCTTAATATAAGATCATATACATACTCAAAGATCACGTCTCACACTTATATCCAAATATATAGACTTACTATATTCGCAGAATCACTTCACACACAGGAATACATACACACACCCACACACATACTCAAACACGTGTGTGTTCTTCCACACACCACAACACGCACATATACATATAAAATGCATGTCTGCTGTCTCTCACTTTTGCGTTACTTAGGATAATTTCAATTTCATTTCTGTTGTTATTGCTTTTTTCCCTTCTTTTGCACATCTGTTAGTTCAATTCACTGACACTGTTTTCTCATGTCCTTATGGAAATTGCTTACAGAATCCATTTGGCTGAACCCTATCTTTTAAGATACAGGCAAGTCCTAGTTTAAAAGATAGAGGCTACTATTGCATAGTAATTATAAACTTTCCTTTCATGTAACAGTGTGAAGTGCTATGTATTTTTTGTGAAATAAATAAGGTGAGTGGGGGTAAGATGGAATGCATTTTTGATGAGATAAACAGTGTTGATGGTTAAACTGTTGTAAAACAAAAGAATTTAAGTCAATTGCATCAAATGATGTTTTGGGTAAAAAAAGATTGCTGTCAACTTTATAGAAACAAGTTGACTGTACAACTTGTTTCTATAAAGTTGACAGCAATCTTTTTGAAACAATATTTTATGAAAAAAACGTTAGAAAAATTGGTCTTAAGAAAAAAAATATGTAGGGGAAAGATGAAATGCTGAAGGGGTAAGATTGATATAGTAACTAAAATCGTATTCATTGTCATTATGCTTGTGTGGTGATCAATAAACCTTCTGCTTCAATAACTTAAATAACTTGAAAATGAGTTACACTAACACTCGCATTCTAAAAGCAAGAAAAATACATTTTTCAAATAAAATATATTGTTCTTACCCCGTTGAAACGGCTGGCAGTCAGGGGTGATCAACATATTATGGATATTAAATAAATTAAATAATAATGCTCATAGATGACTGTATTGATGCCTATATTATAATTATTTTTATTAAATAAACGACACGACAGCAGAATACAATTAAACATTATTAAAAATATTATTTCAAAGGAGGGTAATACCTAAACATCACAGTTAAATAAAATCAGTCCGTTATAAGTACTCCTTATAAAACTAAAAATAACTAACCTCTTATGAAAAATATATATTTGGCTTTATCAGATCAGTTGGTAATCCCGCAAAGCAGAAATACCTAAAATATTTAAAAAATCACCTACTCGTATTTATGCGTCTCCTAATAATTAACAAAAAAGAAAAAAAAAACTAAGCACTATTTCCTTTACAAACATTAGTAAACAGTATTATTATAATCACTGCCAAATTGACATTACAAGACAACAGGTATGTTATATAACTTAGCTGCTGCGTAGTTAATTCTCTACTCTCTGTATTGCAATCGCTAAGTCCTCAGGAGTATAACAAGTAGCCCGTAACGATTTTCTTATGTAGTTACGAGGCATTTTGATCCTAAAACAAAATTAAAAAGCTATCTATATTATTATACAAGTTGAATTTCCATACCGTGGATGATTTACATATGGCAAATTATGTAATTAGAATTATCTACATAATTCTAGACATCTTAACGTAGAATTTAATTATTCGCTCAAAAATCAGTTGAAATTGGTACATTTTAATCGTGTAAGTATTGTACTTATGTACAGAGCGTCTGACTTTTTTAATCCGACGGTTTAACACTAGAGAGTCTAGAATTATGTGCTAATTTCTTGATACAAGTTTTTAATACGATATTGTGGAAGAGATATTACCGGGTATTTCAGATTGACGGCCCCTGACTTTTTGTAGGAGTTTCATAAACGGGGTAAGATGGAAAGTTTTATATTATCATCTTACCCCTTTAAATTATGCAGGGGAAAGTTTGAAAGGCACCATAAATCTTAAAATACGTGAAATATAGTAATCACTACATTATAGAGGATATTATAATTTAAATCTAATTACGAATATCAAAACAACATGTTTGTTCCTTACCTGAATAAGGAGATACAGCGAGCGGGGTAAGATCGAAAAACTCAATTTTTCGCGGGAAATGTACTGTTCGGAAAAATTACAAATAATACACCAGCACCTTCACTCAGCGACTGACGCAGGCTGCGGGGTGGGGCAAGATAAAATGATGTCCACAATGATATTGCCAGCATTAAAACAATTCCCTGGTATTGGGCGTTATTAATTTTTTTTTATCTTACCCCGATTTTTATCTTACCCCCAGTCACCTTACTTTATTATTATTATTATTGTGAGCGACCACGTTTCAGTTCCGTATGTCATCACTGGCAACACATACTGGTGAAAGACTTTAGTCCTGAGACACTGTGGTACCTTGGACGACCAGAAGATGTAGCATAGCTCCATAATTTTCTCGGTGGTAGGCCACAACATCGGCCGCCGGCGTAGTTACCACCCACCAGACAAAGTCATGCCGCCAAGCGATTCGTCGTGTTCCGGCATGATGTCTGGTGAAGCCGTACGGAGGACGGGTCTGAGCAGTTGTGTTGCGATGTGTGCCGGGCTCGATGCGGCAAATGTTGTTGTGTCGGGAGCTTGGTACTGGAGGGTAGCGGGATCCGAAGCACGGTGCTCCGCTGGCCGACCGCAGGTAGTTGGGGGCCCAAGTAGTGTGCCAGCCACACATGAAAGGCTGCCCCGCCAACTGCGAAAAATCCCAGGGTGGCCCCATCGTGCCGGTTGACGACCGGACGAGAGGACCCGATGGCGATCCCTGGGGGGGTTCGGGCGTCCCCGCAGTCTCCAGATCAATCTCCCACTGGCGCAGCATCGTTGGTAGTGTTGATGGGTTTATCATTGCATCACCTCGCTCAACTGCCGTCTTCCTTCCTATTCACTCAGTTTATTAAAATGAAAAGTTTTAAAAAGAAAAGTAGGTGTGCACAGCGGGCGCACGACCTCTCATTTAAAGTGCACCTCTCAAACATTCGAGGTCTGCACTCCAATATCGATGCAGTCCATCACCACCTTGAGACTGAAAAGCCCCACCTACTTTTCTTGACGGAGACCCAGATCAGATGTCCGTCTGATGCGGCATACCTCAACTACCCGGGATACTCTTTGGAGCATCATTTCCTGCAGCGTGCCGGGGTCTGTGTGTATGTCCGCAATGACATCTGTTGCCGGCGTCTCCGTCACCTCGAAGACTCTCATCTATCGTCCTTATGGCTGTTGGTTGACACTGGTGTGGACAAAATTGTCTACACCTGTGTCTACCGATCGCACAGCGGTGACCAGGAGACAACTCGACTATTTGACCATCTCAGTGTGGCTGCTGACAATGCACTGCATCGGCACCCTGACGCACAGTTCGTCGCTCTGGGGGACTTTAATGCCTGCCATCAAGACTGGCTTTTCCCATACCAGAGGACCGACCACGCTGGGAGAGAAGCGCGTAACTTTGCGCTATCAATGGGCCTTTCCCAGCTGGTGGAAGAAGCGACTAGGGTGTCTGATGTGGCTGGTCATACCGCCAATTGTCTGGACCTTCTGCTGACTACTGATCCGGACAGATGTGTTGTTACAGTTTCCTCACCGTTAGGAACTTCAGACCACTGTCTGGTGAAGTCTGTGACGTCCTTCTCCCCACCTGATTGCGACTCGCGTGGTGAGCGGCGAATATGGCGTTACAAGTCAGCAGATTGGGATGAGATGCGCCACTTCTTTGCATCTTATCCTTGGCAGCAGATCTGCTTCTCTTCTAGCAATCCATCGAGTTGTGCGGACGCTATAACCGACGTGGTGCGTCAAGCTATGGAGTATTTTATCCCCTTTAGTGACGTGCCCGTCGGTGGCTCGGCTCGCCCATGGTTTAACGCCGACTGTGTTCAAGCTGAACAGCGTAAGCACACGGCACTCCTCACCTGGGTTGACGCCCGTGATCGCGGAGCTCTGGATCTAAGCTCAAAGAAGAGAGCCTTTAACCGTGCTGCCAAGTCCTACAAAAAGGCGCTTAAGAAGGCTCGCTTCGACCGCATTACTAACATTGGTAACAAGCTCTCTGCGTACCCTTCCGGTAGCAGATCTTTCTGGTCCCTAGCCAAATCGGTCGAAGCGAACTTCTGTCGGCCCACACTGCCTCCGCTGGTTAGGCCTGATGGAACACTGGCCCATACGGCGAGAGAGAAAGTCTCTCGCCGTATGGGTCTCTTTGCATCTCTCTTTGCCCATAGTTCGCGTCTTGACACTGGCAATGCTACTCCACCTAATTTACCTCATTGCGGAACTTCAATGCCGGAGGTTCGTATTAGAAACAAGGAAGTTCTGAGAGTATTGCGTCGTCTGGACGTGAATAAGGCTAGTGGTCCAGATGGTATACCAGCGATTGTTCTTAAGGCTTGTGCGCCCGAGTTGTCTCCTGTATTGACGCGCCTGTATCGCCTCTCATTTAGGACTGGTATAGTGCCCAAGTCCTGGAAGCTTGCCAACGTGCAGCCCGTGCCCAAAAAGGGTAGTCGTGCCGATCCTACCAACTATCGGCCGATTTCAATAACCTCCATACTCTGCAAGATTATGGAGCGTGTATTGAACTCGCGCCTCTTGGCATACCTGGAAGGTAACGATCTCCTCAGTGACCGACAGTACGGTTTTCGACGCAATCGGTCAACTGGGGACCTACTAGTGTATGCCACTCACTTGTGGGGCGAGGCCCTCGAGAAAAATGGGGAAGCGATTGCCGTTTCCCTTGATGTCTCGAAGGCCTTCGACCGGGTATGGCACGCTGGCCTTTTGAGTAAGCTTCCAGCGTACGGCATTTCCGCTGGTCTGACTGGCTGGGTAAAAGACTTCCTGACTGAACGGTCCCTCCGAGTTGTTGTCGACGGATGTTCATCTGAGCCCATGTCGACCAATGCCGGTGTTCCTCAGGGGTCTGTTCTCTCTGCAACTCTGTTCCTGCTGCATATTAATGATCTGCTGATGCCCGGTATCTATGGGTATGCAGATGACAGCACAGTTGTGGAGAGATACCTGCCGGAAGCTCGGGCTAGTAAGGAAACAATCCGGTCCGAAAGAGAGGCCATGGTAGAGCGTGTGAGTGCTGCACTGCAGGCAGTCTCCGAATGGGGCAATGCCAATCTTGTAGCATTCAATGCCGCCAAAACACAGGTGTGTCTTTTCACCCCCAAAAGGAGCCCGTTCACCTTGGCTCCTACTTTTCAGAATGTATCCTTGGAGTGTACCGACCGCCTTCAGCTTTTGGGAGTTGAGATTTCCTCGAGCCTTAACTTTGGGCGGTTCATTGAGTCCAACGCCAAGGTGGCTGCCAGAAAACTAGGCGTCATCGCGAAGGTCCGGCGGTACTTCACACCTGGGCAGCTTCTAATTTTATACAAAGCACAGGTCCGTTCGTCTGTGGAGTACTGCAGCCACATTTGGGCTGGTGCTGCGAAATGTCACCTTGCCACTTTGGATTCGGTGGAGAGGCGTGCGAAGAGGCTAATTGGCGACCCAGACTTAACTCGAAACGGTCTCCAGAGCCTGGAGCACAGGCGTAGAGTAGCCAGCCTTTCGGTCTTCTATAGGATGCATTCTGGTGAGTGTGCAAGGGAATTGCATGATTTAATTCCCCCATCTCCGTTCCATCATCGGACGACCCGTCGTACGGCGAGTTTCCACCCTTACGTTGTTGACACCACTGCGATCCGGACGAAGCGTTTTGCTTCCTCCTTTATACCGCATACATCGAGGGACTGGAACAATTTGCCGTCGTCGGTGTTTCCGTCACATTACAATTTGAGTGTCTTCAAGGCTAGAGTGAATAGGCTCTTAATAAACTAGCGCGCTTTACCATCAACGATCGCGTCACTGCTTACCATCAGGCGGGATTGCGGTCAAGCGCTGGTTTATAATTTATAAAAAAAAAAAAAATGCTGCCCAGCCGGGCTGGATTCGACGAGACAACTCTTACCTGAAGTTGGACCTACCTAGTTGGACTTTAATCCCAGGATATCACTCGTCAACAACTTCGAGTGCAGAGCAACCAACTAGAATTGGAGTAGGTAGTAGTATCCATGTTTATCTTTAGACCCATTTGTTGGGAAGCTCTGCTGAGGTCATTCAACTTTGAATAATGATAAAATAATAATATACACAGAAATTTTTAGTTTGAAAGCCAAAACTAGAACTAGTTCAGCTGGTTCTGCCTTCCAATAGAAATATGAACGAATTACCCCTTGGTCCCTTGCTTAAAACCTCATGAAAAAACTACAAAATTTTGAACCATTTGAAGAACTCGGTGGTAGGCCATAACATTGGCCGCCGGCAGAAGTTATCACCCACCAGACAAAGCCTTGCCGCCAAGCGATTTGTCGTGTTCCGGCATGATGTCTAGTGAAGCCGTTCGGAGGACGGGTCTGAGCAGTTGTGTTGCGATGTGTGATACTATGCGCCTAATGTTGTTGTGTTGGGAGTGTGGTCGTGGAGGGTCTTCAGATCAATCTCCCTTTGGCGCAGCATCGTTGGTCGTGTTGTTGGGTTTAACATTGCATCACCTCGCTCAACTGCCGTCTTCCTTCCTACTCGCTCAGTTTTTCTGAGTGAATAGGCTCTAAATAAACTAGCGCCACCATTTATACCATCTATTACCATCAACGATCGCATCACTGGTTACCATCAGGCGGGATTGCGGTCAAGTGCTAGTTTATAATTATTATTTAAAAAAAAATAATAATAATAAAAAAAAGGCGCATTTGAAAGTATTCACGCTGCAAGCCATCAGCTTATTAAATTGTTTAGTAAACTCTTATTAGAACGAAATGATTTACTTTTTTAAATTGAACTCAGTTGGAGAACCTGGGGAGAAACATGGGGCAGTTCACTGCGGTGTGCGACCATTCTGACATGTTATTTACCTGCACAGCCAAAGATTAGTTAGTTATTAGATTACTATGCATGTTATTTTATTGATTCTATTGAAATATGCTGCAATAAGAATTGTTAATAAATAGCATGTACAAGTCGATAATCGTGTAAATAATAGAAGATTTGTAAAACGTGAGTTGTGATAACCGTAAATTGGTTTGTTTACTTTTATTCTTTATCGAGCTTGGTACAAGTATAGGTACTCCAGTGGAACAAACATTTGTATGAACTACAAGTAGTTTTTCCGGGTCTGGCTGTTTATGTGAGTTTGTATGTTTGTAAACGCACCCACGATACAAGAGAAATTTCTTGTGTGGGGCAACATTTATATATATTTTTTTTAATAATAATTATAAACTAGCGCTCAGAAAAACTGAGTGAATAGGATCCTTCCTAGACGGCAGTTGAGCGAGGTGATGCAATGTTAAACCCAACAACACGACCAACGATGCTGCGCCAACGACATTAGGCGCATCGTACCCGGCACACATCGGAACACAATTGCTCAGACCTGTCCACTGTACTGGCTGGCTTCACCAGACAACATGCCGGAACGCGACAAATCGCTTGGCGGCAAGGCTTTGTCTGGTGGGTGGTAACTTCTGCCGACGGTCGATGTTATGGCCTACCACCGAGAAAAATATAAAAATAGTTTCGTGGGGATATTAAGGGGTGAGGGGGGTAGTAAGGGGGGGGGGGGATACAGGAGGAACTGTGAAGTAGGCGGTACCAAATTTTATGTTAACTGACCCCTTAATGGTTGTCAGTCAACATAAAATTTAATGTATAGTGTTAAGTGTAAATAAATAAGTGTATCCGTGTCTCAAAATTAAAAAAAGAAAGAGTATTTTGCATAGATCTTCTATTTTTATTAAAAAAAAAAACTCGTTGTGGACCTTGTAGTACCAAGCTCGCGCCACGGGCGCCTCTGTGCTTATATCCCCCACTTAACTTCCGTTCGCCTTGCCCGATCACTTTTCGTAACGCTTTCGCCAGCTTACTCCCCAAGTCAAGCGTGCGTAAAGAAGTTTCACTTCAAAAATAAAGTTATAACTCCGAGGTACTTTGGACTTATATTAAACTTCGCTGGCCAACTAGGAATTATTCTGTGTCGAACAGTTTTGGTAGGCGAAAAGGGTTCTAATACTGGTTTTCGAGTTCTTCGGCATAAACTACTGTGCAATCATTAATTACCAGATTGCACAGAAGGGGGTTCAGCACCCCGCCGGGACAGCCTCAGGCTATCATAGCCAGCCGTTGTACATTCTTAAGGCGAATCTTACGTTTGCTAACCATGTTTGTGATCCAATTGAGCCAATTGCCCCTACCGAGCCCTATTGATTGAGGCTCCAGCATATGGCGCCAGCTTTCATCTGAGGTTGCGTGGTAGGTGACACGGTTCCTGTTACGCGAATTGCGCCGTAGTTGTGCAGGCGGAACACATCTGAAAATGAAAATTCGATCAGAGCATAAGACCTCCTTGGAGACCTGCCACCAAGTGATAGCTCCCGCCGCTCCCTCCGTTTCCAAAGTGAGCTCTATGATTGTGCGGTTTCGCCTGGTTACGATTGGTGGTTTGGAGCCCGCGTTTAGTAGAGACAGGTTATAATCAACAATAATTAATCAACCAATCAAATCAGAATAATTAATCAACCAAGCCCTTTCGTATTGCGTATCCTTACTCTACAGTTGATAGTGAGCGTCGACATCGGTCCCGACTATTGCCTCGAAACCAGACCTCTATTTTTTTTCTCTTAATCTGTTACAGGTTAGCAAGAAATAAATTGCATTCAACTTTATGTATACCTTCTTACTAAAGATACCTACATAAATTCATATGAGTACATCTGCTGCCTACCAACATAGTAAAACAGGGTCGCCCCTTCGTTATTTAAAACTTATAAAAGCGGCAGCCGAGTTACCTACAGTTTGGATTGAAAGATATGGGTCAGCGCTATCGAGCTTAACGACTTAAATCCCGCGGCGGCTCTGCGCCTCTGCCATTTGCGACTACGGTGACCATTTTAAATCCTTAAAATCCTGACTATTGTAAAAAAAAAAAAATCGGCCTTTTCTTCTTTCTATTCTACTAAAGTAAAAAGGGGAAAAGTTTTTTATTAGGAACAAAAAGAAATGAATATTGCACATAATAACAATGAAAAGATGAAACCTACTGAAGTTCAATACTATGGTGCGGCTTTCAACGCCCGTTTAAACGGAAGAAATTGTTCCAGACTTAACTATAACATGGTGCATCTATGGTAACATAACAAGGTGTGGCTCGGAAATCATCAAATGGCCTTCCCCGCTCTTGGCGTAGCGGAAGGGCGTGTCAGACTTGAGTACTGACTAAAACCCACCCTTGTAAGGAACACGGGTGGGTTTTAGTCAGTACCTCTTGCCTGTGCGCCAGGGTCACGGTTTCTGGACATCACGATATGCTGACATCTCTTAGAGGCGCGCGTGCAACAGGGCGGGCACACTCAGGCCTTGTCCTACCTACTACTTCTTACATTTGCCTACGGTGGCTGGGAGTTCGATGTTGTATCCCGACTAGGGCGTCTCCCGCGGCAGCTAGAGGCGTGAGGGCGCCTCTAGCCGTCTCTCTACGCCAGCATCACTGCTTCGCAAAAGGAGGAGGCGGCTTGCCAGGCACTCTTGCTCCGGATCATGGCCTGCACCAGGGCTGGACGCGAGAGATCGCCGTCAATCGCCACCCCAAGGACACGGCGGTGTTCCACCCAAGCCGGCACACCTCCACATTATGCACCATCGTGTCCTCAGGGCGATCCCCACAGTGGTGACGCCCTGACGTTTCCTCGCACCTTATTCGGAACAGGAATCTCCCGAAACAGCTGTGTACGGTGAGGACCTGCGTCAGGCGAAAGGTGAGGGCGTCGTGGTTCCATTAGCTCTTCGTAATCCTTTGCCTATTACAAAGAATAAATACACAACATAATGTCTGTACATTATGTTGTGTATTTATTGAATCATCCTCAATCAAAAGACCGGCCAAAGGACAAGGCCGGGCAAGTCCGAATGTTGGTTAAAAATCCGCACATGTCGGACGTATGGTATCCCTACTTGCGACTCGTGTAGCTCATCCGCCGTTTGATAACCACTGACCTACTTGCTGGATCGTCGTTTCTAGTCTACAATTGTAAGGTTTATTCGAGTAGTTTAAGGTTTTAATATTTTAATTGGATTTTAGGTACTTACTACTTACTATTGTTTCTGGGACCTGTAGGTACCTGCTTAGTTTACTTTGATTGTACTAAAGGTACGTATTAGGTACTTAGTTACGAATAGGTAAGTTCGGACAAAATCAAAAAGTATCAACCATATTATATTGCGTCGAGGTGACCTTAGTACGTTGCTACTACCCAGCAAGAATATTGAAATATATCTATTATTACACCTATTATTACATGCACGCACTCAGGTGGGTACGCACCTGTAGACTTCTTTTGAGACAAATTTGTTGCGATGCGACAAAGACAGCCTTTCCATACTTTTGATGTGAGAGACAATTTAGTCGCAGAGACAAAAATTGCTCGTTGCTCGTACCTCTCTTACTCAGCATCATCCGGAACTTACAATGCTTAGTTACATTTTTTTTATAAATAACTTTGTAGGTAGCTCCTAATTAAAAAAAAAAATCTCTGTTTGATAGCTAATTATTGGCAAAAACATTAATACCTACTGTTTAGTTTTGGCTGTCATTGTTAACAGGTAATAAGCTAGGTATCATCAAGTAATGAAGATTTCTTATACACTTCTCATCAGAAAAATTGAAATACCTCCCTTTTTATGGTTTCTATCCTAATTTTACACAAAAGAGTATTTATTCCATGAAAAAAAAAACGCATCATGGTAGGTATAGCTGGCAGTTTGGCCATTAAAAAGGTAAGCGAAAATTTTAAATTCAAAATTAGAATTTCATTTGTTTATCTAGAAACGAAATGTACCACTGTTTTGAAACAAATGTGTGTTTAGAGTTAGAGTACATTTCACCTTTGTAAACTAAAATTTTGCGTTTATCTTGAACGTGGATTTCTGGAGCACAGCAAACTGTTTTCCTATTGGATACCCCACCATTGTTTAGATTTTTGCTAAATTTATTTAAGTGAGTGAGAGCTTGTAAGAGACATTCTTATTTACATTCCTGTTCATACTCTTATACAGGTCTCCCAAAGTGATAAGGCGCATAGAAATCTTCGTCACTGTTCGGCAACGGTCGTATTCCCCGAGCGTTCGGAAGAAGATATCTATATAGAGTGGTTAAGTGCATAAAAAAGTGGTTGAGTGCACCACTCTATATACATATCTTCTTCCGAACGCTGACCTGGAATCGAACCCGCGCACTCATACTTGAGAGGCTGGTGTTTTAACCACTAGGCCACCACGACTTTTTCGTATGTAGGTATTGTTTAATTCATATCCTTCATACTCCATACATACTCGTTACCTAATGCCAATCCTATGAAAATTTAATTTGAATTTAGTACATTAGGATTTTAAAACCTCTTTTTATTCACTATTAAACAACATATGACATATATTTCTAAATTATCTTTCTGATAATCCTTACATAACATAAACTCGTAAGCTGTTTCAATTTTTTTGATGAGAAGTGTATAATACGAGTCTTGTAAGATGAAAGCTTTATGATCGTAAAAGGTTATTGAAAACCTTAGATGTCGACCTACGACAGAGACGAGTAGATATGTACCTGGTACATACATTATAAAAAAAAAAAACTCTAGGTAGATATGTGCCTCATATACCAAAATCAATATGTTCTACCATATTGGGTTATCTTCCGCCATAAATCTAATTTGGTAGCGAATTTGACTGTGTAACAAAGAAGATTAGTACCTACCTCACTCGAATCCAATCCAAGCACTCATATGAATTCAATTCAATCAGTTAAATGTAGGACCAAGGTAAGATTGCTTACCTAGTACAATCGGTACTGTTCGTGTGAACGTGAATACTTCCTGAGACGAAAAAGTTAGAACAAAGGCCTTTAAAGACCCTACAGAAACAGCTACAATAAATAATACGTTATATGTATAAGAAGGTATATCGGTGCTAGGTATCACGCCGGGGTCACTAATTTGGAGCATATGAGGCGCGAGGAATTGGGTCAGTGGAAGTGGATCGTAGGCTGGAAAGCCCGGAGGGCGCACCCGCTCTTCACGCCATCCTCGTTAGGGAGTCGTTCCGAGAATTAGAACGTCACACCCCTGGGGGTTTCGTTTTACGGAACGCTGTAAAATGTGAGAAATAGGGGGAGAAGTGCTGTTTAATTTCTATGATAAAATTGCTAACAGGCGAAATAAGTAGAAGGTTCAAAGGAAATAACTTATCAAATTAAATACGATCTTACTCGATCGATCTTGATATGTAGGTATTAAATTAATACGATCGACAAATTATTGTAAGTCTTTAGGCTCAGTGATGATGATCTGAAAATCATTGCTTCCTCTTATCTTGGCGTGTTCTAATTAGCCTGGGAAATTAAATATCTACATTAGGTACCTATTTAATATTAGTTACCTACTTCAAAATTGAAAGCTTTGATTTTCGGTTCCATAATTACCTACAAGAAGTCAACCGACAAATATTTTGAGTTGAGCTGCACGATTTCTGACAAATGCGTGCACCGACTGAACGGATCCTCTCAATCTGTGTGGTTCTTTCCTCAAAAGACATAAATTTGTGCACAACGTTGAAAATTCTAGGTTTCTCATAGGAGTTAGGAGTATTTACAGTGAAATAATTCATATGAAATTGCTGACAATATCCATCATTTGTATTGATAGCGTAAAATATTTTCGGAGACAGAGCATCGCTTGCTGGCGTTGCTTGAGGCGCAACTTGAATGGAGATTTGGGAATTATTTGGCCCTTTTATGTATTTTAGAAGGTGTGTACGTAACCTTTTTCATAAGCAAGACAGCCTTGACGATAGATGAAGTATTTGGTGCCTTGATAATTTACACTAGTAGGTACCATATTGAAGGGGCTTAAATTTGTTGTTGTTTATAAGTATTCCAGATGCACGGCAAACTATGCTTGCGATCTCGAAGAAAGTGACGTGAATCATTATGGTACCGCTACGTAGGTACAGCTGTAACAAATTTATTTTTTCCCATTGTTGAACAAAGTTATCCCTGAAAAACCTAGGTGCTATGTACCTATGTTTTGGAATTTCTGATTACGTATGAGTATACTTTTAATTAAAACATAGACACCTATATAATTTTTTCTTGTACCTTAGTACATTTTCTATCACAATATATCATAAAACAAAAATTACTATGTTGTCAACAGTAGGTGCTTAAAGTTCGCCGCTCGAGGCTCGTTTACTGAAACCACGGCTTAACATATCTGGGTCAACGCTGAAAATCCTCAACCCAATCGGTTTAAGTGGGTTGGTCGCTATAACGATGCTTATACAGGAACTTTTGTTTAAAATACTACCGTTTTCCGGTTATACATACCCCTAAGTACTAAAATACACGGCACTTTTTATCGTTATACCTAGGTACTTTTTAGACTTCCTTTATTTATTTTCTACACAGTCCCACTATTGGGCAAAGGCCTCCCTTAAATCCTTCCAGGCATCCCTTTGTAGCCTTTGAGATATTAAATTTAAAAAAAAGTTGATTTTAATTTCCATTCTGACCTAGTTTTATATGACTCAATATCTACTTTTTTAAAAATTTAAATGGCGTTAGGAATTTCATTAGCTACGTAGCTAATTACATATACCATACCACCTACACACTAGGTAGGTCTCGTTTGACGTGAGAAGAGGAAGGTTGAAATGTTGGAACAATACAATATTCCTTCTTCTTTCTAATAAAATGATACTAATACTCAACTAATATTATAAATGCGAAAATTTGTGGGGATAATATCAATGAATGTTTGTTACTCCCTAACTCAAAAACTACTGAACCGATTAGGATGAAATTTAACATACAGACGGTTTATAACCAGGAATAACACGTAGGATAGTGTTTTTTGGACATTTTGAACTTACGCGGGTGATACCGCGAGCCGCAGGTAGTAGTGGAATATTTATTAGCGAAATATAGGTCTAAGTAGTGACTGTAGTGAGTAGGTACGTACATAGAAGTTTTAAGTTAATTATCGGTAATAGCATTAGATACCTTACATAAAGCAAGTTCTTTTTAATTTCTCAAGTTTATCCTACAAACAGGAGGACGGGTCTGAGCGATTGTTTTGCGATGTCTGCCGGGTACGATGAGCCAAATGTTGTTGTGTCGTTAGAAGAGGCTGATTGGTGACCCTAATTTAACTCGAGTTGGTCTCCAAAGCCTAGAGCACAGGCGTAGAGTAGCGAGCCTTTCGGTGTTCTATAGGATACATTTTGGGGAGTGTGCGAGGTAATTGCATGATTTAATTCCCCCATCTCCGTTCCACCATCGGACGACCCGTCGTACGGCGAGTTTCCACCCTTATGTTGTTAACACCACTACGATCCGGACGAAGCGTTTCGCCTCCTCCTTTATACCGCGTACATCGAGGGACTGGAACAATCTGCCAGCGGCGGTGTATCCGTCGGACTACAATAGGCTCTTAATAAACTAGTGCGCTTTACCATCAACGATCGCGTCTCTGCTTACCATCAGGCGGGATTGCGGTCAAGCGCTGGTTTATAAATTAATAAAAAAAAAATTTATAAAAGTTTTGTTGTGTAGGGTCTCCAGATCAATCTCCCTTTGGCGCAGCATCATTGGTCGTGTTGTTGGGCTTAACATTGCATCACTTCGCTCAACTGCGTCTTTCTTCCTATTCACTCAGATTTTTTTAATGAATAGGCTTAATAAACTAGCGCGCTTTACCATCAACGATTGCATCACTGCTTACCATCAGGCGGGATTGCGGTCAAGCGCTAAATTATAATATAAGAAAGTAGTATAAATGCGAAGGTTTAAGGATATGGATGGATATTTTTTACTCCTTCACACAAAAATTACTCAACTCAAATTTAGGTGCAATTTGGCACACAGATAGTTTATGACCAGGAATAAGACAGGATATTTTTAATCCCTATATTACCGCGAGACGAAACTACACGCGTGAAACTGTGGGACTCAACTAAAAGTTTAATATTGTAATTTTTATACTTAGCAGGAAATAGATCCGTAAGTTTATTCCAGGTGTATAAATTTTCTAACACATGACTGTATCTACTCAAAGGCAGTTTTTTACAACCCACCAATGGTTTTCTACTTTCAATCCGAAGACATGGTACCTGCATGGGTACGTGTTAACCTTTTCGTAGGTGACGCAACTAGCTGTTCGTGTCGTAATATGGAAAGCGCTGTAGCTATCAAAAACAAACACAACAAACCTATGGAATGGGAGCATAGAAAGTACGGTACAGTAAATACATGTACTTTTAAGCTTTAACTGAACACACCATAGAACTGCGTAACATTGCCTTTTCTTGTTCACAAGAATATATTCATAGATGACACCCACAGAGATATTTCTGATATCTATGATGACACCCTTATTATTATTTTTTTTGTTTTAATGGGAAATCTTCAAACGCTCTCTCCCGTTCTGGGCGGAGCGGAAGGGCGTGTCAGACTTTTACTGACGAAAACTCATCCGTGATTCATCACTGGCCTGTGCGCCAGGGCGACGCTTTCTATTTTTTTTTTTTCAACCCGCAACCCTGACCCAAGAGGCATCAATCTTCGTGGAACCCGTTACGATGTGCTGACATCTTTCAAGATTCCCTCTTCTTCACGTAGTCAGCCTCCTCCTTTGCCAGCATCACTGCTTCACAGAAGGAGGTGACGGCCAGCCATGCACTCTATAGATGCCACCCTGGATTGGAACTTTGGACTTCTTGTATCGTATTTTACATGTCTGGACGCTAAAAGAACTGTAAGTGCCAAACTCGTGGTGTAAGTCAGGGCGGATTACGTTGATGATCATGATATTGACGTGATCTAGTGAACAAGACGAGTTGCAAGACAAGTCGTTGTGGTGAAGCTAGGTTCCATGAGGGTCATCCCGAAGCTTATGATTACTCCCTCAGTAAAACCAACAACGTTTTACTAGTGGAGGGAGAGGAACTGTCGGGGCGGAATTTATGGAACATTAATTTACCGCACCTTCTCTTTAAAGCACGGTAAGGTAATGAATAGGTTATGTAAGCACCAATAAAATGAAAGAAGAAAGAAGTTTTTAAAATTGCATCGCGATGCATCCATTTGCATCTAATTGGATGCACCGTAAAGCTATTCTACTGTATGCTGGCTGATTATAATGATAATTAGGTATCAACCGCCGTTCAGCTGGGTAATTGCGTAACAATAGCAATCGCTTTCATTTTGACAATTCCACAACATTCATTGTGTTATTTATGTTATCGGGCGGCCGAATGTTTTGAACATATGAAGCAATAGATTAGCTTTCCGTCAAATTCCGACTACGGTTGACTTAGTGGTTTAATGTTGGACTGCTGCGCTGCGTGTCGCGGGTTCGATCCCCGCACGGAACAAATATTTGTACGACCTACAAGTACTTGTTCTGGGTCTGGCTGCTTGTGCATGTGAGCTTATATGTTTGTAAACGCACCCACGATACAGGGTATCCTAGTGTCGGGCAAAGTTTTCAAATATTCGAATGAATATCGATGGTATGTTACGCAATTAGGGTGCTGTACAATAATATACCATCATCATCATCATCAACCATATCTATCGTCCCACTGCTGGGCACAGGTCTCCTCTCATACAGAGAAGGATTGAACGTAATCACCACGCTTGCTCAATGCGGGTTGGCGATAATCATATAATATACCATACGTACACGTTATTGGCATATTCTAAGGAAAAAAGCCTTTTTAGTCAGTTAAAATAAAAGCAAAATTTAGAAACTAAGTATCTGTACCTCAATTAATTATGAAAATGTAACACTTACGTAATACAGCTGCTGAGAGATTTAAGATTTAAAGCAGCGGTATTTAAGATCCATTTTACAACGATCACGACAGAAAGAAAGTTTTTAGGTAAGTATATGATTTACTTTCTTAATTTTTGACTTTTTACTTTCCTAAGTTTAATAAAGCAACCGTCCTACTAATATATTTTGTATTTATACTGACAAACTCATATAAAAGTATATAAGTACTATATTTAATCTTTTAGCTTAAATTTTAAGGTAAAGGATTATCGACTGTGTTGAAAGTACCGGATATTATGCAAGTTTATAGAAGGGTTTTGTTTTGACTGCCGCTGCTGGAAGAACTAGGTATCTTCCAAGAAGTGACAGCGTCACTTTGTGGGAAACACTGAGTTTGCAACGACTATCAAGAATAAATTACTCTTAAAAAAGGAAAGAAAACAAAACGCACTGCTTGATGAGAATTTGAAATCGAACTATTTTTTTTTTTTTTAATAAATACATCCGTCATCACAGGGCGTTGTCGTCTTTTCTTCTTGTGTGGCAAGAATCCTTGTTAACTTTTTTGCGGTATGGGCTTGTCTTTTTGGGTCGCTCTTTTCCCACTTTGTCGTATTATTTATTTATCATTATTTTACAATTACCATTATTACTATATTTCTTACATTATTTCTGATAATATTACATTATATCATACTTACAATTTCTACTTACACAAAAGAAAACTTATACCTACTACTATCTATCAACAATTTATTCTTCTTGCCGACGACGTATCTGCCATGATTTCGTCGAGGGTTCTTTCTGTCAAAGTACGGAAATGGAACTATTGCCCAACGTCGCCATAGTTTCGATTTTTTACTTATTTACATTTCCAATTCAATGATTTTTTTTTTCGTTTTGCTTTCGTTTTGGCGTGGTAGCTGGCGTATGGTTAATAAAATCATTGTTGCTCTATTTTCTTGTGTTCATCACTATACATATTATTGTACAAAGTCATGTGTTTTTTTTTTTTTAAATGAAAAGACACTGAAAGAGACTGTGGAGTTTGTTCCACCACTTCTTCTTCCCAGCGAAAGCACTAGGGACTGTCAATGGGTGGGCGTTTTGGGGGACTGTCTTATGTAATATTGGCGTTCGAAAAGTGCTGATTCTCAGCTTAATTTGAATAAATGACTTTTGATTTTGACTTTGACCAATCAGCCTTTTTTATGGTTTCGCAATGAAAATACTTTTGGACTTCTTCCACCGTGACGGGGACAGAGGGGTTTCACCTCCACCTACGGCTGGGGGTGCGGAATTCACATAATATGCATTCGACGGGCGTCGACAGTCTCCCTGAACCAACTGAACGAACAACCCTGCGCTCATTGCGATTAAGATGAATTCTTAATCTTTACTCGTCCTGTTCATTTTATGAAACGTTCTCTGTCTAATTAGTAGTTGTTATAAAGGACGTATCTGACATCGACGCACAAAGAGTACCATCGACCCAGTACATGATTCTGAACCCCCAGTGGTGGAATTTTGCGTCGGCTTTTGCCCGATTATAAGAAAATAATATGCAGTTTTTTCACTTTATACCGTTAATAATTGCTGTACTTTTATAACCCAATAAGATTTTAAAGTAAAAATTTATTAATTCGCTAATTACACAATGTGGACAATACTAGAAAAACTATCCTATCAGTTGATTTAATAGAGTTCTCATCAGGGGTCAACATCATACCTACAAACACGCACGGCGGCACGCTTGCAACATTCAAAGGCCGAACCGACACTTTTTTTTAAACACTGTGATTTCTGTAACCGCTTATTAACGACATAAATGACTATCATAATTTTGTTAGTGGCACGCGGTTTAGCCTTTTCGCAAAGTTTGCGTTACGATGTCAGATACACCCTGTAATGTAGGAGTATTTATTTTATAAACTGAATTATGTATAGACTATAGGTACCTACAGCAAATACCATCGCCACTTTTACCTATAGCACCACGTAGAACCAGCTGTCTCAGTGTCCCCCGGCACCCCAATTGCGAATCACACTTACGATCTTGATCACTATTATTTTAAACGATTTTACTAGTCACCACAATAATAGCGTAACACTACCGCTATCTCAAAGTTTTTCTAAAAATGTTATAGTCAGCATCGTCATTAATAGCGAACTCTAGTGGTACTCTATCTTTCTCTATACAAACATATTCCGCGGCTGTTTTCTTCGTGGATAATGCTTTTAGAGCAAGTATTATTTTTCTATTAATTTACACCGTGATTTGATTTTTTCCGAAACTTAATTAATAAAAGAAATATGATACTTAGAAATCGCTAAAAATAACCCATTTTTACCGTAATGTTCAGACGACTAATAGAAGCATAGGTATATTTTTCCTCTAAATTTTGCTATAAAAATAATTGATATCTGTCGTGTTTTGAAAAAGAATACAAAACGTCTTTTGGTGAAAGTTTTTGTAGATAAAATCAGCCTGATTTGCAACTGTCCTTTTCGCGCTTTACCGGGAGAGGTTAGAAGCAGCGCGACGGCAATAGTTTCTTCAAATACCTATTTTCCGAATTCCTCGGCACTAGAGGCTGTGAATGTTGTTGAATGTGAGTTAGTAATTACCTCGCTAGTTACTTCTCATATGCTTAGGATTGGGGTAGTTAAATAAAAGACCATTAATTCAATATGTATCATTTATTAAGACAGTAATATAAACAAATAAAAATAAACACTCATTACTAATATAGTACATAATTTAGATAATTAAGTATAGATTACGAACTAAAAAAAAGTCGAAATTCGGTTTAATTACCGTGTTTTAAATTTAATACATAATTCTCTTTTAGAGAATGACCTTAGGCACTGGGTGCCTTTTAAAATCTTGACACTCTACTCTGCAATATCCTTTTGGCTTTTAAAATCTTTCCACCCTAATCTGCAATATTCTTTAGGCCTTTAAAATCTTTGCACCCTATCATGCAAAATCATTTAGGCTTTTAAAATGAGATTTACAGTCAAAGAAACTTTTCAAAAGTTCTTAGTACAAGTGAATATATTACAAATAATAATTTGCCTTTATTACACCACCATGTTGTTAAATAAGCCACGTCATGGCGATAAGTTAAAGTTATTTTTTACGAATTGGCTTAATGAGTACTTAATTAAAATTTTGGCCTAATGAAAAATAGCTAAAGCTTGTTCCCTCAGATCTCAATCCCTGCATGACATCCCTTATTACTCTACTGTATACAGTAGCCAGATTATTTTGAGCGGCCCAGAGCCTCTAGTTTGTTATGTGAACAGAAAAAAGTACCTACATATTAAAAAAAAAATATATACAAAAAACTATTAAAATAATATAACTTGTACAATTCGTACAGTTTCATCATCAACAGCCGCTTTTCCATGTTGAAGTCGGCTATCAGTCAATGGGTTCAATTTATTGATATAAATTGTAAATACGTAATAAGAACAAAAATATATAAAGTAATGAAAGACACATATTAATAGATGTGAGTGTTTTTAAGAAACATAATTAATTAGGTAGGTACAGACAATAAATTACTTTTTATAAACAGATACCTACTAATTAAATTATACAGGGATTGTGTAAAGACAGTCAGTTAATTTTTGGACCTACTATTATTAATGGACAAACTTATATTCAAAGTCTTAACTTTTTTACCTTAATAAACAAAGTTTATGGCCCAAAAAATCATCATCATCTTATGAAATAATATATAATAATTTTTATTGGATTATCTGAGTACATATTGAAACTACTGATGAGTATAGCACACATGCTTAGGTGCTTAATTATTAAGATAAGCGTACAGTGAACATATATGTTGGCATAGATATGGAAGCCTTAGAATTAATATCGTAAGTCTTCAATCTAGCACAACCGCATAAACATGTATAAGTAATGGAATATACAGCCTAGCGATTAGGTTATCACATTAATTGAAACCGCATATTTTTCTTTACGCATTTTAAACATAGGTACCTACACAATTAATAAAAATTTTTCGTTTTAGTATTTAACAATATTTAAATTAATTTGTGAGTATTTGGGAACAATACTATAAATTTTGTGTTGAATTGTTGATACCATAGAACCGCGCGCGGGCCTTATTTTCAAAGCGCTAGTTTTTCATACCAAATACGTTAGATATATATTTTAATCTATAAATTCAGTTTTCATTGTTAAGTAAAATAAATTAGTATACTATTTAAATTTTAAGAGCCTAATAACGACTTGTAATCGTCGCTGTAGGTACTATTTAATGTGATAACCTATTCTTTAGTTTACGAGTACATCATTAGACACCAAATGTTCTACTTCGAAAGTTTGATAAACATGTTGTCATCTAAGCGATGCTGTTCCTAGAGAACTATAGTTGCATGCTGGTGACATATTATAATCCTTACATACTAAGAAAGATCTTGAAGATCTTAAAGGTACAACCAAAGGATAATAAAATTCAAAAGGTAGATCCTGTATTAGTTCGAATATGCTATTTGTACTTTCGCCATGATGGTAAATTACTTTAAAAGAAAATTGAAAACAATTAAAAAAAAAAATAATAGAAAAAATTTAATACACTGAAGGTGGGATTTTCGATCCGTAGGGAAACTCAAGTTTTTTAAATAAATGGTTAATTTTTGGTAGGTAAATTGTGTTTATGATCAGTTGCTAGTTAATTAATGTTTAGTTTTAAATAAGTACATATTATTTAATTACCTCAAAGGTATTATTAATATTTTACTGTTTTTGCAGTTGAATGGAATGTTTCAAAATCGACGTTTAGCGTTTGTATTGGAGTAGGTAGGTAGGTAGGTATATATAGTGTGTGGTTGAGAGCGCATGCGCGAGTTTTTCGGCCTAGTTAGTGACGAGTGAGGCCGAGGCGACGCGGACGGGTGCGGTGTTGCCGTGTGCGTCGTGCGTATGATCGCGCCTGTGTGTGCATTTGGCAGTGGAGCGCACTGCGCGACCCCGATCCGCTAGTAACACCCGGACACACCGGCATCCCGAATGACCAACCATTACTTGACATGCATTGTAGTGGATTATCATCACCTGTGTCCAATGTTTAGGGAAAATTCTTTTGAGCTGTTCCCGTATTTCTTGATATATGTTTTTTTGTTTTTTTGCGGATCATTTGGGAACGAATACACTTTGTTACCCTATATACTTAGTATTCACAAAATCATAATATTATATTGTTATTTCCGCAGATTTCCTATTTTATAAACGGCATGAATGATATTAGGCCGATAGCCATTTCATAAGTGCTTAAATTATTAATATAAAATATGTCCACTTTGATAAACAAATCCTTCAGCATAAAAATAATAGTAAAATAAAGTAATAGTTGCCTTGGGAAAGTTAGTCAAATAGCGATGAATTTGTGCTTGCTTCATAAGTACAATAACATAACATAAGCCTTAATAGGTGTATGGTTATTTACGTAGCTTTCTAGAATCGAACTTTGATGACCACATGCTGTATGAACGTACTTATGTATGCAAGTACATAATAGACATTATTAGAAATAGGTACATACAAGTTAAAGATAAGTATTCATCAATTGACAATCATCATCTACCTCCGGAAATGGAATGTCCGATTTAATTGAGATCTTCTTAGTAAACTTTTTTGCATTAGGTAGTGAGGTTTTAAATTTTACTTGACAAAATTCACCCAAAACAGTCACCTAGTTGTGAAGAACTACAACAATGGTTTACAATGCTTTCCAAAATGCAGGTATACCTATATACTGAACAGAACTGCTGTCTACAATCTTAGATATAATTTTTTATGTTTGGCTATATGTATGCTAGTTGTATCTTAGCAGTAATACAGGATCAGTGGAAGTATACGACTCGAAGAGGCCCGCTACCACAGCAGGCCAGCGCCACAAGCTTCCGCTTTTACTTAAAAAAAAAATGTATTGGATTAATGTACAATTTGCACTATACGCGTATGATATAGCGAGAAAGCGTTTACAATGTTAGTCAGAATCAGGAAACAATTGCCGGGCGGGAATTTCAAGACGTTGAAAGGTATTTTGGTCTCTGTGTGTACACTTTTTATCCAGTAACTAATTATGTGATTTACGTAATTCAACGTGTTTTAATCTTGGGACAAGCCATATCCAAAATAAGTGGAGGCTCCACCTTGGCTGTGCACCCTCTTTCCCCGTTTACAAAAATCACCTCAATTTAATCTCTTTTAATGTTATATTCGAAATGTTCACAGTTTTGAACCTGCAGCAGGTTGATCGAGGGAGCCAGCAGTATTATAAAAGTCCAGGACGTGTGCTGCTCTATCTCTTGTTCAACAGAGTCACGCCGCATCCACCCTGCAGTTGCGTCAACCAAGTATGGACATCTTAGAACGCTTATCTCTCTATACTTTTTCAGAATAGGCATATATGCGGCTAGGAGCTGAAACCGAAAGCATTTCTGAAGTTTTGAAACAGGCATACAATACAGTTTTCCTGTCTTAGTGCAGGGTCATATCTAGTATTATTGTTAGACGGTGTTATGTTCCATTCAGTTCGGTTCTTAGTTATAAGTCTCGGTTGAAAACCTGAATTTGCAACGTGCCTGTTCTATAATTCTAAAACTCATCCCCAGTATGTATGTTCTCCAGAGAGGTAACAACCGCAGTCCTCATTACACAGTTCAATTTCGTACAAAAGAATTAAAGGCACAGAGTATTCAAAATAAACAATGCAAGCGGCAGATGAACGCCAGCAGAAATCAAACTACTGCGAATTAATGTCGCGTAGTAAGAACAATTAATTATACGACACCGACCAACGCGACCCATACCGCATCTCAGCATTTACACCTGGCTGGATCCGAGCGCATGCGGCGGGAGCCTGTTGGATCCTCGATCGCGTACGCAGATTTATTTCAACGGAAGCAACCGGCGACCCTCAAAAAGGAATCAAGTCCCCAAATTAAAATCTATTAAATTAAAGTGTATGTACCACATATGATCTACACAAGACTTTTGGCTGCATATTAACTTTGTTTTAGGATATCAGATATAAATAATCCTTTGCCTTTAGAGGTACAAATGTCTTCTTTAGGGTACAAATAGTATACACAAACACTTTATTTGATGCATTGTATATTGTACAGCACCTCTTTAGGCAGCTGGATCAGGGGGTTGATACTTCGGCCCGCGGCGGGTACTTCTGGACACGGCTCGCATCGTCAGAGGTTCGCCTTGGAGCCCTGACGCCCGGGATTTTGAGCCCTGATCCCGATAACCCAAAGGGCTACTGATGGCTATAAAGGGTATATCTGACATCGACGCACAAACGAGTACCATGTATCCAGTACATGATTCTGAACCCCCAGTGGTAGAATAATTCGTCGGCTTTTTCATGATTAACAAAAAAATATTTGTAGTTATTTTCACTTTAAATCGTTCCTAAATGCTATACTTTTATAACCCAATAAGATTTTAAAGTAAACATTAATTAATTCGCTAATTACACAAAAAAGCACAAAGAAAACAAAACTCGAAAAACTATTTTATCATCTGATTTAATAGAATTCACATCAGGGATCAACGTCATACCTACAAACCTGGACGGCGGCACGCTTGCAACGTTCAAAGGCCGAGCCGACACTTTTTAAACACTGTGAATTCTGTAACCGTTCATTAACGACATAAATGACTATCATAATTTTATTAGTGGCATGCGGTCTAGCCTTTTCGTGAAGTTTGCGTTACGATGTCAGATACACCCGGTATGAGAATTACCTACCTATTAATGTTGTGTTCTTGTCCCCCGGTGATGCAGTGACGACAGAACGCTAGAGCTAGTTTCCTATTTTAAAAAGAGTGATGAAAGAAGTAGAAGTACACCAATACGTTACGAGAACTCTGTGATATCCAAGTCAGCGATAAAAATATTTACATTAAACAATGGAATAAACGATGTTTATATCAAATTCGCCAAAGTTTATACATTGTGCATAGGCAATAGTCGCCAGCTTGATAAAAACGCTATATGGTACCTGATCGAAAGGTAAATGACTGCATGAGAAGGCTTCGCTGTTACTGCCCATTCTGACTGTGAAGAGTGATTTCCACGCTTCGGAGACCGCTTCTGTGTCCCCGTGATAACCTCTCTACAGAGTTGGTTGTCAGTACCGCGAACCATGGTGATGACATGCCTTTCCATCGCCTTGTCTTTGCGATTCAGCTCAGTTTTGCCATTTTGCAGGGAGTTCTACGTCCAATAATGTTCTCCACACAGCAGGTAACCTGTTCAAAGGCTTGCTCTTGTATCTGGATATTTATTTATTAACGCGATTGTTTGAGTCGTATAAAATTGAATTTCGAGCCCCTAATAATCGGGAATCATCTTATGGCGAATTCCAAAAGACGATCAGACGTTTATCAATTTTGGCGTTTATTATTCTAGCCTTTATACTATCTCTTTGTATCATTAGAGAACTTTCAGTTAATTCTGTATTGCATTCCCCCTACCGTTTTATTACAAAACGAGTATTAACTTTAGATCTAGCCTAAACCTTCAAACCTAGTACTGTAGGTAGGGACTATACCTATTTATAACTATAAGTATTCCGAGAAACTTATGGTTTTTAATGAAAAAGTAACAATTTCGGGTGTAATATCAGTTTCTTTTTTATTTATTGTATTATTAAAATAATACTGATATTTCTTGCAGGGATATGTTTGTATTAATTGAACGCTAGCGGTCTAAGCATGTAAATAACATATATTACTAGTTATAGTTATTAAGTGGTCGTTCCTCAACCTGTTATAATTAGCTTATCTTGTACCTAACATCTACTGTCTTGAACTTTAGTATTGTAAGTAGGAAGGTATACTATAACAAGTTACGTTAATTTATTTTTATATACTGTGTAATGCGATAAATTGCAGTGATTTATCGATAATATGTATGTGTCTGTGACATAATTTTAATGTTAACTGATATGTCATACGAGGAGTTGACCAGGAAATAAAATAAACAAATTGTAATACTTTACAGTGTGTTCATTGAATAAGACTATTTGGAGTAAAAAAACAAGTAGGTATGAAGAATGAGGTTTTGATTATATACCTACTTATTTAACTAACTATTTACCTACTGAACCCGTGCTTCTAGTACTATAGATAAAGAAGAACAGAATAAAAGAGCGCGGTAACACAAGCTATTACTTCTAAACATAAGCTTCATGTCTTCATGATATGGATTATTAGGGTTCAACGAGCTACAGAATAGTTGGAATCTATAATTATTCCTTTAGTTATCAGATCACCGTCCTTTGTGGGTCCGTTTTTATAATAGAATTCCGTACTTCGTATGTTAACTCAATTTAACAAATAGCCCATTTTTTAACTCTTAAGTGGGGGCACTTATTGTGACGTACAGGAAATTATGGAACTCCACACAGAGCGTTTTATTTTTACATTCAGCCCTTAGATGGATAAGCAATCTGTGAGTGTTTTAAAGTTCTGAGTGTTGCTATATTCAACTCTGAAAGAAAGAAAGAAAACGTTTTTATTGTGACTCGTACTGGAAGGTGATAAATTATCTGATAAGAATTCTTTTATTAACTCAGGGCACTATACTTCATTGAATGCTTAGCAATACAGGGATTATAATGAAACTAAAGAAATCTCACTCCCTGCACAGTTAAAGTTACCTGACCCAGTGACCCCGTGATATTGTGCATCTTTGTTAGTAGATAAACCCTCGTTTTCAGGGCAATCTCAAACGGTACTCGTATCATTCCTTTTCAGTCACTCATCGCAAATGTATCCAGTAAATCCTGTATTGACTGAAAGGCATATATTATGTGCAAAGAAGGCGAAATGAGGGCAATTCATGTTCAATAGGCGCATTGTGCCCGGCACTTATCTATGTATAGACCCGAGCGACTAACCTATTTTTAATCCAAAGAGGTCCTTTTGTTACTATTAAAGTAGAATACTTTGCAAACTTATGGAGCGTGTATTGAACTCGCGCCTTTTGGCATACCTGGAAGGTAACGATCTCCTCAGTGACCGACAGTACGGGTTTCGCCGCAATCGGTCAACTGGGGACCTACTAGGGTATGCCACTCACTTGTGGGGCGAGGCACTCGAGAGGAATGGGGAAGCAATTGCTGTCTCCCTTGATGTCTCGAAAGCCTTCGACCGGGTATGGCACGCTGGCCTTTTGAGTAAGCTTCCAGCGTACGGCATTTCCCCTAGCCTGACTGGCTGGGTAAAAGACTTCCTGACTGAACGGTCCCTCCGAGTTGTTGTCGACGGATGCTCATCTGAGCCCATGTCGACTAATGCCGGTGTTCCTCAGGGGTCTGTTCTCTCTGCAACTCTGTTTCTGCTGCATATTAACGATCTGCTGATGCCCGGTATCTATGGGTATGCAGATGACAGCACAGTTGTGGAGAGATACCTGCCGGATGCTCGGGCTAGTAGGGAATCAATCCGGTCCGAAAGAGAGGCCATGGTAGAGCGAACGAGTGTTGCACTTCAGGCAGTCTCCGAATGGGGCAATGCCAATCTTGTAGCATTCAATGCCGCCAAAACGCAGGCGTGTCTTTTCACCGCCAAAAGGAGCCCGTTCACCTTGGCTCCTACTTTTCGGAATGTATCCTTGGAGTGTACCGACCGCCTTCAGCTTTTGGGTATTGAGATTTCCTCGAACCTAAACTTTGGGCGGTTCATTGAGTCCAAGGCCAAGGTGGCTGCCAGAAAACTTGGTGTAATCGCAAAGGTCCGGCAGTACTTCACACCAGGACAGCTTCTAATGTTGTACAAAGCACAGGTCCGTTCGTGTGTGGAGTACTGCAGCCACATTTGGGCTGGTGCTGCTAAGTGTCACCTGGCCACTTTGGATTCAGTGGAGAGGCGTGCGAAGAGGCTGATTGGTGACCCTGATTTAACTCGAGTTGGTCTCCAAAGCCTAGAGCACAGGCGTAGAGTAGCCAGCTTTCGGTGTTCTATAGGATACATTCTGGGGAGTGTGCGAGGGAATTGCACGATTTAATTCCCCCATCTCCGTTCCACCATCGGACGACCCGTCGTACGGCGAGTTTCCACCCTTATGTTGTTAACACCTCTACGATCCGGACGAAGCGTTTCGCCTCCTCCTTTATACCGCGTACATCGAGGGACTGGAACAATCTGCCGGCGGCGGTGTTTCCGTCGGACTACAATTTGAGTGTCTTCAAGGCTAGAATGAATAGTCTCTTAATAAACTAGTGCGCTTTACCATCAACGATTGCGTCACTGCTTACCATCGGGCAGGATTGCGGTCAAGCGCTGGTTTATACTTTAATTAAAAAAAAAATTAATATGTTTGAGGGGATAATATTAAATAAAAGTATATTCTCCGTGTACCTATCTAATTTTATTATGAAGTAGATAGGTATGAATAACTGTAAATTATTGGGTAGTATATGCGATTGATGGACGCAGTACCTATATACAGTATGTTAAGAAAACCCTGTCCGACCCATAAGGATAATAGAGGTTAGGTAAACACATGACCAAATATAATATAAAATTTTACGTAATCATCATAGTACCAATACAAATGAATTTTGAAATAATCTTATTTTAACGCGAATTAATTCCAACTTCCCCGAAATTTGATAATTTTTAAAAAAGTGACAACACCGGTATTATTATGAGCGAATAGCGAGGCGACCACGTGCCGCGTGCTCTGCCGCCCGCCGCCCGCGGAAGGGTGCTTAACGTACATTTATTAAGTTACCTCTTTTTGCGAAATAATATTTATTTTTTTAGGGGTATTTTTTAAGTTTAGCCCGGTTTTGTATCCATTAGTAGAATCAGTTATCGATACCTAACATCACCTTCACGGGTCGGACAGGGTTTTCTTAACATACTGTATATGTATAATATGTAATAAATTCTATTGATACCAACTACACCAGCTACTAAGTGACAATAAATAGGTATAGCTTGAGGTCTTCGTACGTTGGGGTCTACATGCTTAGCTAACCACGCTGAAGACAACTCCCCTACTTTGGATATGGCTTGCGCAGAACTCGCGAATCTGATAAATTGACTAACAACCAGACAAAAAACATAGACTGTCTTATCTCGATTGGGTCTATTAATTATATTCGGCAGCGACACTAGTCGACGTAGGAGACTTGTGTAGCTACCATGAGTTTTCATTACGAGACTCGGTCGTCGATATCGAGCGCGTTTGGCGCTCTCATTGGCTGAGAGTTCTTACAACCTTGAAGCGGGCGAATTGATGAGTCAAACGCGCTCGATATCGATGATCGAGTCTCGTAATGTAAACTCGTGGTAGCTACACTGGGCCCCGATTCTCGAAATTTAAAACTTTCAAAATCTAGCCACGGTCAAACAAATGTTAAAAACTTATCAAAATATAGTTAATTTAAAAGGATTTACGTTATTATTAACACCACTACGATCCGAACGAAGCGTTTGGCTTCCTCTTTTATACCGCGTACCTACATCAAGGGACTGGAACAATTTGTCAGCGGCGGTGTTCCCGTCGGACCATAAATTGAGTGTCTTCAAGGGTAGAGTGAATAGGCTCATCAACGATTGCATCACTGCTTACCTACCTTATTATCGTTAGTTTATATTTTCAAAAAAAAAAAGATTTTTTGACAGATTGAAATTGAGATCAGACTATAAACGTCCTTAAAATTAGTTGAATTACCCTCAGGAATGTAGGTACATATCATAACACGGTACGTGTGAACAGACTGAGTAGGCACTGTAGTACAAGTGCTTGCAACGGTATGCGGCAACACGTCAAGTCAAACCAATTGGGTTGTATCCTAAAAAATAATTTAATGTCCATCAGATAGATTTATAAAAAAATATTGAACACGTATTTTTTATTTCATTCAAATACTTAGAAATATATATTGTAATTAGCCTCCACTCCATAACTTTAATACCCTATATCCCAGTAGTTTTTGGTAATTTCGACAAAATAAAAAACACTCTTAGGTCTTAATATTTTTTATTATCTTTAGGTAAGGCGGACTAATTATTTTTTTTATTTCCATACCTTGGATGCATCCCTATTGAAGACGGGCTTAAATCTGAAGTGATCGATAAACTGCCTAATAAAATATTTATCTATAGGTACTTGCAGTAAATCCTAGTAGGTACGCACCCATGACCGTTTTTATTTCCGTATAACATTGTCATTGTGTAATGTGTCATTTTATTTTAACAACACGACAAGAACAATGGGTATCTCTAAAGTTTTATAAAGAACAACAAGGTGTTAGTACTAATGCCTCGGGCAGGATTCTCAAATAATTTATTCGTGTGCCCTCGATGAAAAAGCGCTGTGCAGCGAAGCGGGCTCTGTGAACATGTAGGCCACCTAGTTCAGCAACCCCCTCTCCCTCCCTCCTAACCCGCCCACAGCATCCCGTCGCCCACCCCAGGGGACCCCGTGCCCCGCGACCTACTTAAGTTCTTCGTAGGTCCACATTTGCTCTATATCTCTATGTACCCGCTCACGTTTCGGATCGCATTACGTACATTGTCTACGTATTTAATAGTTTACAAACACAACGTAAGTACCTGCCTACATCACGTCGATGCTGAATATGATGAGCCTTGAACTATATTCTGATCTGTAATAGACTCGCGTGGCTTGTCGAAATTATAATTATGGTTGCAGCAAAAAGAATCGAGAACAGGCGAAAGTGAAATAGATGAACGTTGGAATTCCATCCGCAAGAACATAGGAACTTTCTCTTTCATACGTTCGCCTGAGATTACAAGTAGGTAAAAGTATTGACCTTATTGTTAGCAAGAGTTGGCGCCAACGAACCTGTGCGCTCAGAAACAATATCGCTTGCTTCGTTCTCTTATCCTGACTAGACATTTCAGTAGGAACTGCAAAAAAGTACTATGTGCGTAAGCGATTTCGACGCTCGGAGCAATTTCTGAGAATATGCGCTACATGATACACACGGCTCGCGTATGTGGTAAGTAACTATTAAGCTTTAAAATATTCATAGATACCTAATTCCCAGGGTTTAGCCTATTGTCTTTTATTAGATTACAAAGAAGTGAATTTGATATTATAGACGTTTTTAAAATGTTTCTACTGTGCAAGTATTGATGATTGAATTTTCAGGTTTTTTTTCTTATTCATTCAAATGTGTATGAGTCGCTGGTGATCATCAATACCACTAGAAAAAGGAAGCATATATTACAGATAACATATACTAATGCCAATGAAGTCAAACTGAAGTAACAAAATAATTAATGAAGCGTATGTACACGTGTACCTACATATCGCCTATCCAATTTTCAGAACACTAACCTTATGTGTAAATGGGGTTGGGGTGATTGGCATCGCAAGCTCCCTAGCGGCACTTGCAGCACGTTTGGCATATTTAGCAGCGTCATTAAAGAACTTGGTCGCGCTGTTGGCCATTTCGGTGAGCTGGAAGGACACAGGCAAATTTGCCTCTCGTGCGGCCTCTGCCTTGCCCTCAGTATCCTCGGCAGCCTTCTGAGCAGATATGGTCACACCGGCGGCCTCTTCAGAACGCCTGAAGTTTATGTAGCTCGGATATTCCTCTCTTGTCTGAATAACATACATGCAAGGTATTAAAACATTTACTATAATGAACATCGGCTTGCTTAGAAATGGCGTTAAAGCATGGTGGCAAGAGGGACAAAAATAAAATGCGCATGCGCATAGGAGGATCTTAACGAAAATATAGAACTGCAATCCCGTTTTTGATAGGACACCATCGAGATTTCGAAAATATTGTACATACCTACCCAAAAATTCAAGAAGATAATTTGATTAAAATGTATATAATATGTTTTATGTCTCGAAGGCCTTCGACCGGGTATGGCACGCTAGCCTTTTGAGTAAGCTTCCAGCGTACGGCATTTCCGCTGACCTGACTGGCTGGGTTCCTGACAGAACGGTCCCTCCGAGTTGTTGTCGACGGATGCTCATCTGAGCCCATGTCGACCAATGCTGCAACTCTGTTCCTGCTGCATATTAACGATCTGCTGATGCCCTTGTATCCTTGGAGTGCACCGACCGCCTTCAGCTTTTGGAAGTTGAGATTTCCTCGAACCTTAACTTTGGGCGGTTCATTGAGTCCAAGGCCAGGGTGGCTGCCAGAAAACTAGGCGTCATCGCAAAGGTCCGGCGGTACTTCACACCAAGGCAGCTTCTAATTTTGTACAAAACACAGGTCCGCTCGTGTGTGGAGTACTGCAGCCACATTTGGGCTGGTGCTGCGAAATGTCACCTTGCCACTTTGGATTCAGTGGAGAGGCGTGTGAAGAGGCTGATTGGCGACCCAGACTTAACTCGAAACGGTCTCCAAAGCCTGGAGCACAGGCGTAGAGTAGCCAGCCTTTCGGTCTTCTATAGGATGCATTCTGGTGAGTGTGCAACGGAATTGCTTGATTTAATTCCCCCATCTCCGTTCCATCATCGGATGACCCGTCGTACGGCGAGTTTCCACCCTTACGTTGTTGACACCACTGCGATCCGAACGAAGCGTTTTGCTTCCTCTTTTATATCGCGTACATCGTGGGACTGGACCAATTTACCAGCGTTGGTATTTCCGTCACACTACAATTTGAGTCTCTTCAAGGCTAGAGTGAATAGGCTCTTAATAAACTAGCGCGCTTTACTATCAACGATCGCATCACTGCTTACCATCAGGCGGGATTGCGGTCAAGCGCTGGTTTATAATTTATATAAAAACATAAAAAAAAATTCTTTGACAACAATGCATGTAGTTATCTTTGCACAACATCATAAAGATCACCTATTATGACATCCAAGCTCCCGTCGAATGAAGGTAAAGCCGCCCATTTGCATCAAGGATGACAATAGGCAGTGCTAAAAACCACATTCTAATTAATTCTTCCTCTTTTGCTGATATCTGAATATTTCTTAGAAATATTGTAATCGGCAAACGATTTACTCCTTGTTGATTTAGTTGACTTGGCCGATCTCAACTGTAATTTCTCCATTTTTTCTACCATGGATCGTCAAACATTATTCCTTTCAGTTCTTTCGCAGTCGCTAAATATCCTTCGCATCATTCTAGTTCCACATCATTATTTATTTAAGGCAAAGAATAGGTAGGAAAATATAATTGTTAGTAAAATCTTGAATGATTTAGATATTAGAATATGCTCTAAAGTTTCTAAGGGGCAAAGGGGGGTACTTACTAACAGGGACCTAAAGAAAAGACAGTTAAGTTAAAGCTAAAAGAAAGTGACAACAAAAGTGTAGACTGTTTTTTGCTTTTCAGTTATAGTTTGCAGTAAGGGATACTTTATTCATAATTAAGTTTATTTCAAACTCTTTAGTTATTAAAATGCAAAGCCGGAGGCGGTATGACGGTTTTGAAATGACATGAAAAAATATTAGTAGGTATTGCACAAATCAGTGTCGTTTTTGTCAAACAAAGCTTGAAAGCTATTTCTTTAATTTTTTTTTATTTTTAATGTGGACTCTGAGAATTGGAACGGGCAATATCAGGCTAATGTTTTACTGTGTAATTGGACGCCACGGTTATTAAGTTAGTAGTAGTTACTTATTATGTAATTATGTTTATGGTTATGTTGGGAGCCTTCTACTAACTACTCGCAACATAACATACAAGGGAGAAGCTTAGATGAGTTAGATAATATGTATATCTAGGCAAATAAATGGACATAATACACACATGCATTTCTCGGTGGTAGGCCATAACATCGGCCGCCGGCAGAAGTTACCACCCACCAGACCTTGCCGTCAAGCGATTTGTCGTGTTCCGGCAAGATGTCTGGTGAAGCCGTACGGAGGACAGGTCTGAGCAGTTGTGTTGTGATGTGTGCCGGGTACGATGCGCCTAATGTTGTTGTGTTGGGAGTTTGGTCGTGGAGGGTGTTCAGATGAATCTCCCTTTGGCGCAGCATCGTTGGTCGTGTTGTTGGATTTAACATTGCATCACCTCGCTCGCCGCTTTTCTGAGTGAGTAGGCTCTTAATAAACTAGCGCGGTTTACCATCAACGATTGCATCACTGCTTACCATCAGGCAGGATTGCGGTCAAGCACTAGTTTATAATTATTTAAAAAAAAATACAATGCTCCTTTTTTCGGCAGTCAAGTAAAGAAAGACTGTGACTGTGGTTGGCCTTCCTTACATTGGATAGAATAGGGTAAGTAGTTGACTAAACACACTAATTAGTCCGTCAGTCAAATTTCCAAAAAAAACTAGACACATATTTTTTTCTTTTTTCATATAACCAAAAAATTTAGACGATACAGTGCGTTAAAAACTCGTGTGACGTCGCTCATTGCTACACCTTTTAGCAACAAGTGACGTCACCAGCTCCCACTCCTGATCTTTGATTCCTTTTATATTTGTAAATTTTTAATGATTTGATAAAATATACGTATCCAATATTTTTCCACCTACCTAGGAAACATCCATATTCTGTCTATTGCTAAGCAACTATACTTGCTTATTGGTTGACTAGTAGGTAGATAAAATACTAGCAGTACGATTTTGTGATCATCTCATCATGAAAACGTTGAACATGAAGTCAGCTGTCATTGTTACTAATTTGACATTATTGACAGCTCATTCTAAGCTCAGCTCATCTAGCTTTCAAGGTGAGTTTTTCCAAAATTAATCGCGTGAAATACTAACCGGATCTTCAGGCAAGTTTCTTTCGGCACTCTCTTCCTGGGGAACTTCATGGCGACCGTCCTCTTCAGGGGTCTCCTCCTCAGAACTGTCATCCAAAGAACTCTCTTCAAATGATGTATCATCGTCATTATCATCCCCCTCGGGAAACTCCTCCTCAGGAATCTCCTCGTCAATTTGTTCCTCTTCAGGATTCTCATCGTCTGTACCGTCGTCCTCAAGATTCCCCTGCCACGGAATGTCGTCCTCATCATCAGGAGGAACCGGCTGGTAAATAAACAGAATTATAGTGCATATGGACAGATACATAAATATGTAAATGCAGATACGATTATAATAACTTAAATTATAGAGTATCGAAATGTTAATATCTTCTTCGCAATCTCTTGGCTTTAATTCTATGTTCCCCGGCAGGTCATGATGGAAAACGATCTTTTCTTGATTGGCCTGGGTCTTGGATGTTTATCTATAAAATATAATATCGTTGAGTTAGTATCCCATAACACAAGTCTCGAACTTACTTTGGGGCTAGCTCAATCGTGTGATTTCATCATCATCATCATTTCAGTCGAAAGACGTCCACTGCTGGACATAGGCCTCCCCCAAGGTTCTCCACGACGACCGGTCCTGCGCCTCCCGCATCCAGCGGTTTCCCGCGACCTTCACCAGGTCGTCGGTCCACCTTGTCGGGGGCCTACCCACGCTACGTCTTCCGGTGCGTGGTCGCCACTCGAGAACCCGTCGGCCCCATCGGGCATCGGTCCTACGGGCAATGTGTCCAGCCCATTGCCACTTCAGTGTTGCAATTCTTCGGGCTATGTCGGTTACTCTCGTTCTTCTGCGGATCTCCTCATTCCTGATTCGATCGCGCAGTGAAACCCCAAGCATAGCCCTCTCCATTGCCCTTTGAGCGACTTTGAGCCTTCTTATAAGGCCCATTCTTAGCGACCACTTCTCAATGCCATAAGTCATCACTGGCAACACACACTGGTCGAAGACTTTTGTCTTGAGACACTGCGGTATTTCGGACGAGAAGATTCTACGTAGCTTCCCGAAAGCAGCCTAGCCGAGTTGGATTCGACGATTGACCTCTTTCTCGAAGTTGGACCTTCCTAACTGGATAGTTTGTCCCAGGTACACGTAGCTGTCAACAACTTCGAGAACAGAGTCTCCAATCTTTACAGGAGTCGGTACAACATGGACATGACTTTCGTCTTGCCCATGTTCATTTTAAGACCGACTCGCTTGGAGGCCCTACTGAGGTCTTCGAGCATTGTACTCAGGTCCTCCGCGGTCTCAGCCATGACTACGATATCATCAGCAAACCGAAGGTGTGTCATGTACTCGCCATTGATGTTGATGCCCAGTCCTTTCCAGTCCAGAACCTTGAAGACATCCTCCAATGCAGCGGTGAACAGTTTCGGAGAGATAACATCTCCCTGTCTGACACCACGCTGCAGAGGTATTGGTTTCGAGGTCTGGTCCTGTATTCGGACTGACATGGTGGCGTTTTCGTACAAACCCTTCAGCGCTTCAATATACCGATAGTCTACTTGGCACCGCTGGAGAGATTGCAGTACAGCCCAGGTCTCGATCGAATCAAAGGCTTTTTCGTAGTCCACAAACGCCAAGCAAAGGGGTAGGTTATACTCCTCGGCCTTCTGTATAACCTGCCGCAGCGTATGTATGTGGTCTACTGTGCTGTAGCCTTTTCGGAAACCGGCTTGTTCGGGTGGCTGGAAGTCGTCAAATCTGCAGGCGAGACGATTTGTGAGGACCCTTGAAAACAACTTATAGACATGACTCAGAAGTGAGATGGGTCTGTAGTTTTTCAAAAGGATGTTGTCACCCTTTTTGAAAAAGAGTACCACCACACTTCAGTGCCATGCCTGTGGCGTTTTTCCCTTATCTATGACGGAATTAAATAACTTCTGAAGGGCCCTAAGGATCGGTTCACCACCCGCCTTCAGTAGCTCTGCCGTTATTCCGTCATCGCCTGGCGCCTTGTTGTTTTAAAGCTGTTTCAGAGCCAATCGAATCTCCTGCAAGCTGACGTCCGGGATATCTTCAGTGTAGTGTCGGGTTAATCTTGCTCTAGGGTCTTCAGCAAGATTTAATGCGGTTCTTGTCGTTGAAGTGTAGAGCTGTCCATAGAAATTCTCGACTTCCCTCAAAAGCTCGGGCCCGGACGTTAAGATCTTTCCGTCGTCAGTCTTCAGCTTGCTTAGCCGGCTATGCCCAATAGTCAGATCTCTAGCGAAAACTTTAGAGCCTCTGTTTCGCTCTATAGCCTCCGTTATACGCTTGGTATTATACGGACGTAGGTCGCGCTTCAGAGACTTTGAGATCTGCTTATTGAGCTGCCGGTATCTGCAAGCATCACTTGACGAACGCAAAATCATCTCACGTCCGTCCTCCATGAGCTCGAGAGTGTAGTCCGAGAGCTTTTTAGTTCTATTTGTACGGTGGGTCTTAAAATACTTAGTCCCGATCGTACGGACAGCTTCTACAAACCCGTCATTATATTCGTCCACGTCGCCACTTAGGCATTCGAAGCGATTTTGGAGCTCGAGCTGGAAACCTTCGGAGTTGTGGATCTGAATGGGTGCTGGCCGGAGCGTGGACTTCATCAGGCGAGATCTTTCGGACACTATGTTCAGATTCAATGTGCCTCTGACCATACGGTGATCGCTGCCGCATTTGAGCGAGTTGATCACTGAGACATCATTGAATATGTGCCTTTTTGTCGTCAAAATGAAGTCTATCTCATTCTTAGTGACCCCGTCGGGACTGATCCAAGTCCACTTTCGCTGTTCACGCTTTTTGAAGAAGGAGTTCATCATAAAGAGTCCCTCCTTCTCCATGAAGCCAGCTAATATGTGGCCTCGGTGGTTCCGATGCCCAAATCCAAAATTTCCCAGTCCGAGCTCTTCACCACTCCGTTTTCCAAGTTTAGCGTTGAAGTCCCCCATGATAACGCTGTAGTGAGTTTTAGAGCTATGCATGGCTTTAGAGATGTCCTCATACATAGTCTCTACTTCATCGTCGGAGTGTGTCGAGGTCGGGGCGTATACCTGAATGACCTTTAGCGAATACCGTTTGGTTATTCTGAGTATCAGGAACGCCACCTTGGTCGACACACTCTCGATCTTCACTACATTGTCCACAAGGGACCTGTGGACGAGGAACCCGACACCACCTTGGGACTGATGGTCGCCCTCCCGGAAATAGAGCAAGTTACCGGATTTAAGGATTATCGAGTCCTCACCCTTTCTTCGGACTTCAGATAATCCCAGGACACCCCATCGCAACTTGCTCAATTCTTCCTCCAGTTCAATAACCCTCTCGTCGGTCCGCAGTGTGCGCATGTTTAGTGTTGCCAGGTCGATCCGTCGTTGCTTGTGGTAGCCGGATCTCTTCCGGAGATTCTTCGCACCCCTTGCCCCGCCGTTACCTTGGCCGCTACCACAATGACCAGGAATAGCGGAGCTGCCGGGGACTAGGGGCCTTGGCTTAGTCGTGTGCATCGTTTGGGGGGGGGGGGGGTTTGCCATAATCCCCACGCTTGGCAGGCGGGTTGGGGATCGCAGGATTTGATATTCCACAGAAGAAGCGCTGCTGCCCGCTTCCCTGGTGAGAGTACCCTTAGTCGCCTCTTACGACACCCACGGGAGGATATGGGTTGGTACTATTCTAAGCCCGGTACCACACGGGGCACATCGTGTGATTTGTCCGTATATATTTATTTATTTTTTTAACGCGTCATATTGACGTCGAGAGTCGTAGTCGTAGAGTAGGGTGCAAATAGCATATAAACAATTTTCCAACATCAACCGTTGGACAAGTGCCCACCAGACGCAACACCCGTCTGGTCGAAGATGAGTGAAGTTACTAAATTACTTCTTGTTATATTCGCCTACACGATATGCTGTCTTATACTTACTACGTCTTCTACGTTTAAATCAACTTCATTTGGGGCAGCTTCGGCATGATCGGCAAAACGATGATGTACTTCTGCAACCATAGCGTCGGCTTCCAAATAGTCCTCAACGACTCTGACTGGGAGGCGGGCGGCCCAGTTGTATCAGCGTAAATCTACTTCACCTTTATAAGTCACCTGAATCAGAATCAAGTTATTGTACTTCACATTAACATCTTATAAAAAGGAGCCGGCTGCAAGCGCTAGGGTAATGTTTTAAAAAATGGAAGGAATTTTAGTCTGGTCAAAAATTCCCAGGTACCTAATTATATAGAAAATAGTCTACAAATTTACAAACGGCAAGGCCTTAAAGAAGAGAGAATTATAAGAAATAAGATGTCCTGGACTTTGGACTCGGTCCTTATTATTTTTAAACGCATAATAAACTCAGGGCAACACTTAGGTATCTAGAGAGCTTATATGGTTCATTCAGAGTCGAATTAAAACTACGACCACGACTACTATGATCTGTTGCTACGATTCCCAACAAATATTTTTTCTTCCTTTCTATCTTTAAGCAATCCACGCCTGTAAGCCCCCTAACGATAAGTCGCCTTATATTTTTCTAGATTTGCACGTCTCTAGAGTGAATTACGGGTCTTACAATATCTTGCTGACAAAGAGCTTTGCCTTTCATGTGCTAGTGAATATTGGTTCCCCTGAGACGTCATGTCCGAAACAATTGCTTAATTTGCTTGTGAGCTAATCCGGAATCGTGTAAATCTGAAGAATTTACTGGTTTTTTAACTTTACTATGCGTATATTGAAAACTGTGTCATTATACGTTCATATGATTTCATACCGTCAAAAATTCCATGAATTTACCTAGTCTTAAGACTTTAGCTACTCTTTTGAAATAAGATTTGGTTTTTTGTCTCTTAAAATGTAAAGCAATTCCCGCAGAATACAAATATAGAACCTCTATATAAAAATACGACGAAATATACGTTGCGATATTACAAACTCTGGGAACAAGCCGCACGTCTACGAAACAGCAAATACCAAATAGTATCCACCTACTACAAATATTTCATAGCCAATGCTGCCTGTATAAGCATGATGGTATTTAATTTTGATGGAGCTAACAATTTAATTAACAAAGTGGAATTCACAGCGAGTACAAAGATACATAGATAAGTTATTATTTTATAAACACCAGAACAGTAATTGAAACGGATTGCAAGTATAGTCATTTCACAATTGGCAAAATAGCAGATGTTATTTTTTTTAAACCTCGAATTAAAACGAATGATTGAATGATTTACCATCTTTATTCGTTATAAGCTGGGGCTTCAATCACAGTTCCAATAGCATTTTTGTAACAATAACTTAATCATGTCAATTCACTTTACTGTGACAATAACTAAACTGTGTCAATCTATTGTGACAATAACTTTACAATATCACTGCACTTTACTGTGATAGTACTTAACAATGTCAATCCACTTAACTGTGACAGTAACTTGACTGTGTCAATTCACTTTACTGTGTCAATAACTTATCTGTGTCAATTCACTTTACTGTCACAACAACTTAACCATATCAGTCCATTTTATTGTGACAATCACTTTACAGAGTCAATGCACTTCACTGTAATAATACTTAACTGTGTCAATCCACTTAACTGTGACAATAACTAAACTGTGTCAATCTATTTTATTGTGACAAAAACTTTACAGTGTCTATGCAGTCCACTGTGATAATACTTAACTGTGTCAATCCACTTCACTGTGACAATAACTAGACTGTGTCAATCTACTTTAGTGTGACAATAACTTAACTAAGTCAATCCACTTTACTGTGACAATAACTTTACAGTGTCAATGCACTTCACTGTGATAATACTTAACTGTGTCAATTCACTTTACTGTGACAATAACTAAACTGTGTCAATCCACTTAACTGTGATAATAACTTTACTGTGTCAATCCACTTTATTGTGACAATAACTTATCTGTGTCAATTCACTTTACTGTCACAAAAACTTAACCATATCAGTCCACTTTATTGTGACAATCACTTTAGAGAGTCAATGCACTTCACTGTAATAATACTTAACTGTGTCAATCCACTTAACTGTGACAATAACTAAACTGTGTCAGTCTATTTTATTGTGACAAAAACTTTGCAATGTCTATGCAGTCTACTGTGATAATACTTAACTGTGTCAATCCATTTCACTGTGACAATAACTAAACTGTGTCAATCTACTTTAGTGTGACAATAACTTAACTAGGACAATCCACTTTACTGTGACAATAACTTTACAGTGTCAATGCACTTCACTGTGATAATACTTAACTGTGTCAATTCACTTTACTGTGACAATAACTAAACTATGTCAATCCACTTAACTGTGACAATAACTTTACTGTGTCAATCCACTTTATTGTGACAATAACTTAACTGTGTCAATGCCCATTACCGAGATAATAAGTAACTGTGTCAATCCACTTTACTGTGACAATAACTAAACTGTGTCAATCCACTTTATTCTGGCAATAACTTAACTGTGTCAATTCACTTTATTGGGACAATAACTTAACTAAGTCAATCCACTCTATTGTGACAATAACTTTACAGTGTCAATGCACTTCACTGTGATAATACTTAACTGGGTCAATCCACTTTACTGTCACAATAACTTAACTGTGTCACTGCACATTACCGTGCTAATAAGTAACTGTGTCAATCCACTTTACTGTGACAATAACTTAACTATGTCAATCCATTTTATTGTGATAATAACCTTACGATGTCAATGCACTTCACTGTGATAATACTTAAATGTGTCAATCCACTTTACTGTAACAATAACATAACTCTGTCAATCCACTTTAATGTGACAATAACTTATTTGTGTCAATTTAGTTTGCTGTAGTTAAAAGGGTACGCGCCAGGGTAGCCCCCGAAATTCAAATTTGTTTTGCTCTATCATTAATCACCCTCATCATTTCAGTCGAAAGACGTTCACTGCTGGACATAGGCCTCCCCCAAAGTTCTCCACGACGACCGGTCCTGCGCCTCCCGCATCCAGCGGTTTCCCGCGACCTTCACCAGGTCGTCGGTCCACCTTGTCGGGGGCCTACCCATGCTGCGTCTTCCGGTGCGTGGTCGCCACTCGAGAACCCGTCGGCCCCATCGGGCATCGGTCCTACGGGCAATGTGTCCAGCCCACTGCCACTTTAGTGTTGCAATTCTTCGGGCTATGTCGGTTACTCTCGTTCTTCTGCGGATCTCCTTATTCCTGATTCGATCGCGCAGTGAAACCCCAACCATAGCCCTCCCCATTGCCCTTTGAGTGACTTTGAGCCTTCTTATAATTGTTAGCGACCACGTCTCAATTCCATAAGTCATCACTGGCAATACACACTGGTTGAAGACTTTTGTCTTGAGACACTGCGGTATTTTGGACGAGAAGATTCTACGTAGTTTCCCGAAAGCAGCCCAGCCGAGTTGGATTCGACGATTGACCTCTTTCTCGAAGTTGGACCTTCCTAACTGGATAGTTTGTTCCAGGTACACGTAACTGTCAACAACTTCGAGAACAGTCTCCAATCTTTATAGGAGTCGGTACAACATGGGCATTAAACATGACTTTCGTTTTGTCCATGTCCACTTTAAGACCGAGGCCTACTGAGACCTCTAAGACTTTTCGCTCTTTAAGACCTCTACTGAGGTCTTCGAGCATTGTACTCAGGTCCTCCGCGGACCTTAACCCTATTGGATGGTTATTATTTTATGAAATATCTATGAATCAGTAGAGATTTGACGAAAAAGACGGTTAGCGCAGAGACTGAGCGATCGACTACTGAAATTTATATAATATAGATGTTATATAAATTTCAACTGTCTAGGTATCACGATACCCAGACAGGGTATCGTGATACCTAGACAGTTGAAATTTTCGCACAGTTAGGCTGTAGCCTATGACACACAGATAGTGTAACCCAAGATCGTAACGTACATTTACATTTCGCAAGCTAATTTGGTGAATCTCTCTTAAACGAGGTTTCATTAAACAGAGGATTTGTAAGCAACGCGTACTTTTTATAAAAGTGTGGGCACTCAAGGAAGGCTTTGCGTAGATCTTAAGACTAACAATATATGATCTGTGGTATGAACTTGAAAGTGACTATCGTGTGTAACTTCTCAATAGAATTGATCTTATCCAATCGCTTGTGCTACACTGAACAAATAATATTTCCCGCTTGGAGAATTCGGTTTTAGCTTTACTCCTTCTTGATTTGATGCCTTTTTACTGTGTTCAACTTAAATGATACCTACATTAATTTTCTTTGCCTTTTAAAAATATTATTTGAGAACGGCACGTTGCGTTTTTACTGGCACTGAGTATAAGTCAGTAACCTCTTGAAATTTACATATTTATGTAAAATACTTTGTTCATATTTATATCTATTATCTTTCTTTTCATCATCAAGAATAATCTATATTTAGAAAAGTCAGAAAACTTAGTTATACCAACGCCAAGCTCCATATAGAATAGGGTAAACAAACTAATTTAGAGTTATCCCAACCGACGTTTTACAAATCTCCTGGTATTTACATGATTATCTACTTTAACGTGCTAACTATTTATTAACAATTCCTATTGCAGCATATTTCAATAGAATCACTAAAATGACATGCATAACAACTTAGTATTGCGAAAAACCATTAAAAAGTCGACACTAATTTTACGTTATAGCCTTACAAAAAAAGAAAGATGGATGAAATCCAGATATTAAACATATTTTGTGAAATTCAACCAGTGAATAAAGTTGAGGCATTTATCAATACAATTTTGCGTATTTTAATTACTTTCAAATCAACTGTATAACACATGCATTGTAATACTTTCAAGTATGGACTAAGTATAATAAATATAAGTATGTATAAAAAGTGTAACCTTCATAGTCATTAGTCATATTTCATTCAAATCGGTTAAGCGGCCTATGCAAATTAAATAAACTGTTTACATTAGTAGGAAGTAGGATTATTACTTTTATGAAAATCATCTACCTAGAAAAAGTTGTTAACATCTGTCTTATAGGCGTCAACTACTCGTTGCCTAGCAACGGTTTGTTTACCTCTATTCTTCATCGAATTTGGCCCAAGTAGGTATAGTTCTTTGTTTAGCTTCGCTCAAAGATACTTAATATAAAAGGCATAGAAGTTTCTAATAAATTAATTGTAGGTACATTCCATAGAGCTGCATTCTTTGAAGGAAATTTTTACTTTGGGATATTAGCAGTTTTACTAATTATTATACGGTTTACCGTATTATCGTTTCTCAGATACTATTCGTCGGACCGTTAAGTTCTCTAGGTTCTGAGGAAACTGATAAATGCGTGTACTGACTGGACTAGACCCCCTAATATGTCTGGTTCTTCCCTAAACAGCTCTCTACTTTGCTTGTCAGAGTGGTCTTTAACACGCCGCTCTCAGATTTTTTACAAACACATCATAATTGTTTAGGGTTCAAATAAAAAAATAAAAATGCAAATAAAAAATATTTATTGTAACTCATACAGAGAGAACATAAAAATAAAATAAAACACAAAAAAAAAACAAAATTCTTTAAGAAAATGTACAAAAATCAGAGTCCTATAAGAAGCTGATATTTTATTTTCTATCCTTTTCTTAATGAAATAAAAAGAAAAACATGCTCTGCCCTAAAGATTAGTTTAGTTTGTGAACCTTGTTTGTGGGCTCCTTACTACAACTTGTTTGTGGGCTCCTTACTACAACTTGTTTGTGGGCTCTTTACTACAACTTGTTTGTGGGCTCTTTACTACAACTTGTTTGTGGGCTCCTTACTACAACTACAACTCGTGTTTAAGTGAACAGTGGCGCCGATTCTGTTGTTCACAAACTCAACTAATTTTATGTTAAGTGCATCTTTTTCTTTCCATTTCGTTAAGAAAAAGACAGAAGAGAAAATGTCAGTTAAGACCTGTCAAATTAGTGCGCTCTTGACGTAAACTGGTGTAGCTATTTTTAGTCGCCATGTTTTTAATCGCGTCTAAACTGTCTATAGAATACTAATTTGACAGGATTAAACGGACATTTTATCTTCTGTCCTTTTCTTAACGAAATGGAAAGAAAAAGAATTTGTTTAGTTTGTGAACAACAGAATCGGCGCCATTGTCTCTATGTTTATAAAAGCGAAGGAAAAATGTTTTTCATGTCGCCCGCGCACTTTCCAACAAGTCATAAAAAATGGTTGCGGCCTACATGACACTCGGCTTAGTTGCCCCTAATGGAATAGCATGCCCACAGTGTAGTGCCACGAGCGACAGCTATAGTATATTTTTATGAGGCTCTGTAAAGTACCATGAGCGGCAGTCACAGAACGTTGTTATGACGTTCCTTGTAGTGCCATGAGCGATAGCTATAGTACGTTGTAATGACGCTCTGTGTAGTGCCACGAGCGACAGTCATAGTAAGTTGTTATGAAACTCCATGCAGTGCCACGAACAACAGCATTAGTACGTAGTTATGACGTTCCATGTAGTGACACGAGCGACAGCCATAATGCATACTCTCCACATACGATGCCACCGCCTGCACTAATAGTTTTTTTTTTTTTTGATAATTGATTTATAATAAAAAAAAAAAAATCCTTATTCAAATTAACTAAACAGAATCAATAACAATGCAAAAAATTAATACAATAATCCTCAATTGCGTCGAAACTTTAAACAATACATTTTAATAGACACTTTTCATAGGTATGTAGCAGAGTTAATTACTGACGCATGTTTTATTAAAATTTAAACCTAATTACAAAAACATAATTATTTACCATATAATACATTTAATCCACTTAAGAAGTATGGTAAAGAAATTATTGTATAACTCTTTATTGCTGAAAAATATTATGAGTTAGAAGATACATATTTACCCATTCAGCGTCGGTATCGAAGTCAGCTTCGTCTGGGCCGAGGACCTGTAACACGAGAACTGATCTTAATCTTCCCAATATTTTAGAATAATAAATCATTAGGAAATTGGGTTGTATCCCAAAAAAAAATATTGAACACGTATTTTTTAGTTTTTCTTTCATTCAAATACTTAGGAAGATATATTGATTTGAAATATCGCATGACGTCACGCCGTGGTACAAAATATACCATCATCATCATCATCATCATTTCAGCCGAAAGACGTCCACTGCTGGACATAGGCCTCCCCCAAGGTTCTCCACGACGACCGGCCCTGCGCCTCCCGCATCCAGCGGTTTCCCGCGACCTTCACCAGGTCGTCGGTCCACCTTGTCGGGGGCCTACCCACGCTACGTCTTCCGGTGCGTGGTCGCCACTCGAGAACCCGTCGGCCCCATCGGGCATCGGTCCTACGGGCAATGTGTCCAGCCCATTGCCACTTCAGTGTTGCAATTCTTCGGGCTATGTCGGTTACTCTCGTTCTTCTGCGGATCTCCTCATTCCTGATTCGATCGCGCAGTGAAACCCCAAGCATAGCCCTCTCCATTGCCCTTTGAGCGACTTTGAGCCTTCTTATAAGGCCCATTCTTAGCGACCACGTCTCAATGCCATAAGTCATCACTGGCAACACACACTGGTCGAAGACTTTTGTCTTGAGACACTGCGGTATTTCGGACGAGAAGATTCTACGTAACTTCCCGAAAGCAGCCCAGCCGAGTTGGATTCGACGATTGACCTCTTTCTCGAAGTTGGACCTTCCTAACTGGATAGTTTGTCCCAGGTACACGTAGCTGTCAACAACTTCGAGAACAGAGTCTCCAATCTTTATAGGAGTCGGTACAACATGGGCATTAGACATGACTTTCGTCTTGCCCATGTTCATTTTAAGACCGACTCGCTTGGAGGCCCTACTGAGGTCTTCGAGCATTGTACTCAGGTCCTCCGCGGTCTCAGCCATGACTACGATATCATCAGCAAACCGAAGGTGTGTCATGTACTCGCCATTGATGTTGATGCCCAGTCCTTTCCAGTCCAGAACCTTGAAGACATCCTCCAAAATATACCATGGCGTGACGTAATTAGCCTCCACTCCGTAACTTTAATATGCTATATCTCAGTAGTTCTTAGTAATTTCAACAAAATAAAAAATACGGTCTTAATTTTTTTATTATCTATAAGACGGACTATTTTTTTTTTTCATACCCATCCCCATTGTTAGTCTACAATTAGTAAATTATTAGTTTTACTAAATATAATATTATTATATTTTTTTATTAAAGTATAATGTGCATAATAAAGAATTAATATAAATTAGTATCTATGCAATATTGGTAAATTGTTATTTTAGATAATAATCAAGACATTAAAAATAAAAGGATAAGAATGTTAGTAAAAAATACAAAATGATAATAATAAAATAATAAAGCATTGTCTATACTGAAGCAGCCACGACCGCAGGACCGCTTCCATTGTAGAGGTAGTTGGAGAAACCACTGGTGAAGTCTAACACGTAGATAACAACACTAAAAAAAAAATGAACGTTAAAAATAAAAAAAATAAAAGGCAAAAATAAACACTATAATTTACTTCAGTAATATTTTGTAAAAAAATATTCAAATGTAATCTCAAAAATCGGCAAATTTCTACATCACTCTTCTAAAACTTCTTTTGAGCTTTGTTCAACATCTTAATTTAATATTAATATTATTTTTGTGCAGAGAAGAAGGATTCCTTCCTTGTATGAGAGAAGACCTGTCGCCACCAGCGGGACGATAAAAAGGTTGATGATGATTTATTTTTGTATTAACTGTCATTAATAAAATTAAGCTTTAATAATTTTGTAGGTATACTTAATTATATTAGAACTCAATATGTTCATTGTCAGACTGAACCAATACTTGAAAAACTTGTTCCAAATTATGTAATTGAAATGAAGCCTTTTTTTAAATAATGTTTGTTCGTTGTAAGTATGAAAGTTTCCAGGAATTTGACCTAGCCAGCAAGCCTAGCCGCCGAAGGAGAGTTCTATATTATAAAGATGAATACACAAGTTACATTGACAAATTAATAGTGACTTTATGACGTAGGAACGCTAATTCTATAAAACTGGAATATGCTACTAATTAGGTCCGCTTTGTATAAAGTGTGTCGCACGATAACATGACCCCACTGACGCCCGCTAGGCCAAATGCGAGCGAATTCGGCGCGCTGATGTTCGGTACGCACCGAGTTATCGATAACTTCCAACGTAGCGGACAAATGCCGCATGAACCATTGTAGATTTGCAATAGAGACACAAACGTACCATTCTACTATTTCTTTCAGGCCCATTGGAGCTGAAAGAGTCTAATTTCCATGCGACGCGTTCATTTGCGGTTACGTCGATTTATTGTCAAGCACGAGGGGCGGAGAAGTTCTTGGTACAGGGGGGAGGGGGGGGGGGATATTCTGGCGGCTCCTGGGCGCGCATACGTATACAGTATAGAACACAATGCGGCATCGGTCTGCGTCGACGTGGTCTGCGCGCCAGCGTAGCAGCCGTCGCGGCTGTCGTTAATATACTTGACATGCCGGCCGTTACTGGCACAACACTGCCGACCGAAGCATGAGAAGCTGTGTGTCGTCCCCAGGTAAGTCCCGCTGCGCGCTCACACTTCAACTTTATTTTTAATCGGCGATTTTTTATTTTGGCGTACCTACTTTTTCTTTTGCTTGCGAAATTTCAGTTACTGACATACCTACGCGTTTATCGCCCTCTTATCAAACGCCGCGTGTAAATTCAGGGTTTTTTTTTATTTCCCAGTTTTTTTTACTGAACACGGCTGTTTTATTACATTAATCGTATGATCTGGGTGACTCAAAATTAGTCCAGATTCGGGGTGTTATCATTTCATATTAAGTGCGGGAAATTGATATTTGATAGGTAAGTTTGTAATACACTAAGTAGGTTCTCATTCTAACCTCCTGTTTACACATAGTAGTGGCCGGGCGGAGGAGTACTGAGTGGAACGTTCCGACGCTGGAGCATATCGAGTCGTTATGATTGTATGCGCGGCTCTGGTCTTATCAGTGAGTTCCGCGTATCGTTACATCGTTATCACTGGCGGCTCGTGGTGGCGTGTTCAAGGCATTCTCAGTACCTACGTTGTCGCCTATCTAATGTTTAGTTAACACGCGTTAGGTATTAATACTGTGCCCAAAATGTATTCGACGTATGAACTCAAATAACAAAGCGCGACTTGGGTCGCACAGTAGTTATCCTGACAAACCAAAGAATAGCAAAGAATATTGTGTATGAATATTGGAAGAGCTACTCATAGAAAGCGGAATGTGTTGTTTGATAATAACATAAATGGAACGCGTTCTAGTATGGACCTCATTGGGTCTCAATTGTAAATAATACCCACTGTTAGTTCAACAAAGTTGTTGAACGTTAATTGATCTTCGATTGTCTTTATTTTGATAGGTATCTGTTATACTAATTGCATTTAAATTGTCTTCAGACTAGCACAAAATTCCATCTTATCTGATAAAGTAAGCACTTCTGACTAGAATTATAATTAAAAACAATTTTCTCGGCCTTCTTGATAATGCAATAGGCCTTCTGCCATACACAAAACATACCAACATATATGGCAATTTAATTTTATTTATAATAATATCAAGCATAGATAATGTTAGAATTTACCGTCAACTATAATAAAAAATAATAGAAATATATAGTAATATAGAATACCTGCCAAAAAAATAACCGTCATCTAAATAGATAACCTTAATTTTTATATCAAATAAAGAAAGTATTTAATTCAGCTATCTCCTGAGCATTGCACAAATTAGTGTAAGAGAACCATCTCTTACACTAATGCACTACTGCTTGCATCTACCAAGATGCAAGCAGTAGTCACTTTGTCGAATGTACAGAAGAAAATATTTTTATTTAATTAATACTCTGTCATTTTAATACAATTAAAAAACTTTCAAGGAATTACAATTATAATTTTACTATAGATACAGAGGATGCCAATTAGTTGTCAATTTGCTAAGTAAGAACCCTAGTTAATAATTTGTTTCCAGAAGGTTATATATATTTACTTTTGCTATAATTAAATTCAACCATTGTTTGGGTGAACTTACATTTTTAAAATCTAAATATTTTGTGAAATAAAAACTACAATATCATGATGTTAGTTACTGATATAAGAAAGATAATTTCCCAAATGAAAATATCAATTAATTAAATATTTAGAAGTAATTAAAATAAGTTAAAGAAAGTTTAAAATATTTATTTATTAGGTAGCTCCTTAATGAGATCCATATTTTTACAATACACAATCATGACATACTAAGAAAAACTCTCTTCAAGAAAAGAATGATTTTAAAAAGTACTTGATATATGCCCCGATAATGACTCTATAGTTTAACGGACTGTAGGTTTTATTAATTATTGTTTTAGGTGTATACACATACATATGTACGAAGGTTATGAACCTAAGAGCAACTTATAAATGTTAAAGAAGAAAAGGAAGCTTAATTCTGTTCTTTTTTCCCAGTTCTAATTCTTTCTTTTGAAAATTTGAAATGAAATTTTAAAGATACGTACTTACTTAGCTATTTCTTAAGAGTAAGTTATAAAGGTATTTTAGGTAAGAGAAAGAGTAGAGCAATCATACTTATCTAGATTATATTTTTTAGGGTCTTACAACTGTTTGTATTAATAACTATAAAATACTTTAGAAGAAATTTTCAATAAATATCAAGGTTAAGAGATAGGCTGCAGATATAAGATTGAAGATAGATTGTGTTGATTTTACCTGTATAAGGTTCGATCTCGTGGTAAATATCTATTCTATAAGTTAATCCTATTTATTAATCACATTTGTGCCAAGTTTTACCCAAATGCGTTTAATAGTTTTGAGTTAAATGGAAATAAACATATATCCAAAATAACTTTCACGTTCATAATATTAACGTTTTTAATATTAGTTACTTATATTAATACAATTGACACTCTTTAAATCATTTTTAGGAAAAATATTATGAAATAGAACAATTGGTTAGAAAAATATTAAGTGATACTGTTGGTTGATACTCAGCTCGGCCAATCACAGCACTCTAAGGAACCCTAATTAGTAGATAAGTAAATAATAAGAGTGCTTACATAGGGGCCATTGTGGACTTGAGGTATAATGACGGCCTCGCGATGTATCTATGTACCATGATCGATTGCAGTTTGGTGCACCGTTCATTTTCTGTACTTCACAGTAATAATTAGATACTTAATTATTTAACGAACCCAGCAGCGTCCGCTTCTAATATTCTTGATGACTTCCAAGCGCGTAGTTGCTTCCGTCTAGGTGTCCTAGAGACAAAGGAACCAGAAGATTCGGTTAATAATGCTCAAAAATAGATCGTCATTTTTACGACGTTCTAATGTAAACGATTGCAACAACAAAACAGAAACCGTCACTGTGTGAGTGCGGGGAATACCTTTTAGACTTCCCAATTACTATCGCCGCGTTATCAATTAGCATAAATTTTGGCTTTTTTAGGACAGAAAGTACAGGACAGGTCGATTTGGGAAACTGGACTTACCACTGCGTCGGGTTCCCCCACCTATGCGCGCGCCGGGACACGCCTCGCTCGCAAGGCGACGTAACTTCTCGTGGATCTTACAGTTTGAGACGCCTTGTAACGCTATGAGTTGCGTTAGCAGCTGCGCAGTTACCGTGCCCTAGTTATTTCGGGTGCCGTCCTAGTTACATCGAGGCCAAAATGCTGTTACAATCATCAGCAGCAATTTTTATTCGAGAGGCCGCGACGGGTGGCTCGAGCTCGTACACACTGACTTGGATCGTTAAATTTGCGTCATTTTCACTGCGCAGCTTTCGTCATGCGCACTACGGCTTTGAGCCTACCAATTATTTCATCTGACATTTATGTATCATATAATGGAGATTGTTTTTTGATTAATTACAAATAAGGAATTCTTTTCGGACTTTTCAGCTTTCATTAAACCGAAAAGCAATTTCTATTAGAAAACGCATGTAGAGTTCGTTAGAAGGAAAAATACTGGTAACCCTTTGTCAATCCTTTGTTATGATAGACAGTTTTAAAAACATTTGAATGATTTATTTATTGTGGCCTAAAATCCATAATAGCGTTACAACTAAGTACAAAATCCATAATAGCGTTACAACTAAGTACAAAATCCATAATAGCGTTACATTTAAGTACAAAATCGTTTATAGGACATTACCTCGAGATAGGACAGTACCTAGTAATGATAGTAGTAATGAAGTTGGAAGGAATCAAAGGTATGTATAAATACTTAGACAAGTAAAATAAAACAGGGGTCGGTACTAGGGGTAGGGTGGGCGTAGTTATGGTTGTACGTGGCTTGGGCTGCGGTTCTCACAGTACTCAAAAAAAGGGAGGTGATATGCCATTTAGTCCAAGTAAGCCAAGGCCGGTCTGGTGGGGATAACGCTTACACGTGTGACCTACTTAGATGCCGAGGGGCTACGAAAACGCACGACGGAGCACGACGAGCGCGCGCCCCGTCATTCGTCATCAAGTACCAAACCAACTGATCGATATGCAACTGGTACCACATTATTTTACTCCAAAATTATGCACCGTTGGACGAGTTTTCTTTGTTACCATACGTGAAATAGAGCACGTGTGTGTACTACGGTCACTGACCTCGTAATTTATCTGCAAGCCGCCGATCCAGTACTCCGACGGCTCCAGACCAGCAATCTTGCACTTTATCACTATTTAATGCGTACACAAGGTACTTCAGCGATGGTACTAAAGCAGCTCTTTACGGTGTGTCGCACGCGTCCCCCTCTCGCAGGTATGAGGTTGCTCGAAGTTGATCAAAGGTGGCGCACGGTTCGGCTCTACGGAGTGCATCGATCGCGATTACATCACCACTTCGCGACTTCGCGTCCTTTCTCTGCGCGCGCAGCACGCCCCGTGGCCCCCCTCCCCGGGCCCACCACCGCGTCCCTCTCACAGCAAACGCCATGGCTCGCCGCTACGTGCCGCCATTCGCACTTTGGTCGTCGTCGGCTTCGGTCGTGCACTCAAACTCTCAGTACCCTAGTGCAAGTTTAACTTTAGTTGAACATTTTCAAACTTAATATTTTTCGTGCGATGTGAGGCGCGCTAAAGTTAACTGGAAATAGGGATTAGTAGTGATCATAAATCAACTTAAAAGTGAACAAAAATAACTTTAGTTTGGATTTAAAAATTTGTGAGATGTTCGCGACCTACTTTTACAACTTCCGTATAGGTAGTTGAAATTCAACTTCGCGTTTTTTATCATTCGTTAAAAAAGATATAACATTAGCAAATTCGGTTTTGCGTTCGGTTGTGCGCTGTTACATATCAATTTGTAATATTTTTCTTTGTCATGAGAGTCGGGTCTCGCTGTACTTGTTCGCGCACGTGTCACGGTTACAATTAATATTTTAATTACAGTTGGAGCTGAACATAGCCGAACTATGAAGACTGAAGAAGAATGAAGAACATTTAAAATGTCAGTCGTGTCGGGGGGAGGAATCGACTCGACTTTAATATATACTAGTCAGTCTTTTTCTCTCTCCTATATGGTTGGCATGTAACCGTCGTTATCATCCACATGCTGTACTGCAGTCGTCCGCTCACCAATCTCCAGCATGGCCAAGTCCGCAGTGACGTCAGAGATTACGCAAGCTGTTATTTGATTCGGCTGCGAAATCACTGGATTTTCTGCTTGAGACAAGGCCGTTTTTTAGGATTTTCTTCGTGGAATTCTATATGTTTTGTAACTGTTCTTATAATTATTTCTGTGTGATGTCCTTCGCTTTAAATATCTGTGTCGTAACAGTTTGGTTTGAGTCATTGCACCGAATGACGAAATGGAAATAATCGTCGGCGCGGCACGCTCGTGGCGGGAATTGGGCAATCTGCGAGCGAGCGGATGTCTTGCCCGCTGCCCCGCGCACCACGTCTCCCCCGCTGCCTAAATTTTAGACTTGTTCGAAGAACGTGAACTCAACGGACAGACTACATTTGAAGCTTGTTAAATTTTCTTTTTTGTTTCAGCCAGCATCATTGTGCAACCCAGCGCGGTGGGCTCTATTTGTATTACGTGCATGCCTAATGCGATTGATGTTTAACATAATTATTACTGCGCCTCCTATGTACTATGCCAAGCGATTTAATAATAAAATTTATTTATATTGAACATCTACTTGTTTTTACTGTAACTTATATTTTATTTTGCATGATTTTATTATTTTTTTTAAACCCCTAATACACTGAACATGGATAAAGTTGCATTTGCAACAGAATTACTCTAAAATACACAATACTTATACACTAAACAATTTTAAAGTTAGTGGGTGGAACCCGGTCCCGCCCTCAGCGGAGAGGCCCAATAGCAAGAGACATCCTTGTCCTTGATAACATTTGTGGCTTCCGTAAAGCCTCACTCCGACACTTGGAAAAAACACAATGGCTTAGCGAATGAATAGTTTCATAAATAACACTTCTATTATCTTCTATTATCGCTGGAGAACAATACACTATTTACAATGGAAATATCATAATAACAATTACTGATGAAATGCTCAAAGCGAATTTAATTTTCCATTGGTTTCAACACTGTACCTAAAGAATTTTATAGAAGCAAGTAAAAAGTCTGACTCTAACACACATCTAGGAGGACTAAACCAAATACCCTTCGACGAAAGGAGACTTTAGTAATGATAAAATAACTAAATCATAATAAAGTATTATTTAAATTGATGACAGCTTTTAGATAATGATTACATAGTCGTTTAAAAGTTTCTTTAATACAGTCAACTGTAAATAAAAATATATCGATCATTGAACTAAGGCACTACGTTCAGTGATAACAGTTATACCGTACATATAATTTAGGTACTGATGATAACGTTTACTCCAAAGGAATGGGAATACCTAACTCCGGATAGAACATGTTAATACCAAAACCTTCATTAACTTCCCTATAAGGAAGTAGGAAGACAGGAAAAATATTTTAATTAAACAATAGTATTAATGAACAATACTACCTACAATTACTGTTCGTAAATTCAAATGACAACCGTCATTCTTTGAATTGGTTACAGTATGGCAAACTCAACGCATTTTGAGATAGGTCCAGGATTAATATCTTGACTGTGTCAGAAACCGACCAAACCACCTGGAAACTTTATGGAATTGTAGGTATAGGAACTGGGTATTCATATAGTTCTAAATAAAAGATACTTAGACATCGATGATAATAAAACCAGAAACGTTAAAGGAATTTCAACCAAACAGGAATACTAATGCCCAATTAATAGGCTACTTTAAAAAAAAAAAATTAAATACATACATGCACTTTATAATTAAAAATAGTTTGACTGCATATAGATGCATAAAAAGGGAGAACATTCGTAACTTCATTGGACCGAATCGGTCTAAATAATTTAATCTACAAAATAGATATAAAAACATTGGAAAAAAAGCAGAAGTTTAACGAAAGGGCCACAAATAAACAAAAAAAAAAAAACTTTTTGAAAAATTTAGTAACTTCACAGACACATATCAGGAATTCATTAAAAAAAATTTAAGTACATAGGTAGGTATATCAAGAACATTAAAAATTGTAGACTCGTTTCGATTTCGATATTCGGTTTTTGGTAATAATATATCTACTACTACCTAGTCTAAAAAAACCTGGAGATTATTTTTGCCTACATTTTCATGAACTGATTTTAAATCGTTAAAAAAAGAGATCTCGAAGAAATGAAAAACAAAGCGATTAATGAAAGAGTTAAATTCTGAAATAAAATACCTTCAGGACCACATCTATAAAAATAAAGGAATCATAAACTCAATCTATCCAGCATTACTGTTAACTTACCTTAGTTTGAATATTTCAAGCAATGGACATTGATTACGGTACTTTTATTATTATTTTATTTATTAATTCCGGTTATAACACTACTCAAGTAATTCAAAGCTAGACTGCGAAACTGCTTTAGATTAATAATAAAATATGGTTTAAGACACCAGTGTTTAAATAGGATTAAACCACTCACCATTCCCAACTAGGGAATTGCTTCTTGCCATTTTACGATGCAAATTCAGAAACGTACCACAATATAAATTATCAGATAGTATTTACTAAATTAAAAACTTAATTACACTGAATAAATTTTTAAACAAAACATAATATGTATTTCAGGGTGAAAGACAGGAAATGGTTATGTATTTTAGTATAAATTGGAATAAAAACCACGGAACTGCTTAAAAACTCTTCAAAAATAGTTTACAAAAATTAGGACTACCTTAAGGTAGTCCTAATTTTTGTAAACTATTTGTGTGATTATGTTTGTATTGCGGATGTTAACATCCGCAATACAAACATAATCACACACATTTGCATGTACTAACTATAATAATATCTACCATTGGAGTTTTTTTTTTTTTTTTCAGGTTTCTGTTGTTGTCAGACTTATCTGTGCATTTAGTTATTAATAGTGAAGATAAGTGAAATAGTGATCTTTTAATTTTTTGTGCAGTTTTTAAACTACTTAAACATGTAACCCACTATTCATTGGATTATTCATTGGGTTTATCTTAAAAATGATGTGAGTATCTTGGGTGGTGTATCTAAATAATAAAATTTGTAGAGGGGAGAAAAAAAGCAGGAAAAAGAACTCTAGGAATTAAAAGTGAAGTTTTAAAAATATTTACAATACAGATATTTAAATCCGCTCAAGTGTTAAAATCAATTTTGTTGCACCGGTCAGTGTCGTCAACTAAAAATTATATAAACGGAATGTTCAGTTCTCTATGGCTAGAATGACTTCACCCTCCTAGAGCGAAACGAGAGCGGGGGGTATCAGACTATTACTGCCTGTCTTTACCTTTGCCTGAGGCCATTGACAGGTATCGGCCGTAGCAAAGCCCTTTGCTATATGTATTTAATCATCACAGCGGAAGCAGAAACTGTTGCTGCCCAATTCCGAAATGCATTCAGCTCCCACGTGGTTGCTTATCCATTAGAATCCAGCGGTAATGGCTCAGAGGTCTGCATTCCAGTAGTTTAACCTGCGCAGAAATCCAGCCCACCAAGACTTTTCGACCTTCCTCGGTCGAAAAGTCGGTGTTTAAATTCAGTAGTTTTTTCAGTACCAGAAGTAATACTTACTTAATTATAAGTTAAGTAAGTCGGAATAAATTTGAATAATCCTTCTAATATTATTAAAGCAAAAGTTTGTTAGTATGGATGGATTTGTTATTCGTTCACGCAAAAACTACTGCACGGATTTAAATAAAATTTGGCACACATATAGTTTATAACTAGGAATACCACATAGGATACTTTTTATGCCGATACTCCCACGGAATCGAAAGTAACGCGGGTGCATCCGCGGGGCAACAACAGCTAGTTTATATTAGGTGTACAAGTAAGTTCCCGCGTTTAACAAAAATATCCTCAGTAAGAGGTTTCGTTGAAATTTTCAGATGTAAAATGTGATATCGTACACCTAGAGTTAGTGATATCTCTCGCTGTATCAGTATCACATATATATTTTTGTGCAAAAATATCAAATTTTGTGCCAAATAATTGCATAAAGCAGCAGATGTCTTCTTTAATTTGAAGACATCTGCTGCTGGGGCCCGTCAATTACTTGTAGAAGCTTGTGGTGAAGCTGTTTTAAGAGAGAGAAGTTGTCGTGAGTGGTTTCAAAAGTTTATAAATTGTGAAGGCACGGAATGGGAAGCATCATTGGAGGAAGATAGAAGGAAGAGGAAAAACGCGATCATTACTACTCCAGATATAACTAAATTATTCTTCTACATGATAATGCTTCCTTAAAAAACGGCGGACACATATTTGTGCACCTATTAATCTTCTTCTTCATCTCAGCGTTAATCCCACTCGTATCCGTAACTTTTCAGCTTTTGGAGTCCAGGGTTCGCTTTACCAGTCTAACTGCTCGTTTTGGCTAAATTTCGATATTTTCCATGAAGCGACTGCCGTCTGACCTCAACAACCCGAAGGCGATATCGAAGCATTGCAGTTAGACCCATTGTAGGACTTTTGAGGGCTCCAACAACCCGTAACAACGACTGTCATTAGATGTTCGTATGGCCACCGGGACCAACGGCTTAACGTGCTTTCCGAGGCACGACCAGACCAGTGCGAATATTCATATTTATGCATACAAATATGTATTTAGCACTGCGCGGGGATCGAACCCGCTACGCCACGGAGGCTGTCTGTGCACCTATTAATAATAATGCTAATTGATGAGTTAGAATGTTACAAATATGGTATATAGTTAAAACATTGTGCTGTATCGTTGATTTCGCTGTTATTCTTCTAATAATATTGACGTTTTTAAAATCTTTTCTCAATCTTATCTCAGAGACAATCATTGTCATAAATGTGACACATTGAGACTGAGATTAGAATTGGTTCGTTCTTAAAATATGATCATTTCTTCTCTTATCAATTGATGGGAATTAAGTTCTTGAATTAGACTTGTGCTTAAACAAAAGAAGCTCGTAATAAGTTAACAGTCTGGTTTCTGTTTGGACCGCATTTAGATAGTGACAAACGGACAACTTTTTTGACAATTGTTTAAAAATCGTCTGATCGACAACGCCAATAAGAATATTACCTGGGGGTTTTGGCGTGAAAGTCAAGCTGAGTGTCACGCTCATTTTTCATTGGACTTTTAAAATTATTTATAGTGTTGTTTACTAAATAAAAGTGCGTGATTTAGGTAGTAAAACGTGCATGCAGTAAATAATTCAAAAAGAACAGGGAAATATCGCAGCATAGTGCCCACATCATGACTTTGTCTCAAACCTTCATCGTAAGACGGGTCACGCGGCCGTTTTTTTCGACATTGAACAATTCATTACGTGACATTGGCTAAATGCACAAACCGTGCGAAGCCAGCCATAAAAGAAAAAAAAAGAAATATTACCTAATAATCAGAGTGTTGTCTTGAATGAATTGTGAATATTAGTTATACTGTGTATTTGACAAAAAAAAAAAAAAATGTCGCAAACAAATACATATTTTATCAAAGCTGCTGGCAAAGATCTAACTTATCCTTTGAATTACTGGTCGTTACAAAATATATGACTGTTCTGTAACATAACTTACATAACGTTCACAAAGATTCGGATTCGCAGGGATTATAATACATAATATGAACATACAATGTATTTTACATCCCTGGGTTACCTCTGTGGCAAGACTTTGTTGGCAATATGTTAGCTAAAACTACGAATTTAGACATCTGCGAGTCTGGCTAATTACAACATTTTTTTAGTAGTGCTAATAATACCTAATTTAATTAATAAACCCTCGTTGAACATTTTATATAATATATATTAAACTTCGTTCATTTTAGACTGATTGAATTATCAATCGCCCGATAATGTTTATCCGTAGGTATATGTTTGATGGTTTTTGTATGAAAGAACTACTTACTAAAAATAAAATTCAAAATTTTTCCTCCAATACTACCCGGTATTACTCCGTGATTTAGAATCACTGTTTTTTTAATACCTTATTAAAAAAAAAATTGCGCTCGCTTGCAATTTCTCCTGTAGCGTGGGTGCATTTACAAACCCGACCCGGGACAACTAATTATAGGAAAAAATAATACAAATATTTTTGCCGTGCGGGAATCGAACGCGCGACACGCGGTGTAGCAGTCGACTGCTCAGCCACTGCGTCGATCGTGTCGTCGCTACTGTGAAGCTGTGGTCGCGTACATGTAAAGGAGTACCCTGATTTTGTCATATATTGAGTAGAAATACCTTTTATTGAAGATCCTAAACAAAGAAACATAGGGAACCTGCTTGCTTCATAATGTGTTCATAATATTAGAACACGATAATAAAGGAATATTCCTAAACTGTTAAAATTAAATACAAAAATTACATTGGTTCAAGGGGTCAAAGTTGATTCTTACAAATGATTGTGTTCTACGACGCTTTTGAGATTGTCACTTTTGTCAATGAGAGTTTAATACAAATATACATACTTATTATACTCCTGGCAGCTTACTGTTCTGATTACAATCTGACCTCTCGCATGTAGAATGTCACTTATGCTAAGGATTGACACCACTGACAGTAATACACTCCAGCTTAGTTTCACGGAGAGTTTTTACAGAACAGGCTGTTACGCCACTTTATAAAGTCTTTAGCTAAACTCATTTAAGCAGCTAATCATACAAACTCTGAGACACTTTTTAATTTGTCTGTCATATCTGGCACAAACAGTTCACTTAGTTAGGTCCAACTTCGAAAAAATTAGGTGTTTCGTCGAATCCAGCTCGGCTGGACAGCGTTCGAGAATCTACGCAACATCTTCTCGTCGTCCCAGATACCAAAGTGTCTCAACACTAAAGTTTTAAACTAGTGTGTATTAACAGTGCTGACATACGGAACTGAAACGTTCACGTTATAAATTTTGAAAGCAAAGTAGTCAAAAAATTCCTATTAGATCTCTATTCCTAGAGAATCCCTAGAAAAGACTATATAGATAGCCTTTAAAATACCTACTATATTAAAATCGGCTTCCACTCTAGTCTCTGATCTCCGCAACCTAATTAGTGGTAATAGGATAATCATTTCAGCAATATCTGTTATTTTCGTGAAACAGGGAGACTTTTTAATAGCGCTTTTGAAGAAGTGTGTAAAAAGTAATCGGCAATTGGGAGAGATGCGGCATTGAAGTTGGCATGTCGCGGTTAATAAACATACGCTTTGTTGACGATATTGTCATGTTATTCTCCATGCAGTAAAACTAAGGTTGCCCCAGCTAGCTTCAGGTTGGACTGGCGAAGAACATATTGATTTCATACAACACTAAATATAGGATCAGAGTGGGTGGTAATGATTTGCAATATCTCGATAAATACATCTATTTGGTGTACTTAGTCTCTTTCCAGTCCAGACAATGGTCTCAGAATACTGGTCAATTAAAGAGCTAATAGGTGTTCCTCAGGGGTCTGTTCTCCTGCAACTCTGTACCTGCTGCATATTAACGATCTGCTGATGCCCGGTATCTATGGGTATGCAGATGACAGCACAGTTGTGGAGAGATACCTGCCGGATGCTCCGGCTAGCAAAAAATTAATCCGATCCTAAAGAGAAGCTATAGTAGAGCGTACGAGCGTACGAATGTTGAACTACAGGCAGTCTCTGAATAGCGCGAAGCCAATCAGCATGCGCCAAAACACAGGCATGTCTTTTCACCGCCAAAAGAAGCCCGTTCACCTTGGCTCCTACTTTTCGGAATATATCCTTGAAGTGCACCGACCGCCTTTAGCTTTTGGGAGTTAAGATTTCCTCGAACTTAAACTTTGGGCGGTTTATTGGGTCCAAAGCCAAGGTGGCTGCCAGGAAACTTGGCGTTATCGCAAAGGTCCGGCGGTATTTCACAGCAGGGCAGCTTTTAATGATGTACAAGGCACAGGTTCGTTCGTGTGTGGAGTACTGCAGCCACATTTAGGCTGCTGCTGCAAAATGCCACCTATAAATTTTGGATTCGGTAGAGAGACGTGCGAAAAAGCTGATTGACCCAGATTTGAGACCCATCTTAAAATTAACGATGAAGATATAAAGGCGGACTTGGAGGTAGCAACTGAGTTTGAGAATTTTTTTACTAATATTCCAATAATAACAACAAAAACTTTGTCTTCTTCCTCCACTTCTGCCTACGCCATACTAAAAGAATGTGTTCCAGAATGTGACAAACACTTTGAATTTACGTTTGCGACTGCTAAAGACATTATAGAATCTTTTAAGGATCTTGATGTAAAAAAAACTGCCGATCATTGGGGTTTGTCAGTATATACTGTAGCTGCAATAATAGATGTTATCGCACCTTTCTTAGCAATTGTTTTTAATTCTTGTGTCACATCTGGTATATTTCCTGATTTGATGAAACTTAGCAAAGTAATTCCACTGTTCAAATCTGGTAGTACAACTGATCCCACGAATTTTCGGCCAATTTCTATATTACCAACTTTGAGCAAAATTTTTGAAAAATTAATTTTGAAACAGTTGTTGAGACATTTCAACTTATATAATTTATTGCACGTGAAACAATTTGGTTTTACAAAGGGTCGTTCAACTACCGATGCGGGCGTGGCGTTGCTAAAGAACATATTTGGGGCCTGGGAGGAATCGCAAGATGCTCTTGGTATTTTTTGTGATTTGTCCAAGGCCTTTGATTGCGTACATCATGATACTCTTATTAGGAAACTGTACCATTATGGTTTAAGGGACAGAGCTCTCGACCTTCTGACTTCTTATCTGAATAATCGAATTCAGAGGGTTGATGTTAATGGCAACAAATCTGCAGGATCTGAGGTCACCATGGGCGTTCCGCAGGGCTCAATTCTAGGTCCTTTCTTGTTTTTAATTTATATTAATGACTTACCTCATCACGTGAGGGATAATCACAACATAGTATTGTTCGCGGATGACACTTCTCTTATTTTTAAAGTCAAGCGTCAGCTAGCAAATTTTGACGAAGTTAACAATGCACTTTCGAAAGTTGTCCATTGGTTTAATGTAAATAACCTTCTTTTGAATGAAAAAAAAACTAAATTCATTAAATTTTCTACGCCAAATGTCAGGCAGTTAAGTACCAATGTTCAACTGAATGGAGTAGAGTTGATCCCTGTCGAGTCGACAGTTTTTCTTGGATTGACTATTGACTCCAAGTTACAATGGGGTCCTCACATTGAGAAGCTGTCGGGTAGACTCAGTTCTGCCGCTTATGCTGTTAAGAAAATTAGACAGATAACTGATGTGAATACAGCCAGAATTGTTTATTTTAGTTATTTTCATAGTCTTATGACTTATGGGATTCTTCTCTGGGGAACATGTGCGGACATCAATACCATCTTTGTTTTACAGAAAAGGGCTGTTCGAGCCATTTACAACCTTGGTCCTAGAGATTCTCTTAGAGAAAAATTCAGAGAGGTGAACATTCTGACTGTAGCTTCGCAATATATATTTGAAAATCTTATGTATGTACATAAAAATATATGTAATTTTAAGAAAATAAGCGAAGTTCATAATATAAATACCAGGAACAAACACAATCTTGCTGTACATCACACTCGTCTCCACAGAGTAGGCAACTCGTTCATGGGTCAATGTATACACTTTTACAACAAGCTTCCCATGGACATTCGAAACTTACCCATTAAACGATATAAAACCTATATAAAGGCCAAACTTTGCAAAAAGGGGTATTATAAAATCTCAGATTATTTAGAGGATAGAGAGGCTTGGGACTGAGCTGCTCGCTCTGTTAAGCATTGTTATTAAGCAATATGCGTAATTATAACGTAAATTATTGTAAACATTTTCATTTTTAATGTCTGGACTTTAAAAAAGACGATGATCCCTGAGTTTGTTTCGGCTATTTCTTCTCAGAGGTAGTCAGTTAGGAAATGCCGGCTTCATCTAGTTAAAAAAAAAAAAAAAAAAAGTAAAAAAAAAAAACATGACGTGTAAAAGTGATCGGTGATCCTACTTGCTTAATAAACGATTTCATTTCATTTCATTTCATTTCATTTCATTTCATTTCATTTGTTTAAAAACGCCTGGAGTAGAGCCGTAGAATAGCCAGCCAGTCGGTATTCTATTATAGGATGCATTTTGGAGAGTGTGCGTGGGCATTGCATGACTTTATTCCACCATCTCCATTCCATTATTGGATGATCCGTCTGACGGTCAGACATTGCGTTTCGCCTCGTTTTCTATACCGCGTACATCGAAGGACTGGAACAATTTGTCTGCGGCGGTCTTTCCGTCTGACTACAATATCAGTATCTTAAAGGCTAGAGTGAATAAGCTTTTAATATACTAGCGCAGTTTACTATCAATCATCAGGCAGGATCGCTGTTAACCTTTAGTTTATATTGTTAAAAAAAATAACTCATAAATGGACGCAGCCAAAAAGCACGCTGTCTCACTTAGCATAGTGACTAAAAGAGCTAAAATCAGTTATGAGCATTTAGCAACTAATCTACATACGTATAATCGCACGCACACAAACACCGTACCGAAGTCTGCCAAACTGAAACGGCGTTAGACGGTGGATTAGAGTCGGGGGTGTTAGGTTTTATTTTCGTTACGAAGTTTCTTGATTAGGTCGCCCCTCTCAAAGCCTGCGATGAAAGCTATGCAATAGCTTGAAAGTAGTCAGATGTTAGAAATAATTATATGTTTGTAGGTATAAGTTTAACCTTTTCCCAAGTTACTATGTTGGGATCGACTTCCAGTCTGGCCGGATACAGTTGAATATTCATCATCATCAACCATTTTTATCGTCCCACTGCTGGGCACAGGTCTCCTCTCATACCGAGAAGGATTGAGTGTTATCACCACCACGCTTGCACAATGCGGGTTGGCGATTTCAGACTTAAAGGACAGGTTTCCTCAAGATGTTTCCTTTTACCTTGTAATTAGTCTTTTTTATCCAAGATATACTTACAAAGTACATGTTACTTAGAAACGTTACATCGGTGCTTGCCTGACCTGAAATCAAACCCACACATTCATACTTGTGAGGCTGGCCTCTCAAGCTGCCTCAGGCTGGCCTAGTGGTTAAAACACCAGTGTTTTAAGTCGTGGTGGCGTAGTGGTTATTTTTTTTATCATTAGTTTATGCATATAGCAACCGCCTATCTGATCCCCTCAATCAAGTTGCCAAACTTTTGAGATTCTAATTAACAGTAACGTCTATCAAAATTTATCATCGCAAAATAATTAGTAGTTAATTAACGAATGAACACTCGATGGCAAGTCTCGGTATGCCTACTAACCACCAGAATTAAGACGTTCACGTAGTTTATTAGGGATTATACCTATTCGGCACTTATATAGGTACAAGGCTTACGTGGTGGTCCAAAGTATGTATGTACATTTATCACGTATATTATAATATAGCTGGTCACGCAAAGAAGAAACAAATTGTAACAAAGTTAATAAAGGAGATGCACAATTACCCCACAGTAACAGTTGGGTATTGGCTAGGCTGGCACGGCGATTAGGCCTTAGGGCCGATCCCGTGTCACTCTCAATACAGGGCCCGAAGGTAACCGGGTGGTTTTAGTGGGTATTCCCGGCTCCGGCCGGCGAGTCCCACATATGTCCGTCGCCTAGCTAGCGGCGGGTATGGTGCATAAAGGCATTTCCAATCGAAAAAAAAAAAAAAAGGTAGGCGATAATGAAGCAGAGTCACTATTGTAGTGCATACTAACAGGGTAACGTAACACACTATCAGAAGCAATAGGTTTTATACTTTTAGTTAGTATTAAACTAAATTTTAAGACAATGACAACAAAATTATATTAAATAAAAAATTCCATCACGACACAATAATAAAATTTGTTAAAAAAAGAAACAGTAACAAGCATTTTCTTAATTATGTCAAATAATGATAATTAAATAAAGTTAACATTACATAAATTAAGAAGAAAGTAAAACAATGAAATAAAATTACAATAGACAATGCAATTACAATAATACAAAATTAAATTGAATTAAAATTAATTGTTTGACAATGAATTACATTAAAATATTTATAGTTCATATGTATGGGTGCTCTGTGGTCCCACCACCATCTTTGTTACCCAAGTCAACCCCACCTGCCAGACGGTGCACCTGCTGACCAACGAACGGGGCGCTGACGCCGGCTTTCCCTTCGAGGTTTAGTGGTCAGACGGTAGTCGCACTTGTAATTAGCCAAATAAACCAATCTACAATGGACAAGAGCACATGTCACAGCCAGGGCGCTGCCGCAAAACGGCGCGCAGTAGCCTCGCCCGACTCCTGTGAGCTGTGGACTAGGGCTAGCGTGTCAGAGGCGGACACGGCTGAAGAAGAGAGCCCAAACCAAGAAAATCCGTTTCGCGTCGTGGAACGTGGGCACGCTAACTGGACGCGCGAGAGAACTGGCCGAGACTCTCCACAGGCGGAGGGTGGCCGTGGCGTATAGTTATATGTATAGTTCATATGTATGGATGTATGCTGACGATATCGCGCTGGCGGCCGCGTACAGGGATCGGTTGGTGCGGCGTGTGAATGTGTGGAAGGACTCGCTCGAGAACGAAGGTCTAAAACTCAATGTGGCGAAGAATGTGTATATGGCTGGCAACACGACAGACCCCATGTCTGTGCGCATAGGCGGTGACATGGTCGAGTGCACAGACCAGTTTAAATACTTGGGGTCTGTATTCCACGCGTCGGGCGACATTGATTGCCACGTCAGGGCACGTATTTCCGCGGCTTGGGCAAAATGGCGTGAGGTGACAGGTGTCATTTGTGACCCCAAAATGCCGGTTAAGCTTAAGGGGCAGGTCTATAAGACCATCATTAGACCTGTTCTCCTTTATGGCAGTGAGGCGTGACCTGTGCTTGAGCAACACAAGCAGGAGCTGGGTGTCACGGAGATGAATTTGCTGCGGTGGATGTGTGGAGTTACGCGGAAGGACTGCATCAGGAACTCCCGCATCCGTGGCAGTCTTCATGTCCGTGACATAGCGGATAAACTGCAGAAAGATCGCGTACGTTGGTACGGTCACGTCTTACGAAAACCGGCATGTTACGTGGGTCACAAATATCTTGCCATGGCCCCTCCGCCGGGCCGGGACAAGCGGGATAGACCAAAGAGGTGCTGGCTTGGCGTTGTAAGAGATGACATGCATGCCAACAATCTCACACCACAGGATGCTAAAGATCGTGCGAAATAGAGGAAATTAAGCAAGAAAGCGAACCCCGGGCTCCCAACGCGAAAGCCGCGATTCTTGCGCATGTCCACATATTATGTCATTGAAGTTTTCAAAAATTAAAGATTTGCATGTACTCAGAGTATTTGAGAAGATGTCAATGTCTGCCGAAGATTTAACCATACAATTATATCGATGGCTCATTCTATAAATTGGCGAATGTTTACCCAGATTAGTGCGGTGTTGTGGAGCCTTAAGTAAGGGTTGTGGGTGGAGTGGGATTCTGGATTCTTCATTTAGAGCAATGGATTAGAAATATGCTTCGAAATGATTGATTGATGATCTTCGAATTGTAATAGTGTGTTACGTAATTCAGCACCCGGACATTATTGATTAACATTTTGTACAGGGAGGACCAAAAGTCTGTTTATATTTAAAATAATGGTAAAAAATATACTACAGTAGATTAAAATTCTGTATTATTTTCGATAGTATACAAAACGGGAATTTATTCCTTAAAAATCTCATCATCCATATGAGGTTTGCATAATAATGGATATTTCTGGCATTACTGAAGTCTAGAGCGGATATTTTCGAGAACAGCTATTCATGTATTTGTTGAGATATTTTGAATTTGGAACTGTCGAATACGATCCTTTAATTCGTCAAGAGTTACTGGGTTAGGGTCGTAAACTTTAGCCTTGAGATATCCCCAAAGAAAATAGAATAGATCCGGACTACGAGGCGGCCAGTTAATGTCCTCTCTTTGCGATATCACATTTGGACCAAAAATGTCTCGAGCTGCCCTTAACGAGTCGTTACATGTATGACAAGTAACTCCATCTTGCTGATACCATGAGCGTTGATTAAAACAAAAAAATCCTCCAGCGATTATGCGAAAAAGTTTTGTAACATGACGATATACCGTTCAGAATTCACCGTAACCAAACGTCCACTTGAGTCTTCAAAAAAGTATGGATAAATAATACCTCTTGCTGATTAAGCAGCCCATACTGTGGACTTTTTGTGAATGCAAGGGTTTTTGACGCTTTATTTATTTATTTTTATTTATTTTTTATTAAAATATAAACCAGCGCTTGACCGCAATCCCGCCTGATGGTAAGCAGTGACGCAATCGTTGATGGTAAAGCGCACTAGTTTATTAAGAGCCTATTCACTCTAGCCTTGAAGACACTCAAATTGTAGTCCGACGGAAACACCGCCGCCGGCAGATTGTTCCAGTCCCTCGATGTACGCGGTATAAAGGAGGAGGCGAAACGCTTCGTCCGGATCGTAGAGGTGTTAACAACATAAGGGTGGAAACTCGCCGTACGGCGGGTCGTCCGATGGTGGAACGGAGATGGGGGAATTAAATCGTGCAATTCCCTCGCACACTCCCCAGAATGTATCCTATAGAACACCGAAAGGCTGGCTACTCTACGCCTGTGCTCTAGGCTTTGGAGACCAACTCGAGTTAAATCAGGGTCACCAATCAGCCTCTTCGCACGCCTCTCCACTGAATCCAAAGTGGCCAGGTGACACTTAGCAGCACCAGCCCAAATGTGGCTGCAGTACTCCACACACGAACGGACCTGTGCTTTGTACAACATTAGAAGCTGCCCTGGTGTGAAGCACTGCCGGACCTTTGCGATAACGCCAAGTTTTCTGGCAGCCACCTTGGCCTTTGACTCAATGAACCGCCCAAAGTTTAGGTTCGAGGAAATCTCAACACCCAAAAGCTGAAGGCGGTCGGTACACTCCAAGGATACATTCCGAAAAGTAGGAGCCAAGGTGAACGGGCTCCGTTTGGCGGTGAAAAGACACGCCTGCGTTTTGGCGGCATTGAATGCTACAAGATTGGCATTGCTCCATTCGGAGACTGCCTGAAGTGCAACACTCGTTCGCTCTACCATGGCCTCTCTTTCGGACCGGATTGATTCCCTACTAGCCCGAGCATCCGGCAGGTATCTCTCCACAACTGTGCTGTCATCTGCATACCCATAGATACCGGGCATCAGCAGATCGTTAATATGCAGCAGAAACAGAGTTGCAGAAAGAACAGACCCCTGAGGAACACATTAGTCGACATGGGCTCAGATGAGCATCCGTCGACAACAACTCGGAGGGACCGTTCAGTCAGGAAGTCTTTTACCCAGCCAGTCAGGCTAGGGGAAATGCCGTACGCTGGAAGCTTACTCAAAAAGCCAGCGTGCCATACCCGGTCGAAGGCCTTCGAGACGTCAAGGGAGACAGCAATCGCTTCCCCATTCCTCTCGAGGGCCTCACCCCACAGGTGAGTGGCATACACTAGTAGGTCCCCAGTTGACCGATTGCGGCGAAACCCGTACTGTCGGTCACTGAGGAGATCGTTACCTTCCAGGTATGCCAAAAGGCGCGAGTTCAATACACGCTCCATAATTTTGCAAAGTATGGAGGTGATCGAAATCGGCCGATAGTTGCTAGGATCGGCACGACTACCCTTTTTGGGCACGGGCTGCACGTTGGCAAGCTTCCAGGACTTGGGCACTATACCAGTCCCAAATGAGAGGCGATACAAGCGTGTCAATACAGGAGACAACTCGGGCGCACATGCTTTTAGAACAATCGCTGGTATACCATCCGGACCACTAGCCTTATTCACGTCCAGACGACACAGTGCTCTCAGAACCTCCTTGTTCCGAATGCGAACCTCAGGCATTGAAGTACCGCAGTGGGGTAAAATAGGTGGAGTAGCACTGCCAGTATCAAGACGCGAATTATGGGCAAAGAGAGATGCAAAGAGACCTGCTTTCTCTCTCGCCGTATGAGCCAGTGTTCCATCAGGCCTAACCAGCGGAGGCAGTGAGGGCCGACAGAAGTTCGCCTCGACCGATTTGGCAAGGGACCAAAAAGATCTGCTACCGGAAGGCTGCGCAGATAACTTGTTGCCAATATGGGTAATACGATCGAAGCGAGCCTTCTTTAGCGCCTTTTTGTAGGACTTGGCAGCACGGTTAAAGGCTCTCTTCTTAGAGCTTAGATCCGGAGCTCCGCGGTCACGAGCGTCAACCCAGGTGAGAAATGCCGTGTGCTTACGCTGTTCGGCTTGGGCACAATCGGCATTGAACCATGGGCGAGCCGAGCCACCGACGGGCACGTCGGGCACGCTTTAATTTTGGGTTAGTGTCATTTCAATGACAACAATTTTGTCTAATGTCATATTAGGTGGAAGTGTGCCTCGTCTTTCGTGGAAATTGTTCATTTCGTTCGTATTCGGTCGGTTCGTTTCTTTCGGTGGAAATGTTTTTAAGCTAAATCGCTCTACCATTTCGTTTGCAGACTGCAACCCATAGTGGCATGGTCCTGAGGCCTTAATTCCAGCACCATTTGGATTTTACATAGATGTAGACGTCTTTCTTGAGAATGCGATTTAATGGTGTTCTTGGCACGTTAGCGACAGCAGACCGTTTTCGAGTTTAAAGTCCAGGTTGGTCATGAACGGATGATTTTACTAGTTCCACGTTTTCGGGGCCCTCAAAGTCCTAGGCCGCCAGATCCAGGTAAATCCATTGTTGAACCCGTCTTCTCAATGAAACTAAACTTGAGCATCCATTTTCTAATTGGCACGCCTGATGGAGTATGATTTTTGTATCGTATCTTCTAATAATTGCAAAGCTTTTGTTGCGCTAAAGTAGCAGATTCGTTGTTTCGATAGTACTCGCGTAAATATAATGCATGTTGACAATAGCTGAACGATGCATTGGTACTAAATTCCCATTAGCCGCTCTTGCAATGCCGACCCCCCTCCGCCGCCGCTGCTAGACGCGGCGACCGATTCAAATGTTAACGAACTTCTGGTTCACCTTGTATTTTAGAAAATATGTGTATAATATTGTACCCAGCTACGCAGCATAATTATAGAGAATAAATATATATTTCCAAAGCAATTACAATGATCATGCGAACACGAGCAAGAAAGACGATAAACTAGAATAAGAATTGCATTCAAAATCTACAGTCAAAGATGATATTCCGACAACCTGAGTCTCCACAACTGTGAACACAATACACCCATGCAGTCTGCACATACACGATATTATCGCCTCAAGTAATCTTTCAATTTGCCTGCAAACAGCTTCGTCCGTCACCGCAATGAGCCGACAGTTGCTTTGTCCGACCTACTGCTAGACTCAGCAACACTATATTGATTTGTATTTCCTACGAATAATTAGCGTGACTCAACTCTTAACAGCTAAGATGAGAATGCTAAGAGAGATATGTGGTGGTGTTATTATAAGGAGAAGTGATACGGCGCTCCAGTTCTATTAGTACTACTAAACTATCAATCAATATAAACATGACGAGATAATCCAAAACATTCCATAAAAAATTATATAAGAAAATTTCCCTTTGTTTTAAAACCACATAAAACTGCAACGTAATCTATCGAGTTGGCATGATTTATAATCACTACTACTAAGTACACTGGAGTAGTGTTTATAACACACATTTAATTGAGTTTCTAATGAATTCTTCTACACTGCAATTTTCCACAATATCCTTTAAAAACTGAAGATTTATAACATACTTTTAATCGCCTACGTGAACATTGTGGCCTGATGTTGCAATCCTTTCATATTTATGAAGGAACTCTTTAAAGGTTGCTATTATCCTTTTGTATTTACTTGGAAACGGTCTAATTTTTTGTCAAATATTCGTTTTTTTTGGATGAGATATCATGCAATGGCTTCTCTCGCTCTGAACTCCGTATCAGACTTTTAACTAAAACCCACCCGTGTTCCTTCATTTACCTGTACGCCTTTGAGATAGTCTTGATTAAATCATTGTGGATGAATTTACAATAAAAGTTTAGCTTTAAGTATCTTCACCCCTTATCGCATGTACATTTGGAGTCAGTGTGCGATTCTATTGTTTTAGAATCAATCTAAAAGTGAGTACAAAACAGTCCTTGATAGAAAAACATTCCTTGGTCTGTTGTTCAAAGCTTATTGATTATTTAATCACGAGTGTTTTCTTTGAAACTGTAGAGCGATGGTTAAGAAAGCACCGCTGTTCATGCCACGTTGATTCATATTTGATGAGAACGATCGATATTATACGTAAGCCAAGAAGTAAGTCTTGAAGATCTTCAAACGAGTAAGGCACGCTTTCCTTTTGAATAAGCTTCCAGCGTACGGCATTATCTCTGGTCTGACTGGTTGTGTCACTTCATTAACAACGAATTAATTGATCAACTAAATAAGGTTTCGCTAAAAGTAATTCATAAGTAATGTATTGTTTCATTTTCTTTATGTGACGAAGACATACAATATAACAACTAAAGATTAAAACCAATAAATAGGAAATAAAACGTAAAAGTTAGGTGTAAGAAATAAAATAATATATTTGCGTGTCCAAAAAATTGTGGTCCCGTCTGGTTTGTTATAGGCTGGCTTAGAATAGTACCTACCCATATCCTCCCGTGGGTGTCGTAAGAGGCGGCTAAGAGAACTCTCACCAGGGAAGCGGCCAGCAGCGCTTCTTCTGTGTAATAAAAAACAACTGTGATCCCAACCCGCATGCCAGGCGTGGGTATTATGGCAATATCCCTCAATGGGAGGTCTTTGTCTGACTTCTATCGGCTGGGAAGATAAAGAAAAAAGAAGAGTCCAGAAAATGAACTCAGTCATTTGCGTATCATATATATATATATGTATAGAATATCATTAACAGACTCACTGCTAGATCGATGATCAGGTTAAGCTATGCGTGCACACCAATACCCCACCACTCCTGCTCCTTGTAGGATCCGTGGATCTTTGACAGTCGTTAAGGGTCATCAGAATCTCAAAGATCTGAGGACCAGTCTCACCAGGGGATATTACACTACCCAGTAATTGGGTTGTGGACCTCAGATATTCAGTCACTTCATGTAAACCCAATGATAAGCTGGATCCGATTACGATACGAAACCGACCCCAACATATTTGAGAAAAGGCCTCGTCTTTTATAGCGCCTACATCGAGGGACTGGAGCGATTTGCCAGCAGCGGTGTTTCCGTCGGAGTACAATTTAAGTGTCTTCAAGGCTTGATTGAATAGGCTCTTAATAAACTAGCGTGTTTTACCATCAACGATTGCATCACTGCTTACCATACCTGCGGTCAAGCACTAGTTTTTAAAACCTTAATATTTATAAAAAAAATATTAAGGTGACTGGGGGTAAGATAAAAAAGGGGTAAGGTAGAAAAAATGTAATAACGCCCAATACCAGGGAATTGTTTTAATGATGGCAATATCATAGTAGATACCATTTTATCTTGCCCCACCCCGCAGCCTGCTTCAGTCACTGAGTGAAAGTGCTCGTGTATTATTTGACATTTTTCTGCACAATACATTTCCCGAGTAAAATTGAGTTTTTCGATCTTACCCCGCTCGCTGTATCTCCTTACTCAGGTAAGTAACAAACAGGTTATTTTGATATTCATAATTAGATTTGAACTGTAATATGCTCTATAATGTGATGATTACTATATTTCAAGTATTTTAAGATTTCTGGTGCCTTTAAAATTTTCCCCGGCATATTTTAAAGGGGTAAGATGATAATATAAAACTTTCCATCTTACCTCGTTCACGAAATTCCTACAAAAAGTCAGGGGCTCTCAATCTGAAATATACGCTAATATAAGGGAATTAGCGCCACAATATCGTATTAAAAACTTATAACATAATTCTAGACTCTCTAGTGTTAAATCGTCGGCTTAAAAAAGTCAGACGCTCTGTACATAAGTACAATACCTACACGATTAAAATGAACCAATTTAAACTGATTTTTGAGCGGATAATTAAAGTCTACGTTAAGATGTCTAGAATTAGATGACACATAATTACAAAATTTTACATTTTAAAATTTTCCGGAGACTTTTTCTTTTTCCTCTATATTTCTGTAAGATAAATTTGAATCTACCATCAGTTTTTATTTAGCAGCTTTTGTTTTTTTTATACAGCTTCTTCGTTTTTTACATGTGGGTAGTGTTTAGGAGTGTAGCACACTATTGATATCAGTTATAATAAAATTAGTACACTCCCCTCTAGTTAACAGAGATTGCATTATTTTGCCCCATAAAACTTGGAATAATGAAGCAGTTTGTTTTAAAGCGCTTAATAAAAATGGTGAATATTTTGAGAATATTGCACAGAAGTTTCCTGGCCTACCAGTTGATGATGTTAATTTTGTTATAAAAATGAAAAACGTCGAGCCCAATGCATGGAATTCATTTGTCAGTAAGTAATTAAAAACTTTCTTGGTAATAATACTAAAGCACCAAACCACTGCCACTTGGTCCAACGTATGTTGTCATGTCTTAAAGATCTTGGTTGCAACATGAGCGTAAAACTTCGTTATTTAAAATCTCATGTAGACCATTTTCCTGAAAATCTCGGCCACGTAACTGATGAACAAGGAGAAAAATTCCATCAAGAAATACGAAGTATGGAGGAACGATACAAGGGTAGATGGGATGTGCATATGATGGTTGATTACTGCTGGTGTATGAAACGAGATCTACCTCAAGCATCTCATTCAAGAAAATCATTGAAAAGATCATTTTTGGCTGCTTTTGGAGATTAAGTTTTTTTCATGTGTCTATAGTATTTTCTTTCTAAAGTATATGTGCATATTAAATATCTCAAAAACTAAAGCTGATACATGAAAATGGTTTTCATTTTCACAGTCAAAATATCAAATACCTACAGAAAAGCTAGTCACGTCTCCGCAAAAAAAAGTTTTGTAGATATAATACATAATTTGCGATATATATTCCATCCACGGTATGGAACACTAAATATGCAATTTCAATTTGTATAACAATATAGATAACTTTTTAATTTTGTTTTAGGATCAAAATGCCTCGTAACTACATAAGAAAATCGTTACGGGCTACTTGTTATACTCCTGAGGACTTAGCGGTTGCAATCAGAGAGTGGAGAATAAAGAATTATCTGCGCAGCAGCTATGTTATATAACATACCTGTCGTCTTATAATGTCAATTTGGCAGTGATTATAATAATACTGTTTAGTATTGTTTATATCGGCAAGAGTGCCTAGTTCTGTTGTTTTTTTTTTTTTTTTTTGTTAATTATTAAGAGACGCATTAATCATTATCATCATCATCATTATCAACCTTATTATCGTCCCACTGCTGGGCACAGGTCCCCTCTCATTCGGAGAAGGATTGAGCGTAATCACCACGCTTGCTCAATGCGAGTTGGCGATTTCAGACTTAAAGCCCAGGTTTCCTCAAGATGTTTTCCTTCACCTTCAGTCATTGGTGTCCAAGATATACTTAGAATAAAATACATATAACATTAGAAAAGTTACATTGGTACTTGCCTGGCCTGGAATCGAACCCGCGCACTTATATTTGAGAGGCTGGTGTTTTAACCACTAGACCACCACGACTAAATACGAGTAGTTATTTTTAGTTTTATAAGTAGTACTTATAACCAACTGATTTTATTTAACTGTGATGTTTAGGTATTATTACCTCCTTTGAAATAATATTTTTAATAATGTTTACTTGTATTCTGCTGTCGTGCTTTATTTAACACTAGCGACCCGCCCCGGCTTCGCACGGGTGCATGTACGTATTATACATATAAACCTTCCTTTGAATCGCTCTATCTATTTAAAAAAATTGCATCCAAATCAGTTGCGTGGTTTAAAGATTTAAGCACATATAGGGATATAGGGACAGCGAAAGCGACTTTGTTTTATACTATATAGCGGTCGAGGTCCATACATTTTGTTCATGAAGACTTTGGAAGCGCTCCAGCCTCGACTCTCGTGCACGTAACTCAAAGGTTCTCAGATTTTGTTGTGCAAGGCGTTGCGAACGTTCGACACTCGACTCTCGTGTGCATAAATGAGAGTGTCTCTGATTTTGTTCAGCAAGGCGTTGTGAAAGTTCAGGTGAAGATTCTGCCATGTGACGTATTCTTGCTGCCCATACTTGAGAACTATGTGTAGAAAGTTGAGACCTGGCTCTCTTAGGCATTTTCAAATGTGTCAGAAAATGGTAATAGCGTGTAATATTCTAGCTCTGAAAAGGACTGTTGTTTAGCCCTAAAAAGAACTGTTGGTTAGCCCTGAAAAGAACTGTTGGTTACCCTTGAAAAGAACTATTGGTTAGCCCTGTAAAGAACTGTTAATTAGCTATGACAAGAACTGTGGTTTAGTTCTGAGAAGAACTTTTGCGTAGGTGTAACGAAATCTAAAAAAATCGCATGAAAATTATATTAGACTTCGTTGCGTAGGGAGCCGACCTCGTGTTTGAGTCGCGCGGGGACCTTACTCATAGATCTAAACTTTCCTGCCGCATGAGTCGAAAGAAATCGTAATATTTTAATTTCGCCATAAAATCAAAATCAAAAGTCCAATTTTAATCATTCAAAGACCAAATATTATCTACATAAACTGTACCTAGTGATGAAATAATTTATTTTGATAGGGATAAATAGCATGAGTAAAATAAATGCGTTTAAATGTAGTCCAAAAATATACAAGATTTTTAAATAAAAAAATTGTTGTTGTGCCTCATTCGACATAGATAGGTATAGTGTGTTGCAGATTTTTTTGTAGATTTTTATACGATCTACAATTAATTAGAACATTTTATAGTTACATCTTTTATAGTTTAGGCAGCGTACACAAAATATGTAACTTTTCTGATTAATTTTTTACACCTTGTATTAAAAAAACCCAAATATCTTACAGAACCCTATTTTTTTTCAAAATAAAATTTAGCCTCAGTGATAATGTAGCTTTCTAATGAAAAAAGAATGATTAAAATCGGTCTAGTACTTTTTGAGTTTATTCGTTACATACAAAAATAGAAATCATTCATCTTTATAATATTAGTGTAGATCTATAATATGTTGAGCATCCTTGACTGCCAGCCGTTTCAACGGGGTAAAATCGATATATTTTATTTGAAAAATTATTTTTTCTTGCTTTTAGAATGCGAATTTTTAATGTTACTCATTTTCAAGTAATTTAGTTATTGAAGCAGAAGGTTTATTGATCACCACACACGTATAATGACCATGCATACGATTTTAGTCACTATCTTACCCCTTTAGCATTTCATCTTTCCCCTACATATTTTTTTTCTTAAGACCAACTTTTTACTAACGGGCTTTTTTTCATAAAATATTGTTTCAAAAAGATTGCCGTCATCTTTATAGAAACAAGTTGACTGTACTTTTTTTTACCCAAAACATCATTTTATGCAATTGACTTAAATTCTTCTGTTTTACAACAGTTTATCCATAAACACTGTTTATCTCATCAAAAATGCATTCCGTCTTACCCCCACTCACCTTCATATTAAAAGCACACTCTTCAAAATATTTAATATAATAATTAATTTATATAAATAACAGTTTGCTTATTAAATGACTTAGTGTCTCAAGGAGTTATTATTTAAATATTCGTTGACACTATAATAACAGTTGACTATTAATATGTTGCATTTTTTAATTAAATAGCATATTAGTTGTAAAAAAATGTGAAGCATTTTTTTTTCAGTTAGGAACTTACTCCCGTCCTTATAAAACCAACTTTTGGTAGGTCATGTTTTATTGGTTGGTTTTAGTCAATAAAAGTCTGACACGCCCTTCTGCTCCGCCCAGATGATTTCCTATCAGAAACAAAGGGGTAGGCCTTACTATCTGTAACTGCGCTAACTTTATTTTTTTGTTGGGATGGGAGATCATCAAATGACTTCTCCCGCTCTGAGCGGAGCGGAATGGCGTGTCAGACTTTTACTGACTGCCTTAAACTGTGATTTATTTGTTTAAACTTTTGGCAGAAAAGTACAAAGGCAGACTTAATTCATAAGGCATTCTCTGCCAGTGAACCATGGATGGTGAGGAGACTATGTAGGGCGAATGCTTTGGTTGGAATGATCGCTAGGGTGTTGAAGATACTGAACACGGTGAAATCTTCGATAATTTGCGTTTTGTTCGTTGCGGTGTATTAAATTTTGTTTATACTGTTAGCGGCTGTTTGGATGGTTTATTGAACAATTTAGAGGTCATATGTAGTAGACAGAACTGTATGAAGCTTCTCCTCTTTTGCTTCGTTTGTCCGTCACACATATAAAAGAACGTAACTATAACTAAGTAAGTACTTGAAATTCATTTCTAAATATAATATGTAGTTACCAGCTTAGAAAACAATCATATAAAGTAGGGAGGGAGCTAAGTGTCTGCATAATCTATGAATATGATAACAAAGTAGATACAGACGCACCCACCTACCTGCCTGTAGTTTGCAAACTCAAGTAGGTAAATTGAATTCAAACATTCAAATGTAATTTCATAGGGTTTTAATACCGTCGCTGTGGATGAGAGAAATGGAATTTGCCAAACCTTTATTTCAGTTAGACAATGTTGATGCTTTCCACCTGGACCCACAAAGCCACAAAGTCGCTGACGTTTCAAACGAAATTGGTTCTGTTCCAGACTTGCGTGGTTAGCGTTTGAACTAAGTTGCGTGTGTAAACTTTTGTATACCGTCTGTTTGGTGGGTTTAATTGCAGGGGCTGAGGTCAGACATCGTCCATAACTTATATTAATAAAGACGTATATGAGCTCTAAGCGAAAAGGCCGTCCATTGTTAAATTTCTGTATTTACGTGTGTTTATATGGTGTATAAAATAAAGAGTATTCTATTCCAATAAACTGCTAGTCAGTGGTAAGCGATAATGGTCGTAATAGTCCTAATTAGAAAAAATTAAATTTAAAAAGAACTTGCTCGTTTCGTTATAAAACCTCAACAATCGATTTCCACCAAGCGAGATCAAAGTCAAGATCGATTGCAATAAAAGTAATGAAAAAAAAAATCCCGAACTAAAATTTGTTTCTGGAAAAACTGAACGTCCGTTTATCTATGGAATTTAATTCGAATTATTGAAAGTTATAGAACAAGTTATTGTATAAAATAATAAGCCAGATTGTTCTTCTAACAATAGTTGTATGACGAAATTGCTAACAGTAATCTTAAAAACTGATACCATTTTACGTCTCTTATCACTGTTACTAACTCTATACTTTATCTTGAAAGAATAACAGCGAGTTTGTGATAAGTGCGTGCCTATTTATGTTTGTATGGACAACCGAGTTTTACTTTAGAAATATAAAATTTAGGCCGAAATTATAATTTGGACCATACGGTTGACGCAGCGGTGAGTGGCTGAGCGATTGACAGCTGGTTGTGATTCCCGCACGGAACAAATATTTGTACAGCCAATAATTGTTCTAGGTCTGACTGTTTACGTTTGTAAACGCACCCACAATACAGGAGTAATTTCGAGTGTGGGGCAATGTTTTATTAAAAACAAAAAGTCAAATCTTTTTTGTCAGTTTTCCAAAGGAACCCAGGAATAAATTTTTCAATCGTGAAAAAAGTTGGCCTCTGACTGTTTTATATCAAAAAGATCACATTCAAAATTATTCCTCTGATAGAATTATCTAGCGTTGGGAAAATCGATGCATCTAGTGATTGGAGCAACACACAACACATTGAATGATGACACGTACTGTATTGTAATGTCTGTAGGGAGCTATAAATAAGATAATTCAATTAGATAAGGCTGATAAGGCAGTTTATATATTCATTTTACTTTGCATTTTAAAGTTAACTGGAATATGCACAACCTAAGACAGCTGTCCAAAAGGCTTTAATCTAATCGTCAGAGAATTTGTAAAAGTGATCATTCACTTTGTGCCTGATATTGCTTTGTGGATTTTTCTGTACAATACAAAGATAGCAGAAAGAAATCTACTTTTGCCTCGATTAAGTACCTACGTTCCTTCATCTGCTCATATGGCATATGGATATAGAAGTAAAATGAAAAAAGAAAAAAACTATTTGTTTTTTATTTTATTAAAAAAAAACATGAAAAAAAAAAACTTAGCGTCGTTGTTTTTTTTTCTAAATTTGGTTTTTTTTTCTAGCCTACGTTTTAGTTCAATTATAAATTAAATTTGTAATTTGTATAATAAATCAACACATTATTTATTCATAATTCATTGCCTCCAACAAAAATTACAAATCCATTTTTTTTTTTCAATTTAGTCTTCTATTATATATATTGAAGATTTGGGGACTTCCCTTTCGTTGATGTTATCAATGAATGCTGACAATATTTTTATGAAATTTTTGTACTATTTTATCAGAAAAGTACCGTAGGTTCAAAAATAAACCAAGACTCTATTATGTACTATTAAATATTAATTATTTAACGGTAAATGCTATAACAGTTTCAGATTACAAGCTCTTGAAAAAAAAAATGGTCCAGAAAAAAAAACAGTTTTTTTTCAAGGTTTTTTTTTCGCATTAGAAAAAGACGGTTTTTTTGGAACACTACATATGCACGCCGGTTGCCAACACCTTTGTTCTTTCTGAGAAAGACAGGTGATTACTCAGCTACATGTACTTTATTATTGTTTGCCTTTCTACGACAGAAGTGTTAAGTATCCAAAATACCACCACGAACCAATGATTATTACACATTTTCATTTCATTCGACAAAGTACTAAGAGGGAAATTTTCTGAGGTTGTAGGCAATGATCTCTGGACCAACTGGAATGATTTTGAAAAATTCCTTTACCAACAGAAAGCCACCTTATATTTATGAGTATAATGCGCTATATATTAATGCGAAAAATTAAAATACTTCTTCATGGTAGTTGGTTTTTATCAAACGTATGTTTAACGTCAAACAAAGTGCCGACCTACAGGAAAACTTTAATAGAGATTATAATCAGCTGGATTCCATGTTCTAAATGGAAAAAATGTCTTAAGTTGAACTAGTTGTAAGTAGCTAAGTATTCCACTTAATCAGTTCTACTTGTACAATGTAACTATAATATTTGCTTCTAGTCACTAATGCAAATTGTAAATCGTGTGTATCTAGAAGTTTGGAATTAACATACTTTTCTCCGTCGCGACTTCGGAGCATCTCGATTAGACTTTCATCGCTTACGGTGCCCGCAGATGTGTTTACTATGAATTAAATATATGGAGGTCCTGAAAAATAGATGAAGCCACTCCTTAAAACTTGCGCAAGGAGTGGCTTCATCTATTTTTCACAACCTGCTGCAGTTCGATTCTGTATACAACAGTGAAAACGTGAAACAAAGTGTGTTCTCAGTTTTCAGCAGATTACCTAGGACTGTACTTTCCAATTCTTGTGTAGTATCAAGTCGGCTTTCAGTTTCTATTTTTGTTTTTAGGAGTGTGGACGTTACATCATCATCATCAACCTTTTTATCGTCCCACTGCGGGTCACAGGTCTCCTCTCATACAGAGAAGGAGCGTAATCACAACGCTTGCTCAATTTGGATTTCTTTAAGATGTTTTCCTTCACCTTGTAATCAGTCCTTGGTGTTGAAGATATACTTAGAAAGTACATATAACTTTGGAAAACTTACATTGTTACTTGCCATAATGTAATGTTATTATTCAAACTTTCTTAAGTTGCGATAACCACTTCAACGGATTACAGACAATTATTGTCATCATGAATTAAGTATTTACATATGCAAATACGTATATGTACAGTTTACGTTAATTTTATTAATGTAAACTGATAGCTACGACTAAGCGCAGTAGGATGAAGGCAGTATCATATAATACCATGAGTTTACAGGTTCGTATCTACAGTATCTGTTGGGTCGCGTTAGCTAATACATGGTATCAAATAGGGTCCTCGTTATCAGAATGCAAGACATCTCAGATAAGCGGCCGGAATGTGGCAGCGATGTGTATGGTATGGACTGGACTTCAGGAATGCATGCTTAAATGCAAAGTAGTTTCAGGTTCGCTGGGTAGGCAGCTGAGAAGCGTCCGACGCGATTAGAATTAAAAAATACTATTGGAATCAGCTAATAAATTAGTAATAAATATTATTAATGCCGTCTTTTGCTTTATGGCATTGGAAAATGAAAACTATGCTATTTCTGATATGTTTGTTTATTAACAGATTAATTCCGTAGCGGGTTTCTAGAAATCGAAAACATTTTTGTAATTGTGAAAGATGACGGTTTAAAAAAACGTTATAATATTCTGTTTTTGATGCTATGCTTCTATTTCTTGTTCATGGTTTTATTATTTTTTAATTAAATTCGCTTGTTTTCCTGGACTCGTTGATGTTTACCATCTCGATCATTTTCTGGAGACCTCTGAGATGTCTAACTAACAAGAATTGTAGTGATTGGAAATAAAAGGGCCCTTCTTCTTTTCAGATGATACGTCTACTGCTTTGACTAGGTATTTGATCCCGGTAGGTAGCCATTTCTATTTTAATGCCAGAGGCGATGTTCAGATTGTTAATGTTGTAATTAATTTTAAAAGCTAGCTAAGAGCGTACTTGACTCATGGCATTTTTAGAATGCCAAAGGATAAAAACGAAAAATATTACCAAAACTCTACTGCCTGTCTGTCATCATTCTGTACAGCAACAAACACTAAAAACACAACATATTTTTAATTTTTTATTACATAGATTTTGCTCCCAGTTTATACAATTTGCAAGTTTTAATTGTAATTTTTAGAATCATCAATTTAATCACCTAATTTTATATAATACTATTGACTGAAAAAACTAAAACTGAATTTGTTTTTTCATAGATAATGGCATGGGACCCTTTACTTCGCACTTGACCAGTTTTTTATGCTAAATATGCACGCAAGTATATCATAAGTTATACATAGACAGTTTTATCACTAAATGTGTACCTACACTATGGCCGCTAATATAACATACTAGTTGTGCCACGTGGTTTCTCTTGCGTAAGTATCGATCCCGTAGAAATATTGAGATAAAAAGTCTGTCTTATTCCTGTTCAAGAGTAGAGTAACAAACATTCATCCATACATTCTTACAAACTTTCGCATTTATAATGTTAATCATCGTCACTTTTTATCGTCCCACTGCTGGTCACAGGTTCCTCTCATACAGAGAAGGATTGAGCGTAATCACCACGCTTGCTCAATGCGGGTTTGCAATTTCAGACTAAAGTATCTACAGGTTTCCTCAAGATGTTTTCCTTCACCTTTTAATCAGTCATTGGTGTCCAAGATATACTTAGAAAGTACATATAACATAGAAAAGTTACATTGGTACTTGCCTGTTTTAACCAATAGGCCACCACGGGTTGCCGACTCGCATTTATAATATTAGTAGAAAACCAAAGTAAAATTTTGCTAAAGTTAAAAATTTGTTTATTTATAGTTGACGAAAACGGTAAAATACCAATTACATTAATTCACATGGAAACAAACAATTACATTAATTAACTTAAAAACTACTACTAAAACCAACATGGAACAGTGGACTTTCACGCATACCTTTTTACGAATTTTTAAAAATTAAAAAGGGTCCCTCAAAAGAAACATGTTTTTTTATGTTGCAAAACAACGAATGGCAAAAGTTTACATATGATAGTCAGGAACAACGGACGCTGCGCAAGTAGGCGCGGGTTCGATCCCCGCGCAGTGCAAATATTTGTATGCATGAATATGAATATTTGCACTGGTCTGGTCGTCCTTCGGAAAGCACGTTAAGCCGTTGGTCCCGGTTGCCATACAAACATCTAATGGCAGTCGTTACGGGTTGGTGGAGACCTTAAAAGTCCAACAATTGGTCCAACTGCAATGCTTCGATATCGCCTTCGGGTTGTGGAGGTCAGACGGCAGTCGCTTCACGGAAAATATCGAAGTTTAGCCAAAATCAGCAGTTAGACTGGTAAAGCGGACCCCAGACTCCAAAAGCTGAAAAGCTGCGGATGCGATTGGGATTAACGCTGCGATGACGAGTCAGGAACAACTGATTATCATGCTTTTTAAGCCACGGAATGGCTTCGATATTCAGCTTCGTTCGACTCATGCGGCTGTTATCACTTAGCCGATTTATGTAAAACACGAGAATGATAATGTAAAACTACTCAATCACAATATATTCACTGTATTAAAATAAAATCGGATCTGGGTAAAACGGAAATAAAATAACGTCGTTTTATCTGAAGTTGCCCTCCTCTCCTACATATTGAATGATGCTGTTCGACTGAATCAGCTGAATCCTTAATGGATTCTTAATTATGCATTCTCCGTGGACATAAGTGTCTGACGACCGCTTACCTAATAGCTGTTGACACAATTTGATTTCCCAAAGGATTTTAATATGAAGTGAATTTAATATTCGGTTTTTTTAAAAGGTTGATCTTGGTTGGTATCATTTAGCTAAATATAGTTTAAACGTAAGTTGAAAAAAAAAAATAAGACTTCATTTTTCAAAATCAAAAGTAATTTATTCAAATTAAACTGAAAATCAGCACGTTTCGAACTTCAAAATTAAAAAGACAGTCTGCCAAAACGCCCGCTCTTATTTTAAAACCTACTTCAAATACTGTTATTAATATTAATTTTATAGATATAAATCATTAATTAACATATTCACTCAAAGACTAAACTGTTCGCTAATAGCAAACAGTTTAGTATTTCAGCGTCGTCGTGAATGGTAACAACGACAACAATTAATTAAATAAATTATCTACAATCCTTGTTATCTAATAATAGAACGCAATGATGCCGCAAAACTGAATTGTAATTATTTATTGACAGCGTATTACCTAACAAATATTATAGACAATCAAATGAAATCTTGTCGATGTATAGAAAAAATCTTTTTGAGGCTGAAAAGGGCTTTTCAAAGTAAAACGATACTGTAGTACCGGTAAGCACCCGCCACTTGAGTTCGTTAGAAAAAGGGTCAGCGCATACATGAAATGCAGTGATGGCCCAGTAGCCCATTGTGATTAGATAGATGTTACGTATTTACATCATCCGTTACTTGCGTGTGCCTCTGGTTTTGTTCACTATATGAGTTAGTTAGTTATTAGTTAGATAGTTATCAGGTTTTGTACACTGTAGTCGAGGTATGGGCTGTACTACTGTCTCTTTAACGGGTGGTAAATAGAATCGAGGTGCTGAAAAGTCTGTAGAAATTCGTCAGTTCGACCCCAAGATCAGTCTTCGTAACCTACTCTGCGGCAGCTAGGTGTGAGACAGGGAGACGTTATCTTCCAAACCAGTTCACATCCGCACTGGAAGATATCTTCAAGTTTCTGGACAGAAAATAAAGTTGGCATTAACATTAATGTTCAATACATAACTCAGATTCGGTTTGCTGATAATATCGTGGTCTTGGCTGAGACTATTCCCGACCTCAGGACATCTAATAATCCTCGATGACTTCAGTATAGCCTCGAAAAGAGTGGGTCTTAAAACGAACATGGACAACGCCTTATAAGAAGCCTAACAGTCATAAATTTATTTTTTCCTGCGTGTTCTAACCAGTAATCGTGGTTAAAACACCAGCCTCTCAAGTAAGAGTGTGCATTTCAGGTCTGGCAAGTATCAATGTAACTTTTCTAAGTTATACATATAACTTAGAAAAGTTATATACTTAGAAATATACTTAGAAAGTACATACTTTCTAAGTATATTTTGGACACCAATGACTGATTACATATAAGGTGAAGGAAAACATCTTGAGGAAACCTGACTTTAAGTCTGAAATCGGCAACCCGCATTGAGCAAGCGTGGTGATTACGCTCAATCCTTCTCTGTATGAAAGGAGACCTGTGCCCAGCAGTGGGGCGATAAAAAGGGTGATGATGATGATGTTCTAACCAGAAATGAAATGATCCTCAGAAGCATCAAGACAACGGCGACGTAACCCGAATAAACTTAAGTCCCAGTAAACAGATGACCGATGGAGTCGAAACGTTCTAGAGTGACGACCGCGTACCGGATATGGCGTTGGAAAATCCTGAGAACCCGTAGGGTGTGAGAAGCTTAGAAAAGAAATAAGTACGTAGAGAGATATTTAAATAAATAAAGTGAAAACAAAATTACGTATTTATATCATACAATGAAACATAGCCAATGGCAGTTACGCCGCAACAAATTCTGCAATGAAAAGGAAAATTGAATAATTAACTTTGTGGTTGTTACTGGATCTGAATAACTGATTGATGGAATTAGAGCAACGGACGTGCTCATGTATACCTGTCGAACGTCAACGGCCGACACCAAGTCTATTTCTTTTATTCAATTTTGAATATGTTACCATCTATTTTGAATATCTACATCTCATGAATGTAGATCTGTTTTTCTGATAAGTGGTGAAGCAAGCATTGCTTTTACTCATGCACCTACAGATTGGCAAGGACTTTGAGTCCTATTTACTTGTTCAGCTGACTGCCCCGTTGGTCTTCTGTTCAAAAGCGCGACTGCTGAGCTGGGGTCATGAGTTCGACTCCTGGGTCGAAGGAATCTGGGCTAGGGTTGTAACGGAGGCTTTGTTAGCGGAGGCGGAGGCCGATGCGGAGGCGACGAGTCTCACGTTAACGGAGGTGGAGACGGAGGTGAAAGTAGATATAGAAAAAAATTGAAATTTATGGTTAATTACAACAATTTTTTTTTGTTTTAAATACGTACCTACCTACATTAATAGTAGTACACTTAGTAAAAAATATTACCTTCTAATAAAGAAAATTAAGGAGAAATAAATTGTATTTGTCGCATTCCCGTCTTGCACACTAGTGCTAGTGTTGATTCTTGATCATTTCGCTATAAAACGCGGGCGGACGGTTGTCGAGCGTCGCAGCTTGCCACCAACTTCCGAAAATAGTTATTTTTCACTTTGTAGTGTTTTTTTTTTTTTGTGGAAGCCGCTTGTATTTTTTTGTAAAACAAAGTTTTTATTGTTATAAAATTCATATACACACACATCTACTCAGTTAGACATCTCGTCAGTTCAAGAGGTTCGACTTGGATCATGTATCTACATACATAATACGACAGATAAATAGCGAAGGAGACGTGCTGCGCAGAACTCAAATAAATTGGGAAAAAGTGTTTTTTTTTTTATTTTACACCACACTAGGAACTTCTCCTGTTTCGTGACTGTGTTTACAATCCTATAAACTCACATACACATACAGCCAGATGCCCAGACCCGTAACAACTATTTGTTTAATCTCAAAGTGCACTACTCAAATCGCCAGTGACGACTTTCAACAAACCAAAAATATTAAAAGTTTTAAATGACAAATTAAAATGAGTACCAATTGTTTTAAAATTTTACGTGCGGTGAAAGTCTTTTATAGCGCCGTGACGACATTATCGGTTCAAGACATGAATTAATGACACTTTAATTAGGCATTCGATGCCGATTCAACGTTATGGTGGCAGGTAAGCTGCTATTTCGGGTTCTGAATTAACCTATTGTGCGAAAGTAACCTACTTAGTAGGAAATGCCTGAGGCTTTGGCACAAACTACCATGCTTAAGGAGTACACTTCATAACATCATCATCATATCAACCTTTTTTTTATCGTCCCACTGCTGGGCACAGGCCTCCTCTCATACAGAGAAGGATTGAGCGTAATCACCACGCTTGCTCAATGCGGGTTGGCGATTTCAGACTAATTTTAAGATACTTCATATGCAAACTAACAATTTTAATTTGACAGTAACGATGCCAGTTCATGTCGTAATCAGTTCATGTCGTAATTCTAGTTTTGACATACGGTTTCCCTCACAGTTAAGGGATAAAAAAATATCTTAGTTATTAGTAACAATGAAATTCAAATTAAAAAGTGTATTTCCTTAGTTTAAAGCTACTTAGGTCCGTATTACAGAACGTCACTCAAAACTCAAGCTCTACTTAAGTCTCGTTTCAAGCCATTTGATTGGTTGAAACTAGTTTAAAGTAATGCTTAAACAGATATCAATGCTTGAGTTTCCTTCTGTAATAAGGACCTTAATTTACGATTATGTTCCAATATGCTATCATAACTTCGGAGAATAATCCATGCTGAATTTCACGGTGTACACAAATCCATGCTGAGTTCAGGATAAAAAATATGCTTGCGTACCGTTGTTTTAAATAAACAATGGGTTGCCCATTCTGCATCTGACCACGTCAACATCCGGATCAAACTGCGCCATCGGCATTTCACTGAAAAATGCAAGCTCAACGGAAAACCTTTTACGCCAAATTTAAGTACGGAATGATTGGCGGGTCGGATACGACCTATATTCGAATTCCTGTCATCCGTTTTTTGGAATTTCTCTCGCCACAGCTTCATGTGACATAGTGACATGACAAACATAGAGATTTTTTTTTGTTTTATAATTATTAACTTAGTGCTTGACCGCCATCCCGCCTGATGGTTTGACGGTGCGGTATCTACAACCGCCACATCCAAACAACGAGTCATACTGACGTCACCCGAATTCTACTTCTCGCAATCAAAGTTTACCGTGCAATTTGCATACATACAACTTCCCAACATGAACCGTTGGACAATTGCGTTTGATCGGAGGATCCTGCCTTTTCTACTGAGTGCACTTTACTCCCTGTTTATCATGTGCATTAAATGCGCTATAAAGCGCGCTAGTTTCGCATCGTAGTTTCTTCCGTACCGTTTCACCAGACATCATGCTGGAACACGACGAATAGCTTGGCGGCAAGACTTTGTCTGGTGGGTGGTAACTACTGCAGACAGCCGATGTTATGGCCTACCACCGAGAGTAATATGTGAGATGTGTGTGATGAAGTATTTGTTATATATATTTATGTACAGATATTTACCGACAGTCGATCAATTCTGTAAAAATTTCATCATGAAAGGTTGGGTGAAGTGAGTTTACAGTTTTTTTTTTTTGACAAATCACACAGATCTTATCAAAGTGATCTTATCAATAGTGAGAAACCTTTAACATTAGGTAAAATGACAGATCTCTCCAAGATCACTTCACTAAGTTTACATGGTGGGGTAGTTACAAAATCGTTAGTTTTAAAAGTTAGTTGACATTTTTTCTATTTCAACTATGTCTTCAATTCCACATTATGAATTAAAATTCTAGTTTCAAATATACATACATACAGTTATCAATCTCGTTCATGGTTCAATGTATAAAGTAAGCACATATGTCTGGACTTGAAAAAAGACGATGATCCCTGAGTTTGTTTCGGCTTTTCTTCTCATAGGTTAGTAGGTAGTTAAGAAATGCCGGCTTCAGCAAGTTTAAAAAAAAATGACGTGTAAAACTGATCAGTGATCCTACTTGCATAATAAACGATTTCATTTCAATAATCAGAAGGCTGATTTTCGTAATTTATAACGTTTAAATTTAGTTACAATCACATCTAAGCGACAAACAAATATCAATATGTAGGAATATTAAGACACTTTCTTTGATATTTCCATTACTGTGACAGATTCCTCTGATTCTCGCTGAAAGGTAGTGAGTAGTATTTCACCATGTGGGCCCAAGCGTTTATTTAAACCTCAGACAGAAGTCTGGGAGGACCTCTTATCCGAATGGCAAAGTAGGTGGGATAATCCCATCAAGGGCCGGCACCTCCATCTATTCTTTCCATCCGTTGGCGATCGGCTGGCTAAGACATGGCTGGAGGTTGACTACTGCGATGCCTAATTCCTCACAGGTCATGGAAACTTTAAAAGTAAACTGTATTCTTTTAAACTTGTTCCTTCGCCTTTGTGTCAATGTTCTACATCGAACTGTGAATTTGAACAGTCCGCACATCACATCTTGTGGGAGTGTATTCTTTGGCAGAATGAACGCAATATTATATTGGATAGTGTACAAGTTACATCCGGAGTCGTTTATTATACGGACCTTGTAGAAACTAGAACCAATTCCCATGCGTTCAGGCGCTTTTGCCATACCTATTATTGGAATCAATTGTAACAGCACATACCTACTTAGGACCCATTAACTTAATCAAATTTTATTCCGTGGTGCTTGGCAATCTGGGCTTTTCCCAGTTGCATTAATGTCCCTTTGTGCCGATTGGCCTAGTTCTGTTCTGTCTCCTGCTTGTTATGGAGGGAAGTGGAAAAAAATATCTTTTTTCTTACTCCTCCGCTATTCTTTTCTGATTAATTTCGTTGCGGGACCCAAGATAGTTGAATCGTTTCTCCGGGACTCGTCGAGCTTCATTGCTCGGCGTTTTTCTGGCGGTTTTAGTGAAAACCGCCAGAAAAACGCCAATAATCAACAGAATCAACAGTGGTTGATTCTGGCTTTCAGGAGTTGCAATGGGTGGGAAAAAGTGTGGCGGGTTTTGTCCCATTTAAAAAAAAAAATGTGGGCGCAAGAGATATTAGAGCAAACTAAATTAATAATATTTGTCCATACCTAGACACAATGTTCCCAACGAAGTCTAATCTCATCTTGCCATAGTAACGAGTCTGCTCTTGTGTTTGACGTGCTAGACAACAGCGCAAAACTACCTCGCAGGCCATGACGTCAGCAGTCTGACGCCAAAGTGCCGCGACAACGCGTCGGCAACTACTAATCGATCGATTCATAAAAAGGATTAGTTGTGCAATTTTCTCAACTTTCCCAAGTATGAATTTTCTTTTTAACTATGTAATAACTAACTGTAATCTTATGGAATAACTTGTTGCCTGCTGCTGCGGCCGCAGAGAAATATTATGTAAATTATTTTTCTTTCGTTTTGATCATTGTTTTGAATTTGATTAATTTGACTGTATTATTATAATAATACAGTCAAATTTATCAAATTATAAAAAATTTTATTAGAAAAAAATGAAAAAATATATATATATTTTCATTTAATTGTATTTTATATTAATTTTAATGTGAATATTTGTACATTTGTACGCCGTCCGACACGTCCGTTCATTTTATGTTAACATCACATCTATATTTTATCTACCTTTGTTCTACAAATAAAATATCCGATTCTGATTCTTCTTTTTATTCTCGGCCAATAAAGATCAACCAGCCCACTGCTGGACAAAGGGCTTCCCCAAGGCTTTCCACAATTACCGGTCTTGTGCTGCCGGCATGCATCGGTTTCCCGCGATCTTCATCAGGTCATCGTTCCACCTTGTTGCGGGCGCACGCTGCGTCTTCAGGTACGTGGCCGCCACTCCAGAACCTTACTGCTGTTATCTATCCCGTGTCTCTATGTAAATTATTATGAACTAACTATATAATGAACATAATAAAAAGTATTAAATTCTATTCTCAACAAGGCACCCCTTACGAGAGCTATCCATGACATCAACAACCTTCAGTCAGATTGATGTGTTTACGTGTTGTTTGAATGAATCCGCACGGGTATTAAGTACTATTTATATTACACTACAAGCAAAAAAATACTTGTTTTTTTTGTTAATGTTTCTTTTATATTATACAATTTTTTGCGTTGTTTAATTATTGAATACTTTCATAATGTTTTTAGTTTCAATTTGTTTTTATTTCCTTCATCATCATCCTTTTTTTTTATCGTCCCAGTGTAATTACCACGCTTGTACAATGAGGGTTGGCGATCTAGATGTTTTCCTTCACCTATAGTACATATAACTTAGAAAGGTTACATTGGGACAAGAATGACCTGGAATCGAACCCGCACACTCATACTTGAAAGGCTGATGTTTTAAACACTAGGTCACCGCGACTTTTTTAATAATATATATTGTAAGTTCTTAACTGTAAATTCCCTGCCCTCAAAGCCCTGAAATAATAGCATAAGTTGTAATTAAAATAATTAAAATAATTAAATAATGTCCTAAAATTTACCGAAATCCATAAACTCGAAGAACATACAAATGCAAAAAACGTAAAGCGGCAGTCAGTTATATGTATACATAATATATATTAATAGTTACATAACGTATCTCTAAATACATACATATCACCATCATCCGCCGCCTAGCCTTTTCCGAACTATTCTATTTTCCATTATATAGTGGTCAGCTTCCAATCTAACCGGATTCATCTGAACACCAGTATTTTACATGAAATGACTGCCTATCTGACCTCCACAACCCAGTTACTGGGTAATGTGATATCCCTTGGTGAGACTCATTTAAGTTAAGTATTACCTATATTTAAATTTGAATTTAAAATATTAGTGTACATAGACGGAAGAAACCAGCATGTCACAGAAGCAAAAATTCGATTATATATGACATCTAGCAATCCGGACTGGTCCCCAGGGATTACGACCCGTTCGTTTTCACAACAAGGAGACCTAAGTCCTATACTGGGAAGGTTACAGGTTAATTATGCTACGTTATTTTAGGTGCGGGTAGAAAATCAACAAAAAACACATGACAGTTCAACAAGGTCATGCTGGGGTCGTTATAGTTAGGTATTTACGGGTCGCCGATCGCAGCCACGAGGATACGGCACTGCTCCACCCAAGCCGGGCAGACCTAACCCGTATGCTCCACCGTGTCCTCAGGGAGAACCCCACAGTGGTTTCACCCTGACGTTTCCTCCGCTTTATCCGGTGAGGACCTGCGACAGGCGGAAGTGGAGGATGCCGTGGCGCCTCTCTAGCCACTCCTCAAAGAGGGGACTTACCGCCGCTACTGTAGCGTGTGCCCAGCACTACGTTGCGACAATCACACTCTCCACATCGAAATGAGATCCCGCCGGAGCTCTGTCCGCCATGCCGCGATTTCTCGCGGCAGCGGTGTTATAGCAAGGAGTTTAACCTCCAGAGCCCAAGGCTACAATCCGGCAAGGAACCCCTTTGGTAGCTTAACATTCTATTCAATACAAGACACCAGAGGGGTGATTCTCGTCGTCCGACCCAGGCCACGGACCCGGAGCGAGAATACATAGCAGGCTATCTTGCAGCAAAGGAGGAGGCGGAGCGCGTAAGGGAGCGGGAATCCCAGCGCCCTCACGTCTCTATCCGTCGCAGGAGACGCCCTGGTCGGGAGACATCGAAACCCCGGCCACCGTAGCTGCGGGCTTACCGGGCAGTGAGCAGTGGGCTACTCACCGCCCGGTAAAGACCAGGTCTGAGTCGACGGCGCTTTGTGTTTCTTGCGCGCCTCATGTCAGCACTTCGTGACGGAGTTCACAAAGACCGATGCCTCCTAGGTCAGGGTTGCGGGTTGGTTAAAAAAGAAACCGTGGCCCCGGCCGTCGCACAAGCAAGTGTAGAAATACGGGTAGGTTTTAGTGAGTAACAGTTTGACACGCCCTTCCGCTCCGTCCAGAGCTAAGCTCATTTGATGATTTCCCATCCCAAATAAAAAAACAGGATCAATCTCGTAATTTTAAGACGTGTACACAATTGTGTACACGTCTATACAAAGCCAAACTTCGTAGCATAAACGAAACTTTAAAAAAAAATTTGGGGTAATCTCACTTTCCTCTCGCAATCGTAGCCATCTATTGCTTTCATACTATGTAAAACTAAATCAAAAGAAAGTTGTCTCTGAATCTACCTTACAACGACTAGTAAGGCTAAAACACGTTTTTTGAGGGTAAACATTAAACAAATATAAAATCATTACAATAAAATATTATATTCTTTATGAAAGCATTACAAAATCAAAAACTGATTCCCAGTCCGTCATCCCCATCCAGTCAACATCCCATCTTAAAGTCTTATAAGATGAAGGAGTCCTTCATCTTATAAGACTTTAAGGCGGGATGTTCATCATAGATGTCAATAATATTTAAGATAAGCTCAGAAAGTAGACGCATATGAATTGAAAACGTCATAACATATTAGGTCTTGCCCAGATTGATTTAAACCCACAATTATGCTCGTACCTGAGAGGTTGATGAATAGAACAAAATATTAAATACTTCTCCGTGAAGCCGCTGTCGGACCAAACATTTAACCCGTAAGTATGTTAATTAATTACTAATCTTGTGGTGAAAAGGCTACGTTTCTGTTTGTGTTTAAATAATATCTTAGAGATACGTATATTTGCCGTGTTCTAGACAGATAGGCGAAAAGAGAGTAGGAAGACCTAAAAATGCCCGAAACCTAAACGCTGTACTCTGTGTGCCCGTTATTGGTAAAAATTAACTCTGTTTCATATTCACCAATAAGCAAACACTTACACAGTAGACCCAAGAATAAATTTAGATGTCACAAGTAAAATAAGGTTTACAAAATATCTACTTATATCCAATCAAATCACCGCTAATCTCCATAACATCGGCCGCCAGCAGAAGTTACCACCCACCAGACAAGCCCAAGCGATTTGTGTGTTCCGGCATGATGTCTGGTGAAACCGTACGGAGGACGGGTGTGAGCAGTTGTGTTGCGATGTGTGCCGGGTACGATGCACCAAATGCTGTTGTGTTGGGAGTTTTGTCGTGGAGGGTCTCCAGATCAATCTATCAATCTCCCTTTGGAGCAGCATTGTTGGTCGTGTTGTTGGGTATAACATTGCATCACCTCGCTCAACTGCCGTCTTCCTTCTTATTCGCTCAGTTTTTTCTGAGTGAATAGGCTCTTAATAAACTAGCGCGCTTTACCATCAACGATTGCATCACAGCTTACAATCAGGCGGGATTGCGGTCAGTATATACAGTATGGATGGATGGATGTTACTCTTTCAAGCAAAAACTACTGAACGGATTTGGATGAAATTTGGCACACAGATACTTTATATCCAGGAATAAAACATAGGATAGTTTTCATCCCGATATTAAGACGGTATCACAACTGTAGCGGGTGTAACCGCGAGTATCTAAATCCTATGACAAACTAAACAAAACGAACGCTAATTAATTTCTGTGTCCTCTTCTCTCTATAATAATTTTATTTTTTTCCTTCATCCCCAATTACGAGGTGTTCTCACTAATCCCCCTAAATAAGGCTTCATTGGCTGTATACAGCGGACATTGGGTGTCAGCCAGATTTTCTATTTACGGCTGCCGATGAGACATCTTATTATTAATTATTATATTGATTCCTACGTATTCGGGCGTAGGCTGTACATATTCCCCCTTATTCATAAAAGCTGCTTAAAGTTAACTAGTGATTAGCGATTCTTTAAACATACCTTTTTGACCTTTTAACGTTACTTAACTTTAATCTTCACTTATGGATAAATCACTTAAATACTATGGTTTCATAAAGGATGATTTAAAATATTCCCATTGCACGCCATATTATATTTTATTTTCCTTATTGGCTTATGTCTACTGTTGGACATAAGCCTTTCCTACTGCACGCGCGTGAAACACAACGCGCCGTCGACTCAGGCCTGGTCCTTACCGGGCGGCGAGTTGCCCACTGCTCACCGGCCGCAGGCCTGCGCCTTCGGTAGGACCTCTCCTGCGGCGGCTAGTGGCGTGAGGGCGCTGGGATTTCCGATGCCTCACGCGCTCCGTCTCCTTCTTAGCCAGCATCACTGCTTCGCAGAAGGAGGGCGTCCCACCTTACGTTTACCGGTACGAGGTCTCCGCTAAGAACACGTCTGCCCAAACTAACATCAGTTCTATCTCTGATAATTCTTCTTATTTTCCCAGTGCCTCTTCAATCCTGAAGGTTAGCCGTAAGCTTCTTGTACTCGGTCTTGTCTATCGCGAGTCGGAACAGTTTTTCGACGGAAGTAAAGCCGGTCCACTCCCTGATGTTTTGCAGTCACGATTTTCTGTTTCGTCCAGCGCGCCTCTTCCCTTTTACCTGATAATACCTTTATTTTATTTATCGAACAATCCTATTAGAACATAATACATCATAATATATAGGATGAAGGAAAATGATGAAATCTGGATGAATGTTAGATTGTTCTTAGATGGCCCATTGTGTTACCCTTTGTAAAATCTCATACTAATGTTCTGTAATTAATATGATATACAGACGACAGCACATCAAGCTACTAATAAAGCATTAAAGCTCAAGGTTGATTAGGAATATTTGACAGTTTCGGGGAGCTAATTGACCTGCTGTCGTCTGTACATTATAAAGAGTATTCTGTTCTATTCTATTCAATGTAGACAAAATAAATAAATTTCTTTTTAAAGGTCAGGCTGGAAATAATATAATTTGTGTTGTTTCATGAGGCTACCTTTTTTTTAATATTTATTAGGGATAACAACCCGTATACATCTAATTCAAGCATGTTATATTCAAGCACCCCTTTTGTCATCGGCAGAACATCATTCAAGATTCAAGAAAACGCACAAATACTCGAATATTTCATGTATTTTTCAAAAATTCCCAGGTCACTAGATATAACTTTTTCTAAACTCTGAAATTAAATGGCTACTATTGCTTTATTTGATAAGATTAGATTTGTATAAGTATTGGTAACCACCAATACTTATACAAATCTGTAATACATTTAAAGACTACCTAAAAGTAAAAAAAAATGTTAAAGAATGTATATTAACTATCTACATATTTAGAAAAATCATCTACTTACATAAAATTTTGAGATAAACTGGCCTCAAAGACCATAATATTACCATACTCAAAACTTTTCTATGGAACTAAGTGTACATCTTAAGAGGAAGACATCTTCATTTAATCAGCTAACCATGCACAAATAATAAAAACATATTTGGAGTTGCATGATGCAGACGATAAGAAAAATATACTAAATTGTTAAAATATAGACAAAAAGAAAGAATACTCTTTATTATGTACACAATATACATTACATAACATAAATATGAAGATGCTGTCATCGCAACCAGAGGGCAAGTTAAGACGCAACTTTTGAGTAGTATTACTAGTACAATCACTTCTAACATGGTTTGTTTTAGTGATTGGACCAGTATGTTTAAATGAGTACCTAGTTGTGCATCGTCATCATGATTTCAGTGGTACCACATCTGTTACTGTAGATAGGCCTCCATCAAGAACCTCCACTTCAATCGGTTCCGTACTTCTTGCATCCAATGGGTTCCTGTATCTTTAACGAAGTCGTCGGTCGATCTTGTAGGAGACCTTCAAACGCTATGACGTCCGGTATTCGGTCAAAAGTCTAGAAACTTTCCGCCCCATCGGCCATCTGTCGGCCGCAGAACCAATTTAAGCTTTTTAAAATTAATAAGGCCCATTGTGAGCGGCCACATTTCAGTGCCATATGTCATCTCTAGCAGCAATCACTGGTCAGACTATCATCTTGAGAATGCCACCAGTTGTGCAAATCAAAGAAAATACAAAATTATAGAAAAAAATAATAGATAACCTTACTATAATTATTTCAGTATATTAATCTAGTAACAGCTTTATTCCCTAGGGATTTGATTATATATTAAGTAATAAAATAAAATTCTATGGACAGCTCTACACTTCAACGACAAGACCCGCATTAAATCTTGCTGAAGACCCTAGAGCAAGATTAACCCGACACTACACTGAAGATATCCCGGACGTCAGCCTGCAGGAGATTCGATTGGCTCTGAAACAGCTTAAAAACAATAAGGCGCCAGGCGATGACGGAATAACGGCAGAGCTACTGAAGGCGGGTGGTGAACCGATCCTTAGGGCCCTTCAGAAGTTATTTAATTCCGTCATAGATAAGGGAAAAACGCCACAGGCATGGCACAGAAGTGTGGTGGTACTCTTTTTCAAAAAGGGTGACAACACCCTTTTGAAAAACTACAGACCCATCTCACTTCTGAGTCATGTCTATAAGTTGTTTTCAAGAGTCCTCACAAATCGTCTCGCCTGCAGGTTTGACGACTTCCAGCCGCCCGAACAAGCCGGTTTCCGAAAAGGCTACAGCACAGTAGACCACATACATACGCTGCGGCAGGTTATACAGAAGGCCGAGGAGTATAACCTACCCCTTTGCTTAGCGTTTGTGGACGAAAAAGCCTTTGATTCGATCGAGACCTGGGCTGTACTGCAGTCTCTCCAGTGGTGCCAAGTAGACTATCGGTATATTGAAGCGCTGAAGGGTTTGTACGAAAACGCCACCATGTCAGTCCGAATACAGGACCAGACCTCGAAACCAATACCTCTGCAGCGTGGTGTCAGACAGGGAGATGTTATCTCTCCGAAACTGTTCACCGCTGCATTGGAGGATGTCTTCAAGGTTCTGGACTGGAAAGGACTGGGCATCAACATCAATGGCGAGTACATGACACACCTTCGGTTTGCTGATGATATCGTAGTCATGGCTGAGACCGCGGAGGACCTGAGTACAATGCTCGAAGACCTCAGTAGGGCCTCCAAGCGAGTCGGTCTGAAAATGAACATGGGCAAGACGAAAGTCATGCCTAATGCCCATGTTGTACCGACTCCTATAAAGATTGGAGACTCTGTTCTCGAAGTTGTTGACAGCTACGTGTACCTGGGACAAACTATCCAGTTAGGAAGGTCCAACTTCGAGAAAGAGGTCAATCGTCGAATCCAATTCGGCTGGGCTGCTTTCGGGAAGCTACGTAGAATCTTCTCGTCCGAAATACCGCAGTGTCTCAAGACAAAAGTCTTCGACCAGTGTGTGTTGCCAGTGATGACTTATGGAATTGAGACGTGGTCGCTAACAATGGGCCTTATAAGAAGGCTCAAAGTCGCTCAAAGGGCAATGGAGAGGGCTATGCTTGGGGTTTCACTGCGCGATCGAATCAGGAATGAGGAGATCCGCAGAAGAACGAGAGTAACCGACATAGCCCGAAGAATTGCAACACTGAAGTGGCAATGGGCTGGACACATTGCCCGTAGGACCGATGCCCGATGGGGCCGACGGGTTCTCGAGTGGCGACCACGCACCGGAAGACGTAGCGTGGGTAGGCCCCCGACAAGGTGGACCGACGACCTGGTGAAGGTCGCGGGAAACCGCTGGATGCGGGAGGCGCAGGACCGGTCGTCGTGGAGAACCTTGGGGGAGGCCTATGTCCAGCAGTGGACGTCTTTCGGCTGAAATGATGATGATGATGATGATGAAAATAAAATTTATAGATAATTTTCTTACTACTATAATAAGTTTTGAAATTAGCCACAACTTCATCTTTCTTACTGACCGACCCCTTAACGGGTCAAAAGCGCATATAATTCATTTATTTGTAATAAATACGTATTTTGAGTTTAAATAAATTGTACAAAGACTTTGATGGTGGGAGATAGCATGAATTCATAATATACATACATTTATACACATATCAAGTGTCCGTGTTGTGAAAAATAAAACCTTTTTTTTAAATATTTCATTAAGAAAGAAAATGGCTTCAACCCGAGACGTAGAACTTAAATATATTAAATACTCAGTATAGAAATTAAATGTTTTAATTTTGAAATATTAATTTAACTTCAATTATTTTTGTCTGTAACCTTTATTGTTTCCTATTAAGATATGAAAACGTCTTCGAACCTACCTGTTGTCTGCCTGCATTATGAATTATGTAGTTCATGGCGTAATGATTGTCCGTTGACCCTAGAGAACCTTCATCAGTGCACCGACAGGTTCTAGTTCATCGCAATGTACTTAGATAATTAGTCTCTACAGTATGTACCGGCTAACAATCAATAATGCCTACGGATCTACGAAATGAATCCATAGACATTTGAATGAATTTGATCTATGAAATTTGTATAGGTACCTATTTACGTAACGTAATAAAATATGTAAACGAAAGAAGTCCTTTAGAGCTTTTGTTTCAAAGTCAAATATACACACATCAAAAGTGTCTAGGGATCAAGCATTTTTATGCGGATTTCTTGAGATTGAGATGTGGCTTTGTAATAAATTTATGATTTTATAAATTTATATGGATCCTTTTTGGTGCATTTCATAATTTGAATCAGGAACTGTGAATCAAATTCGAGTAAAAGATGAAAATCAGCTGTCAATATTTTCCCTATAAAAACATACAACGCATTGAAGACATTATTAGTGCTACTGTTTCCCTACTACTGATTAAAACCAACGTTATTATGGAGCGGCGACGTCATTTAAGCAGGGAAGAAATGCTCAGAGCCGTGGGAATGATAGAAGCTGGTTCCCGGCAACGTACTGTGGCTTTAGCTCTGAATACAAGTCAGAGTGTTATCAGTCGACTTTGGACACGTTACCGAAGAACTGGTACCGTGGCTGAGCGCCATGGAGGACGGTATCGCTGTACCACACGGAGACAAGACCGATACATTCAAATCTTAACTCGAAGAGCTCCAACAATAACCGCCATGATGTTAGCCGTGAGGCTTCATCACTCTTCAGGGAACTTAATTAGCGACCAAACAGTCAGAAACCGCTTGCATGAAGTGAACCTTCATTCCCGAAGACCGCTACGGGTACCACCTATAGCAATGCACAATCGTAGGATTCGATATCAATGGGCTCTTGAACACAGAAATTGGGCAGAAGAACAATGGCGTTTCGTGTGCTTTTCTGATGAGTCTCGTTTTGGTATGAGACCGGATACAAGACGTATACGACACTGGAGAACCCCTGGACGCCAACAGCGATTAAAATCCTGCCAGGAAGTCCATCCTTATAGTGGTGGAACCATCATGGTATGGGCGGGTATTTGGATCGGCGGAAGAACTGAGTTGATTTGGATCAGAGGCAACCTCAACGCTCAAATTTATGCTGAGACGATTGTATCAGACGTCATCGTTCCTCTACAAGTGCAAATCGGTCCCTTATTTCGATTAATGCATGATAATGCACGACCGCACACCGCAAGAGTTGTAAGACAGACTCTCGCCGCAGCTAACATCAATGTCCTGCCCTGGCCTGCTCAGTCGCCAGACTTGAACCCGATTGAGCGTGCATGGGATATGCTACAGAGAAGAGCTCTGCCGAATATGGAGGGTATCCAGTCGCAAGAAGACCTTTTTTTGTTGTTGCAACGAACATGGGCGGCCATTCCACAGCGTGATTTGGATGAACTCATTTTGAGTATGCCAAACCGATGTTCTTGTGTTGTTAGTGTTCGCGGTAGAAACACGGATTATTAATTGTTTAGGTTACCCAATAAAATTTTAGAGAAAACTGTTATTTCAGTCTTTTTTTCGAACTTTTGTGTTAGTGGTTCAAATGTCAAATATCCCTTTATTAGGAAAATGGCAAATTTCTTTATTAATGCAAAGGTGACTTGGTTTATCGTTACTGTGACAAACGAAAACACTTTATTTGATGAATCCTTAAAGAAAATTTTAATTGATATCAATCAGGAGAAAAGTTATTGCAAAAATATATGTTGATCCCTAGACACTTTTGATGTGTGTATATTTATAATTTAGTCGGTGGTAGGCCATAATATCGGCTGCTGGCAGAAGTTACCCACCAGACAAAATCTTACCGCCAAGCGATTTGTCGTGTTCCGCCTTGATTTTTGATGAAGCCGTACGGAGGACGGGTCTGAGCAGTTGTGTGGCGATGTGTGCCGGGTACGATGCGCCAAATGTTGTTGTATCGGGAGTGTGGTCGTGGAGGGTCTCCAGATCAATCTCCCTTTGGCGCAGCTTCGTTGGTCGTGCTGTTGGGTTAAACATTGCACCTCGCTCAACTGCCGTCTTCCTTCCTATTCACTCAGGTTTTTTGAGTGAATAGGCTTTATAAACTAGAGCGTTTTACCATCAACGATTGCATCACTGCTTACCATCAGGCAAGATTGCGGAGTAGCAGTAGTTTAAAGTTATTAAAAAAAAGGGCAAAAAATTGTTATGTCTTTCTGACAGTTCTTCCACGCGTAATAATGTCAGATGAAAATGTGTAACCACGAATAAAAATGCTAAAACGGCTTTAAAACAAATTATCCTTTCCATAAACACATTTTACGTTATTTCTGCAAAATCTTCTATTTGCATATCATAATAAGGATTTAGATTTTGAACATGGAATACTGAATGGGCAATCTACATCTGCTTATCTAGAAAATACTTGAAGAAGTTTACATTCAACTAAGAGTGCTGCCTGTAATCTTTTTGTGAGTAACTATATTGATATTCAATATAAATAGCGCCATTTGATGAATTTTTAACTTCTTTGTTTATAGCTACAATTTAATTTCCAAATTACCCATTCCTTCAGTTCTGGCAGCCACGTTACAAGATGCAGATGTTGACGACTTCCCCTGGGTTGACCGCCGACCAAATTGCAGGATGTTGACCACCTCCCCTGGGTTCACATCAAACTGAACAATGCTTTTGACATGTAATAGGCAAGAACTTACATAGGGATCCTAAGCTTGTGTATATTTAATTTACCATCAAACACACGTCTTTGTTAATGCTAAGGTCTCCTATAGAGTCCTATGAGCGTTGCTGGCCATATAGTGTCCACTATTTATCCGGCGAATGACATGACAGCAACGTTATAAACTAGTGTTTTAAGCGCAAAATCTTGAATAGACATTATTAATGTTTTTGCGCTTAAAGCACTAGTTATAAAAATATGATTATTGGCATTTTCCATCTCGTTTAGGGGGTAAACGTAAACATAGTGAAAATCACCACTGCGGCGGTCATAGCATCCACCGCTTTTCTAAAAACGATAGTGTTAGGTAAATTTAACTTAGCGCCTTTACTTTTTTACTACTACAGATATACAGTGAAAGCTCAAATAAATGTTGTGTAATGCTAACTGAATATCTACAAACCCTCAGTTACACAGATACGGAAAAAATGCTGGAGGTGTTAAAATAAAATGAGTAGTTTAGTAAGTTAAGTTATATACTAATAAATAAGTAGAGTTAATGTATTATTTAAGTTTTTAGGACAATTTTTCATTGCTTAGTCTTAAATATCTACTTTTGTCATATGTTTATTATTATTATACTATAGCCATCAAATATCCTGGCTGATCCTCAAAAGCCTGAAACACAGGTTTAAATAAACCTAGTTCGGGTGGTCCCAACATTAGTTTTAAATCGTTACTTTAAAGATTTATATTATGTACTAGACTACAGTAAGTTAGCTTTTACGAATGTTATTATTAAGATTTTTATTACTATACAAACAGACTTTTTGTACATTCATTGTTGTTGTTGTTCTATGTTTTTTTAATAAATTTCATTTCAATTTCATTTCATTTTATAATTATAAACTAGTGCTTGACGTCAATCCCACTTAATGATAAGGAGTGATGCAATCGTTGATGGTAAAGCGCGCTAGTCTATTAAGAGCCTAATCACTCAAAAAAACTGAGTGAATAGGAAGGATTGCGACGGTAGTTGAGCGCGGTTATACAATGTTAAACCGTCCAACGATACTGCGCCAGAGGGAGATTGATCTGGAGACCCTCCAAGACCAAACGCCCGACCCAACATTTGGTGCATCGCAACGGTATGGTACGGGTTCACCAGACATCATGTCGGAACATGACGGATCGCTTTGCATATTTGGGCAATGCTCATTACTCCAAATGCTCAGACTTTGTCTGCCTTCATTTCGTAGCCAAAAGGACTAAATAATATTTGAACAGCGAACGAAAGGGCTTATGTAAGTAAGTAACAGACTTAAGCCTTTTCATACGTTGTTCAAATATTATGTCTGTTCGAGCTGACGGGCTGTCGACCGAAAGATGGCGCATTCAGATAGACTAAATTAATTTACAGATACACCAGCTGTAATAGTTAGTGTTCTGTGTGTTATCAGGCACACGCCCGCACGATATTTGCTGAATAGAGAATCCAATTAGGTGCGTCGACGGGGGATTAAGTGAAATAACGCCAACAGTGAGTCTAACTAACGGTATATACTTCACTTGTTTTACTTAGTTACTTTTTTTTTAATATATTATAAACCAGCGCTTGACCGCAATCCCGCCTGATGGTAAGCAGTGATGCGATCGTTGATGGTAAAGCGCGCTGGTTTATTAAGAGCCTATTCACTCTAGCCTTGAAGACACTCAAATTGTAGTGTGTTGGAAACACCGCCGCCGGCAAATTGTTCCAGTACCTCGATGTACGCGGTATAAAAGAAGAAGCTAAACGCTTCGTCCGGATCGTAGTGGTGTCAACAACGTAAGGGTGGAAAGTCACCGTACGACGGGTCGTCCGATGGTGGAACGGAGATGGGGGAATCAAATCATGCAATTCCCTTGCACACTCACCAGAATGCATCCTATTGAAGACCGAAAGGCTGGCTACTCCACGCCTGTGCTCCAGGCTGTGGATACCGTTTCGAGTCAAATTTGGGTCGCCTCTTCGCACGCCTCTCCACTGAATCCAAAGTAGCTAGGTGACATTTCGTAGCACCAGCCCAAATGTGGCTGCAGTACTCCACATACGAGCGGACCTGTGCTTTATACAACATTAGAAGCTGCCCTGGTGTGAAGTACCGCCGGACCTTTGCGATGACACCAATTTTTCTGGCAGCCACCTTGGCCTTGGACTCAATGAATCGCCCCAAGTTTAGGTTCGAGGAAATCTCAACTCCCAAAAGCTGAAGGCGGTCGGTGCACTCCAAGGATACATTCTGAAAAGTAGGAGCCAAGGTGAACGGGCTCCTTTTGGCGGTGAAAAGACACGCCTGTATTTTGGCGGCGTTGAATGCTACAAGATTGGCTTTGCCCCATTCGGAGACTGCCTGTAGTGTAGCACTCGTACACTCTACCATAGCCTCGCTTTCGGACCGGATTAATTCCTTACTAGCCTGAGCTTCCGGCAGGTATCTCTCCACAACTGTTCTGTCATCTGCATACCCATAGATACCGGGCATCAGCAGATCGTTAATATGCAGCAGGAACAGAGTTGCAGAAAGAACAGACCCCTGAGTAACACCGGCATTGGTCGACATGGGCTCCGATGAGCATCCGTCGACAACAATTCGGAGGGACCGTTCAGTCAGGAAGTCTTTTACCCAGCCGGTCAGGCCAGCGCGGAAATGCCGTACGCTGGAAGCTTACTCAAAAGGCCAGCGTGCCATACCCGGTCGAAGGCCTTCGAGACATCAAGGGAGATGACAGTCGCTTCCCCATTTTTCTCGAGGGCCTCGCCCCACACGTGAGTGGCATACACTAGTAGGTCCCCAGTTGACCGATTGCGGCGAAACCCGTACTGTCGGTCACTGAGGAGATACCTTTACCTTCCAGGTATGCCAAGAGGCGCGAGTTCAATACACGCTCCATAATTTTGCAGAGTATGGAGGTTTTTGAAATCGGCCGATAGTTAGTAGGATCGGCACGACTACTGTTTTTGGGCACGGGCTGCACGTTGGCAAGCTTCCAGGACTTGGGCACTAAATCAAATCACATCACTACTGAAAAGTCGTCTCGCCTCTCATTTAGGACTGGCCTAAATGAGAGGCGAGACGACTTTTCAGTAGTTACTACGGTATTTTTTTTTTTTTTTGACAAAACCCGCCACACTTTTCCCACCCACTGCAACTCCTGAAAGCCAGAATCAACAGTGGAGACCACCAGAAAAACGCCGAGCCATGAAGCTCGACGAGTCCCGGAGAAATGATTCAACTGTCTTGGGCCCCGCAACGAAATTAATCAGAAAAGAATAGCGGAGGAGTAAGAAAAAAGATATTTTTTCCAATTCCCTCCATAACAAGCAGGAGACAGAACAGAACTAGGCCAATCGGCACAAAGGGACATTATTGCAACTGGGAGAAGCCCAGATTGCCAAGCACCACGGAATAAAATTTGTTTAAGTTAATGGGTCCTAAGTAGGTATTAGCTGTTACAATTGATTCTAATAATAGGTACGGCAAAAGCGCCTGAACGCACGGAAATTGGTTCTAGTTTCTACAAGGTCGGTATAATAAACGACTCCGGATGTAACTTGTACACTATCCAACATAATATTGCGTTCATTCTGCCAAAGAACACACTCCCACAAGATGTGATGTGCGGACTGTTCAAATTCACAGTTCGATGTAGAACATTGACACAAAGGCGAAGGAACAAGTTTAAAAGAATACAGTTTACTTTTAAAGTTGCCATGACCTGTGAGAAATTGGGCAACGCAGTGGTCAACCTCCAGCCATGTCTTAGCCAGCCGATCGCCAACGGATGGAAAGAATAGATGCCCTTGATGGAATTATCCCACCTACTTTGCCATTCGGATAAGAGGTCCTCCCAGACTTCAGTCTAAGGTTTAAATAATCTAGAAATTTTATTAAAGTCGCGTTGTGTAACAAAATTAGTGTCCATGGCCTCCCCCCTCGCGGAGTAGTACGTTGTAGCACGTCGCTGTACCTCAAGATCGACTGGAAGTACACCTGCCAGTATCCGTAAGGCTTTAGTACTGACTGTTCTATACGCCTTGCATAAAAATATCAAAACCAAACGTTGGCTTTGAAGCAGTTTACGTCGTGCCGCCCCTGTGCTGGCTCTATCGGCCCAAACAGGTGCACCGTAGCACATACGTCCTAAGTAGGTAGCTCCATATATAGTTTTTAAAGTTAGGAATGATAGACCCCAAGTTGCTTTGGATATTCTAGTTAGGGCATAAAAGTTCCTTTTAGCTTTTTCGCCAACTATTTTTATATGTTCGATAAATGAAAAATTCCTTTCTATGATCATACCAAGGTAGCATACGGATTACTGTTTTTTAATGGGAACGTTGTTAAATTTAATAGTAATATAGGCAATGATTTAAGATTAACTTTTAGTAGAATTTGATAGGTTTTATGCGGCGCAAACGCTAGGCGGTTACGATCACCCCACTGAGATATTAAATTTTAGGCAAGTATTGGCCAAGTTCTCAAGTCCAGCTCGGGTACTTGATTGAATGAGCAGTAGGCCATCGTCCGCGTAACCAGTAAGTGAACAGCCGCAAGGAAGCGGGTTCGCGAGGAAGTCATCAAAACCCAAATTCTATAAATAAGGAACGACAACTGAACCCTGAGGACATCCCATGGTTAGTGTTTTAGTACTAGAAAAATGACCGAGCTTAAATACCGCGGAACCATTTATAAAGTACGAGTAAACGAGATTATATATGTTTCTATAGCAACCGCGGGTTTTTAATTTTAACAACAGCATAGACCACCAGGCGTTGTCAAAAGCCCCAGAAATATCCAGGAAGATCCCAATTACGTACTTGTTTTCAGATTGGTTAACCGTTCTTCTGACAGAAAGCGCCGCGTCGACTGTAGATTTACCTATGGTGAAGCCATATTGATTACTATGGAATTTTGGACCGTTCGTTAGTAAACGTGGAACGATAAGGCGCTCAAGAAGTTTCACCAAAGATGGTAGAAATGTGATAGGACGAAATGACTTCGGATCATCCGGTGGTTTGTCACCACACTTTGGTATTATTCGTATGAAACCGCGTCGCCATTTACTAGGAAAAACGCCTTCAGCAATGCATCGGTTGTATAGAGTTAAGATGGCATCACCCGCTGTTTTACGCGCTTCTTTAATCATCCTATTAGATATTTTATCTTCACCTGATGATTTGTTGACCGGTAGTTTTCTAACAATATTTATAAATTCGTCATTAGATGGTACGTCTGACATTGGTGATTCAGGTGGCACAGGAGCCCACACTCGAATCTGTTGGTGGTAGTCGCTATCGTTAGCCGGTGAATCATCAGGGATAAGTGTATTAATTAGTACTGCTGTTGTTTCCTCTATGCCTGTGGTATGCTTATCATTGACTTTAATGTTTTGAACGTATGCAAGGTCGACCGATATGTTAGCTTTAAATTCGTGATATAAGGGAGACCACGGACCCTCCCTGTCATGTTTATCAACGATTTTCCGCAACAAGTTACCCTTACATTTTTCCACCGATGCTTTGTAGCGTGACTTGGCAACTCTAAAAGCATTTAAACCGAACGTAAAAAGATCTCCAGTACTCTTTCGGCTCTTGAGTTTATTTAACTGTCTACGCGCTCTGCGATATCTTTTACGCTGTTCAACTAAATAATCACTCCACCAGTCACATCTTCTAATATTGGTCATAGATTCGCGACCAATGGCTATGTCAGCACAGTAGGTAAAGGTTTCTGACATAATGTCAGCACTTTATTTGGCTGACAGCCCGTCCCGAGTGAATTTTTTGGCGTGACACGCAAAAAGCGAGCCGAAAAATTCCCAGTTCGCGCCTTTACATCTATATCTGAAATTACCGGGAATATGAGACGGACCCTGAATATAACCAGGAACAAATTCGTACACGATCAGGCGATGATCACTACAAGACGCGTCCGGTAGGACACGCCACCTATCCGTGCGTCCGCACTTGAAAGTGTGACGTCAATACAAGATTCGCCCATTTGGCTGCAAAAAGTAGGTGGTGCATCAGGGGTATTATGAATCGATAGGTCCATCTCAGCAATGGAATCCTCAACAGCGCAGCGTCGTTCAGTATCGGTGGCCCGAACCTTGCTATACCACAGAGACAATGACGCGTTGACATCCGCGCCAACGATAACTTTGCAGCCCGCGAGTGACCGCAAGACATGACGGAGATTATGTATATGAGGAGTAACAGAATCTGAATATTGAATGTAACAGCTTACAACGAATACTTTAAAAGAAGCTGATGAGACTTCAGCAACCGCACAGTGTGGCCTCAAGAGGTCACGTAAAGACGTTACCGTAATGTTAGAAGACCGCGCAACATAAATTCCGGCTCGTGCCCTGCAATCTAGCTGCACTACCCTGTGACGTAAACGTGACTTTTGATATTGTTCTTGAATGAGTACAAGGTCTAAGTTGTAGTCAATAATTAATTTATCTAACTCTGATGTCGCCACCTTATCGTTGTGAAGGTTTAATTGCCCTATGTTTAGACTATCCATCTTAGTAATTAGTATGTAGGATAAGTTGTTAGAGTTTTAATTTATAGGTACCGCACTGATCAGACCCGCATCGATGGTCAAAGGGTTTTTTAAATCGTTTACACGCCGCGCAAACCGGGGTAAAATTTGAATCGCTCTTATGCGGGCAAACATTGGTTTCGTGAGCCTCGGAACAGACAGCGCAGTTTGGTGATTTATTAGCGCAATGCTTTTTAACATGACCGAATTGTTGACAATACGCGCAACGAACTACCTCGATATCATCAACAAAACGGCAAGTGGCCCAGTCAATAAATAATTTATCCTTAGTAGTCACAAGATGGTTCCGTACCTCAGGTTCAATTTCTATGCCTATCCATTTCCGACCGGTATCGGTAGAACGCCTACGGACTATTCGTGGATTTAATGAAATCGTCTTCTTCTATTGACAAGTCATTTTTAATGTTTTGGCGGTATATAGTTTGCAAAAAATTTTTGTCTTCCATTGAGGCGGGAATGTCCTTAACTAATAGACGGGGGCAGCGACCCTTTGGTTTTTCTAAGCGAAGACCCGCAGACTTTATAGCATCTACCGATTCTAATCTTTTTAATTGGTTTTCATTTGCTAGGCGCAGTACAACGCCCGATTTGGCGGTTTTTTTAATACCGACTATTTGAAACCCATCGTCACTCGGTCTAATCGCCTTCCTAAGAGCCTGTTTAGTGGCGGACGATGACGCATAGTCAGCTGATCGCTCTTGGGTCGGATAGGCGACGACACAAGGCAGAGGCACTCTAGATTCAATAGCCGGGGCCACTTTAAGCAAACGCAGTTTCAAAGAATCTGCGTACGACATTTTATTGTCCTCATTAACGGCACATTTAACATTTTAACGCCGGATTTTAATTTAATTATTTCTGATTCGCGCTCGGTATTAGCAAGCTTTGTTTCGTTACAAGAAGATTTTAAAGATAACAAAGACACGATACTTGTAACTCGTGTAGTTACTACGGTAGCAAATTTACAGAATATAATAAGTAGGAAGGACTTCATTGAAGGAGGGCAGAAAGTCTTAAATGTCCGCACTGTTGGGACACAGTCCCCGGCTTTTTGAAGGTCATCGCATCATCGCGGGCCCAGTGGAATAATTTGAAAGATGTCAAATGTCTTCCAATTTTTGGTTGACATTTATCCTCGATTGATGATTCTTGACTTATCCTCGTTGAGGTGTCCTCGACAGTATTTTTCTTTACAGCTTTGGAGCTATGGTTAGGATATATATATTTATACATGGTAAAGCATGTTTTTGATATAATCCATTAACTACTTAAAAGTCCTCGTTACCATTGGACGACGATTGTTCTCCAATGGATACCTATGTAGGTAATAAAGTTTATTAGACATTTTTTTTTTACGATTCTATGTCCTTCACAGTTTCGGCATGGATACTTCATATACTAAATTAATGAAATCAAAAAGATTTGGGCTCGTGGTTAACTTAAATACAACAGCCGCATGAGTTCATTGGTCACGTTGAGCTACGCTTGTGCGTCTTGTCTGTGGAAAAATGCTAGACAGATTAATGTTTAAATGGTTTCAATTCAATTCCATTACTTACCCAAGTCACACAGGCTTTTCTTTTGACAGCTTCATTAGCACATAATTTAATGTGAGGCCTCTAACTGGCATATACAGACAAAGCGCATTCCGACCCAGACTTCATAACAGTCTCATTGTAATTGACGTAATCATCATTATCATCATCATCAACCTTTTTATTGTTCCACTGCTGGGCACAGGTCTCCTCTCATACAGAGAAGGATTGTGCGTAATCACCACGCTTGCTTAATGCGGATTTCAGACTTAAAGTCCAGGTTTCCTCAAGATGTTTTCCTTCACCTTATAATCAGTCATTGGTGTCCAAGATATACTTAGAAAGTACATATAACTTAGAAAAGTTACATTGGTACTTGCCTGACCTGAAATCAAACCCGCACACTCATACTTAAGAAGCGGGTGTTTTACTCACCAGGACTTGACTGCTTTTGAGAGAGAATTTAAATTATAAACTTAGTGCTTGACCTCCATCAAACCTGATGTTAAGCTGTGATGTTTTTAAATTATTAACACAACCACATTCATACATTCCACATTTGGTATCGAACCTCAGTAGGTTCGATACCGAATGTGGAATGTATGTAAATTGCCAGTGGTATGATTGTAGACAGGGAAGGTACTCAACTCCGACAGTCAACTTAGCCTTCTGGATCCAGTATGTCCCAGCCACCGTTTTTAAGTCGTCCGTCCAACTAGCAAATGTATCTCGTTATTTATTTATTAAAACAGTTAGCAGTCGTAGGACTGAAAACTGATCATCAGTAAAAAACCGGCCAAGTGCGAATCATACTCACACACGAAGGGTTCCGTACATTCTGTGAACATTTCAAGCGTCTATCTATTTCCGTTATTAATATGGGGCAAAAAAATCACGTTTGATGTATGGGAGCCCCTCTAGAATATTTTTATTTTTTATTTTTAGTATTTGATGTTATAGCGGCAACAGAAATACATAATCTTTGAAAATTTCAACTGTCTAGCTATTACGGCTCATGAAATATAGCCTGGTGACAGACGGACGGACGGACAGACGGACAGCGAAGTCTCATCGATCATCTCACCTCACCGTAAGTGTTCCGTTTTACCTTTTAGGTACGGACCCCTAAAAACACAGAAAACACAAAAAGTTAAATAGAAAAAAGTTCACTGTGTCGGGTCGGGTACACTTACGGTGTCGGGTCGGGTACAGTTCACGGTGTCGGGTCGGGTACACTTACGGTGTCGGGTCGGGTACACTTACGGTGTCGGGTCGGGTACACTTACGCGAATTCGATGCTTTATCCCCATCCAACAAAAATGCTCAACGTTGCTTAAGAAGTTTTCACTTCAATTAAATAGTTAAACCACATAATTATGCTAATTCCTAAAAGTAAAGAAAAGCTGCTGGTTCCGGCAGTCTTTCATATATTCGTGAGAGTTGTTAAGAGTTGTCAGAAGTCCGGATACCTGATAACCAGTTATGCAAAGGGTATCGCATCATCATCATCATTTCAGCCGAAAGACGTCCACTGCTGGACAAAGGCTTCCGACGACCTGTTCGCGCCTCCCGCATCCAGCGGTTTCCCGCGACCTTCACCAGGCGTCGGTCCACCTTGCCGGAAGCCCATCCACGCTACATCTGCCGATGGGTGATCGCCACTCGAGAACCCGTCGGCCCCATCGGGCATCGGTCCTACGGGCAATGTGCCGGGCCCACTGCCACTTATGTGTTACAATTCTTCGGGCTGTTTCGGTTATTCTCGTTCTTCTGCGGATCTCCTCATTTCTGTTTTGATGCACGCAGTGAAACCCCAAGTAGTCCTCTCTATTGCCCTTTAAGTGACCTTGAGCTTTCTTATAAGGCCCATTGGCCCAAGGCCAAAGGGTATTATTGCATTACTCAGTAATTGGGTTGTCAGGCAATCGACCCCAACATACTAGGGGATAACCAGGATAAGTTCTTATGTATTAACCAGTTATAGTACATTCCCATATAACAAAGTATCTTAATAAATTATATGAATTTTGTAACCAACATGATGCGATGTGGACAACGGCAATACTGTGCAGTATTATTACACTTTTATACCAGCTGAAAGATCAACTATAATCCTCCCCAAAATCTCGTCACTTCTCGAAGTGTGTATGTGTCGAATCTATAGACTCAGCGTTAACGCTTGGACCGCAGTGTTTGACCGGCCGCAGCCTTTGTCATCGATCCGGTCTCGACACGGCAGCGAACGGGTTTACTACTGCAAAGTTAAGTAATTTACGTTAACGTCACGGAGTATATAGTGCAAAGTTTGCCGTCCTTTGGTTTACTCTGCAGATAACGGAGCCTTATCTTTATTATGCTTGTATCGTGTGATAATAGAAATTTAATCTCTTTCTGTTTTACAGGTAACCTTATGATGTTTATCCAATTTTTCTGATAAATATAGATTTATCCATGATCTATCATCATCATCATAATTAATTCACCGCTAAATATACTAAGCTTTCTCCTTCACACAAATTCAGCACAGTTTTCGCGCTTTTTTTTTACAAATATTGCCTGCGGCTTCGCTCGCACACAGATAGTCCGTTACTTGATTGGGTTAATATCCCAACCCATTGGATAATATCCATTTCGGATAATATCCTAACCCAGCCCCCTCGCGTCAATTTATCAGTGCCGTGATGAGTGAAAAGGCACGAGCGCGGGACTAACGATGCAGCGTCAGTTCGAGCAGCGTCGGTTGCAGCGGCGCAAGGTCCTGGTGGCGGAATGGCGGGACAGGCTTTCACGCTCTACCGCCACCATCGAGGCGATCCCGCCGGTACTGGCGGGCTGGCCCGGGAGAAGGCACGGCACTCCTTGACGTTTCGGGTGGCACAGGTACTCTTCGTGCAATGGTTGCTTCGGAAAGTACCTGTGTCGCATAAAATGATTGCCGGCCCGCAGCAGGCGCACCGGGCGTCGGCGGAGGGCGGGTAACCTCTTTTTCAGCAACCCTAAATGGGTCCACGGGTGATAGACTTGGGGACGTCTGTCGTCCTCCAAACATCAGAACCCGAGGTGAAGGCGCAGAGTATACCACGAGCTCCCGGGGGGAGTCAAACATCTCAGCTATCCCTGACCCGAGGAGGCCCACACTGGCGGGCCGGTACCAATCATTAGCTGCGGAAGCAGTGTTCGTTCTCCACCCTCCGGTGTAGATGTAAGATGGATCACCGGTGTGGTTTTTGGCCAGTAAGAGTCTGATGGTTTCTTCCAAGAAGATTATCTAATCCGGAGAAAAAAATGGATTAACCCAGCTCAAGTCACGCAGTAACTGGGTGCCTAAATACATTTAAATCCGTTCAGCCGTTATTGCATGAAAAGGTAACAGATAGACTGGCATTCATTAATTGAAATTTATTCCTATCCCGATCCACCCCGTCGCATCGCATCGTAATGTTAGATAGCCTTCCCCAGGAATTGTAATATCAAATGCAAAGATAAATTTTCAAAACCGACACGGCCAGTTCCAAAGATAACCTTATAATTATTTTATATGTTTTTTCTTTTTTTATTAATTTATAAACCAGCGCTTGACCGCAATCCCGCCAGATGGTTAGCAGTGACGCAATCGTTGATGGTAAAGCGCACTAGTTTATTAAGAGCCTATTCACTCTAGCCTTGAAGACACTCAACTTGTAGTCCGACGGAAACACCGCCGCCGGCAGATTGTTCCAGTCCCTCGATGTACGCGGTATAAAGGAGGAGGCGAAACGCTTCGTCCGGATCGTAGAGGTGTTAACAACATAAGGGTGGAAACTCGCCGTACGACGGGTCGTCCGACGGTGGAACGGAGATGGGGGAATTAAATCGTGCAATTCCCTCGCACACTCCCTAAAATGTATCCTATAGAACACCGAAAGGCTGGCTACTCTACGCCTGTGCTCTAGGCTTTGGAGACCAACTCGAGTTAAATCAGAGTCACCAATCAGCCTCTTCGCACGCCTCTCCACTGACTCCAAAGTGGCCAGGTGACACTTAGCAGCACCAGCCCAAATGTGGCTGCAGTACTCCACACACGAACGGACCTGTGCTTTGTACAACATTAGAAGCTGCCCTGGCGTGAAGTACTGCCGGACCTTTGCGATGATGCCAAGTTTTCTGGCAGCCACCTTGGCCTTGGACTCAATGAACCGCCCAAAGTGTAGGTTCGAGGAAATCTCAACATTGCCCCACTCGGAGACAATCTGATATATATTTCTTAATCTTACTTTCTTATTCATAAAATATTAGTATGAATGTCTCTAATAGATACAGTTACGTTTATCTACATAACAAATAAAATGATTGAACATCAATTCGTCAACGAAGTGCATATCTAGGACAGCCGGTGTATCAATCATGAGCCAATCAATTGAACGCGACCTGGCGTGATTTCTATAATTGAACCAATGTTTCGGGAATGATTGCTTTTAGCAAATACTAGGCCGATACTCATATATACCAAGGCAGTGTGTTACCCAATATCAAGTCGTTGAAAAAAAAAAACAGTGTTTATGCAAATTTTGTAGCAGCCTTGTAGAGTACGCAAACTAAAGTGGCAGAGGGCTGGCCTTGTTTGTCAAAAGACCGACGGAAGGTGGAGCAAACAAGTGCTGAGCTACTTTATGTCGTGTGAAACTTGCAGGCAGGAAGCTAATGCCGCAAACGCCATCGTAATTAACATATTTAGTTAACAAGGCAGCAACTAAACCGACGCAGCCTTTATGAGATTGGTGTTGCTAGCAAGAAATAAAAAGCAGTTCATTTAGTTTTTATTTTCAGACAATATTGTTTTATTACACATTCTCCAATATAGTTAAAAAGAGAAAATCAGTGCTATTAACGTCGTAATCGTAAGAAATACGATGTTTTAATAAATTATTTAATTTCCGATAGTATTTTTTTTTAATTATTCCATTTAGCGGATCCCAGGCTTCAACGCGAAAGCCGCGGATGCAACCGGGATAAACGTTGAGATAATGATGATGGTTCCATTTATTTAAAAAGTTAAAACTTATTAGACATCGTATGAAATATGATAAAAACTTGTACTTTTTAATAAAAAATAACATTTATACGTACTTTGATTTGTTGCATTAAAATGACAATGAATGCACCAGCCAACCAGAGCACTGTCAAAGCGAATGTACCAGCTAGCTGTGAACAGATAGTGCTCTGGTACCTCAATTTTATTAAAGAATCAGACTATTGATCCAGAACAGACATGAGTAAAAATGAGTAAAAGACATTTAGACATTGTTCTTTTATTGTTATCACAATGTCTAAATGTCTCTTAGTACAATTAGTAAAGGCTGGACTAAACTGGCACGACTATAAGAGATGACTACAAAGAATTTTTTATTTGTCGACATGGTTGTGAGCGACTCGGTAGTCAAACACGATACAAAAGAGAACCGATAACCATTAGCGTGATTTCAAGTGGAGATCGCAAAAAACGTAAAGCAGCCCTTAGGCTAGTTGGAATACTTAGTTAAACTATCTTTGCAGGGATGCTGGTAGTAGCTGGATGAAAATCTCATTCAGCTGGCAGCTGTGAATGGAGTAGGTAACTCAAAACCAAACATCAAAATCAAAAATCATTTATTCAAATTAGCCCAAATCGCCCGCCTTTCGCCACTTCCTAGTGCTTTCGCTGGGAAGAAGAAGTGGTGAAACAAACTCCCCTGAAGCACAGCTGTCTGTTTATTAAAAAAACCACATGACTTTATACAAAACTATGTATAGAAATGAACATAACACAAAAACAATGAAATATTTGCCTGCTAGACACGCCAAAACCAGCAAAGCAAAAAAAAAATAGTTAAAATATGATTAAAAGGAAATGTAAATAAGCAAATACTTATTACCTAAATAAAAGCCGCAGGCATAAAGGGTGTGACAGCTCATATATTTATGCATTGAAAAAAAGACTATTATATGAACTCATATAACGTGTCAGTAAGCTAATTCCGGAGAAAGAACACAAACATTGTCTTGAGTTAATCAGAGCGACCAGCTAATCTTATCATTTAAATAATCGTAACTAACAGTCTCTAGAATGAAATAGTCATGATGTACCTTGTCTCGTCACTCTTGTGTGGTCATTACCGTAAAGTAAACAGTCTGTATAAAGGCGAGACAGACTTTATTAATGGAAAGCAAATAGATCCTATTCCTTTCAAATTGAAAATTTTTTTTAGTCTGTGTGAATCTGATGTTTACTTTTCATTAAAAATTGTTGATTGCTTTACAGTTGCACTGAAAATGAGAAAAATCTGAAAAGGGGAGTGGGTGCAGAAACAGTTATTGATTGGTTTCTGGTTTTGGTGATTGATACACTGCAGATAGAGGCTACTTTTATCTGTCCCTTTGAAATACGTAAATGAAGAAGAGAAGAAATGTAAATGACGCAATCAATTTGTTTAATTGTGAAAGTAAAAGCGATTGTAATGACAAGACAAAACGTGTCTGACGATTTCATACACCCTCGCTCACATTACCACTCATTAATAAATAAAAAAAACGTAATGTTATTTTTGCATGTTTAATTTTATTGAAAAAAAGTTAGCTAAACTGTGCCCTTATTGTAGCGTAATGTGTCGTGTCGTGTCGTTTGTGTGTCGCGTGTGGTGTGTGTTGTAGCTAAGTCTGGAACAATGTGTATCTCAAATATTTAGACGGACATCGAATAAGCTCAAAGACACGTGTCTTAAGTAGTTGGAAACTATAGTACAATAATGAATAGCTTCATTATTGTACTATAGTTACCTTATTAAAAAACTGAACTTATTAATTACATCTTTTTCGTCGTAAATGGGCAGAACACAAATATTAGCGCCGAAGTAAAGTGCATCTTCTTCTTTCTATTTCATTAAGAAAAGGACAGAACATGATATGTCAGTTTAGATATTTTTAGTCGCCATGTTTATAATCGCGTCTACTTATACTGTCTATGTTGTGTCTTAATTTGATAGGATTAAACTAAAATGTTATCTTCTATCCGTTTCTTAACGAAATGGAAAGAAAAAGATGCACTTAACTAAACTTAAAATTAGTTTAGTTTGGCAACAATAGAATCGGCGCCATTGTCAAATTAAGATACTCCTTGGACAGTTCACAAGCGAATTAAAACATGTCTACTTACTAACTCGACAGGACGAAAATAATAAAAAAGGTGTCTTCTGTCACATTTCTTCTTGAATTAGAAACAAGAAGTAGTGCTGAACTTTAATTTAGATTATTTTGTGAACAAAGGATTCGGCGCCAATGACGAGGCAATAAAGAAGGTTGAAGAAAATGCTGCCGATATCAAGACAAGAAATAAAATAGATGCCAATTTTATTTTATTTGGGATATTATAATCTCATAATAGATACCTATTACAATATCATAATTCATAATAGATAACTAAATATGATAAAATCAAAACTCAAAATTATTTATTTCAAATTAATCATCCGTTGGTGCTTTTGAATAGTCAATGTCGGTCGGTCCAAGAAAAGTGAAGCTAAATTGCACGTTCCAAAGCGTACGTCTCTATGGTGAAGAACGTGCAAGAAACTCCATGGACATTGATATTGTAATATCCCAAATAAAATTAAGTCTAGGTATCATCATCATCATCCAGCCTCTACTCGTCCACTGCTGGACATAGGCCTCTTCCAAGGCACGCCAACAAGCTCGATCCTGGGCACTTCTCCACCAGCCACTACCAGCCACCTTTTTGATGTCGTCGCTCCATCTCGCCCAAGGGCGTCCTACGCTATATTTGCCGAGTCTAAGTATCGGCAAGTTTAAATTAAACCTTTTATTCAGGTTTCTTTCTTTATATGGTACTAAGATCATATATCTACATTTGATGATAGACTTAATATATTATTAGTATAGGTACTAGTCAAGGTGTGTATTATAATTATATCTGTACAAAGTGTATTACGTACTTATTTATATGGCGCCAAATTTTACTTTGTTCATATTTTAGTTATGTTACGATATCATATTTTTATTCGTTAGTTTATTTAGTATTAGAAGTTTATCCACTCTAACATTACACTGGATAAACTTATAATGTTAAATAAACTCCGACGTCCTAAATAAATATAGTTTTTGAAAATTAAATTAATATTTCGTTACCGAAGTTCTTACGTTATACCATCAAGCATGAGATTTACTCAATCAACTGTCAATTATCTACATTTTGATGGCAAATTCTTCAGGGTCAACACTAGGATAATCAGTCCATAATATTTCCACTGCTGAGAGAGTTATTCTCACACTATTGCTCTCATTACAACCATTTTGAACCATATTTCTAATCCATTGCTCCATATATTCGAAAATGTGTCTGCTCAACATCATAAATACCGCAATGAATGTTGTTGATCTGTCAAAATGTAACCCATTGATAATGATAGTGCGTTACGTAACTACCCTGCTGTGAGGGTTAGTAAATGTCACATGTCTTCTAATTGTTTGATTCTAGGCCGTTACACTCATTGCTACTCTTGCAGCCGAAAATACGAGATTTTTACCTTGTTTAATCAACCATACCTACATTGTTTGACCGCGCAAAACCGCTACTTTCTGTATCTAATTGGTTGCAGCTAGCAGGAAATTAAAAAATAAATAGGTATGACTATTGAATAACAACGCGCTCCACTGAAAAATCTATTATCCGCGACGCTAAGGCACCAGTCTGACGCAGCGCCCCGGTGTTGTAGCGCCAAACATTATCCGAAAGAATACTGCGAACAAAATGAGCAAGCGGTTAAGTTAGACACGCCGTGGACCTTAGGCTATTCTCAAAAAATCGGTCATTTCCACTATTTTTAGAAACCTGTCCAACAAGTTCGGCCCTGTCTGGAGCCGAATAGCATTTTAGAGGTGAAACGTGTCAGAACGAGATGACCGTAAATTTTTAATGAGTCGAAATAGGACGGGAGATGCGCGAAATTCTTTCGTGCTTGTGTTCTTCGCAGGCCGGTGGTACTCAAGCGTTCCAACAGTAACAGCTACATAAAGAACTAGTGATGATCTACATCAGGAGCGTCTTTATGTGAAATGTAGGTACTTGGGAAACATGACCGTTGGTCACACGGCTACGCATCAAGCTATGTATTTACAGTTTTAGCTAACTGCGCATCGTACAATGAGAGGTCAATTTATACTGATTATAATATAGCTTGATGTGTAGTCAAGCGTACAACGATATAATTAATCAATAATCAGTGATCAGGGTGATCCTGATCATACATTACTTTAATGATTAACTCTTTGGTACCAGTTGCTAATTACGAAACGGACGAATAACTTAGTAGTTTTAAAACCCGGGGCGATGTTGAACATAACTGACAATGCGACATTTTTCAAACGTGTTTAATTAATACCTAAACCAGAAAAGGAGATAGGATGAATTTGTATGAGTAGTGGTAGATGTAGGTACTTATAGCAGAACTTACTTTTAAATGCTCGAATTGTTAGAATATTTTCTACCACCTGTCAGTTTATTAAATGCCCTGTAACATCTAATGTTTCCAAGTCAGCACTTTCTTTAATTAAGTGTTCTTTAATAGTTTATAACACTTCAAAATGAACGTATTTAGTTTAGGTCAAAATAACTCTAAACCATTTAAGTTACAATAGTGATGAGATACTAGAGAAAGAAACTCAACATACTTCCAGCGGCTGTTGCCAAGAGCCATTCTAAACCATGTTATTTGGCAATGCCAAAAAAGGCCCGCTCACTGGCTTTCACTCCATAGTCACTTGTAAAAAAATGTGCCGACCTTTCTAGAGACCCATGCAATAGATCAGTTTATACGAGAGATACGCATCTTCGTTTATAACTTAATATCTTGAGTTTGACTAAGTTGAACATTGTGTGGTTGCGAGTTTGACTATGTTGAACATTGTGTGGTCGTTAATGGTCGTGAGTTTGGCTATGATTTTTTTTTTATGCCGTTATCTCCCTCCTTGCGTGGCACGTTAAGCCGTTGCGCCCGGTTGCCATACGCACATCTAGTGGCAAACGGGTTGTTGGAGCCCTCAAAAATCTAACAATTGGTCTAACTGCAATGCTTAGATATCGCCTTCGGGTTGTGGAGGTCAGACGGCAGTCGCTTCACGGAAAATATCGAAGTTTATCCAAAACAGCAGTTACACTGGAAAAGCGGACCCCAGACTCTAAAGCTGAAAAGCTACGGATGCGACTGGGATTAACGCTGAGATGATGATGTCTGCCAATTCCTTTTTTTCCGCGTCAATTCTTTTGCGGCATTGGCCTTGTCGTTATGGGTCGCTTTTTTCCTACGTCATCATTTCTTTTCTTTTGTCATCTTTTTTAAATATTTTCTTACAATGTACTTACTTCTAAACATATGTTTACAATCTTACTTAACTACTGAATCCTTGCTAACGGCAGCACTGGCTGTGCTGCTCCCCTCGTCCGATTCCTCTCAATGCTAATTTTAGCCACCTTGAGGCAAAACCGCTCCAGATACGGCCTGGAGTGTTTATCTGCCATTATTTCGGCGATGGATGTTTCTGTCAGCTTTTTACCAGTACTTACTTCCAGGTCGTATCTGTCGCGGTTGTGCCTCGGGCATTCCAGTAATAAATGTTGGACCGTCTCCGTGGCCTGTGTGTCACACACACAGGCTGGACTATCTTTAAGTTTAAATTTGTGCAGGTACGCGGTGAAGCCGCTGTGACCAGTAAAAATTTGCGCCCAGATAGACGTCCTGTCGATCACTTCAGGACCCTGCGCGCACGCACCACATCGGGGAAGAACATCCGCGTGACCCCAGCCGTGGCCCCGCCGGTGTACCTCCCGTTCCAGACAGCTACTGTGCCCTCTCTCAAACGTCTCTTGACGTAAGAGACTGGACACCTGTCATACGCTGGGGCGACCCTGGACTGGGCCGCCGCCTGCCTAGCCAGTTCGTCGGCGCGCTCATTGCCGGGGATCCCGACATGAGCTATCACCCAAAAGAACCGGAGGATTTTACCACTCCCCTCTTGCTCCCTAATATTCTTACGAATATGGGTAGCAAGGGGATGGTGCGTTTCCGGGTTTCGGATCAAGTCGAGCGAGGATCGAGAGTCGCTGAGCACCGCCGCGCAGTCGAAGCCTCTCAGGACAACCAGGTCCGTAGCCCTGGCTATCGCGAGCAGCTCCGCCTGAAAGACGGTACACATCGGCTCCAACCTCATTCGCTTGGTCCGAATCTCGGACCCATCCCGCCAGTATGAATATGCCGCCCCGACCCCCTCATCCAATTTACTACCGTCTGTGTAAATCAGATGAGCGGGGAGCTGTAGCTGAGCCACAGTTTCGGGGAGCATATTCTCCAGACACTGATATTCAACATCTGGCTCACTGGCGGGGTGAGGGGCCTCCGTGAAGGCCCTACGCTCCTCCAGTTCGCGGGATTCCAGCTCTTCAATCGGACGTCCCCGTTTGCACTCAAACAGCCGGGCGACCTCCAACACACGAAGATCGAGCGGGAGGAGACCCGACAGCGTGAGCGCTGCATTGAGCGACACCGTACGATGCGACTTGGCGATCTTCTGTGCAAAGCCCCTTTGGACGGTAGCAAAGGTTCTTTGCACAGAGATCTTCTTGGCGGCTTTCGCCCAGGAGCTCGCGCCGTACAGGATCGTCGGTTCGACGACTGCGGTGTATATCGTCCTGATGATCTCCGGACACAAGCCCCAATCTACCCGAGCCATCGCCGACAGCTTCCTATACAGGATAGTTGCCTTGCAACAAGCATATGAAATATGCTTGTTGAAGGTCAACTTACTGTCGACGATGACTCCGAGGATCTTGAGCTCGGTCACCATCGAGATGTCAACGCCACCCATCTGCACGATCGGAGTGTCATATTTAAGCTTACGCGTAACGACCATCGCCAGAGTCTTCTCGGCGGAGAAGCGAAGCTTATTTACGACACCCCACTCGTGCACACAGGCTAAAGCGGCATTGGCATCCCGCTGGATCCCGAGCGCCGTGTGCCCAGAGAACACCAGCTCGATATCATCCGCGAACGCCTGCACGTACGCGCCCAGCGCATCCAGGTTGTCCAGCAGAGGGTCCAGCAGCATGTTCCAGAAGAGAGGCCCACCGATGGAGCCCTGGACACAGCCCTTGGACTGGGGCTTCCGCATCGTCTTCCCCGCGTAGCGCACGACTACGCTTCGGTCCTTGAAGTAGTCCTCGACAAGACGTCTCAGATTAACGGGAATCCTCTTCTCAATCATTCTGCACTTTATAGCAGGTATATGTTGAACATTGTGTGCTCGTTGATGGTCGTGAATTTGACTAGGTTGAACAATGTGTGGTCGTTAATGGTCGTAAGTTTGGCTAGGTTGAACAATGTGTGGTCGTTAATGGTCGTGAGTTTTACTAGGTCGAACATTGTGTGGTCGTGAGTTTGACTATATTAAACATTGTGTGCGGCGGTGTCCTTCTGCGAGGACGTGATGTTGCAGAAGGAAGCTGCGGAACGTGAGAGGGAGATCTCAACTCCCTTCTCGGGCCGCAGAAGACGCACCGGGCGCCGAGATAGGGTGGATAACGCCCTCTTCCGCTTCCCATGAATGGGTCCAGGGGTGAGGGACATGGGGAAGTTCCCGCCCCCTATCTGATGAACCCCGAGGCGGATAGACGGGCCAGCATGAGGGTGTGGGGCCGTGGAAGAATTTAGACTCCCGCGGCCCCACGCGCGCTCGTGATAGAAGAGACACCAGGGTGGTTTTAATCAGTAAAACCAACCACCCCAAGGCGGCGGACATCCATTGAGGATTTCCACCCTGGAAAAAAAGGTTGAACATTGTGTGGTCGTTAATGATCGTGAGCTTGACTAATTTGTACATTGTGTGGTCCTTAATCGTAGTGAGTTAGACTAAATTGAACGATGTGTGGTCATTATCATCATCTGCCTGGCCTTCTCCCAATTCTGTTGGATTCGGCATATAATCTAACCAGATGCAGCTGAATATTAGATTTTAAATGAAGTTACCACATCTGTCTTAATGTCAAAGATCTACCAATGGCAGCCGAGAAACACTGCCTTGGGTTTTCAGAGGCATAGTCTCAGTTATTGGATGAAGCTGTGATTTTGTATAGAAACCACACTAAGTAGTCCGTTAAGAACAACTGCATCTAGTTTTAATCCTCAACTCAACAAAGAGAGTTTTTCTCGGTAGTAGGTCATAACATCGGCTACCGGCAAAAAAAGTCTTGATGGCTAGCGATTCGTCGTGTATGATGTCTGGGGAAGCCGTACGGAGGACGGGTCTAAGCAGTTGTGTTGCAATATGTGCCGAGTATGAAGCTCCAAATTTTGTTGTGTTGGGAGTTTGGAAGTGGAGGGTCTCCAGATCAATCTCCCTCTGGCGCAGCATCGTTGGTTGTGTTGTTGGGTTTAACATTGCATCACCTCGCTTAACTGCCGTCTTCCTTCCTATTCACTCAATTTTTTTAGTGAATAGGTTCTCAATAAACTAGCGCGCTTTACCATCAACTATTGCATAACTGCTTATCATCAGGCGGGATTGCGGTCAAGCACTAGTTTTTAATTATTAAAAAAATAAATAAAAAGAGAACTCCAGTAACCGTAACAATGAACGGGTAAATCGGATTTTACCGTTATCATTACTTTCGGCAGACCGAACAAAATCCGTCATCGCTAGTAGACTGTAGAACTGCTATGAGTATTAATTATAATTAGCTACTCGAGACAAAAGTTTAAAACTCTAATAATTGCAAAAATAAAATTATATTAGATATGAAAAGATTAAGAGAAGAGAGATTAAGAATCAGCTTGATTTGCCTGACGCCAATTACGTTTCTGGAACAATTAAGTTCAATCTCCTTTTTTAAAGTAACATATATACATCCTTCATTAACCCCACTGCTGGAATATAGACATACCTACTCTATATAAAAGAGACAGCTAACCACAGTGTGGGTTGATAGATGTCACATTATTTAAAAAATCTAGTTACTCTATTAGTGAACACAGATAGCAAAATTCAAAAACAATTTTCTCTCCAGCAATCCACAATTTTAATTGGAAAAATAATACATCTGCAGGAGAAAATAATTTGCAAAGCTTAATTAAAATTTAGAATCTACCAACTAAAGTATTAGGTACGAGTAATTTAAACGTAATATCGAAGCCCACTGGAATATTATGAACGTGGACATTACTGCAATACTTCTTTTGAAAACTTATGTACAGAGAACAGCACATAAAGCTACTACAAACAGTCATATTTCTTTATTAGATTTTGAACTTTATCCTTAAAGCATTAAGGCTCAAGGTTGATTAAGAATGTTTGACAGAAGCAGGTAGCTTGACCAGCTGTCGTTCGTACATTGCAGCCCTACTTACCTACTGAAATGTTGTTTAGCAATTGAAATGGGTTTTGAATTTAAAATTAAATGTGTATTCATCGCTAATTGAATAGGAAAATAATGATATGTTACGTAATCATCATCAACCTTTTTATCGTCCCACTGCTGGGTACAGGTCTCCTCTCATACAGAGAAGGATTGAGCGTAATCACCGCGCTTGCTCAATGCGGGTTGGCGATTCCAGACATAAAGTCCAGGTTTCCTCAAGATGTTTTCCTTCACCTTCAGTCATTGGTGTCCAAGATATACTTAGAAAGTACATATAACTTTAGAAAAGTTGCGTTGGTACTTGCCTGACCTGGAATCGAACCTGCGCACTCATACTTGAGAGGCTGGTGTTTTAACCACTAGGCCACCACGACTTACGTAATAGTTATGAAAAAGTGAGTATATCTCATCTTGTTCATGGTGAATAAATTTACTAACATACAAGTAATAGTAGCAGCGCCCCTAGATTTAACCCGCAAAAGTGTTGATTCTGTCAAGAATATAGGGATATACAACATTTTTATTTATACGAAACTCGAAACAAGTGTCCAGTATTTTTAAGTAAAGATTCTATGTAGAAAATTTCATAATTTTATCATGAAAAACCACAAAGTTATGAGCTTGTATCCTACTTGTCTGTCACAACAAAAATTTGGTCCACGCACAGCTCGGTGTACTATGAACTACCGTGCGCGCTGGGTAACCACACTGCAACAATTTCTAAATTTTTTTGGGAAAAAATATTACATGGTGTAAATATTATTGGAATCGATTCAGTTATTTATTCTGAACAAACTCTTATTAAATTAGTAGGTACTGTTAGTAGTTTTCGAGTAAAAGGGTAATAAAGATCCATCAAACCCTCACAAACTAACGCATATAAGTAGTTTCTACTTTGTGCTACTGGGTTAGCTAGCAAGGATGTTAGCGGCTGGACTGAGATCCGCTGACGCGCTGAACAGGGTCAAGCACTCATATAAAAAATAGCTACTTAGCTATCAGAATTAAGTAACTATCATAGCTATTTAACTATCATAGCTACTTAACTATCATAACTACTTAACTATCGTAGCTAGCGTAGTTAACTATCATATGTAGCTACTTAACTATCATAACTACTAAACCATTATAGCTATTTAACTATCGTAGCTGCTTTACCATCATAACTACTTAACTATCATAGCTAGGTACTTAACTATCATAGCAACTTAACTACCATAACCATACCATACCCATACCATACCATATGTAGTTACTTAACTATCATAACTACTAAACTATCATAGCTATTTAACTATCAAAGCTACTTAACTATCATAACTACTTAACTATCATAGCTACCTAATTATCATAGCTATTTAACTATTACAGATACTTAACTATCATAGGAACTTAACTATAATAACTACTAAACTATCATAGCTACTTAACTATCGTAACTCTTGGAGACCCTTACTATAGACCCTAGCGTCCTTTTACAGATTCGAAAAAGGAACTACCCGCTGTGATCGCCACAGCCACCATAAAAATAAAGAATGTAAACTGCGTTTATTGACGTTTATTAATAAACAAATGACGGGACAGTCATTTGTATAAATAGCTTGATAATTTAAAAGAGTGTCCATGGAGTTTCTTGCCCGTTCTTCTCCATAGGTACCTACTCTTTGGAATGGGCGACTAGCTTCACCTTACTGACTGACCGACCTTCTGAGAATTCAAAAGTGCCTGTAACTGGTTTATTTGAAATAAATGCTTTGATTTGATTTAATTTGAAATATGAACAATATGTTTATGTACCATAACAAAAACACTTGAAGGACTAAAAAACAGGAAGGAAGCAATGTTTGTATTGTAAAAAAAGCGATAGCGCATTGTAATGTCAACGTAGGTGAGATCGTACACCATTAATTTTTTACGTTGACGTTAATTCCCAGTGGCAGCAGACTTCCATTCCACTACGCAGTTACTAGGTATAAATCAGCTAAAGTAACACAAATTTGTTAAACAAATGACTGTCCCGTCTGCCGTATAAATAAATGTACCTAATCTATGCGTATCTGTGCTGTGCGACTATTGTGTCGCAAGCGCAACTCAAGCGGGTTTCTAATGACGCGCGGTGGTTCCGCTGCTTACGAATAACGGATCGTTAAGGCGCTAGTTAAATCTAATTGCGGATTTCTTATCCCTTGTTCCCTATAACATGTTACTGTTTAAAATTCGGAAAAGTATTTATATCGTAGATTAAGATTTTTATACTTCGCCGTCCTCTGATTTTTACCTTATGTAAATGTATGAGTCAACATTGAAATCTTCAAATTTCGAATTAGGTTTCTATTGTTCTAAAGATGCGAAATGTACTTAAGCTAGTTTCCTTTTAGAAAAGGTTGTGATTGTCCTTTTTCTTAACGAAATCGAATAAATTCATGTTTCATGTAATTTTTTTAGGCACCGTGGCTCGAAATTCCGCTCGAAATTTGTGTTATTTGCTCGTGAAGATTATGGCGTTACCATGCGCCTTAAGACACGAAGGTACCCATCTCTTGTACCACATACTTGGCGAGTACTTACTACGTCATGTCATTGAGGGCAGTACTTAATGGGAACCTACTTAGTGTGTACCGAAGATTTATGGAAAGGTTAATAATGATATGAATGTAAAAAAACCAAACGATAACAGGTTTGGCTTTAAGTACCTACTTGCTTAGAGTTGGTTATACTATACTATAGTCTGGTACTATAATATTCATGACGTAACATTAATACTATGAACTATAATGAAGTATAATATTTTTATAGACAGTATTTTGTTATAATCAGTATTTTGTGTACAAATATATAATATATTATTTCTATTCCTGGGACTCGGGCCCAGTCCTCTCCTCTACGAAAAGGACTGCGCTGTAATATACTCACGGGCCCCGTGCGAGATATACTTTTTTTAAATTGTGGCCCCAAACTAGGAATTTCGCCTGTTTCATGGATGTGTTTACAAACATATAAATTCACATACATAAACAGCTAGACCCGGAACAACTAATTGTAGGTCATAGAAATATTTGTTCCGTGCGGGAATCGAACCCGCGATACGCAGCGCAGCTGTCGATCGCACGGCCACTGTGTCAATCGTGTCGAAATTCCACATGTCTTAGCGTTTTCAGTTTCCTTCACCGTTTTAATAATTGTGGTGATTAAATGATTAACTAACACAAATAGAATGGCCTGATTGGCTTCGAAACCATAGGGTAATAAGCCTTTCGGTGTACTATAGGAAACATTTTGGAAAGTGTGCGTGGGAATTACATGACAATTACGTTTCATCATCAGACGACCTGTCGTACGGCAAGTATCCACCCTTACCTTGACACCGCTACAATCATCAGACGACCTGTCGTACGGCAAGTATCCACCCTTACGTTGACACCGCTACAATCATCAGACGACCTGTCGTACGGCAAGTATCCACCCTTACGTTGACACCGCTACAATCATCAGACGACCTGTCGTACGGCAAGTATCCACCCTTACGTTGACACCGCTACAATCATCAGACGACCTGTCGTACGGCAAGTATCCACCCTTACGTTGACACCGCTACAATCATCAGACGACCTGTCGTACGGCAAGTATCCACCCTTACGTTGACACCGCTACAATCATCAGACGACCTGTCGTACGGCAAGTATCCACCCTTACGTTGACACCGCTACAATCATCAGACGACCTGTCGTACGGCAAGTATCCACCCTTACGTTGACACCGCTACAATCATCAGACGACCTGTCGTACGGCAAGTATCCACCCTTACGTTGACACCGCTACAATCATCAGACGACCTGTCGTACGGCAAGTATCCACCCTTACGTTGACACCGCTACAATCATCAGACGACCTGTCGTACGGCAAGTATCCACCCTTACGTTGACACCGCTACAATCATCAGACGACCTGTCGTACGGCAAGTATCCACCCTTACGTTGACACCGCTACAATCCGGACGAAGCACTACGCCTCGTCTTTTATACCGTGTACATCGGGGTACTAGAATAATTTGCTAGCGGCGGCCGTCCCGTCTGATTACAATTTAAGTGTCTTTAAGTGTCTTTGTCTTTTCTAGAGTACATAGGCTTTTAACAAATTAATGCACTTTACCATCAACGATTGCATCACTGCTTACCATCAGGAGGAATCGCGGTCAAGTACTAGTTTAGAAAGTTTAAAAAAAACCTACATCTCGTACGACCGCGTTATCACAGGGCCATCACTGCATAAATAATTGAAACAACACGCAGACAGACACAGAACCTCCCAATCTCGTAACCAATCATATTATCTGTCTACGAAACTATATAGGTTAGTTTTACCAACTGCAAAAATATCATCTGGCAAAATATTCATGTCTACGTCATCAGTCGCATGGTGCATGGTCAGCATAATTGCTGACGATCGACTTCCGAAATTGGATGTCTGCAGACGCTATACTGAAGACTGCTTGATTCAGACTGGATACGTATTGTTGTGCAAAGCAAGGTCATTCTATATTTAAGTCTTTCTATGTTTTAGTTCCTCGTAGCCATCGATGGTAGCTTGTTTCGGTGAGCAATCAAAAAGAAAAGATACATAAGTACATGAGATTGCTCAATTTACTATATACATACTTACTAATATAGGTTGAATAACTTACTAAGAATGTAGCAGACTCCTTTTTCTATGCCCACAATGGTTACTGCAAAAGTATATTTTGTGTTAACAAGAAAAAAATACTTACGTAGCTATGAATATATGTTTTAACTTTAATCTCATTATTCTATAATCCAATTTCATAATAAGGAAAACACAATTTTCCATAATTTTGTATACATTACTGCTAGATTTTAATGCCTTGCAAATATAAAATATTATCCAACCAACCATGTATGGTGTACCACGGGTTTGCTGCGGTTCGGGACCGGCTTTCCGGCAAGCGGTCTCCCTGACTACACTATCACCTCTCGTGATCTATTTTTTTTTAGTAATTATAAACTAGCGCTTGACCGCAATCCCGCCTGATGGTAAGCAGTGATGCGATCGTTGATGGTAAAGCGCGCTAGTTTATTAAGAGCCTATTCACTCAGAAAAACTGAGCGAATAGGAAGGAAGACGGCAGTTGTGCGAAAACTAGCGCTTGACCGCAATCCCGCCTGATGGTAAGCAGTGATGCGATCGTTGATGGTAAAGCGCGCTAGTTTATTAAGAGCCTATTCACTCAGAAAAACTGAGCGAATAGGAAGGAAGACGGCAGTTGTGCGAGGTGATGCAATGTTAAACCCAAAAACACGACCAACGATCATGCGCCAAAGGGAGATTGATCTGAAGACCCTCCACGACCAAACTCCCAACACAACAACATTAGGCGCATCGTACCCGGCACACATCGCAACACAACTGCTCAGACCCGTCCTCCGTACGGCTTCACCAGACATCATGCCGGAACACGACAAATCGCTTGGCGGCAAGACTTTGTCTGGTGGGTGGTAACTTCAGCCGGCGGCCGATGTTATGGCCTACCACCGAGAATTAATTAAAAAGTAATTACTTTTTCAAGTGTGTTTCAAGGAATCCGTATGCGGAGGTTCGGTGGCGTAACCCGCACACCAGAAGTAACAAATTGGCATTGACAACGCCTTTTATTTTTAATAATCAATGTACATAGTAGGTAAAACAAAAAGCAAAAAAAAAATTAAAGAAAAGCCTTACTGAATTAGAATTTCTTGTTTTCTGTGTTCTGTTCATGACAACAGCACGTAAAAAGCTTTTTTACAAAGAAACCAAGCGACTTCCAAAAAAAAAAAACGTTACAAAGTGGAAAATAACTAATTTCGGAGTGTCAGTGGCGAAAACGAATATACAAAAATCAAAGACGCCATGATCGTGAACATGTGTATTCGTTGTGTAAAAAGCTTTTATTTTAGAATTTTTAGTTGCAAAAAGTACTGTTCAGCTGCATCCAGTCAGACTGGACGCTGCCGCCAACATACACACATCAAAAGTGTCTAGGGATCAACATATATTTTTGCAATAACTTTTCTCCTGATTGATATTAATTAAAATTTTCTTTAAGGATTCATCAAATAAAGTGTTTTCGTTTGTCACAGTAACGATAAACCAAGTCACCTTTGCATTAATAAAGAAATTTGCCATTTTCCTAATAAAGGGATATTTGACATTTGAACCACTAACACAAAAGTTCGAAAAAAAGACTGAAATAACAGTTTTCTCTAAAATTTTATTGGGTAACTTAAACAATTAATAATCCGTGTTTCTAGCGCGAACACTAACAAATCAAATCAAATCAAAAGTCATTTATTCAAATTAGGCTGAGAATCAGCACTTTTTGAACGTCAATATTACATAAGACAGTCCCCCAAAAAGCGCCCACCCATCGACACTTCCTAGTGCTTTCGCTGGGAAGAAGAAGTGGCGGAACAAACTCCCCAGCAGCACAGCTGTCTGTTCATTTTTAAAAAAACATGTCTTTATACAATACTATGTAAACAAACGATACGATAAAATACAACAATGAAATTATTTACCATATGCCAGCTACCACGCCAAAATACCAGCAAAGCAAAACAATATATTTATATTCAAATGAAAATGTAATTAACTAAAACTTGTTACTTAACTAAGAAGCCCCAGGCATAAAGGGCGTGACAGCTTACATATTTATGTAATGTAAAAAAGTAAATTATATGAACTCATATAACGTATCAATAAGCTAATTACTGAGAAAGAACACAAACATTGTCCTGAGTTAATCAGAGCGACCAGCTATTCTTATCATTTAAATAATCATTCACGGAATAATATGCCTTTGAACAAAGCCTGGACTTAATTTGTGCTTTAAATGCATTGTAGGGCAAGTCTAGCAAAGCAGAGGGTATCTTGTTATAAAAAGCTATACCAAGCCCAACAAAAGAGTTATGAACCTTTTGAAGTCGGTGAAAAGGGGCTCGCAGTTTGTCCTTATTTCTGGTGTTAATATTATGAATATCACAGTTTCTGGTGTACACGTGAATATTTTGCCTAACATATAAGATGTTTTTTTTTTTTTTTTTTTTTTTTTTTTTATTGTGCCGTCTATCACTTCTTGCATGGCAAGAATTCTTTTTTGCCGTGTCTTTTTATACTGCCAATCCATTTTTTTCCGCGTCTAATTCTTTGCGGCATTGGCCTTGTCATTATTTCCTTTTTTTTCTTTTGGGTCACTTTTTTTTTCCCACGTCTCATATTTAATTCTTTTCTTTTCATTCTTTTGTCTTTTAAATCATACTTTTACAATTTTTATATCAGTCTTATCTACTTATAATCTATCATAGTTACTTAGATCTTAAATAATTCTTGCCGACGGCACAGTGCTTGGCTGTGCTGCCCTTGTCCTGTTTCTATTTATGCAAATTTTTGCCACCTTGAGGCAAAACCGCTCCAGATACGGCCTGGAGTGTTTATCAGCCATTAGGTCGGCGATGGTTGTTTCGGTCAATGCTCTACCAGTACTTACTTCCAGGTCGTACCTGTCGCGGTTATGCCTCGGACACTCGAAAAGCAAGTGCTGTACAGTTTTAGATACCTGTGTGTCACACACACAGGCTGGACTATCCTTTAATTTAAACTTGTGCAGGTACGCGGCGAAGCCGCCGTGACCAGTCAATATCTGCGCCCAGATAGACGTCCTGTCGAGGCACCTCAGGACCCTGCGCGCGCACACCACGTCGGGGAAGAACATCCGCGTGACCCCAGCCGTGGCCCCGCCGGTGTACCTCCCGTTCCAGACAGCTACTGTGCCCTCTCTCAAACGTCTCTTGACGTAAGAGACTGGACACCTGTCATACGCCGGGGCGACCCTGGACTGGGCCGCCGCTTGCCTAGCCAATTCGTCGGCGCGCTCATTGCCGGGGATCCCGACATGAGCTTTCACCCAAAAGAACCGGAGGACTTTACCACTCCCCTCTTGCTCCCTGATATTCTTACGAATATGGGTAGCAAGGGGGTGGTGCGTTTCCGGGTTCCGGATCAAGTCGAGCGAGGATCGAGAGTCGCTGAGCACCGCCGCGCAGTCGAAGCCTCTCAGGACAACCAGGTCCGTAGCCCTGGCTATCGCGAGCAGCTCCGCCTGAAAGACGGTACACATCGGCTCCAACCTCATTCGCTTGGTCCGGATCTCGGACCCATCCCGCCAGTATGAATATGCCGCCCCGACCCCTTCATCCGATTTACTACCGTCTGTGTAAATCAGATGAGCGGGGAGCTGTAGCTGAGCCACAGTTTCACATATAAGATGTTGGCTAAGATGAACTGTGAAGCAACCGTGAGAATACCAATGTCTTTAAACAAATTTCTCAGAGAAAATCTGACACCGAGCTGGTAAATTGCTCGGACAGCTCGTTTTTGAAGTACAAATATATTTTGTATGTCAGCGGCTTTGCCCCACAGTAGAATACCGTAGGACATAACGCTGTGGAAATAACTAAAGTAAACTAAACGAGCTGTATCAACGTCAGTATATTGTCTTACTTTCCTGACGGCGTAGGCGGCCGAACTGAGCCTTCCTGCTAGGGTTGATATGTGTGGTCCCCACTGAAGTTTGGCATCTACTGTTATTCCCAGAAAAACTGCCGAGCCCACAGTTTCAAGCACCTCTTTATCTAAAACGATGTTAGGTCCTAAATTTCTAACGTTAGGCAAGGCGAACTTTACACATTTTGTTTTCTTGGGGTTAAGAGCTAGGTTATTTGACGTAAACCAATCTGTAACTGTTGAGAGTGCACTGTTTACTTCGTCAAAATTATGTCTATTCCTGTCTACTTTAAAAATTAGAGAGGTATCATCTGCAAACAACACAACGTCACAGATGCCCTTTAAATAGAATGGTAAATCATTAATGTATACTAAAAACAAGAATGGACCCAGTATTGAGCCTTGCGGTACACCTAACTGAACTGGTAGCCCGGAAGATTTCACACCGTTAATATCTACACACTGTGATCTATTATGTAAATAAGAACCTATCACATCGAGAGCCTCATTTTCGACACCGTAATGGCGGAGTTTACGTAAAAGTATGTCATGGTGCACGCAATCAAAGGCTTTGGAGAGATCACAAAAAATTCCAATAGCATTTTGCGACCTCTCCCATGCGTTAAATATGTGTTTCAGTAGAGCAACACCCGCATCCATAGTCGAACGACCCTTTGTGAAACCATATTGTTCACTATGTAGGAGATTATTCGAATTAAAATGATTTAGCAACTGCTTAAGTATTAATTTTTCAAATACACACATCAAAAGTGTCTAGGGATCAAGCATTTTTATGCGGATTTCTTGAGATTGAGATGTGGCTTTGTAATAAATTTATGATTTTATAAATTTATATGGATCCTTTTTGGTGCATTTCATAATTTGAATCAGGAACTGTGAATCAAGTTCGAGTAAAAGATGAAAATCAGCTGTCAATATTTTCCCTATAAAAACATACAACGCATTGAAGACATTATTAGTGCTACTGTTTCCCTACTACTGATTAAAACCAACGTTATTATGGAGCGGCGACGTCATTTAAGCAGGGAAGAAATGCTCAGAGCCGTGGGAATGATAGAAGCTGGTTCCCGGCAACGTACTGTGGCTTTAGCTCTGAATACAAGTCAGAGTGTTATCAGTCGACTTTGGACACGTTACCGAAGCACTGGTACCGTGGCTGAGCGCCATGGAGGACGGTATCGCTGCACCACACGGAGGCAAGACCGATACATTCAAATCTTAACTCGAAGAGCTCCAACAATAACCGCCATGATGTTAGCCGTGAGGCTTCATCACTCTTCAGGGAACTTAATTAGCGACCAAACAGTCAGAAACCGCTTGCATGAAGTGAACCTTCATTCCCGAAGACCGCTACGGGTACCACCTATAGCAATGCACAATCGTAGGATTCGATATCAATGGGCTCTTGAACACAGAAATTGGGCAAAAGAACAATGGCGTTTCGTGTGCTTTTCTGATGAGTCTCGTTTTGGTATGAGACCGGATACAAGACGTATACGACACTGGAGAACCCCTGGACGCCAACAGCGATTAAAATCCTGCCAGGAAGTCCATCCTTATAGTGGTGGAACCATCATGGTATGGGCGGGTATTTGGATCGGCGGAAGAACTGAGTTGATTTGGATCAGAGGCAACCTCAACGCTCAAATTTATGCTGAGACGATTGTATCAGACGTCATCGTTCCTCTACAAGTGCAAATCGGTCCCTTATTTCAGTTAATGCATGATAATGCACGACCGCACACCGCAAGAGTTGTAAGACAGACTCTCGCCGCAGCTAACATCAATGTCCTGCCCTGGCCTGCTCAGTCGCCAGACTTGAACCCGATTGAGCATGCATGGGATATGCTACAGAGAAGAGCTCTGCCGAATATGGAGGGTATCCAGTCGCAAGAAGACCTTTTTTTGTTGTTGCAACGAACATGGGCGGCCATTCCACAGCGTGATTTGGATGAACTCATTTTGAGTATGCCAAACCGATGTTCTTGTGTTGTTAGTGTTCGCGGTAGAAACACGGATTATTAATTGTTTAAGTTACCCAATAAAATTTTAGAGAAAACTGTTATTTCAGTCTTTTTTTCGAACTTTTGTGTTAGTGGTTCAAATGTCAAATATCCCTTTATTAGGAAAATGGCAAATTTCTTTATTAATGCAAAGGTGACTTGGTTTATCTTTACTGTGACAAACGAAAACACTTTATTTGATGAATCCTTAAAGAAAATTTTAATTAATATCAATCAGGAAAAAAGTTATTGCAAAAATATATGTTGATCCCTAGACACTTTTGATGTGTGTATTTTGCTGAATGCAGGTAAGATAGAAATCGGTCTGAAGTTACCAACATCTGTTTTATTACCGGATTTAAATAATGGTATAACTTTACTTTTCTTCATTAAATTAGGAAAAGTCCCTAGGTCAATACATTTATTAAAATTAACAGCTAGATAGGGGGCTACGATGTCTATTATATTACCCAATACTTTAATGGAAATGTCCCAATAATCACCGGTGTTTTTCAACTTAAGTGTTTTAAAAATATTAACCACATCACGCGGGGATACGTGTTCAAAGTGAAACAGACGGTTACACTTGGATACACTACTATGCAAAAGATTCTCAGCTATAGATGGGGATGAATTTAAGGAGCGAGTTGTAGCTATTGGTATGTTAGCAAAAAACTCATTAAATGCCTCAGCTACGTCAGCGGCCTTATGAACTAATTTGTTGTCGACCATGATCTCAAGTTGCTTATCATGTTTAACAGATTTGCCAGTTTCATTATTAATAATTTATTAATAACAACACAAGAACATCGATTTGGCATACTCAAAATGAGTTCATCCAAATCACGCTGTGGAATGGCCGCCCATGTTCGTTGCAACAACAAAAAAAGGTCTTCTTGCGACTGGATACCCTCCATATTCGGCAGAGCTCTTCTCTGTAGCATATCCCATGCATGCTCAATCGGGTTCAAGTCTGGCGACTGAGCAGGCCAGGGCAGGACATTGATGTTAGCTGCGGCGAGAGTCTGTCTTACAACTCTTGCGGTGTGCGGTCGTGCATTATCATGCATTAACTGAAATAAGGGACCGATTTGCACTTGTAGAGGAACGATGACGTCTGATACAATCGTCTCAGCATAAATTTGAGCGTTGAGGTTGCCTCTGATCCAAATCAACTCAGTTCTTCCGCCGATCCAAATACCCGCCCATACCATGATGGTTCCACCACTATAAGGATGGACTTCCTGGCAGGATTTTAATCGCTGTTGGCGTCCAGGGGTTCTCCAGTGTCGTATACGTCTTGTATCCGGTCTCATACCAAAACGAGACTCATCAGAAAAGCACACGAAACGCCATTGTTCTTCTGCCCAATTTCTGTGTTCAAGAGCCCATTGATATCGAATCCTACGATTGTGCATTGCTATAGGTGGTACCCGTAGCGGTCTTCGGGAATGAAGGTTCACTTCATGCAAGCGGTTTCTGACTGTTTGGTCGCTAATTAAGTTCCCTGAAGAGTGATGAAGCCTCACGGCTAACATCATGGCGGTTATTGTTGGAGCTCTTCGAGTTAAGATTTGAATGTATCGGTCTTGTCTCCGTGTGGTGCAGCGATACCGTCCTCCATGGCGCTCAGCCACGGTACCAGTGCTTCGGTAACGTGTCCAAAGTCGACTGATAACACTCTGACTTGTATTCAGAGCTAAAGCCACAGTACGTTGCCGGGAACCAGCTTCTATCATTCCCACGGCTCTGAGCATTTCTTCCCTGCTTAAATGACGTCGCCGCTCCATAATAACGTTGGTTTTAATCAGTAGTAGGGAAACAGTAGCACTAATAATGTCTTCAATGCGTTGTATGTTTTTATAGGGAAAATATTGACAGCTGATTTTCATCTTTTACTCGAATTTGATTCACAGTTCCTGATTCAAATTATGAAATGCAGCAAAAAGGATCCATATAAATTTATAAAATCATAAATTTATTACAAAGCCACATCTCAATCTCAAGAAATCCGCATAAAAATGCTTGATCCCTAGACACTTTTGATGTGTGTAGTTGGGAATAAGCTAGCAAGCAAAGACGCATTCTGTTTAGTTGAATTTTTACTGTTTACCGTAATTTTGGTTTAAATACGCCCCGTGTGGTGTGGCTTAGAATAGTACCAATCCATATCCTCCCGTGGGTGTCGTAAGAGGCGACTAAGGGAACTCTCACCAGGGAAACGGGCAGCAGCGCTTCTTCTGTGGAATATCAAATCCTGCGATCCCCAACCCACCTGCCAAGCGTGGGGATTATGGCAAACCAACAAATGATGCACACGACTAAGCCAAGGCCCCTAGTCCCCGGCAGCTCCGCTATTCCTGGGCATTGTGGTAACGGCCAAGGTAACGGCGGGGCAAGGGGTGCGAAGAATCTCCGGAAGAGATCCGGCTACCACAAGCAACGACGGATCGACCTGGCAACACTAAACATGCGCACACTGCGGACCGACGAGAGAACTGGAGGTAGAATTGAGCAAGTTACGATGGGATGTCCTGGGATTATCTGAAGTCCGAAGAGAGGGTGAGGACTCGATAATCCTTAAATCCGGTAACTTGCTCTATTTGCGGGAGGGCGACCATCAGTCCCAAGGTGGTGTCGGGTTCCTCGTCCACAGGTCCCTTGTGGACCATGTAGTGAAGATCGAGAGTGTGTCGACCAGGGTGGCGTTCCTGGTACTCAGAATAACCAAACGGTATTCGCTGAAGGTCATTCAGGTATACGCCCCGACCTCGACACACTCCGACGATGAAGTAGAGACTATGTATGAGGACATTTCTAAAGCCATACATAGCTCTAAAACTCACTACAGCGTTATCATGGGGGACTTCAACGCTAAACTTGGAAAACGGAGTGGTGAAGAGCTCGGACTGGGAAATTCTGGATTTGGGCGTCGGAACCACCGAGGCCACATGTTAGCTGGCTTCATGGAGAAGGAGGGACTCTTTATGATGAACTCCTTCTTCAAAAAGCGTGAACAGCGAAAGTGGACTTGGATCAGTCCCGACGGGGTCACTAAGAATGAGATAGACTTCATTTTGACGACAAAAAGGCACATATTCAATGATGTCTCAGTGATCATCTCGCTCAAATGCGGCAGCGATCACCCTATGGTCAGAGGCACATTGAATGTGAACATAGTGTCCGAAAATCTCGCCTGATGAAGTCTACGCTCCGGCCAGCACCCATCCAGTACTATAACTCCGAAGGTTTCCAGCTCGAGCTCCAAAATCGCTTCGAATGCCTAAGTGGCGACGTGGACGAATACAATGACGGGTTTGTAGAAGCTGTCCGTACGGTCGAGACTAAGTATTTTAAGACCCGCCGTACAAATAGAACTAAAAAGCTCTCGGACTACACTCTCGAGCTCATGGAGGACAGACGTGAGATGATTTTGCGTTCGTCAAGTGATGCTTGCAGATACCGGCAGCTCAATAAGCAGATCTCAAAGTCTCTGAAGCGCGACCTACGTTTGTATAATACCGAGCGTATAACGGAGGCTATAGAGCGAAACAGAGGCTCTAAAGTTTTCGCTAGAGATCTGACTATTGAGCATAGCCGGCTAAGCAAGCTGAAGACTGACGACGGCAAGATCATAACGTCCGGGCCCGAGCTTTTGAGGGAAGTCGAGTATTTCTAAGGACAGCTCTACATTTCAACGACAAGACCCGCATTAAATCTTGCTGAAGACCCTAGAGCAAGATCAACCCGACACTACACTGAAGATATCCCGGACGTCAGCCTGCAGGAGATTCGATTGGCTCTGAAACAGCTTAAAAACAACAAGGCGCCGGGCGATGACGGAATAACGGCAGAGCTACTGAAGGAGGGTGGTGAACCGATCCTTAGGGCCCTTCAGAAGTTATTTAATTCCGTCATAGTTAAGGGAAAACCGCCACAGGCATGGCACAGAAGTGTGGTGGTACTCTTTTTCAAAAAGGGTGACAACACCCTTTTGAAAAACTACAGACCCATCACACTTCTGAGTCATGTCTATAAGTTGTTTACAAGAGTCCTCACGAATCGTCTCGCCTGCAGGTTTGAAAAATTAACATTAATTATAATTTTGACTGATGAAATTGAAATCGAATTATTGTATTTATTTATGGTATTATATTATTAAGCAGACGATGAACTAGAACTAAAATGTAAATATTTATATTATTATGTATTATTGAATTGCCTTTTTATTTTGCATGCCTTGTAATTGGCAAAATATGGCGGTTCGTATTAATACTATGTGCCACCATCACTTGTACCCTTATTTGCAAAATAAAATATTTTTATCTTTATCAGGTAAGACTCAGACCATTTATATATATATATATATATATATTTATGGACTTTGGAAGATTTACAGTTACATAAAATGGTGATAAATAACAGTATTATAGTCAGAGAGTCAATTACAAGTCTATACGTCTAGAGCTTGTCTGGTACTGATGTACAGACCACAGCACATGAAGCTACTACAATCTGTGAAATGTCTTTATTAAATCTTCGAGGTTATGGTTTTTCTGGGTGGGAAATCATCAAATGTCCTCTCCCACTCTGGGTGGAGCGGAAGGGCGTGTCAGACTTTTACTGACTAAAACCTGTGTTTCTGCACTTGCCTGTGCGCCAGGGTTACGGTTTCTTTTTAACCAACCCGCACCCTGACCCAGGAGGCATCGGTCTTCGTGAACCCCAACGTGAAACATAACGCGTCGTCGACTCGGGCCTGGTCCTTATTCCCAATCAACCTTGAGCCTTAACGCCTTTGGGCTTGCTGCAAAGGCTTGCTCAAGGTTGATTGGTAATACAGGGTGGAGCAATAGAACGTGCATATTGCATCATCTTTTTTTGGGGGGTAGAAGGGGCGTGGGCGAGGGGAGACCGATATCGTTGGGTAGCGCGGTTCATGAAGTTTTAGTCACTATGAGTCACTTCGACGGGAAGCGTCGCGCATTTTGCGTGCGCGCATTTTACGAAAACTCTCGTTCGTACGTAGTTGTCAGGCGACTATTTTGTTCTGAGTATGGTGTACGGCAAATTAGGGAGGCTCAGAGTGCTAATTTAATTAAAATCTGGATAAAGCGGTTTGAAGAGACTGGATCGACATTTAAACCATACGCAAAAGGTCGTCCACGCACATCTAGGACCGAAGACAATATTGAGAGTGTTAAGCAGTCGGTACGAGAAGATCCACAAATGTCTACTCGCAAGAGATCGTCTGTCCTAAACATATCGCGACGAAGTTTGCAACGAATTTTAAACTTGGATCTTAAATTGCATCCATACAAGCTGCAATTAACTCAAGAATTGAAAGACTCTGACTTCATAGCACGGCTCACATTTGCTAATGAAATGCTCAATCGGTTTTCAAATTTTGAAAACATCCTTTTCTCTGATGAGGCACATTTTCATATGAATGGGTTCGTAAACCGCCAAAATTGTCGTTATTGGAATAGTGAGAATCCCAGATTTAAACATCAAAAACCGTTACATAGCCCTAAAGCGACAGTTTGGGCTGCAATCTCTGCCAAAGGAATAATTGGTCCTTATTTTTTTGAAAACGCACGGGGGCAAAACATCACTGTTAATACCGAACGCTATGTTGCGATGTTGGAAGGTTTTTTGGCCCCAGAACTTGAAAATTCAAGAATAAAGAACTCTAGGACTTGGTTCCAACAAGACGGAGCTACCAGTCATACATCAAATGACTCCATGGCAGTTGTGAAGCAGATGTTCCCTGGCAAACTGATTTCGAAAAGAGGTGATATCCCGTGGCCTCCGCGCAGTCCAGACTTGACGCCTCCTGACTTTTTTTTGTGGGGATACCTCAAACACAAAGTCTACACCAATAATCCGAGAAACATCAGTCAGCTCAAGGAGAATATTCGTGGTGAAATGGCAGCAATCACACCAGCACTACTTAAGAAAGTTTTCTGTAATTTCCGTTTGCGGTTAGAGGAGTGCCAACGTAGAAAGGGTCATCATTTAGATGATGTTATTTTTAAAACATAAACTTCAGTTATCACTTAATAATTGCTTAGTTTTATTTTAACTATACCTTTTGTATTTATTTTTTAATAATTATTTTAAAAATGCACGTTCTATTGCGCCACCCTGTATCTGACAGTTTCGGGTAACCTGACCTGCTGTCGCCCGTTCAATATTCATAGGTTCATAAACACAAAATCAACATTTACGTTTCTTTTAAGAAGAAACTACCGCAGTTCAATACGTTTTGTCGTCATTATCCATGAGACTAGTCTTTTCCCTACTACGTTAGGGCCAGGAACCAGTTCAATTTGATGCATCGGATACATACTGGACATAGAACGTCTGCAAGTACTCACGATATCCCATGGGAAGGCTGCTTGCCAGGCTTCTATAAGCCCTAATATCCGTCTATATTCGTTGGTCCCGCCGGTTGATAGTTGAGCGACCAATTAATTCCAAATAATCCGTAATTCCACGGTCACCCATCAACAGACCGAGATCAGCAAGCGTGCCATAACCTTCGATAAATCCGTGCCGCTGTCACTTCCTAGCCATGTTTACATATAACATTAAGTACCGGGCGACCGAGCTTTGCTCGGCATCTTTTTTTTTTTTTAGGTACATCGCGTGTCTCTATATTTTCAAAAAAAAAAAAAAAATTTATAACGAGCGAATTTTTTAAATAATATTTTTTGACTAATGTTTTTCGATCATACCGACATAATAATAAAAAAATATTATTAACTGTTATTTAAATATAAAATTACGAGTGCAATTTAGTTTAACATTTTGTTTAAAAAAGTACTTATAGTTTAACAATCAGTTACATCAGTTATATATTATCATCAATACATAGTTTAAGGTCTTAACCTAATACTTCCTTCCATACTATATTGCGGGTATGCTGAGGGTTTTCATTAATAATAATCATTTCACGTTCTGACGCACGCTGCCGCATATCTTGCAGACGTCGCTCCCGTTGCTCATCATTTTCGGCGGCCACACGTTGTGCTGCACGCTCTCGTGAAACATCTAAATCATAAGACCTTTCTGTTCTTAAAATGTTAGTCAAGTTTTGCAAGCATCTTACTTTAGCAGCACGTGTGGGATGAGCGGAAACCTGATGATTTTCATCAAGTTCTTCTTCAAATGGGTCCTCACTGTGCGAAGTCTGACAAACACGTGTGGGACGAGCGAAAATCAGATTGTTTTCATGGAGGTTTTCTTCTGCTTCTTGAGATGAGTCACGGCTTGGTGGAGTTAAATTATTCGTAACCGTTTTTTTAAATGTTCTTTTTGGCATTTTCGTGTAAAAAAGACACATGATATTTTAAGAGCAATTTTCTGGGTCTAACCTCAAACCAAACATTGGCTTCGTGTACCATGAATGTAAACGTCATCTATATCAAATCAAAGTACTATTAATTATCAGTTTAATTTTATTTTATTTTATTTTGGAATGTTATATGTATATTTATATTAGTTCATAATTAATTTAAATGTATTCTGTGTACTTATGTGTTTTTATGAAGACTATGAACAATTGTCTGATGTAAATACATCAATAAAAATAATTATAACAAAAAAAAAGATGCCGAGCAAAGCTCGGTCGCCCAGGTACTTATTATTTTTAAATCATATTATATGGATGAATTAATATATGAATCATTATTATTAAATCATATTATATGGATGAATTTTATTTTGCCTACTTTGAGGAGGTGCAACGTATCATAAGGTTAGCAATAATAATAATACTAATATTTCAGTGTTGTGGCAAGTCTGAAATGTTGACACTGTTGAGAAATTCTGTTGTAAATTCTACTGCTCCTTCAGGCTGATCTTTAAAATGAATGAGCTTCATTGTTTCGACTTCTCCTACACTTTTGTGATACCCTGGTACTTTGCACCTCCACAAAGTAGGCAAAATAAAAGTTCTTACAGGTATTATATATATATTTACAACAAAAAATATTGTTGTTTATATACAACATCATTTCTTTCACAATTGTTTCGACTTCTTCAAATTACTAATTCGACAAATTAGGCAAAACAAAATTTCTTCCATTGATTTAATAAACGAAAAAGAAAATTCGTTGACGCCGTTTCCAATTATCTTTTTGGCGCAGCGGTCAACACGCCTGCCTGCGACGTGGAGATCCCGGGTTCAATCCCCGGCTAGGTCATGATGGAAAACGATCTTTTCCTGATTGGCATTGGTCTTGGATGTTTATCTATCTGCCCTTACTCAGGGGTACTTTTTATTCCAATATTTCCACGGAATCATATCTAATGCGGGTTAAGCCACGGGGTACAGCTATCGCTGTAATTGGAAAAGTTTGTGAAGGTGGATGGAGATTTGTTACTCCATCACACAATACTACTCGACATATTTCGATGAAATATCGAATATATAATATATAATTTTTGACAAAATATTTAGTTATACGTTATACAGACACTAAATGAAAACACGAACAATTCTAGTTCATATGTATCTATTATAAATATAGTATCGTTGAGTTAGTATCTTTTGTAGATATAAAGGTCGACGGGGTTCGTGGCACCGTGGTAAAAAAAATATTTTAAAGGAAAGATGTTGTTCGGTGAAAAGTTTATATTGAAGTAAGTGCTAAGGTAAACAAGGCTTTCAAATAAAATAAAAATAGAATAGAACACAATGAAAATAATAAAACGTGCCAGTAGGCTCTAAGGCCTGGTTTACACAGCTGAGATTAGGCATAATCTACAACAGCCCCACATAATCGAAGCTGTGAAACAAAAAAAATCTGCACAGAAAAATTAAATTAAACCTAAAACAGCTACACATCTCTTGTATGCTATAGGCCCCAGTGTTTTAGTGAGAACATCTGCAGGCATATCACAACTCTGAAGATATTCTAACTTAACAACATTAGAAGAGACCTTTTCTCGAATAAAATGATGTTTCGTATCTATGTGCTTCGTCCTGTTGTGGTGTACAGGATTGTGAACGAGATTTATGGCACTCTGACTATCTGAATACAGCTTAACTGGCGTAAGTTTACCTGTTATTTCATGGATAAAACGGCGTAAATAACAAGCTTCTTTAGTAGCGGACGCAAGCGCCATATATTCGGCCTCTGCAGAGGAGAGCGCTACCGTGGGTTGTTTTTTCGACTCCCATGACACAGGTGCTCCACCTTGTACAAAAACATAACCTGTGTATGACCTTCTGTCGATCGTACAGTTTGCCCAATCAGCATCACAGAATCCTTTTAAGAGTTCTCCATTTTTTCTATAAACCAATGAGTAGTTGAGAGTGCCTTTCAAGTATTGTAAAACTCTTTTTGCAGCATTCCAATGCTCTTTAGTATAACACGTATTAAATTGACTGAGATAGCTCGTCGTATACGCGATATCTGGTCGTGTGTTTACAGACAAATACATAAGAGAACCAATAAGAGTTTGGTATGGAAAATTCTCACTAACCTGATCATCACAACGCTTTTCCATCGATTTCTTTACAAGTGGAGTATTTACCGTCTTACACTCTATCATATTAAATATTTGTAGTAGTGAACTTATGTATGACGATTGATTAATTTCTATAACATTTTCCTGTATATTAAAATTCAGGCCTAAATACTTTTTCAAAAAACCCAAATCTTTTAGTGAAAAATTACTCGACAAATCCTTTTTGACAATGTCAAATGTCATTTCAGAGTCAAAAAATACTAAAAAGTCATCGACAAAGACACTAAGAATAACGAGTTCCTTATCAAAAAGTTTAGTGTATACGCAAGATTCAGAAGGAGTTGGAACAAAACCTATTTTTAAAAGTGTTTCATTTAACTTTTTATTCCAGGCACGCGGTGCCTGTTTTAGGCCGTAAAGGGATTTCTTTAATAGGCAAACCTTACTTTCGCCACCCTTTTCTATGAAACCAAAAGGTTGTTCCATATAAACTTCCTCTTCCAAGTTTCCATTTAGGAACGCGGTATCTACGTCCAAATGTTTTATTTTTAAACCAATTTCTGCAGCCAACGCAAATAAGGCACGTAGGGAAGAATGATGAATTACTGGCGCAAACGTTTCGTCGTAATCCACTCCTTTAACTTGCTTAAAACCTTTTGCGACCAGTCTAGCCTTGTATTTCAGTATATTTCCACTAGCGTCCTTTTTCAGTTTATAAACCCACTTGCATGGTATTACTTTCTTGTTTGGTCTGTCAACAAGATCCCAGGTCTTGAGCTTCATAAGAGAATTGTGCTCATCTTGCATAGCATTTTGCCATTTTTCGGCATCGTCAGCATGAACTGCTTCATAGTATGTCGTCGGCTCATCCAAATCATCAGACAATACATTATAAGTAAGAAAATCTGGTGGTTTCCTGTTTCGTGAGGGGTACCGACGCTCCTGGATAAATGGCTGCTCTTCCAAACTAGCTGGTTCTTCATCAAAACGCTGTGTGTTTATTGGTGAAGACGTTTCAGCTATAGGGTCGATACTCTCAACACAATCGTGAAATTCAATTTCATTTTCATCTCTTTCAGCATTTTCTTCAAAAAGTAAAACTGAGTCCGACTGTACCTCAGGTTCATTCTGCTTTCGTTTCAAAAATGTAAAGCAGTTTTCAAAAAAGGTTACATCCCTAGATTTTAGGATTCGCCGTGGGTTAGAAGGATCTCTAAAAATATAACTATTTGGATCTTCAGAATAACCCACAAAAATAGCTTCTTCAGCTTTCATGTCCAACTTTTTTCTATTACATGAAGGTATATGGACAAGGGCTCTGCATCCAAAAATTCTTAGATGACTAAGATCACATCTTCTGCCACACCATTTATCATAGGGTATATCCCCACTTAAGGCTCGATGAGGGGACCTATTTTTTAGGTATACAGCTACGCGAAATGCGTCTTCCCAGTAAGCCTTAGGTAGTGAGCTTTCAGCCAGCAGCGATCTCGCCTTCTCGGTTATAGATCGGTGGGTTCGCTCTGCAACTCCGTTTTGTTGAGGGCTGTAAGGCGTCGTTGTTTGATGCGCGATACCTTTTGATGAAAGATAATCAGCAAAAACTTTATTAACAAACTCTGTGCCGCCATCAGTCCTAATCCCTTTTATTTTAAAACTTAATTGATTTTCAACTAAAGTTTGAAAATGACAAAATTTATCTTTTACTTCGGTCTTTGAACTTAAGAAATACGCAAAAACTTTTCGGGTATAATCATCAACTAAAGTTAACATATATTTATTACTTTGAAAAGAGGTTGTAGACATAGGTCCACACAGATCACAGTGGATCAACTCTAAAGGTGAAGTTGCTCTATTAAAAGCTATCCTTTTAAAAGGTTTTCTTGCTTGTTTGCCTTCTACACAAGCGATGCAACTTGATTTATCTACTACGGAAAATTCTACCCCTACCTGGTGATTCTTCAACCGATTCATGCCTATTCGACAAAGGTGTCCAAGTCTCTTATGCCAGATTTGATACCTATCCTGACAGTCAGAGTGCTCATCTTTTGTTAAATAATTATCAGCCACAGTGTTGGAAACATTTGTAGAGCCATTAAGTACATACAATCCACCACAGGGCGAAGCATGAAGAAGCGAATCACCAAACATCCTTGTTTTCAGATCCAGAAGTATTCAAAGCAGTAAATGAGGAGTCATTTGTACTCGTAACATTACCCTTTTCCTTCTTCTTTTTCAATGGACAGTCTGGTCTTTTATGTCCGGGTACATTACAGTCATAACATACTACTTCCTTCTTCTTTTTGGATTTAGGTTTCACTTTTGCTTGAAATACCGAATCCGTCGTTAATGTGTCGCTTTTAGACATTTCATTAAGGAGTCTCGTTTTTACCAGGTCAGTAGTTACATCAACATTGCAATTTTCAAGCGCCATAATGAGGGGCTCATATTTTGGAGTGAGTCCACCTAAAAGTATAGCGGCAATCGACGTATCTTCTATCACCTTCCCAATATCTGCAAGATCCTGTGCAGTTGAAGTAACTGCATTTATGTACTGTTCAATGTCTGCATAATCTGCGAGACTTAAGCGGTACAACTTACGTTCAAGAGCTATTCTTCGTCCTATACCGTTATCCTCAAAAGCTTTCTGTAATGATTTCCACGCTTCCGATGCAGTCTTTGCACTTCTAACGTGAGTTATAGCTGCACCATCTACAGTTAGGCAAATCTTAGCAAGAGCTTTTGTATCGTACTTTACCCTTATAGCCTGAGGAGTTGTGTCACCTTCTGGGTATCCAGTAACGGCAAACCAGAGATCCTCGTGGAGTAGGTAGTTTCTCATTTTAAACTTCCACGTCGGATAACCCTCCTTGTTTCTTAAGCCAAAGGTTGGTAATGACGAAGAGTTTGACTTCGCCACAACATTACTATCACCAGTATCATGTGACATGTTTACGCACACCAAAAAATACAAAAAAACAATATTTTCCAAAAAAATACACTTTTGTATATATTTCACACACGGATTTTATACTCCACAATCTCGTGCTGATAACGTTTTGTAGATATAAAGTTTTGTAGATATAAAGGTCGACGGGGTTCGTGGCACCGTGGTAAAAAAAATATTTTAAAGGAAAGATGTTGTTCGGTGAAAAGTTTATATTGAAGTAAGTGCTAAGGTAAACAAGGCTTTCAAATAAAATAAAAATAGAATAGAACACAATGAAAATAATAAAACGTGCCAGTAGGCTCTAAGGCCTGGTTTACACAGCTGAGATTAGGCATAATCTACAACAGTATCCCATAACACAAGTCTCGAACTTACTTTGGGGCTAGCTCAATCTGTGTGATTTGTCCGTAAAAAATATATATATATATATAAAATGTAATAAAAAGCATTAGACGTCATAATTTTTTTTTAAAACTCCAAAAAAAAATAGGAAAAAACACTATATCATCAGGGATTTGAACCCGAAGTCTACGAGCTCCGAATCAAAGGCCGAAGCCCCTCAGCTATTCGTATCACTAAGGACAGCGGCGAAATTTTGCTTCTTATGAGAAGTTTAGCAATTGTTCAGTGCCTCAAAACATGGAAAAAAGACATTTTCTGAAAATTAAACCTAGCTAGACCCACTTATCGTCCCCGAAGCCCCCTGCACACAAAATTTCATGAAAATCGTAGGAGCCGTTTCCGAGATTCCAATTATATATATATATACAAGAATTGCTCGTTTAAAGGTATAAGATAAGATAAGATATATATACAAGAATTGCTCGTTTATAGGTATAAGATAAAGGCGCACATATAACAAGGTCTACTTTGCTTGCATCCTCGCTAATACTCATCCGGGTGTTTTATACGGATATTTCAGTAAACTTAAAAAGTAAAGTCATGTGTATGGTAGAAATTTATCATGTGTTTATTAATATTGACTCCATAAATAACCTTCTCTAACTTAAAACCAATGTACTACATACAACGAGCAAAAATTGTTGCCATGGTTACCAAGCTAATAAGGTTTTAATTTCGTACCTATGGTGATGATGTGCGTCTTTATATGAGTGCCTCCAGCAAGAAATTTAATTATCTGGTAGAATTTGAACAGGAATATTTGGCATTCATTTGCGTTAGCAAATACAAATTTTATTACGGGAGAAAATATTTTGTAACAAGGTAACCTGAGCTAGACAGGTAACTTGTTCCGAACTTGTGTCAATTTAATTATGTATATGTTCACCAGAAAGAGTGTAGATTACACTTATAGTATAGAGCAAGCTACATATTCTAGTATTTAGGACAGAAATCCAAACCGATAGTTGTTAGCTGCGCTCAATACGAGTTATCAGTGTAACGATTATGCATAGAACAGAGTCCATGCCGCGAGCAATGACGTCACATAGCGAACATTGTTTATTAATAAGTGATTCTTATCTGCCGTAATAACTATACCGATATTAATATGACGCCGCCGCATCATACAACGACGCACTCATCTGCGCAGGTAGTTCTGTTGCATAACCTGCTTGCACAGTAAAAACTTGAAATGCAACTATGCCATTATGCCTATGGCACAATTCGAAATGTTTCAAAATCTACTTCATAAAATGTCAGTGCCTACTAGTTCGTTTAAATATAAAACTGGAGTTTAGCCAACCAGCGAGGCACACGCGACGTCCCTGTTCCCGTGAAAATTATAATTAGGAAATTTATATTTACCATCTTACTCAATTCGGGTATCATTATGCTGTATGTCGCCCCCGCGGAGATTTTAGCTGCAGACTCTCAAGATGAATGGTTCGTTTCCATCCAACAATTTGCTCCTTTCATTCTCCACAATAGTAATTTCATTTACATTAAGTACCTACCTATAACTCACAAAGATCTAGATATATTACTTTTGCACTCTTCACCACTGTCTCATCTCATACTGGTCTGACAAAATTCGGAACTCAATCGGATTTCCTACTCCAACTTTGTCCGACACCATGAAAAGAACAGACTGTTTAAGGGCCTGGACTGAGCCTATTATTTCTCGAGAATGAAATCTGTCTCGTAAGTACCGTCACAGTTTCAAAAGGCTTCCTCCGACACTATTCTCATTTGCAGACATTGCAGACACAATAATGGCACGGATGTAATGTGCTCCTCGCGTGCATCGTCAGTAATTGGTCACCAGTTACGCATCATTGTCATCTTCGCACATCCTCGCTTGACAATAGTCGCTTCCAGTTAATTCAATTCTCTCTTTCATTTCAAATACTCCCCGCCGACAGGTCACGAACTTACGATTGATTTTTCTTTACTTCAGTTATTTGGCAAATAAATAGGCGTATATCGCAGATTTAATAAAAAAAAAGACTTATTTATTCTTAGCCCGTTCGATTCAAAATAGGTACTGGCATTCAACTGCATCAAGCTTGAGTGGCATACGATTCCATCAAGAAATTTATTTCCGGATAAAATTTGTACATACTCCGTACCAAAGCCGGACGCGAGAGATCGCCTCCACGAGGACGCTCAGACTGACCAAACCTCCACCGTATGCTCCACCGAGTCCACCGGGCGATCCACACAGTGACTGTAAAACCTTGGAGTTTCCCTCCGTCTTATCCTAAACAGTAACATCCAGAAACAACCTTGTCCGGTGAGGACCTGCTTAAGCGGAAGGATAGGTGGCGAGCTTCCATGGCAACTTTTTTCAAAGAGGGGTCTTATCGCCGCCTTCGCCCAGCATCCCAATGATGCTAGATTCGTACTCTCCACGCTGCCTGAGCTCTGTCCGCTGTGCCGTGATTTCTCGCGTCAGACGTACTCGACCTTGAAGGATTAATCAGTAACTGCGTCATTAATGAGGTAAGACTTAAACCTGTTTCGGAGCACATACCAACCCACGCTACTACTGTGCTATTGTATATTGTCAAATATATATACTAGTTTGTAGTAGGTGCCATGTCTATAAACGGACGCTGTTTAAAAAAAAATTTAACTTTACATTGAAACGCACGCAAAACATTCGCGGACAATCCCTTGTTTTAATATTAAGAGTAAACTCTGATTACAAAAAGACACACAGACATTCGCCGATATAAATTTACGCTAAAGTTTCTTCTAAAACATAGGTACCTTTGTATTTATTATTTATCCCGCTCTAGTATCACAATAAATTATTCTAGTCGTAAAATAACAGCTCTTCGCCATAATTTATATCGCTCAGACTACTTCAGGAATCCCTGGAGGCAAGATGGGCTTGCAAGTAGCCAGGCTCGTGCCTTGAGTAAATTCAATAATGTCGGCAACGTTGCGCCGGGCAATTTAGTAGCTCCATCATTATGTCATTACCACACCCAAGAAAATGGGTTACGTTACATGTCCTCAGGGACTGGCTGTACAGGAAACGAAACTTGCAAAGTCTTGTCACATGTGACTTGATGTGAATATATTTAAATTACATTCTTATATTTCTTTAATTTCATGGAATAAGAGAGTGTGTTGAGGATGCGCGGTCAGTTACAGTACTATTACGATTATTTTGCTTCTGATTTTGCATAACTGTATCAATAGTGAAATTTATGGTTGTTCAAATAAGGTTACTGCCTCTGACAGGTCTGTCTAAATCACTGTGGATTCTATTCTCGTCGCAAAAGGGTTACTGTTGATTCCCTTTGTGATAGGGAGTGGGCCTTAATCTGGTCGATCCAGCGCTGATTGATAACTACAGCCTACCTCTACCTACACGATTTGCGCAGTGGCCGAGTTATCGACTGCTACGCTGCGTATCGCGGGTTTGATTCCTGCATGGAGCAAACAAGTTTGTGTATGTGACTTTAAATGTCTGTAAACACAGGAGTAATTTCTAGTGTGTACAACGTTTATTTAAAACAAAAGAAAAACACAGTTTATATAAATATTACATAAATAGGCATAGACGATAGTTTGAGATACAAAACTGTTATTAAAATTATTTTTTAATACAGTTGCTCAAAAAGTGGTGTATTACAGGGACGTATAGCGTTCGGAAAGTGGGCTATTACACATTCGTGTTTTTTCTTTACCTTTTCCGAACTAGTGCGTTCTCTTTCCCAACTGTCAAAATATTGTCTATTAAAAATAAAAAAAAAACCAACCATGAAGTTTTTACTTTAAAAAAATCATAGAAGTTTTTATGATTCATGCAAATAATTCTAAAAAGAAGCTACTAATTTGTTTCAATGTCAGATTTAATGATTTAATTCAATGAGTTAGGTTAGGTTTTATTTAATTTCATCTCATTTCATTTTCATTTCATATCAATAAAAAAATTCTACTGAAGACTTGGCTGTATGGGCATAGTTCCCTTTGCCTAATCGAATGGGTGAAGAAAAAAAATCTCTGCTTATATTCTTTTACGGTTTGCGCCATTTTTCAAAAATTTTCTTTGCGAGTTCAGTTGTTTGTTGCACAAAAAGAGTAATTTTGACGATATTTTATTTGAATTAACACCACCGGAACTCAGTATAATTGCACAAAATGCTTCGGAGAACATTTTACCGGAAAAGTCAAAAAGTCGCTACATATCTATATACAACGAATTTATTGCGTGGAGAGAAGAGAAAAAGGCAAATAATTTTTCAGAAAATGTTATGTTGGCATATTTCTCCGAACTGTCAGCAAAATTAAAACCTTCTACATTATGGTCGAGATTTTCGATAATAAAAAGTATGCTGAAAATAAGAAACAACGTGGATATAAGTTAATACCCAAAACTAAATGCTTTCTTAAAACGACAATCAGACGGTTTTACAACTAAAAAGTCGAAAATATTAACATCGAATGAAGTGGAAAGGTTTTTAAACGAAGCTCCCGATGATCGTTATTTAGCCACAAAGGTAATTAATTAATAAGTACTTATATTTTTCTTTAGTATTCAGTTTACGAAATCGCAAAATACAGTCATTAAATTATTTAAAAAATATTAATCAAATCCCTTTTTTTGTAGGTTGCGCTGATTTTTGGCATTGTTGGTGCTTGCCGCAGAGAGGAGTTATCCAATATTACTTTAAAAGATATTGAAGCCCATGAAAAAATGCTACTAATCAAGATTCCGAATACAAAAAATAAGATACCGAGAAGCTTTGTTGTTGAAGGAGATTTTCTTAGAATAGTGCAAAAATATATGAATCAGCGGTCCCAAAAAGGAAAATCCGACCGTTTTTTCCAAAATTATCAAAAAGGAAAGTGTACATCTCAAGCAATCGGGATAAACAAATTTGGTAATATGCCAAAAGAAATAGCTACGTTTCTTGGTCTGCCGGATGCAGAGTATTATACTGGGCACAGCTTCAGGAGGACCTCTGCTACATTATTGGCAGATTCAGGAGTCAATTTGACGTCCTTAAAGCGACTAGGAGGTTGGAAGTCAGACAAACTTGCAGAAGGCTATATTGCTGATTCATTACACAACAAACTAGAAACTGGGAAAAAAATCACACAATCCATTAATTTAAAGTCCAGTTCGCCACCTTCACATGACAATAGTGAAGAGAAAGTTCGTCCATTTACCTTCGTTGATAATGATAAGTCATTAGATCCAATTCCATCAACTAGCAAACGCCATTGTATAACACCTTTGACAAATATACATGAACAATCATACGAAATTAATAATAGTTTGTCTCAAACAGTAAATATGCAACCTAAAACTTCCCCAGTTAGTATAAAAAACTGTACCAATTTCAATGTATATGTGAATTATAACTTTTCTAAGAAATAAATTGTTGAGTTTATTGTGTTTTTATTATTTTAATAAATTGCTTAATTTTTTCGCAACTGTATTAAAAATAGTTGTTCAGTACACGTGCGGAACCGTCATTGCAACTTGTTCCGACTGTCAAACCTCACCTTCGGCTGCGCCTCGGCTCGGGTCGACATTTGTCGGAACTCGTTGTAATGACAGGCTTTCCGCACTTGTAATGAAATATACTATTTCCATTGTTACAATTTTCATGTACTCTCTATTACATACTATAGGTACATCTACCTGTGTAGGTATGTATGCAAAGGTAATCTCCGTAGGAAGCGTAGACAGAGGATTTTAATTTAAAAACGCTCGTTCAATCTCTACAGGAGATGATCCTTTTGTCGAGCAAAAGGTCAAGTAAACACTTGGTGACAGACCACTTACTTCATAGAAGAGTACATTCTTGAAGGTCAACGATACTTTCCTCATGTTGTCAAGAGAGGCTGAACTAATAAATTATGTTGTATTTAATTATACCTACGGTTTTCTAGAAGATCATGTCCGTGATATATAAAACAAATGTCGTAAAAATCTTTCAAACCAATAAATTAAATATTAAGGTGTCAATAAATGTCTCTTTGAATTTGGACATTACGGTCGCTTATGGAGGGAACGGCTCTTAGCTGTAGGTACAAGTTAATTTATAAAACAGTATGTTTTATCTAGTTATCTGCCTGATTGTGATTCTGATTTCTGTGTGTTCTCGGTGGTAGGGCATAACATTGGTTGCCGGCAGAAGTTACCACCCACCAGACAAAGTCTTGCCGCCAAGCATTTCGTCGTGTTCCGGCATGATGTCTGGTGAAGCCGTATGGAGGACGGGTCTGAGCAGTTATATTGCGATGTGTGGCGGGTATAATGCGCCAAAGTTATTGTGTCGGGGGTTTTGTCGTGGAGGGTCTCATCAATCTCCCTCTGGCGCAGAATCGTTGGTCGTGTCGCGTTTAACATTGCATCACCTCGCTCAACTGCCGTCTTCCTTCCTATTCACACAGTTTTTTTGAGTGAATAGGCTCCTAATAAACTAGCGAGCTTTACCATCAACGATTGCAAAACTGCTTACCATAAGGCGGAATTGAGGTCAAACACTAGTTTATAATTATAAAAAAAAACTAAGTCGACTTCGGCTTCTAGTCTAACCAGCACCCTAATTACGTAACACATTATTACTGCCAGTTGGAATCATTTTGAAGCTTATTGCTAGTCCATTGGTTCATATGTTCAGTGTAGCTACTTTCTGGAGAACATGCCTTTAAAGATTCCCCCGTACCCATCCTCGCGGGACACTTAAAATATCTTTTACACCCCACCTGTAAAGTCTAATTAAAACGATAAGTTGTGAATATTTGAAAACAAAATAAAAAATGTTCCCTAGTTTTAATTTTAATCGTCAATCATTTCTTGTTTTACAGCTGACTTATTTTTTGTTTTTCTTCCTTTTATGGCTTCGCACGGTTTGTGCATTTAGCCAATGTCACGTAATTAATTGTTCATGTCGAAAAAGACAGCCGCGTGACCCGTCTTACGATGGAGGTTTGAGACAAAGTCACGATGTGGCCACTATGCTGCGATATTTCACTGTTCTTTATGAATTATTTACTAAATGCAGTTTTTACTACATAAATCACGCACTTTTATTTAGTAAACAACGCTATAAATAATTTTAAAAGTCCGATGAAAAGTGAGCGTGGCACTCAGCTTGACCTTCCCGCCAAAACTCTCCAGCTGACTTATTGTTACTTGACATTGTATTGACATTTCTTCTTTTTTTATATTTGACATGACATTTATTAGATACCTATTCTTATTAATATTTCTACAATGATTACTGTAATATTTGCTAAATTTGAAATTTATAGTATAATTTCATTGGGTATTATTTTATTTTTATGTGTGTTTTTTTTTTTTTTAATTATACCTATATTGTATTACGTCTTCGAGCCGATGAACTGCCAATGCTATGTACGCCATTATTGTCGCATGAATCAGGCTATAAATTGAATAGTGTAAATTATTTTCAATGTTTAATGTTTGTGATGTGGCAGTACTTTTTTTAAATAAATAAATAGTCTTATTATAATCTAGTCGGCTATGTAAATAACGCAAAGAACGTTGTTGAACTGTCAAAATGTATTGCTATTGCTACTGGATTTTTGGCGGGAAAGTCAAGCTGAGTGTCACGCTCATTTTTCATCGGACTTTTAAAATTATTTATAGCGTTGTTTACTAAATAAAAGTGCGTGATTTATGTAGTAAAAACTGCATTTAGTAAATAATTCATAAAGAACAGTGAAATATCGCAGCATAGTGGCCACATCATGACTTTACCCCAAACCCCTCCTAGTCGGCTCACGCGGGAAACGAAAGGAGATAGGTTAAGTTAAATTAAGCTAGGATAAGTTTAGGATAAGCTAGGCTAAGTTACGAAAGAAAATAAGAATAACAATAATGGCTCAGAGGTCTTAGCAACCAAGCCAAAAACTCCTACTAAGTATAAGTACCCATTGCTACTGATAACGTGTTACGCAATTACCTTGTGCATGCAGATAAGTATAACGTATTAGAACATGGATCCTCAACCTAATGGTTGTGTAAGTCAGATAAGCAGTTAGTACCCAGTACCACAACCCAGTAACTGGGTAATGCAACACTTCTTTGTAAGACTGGTTTTCAGACTATCATGCTACTCACGACCCGTAACTAATATAAGATGTATAATGACAACTGGGACCAATAGCTTAGCAGACAGATTGCAGAGACACGGAGTGGTCCTGGTATATGAAGATGGGTACCATCCACGAGCCAACCGCAGCAAGGGTAATTAACACTTTGACTATTTGACAACATCCACAATAGCAATTTGATTTTCACTCAATCCCTTAACGTTTTCGATCGACCCGTCCAGATTTTATTACTTAGTGCCTTATAAAACATAGCTTCTTGTACTTCTTCAAATTATAGAGGTCCACCGCTGGACAAAGGCCTTCCCAAGGCTCTCCCAATTACCGATCTGCTGCCCTTATCTATCGCCTTCTAGCGACCTTCACAAGGTCAGAAAACATAATTATAACTTCGAAAAAACCAACACAAATTGGTAGGATATTGAAAAAACAATACATGCCACTAGGAATACATTTATCCTGTTGGTTACAAGTATTTTACATTCAGTAAAAACTTATTAAAAACCTGAAGCATTGTTAGTTAAGTTTCCTCATATTCGAGATCGAGGAAAATAATATTAGAAACAAGTTCAAACCGTTTTTAGATAAGAATATGGGACGTATGTAGGTATGTACCTACTAGGACGGACCGGACATTCATTAAACACCTTAGACCACGTAGGTGTTTAATGAATGGGGTGCAGTTGAAGAGCCTCCTCGTGGCGCACCCTGGGCAACGTCAGTCCCAACTGCCCACCGCGTTCTGGTGGACTCTTGGGTCTGACGGCAAATCTTCACACGGGGTTATGGTTCCAATCACCGATCATTTTCGATGGTCGTTGAAGGGAACCTGGCCTATAGGGGTTCACATGCGTTCACTTACACTCTGTTTGCCTTCCGGAGTAGGTTTTCGGCCCTGGAGGCCGTTGTTCTGCGCCCGCCACTCGCGGCGAGCCGGCCAGCCTTAGGCCAGTGGAAGGCAGCAACCTACGCTGCTGCCGCGGCCACTACTGCCACAGCTTTAGCTGCGGAGGCCACAGTCTCTGCGGCAAAAAGGCAGCCTCCATCACCTCCTACAACCCCTGCAGCCGATACCGCCTTGCAGATAGCAGGGGAGAAGGAAAAGGCGGCAAAGGCTGCAAGGGCACGCCCTACCGCGACGAGCTCAATAAGGCGATGGAGGCGGTGAACCTCCAGGAGATCGGAGTCACCTCGGGCATCAAGATGAGGATCACCGCGACCGGGCCCCGAATGATTGAGGTTTGTGGAGAGGCTAGCGGCCCGACTGCCGATGCTCTGGCTGAAAAGCTAAGAGACGAGGCCAAAGTATCCAGACCCACCAAGTGCGCTGACTCGCGCATCCTGGGTCTGGACGATACGGCGACAAAGGAGAGGGTGGTGGCCACCATTGTCGGGGCTGGGGATGTTCTGCCGAATAGATTAAGGTGGGCACCCTCCGCCCTGACCGCACGGGGTTGCAAACCGCTACGGGGAGCTGCCCCGTGTCAGCGGCCGAGAAATTTGTCGGCAAGAGCCGAAAACTTCTGGTGGGCTGGGTTTCAGCGCAGATGAAACTGCTGGGATCCAGACGTCTGAGGTGCTACCGCTGCCATATGAGCCACCGCGTGGGAGTGAAATGCATCTTGGGGGTGGACCGCAGCGGTCTCTGCTTCCGCTGCGGTCACCCCGGTCACAAGGCCGGCTCGTGTGAAGTCGCTCCGCACTGCTCAGTTTGTGTCGCAGCTGGTAAGCCGGCCGAGCACCGCGCTGGGAGTAGGGCCTGCACCCCACCCGCCAGAGGCAAAGCCAAGAACCGGGTTAGGCCCTCCGCTACCACCGCCGTCGTCGCCGCAGCCGCAGTCACCGCGGCTGAGCCTTCACAAGGGCCTCGGGGGGAGGCTGTTACGGAGTGCCAATAAATGGTCCCATTACGCCTCCTCCAGGCGAATATCAACCACTGCGCCGCCGCTCAGGATCTTTTGCTCCAGATCATGGAACTGTGGTCGATTAACATTGCCGTGGTCGCTGAGCCGTACTTTGTCCCACCCAGGGATGACTGAGTGGAGGACCTCAACGGCTCAAAGGTCGTTGTCGTAGGGTTCCGATCCCTCCCCGTGCTCGTTCACGGGAACTTCAATGGCAAAAATTTGGCTTGGGGTTCCCGGCTTACAGACACACGGGGCAGGATGGTGGAGGACTAGGCTCTGGAGACAGGCCTGGTCGTCCTAAACCGGGGTTCGGTCCCAACATGTTTGCAGGGTGACTCAGTGGCCAGCCCCGCTCTGTTGCCACATGTCCTTGACTGGCGCGTCATGGAGGGGATGGAGACCTACTTAAACCACCGATATATCTGGTTTAACGTCTACGCCAAGACCTCCGCTCGTGAACCGTAGCCCTGGCCGTCGCACAGGCAAGTGAAAAAACACGGGTGGGTTTAGTCAGTAAAAGTCTGACACGCCTTTCCGCTTCGCCCAGAGCGGGAGAAGTCATTAGATGATTTTCCATCCCAACAAAAAGAAGGTGTTTAATGAGTGAAAATAATGTCGTTTTTTTAAACGTTATAAACTAGTGCTTGACTGCGATCCCGCCTGATGGTAAGCAGTGATGCAATCATTGATGGTAAATCGCACTACTTTATTGTGAGCCTATTTACTCTGACCTTGAAGACAATTGTAGCCAGACGGAAAGACTGAACAAATTGTTCCAGTCTTCGATGTAATCGGTATAAAAGACGAGGCGAAATGTTATGTCCGGATCGTAGTGATGTCAACAACGTAGGGGTGGATACTAGCCATTCGTTGGGTCGTCCGATGATGGAATTAAGTCATGCAATACCCGCGCACACACTCCAAAATGCATCCTATAAAATACCGACAGGTTGTAGCCAGCCTATCGGTATTTCTACACCTGTGCTCCAGGCTTTGGAAACAGTTTTAAACCAAATCTCGGTCGCCAATTAACCTCTTTGCACGCCTCTCCACTGAATTAAAAATTGCCAGGTGACATTTTGCAGCACCACTTCAAATGTAGGTAGCTGCCGGGGCTCCAGACGAAAGGGCTTTGTTTATCATTTTTGCAATAACGCCAAGTTTCCTGGCAACTCAAAAGAAAAAGACCCTCAAATTGGAGAATTTGTTCCAGAATAGAATAGATTACTCTTTATTATAAGCACGATATAGATTAAAGATAAATACAAAGATTTTACAGAGGGTGACACAATGGGCGTTCTTATCGCTAAGAGCGATCTTTTACATACCTGTGTAACAAAAGAAAGAAGCAGTCAACTGCAAGAGTTTGATGGCCATTGACGGCAATACGGATTTCAATGGAGAGGAATTTTTGTAGCTTTTGATCGAAAAAGAAGAATTTGGGCTCACGATAATCACAAGAGAAGCTTATGAAGGCAATCGTCTTTTTTTTCCGAATCCTTCGTTTGTACGATCTGTGTATTTTATGAATATAAATTTGTCGAGTATCAGTGTCGTGAGCGCACAGACGCGCAACCCAGTGCTGCTCCCGCTGTAATGAGTAAATAAGGACCGCGCTGCCTCTGTCGCTGGGTCTACATCAGCGCAGGTTCCGGAGCAGTTTAGCGCTGCTAAAACAAGATTATGTAGTGTCAGTCGGCTTTGAGTTTTTTTCTGTCACTAAGTATAATAAAATAACATTTTAACCTTAAATTTAAATATTTTCTAATAAGTCAATATGTAGTGCTACTTCTACATATTGAATTTTTTGACAATATTTAAATATAAGGTAAACAATTATATTTTATAAAAATGGCAATTGTATTCCAACTGAAAGTCTGCTGTCTTCATACCTTACTAAGTGAAATTGTCGATCTCAATAAATGTTGTGATAAACGAATTTCAGCAGAATTTTAATTTTGTTAAAGGTTAAAATTATTATCATGATGCTGCCTTAAAAGACGAATGTGGCATTTACCAACCCGCATTGGACCCGCGTGATATATTACAACTAATGTTTTCTGATTATGCTGTGTTTTACTTATACATCTAAAAGGTATAATTATTTCTATGCTTTATAAAATTACGCCAAATAAATTTCGAAGCATCAAGACCCCTCCAGACAGAGGGTACCCCTACCCGCGATGTTTCTGACCTGCTTTCGGTCTGTTCTAGCTTTTAAGTTGCTAGTTCAGATAAACAATACATTTCCTAGATATTTTGTAGTCATCTGGAGCCTCGTACACATGATCAATTTGAAATGCGTCATTGCATTGTTGTGATCCCGATTGTGTTTTTGTTAGATAGCGTCACGCAAAATTCAAAATGGTAGACGATAGACGTCATCGTTTTTAATAGGTTAGGGGCAATGTGTCCTCGAAGCTGTACTTGAATCCTACGCCTCTCTGAAATAATAAAGGTTCAACCCACCATAAGCCTACTTTATTTCTAGAAAAAAATGTAGTTATACTTCACCGTGGGTGGTGAAATATAACTACATTTTTTTCTAGAAATAAAGTAGGCTTATTCATTAATATAATGATGAAGTGTATAATATTATATATATTCACCTACATAACTTCTTCTATGAATTGGATATTGTGTTCTATATAGTATTTTGAATATTCTGTTCACATACTAACAAGTTGTTATTTAATAACCACAACCAAATAGGAGCAAATCCATCAAACCAATTGACCAGTCTAGAACAGTGCAACAATAGCTATAGTAGGTACCCAGTTTAGCAAGTCTGCTATAGTTACTAAAATATCGCCATTTGTTGATGCAATTTTATACTGCCCAAACTGCATTCGTTACAATACAAGAATAATATTAATAGAATAATGGAATAAAATATACTAAAACAACCGACCATAAATAGAATTTGTCGAAACACGAAAGCTGAAGTTACGTACATTAGCCCAGTCATATTAGGGCTTTCACCTCGGAATGAAAGATAATAAGCTGCAAATTGGTATGAACCTTTGTTTTGTCATCCTAAATGTTGTCTCAAAAGTCACAATCGTTATCGTGTCCGCGTGTCAAGATATTCAAGGTCAAAGGTCACAAAAATCGGTTTTTCGCGAATATCTGGCTTCCTATCGGTTAAATGAGATTTGCATTTATTATAAAAGTTGTAGGCTATAAAATTCCCTACAACTTTTGTTTAAACTTTTTTTTCATACGACCAACCGTTTTGAAGGTAGAGCGCGAAGAGTGCACATCGTACAGTCATATACGGCCTAATGCAAGGTCAAGCGTGAGTTATGGTTATCAGTACGTTATAAAGTCAATTATTTACTTGGAAATTATAATTTATATATATTATTAAGCAATGCCCATTATTTATGTACTAACTATTAATTATTTATATTTAATTAAAGTAATTCGATTATTTATATATAATTATTCATATTTAACTATTTAAGTATACAATATTATTAATTCTGGATTATATATTTTAGTTTTATTTTAAGTTAAAATGATAGTAAGAGTATATATTTTACACATATTTTTATTTATTATTAAATACGGCATAATATACATTTATCAAAATGTGAGTTCAAATATCAAAAGTATCTTTGTTGATTTTAATTGTAATGAAATTGGAAATGGAAGCTAATTATCCTCTTCTTCTTCGTCGTCTTCTTCTTCTTGTCGCTCAAAAATGTTCGATTCATTCATATGTATTTTCTTCATCGGGATTACTTGGATACAGTGAAGCGTTGAGGCAAGCTTGTCCGTTGCACTGGCCGCAAGCTAAAGAACATTGTAGCCCTGATTTTCTGCATCCACAGCGGGAACCACAACCATTTTTGCAATTGCAAAATATTACGTTTAGTATTTAAGTGATTAGGTAAAGAATATTTAAGTGATTAGGTAAAGTAGGTAAGTATGTTAGATAGTGTAGGTATAGGGTTTAGGTATTTAGGTAGGTTTGTTGGATTGTGTGGGTAAAGCTTTAGGTAAGTAGGTAGGTATGTAGGTTAGGTAAGTAGCCTACAAACTAAAATATATAATCCAGAATTAATAATATTTTATACTTAAATAGTTAAATATGAATAATTATATATAAATAATCAAGTTACTTACTTTAATTAAATATAAATAATTAATAGTTAGTACATAAATAATGGGCATTGTTTAATAATTATAATTGTCGGTCTCCGTGGCGCAGCGGTCAACACGCCTGCCTGCGACGTAGAGGCCCCGGGTTCGATCCCCGGCCAGTTCATGATGGAAAACGATCTTTTCCTGATTGGCTTGGGTCTTGGATGTTTATCTATATATGTATCTATTATAAATATAGTATCGTTGAGTTAGTATCCCATAACACAAGTCTCGAACTTACTTTGGGGCTAGCTCAATCTGTGTGATTTGTCCGTATATATTTATTTATTTATTTATTTATTTATAATTTCCAAGTAAATAATTGACTTTATAACGTACTGATAACCATAACTCACGCTTGACCTTGCATTAGGCCGTATATGACTGTACGATGTGCACTCTTCGCGCTCTAACTTCAAAACGGTTGGTCGTATGAAAAAAAAGTTTAAGCAAAAGTTGTAGGGAATTTTATAGCCTACAATTTTTATAATAAATGCAAATCTCATTTAACCGATAGGCAGCCAGATATTCGCGAAAAATCGATTTTTGTGACCTTTGACCTTGAATATCTTGAGACGCGGACACGATTACGATTGTGACTTTTGAGACAACATTTAGAATGACAAAACAAAGGTTCATACCAATTTGCAGCTTATTATCTTTCATTCCGAGGTTGACCCCTTTTTTACCTAATATGACTGGGCTACATGTCAACAACTAAAACTACAACAACTGGGATACCTCAAGGAGGTGTACTTGGGCCTTTGCTGTTTATAATCTACATAAATGATTTACTCAAATGCACAGAATACCAAACTATTCTGTTTGCCAACAAAAATAATGTTATTTTATTAATGGGTGAATCAGTAACAATTAAATATATATTACGAAAAAGGTTAGTTAATACCGATAACCGATGTCATTTATCTTGGAAATCTCATATAGAAATTGTCTGCAAAAAATTAAACCAATTCATTTATGCTCTATATAAATTGAGATAATTGTAAATGAGTTCGTCGTCCTAGTAGCGTAAAATTTCTGCATATCATCTACATTACATATATTACATCTGGTTGACCTATACGCTGACTCACTTAGCCAACTCAAAAGAATTCGTTCAAAGGCATATTATTTCATTAATGAATACATTAAAGGTAATGTAAGTTAAGTGTGTATTTATCCACAGGAAATAAAGAAATGCAAAGCATGATTTTTTAAATCCTACTTAATATTAAAAACTTAAAAGTTTGTCAGTTTGCATGGATGTTTGTTACATCAAAAAGTGCTGAAATGAAATCATTTATTAAGCAAGTAGGATCACCGATCACTTTTACACGTCATATGTTTTTTTTAAACTAGATAAAGCCGGCATTTCCTAACTGACTACCTCTGAGAAGAAATAGCCGAAACAATCGTCTTTTTTTCAAGTCCAGACATTAAAAATGAAAATGTTTACGATAATTTACCTTATAATTACGCATACTGCTTAATAACAATGCTTAACAGAGCGAGCAGCTCAGTCCCAAGCTTTTATGTCTTCCAAATAATCTGTACTTTTATAATACCCCTTTATGCAAAGTTTGGCCTTTATATAGTTTTTAAATCGTTTACTGAACCGATTAGACTAAAAATTTGTCACATAAGCGGTTTACAACCCGGGATTAACATATAGGATGTTTTTCATCCTGATATTCCTACGGCATCGAAATTTATACAGGTGAAACCACGGGGCGGAGCTAGTGTTTGATATTTGTAAATATATTTAAAATTTAATACTTTTTTATGTCTTTATTAAGAAAAGAAGGCTTTAATCGCGAAGCGATTATGTCAGCCTTGTAGGTTAAATGGAATACTCGTAAGTATACACGCAATGTTATATGTCTCCAGTAATTTTGATGTTACAAAGAAATTTAATTTTTAACAAAATTCAGTTGGAATTTCGTATGCCTATTTCTACTAATATTTTACGTGTATGCTGTTACCGGCAAAACATTAAGATATACTGTACTTATTATAAAATTATAACCCCTATTTACAACAATAAAAATTTACACTTTGAATTGACTTCATCAATATGGCTCAGTAGATCGCCCAAGGCCATTATTATAAAAAAATATATAACATATCCACGAAATAATGAAAAGTTCTTCTGAAGAATATAGAAGCAACTAAGGGAGACAGAAGTCTCCAGTCTAATCTAATAAACAAAAGTATTAAACAAAGATCAGACAAAAGGTACAAACTGGCGACAAGTCGAGGTTAAGTCCGCCGCTAAAGTACCTTGTAGAAGCTTCTGTGTTATTCATAAAACAAATATGTTTATCATGACAACGAAATTGGTCATCGTACCTACTCACGATATATTTCGAAAGAGTATGTAGACAACTGTCTACATACTAGGCACACGTATTATTTTAGGGGCTTTCTTTGCTTAACATTTAGGTAACATTAAATCATGGAAGAATACTTGATCCCGGTTGGTTTAAAAATATACAATATGTAAAGAAAACCCTGTCCGATCCGTGAAGGTATTGTTAGATATCGATAACTGATTCTACTAATGCCTACAAAGCCGGGCTAAAGTTACAAAAATTCCCTCTAAAAAAATAAATATAATTTCGCAAAAGGAGGTAACTTAATACATATGCGGAAGGCAATACATGCGCGGGCGAAGGAGGCAGGGCGCGCGGAATGCGGGAGCATCGCTTATAATAAAACAGTAGAAAATGGGGTCGTCACTTTTTTAAAAATTACCAAAAAATTTGGGGCAGTTGGAATTAATTCGCGGGAAAAAAAAGATTATTTCAAAATTCATTAGTATTGTTACTATGATGATTATGTAAAATTTCATATTTTATTTGGTCATGTGTTTACTTAACCTTTATTATCCTTATGGTTTCGGGGTTCGATAATTATGCAATATGCATATAATTCAGGCTGTAAAATGACGCTAAGATTTCATATAGTTTTTTGTGATTGAGTTAAAATAGGCTTTACGTGATATCAAAAAACAGAGAGGCTACGTTCGCAATTTAAAAAAAGTTCGCATTTAAAATTCAATCTGTATCTGTTAAAATTATAATCCTTACAATTTCGATATTGAATATGGCTGAGATTTGTTTCCGAGTTGAATTTGAAGCTTTCATAAGTTGTGTCGACTAATCAAATACACAACTGAAAACAAAACAAAACCTTATTCCCATCAGACTTCTTTTGTCTGTGGGTGCTAGGTAAATATACAACAGTAAATAATACTCGATAATCCTCGTGTTTAACTTTACGTCTACGTAGGTAATCGGTTTGTGCTCCCGGCGGGACCTTTGAGAGTTCGCAAGGCGTCTAGAAAGCTTAATTTCATGATTTCTTTTTTTAAGAAAACTGTAAAGTTAACAAAGGGAGACGTTTTGAGGGACGTCTTTTGTTAAATTGAAGTTCGTAAAGCGCTGATTTTCAGCTTAATTTGGATAATGGACTCAATAGTGATTGTTGGTCTTTTAGGTCAATTATTTGTCGGAATAAATAAGCGGTTTACTGACGTCCGAGTGTCCTTCAAACGCTGGAGGGTGTCTACGACCTATATACGTCCCTCTTTATTGTTATTTCTAGTGGTTTAATAATAATTAACCTATGGTCGTGTACTGTATGAAGGTAAATTGTATTTCTGTAATAGTAATTCAGTCCAAACTATTATTACTTCATCGTAATTATCACTGCCTTCAATAGAATATTTGACTAAAAAAAACTAATAAGTCCGTCAGTCAGATTTCCAAAAAATGCTAGACATTTATTTTTCTTTTTTCATATTAAAAAAAAAAATTAACACGACACAGTGCGTTGAAAACTCGTGTGACGTCACTGCACGCTACACTTTTTAGGGACCAGTGACGTCACCAGCCACCACTCCTGATCTTTGATACCTTTTATATTTGTCAATTTTTATTATAATAAATCAAAAAATAAGTGTCTAGTATTTTTTTGGAAATCTGACTGACGGACTAATTAGTTTTTTTTTAGTCAAACACCCTATTGTCTGGTTTACAGTATTAATTGTAGGTAATAATTTGGAAAATGAGTTGATTCAACACATATTCTGTTTGGATTTATTTTTATTTATTAACATACCGTTACTGCAGCTGAGTTGGTCTCACAAAAATCTGCTGGTTTTTGTGGATGGCAGTAGATATATATTATTTAAACATTATAAACTTGGTTTGATCCCAATCCCACCTGATTGTAAGCAGTGATGCAATCGTTGATGGTAAAGCGCGCTAGTTTATTAAGAGCCTATTCACTCTAGCCTTGAATACACTTAAATTGTAATCGGACGGGAAGACCGCGGCTGGCGAATTGTTCCAGTCCTTCAATGTACGCGGCATAAAAGACGAGGCGAAATGCTTCTCCCTGACCGCAGTGGTGTCAACAACGTAAGGGTGAATACTTGCCAAACAAATGTAGGACGGGTCGTTCGATGATGAAGCGATGACAGAAACCGTGGCCCTGGCGCATAGGCAAGTGAAGAAACACGGGTGGGTTTTAGTCAGTAAAAGTCTGACACGCCCTTCCGCTCCGCCCAGAGCGGGAGAAGTAATTTGATGATTTCCCATCCCAACAAAAAAAAATGGAGCGATGAGAGCGAAATTAAATCATACTCCTAAGTTAATTTGGTGTATGTTACAGATTTTCCGATATTTCGATTCTAATTTAATTAAATTAACAGACGAATTTTAACCTGCTTCAACAAACGGCAAGAATGGGTAAATGTGTAGTTTAGCGAGGTTCCCACTCCCTCTAATGTACACACTACAACTATGTAATATGAAAGCAAAGCTTCATATTGGAAATAATTATTTTAATTATACAATTATTTCAAGCTTTATTTCGCTACTATACTTCTGCTTAAAAATACTACTTATAAATACTGGTATATTAATTCTGCTAATAAATACTAGTTGTAGGTATTTGGATATCAAATACGACCTCCACAACCCAGCTGCATCCAGTTAGACCACAACATAGCTATTTGAAAAGCAACTATTGAAACGTAATCAGTTAATTACACACTCATTTATTCACATTGAGTACAAAAATATACCCCACACACTTTATTATCTGTGAGCTGTAACAAAACTCACGTTATCACGTCAATTACTACTTAAGATAATTTACTTAATGCGTTGTTTTATTACTTGTTAATCTTACTTTTTAATAAATAAACTTTTAGTTTTTTACGCAACTATTTACATAGTAACGTGTCCACATATTTACAAATATCGACGCAAGACCCTGCGTTCTGTGACACATAGAGTATGCTATAATAGAAACTTTTGCATAAATTAAAATTATTTGTTCTCATTAGCGTATGCATGTCTTAATTGTACATCTTAACACTTCGATTATACGCTTAGCGATATATTCTTGTCTGTCATTATCAGTAGAGTAAGGGACATGAAAAACTAACTGAAGAAATGGTAGTTGGGAACGGTTTAAAAATATTTCTGAAATGGGATTTTGAATATTTCGAAACATTTACCTGGGTATGATGGAGGTGTCTCCATTGTGTGACCATCCCAAAGATGAGAAGACGACCTGTAAATTACTTCGAGAGGGTTCTCGAAGTAATTTACGGTTCATATCTTTGACGTACTCACGTGGAGAAGATTAACTCACAATCGTGAGCTCTGGAAAAGTCTGGGCGAGGTCTTGCTAAACTCTTAATTTTAAACATTTGTTAAAGTAGTTTTAAACTGAACTTGTACATATGGTACACACACATCATTATATTAATCATTATGCTAGTTATGCCTGGTTAAACAAAAATAGTATAATAATATAATATTGTTTCTGATACGCTCTGACATGTTCTGTTACAGGTAAGTCATGTTTTAGTTAATTAGTTTAATGTCATTCTTAGCATTTGATTTAAAGCATAGTTGTTTATTAAGCAAATGTGTACAAAAATACTCCATTGCTAACTGTGGAGACTTGTTAATAGCTTGTCGCCAATCACCTCACTTCTTCTTATTGTCACCCTATAGAAGAATTAGCTTACTGATTAAGAAAATAGCTTACTCGTATATGAGTTCATATAATTTGCTTTTTTACAATGCATAAATATGTGAGCTGTCACGCCCTTTATACCTGGCGCTTTTATTTAGGTAGTAAGTTTTTACTTAAGTTTTTACATTTCCATTTTAATGACAGTTTTTTTTTCTGTTTTTGCTTTGCTGATATTTTGGCGTGGCCAGCTGGCATATGGTAAATAATTTCATTGTTATTGTGTTTTCTTGTGTTCATTACTGTAAATAGTATTGTATAAAGTCATGTGTTTTTTTTAATTACCAGATAATCAAATCAAATTAAATCAAAGCATTTATTTCAAATAAACCAGTTACAGGCACTTTTGAATTGTTGAAGGTCGGTCAGTCAGTAAGGTGAAGCTAGTCGCCAATTCCAAGAGTAGATACCTATCGAGAAGAACGGGCAAGACACTCCATGGACACTCTTTTAAATTATCAAGCTATTGATACAAATATTTGATTACATCATTTATGTTGAAATCAACCGTGTGAGAACGATGCAGAAATATATTGTGCGCTGGGAGCGTCCATTATGGAAAACACAAAAAAAAACTATTCAGAAATAAAAATACGCCGTGGTAGCTAAGAGATGACCAGTCCCCTCTGACGGCGTCCGTTCACGAACATGACGTATGGATCAGCATCATTCAGCTCAACCATATTGATGGGAACCTAATGACCCAACACACACACACACCTCCACCAGCGAGACATTTGAGTGAACATGACATACTTTCAACAGCCAGAGCACAATCAAGTCAATAAAAAAGACTAACCCACAAATAGATGCTTTACAGCAAGTACATTGTGCTCACACATATAGATAGCTGTGCTGCTGGGGAGTTCTTCTTCTTCAGCAAAAGCACTAGGACGTGGCGAAGGGGCTGTCTTATGTAATATTAACGTTCAAAAAGTGCAGATTCTCAGCCTTATTTGAATAAATGACTTTTGATTTCAATTTATAGAGATCCAATGCTGGACAAAAGCCTCCTCAAGGCTTTCCACAATGTTGTTTAAATTTTCTGAAAGAAAAAGTGAATGATGTTTTATTTAATATTTTGAAAATATTAACAGGTAAGTATAGATTAGTTCGACTTTTTTCTCAAAAGGTTTTTGAAAGAACAGTACCTACCTCTAGCGTGCTACTACTTTAATAAGAGTGGTTTTTAAATTAAGAGATGCGTATTTGTAGATGGCTACGATCAACAAATATGCATCTCACCAATTAAGTACGGTGAATATAGAGGTAAATTTTAGTCCTACCAGTCCAATTAAGTACGATGAATTGAGAGGTAGGATCTATAAAAAATATTGCCAACCATCATAATTGAAAAAGCAGCGAAAAAAATTTTTAGAGATTGTTCGAATTTTTCTCCACGTGTTCTCGTTGCAATTAAGTCCATGGAAGCTTTTCTTCTTGCATTCGCATTTTCCCCATCCTAGACTAAACTTTTCTGAGCACTTTGGAGTGCCTTCGAGTACCCACAATGCTGAAATGGCCATTCACTTTCAGGATGGTGCAGAACACAATTACTTCTAATAGCTTCAAGTAAATCTTTTACAATAGTTGGTAGCAAGAATTGCCACTAGATGCTATTTATTTTGTTAGTTGAAATTTCGGAAACCTAATCAGAAGATTAGGTTTTCCAGCCAATCAAAAATAGTAACCGTCTAATAGAAACTCATTAAAGCAAGCATAAAAGTAACAACACGAGATGCACCACACAATTTTATTGTCATGTGTGTCTTATGTGGTATTAGAACTCAAACGTCGCTATAATAAAGAATAACAATGTGTAATACATAATGCCACTTACATATATATACTAAAGGACAATACAACGTTCGAACAAGCAGATGCAGTAATTAACAGATCAGGTTATCAATGCCGGTCCTAATGTGTTGCCGTGAGCAGTAGACAATGACGTGGGATCAGCGGACTGTAGGGGACGTGGCTATTCACTCATGAACAATCAAACACAGCCTACTTGTACATATGTTACACACAAGTACGTAACGATCAGAATTAATTACGTAGTTTGCATACCATTCCAAAGCATTGTTAATTATCTATGTCGGCTTAAATACTGTCAAGTACAACGTTTCATTTTGGACGATCGGAAATGGAATTTATGAATCGTTTTATCCGAAATAATAATTGACGCTCGGATACAAATTAAATTATAGAAATAATCGAATAAATTAAGGAATAATTGCAGTCCGCGTCCTGCGGTGTGGTATTATTTAAACGACATTATAATAAAATGAAACTAACACATTTTACCATTCATGCATATTATTGCTTTTCCGATGCACAAACTGTTTAATTACTAGACCACATGTTAACTACTTACCATATAGATACTTGCATATGTGAGAGTCCGAAAACACAATAAAAAAGTTTGCCTATTGTAATTCTATCCCTTAAAATAACCACATAAAAACTACCGGCAATAGTAATCATAGACATAGCATTTATCCACCTAGAGAAAGAGAATAATAGTATATCTATTATCTATAAGTTAAACTGCAAATAATATAAAACTTTTAATTACGAAAATAATCGTAGCGAAAACACACAATTATGACATAGGTCAGTAGCGTAATTGTAGACTGAATTCACCTAATATTAATAACATCTTTAGATGTCAAAAGTAGTACGGTATACAATATTAAGAAACCCGTATTTTTCCTCATGTGAACAAAGCTAGCTACTTATTACGGTACTTCTATATTATACAGGTGTGTACACGTTTCCGAGTTGAAAAGGGAGGCCCTTCACGGTAGTAATGTACTTTGTATTATAAGTGAAGTTTTTGTAGTCGGCGTCACGTTCGTGTTAGTTCGGAACTGACCTCGCATCGAACCCATGAACTCAAGGTTCCCAATTGTCCTCGCCTCCATTCGACCAACAAGGCGATTTCTATCATGAACTTCTAAAAAGAACACGATGTGAAAGTATGCGAGCAGTCCCACGCTAGAGGCTCCGTTCACAAAGAACTTTAGAGTTTTATAATTTAAAAGAACTCAATGACACACAAAATTCCTAAATCCATTTGTAATTTGAAGCGTTTTATAATTTGTTACACTCTTCGTTTCGCTAATCTTGTGAACGGAACGATTTTGTTTCGAATTTACTGTTCAGGTATACTGTCAGTTTGGAAAGTGTTGTCTATCACTAAACTACTCACTCTTTTTTTAACAACTGCCTCGCTTTCCGCGCTGTCTTCGTTAAGGTACTGTCTAATGATTTAGCGACACGTTGGCGACATTTCAAAATATAGAGTTTTCTTGGCTACGTCAGATTTAAACATTATTGTTTTGATTTTCTTAAAGAAGATAAAACTATATACACTGGTTAATCTTCTTATCTTCTGCTTATACTTAATAAAAAAAAAAAACTTAATTTGCTTCTGTATCGTTGGTGCGCTTACAAACATAACTTACAGCCAGACCAGAGACAATTACTTGTCAGCCATACAGAAATTTGTTACATGTGGGAAAAGAACCCGCGACACGCACCGCAACAGTCGATCGCTCAGTCACTAAGTCAACTATGTCGTCAAATAATAACTGCACCCAACTGAAAATATAAACTGACTTCGCAACGCTTTTATTTATTATTATTAATTTGTTTATTATAATTACTTACAACGGCTTGCCAACGGCCAATGACAGTAATTAAGGTATACAAAGCATAATACTAAACATAAAACTAATAAAGATAAAATAAAACATATTAGGTGAGCAAACATAATTCAAGAAAAATAACAAATTGTCGTGTTAATCAGGAAACAAAAAGGGGAGGAGGGAGACTTTTGAAAGAATTTAATAGGACAATATAAAAAGTAAAGATAAAAATATAAAAATGATAATGAATGAGGTGAGGATACAATAAACATTTTTTTAAAAAGCAAGGCAGCGTTCAGCACAGGCACAGCAGCAGAAGTCACGGCAACAGAGGGCCTATCTCCAGAAGATAGGCCGGGGTTAGGGTGGCAGTAAAGCGGTAGCGGCTCCAGGAATCAGGAGTGGCGCCAGCAGCAGAGACGACGCCGGCCGTAACATCACAGCTGTAGCACAGGAACTACAGCAGCATAAGGAGCCCCGGCAAAAAGAGCGGCGCCCGGCAACAGAAGGTGCGATAGGTAGCAGAGGCGACGTCGGCAACATTAGCGGCGCCGGCAGCCGAGACAGTGCGCGGCAACAGTACCTGCGCCGCCATCAGAGGCGGCACCAAGCCACAGAAACAGCAAGTCAATTAGCACAGCTAGGAGATCCAGAGAAGGTACTCTCTCCGCGAAGGAGAGTGAACCCCTGGGAGGGCTCTGGAGACAAAATATTTCACAAATAAATATAGTGTAACTGTATAGAAGCCAGACCGAAAACTGAAAACTTAAAACTGACACTGCTCAGCGAGGGCTTCCGAAGAAACCTCTGAGAACAGCTTTTTCACGAAATTTAAATATTTGAATAATTATAAGCAATATGAAATAACTTAAAGGAGCTCGGATAACAAATCCGGTAGAAAAATAGCAGGCTGTCAAGAATTTAGAAGAAAAGATTGTCATAGAGACATAATCAACAGCGTTGTCAAAAACTGTCAGAATTTTTGCCGGGAAAGCGAAGATGAGTGCCACGCTCATTTTTCATTGGACTTTTAAATTATTTATAGTGTCGTTTACTAAATAAAAACACGTGATTTATGTAGTAAAAAAGTGCATTCAGTGAATAATTCATAAAGAACAGTGAAATATTGTAGCATAGTGGTCACATCATGTCTTTACCCCAAACCCCTCCTGGTCGGCCTCACGTGGGAAACGAAAGGAGATAGGTTAAGTTAAATTAAGCTAGGATAAGGTAGGATAAATTAGGATATAAACTGAAGAAAAAAAAGTTACTTAAGACTAGGCTGTATGGCGTACTATGCCTTTGCCTTTTCCGTTCCTCTGAACGGAAAGAAATGAACCAAAAAAAAAACATAAACTGTCATAACAATGAAATATTATTGTAAATGTGTAAATATAAGTAAATATTAAATTATAGCGTTGTGTGTTGTACTCAACGTAGGAAAATTAATACAGCACAGCATGGTACAGCTTCTTACGCTAAAAGTTGAAGACCGTGTCTGTAAGCTGAATAATGAGACTAGTAGTAAAATGTTATCAGAACAGCGCCTCATAATACTGTAATGCGTATTATGACCTACAGAAATGAATGATATAAATGTATGAATATATATACATAAGTGTAAGTATATTTAGGTAAATACATAACACTACAAAATTAGATATCAGACATAATACTTAACTTAGCAAATTAAAATAAAGTAAAATAAAATCGAAAAAGTTATTACAACATATTATATGTTTAAAAATGAACATATCTTTCGCAGAACATTACACAATTAGACATGATCACCCTGAGTATATCATTAAAAATATCACATTCCGGGACTGGGGCACCAAGCATTCGACACAACGGCAATGGGATGTAGCAAACAGTCGATGTCGTCCGCAAGGCCTGTGACGCAGGTAGTTGTCAGGCACATAAAGGTAGATAACCAAAATAATACCTCACTAAAATAAAAATACAACAAAAACAAGGATAGCGAATAGCTTATAACAGACAATGTAAGAATTAATGATTTATCCGGCTGCTAATGACAGCCAACGCAGTGGCTTGGCAAAATTAATAACGGTACGATAAAATGTATAAATAATACCTCTCCCTCCAAACTCGGAAAAAGGAAATATGCTACTGAGGCGTGGATGATAAAAAGGGCACGACATTTTGCCGATATTGATCATGGACGTTTTTGATTGAAATGACGAACAAGCGGAAATAATAGACGACAAATTTCTATTAACCGATACAATCGAAATTCTCTGGAGGAGTATAAAGTCAGTAACACCCGTATCTACGGAATACCTTCTATTAAAAGGAATTATTAGTATAACGAAAAAAAATCAGCATCTATAGTACTATATAGAAGGATAATTAGAATCTGCGTATCTTTTAAAAATCTTCTCGAACTCTGTCCTTTACCTACAAACGTCTGATTTTGTTCATTCTTCATTTCATATTCAGTACATTATTTTATGGAATGCTCTTCCTCTTGGATGGCCACCAGTCGGCTTGCCTTTGCATTTAAGTGGCAATTGCAGAGTTATTTTCTAAACAATTAGGATAGAGTCATGTCAACACCTCTCCCAAGTTTTAGTTTTGTATATATTATAAGTTTATATTATGGTAATAGTATGTATGTATGTCTATGTGGATAGCACGGCACGCCAGCATTAATGATATTATCCGCCGTGCTCTTGTCACCGCCGGCGTGCCAGCTGTTTTAGAATCTCATGGCTTGACACGCGACGATGGGAAGAGACCAGACGGAATGACTGTAAAGGCTTGGAAGGTAGGCAAGTCATTGGTGTGGGATGCAACGTGTGACCCTTGCGCCATCCCATCTTCCAAATACGGTGAACTGTGCTGCAGCGGCTGCTGCAAGTGCGGAAAACCTCAAACGGCGGAAATAAACTGTATTCTTTTAAACTTGTTCCTTCGCCTTTGTGTCAGTGTTCTACATCGAACTGTGAATTTGAACAGTCCGCACATCACATCTTGTGGGAGTGTGTTCTTTGGCAGAATGAACGCAATATTATGTTGGATAGTGTACAAGTTACATCCGGAGTCGTTTATTATACGGACCTTGTAGAAACTAGAACCAATTTCCGTGCGTTCAGGCGCTTTTGCCATACCTATTATTGGAATCAATTGTAACAGCTAATACCTACTTAGGACCCATTAACTTAATCAAATTTTATTCCGTGGTGTTTGGCAATCTGGGCTTCTCCCAGTTGCAATAATGTCCCTTTGTGCCGTTGGGCCTAGTTCTGTTCTGTCTCCTGCTTGTTATGAAGGGAAGTGGAAAAAAATATCTTTTTTCTTACTCCTCCGCTATTCTTTTCTGATTAATTTCGTTGCGGGACCCAAGACCGTTGAATCGTTTCTCCGGGACTCGTCGAGCTTCATTGCTCGGCGTTTTTCTGGCGGTCGCCACTGTTGATTCTGGCTTTCAGGAGTTGCAGTGGTTGGGAAAAGTGTGGCGGGATTTGTCTGATTTGAAAAAAAAAAAAAAACGGCGGAAATACTCCAATCTCATTGCAACCTATATGTTCGAGCCGTTTGGGGTTGAAACACTAGGGCCGTGGGGTCCGAGTGCACACCTGTTATTTCGAGATATCGCCAAACGTTAAATCGACTCTTCCCGTGACCATAGAGGGCTGGGCTATCTTTTGGCCAAAGAATCAGCATCGCCATACAACGTGGCAACGCTGCCAGCCTTTTGGGCACCTTTCCTGTTGACAGCGATGCGGATTTTTTGATTCCCTCTAGATATTTACATTCCTCTTTTATAAGCTTGTACATAATTTTATTTTTTAGCTTTTCAATTTATGTAAATATTAGCCATACATATGGTAGTAGGGATGTGTCGGTGGGAAAATAAAGTAAATATATATAAGATCTATTAAAAAAAAAATGTCTATATAACTTATTTATTTGTCTCTCAACTAGTGTTAAGAGGGTTTTTTCTTATCATTGGTTTCTTTTCAACCAAAGCATCTGCATGGTTGACTGGTAGCGAACGCCTACAGAATTAAGTTCGCCTTTGTAATAATAATAATTTATTTCAGGTAAGATACCCATAATTTCACATAGTAAATACTAATACACAGCAGACATGAAATACAAACAAAAGAAAAATAAAATAAAATAAATATGAATATACTAGAAACACTCATTAAATCATTCTAATTACATAATCAATTATAGTTGACATCGCATTAAATAAATAAATCATAAAAAAAAAACAAATAAATCTATGGTAGAAAATGTCAAATAAAAATAAATTAAAATTCAGATAAATTAATAACGCATTAAACAATTTACTAATAGACTAGGTACTATATTACTATTAATCAGAATAAATTTTAAAATATATTGCTAAGTTTATAAATAAACGAATAAGAAGATTCCCTTTTCGCTTCCTACGACACAAACGGGAGGATATAGGTTGGTACTATTCTGAGGCCGGTTGCACACGGGGCAAACAATGGTTTATGAATATAAAATAATAATAAAAAAAACTAGCAATTGGTTTTGACAGTTCAACAACATTCATTGCGTCATTTAAATGGCCGAGGAGACATGTTTTCGAAGTCATGATGCAACGGATTAGAAATATCATACAAAGATTGATAATGTGTTACACAATTAAGGTGCAGTTCAAAGTCCATATACTTATACAACCTTATTTTTTCATTATATGAAACCGGAATATAGTTTGTTCAGATTAAGCAACTGAATCGATTTTGATAATTTTTACTCTATATTATATTTTTCCCAAATACATTTAAATATTGTTGTAGTGTGGTTACCGAGCAAGCCACACAGCTTACGATAGATCATAGTACTGCACACGCCCGCGCAACAGTTGACGCTAAAGTTCAACGCGCCGTTCGCCTGCCGGAGCGGAGCGTGGACCATATGTTTTTTGGGACAGCCAAGTAAGATAACAAGCTCATAACTTTGTGGTTTTTCGTGATATCTTTTTAAAATTTTCTACATAGATTATTTACTTAAAAATACTGGACACGTGTTTTGGATTTCGTATAAACAAAAAATAATGTTTTATAACATCAGATGCTTAATTGCTGCCGAGCAATGGACTATGTATGTTAAAGTTCAAAAGTTCGCATTGATGAAACACAGAAATTGCGTTGAACCATAACAGTAATCAGGTTCAATCAGTGCAACACGCAACGTACCTTCTCCTTGATATGTTACCTAGTTAAGACTGCCCACTATTACTCTTCATTTCTCTAAATTGCATTCTTCTGTTCTATTAAATTGCAAGTAAAACTCGTGAGCAAAATGCTGACAAGTTCACAACGTTGTACTTGAGAGCTTTTCTTTTAATCATCACAACGAGAGGAAATTTACAAAGAAAATTTAATATTTTTTTTTTGTGAATCTGGTCTGTATTGGGAATTGAGCGTGTGACAGACACACAGTTTTATACACATATTATATACAATATGTTAAACCTCGTCTGACCCATAGGGATAATAAAGGTTAGGTAAACATATGAACAAATAAAATATGAAATTTTACATATTCATCATAGTAACAATACCTACTAATGAATTTTGAAATAATCTGTTTTTACTACCCCAAAATTTAGTATTTTTTTAAAAAGTGACAACACCATTTTGGTCGGTAGAATAAGCGATGCAACCCCGTGCCGCGTGCCCTACCCCCCTTCGCCTGCTCATGTATTGCCTACCGCACATTTCTTTTGCGAAATAATATTTATTTTTTTAGGGAGTTTTTTTTTAAGTTTAGTTTAAGTAGAATCAGTTATCGATACCTAACAATACCTTCACGGATGGGAAAGGTTTTTCTTGACATACTATATAAGTATGTTTTATACATACTCTCAGTCATATATACTTTAATATGGTTATTATTATGTATAAATCTCACACACGGTATATAATGGCTTGAATGTGCCTAAATGCAGGATAGAAACATCCATCAAAGGGTCGGGCCCAGCATCTTTAACACAAGTTGTCTTGGCAACTTAGCGAGGGTGCTGGTGTCGCCACACTATTGTTTATATCCTTTTAACTGTATGTACTACATGATTCAATGTACTGTAAAATTTGATGCAAATTTGATGCAAAATACCTTCACCTTCGCCTAAAGGACTTACAATTTTAGAAAATACCTACACAAAAGTGTTGAATATGTCATTAGGCGAATTGAATTGGGTTGTATCCAAAAAAATAATTTTATGTCCATCAGATAGATTTATAAAAAATATTGAACACGTATTTTTTATTTTTTCTTTCATTCAAATACTTAGGATGATTTATTGAATTGAAATGTCGCATGACGTCACGCCGTATTACAAAATATACAACGGCGTGTCGTAATTAGCCCCCACTCCGTAACTTTAATACGCGATATTTCAGTAGTTTTTGTTAATTTCGACAAAATAAAAAATACGGGTCTTAATTTTGTTTATTATCTATAAGACGGACTAATTATTTTTTTGATTTTCATACCTTGGATACATCCCTATTGTCATTATACCTGCTCATAGGAACTTACTTTATTAAGTCATAAAATAATAACGTTTTGTAATTATGTATTATGTACTAACATAGTCTGTAAGTCAAACGTAAGGAGTACATGAAATAATACCTACTTCGAAATAAATGTTCTATTATTAGTAGATGAGAGAAGTTATACTTAGACCAGAATTACTGAAGAGGGAAAGATACTTTAACAGCCCTTCTTTCCCGTTCTTGCCGAAAGTTGGTTCAGTATTTATAAAATTCTGAGCATTTTCGCCGAACCGAAAATAGAACAATTACAAATTGAAGAATGATTTCCATGAGTTTATATAGATTCCACGGTAAAACTTTCCAGCCGGGGAAATAGAAAAATCATGCTCCTAAATATAAATATTTTACTGGCCTCGGTCGGCTGGTCGCTCCGACTTCGTCGGACATACTCTGCCCTGTTATTATTGACTATAATGCATACTGTATTTGGAAGATAAATTCAGTTCGTGTTGTGTAACAGAATGTTTGAATGTTCGTTCATTGAAGCAACTCATCTAATTTGAGGTCATCTCTTGAATGATGTCAAAGAAACGAGGGGACAAAAGTTACCAGCGTCGACCTGTGCCATATATGAGTTCTTTTCAGATACGCTATTCGTTACACACCCGACGATTTTGAGTATTGTGTCACCCTTTAAAATATCACCATAACCAAGGGCGTCGAATAATAAAGTGTCTATTCAAATAATCAAATTGCTAACAGCATCCTTTATAAATCAAGAATACAAAGCAATCTCTTCCTATGACTACAGTAACACAGAACCAGTTGACATGCAAACGGTACCACACGGTAATAAAATTATTTTTGAGTATATAATACGTATTCGTAATACCAAACTGTCCAAATTCGCGTTGGTAGTGGGAGGAAACGTTGGTGGGCACTTCTATCGAAATATCGTCGTAACTAGGCTACTCCAGTACGATGACACCGACGAATTTTGACGCAAGCGCTGCGCCAGCGCACGACGCCGCGCGATAACGCTCACCATGCTACGGCTAGCCCGTGATGCCACGCCATCAGCGATCCAATACGGTGTCGCAACAATAGTTAATTGAACACAATGGAAAATGGTTACATGTTCGTAGTTGACAACGGGAACTGCTAAAACATTGAATGTAAGACTGTGAAATAACAAAATATTGAAAGGTGTAACTTTTACGAACTCAAACCTTAACATCAATAGTTAATTAAAAGTTAATGTTAGTTAAGAACCATTCGCCGCGTTGTCGCTGACCCGTGTCGGATTGTGAAAGGTAAATTAGACTGAATGTAGAGGGATCAGTAATCATGGCATCTCGCATTGGACGGTACCTAAAGCGTATGCGCGTTGCATACGAATTACACACGAAATAGGGTAAAGAAAGGTTTATACCAACTTAACTGTGATGTACAGAGTCGAGACGTAGAGAATCACGATGAGTTCTATAAATAACTACATATTTATCTATTCATCGTAACCATAGTCTTCAGGTACACAACTTCGACGATTAACCTTAACTACAATACCGTGTTTAGCAGTTGATTATACTAAACGCCTTTTAAATAATTATGCACTTTATCGTAACACAGACACTATGTGGTTGTAGCTTTTAGAGGTCCATCTCATCACCATCATCATCAACAACCTTTTTATCGTCCCACTGCTGGGCACAGGTTTCTTCTCATACAGAGAGTGATTGAGCGCAATCACCACGCTTGCTCAATGCGGGTTGGCGGCTTCAGACTTAAAGTCCAGGTTTCGTCAAGACGTTTTCCTTCACCTTGTAATCAGTCATTGGTGTCCAAGATATACGTAGAAAGAGGTAGAAGAGGACCATCTACATGAGATTACTTTTGACATATCAAGTCCATCTTTCATAACGAAGATTTCTAGCACAGCGTGTCATCGACTTGCGAATTTATTTATTGTAGCTACTTATTAATATCTTTGTATGTTTAGTGCACGTAAGGTATGGGGCATAGGCGTGGGAATTTCGAATTAAAGAGTTCGCGTAGCATTTATGCTTTTTGGTCCGCTATAATTAAAAAAACAAACGAGGTCTCGAAAATAAATGCTTAAAAAAATGTGAAAACTAATATGAAAGTGGAACCTAGTATTGATATTATCAGTGAGCCCTACCTAGCCCCATCATTATTAAACTGGACATTTATTAGATTAGCTATGATCTGTTGTATTATGATTATAGCATTAACTGGTGCTTGAGTACCTATATACTTATTACATTGCATGGCGGACCGCTGTTAGGCGACATGAATTTTATTATTTAGTTATTTTATTAAACGTTACGTTTATCAACATTGCATAGCAGCTACCTCAAAATAAAGTTTTAATTAGACTAGATGTAGATACTATCTTTTCAAAACATGTTTGAAGAAGAAATCTTATACATATAAGTAATTGTTTAGTTAGAATCGGATATCGATATGAAACCGTCGAAAAACTTCAAAAATTTATTACTTGATGATTTAAGAGCTCACACATTTTCAGCGAGGAACACATGCTATCGATTCTCTAACTAAAACGTGTTACGTACAATAAACTAAACTACGACACTTTTGACATCACCTCTAAATAAACTAAACGATTCCAGTCGAGTAGGTAATTTTCCTAGCGGTTATATATACGTAGTATAGCAATGTTAAAAGGTCATACGAAAATACATTTTACCGATTTTGGCGCCTCCATTCGTTGAATAAGAATGAATTATTACATAGGTCTATAGCTCCCAAATCTACATTAGAAAGTACGTGGCTATCTGTCTTATAACGTCTCCCTATTACAAATGTTCGGGTCTCGTGAAACCACGTTACCATGCCGATCAATACACACCTTAGCACAATGAGTACCAAACTATATCACAGAGATCCAAACAACTGTAGTCGTTATACCGACTAGGATAGTAGTCACAATAGCATACCGCAGTTTGGCCGAAGTTGTGCGCCATTGCGTGTACATTCACAATGTTTCATTAGTTTATGAGGCCAGAATTTTAATGTGCGTTGTCAAATGTGGAAGCAGGTGCAAGCGTAGCCCAAAGACAGAATAAAACTATTTACAGAAATAAACTCCAATTTCGGAAATCATGTATATTTCTTTTAGTATTATCCAAACAAATACAAGAACACATCTAAATAAAATTATCTTCAGACGTATGAAATGAGGAACCTCTTCCATTTACGTTTCCATAGCTACTAGTATTTAGAATATCACATAGTAACTGTTATACCAACCGTTGTGTCGATTTCCTCAAGGAGAAACTCTCATTTCCTTTCCATTGTTGTATCAAAGTTTCAATGGTAAAGAATTTCCAAATGTCCGCACATTTGGAAACTATCGACCATTGAAACTAGAGACTGCCAAAACTAGACATAATTATTACAACCGTTTGACTAAGAACGGGCCTTGACCAACTTTTTACCCCTCCACAAGTCGCCAGCCTTGAGCAACTTCTAACTACTTATCAACCAACGAACATGGTTTGTAGATACGTAAGTAAAGTACATATGTACAACATTATTCGGTTTACTGACTAAAGACCTTATGCCGTGAACAGCAGTGTCTAATTTTGTTAGACACGATCAGATAAATAGTGGCATAGCAAATGTGTTCGGACTCGGGCTGGCATTTATCTACCTTTATATGAATGAGCGTGTACAATTTATACATATTGATAAAGTATTTAAAAGATTTTCCGTTACAAATTGTTGTACAGAAATCTTAAACATTGTTTTGTAGGTTTTAATAAGTGTAAAGTACCTATAAACTTGTGACGTTTTCGATGTGGTATTTTCATTCAAGCACTATTGTTGTACATGCTACAACATAGTTATATTTTTTATCACTTAGGTAACCTTTAACATATTCATACACGTGACCATGATTTGTAATTATAATTACCTTCTCGCCAATCTATACCTAATGTATAGTTATTTGTTTATAGTTCGTTATATACACATTTTTTTTTATAATTGTAACGTTTGATATTTTCATACTAGATGTTATAAGAGTAAATTGTTACTTTTAATGTTGTGTACACTGCACTGCAACCGGTAGACTGAAATTAATTGTATATGGTGTATTAAAATACAAACCGAGCACTTGTTCAGTGCGCTTGTAAAACATAGAATGATATCTAGAATGATATTATATCGATACATTTTAAAACCAAAATGGATACATACATATGTTATGGTATGACTCCGGGCTGCTGCTGAGGCAATCCCAAAAGAAAAAAACCTTGCTCGACTTGCTCGACCTGAGAATCGCTACGAGGCAATCAATCTGAGGTCCCGGTGAAATCACTTGGAGTGGGATTTGAATGTAGAACGTTGACAGGAATCACACAAACAAGATAAATGTAAATGCACAAACCACATCTAAAGAAAAACTACATATGAACATTTTAATCCATATTTAAAAATCAACTCGGCCCAATTTTCCCGGTAATCCTTTTTATTTAAACGTAATCCAGTGCTTTTGACCTAAGAATTCTAATTTAATACTATATACAAAGAAAAACTTTCGTTCGCTTTTATCAACGTCTTCGTCGAAATAGGAAAAATTCCCAAAAGAGTAAAGTTTTTATTTGAAACTGTAACTGTCCTAAATCGGCCCGGGACAACAAAGCAATTGGTTCCTTTTATGTGAATGCGTAAATTTTCATACATATGTTTTGGCGAGACCGACTCACATACATAGAAACGATTCCATTGATTGTATGATTGGTCTACAACATGTGACGGTACCCGAACACAACACGCGCAGTGTACTACTTACGACACAAGTACTTACATACGAACATTATACTCACGAATGTTTAGAGGACGAATTGCTGTCGGTTGGCGACCTAGCTTGGGCAAGTACCCACCGACTGCCAACATCGTGGACTAAGCCAATTTTCGTCAAGGTTATCTTAAAATGAAGCCTATCAATTTTTTTTTAATGATTATAAACTAACGCTTCACCGCAATCCCGCCTGATGGTAAGCAGTGATGCGATCGTTGATGGTAAAGCGCGCTAGTTTATTAAGAGCCTATTCACTCTGAAAAACTGAGCGAATAGGAAGGAAGACGGCAGTTGAGCGAGATGATGCAATGTTAAACCCAACAACACGACTAACGATGCTGCGCCAAAGGGAGATTGATCTGAAGACCCTCCACGACCAAACCCCCAACACAACAACATTAGGCACAACGTACCCGGCACACATCGCAACACAACTGCTCAGACCCGTCCTCCGTACGGCTTCACCAGACATCATGCCGGAACACGACAAATAATGCAGATTTCCCATTTTACATGTTTAAGTCTCAGTGGTCGGGGCACATTGTATGTAGAACCGATATCCGATGTATCTGTAAGGTTCTGGAGTGGCGGCCACGTACTGGAAGACATAGCGGAGGCCACCAACAAGGTGGGCCGATGACCTAGTAAACTGATGGATGCGGGCAGCACAAGACCGGTCATAATGGAAGGCTTTTGTCCAGCAGTGGACATCTCTAGTCTGAGAAGTAGAAGAAGACTGGGAGTAGAGACAACTGCTAAATTCTGTTGGTCTGTCGTTGTTAAAATAGGACACAACTGTGACTGCCCTACTCATTTACTAATTTAGAAATAAATTCATAACAGAATGAATATAATTTTTCACTTATTATCCAAGAACTTGGCTGTTTGTAATTTTACATAGCATTTTTCGCAACAACCTGTTAATAGCCGTATTGACAAATCGCTATTGTAGATTTACCTAATCATTAGTGATAATTATTCTGGTATTACTTGGGACGGCATGGCAGAGACAAGGATCGCTAGGATCGCATTGATAGGAAAACATGGTAATATTTATATGAATATAATATAGACGTCATGACAATGTAAGTGCAGCAGCCAACAAAGTGGAACTTCAAAGACTTTATCGATAATGTTAACACGACAAAACAACAACTATACGTTCTAGTGACTCCATCTGATTATGGAGTCAACGCTCGGGCAGTGAAATAACGAGTTTAGAAAAACATTTTCTAAACTCATGTAACGATATCCATCATATGTGTGAAGTTTAGCCAGCTAATTAAGTACTATATAGCATATTATAGGTAGGTTGGTCATGGCGCGGTTTCCCTTTTTCAAAAACTAAACTATATTAAATGCATCTCCTTCTTTCTATTTCATTATGAAAAGGACAGACAATATCTAAAGTATTAGCTTAGTCCTGTCCGATTAATATACCCCATATACAGTTTAGACGTGATTAAAACAACTACTAAAATACGTTAATAAATTTAATAAATAACATCAGTCGTATGGTAATTTGACAGGACCAACGCTATGTTTCATATTTACAGTTCAATTGCAAAAAAAATTGAATCAACATTAAATTTCACAATTCTAGATTCCCTGGATAAAGTCAATATTTAAATATCTATAATTTAAATTTTAAAATTGTGTATGGTCTAAATCCGTCTGTCTACGTGTTTTTTAACCAAATTGAGGTCAATTGTATTCAGACTTCATACATTTTGAATAGATATTTCCAGTTGTTGTCCTAGTTACGTTTGCGGAATTACAAAATACCTAATCTGCATGTTTTTTTTACAATGAAAGTGTTTTTATTGTGTAGCCATCGTCTCTCACCTTATCTCAAATGTTTACTACAGTATTTTTTTAAATCAAAGCTACCTACTGTAAAAGTTAGCAAAAAGGAACTAAAATACAACAAAAAATTTAAAAAACACGTATACTCAATACTCATTATATAAAATAAGAATATAAAGGGTTTTTATCGGACTTTGAGTATTCCCACACTCCAATAACAAGTACCTACGCAGATACTTATTATCTTGTCTATGACATTAATCATCAGGCACTGGGCCTGGGGTGGTGGCCCCACGACCAGTGTTGATTTTACAACATAGATAATAAATAACATTTTTTTAACCTAACGGAAATGTACTGACACACTAATTAGAAAATTGAGTTATAAGCATAATAATACCTTAGCAGCTGCTAAAGTTTCAACTGTTAAAAGTACTGTCAATAACAGTTCAACAATATTCATTGCATTCTCTACGATGTTGCAGACATAATCCCTGCTTCCGCTTTTTTTTTTTCCTGAAACTCAGTGTAAAAGAAAGAGAATTTTACACTACATCACTGGTATATGTAACAAAAACGATGCTCTACAAAGCCACATTTTATTCTGAAACCCAATATTCAACATTAATTTATATTCACGCCCACAGTAATTTGTTTCTAGTCCACACTAAATGTGGTTTCCCTAGCGACCTCGTATATACTCGCGCATAGCTAAACGCTGTCAAGTCAGCCAGCCTCACTTGCACCAATTCAATATCATTTAAAAGCAAGTGTTCCTATTAAATCATTTAGAAGTACGTACAAGGTATTACTTATAACAATGAAAATGTTAGAAACCTACAAGAATGATTTCGAATTGATCAAAAAAGTAATTAATTATTCTGTTAACTGAACAGACATAATTTCAGCTTGAACTCTGCAAAATAAAAATACAACGAGAAAGTACAAAGTATCCGGCTCGAGGGACGAAAAATGAAAATAGCGAAAGAAAAAAAGACGGTTACAATTCCCAGAACATAATTAAAGCTTCGTGTCATAACATACAACATAATGTATATACTTAACAGAACAAATGCAAATTAAAAAAGAGAAAGCAAAAAGTGTTCTGCATTCTTTAAAAAAGTCCGTTTTATTTAGTAGCTCGGTATTCTAGGGTCCATTTACATGCAACAGTTACGTCAGGAATGTATACTTGTTCAGGTTATCTCATCTATTATTTAAATTAATACCTAGGACATTTTTATTACTTACTTAATGCACAGGCATTAAGTTGGTACCTACATAACTTATTACTTATTTGAATAAGTAGTAAGAATTATGTAAGTAAAACTGACAATCATGTATACATTACACTAATATTCATATGTGTAAGTGTAGGAAACCGATGCACATTCCACCATAATTACCATATTATGATTAAATAATCAGTGTTTCAGTTCACAAGTGTTTAGACAATGGCGCCGATTCTGTTGTTCACAAACTAAACTAATTTTAAGCTATGTGCATCTTTTTCTTTCCATTTCGTTAAGAAAAGGACAGAAGATAAAATGTCAGTTTAGACCTGTCAAATTAGTGCACTCTCGACGTAAACTGGCGTATTTTTAGTCGCCATGTTTATAATCGCGTCTAAACTGTCTATGGAGTATCTTAATTTGACAGGATTAAATTAAAATGTTGTCTTCTATCCTTATCTTAACGTAATGGAAAGAAAAAGATGCACATAATTTAAAATTAATTTAGCTTGTGAACAATAGAATCAGCGCCAATGTTAATCGTTTTATAATTACTCCATAACATGCCCAATGCTGGGATACAGCTCTCTTCTCTGTGAATGAGATTGGGCTGTAATCAGATCTGTAAAGCCTAGTGCGGGTTGGTAGAGGTCACATATCTTTGGATTTTTGGATCTAGGACATGCCGGTGCAAAGTTCTCCTTCGCCGCTTAGAGAGCTACGATGATAAACTTATAATTTACACAAAATGAAGCGTCTCCTCTGTTACCACTGGGTCACCACATTGCTAATAAATATTAATAACTATTTCATATTCACGGATTATGCAGTAGTGCTACGTTTTGCACTCCTTCTGTACAGCCTTTTAAATATTTAAATCCCGAATAATTCTCGTTAAAAAAATACACTTGAACAATATCGATTAAGTTGTTGTGAATGTATCCTTGAATTATTCATTTCGACATTGACCGAACTGAATAATTTTCCGAATTATTCAAGTACTTCATAAATGAAATTACTTATTTTAAATAAGGAAAGTCCGTTGGTGTATATAGGCCTTTTTTCCTAGAGCTGTTATGTACTCTTTAAGTAAGTGATTTCCGCCTTTATTTAGATTTTACCTAAACTGTTTCATGGTAATGGCTTAATGCTATGACTGACATAAGTTTATATGACAAAGTAGAGTCTGATAGATTCTTACTTCACGTGGTTTTTAAAACTTTTACTTTAATATAAATTAATGTCTGAGAACATGATGGTTGATTATAAATATTTAAAACCTTCTGTAAAAGGTCTCTAAATGATAGTGTGAAACTACATCGGAATACATTATTTAGTTGAGCAGAACAACGCGGCCCCGACCACGAGAAGTGGCTTTAATTTATGTATAGATTCTTTATCTATATACATAATTTAATGTCGCTTTTCGTGTTTATATATCACACATAACATAATATAATCTATATTACAGAATTAAATTTTATGTCATGAATAATTTGTGATGTGTCGTTTTTACTTACATTAGACTTACTACTTAATAACAACATATTTCATATGTCCTGACTCGATATGCCACCAAGTTACACTTACAATCATATGTGTAGGTAACTGTAACAAATCGATAGACACTCCACCATAATTACCATCTATCGAGCGATTTCATTCTATTGGTAGAACAATACGCTCAACTTTTAACACCTTCTTTCAAAATATCATCATCAGCCTCTACTCGTCCACTGCTGGACATAGGCCTATTCATGGCACGCCAACAAGCTCGATCCTGGGCAGTTCTCCGCCAGCCACTACCAGCCACCTTTTTGATGTCGTCGCTCCATCGCGCCCAAGGGCGAGATATAATAATATTATTCTGGGTGGTAGGCCATAACATCGGCTGCCAGCAGAAGTAATCACCCACCAGAAAAAGTCTTGCCGCCAAGCGATTCTTCGTGTTCTGATGTCTGGTGAAGCCGTACGGAGGACTATCAGCAGCTGTGTTGCGATATGTACCGGGTACGATGCGCCAAATATTGTTGTGTTGAAAGTTTGGTCGTGGAGGGTCTCCAGATCAATATCCCTCTGGCGCAACATCGTTGGTCGTGTTGTTTTGTTTAACATTGCATCACCTCACTCAACTGCCATCTTTCTTCCTATTCACTCAGTTTTATGGGCTCTTAATAAACTAGCGCACTTTAGCTACCATTAACGCTTCTAGTGGTGCGCTAGTTTACAATTTAAAAAATATATATATTTACCTTTTTTTAGAATAATGTAGCTAGTTGGAACTAGGACCATGATTTTCTGATTTATTGCCGTTTTTTTAACCTTATCAAAGCTGCTTAACAGAGACCCTGCTGCGTGCTTAGTATTGTGCAGATAATATCACGCATTTTGTTAATAAAAGGGTTAAAAACAGTGAAAATCAACCCTTGCATTTGCCTGATAATTTTTTTTTATATAAAATTATAAACTAGCGCTTGACCGCAATCCCGCCTGATGGTAAGCAGTGACGCAACCGTTGGTGGTAAAGTGCACTAGTATATTAAGAGCCTATTCACTCTAACCTTGAAGACACTCAAATTGTAGTCCGACGGAATCACCGCCGCTGGCAAATTGATCCAGCCTCTCGATGTACGCGGTATAAAGGAGGAGGTGAAGGCGGGGTGATATTCTGAAATATATTTTAGGTCAAAAAACAAATGTTGTCAAGAGTTTCCGCTACAATCGATTGAATAACACTTCAGCAAAACTAAACAAGAGCAAATAAAAAGATATTCGGGATTTGTTACTGCTCAACAGAAAACGATTCTGCCTCCTCAAAGTTTTCCCTAACATTCTATAACGCAATTTTTCCTCAATTTCTTCGACTTTATCGAAGCACAGAGGAATTTAAACATCAAAGGCAAACATCAAAGGGTTGAAATCAGAGTTCAGAGTTTTGTGAATTTCCGAGTTCTAATTAACGCCGGGTTCTTGCGAACCCGGCGTGAATAGAAAGAAAGAAAAGAGACGTTTATTCTGCACAAACATTACTTGCTAATTATACAACTGGCCTCTTTGTCATAAAGTCTCAGATAATTTTTCCTTAATATGACCAAAGAAAGAAAATGGTTCATGCATTAAAGCTTTGATACTGGTGAAAATACTTGTTACGTAGAAAAGTTCAATACCTAGGCAATCAAAATAACTAATTCCATCGTAACCAGTACAATGGCATCGATTCTTTTGTTCATAAACTAAAATAATTATAAGTTAAGTGCATCTTTTTCTTTCTATTTTATTAAGAAAAGGAAAGAAGATAACATTAAAGTTTAATCTTGTCAAATTAAGATAAGTACCTACTTCATTGACAGTTTAGAAGCGATTATAAACATGTCCACCAAAAATACGCCAATTTACGTCAGGAGCGGAGTAATTTGACAGGTGTCAACTAACATTTTATCTTCTGTCCTTTTCTTAATGAAATAGAAAGGAAAGATACATGGAACTTAAATTTAACTTAGTTTGTGAACAAAGGGTCAATATCTACGAAAATAACCGCATACGTAAACCAAAAATGGTTTCCGAATTTGTATCTAAATAACTCAAGTGTTTTCAAAACAACATTTTCCCGTCCGTGAAGTCAAGGGTTCAGTGGTGCGTGAATCGCTCAAGAGTTCCTTCAAGACGGCGAGTTCTACCTTAGAACTGCACCACTCTGCAACCCCTCTTTGTAAATACACGGCTATGTTCAGTAGCTAGAATCCAGTTTATAGCAACTTTACACGATCAAAAGAGCTTTTCATATTTTATAATGCACTCGGAAATTCAATTCAACTCAGAAAGGTGTATTTCGCAGTTCAATGCTTCGTGAATGCATGAATTGTTTGCATGAACCGTTGTTAAAAGAAGAATTTGAACAATAAAAATATTTGTACCTACTTATCTATTATTTAGCTACTGTTATATAACGCCTCGTTTAGTCGGCTTTCTAAAAAACTGTTTCAATATAAAATGCCTTGGCATCAGCTGTGGGACTGTGTCGCTTCCAATGAGAATTTAAACACAAAATGTAATGTAGCCCGTCAAGTCTAATGTAGTTGGTTTAAGCTTTAATACGGCGTGTTTCGACGGTAGAATAAAGTGCCTTTGTTTAACGTAACCAGCGAATTATTAATCTTCCCCGTCCGTCCTCACCCCTCTGAAATAGGGCGGTGGAGGGTGGAGGGTGTATGTTTTCGGGGGTCTGAAACTCTGTTCGTATTCACGACGTGGAACATCTCGGTCCTTCACTTCACTTCTAAAAGATACACGAAAATATGTTTTATGTAGAACATATTAAGTTGAATTTAAATTGACAAAGGATTTTCACTATACTAGTGTTAGTCATTTATAGCTGCTCTAACAGTAATTTATTAATGTGCTATTTAAATCTTTATTAAACTCAAATGATTAGGTACTACAGTCGTACTAGCACAATCGTTAATGCTCTTAGTATAACTTACAGAACAAAATAGGCAGCTGAATAAGATTCAAATAATAATCAAAAAACTTTCTTCCAATTTACGTAACGAACTTTGCTTTGTTCCAACATCATTGCAAGGAAAACTTTGGAGCATTTGACCAGTAGATTCAGAGGTTTAGTTTCCATAATAACTTTAAACTTGATAACTGTGAAGGCAAAGAAAATATGTAAATTTTATAAGTAATTTGTAGTTTCTTTAGTATTACAGGTTTGTAAACAATAACTTCATTATTTCAAATACACCAATTATCTACAGGTTACTTTCGCTATAATGAGAAAATAAACAAAATATACGCACAATATATACAACAATCGCGGTATATACAAATAGGACGATGCTAGACAATAAGTCTGCTCTATTATAATTGTCCAGACTTAACCCTTCAGGATATAACAAGAAAAATAACTTACCTCACTAAAATAATGCAATTCCCAATCGGTAACCAGTAACTAATATTGTTGAGAAGGTTTATTTTATGGCATTTTGGATAATTCTCCTCAAAGGGCCTGTGTTCAAAAATTGATTACATCATAGAATAATTAATTTTGGTATAATATGACTAATGATAATTACAATATGGGCATACAAACAACGTATTCGTTATTGAAAGTTTTATCTCGGTAATCCCTGGACTGATTTAGCTCACAAGTCATAAGTAACTTCGTTTCTAGTGGATTCGAAATTGAAAATTTCGACCATTTTAGTATTTTGTAAAGTATTCTTGAGTTTTAGAAGCAATATTTTTTGTTGTTTGATAACGGTATCTTATCTTATACCTTTAAACGAGCAATTCTTGTATATATGTATATATATAATTGGAATCTCGGAAACGGCTCCTACGATTTTCATGAAATTTTGTGTGCAGGGGGCTTCGGGGACGATAAGTCGATCTAGCTAGGTTTAATTTTCAGAAAATGTCTTTTTTCCGTGTTTTGAGGCACTGAACAATTGCTAAACTTCTTATAAGAAGCTAAATTTCGCCGCTGTCCTTAATGATACGAATAGCCGAGGGGCTTCGGCCTCTGATTCGGAGCTCGTAGACTTCGGGTTCAAATCCCTGACGATATAGTGTTTTTCCTTTTTATTTTTGGAAGTTTAAAAAAAAGAATGATGGCGTTGTCTAATGCTTTTTTTTATTTAATAAAAATTTAATTTAATTAATTTAATTTTATTTTATTATTTTTTTCTTTTTTTTATATAATTGGAAACTGCGTCAACGAATTTTCTTTTTCGTTTATTTTATCAATGGAAGAAATTTTGTTTTGCCTAATTTGTGGAGATGCAAGGTACCAGGGTCGCACAAAAGTGTAGGAGAAGTCGAAACAATGAAGTTCATTCATTTTAAAGATCAGCCTGAAGGAGCAGTCGAATTTACAACAGAATTTCTCAACAGTGTCAACATTTCAGACTTGCCACAACACGAACTAAAATATTATTATTATTCCCTTTATTTCTTTATACATACATATTATTCTACATTTTTAAATATTTATATAAAAACATACAAAAACATTTAAAAATATAAAAAATAGTGTTCCACCGATGGCGGGAGCGGGGTCCAAGCTACCGGTGGTTAGGGCTCCAGAGACAGGAACCTCCTCACGATGCGGGCCGTATCGAGAAGTACTGCCTTTTGAATCAGGCCTTTGATCCAACTGCCTAACGAGAGCCTCAATAGATGTTGGTCGAGGCTCTTGGCTATCAAACCATTGGCCGATACGACAATCGGTACAATGACAGCCGAGTTCACATTCCACATGTCAACAACCTCGTGCGCCAAGTCGGGATATTTAATTTGTTTATCTTTCTCAGCTTTCACGAGATTCCCGTCATGTGGAATGGTAACATCGACAATCATTGCGAGGGGCGCTAATCGATCTATCACTACTATATCAGGCTTGTTTGCAACAATAGTCCTGTCAGTAATGATAGACCGATCCCAGTATAACGTGACATGGCCATTTTCAAGAACTGGGTCGGGCACATACTTATAATACGGTACCTCAGAATCCACAAGTTTATATTTCAAAGCAAGTTGCTGGTGGATAATCCTAGCTACTTGGTTATGCCTGTGCAATACTCGCCATTAGCCAAACGAGAGCAACCAGAGATAATATGTCTGATGGACTCACCCGGATGGTGACATGCCCGACACACGTCAATCGTCCCGTCCTTCATAATATATCTTTATTATTATTATTATTATTGCTAACATTATGATACCTTGCACCTCCTCAAAGTAGGCAATATAAAATTCATCCATATAATATGACTTAATAATGATGAAGTACCTGGGCGACCGAGCTTTGCTCGGATTTGCTTTTTTTTTTTAATAATTATAAACTAGCGCTTGACCGCAATCCCGCGTGATGGTAAGCAGTGATGCGATCGTTGATGGTAAAGCGCGCAAGGTTATTAAGAGCCTTCCGTGTGCAGTTTCTGGCCTGCCATCGGACGCGTCCCCAGGTGGCGGACAGGGGAACGGCCCCCAGATATGGGGGTTACCGGTTTACCGGCGCGGACCAAAACCAGAAGTGGGGACCGCTTCGGCGGTCACGTGCGGCGGGTCGGCCACCACTCCAGGTGGCTGGCATGACCCGAACTCCGGGTCACCGTCGGGCAACCCGGTCTCCTCACTGAGAGGAGCTGGGGGCCCCGTTTACTTCCGGGCAAACGAGTGGGGCTAAGAGGAAGGACACCTCGCTAAAAAACCCTTGGCTGCTGCGTCTTCTCGCACAAGAAGACGTACCCAGCCGGGCCCCTCCCCATGGAGGGCCCACTGTGGGCCTGCCTTCGGGCGGGAATCGCCGGCGGGGGATTGGTCGGCAGGCTTGCTATTTCCCATGACCCCGCCACTAAGGCGATGTCGGTGTGCCGCTGTTCGGGTTTAGTGGGTATTCCCGGCTTCGGCTGGGCGAGTCCCACACGCGGCCTTCGGGGTATGGTGCGTAAACAAAGCATTCCCACAGGGTACAAAAAAAAAAAAGGTTATTAAGAGCCTATTCACTCCGGAAAACTGAGCGAATAGGAAGGAAGACGGCAGTTGAGAAAGGTGATACAATGTTAAACCCAACAGCACGACCTACAATGCTGCCCCAAAGGGAGATTGATCTGGAGAACCTCCACGACAAAACTCCCAACACAACAACATTTGGCGCATCATACCCGGCATGATATAGTATGGAAGGAAGTATTAGGTTAAGACCTTAAACTACGAGTATGTATTGATGATAATATATAACTGATGTAACTGATTGTTAAACTATAAGTACTTATTTATAATAAAATGTTAAACTGAATTGCACTCGTAATTTTATATTTAAATAACAGTTAATAATATTTTTTATTATTATGTCGGTATGATCGAAAAACATTAGTCAAAAAATATTATTTAAAAAATTCGCTGGTTTTTAATTTTTGGTTTTGAAAATATAGAGACACACGATGTACCTAACAAAAAAAAGTTGCCGAGCAAAGCTCGGTCGCCCGGTACTACCTTTAAACGAGCAATTCTTGTATATATGTATATATATAATTGGAATCTCGGAAACGGCTCCTACGATTTTCATGAAATTTTGTGTGCAGGGGGCTTCGGGGACGATAAGTCGATCTAGCTAGGTTTAATTTTCAGAAAATGTCTTTTTTCCGTGTTTTGAGGCACTGAACAATTGCTAAACTTCTTATAAGAAGCTAAATTTCGCCGCTGTCCTTAATGATACGAATAGCCGAGGGGCTTCGGCCTCTGATTCGGAGCTCGTAGACTTCGGGTTCAAATCCCTGACGATATAGTGTTTTTCCTTTTTTTTTTTGAAGTTTAAAAAAAAAGAATGATGGCGTTGTCTAATGCTTTTTTTTATTTAATAAAAATTTATGTTAATTTATTTAATTTTATTTTATTATTTTTTTCTTTTTTTTTTTATATAATTGGAAACTGCGTCAACGAATTTTCTTTTTCGTTTATTTTATCAATGGAAGAAATTTTGTTTTGCCTAATTTGTGGAGATGCAAGGTACAAGGGTCGCACAAAAGTGTAGGAGAAGTCGAAACAATGAAGCTCATTCATTTTAAAGATCAGCCTGAAGGAGCAGTCGAATTTACAACAGAATTTCTCAACAGTGTCAACATTTCAGACTTGCCACAACACGAACTAAAATATTATTATTATTCCCTTTATTTCTTTATACATACATATTATTCTACATTTTTAAATATTTATATAAAAACATACAAAAACATTTAAAAATATAAAAAATAGTGTTCCACCGATGGCGGGAGCGGGGTCCAAGCTACCGGTGGTTAGGGCTCCAGAGACAGGAACCTCCTCACGATGCGGGCCGTATCGAGGAGTACTGCCTTTTGAATCAGGCCTTTGATCCAACTGCCTAACGAGAGCCTCAATAGATGTTGGTCGAGGCTCTCAAACCATTGGCCGATACGACAATCGGTACAATGACAGCCGAGTTCACATTCCACATGTCAACAACCTCGTGCGCCAAGTCGGGATATTTAATTTGTTTATCTTTCTCAGCTTTCACGAGATTCCCGTCATGTGGAATGGTAACATCGACAATCATTGCGAGGCGCGCTAATCGATCTATCACTACTATATCAGGCTTGTTTGCAACAATAGTCCTGTCAGTAATGATAGACCGATCCCAGTATAACGTGACATGGCCATTTTCAAGAACTGGGTCGGGCACATACTTATAATACGGTACCTCAGAATCCACAAGTTTATATTTCAAAGCAAGTTGCTGGTGGATAATCCTAGCTACTTGGTTATGCCTGTGCAATACTCGCCATTAGCCAAACGAGAGCAACCAGAGATAATATGTCTGATGGACTCACCCGGATGGTGACATGCCCGACACACGTCAATCGTCCCGTCCTTCATAATATATCTTTATTATTATTATTATTATTGCTAACATTATGATACCTTGCACCTCCTCAAAGTAGGCAATATAAAATTCATCCATATAATATGATTTAATAATGATGAAGTACCTAGGCGACCGAGCTTTGCTCGGATTTGCTTTTTTTTTTAATAATTATAAACTAGCGCTTGACCGCAATCCCGCGTGATGGTAAGCAGTGATGCGATCGTTGATGGTAAAGCGCGCTACGTTATTAAGAGCCTTCCGTGTGCAGTTTCTGGCCTGCCATCGGACGCGTCCCCAGGTGGCGGACAGGGGAACGGCCCCCAGATATGGGGGTTACCGGTTTACCGGCGCGGACCAAAACCAGAAGTGGGGACCGCTTCGGCGGTCACGTGCGGCGGGTCGGCCACCACTCCAGGTGGCTGGCATGACCCGAACTCCGGGTCACCGTCGGGCAACCCGGTCTCCTCACTGAGAGGAGCTGGGGGCCCCGTTTACTTCCGGGCAAACGAGTGGGGCTAAGAGGAAGGACACCTCGCTAAAAAACCCTTGGCTGCTGCGTCTTCTCGCACAAGAAGACGTACCCAGCCGGGCCCCTCCCCATGGAGGGCCCACTGTGGGCCTGCCTTCGGGCGGGAATCGCCGGCGGGGGATTGGTCGGCAGGCTTGCTATTTCCCATGACCCCGCCACTAAGGCGATGTCGGTGTGCCGCTGTTCGGGTTTAGTGGGTATTCCCGGCTTCGGCTGGGCGAGTCCCACACGCGCCCTTCGGGGTATGGTGCGTAAACAAAGCATTCCCACAGGGTACAAAAAAAAAAAAGGTTATTAAGAGCCTATTCACTCCGGAAAACTGAGCGAATAGGAAGGAAGACGGCAGTTGAGAAAGGTGATACAATGTTAAACCCAACAGCACGACCAACAATGCTGCCCCAAAGGGAGATTGATCTGGAGAACCTCCACGACAAAACTCCCAACACAACAACATTTGGCGCATCATACCCGGCATGATATAGTATGGAAGGAAGTATTAGGTTAAGACCTTAAACTACGAGTATGTATTGATGATAATATATATAAATTGCACTCGTAATTTTATATTTAAATAACAGTTAATAATATTTTTTATTATTATCTCGGTATGATCGAAAATATTATTATTATGTCGGTATGATCGAAAAACATTTGTCAAAAAATATTATTTAAAAAATTCGCTGGTTTTAAATTTTTGGTTTTGAAAATATAGAGACACACGATGTACCTAACAAAAAAAAAGTTGCCGAGCAAAGCTCGGTCGCCCGGTACTTATGATTATTAGAGAAAATCAGCGATCGCGGCAGACGGCGTTTCGCTACGATGCAAGGCTATGCTGGCAGAACTTATTTCGATGAGTTTTCCTCAGGAATTGATTAAGGAGACTGGTGTCGCATCTGTGAACGAGATCCTTTAAATGGTAGGTACTTAAGTGTAACTTTAGGTAAGTATATAACATAACTTTTTGGATCAGCGTTTCGATTTCTCAGGTCAATATACCTAGTATTCAATCACACTCCATAAATGACCTACCGAGAAATAATGGCAAGTGCTGGGTACTACCTACTTATTACCAGTTAATTGACTATGTAAATATTAATTGATAGTGTAGCTATGTTAATTATATGCATTTAATTATCATAATAAAGTAGTCGTTAAGTCAGAAGAAAACACTGCAACAAAGTTTTCAGTAGGTTGTGATGGAACTGGAAATGCATATAGTATACATGTATGATATATATATCGTTTATATCATCATCATGATCGGAAATGAGGTTATCGAGGTTCTATGGCCTTTACCCCGATTACTCGATTTCCTCCAATTTCCACCGAATTCATCAGTTATGATGTGCACAATGTAAACTAATTACCATCTGTGTTTTAGCATAGTAACAATATTTACTTTATCCTGATAATTTTTGACTACAGCAAGTATAACAAGTACCGTTTTTACTTCAAGTATATACATTTATGTAATGTCACACCTCTAAAATGAACATTTAGCACGTGTTATGTCAATCAACATAAAATAAACACAGTATAGGTACCGATTGGTGGCATGCCACACTAATCTGTTGCCAAACTATCACTCTTAGTTAGCAAATAGTTTTCGACATGTTGTGGGCAGTGGCTACATACCTGCTGTGCCCACTGTGTATTTGATCACGGTGTCTCCTCGCTTCCGTAAAGGCGGACGTGAATGCGTGAGAGATAGCTCAAGGTTTAAACGCTATTATCCTGGCAGGGCGCGCCGTATGATACGAATATTATGAATATATCAGGTGTGAAAATGATCCGAGAAAATGGAAAAATATGTGCAACGCTGCACAGCGCTTTAAAGCGAAATTGAATATTAGATAGACCTACTTATTTTCTATCTATTTCAATTTCAAACATCTATGTAGGTAAAATTTTCTTTTCAGGTTGTGCTGATGAAATTTGACCGCTAGATTGCAATGGGAATAAAAATATGACAGGCAAAACCTTTCATAATCTCGCGTCACGAGCAACAAGACTCGACGCTCACGCCATAAAAATAGAGTTAGGATCAATAGAAATGTGTCACGAAGTCAGTTTTCGGATCAACTCCAGCAGTTTAGTGTTGTTGGCATGAAGCCAGGCGCGTTGAGAGACGCTGCGATCGGCTGTGCGAGGTACACGCACCATTCCTGGGTTATTGCTTCATCAGTTATAATATATTCACGTTACTTCATAGCAGTTGCAGCAAGTCGATATCTGGAGAGAAGCAAGAATCACTTAAATCTGACATGATGTCATACACAATCCAGGACTTAAATATAGCTTTCTAAAATGTGACTGGCAGTTTAGAAAGGAAAATTATCAATTAAGGAATTAATTATATTAATTATTAATATTATATTAATTATATTAAGGAATCTAAATCTCTGATACGGTTACGTACAGAGAAGTTTTTATTTTCTAAAATGTTTCCGAACACAAAAAAATAACAGCATTTTTCTATACAATGAAGCTTCAACTGTTCTGTGATGAAGGCTATATCTGAAAATCTTTGTAATAAAAATCCAAGGTTGTTGCCGCAACACACGTACCTACATCAAAAACTATTGACCTACTATGCAAGGCCATAGGGCGTCGGAATTCTCTACGTAATAATTCAATAAAGGGCTCGCCAGCCATCACAGGCCACTGTCGACCAAACTCATTACAAAATGAACCACAAGCAATTAATTTTGTTTTGACCAATTAGCAAGGCTTTTCATAAAACCAGTACTAACAAGGTCCTTAACTCACTAAAGCATAGCCCGTGGAGAGGCTCTACAGCTTGTTCAGTGTAAATAAGTACACGGGTCTTCTTAAACTAAGGAAAATTCCAGGATTTTGACAAAGAAATATGTCGCACTTGTAGTGCGGCAGTAGATTTGTATTCATGTTTTCAATGAGAATACAGTACAATAAATAATCAAAATCAATAAATAAGTACTTTATTGTACTGTATTCTTTTAAACTTGTTACTTCCCCTTTGTGTCAGTGTTCTACATCGAACTGTGAATTTGAACAGTCCGCACATCACATCTTGTGGGAGTGTGTTCTTTGGCAGAATGAACGCAATATTATGTTGGATAGTGTACAAGTTACATCCGGAGTCGTTTATTATACGGACCTTGTAGAAACTAGAACCAATTTCCGTGCGTTCAGGCGCTTTTGCCATACCTATTATTGGAATCAATTGTAACAGCTAATACTTACTTAGGACCCATTAACTTAATCAAATTTTATTCCGTGGTGTTTGGCAATCTGGGCTTCTCCCAGTTGCAATAATGTCCCTTTGTGCCGATTGGCCTAGTTCTGTTCTGTCTCCTGCTTGTTATGGAGGGAAGTGGAAAAAATATCTTTTTTCTTACTCCTCCGCTATTCTTTTCTGATTAATTTCGTTGCGGGACCCAAGACAGTTGAATCGTTTCTCCGGGACTCGTCGAGCTTCATTGCTCGGCGTTTTTCTGGCGGTCGCCACTGTTGATTCTGGCTTTCAGTAGAAAAAAAAGTATTTTATTGTACCGTAACGTTTCACATCTTAAACCAAGGTCATGTTTGGTAGGTTGGTAATTAAGGAAATTAATATTTTATCGTTATTAAAATACATTGCAGTTATTTTAGCTTTATCTAATTAGAATATGTGTGTTAATTGAAATGGTAAGTAATGGTAAGTTCTGTTCTGTTATGGCTATCTATTAATTGTAAAGGTAAAGTTGTACATATCAGTGGCAAAAAAACCATACTCTTCCTGTCTCTTTAAAACATGATGTTACTGTATATACCTTCTCATTACAGTTGTTTACATGGAACCTTACACAAAGTCCAATCCAGTCCAGCCTTCAGCCTCACAAAATCACCTGTAATCTGCTGATGTTGTATATAAGTAGTCTCTAAAAATTTTTCAACTTAGTCTCGATGAAATCGTGGGTGTAATTGTGATACTTAACGAAACTCATTTCAAGATCCCTTCACATAAGTTTTCCCGGAGGCATTTTAACAAAATAAATCTGCAGTATTTACAATATATTAGGCAAGATACATGCTCGTAAAGTACTCAGACTTCATTGTCGGCTGCTCGCCAGAATGCCCAATAGAGGCTACCAAAACGTCAAATAAAATTCGTATAGTGCGTAGGCTAAGCAGGCCAAGGCTAGCCGTGATAAGCGTAGAGTCACATTTATTTATCAAGCGATTACAAGCACACTGTGTTGCCACGAACTGCGAGCGAAGTTAACTACGCCCTAAATACGTATAATGATAAATTAACTGTTTAGGATGCGAGTGCGACCTTAATTTATTGTTGAGGTTAGAAGGTCATGAAATTGAAATCAATTATAATTCTGTACTTTACTAGCTTGCGGAAAATAAGTTCGCCTTTTTATTCAGGATGGAATATTTTAATATTCATAGTAAAATTATTAGAATTGCTCTGTCACTTTCCAAGTAACTTGAAACTTCGCTAAGGTTGAAACTGTCTAAGTGTCTCATAGACAAATGGACCTTGACGCTGTTCGCTGTGCAAGTGGCATTCAACCTTAGAATGATAAAAGCGGTTACGAGGCCAAAGTACCTACCTACCTTTATTGAAGTTTTGAAACCTTAGCTTAGAGATAATACAATTGCAGTATCATTCATTTTAACAGTTCAACAATATTCATTGCTTCAAATATTTTCAAATTTGTGAAGCAATATATTAGCAATTATCCTAAAACACTCTTCGGATTATGAATGTTATATAGGTACTTACATAATTTTGAAATAAGGGGTAAGATATAAATCTCACCCCTTATTTCAATAATATTTACTTACTTACATGTTTATGGGCGAATAATAGCAGTAGCTAGCAGTCGAAATGCAAGTCAGAGGCAGTCGAATATGACAAAACAAGACAACTTAAAGGGAGAATTCCACTAAACTTTATTACCGGGCAAGAGAATAAGTGCCACGAGCCATGAGAACATATTTAGAATTTTTACAGGTTTCCCATACCTAGTCATAGTCATCTGTCCATTGTTCCACAGATACAAGATTTCTGACTTAAGTAAAATCACTTCATATGCTATTTTTTTATTCGAGTACTGAATCCATCAATTATTCCTATTCACTTAGAAACTTTTACGTAAGTACTTAATTTTGTACCTGCCCCTGAGTTTGAAATAGGTACCTTTTGCCGGTACCAACAAAGTTACTGACAGAAAATCCATAATCACAATCTCCTTGGAACCGAGCCTCGAATAATCAATAATTTTAACAACTTACCCTTGAATAATAAACATTATTGATCTCGTAGACCTTGTTTGCAACCTTCAGTTTCTTAGAAGGTCACAGCAAACCATAATACATAATTAACCATGGATTTCATCGGTTGAATACAAATACTTGTGTACGTGTCTGTAAACCATGTATTTATTGAATTATAGCTCGAAGATTGTTTGATTTTATTACGTCAGAGGGTTGTTATTCCGTACTCAATGTTCATGTTTTGCTTTCAATATCCGCAATTTTAAAGTACAACTTCAATAAAAGCATTTTGATACTATATGAGCTATTTATTTATCTCCAAATGAATCGTTGTATATTTGACTAGCGGCCGTCAGCGACTTCGTTCGCGTGGTTTAGTTATGCTCCGCTCCTAGTGGTCGCAGTGTGATGTTGTATAGCCTAAAGCCTTCCTGGATTAATGGGCTATCCAACGCAAAAAGAATTTTTCAAATCGGACCAGTAGTTCCTGAGATTAGAGCGTTCAAACAAACAAACAAACAAACAAACTCTTCAGCTTTATAATTATAAGATTAGTATTAGTATAGATTGTGTTAGTGTTTGATTATGTCTACGTTTTATGGAAATAACTGTTTTTATGAGATGGTGCCGACAACCCTACGTCAATACAAGGTAAGTACATTTAGTAGGTACATAACCATCCGTGTCTCACTTGGCAAATATGAAACAGGTCATGCATTCGACTAACTCTTCTTTCAAAGCAATAAGGTTTAATATTCCTACACTAAGAATATGCTCGGGTTGTAGCCCGTTTAGTGATGATTGGGTAGTAAATTGAACCTGATTGAAATGGTCCAGATTTCAACAGATAGGCACATGACTTCTAAAACGATCTAGGTATGTAGGTACTTCTGATTCTGAGGGCTGCTACTCCCTTATTCAGATCGGGATAATTCGGCTCAGACGTGCAGCAAAGTCAAACAATAGTGAACGGAACATTATTCAGCAAGAGTGGATACTATACAGACTTTGCCGATAGTGAGTACCTAACTGTTCCGGGTCGGCGTTAACGACAAAAATTGCCGACTGAAATCGACCCGAAAATGTGTGTAACACCCCTGAAGCCGGGTACACGCAACCGTTCATTAGACTAGTCCTAGCCTAGTCACGCGAATAAAGAACACTTCAATGAGGAACGATTGAGACGACACTGCCCGACTGCAGTTATTGTGTTGGGTCGACGGAAATTGCCATCTCCTACCTCCTTTTGCACTAGATGCAGATCAGGCCTAGATTTTAAATAAATTTTGTCTTAAAAATATAGGTACCTACCTACATATTATTTATTCGATTGACCTAGAATTCTACGAAGCTCCTAGAATAGTTGACACACTAAACTAATTTTAAATTTAGTGTATCTTTTTATTTCTATTTCATTAGGAAATGAATAGCAGATAGCATTTTAGTTTAAACCTGTCTAATTAAGATACTCCATAGACTGTTTACACGCCATTACAAACATGTTGACCAAAAATACGTCAATTTATGTCAGGAGCGGACTATTTTGACAGGTCTAAACTAGCATTATAATTATGTTCTGTCCTTTTCTTAATTTAGTTCATGTACAAGGGAGTCGGGGCCATTACTATTCATCATTGAAATTATTAGGTAATAAAATCGAGTCTTAGACACGAAGCAGTCTCGTCCATTTGTGCACTCAAGGACAAATGATCTAATAGTGTAATAACTTCAACTAGTCAATCATCAAGCACTACACAATGAAATACCTACGTACCTATACTAAACGTTTATTAAACCGCTAACGGAAAATAATAGCAATTTAGATGTAATCACATAGGCTTTATCTAATGATGTTAACGTACGCGATAGTATCGTCATTCGGTATCTAAGTAGATACGATGGTATGTAGGTACCGCTCAAGTAGGTCAAGATGGTTATAGAATCAATACTAAGCGCCGCTCTACGTAAACAACCGAGGTACCTACTAAGCCTGCCAGAAAATCGGTCTCTGGTGTAACAGGATTAAAGTAGATAACAAAGTTAAAGCACTTTTATAGATTCCCTTGTGTCCTATACGTTGGTTTCATTGAGTGACCTACCCAGTGAGAGACATCAAAACTATCTAAATAGTTGTCGCGTAGATATGTGTGTATTGCTCACATCATTATGTGCATTTTTATTAAATCAAAATCGTCATAGAATTTTTCTAAACACGTCATTTGTTGTAATCATATCTGTGAGTCATACAACACTACATGAATAGAAATAAATTCGTTCTAAAAAGTATTAAGAGGGCCGAATAATTAAAATACCTAAATAGTACCTAAACTATATTTCACGTGTTTTCCTCCTCCTTTCGATTTAGCACTCTTCTAACTGGGTATAGATACAACAATGTATAGATTGGTGTCTTCTATTTTAAGTAACAACCGGTTTCACGAAGCAACACATTTCGCAATCCCAAGCAACTTGCTCACGAATCTATAATCATCTACGAAATGCTGCTAAGAGCGCTCCCAAATGTGGTGTGTGGAATCTACGTTGCTTAAAAAACTGTTTAAAAAATGGACAAGTCCGAAGTAACCAATTATCGAGCGTTCCGTACGCAATTTCATACCGATGTCGCCTCTTTTCAAATTGTCGCCTCTATAACAAATGGCTGCTGTCACCTACATAATGCAAATAAAGTTATGACACGACACGAGTGTTGCGATCCTAGAGATAAAGCCAAAGGTTCAGAACGCCTGTTATTTTTTTTTTAATACTTTAAATAAAATGAAAAGCTATGATGCCCCGGTGGAGATTGGTACATACTTATACATATAAATGCTTCCGAAAACATTTTTTTTAATACTTATAAACTAGTGCTTGACTGCAATCCCGCCTGATGGTAAGCAGTGATGCAATCATTGATGGTAAAGCGCGCTAGTTAATTAAGCCTATTCACTTAAAAAACTTAGTGAATAGGAAGGAAGACGGCAGTTGAGCGATGTGATACATTGTTAAACCCAATAACACGACCAACGTGCTGCGCCAGAGGGAGATTGACTGTTATTACCATATTGCCATTTAAACCAAAACCCAGTATCGCTGCTTGACAGCCATTATAGTAGATAAGTACTTTCGCGGACATACTCCATAAAGAGCACAGCACTCACCACAATTTTCAGTAATTGAAGTACTCACAGGAAAATCTTTACCTCTTCAATTAAAAAGCGACCAAACTGAATAGCAGTTTACTCTTGGAAAATAAAATAAATCCTCATTTTTAAGTACCTATGGCAGAGCTCGCATTCATTAAATAAAGAAATGTTCTCTGCAAAATCGTTCAGAGCTAGCTCAGGGGATTTATTCACTGCAATGAAAAGAGGAAAAAAATTAAACCGTTTGACAGAAGTTGAGCTGCGGAGCCGTAAAACGTTATCAATTGAAAGAAGTACGCTACATTTTATATATTTAACTAGTTGTTGACCGCGACTCCGCCCGCGTGTTGATATAAAGTAAGCGCCTGTTTAAATAATGGGAGCAATATGTACGGCCGCGTTTGCCTCCGTTTTCGCAACATTTTTTGTTACTGCTCTGCTCCTATTGGTCATAGCGGGATGTTTTATAGCCTATGTCCTTTCTCAGGCTCTAGACTATCTGTGTACCAAATTTCATTACAATCGCTTTAGTAGTTTTGGCGTGAAAGCCGGACAGACAGACAAATAGATGGACAGACAGACAGACAGAGATATTTTAAATAAAATATTTAGATATTAAGTTTACATTGGCCATTGATTAAAAAGGTACAATAAAATCTCTGCGTAACCCTAAGCTGCAGCGTGCTAGTTGGAGCGCTGATAGAATGCGCGGGCTTGGCCCAATGACATCAGCGTATTACGTCATCGCGCACATGTGCTCGGCGATCGCGACTCCATCTAGTATAATTAACCACAGGGTTATACTCGGTAACTCATGATAAATTATGGACAACATGCCGCTACAACGAAGGTCTTTTTGTGACGTCCGCGTTATAAACTTCCTGCTTTATTATAATGTTGAATTGCTTCTAAACATCTTGCTTTAATTTGAATTTGATAACTGTACCTCGTGGCTGAATGACAGTTGTGCTGTTACGAAATCAGCGTCACGGATGTTGCGTAGGAGTTTGAAAATTTGTGGAAATTTTGATCATGTTGGCTTTATTAGAATAGAGAGTGAAACAGGTTTTTGGAACGATGTTTTATAAACTAAACAATCCGCTTCTATGGCTGACTGCGTCCTGGCACCAGTCTCGTCGCAAAAGATTGTTTCACGGGTTTTACTTTATTTATCACTGTGCCGGAGTTGAATTCACATTTGCAATAAGAAAAGAAAGTTTAAATAAGACGGTAAATGCGAAGATTCTTTCGAAGTAATTACAAAAAAATCCAAGCGTTGTACTGCAGTGCGACCATTAGACAGCATTTAGCGCTTTGGTGGCGCAATTTAGCAGCGAGAAGTGGCGACGAGCCCAAGGTTGTTCAACATTACAAGATAGGGCCGCGACCCCGCTTGTCCTCTTTTGCAATTAACACACTCTATTCAGATATCAACGAAATGCGTTGCTACGCCGTCTGCATCGCGATAACTATGTTTTAATTTGGACGTTGTTTTAAAAGACTGAAGCTAACGAAGCTGTAATTTTTACTGCAGTGGCAATTAATGCCTTGTTTTCATTAACGAGGAGCGCACTCGACGCAATCATTTCTTTCCAGACAGATTCCAGACACAAGCTAGGTTTCTACCTATCATGTCTCTGTTTAATCTACGGTTTAAAAGGTTATCTCACTGAATTCTTAGTAAACCGCGGGTAAATTGTAACACGCTATAAGAAGCTATCAAACAATGGTTTTTATTTTAACAGCTCAACAACATTCATTGCGTTATTTGCGCAGTTTTAGAAGAGAATGTTTTAGAACATAAAGGGTGTATCTGACATCGACGCGCAAACGAGTACCTTGGATTCAGTACATGATTCTGAACCCCCCAGTGGTGGAATATTTCGTCGGCTTTTTCATGATTTTAAAAAACATATATGTAGTTTTTTCACTTTAGACCGTTCATTTTATAACCTAATAAGATTTTAAAATAAAAATTAATTAAATCGCTAATTACACAAAAAAGCGCAATGAAAACAAAACTCGAAAAATTATCTTATCAGCTGATTTAATAGAGTTTACATCAGGGATCAACGTCATACCTATAAACCCGCACGGCGGCACGCTTGCAACATTAAAAGGCCGAGCCGACACTTTTTTTTAAACACTGTGAATTCTGTAACCGTTCATTAACGACTTACATGACTATCATAATTTTATTAGTGGCAGGCGGTCTAGCCTTTTCGCGAAGTTTGCGTTACGATGTCAGGTACAGCCTGTATAATGATATGAAGCTATGGTTTAGCAACGTAGTTTAAAAAGATCGGAGCACAGTATGCAAGTTAATGTAGGTAACTGAGGTAGTTACGCCAAAGATGGCACCAAACACATAGCCTAGTATTCTGGGCCAGTCAATTTAATTATGGCATGGAGACGCTGCTAGGAAGATTCAGACTGTGTTTGATAGACAGACAGACGTATAGTATGTTGCGGAATTAATATTTAGCTTTTATTACCTTGTTGATATATTTTAATGAAATATATAATTTAAAAGTATGAATTAGGTTAACAAACGTTTACGTTAACGTTGTTTAAAAATACAACTCTACTTTTTTACCTTAACTATCTTCTACGTATTCCGTGGCGCAGCGGTCAACACGCCTGCCTGCGACGTGGAGGCCCCGGGTTCGATCCCCGGCCAGGTCATGATGGAAGACGATCTTTTCCTGATTGGCCTGGGTCTTGGGTGTTATAAATATAGTACCGTTGAGTTAGTATCCCAAAACACAAGTCTCAAACTTACTTTGGGGCTAGCTCAATCTGTGTGATTTGTCCGTATACAGTATGTTACGAAAACCCTGTCCGACCCGTGAAGGTGTTGTTAGGTATCGATAACTGATTCTACTAATGCATACAAAACCGGGCTTTACTTAAAAAAAAAATCCCCCTAAAAAAAATAAATATTATTTCGCAAAAGGAGGTAACTTATTAAATGTGCGTTGACCACCCTTCGCCTGCCGACCGCGGGGGGCGGGCGGCAGGACACGCGGCACGTGGTCGCATCGCTATTCGCTCATAATAATACCGGTGTTGTCACTTTTTAAAAATTACCAAATTTCGAGGAAATTGGAATTAATTCGTTGGAAAAAAAGATTATTTCAAAATTCATTTGTATTGGTACTATGATGAATACGTAAAATTTTATATTATATTTGGTCATGTGTTTACCTAACCTCTATTATCCTTATGGGTCGGACAGGGTTTTCGTAACATACTGTATATTTATTTATTTTAAAAAGAGTTTTACTCTTTAACTCAAAGAAAAGTGCATAAACGACCACTTTGATTTCGTTAGTATACAGTATGTTAAGAAAATCCTGTCCGACCCGTGAAGGTGTTGTTAGGTATCGATAACTGATTCTACTAATGGATACAAAACCGGGCTAAAGTTTAAAAAAAAACCCCAAAAAAAATAAATATTATTTCGCTAAAAGAGGTAACGTAATAAATGTGCATTATGCACCATTCCGCGGGCGGCGGGCGGCAGGGCACGCGGCACGTGGTCGCATCGCTATTCGCTCATAATAATACCGGTGTTGTCACTTTTTTAAAAATTACCAAATTTCGAGGATTAATTCGCGGGAAAAAAAGATTATTTCAAAATTCATTTGTATTGGTACTATGATGATTACGTAAAATTTTATATTATATTTGGTCATGTCTTTACCTAACCTATAGTATCCTTATGGGTCGGACAGGGTTTTCTTAACATACTGTATACTATGGAAATCAAAGTGGTCGACGCACTAATAGGACTCATTCTTCAACGTAGCTAGGTAGTTGTAAAAGTTTTAATAGTAAAAGAGCTTTAATAACGTATAAAAGTGAGCAGAAAATTTAAAAAATTCTCTTTGCAATGGACGTTGTTAAGACTTAAAACGATTTGTCGCGAAGAAAGTTTTCTGTTACGAGATTTTTTCGTTCGGGCATCGGCAAATCGGTCATCGAACTTAAACTGTTAGGAACTTTGGACAAAGTTGAACAAAGAAAAGCAAAGTTCTGAAGAACTTCATTCCAAACTCACTCACTTAATGGGCAAAATAAAATACCTACTACATTGTTTTTACAATAACAATTAGCAACTGTTTCACGACGGTTACTTGTATCTCCTTTTACAACGTTTATGAACTAAATAAAATTAAAATTGGTGCCGATTGTCTTTACACTTATCATCTTTATCTTTCTATTCCATTAAGAGTTAGTTTACTAAGCACAACTGTCAACATCATGTTTTATGATTTCTTCCATATTTCGTGGTTTTCATTTTTTATTAAGTATTCAATCAGAGCTATATTTTAAAAATCTGTTCTACTAACATTTTAGAATTAGGTGAATCTAATATAATGGTTGTAAGTCGTGGTAGCCACTAGGCTACCACGACTACGACACTAGGTTAAAACACCAGCCTCTCAAGTATGAGTGCGCGGGTTCGATTCCAGGTCAGGCAAGTACCAATGTAACTTTTCTAAAGTTATATGTATTTTCTAAGTATATCTTAGACACCATTGACTGAAGGTGAAGGAAAACATCTTGAGGAAACCTGGACTTTATAAGTCTGAAATCGCCAACCCGCATTGAGCAAGCGTGGTGATTACGCTCAATCATTCTCTGTATGAGAGGAGACCTGTGCCCAGGAGTGGGACCATAAAAAGGTTGATGATGATGATATAAAGCTTACTTGCTTAGCTCAGCTTGAGTTTGTTTAAATGTGCTAATCTCAGGAACTACTGGGCCGATTTCAAAATTCTTTTTGCATTGGATAGCCCATTAATCCAGAAAGGCCTTATGCTATTACAACATTAAGCTGCTATAATAGGACCGGAGCATGTAAAAAAATAAATATTAATCCTTATGCATCCTTTCTTTTGGGGTTAAAATAAAATACTCATATAACTAACTACACGCCAACGAAGTCGCGGGCGGCAGTTAGTAGTGAATAAAAAGTAAAAAAACCGTAATGTTAACAGTTATTTTACTATGAAAAAAACGCCTTGCCAGTTTCTAATGCATTATTTGCATATAAATAGAACTATAAACGCAATGACTTCTTACCTTTTACACACTTTTCCCCTAATTCAAAAAGTTAGTAGAACACATTTTAAAAATATAGCTTCGCTTAAATCATTCCCTCTCACAGAGAGGGAGAGAGAGAGGTTTCCCGTGTCCCAATTATGGGCAGATTATAGGCTGGTTATGTTATGTTTTATGCTAAAAACATGAGGACTAAAAACGTGTCGATTTACGTCAGACGCGGACTAACTTAACAAGACTAAATTAATATTTATCTTCTGTCCTTTTCTTAATGACATAGAAAGAAAATGATGTAATCGCTACATTCTAGGTACGTATTTAAATATTACTCTAGGACCTTTTTTATATAGAATTATAAACTAGCGCTTGACCGCAATCCCGCCTGATGGGAAGCAGTGACACAATCGTCGATGGCAAAGCACTCTAGCCTTGAAGACACTCAAATTGTAGTCAGACGGAAACACCGTCGCTGGCAAATTGTTCCAGTACCTCGATGTACGCGGTATAAAGGAGGAGGCGAAACGCTTCGTCCGGATCGTAGTGGTGTTAACAACGTAATGGTGGAAACTTGCTGTACGACGGGTCGTAGGATGGTGGAACGGAGATGGGGGAATTAAATCATGCAATTCCCTCGCACACTCCCCAAAATGCATCCTATAGAACACCGAAAGGCTGGCTACTCTACGCCTGTGCTCTAGGCTTTGGACTCTGTCTTGAGTTAAATCAGGGTCACCAATCAGCCTCTAGACAACCTAAAGACAACATTGATCAAAAGGGGGCCAATAATTACAGAATAATTATATTGTTATTATAACAGCCTCAATGATCTACAGCAGTGGTCGGCAACCCGCGGCCTGCGGGCCACATGCGGCCTGAGGTGCTCTTCCTTGCGGCTTTGCGGTTTTGTAAAATAAACTCTAATCTAATCCTTTTTCGTGTGACATTGAGGATGTACCAAGTCATTTACAAATGAGCGTGATTGATCTTCAATCTAACGACACTCTCAAAAGCTCATTTTATGAGATCATTTTGACGATTTGAAAAGGTTTGCTTAAAATTTTATTACAATTTTTGGCAGTACTTACTAATGCGAGCAAACATTTTCTATCCTCAATATAGAAAAAATAAACATGCTTCCCGATTTACAAATGAGCACTTGATCCTACTTACATTACCTATAATGGATGTATGTCTAGTAACTGACATACATTCATTACGCAAAAACTCCTGCGGATTTGTATGAAATTTGAGGGATAGATGAAAAAATGGCTAAACGGCTACCCCAGCTCGATAAAACCACTAGGAATTTCACACTAACACGTAATATTTATATTCATAAATTGTTTAGTGTTAAAAAATTTCTTATAACTTTCGTGAACTAATAAACATAAAAATGTTTCTCAATTGTATTTGTTCATTATTTTGGTTTGACATGACAAGATCAGGGAGTATCTTAAATCCGTTGCATCAAGTACTTTTCTTGCAATTACCTCTTTGTACATACAATGTATTTACTGCAAGTGCCTTGGCGCAAAATCAACATTAAAAAACACAATTATCAATAAAAATCCTCACAGACGCCTAGATAAAACTTCATAGCAACGTTATGTATGAAGTTTTTGTACTTTTGTTGTAGGAATTACGCGATATTATTTTCAGTATTTTGCAGGTATGAAAAGTTCCTAAACCTTTTTAATTACAAAATACTAATGTTCAGCTATTCAGCATTATATATTGCTAGGAATCATGTTTATACATGCGTTTTCGTTGCGGGTCTCTTCCATATTTCAGTTTAGCCATGTCCTTTGGTTTATAACTAAGGAGGATTATATTATAAGATACTTTTATCCGTATATTCCCACAGAATAAAAACTCATGCGGGTGGAACCGTGGGGCGCAGCCAGTTTTCTATAAATTCCTTACAAGTTTCACAAAACACCGTAGTCTTCCATTTAGTTACAATACTTCATAAATTACTTACATATCAGAATTTTTTTTCTAACATATGTATATTTAAACGAAAGACGAAATAATTGACAATACCCATAATCTTCATATTTTATACACGTACATCGAGGGAATGGAACAATTTGCCAGCAGCGGTGTTTGCGTCGGACTACAATTTGAGTGTCTTCAAGTCTAGAGTGAATAGATAGGCTCTTAATAAACTAGCGCACTTTACCATCAACGACTGCATCACTGTTTACCATCAGGCGGGATTGCGGTCAAGCACTAGTTTATAATTTATAAAAAAATCGATACAAAATGAATATTTGACAGAAAAGTGGTTCAAATTATTTATACATAGATTTAGGCAGGCAACATTTTTGGGCTAATATACCGGGACACCGATCGATGATCTGATTCCGATGGAACGCAATATTTGCGAGGACTTTTATACGCTAGTTGACAGCTCCGGGGCGGGACGGGATTAGTGGTACGGCATGGTACAACCTACGAGCACCGCAGTACCATCGCCCGGATAATGTAAAGAGATACGTAAATGGCGTGCCACAGCAATACACGCCATGGTGAAATCGTGGTGCGACCATTGAACCCTTTGTTTATGGTTTTCGATGTCGTTTCTACATTATTAATTAACGAGCTGCGTGGTTTCACCCACATTATTTTCGATCCTGTGGGAATTTTGAACTAAAAAGATTTCTATAAGTTTTTGGATTAAAGAGTAACAAATTTCCGTTCAATCATCCACAAATATTCATTGTAACATATTTTCAGGTTTATAATATTAAGCAGATAGCAGTAGCTATAAACAAACAAAAGATAAAACGTAGAATTACTATGCAGCCGCAATTCCTGAGGATAGGTGGCACCGCACCGCCGCGCGCCGAAGGCAGCCTGGAAAGACGGGTCGACACGAAGTAGACACTTATCACAAGGACTGGATCGAGGCGACTCTAGCCCCTTTACTTATAAAGTTGCTGAAAGTTAACTAGTGATTAGTGACTGTTTAACCATATATTTTTGACGTTTTCTAATCACTAGTTAACTTTAAGCAACGTTTATGAATAGAGGGAAATATTATTGGAAAAAATCGGGAACACCTTTGCTCAGGCAAAGCGCTATGTATAAAAATGGGTAGACCGTAATTCCTCTTGTTCTTTTCAACGTAGAAAACTGTGTCCAAAGACTTTTTCTCGATGTTCCCTCAGGATCACGACTTACAGGTGAAACCGCGGAGCAATCTTCTTATGGAGTATAGTTAAGCCCACTCTATTAACAAGTGTACCGTTTTATCTTCCTTGGGGCACTTTCCCTTACTATTCGTGAGGGGGACACTTTCATGATGTGTACATACAAGATATTGATCAGAAAGGCTCTACTCCGGTACTGCTGTCATATCATTTACAATTTTCAAAACTCTGTTTGGAGAACTGAAATGGCCTCTAATTCCTGTAATCCTAATAAACCATATGAAATTTCAGGATTTAATCTTAACTAATCTTATAAAGAGAAAAATTATTTGATTTTTTTGTATATTTATTTATTAGGCCTTCACCTAAACGAATGTATTTGGCACGTGGCTAGAATGTGATCTGGAATTCCTCAGGGGTCGTTATTGGGGCCTTTCTTGTATAATATTTTTTTTAATGACGTGCTTACCTGTTTTCGGCGCTATAAAATATTAGTTTCTGCAGATGACATCAAGGTCATGAAACAGGTTACCACCCATGAGGAGCATACTCATTTTTTTTTTAAATTAAAATATAAACCAGCGCTTGACCGCAATCCCGCCTGATGGTAAGCAGTGACGCAATCGTTGATGGTAAAGCGCACTAGTTTATTAAGAGCCTATTCACTCTAGCCTTGAAGACACTCAAATTGTAGTCCGACGGAAACACCGCCGCCGGCATATTATTCCAGTCCCTCGATGTACGCGGTATAAAGGAGGAGGCGAAACGCTTCGTCCGGATCGTAGAGGTGTTAACAACATAAGGGTGGAAACTCGCCGTACGACGGGTCGTCCGATGGTGATATTCTACGCCTGTGCTCTAGGCTTTGGAGACCAACTCGAGTTAAATCAAGGTCACCAATCAGCCTCTTCGCACGCCTCTCCACTGAATCCAAAGTAGCCAGGTGACACTTAGCAGCACCAGCCCAAATGTGGCTGCAATACGCCACACACGAACGGACCTGTGCTTTGTACAACATGAGAAGCTGCCCTGGTGTGAAGTACTGCCGGACCTTTGCGATAACGCCAAGTTTTCTGGCAGCCACCTTGGCCTTGGCTCAATGAACCGCCGAAAGTTTAGGTTCGAGGAAATCTCAACACCCAAAAGCTGAAGGCGGTCGGTACACTCCAAGGATACATTCCGAAAAGTAGGAGCCAAGGTGAACGGGCTCTTTTTGGCGGTGAAAAGACACGCCTGCGTTTTGGCGGCATTGAATGCTATAAGATTGGCATTGCCCCATTCGGAGACTACCTGAAGTGCAACACTCGTTCGCTCTACCATGGCCTCTCTTTCGGGCCGGATTGATTCCCTACTAGCCCGAGCATCCGGCAGGTATCTCTCCACAACTATGCTGTCATCTGCATACCCATTGATACCGGGCATCAGCAGATCGTTAATATGCAGCAGAAACAGAGTTGCAGAGAGAACAGACCCCTGAGGAACACCGGCATTAGTCGACATGGGCTCAGATGAGCATCCGTCGACAACAACTCGGAGGGACCGTTCAGTCAGGAAGTCTTTTACCCAGCCAGTCAGGCTAGGGGAAATGCCGTACGCTGGAAGCTTACTCAAAAGGCCAGCGTGTCATACCCGGTCGAAGGCCTTCGAGACATCAAGGGAGACAGCGATCGCTTCTCCATTTCTCTCGAGGGCCTCGCCCCACAAGTGAGTGGCATACACTAGTAGGTCCCCAGTTGACCGATTGCGGCGAAACCCGTACTGTCGGTCACTGAAGAGATCGTTACCTTCCAGGTATGCCAAGAGGCGCGAGTTCAATACACGCTCCATAATTTTGCAAAGTACGGAGGTGATCGAAATCGGCCGATAGTTGGAAGGATCGGCACGACTACCCTCTTTGGGCACGGGCTGCACGTTGGCAAGCTTCCAGGACTTCGGCACTATACCAGTCCCTAATAAGAGGCGATACAAGCGTGTCAATACAGGAGACAACTCGGGCGCACATGCTTTTAGAACAATCGCTGGTATACCATCCGCACCACTAGCCTTATTCACGTCCAGACGACACAGTGCTCTCAGAACCTCCTTGTTCCGAATGCGAACCTCAGGCATTGAAGTACCGCAGTGGGATAAAATAGGTGGAGTAGCACTGCCAGTATCAAGACGCGAATTATGGGCAAAGAGAGATGCAAAGAGATCTGCTTTCTCTCTCGCCGTATGAGCCAGTGTTCCATCAGGCCTAACCAGCGGAGGCAGTGAGGGCCGACAGAAGTTCGCCTCGACCGATTTGGCAAGGGACCAAAAAGATCTGCTACCGGAAGGCTGCGCAGATAATTTGTTGCCAATATGGGTAATACGGTCGAAGCGAGCCTTCTTTAGCGCCTTTTTGTAGGACCTGGCAGCACGGTTAAAGGCTCTCTTCTTTGAGCTTAGATCCGGAGCTCCGCGGTCACGAGCGTCAACCCAAGTGAGAAATGCCATGTGCTTACGCTGTTCGGCTTGGGCACAATCGGCATTGAACCATGGGCGAGCCGAGCCACCGACGGGCACGTCATTATAGGGAATAAAATATTCCATAGCTTGACGCACCACATCGGTTATAGCATCCGCACAGCTCGACGGATTGCTAGAAGAGAAGCAGACCTGCTGCCAAGGATAAGACGCAAAGAAATGGCGCATCTCATCCCAGTCTGCTGACCTGTATCGCCACATTCGCCGTTCACCACGAGAGTCGTGATCTGGTGGGGAGAAGGTCGACACAGACTTCACCAGACAGTGGTCTGAAGTTCCCAACGGTGAGGAAACTTTTACAACACACCTGTCCGGATCAGTGGTCAGCAGAAGGTCCAGACAATTGGCAGTATGACCAACTACATCAGGCACCCTAGTCGCTTGCTTTACCAGCTGGGAAAGGCCCATTGAAAGCGCGAAGTTTCGCGCTTCTCTCCCAGCGTGGTCGGTCTTCTGGTACGGGAAAAGCCAGTCCTGATGGCAGGCATTGAAATCCCCCAGAGCGATGAAGTGTGCGTCAGGGTGCCGCTGCAGTGCATTGTCAGCAGCCTCACTGAGGTGGTCAAATAAACGAGTTGTCTCCTGATCACCGCTGTGCGATCGGTAGACACAAGTGTAAACAATTTTGTCCACACCAGTGTCAACCAACAGCCATAGGGACGAGAAATGAGGGTCTTCGAGGTGACGGAGGCGCCGGCAACAAATGTCATTGCGGACATACACACAGACCCCAGCACGTTGCAGGAAATGGTGCTCCAATGCGTATCCCGGGTAGCTGAGGTATGCCGCATCAGACGGACATCTGATCTGGGTCTCCGTCAAGAAAAGTAGATGGGGCTTCTCAGTCTCAAGGTGGTGATGTACTGCAATGAGATTGGAGTGCAGACCTCGAATATTAGAGAGGTGCACTTTGAAAGAGAGGACGTTGGTGATTATTGCGGGAGGATATTATCAACATTCAAACTTGTTGCAATATTGAAACTTATGCAATATTAATAAATTAGACTTAAACATTTCCAATTGCTAGATGTGCTTTTTCACTCGCAGACCTCACCCTCCCAATGTTCCTAACACACCTTTAGATTAGAGATGCAACGGATATCCGGTAACTATCCGGTATCCGGCCTATCCGGCCGTCCTAATACTATCCGGCCGTCCTAATACTATCCGGCCGAATACCGGATAGCTAATATTTGGCCGGATGGCTATCCGGCCGAATAAATAGAACAAACTGGATAAATGAAACATATTGTTGAGTAATTATTTGCTTTATTTAGTTAATATCACTTTAATATAAATGGTTTAAGTTTTATATTTTTAATCACACAATAATAAATTAATGTAATACAACGAAAATTAATGAATTAGTACTCATATTGCATTAACGGCAAATTATGGTGAAAGAATACTATTTTTTTTTTATATATATATATTATAATCTAACGCTTGACCTCAATCCCGCCTGATAGTGATGCGATCGTTGATGGCAAAGCGCGCTAGTTTATTAAGAGCCTACTCACTCTAGTCTTGAAGACACTCAAATTGTAGTGTGACGAAAACACCGCCGCCGGCAAATTGTTCCAGTCCCTCGATGTACGCGGTATAAAAGAAGAAGCGAAACGCTTCGTCCGGATCGTAGTGGTGTCAACAACGTAAGGGTGGAAAGTCGCGGTTTGACGGGTAGTCCGTTGGTGGAACGGAGATGTGGGAATTAAATCATACAATTTCTCTGCATCTGGGAGGTAGCAGGCGGTTGCGTTTCTCTTCATAAATAAGGCCAGTTTCAGAAAAAAGTCTTTCGCTATACACACTGCTGCAAGGTACAGGAAGGTAGATTTTAGCAAACTTTATTAAATTTGGGTCTTGTTTGGCGTTAGCTGCCCACCAAAAATAAGGGTGGCAATTGCCATCAATGAGCACTAACTTGAGATAAAAAATTCAGCTCACAGGTTATCGCCGCCTGCGCAAACGACTAAGTTTCGCCGGATATCCGGTAGCTGGATATCCGGCTATCCGGCCACATGGTCGGCCGGATATCCGGTATCCGGCCAAACTACTATCCGTTACATCTCTACTTTAGATGCACCAATAGCAGGGATCAATTCTGTCATGAACCTAGGGGTTACTTTCGACACAAAGCTTATTTTAGACACCGATATTAATAATATTGACAACAAAGGCGAAAGCACTAAGTTTTATTTGCAGGGTCTCGTCTGATTTTAAAAGTCTCAAGACTTTCAAGATATTATATTGCTCCTTTGTTCGTAATCTCCTCGAGTAAGCCTCTCAAGTCAAAAGCACAAACTAAAATACTAATATAGATCTTTTAGAATGCTCTCAGACAAAGAAAATTCCTTAGGGACATTTAATATAGCTCTAAAACATACCTATCTAATTACAACTCACGATGTAAAAAATTTAATATTCTTCCACTCTAAGAAAAAAAGAAAAATATTCCTGAGTTGCTGGAAAAAATTGTCCTGCGCTTGTGTTCTTCATTTTTGCGTAAACTTCGCTTGTTAACGAAGCCTCGTCTTTTATACTGGGTACAGCGAGGAACTGGAACAATTTGCCTATGGCGGTCTTCCCACCTGATTACAATTTAAGTGTCTTCAAAGCTAGGGTGAACAGGCTCTTAATAAACTAGTGCGCTTTAACTTCACTGCTTACCATCAGGATCGCGGTCAAGCACTAGTGTTACTGTTACTTGTTTGGTTTCCGCACTCAGTCCCTTCAGTGGACCATTGTGCGTGCACTAGTGTATAACGTTAAAAAAAAACAATTTACAGACAAAACTGCATGACTGGGGCGAATCGTATGTTTAATGAAGCCTACTTGGACTTAGACATAGATCTTTTACGAAATACCAGTGTGCCTAAAGTAAAGAGGACTCTTTGTAAACACTTCTTCGGCAAAATAACATAGCCCTTGCATTAAATACAAAATATATGGTGCCGACGGGTTCTCGAGTGGCGACCACGCAGCGGAAGACTCAGCGTGGGTAGGTCCCAGACAAGGTGGACCGACGATCTGGTGAAGGTCGTGGGAAAACGATAAATGCGGGTGGCGCAGGACCGGTCGCCGTGGAGATCTTTAGGGGAGACCTATGTCCAGCAGTGGACGTCTTTCGGCTGAAATGATGATGATGATGCGAGAGTTACTCTGTCTGCAACCTAGTGCATAGTTAATTATTATTCTATATGTGAAAATTTGTAATTGGTCATCACCATGTTACAGACTTAGTAAATATTGTGTCTGGTTAGCTGTAAGTTTTGCAAAAATGAAGATTAGTTATACGGCATAATCTCGTATTTCCAACGGGATCGAGATTTATACGAGTGAACAAAGTCGCTTATACACACATCACGCTTATTCCACAAAATAACTTTAGAGATATACAAGGAAATCAATCGGGGGCCCTAATCTGGTATTTTTATAAATTTGTCCTTCCAACACGCTTCCATTGTTTTTATTGTCATTGTGCTAAAAGTTCGCAATCTACTAAATTCATAATGATCGATCAATTATCTCAGTCGTCTCGTAATGGAATGGTGATACAATGACATTGCTATATTCCTATTATTAATAAAACCCGTTAGTAGAAATAATTTTCTAAAAACTACCACTCAATTTAACCCTTTATTAATATGGAGTGGAGTGTCAATGATGACCACCGGAAAGACATGATGACGCCATTTTGTTAGTAGATTACGAAACTTGTCAAAATCAATCATTATCAGATCACTGATTGACCATTCTGGCACTATTGTAATAGCAGTACCAACCTGCTATTACAATAGTGCTATATCTATATCTCTGGTACGCGAAGTAACAATTTATATTTCACGTCCAATTGATATAAAGAAAAAGATTAGCCAACTTTTCCTGAAGCCAAAACACACCATTGTTTTATAACACCCAACATCAAAGTTATAATTTCTTTTAATATGTTTCCTCGAAGGAAATAAACATTGTCAATTTACAACGAAGTCGATGACGTCATAAGATTTCTGGAAATAGTATGCTACTGGTGGTATCACAATGTATTTAGATTATGGGAGTTTTTATCCTGGTGTAAAGCGTTTTATTTGGGTAAGTGGTGGTGGTGATGGTAGGTTTTCTGATCAGGGTTTCCTCAGTCCGGATAATGGCAATAGGCTTTCCCTACTATAGGTTGTGTTTAGGTCTGAACCACCTCTGCATAACTGTTCGGCAATTATGGGTGTATGCTATGATAAGTAATTAAGTATAATAAATTATTTATATGTCGTGGATAACGATATCATTTTAATAAAAGTTGCTCATTTGATGGATGCTCCCGGCAGCGGCGCGGGAGCCGAAGGGCATCGAAGACCCGTTCTTGAAACTAGCGGGCAGATCGCGCGTCATTATAGCCGCGTAGTGTTGTGTTCATGATTGTGTCGACGAAATATTTGTTTTTATTCGCAAAAGAAATGTCTGAACAATGGCGGCAACATCTTTTTGATTCAAATTTATTCCTAACGCTCGATCACCGCTCGCTGCCCGCCCGCTGCCCGTAAGATTCGAGCGCGAGAAGTACACCGCTCGCTGCCCGCCACCGCCGCGCTGCCGCGCCGCTGTTTTCGTGAACCGGTCCGTTTGATTTTACGGATAAGATCTTGCCGCTCACTCGCCGCCGCCGCCGCCGCCCCGCTGCCCACAAGATTCGAGGCAGCGGCCTAAATGTCAAAATCAGTTTGTTCCCCTTTAACACCAAAAGTACTGAAAGAATTTGGATGGAATTTAGCACACAGATGGTTTATAATTAAGAATAACAAATAAAATACTTTTCATCCCGATATCCGCCGGGGTTGTTTTTTATAAATTATAAACTAGTCTTGACCGCAATCCCGCCTGATCGCCTCTGGCAAATTGTTCCAGTCCCTCGAAGCACGCTGTATAATAGAGAAGGCGAAACGCGTCGTCCGGATCGCAGTGTTGTAAGGGTTGAAATTCGCCGTACGACGGGTCGTCCGATGGTGGAACGAGGGAATTAAATCATGCAACTCCCGCGCACGCTCACCAAAATGCATCTTATAGAACACCGAAAGGCTGGCTACTCTACACCTGTGCTCCAGGCTTTGGAAACCGTTTTGAGTTAAATATGGGTCGCCAATCACCCTCTTCGCACGCCTTTCCACTGAATCGAAAGTAGCCAGGTGAAATTTTGCAGCACCAGCCCAAATGTGGCTGCAGTACTCCACACACGAACCGACCTGTGCTTTGTACAACATTAAAAGCGAACTTAGGCGGTTGAAACCGCAATGCATCACAATAATTTTGGCAGTGATTAGTGAAGCAAATTCAGACGTAAATAAAATACACTAAAGAACTGTAGTAATACAGAAACAACCCAAGTTTTATTTTATTAGTTATCTTGTGCATTATAGTTACGGCTTTATCCTCCTTAAAATGTGTCTCAAGGTTACCTAATGACCATCCATACACCACGATCACATATCTGCCCGATTTCATATCCGTCATATCTACCGAACGATTAAACCTACATTATGCTGCATAACTTGTACATTATCTATCAAAAAGTACTAACATCTCATCGGATTTATTATCAATAAAACATGGAATTGAAATTAAGTGCACATGATAACGATAATAGTATTTTATGACATTTTTTTAAGTTCAAACAAATATGTGTATAGCGTGCACATGATACCTATGTACGTACAGACGACAGCACACCAAGCTACTACAATCTGTCAGATTTTTTTATTGGATTTCCAACTTTATCCCTAAGGTATTAAGGCTCAAGGTTCATTGGGAATATTTGAAGGTTTCGGAAAGCTTGATCTGCTGTCGTCCATACCTACCCATATTTCTGTTCACCCGGTACGTGACCACCTGCCTACCAGCACACCTTACAAAACTAATGTTATACAATAACTAAGTAGGCAATAGCAATTAAAAATGGCTTGTGTTTACAGCCAGGTGTTTATAAAAAGATTTTATAAGTACAAAAGAAAGAGTCGAGGGAGAGTTTACTTTTAAACTTTGAGCAAGAGTTTGTTCCCTTTTATAAAGTTTAAAGTGGGTCTTTTGTTTCCACAAAAGCGTGAATTATGAAGTAGGTAAAACTTTTGCCCGTGTCTCCGCCCGAACAGTTGTCCGGAATTATGCGATAGAGACGTACTAGTGAGAACAAAAATATCCTTAGTACACCAAGCTTGCTAAATACGCTCATTGTCGTGTAATTGCGGACCTCAACCTGTATTATCTAGGTCACGGTCTACCTGTGAATTAAATTGCATCGAAATCTGTTCAGCCATTCAGGCTTGAAAAGATAGAACTACTTTACATAGATACAGAGGTACTTTTCGGGACCTCAGAAAGCTCCCGGTTGTCATTAGTGAAACTTAAGTTAACTTGCAAACCAGTTTTACCAAGAGGTTATCTTGTGACACAGTTACTAGGTTGTGAGGAACAGATAGGTATAAAAATACTGATTTCATTAATAAGGCAAGGCAGATGATTATGGAAGTAGATTTGGCGGAGAGCCAGTTTGGCTTCCGCAGGGGGCGCTTTCGGTGAACGCCATCATGCGCGTGCGGGCCCTCACGACAGGGAATGCTGTGACCCGGGGTGGTGTTGTCTTGAGACGACACCAAACTCCCAGCCACCGTAGGCGCAGGCTTGCGGGCGGTGAGCAGTGGGCAGATCGCTGCCCGGTATTGACCAGGCGCGAGTCGACGGCGCGTCGTGTTTCACGCGCGATGGGCCAGGCGCGAGGCACGATGCCTCCAGGGTCAGGGTTGCGGGTTCATTAAACAAGAAACCGTGGCCCTGACCGTCGCACAGACAAGTGAAGAAACACGGGTGGGTTTTAGTCAGTAAAAGTCTGACACGCTCTTCCGCTCCGCCCATAGCGGGAGAAGTCATTTGATGATTTCCCATCCCAACAAAAACAGGTAAGGCAGATGATCCTGATGATGAAAACTTTTGATTTTTGTATGGAAAATCATCAAATGATCTCTCCCGCTCTAAGAGGAGAGGAAGCGCGTGTCAGACTTTTACTGACTAGAACCCACACGTGTCCCTTCACTTGTCTATGCGCTAGGGCTACGGTATCTCTTTTGAGTAACCTTCGGCCATGTTGAATACTTGAAACTTAAAATTATCTAAGAATTTTAAAATGGGTGTTGTATTCTAGTTTGAAACCTGCTTTCAAAAATTGTTATAGATTTTACTAGCGACCCGCCCCGGCTTCGCACGGATTTCGCTAGTACTAAATAGTAAATACAATACAGAAAAACTCTGAACGTTGTATAAAAAAATGCCCGCCGCAACCGCCGCGTACCGAGCTAAAAGCGACGCCCCGCAATTTTTAAATCTTTAATATCTTCGAAAAAATTCATTTAAATCGTATGTTGTAAAGGGCGATATGGATCTATATTAAATCAATAATGTATTTAAGGTATTAAATTGGATAAGGACTAATGCTGTATTGATTAAAATCGCTTCGAAAATTCGGCAGTACTTGTCGTAAAAAGTAAATGACAAAAAAATGTTAATGTGGGATATCCATAAGAGACATATACCATCGCGGACTTTTTTGTAGACTTTTTCAATGTGTAGATACAATAATTAGTACATTATTTTCATAAATCTCGTAGGGTTCAGCCTGCGTTTCACTGCAACTGCGATAAAGACATCACTTTAGAAACCTCAAAAATAATACCTAGTATTTCTCCACAATTTAATGGATTTTATCATACATATAAACTTTTCTCTTTAAACACTCTATCTATTAAAAAAAACTGTATCAAAATTCGTTGCGTAGTTTTAAAAATGTAATCATACAAAGGGACATAGGGAAAGAGAAAATGATTTTGTTTTATAATCTGTAGTGATGATGCAGTCGTGTGCTATATACAACGTATTTTTTTGTATATGCGTAATCCGATACGCGTGTCCAGTTTTTTTAATGCAAAGAATTTATGTACAAGATTTCAAAAAGCTATCATGAAAAATCACAAAGTTATGCGCTTGTTATATTACCTCGTTGTCCCTACAAAAAATGTGGTCAATGCGCCGCGAATCCGCGCGCGATGCAGCGGCGCGGCGCGTCGGAGGCCCTAGGACACTATGATCCGCTGTGAACTGTGTTACGCGCTCGGTAACCACACTACAACATTTTTTTTAATATTTGGGAAAAAATATAACGTGGTATAAAAATTATTGGAATCGATTCAGTTCCTTATTTTGAACAAACTATATCCAGGTTTCGAATAAAGAAAAATAACGTTGTAAGTATAAATTTTACGAAAACAAATCTACAAATCAATACATATCATAAAAGTCAAATTTCGTCTCTGTATATGTCACCGCATTGTTCTACTAAACTACGGATTTTTATACAGTTTTCACTGGCATAGAGCATTGATTAGCTGTAATCAATTATGCCAATGAAAAGCATATTTATAGTTTATAATATAAAGTCACAAAAAATAAGGAAATATCAATGTTTTGTCTCAAAAACAAGAGATTCAGCTAACGGTACAGCACCATTAACAGACGTGTATCTACATATCTATCCAACCATTCTACGTTTGTACAATTGAAGTTTTTCTGAAAGAGACTATTTCAATGAGCATGTTGATTTAAGCATGCAAATTTAGGTACACAAAGAAAGATTACTCAGGTAATTTTTTAAACGAAATATCGAAGAAGGTGTTTTATACAGGAACGCAGAATCATGTACTGAATCCATATTCACACTACCACACAGACCCTGTACATATTCGTTCAAACTGTAAGTATGTTTTTATGTACTTATAATAAATAATATCTTCGGCATTTCTCAACCCTATCGTCTATATGTATTTTACGTTTTTATTTTGTTTTTAGTTCGCATAATAAACAATACTCCTCTCTTTCCATTATTTGTATTTCTAATTGGATGTTTATCGAGTACGATACTCGTACAGTTGTAACGGCAGACAAAGCAAATGTATGTAATTTTAAGCTTAGTATTATAGCAAACGCCTAACAATGCCTCTGGTATTACAATAGTGTCAGAATAATCGATCAGTGATTTCATAATGATCGATTTTGACAACTTTCGTAATCTACTAAGAAAATGGCGTCATTATGACTTGGTCTCCAGTGGTTACTGACACTCCACTCCATATTAATAAGTGTTCAAATTGAGCAGTAGTTTATAGAAAATCGTTTCTACTAACGGGTTTTATAATAATAGCAATACGGCGTTGTCATTCTATCACCATTCCATAACGAGACAACTAATCGATAATCATTGTGAATTTAGCAGATTACAAACTTTTAGCACAATGACAATGTAATAGTGTTGGAATGACATAGTTTTTAAGGCTTGGTCATCAGGTAGGCCGCCTCATTGTTCATCCATAATCATTTCTGAATGAGCTGGGTTGAAAAATGGCAGAAGTAGCGTACATTCGTAAAAATAAACTGAAAAGAAAGAAAAATGCATTTAATGATCTTACAGCAAAAAACCACCTTAACAATAACCTACTATAACAATAAAAACAAAGATTATATTGCAAAACATACATGATCTCTGTCCAATTAAGATAATAGGTAATAATCAAAGCATTTTTTTTTAAATATTGGGATTCGCCTGAATATATTTTTTTTTTGAAGAGAAAGAATGGCTACTTCTTTCTTTCTTTATTTTTTGGCTTCGCACAGTTTGTGCATTTAGCCAATGTCATGAAATTATGAATTATTCATGTCGAAAAAGACGGCCGCGTGACCCATCTTACTAGTGAGGTTTGGGGCAAAGTCATGATGTGGCCACTATGCTGCGATATTTCACTGTTCTTTATAAACTATTTACTAAATGCACTTTTTACTACGTAAAACACTCACTTTTATTTAGTAAACAACACTATAAATAATTTTAAAAGTCCAATGAAAAACGAGCGTGACACTCAACTTGACTATTCCGCCCAAAAAAAAGCAATGGCTACTTTAATATCGACATGACAGATAACCATAGAGTATGAAGAACTATCAAAAGGGGAAAGTATGCTTAGATCCAATAATTACAACTGACGGGAAAAGTGGTACTACTGAGAGAGTGTGACTGTGTGAGTTGCATATTAAGCTCTCTACAAATAGGTCGACATTCCAATTTTCTTTCGCAGTAGCGAATAAATGTTTGAAAAGTTATGCGCGTTGAAATTGCATGGGAAACAATAGAGTTGGGATTCGTTATGGCTGAGTGACCAGACGTCCCGTTTTGAACCCCCACTCCCTTTTTTAATGAAGAATTCCTGAAACGAACTCGGGGATGCAAAATTGTCTCGTTTTCGAAAATTTTGAATAGCAGACGACCGACCACCCCCCGTCCGCCGCAGCGATGTGACGCCCGCACCAACTGGCCGCAAACTGGGGATGTGTGACTGTAGGATCTCAGCTCTTTGAATATAGTAGGTATTTAATCTCTAATCCAGATATTTTAATTAAATATTTCTCATACTACTATTGGTCACGTTGGTTATGGCAGTCAGAATGCTGCCACAACATAGCGTATTTGTAATTTTTCTTGTTATAATATCGATCCATTCACTTATTACATTTATATTAGTACTAGATACAGCTGGTTCGATTCTGTTGTTTCTCAGTATTCTAATAAATTCAACGGCCCTCTGTGATATTAGCCTCTTTGTGAACGAGCTCGACCGTAGTTGGGCCTGCTTAAATTCTGATATGACTACGTCGATACGAGTTTTGCTCTTTGTATTCTATCAGGCACGAACACTATCGTGGGGTAAGTAATTATGAAACCAATGCTTTTCTTATTTTTCATTAACAGGTTAACTATTTCAATTATTATTTGCTTGTGTTCTTTCATCTTAGAAGGCCAAAAAAGCTCTAATCTAATTAATAAAAATTTAATTAATTCGCAGACAATGGCCCCGATTTCCTCGTTCTTATACTAAACTAAATTTAAGTTCAATGCGTCTTTTTCTTTAAATTTCATTAAGAGAAGGATAGAAGATAATATTTTAGTTTAGACCTGTCAAATTAATCCACGCCAGACGTAAATTGATGTATGTGTTTAAGTCGTTATGTGTATAATGGCGTCTAAACTGTCTATGGAACATCTTAATATGATAGGATTAAACTTAAATGTCTTCTATTCTTTACTTAATGAAATAGAAAGAAAAAGATTCACTTAACTTAATAATTAGTTTAGTTTGTGAACAAGAGAGGGCGCCAATCAGTCCACAGCGAAACCGCTGGAATGTTAAGTTATTTTGAACAGTAATATGATCGGTCGTTGAATTTAAATGTAGTAGTACCTCTCATGCAGTGAAGAATTGAGCGTAATCACCACGCTTGCTCAATGCGGGTTTGGTGTTTTTAAGCACACTTATTGCTAATCCATTGCAATGTATGTTATTAAACTGTCATAATGAACCCATTGCTACTGCTAGTGTATTATGCAATGACGCTGCCGACCCTTAGGTGCCTAAATGTTCTTTATGTAAATTCCTGCATTACAAAAGTAATCTAATGAGCTCTTATGTATCTATACCTAGAAAACCTGATAGCGTTTATGCCATCTTATATATATTACGATGCATGTATATGCAGTATTATATATATGTATGTATTACGATGTTTGCCATCTCGTTAGTGCTGCAAGACTGACGCGAGGGAGTAAATGTAACTAGATTAACATACAGGTATCTATTCGAGGTTAACATTGTTAGGTATAGGTCAGCTCTAGCTCGGCTCGTAACTCGACAATTAAGACCTGATACAGCGCCGGGGGCACGTCAAAGGATACCGAGGGCCCTGGCACATAGGGAAATGAAAGCGCACGGGTGGGTTTTAGTTAGTAAAAGTGTAACCGTCTATTCGGCCCCCAGAGCCGGAGAAGATATTTCAATTTTTTTCTCATAGTAATAGCATTTTTAGATGGTTTTTGACATACTGTGTGCAGAATTTAGGTTCATAATAGATGTGTATGCTCAAGAGTTGTACGTCGTTAGTTGAAAACTGGACAGACGCTTTCTTCATCATCATTATCGTCCCACTGCTGGGCACATGTATCTCCTCATACAGAGAAAGAATGAGCGTAATCACCACGCTTGCTCAATGCGGGTTGGCGATTTCAGACTTAAAGTCCTGGTTCCCTCAAGATGTTTTCCTTCACCTTGCAATCAGTCATTGGTGTCCAAGATATACTTAGAAAGCACATATAACTTAGCAAAGTTACTTTGTCTCTTGCCTACCCTGGAATTGAACTCACACACTCATACTTGAGAGGCTGGTGTTTTAACCACTAGGCCACCACGACTAAACAGTACCAGGAATTTATTTTTCTTTTATTTCGAATATTTGAACTGAAACTACAATTAACTGAAACTAAACCCATAAAAAACGTATTTCAACGTACTGTCGGTAATTTAACGACCAAAAACCGTTATTCCAGTCACGAGGTCGTTAATAATAACGTTCTTGATCGACACTAAATTACCAAAGCGCCGGTTAAAGCTGCCTGGCTCATGTCCTTTCTCCCTCGTCCTTTTTTACTTTCCCATGAGAGAGAACGGGACGAACGATCTGTAAGTCTCACACGTATCGTGGCCAAAGCTGTAGATGTGAAGGGAGCACTAGAAAGTAATTGGCAATGACCACAAATCATGACGGCGTCTGCAGGTAATTAAGTATTTCTTCATCTTAGGAAATGCCCACGAATTAAAATGTGAAGAATAGCGTTTGCTGTTGTGGAAAGAGAATATTGACATTTGTATTATAACTGTAAAGCAGCTGTAGGCATATACATCTATGTTAATATAGTCAGAAGTTTAGCTTGTCAATAAAACGACTGACTGACACATCAATGCAGAACTGCCCCCTAATCGGCGAACACATTTTTTGTCAAATGATTGTAACTAGTTGGGAACATTTGGACCGAACGGACCAATGGGCGGTCCGAACGATCCCAACTGATGCCAACTAGTCGCAATCATTTGACAAATATGTGTTCGTCGATTAGGGGGCTGAATGCTGGACAGTAGGTGATTCCGTAACACGCTATCAGTAGCAATGGATTTCATTTTGACAGTCCAACAACGTTCACTGCGTTGAGCAGACGTTCAACAACGTAAATATGTCTGCAGTTTCGGAGACATGGAGCAATGGACTAGCAATGATTCGAAATGATTGCAACTGATAGTCAAAGTCTGTAACGCAATTAGGGTGAGGTTTCTTTTTTTTTTCGTAAACTATAAGTATATAACTATATATTTTCTTACTTTGTTGTAAGAAAGGATGTCCTATATTCTTATTTTAGGATATCCTATAATATAGCTGGCTTATTTTTTTAATACATTCATGTGTTAGTCAGAATGAATCAAACATGGGCGCGTCGAATGTTAACGTCATATCGATTCGGAGAACAAATTTTTAAAATTTGTGTCCGAATAGTAAGCCACATTTGTTTTATGTATCATAGGACATGTATAAACCTGAAAAAAGAAAACATTTTTTCGAGGAAGTCGGATTATCAAAACTAAAAATGTTTTTCGTTGAACGAAGTGGTCACTGGTCCACTATCTATATCTATTCAATAATCATGAAATGATGAAAGTACATAGAGAATGATTTGTTTTCTTTCAAAAGTAGCTGAAATATACTACAAAAAATATATTTTCTATAACAGTTTACAAAGAATATTTCATTGCCCTGCTGCTCTTTGTTGTTCTTATCCAGGCTTGAAAACTATTTTGCGAAATTTTCGAGAACAGAAGACTTCTGTGGACTTAACGTGAAAGCGAGGATTAAACTTTTCATAAAGACTGACCAATTTAAATCAAATGCCGTTCGAATTTACGATACATTTACCTCGCGTGTTAATATTAGGACAGAGGTTCTAACACGAACGTGCGGAGTAAATGTATCGTGAAAGTGGTCCACTTTGTAACTTTGAACCAAGTAGGGACGGTTTTGATATTTCGGTTATTTTCTGTTTGTATATATGTATTGTCCTATATTATTGTATTTAACTCAAAAATCACTCATCAATACTTGATCAAATTTACTATTTATACCATTACAAACAGGTTTTTTTTTAAATCTGTTTAAATTAAAAATTAAGGTTACCTAAATATAAAAAAGACAAACAAATTGTTAACCACTTTTTTAAGTCGTTTAAAGATCAAAGCAACTGATTAGTGCATGAAGCAAATGTATTTATGAGGTGAATAAGTTTATTACTTCTTATCTTATCCATTCTACAGGAAATACCGAGATAAAAGTCGTTTTATATAAGAATGCTGGTACGCTTACGTATCGTAAATCTATTAATTAATCCAGCGTTTTTACTATTTCACAAATGTAACAACAAAATTATGGAATTTAAAGATATTAGTCAATATCTAGGCGTTCAAGTCGTTTCGCAACATTTTAATTTTTCTCCCTAATCCTATTGTTAATACTAAAAACACGAACATTTGTGAAAATGGATATTTGTTACTCCTTTACACAAAATCTATAAGTAGAACAGATTTTGATGTAACTTATAATATAGCTTAGGTACATTAGAATAACACATACCTAGGATACTTGTTATCCCAAAATGCTAACACCTACCGTTAAACCGCGTGACGCTTTATTCTGTCATTTAGTAAAACTACATACTTACATTAATTATTTATTCATTATTAAACTACAATATACCTAAAATTATATACAAGGACGAGAAATAAACGAGTAATACATATTATAAAGAAAATTAGAAGCTTACAGAGGTGTCCAATGTTCATGCAGATTTGCTGGGATATAAGTAAGCGGCGGGCGCGAACAATAGGAATTTAGGGAAAACAAAGGCACAGTGATGTGGGCCACCGTCCCTCAGGCCTCGCCGCGGAGACAACTTGGGGATCGATAGCAACATGGAGCGGTTACCATGGTGATAACGCCTTCGTGGCCCACTTTTGGGAACTCGTAAATTCCTAGCTCATGCTACATTATAGTGACCACATCGTCACTAATCTCGTGTTTCGTTTTTCGTTACGAACCCTAAATCATGCTTTGAAGTTTCGGATAAGCTTATTTTACTTTGGTTCAAGTTTTTCGTTTTGATGTAACTATTAGATTTTTCTCTTGAGAGATTCGTTTGTAAACTTTGTTGACGCGTCCTTTTTTTAATATTTTACTGAAACTTTGTCCACTCGTTTTGTTAATTAAAGACCAAAAAACTTGTAGGTATTATATCTATACCTAGATATTACTTTAACAAAATATTTTTGCGTCATATTACTTCTTGTGTGTTTCTTCCTTCTTTATCAAATCAATTTCTAGAACTTGTATACCTGTAAGAGTATAAAACAATAGATTTTATTTTGAGACAGTAATTGAATAGTAATCAACATATTATTTGGGATCGTTACCCAAGAATATACAATATAACCGTTCAGTAGGTCGAGTGCTTCACCTATAAAAGAAAGAGACAGCAGTTAAAAGAGAGTGAGATGGAAGAAAATTTCGGTTAGTAGGTTTATTGATCCATTGCAAGCTGATCTGGAAATGTGAAAATGAGTGGAAGTAAGAAGTTGATCGGCACATTTCAGACGGTCAAGATTTGAGAGGCTCTAAAAAACATTACTTATAAAGTGCATTATTTTTATGTGTAATCACATTAAAATTGTTCGTAAGGTTACACATAGGCACAAAAGAATTGTCAACGTACTGAAACCTCCTTTTTATATAGGTATTGATTATATAGATCCTTGAAGTTATATAGGGTACTAAACCACTTAAATATAAACACAGCATATTGCGCTGTAGTACTTAGGTAGTCTGATATGAATGGCACATCTAGTATTAGGTATGTACACTTAATTTTACTTTGATGTAGATCCGTGTTTACTCGGTTTATTTCATATGTACTCTTTTTTTAAAGCTATTCATTATTATAATTCTTTTAATGACTTTATTCTACGCTCGTAAACATATTAAATTAAATTAGTTTCCCAATAAGGGAATTATTTTTAATTCTTAATAAGAAATAATAAAGTTTTTAAAACACATGTTATTGGCTTACTGTATACGAAAATACTGTTAAGGTTACTTAAAACTTGTGCTAAAACCTATGTTGCTTCCTTGTAAATCACTTCGCCATACTTACCTATATTTGAACTAAATCTTGAAGCACAGTTTTCATCTGAAATCACAAGGAATAAGCATTCGAGCACTAACACAATGTTGCCGTATGCTTCAGTACATACCTACATACGTCCTAAAGTAAGCGTCATGAGACTCGCCTTAGCACGCTTTTCGTCTATGTCAATGTGTCCGCTTAGTAATTAGTAAGCTTGGAACAAATCAACATAATCAGCAAGAAAAATAATACGTAGCTGATCCGGATAGTGGATTCCGGGTAGCAGACCCTTAGCTTGTAGCATTATCATTGTTGTAGAAATGTAGCAAGCCCGAAGCAGGCACGTAGCAGATGTACAGCAGGTGCGTAGCAGATGTGCAACAAGCGCGTAGCAAAGCCGTAGCAGACGTCTGCAATGGGTCAATGCACAAAGTGAAGGAATCGTTCATTTTGCAGACTAGGTACTAATTTATCTTTTATGATACCAATAGTTTAATAATGTTAAAACCAACCATAAAACGATTTAAAATAGACATTTACGTTTTATAAATATTAATAATAATAACTTTATTGAACAAAAACATACATAGACAAAGTTTGTAGGTAGGTACACATGCCTTAAAAACTAACCATAGACCCAAGAAGTAAGAAAAGAATAGGTACAATTAATTGTTTATGTAACAAAACAACAAATCCTGCCTTCTAAACTAGGGAATACCTGTATCTTAGGAGTCAGTAATTCGATCCCATTGAGTTACTGTCTCCTAAGATAACTGTACATAAGAGAACTGTACATAAATATGGTTTCTAGTGTCGATATTATGTCCAATCCTATCTTAACAAATATATTCAATATGTAAAGAAAACCCTGTCCGACCCGTAAGGATAATAAAGGTTGGGTAAACTCTTGACCAAATAAAATATAAAATTTTACGTAATCATCATAGAAACAATACTAATGAATTTTGACATAATCTTTTTTTCCCGCGAATTAATTCCAACTTCCCCGAAATTTGGTAATATTTTAAAAAGTGACAACACCGGTATTATTATGAGTGAATAGCGATGCGACCACGTGCCGCGTGCCCTGCCGCCCGCCGCCCGCGGTAGGGTTGATTACCGCAAATGTATTAAGCTACCTCTTTTTGCGACATAATATTTATTTTTTTAGGGGGATTTTTTTTTAAGTTTAGCCCGGCTTTGGATCCATTATTAGAATCAGATATCGATACCTAACAATACCTTCACGGATCGGACAGGGTTTTCTTTACATATTGTATATATCATAGAGAAATAAATATATAAATGAAAGTTATCTAAGTTATTATAAATTTCATTACAAAATAAATATAAACATTCAATTCCAATTTATTTGAGTATGGAATCGAGAGACTACATCACACACGATTTCTTCATTTACCTACATCTGTAATTTATACGGTGTACTCGTACAGTAAGGGTCAAAAGTGGAGTACCACTTTTGACACTCATTGTAAGTGCAATAAAGTTCAAAAGTGGTACTCCACTTTTGACCCTTACTGTAGCTACCTAAAAAATAAAGAGTACATTTTCTAAGTATTGTATTTAGTTACCTTGATATAGCCAAGGCCGGATAAGCGCCAACGTCGGGGCACAGTGGATTCTCCGAATACTTATATCGTTTTAAGTGTAAGGGGAGTCCATCGTGCGTCTGTGATCCAGGCGTGAGCGAATCCACACCGCACTTGATTGTGGAGTGTCCAGCTTATGCCGCAGTGCGGTATGATCTGGAGCAGTAGCTTGACGTGAACCTGAGGAAAAACAACATTGCAGAAGTCATGCGAGGAAAGAATAGAAAATTGTTGTTAAACTATTGTGTAAAAATAGCCGAAACCGTAATTAATAGAAATAAATTTGTATAATGATACTATGTTTAGTAGATATTGTGTATATTTATTTTAAGCATAGGGAAATAGACTACGAATAACTAATTATAATTAATAATAGTTAAGAAATTAAAATTATGTTATGTAGTAATAATAGTGTGTTGTAGTGCGTATAATAAGATATAGTTATTAGAGGTAATTAAGTAATAAATAAATATTGTAGTTCATAATTATTTTCCCAAACGATAAATAAGTAGAAAGTTCGATAGTAAAATGGGAGTCCCGTCCCACCCATTAGACTAAAAGACGATGAATGGCAGAAAGATAAGTAGTATGCGGAATAAAAGTGCCAGAGGAATAATAGCAAGAACTGGAATGAAAGGATATAGTTATAAAAAGGCTCCAATAACGTTGGAGGTAGCTAGAAAAAAAAAAAGCGCCGACGTTACCATGTTTTCAAGGTTCCCATTAATTACTTAATTAGAGATCTATCTACTTGGTTATATTATAGTAAATACCGTATGCAGAAATTTCTAGTTAAACCATAATTTAAAACTCTACCAAGGGTTATTAGAACTATGTTTCTGTTCATTGTACTAAACTAAAATAAACCCTAATTCTGACTAAGTATATACAATCAATTCTACATTAACACAGCCGATGTTATTGTTCACTTTGATTTCTTAGACAAATGTTCACTAGCTGGCACGCTTATTCTCAATGCCTATAGACATCAAAATACCAAGCCTTGATTAAAGTTAATTGCTCCGTTAGTTCATGGGTACTCCATGTACTTACTTTCGGAATCTGTTTTTTTTTATGTAGATAATATTAAAGACCACACAGACAGACACAGCGTCGACACGCGCGCTTCAAAGAGATGTCAGCACATCATGACGGAGTGCATGAAGACCGATGCCTTCTGGGTCAGGGTTGCGGGTTGGTTTAAAAATAAACCGTGACCCTGGCTGTCACACAGGCAAGTGAAGAAACACGGGTGCGTTTTAGTCAGTAAAAGTCTGACACACCCTTCCGCTCCGCTCAGAACGGGAGAGGTCATTTGATGATTTCCCATCACAAACAAAAAAAAGGGGTAAGTATAGTATATTCAACATTATTTTTTATTTATGCGAAACCCGAAACAAGTGTCCAGTATTTTTAAGAAAAGAATGTATGTACAAATTTTCAAAAATATATCATAATAAACCATAAAGTTATGAGCTTGTTATCCTCTTGGCTGACTCAACAAATATATGGTCCACGCTCCGCTCGGGCGGGCGCTGAGTACTATGATCTACCGTTCGCGCTCGGTAACCACACTGCAACAATTTCTAAATATATTTGGGAAATAATGTGTATAACACGGTGTAAAAACAAACAAACTATATTCAAGTTTCACATAAACAAAAAATTACGTTTTATAGAATAAAATAATTTATAGGTACATACATACTTCCCAATAAAGTTGTCTTATAAAATAACTGGTCATAACTATAAATATTTTGTATTAAAACAAGTATGTTGTTAATCAACGTCAACCTACAAAATTATTTAAAAAAAAAAAAAGATTTTCAAGCAGGTATACTTACCTATCTGTACTCCGATAAAAAATTTTTTTTAAATATTTTGGATTAAATTGGAAAATATTGTAGATTCTTCTTATTCCCTATATTAATACATTATCGCAACTAAATCATTTCATCATAGTGTGTTTAATCAAACGGTTATCGTAATTTTGACCGCGAATCAGAAACTTCATTGAAACTGCTCTCGTCTCACGAACTTAATTGAAACTTTTACATCAGCGCTGCTAGCTCCACCTATTAGAGATTTATTCAAGTTAAACGTTCAGATTTGATAAAATAGATGGCTGTACGAGCAACCAAGCTTCACCCCTCCCGCTCAATAGACAGAGAAAACAAGAAAGCTCTCTTTCATGCGCCCTCATTACCTTGTTTTACCGACCAAATCACAGAGTACATTTTTATATAGGGTAGAAAGGGAGAGGGTAGAGACATCACTCGCGTCATTTTGCAGAATGTATAGCGGTTAGCGCCATCTGACGTAATGTGCAAGCAACTTTCGCACTACGCTTCATTAAAATATAGGTATAATAAGTCTATATATTTAAACTTAAACGTCAGCAGCAGGTCACTGATGATGTAAATAGCGCGATCTCCAAAGTAGTCCACTGGTTTAATGTTAATAACTTACTTTTAAACGAGAAAAAAACCAAATGCATTAAGTTTACTCTACCTCACGTTAGGCAGGTGAAAACTAAAGTGTTGATAAGGGGCGAAGAATTGGAATCTGAAGACAGCACAGTGTTCTTGGGTATAACTCTGGATGTTAAGCTTCAATGGGGTCCCCATATAGAAAAATTGACAAAAAAACTAAGTTCTGCTGCATACGCAGTTAGAACAATTCGTAATTTGACTGATATTGAGACGGCCCGTTTAGTGTACTTTGGCTATTTCCATAGCGTAATGTCGTACGGCATTCTGTTGTGGGGAAATGCCACTGATATTCAGACAATATTTGTTTTGCAGAAACGAGCTGTTCGTGCAATTTATAAATTAAGTCCAAGACACTCTCTCAGAGAAAAATTTAAAGAAATTAATGTACTGACCGTGCCGTCTCAATATATTTATGAAAATCTTTTGTATGCTCATAAAAATATAAAATTGTATAAAAAATACAGTGATATCCATAATATAAATACTAGAAACAAGCACAAATTTATTGTACCTACAACAAGGCTCAAGAAAATAGGTGGCTCTTTTAGATGCCAATGTATACATTTTTACAATAGACTTCCAGAGGTGGTTCAAGATCTGAGCCTGAATAAATTCAAATGCTTCATTAAACGTAAGTTGTGTCAGAAAGCATTTTATAGTGTTAAAGATTATATTGACGACAAAAAGGCTTGGGCTTGAGCTGCGTCCGATTTCTATGCTTACACTGATTGTTCTTTGATTTTTCCTCTCGTAGTTTAAATTTGCAATTGTTTGTTTTTTCTTAACTCAAAGCCAGTACACACTATGTAGCCAGGCATATTGTACGTTACGGAATTGCATCGCTGACAGGGGTATTCGGCACTGGTGCAGCTGCACAGGAGCTAAACTTAGCATTCGGGAACACCGTTGGAGCTGCTGAACCTTGGACAAAACTGTCTTTGCATTGTGTAGATTCAATTTCTTAGTATTGTATAATTGCATGGAACACGTGTAAGCACGATCTATTTGCTGTAAAGCATCTATTTGTTGGGTTAGTCGTTTATTGACTTGATAGTGCTATGGCTGTTGAGAGTATGTCATGCTCACTCAAATGTCTCGCTGGTGGTGGCGTGTGTGTTGGGTCATTAGGTTCCCTTCAATATGGTTGAGCTGAATGATGCTGATCCATACGTCATGTTCGTGAACGGACGCCGTCAGAGGGGACTGGTCATCTCTTAGCTGCTACGGCGTATTTTAATTTCTAAATTGTTGTTTTTTTTTCCATAATGGACGCTCTCAGCGTACAATATGTTTCTGCATCGTTCTCACACGATTGATTTCAAAATGAATGATGTAATCAAATATTTGTATCAATAGCTTGATATTTTAAAAGAGTGTCCATGGAGTTTCTTGCCCGTTCTTCTCCATAGGTACCTACTTTTTGGAATGGGCGACTAGCTTCACCTTACTGACTGACCGAACTTCTGACAATTCAAAAGTGCCTGTAACTGGTTTATTTGAAATAAATGCTTTGATTTGATTTGATTTGATTTGATTTGATATAAAGTCGTGAAAATAAATGAGGGCGCTGCGGTCGTGCATATAGCAAAAACTGTTGACTTGACTGAAATCATTTTGATACTAGCACATTATTTTGTTCTAGAAGCACAACTGATTTTAATGAAAAGACAAATCTATGGTCTCTGGCGTTTAAATAAAATGTCGTAGTCGTGGTGGCCTAGTGGTTAAAACACCAGCCTCTCAAGTATGAGTGCGCGGGTTCAATTCCAGGTCAGGCAAGTATCAATGTAACATTTCTAAAGTTATATGTACTTTCTAATTATATCTTGGACACCACTGACTGAAGGTGAAGGTATAGAATATCTTGAGGAAACCTGGACTTTATAAGTCTGAAATCGCCAACCCGCACTGAGCAAGCGTGGTGATTACGCTCAATCCTTCTCTGTATGACAGGAGACCTGTGCCCAGCAGTGGGACGATAAAAGGGTTGTTCATGATGATGCTGATGACGAAATAAAAAAAAATATACCTACAAGTATTCCAAAACAAAGCATAATAATTGTTTCCATCGTCTGATTCTAAATATTCTTCGTTAAAAAGTATTTTCGTTGTCAGCTGCGTCACTAACAACGTCTCCGCTGCTGCTGTCATCAGTCAGCCTGCTATCTTCACTTATGCGAATAACTAACTCATAAATATATCTTGACAAAGGGTTTACTCTCACATTTTCCTGAAAGATTAAAAATAATAATATGTAATTTCTACTAGAAGATGGATAGCACTAATTTTAATTCTGAACATGATATATTGTTACGAATGCACCTTATGTCGAGGGTATAAGGTTCAATATTGCGTGACATGCAGTACATAACTTTTTAACTTTACACCGCCTCTGGTGATGACAGATATGTACTTACGTCTTAATATAACACAGGTAACGGTTTTGGCGAGAAAGTCAAGCTGAGTGTCACGCTCGTTTTTCATTGGACTTTTAAAATTATTTATAATGTTGTTTACTAAATAAAAGTGCGTGATTTATGTAGTAAAAAGTGCATTTAGTAAATAGTTCATAGACAACAGTGAAATATCGCTGCATAGTGGCCACATCATGACTTTGCCTCAAACCTCACTCGTAAGACGGATCACGCGGCCGTCTTTTTCGACATGAATAATTCATAATTACGTGACATTAGCTAAATGCACTAACCGTGCGAAGCCAAAAAATAAAGAAATAAATAAATAAACACAAGTAACACTAAATAAATTAGAAGAATCACATCCGAAAGGAAACGACGAAAATTTTGTTGCGAATATCAGAAACAGTTTTATAAGTGCCAGTCGCTAGTCGTCGAGTGAGCGTTGCTCCGCGCTAGTTGCGTGTTATATACCTTCTTATCGATAGCGGATACCTCTTCTAACGCGTTTTATTTTCGATAAATATTGATTATATCTATATACCCCTTATATCAATATACCCCTTCTCCCCCTACCTATATTATTTTCTTGTAAATCTTTTTGTAATTTATCCATGTCTTGTAGGTAACTTAACATTAAAGTACAGTGAGGATGGTACGTAGGTAGTCCACTTTTGGCACATACTGGAAGTAAGTTAATTAATAATAATATATTGGTAATAATGACATTAAAATTCTTTAAATGCACTTTCGGGTTATGCTGCAGACAACATTTTTCATGGGCATGGAATATATATGGCATATAATCCATCAGTGATGGATGGTATAGCGTGATGATAATCTTTTAAAGGATTATTTATTTGTAACTATATATTTGGAAATAAAGAGTAGGTAGTCTAATTAAAATTTGCTATACCTACCTAAACTATAGAATTGCAATATTGCGCTTCACTCATAGCAAATAGTGTGATAATGTTTAGCGGACAAATTGACTAGTCTTAACTTTGAACAAAATAACGCATTATACCCCACTTGACCCCAACAACTCATTAAAAATCTATCAGCACGAAGTAGCTAGAGCCCAAAGTACAGCGCCATCTCTCAGAGAATTGGGTTACTAATATCGGTTATATACTATTTTCAGTGGTAATTTTGGATGGCGTGAACCTATAATTCTTTCTTTTATTTGAATGGAGATACGTTCAAGACAATAAAATAAGCAAACTATGATAGTAAAAATGCTTTAAAATAAAAGGTCTTATACAAAGTTAGTTCAGAAATTATTTTGTACTTTTTCAGAAACTGTTCAAGCCATCAAGTTCAAAATAATATTCCTAGAAATTCTTATAGTTTTACTTTGGAAATATTTTTTAATAATATGTATTATGTTCTAAGGTTCAAAAGTTAGAGAGAGGGAAACATTTATTTTTACTTTCAGAGCGATTATTTCCAAAAATAGGTATCAACAGAATTAAAAAATAATTTTAGTGAACCCCTATTCATTTTTAAATACCTATCCAACCAATGTATCACACGTTAGCGTGGAAATTAAAAAACATATCACTCACCAATTTACATGTGTGTAGGGTTCCCTACAGACAAATTCAAATCCAATTTTTATTTTACCATTTGTTGAGCCCCGTGTGGTACCGGGCTTAGAATAGTACCAACCCATATCCTCCCGTGGGTGTCGTAAGAGGCGACTAAGGGAACTCTCACCAGGGAAGCGGGCAGCAGCGCTTCTTCTGTGGAATATCAAATCCTGCGATCCCCAACCCGCCTGCCAAGCGTGGGGATTATGGCAAACCCCCCCCCCCAAATGATGCACACGACTAAGCCAAGGCCCCTAGTCCCCGGCAGCTCCGCTATTCCTGGTCATTGTGGTAGCGGCCAAGGTAACGGCGGGGCAAGGGGTGCGAAGAATCTCCGGAAGAGATCCGGCTACCACAAGCAACGACGGATCGACCTGGCAACACTAAACATGCGCACACTGCGGACCGACGAGAGGGTTATTGAATTGGAGGAAGAATTGAGCAAGTTGCGATGGGGTGTCCTAGGATTATCTGAAGTCCGAAGAGAGGGTGAGGACTCGATAATCCTTAAATCCGGTAACTTGCTCTATTTCCGGGAGGGCGACCATCAGTCCCAAGGTGGTGTCGGGTTCCTCGTCCACAGGTCCCTTGTGGACAATGTAGTGAAGATCGAGAGTGTGTCGACCAGGGTGGCGTTCCTGGTACTCAGAATAACCAAACGGTATTCGCTGAAGGTCATTCAGGTATACGCCCCGACCTCGACACACTCCGACGATGAAGTAGAGACTATGTATGAGGACATCTCTAAAGCCATACATAGCTCTAAAACTCACTACAGCGTTATCATGGGGGACTTCAACGCTAAACTTGGAAAACGGAGTGGTGAAGAGCTCGGACTGGGAAATTTTGGATTTGGGCGTCGGAACCACCGAGGCCACATGTTAGCTGGCTTCATGGAGAAGGAGGGACTCTTTATGATGAACTCCTTCTTCAAAAAGCGTGAACAGCGTAAGTGGACTTGGATCAGTCCCGACGGGGTCACTAAGAATGAGATAGACTTCATTTTGACGACAAAAAGGCACATATTCAATGATGTCTCAGTGATCAACTCGCTCAAATGCGGCAGCGATCACCGTATGGTCAGAGGCACATTGAATCTGAACATAGTGTCCGAAAGATCTCGCCTGATGAAGTCCACGCTCCGGCCAGCACCCATTCAGATCCACAACTCCGAAGGTTTCCAGCTCGAGCTCCAAAATCGCTTCGAATGCCTAAGTGGCGACGTGGACGAATATAATGACGGGTTTGTAGAAGCTGTCCGTACGGTCGGGACTAAGTATTTTAAGACCCGCCGTACAAATAGAACTAAAAAGCTCTCAGACTACACTCTCGAGCTCATGGAGGACAGACGTGAGATGATTTTGCGTTCGTCAAGTGATGCTTGCAGATACCGGCAGCTCAATAAGCAGATCTCAAAGTCTCTGAAGCGCGACCTACGTCGGTATAATACCGAGCGTATAACGGAGGCTATAGAGCGAAACAGAGGCTCTAAAGTTTTCGCTAGAGATCTGACTATTGGGCATAGCCGGCTAAGCAAGCTGAAGACTGACGACGTCAAGATCATAACGTCCGGGCCCGAGCTTTTGAGGGAAGTCGAGAATTTCTATGGACAGCTCTACACTTCAACGACAAGACCCGCATTAAATCTTGCTGAAGACCCTAGAGCAAGATTAACCCGACACTACACTGAAGATATCCCGGACGTCAGCCTGCAGGAGATTCGATTGACTCTGAAACAGCTTAAAAACAACAAGGCGCCAGGCGATGACGGAATAACGGCAGAGCTACTGAAGGCAGGTGGTGAACCGATCCTTAGGGCCCTTCAGAAGTTATTTAATTCCGTCATAGATAAGGGAAAAACGCCACAGGCATGGCACAGAAGTGTGGTGGTACTCTTTTTCAAAAAGGGTGACAACACCCTTTTGAAAAACTACAGAGCCATCTCACTTCTGAGTCATGTCTATAAGTTGTTTTCAAGAGTCCTCACAAATCGTCTCGCCTGCAGGTTTGACGACTTCCAGCCGCCCGAACAAGCCGGTTTCCGAAAAGGCTACAGCACAGTAGACCACATACATACGCTGCGGCAGGTTATACAGAAGGCCGAGGAGTATAACCTACCCCTTTGCTTGGCGTTTGTGGACTACGAAAAAGCCTTTGATTCGATCGAGACCTGGGCTGTACTGCAGTCTCTCCAGCGGTGCCAAGTAGACTATCGGTATATTGAAGTGCTGAAGGGTTTGTACGAAAACGCCACCATGTCAGTCCGAATACAGGACCAGACCTCGAAACCAATACCTCTGCAGCGTGGTGTCAGACAGGGAGATGTTATCTCTCCGAAACTGTTCACCGCTGCATTGGAGGATGTCTTCAAGGTTCTGGACTGGAAAGGGCTGGGCATCAACATCAATGGCGAGTACATGACACACCTTCGGTTTGCTGATGATATCGTAGTCATGGCTGAGACCGCGGAGGACCTGAGTACAATGCTCGAAGACCTCAGTAGGGCCTCCAAGCGAGTCGGTCTTAAAATGAACATGGGCAAGACGAAAGTCATGTCTAATGCCCATGTTGTACCGATTCCTATAAAGATTGGAGACTCTGTTCTCGAAGTTGTTGACAGCTACGTGTACCTGGGACAAACTATCCAGTTAGGAAGGTCCAACTTCGAGAAAGAGGTCAATCGTCGAATCCAACTCGGCTGGGCTGCTTTCGGGAAGCTACGTAGAATCTTCTCGTCCGAAATACCGCAGTGTCTCAAGACAAAAGTCTTCGACCAGTGTGTGTTGCCAGTGATGACTTATGGAATTGAGACGTGGTCGCTAACAATGGGCCTTATAAGAAGGCTCAAAGTCGCTCAAAGGGCAATGGAGAGGGCTATGCTTGGGGTTTCACTGCGCGATCGAATCAGGAATGAGGAGATCCGCAGAAGAACGAGAGTAACCGACATAGCCCGAAGAATTGCAACACTGAAGTGGCAATGGGCTGGACACATTGCCCGTAGGACCGATGCCCGATTGGGCCGACGGGTTCTCGAATGGCGACCACGCACCGGAAGACGTAGCGTGGGTAGGCCCCCGACAAGGTGGACCGACGACCTGGTGAAGGTCGCGGGAAACCGCTGGATGCGGGAGGCGCAGGACCGGTCGTCGTGGAGAACCTTGGGGGAGGCCTATGACCAGCAGTGGACGTCTTTCGGCTGAAATGATGATGATGATTTGTTAGCATGATTGGTATATTGGTACCAAATGTCAGTTTTCAAGTGCTTATCCGCGAGAATATCCGCGGATGGACAGACAGACTTGGCGAAACTATATGAATTCATAGTTGACTACGGAACCCTTAAAACCGGCCAAATGCAATTTGAGCTATATGAAGGATCCGTATTATTATCTTTAAAAATCACTTCTGTTGTATACTCCCTAAAATATTTACCTACCTCCATTTGTTCAACAGACGGAAGATGTAGGGCCCTGATGACCTGGTGAAGGTCGCGGGAAGCCGATGGATGCGGGCAGCACAACATCGATCATCTTGGAAAGCCTTAGGATCTTTGTCCAGCAGTGGACCTCTAAATACTGAAGAAAACGGACCGCAAAGTCTAACCAATAAGAGTCCCGTAACCATACATCACAGGGTAATAAGAATATCAATGCATTATTAATAATTTATTTCGAAAATAATACTATTTTTAAGTACCCACGTGTTTCTTAAACAATATCACTGTTATTCAATGTTCACTGGATATTGCAATACTGTTAAAAAGGGAGTCATTCCAAAACACATTAGTTAAATTCTAATTTATTCTTAATAAAAATTCAAAACAAATAGGTAGGTATGGTTATAAGTAGGTACTCCAAACTACTATACACATTTAATATTAATCAGTAAAATCATCTGTGAAAGCATTCAACAATGCCCTCTCAGTCCATCTTAAACCTGTATGTGTTTGATTATCATCTAGGGTTTCTAATACTTCCTTGGCTTTTGCTCTTAAAACCCACACAAACAGCTCTGCTATCCTTTGAATAAAAGACTTTGACTGGGACTTTTCCTTTTTTATGGACACTCTTTGCAGCACATTTAATACTGTAGTATATAAAATTGACTGTCTGGTGGCTGGTTTGCATATGGACAGATGATCTAGAGGTAACTGATAAAACTCGCCGCGGCCCAAATCCGCCGAAAATGACTCAACAAAGTGTATAGGAACTTTGAATGCTGTCACTAATGTGGGCATAGTTTCTACAAAACTAATAGTTTCCCAGCCGTATGCATCTGCAAATGTTATGAATGATTTATGTAGATCTAACAAAACTGGTGAGTTCTCCTGTAACTGTCTCACATCATTGGAAGGCCATAGAACAGCAGCAGCAGCTCTAGGCATTGCAGCCACAGCACTACCTTTGTGTGGAGTACTGAAGAACAAAACAGCTTTAGTATTTTCAGCAACTTTTTTCAGAGGCTGTTGGTCACTTTGCGAGGCTTCTACGAGTACTTGTTTGACAATTAGTCCACCCATGGAATGGGCTAGCCAAACAACTGGAGTCGCTTTACCACCAACACCAGCATCTATGAGGGCAGGAACAAGTTCCGTAGCTCGTGTTGCGATATCTGCAGATTGCATAGGGCAGCGTTCAAGCCACTCTGACAGTGAACTCCAATAATTGACACCAAGTATTCTTAAGTTACTAACATCTTTTGGCAACCAGTCTTTGGGCCAACACACTGTGTAATTACATTTGTCTTCTTCTTCTTGGATTAGTGCATGTCGTTTATGATTAGCAGTCAATGTGTAGGATGAATTTGGTTCTCTCTTAGCTTCAATAGGAATATCATGAAGAACTACCTCTAGTTCTGATAAAAATAATTCTTCTCCTATTTCCAGCAAATCATCCATCACCTGCTTTATTTCAGGGTCAAGATATGTTTGTGGTTCTTTTATTGTAGGCTCACAAGGATCACAATCATTGTCTGCTACAGTAACTTCTATGATTCCAACAGGCTCAGCACATTTTTTGTCACGTTGTCGCCATGTGACAAAAACGCCCCCTCTAAGTCCATGCACCAGCAAGGTATCGCAAGAATTAGGAGCAGTAGTTCTATAAAGAGGATGTAAAAGAAATAAACCAGGTCTGTAACAATACTCTCCAGATAAATTTGCAAGACATACTGCTGCTGAACTTGACAAGCGTATGTCTTTAGAACGAATGAGTCTTGATAATACACCAAGGAGACCATTTTGAAAAAACTTTGGTAACAAACTACAATGGACACTTAAAACTGTAAGGATTTTGAGTACTGCTAGGTCACAGTCTGGATCATTAGGATGCCGTAACAAAGCTTCAGCTAATATTGATAGCCCACCCTTCTCAACAAATTTTTTCACAGAATGATCCTTGTCATATTCTGCTACATTAAAAAGACTTACATGGTGATACAGAGCATCCATACACAATATACATAAATCTCTTTCACTAATATTGCCAGGTTTGGGTGGAATACTATCCGACTCCACTGCCTCCTCTTGTACATTTGCAAAGTATTTACTGAGGAAGAGTTCAATGCAACAATGGGGATTTATTTTTTGTAAGGCTATTATAAGATCCCGAAATTTGTATGAAATAAGTTCCGATGACTGTGCTGCTCGTCTAATATGAATTGGAGGTGGAAGGAAATATCGGATGTCCACGCCACGAGTTCGCGCCAGTAGAACTGCTGTGTTTTCATCTATGGCTTGAGCAAGTTTACAGCAATCCCAAATTTTATTATTTTTAAAAGCGGCGAGTTGTTCCAAGGCTATATTCCGCTGATCTTTATTTCCATGACGGCATAACCACAACAGTCTCCAAGCTAACGAGTGCTTTAAACTTTTCCAAATGCGACCGAAACCTACCGGCTGCCTTGTCGCTTTATCGTATTCAAGTTGGAAAGTTCGATTGTAAGAAGGGTCATCCACGTAAATATATTCGGCTGCATGTTTCTTTTCCCTTTCAAACACACATGGATTTACTATATTTCCTATCTTTTTACACGTTTGCATGACATTGTAATAAACTGCAAAACAGCCAGTGCCCACTGCTGCTACAATTTTTAAATGTTTTAATGTAGCTTTAAGTTTGTCCGGAATACTCATTATAAATAGAATTTCTTTGATTCATTGCTGACGGTTGCGGAGTTTACGTTGCAACTGTTGTAGTTTTTGAATATATTTTAGTTTATTTGATCATAAATGTTGGATATTTTTAATGTTGTTTTTTTTTTGAGAAAACAGTATAAATCTATAAATAATAGCTACGTGACAGATGACAGACATGACTGATGACAGTGTTGACAGTGACAGTACAGCAGCTGCAGGATAAAACAATTTGAGTGCGTTCCGAGTTGCATTGTAAACGATTTTAGCCACTGATTGCTAATAAACAGGAACACTGAACTAAAATATTTTTAAATAACCATATAAACAGAAAATGCTGAAATAGACAAGATAAAAATACTTTTTAGGGCTAACACAACACAATTTAGGGTTACCCTGTAACCCCGCAACTTAATTGTACCTTTACCCCGCAATTTGTAAGTGACGCGGACAAATGATACAAGCTTGTGATATACCTAAGGAAGAACAGTCTTCTTACAAAACAAACCAACATCTAAACTCTTTTCATATTTATAATATTAGTTAGGATTAATATACCTAGTCATACACACTGCAGAGTAAAGACGATAGCGGTCAAGCTACCCTAAACTGTGGAATATTCACAATCAATCTTGAGCCTTACAGCTTCAGCAATAAAGTTGAAAATCTAATAAAGAAATATGATATATTGTAGTAACTTGGTGTGCAGTAGTCTGTGGATATTTCCCATAAAAGTGAGTTATATTGGCGGGTATCATTCATTAAAAAGTTGGCAGCACCAAAATTATTAGGTAAGAATTCCGTAATTGTTAATTTTGTGTTTTAGGTGAAAACTTCTTTAACATCGTTGTGATCTGGAAGTCGATGAATCGAAAAGCCACAGAAAAGAGACTGATACATAAATTCATATTATTTACCGTGACAGAAAATGAGATAGGATAGGAAGCATTGAGTGGTTCTTATCCAAGCGCTCCTTATTTTTTAAGTCTTCTTTAGCATTGTTGTAAACTTGAAAGTCGATGAAACGAAAAATCGACAGATTTTTTTTTAAACGAATATGCAAAATCCAAAGACACCATGATCGTGAACATGTGTATTTGATTTTGCCACGGACTTCCGAAATTAGTTATTTTTCTTACTATTAAAAATGTATAAATAAGTGCAAGTGGAACATAGTGAAGTGCTACATAAATAAGATATGACCTAAAGGTCTTAGTAACCAGGTCATTAAATTAAGAAAAAAAAAAGTTATTTTTCACTTTGTAGGTTTTTGTTTGAAGTCTGTTATTATTATTTAAAAAAAAAAAGTTTAATTTTAGAATTTTAAGGTACTGTTAGCTACATCCGGTCAGACTGGACGCTGCCGCCAACATAGTTGGGATTAGGCTAGGAAGCAAACGACGCATTTTGTTTACTTGAATTTATATCCGTAATTTTGGTTTAAATACCAAACTACTGAACCAATTTTTATAAAATTTCTCTGGGACCGGACTGAATGTATGAGCATTGCTAGAGATGACACGATTACGAGACTTAAATCCAGTCTCCTGATTTTTATGATTGTCACATCAGCATGGCGAGTTACAGTGACAATGCTGTAAATTGTTGAGGATTTCCCTCGACTGTCTATGGTCTTTATTATCAGACTTTCATTATAACCCACATGGAAGCGAAGTTCTCATCAATATAAATGAATTCGAGTCCAAACACAAGTTAAATAAATTGTTGAATAAATACATGAGTAAACCCGAATGTTAGGTTTTATTTAACTAATAAAATGGAACCGAATACTTTTAGTAGATTGACATATATCAATTATATGACAACAGTCTGGATTTCTTTTTAAATTAATAACCATAAACTATAGATAGTTCAATCCACGAAGACGCGCCCCACTATTTCTCCTAACCGTTTATAGTATATGTGTGCAAGCTTCCGTCAATGTTTGAGTGTTATCCGTACACAATAATTATCTATGAGTGCACCACCCACACTACAATAAATTGACTAATCAGGAGAGAGCGTCATGGTCAAAGTGAAAGATGCTCTACTTCAATTTTATACTCTTTACCCGACTGCAAGGAAAATTGAGGTGTGGATATTTTATGTGATTATTAGTTAATATACGATTATAATACCATTTTTATATAATAATAGGAGGTAATTAGAGACATAAATGAAATACGTGAAAAAGTTTTATGGAACTTTTTTTATTGAAATAAAAATCGTCAATCACTAGTTTCAGAAATGTCTGATTCAGATTCTGAAGTATCACTGACATTTATAATAAAATTGAAATCAAGATCACAGTGTCTCATGTATTCGTCTTCTATTTTTTCCACGTGCTGACAAGTATTGAACCAGACATCTTTATTTACTCCATCAAATGCTTCATTTAAAATGGGCATAATCGAAGTGTAGTTTTGATTGATATTGCGGCTAGCAACGTCGTTTTTTACAATACCCCAAATGTTTTCGATTGGATTTAACTCTGGGTGATAAGGAGGCAGCCGAAGCACTGTGAATCCATATTCCTTTAATAATTCGTCAACTCTGTACTTGCGGAAGTTTTCTTTGTTTTTTAATATAAGGTCATAAAGTTCAGGCTTTTTGTAGGTTGGTACAAAATGGATATTTTTTGCATTCAGCCAAGTCTGCATGTCTAATTTGTTGGAGTTGGATGTGGGTATTTTTTCCGAACTAGTATTGTGATAGGCTGCATTATCCAAGACTACCACGGCATCATTTGGGAGATTTGGTATTAGTTTCTCCTTAAGCCACTTTAAGTAATTATCCGAGTTCATATTATCGTGGTAGTCTCCGGATTTGATCTCTGCTCTGTACGTTAACAACGCATTTGGTACGAAACCCTCAGCACTTCCGGCATGTACTATAATTATGCGCACACCCTTTGTTAAATTTTGTTTCATTGCTGTTTTAGAGCCTTTGTCGGCCCAAGATTTTTTTTGCACGTGGTTGGTATGAATATATGATTCATCTGTGTACACTATAGGTCTACCTGCATTACGAAAAGATTTTACCTGTTTTAAATATTTCAATCTTAACATTTGAATATCATGTTTTTCGGTTAGGACCTTCCTATTATTCTCAGTTTTTCTCGATTTATAACCAAGCTTAAGTAACAATGTTCTTAGGGTGGTTCTACATCCATTAAATTGTATACGGTCTTTCAAAATAGTATTAAATCGTGATAATGTTGGAAATTGATGATGTTCTTTATGGCAGTTTTGGATAGTTCTTCGGACTACACCAATATCAAATTTGTCTAAATTAATTTTTCGTGGTCTTACCCTTCTCTTCTTCATAGGTGATGTAAAAATAGAAGCACTTCTGCCTGCTAAATTCGAATACGACGTACTCGCTTCATTTTTAGAATCAATATCCATTTCCGTAGTCGGCTCTGTTGTACGCTCTTCACTTTGGACTACAGAAACTATCGCATCCGTCTCCATAGTTATATTAGACTCCATAGTAGATACTGTAGTTTGCTTTATTGTCTCAGTATAAGCCTTTCTTTCGCGTAGAATTCTAGTCACTGTGCTTTCAGATATTCCAACAGCCTGTGCGGTTCTCCATCGAGCATCAGTGAGTTTTTCTGCAAAATTTTGACTTGCTTCTTTTTTCATGAAATCGTAAACTTTAGAAATAATTTCTCTTGCCTACAATTAAAAAAAAATAAAAAGAAATAACATTAGTCTTACTTTTAAATATAAAATGAAGTCTAGTTAGTAAAATTTAATTTTGAATTAAACTACTTTTCTTTTATTATTTTATGTGTTTCGTAACAATAATTTACATACCTGGCTTTTAAGTACAACACGCTGAGATTTTTTCGACATTTTAAAAAAATATAAAGTAGAGCAACTTTCGTGTGGAGTCTGGATTTTTGAAATACAGGTTGTACTACTTGTGTGCATCGAACCACTGACGGTCCGTGACTGACGCTCGGAGAAAACTCCCCGCGCCCCCCGATCCCCTCAACCTAAAATTGGTGGGGCGCGTCTTCGTGGATTGAACTATCTATACTACAGTAATTACTGTAAATTCTTGAGGAGTTCCCTGAACTGATCGTTTTCTTCATCATCGGCTCCCTAATGACAGTCACAACCCATCTAGATGTAAGGTTCTCATCAATACAAATTAATCAAGCACCAAAATAACGTAGCTGCCGTGAATTGTTGAGGAGTTCTCTCGACTGTCTCTCGGATCCATCATCAGATCTACTCCAAACCCTTATTAAATTGTAGTGCTTTAAAATAGCCAATGAAAAAACTTACAAATGCACTAGCCGTCACTACAATTGTTTAAAGTTCCCTTTGATTTATCTAGTCTTCCACCATCAACCCTGATGTAATTATTATGGGACCACCTTGGGAATGTCTTCTTTCCAACAGAAAAAGAATGATCAAAATGAGTTTATAAACTACGAAGTTATCCGCAAACAAACATAATAATAATAATAATAATAAGACGTAGCCACAGCAGTCCGTTCGTTACCGAACTAGAAATCACCGGGACCGGACGGGCTGCATAACTTTTGGTTAAAATGGCTAAGTAGTTCACACACTTGTTTGGCATCTCAATTCCAGTCATCCTTAGATTCGGGTTGACTTGACCGACTTCGGGGACAGACTTGATAGGCTGCGCTCAGAGGTACTGAGCAACCAAATCGCCCCGACTCTGACCCAGACCGCGGCACAAGCGTCAATTATTGATGCTGTTCCGCCGCGGTCCAATCGTGTCGAAGATGAGGATGATAGGGTTGAAACAGTAAGTAGCCAGTATAACGACCAACTGAGGAGCGCACTGGAGGATGCGTTCCGCGACTATAGATCCACTCCGACCAACCTTAGACCCCGGTTACCACGGCTACCTATGCACAAAAAAAATAGAGCGCTGGTGTGTGCTTTGGACTCGCAGCTCAAGAATTTCTTCGAGAGCAGCGAGGATCTCATTGATACACACTCGATCCTGTATTGCGCGGCTGTAGCGGCATGTCGATTAGCCAAAGTCAAGTTCCCAAATTGTGACGAAGCTAATCGACCAAAACCAGCCGTACCAGCCTGGCAACGCAGAATCGAGCGTCGTATCGATGGGACCAGGGTACTCATCGGCAAACTATACTGCTTCAGGGAGGGCAATACTAGACCACGAGTGATGCGCTTTGTGAGACAGGCATTCTCGGGGACTGGTATCAGCCCTCGAGAATACATAAATAATGTCACAGAGCGCATCGACTTCCTGAAGCAGAAAGTTTGTGCATGGGCGAGCCGTATTCGTCGGTATAAGAAGCGAGTGGATCGATATACGCAGAATCGCATGTTCCAGAGCGATGAGAGGTGGGTATACAGAGCTTGGGAGCGACCAGAACAAAACGAGGCTGACGTGTGCCGCCCGGATGATGCCACCACAAGAGCATTCTGGCGCGGCATATGGTCGATATCCGTTTGTCACACTGAGGGTAACTAGATACGGGATGTTGAACAAGTGTGTGAAATCATACCAGAAATGGATAGCATTTTTATAACACCATCAGACGTAGCCACAGCAGTCCGTTCGTTACCGAACTGGAAATCACCGGGACCGGACGGGCTGCATAACTTTTGGCTAAAATGGCTAAGTAGTTCACACACTTGTTTGGTATCTCAATTCCAGTCATCCTTAGAGTCTGATTCGCTACCCCAGTTCTTTACAACTGGAATTACCCACCTGCTCCATAAATCAGGTAGCACCGCGGAACCCAAAAATTATAGGCCGATTACTTGTCTACCAACGGTCTATAAAGTTCTTACATCCATTTTGAAAACTAAAATAAACAAACATCTTAACAGCAACTCCATCATGTCTGTCTCTCAAAATGGATGTAGGAGCGGGTCCCGTGGTACTAAGGAGCTACTCCTCATAGACATGGCCATTAGCCAACAGGTTCGTCGATCCCGCAAGGATCTCTCAACCTGCTGGATAGATTATAAGAAGGCCTACGATTCGGTGCCACATACATGGCTTATGAAGGTGCTGGAGTTGTACAAGGTAAATGCAACTCTACGCACTTTCCTTAAGTCGTGTATGGGGCAATGGAAGACAGTCCTTCGCTATCCAGGGAGTCGACAGATTCAGGGGAATGATGAACCTGTATGGATTAAGCGGGGAATATTCCAGGGCGACAGTCTGAGTCCACTATGGTTCTGCTTAGCTCTGAATCCTCTAAGCACACTGCTGGAAGATTCAGGTCTGGGTTATCGATTGAAGAGAGGCGGTCAGGTCATATCTCACCTTCTCTACATGGATGATCTGAAACTCTTTGCCCCCAATAAACTGCATCTGATGAAACTACTGAATGTAACTGAAACTTTTAGTAGTGGCATCAGAATGGAATTTGGTGTGGACAAATGTGCAGTCATGCATGTAAAGCGGGGGGAAATTATGGAATCCGAGGGAATTACACTCCCAGATTCCATACAACTTAGATCCCTCTCCTCATTCGAGAGCTATAAATATTTGGGTATGTTGGAAGCGTTAGGCATCAACGATGCTGACATGAAGCAATCGTTGAAGGAGCGCTTCTTTGGTCGCCTGAAGAAGGTATTAAAAAGTCTTCTTTCGGGCGGAAATAAGGTGCGCGCCTTCAACGGGTGGGTCATGCCGGTTTTGATGTACTCTTTCGGCATACTTAAATGGACTCAGACCGAACTCGACGCCCTGGATAGAAGAGTCCGTACACTGCTGACAGCAAACAGGATGCATCATCCACGATCATCGGTGATGAGACTGTATATCCCGCGGAAGTGCGGGGGTCGAGGCTTTTTAAATGCGAAGACCCTCCACAACCGAGAGGTATGCAGTCTCAGAGAACATTTTTTAAACATCGTAGTGGGCATGCATCATGATGTGGTCACAGTAGACAAGGGGCTTACCCCGCTATCCATGGCGAAAGAGAACTGGCACAAGCCTATAATACTTACCACAGATGACCGCAAGATGATATGGCAAAGCAAGGAACTTCACGGGCGATTTTATCGGGCTCTTCATGAGCCCGATGTTGACTTTTTAGCTTCCGTATCCTGGCTACGATTCGGTGACCTTTTCGGGGAAACTGAAGGTTTCGTCTGTGCAATTATGGACGAAGTTATCTTGACGAATAACTACCGGAGATATATTATGAAGGACGGGACGATTGACGTGTGTCGGGCATGTCACCATCCGGGTGAGTCCATCAGACACATTATCTCTGGTGGCTCTCGTTTAGCTAACGGCGAGTATTTGCACAGGCATAACCAAGTAGCTAGGATTATCCACCAGCAACTTGCTTTGAAATACACACATCAAAAGTGTCTAGGGATCAACATATATTTTTGCAATAACTTTTCTCCTGATTGATATTAATTAAAATTTTCTTTAAGGATTCATCAAATAAAGTGTTTTCGTTTGTCACAGTAACGATAAACCAAGTCACCTTTGCATTAATAAAGAAATTTGCCATTTTCCTAATAAAGGGATATTTGACATTTGAACCACTAACACAAAAGTTCGAAAAAAAGACTGAAATAACAGTTTTCTCTAAAATTTTATTGGGTAACTTAAACAATTAATAATCCGTGTTTCTACCGCGAACACTAACAACACAAGAACATCGGTTTGGCATACTCAAAATGAGTTCATCCAAATCACGCTGTGGAATGGCCGCCCATGTTCGTTGCAACAACAAAAAAAGGTCTTCTTGCGACTGGATACCCTCCATATTCGGCAGAGCTCTTCTCTGTAGCATATCCCATGCATGCTCAATCGGGTTCAAGTCTGGCGACTGAGCAGGCCAGGGCAGGACATTGATGTTAGCTGCGGCGAGAGTCTGTCTTACAACTCTTGCGGTGTGCGGTCGTGCATTATCATGCATTAACTGAAATAAGGGACCGATTTGCACTTGTAGAGGAACGATGACGTCTGATACAATCGTCTCAGCATAAATTTGAGCGTTGAGGTTGCCTCTGATCCAAATCAACTCAGTTCTTCCGCCGATCCAAATACCCGCCCATACCATGATGGTTCCACCACTATAAGGATGGACTTCCTGGCAGGATTTTAATCGCTGTTGGCGTCCAGGGGTTCTTCAGTGTCGTATACGTCTTGTATCCGGTCTCATACTAAAACGAGACTCATCAGAAAAGCACACGAAACGCCATTGTTCTTCTGCCCAATTTCTGTGTTCAAGAGCCCATTGATATCGAATCCTACGATTGTGCATTGCTATAGGTGGTACCCGTAGCGGTCTTCGGGAATGAAGGTTCACTTCATGCAAGCGGTTTCTGACTGTTTGGTCGCTAATTAAGTTCCCTGAAGAGTGATGAAGCCTCACGGCTAACATCATGGCGGTTATTGTTGGAGCTCTTCGAGTTAAGATTTGAATGTATCGGTCTTGTCTCCGTGTGGTGCAGCGATACCGTCCTCCATGGCGCTCAGCCACGGTACCAGTGCTTCGGTAACGTGTCCAAAGTCGACTGATAACACTCTGACTTGTATTCAGAGCTAAAGCCACAGTACGTTGCCGGGAACCAGCTTCTATCATTCCCACGGCTCTGAGCATTTCTTCCCTGCTTAAATGACGTCGCTGCTCCATAATAACGTTGGTTTTAATCAGTAGTAGGGAAACAGTAGCACTAATAATGTCTTCAATGCGTTGTATGTTTTTATAGGGAAAATATTGACAGCTGATTTTCATCTTTTACTCGAATTTGATTCACAGTTCCTGATTCAAATTATGAAATGCACCAAAAAGGATCCATATAAATTTATAAAATCATAAATTTATTACAAAGCCACATCTCAATCTCAAGAAATCCGCATAAAAATGCTTGATCCCTAGACACTTTTGATGTGTGTATAAACTTGTGGATTCTGAGGTACCGTATTATAAGTATGTGCCCGACCCAGTTCTTGAAAATGGCCATGTCATGGGATCGGTCTATCATTACTGACAGGACTATTGTTGCCAATAAGCCTGATATAGTGGTGATAGATCGATTAGCGCGCCTCGCAATGATTGTCGATGTTACCATTCCACATGACGGGAATCTCGTGAAAGCTGAGAAAGAGAAACAAATTAAATATCTCGACTTGGCGCACGAGATTGTTGACATGTGGAATGTCAACTCGGCAGTCATTGTACCGATTGTCGTATCGGCCAATGGTTTGATAGCCAAGAGCCTCGACCAACATCTATTGAGGCTCTCGTTAGGCAGTTGGATCAAAGGCCAGATTCAAAAGGCAGTACTCCTCGATACGGCCCGCATCGTGAGGAGGTTTCTGTCTCTGGAGCTCTAACCACCGGTAGCTTGGACCCCGCTCCCGCCATCGATGGAACACTATTTTTTATATTTTTAAATGTTTTTATGTTTTTTATAAATATTTAAAAATGTAAATGAATATGTATATATATAAAAATAAACGAAATAATAATAATAAGTTTATTTCATATAAATTTGTCTTACATTACATGTCAATGAGTCTCCATTTAGGCATAGAAATGCCTGTAGTTGAAGGCTCCATTAATTGTAAATATGAAAATAACAAAAAGGGAAACGAGAAAAAATAATAATAAATAATATAATGCGACTAATTGTATGAGTGTGTGCGTGTGGGAGGTGTGTGTGCATGTTGGTGTGTGTGTGTGTGCCTGTGTGTGTGTGAGTATTGTGTGCGTGAATAAATATAAGAAATGTTATTTGTTCAATTTAATGACGCTCTATTAGGTCACTCGTTGCAAGAGTCCCTCTGTATCATTGTAATTAAAATTATGTAGCCAGATTGTTAATTCTTTTTTGCAATGCAATAATTTTTTATCATAGACGTATATGACTTTATTAATCTTATTATATAAAAAGGATGAGCGTTTTTTGAATTGTCTGCTAGCAAATTCCGTTTTAGTTTTGGGAACGTTTAGTATGCAATATTTATTTCTTTTTTTTTAGTATCTTAGCATCGTATGGTGTCTCCTTGTGCGTTTTGAGCATGATATGTAGAATGTATAATTTTCTTACTGATAGTAGATTACATAATTCATAAAGCTTTGTAGTAGAAAATATTCTTTTTTTGAAGTACATTACTTCAATTATTGCTCTCTGAGCACGTTCTAATTCAAGAAATCTAGATTTCGTTGATCCACCCCATATAGTTATGCAATATATCAAAACAGACTGGACTAACGATACATAAATTTCTTTGATTGTCATTATTTTTATTTTCATTTATTCTCCCGGGTACAACATATCTCAACTCTTTGAAAATCCAGATCAGTTTCCGTACTCTGCTTATGACTTGTTCTAGTTGAGGATGCCAGGAAAGACGCTGGTCAATGATAACTCCTAGATACTTTATTTGGTTAACTTGTTGGATAATAGGGCAATTGGTGCAAGTTTCTGTAGTAGTGTCACACATATGGATTCTTAAATTAAATTCTTTTTCTGGTTGAAATTGATTATAAATATTAAAACAAATGAAGTTGGTTTTGCTAGTGTTCAGAGTGAGAAGGTTTCTTTTTAACCAAGTTGTAATAAGAGCTAAACCTTCTTCTGCAAAGTTTTTAACTTCATCCCATGTTTTACCTGAGAAGACGACAGTTGTATCATCGGCGTATGAGAATACTTTAACGTTATGGATCCTCATGTTGCAGAGGTCATTAATGTAAATTAAAAAAAGTGTGGGTCCTAGTACACTTCCTTGGGGTACGCCGTATGACACATCTGCATCCTCACTGACAGTTTTGTTAAGTTTCACTTTTTGCATTCTACCGGAAAGATAATCCTTAAAAAGTGCAAGTGGTATTTCACGAATTCCAATTGCTTCAAGTTTCTGTAGAATAATGGAAGTAGAGACGGTGTCAAAAGCTTTTTTAAGATCAAGAAAGGCAGCCATACATTTGTTTCCTTGGTCAAGTTGTTCGGTTACCAAAGAAGTTAACGCTATCACAGCATCTTCAGTTGACTTTTTTGTCTAAATCCAAATTGGGAAGGTGACAGAATATCAAATTTATTTAAATACTGCAAGAGACGAGTGTTTAACAATTTTTCTATGATTTTGGAAATTGCAGGTAAAACGGAAATAGGCCTATAATTGTTGACATCGTCTCTATCTCCACTCTTATACACAGGTGTTATAATGGATTTTTTTAAGGGGGCTGGAAAAACACCTTTTTGAAAGCATAAATTGGCTAGATGCGTGATAATTGGTACAATTTCATTTTTAGCTAGTTTCAAGAAACAAGTTGGTATATTGTCCCATCCGGGGGCACTATCAGATCGTAAATTCATTAGCGTAGTACAAATTTCGTGTGGATCGGTATCTAGAAGAACCATTGAGTTTGATAGCGATGGCGTTTTATTAAGGAGTTTACCAGATAAGTTAGAGCCTGAAGCGATGTTTTGGGCCAGATCTCTGCCTATACTTGCAAAATATTCATTTATAAAATTAGCAGACTCCATGGGAGATGATTTAATCTGTAACAAATCCAAGCACTCTTTTCGTGAATTATTAGTATAAGTGATATTTTTTATATTTTTCCAAAGAAGTCTATTGTTTTTGATAGCACTAGTTATTTGTTCCCTATTATACTTTCTTTTTAGCTTTTTTTTATGAGATTATTGCAATAGTTTCTATAACTTGTATATGTCATTTTGGCAATTTCATTATGCGGATCATTTCGTGCCTTTTGCTGTAAAGCATTACGATTCCGAATACATCTCAGAATACCTGGTGTTATCCAGGGTTTTAATAAACGTTTACTACTTGGTACTGTAATAGTACGTGTATTAGCAGACAATGATTCCGTTATTTTATCTATTAAAGATATTATAACCACATTTGGATCATCAATTAATAGAAGTTCAGTTAAATTTTTATTTTGCAAGCATAGGAGAGCATTGTCAAAGTCTATCGTTGTTTTATTTTTATCTGGAGCGATTTTGTCTTTTGTTTTTGCCAAGGAAAGAAAGGTGGTGTAGTGATCAGTAGTGGTAGTACGTAAGATAGCTATAAAAGCAGATATTTTTTTCGGATTAATTTTTAACATAAATGATCAAGACAATTCATTTCCCTAGTGGGTAGTGTATGCCCAGCCAAAATTCCGTATGACGATAACATAGTAAGGTAATTTATTCTATTTTTATGTTCGTAATGTTGTTCTGTTTCCCTAGATATCAAGTTAATATTTATGTCTCCTGTAATCACAATGTTTTTTTTTTTTTTGTATATTTAGTGATTCTAAATGTAAGCCTAAAGAGTCAATAAAATTATCTGCATTTAAATTTGCAGGAGATCTGTATACACCTAAGACAATATTATTTAGTACCTCGATTTGTAGGCAGGATGCGTGTGATGCTCAACTTCTGCAACTTTATGTTTTAAAGATTTTTTCACATATGCGACGACTCCATCATGTTTATTTGTAAGGTTTGTGGTATAATAACAGTTATAATTATCTAGTTGCGGAATTGGTTTAGTTAAATTAAGTTGGCATTCCGTTAATATATTGATATCTGGTTCAAATTTAAGACTAGACAATGAAACTAAAAAGTCGTCGAAATTGCAGTAAATGCCTTTAATATTTTGGGAAATTATAGTAAAGTCATTATTGTGAATGGATATGTGTTTGACAAGATCTGTACAGTCGCATGTGACCGATTTAGCAAGCTGTATGTTGTCTATATCTTGTAGTGTCTGTAATGAATTACACGCGGTAGCCATTTTTAAAATAATAAGTAATTCTCGTCCTTGCTGGCCATTGCTTAAAATATGTATACTGTATTGGTGTTTTTGCGCTTGTCTTATGTGTGTTAGTGTTTGTTAGGGCATAATATGTCTTTAAAGAGTGTCTAATGTACAAGTGTAGAGTAAAGTGATTGATGGAATTATGAGTATTTTTTTGTTTCTTGTAGATGAGTTTACAATCAAAAATGATAAAATTTTCGCTTGAAGAAAATAAATAAATTAGAATTATACAAATCATAACTATAGAAAGGTAAAAACGGTGAAAGTTACGGTTTGTTTTGAATGCTGGTGAGATCATGCTCCGACTTGATCTGCACGCGTTTATTATCTTCGAGACGTAGAAAAACTGTTCCACGAAAAATCTAGCATGCGTAGCTCTTTGTTTTTAGCAAATTCACGGACTTGAGAAAATAATTTGGCTGTCTTTTTTGTGACACACTCAGACACAAAGATGGGCTTCCTTTCTCCTTTCAGACACAGATGTTCTGTATGTAGCTTATCATTTAATTCTTTGGCTTTGTTAAATTTTTTGTAGCTGTTAGAACTTTTTCTTTTTTTAGTACCGTAGAAAACTCAGTAATGATAGTACCTGTGCCATTTGATTTTTCATGTGGCTTTATTCGGTAGATATCTTTGATGTCACTATCTTTAATCTCAGCATCAACTATCTTGCCCAGATCAGACATAAATTTGCTAAGGTCCTCTTTTCCCTCAAACTTATTCTGTTCGGAGATCAGCTTTGGCACATTTCTAATTTCAATTGTTGTGGAACAGGTTTTCCCTTCCAAATAATTTACCCGTTCCTCTAACGCAATAATACGCTTCTTGTCTTCCTTCCTCTCATTTTGCAGCGAATCAATTTTGTTCAGAGCCACGTCGTACTTTTCTGATAAGAAACTCATACTTTCCTTAATCTCTTCACTCTGTTTCTCTAAAGTCGTTTGCAACTCACGAAAGCGTAAATATAGTTCCGCTTCCAGAGAACTGAACAGAGTACGCATTTCCTGCATAACATTACCCATACTCGTGGCATTCGCATTTTTAGTTTCAGGAGGCGTTCTCAAAGCTCGTCTTTTTTTAGTCCTGAAGGACACATTATCATGCTCATTTTCTTCCAAATCCTCCTCAGGTTCATATTGTAATACATAAGTTCGCTCATTTATATTCTTTTTGCCCTTTTGTGGTGGACTGCGATGGACAGACATAGCCGGCTTGGTCCAGAATCACTTTAGTTTACAGAGAAGGTATTAACAGGCAATGGATTACAAAATCTTTTGTGTGAAAAGAAGTGCTCGATGCTCTAGTTCCTTACTTAGTAAGTTCCAAGGCAAGACAGCCTAGTAGTGAAGCGTTGTCTAATGTATCCGGGACACAAAGCACTGCACTATAGTCGATTATCACGATTGATGTTATAACAGACACACTCTTATAACATTTCACTGTCTGCAACAATACATTTGCAATATTTATATTACAATAATATTTTCATTTTTACCAAATTAATTTATCCATATAAATGCATTTTGAAGTCGGTTAAAAGTAAAGACTTAATAAATTCATAAGATAAATGAGATATTATAGAAAGCATTATACCGTTTTATTATATTCGTCTCATTACCTTAAAATCAACATTTTTGAAAGTTGCACTTCTACCACGTGTGAATTGCACATATGCTTTTTTTAAATGGTTAAGTTATTGAATCTACATATTGTTCTCAACGTAAAATAACTTTCATTTTTAAACATATGGCTAAAACGTAGTGATTAGGTACCTACTTGCTCTGGATATTGCCATAATCAAATAATGCACTGAAAAACGATTTTTTAAGCCATTGACATTTGACTGTCAAACTTTGTCTTGTTACATCAAATTCAGAACTGTCAGATTCAGATCTGACATCACGACTTGCAAAAAAAAAAAATGCAAAAATGATATTTTGGGATTTTAAAATTTAAAAGCTGGACATACGCGATTGATATACCGATCAAATAAAGGTTAACAGTTTTAAAACCAATGCCATAATTTAATGAAATGCGATGGCCGACAGTACAGTAAAGGAAAGGTTTAACAAAGATATGTTCCAGAGCAAATTCGATGAATGGGCGCACGTTAAAGAGATTGTAGATTTGTAAATATGTAATTTTATGTCTTTGGTGCATGAGTTAATACAAATGGGTTAAGGTTTGTAATATTATAATAGTTTCCATACTCTCTTTGACATCTATTCATGAGAATAGGTAAATTCCACCAAACTGACTCGTGTACAGACGACAGCACATCAAGCTACTGCAAGCTGTCAGATGTCTTTATTCGATTTTCAAATTTATCTGTAAATCCTTAAGGCTCCATGGTTTATTGGGTATATCTGACTGTTTAAGGTAGCTTGATCTGCTGTCCGTACTTAATTATAGCGATGTCATAAATGCATTCACTGATCTGCTGGTGTATCTAAGCTTGTGTTTATGTTTTATTTACAGCTCCAGCAAAAACAAACTTGCATTGTGCCCCCAGATAGTGTCGAGAATCAAACAATAGAATATGCTCTGTTCCTCAACATAAAGACCAGTCAACTATCCCTCTATTCAGTTGGAATTTTACTAGTCTGGCTAACAGGTAAAGCAACAAAAAAAGATTTTTATGCCTGAACCAGGTATAATTTTACTGAAAATTTCAGAAAAACTCAAATGGAAAGTAAATGTATGATAACAACAATTAACATCAGACTTGTAGTTCTTCAAAGAGTAGGCTTTCATAGAAGACTGTGTATACCTAGTATACTCTCCCAATTCCAATTTTCCAGTAAATATTATACATACATAGGTATATTGTTATTTACAGTTGCATGGAATGCTGTATTGACATAAAAACCTAGTATACAGTATGTTACAAAAACCCTGTCCGACCCGTGAAGGTGTTGTTAGGTATCGTTAGCTGATTCTACTAATGCGTACATAACCTGGTTAAACTAAAAAAAAAATACCCCCTTAAAAATAAATAACTTAAATAAAATAAATAGGTAATTTCATGGCAACACAGGCACAGGTCATGACCTCAGTTGACCTCATGCATGTAGGTATTGGTAGTCTAACCACGTTTATCGACTCTAGAAAGAAACAATGATACCTACTTAGGCAGCTCGTGAAAAGAACTTTTTTTTAAGTAGAAAGGTCGTCTGACCCTCCGAATGTATCTTCGAATTTCATTCGATGAGCACAATGGCTGTGGCGGAGATGTTGTTCCATATTTCGTTCACTAAGAACGATACCGGCCTGACACCGTCCCACGAGATTAGCACGGTGTTTCACAACGTTAGTCCACTCCTACCAATCCACTGCTCGCCGAACTGATAGTGGAGGTACTCACGTACAGGTCGGCAAAAATATGGTGGGACACCGTCATGCTGGAACCACATTGACCAAGAAGTAGTCACATCCGAATCGTTCAACACCTGATCACAACACAACACAATTGCAGTTTCACTAGGTACCTTCCATCAGCAGGTTACATTACGTTAGAAAACTATGTGATCACACAATAAACGATACGTCTACACGGACGCCATGTCTACGCGAAACTAATAAATTTAAAATAAAAATGATTTTTATTTCATAAAAATAGGTACTCTAACTGCACGGCGGTGCCCTTTGACTAGAGGTGTGAAAGTATTCAAAATATTTCTCGTATCGATTTTTGGTATCAATTTTGTATTTCAGAATTTCACGCATCGATTCAACATCGCATGGCATTCTTTAGATTTTAGAACTTTCACATAACTTAAATCAGGTAAACTTAAATGCTTTACATTGTTTATAATATTCTCCTGAAATCGTATTTCATAAGAACTTTCTAGTTCCTATTTACTAATAATAGGTACTTGTGTTACAATATTGTTATGAGTAATTAATCGATAATCAAAAAAAGTACTTTTACCATTAGGTAATCTGTGTTTTTACAACAAATCATTCGGCCAGGTACAGTTTCGAATAATATCGACAAAAACAAAACGTTATTACGCAAAAATTAGTACAGCTCTAATTATTCCTTTGCCGCCGTCGGCGGCTAGACACACTGACGCCGCTAAAGAACCTAAAAAAATAATCAAAAGAAAGCCGACAATTATAAGGTCTAAAATGGTGTTTACACTTTTTTAAATTTCCCGAATTTTGGGGAAGTTACAGGGTAAAAAAGATTATTTCAAAATTCATTAGTATTGTTACTATGATGATTATGCAAAATTTTATATTTTATTTGGTCATTTGTTTACCTAACCCTTATTATCCTTGTGGGTCGGACAGGGTTTTCGTAACATACTGTATAGATGATGATGATAGTTTGAACTATGAAATTCTGGTAAGTATGTATATTAATCATGCTTATTATTAAACACATAAGTGGGTGCCTGAAGGCAGGCATTGCCTCTGAGATATGTTTAAGAAACTCTGGTGTACCGAGTTTTTTAACAGATTGGCCAGAGCACACATAGCATAAAGAAAACTTACTAAGTATGGGAAGATTTTTGTCCAGAAGTAGAACAGTTAGTTATAAAAAAAAGATACATTAGTATTCTTTATCTGACTGTAAATGTGTATAACTTTCAGTTCAATCTGCACAAGCCGTAGGCTCACCCATTAAAATATTTTTGTCGAAAAGAACTGCACATACTGTTATCGGACCATAATATTAATCTACTGACTATCTACACTTCTGGACACATCAATTGGCCAACCTTAGAGTTTAGGTTTCGATGGCCCCTACCGAAATATGATTTCTAGATTAAACAAAACTATTGATGCAGTTTTAAACCTGATACATTTTACCATCTTTTTCGATCGTATTGTTTTAAATTTGAATTCAGAATACCATATGACATGGAGCTACGCGTAACAAGTCGGATATGCGCCTTGTTAAAGGCAATTGATTTTTGAATAAAAAACATGTTTTATCAAATAAAGGTGGGTCGCGTGTTGCCTCCATGGGCATCTACCACAGCTCTCATACGATTAGGCATAGAGTTTATCTACCGCTCTATGAAATTTTGAGGGATCACCTCCCATTCCTCTTCTATGGCAGTTTTCAACTCCTGCATCGTCTGGGCAACTGGCTGACGAGCCCTAACACGTTTTTTTAGCTCGTCCCACATGTGCTCAATAGGGTTCATGTCTGGGCTTCTGGCTGGCCAGTCCATAACTGTGATGTTCACATCCCGAACATATTCCCTGATTATGCCGGCCGTATGGGCTCTTGCATTATTATGCGTAAAAAGGAAATTTGAGCCCACATAGTCCGCGTACCATATGCGGACACGTGAGGTTCTAAGCACTCACGAATGTACCTTTCAGCATTTAATGTTGACAGCCGTGGTCCTGTAACAACGCGGATATACCGCCCCAGACAGTCATGAGCCACCGCCATAAGCAAACCTCTTTTCAAAGCAGCATTGTGCTAACGCTCTCCCTTACGTCGGTAGAACTTCTTCCTTCCATCATTGCCATATAACACAATTTTACACACTCATCAGAAAAGAGTACACGGCTCCAATCTTGCTGTGTCCAATTTAAATGAGTGCGTGCAAAATGAAGGCGCGTTGTTCGGTGGGCTCGCGTTAGTTTGGGCCCATTAGCTGGCTTGTGTGATACCATATCGCGTTCTTTTATCCTTCTCCGTATAGTTCGAGCTCTCACAGATACTCTCTGGAAGTCGCAAAGTTGGTTTTGTATCTCAATGGAGGTAAGGTGACGATTTCTCAAACTGTCGTCACGATGAATCGATCTTGCCTTTCAGTTGTGATCCGAGATCGTGGCCTTCCTTGGCGACGAAGAAAGTCGCCAGTCTCTAGGTAACTCCGATAAACATATCGGACCGCAGATCGACTTAAATTTAGTTGAGCACTCATAATTCACAGCTTGGGCGGCGACTTAATGTTAAGAATAAGTAATGTTTGTTGCAAAACCAAAGATATCAATCACTTTTTCAAGAATTAAATCCAAGTAAACCAATAAAGTCAAGTTTTCTTAGTATTCGATTGTTTGATATCAACAAACAGGCTCCAAATTGTCTTTTGTTTCTTTAAATTCTGTGTTTGAAATTCAAAAAAAGACTATTGAATGTAATTGTAAATGTGCTAGGTTCAAAACTACATAAAAACTTTTTGCTCGACCTAATATAAAATTTTAGGTAGGAACAAACAAAACTGAAAATGCCAGGTGGGCCAATAGATGTGTCCAGAAGTGTATAATCAGTGGATTTTTAGTAATGCCATAATTTATTTGGTTCAATCAATTAAATCAGTCATGGTCCAACACTGGTCAAAGGCTTCTCCCAGTCTCTGCTAACACACATACAGTCCTCAGCCTGCCACATACACTTCATTTCAGCCAGCTTCTATAGGTTGTCCATCAATCTTATTGTATGTAGCCTGCAGAGTAAAACAACTGAAGTGGCATTGGGCTTGTCATGTTTGTTAAAGGGTTGTTGGCTGGCAGATGAGTTTGGTGTAAGAATAATATATGCAACAAAATTGTTTGTAATGTAATAATTTGAGTAAATGAAGCGACCCCCCCAGCTTCGCAAGGGTGCAATGCTGATACTAAATACACTACAAAAAAAAACTGTGAATGTTGTATAAAAAACATCCCGCCCGCTGCTTCCGGCCCGCCCCGGCCAGTCAGTACCGCAGTGAATGCGACGCCCTGCAATTATTAAATCAGTAATATCTTCGAAAATACTCGTTTAAATCATATGCTGTAAAGGGCGATATAGATCTACAACATTATTTTTTGTTAATGCGAAACACGAAACACGTATTCAGTATTTATTAAGTAAAGAATCTATGTACAAAATTTCAAAAAGGGCTTGTTATTCTACTTGGTTGTCCAAACAAAAATATGGTTAAAGGTCCGTACCAGCGGGCGAGCGCGTGAGTTGACCTCTGACGTCAGCTGTGGCACGCTGCGCAAGTACTATGATCTATCGTAACCACTCGGTAACCACTCTGCGGTCTCACTCTAAATGTATTTGGGAAAAAATATAGCAAGGTGTAAAAATTATTGGAATCGATTCAGTTGCTTATTCTGAACAAACTATATTCAGGTTTGACATAAACAAAAAATAACGTATATTAAATCAAAAATGTATTTAAATTTAAGGTATTAAGGGAGTTAAAAACCTCAGAAATAATAGTATTTCTCAACAATTTAATAGATGTTATTGTACATATAAACGTTCCTCTTTAATCACTCTACTACGTAGGTTTAAATATTTAATCATTCAAAGGGACATAGGGAAAGAGAAAGTCACTTTGTTTTATAATATGTTGTGATTTACAACCTGAACATTATAGCGAGAAACATAAATAATTTGGTTTTCATGTTACAAGAGGTAAAACTGATGATGCTTGATAGCATAAGAAATGGAACATTGTAATTTTTGCTCATGAGAAATTACCTACTAGGAAACATATCACAGAAGAAGCATAGAAACATTTTCTTTTATTCTATAAAACCTAACCGGCTCTATATTGCTCATAAAAATCGGATTACAAATTAATAAGCTGCCATTTTGCATTTCAGAACATGTACGGGTCCTGTTGGCGCTGTTAAAATCATACAAACTAGAATGCGTCTTAAAGATGTAGCTTTACAAGCCATCCGCGTTGCTTTCATGGTAAAAAGGAGAAGAACTATTCAAATATTGAAATTTCATGAAAAAAGAAACAATGCATAGAATTACTTCTATACCATGATGATAGCATAACGAGATGTATATTGTCAAATCTGTAAGTATTATTTATTTAGAACGCCAGATTCTTATACCTTAATTTTATTTCTGCTTATGGACTTGAGTATTTGGGAATGATAAATGATAACTTTTACTCCCCTAATCTCGGAAAAACTATTTTTGCTCCTCAATGGCGCCGATTCTGTGGTTCACAAACTAAACTAATTTTAAGTTATATGCATCTTTTTCTTTCCATTTCGTTATGAAAAGAATAGAAGATAAAATTTCAGTTTAGACCTGTCAAATCAGTGCGCTCCTGACGTAAACTGGCGTATTTTTAGTCATCATGTTTATAATCGCGTCTAAACTGTCTATGGAGTTTCTTTATTTGACAGGATTAAATTAAAATGTTATCTTCTATCCTTTTCTTAACGAAATGAAAAGAAAAAGATGCACATAACTTAAAATTAGTTTAGTTTGTGAACAACAGAATCGGCGCCATTATCTAAATGCAAAAGCCATTTTTATCTGTTAGATGATTTTTTAATTCTATAAAGATGGGAAAAACGCTGCAAGTAAATTATTTTAATCCTTTGATCATAATCTCAGCGTTAATCCCATTCGCAACCCGAAGCTTTTCAGCTTTGGAATCTGGGGTCTGCTATACCAGTCTAACTGCTCATTTGGCTAAACTTAGATATTTTCCGTGAAGCGACTGCCGTCTGACCTCCAGAACCTGTAAGCAATATAGAAGCATTGCAGTTACACCAATTGTTGGACTTTTTGAGGGCTCCAACAACCCGTAACGACTGCCATTAGATATTCAACCGGCAACCGGGACCAACAGCTTAACGTGCTTTCCGAGGCACAACCAGACCAGCGCCAATATTCATATTCATGCTTACAAATATTTGCGCGGCGCGGCGCGGCGATCGAACCCGCGCCTTCTTGCGCAGCGGCAGCGTTCGCTACTGCTTCACCACGGAGGCTGTGTCATGTTCTACTCCTTTAATGGGCGCGCTATAAAAAACAGGCGCCCAGATCGTGGCGATGTCAAAAACAAAGGTAGGGATCACCCTACCCATCCGCCATCTGGCGGAATAGTCATGAAATTCCCGGGCAAACTTACCTAGGCCTGTGCTTCCAACTTTGAAAATGGGTCTTAACCATATCTGGATCACAAATTAGCCTCTTGACAAACCCTTACACTGAGTCCAAGTTGCTAGATGGCATTTTATTGCATCAGACCGTATATACCTGGAAAAATGGATTTCGAACATTGGGTGCATTAATTTTGTGAATTCTAAACATCATTAAACCTATTTACTTCTTCTCCACTACAACGCTTTTTGTGCATGTTTTGCAATTGAGTGTAAAATAATAAACATCTTTCAACCCTGGGCTATTTTGAAGCGACTTAAAAGAAATTTACTTGCATATAAAAAGTAACTTTGCACTTTTGTTTTCTTGACGGAGACCCAGATCAGATGTCCGTCTGATGCGGCATACCTCAGCTACCCGGGATACGCATTGGAGCACCATTTCCTGCAGCGTGCTGGGGTCTGTGTGTATGTCCGCAATGACATTTGTTGCCGGCGCCTCCGTCACCTCGAAGACCCTCATTTCTCGTCCCTATGGCTGTTGGTTGACACTGGTGTGGACAAAATTGTTTACACTTGTGTCTACCGATCGCACAGCGGTGATCAGGAGACAACTCGTTTATTTGACCACCTCAGTGAGGCTGCTGACAATGCACTGCAGCGGCACCCTGACGCACACTTCATCGCTCTGGGGGATTTCAATGCCTGCCATCAGGACTGGCTTTTCCCGTACCAGAAGACCGACCACGCTGGGAGAGAAGCGCGAAACTTCGCGCTTTCAATGGGCCTTTCCCAGCTGGTAAAGCAAGCGACTAGGGTGCCTGATGTAGTTGGTCATACTGCCAATTGTCTGGACCTTCTGCTGACCACTGATCCGGACAGGTGTGTTGTAAAAGTTTCCTCACCGTTGGGAACTTCAGACCACTGTCTGGTGAAGTCTGTGTCGACCTTCTCCCCACCAGATCACGACTCTCGTGGTGAACGGCGAATGTGGCGATACAGGTCAGCAGACTGGGATGAGATGCGCCATTTCTTTGCGTCTTATCCTTGGCAGCAGGTCTGCTTCTCTTCTAGCAATCCGTCGAGCTGTGCGGATGCTATAACCGATGTGGTGCGTCAAGCTATGGAATATTTTATTCCCTATAATGACGTGCCCGTCGGTGGCTCGGCTCGCCCATGGTTCAATGCCGATTGTGCCCAAGCTGAACAGCGTAAGCACACGGCATTTCTCACCTGGGTTGACGCTCGTGACCGCAGAGCTCCGGATCTAAGCTCAAAGAAGAGAGCCTTTAACCGTGCTGCCAAGTCCTACAAAAAGGCGCTAAAGAAGGCTCGCTTCGACCGTATTACCCATATTGGCAACAAGTTATCTGCGCAGCCTTCCGGTAGCAGATCTTTTTGGTCCCTTGCCAAATCGGTCGAGGCGAACTTCTGTCGGCCCTCACTGCCTCCGCTGGTTAGGCCTGATGGAACACTGGCTCATACGGCAAGAGAGAAAGCAGGTCTCTTTGTATCTCTCTTTGCCAATAATTCGCGTCTTGATACTGGCAGTGCTACTCCACCTATTTTACCCCACTGCGGTACTTCAATGCCTGAGGTTCGCATTCGGAACAAGGAGGTTCTGAGAGCACTGTGTCGTCTGGACGTGAATAAGGCTAGTGGTCCGGATGGTATACCAGCGATTGTTCTAAAAGCATGTGCGCCCGAGTTGTCTCCTGTATTGACACGCTTGTATCGCCTCTCATTTGGGACTGGTATAGTGCCCAAGTCCTGGAAGCTTGCCAACGTGCAGCCCGTGCCCAAAAAGGGTAGTCGTGCCGATCCTAACAACTATCGGCCGATTTCGATCACCTCCATACTTTGCAAAATTATGGAGCGTGTATTGAACTCGCGCCTTTTGGCATACCTGGAAGGTAACGATCTCCTCAGTGACCGACAGTACGGGTTTCGCTGCAATCGGTCAACTGGGGACCTACTAGTGTATGCCACTCACTTGTGGGGCGAGGCACTCGAGAGGAATGGGGAAGCAATTGCTGTCTCCCTTAATGTCTCGAAGGCCTTCGACCGGGTATGGCACGCTGGCCTTTTGAGTAAGCTTCCAGCGTACGGCATTTCCCCTAGCCTGACTGGCTGGGTAAAAGACTTCCTGACTAAACGGTCCCTCCGAGTTGTTGTCGACGGATGGTCATCTGAGCCCATGTCGACTAATGCCGGTGTTCCTCAGGGGTCTGTTCTCTCTGCAACTCTGTTTCTGCTGCATATTAACGATCTGCTGATGCCCGGTATCTATGGGTATGCAGATGACAGCACAGTTGTGGAGAGATACCTGCCGGATGCTCGGGCTAGTAGGGAATCAATCCGGTCCGAAAGAGAGGCCATGGTAGAGCGAACGAGTGTTGCACTTCAGGCAGTCTCCGAATGGGGCAATGCCAATCTTGTAGCATTCAATGCCGCCAAAACGCAGGCGTGTCTTTTCACCGCCAAAAGGAGCCCGTTCACCTTGGCTCCTACTTTTCGGAATGTATCCTTGGAGTGTACCGACCGCCTTCAGCTTTTGGGTATTGATATTTCCTCGAACCTAAACTTTGGGCGGTTCATTGAGTCCAAGGCCAAGGTGGCTGCCAGAAAACTTGGTGTAATCGCAAAGGTCCGGCAGTACTTCACACGAGGGCAGCTTCTAATGTTGTACAAAGCACAGGTCCGTTCGTGTGTGGAGTACTGCAGCCACATTTGGGCTGGTGCTGCTAAGTGTCACCTGGCCACTTTGGATTCAGTGGAGAGGCGTGCGAAGAGGCTGATTGGTGACCCTGATTTAACTCGAGTTGGTCTCCAAAGCCTAGAGCACAGGCGTAGAGTAGCCAGCCTTTCGGTGTTCTATAGGATACATTCTGGGGAGTGTGCGAGGGAATTGCACGATTTAATTCCCCCATCTCCGTTCCACCATCGGACGACCCGTCGTACGGCGAGTACGGCCACCCTTATGTTGTTAACACCTCTACGATCCGGACGAAGCGTTTCGCCTCCTCCTTTATACCGCGTACATCGAGGGACTGGAACAATCTGCCGGCGGCGGTGTTTCCGTCGGACTACAATTTGAGTGTCTTCAAGGCTAGAGTGAATAGGCTCTTAATAAACTAGTGCGCTTTACCATCAACGATTGCGTCACTGCTTACCATCAGACAGGATTGCGGTCAAGCGCTGGTTTATACTTTAATAAAAAAAAAAAAAAACTTTTGTATAACAAACAACTTTTATTTGGATCTCATCACCATCTTACTGGTTCTTATTCATTATTGAAGTGGGGATTAGGGTACTTACTGTTTTTTTTGTTATTATTAATCAATTACACTACTTAAAAAAAAATCTTTCTTGTGTATTCTTCAATGCTCTATGTTACGGGTTTGGTTTCCGCACTTAGTCCTTCCAGTGGACCATTGTGCGTGGGCCTAGGCAGCCGTTGGCGGTTATTCCAACCAGCCCACCTCCCTGCAGAAGCCCATCAAGTTTCCTGGCTTGTTGAGAACATCTGTGTAAGATCTTGGTGCCCCTATGGTTTTACTTCTAATTTGGGTGACACCTGTACAATCGAAGAGTACATGCGCACCTGTCTCATCAGCCTCCATGCAGGCTGTGCACAGAGGGCTGTCCGTTATGAGATGTTTATTTATCGAGCAGTGGCCCGTGATGATCCCCGTCATCAGTCGCTGGCCTTTCCTATTCAGGTGCAAGTCTTGGTTAGCATGTCATCCAGGGAATCTCCGCTTGTGCGTAGGTACCTCTGTAGCCATCTGCGTATTTGAATTCCGGGCTCCGCTCCGCTGACCGACGCGCTGGATGTCCTTCTAGCCAACTCGTCAGCTGCGTCATTAGGTCATTACCCAGTGAACCGCTATCTCTTTATCCACTGTAGTGTCGGCGCGTCTGCTACGGTTACCCGTTCCAGTGTATCGTGACATTCATGTATTAAGCTTGATATGATGCATCGCTGCTTTAGGAATTGGAGGACTGAAGGGCTGTCAGCGAGTATACGAACGTTTTTGATACGTCTGTGTATACAGCTCTTCCGAACCTGAGTAGTCGCACTGTTCTTCTTCAAGCACAATCTTATAGTGCTTTTGAAAGCAGCATTGCTTCGGTACTTTGTCGTGAGTGCTTCCATCATTGGTTGCCTTTTAATTGCATCTAGCATTAGGCGTGTGTGTTTGAACCCTGCGAATTTTTGCGCTCCATATTATAAATATTTATTTGCCGTATATTATTTTTTTATTACATATTATAGATATTTTTAAAACCTCTTCGCAATGCCAAAAGTTTGTTTGCTTACTTGAAAATATTCAAATGATGTACTTACTTAAAGCATTTTTAGTTGGATTACCGATTAATATGGTTTATTTAATTTTAGTGAAACACGAAGCTGTCGTCGTGTTAGTATGACTAAACTGCTCCACTTGTGGGAGTTTTTAAACACTAACAGGGAAATTGCAGTGGGGTATAATAAATCTATTCAAGCACGGCAGCATTCCAAGCAAATGTGGGAAGAGGCTGCGAACATTTTGAATTCATTTGGCGAACGAACTATTAAGCCTGCATCCGAATGGTCGAAGGTATGTTTGCCATAGCAATGTATTGTTCTTATATTGTTGTATTTTTTCTTCATCCTCAGAGTAATGAATAATAAAAAGGCTTCTGAGACACAAGGGTTATGAGTTTGACTTCATATATTTGCCATTAAATCCTAGTTGTTTAAATATAAGATTGCACTCTAGGTATTAGGTACTAAATTACTATGTGTGATCAATATTATTTTGTTCTAGTACTGGGCAGACACGAAGGCGAGATTAAAAAAAACCCGAGTCATTATTGACAGCAGAAGAACAGGAAAGAAATCTGAGAGAAAGTTCCTCGCTATAGTTGGGGAAGATCTGCGATCTGGTCTGTCTGGTGTCAGGGTTGAACCACCGAACCCACTTGTATTAGAAGTAAGTATACTTAATTGCTATAAATATACTTTATCCAAAAACCTAAAGGTATACCTACTTACATATTTTATATTAAATTTGTTAAGAGTTATTGAGACATCGTTGCAAGTCCAACTACATACACAAACATCCAGCCATAAACGTGTTCATTCACTCAGTTTTTCTGAGTGAATAAGCTCTTAATAAACTAGCGCGCTTTGCCACCAACGATTGCGTCAGTGCTTACCATCCGAGGCGGGTTTGCGCTCAAGCACTAGTTTATTATTATAAAAAAACTACTTAAAATAAATGATAGAGTTCATACATAATTTTTTCGAAATTTTGTTAAGTGCTATTTTTTAAGTAGGTTCATCATCAACCTTTGTTTTTATCGTCCCACTGCTGGGCACAGGTCTCCCTTCATACAGAGAAGGATTGAGCGTAATCACCACGCTTGCTCAATGCGGGTTGGCTATTTCAGACTTAAAGTTCACGTTTCCACAAGACGTTTTCCTTCACCTTCAGTCATTGGTGTCCAAAATATACTTAGAAATTACTTACAACTTTAGAAAAGTTACATTGGTACTTGCCTGACCTGGAATCGAACCCGCGCACTCATATTTGAGGGGCTGGTGTTTTAACCACTAGGCCACCACGACTTAAGTACCTTAAGTAGGTATTTACTATAAAATATGAATTCTGTCACATCCTCATCATCCTTCTCTGTATGCGAGGAGACCTGTGCCCAGCAGTGGGACGATAAAAAGGTTGATGATGATGATGATGAATTCTGTCTATGTGTAACATTGTCTCGCCACAGAATGGATTTCGATCAAATTGGCTAAAGTTATACATGGCATCAAGATGCCAAGATAAAAGCTTAACCTGATGGATCAACCCGTACAGCTGTTACTTAGTTGTAGTTATATACTTTAAATAATATTAGTAGGATTATCCTGTGTGAGAGTTAAAAGCATGATAGAGTAATCAACATTTTATTTTAAATAATATAATATGCAGATCAGCATTACTTACTGCATTTAAAACTTTACAATATTTTACAGGAATACCAACAAAGTCAGCCAAATGAAATTTTGGCCGAAGTTAATTCATCAGAACATTCGGCTCAATCTCCTGTTTTAAATGATGTTCCTGCAAACCCACAACTATCATATATTAGGGAGAACATAATGGGGCAGGGTTCAAGGCAGCACCTTGTATCTGATGAAGCAGAGTCATCACCACCCTTGAGAACAGCGGAACAGGGCCCAACCAGGCGTCGGAGGTGGCAACGACAGCAATTAAGTGTTGCAGAAGCAAGAGCGCGACTAATTTCATGAAAGAAGGGCCCAAGCAGAGTTGACCAACAGCCGTTCTATAGAACGTGATGTCAATTATCATGGCAAAATAGTGTCAATATTAAGAAACATTACAGGTAAAATTATATTTTTTAAATATCCATACTAATATTATAAATGTGAAAGTGTGTTTGTTTGTTTGTTTGTCCTTCCTTCACGCCGTAGCTAAGCAATCAATCAACCTGATTTTTGGCATACAGTTAGTTGAAAAGAAGGAGAGTAACATAGGCTACTTTTGGTTCTAAAAAAACATCAAGTTCCCAAGGGAGATTACTGGAATATTTGTATGTGTACACCAAATATCCTAATATTATAAATCGGAAAGTGAGTTTGTTTGTTTGTTCCGCTTTCACGCCGTAACTACTAAGCCGATTGTTTTGAAAAAGTTTAAAGTTAGAAGTCCGAATTAAATAATAGGGTACTTTTTTAATCCGGGAAAAAAATTATATTCACGAGGAAAATCTAAAAGCGCGATATAACCGATCTCCACGCGAGCGAAGCCGCGGGCGGAAAGCTAGTACTTTTTATAAAAAAGACAGCTTGTACAAATGAGTGTTAAGCAATAAAGGTGCAAAAAGAAAGAAAAGAATGCCATAAAAAATAAAACAATTCGCATATAGCGACTGAGAGATTGATTTATTTACAAAATAGTTTCTTTAGTTGCTCAGTGGGTTCTAAAAATTAAAGCATCATTTTAAGTAAACCAATTACAGGAACTTTTATATTATCAAAGGTTTAGAGCCAGTTAGAAAAACTAGTAGAAGCTAGTTGCCCATTCGAAAGCTTAGTAGGTGCCTATGGAGAAAAACAGACAAGAAACTCCATGGACAATTAAACCATAAAATTATAATAAAATATTTAATTACATCATTCATGTTGTAACCATGTGCGAATAATGCAGAAAGATGTGCATGTTAAAAGCATCCTTTATAGAAAAAAGAAATTAGAATAAGCTTTTTCATTTTTAATGTCTGGACTTTAAAAAAGACGATGATCCCTGAGTTTGTTTCGGCTATTTCTTCTCAGAGGTACCTAGTCAGTTAGGAAATGCCGGCTTCATCTAGTTTAAAAAAAAGAAAAAAAAACATATGACGTGTAAAAGTGATCGGTGATCCTACTTGCTTAATAAACGATTTCATTTCATTTCATTTCATTTGTGGCAGCCACCGTCCCTAATTGTGATATGAAGTTTTAAAATAAAGTGAACCTCTATATTTTGTGAAGTATTCTATTGTACTCTAAATAATGACTTGGCTTAAAAGTCTAGTAACCAAGCCAGAAAGAAATTTAAAAAAAAACAGCCCCCGTTTATGAACATGACATATGTTTCAGCACCATTCAACTATACTCTTTCAGACTCTTAACGCAGTTGGCAGAGGCGCGCAACAAGATCCTGCCTTGTAGCAACACCAATCTGTAGTTCTGTGTTGCGTTGGTCCGCTGGATTTTCATGAAAATTTATACATTGCATGAAGGCTTCTTGGTGTTTCATTTCTGTCAATTCTGGTACAGGTAAATTTGCTGCGCATTTGCAATACAACCAGCTACATGTGATTGGTAATGTAGCACTCTATGGAATAACAAACATTTTAACATGCCCAGACCCGAAACATTATAGAGAGGACCATAGGCTGGTAATGTTTCGGGTCTGGGCATGTTTATTAGTATAATAGACTTCTGGTGATTCTGGCGCAGCATTCAAAATTGGTGTCATTATTGATTTTCGGATTGGATAATGAGAGTCGCCTGAAACAGATAAAACAGTATTTATTTCTATTATTATTTTATTATTTATGTACGAACGACAACAGGTCAAGCTACCCGAAACTGTCGAAAATTCCCAATCAACCTTAATGCTTTATAGATAAAGTTAAAAAAGTAATAAATCTGACAAAATGTAGTAGCTTGATGTGCTGTCACCTGTACACACATAAAATATATTTTTTTAAATATGTTTATTTGTAAATAATTTAATTTCATATTGTAATAAATAATTCTTTGGCACAATAACACTTTAAATATACAGTATGTTAAGAAAACCCTGTCCGACCCGTGAATGTGTTGTTAGGTATCGATAATTGATTCTACTAATGCATACAAAACCGGGCTAAACTTAAAAAAAATCCCCCTATAAAAATAAATAGTATTTCGCAAAAAGAGGTAACTTAATAAATGTGCGCTAAGCACTCTTCCGCGGGCGGCGGGCGGCAGGGCACGCGGCACGTGGTCGCATCGCTATTCGCTCATAATAATACCGGTGTTGTCACTTTTTTAAAAATTACCAAATTTCGGGGAAGTTGGAATTAACTCGCGGGAAAAAAAGATTATTTCAAAATTTTCTTGTATTGGTACTATGATGATTACGTAATATTTTATATTATATTTGGTCGTGTGTTTACCTAACCTTTATTATCCTTATGGGTCGGACAGGGTTTTCTTAACATATTGTATAGCTATAAGCAATAAGACAGCCAATTGTTTTACACTCTTCTTTCTTGTATGCTATAATGCACAGTATAGTTTATGTTGGTATGCAATAAATAATATCTGTTTTCCTCTGTTTAAATACCTAGTTTTATTATTAAAATTTTATATTTTACCTAAAAGCCATAAAGCCTCTGTTGTGTTTAGGTTCTCTAAGTGAGGTCTCAAAGGATGATTGGACCAATTAAAAGATTCGTGGTTGGCTCCGGGATGACTTGCATCTACACTTATGATGTCCATGTCGGCATTACAAATTTGGAAATATGTAATAAAATTGTAAGTTTGGTGTAAATTATCCTATTACGTTTCCTCTGTTGAGGCACAGGCCTTCTCTCTGTCATTGGGCTGTAATGCTTATGCATCACGTAGGCCCGGGGCAAGTCGGTAGATGTAATAATTATAAACTAGCGCTTGACCGCAATCCCGCCTGATGGTAAGTAGTGATGCGATCGTTGATGGTATAGCGCGCTAGTTTATTAAGAACCGAAAGGTAGGAACCGTAAGGAAGACGGCAGTTGAGCGAGGTGATACAATGTTAAACCCAACAACACGACCAACGATGCTGCACCAAAGGAAGATTGATCTGAAGACCCTCCATGACCAAACTCCCAACACAACAACATTAGGCGCATCGAACCCGGCACACATCGCAACACAACTGCTCAGACCCGTCCTCCGTACGGCTTCACCAGACATCATACCGGAACACGACAAATCGCTTGGCGGCAAGGCTTTGGTGGGTGGTAACTTCTGCCGGCGGCCGGTGTTAGGTATGGCCTACCACCGAGAGAGTCCACAATCGCCAAATACCTGAATAGGTGTATCTGACATCGTAACGCAAACTTCGCGAAAAGGCTAGACCACGTGCCACTAATAAAATTATGATAGTTCATTATTTCGTTAATGAACGGTTACAAAAATAACAATGTCTAAAAAAAGTGTGGGCTCGGCCTTTGAACGTTGCAAGCGTGCCGCCATGCGGGTTTGTAGGTATGACGTTGATCCCTGATGTGAACTCTATTAAATCAACTGATAAGGTAGTTTTTCGAGTTTTGTTTTCATTGCGCTTTTTTGTGTAATTAGCGAATTAATTAATTTTTACTTTAAAATCTTATTGGATTATAAAAGTATAACAATTATGAATGGTCTAAAGTGAAAAAAACTACATATATATTTTTTTAAATCATGAAAACACCACCTTGGTCTCGACTAAAAATCTCTCGATATAACCTATGAGGTGGGAGACGCGGATCGAATGTTTGGGGAAACAAGTGGATGGCCTCCTGCCAACTTGTGATGGAATGCTTAACGCCTTGCCACCAGGTAGCCGCAAAATCAGTGAGCAGCATTGGTAAGCCTCTTAAAGCCATAGCGACCGTAAAGCTTGCAAGAGGAATATAAGTTGTTGGTCCGTCATAACCATAGGTGCAGGCATCGGTTGCTGCGGTGTGGCTCCGGGCGAAGCATGCCCATTCTGTGGCTTCTGCGAGTAGCGAGGCAGCTCACGCCCATAGAGCGGAGGTGGCGAAGGGTGATGGGGCCATGGCGCCGGCGGACGAGGTCCAGCCAGCGACGGCGTCGACGATCGCACGTCAACGAACAATGCGTGTCCATCTGAAATAGACGGCATCGTACCATCTGACTGCTCACCAGCCGTAGGATGCGTGTCTACAGGCTGCTGCGTAGCACGTGAAGCACTATTATTACGCGACCGTGTTAGCACCATGTCTTTTCTGCACTCTAATCAATGTTCCGGCACCACAAATAGATAATAGTATACCTACGCAACCAAGTTCCTCACTCAAGTTCGACAACGTTCATACACAACGGGTACATAAGTACGTAAGCAACATTCGTACACTTGCGCGAATGTTTTAAACTTAAAATGTCCACGAAACAATACGACTAAAATTACATAGGTCTTAGGTATTAGAATACACAAGACACTATTTAAACTAACGTTCGAAGCGAATCAGTGTTCTGGGTGTCTTAACCAACCTGAGTACACACACTATAAAGTTAATCCGCACGAAGCGTCATTATAAAAAACCAACTCTTTGCACCAATATTCACAGGATTACGACTTATAGCAATTTATATTAACTTTGTATAACTATTAACAAATTAGCAAACGACTATCCTGTGTACGTATTATGTACTTAAATTAAAGCACTACAACCTAGGATGACTAAACGTAACAGTAAAGTTCGTAAAATGTAGGCACTGTAAACACGTGTTCGAGAACATTCCACAAAATGTCCGATGGATTTCGAATTAGGTACACGACTGTTCTAGGAAGTCTATAGGCACTAGAACGAATAAAACTTGAAATAACTGATTCGTTACTAAATATAAAGAATTAATAAAGAATTTTATCTTTATAATTGTTGTTGTGTGCACAAAACGTAACGAATCTAATAGGCACGTGGGCGTGGATATACGTCGCACGAGAAAACCCAAGAAAATCACTGTTTTCGACACTCACACACTGTTTTCCGAGCCTTTTCACAGACGCTGTTATACGCAAGAACAGTTTTACACGAAAAATGATTTAACCGTTTTTCATTTGAACACGGCCCCACGTTGGGCGCCATTTTATAGGCCGTAGGTTGGGACGCCAGTTAGTAGCGCGTTGAGGTGCTTTACGTAAAAAGAAACTACGCCTATAATATTTATATAAACTGTATATTGGGTATAAGGTACATAAAACAGTGGCACTTAAATACGTTTTATGTTTAGATCTAGTGGTTAATTTGTATGTAGCAAGTTAACTGAATATATATTGAATATATTATACACATCTATTGGCCCACCTTAGAGTTTAGGTTTCGATGGCCCCTACCGAAATATGACTGCTAGATTGAACAAAAACTATTGATGCAGTTTTAAACCTGATACATTTTACCATCTTTTTCGGTCGTATTGTTTTAAATTTGAATTCAGAATACCATACGACATGGAGCTACGCCTAACAAGTCGGATATGCGCCTTGTTAAAGGCAATTGATTTTTGAATAAAAACATGTTTTATCAAATAAAGGTTTAATTTAATAACGCGTGTTGCCTCCATGGGCATCTACCACAGCTCTCATACGATTAGGCATAGAGTTTATCAACTGCTCTGTGAAATTTTGAGGGATCATCTCCCATTCCTCTTCTGTAGCAGTTTTCAACTCCTTCATCGTCTGGGCAACTGGGTGACGTACCCTAACACGTCTTTTTAGCTCGTCCCACATGTGCTCAATGGGGTTCATGTCTGGGCTTCCGGCTGACCAGTCCATAACTGTGATGTTCACATCCTGAAGATATTCCCTGACGATACCGGCTGTATGGGCTCTTGCATTATTATGCATAAAAAGGAAATTTGGGCCTACATAGTCCGCGTATGGTATCACGTGAGGTTCTAAGCACTCACGAATGTACCTTTCAGCATTTGCCTGGCATTTGTATGGCAGCCGTGGTCCTGTAACAACTTCAAGTTGAGTTTAGCCGCTCGCGGATATACCACCCCAGACAGTCCATAAGCTCCCGCCTTAAGCAACCCTCTCTTCAAAGCAGCATTGTGTGAAACGCTCTGCCTTATTGTAAAACCAAAGACATCAATCACTTTTTCAAGAATTAAATCCAAGTAAACCAATAAAATCAAGTTTTCTTAATATTCGATTGTTTGATATCAACAAACAGGCTCCAAATTGTCTTTAAATTCATTGTGAAAGTGCCAGGTTCAAAACTGCATAAAAACTTTTTACTCGGCCTAATATAAAATTTTAGCTAGGACCAAACGAAACTGAAAATGCAAGGTGGGCCAATAGATGTGTCCAGAAGTGTACTTATTAAATTGGATGGAACTATCATTAGATCGTCTTTTAATGGGTCTAAGTAAAAATCGTATCAAGGTGCCCTGTCTCCCCCATGGGTTGTAATGTATGTTGTTATTGTTCCATATTTTTATTACCTGCCCTGCAGGGCACAAAAAAGAGCTTAAGTAGCTTAGCATTATTACAGTATTTGTATATTTCATAAAACCTAATCAGTTTACATAGCCGTGGAGCCCCATTTTTTAATTTGCCCCAGGGCCCTTGATTACTTAGCTACGCCACTGCTGGGAATACCGAACTTTTCATAAAATCTGTAAACAAAATATTGGTAACTTCTGCACTAAAGCTAACGAAGACCGCAGGCCCTGAAACAAAAAGAACAATTATTTCTAATATATCACGGTTGTTTGACCCGTTGGGTTGGCTAGGGTCGGCGATAGTTACAGCAAAGGTATTTATTCAAAAGCTGTGGTTAGCGGGAATAAGTTGGGATGAAGAAATTCCAAAACAATTATTAAAGGAATGGAATTACTTACTTTAGTGAGCCGTCACAACTTACGGAGTATAAAATTCCTAGATGGCTTAGAACAAGGTCGAATGATGACACAGTAGACTTGCACGGCTTTTCAGATGCGTCCAAGGTGGCATATTCCGCTGTAGTCTATATACGTAGAGTTGATGTCACGGGTAACGTTCACGTTACACTAGTTGCGGCTATAACACGAGTCGCACCCATAAAACAAATAAGCATACCGCGACTAGAGTTATGTGATGCAGTATTGGTGACACGTTTGCTGGTTGAGATGGCAGAAGTTTTAAAAATTCCGAAAAATAATTTGCGAGCATGGACAGACTCAACTGTTGTACTTGCGTGGCTAAACAAGCATCCGAGTCACTGGAAAACCTTCGTGGCAAATAGGGTTTCTGAGATCCTCACAACATTGGACGTCTCGCAGTGGGCTCACATACCTTCCAATCAGAATCCTGCTGATTGTGCATCCAGAGGAATAAGACCTGTAGAATTTATAGACAACACTATGGCTACGAGGTCCAGACATTTTACAAAAAATGAATATTAATTATTCGAGGCCAAAAGAAGTAGACGTGAATTTAGAAAGGGCAGTAGTAACATATTGTTCTGCTGTTCACCACTCGATATTGGATAAATATTCTTCTCTCACTAAGTTGCTTTGTGTTGTGGCTTACCTACTGTAGAAGATTTCTAAACTATAAAACGGATACTAATAGAACTAAATACTTACGCAAATGGGAGATCGATGAGGCTTTGAATTGTTGTATTCGGAAATGCCAAGGGCAAGAATTTGAAGTAGAGGTAATAGAAATAAAACAAAAAGGGGAAGTTAAGACAAAGAAAAGTAAAATTAGAACACTTAACCCATATATAGATGAAAAAGGCATAAGTAATCAGAGTTGGGGATAGACTTCAAAAAACCCAATTAGAGGAAAAAACGAAATATCCAATCGTATTACCCCATCGATCCCATTTTACAAATTTAATCATCGGAGATGCGCATACTAAAACCTTACATGGGGGACCACAGCTCATGCTGACTTACATACGGTCAGCATACTGGATCATCGGAGTTAAAAGGTTGGTGAAACATCATATCCGTCGATGTATTCCCTGCGTAAAAAATACTGCAACTGAGAGAACTCAATTGATGGGTTCTCTACCATCAGTTCGCGGAACACCATCTAGAGCGTTCTTACACAGTGGAGTAGATTATGCAGGCCCTATAAATGTCAGAACGTCAAAGGGCAGAGGACATCGTTCTTACAAGGGATACATATGTTTATTTATATGTATGGCAACTCGAGCCATACATTTAGAAATGGTTAGTGATTTAACTTCTCAAAGCTTTCTAGCAACCTTCAGGCGCTTTGTATCGCGCAGAGGTCATTGCACGGACTTATGGAGCGACAATGGCACAAATTTCCTTGGGGCATCCAAAGAGTTGAGGGAGCTACTGGTGGCCCAAGAGTCCAACTTGACAGAGGAAATTGCGAAGAGCTTGGCTCTCATCGGCACCACGTGGCATTTTATTCCTGCACATGCTCCCAATTTTGGTGGATTATGGGAGACAGGAGTAAAATCCACAAAATATCATTTAAAACGGGTCATAGGTACTTCTACACTCACATTTGAAAAGATGACCACTCTCCTGGCACAGATTGAGGCAAGTCTAAATTCTAGACCGCTATCAGTTGCATATAACCCAGATCCAGAAGAGTGTACAGCTTTAACGCCTGGTCATTTCTTAATAGGAGAACCTATACTTACCGTTCCTGATGCAAACTATGATGCAAGTACTATTAGTAGCCTGAAGAGAGGCATTTAGTTCAAAGTATGATGCAAAACATTTGGCGTAGGTGGGCTAATGAGTATTTGACACATTTCCTTCATAGATTTAAGTGGTCTCATAAAATACCTGAACCTCAAGTTGGAGATGTTGTTTTGGTAAAAGAAGATGACCTACCACCTGCGAAATGGCTTCATGGCAAAATTGTGGAGAAACATGCAGGCAGTGATAATCTTACCCGGGTGGTTACATTAAAATGTAAAAATTCTTATTTGAAAAGACTCACTTCAAAAATATGTGTTCTGCCTGTTACAGAGTAATTATAATGGATTTTTGTTATTAAGAATAGTTTTTCAAGTCACAATATTTTTTTGACTTTGTTAAATACCTAAACAATTCGTTTTGAGTAACTAGTTTTGAGTACCAATCCGATTTAAACTTAGATCGCGGTTTAAGATTCTCAGCCGTTTTATAACCTCAGTGATATTTTGAAATAAAACATTTGATACTGGCATATACCTACTTCCGTGTGTTATTTTCCCTTTAGCGTGTAGCCTAGATCATCCCTGAACAACTAATGTCTACAAAGCCGGGCTAAACTTGAAAAATAATCCCTCTCAAAAGATAAATATTATTTCGGAAAAGGAGGTAAATTAATACATGTAACAAATGCGCGGGCGAAGGGGGCACGACACGCGGCACGCGGTCGTTTCGCTATTCTCTCATAATAATACCGTCAAAAAACGTGTTGTCATTTTTTTTTAAATTACCAAGTTTTGGGAAAGTTGGAATTAATTCACGAAAAAAAAAAACATTAAGTATTTCAAATTCATTAGTACCTAACTATTGTTACTATGATGATTATGTAGAATTTCATATTTTACTTAGTCATGTAAATTCTGTAAATTCTTTAATGTTATATCAATCAGTCCTATTTATTAATGTTACAGATCTTTTGCTTGAAACAATAAATTATGGTTCAAAGTGACACAGTTCATACTAGTATAGTCGTCAACGTTATCTCTTATAAATAAGGAATATATAACTACCATGATTTTGTATATAGAATAAGAGAAAATTGTAATTCTTGGAGTGTTCAATAAACTATTATTATTATTATTATGTGTTTACCTAACCTTTATTATCCTTATATGGGTCGGACGGGGTTTTCTTTACATATTGTATAAAAAGGGTGTATCTGATGTCGACGCACAAACGAGTACCATGGATCCAGTACATGATTCTAAACCCCCAGTGGTGGAATTTTTCGTCGGCCTTTACATGATTTAAAATAGTTTATGAAACTGTTACATAATGAGGGATATTGATATTTTTTATACTCACGAATGTGAATTTAAAAAACGAGCGAAGCAAGTTTTTAATAGTATCACACGAGTGTGTAATACCTAATTATGTAGTTTCATACACTACTTTATCTAATCTCATACATTGTATTGAATATATGAAATAAAATATAGAGATTGATACAGTTTATTTATTGGTTATTGTGTTAACATTTTGTACTTATATTACAATTATGAAACTGAATGTGGAATTGGGTTGCGTTGGCGTTAGACGACGCACTCGCACTTGATGTAGGTGCAACTGGTACATTAATATTGATTTCATTTCTATTATATTGTATGGCGTTTAGAATTGAGTTAGACACCAATATTTTGTCACGGCTGTCGATCTCTATCCGCCGTGGCGCTTTAGCGTAGTGATATCCCCACCGGCGTCAATAAGTAGGGTCGCAGAAGTGCGTCTTAAGCAATGTCCAGTATACTGCTCTGAACTTGGAAGTTGTAATTAATCGGCTATAGTTTATTACCTAAAGTTCCAAATTTGTTGATGTCAACTCTCTGTTGCGTGCATTTTCCACGTTGGTAATTTAAAAAGAAACAGGCATTTTTACAAGAAACAGGCCGTAGATCCATATATGTATTCTTTATATATGTCATAGTATTTTCTTTGTTCTGTAATACTAAACGAGAGCGGTCTTGTTTATTATTTGTATTACGAATTGTTACTATTTATAGTATTTTCTTAAACTTCCACATCCTGAAATTGCAAATTGTAGAGATCTTGTCTCCGCAGGCACCCATAATACCGAAACTAAGTGCAGTCTGGAACAAATGAAAATAAAAATTTAGAATACAAGCAAGAACAAGAAACGCGCTAATACAATTTCACTTTAATATAACTAAAATTCAAATACTTATTTATTTATAAATAGGTAACTTCGTTAAAAGATATTCTCGTCCAAGAGCTTTATTTAGGAATGTATTTAATTGTTCAGGTGTAAACGTTTTCGCTTTCTTCCCTTTAAATCCTTGAGATTTTCTTTTCAAAAATGCAATCAATTTTGCAAATTTCGATATATCAACTTGGTTATATATGTTTAAAGTACTCTTTAGCATTGAAGACCATAGCGACGAACATTTAAAAGTTTCAGACAGTTTTTGAAAATATGCCAATAGAACATTTTCTGAGAACGAAGTGGCACTTTTATTCATTTTCTATGTTAAAAAATCTCGTTAACATTTATCACACAGCCTGTAAAATATCGGGCGGCGTCAAATTTTCTTCACTGTCACTTGAAATTTTAAGAAACAATATTAATCAATTTTATGTGTCCAGCGAAATACATTAACGACTTGCAATAGTTGCAATGCAAAGAAACGTATTCGGCGCCAAAATTCTGCACCCTGCGTCACCACGCAGGCGCCAAAGCGCGCGCTGGCACAGATAATAAATGAAATAGTGCTGCCTATGGTTTGTAATCTGTACGGTAATGAAAAATTTTTTTAGTAAAACATTATTTTGTTAGTTATATAATGTTATAATTTAATTTTTTAATTTCTTTTCGATATACTATTGGTAAAGTACGTCAATATAAACCCCTTTTTAGTTTTATATTTTTATTTTTTTGATATGAGAGTAAATAAAAACATATATGTAGTTTTTTTCACTTCAGACCGTTCATAATTGCTATACTTTTGTAACCTAATAAGATTTTAAAGTAAAAATTTATTAATTCGCTAATTAAACAAAAAAGCGCAATGAAAAAACAAACTCGAAAAACTATCTTCTCAGTTGATTTAATAGAGTTCACATCAGGGATCAACGTCATACTTACAAACCCGCACGGCGGCACGCTTGCAACGTTCAAAGGCCGAGCCGACACTTAATACATTTAAGTGTTTATTATTTAGGGAAAAAATATGACATGGTGTTAAAATGATTGGAATCGATTCAGTTGCTTATTCTGAACAAACTATATTTGATTTCGTATAAACAAAAAATAACGTTGTGTAGGTATAGCAAAAAGTCTACGAACTAGTTCCTGAGACAAGTTTTGACTTTTGTTTCCCTATTCTTTTTTCTCTCATCATCATCATGGTCTTCATTCTTTGGTCTACCCTGCTTGTTCCGGCCCACGGCGGAGGCGCCATCGCAAGACATTAGTTACCCACGTAACATGCCTGTTTGCGTAAGACGTGGCAGTACCAGCGTAGGCGACCCGCAGTTTGTCTGCAATGTCACGGACACGAAAACCGCCACGGATGCGGGATTTCCTGATGCGGTCTTTCCACGTAATTCCACACAACCACCGCAGCATATTCAGCTCTGTGACACGCAGCACCTGCTTGTGTCGCTCAAGTACCGGCCAAGCCTCACTGCCATAAAGAAGAACAGCCCCCTTATCGGCGAACACATTTTTGTCAAATGATTGCAACTAGTTTGGATCGTTTCGAACGATCCCAACTGATGCCAACTAGTCGCAATCATTTGACAAAAATGTGTTCGCCGATTAGGGGGCAGGTCTAATGATGGTCTTATAGACCTGTCCCTTATGCTTAACCGACATTTTGGGGTCACAAATAACACTTGTCATCTCACGCCATTTTGCCCAAGCTGCGGAAATACGTGACCTGACGTCGCAATCAATGTCGCCGGACGAGTGGAGCACAGACCCCTAGTTTTTAAACTTGTCTGTGCTCTCGACCATGTTTCCGCCTATGCGTACAGACATGGGGTCTGTCGTGTTGCTGGCCAAGTATACGGTCTTCGCCACGTTGAGTTTCAGACCTCGAGCGAGACCTTCCACGCATGCACACGCCGCACCAACCGTTCCCTGTCCGCGTCCGCTAGCGCGATATCGTCAGCTTAAATGAGTAGCCAAGGAGGCTGCTCATGCGAATCCTTGATGCTGTCCGACAAGACGTCTAATATCACGCTGAACAGAAACGGACTAAGGACGGATCCCTGGTGGACTCCGACGGTGATGGGGAAGGGTTTAGTGTCGCCAACAGCGGTCCTAATAACGGGATCGGAATTGAGGTACATGTCTCGAATTATGTCAACATAGGCTTCAGGTACCCCTTTGGACCTCAGTGCCCACAAGATCACCCCGCGAGGGACACAGTCGAAGGCCTTCTGCATATCTAGAAAGAGCATAATTATGCAGAGGCGTGTTCTTCGATCTGTATGTCTCCATAGTGATCCTCAGTGCGAAGATAGGGTCCATGGCTCCGTACCCTGGGCGAAACCCATATTGACACTCTGAGACAGCACACTCCTGCCGGATCCGGGAGTCTAAAATCCTCTCAAAGATCTTCATGGTGTGGGACATGACCTTAATACCGCGACAGTTGCCACACTCCTGTACCGAGACCTTACCTTTGAAGACTGGAGTAATAATACTCAGCCTCCATTGGCTCGAGATTTTGCCGGTCAGGAGCACGCGGTTGAGAAAGTTAGTTAACATGCCAGCCCACACTGCGAGGACCCATCGCCTTCCAGGCCTCATTCGGAAAGCTGACGGAACTTGCCGATTTCCCATACGACGAAGAGCCGTTTCGACTTCCTCAGGCGTTATCAGGGCCACTAGTCCAAGGTTCGGAGGAAGTTTCGGTGTCTGCACCTCTTGGTGCTGCTTATTCAGCAGCTCGTGAAAGTACGAGCGCCATCTCTCCTACACCGCGAGATCTTTGCATAGCGGGTTGCCAATAGGGTCTTTTACACAACGGCACTTGGATATATCCTGTGCCGCTTTGGCCCTGGAATGTGCCAATTTGTAAATGAGCTTCTGCCCCTCAGACCATTCCAACTTCTCGTAGAGAGGTTGCAAGTGGTCTCGTCTGGCTCTGGCTACAGCTCTTTTAGTGGCACGTCTGGCGACCTTAGATGCGTCGCGATCTTCAGGTGATCCGGTCGCCTGTCACGTTTTGAAGAGGGCTTCCTTCACCCTCAGTCTCCCTCTGGACTGTGTCGTCCCACCACCATGTCTCCTTGTCACTTTTGTTATCGCCCTTAGAGATGCCGAGAACCACCCGCGCCGTCCCAGCCATAGCTGCCTGGATCCTGTCCCAGTGGTCTTGGTCAGTTTCGCCATCGGTACCAGCGCACTTGTCGCCGATAGCCGACGCGAACTCCTGGGACTTATATTCGTCAAGCAGCCACCACCGGATCTGGCGCCGGCAGTTCTCTATACGTCTACGTTGGGCCTATACGCAGAGATCCATGACAAGGAGACGGTGTTGTGCATTGAGGCTCTCACTAGGTATGACTTTGCAGTTGGTTACTTTGCCAGTGTGTCGTAATTTCATCACGGCGACAAACTACAAATAACTGTCGGTCGATAGTTGTAGGATCAGCATGACTACCCTTTTTGTGCACGGCCTGCACATTGGCAAGCCTCCAGGACTTGGGCACTATACTACTCCTAAATGATAGGCCGATACAAGCGCGTATTGACGCGCTTGCATTGTAGGGCTAATTGACAGAAGACAACTCGGGCGCACGTGACTTGAAAAGATGGTCGTATAGTGGCCACAAGCTTGCAATACTTTTGTTTTATTGCAAACCATCCTTATTAAGATTAGGCCCAGCCCGCCTTACGTTGTTGCTTATGTGTGTGTACGAAAAAGTGGAGGTGCTTTTGTTTGTAGCTAGTCATGTAGCATTCAATGTCGCCAATACAATTAATTGCCAAAAAGAAGCCTGTTCACCTTCGCTCCTACTTTTCGGAATGTATCCTTGGATTGCACCGACCGCCTTCAACTTTTGGGAGTTGAGATTTCATCGAACCATAACTTTGTGCGGTTCTTTGGGTCCAAGGCCAAAGTGACACACCGGGACAGCTTCTAATGTTATACAGAGTACTACAGCCACATTTGGGCTGGTGCTGCAAATTTGTGCGAAGAGGCTAATTGGCGACCCAGATTTGGCTCAAAACAGTCGTGGTGGCCTAGTGGTTAAAACATTAGCTTCTCAAGTATGAGTAAACCAATGAAACTTTGATAAGTTATATGTACTTTCTAAGTATATCTTGGAGTTGGACACCAAAAACTGAATAAAAAGTGAAGTAAAACATCTTGAGGAAATTTGGACTTAAGTCTGAAATCGCCAACCCGCATTGAACAAGCGTGGTGATTACACTCAATCTTTCTCTAGGTATATTAGAGAAGACCTGTGCCCAGCAGTGGGACGATAAAAGGGTTGATGATGATGATGATGATTTAGTTCAAAACTGTCTAAACAAAGCCTGGAGCACAGGCGAAGAGTAGCCAGCCTGTCAGTGTTCTATAGAATGCATTTTGGAGAGTGTGCGAAAGAATTGCATGATTTAGTCACCCCTTCTCCGTTTCATCGTATGACCTGTCGTACCTACGGCGAGTTTCTATCCCTACGTTGTTGATAACTACAACGATCCGAATGAAGCGTTTCGCCTCTTCTTTTATACCGCGTATATCGAGGGACTGAAACTATTTGCCAGCGCCGGTGTTTCCGTCGGGCTACAATTTAAATATCTTCAAGGCTAGTGAATAGGCTCTTAATAACCTAGCACGTTTTACCATCAACGATTGCATCATAATTTATATTAAAAAAAATATTTTTCAAAAATATCTTTGTTCCACCAGGGCATCATAACTTTTCATTTTATTTTGTAAATTAACTCCAACAATTGCACAAAACTGAATAAATCAATCCATTAACCAAAGCGTTTAAGCGTCAGTCCATTCCTTATAACGCGAATACAAACGTAACTTGGTGAGAGCATTGATTAACCGCGCGACTCGTCCCCACTGCCCAGTGCCATGCAGCTTCCTTTGAAGCAAACCATTAGAGCGAGGCCGTGTCTGGTATTATTTGACTGGAAAACTAAGGGGCTTGCTTATATTCACACTCACGAGTCACGACTCATGAGGCTGGGCGCGGAGTTGGTTCTAGTGGAGACGTGCCTTTACCATTAAACTCTGGACGGAGTACACCAACTACAGAACTGATACTGATAGTCTTAGACCTTTTAATATCGTCATAGTACGATTAAAATTCTATGAGCAATTTATAAGCAGATTTGCTTTTTAACGGTCTAGAAAATAATGGTTTTTGTTCTGCTTTAAAGTAAATACTATTTCCATATCTTTTAGTGATCAAGATAATATTTTATAGGACTGTTCTGTAATAGAAGTGGGTCGGTACGTGTTTTTGCAATACCGAAACTATGTATCGGTTTGATACCCGATAACGGGTATTGAAACTATTTATTTCAGTAACTATTTATTGCCGATACCGAGGTCGGTGGCGGTGTACCGGTACCTTTGGCGGGTATTGACATTACTCGTTTCGTGGATAACTAGAGTAACTAAGTTTTCAGTGGTTTTCGGTATTAGTTTTGAATGGATTTTAGAAATTATAAAACAATATTTGTGAAAATATTTAGTTATTATAACATATAACTACATATTCATAAGTATAATTTACGTGTGTCTATTTTTATACACCTAAGTTATACTATAAAAGCAATAAGAAAAAGAAATAATAATAAAAGAAATAACACAAAGAACAAAAAAGTATCGCACGCGCGTAGAAAGTTTTGCATTAGAACGTGAACACCAAACATACACAACTAAAATAAAAATAGATAGGTACAATTTGCAATTTACTTTTCACCCAAACAAGTGCCCCTTTCTGTGAACCTGAAGGTCAACTTTCAACCGTGACCTAAATACATTTTTTCGATAATTGCATCTATTGCATACGGATTACAAGTCAAATCCCTTCTTCCTTTTTTTCCTAGGACTCGCTCATCGTTAATCGTAATCGCCATTCTTCGTGCGCCGTCGGAATATTTCGGTTCGGTATCGGGTACGCCCACAATCTACATCGAGGAGACGAGACTCGCAGTAGGTGCGACGAGTAAAGCGTATATCGTGTATTCGCAAAATAAATAGTTTTTCCCGATAAATAGTTATTAGGTGGTATTAGGTATTACAGAACCGAGTAACCGAGTAAGAATATACTTAGTACTGACGGACGCGACTCGCAGTGTTGGTGCGGCGAGTAAAACGTTTTCGCCAATAAATAGTTTTTCTAAATAAATAGTTATTGTAGAATCGAATACCGTATTTTAGGTATTGAACCAATACATAGTTATTGAAACTATTTATGGTTTGAAACGACCACCTTTATTCTGTAATATCATCTGTCAAATATGATCTATCCGATCTATCCCATTAATCATAGGTATGTTATGATTATATTTTTCACGAGTTTGCCGGTTTGCCGGTATCGGTAATGGCGGTAATAACATCCACAGTAATTTCCAGTTACAATTAACTAATCGTATCCCAATAAAAGTTGCCTGAAGATAACCATTAGCGTTGCTTTTCATATTTTTTTAGTGTGATTTCGTATTCCGGTTTTCTTACTCATAAAATTTTCACATAAAATGTCTTCATATATGGACATGAGTTTGGACGATATAATCAGAAAGCAAAGGCAAGAAGCCAGGTAATAAATCTTACGTTTTTTAGTGTTAGTGTAAAGGTAAGTTTTGCAAAAACAAAGACAAAAGAACAATTCTCTCACCTCACCTCATTAAAATAACTATCCTAATAGAGTTAGTTTGTTTGAAGATAATCTCTATAAATACGGGTTGGATTTGATAAATTCTTTTAACATCTAGTGGCTCAGCTCAAATCTTGACGTTTTAGTGGTAATAATATCATGCTACGTCCCTTACGAGACGAGATGAGCGGATTAGCAAAAAGTGCATAAAGCTAAGCTAGACTGAGCCAAATGAAGTACATATAGACACGGGCGGGACGAAAGCGATCGATATAATTAGACGCGTTCTGGGAAAAGAGCACGCGGACGCAGTCGCGGGCAGGAACTAGTATGTTATAAGTAACTATTTTGTGTTACAGAGCGAAAAGGAATAGAGTAAGACCACAGAAATTCAAACCGGTACCAAAAATGAATGCCAGATATAAATTTATACCATACCATAGAACTAACTTTACTGATGCTAGGCAAAAACTAACACAGCTTGCTGAAGAGAGGGATGCACGTTTTAAGTTAAATATGTTGCGCCAAGAAAGAGTAAGTTCTGATTAATAAGTACTTTCAATAATCGACCAGAAATATTTAAACTTAAAGTTTATCTATGTTAAGACAATAGGGACCTTTTTTAATTTTGTATGCAGTATCTTATTTGTATATTAAATACTTTATTCATTCATATCATTCATACTTATATTGTTAGTGAGAGTAATGTTGTTGATATGAATTTGTTAATTCCCAACCCGCCGGCCAAGCTTGGGGATTATGGCCAACCCTGCAGTGGAATTAAAGCCTTGGAACAGGCCTTGTCCAGTAGTGCACCTCTAAAGACTAAGAAGAAATTATACTTTAATACCAATTTATTAAGGGTTAACACAAGTTTTATTTTTCCTCCACTCCTCTCTATTAATAATTGTCATCTTAGCAGTCATTCCCCTTTTACCACAAATTGTTGTAATGATGATATTTATTATGTATAATGTTAGATAAAGATTAACTTAATTTCTAGGAAACAACCTTTGTACCAGTTAGAAACACATATCGCAGAGGTGTTTTCGCAAGGGCACCACCGTCTACAGAAATTAGTAAGTGAAATTTTGTTTAATAATGGGTGGTTAAATTTTAAGGGCTGATGATGATTTTGAATAAAACATGAATTATTTAGGAAATTATTGTAATAAATTTTTATTATGATAACATGGTATCTTTCAATAGGGTATTTGACTAAAAAAACTAATTAGTCACTCAGTCAGATTTCCAAAAAAAAGACTAGACTTATATTTATTGTTTTATCAAAACAATAAAAATTGACAAATATAAAAGGCATCAAAGATCAGGAGTGGTGGCTGGTGACATCACTAGTTGCTTAAAAGTGTACTGTGCAACGACGTCACACGAGTTTTCAACACACTGTGTCGTCTTCATATTTGTTTATATGAAAAAAGAAAAAAATACGTGACTAGTATTTTTTGGAAATCTGACTGACGGACTAATTAGTTTTTTTAGTCAAATACCCTAATATGTATGGAACAAAATATCGGCCAAATGACCGCCGCGACCTCTTCGGCACATCTCCATCCGATGGTCCAAATTTTCGATGACGCTGATGCATAATTGAGGATCTATGCCGTTAATGTGCCGAATTATCTCATCTTTTATCTGGTGAATTGTTGCTGACTTATCGACAGACATCGATAAGCCAACAGCAACCTTTTCTTTCAAATAAACCCAGAGAAAGAAGTCCAATGGTGACAAATCATCACATGATCTGGTGGCCATTGAATTTGTAGCGCAAAAGAGCCATTATTTCGTTAGCTGTGTGGCAATTGGCACTGTCCTGTTAAAAGCACATATCATCCACATCCATTCTGTCTAATTTGGGGAAGAAAAAGTTCGTTATCATATCATCATAGCGAACACGTTTTCACAATTGATGTGAACGGCTTGGCAGTACGAGCTGTACAATCATGCACTGGTGTTTTCAAATCTCCTACAGACCTGGTGAGCACAAAGTGTTGCATGATTTTTCCAATTGTGCACATTTGGACAATTCAATTGACCGAAAAAATCACAAAGTGCACAATATGCATTTTGATTTGAACATCCATTTTCATAATAAGCCTGAATAACTTTAACGCGTTGCTTGATTGTGTATAAATATATAAATAAATGCTTTATTTTGACCAACAATTTATAATAAACCCACCAAACTGTGGGATTAGCGCTTACTTGATACACTTGGTTCAAAAGCAGTTTTTTTTTTTTTTTTTTTTTTATAATTTTAAACTAGCGCTTGACCGCAATCTCGCCTGATGGTAAGCAGTGATGCGATCGTTGATGATAAAGCGCGCTAGTTTATTAAACCCATTCACTTAAAAAAACTTAGTGAATAGGAAGGAAGACGGCAGTTAAACGAGGTGGTACAATGTTAAACCCAACAACACGACCAACGATGCTGCGCCAGAGGGAGATTGATGTGGAGACCCTCCACGACCAAACCTCCGACACAACAACACTTGGCGCATCGTACCCAGCACACATTGCAACACAACTGCTCATACCTGTCCTCCGTACGGCTTCACCAGACATCATGCCGGAACACGACGAATCGCTTGGCGGCAAGACTTTGTCTGGTGGGTGGTAACTTCTGCCGGCAGCCGATGTGGCCTACCACCGAGAATTATCCTCTTAATAAATTACCATACCTACATAGATAAACTAATGTTTCTGAACATTATTTTTTTTAGTTTTTGCAGATCCTTCAAGGCAAGTTACTGCACAGCCGTTAGCTACAGCCACATCATATACGAGACATAGTATTGGCTTGCAACATCAAACATTCAACGAGGCCAGGTCAATTGAGAATTCAAAACCATATGGTAATATCATTGCTTTTTTTTTATCTCAAATATATTTTTCGTTATTACTTGAAATGATATTGATCCTTAAAGTTTTATTAATATCGATAAAATATTATACATGTAATCTACATTTTTAAAATTAGTATAAAAATATTGCTTAAAAAAGCCTACCGGTATAGGGAAAAGGGTACAAGCTACCGGCGGCCACAGAGAAACCTGCTGACAATGAGAACTGTGCCCAGCAGTACCGCATTCTTAATCAAGCCCTTGATCCAGCTACCTAAGGACATCCCATATGTCGACCACGTCAAGATGTTCGATTTGTTTATCTTTCTCGGCTTTCGAGAGGTTCTCATCATGCGGAAAGTTAATACCAGCAATCATTGCACTTGTTACGAATGCACCTTATGTCGAGGGCATAAGGTTCAATATCGCGTGACATGCAGTGCGTGACTTTTAAGCATTATTACTCGAGATCTAGACATTGTCTAGGTGTAATATAAAAACGCATTCCTAGACTTAAGGTGGCCTATTGAATGGTACAGGTTTTATCAATTTTGTCAACAAAGTGACGACATCGAAATTTCTAGAAACCCGTTTCCGGGAATTACCGTAGGTACCTACTGAATGTACTCGAAGTTATGCGCTATTATTATTACGTCTAGACGATTCTGGAATGTTCGATCAGCTGGCCTATATATAGCGCCGTGACGCCGACGCCGAGTCAGTCTGCACTTGACTACCGAGACGAAAACAACGATACTTAAGAAGCGATCTTTGAGAATACCTACTGCGACAACTGTAACGAGAACATTGAGTACTACGTGAAGAAACATCCGTAGTGTTATTGTGTGTTTTTAATACGGACTTCGTGGACGTAAGTGAAGACTTCGGTGCAACGTCAGCAACATTCTACTTGTCATTGCCTACAATCGACTGTACCTTCGTTGCCAATAAACTTCGTAACCCTTAACCGGTATTTTAGTACCCCTAGCCCGTAACAATTGGTGTCAGAAGCGGAATGCCGGTCACGCCAAGGGAAAACGAAAGAGTTCGCACGCGACGACAAGCAGCGATGGATTTGGCGCGTCAAGAGGAAGAAGCGCTTAGTGTCCCTGCACCCATAGAAGATGCGACCGTCGTAACACCGACGAATGTGAGTGCGCCTAGTACCACCACTATTCCCGGAACCAGCGGATGCGATTTATCGGCATTACTGGCTCACTTGACGGCGCAAATAAGGCTGAGCATAGCAGAATCCCAGGCAGAAACCCAGGCGCAAATAAGGCTGAGCATAGCAGAATCCCAGGCGCAAATAAAAGGTATAGCAGAATCCCAGGCAGAACTAAAACAATCCCAGGCAGAAACCCAGGCACAAATCATTACAAGTATAGCAGAATCTCAGGTAAAATCCCAGCAATTAGTATTAGAACTTAATGAAAAGTGGGAAACAACTAAAGAAGAGGTCAACGAGCTTAAAATAAAAACAGCACAACAAGATACCCGCATGGACCAGCAAGAAGCTCGTATAGACAAGCAAGATGCGCGTATGGAGAAACTAGACAGTACCATCATGGAGTGCGAGAAAGAAATACAGTTTCTCCATAAAACACTGCAGAAAGGAGGTATTAAAGGTGTGATGCCTGTACCCAGTGCTTTGCCGACGTTCCAAGTACCTCATTTTGACGGAACAACGTCATGGGTGGCCTTCCGTCTACAGTTTGAGAAGGTCGCCAAAGGCAACAATTGGGACGACGATCAAGCACTAACGGCCCTTATGCTTGCTTTGCGTGGTGATGCCGTACGAATTCTCGAGAATATTTCCGGCGATTGCAATACCCTAGCGTGTCTGTTAGAAGCGTTGGAGACTAGATATGGAGAGAAACATCTCGAACATGTCTACAGGGCCCAACTCCGCGACCGCACACAGAAGAGCAATGAGGGTCTGCAACAGTGGGCAACGGAAATAGAACGTATGGTTCGCAAGGCGTATGCATCAACACCGGGACTGATTGACGCTACTACTCTGCGATTCTTTACTGATGGGATTCGAGATGCAGAAGTCAGAGCTGCAGTACGTCTGGGTCACCATCAGACCGTGAAGGCAGCCTTGACACATGCTCTGGAGGTGGAAGCTGTACGTCAAGATGGCCGACAACACGACCGTATTCGAAAAGTGACCGCACAAATAAAAGCCCGACGAGGACCAACTTGTTATGAGTGCGGTGATAAGGGGCACATTCGAATCGATTGTCCCAGGAAGGCTAAGGGAAGAAGTACTTCTTGGGCACGTAAAGACGCAGAGGTGTTGCTGTGGCGCAAGCGCGACGCCAAAGTCGAGCCCGAGCACCCGAGCGAGCGCGTCGATTGGCGCGAGCGGAGCGATCGGAGTGGGCGCCGCGAGCGACCCGCTGAACGAGAGCGGGTACGTGTCAAGGACCGGGAACGCGAACGTTCCGGCAAGCGAGAACAAGAGCGCGAGCGGTCGCGCGGAAAGTCGTGGAGTGCGGCGGAAGCAAGGCGGGACAAGGAAGTCGAGGACCAGGCGCGTAAGAAGAAGCGCCTCGAGAAAAAGGCAAAACGAAAGGTCCGCCGCCGCCAGATTAGTTCAGGTAGTACGGACCGAGGTGAAGAACGCAAACAGGAAAAGAAAGAGAACGTAAGGATTATCCAGGTGAACGCTTTGGATGAAGACTGGGATAATCGATCATTGGAAGAGGCACAAAGGGAAGATAGTGACTTGAAGACAGTAATCGAATGGAAGAAACGTGGCCAGAGGCCCGCTTGGAGTGAAATATCAGCGCTTAGCCCAACAGCAAAAACTTACTGGGCTCAATGGGACAGCCTGATAATTGATAATGGAGTTCTGAAGAGGAAATGGGAATCACCTAGTGGACAGGAGGTCGCCTTACAGATAGTTGTCCCCTGTGAGAAGGTCGCGTCGGTGCTAAGACAGGTGCACGACGGAGTATCCGGAGGACATCTAGGAGTAAAGAAAACTCTGGAGAAGGTGAGAAAAAGGTTCTATTGGGTGCATTGCCGCGAAGACGTAGAGGACTGGTGTAGGAAATGTGTAGCCTGCTCCTCAGTAAAGGGACCGCAAACGAGGGCCAGAGGTCGGCTGAAAGTGTATAATGTTGGTGCACCATGGGAAAGAGTTGCTGTCGATATAGCTGGGCCATTCCCTATTACTGAAGAAGGGAATAGGTATATCATCGTCATGCAAGACTATTTCAGCAAGTGGCCAGAAGCTTTTGCAGTACCCAACCAAGAAGCTCATACCGTTGCCAAAAAGCTAGTTCACGAGGTGTTCTGTCGATTTGGCGTCCCCTTGGAGTTGCACTCTGACCAGGGTAGAAACTTCGAGTCTTCACTGTTCCGAGAGGTTTGCCTACTACTTGGGATACATAAGACTCGTACAACACCATATCACCCTCAGTCAGATGGAATGGTTGAAAGATTCAACCAGACGCTAGAGAATCATTTGGCCAAAGTAGTGGAAGAACACCAGAGGGATTGGGACCAATACATTCCACTCTTTTTAATGTCATACCGCTCTGCAACACATGATAGCACAAATTGTACACCGGCGAAAGTCAACTTCGGCCGAGAAATTAGATTACCCATAGATGCACTTACCGGAACACCCCCCGATACCCCTATCCTAGCCGTCGACTATGTGGCTGACCTACGACGTAAACTAGATGGAATACATGAGCTAGTGAGAGAGAATGGTCTGAAAACCAGCGAGAAAATGAAGATCCGATACGACCGCAAAGCTAACGTGCCTGGATTTGAAGAGGGGACTTTGGTATGGTTACATAATCCCATTAGGAGAAAAGGAAAGAGTCCGAAATTTCAAGCCAAATGGGAGGGTCCGTACACGATAGTAACGAGGATAAACGATGTCACCTACCGGATAAAGAAAGGACCTAGAGGGAAGCTGAAGATCGTACACGTAGACCGCCTAGCTCGCTATTATGGATCAAATCATGCTCGGGACGAGCATGACTAAGAAGGGGGCAATGTTACGAATGCACCTTATGTCGAGGGCATAAGGTTCAATATCGCGTGACATGCAGTGCGTGACTTTTAAGCATTATTACTCGAGATCTAGACATTGTCTAGGTGTAATATAAAAACGCATTCCTAGACTTAAGGTGGCCTATTGAATGGTACAGGTGTTATCAATTTTGTCAACAAAGTGACGACATCGAAATTTCTAGAAACCCGTTTCCGGGAATTACCGTAGGTACCTACTGAATGTACTCGAAGTTATGCGCTATTATTATTACGTCTAGACGATTCTGGAATGTTCGATCAGCTGGCCTATATATAGCGCCGTGACGCCGACGCCGAGTCAGTCTGCACTTGACTACCGAGACGAAAACAACGATACTTAAGAAGCGATCTTTGAGAATACCTACTGCGACAACTGTAACGAGAACATTGAGTACTACGTGAAGAAACATCCGTAGTGTTATTGTGTGTTTTTAACACGGACTTCGTGGACGTAAGTGAAGACTTCGGTGCAACGTCAGCAACATTCTACTTGTCATTGCCTACAATCGACTGTACCTTCGTTGCCAATAAACTTCGTAACCCTTAACCGGTATTTTAGTACCCCTAGCCCGTAACACACTGATCGATCCACCAACACTATGTCGGTTTTATTGGTACTGTCAGTGACAGTGAATCGACCCCAGTGTAATGTGAGATCCATTTTAGATAACTGGGTTGCGATTAATACTGTTACACAATTACGGTACTGACGTTCTTAACACGGATTAAAGATATGCTTCAAAATGAATTCAATTGTGTACTAGAAGTGAGTACGCAATCAGGGTGCGGGTTTCAACTGGGGTATAGCTGGGACATATACCTGTAGACGACAGCTCCGACCCCACGAGTCTGTATTTCAGAACGAGATGCTGATGGATTAACTTGGTTATGTTGTTTCTAGGTGCTGTCCATTAGCTAGACGAAAACACTGTATCTCAGTGTTTTTGTGTGTGGCTAATGGAGAGATTTGTTAATTTAATTATTGTTATAGAATATCAATATACACCAAGGCCTAAACCTTCACCACACCATACTGCTGTTGGGTGGGGTTTTTCAATGCATGATGAAGCCCCCAAGGATGAGGAATATATCCCACAACCTCTATCAATGATGAAACGCAGACCCAGCATGGAGTACAGTTACGAATCTCGAGCTACTGACGAATACACCAACAGCGTCGAAGCTTTTCAAAGGTAATCTAGTGCTAACTTTGCAAAAAGGGGTATTATAAAATCACAGATTATTTAGAAGACAAAAAAGCTTGGGACTGAGCTGCTCGCTCTATTAAGCATTGTTATTAAGCAATATGCATAATTATAACGTAAATTATTGTAAACATTTTCATTTTTAATGTCTGGACTTGAAAAGAGACAATGATCCCTGAGCTTGTTTCGGCTATTTCTTCTCAGAGGTAGTCAGTTAGAAAATGCCGGCTAAAAAAAAACATATGACGTGTGAAAGTGATCAGTGATCCTACTTGCTTAATAGGCGATTTCATTTCATTTCATAAATGTTTGTATTACTGATGATGATGATATTAACATGTAGGTAGATACATAAATGCCAAATGGTTCCTCATTTTGGTGATTTTTTTTTAGAACCATTCTACCAGAAACAATTCCGAAAAAAATTTCTGCAGCTGCCCTACTAAGTGACCTAATACGTCAGAAATTTATGAAGCCACGTTTGGAATACAGGATAATAATAAGCAATCTGAGTCCTACTGTTTCTGAATCAGATATTCAGGTTGGTACATTTAAATAGTAAAACAGTTTTGAATCCTTGTTCAACTTCTAGTTGGGTAGTTGTCTGTGAGATTTGATACTTTGGTGAGATGGTAAGTGCAATATGTGGATAAATGAGTTGCCTTGGCTATGCAGAACATCAAGTTTTACTTCCATCTTTAGCAGAACAGTTTCAAGACTTGATGATTTGATGATGGATGAGTTGTATAAGAGGAATTAACTAGGAATCTCGCCTGTTAGCTGACATCCACACAGTGGAATGATTTGGTTGAAACAGAAAAAAAACACAAAAGTCATTTATTCAAATTAAACTGAGAATGGAGACCGCGTCTCGGCAAACATAGCGTTGGACGTCCTTGGGCGAGATGGAGCGACGACATCAAAAAGGTGGCTGGTAGTGGCTGGCGGAGAACTGCTCAGGATCGAGCTTGTTGGCGTGCCATGGAAGAGGCCTACGTCCAGCAGTGGACGATTAGATGCTGATGATGAGGCTGAGAATCAGCACTTTTTCAACGTCAATATTACATAAAACACCCGCTCTTGGCCACTTCCTATTGCTTTCGCTGGGAAGAAAAGTGGCGGAACAAACTCCCCAGCTACACAGTTTTCTGTTCATTAAAAAAAAAAACACATGACTTTATGTAATACTATGTAGGTACAGTAATGTACACAAGAAAACAAAATACCAGCAAAGCAAATAATAATAAATTGAGCCAATTTTTTGGTTAGTTCTACGAGGGTCAAACTGAAAGTTCTTGAGAACTGGCCACTTATAAACAATATAATAAAAATATAATTCTAAAATTTAAAAATAGAACTCTTTGGCAATATTACTGAGTATATATTTCATTCATTTGTCATTAGTTATACGATTTGGCGGCAAATTGAAAATTGTCTGTGTCACGTCAACATGAATTTAACACGAGAAAATTTTCGTGCAATGATTTTTTATGACTTTCGATGTCATTTAAGTCAACAAGAAAGGTATGATAGACTACGATTGGCCTTTCACGATGAAGCCCCATCTCGTGCGACTGTTTACAACTGGTTTAATGAGTTTAAACGTGGTCGCACTAACCTCACTGATGATTTACGTGAGGGACGGCCTTCTACGGCGACGACTGAAGATAACATCTGTGTTGTGCGGCGTATGATAGAGACTGACAAAAGAGTGACCTATCAGCAGATTCGGACAAGCTTAGGCATCGGTATGAGTCAAGTGCACAAAATCCTCCACGAACATTTAGCGGTCAGGAAGCTTTGCGCCCGGTGGATACCTCATAATTTGACTGAGGCTCAAAAACTCCATCGTGTGGATTGGTGCCGTAAAATGATTGAAAGATTTAACGGAGGTGACTCAAATGCTGTGTTCGACATACTAACAGGTGACGAAAGCTGAACGATCTGCTGATGCCCGGTATCTATGGGTATGCAGATGACAGCACAGTTGTGGAGAGATACCTGCCGGATGCTCGGGCTAGTAGGGAATCAATCCGGTCCGAAAGAGAGGCCATGGTAGAGCGAACGAGTGTTGCACTTCAGGCAGTCTCCGAATGGGGCAATGCCAATCTTGTAGCATTCAATGCCGCCAAAACGCAGGCGTGTCTTTTCACCGCCAAAAGGAGCCCGTTCACCTTGGCTCCTACTTTTCGGAATGTATCCTTGGAGTGTACCGACCGCCTTCAGCTTTTGGGTGTTGAGATTTCCTCGAACCTAAACTTTGGGCGGTTCATTGAGTCCAAGGCCAAGGTGGCTGCCAGAAAACTTGGTGTAATCGCAAAGGTCCGGCAGTACTTCACACCAGGGCAGCTTCTAATGTGCTGTTCAAAGCACAGCCGTGTGTCTGTGCAAAGCACAGGTCCGTTCGTGTGTGGAGTACTGCAGCCACATTTGGGCTGGTGCTGCTAAGTGTCACCTGGCCACTTTGGATTCAGTGGAGAGGCGTGCGAAGAGGCTGATTGGTGACCCTGATTTAACTCGAGTTGGTCTCCAAAGCCTAGAGCACAGGCGTAGAGTAGCCAGCCTTTCGGTGTTCTATAGGATACATTCTGGGGAGTGTGCGAGGGAATTTCACGATTTAATTCCCTCATCTCCGTTCCACCATCGGACGACCCGTCGTACGGCGAGTTTCCACCCTTATGTTGTTAACACCTCTACGATCCGGACGAAGCGTTTCGCCTCGTCCTTTATACCGCGTACATCGAGGGACTGGAACAATCTGCCGGCGGCGGTGTTTCCGTCAGACTACAATTTGAGTGTCTTCAAGGCTAGAGTGAATAGGCTCTTAATAAACTAGTGCGCTTTACCATCAACGATTGCGTCACTGCTTACCATCAGGCGGGATTGCGGTCAAGCGCTGGTTTATATTTTAATTAAAAAAAAAAAAAAATTACTGTTATGATCCTGAAACCAAAAGACGAAGAGAAGAAGAGAAGAGAAGTTCGTGAAAAAATGGTGGCCTCGTTCTTTGGAAGGATAGGTCATTTCGCAACAATTGTGTTAGAGGATCAAAAAACAGTTTCTGCAGAATGGTACATTACCAATTGTTTGCCACTTGTCTTGGAAAAAGTTCGAGAGAAACGACCTCACAGTAGGATCCTCCTTCACCACGACAACGCCTCGTCGCACACCGCCAAGCGAACGATCGACTATTTGGCGACATCAAACATTGAATTACTGGGTCACCCGCCGTATAGTCCCGACCTCGCGCCTTGTGATTTTTATTTATTTCCAAAAATTAAAGAAAAACTTAAAGGAAAGCGGTTTATGAATGCTGAAGAAGCGGTGGCTGCGTATCGCGATGCCATTGAAGAGACCCCTAAGGACGAGTGGGCAAAGTGCTTTTCCCAGTGGTTCCATCGCATGCAAACGGTGTATTGACGTGAATGGACAATATTTTGAAAATATATAATAAAACTAATAACTGGCTAATGTTATCAGTTTTTGATTTTCTAAGAACTTTCAGTTTAACCCTAGTACTGTGTTCAATTAGTCAGTACTCATTTGGTTTTCTAACAGGGCAACAAAATCTGTTCTTTTTGTTTCTGAGAACCATGAGATATTGCATTGACATGGGAAGCTGAAAATTTGGTCTGTGGCCCTAGTCTGCTTCTACAATAGTGTCAGAATGGTCGATCAGTGATCTCATAATGATCGCATTTGACAAGTAACGTAATCTACTAAAAATGGCATCATTATGACTTTACAGTGGGCAATCACTGACACACCACCCCATATTAATTAATGGGGAATTATAAAACGAGCGATTAAAAAAAAGCTTTGCGACTGATGATGACATACTGTATTAATAACTTAAGCAAAAAATTAACTAAACTAACGAAAATATTGATTAATAATAAAATCCAGAACGAGCTTACAAAAAGTGGATTGTGATAAATCCGTTTCATATACAATTAAAATTTTATCCGAGCGACTATATTACTAAGTGAGCGACTGGAAATACAGAGAGGGCAACTTCAATATTACGATAGAATCGATTTTTCTAAGTGAGGTTATACCGGCTCAGCCTTCCCACTAGCGAGGCTCGGGAGGACAAGCCCCCGCCCCGTCACAAAAAATAAACAGTTGTTATAAGTTAGGTTGGGTTAAGTTAAAACTATGACCAAAACGGTGCGCGAGCTGAGCGAGCGTGCCGCGGCAGCGGCCGGCGAAGCGCCAGAAAAACTATTTTAAATAATTTTTTTATAATAGTCTGAGAAACTATTTTAAATTATTTTTTTTATAAGTTTTCATCATCCCCCCTTCTGGGGGAGGGTTCCTTTTAAGTTTTTTTTTTAAATGTGTTAAAATATTTTCAAAGTAGTTTTTATATTCGGAACACTTCATTTAAGATAAAATGCCGCTCAGTATAAAAAATACATTTGCCAAATATTGAAAAAAATGCAGGACGTGACGATGACACTCAAACAAATATTAAGTCGCTCAAATATTATAAAGCTGCTCATTTTGTATTTTAAGTAACTCAAATAAATGCTTGTAAGATACTATTGATATATAGATATATCGCTCACTTAGTAATTATATAACCCAAATTAATTAATTTTGACACTTAAAATTGTAATTTACAGTCACTCGTTTTATTGCTCCCCCTAATAAATGTTCAAATTGAGTAGTAGTTTCTAGAAAATCATTTGTACTGACGGGTTTTATAATAATGGCAATACATCGATGCCCTATCACTATTCTATTGCGAGACGACTGACCGATAATTGAGCGATCATTATGAATTTAGGAGATTACGAACTTTTAGCACAATGACAATGAAATCGTGTTGAAATGACAAATTTATAAAAAAATACAGACTTGGACCCAGTACTCTTGTCAAAATGGTTCTGATACTCATTTGGTTCTTTTTCTAGAGGAAGTGATTTAACTCATTATTTTTTGTCACGGATTCAACCATAGCCTTATTTACTGAACTTCACAATACAATCAAACATTATTTATCTTCATAACAAAAACGCATTTTTGTTCTACGTTATTTTTTATAAACATTCTTTACAGTTAGCTATTATGTTTTAGCAATTATTTGGGGATGTGGGTGAAATGATGGATGGAAGATTGGTTCGCCCTGGCATTGGTGAAGTTATATATAAAAGGAAAGATGATGCTGAGGCAGCAGTTACTTTATTTCACAATAGGAAACTTGATGGTTATCCCATGAATTGCCTTCTTGTTACCCCAAGGGTACCTATAGGTACAGCAACCAGGTAAATATATGAAATGAACTTATATTTTTAACAAGCCTCAACGGGATCTTATCATTAAGTCATCTTTACAACTACATGTATTCAAAATTATTTCATATATATTGTTTTTTTTGCATTTCACCCACTCTGAAAATAATAGAGACAGGTTTTTTTTTACATTTTATAAATTAGTGCTTAGCCGCAATCCCGACTGATGGTAAGCAGTGATGCAATTATTGATGATAAAGGGCGCTAGTTTATGAAAGATCAAGACAGTTAAATTGTAGGGAGACGAAAACACCGCCGCTGGCAAATTGTTACAGGCCCTCGATACCGCGTACACGGTATGAAAGAAGGACGAGGTCGTCCGATGATGGAACGGAGGTGGAGGAATTAAATCATGCAATTCCCTCGCACACTCCAAAATGCATCCTATAGAACACCGACGGGCTGGCTAATCTTCGCCTGTGCGATTTCCAGACTTTGGAGACCGTTTTCAGTCAAATCTGGGTCGCCAATTAGCCTTTTCGCATGCTTCATGCAAAGCCAAGTTTCCTGGCAGCCATTTTGGCTTTGGATGCAATGAACCACCCAAAGTTTAGATTTGAGGAAATCTCATATCAGCTGATGGACGTGTCTATTCACCGCCATTAGGAGCCCAGGTGAACGGGCTCCTTATGGCGGTGAATTGACACGTTTGTGTTTTGGCGGCGTTGAATGCTACAAGAATGGCTTCGCCCCATTCGAAAACTGCCTATAGTGAAATATTCGTACGCTCTTTCATAGCCTCTCTTTCGGACCGGATTGTTTTCTTACCAGCCCGAGCACCCGGCAGGTATCTCTCTTTAACTGTGCTGTCATCTGCATACCTATAGATACCGGGTATCAGCAGACCGTTCATATGCAGGAGGAACAGAGTTGTAGAGAGAACAGACCTATGAGGAACACCGTATAATTAGTCGACATGGGCTCCGATGAGCATTCATCGACAACAACTCGGAGGGACCGTTCACTCAAAAAAATGGCATTTCTGCCATCATTTCTGGCCAGGAGAAATGCCGTGCCCTGGAAACTTACCCAAAGCGCCTTTTTATAGGACTTGGTAGCACGGCTCTTCTTGAATTTAAATCCGGAACTCTGCGGTCACGAGCGTCAACTCAGGTGAGAAATGACGTGTGCTTACGCTGTTCAGCTGGAACACAATCAGCGTTGAACCATGTGCAAGGTGAGCCACCGACTACGACGGGCACTTGACCATAGAGGACAAAATACTCCATAGCTTGGAGCGCCACATTGGATATAGCGTTAACACAGTTCGACGGATTGTCAGAAGAGAACAAACCTGCTGACAAATATAAGACGCCAAGAAGTGGAGCGTCTCATCCCAATCTGCTGACTTGTATCGCCACATTCGCCGTTCACCATTCACCGAGTCGCAATCTGGTGGGGAGAAAGACGATACAGACTTTACCAGTCTGAACTTCCTAACGGTGCGGAAACTGTCACACATCTATCCGGATCAGTAGTCAGCAAAAGGTCCAGACAATAGGCGGTAAGACCAACTATATCAGGCACCCTAGTCACTTGTCCTACCAACTGGGTAAGGCCCATTGAAAGCTCGTGCTTCTCTCCTTGAAGTCCCCCAGAACGACGAACTATAAGTCAGGGTGCCGGTGCAGCGCATTGTCAGCAGCCTCACTGAGGCTGTCAAACAGTCGAGTTGTCTCCTCTTCACTGTTGTGCCATCGGTAGATACTGGTGTAGAGTGTAGACAATTTTGTCCACACTAGTATCAACCGACAGATAGCAGATAGGGCAAATAATAATTATGTATAGCTTTATTATACTAGGGCGGTTTTTCTGTTGGCTTCTAATAATTACTAAATTGAATCTTTTTTCAATTGTTTTTTCAGGACCTGTCTCAGTGAAAACCAGAATCCGATATAAATGTGCCCACACATGCTCAAATATCAATCGAAATGTAGAACTTCATCTTTCTACTCTACATAACGTGCTGTTCAGGAAGTAAACGTAACACACTGGATAATTTTATTTATGAAAATGAAGAACAATGAAGTGTTATGAATCAAAAATATTAATAATTATGAGACACATTGTTGTAACCCGAGTCTAAAATTAATTCCATCTACATTGCAAAACAATTTTGATATAGTATGTGTCACTAGTATGACAACAAATTGCTGTAAACTGCTTCCATTATTAATCTTAATTTTCACCATCTTCAGTATATTCTTCATATTTGTAACATGGAGGTGACTCTGATAATTATAAAACAACAAAAAGTTGTAAAGTGATTCAGTCACACTTCTCAGTATGATTCTTCCACGTATCATGGATCTTACGCTAATAATTATAAAACAATAAAGCACTATAAAGTGATTCTACAATTAATCAAATTTTCACAATCTTCAGTATATTCTTCATACTTGTAACATGGAGGTGACTCTAATAATTATAAAACAACAGAGAGTTGTAAAGTGATTCAGTCACACTTCTCAGTATGATTCTTCAACGTATCATGGATGTTACGCTAATCATTATAAAACAACAAAAAACTGTAAAATGATTCCACAGTTAATCAAATTTTCATCGTCTTCAGTTTCGTATTCTCCATATATGTATAATGGAGGTTACTCTAATAATTATAAGACAACAAAAAGTTGTAAACTGATTCCATATTAATCACATTTTTACTGTCTAAGTACTATTCAATATTCATAGATGTGTCATGAAGGGTACTCTAGTATTTATAAGATATAGATGGTCTATCTCATGAAGTCCGCTCAGCCTCCAGTGTAATAATGTCACATGTGGATTTAATTATTTATTTTTTATAGTTTGAAATATGTTACTAAGAGAATACGAAATATGAAAGTAAGGGAATAAATACTACGAATAGTCTAATAAGTAAATGGTCGTCGGAATACTTTTATTAATTTTCATATGGTTGCGCAAAGGCCTAATCCTTGCAGGAATTATTTTGGGCCACTTCCAACTAGCCCTGGCCGTACGCGTCTCGACCCTTTCGGATCAGAAGGCAAATCTCGTAATTTAAATTGCAAAAAGCGGTTTTATTCTAAAAAAAAAAAATATAGTTGTTGACGTATGTCGTCTTATCTCATTATGAAAGTGGTTTCTATGTTGACAGTTTGGTCCAAAATTAACATGTAGATATAATGCATTTGTGAGCTGGACCGCGTCGTAGTAACGATAGCATTCTTGTGTAGCTACCATGGATTTACATTACGAGACTCGATCACCGATATCGAGCGCGTTTGACTCATCGATTGGCCCGCTTCAAGGTTTTAAGAACTCTCAGCCAATGAGAGCGCCAAACGCGCTCGATATCGACGATCGATTATCGTAATGTAAACTCATAGTAGCTACACTGAGCTTATGAACACCAAATCAATGTGCACATGCAGGCACAACCAAAAACAATCAAACGGACTTCGTGTAGTAGAATATCTACCATTTTTATATATCTTCTTAAATTAATTATAATATCTACATTGCTAAGCAATTTTTACTCGTGTATCATGGAGCTTACTCCAAATGTTTATTTACAAAAAGGTAAATATTCGGTAATTAAAGCTTTTTAAAAGTTTTTTTTAACGAATCTAGTTATTTTGAGCAACTATTTTTTAATATATTGGTTTTTCCAAAAAGCCATTAATTTTAAATATTTTTTCTAAATTATACTTTAAAGTGATAATAATATATTGTGAACTTAGTAACACGATTACAGGTATATTATAGTCTCTAGTAATAATTTGTATTACTTATCAGTCTTTACTAGTCATTTGAAATGCGAGTTTAGTAACCTTGTCGAGTGCCAACAACTTTTTTACTTTGTGGTTCACGACTGTGAAACACTTATTTTTAAACTATTATAAAATCAATCGGCATGTAGCAGTTATTTTTGCATTTTTCCAAATACATAGTAAATATGTAAATGATTTTATAGTGATTTTTGCAGTGAAAACTTACTTAGCGGCGATGTGCACTTTTATGGGATGGGCAAAATATATTAAACCTACCTTAGGACACGTGGCCTGATCGATAATTAGTAAGACGGAGTGAGAGTAACCTGACGAAGGAGAGGAAGTGATATATCCTTCTTTTTCTACCGCGTGATTTAAATATGCTGCTTCGTCATGTGTTGTGGCAAGTGTGCGTGTCTTGTCACCTACACTAAAATACAGATGTAAATTGATTTTTCTGTGTAAACTTAATGATGTAAAATAATTGTAATAGTTCCAAAGTTTTAAATTTTCCATGGTGTGATATAAATTATTACTTGTGTACGATAGCGCATTGAATGAATATTGTGCTTTATCACATAATTGATTGAATCAATATCACATGAATGAAATTAATTCTTGAGAGAATTATTTAAAAAAATCAAAAATGCACAACGCTACTTGCCAAATTTTCGCTTCTCCCGACACTCCCGGAGTGTTTTTTGGTTGATGGACAATGGATTTTTTTTTAAGCTGAACTTATATTAATTAACGGCCATGCAGGCTTCGACAATTAGATTAACTGCATGCATTGATTTTGAATGGATTTGTATCGATTCAAAGACAGATTTTTTCCATGACTGTGTAATGTATGTTGTAAGTAGGTAGTGTTACAAAATGTTTCAACATTGTACCCTCAACATTATGTGTGTATCGATCGCTGTCCTCTTAATAAACGGTTCGCCAGTCGACCATATACTGCATTCAAGGAAGTCGTATTATTTCTCCAAAACCCCTATATATAATATTTGGCGACGAGTTGGACCATAGCGTGTTATACTGCGGTTAATACAAGATGTCTTTGGGAAAATTGGAAGTTTTTGACGTCGAAACTGATAATTGGACTTTGTACATTGAGCGGTTGGAGCAGTACTTTTTAGTGAATGATGTGAAAGTGGATTTAAAAGTACCAACATTGATAACGGTCATGGGAAGTGCGTGTTACGAATTATTAGTCACATTATGTACGCCGAAGAAGCCTTCTACATTAAAATTTGATGAGATTGTTACGATACTGCAAAGTCATCTTCAACCGAAACCAAATGTACTGGCCGAGAGATTTAAATTCAAACAAAGGAAACAGTTGAAAGGGGAGAATATCGCAACTTATGTAGCTGAACTGAAAAAGTTGACGAAGTTCTGTGATTTTGGGGAAGCTCTGGATAATAATCTCAGGGATCAATTTGTTTGCGGTATTGAAAATGACGTCATTCGGCAACGCTTGTTCGAGGGAGAGGTACCGACGTTCAGTAAGGCGCTCCAGTTGGCAGTGGCGATGGAGGCGGCGGAGTCTGACGCGGCGATGGTAGAACCTCGGGCTCGGGACCGCGGTCAGTGCAGTGACGTCAGAGACGCGGCGCAAGGGGCAGCGACGCACTATGTTGGCGCGGCCGGGCGAGGCAGCGGGCGGTCGGGGGCTCGCGGCCGTCGGTCAGCGGAACATAACCCGCAGCAAGACACAAAGTGCGCGCCAGCGGTGAATCAGCGTGGGGGCCGCGGTGCACGAGCGGCGCCGGCCGAGTCGAGGCAAACGCAACTAGCGGCAAGTCCGTGTGCCGCTTGCGGAGCATACCACGAGAAGAGTATGTGCCGTTTTAGAAGATATACGTGCCGTGTGTGTAATCTGGAAGGTCATTTAAAGAAGATGTGTCCTAGACTGAAAAAGGACAGAGATCTTATGTGGACACAAGTGAGGGACGAAGGGGAGGAGTCAGCCAGTAATAATGATTATTTCGATAACCTAGAACAGGTAAATTTAAATGTACTTCAATTAGATAATTCGGTGAAATATAAACCTTATTATATTGGCGTCTCAATAGATGAAAAAAATGTTTGTATGGAGGTAGATACAGGTAGTAGAATTTCGTGTGTAAGTTACGAGTTTTATAAAAAAAAATTAAGTACCCTGCCTTTAATTACATGCAATTTAGTACTTAACTATTATACTGGCGAAAAGGTGTATCCACGGGGCAGAATTAAACCCTATGTACGGTTTGGTAATACTTGCAAAGAGTTAGATTTATTTGTAATAGACCACGGTAAAGAGCCGTTATTGGGTCGAGAATGGCTATACGAATTGAAAATTAAGTTAGAAGTTATTGATAAACTCAATCAACAATGTATAAATAATATGACTAGTACTAAAGTTTTTAATATTAATGAATTGCGTTACAGATACTCTGAGGTGTTTTCTGACGGTCTCGGCTGTTTTACTGGTGGTGAAGTGAGTTTGCGTGTACGACCCGATGCGAGACCGGTATATTTGCGAGCGCGACCACTAGCATACGCACTGCGGGAGCGTGTGGAGCAAGCGCTGGATCAGCTGGAGAGGGACGGTATCATCACACCTGTCGAGACGTCAGACTGGGCGACCCCGGTCGTACCAGTCATTAAGAAAGACGGCTCGCTACGATTGTGCGGTGACTATAAACTTACCTTAAATAAATGTTTAGAGGTTGACCGTTTTCCCCTACCTAGAATAGATGATTTATTAAGTAAATTACATTCGGGGCATAAATTTACAAAGATTGATTTATCTCAAGCATACGCACAATTTTGTCTGGATGAACCATCGAAATTATATACTGTAATCAATACACACCGGGGGTTATATAAATACAATCGTTTGATATATGGTTTGTCATCAAGTCCAGGGATATTTCAAAGAAAAATTGAACAAATTTTTGAAGGTATGCCTAGGGTAGGAGTTTTTCTTGATGATGTCATTTTGACAGGCCGGGACGAGGCAGAACATATGGATACTTTATTTAAAGTTTTCGATAGATTACAGCGGTACGGGTTAAAGGTTAAGAAAGAGAAATGTACGTTTTTTGCGGATGAGGTATCTTATTTAGGGTTCATAATTAGTAAAGATGGAGTAAAGACATGCCCAAGTAAAGTAGAAGCTATAAAAAAGGTACCTATACCGTCCAATGTATCCGAACTTAGATCGTTCTTGGGTATGGTTATGTACTATGCCAAGTTTGTTAGGAATATTAGTATGAGGCTAACCCCCCTTTACGAGTTACTAAGGAAGGATAATAAGTTTGTTTGGACAAAAGATTGTACGGAAGTTTTCAACAGCATTAAAAATCTGTTGTCTTCTAGTGAGGTACTCGCGCATTATGATCCGCGTATGCCGGTAACACTGACGACGGATGCGAGTGCGCAGGGGGTGGGAGCGGTCATAGCTCATGTGTGGCCCGATGGAACCGAGCGTCCGATCGCTTACGCGTCGCGGGTTTTAAACGCATCGGAAGCAAACTACTCGCAGATTCAAAGGGAGGCGCTTGCTATTATTTTTGGAGTAAGGAAGTTCCATCAGTACTTATACGGGCGAGAGTTTGTTCTCAAAACGGACCACAAACCACTAGTTTCTATTTTTGGGGATAAAACGGGCATTCCAACGATGGCAGCAAGTAGGCTACAAAGGTGGGCGGTAGTCCTCTCTGGGTATCAGTATCGAATTCAATACGTACCTACCGATAAGAATGGTGCAGATGCGTTGTCTAGGTTGCCAGTGGGTACAAGGAACAAAGAACAGAACGAAATCACATATATAAATTTCGTACAGGATTTTTTACCGATAACCAGTCAAGATGTCAGTAAACTGGGGAATATGGATAGTGTTTTGAGAAAAGTCATGATATATATAAGGTCAGGTTGGCCTCCTTCATGTCCCGATGCGGAGCTACAAGCTTATTTTGTTAGAAGGAATGAGTTGTATGTCGAGTCGGGATGTGTAATGTGGGGCTATAGAGTTGTGATACCAACGGAATTGCGAAGTATTATATTAAAAGAGTTGCATATCAGTCACATGGGCATTGTTAAAATGAAATCAATGGCTCGTAGTTACGTTTGGTGGCCTGGTATCGATGCAGACATTGAACGCGTTTGCCAGGAATGCAATACATGTCGGTTGGAAGCTCCAGCTCCACCGAAAGCACCCCCTCAACCCTGGCCCTATATCTCAGAGCCGTGGAGTAGGTTACACGTTGATTTCCTAGGCCCTTTTCAGGGTAAGACGTTTTTTGTCATAGTGGATTCGTCGTCTAAATGGATCGAAGCTTTTGAAATGAAAAGAACGACCGGAAAGGAAGTTCTTAAGGTATTAAGGGATGTTTTAGCTCGGTTTGGGTTACCAAAAGAGATAGTATCGGACAACGGACCTCCTTTTACAGGTGTTGAAATAGCAGAATTTATGCGTGTTAACGGTATTAAACATATTTTTACGCCTGTTTATCACCCTGCATCGAATGGAGCTGCAGAGAATGCCGTTAAAATTTGTAAAAATGCGTTAAAAAAGGCTTTTAGGGACGGTATAGAGGTTGATACGGCATTGAAGTCGTACCTATTTATGTATAGGAATACCGTGCATAGCACGACGGGAGAGTCACCGGCGAGGTTACTGCAGCATAGAACGTTAAGGTCTCGCCTAGATCTGTTGAATATGGGCAATAAGGTTCAAGGCGTTAAACAAAGAGTGGAAGAGGCTCAACAGAAACAGGTCAAAAGTGCGGGTGGTATAATGCGTGCCTTAGAGATAGGGGATGACGTGTGGGCTCGAGGTTTTGGAAGGGAGGATAAGTGGATTAGAGGTAAAATTGACGGAAACTTAGGATCTCGTTATTACTTAGTTAGTAGGGAAAATGGTCCACCTTTAAAAAGACATATAGATCAAATTTGGAGAAAGTCTCCACGGTCTATGTTAACTTGTCCACTCCCAACTGACGTTGGCGAACCTGATAGTGGAGTAAGTTCACTGACACCACCACCACCACCAGCAACAGCATCCGAGACCCGAAGTAAACGTGTAAGGAAACCGGTCATAAGGTACCAGCCATGAATAATATATTTAATTGTAAATTAGTTGTATAAGAGCAGTTTAGAATAAGTGGTAGGGTGTAATGTATGTTGTAAGTAGGTAGTGTTACAAAATGTTTCAACATTGTACCCTCAACATTATGTGTGTATCGATCGCTGTCCTCTTAATAAACGGTTCGCCAGTCGACCATATACTGCATTCAAGGAAGTCGTATTATTTCTCCAAAACCCCTATATATAATAGACTGCAAAAAGATGCACTGTACTTAAGTTTACTTTAGTTCGTGAACAATGAAATAGACGCCATTATATGGCTTAATTTTTCATCACGGGAGGCACTGACAGTAGTTCTATTCCGCCTATATTTTGATGCCATTTGCGGGTCAAGTGGTTTCATCTATTTATGTTAAAATAAACTCGCATTTTATAATTATAAGCTCTAAAATAGAAATAAGGTTAAGATAAATTCGTACTTAAAAGCTCAAGTTTTTTACAAATCAGTAGCGGCACTTTTAATATATAATATCTAAGAAAACCCTGTCCGATCCGTGAAGGTATTGGTTGTATCAATAACTGATTCTACTAATACCTACAGAGCCGGGCTAAACTTTAAAAAACCCCCTAAAAAAATAAATTATTTCGCAGAATTAGGTAACTTAATAAATGTGCGGTAGGCAAAACATGCGCGGGCGAAAGGGGACAGGGCACGCGGCACGTGGTCGCATCGCTCATAATAATACCGTCGAAAATGGTATTGTCACTTTTAAACAATTACCAAATTTTGAAGAAGTTAGAATTAATTCGCGGAAAAAACTAGATTATTTTAAAATTCATTAGTATTGTTACTATGATGATTATGTAAAATTTCGTGTTTTTTTGGTCATGTGTTTACTTAACCTTTATCCTTATAGGTCGGACGGGGTTTTCTTTACATATTGTATATTGAATAAAATGTCAATGTAACCCGATACACCTAGACTTGTGCCAAGCTCGATAAAGAATAGACGTAAACAAACCAATTTAGGGTCATCACAACTCACGTTTTACAAATCTGTAATTTACATGATTATCGACTTTTACATGCTAACTATTTATTAACAATTCCTATTGCAGCATATTCTAATAGAATAACTAAAATAACATGCATAATAATATGCCATTAAAAAAAAAACGATTAAAAGGTCGACATTAATTTTACTTAATCATAGCCCTACAAAAAAGAAACATGGATGAAATCCAGGTTTTAAACAAATTTTGTGGAATACAACTCATGAATAAAGCTGAGGCATTTGTCAATACAATTTTGCGTATTTTAACTATTTTTTAAATCAATTGCATAACACATGCATTATTATATTTTCAAGTATGGACTACCTTATGATAAATAACAAAGTTATGAGCGTGTAATATTACCTGGTTATCCCTACAAAAAATGGTCAACGCGCCGCTCGCCCGCCCGCTGTGAATCTGTGTTGTGCGCTCGGTAACCACACTGACTTTTTAATAAATTTGGAAAAAAAATATAATATGGTGTATAAATTATTGGAATCGATTCGGTGGCTTATTCTGAACAAACTGCATATATTCAGGTTTCTAAAATTTAACCTATTAGGAAATTACCTTACATGTGTGTCATATTCCATTTAAATCGGTTAAGCGTTCTATGCAATTCATAAATATCTAAACATTAAACTGTTTACATTTAGAAAATAGGCTAATTACATTTATGAAAATCATCTATCTAGAAAATGTTAAAATCTATATAAGATACACCACAGACAGAGACACCTAAAAGGAAGCTTTTAGGTGTAAACAAGTCGTTGCCCAGCAACGGTTTGTTTACTCTTTTCTTTATCGAATTTGGGCTAAAAATATAGAATTTTTCTACTAATAGGTATTGTCCATGTAATCTTCATATATAGTGTAACTCAATAAATTCATGATTAAATCTTTGTGTAATGAGATCTTATTATTTATTTACTTGGTACATATTCCCCTTAATTCATAAACCTTGCCCAAGTTTAATTGGTGACTGTTTAACCAGATATGTTTTTGACATTTGAACGTCACTTAAATAGTTAATGTTTACACCTGTAGTCCCGGTGGGTCGACTCATGACACCGAGTCAAGTGTAATTTTAGTAATCCATAATCCAACGGCACTAGGTATGTGGATTTTTTCCTGGACTTCTGACTATATCGATAGAAAATTACACCATGAACCTACCAAAGATACAAATGCATTACCGTACGTCTAAAGTACGTACATATCCATATTACGTACATCAAGAGATCACATTACAAGAGAGTAATGTCTTTCCTGTGTTAATTGTGTTATCCTAATTAGTAGGATGTTTATTTAGCAAATGAATAAAGATCCTAATTATGGCATGACCTTTTGTTTTTTGACATAATTATTTATACCTGCGCAAGCACGCACTGAAATTGTATATATTTTTGTGGAAACTATTACTAGTTTTAATTTTTTTCCTGTTAGAAATGTGAAAAATAATTAAAAGAAAGGAGGGAAATGCTTTGTTCAGAAGTCTATGTATCACAAGCTATACTGTATATAAAAATGGATTAATCTTTGTGGAACGGAAAATTCTGTTCAAAGGATATTTTTACTGTTACTGTAGTAAGTGTTGGTTATTTTCTTGGTTTCGTGGTGGCTTAGTGGTTAAAAGACCAGCCTCTCAAGTATGCGGGTTCGATTCCAGGTCAGGCAAGTACCAATATAACTTTTCTAAAGTTATATGTAACGTTCTAAGTATATCTTGGACACCAATGACTGAAGGTGAAGGAAAACATCTTGAGGAAACTTGGACTTTAAGTCTGAAATCGCCAACTCGCATTGAGCAAGCGTGGTGATTACGCTCAATCCTTCTCTGTATGAGAGGAGATCTGTGCCCAGCAGTGGGACGATTAAAAGGTTGATGATGATGATTTTCCAAGATTCTAAAATAATTAACAAAGAGATTTAAGATAAATAATGTGTCATAATGCCATAGAAAAGCTGTGATCCCATGTCTCAGTGACGCCATCTAGTACAATATACCAAAATTAGATCGACAATAATTGTACTTACTACATCAAATAGTAAATTGAAATGTTTATATAAAATATAGGTATTCAGCAATTCAGCTATTGCCCCGTAGGTGGCTAGTGTGCTCTATGTTGCTAGATCCGATTTAATATCTTAGTATATGTAGTTCTAATAGGGAAAATAAATATTGAAAACTAAACAAATGAAGTGAAACTTGTACAAACAACATAAGTAGACTAGAATTTTATTCGCTACTATTAATTTTCCGTGACACCGCTTTTTTCTGGATGGGAAATAATCAAATGACCTCTCTCGTTCTGGGCGGAGCGTAACGGGGTGTCAGACTTTTACTGACTAAATCCCACCCTTGTTTCTTAACTTGCCTGTGCGCCAGAACCACGGTTTCTTTTTTCAACAACCCGCAACCCTGACTCAGGAGGTCCACGAAGACGGATGGTCTTCGTGGACCCCGTCACGATGTGCTGACATCTCATTGAGGCGCGCGTGAAACACAACGGGCCGTGGACTCGGGCGTGGTCCTTACAGGGCGGTTAGCTGCCCACTGCTCACCGCCCGCAGGCCCGCGCCTCCGGTGGCCGGGAGTTCAGTGTTGTCTCCTAACCAGGACGTCTTCTTCGGCGGCTAGTGCCGTGAGGGCACTAGGATTCCTGCTACCTCATGCGCTCCGCCTCCTCCTTTGCCAGCATCAATGCTTCGCAGGAGGTGGCGGCCTGCCATGCACTCGTGCTCCGGACCATGGCATGGACCAGGGTCGGACGCGAGAGATACTTAACTAATAATAAAATATTAATAATCTGCACAGAGTTAACAATCAGTCTTTTAAATTTGAACTCAAAAAATCAACATCAGTCATCCTAAATCCTAATAACAAAGTTTCATATGCTGCAATGCAAAATGTAAGTGAATAATTTATTTATTGTTAGAGTTTTTTTGGTAGTTAGCTTTATTATAACTGATAGTTTTCATTTTTATCGATAGTCAGAAGTCCAATGCCATCGGACTATAAAATCACCCCTAGACCCGGTCATGGATTAAACCACCGGGGATCACGGATAAACTGAATGTTTCACTTTCCAGCTAAGTTGACAGTGTAGATGAGATAATTTTACTGTTTATATTCAGCCCACCCATCAGACAAAGTCTTGCCGCCAAGCGATTTGTCGTGTTCGCATGTCTGGTGAAGCCGTACGGAAGACGGGTCTGAGCAGTTGTGTTGCGATGTGTGCCAGGTACGATGCCCCAAATGTTGTTGTGTAAGGAATTTGGTCGTGGAGGGTCTATTTTTCTTTTGAGTGAATAGGCTCTTAATAAACTAGCGCGCTTTACCATCAACGATTGCATCACTGCTGACCATCAAGCGGGATTGCGGTCAAGAACTAGCTTATAATTATTTAAAAAAAGTATCTAACCTAATAATATCGTTCCTACAGATCACGAATGACATTTTGTTCAACATAATGACGTAGATCGCACTGTAAATGCATAAAATCATAGCAAAAAATAATTTGGCGAGCTCAGCTGTAGGCATATCCATATGTACTTAGTCCGCATAATATGGGTACCTACATAGTAAAGGCAAACCGCAAGCGACAATTTCGTCCAATCGCAATTCGTTCAATATACGCTTCAGCGATATTAATTCCTAACCAGCAATGCAATTTTACAAACCCACCCAATTATGGACCCGATCGGGCACAGCAAAGTAAGTACTTGTATTTTTAATAGGAAAGCGGATGAAAGCGCTCTTATTAAGGAGAAAAAATATTACTTTGGAATTAAAATAGTGATCTCAAAGAACAGTAATTTATGCTTTTATGGTACTTATATTTTATATAAGTAGGTATTTATATTTTATAGTAGTACCTAGTCTATCTATATTTCAATTTGATTAGAAATTATTTTTATGTTGCACGTAAGTGCACAGGTAAGCCCGAGTGAGAGCGTGGAGTGAGTTGTCATTCAATATAATGCAAGGGAATTGACACTAATGAAAGCCCACTCTTTTCTTTCCGCGGTGGAAAATCGTTACGGATGCCTGCCGGCCTGGGGCGGGCGGATGGTTCTCTCAGACACTGTACTACTAAAAACTGACTAATAATAAAAATTTTAGTTGTAATGACTCCCCTCTTGACATTCAAGACATCACATCGTGGCAAACCCTAGACTCATAAAATATAGGAGTTCAAGAAGAGAGTGTCATCCGCTCTCCGCCCTGTGCATCTACTGCGGGCTAGCTGAGTGGACGAGTCTTCCTCTCCATTTCCGCAGCCTTTTCGAGACGACTGTTGCGCAGAAGGAAACAACTGCGTCCCAGGACACTTCGTTACCGAGCCATCGAATCGATTACGGCCGGCAGCGACAGGTCACTGCCTACTTCTGATATGAGGGCACGGTGCATGGCCCACTTTAAGTTCACTTGACCTAACTTTTGCCCGTGATATTTTTACAGTATCGCGGGCATTTCTCTTCTTTAGTTTTATGATAAAAATCGCCCAAGTGCGTGTCGAATAATGCACAGTGACGACTTTTATGGATCCCGGGATAAACTGAACTTCTTCATCGATATTCATCATGGTCAATTCTCCAACTGCAACGGGAAATCTGGAATCCGAAAAATAAAAGTTTGAGGAAAAGTTATGCCTACTACTTATACTATTGCTTGTCAAATTTCATGGTTTACAGGATGTAGGAACGGGGTGTAAGGGTTCAGTTTTCCTTTTGAGGTAGGTATACAGTCATCAATAGGTAGGTACACGTTTTATCATTTTGTTAGTAAAACTACGGATTCCTACATTAGAGGTGGCTGCCATATAACGGCCGCAGTGACAGCTGTGATGGATATTATGGGAGCATGGTTTGGCTACGCTGTGTCATAAAACTAAACCAACCCAGCACACCAAGGGCCCTAGTCTGTTATTACAATAGTGTCAGAATAGTCGGTCAGTGATCTCATAATGATAGATTTTGACAAGTAATGTAATCTACTAATAAAATGGCGTCATTATAACTTTCTAGTGGTTAATCACTGATATTCCACTCCATGTAATAAATGTTCAAATAGAGTAGTAATTTTAACAAAATAATTTTTACCAATACGTTTTATAATAATGCCAATACGGCAATGTCATTCTATCACAGTTCCATTACCAGACGATTTATGATAATTAATCGATTATTATAAATTTAGCATATTACTAACTTTTAAGCACTGTGACGATGGCATCGTGTTGGAATGACAAATTTATAAAAAAATAGCAGACTACCCTCGCGAGACGGGGCCAAGGGACAGTCATGGATGATAAAAGTTAAAACTTAAATATATAGGTACTATACCAAACATACATAAATGTCACACGCTGCTGGTTTGCCAGGTGACTGCGGAGAGGTTACTGAAAACACCTATGGTGCAGTACCTACTGCTTTAGGAATAGCGTAGTGCTGCTTTACACGGGGCCTCTTGACGGCGCTTGTAGTCTTTTGGAATCCGCGTACTGCTGTGCTCTGTGGACAAAAAAACATTATTTGCCGCAACTTTGTACTTTTATGCTTGGCTGAAGGAAACATACCAACTTACTTCCATAAATGAAGTTCCGAAGACGTCATTCGGGGGTAAATTGAGACGCTATGTAGTTGTCACCTGTCTTAGGAAACAGTAGCTTGTCAGCCAGTGATGGCACTGCTGGTTAGCGGATTACGCTTGATGCTTGGACTGGATCGTCAAGTGGCTACTTCACCATTTACGGAATGGTTTTTGGACATACTATTACGATTAATTTCTAATCATTTTGAAGCATATTGCTAATTCATTGCCCCCTATGTTCCAAAAATGTGTTTTGCTCAAGAACGTAAAAAACCTAATGTAGGTATATTGTCGAAAACGAAACCCATTGCTACTGATGGTGTGTTAGGTAATTATTCTGCAGGTTAGAGTTAATTGCGTACCTAACAAAAAATCAATCATAATCTGAATCATTTTAAAGGACATTCGTAATCCATTGAATCATATATCACACTTACATATAACCAAATATTATAGATATTATATATTCACGAAAACATTAGGTACACACCCACACTTCCACACAGCACAACACGCCTGTCCTTACCCCTTGGGTTTCTTGGGATAAGTAAGGATATTGGGATATGTATTATGTATTTTAATTTCAATTTAATTTTGTTGTTATTATTTTATATTTTCCCTTCTTTTGTACATGCAAGTTTAAATCACTGACACTGTTTTCTCATGCTTTTGAGTTTCGATTAAAATTGTTTACAGAATCCATTTGGCTAAACCCTACCTTTTAAGACACAGGTGAGTCCTCGTTCAAAAGATAGAGTATACTATTGCATAGTAATTGGAAACATTCTTTTCATATATACAGAGTAAAATGCTATGTATATTTGTGAAATAAAAACTTATTATTATTTATTAACTACTAGGTAGATTTTAGATATTGTTGGGATGTGAGTTTAAAGGGATGGGAGTTCAAATAAATATTTCAATTAGCTCGAATGTTCAATTATATGTTATTTATCAGGGATAATGTTCAACAAGGTAAATAAAGCGATATCTGTTATGTACTGAAATGCCAATATGAAAGCCATTTCTACTATAATTTTAGTGTATTTCGAATTTATATATCTACATATACGCCTAATTAATAATTATCAGTGAGCGATGTTGCCGCGCGGGATTTGTGGTTGCGGTCGCTTTTGCAATTACACTTCATTTGAGCACGAAACCCTTTCAATTATAAGTTAATGACAACTCTATATTGGAATGAACACAAATACACACACACACACACACACACACACAAAACACACCGCACACCTGACCACAAACCACATCAAGAGCATGAAATTCTATTTAATGTCACGTTAATATAGTTTTCATTTAATGTTATGTTATTTTAATATTGTAGCATAAAACGTTATTATATAATATATATATAGCAGCGGACCCCGGGCTCCAACGCGAAAGCCGCGGATGCAACCGGGATTATACGCTGAGATGATGTTGATGATGAAAAAGTCATTTTCCTAAAATCGGGTACCTAATGACACTGACGCCTGTAATACAGGGAGCACCTAGCACGCCGGGGATGCGGTGAATGGCAAACTAGGACCCGCACCGCCGGCCATAGGCAAGAAGAGGAACGCTCCAGTGGTTTTAGCCGGTGAGAGCCCGGCACACCCTCCGTCGACTCCTAGACGGAGGACGGTCTGGTATATTTCCACTGGGCACCAAAAAAAAAATCTAGCACCTAGCACGGGAGTCAGGGCTTCAAATTAAATGTAGTTAACTCCTTTTTATGTCAATAAAACATTTTTATTATATCCTTTTTTTAATGACATTTAACCTCCATACTTTCCAAGATTATGGAACGTGTATTGAACTCGCGCCTCTTTTCTTACCTGGAAGGTAACGGTCTCCCCAATGACCGACAATACGGGTTTCGCCGTAATCGGTCAACTGGGGACCTACTAGTGTATGGCATTAACAAGTGGGGCGAGGCTCTCAAGAAAAATGGGGAAGCGATTGCTGTCTCCCTTGATATCTCGAAGGCCTTCGACTGGATGTGGCACGCTGGCCTTTTGAGTAAGATTTCAGCCTACGGCATTTCCGCTGGCCTGACTGGCTGGGTACAAGACTTCCTAGTGTTTCTCAAAGGCTGTTCTCTCTGTAAGTCTGTTACTGCCGCATGTTAACGATCTGCTGATGCCCGGTATCTATGGGTACGCAGATTTCAGCACAGTTGTGGAGAGATACCTGCCGAGTACTCGAGCTAGTAAAGGAATCAATCCGTTCCGAAAGAAAGGCTATGGTAGAGCGTACGAATGCTACACTACTGCAGGCAGTCTCCGAATGGGGCAAAGCCAATCTTTTAGCATTCAATGTCGCCAAAACACAAGCATGTCTATTCACCGCCAAAAGAAGCCCTTTCACTTACCGGAATGTATCCTTGGAGTGCACCGACCGTCTTCAGCTTTTGGGAGTTGAGATTTCCTCGAACCTAAACTTTGGGTCCAAGGCCAAGAAACTTGGCGTTTTCTCTAGGGTCTGGCGGTACTTCACACAAGGACAGCTTCTAATGTTATGCAAAGCACAAGTCAAGTTCATGTGTGGAGTACTTATTGCAGCCACATTTGGGCTGATATTGCAAAATGCCACCAGACTACTTTGGATTCAGTGGAGAGGCGTACGAAGAGGCTGATTGGCGACCCAAATTTATCTCAAAACCGTCTCTTAAGCACAGGCGAAGATTAGCCAGCCTATCGGCCTGTCAGCCTGTTCTATAGGATGCATTTTTGGAAAGTGTGCGAGGGAATTGCATGATTTAATTCCCCCATACCCGTTCCATCATGGAACGATCCGTTTTATGGCAAGTTACCACCCTTACGAAAGAAGCGTTTCGCCTCTTCTTTTATACCACATACATCGAGGGATTGGAACAATTTGCCAGCGGCGGTGTTTCCGTCGGACTACAATTTAAGTCTGTTCAAGGCTAGAGTAAATAGGCTCTTAATAAACTAGTGTGCTTTACCATCAACGATTGCATCACTGCTTACTATCAGGCGGAATTGCGGTCAAGCACTAGTTTATAATTTATAAAAAATAATTACATATAATAATTTTTAAATGTTAAAATATAAACCATTTAAAAATATAAAAAAAATAGTTGCCGACCGGTACCGGCAACAGGGTCCAAGCTACCGGTGGTCAGGGACAATGCGAGCCGTGTCCAGAAGTACCGCTTTCTGAATCAAGCCTTTGATCCAGTTGCTTGAGCCAGAGCCTTGAACATCGGAATAGGTTTGAATTTGACAGTTTAACAACATTCATTGCGTTATTTAAGTGTTGTGTACACAATTTTTTCGAACTTATGAAGCAATGGTTTAGAAATTTGCTTCAAAATAATACAGATTCCAATTAATAATCTGTCTGTCAGGTTTGACGTGAAATCGACCGCAATATAATCGTGAAAAGGTTGGGCTGATAAAGGTTTCATACTGCACAATGTGATTTCAGCTATTTCAAAGCTATCAAATCTGCGTGCGAAGTTTATGAATATGGCACTTTTTGATTGTGTGTAAGAATGTGTTTCCGACAAACAAACTATCGTAGCTATCTCCATAACATATTTATATAGAAGAAATTCGTGTTAGTTAAATTGGTGGAGAGATAGGGTGAGAAGATTCTAGAACGTTTTAGGGTTCTTTAGTAAACTAGGGACCCTTATAGTTTACCGCTAAGTCTGTCTGTTTATCATAAAATCAGTGACCGTTAGCACTAGAAAGCTGATATTTGATACCAATATGTATCAATCAAGCCGACAAAGTGGCAAAATAAAAAGTGTAAAAAAATGTTTTATTTTTCCTCCCCAAATAAAATATTTGTTTCACACTTTTTATTTCCATACACGTAAAGTGGGAGGAGTAGTTTTTTATTTATTATTTATTTATTAACTATGGACAACTTACAGCTAAAACAAACAGAATAAAAAAAATGTATGTCAGACTGACAGCCAATTATAAGTCATCACTTATAAAAAACAGATTGTACAGAGATAGTGTGGACAACACAACACAGCTACCTAGCTTATAAAAATTAAAAAAAAAACAAACACTACAAGAATAAAACAAAAATTAAAAAACAAGCAATATAACATTCCAGTTGAAGTTACACACAAAGATAACAATGATATATATAAAAATAATCCTAACATACATAAAAGTCTCAACCAAAAAAGCTACGGCTCATGCATTTTCTGGTTGAGGAGACACTCGTTAAAAAGGGGTCGAAATCGTGCCGTTTTCACATGTCATTAAAGGTTCTACTTGCTCGCACTGTAAATGAATTTTGTCTGTAATTTGTTGAGGTTAATGGAACACGCAAAGGTGCATTCCATCGCTTTGACCTTCCGGGAACGTTAAAATACAATTTTGATAGAATATCGGAACTATTAATAGAGTTATTGAAAATTTTAAATAATATAATACAATCAGATATTGCTCGCCGATTAATTAGGGGTAATATATGATACCTTTTACAGAGCTGAATTTGAAGTAAAAAAGAAATTGAAGTAATCGCTCCAAAAGTAAAAAGTGCGTCCCTCTAACTTTTGAACCATAACACTCGACTCCCTTCCCGGGCCGCAGAAGACGCACCGGGCGCCGAGGAAGGGCAGATAACGCACTCTTCCGCCCCCCATGAATGGGTCCAGGGGCGAGGAACATGTGGAAGTCCCCGCCCCCTATTTGATGGAACCGAGGCAGAGGCGCGCGCGAGTGTCGGCGCACGCCTCTGAGGCAATGCACGGGGTAGTTTAACACCCCACTACCCCATGCAGGAGACGAGGCCCGGTCAGACCGGGCCGGCACGAGGGAGTGGGGAAGAATTTAGACTCCCGCGGCCCCACGCGCGTCATAAAAGAGACACCGGGGTGTTTTTAGTCAGTAAAAGTCTGAGGGACCCCGTCGCCCACCCCAGGGTGGCGGACATCCTTTGAGGATTTCCAACCCGGCAAAAAAAGGGTGATGCAATGTTAAACCCAACAACACGACCAACGATGCTGGGTCAGATGGAGATTGATCTGGAGACCCTCCACGACCAAACTCCCAATACAACAACATTTGGCGCATCGTACCCGGCACACATCGCAACACAACTGCTCCGACCCGTCCTCGTAGTGCCCTGTCTCTCGAACACTGCGATCAATGCTCTTTTGGATGCTAAACGTAAGTGAACTTACACAAGATTGGTTTGGAAGTTCTTGGCAGTATGAAATTTAATGTACACACCTACTCATACTTATATCTCACCATGCATTGATACCTGCACGGCAGAACAAGCATTCCATTATAGTTAGGCGCTGTTCTGATTAATTATAATACATATCTGCGACAACTCCAGACCACGTCACTTAACAACAATTAGTACAAATACAGAGTTCTCAACTTTAACGCAAAGTTACGCCGAGTTAGTTATCACTAAATTGATAGCACCACCTCAGCTTTCAGAACAGTTCCTTACGCTAAGGTGAACGCAAGTTTAGAACCCATGCAAAGTTACATATTACTTTTTAATTCAATATTGCTTTCGGTTTTATTGTATCAACAATATTTCCATATGAATAACAGTTCTGATAACTCTGTTTACTAAATTGCCATGACAACTTATCTTTCAAATTATTGACGACTAGTTATATTTTACCGACTTCGAAAAAAAAGGAGGAGGTTCTCAATTCGTCGTAATATTTTGTTTTTTATGTATGTTCACCATCATCATCATCATCATCTCAGAGTTAATCCCAGTCGAATCCGAAGCTTTTTCAGCTTTGGAGTCTGGGGCCCGCTTTAACCAGTCTAACTGCTGATTTTGGCAAAACTTCAATATTTTCCGTGAAGCGACTGCCGTCTGACCTCCACAACCAGAAGGCGATATCGAAGCATTGCAGTTAGACCCATTGTTGGACTTTTGAGGGTTCCAACAACCCTTAAAGACTGTCATTAGATGTTCGTATGGCAACTGGGATCAACGGCACAATGTGCTTTCCGAGGCACGACCAGACCAGTGCTAATATTCATATTCATGCATACAAAGCCAGCGTAAGTAAGCAGCGGCCGCGTTCGCTAGCGCTACGCTACGGAGGCTTTCAATAATCAGATTCTTTTGGTCACAAACTAAACTAAATTTCAAGTTCAGTGATTTTTTTATGAATTGTATGTTCAGCGATTACTCTATGACGCCTGGACCGTTTTGCAAAATTCTTTTTGACGTGACAACGTCTTAAATTAGGTTGCGGCTGGGAGTCACTTATGAAAAAGTGTAACGCTCGGTAACGTTACGATGAGTCACCGAACTAAAAAATATATTTCTATAGTTAAAATTTGTGCAATTCTTATTTTCATTCAATTCCTTGTTCCTATTGTGCAATTTAATTATATTCATATCAATAAATATTCTACCGAGAAAAAGACGTTGTCACGTAAAATCTTCGCCCGTAAAACCGACTTTACAGGCAACCATTTTTTTTTTATTTGAAAGGGTATGCTTTCCAGGTGGTGCCATAGTCACCAGGTCAGGATCTGATGTTGGAAGATCAGAGAAATCAAGGGGAACTTTCAAAAATAGCAGGGGCGACTAGTGCATTTCTAAGTATTTTCATTAGGCAGGTATTTTAAATCACTACAATTTAATAAAGGTCTGGAGTAGATCTGATGATGGAGCCGGAAGACACTCGAGGGAACTCATTAACGATTCATAGCAGCTACTTTGCGTTTGTGCTTGATTAATTTGTATTGATAAGAACTTTACACCTAGATGGTTTGTAACTGTCATAAGGGATCTGATGATGAAGACAGGCCAGTTCCGGGAACTCCTCAACGGTTTACAGCAGCTACTTTACGTTTGGACTTAATTCATTTTTTTTCATTCATATTGATGAGAACTTTACACCCACGTGGGTTAAAATGAAGGTCTGCAGTAGATCTGATGATGAACACCCTAGACAGTAGAGGGAATTCCTCAATGATTCACAGTAGCTGCTTTGCGTTTGTGCTTGATTAATTTGTATTGATAATAACTTTACGCCTGGATGGTTTGTAACTGTCATAAGGGCTCTGATGATGAAGACAGACCAGTTCCGGGAACTCCTCATCGGTTTACAGCAGATACTTTATGTTTGGACTTAATTCATTTATATTGATGCGAACTTTACACCCATGTGGGTTAAAATGAAGATTTGCAGTAGATCTGATGATGAAGACCCTAGACAGTAGAGCGAATTCCTCAACGATTCACAGGAACTGCTTTGCGTTTATGCTTGATTGATTGTATTGATAAGAACTTTACACCTACAATGGGTGTGGTGACTGTCACTAAGGCTCTGATCCTGATGATGAAACCATAAGCCAGTTCAAGGAACTCTTCAAACGGTTTTTTATGCATTATAAACTAGTGCTCCCCTGAGTATCCCGCCTGATGGTAAGCAATGATGCAATCGTTGATGGTAAATCGCCTAGTTTATTAAGAGCCTCTTCAATCTAGCCTTGAAGGGACTCAAATTGTAATCCGAGGGAAACACCGCCGCTGGCAAATTGTTCCAGTCTCTCGATGTACGCGGTATAAAAGAAGAAGCGAAACGCTTCGTCCGGATCGTAGTGGTGTTAACAACGTAAGGGTGGAAACTCGCCGTACGGCGGGTCGTCCGGTGGTGGAACGGAGATGGGGGAATTAATTCATGCAAGTCCCTCGCACACTTACCAAAATGCATCCTATAGGACACCGAAAGGCTGGCTACTCTACGCCTGTGCTCTAGGCTTTGGTTTACAGTACTTACTTTCCCCCTTATTCATAAAAGATGTTTAAAGTTAACTAGTGATTAGCGATTCTTTAACCATTCAATTTTTACCTTTTAACGTCACTTAACTTAAATCATCCTTTATGAATATACACCACAGTGTTTAAGGGGTTTATTCATAAACGAAGATTAAAGTTAAGTGACGTGCAAATGTCTAAAATGTATTAGACTTAATTCATTTATATTCATGAGAACTTTACACCCGTATAGGTTATAATGATGGTTTACAAAGAATCTGATGATAAAGGCCACGGGCAGTCGGGGGATTCCTCAAAAATTACAGCATTTAAGTTTAATATAGAGCATCCACTACCTTCTTGTCACGCTTAAGCAACAATCAATTAAAAACAAGAAACTGAATTTATGTTGCATAATCGCATTGCTCATAAGTACTTTCATTTTGGCCTCATAGGAATTTTATAGAAATCGGTTCAGTGGTTTCGTTTTTAAACTGAAATTACGAGTAAAAGTTTAAGTAAACAAAATGACGTCGTTTACTTACCTACAGGTTTATTAGCGACAGCATCCAGTCTGACCGGATGCAGCTGAAGTGTACTTTTCACAACTTAAAAGTGTAAAATAAAAACTTTTACAAAAAAGAACAACAGACTTCCAAAAAATACTAGAATAACTAATTTCGGAAGTCGTTGTCAAAAACGAATACACAAAATCGGCTGCGGGCAGAAGTTACCATCCACCAGACAAATTCTTGCCGCCAAGCGATTCGTCGTGTTCCGGCATGATGAAGCCGTAGGGAGGACGGGTCTGAGCAGTTATGTTGCGATGCGTGTCGGGTACGGTGCGCCAAATGTTGTGGTGTCGGGAGTTTGGTCGTGGAGCATCTCCAGATCAATCTCCCTCTGGCACAGCAACGTTGGTCGTGTGGTTGGGTGTAACATTTCATCACCTCGCTCAACTGCCGTCTTCTTTCCTATTTCTTAGTTTTTTTGAGTGGAAAGGCACTTAATAAACTAGCGCGCTTTACCATCAACGATTGCATCACAACTTGCCATCAGGCGGGATTACTGTCAAGCCCTAGTTTATAATAATATTATTATAAATTCCGTTGTAAGTACATTGCACAACGCCTGCTGCAGGCAGCTTGTGATGACATAGGTAACTAAATTTTTTTTAAGCCCATGGTACTTAACACAAGATTGGCAGGGGTTTGCCAATGGGATTTGCCATGTTTACATAAATTGGGGTGTTACCTAATTACCTTTTTTTAGACAAAATCTAAGGTACTGTCATCAAATGACGTTAAAAATTTCTAAAAGATGCTCCAGATAGCCATTACTTGGCAACAAAGGCCAGTTTGCCTCCTTATTTTATGTATTGATCTACCTACTGTACATACTCTTTTACATATTTTTTAACGACCGTCTGTAAGCTAAGTACCTATACCTTATCTAACACATTTTTATTTCTTTACAGGTTGCGTTAATATTTGGTATTACTGGTGCATGCAGACGGCAAGAGCTTCACAATATTACCACAGAAGACATTGAAAATCGAGGCAAAATGCTTTTAGTTAAAATCCCAAACACTAAAACAAAATACCCCGATCTTTTATTATCGACGGCCCATTTTATGACGTGGTCAAAAAATATGAAGCTCTACGTACGACTAAGCAAAAAAATAATAATTTCTTTCAAGAATTACCAAAAGGTAAATGTACTGCGCAACCTATTGGCATAAATAAAGTTGGTATCATGTCAAAGGAAGTCGCCAAGTTTTTAGGATTGCCGGATGCTGATTGTTATACAGGGCACAGTTTTAGAAGAACGTCAGCTACATTACTTGCTGATTCGGGAGCTGATAGGTATATTGACTTTAAAGCGGCATGGCGGGTGGCGTTCTAACGCAGTAGCAGAATCTTATGTAAAAAATTCTATCCAAAACAAAGCAATTTTATGTGCCAAAATAAGTCAGGCAATAAATTTGGAGCCACAAACGTAGTAGTTTTGCCCTGAGCCGCGCCCCTCTACTTCTACTAATGATATTTTTTATTTACAACTACTGACAAATTACAATGCTCTCCTACCGCCTTTCAAGAAGTTTCGTCGTCTCCAACATTTACCCTAACACAAAACAATGGTATTATGTATAGTAAATATAATTATAAAAACATAATTCCAACTACAACTAGGTACGTATAATTTTAATAATTGTAATTTTACTAATTGTTTTAATAATTAAAAATGAGCAAAATATAAAATACTATTTTTTTGTTTCCTCGCAAGTGTGTTAAAAAACGTCGTACGTTGCGTAGGTATTCGTTATAACTGTTACGGGCTAGGGGTACTAAAATACCGGTTAAGGGTTACGAAGTTTATTGGCAACGAAGGTACAGTCGATTGTAGGCAATGACAAGTAGAATGTTGCTGACGTTGCACCGAAGTCTTCACTTACGTCCACGAAGTCCGTGTTGTAAACACACAATAACACTACAGATGTTTCTTCACGTAGTACTCAATGTTCTCGTTACAGTTGTCGCAGTAGGTATTCTCAAAGATCGCTTCTTAATTGTCGCTGTTTTCGTCTCGGTAGTCGAATGCAGACTGACTCGGCGCCGGCATCACGGCGCTATATATAGGCCAGCTGATCGAACATTCCAGAATCGTCTAGACGTAATAATAATAGCGCATAACTTCGAGTACATTCACTAGGTACCTACGGTAATTCCCGGAAACGGGCTTCTAGAAATTTCGATGTCGTCACTTAGTTGACAAAATTGATGAAACCTGTACCATTCGATAGGCCACCTTAAGTCTAGGAATGCGTTTTTATATTACACCTAGACAATGTCTAGGTCTCGAGTTACAGAGCTTAAAAGTTACGCACTGCATGTCACGCGATATTGAACCTTATGCCCTCGACATAAGGTGCATTCGTAACATTGCCCCCTTCTTAGACATGCTCGTCCCGAGCATGATTTGATCCATAATAGCGAGCTAGGCGGTCTACGTGTACGATCTTCAGCTTCCCCTTAGGTCCTTTCCTTATCCGGTAGGTGACGTCGTTTATCCTGGTTACTATCGTGTACGGACCCTCCCATTTGGCTTGAAATTTCGGACTCTTTCCTTTTCTCCTAATGGGATTATGTAACCATACCAAAGTCCCCTCTTCAAATCCAGGCACGTTAGCTTTGCGGTCGTATCGGATCTTCATTTTCTCGCTGGTTTTCAGACCGCTCTCTCTCACTAGCTCATGTATTCGATCGAGTTTACGCCGCAGGTCGGTCACATAGTCGACGGCGAGGATAGGGGTATCGGGGGGTGTTCCGGTAAGGGCATCTATGGGTAATCTAATTTCTCGGCCGAAGTTGACTTTCGCCGGTGTACAATTTGTGCTATCATGTGTTGCAGAGCGGTATGACATTAAGAAGAGTGGAATGTATTGGTCCCAGTCCCTCTGATGTTCTTCCACTACTTTGGCCAAATGATTCTCTAGCGTCTGGTTGAATCTTTCGACCATTCCATCTGACTGAGGGTGATATGGTGTTGTACGAGTCTTATGTATCCCGAGTAGTTGGCAAACCTCTTGAAATAGCGAAGACTCGAAGTTTCTACCCTGGTCAGAGTGTAACTCCAAGGGAACGCCAAATCGACAGAACACCTCGTGAACTAGCTTTTTGGCGACGGTATGAGCTTCTTGGTTGGGTACTGCAAAAGCTTCTGGCCATTTGCTAAAATAGTCTTGCATGACGATGATATACCTATTCCCTTCTTCAGTGATAGGGAATGGCCCAGCTATATCGACAGCAACTCTTTCCCATGGTGCACCAACATTATACACTTTCAGCCGACCTCTGGCTCTCGTTTGCGGTCCCTTTACTGAGGAGCAGGCTACACATTTCCTACACCAGTCCTCTACGTCTTCGCGGCAATGCACCCAATAGAATCTTTTTCTCACCTTCTCCAGAGTTTTCTTTACTCCTAGATGTCCTCCGGATACTCCGTCGTGCACCTGTCTTAGCACCGACGCGACCTTATCACAGGGGACAACTATCTGTAAGGCGACCTCCTGTCCACTAGGTGATTCCCATCTCCTCTTCAGAACTCCATTATCAATTATCAGGCTGTCCCATTGAGCCCAGTAACTTTTTGCTATTGGACTAAGCGCTGATATCTCACTCCAAGCGGGCCTCTGGCCACGCTGCTTCCATTCAATTACTGCCCTCAGGTCACTGTCTTCCTTTTGTGCGTCTTCCAATGCTTGATTACGCCAGTCCTCGTCCAAAGCGTTCACCTGGATGATCCGCACGTTCTCTTTCTTTTCCTGAATACGTTCTTCACATTCCTTACTAATTGAAGTAACCTGGCGGCGGCGGTCATTTTGTCTTGCCTTTTTCTCGAGGCGCTTCTTCTTCCGTAGCTCGTCCTCGACTTCCTTGTCCCACCTTGCATCTGGCTCACTCCATGACCTTCCGCACGACCGCTCTCGCTCTTGTTCTCGCTTGCCGGAACGTTCGCGTTCCCGGTCCTTGACGCGTTCCCGCTCTCGTTCAGCGGGTCGCTCGCGGCGCCCACTCCGATCACTCCGCTCGCGCCAATCGATGTGCTCGCTCGGGTGCTCGGGCTCGACCTTGGCGTCGCGCTTGCGCCACAGCAACACCTCTGCGTCTTTACGTGCCCAAGAAGTACTTCTTCCCTTAGCCTTCCTGGGACAATCAATTCGAATGTGCCCCTTTTCGCCGCACTCATAACAAGTTGGTCCTCGTCGGGCTTTTATTTGTACGCTTACTTTTCGAATACGGTCGTGTTGTTGGACATCATGGCGTACTGCTTCCACCTCCAGAGCGTGCGTCAAGGCTGCTTTCAGGGTCTGATGGTGACCCAGACGTACTGCAGCTCTGACTTCTGCATCTCGAATCCCATCAGTAAAGAATCGCAGAGTAGTAGCGTCAATCAGTCCCGGTGTTGATGCGTACGCCTTCCGAACCATACGTTCTATTTCCGTTGCCCACTGTTGCAGACCCTCACTGCTCTTCTGTGTGCGGTCGCGGAGTTGGGCCCTGTAGACATGTTCGAGGTGTTTCTCTCCATATCTAGTCTCCAACGCTTCTAACAGACAGGCTAGGGTATTGCAATCGCCGGAAATATTCTCGAGGATTCGTACGGCATCACCACGCAGAGCAAGCGTAAGAGCGGTTACCGCTTGATCGTCGTCCCAGTTGTTGCCTTTTGCGACCTTTTCGAATTGAAGGCGGAAGGCAACCCATGACGTTGTTCCATCAAAATGAGGTACTTGGAACGTCGGCAAAGCATTGGGTACAGGTACCACACCTTTAATACCTCCTTTCTGCACAGCTTTATGGAGAAACTGTATTTCTTTCTCACACTCCAAGATGGTACTGTCTAGTTTCTCCATACGCGCATCTTGTTTGTCTATACGAGCATCTTGCTGGTCTATGCGCGTATCTTGCTGGTCCATACGCGCATCTTGTTGTTCTGTTTTTATTTTAAGCTCGTTGACCTCTTCTTTGGTTTTATTCCACTTTTCATTTAGTTCTAATACCAGTTGTTGGGATTTATCTATTTTTGCCTGGATCTCTGCCTGAGATTTTGCCTGGGATTCTGCTACATTTTTGATTTGTGCCTGGATTTCTGTCTGGGATTTTGCCTGGGATTCTGCCATACCTTTTATTTGGACCGTCAAGTGAGCCAGCAACGCCGACAAATCGCATCCACTGCTTCCGGGAATAGTTGTGGTAGTAGGCGCACTTATAGGTGTTACGACGGCCGTTTCTGTTTCGGGTGCAGGGACACCGAGCGATTCTTCCTCTTGACGCGCCAAATCCATCGCTGCTTGTCGTCGCGTGCGAACTCTTTCTTCTTCCCTTGGCGTGACCGGCATCCCACTTCTGACACCAGTTGTTACGGGCTAGGGGTACTAAAATACCGGTTAAGGGTTACGAAGTTTATTGGCAACGAAGGTACAGTCGATTGTAGGCAATGACAAGTAGAATGTTGCTGACGTTGCACCGAAGTCTTCACTTACGTCCACGAAGTCCGTGTTGTAAACACACAATAACACTACAGATGTTTCTTCACGTAGTACTCAATGTTCTCGTTACAGTTGTCGCAGTAGGTATTCTCAAAGATCGCTTCTTAATTGTCGCTGTTTTCGTCTCGGTAGTCGAATGCAGACTGACTCGGCGCCGGCATCACGGCGCTATATATAGGCCAGCTGATCGAACATTCCAGAATCGTCTAGACGTAATAATAATAGCGCATAACTTCGAGTACATTCACTAGGTACCTACGGTAATTCCCGGAAACGGGCTTCTAGAAATTTCGATGTCGTCACTTAGTTGACAAAATTGATGAAACCTGTACCATTCGATAGGCCACCTTAAGTCTAGGAATGCGTTTTTATATTACACCTAGACAATGTCTAGGTCTCGAGTTACAGAGCTTAAAAGTTACGCACTGCATGTCACGCGATATTGAACCTTATGCCCTCGACATAAGGTGCATTCGTAACATAACCATCATTACGCACTAATATCGTAATGTACTATTAACTGTGAGCACAATGTAGGTACTTGCTGTAAAGCATCTATTTGTTGGGTTAGTCTTTTTTTATTGATTTCTGAATTGTTGTTATTTATTTATTTTTGTATGTTTTCCATAATGGACGCTCTTAGCGTACAATATATTTCTGCATCGTTCTCACACGGTTAATTCCAACATGAATGACGTAGATAATCAAATATTTGTAACAAAAGCTTAATAATTTAAAAGAGTGTCCATGGAGTTTCTTGCCCATTCTTCTCCATAGGTGACTGACTGACCGACCTTCTGACAATTCAAAAGTGCCTGTAAGTGGTTTATTTGAAATAAATGATTTGATTTAACAAATTTTCATTTTTGGCTGTACCTGCTTACGCATGCGTGATTACCTAGTAATCCCGTATGTTATATTTTCCTTTCTTGAGTAATTAAAACTTATTAAATATACCCGCTGGATACGGGAGGCGCAGGACCGGTCGCGGTGGAGATCTTTGGGGGTCTATGTCCAACAGTGGACGTCTTTCGGATGAAGTGATGATGATGATGACATATACAACGTGTAACATTAAGGGTATATACATACCAAGGGCATGGCATCTTTACATGATATCAATCAATATTGGAAGGGTTTTTTAATCCTATCTCTTTATGTTAGGAATTTACGAGAAAAAACACCGCCTGTGATAGGCTACTACCATACTAGGCGCACAGAATTTTTGAAGACATTTATCGTGATTTTGTCAAGTAATGTGACGTGTAACGAGTAGTTATTAACGTATGTAGTGTGGTGCACGTTTGTTATGATTTGAATTTAAGAAACACACGGAACCGAAAATTTAGTATAAATTTTTTGAGTATTTTATTTTGAGTTGAAAACCGTCCGATATCATTTGATATCATGTAAAGATGCCATGCCCTTGGTATGTATATACCCTTTATGTTACACGTTGTATATATACAAAAAGGAATTTGATGCGGATAAAAAAAACGGTAGCAGGTACATATATTTTGAGTTTGAATCGTCTACTGTCGTCGAAGTCAAATTCATACCATTATTATATCTAGGTACCCATATAGATTGGGGAGACTGGGGCTACAAGTATACTTTTCCTCTAAATTTTGATATAAAAATAAGTGAAATCTGTCGTGCTTAAAAAAGAAAACAGTCAAACAAAGTAAAACAGAATACAAAACGTCTTTTGGTCAACGTTTTTGTAGGTAAAATCAACCTGAACTGCAACTGTCCTTTTCGCACTTTACCAGGAGAGGTTGGAAGCAGCGCGACGGCAAAAGTTTCTTCATATTCTTAACATACCTATTTTCCAAATTCCTCGGCACTAGACCCCTCCCTTCCTCCCCTCTTAACGTACGCAACAACACACAATATTATACAATATTTGACAAAAACCCTGTTGTTCCTTCAACCTACATTTTAAGAATCGGCATACGGACGTAATAAAGCAAGTAATGTATAAAAATTGTTCAACAAAAATAATTAAAATAAATGTTTAATTATTAATATTTATAATTTGTAACCGATTTCTTAATTCTACATGAAGAAACTAGACATAAGTAGATCGTTCTCGCCAATTTATTTAACTAATAAAATCAGATATTCTAAAATAAAAAAACGAATGTGTCGGTTTTAATAGGTATTTGATTGTGACCCCTCGACTAGACAATGATTACTGTTTTCTAATTATGACTTCATTAATGATGTGCTTGTAGGTAAAATTATATGTCCCTGAAAGGAACAACAGGGTTTTTGTTACATAGTGTATACTCGTATTAATATTATAATATTGTTCTAAGAGATGTCATTATAAATCCACACAGAGCTATGGTCAGTTTACGTTTCACCAATTAAGTGGAAACTTATAAAATACCTGAGTTTCCCGGTTCATCTTCCTTGGGAACCGAAATAAGCCTCAACTGAAGGAACTTTCAGCCAAGCAAGGGCTTACCGAAGGTTGCTCCCTTGCCTGCTCTCTGGGCACATGCACGGGTGCCCACCGTCGTGCCTGTCAGCCGGCCAGCGTAGCCAGCTGCTTCCGGGATCCTGATCCTGTTGCCTGGGCCTACCTACGGATACTATCCACAGCGTACCCGTGGGCTCCGACCAGTGTGAGGGACTGTCTCATGTAATTATGAAATGCTAAAAGAGGTGATTTTGACTTTTATTTTGTCTATACATAGGCCGCATTCCCTTGTTCTCAAACTAAACTAAATTTACATAAGTTCAGCACATCCTTTTTTTCTATACAATGACAAAAAAACATAAGATTTAGAATTAGTCCGTGCCTGACATAAATTGACGTAGGTTTGGCCGCCATGTTTATAATCGCATCTAAACTGTCTATGGATTACTTTAATTTGACAGGATTAAACTAACGTGCTATCTTCTATCCTTTTCTTAATGAAATAAAAAAGATAAATACGTACTAATCTTAAAATTTGTTAAGTTTAAGAACAAGACAATCGGTCAATCGGTAGGTATAATTGTGTAGGTATCTAATGTAAAGACGATATTTTACAAAAACATTTATTTTTATCTATTAGTGGGGGTATGCTAACAATCCAAAATTAATAATTGCTAAAGTAACATAATAAAAACAGTGAGTATAGTATTCCATTATAAAATTAAGTTGCAGTGTAATGAATAACAGAATTATCGCAATAAACAATACATAATAAAACCACACAGCTAACCACAATCGCTGTCGTCAAGGTTCCGTGTCTATCTTGATTTGTCTAAAAGGTAATGCGGTCGGGATTCGAAAATACCCGTAGCAAGAATAACGGCTGGTTATTTGGAGGAAATGATATAAATTTTCGACTCCGCACGGAAACTTATCGAAAGCTTATGTCTAGCTATGCTGGTCAGATATTCATGGCAATTCCACTTTCTGACTCTTAATTACTAGATAATTCTAGGATATTTGGCATAGTCTGTTTCAAATTACTTCTATTTTTACCATTTCTATGATATTCTGACCAATATTTGGTACTCTTAAAAATAAGTACCTATCTAAAAAAATCACAGACATTTCATAATAACTAATAAGGCAAGCATAATATACTAATTCGTTTAAAATAGATATATATTATATGATTATAATATACATACCTATATTAGATAATAATAAATAAATATAAAAATACAATAAGTAAGTAGGTACAAAGTAGACTGTAGGTATAATATACGAATAGGATGGGAGTTTAAATAAATATACATACATACTTGGATTGCAGTCAGGATTGTTCCTAGGAGACAGTAGAAGTAACACGGTCACATTTATACTTATTACTAATGAAACATTTAACTACTTGGATACGAAAGCTCAGTAAATCAGGAAGAAAGTGCGTTCGCCTTTCATCCTTCATAGAAACTATTATGTGAAGTATAATTGCTCGCAGGAGCACAATACTGCACGAGTGGGGGGTTACAACACTGCTAGAATAAGGGATTTAACACATTGTGGACACATTACTACTTAGCGCATATTGATATTGGAATCTCTGATCGGCCAATCAAGGCAAACCAGAGATAAAGAGAACCGATTTAGTATACAATTTAGCTTTAAATAGGTCTTTGAAGTCGAAGGGGTACAACGCTGCCCGAGTATGGGGAGTGAATATGTGAGTGAAATATCTGATCGGCCAATCAAGGCAAACCAGAGACAAAGGGGGCTGTCTCAGTATACATTTGAGCTTAAAATAGTTCTTCGGAATCGAAAGAGTGCAACACTGCACTTGTGCGGGAACCACACACTGCTCGGACGGGAAGACAATACAGGGATTTAAGACGGTTGGGACATTTCACTACTAATCACATAATGATAATAATATCTCTGATCGGTCAATCAAGGCAAACCAGAGATAAAGAGAACCGACTTAATATACAATTTGGCTAAAAATAGGTCTTCGAAGTCGAAGGAGTACAACACTGCCCGAGTATGACAGTAGTTACAGGGACATAAAATGGTTTGAATACTTCACTATCAAGCACTTAGTGCTTTGAGTGAATATGTGAGTGAAATATCTGATCGGCCAATCAAGGCAAACCAGAGACAAAGGGGGCTGTCTCAGTATACATATGAGCTTAAAATAGTTCTTCGGAATCGAAAGAGTGCAACACTGCACTTGTGCGGGAACCACACTCTACTCGGGCGGGAGAACAATACAGGCATTTACGACGGTATGGCCACTTTACTACTAATCACATATTAATATTAATATCTCTGATCGGTCAATCAAGGCAAACCAGAGATAAAGAGAACCGACTTAGTATACAATTTAGCTTAAAATAGGTCTTCGAAGTCGAAGGAGTACAACACCTCCCGAGTATGACAGTAGTTACAGGGACATAAAATCGTTCTGACACTTGACTACCAAGCATCTAGTGCTTTTGAAATATCTGATCGGCCAATCAAGGCAAACCAGAGACAAAGGAAACTGACACAGTAAACATTTGAGCTTAAAATAGTTCTTCGGAATCGAAAGAGTGCAATACTGCACAGGTGTGGGAACCACACACTGCTCGGGCGGGAGAACAATACAGGGATTAACGACGGTATGGACATTTTACTACTAATCACATATTAATATTAATATCTCTGATCGGTCAATTAAGGCAAACCAGAGATAAAGAGAACCGACTTAGTATACAATTTAGCTTAAAATAGGTTTTCGAAGTCGAAGGAGTACAACGCCGCCCGACTATGGCAGTAGTTACAGGGACATAAAATGCTTTCGAAATATCTGATCGGCCAATCAAGGCAAACCAGAGACAACGAGAATCGTCTTAATATAAATTGAGCTTAAAATAGTCTTTCCGAATCGAAGGAGGATAATATTACCCGATTATGGGAACAATAATAGGGGCATAAGAGGGTTTGAACACTTCAAGAGGAAGCACCTAGTGCTTTCGAGACATCTGATTGGTCAATCAAGGCAACTAGAGATGGGAGATTGGTCTAATTATAATAAACATGATATAATAAATATATATTCGGTATATCAAGTGAAATATTTCCATTGTTTTGGCAAGGAGTATAATTTCGCGTAGATAATATATCTCCATATCATCACAACGTCGTTGTTTCGAATTTAGTTGATAGGTGTAAAAAAGGTTATAGTAAGTATTTATAAATAATAAGTTAAAATAGTTGAAATATAATCTAAATTTGTATTCATAGTTCCTAAATTGAATTTAGGTAAAATTATTTACCCTATCTAAACTTTAAATTTACAATAAATTCATTGTTTAATTTTTAATAAGAACTCAACGATTTTCAGAAAGAAGTTCTGTACTTTTTAAGTACGTTTGCCGAAATTTATAGAAAAAGGTGCGATATACCTACCTACGTATAAATAGACATACATATACATACTTACTTGTAAGTTTTACTGGTCAATAGGAAGTCTTATCAAACAGACTTATAAGTAATAAAACAGTTATTAAAAAAAGGACATCGAGTTTAAAGAACATTTAAATATAAATACAGGTTAAATTTGCTAGCTAAACTCCGCAGAAGCGATAAATAAATAATATTAGGATTTGATGGGCCTTAGCTAAATAATAATAACAGCCGAACAGTAGGGTAATTGCGTGACACACTAGCAAATGAGCTTCATTTTGACAGTTCAACAACGTTCATTGCGTTATTTACGTCGCTGAGGAGACACGTTTTCCAAAATATGGGGCAATGAATCAGCAATATGCTTCGAAATGATTCCAACTGATAGTAATAGTGTGTTTTGCATTTCGTATTAGGGTACAAGTCGGTCGATCAGGTTAAATTTCACTTGCTATGGTTGGTTTGGAAGGGCGAACATCTGTACACACGTGCCTTGAAAGTCTCGTTAAGTCGATGATACCTGCTGCTATTTGTGAATCCTTGACAGTCGCAACAGGAAGTCAGAAGGCCGAAAGTCTGACGAACAGTCTTAAACGGGGTATCGCCTAGTTATTGTGTTGTGGAGGTCAGTGTGGCTACCACGAGTTTTCATTACGAAGACTAAATAAAGAGCAATGAGAGCCCCAAACGATGCGTATGATCGAGTCTCGTAATGGAAACTTATGGTACCCCACACAGACACACAGGGGCTCTATGTCAAATATTAATATCCCAACAAAGTTGGGAAAAGGCAGGGTGGATGCTGGTTTGATATTGTTTTGTGAGATCTACGATCGCTGCTGTAAATACAGTTTAGATTTCATACCCATCGCGTCTGCAGAGTTTAGCTAGCGTGTCGGTATATTCACAAAAAATTAGTCTATTTTGGTTTATCTTGCCGTAAAGGTTGTTCTGAAGCAAGATTTTTATTTTGAGCGTATCTTCCATAGAGATAGGTATGATTACAGTTTTTTTAAATTAAGAAATGATTTGGGACAACAGTCTCTGGTAATATTACCTAATTGTGTTCTATAAGAATATTTGTGCAAGTAGAGTTTCAAGAATATATTTACAAAAAATACTACATAATAATCAAGTAGATATAATATGAATATTCAGTCAATCTAAGTTACTGAAAAACATTGCTTAGAGCTGCGCTTCTCGATCATTTCACTAAACAAAAACCATAAAAGACAATCGCTTCGGAATTACGCTAAATGATATTAGATACAGGTGAAAACTTGTGACGTCAATGCCACCTACTCTCTTTCCACTTTCTATATTAATAGCTTAGAAACAGTTCTTCGTAAGCGATAGTGTATCAATTATCAGATAGCCACGCCGCACACCCACGCACTAACATTCGGCTCGTGTTAGATTAACAATGCTACAGCGTCTACTCACAATTTTTATACATTACCACCGCTCAGGCAAAAAGATGGGTAAAATTATAATCACTAACAAGTTCGCGAAGCGGAGAATCACAGCCTTAAACAATAGGTGTTAAATAAAGGAATATACAATCAGATGCAGTCTAATTATTTTCTTGACAGTATTATCAGTTTAGTATCGAATGAATGTTTGAACAAAGATAATTTCGATTTGACCTGTCTTTAGATCCAGGTATCAGCAAAAAATAAATTAAAGATATTTACTTCTTCGCAGGCTTCTTCTTACCACGGCGCCGATCCTTGGTCCCGGAGGTACCCGCAGCCTCTTCTGGAACTTCTGAAATATCAGGGAGTATCGGAAGCGAGTTTTTTCTAAAAGTTTTTTTTCCCAATTTGTGCTTAAGTTTCAGCACTGCAATCTTTTGGGGCATGGCTACAAATACTGTGTGGCCGTCATTCTTTTCAATAACATCAACGTTCAGTATTGGGCACCAGATGGAGGCAGCATTGTTATGTTCCATCAAGTTGAACTGTCTCATTGGCTTCCTGTTGAAGATATCTAATCCTCCATTTGCGGCTGGAGCATAGTAAATGCGTAGTACACCGGAGTGTGAGCCGACAAAGAATATGTCACCATATTGTTTAATAACAAAAACGTCCCGTAGGAGTCCGACGGGAATTGCTTGATTCCACATATACACCCATTGGAAGTATATACGCCAATCAATATTTTCCAATAGCTTATATTTTTGCAGCTGATGAATTAAATTATAACCTGAGCCGAGGGTTCCCCTCCTGATGAAGCCATTCCGGTTTTCTATCGAGTATATTTCACGTTGAGCAGTAAGAACGTTGAGGTTTCCATCACTGTAGCCGATGGTCATAATTCCTCGAAGGCTGCTGAGCAAAAAATCTGCGTGTAATTTTTCGCGACGCCAGGACATGACAAAGATCTCATCATTCAAGTTTACAAAGTATAATTGATCTCCAGCCAATGTGAACAGTTTAACGTTATAGAATGTGACAGTCGAGCTGTATATTTCGTTCTTCATGACTTTACGGATCACGAATAGATGTAGGCTGTTGTTCAACACGACGATGACATTTTCAGTTTCGATGTATCGGGTATAGTCTCCCAACATCTGGGGTCGATGCGATAGATCCAATGTCTTGGTGTCATAATAAACAATGCAACCTTTCTTAAGAACTCCCACGATTCCATCGTCAAGTATCTTGAAGTTACGAATTTCTTCATTAGGTTGCGTAGAACAAAGCTCTTCATGAATTCCTGTGGCGTCCTTCAGCAGCCTCCAGAATGATATGGACCGGTACAAATTGAACCAGCCAAGTTTTGGATTCGCTTTTTTGCGAGCGGCCTCATAAACATGGGCAAAGTCCTCCTTACAATGCCGACGCCACATTTTATCGTTTATAGACATACTGTCTACCACAGATCTCCACATCGAATTTACCTGGCGGCAGCGAATCAGTGAATTGGCGGGTAAAAACTCAAAAATGATTTGTAAAATTTCTGGTGGTAGGTAGTTCACGAGGCTGGTAGGATCGTAGCCTTCTGCCATTTTAAAGCTGTTTTCACACGTGTGAGTAATAATCACTTAGATCATAATTTATTCACCAAAAACTTTTTTAACACTTGTTTTTGAGCACTACTGTCGATACGTCTACACCGCTGCACCAGCGAACGACTTATGATACGATACTGACATTCTTTGCAGAATGTTTCTTGTTGTAGTGTTGCCAGGTAAATTTACAAAGTTTCAGGCAAAATATATTCAGCTGAAAATCAAATCAAATCAAGTCAAAATCGTTTATTGCAATCCATAATGTACAGTTACAGGTAGTAAATATAATAATATAATATTGGAAACAATTATGGACGCTGTTGGGCACAGCAAGTTTTAAATCAGTAGAGAGAGGAAGAGCTTACAGACAAATATAGAAAACGTATTGATATACATTTCGATTCTATCTTTTAATGCCAGAATAATTTCATACCATAAAAATAAAACCGACTCAGTAACCATTATATCTAAGTAACCTTACAAGCAATTTATTAGAGTTGAAGTCTAAAATAAACTTACTATGAGTCTAGAACAAATAAGTAATACACATTACTTATTCGCTAAGTTTATTTTAGATATCACTTTCATCGTTGAAAGATAAGATTGAAGGCAAGGGTGGTGATCAATACTCTTTGCCCTCTCTATATGGGAAATAGGGTTAGCCCCGCAGTGGGACACTAAAATATTGGTATTCTCACTTAAATCTTTTTATTGATTTTGTGCTCTATTGCGCTAATAGCAAACTGATATCAAATAGTTTTGATATGACGGAAAATAAAAAATATCAGTTAATAAATTTGCAGAGCTTTTTCAAATTCCGTATAACTTATAAAATTCAATTCACTTCTCCTGGTAACACCGATCTACGATAGAAAGAGATAGAGGATCGGGATATTGATCCAAATTGCGAAGGCCCGGACCGGAGCTCAGGGGTCGCCAACCCTTGCCGCCAACATTTTCTTTCTCAGAATTGCCGGGCTGATTTTAAATATAAAAAAGAAAATATAATTAATTTGCGTTGCAATAAAGGCTCAAACCAATTTTCCCATTAATATCCGATTGGTCCATGATACACAGAAATTTATACCTTATATTCAAACAAACCTTTGTGCGAGTTACGTTTGCCTATAAGGGATTTGACATCATCATCATTATTTCAGCCGAAAGAGTCCACTGTTGGACATAGGCCTCTCCCAAGGATCTCCACGACGACTGGTCCTGCGCCTCCCGCATCCAGCGGTTTCCCGAGACCTTCACCAGTTCGTTGGTCCACCTTACCGGGAGCCTACCCACGCTGCGTCTTCCGGTCCGTGGTCGCCACTCGAGAACCCGTCGGCCCCATCGGGCATCGGTCCTACGGGCAGTGTGCCCGGCTCACTGCCACTTTAGTGTTGCAATTCTTCGGGTTATGTCCGTTACTCTCGTTCTTCTGCAGATCTCCTCATTCCTGATTCGATCGCGCAGTGAAACCCCAAGCATGGCCCTCTTCATTGCCCTTTGAGTGACCTTGTGCCTTCTTATAAGGCCCATTGTTAGCGACCACGTCTGACACGGATTTGACATATTCATCAAATATAGAAATTCTGAGTATCATCATAGTATGCAAAGGAAAGAGGTTTGTGCCTAAATAATAACAATCGCATATCTATTAGGTTAATATATTCTTACCGCGTTTGGTACGTGAATGGGCGACTACCTTTTGATATGGAGACGACTGCGTGCCTCGGAAAGCACGTTGATTCGTTGGTCCCGTCATCATTTTTTTTTTAATAATTATAAACTAGCGCTTGACCGCAATCCCGCCTGATGGTAAGCAGTGATGCGATCGTTGATGGTAAAGCGCGCTAGTTTATTAAGAGTGAATAGGTCACTCAGAAAAACTGAGCGAATAGGAAGGAAGACGGCAGTGGAGCGAGGTGATGCAATGTTAAACCCAAGAACACGACCAACGATGCTGCGCCAAAGGGAGATTGATCTGAAGACCCTCCACAACCAAACTCCCAACACAACAACATTAGGCGCATCGTACCCGGCACACATCGCAACACAACTGATCAGACCCGTCCTCCGTGCGGCTTCACCAGACATCATGCCGGAACACGACAAATGGCTTGGCGGCAAGGCTTTGTCTGGTGGGTGGTAACTTCTGCCGGCGGCCGATGTTATGGCCTACCACCGAGAAAAAGAATTAGAAGGAATAACTCTCAAAAATGTGTCTGTAGGTCTTTGACAGTCGTTACGAAGGAGCTTATCGTATTACCCTTGGTAACTGGGTTGTGAAGGCCTGTCAGTTGAATCCGGTTAGACAGAAAGCTGACCTAGTTAGACTGAAAGCTGACCTAGTTAGGGTAATGCTGATAAGAAAGGAAAACCAGACCTCATCAAATGGCTAATTATGATGGAAATGTATGTTATCGAGAGTAATCAAATATAATTTACACATATTGACACTTATATATTGAAATTCGAGATATGGTTTTATAAATAATGTTACGGGCTAGGTGTACTAAAATAATGCCAAATCGACAGCACACCTCGTGCACTAGCTTTTTGGCGATGGTATGAGCTTCTTGATTGGGTACTGCAATAGCTCTTGGCGATTTGCTGATAAAGTCTTGCATGACTATGATATACCTATGCCTTTCACTAGTCACGGGGAATAGTTCAGCTATTTCGACGGCTATATACACTTTCAGCTCCTTCTCTTCCCGTCCCTTTAGTGAGGAGCAGGCTATACATTTCCTTCACCATTTCTGTACCTACATCTTTGCAGCAATGTACCCAATAGAATCTTTTTCTGACCTTCTCCAGGGTTTTCTTTACTTCTAGATGGCCATCGGACTATTCGTTGTGCACCTGCCTTACCGCTGATACAGGGCACGCGGCACGTGGTCGCATCGCTTATAATAATACCGACAAAATAATGTTGTCACTTTTTTTTTAAATTACCAAATTTCCGGGAAGTTGGAATTATTCGCGGGAAAAAAAATCCAAATTCATTAGTATTAGGTCATTAGTGTTACCTAACCTTTATTATCCTTATAGGTCGGACAGGGGTTTTTTTACATATTGTATATGCTAACAGAACAAATGTTCTAGATCTATCGAAATAATGATAATAATGTTCGATTTCCAGAATACCTATACCTATAATTTTCTATTATAGTACATAATTTCGATGTCGACCCTTCAATGTCAATATTGGTGAAATCTATATTGTTCAATAGGTCACCTTAGATCTAGCAATGCATTTTTAGAACGTATCTCTATAATGTCTAGGTCAGTGGCTCTCAACCTTTTTGGGATCACGGAACACTTTTAAGTGGTCTCGATTTTGGCGGAACACCATTATCATAAAATTTGTAAATCTAATGTAAATCACACAAAATAATTGGAAGATTAATATTTAATTGAAATAAAGATACATATTACATGGTAACTTATTTTAATGAGAAATTTGCGCTTGACGACCTTTACAAATTTCCTCAAGGTTGGGTCTTATGTAAGACAGCGCTACTCTCATTTCTTCTTCTAAATTGGTAAGTCTTTCTCTTTTTTTGCTTTTAATATTTGTTAGAGTTGAAAATCCAAGTTCGCACAGATAGGACGTCGAAAAGAGCAACAAGATATTCAACGCTCGTTTTGCAATAAATGGATGTTCATTCTCGATGGAAATCCAAAACCTTTCCACTCCTTCTTCTTTGAATTTTAGTTGTAACGTTCGATCCGTTGATATATTAATAAACTCATCTGCTTCCTGAATAGAAAAATCTTGGTTCATTATATCAAATTCACCAAATGGATTTCGCGCCCAATCAAAGTCTTCAATATTAAGAGATGGAAAGTAATGAGTTATTTTGACTTGCAATATTGACAAATGCTCTGCCACATTTGAAATCATTTCGTTAATGTTAACAATATTTTCCGTTGCTAATAACGGAAACATATCAAATTTGCGATTTTGAGCAATACGATTTTTCCAAAGCAAAAGCTTTTTCTGGAAAGCTAGCAATTTGTCTGTGGATGTCAGAATATTTTCATTTTTTCCTTGAAGAGATGTATTGACTGAATTTAAGTAGCTGAAGATATCGGCTAAATATGCTAGCTTAGTACACCATGCATCATTTTCCAAATATTTTAGTATATAGTAGTTGGGGGCCCAAGTAGTGTGCCAGCCACATACGAAAGGCTGCCCCGCCAACTGCGAAAAATCCCAGGGTGGCCCCATCGTGCCGGTTGGCGACCGGACGAGAGGACCCGATGGCGATCCCTGGGGGGGTTCGGGCGTCCCCGCAGTCTCCAGATCAATCTCCCTCAGGCCCGGCATCGTTGGTCGCATTGTTGGGATTATCATTGCATCACCTCACTCAACTGCCGTCTTCCTTCCTATTCACTCAATTTTTTTTTTTTTAAATGAAAAGGTCTAAAAAGAAAAGTAGGTGTGTACAGCGGGCGCACGTCCTCTCTTTCAAAGTGCACCTCTCTAATATTCGAGGTCTGCACTCCAATCTCATTGCAGTACATCACCACCTTGAGACTGAGAAGCCCCATCTACTTTTCTTGACGGAGACCCAGATCAGATGTCCGTCTGATGCGGCATACCTCAGCTACCCGGGATACGCATTGGAGCACCATTTCCTGCAGCGTGCTGGGGTCTGTGTGTATGTCCGCAATGACATTTGTTGCCGGCGCCTCCGTCACCTCGAAGACCCTCATTTCTCGTCCCTATGGCTGTTGGTTGACACTGGTGTGGACAAAATTGTTTACACTTGTGTCTACCGATCGCACAGCGGTGATCAGGAGACAACTCGTTTATTTGACCACCTCAGTGAGGCTGCTGACAATGCACTGCAGCGGCACCCTGACGCACACTTCGTCGCTCTGGGGGATTTCAATGTCTGCCATCAGGACTGGCTTTTCCCATACCAGAAGACCGACCACGCTGGGAGAGAAGCGCGAAACTTCGCGCTTTCAATGGGCTTTTCCCAGCTGGTAAAGCAAGCGACTAGGATGCCTGATGTAGTTGGTCATACTGCCAATTGTCTGGACCTTCTGCTGACCACTGATCCGGACAGGTGTGTTGTAACAGTTTCCTCACCGTTGGGAACATCAGACCACTGTCTGGTGAAGTCTGTGTCGACCTTCTCCCCACCAGATCACGACTCTCGTGGTGAACGGCGAATGTGGCGATACAGGTCAGCAGACTGGGATGAGATGCGCCATTTCTGTGCGTCTTATCCTTGGCAGCAGGTCTGCTTCTCTTCTAGCAATCCGTCGAGCTGTGCGGATGCTATAACCGATGTGGTGCGTCAAGCTATGGAATATTTTATTCCCTATAATGACGTGCCCGTCGGTGGCTCGGCTCGCCCATGGTTCAATGCCGATTGTGCCCAAGCTGAACAGCGTAAGCACACGGCATTTCTCACCTGGGTTGACGCTCGTGACCGCGGAGCTCCGGATCTAAGCTCAAAGAAGAGAGCCTTTAACCGTGCTGCCAAGTCCTACAAAAAGGCGCTAAAGAAGGCTCGCTTTGACCGTATTACCCATATTGGCAACAAGTTATCTGCGCAGCCTTCCGGTAGCAGATCTTTTTGGTCCCTTGCCAAATCGGTCGAGGCGAACTTCTGTCGGCCCTCACTGCCTCCGCTGGTTAGGCCTGATGGAACACTGGCTCATACGGCGAGAGAGAAAGCAGGTCTCTTTGCATCTCTCTTTGCCCATAATTCGCGTCTTGATACTGGCAGTGCTACTCCACCTATTTTACCCCACTGCGGTACTTCAATGCCTGAGGTTCGCATTCGGAACAATGAGGTTCTGAGAGCACTGTGTCGTTTGGACGTGAATAAGGCTAGTGGTCCGGATGGTATACCAGCGATTGTTCTAAAAGCATGTGCGCCCGAGTTGTCTCCTGTATTGACACGCTTGTATCGCCTCTCATTTGGGACTGGTATAGTGCCCAAGTCCTGGAAGCTTGCCAACGTGCAGCCCGTGCCCAAGAAGGGTAGTCGTGCCGATCCTAACAACTATCGGCCGATTTCGATCACCTCCATACTTTGCAAAATTATGGAGCGTGTATTGAACTCGCGCCGTTTGGCATACCTGGAAGGTAACGATCTCCTCAGTGACCGACAGTACGGGTTTCGCCGCAATCGGTCAACTGGGGACCTACTAGTGTATGCCACTCACTTGTGGGGCGAGGCACTCGAGAGGAATAGGGAAGCAATTGCTGTCTCCCTTGATGTCTCGAAGGCCTTCGACCGGGTATGGCACGCTGGCCTTTTGAGTAAGCTTCCAGCGTACGGCATTTCCCCTAGCCTGACTGGCTGGGTAAAAGACTTCCTGACTGAACGGTCCCTCCGAGTTGTTGTCGACGGATGCTCATCTGAGCCCATGTCGACTAATGCCGGTGTTCCTCAGGGGTCTGTTCCCTCTGCAACTCTGTTTCTGCTGCATATTAACGATCTGCTGATGCCCGGTATCTATGGGTATGCAGATGACAGCACAGTTGTGGAGAGATACCTGCCGGATGCTCGGGCTAGTAGGGAATCAATCCGGTCCGAAAGAGAGGCCATGGTAGAGCGAACGAGTGTTGCACTTCAGGCAGTCTCCGAATGGGGCAATGCCAATCTTGTAGCATTCAATGCCGCCAAAACGCAGGCGTGTCTTTTCACCGCCAAAAGGAGCCCGTTCACCTTGGCTCCTACTTTTCGGAATGTATCCTTGGAGTGTACCGACCGCCTTCAGCTTTTGGGTATTGAGATTTCCTCGAACCTAAACTTTGGGCGGTTCATTGAGTCCAAGGCCAAGGTGGCTGCCAGAAAACTTGGTGTAATCGCAAAGGTCCGGCAGTACTTCACACCAGGGCAGCTTCTAATGTTGTACAAAGCACAGGTCCGTTCGTGTGTGGAGTACTGCAACCACATTTGGGCTGGTGCTGCTAAGTGTCACCTGGCCACTTTGGATTCAGTGGAGAGGCGTGCGAAGAGGCTGATTGGTGACCCTGATTTAACTCGAGTTGGTCTCCAAAGCCTAGAGCACAGGCGTAGAGTAGCCAGCCTTTCGGTGTTCTATAGGATACATTCTGAGGAGTGTGCGAGGGAATTGCACGATTTAATTCCCCCATCTCCGTTCCACCATCGGACGACCCGTCGTACGGCGAGTTTCCACCCTTATGTTGTTAACACCTCTACGATCCGGACGAAGCGTTTCGCCTCCTCCTTTATACCGCGTACATCGAGGGACTGGAACAATCTGCCGGCGGCGGTGTTTCCGTCGGACTACAATTTGAGTGTCTTCAAGGCTAGAGTGAATAGGCTCTTAATAAACTAGTGCGCTTTACCATCAACGATTGCGTCACTGCTTACCATCAGGCAGGATTGCGGTCAAGCGCTGGTTTATACTTTAATAAAAAATAAAAAAAAATTACGTATACATCATTACCCTCTTGTCTAAAAAAAACTAGCAATTCCTGTTTCTACTCATGAACTCGGGTTAGCACTTTTCCTCTTGAGAGCCACCTCACTTCTGAGTGCAAAAGCAAACATTCATATTTGGATTCCATGGTGTTACAAAGTTGTTTGAACATACGGGTTTTTAATGGTCTCGATTTAATATAATTCACCATATGTACGACTTGTTCCAAAAAGGACTTTAAGTTTGCTGGTAGACTCTTCGAAATCAAAGATTCCCTGTGCAGAAAGCAGTGAGTAGAGACTATATTTGAATTTATTGCTTTAACTCGACTACAAAATCCCTTAATACTGCCACGAATGGCTGGAGCTCCATCAGTACAGATTCCTGCGCAATTTTCCCAGGATAATTTCCATTCTTCCAAATAAGATGATACTGAATTAGATATGTCTTCTCCAGTTGCGTGACCAATAAGTTCCTTGCAGAATAAAAACTGATTTATTATTTCAGTGTCGTCAACAAAGCGAATAAATCCGATTAATTGGGCTTTGCCACTTATGTCAGTGGATTCGTCAATTTGCAGCGCAAAATTTTTTGTACTTAATTTCGCCGTCACTGCGTTCTCTATAAAACCTGACATATCTATAATTCTTCTTTTTATCGTATCGTCCGAAACGGGAATTTTTAGGACGTCTCGCTGCGCTTCATTGCCAAACATAATCTTAACAATTTCTAAACATGCGGGCAAAATTAGCGATTCTGCGATATCATGCGGCTTTTGCTTCAATGCAATTAGTTCTGCCACTTTATAAGAAGCGATTTGCGCTTTATCCAAAATTGTAACGCTCTTTCGAAAGCATGTTGCTTGCACTTCTTGATTTTTCAGCAATCTTTCGAAATAATCTTTACCTTTCGAAGTTAGACAAGAATGTTTTGTTGAAAGGTGTCGCTGTAACTTAGCTGTTAGCCATTTTTTCACCACATACAATACATCTCGGAATATAATTATTATAACAATACATTAGGAACATCTTGACTACCGCTCCATGTAAAACCAAACTTCAGATATTCTTCCGAAAAATGCCGAACTGATTCGGATATCTTTTTACGTTTATTTTCGGCATTTTTGTTGCCTTGCATATCTCCTTCAATTGAAGAAGACCTGCTTGTACTCGCCCCAACATTAACCTCACTTTCAGTCTTTCTTTTCAAAAATTTGTCCATATTTCAGATTTAAAAGTCTTGTATAAATGCTAAAATAAGCAACTAAAAAAGATAAGAATACTGTTAAAACTACACAACTTGCATTTCATCTTACCAATTTCCAACAATATAAAATATATATATACAATAAAAAACACACTCACGAAAACTAGATATTTATATTAAATTATGGCTGAACCGCAGATCGAAATTGCGCTTTTGTTATTTACGTACGAAGAAAGAGAAACAGCACGAAATCAACACTACGTAGCGCTCCCTGCGTTATCGAGTACACTAGTAGTATTCCCCGGAGTAACTCCAAACGACGTAACTGCGTCGTTCGATAATTACACTGTTAATATTATTGACTGTTCCGCGAAAATTTAGAATAATATTGAATATTTTTGCTAAATTTCAAATAATTAACAAAACTATGAAGTATTTATTTTATAGTAATAAAAAAATTTACTGTTTCTTATTATATTATATTCAAAATTTTCGCGGAACACCTGGGACAGCTTCGCGGAACACCAGTGTTCCGCGGAACGGCGGTTGAGAACCACTGGTCTAGGTAATGCCCAAGCCTCATGAGACCTGGGCATTATCTGGGCATGTCACGCAATATCGAACCTTATGCTATTGACAGAAGCTGCAGTGTTAACAAACTTGCGATGATGACCCACTAACATCCTACTTGTCGCGGCCTACATAATATACGGAATGTGAATGTTGATACGAGAGTTTGAAATTATGCGAATCGTTAATTTCGCGTTTCATATTTATGTTGAATGAATATAAACTGTTTTTTAAAAACAGCGATTTATTAGTAGTTCTATTGGTTAGGGACACATGGGTGCTTGTGTACTTTGTGATTTTACACAAAACTTGAGGCTTAGTTTCCATGGGCCTCGGAACAAGCTACCTCGCGATACACATAGCGGTTGGAAGCGTCCTCAGCGCTGTCGAGTCGACAATGAATTACCTACCTTGGATTAGGCTATTGATATATTTTTTTTTAATTAAAAATAGTAAAACAAATATAGGACGCCCTGGTCGGGAGACAACTCCTGGCCACCGTAGGCACGGGCTTGCGGGCGGCAAGTAGCGGTAGCTCACCGCCCGGTAAGGACCAGACCGACTCGACGTCGCGTTGCGTTTCCCGCGCGCCTCCAAAAGATATCAGCACACCCTGAGCGCTACTAATATTATATTTTTAAATGTTTTTATACTGTTTGTCTATTCTAATAGGTATATGTATAGAAAGTTGAAGAATTAGTTTGTTTAAACACGAACAGTTTCAGGAACTGTTGGTATGAATTGAAATTTTTTTTTGTAGGATATACCATTTAACGCTTAACGCAGAGTGTTGCTGATAATACGACAATAAATGAAAACAAGAACAATCCTGGTTGATAGGAATAAACCTAACCATAGAAAAAATTTTGGTACCGTAGGATGCGGCGGTCATTAACCTGTAAGCGCTTCCACAAAAAACACCCGTTACATGTTGATAACATGTAACGGGTGTTTTTTTTTTAGAGGTATAGAACTTTAAGTTGGCAACACTTTTTTAAAGTTTGGTTTGGCATTTCAACATGAATAGACTGACGCCTGAACAACGCTTCCAAATTGTGCAAATTTATTTTGAAAATCATGGTTCTGTTCGAAATACGTATCGCGCATTACGTCCATTTTACGGTCAACATAATTGTCCATCACAGCAATTAATTCGATTAACTATGGAACGTTTTCGCACCATGTTTACTCTAAATGATATTACGCATGTAGAAAATGAATAATAATTTCCTGTGACTAAACTAATGGACATATTTATATGATTTATTATGGATAGACTGAGAATGTGTTGAGGTACACGATGTTTAATTTATTGTCGTATTGTCTGCACCACTCTGTATAAATTTAGGCTGTATACTAACAGGAGTGAAGAATCAGCAGAAAATGTGGAAAACGAGGAAAATTATTCATCCTAGAGTGCTTCCGTTGCGGGCGCTTCGTTAACAGTTTAAGTTACCCAAAAATATGATAAAAACTTCTCATAATAACAGAAATAGATGCGGAGGAAATCGTGGCCAACAGTTAGTATAATATTCAAAAGTAAGTGTAGGTAATTTATATCTATTCATTTATATTAAAACAAAGAATTAAAAGTTCATGGAAATAGAGCCTTAGATTTGTGTCAAAGCGACCTCGAGAGGTTAACCCCGATCATTCCAACGATCTACATAAGTATCCACGGTCCCCAAACCAATCTAACCACATACTGGCAAATCGCTGTTTAACGAAGGTCGTTAACAAGGGAATCAGCGCCAACTTTTCGTTTTGATATGATCGTTGTGCAGTTACTAAGTAAGTTTGTCATCTACGAACTACTAAGGTATTTTTATGACAAGTAAAGAAAGAAAAAACGTTTATTAACGGTAAAGTAAAAAAATTAAAAAAAAACACAAGTAATAAAAAATTATTGAGGGAATGAGACGCATGTCTCATCTATGCAACACGGCTGTCGGTCAGCATTATGCTACAGAGCACAGAGCCCAGCGCTGGTTTTCAGCGACAGCCGGCACCAAAGTCCGTTTCACTATTTCTCAGTTGATTGTGAGAGGTGAAAAATTCAACTGGATTAACTGAACACTGTAGACAGCAGATTAAACATTTAGTTTTGGTTGAGGGTTAGCTCTGCAATAAATGTACATACACTAAAACATTGTGTTTATAGGTGCATGCAAAGGTACAGGAGTTGTAAAGGTATTCAAAGTTATGTTATAAACATTTAAAACTTGTTTAAGAAATACAAGACGTTAGGTTTTAATTTTGACCTTCAATACCTCCGTAACCAGAAGGTTCCCAGGTGTGGTCTATAAAAATATCAGAATGACAGGTAGAACGAAAGTCCCGGTTTTTACAGAAACAGTCTGTCCGGTTTTTTATACCCGAATATTATTGAAAAAGTATAGTCCACACACCCGTCAAAAACAAGAATATGTATCTCGTTGCTCTTCTTTTCTTCTGAAATGAGGACCATTACTTAAATAATTATTGTCTTTTCCGTTAATGACAGTCACAGAGTACATTATATGTATTGATGACAGTGTGCCTCACGACTACTCGAGATGTCACAAAGGCAAAAATGGCAATTAATATTATTTTACCATAAAGTAATCATTTTCCAATATTTTTACATATTAAGCAACTTGTTTCTCTCTCGTGCTGTACTGAATAAGGCACGAGAACAATGCACGCGCTATCTAAGAAGCATTATTACGATGTAATCAAGAGTAGCCAAGAAGATACGATACTAGAATCTGACATATCTATCGAGGATTGTAAGCGAGAAGGTAATCCCACTTCAGACGTGGGTTGCTACGTCAGGTCGCACCTGAAGTCAAATTCAGTTCAAACTTGTTGGCATCGGAACAACAAAAACTTTCGCAACCAATGTACGATCACCAGTGAAAAAGACAGTGGTATGGTAGCTCTGGATAGCTCTTTCAGCCGGGATGGGAACTGCATTTCGAACAGCCGGACTTATGAAGGTGTCGCTACCATTCGCAACAGTTCTCAAACTACAGGTATAAGTCATCAGGAGCCCCCTTTGCCAAAAACTTTGACATCATCTATGGTCGTGGAACGTGCCGTCGAATGTGTCGATTTTTTCCAACATAATAACGGACTTCCAGTGGAGTCCAAAGCTACAATAACCGCAAAGGGTAATGATGAATTTACTCAGTATGAGTGTGTGGAGTCTAAAATGGGAATTGGCGAGTGCGAATACCAGTTTATACCAAGTAATAGAGGCTTGGCTGCTTGTCGTACCTTTTCGCTAGGATCACCAGAAACCCGACGCTTATACAATGAACACTGTAAAACCAAGCTGATCGGAGGTTGTCGTGTGCCAGTGTGCAAAAATTATAAAAACAGATTTTGATGGTATATTTATCATTGTTTTGGCCTTTTTTGTCTACACGATTTATTTTTAATAAATTTTACTGCGAAAGGAGGGTTTTAATAAGAGTGTGAGGAGAGACTATTCCTGTTCACACAACGCTAGACAACGGGCAACACCTCATATTTTTAATCAATACTACCTACAAGCAACTTATTTATAGGGTTACAGGTATAGAGATATTTCTGAGTTTTACTGAACGTAACAAAATAAACAAACGGCGCAATAATCTTTTACGCGCAAATCAACAACAACAAGTTCTGTTTAGTATTTTTAACAAAATAAAAAAACTTGTGATTTGAAAAAAGAAAAATGCTTTTTTTTTTAACTTGCACTTATCGTGGGCTGTCTGCTTAGTTTTTGTGTCGATAATTTATGACACGATACGTCAGTGCAGCAGCACTTAACGAAGCTTGTCGAGTAGCTGTCATCAGCAGCTACTGTACAACGCCAGATAAGCTTTGTGCTGTTCCCTTTTCTTGAACTTCATGGTACTCATTTAACAAATAGCTTGTTTTCACAACTTTACGTTCTAACTTCGATGCCTTTTAGCTTTATTTTGATAGTTTATCAGTAGGACTTAATGTATGGACGACAGCTGGTCAACCTACCCGAGACTCTCAAAATTCCCAATCAACCTGATAAAGAAATCGTGACAGATTGTAGTAGCTTGCTGTCGCAGCGTCTGTAGGTACTATTTACACTTTCAATGATAAAAAAGTATTCATCGAAATATACAAATAAACATTAGTTGTAGCTACAATGGTCGCTTGGACCCTAAATGCGTAACATACTATTGCTATCAATTTGAAGCATGTTGCTAATCCATTACCACATATGATTGAAAAAGTCTGCTCAACATAAATAGCGCAATGAACGTTGTTGAACTGTCAAAATGAAACCTATTGTTACTGATAGTGTATTGAAATTACCTGCAGACTGCGAACTTTGTGAATCACAAGAATTAACCGTCTGAAATACAGTCAGAAACCTTCACACAGTTTAATATCATTAATAATGATTTTATTTTGTGATAAACTTTTTCTAAGCTTTTCTTAACCATTTTATATCGTGATGCAGTTTTCTAAGCGTAGCGTAAATTTTTTGCATATGTGCCAATATATTATTAGGTGAGTGATATAAAGGTATAAAAACTTTATTTAAAGATAAGATAAAAATAAATTTATTTACAAAAGATATATTTATGTAATCTGTTGTCAATTAGTTTTAAAACTATTTTATTAAGGGTGTCCGCATCAGTTATTGTGAGCTATGTACTGCGGCTCTAGAATAAACGCTAGATTCATGCGGTTTGAGGTTATATCTTAATAAAGAGGAGTTGAAATAATGGAATTAAAACAATTATATTATAAAGTGTTTATTTAAAAAAAAAGAAACAACTTATTACTAATAAAATAAATCGCGTCCATTTAGAGACACAAGTTTCTAAATAATACGTAAAACAATGTGAATATTTTTTTTTTTTTTTAGGTTTGAGATATCTTTATTTCTCATAAGAAATTAATCACTTACATGAGAAATTTTTAAATACTAACAATAACTTTAATAAAAATTAAAAATATGTAGGGTAGATTGCCAACAACACACGGAGCACGCACAACTAGATGTGGCATGTACTAAGTAATATGAAAATATTAACATAATACTTTTGTGTCACTTATGATTACTTTATTCTAGCAATTCACTAATGACTTTGATAAATATCCTACTGTTTTACATTTAATATATTATGGTATGTACATATTGATCACTGCGATTATATTTAAATTAAGTAATTATGATTTTTTCTGCATTTTTATATTTTCTTATTTTAGTCTAGGTACTTTGCGTATTCCGCGTCAATCATATAACGAATTTATGAAACCAAACTTAAAAGCAGATACAATTTGTAAAGAAAACCCCGTTCGACCCATAAGGATAATAAAGGTTATGTAAACACATGACCAAATAAAATATGAAATTTTACATAATCATCATAGTAACAATACAAATGATTTTTGAGATAACCTTTTTTTCCGCGAATTAATTCTAACTTCCCCAAAATTTGGTAATTTTGTAATAAGTGAGAACACTATTTTTGACGGTATTATTATGAGCGAATCCACCCGCGCATGTTTGCCTACCGCACAATGCACATGTTTTAATTTACCTCCTTTTGCGAAATAATATTTATTTTTAGAGGGATTTTGTTTAACTTTAGCCCGGCTTTCTAGGCATTAGTAGAATCAGTTATCTATACCTAATAATACCTTCACGGATTGGACAGGATTTTCTTTACATATTGTAAAAAGCCGATAAAAAAATCCTAGGCACAAAGCCGATGAGTCGCAATAATGCGATGTATTCTTCTTTGTTTTGGTATATTACTAGGATACATACATATAAAACACAGTTTGCAGGATCCAAAGGCTGGTGATGGACTGCGGGGTGACAGACAGCGTGGTGTCTGCAAAGGAGGTGGCCGAGCGGGAGAGGGAAATCACATCTTGTCTCTCGCAGTAGACGCACCAGGCGTTGTGCAAAACGATCTGCGACCTCCATGTCAAGTGGCCTGCGGACGACGGACTAAACGCGTCCGTTGTTTAAACAGAGAGGACTGATTTGGTACCGCAGTTTTTCAGGTGTGCCACGCGAGAGTGGGTGCGACCATTATGCGAATGGTGGTACGGGAAGATGGGATCTGCTGAAAAACAAGGATTCGGGGCCTGTCGGGGGATGCGGTGAATGCTTATATGAATACCTCGGCCGTAGGTGGAGACACAGCAGTGGTTTTAGCCGGCAAGACTCCGTCACACCCACGATGATGGAAGTCCATGAGGATTTTCGCCGCGAAACCAAAAAAGACAGCGTGGTAATTGTAAAAGCTTCGAAATTTTATAATGGCGTTCACTATTTTACTCTTAGGTAAGATTAGCAACGACAATTTGAGCGCATTTTCTGTTGCTTAATTTATTATAACCCACATCAAACTCTAGGTAGTTTTCCGAAAAAGTTAAAACTTGTAGCTTTAGCCATGTTCCGAGTAGGGTATTTATTGGTTATAAAAAACTTTCTTTAACAAAAGTCACGACAGCTGCTAGTTAGCTATAATTATAACATGTGATAAATTTACATGTTGCAAGTGCTATAAAGCAGATTTTATTGGATATATGTATCTGCGATTGCGCTCAAATCGGTCCACGTTTTCTACATAATTATAGATCAAAATGGCTTTTAATGTGGGATGCAGATTTAGAAGGTTGAAGTCTAAAATTTAAAGGAAAGCTGAACATTTCTAGCACCTCGCAAATTCCACAGAATTTTTCTAGACGCAAACTTGGTTTTACATCTCTAAAATCAGGAAGGTTTCCAACAGAAGACAGAATTAGGTTGCCGGGGACAGTGATTGGACTACAGTGCTTTTATGTTCAAGCACTAAGCCCAAAAAACAGCGCTGTTCATTTTTGCCTTGCTACTCGTATAAGAGTTCGCGGTAAGCCAATATACAGTGCAATATTTGTAAACTAAATGTTTTACATAACTGACATATGCGTTATGTTCAGGCTTCATAATTGTAAAAGCAGAAAAGCTACTATAAAAAAAGAGTATCCAGAACACTATGCTAAGAACTGAGAAGAGATTTCACGAATTCCTCCTTCATATAAACGCTTCTTCAGTCTCATCAGAAAAAACAAACAAGCAGCAGTAAAAAGCTAACAACAAGTGAAATAGTTTAAATGAAATATCCTTAGATTTGAATGAATCATAGTATGATAAATGTGTATTCTTCTAAACTACAATTATAGCTATAATTAGTCTAAACACACAAATTACGTATCCATCTACATAAAAAGATCACTAAAGTGGGTTTTACATTGTGAGAAATGCGAAACTATGCCCTATGATTTAAAACTTAAAGTCCACTATGCACATTTCTTTAAGCAATATTATCGCAGAGTAAACCCCACTTAAAACAACTGATTTACTCTCACATTTAACTTAAACTAAATCTTTGGGAAAATAGTTCACATTTTCTTTACAATTAAGCAGTGGGCCAGGTCCTACGTGGTTTATAAGGAATTATAATAATATCTGTCTGAACTCAATATCATTATCATACAAGCAATATATTAAAAAAAAATCTATTGAAAATTGTTAAATGCAACTTTTCCTCTACCGGAATAACTTTTAATTGAGTAGTTACATGGAAAAGTGAATACAAACTTCTGATTGCTTAAAAATATAATTTGGTCTTACTTTGGGATTTTTTTTTGCTCATAATTCATAGAGTAAGTATGACTGTAAAGTGTAGAATATCACTTCCAGATAACCCAATTTGAAAACACAATATAGTTTTTCACACCTCGACACGGCTCGAATGTTTTATGATATTTAGGGCAGGGTTTAATAAAACGAAAATAAAACGTTTACAAGCTCTGTCTATTAATATTATGATTGTTTTAATCACTTTAGGTGGCTCGGGTTTTTACCAGAATGTTATATTTGTAATGGGAAATCGGAGTTGTATTTCAGTGCACTAAATTATAATTGGTGGTCTACTGCCAATGTTACAGAAATGTGTAAATGTAATGTAATAGACTGAAATGACATTGATCATTTTTCGCAACCATTTGGTGCCTGCGTAACGTGTATGATCTGTATTAAAAACTAACTTTAATTTCATTATAAGTACGTATTTAGTATAGAGATGCTGTGAGTAACATTTTTCGTGTAATGGCGCATGGGTGGGGTCACTAAAAACCTATTGAAAAAATTACCTGTAATCTTTTTTCTTTCAGCCGGCTGAATTCGCAGTTTCAGTTTTAGTGTTATTGTAGGAAAACAATCGCGCTACTGCATCTCCATTTTGGACTAAGACAGGTTTAAATTATTTATAAGTAAGCCTATTTAAATAAAACTGTGGTGCAGGACTACGGCGTAGCAAGGTGCTACGAACTAATAATAAAGTTTAACAACAAAATTGTAAAATATGGATAGGTATTTAATTACTCCTTAAAATTGTTATAATTTTCAGCCGTTCATTGAGACCGGCTCCCGTGTTATGTTAAGTACTAAACGATTGTTTGAACCATAGTGATGTTAGAAGCAGGGTTCCTAGAGTAAAGGTCGCCAGTTTAAGCCCTTCATTGGTAGTAAGTGTGTACGGAGCTGGATGATGAGGGTGGGGGGCCTGGAGTGGAGACCGACGCCGGCGAAGGCAGGGTTGGAAGCGGCGTGGGCGGTGACGACGAGTACACTTTGCGGTCGGGTGGCAGAGCCGGCAGCGAGGAAGAGAGCCCGAAGCCCCCGAGCCCGCTGATCGAGGACCCACCCGAGAGCATCTGGCCGTGCACGCTCCTCATCCCGGCGAACATTGGCGCTGAGCCTGTGTACAACAATATTATCGTATGAACATATGGAAGTCATTGCTACTTTACGCAGTGCATGATGTCATTAGTATTTTTAAATGGCATGATTTCATCTTATTTTATAGATTTTTTTGACACAGATTGAGCTAGCCCCAAAGTAAGTTCGAGACTTGTGTTATGGGATACTAACTCAATGATACTATATTTTATAATATATAAATAAACACCCAAGACCCAGGTCAATCAGGAAAAGATCGTTTTCCATCATGTCCTGGCCGGGGATCAAACCCGGGGCCTCCACGTCACGGGCAGGCGTGTTGACCGCTGCGCCACGGAGACCGACTATTAAACCGACAGATTAAATGTTACCAATTTGTATTTTAAAGAGTAAATCAATTACTAATGAAAGAACTTGTGATATTGTCCGCGTACATTACAATCTACACACTTAAGTCAAAACATTTATTATTTGAAATAGACATACAAAAACTGGTAATTTGTGGAGAAGAATAGGCAAGAAAATTCATCTACGGCAATAATTTTTTAAAATGTGTTACAATATTTTGTATTTTTAATGCTGATAGAAAGCGAAATATAAGTGCTAACCTCTTAAGCCTCTCAACATTCAAGAGGTCATTAAACTTAGCCTCCTACCATGGGACCGACCCTGTAATCGTGGGAAAAATAGATCAGCTGTTCATATTTGTGTGAATAGTAAGGGATGTAAGTTATGTATGTAAAGTATCCCTTTCACGCTCACACTGAAGTCAATTCTTTTCTGAAATTGATTCTACACAAATAAATATCTAAGATAAAATGCAATATCTGCACAGTCAATTATTTTTTTTTCAATTGCATAAAATTTTAGTCAATTGCATAAAATATACAAAAGTGCAATTGATTCAGAAGTTGGTAATGTTAAAATCATATCTCTTAATAAGAAAATTAAAGTATTGAACGATATCACCATTAAACCCGCTAATAAGCCAAATAAAGCTTCAAGTCCTCGAATTCGCGAAGAGGAGAATGTTACACCACTTTCTAAAGTTAATGATTCTTGAGATAATCTGTCATTCATGGTAACTCAAACAGAAGCAATGGCGTCTGGATTTGGGCCACAAAATCAACAAGAATTTCTTGCGTTTTTGAATCAACAACAGACATGCAAAGATTGATTGAAAGATTAAGACAATATTTCTGGTAAAGAAATCATTAAAGAAGTCTGAAGCAAATTGAAAAAGATAATTTTATATAAATAATGATTAAAACCAAAGGAAATCAAAGCGAAAATCAGCAAAATTATGGATAGATAAATACAAAAATATTGATTGAAATATGGAAAACTTAAAAAAGTTTAAAGAATGTTCTTAAACGAATATATTACATTATATTCCTTAGGTTCCTCCTAAGAAGACTGAAAAATTATGTCCGTCCAAATAATATTTTTATGATTGTTAAGAGACAATAAACTGGTTTAATCTATTTGGGTTGGTTTTATTTTTTTTAGTTTTAGTCATATAGAGTTCATCGCAAAATTATTACAATGAGTGATTACAATTGTTTTATTTTTAATTATATTATCATTAGTAGGCATCTAATCTCATTAGTGTTTTAGATAATTTCATTAGTGTAACAACATCACTCATTTGTGTCACTCTGATTTCAATTTTTCAATAGTTCTAATTAAAAAATCATTAATATTTTATTTAACTTGTGTTAATATAACCCCATAAATGAGCTTATACCATTAATTACCCAAAAAACGGGTATTTAAGAAATCATGCAAAAAAGTATAAATTCAATTCGAAATTTGAAATCGACCCAGCCCTCAAAAGTTCAACAATTGGTCTAACTGCAATGCTTCGATATCGCCTTCGGGTTTTGGACGTCAGACGGCAGTCGCTTCACGGAAATTATCGAATTTTAGCCAAAATCAGCAGTTGGACTGATAAAGCTGACCCCAGACTCCAAAGCTGAAAAGCTTCGGATGCGACTAGGATTAACCCTGAGATGATGGTGATGATGATTATAATTCTGGCAAAATTATTTGCGTTACGGTCGTGAATTAAAGGTATGTTAATCAAAAATAATTATAAAAAAGAAAGTTTTAATTTCGCAGTTAACCTTAGCTCACCCCCCTCCCCCGCCGCCTCTGTAATACACAATTCTCTTAAATATAGTCCTCTTTCCCTGTGTTGCTCGAATTTTACCCTAGATTGAAGTTTAATAAAGTTATATTTCAACCTAATTTCCTGTTCATTGTCTTCGGGCAAGTGTGGTGTTGCATCCTAATAGTTGGATTTAATAATTTAGCCTTTAGGTAACAAGAAACTAATATAAAAAAGGATTTTAAAGTTATAAGCGTGTATACAGATAATTTATTTATGTGGAACACTACGTAAGTATGTACCTATATAAAAATAGTATTAGCCTTTTAGTGCAGTATAGAAGTCATAGTTAGCTAATTTTAGTCTAGAAAGTTATATTGACAAAGAAACAATTGTTTATCTTTCAAAATCCATCATCAATTTTGCTGAAAACACTTCAATTTATTACAAAATAATCCAGTAGAAAAATATTCACGAGACAACTCCTTAGTTTTCGGAAACCAGAAACTGTGGAAAAAATAAGCAGTGCACCACTGACAACGCGTTGATATAATAAATGTGAAGACGGCGTGAATCCTCACGTAGACCAGCGTGCACGTACACCAGCGCGTTCACATAAAATATGTGGAAGTTGGGCTATAATTGCACACTACACAAGTTCCCATCGATCGCGGCCGCCTGCTGCTCGTCTGTCGACGACCACATGCACGCTCGGTACCTAATCGCCATAATTTAAACAAACCCACCAACAGCTTCCAATTGGGCGCTTTTAGGAATAAAATTTTACTTCGACTTAAAATTTTCCAAGAATTTTTTACATCCTATGTTATGTAGTTATATTTGTGCATTACAATTCCACGATTCAAACGATTCCCAGAACTACATGGAGAGCTGAATATAAATTCCAAAATGAAATTGTTTGATTACGACATTCATCATTTCACTTTGTTGAGCGAGACAGCAAAAGATTATCGATATTTTTCATAAGTTCGCTTTGATAATAAATATATTGCAGGCACTCTTTCGATTTCTTAGAATACTATAGCTAGTTTTTTTTGTTTAATTGTTTATAATGTAAAATAAAAGTGTTGGTTACTCGGCGCCTGCGGAAGTTTCATAAGCTAACATTCCGGTACTTGTCATCGCTTTTTAAAGGCCATAGATCACGATAGGGAGAGGGCCCCGCCGATGGGATAAATTGCTCTCAAGTTGCCAGGCGTCGAGAGACGTGCGCCGCCGCGCCGACCCGTTACCGAATTACATTACTTTTAAGAGTTTAACTATAGATTTATTGGAATTTAAGTGGCACACGCAGGTACGTTGAGCCAACTCCTGATATATATTCCTGTAGCAGATATAAAAAGAATTCGCATAAGTCGCACAGCTATTGCACAAAAAATCAAACTTATAAAATGTAATAGGTATTTTCGCCAGCGAATTATGTGAATCCTGAATGCCGAAAATTTATGATAGTAATCAAAATATTTTTTATGTCACTGTAGCAATAAAACCGGAAAAATCATTTTATAATTAGTTCATGCATGTTTCCCTAATTACATTCATTTACGACGCGTCGGATGTGCGGGAATGTAAGGAAGACCGAACGATTAGTGATGGACTCAGTTTCGTGAGTTTCGCAGGCATTAAGGATTCACGAAGACGCAATATTCCAGAAAACATGAAGAACAAAGTAATCCGTGTTTTGACACGACAACAGTTTCCTTGAGTTGTATCGTACTGCTGTATCGTCATAAAGAGGTTACAAAAAATATTAATGATATTTATGACCATACAAGCATTTTATTAATATTTCAATACTTTAACATCGGATTACTTTGTACACAAAAAACGTAATTCGCGTTGATACTGGAGCCACTTGAAACTTTCATAATACCTGATCAATAATCATCGATGAGCGTATAATCTTTCAAGTCACAAACGTTGAAAGGTATTCTGGTATTGCGCCCACGATCCTCCCTAAATCAAGGAAAATATTTTTCTTATTATTATTATCCTTTTGTAAATAATGAACAAGTTAACATGCGATTCGAGAATTACATGAAATTAAAAACGATGGTTGTTAGTAATTCTGTTTTAATTATTGTAATAAACTATTACTGCTGTGATATATGAATGTGATACGTATTTTATTAGACGGAAAATGCCGAAAAAATGTGGCAAGTATATACTACTAATAAAAAAAACCCGGCCAAGTGCAAGTCGGACTGACGCACGAAGGGTTCGTACCATTATTTCTGAAAACGACAAAATAATGGCAAAAAAATCACGTTTTTTTAGTGGTGATTATATATTTTTGATGATGCTATAACAACAAATACTTACAATACTAAAAATAAAAAAATAAAAAATTTAAGGGGGCTCCCTTACATATTTTATTAAATATTTGTTGCCCCCTTAAATATTTGTTGTTATAGCGGCAACAGAAATACATAATCTATGAAAATTTCAATTGTCTTGGTATTACGGTACATGAGATACAGACTCGTGGCAGACGGACGTACGGACAGACGGATAGCGAAGTCTCATGAATAGGGTTCCGTTTTACCTCTTAGGTACGGAACCCTAAAAAACTGAACAAGAACCGTTAAAATTATATCTACGGAACTGTCAAGGCTCTGCGGTGAGTTCGGAAGAAATCTGCAATGCTTTTTTGCGTCACAATATCTGGGAGTTGTAAAAAGTCACCCATTTTTTTATCCAAGCAAGGGTCAAGGTTGCCATATGAAAGGGTTAACTTTTTTATTCATTCTGGCAACTGAAAAAAAAAATCTGTTTTTACTTTTTTGTATTGCGTGTTTATGGTAGAAGCAAACTAAATCTGTTTGTATGAGGAGGGACCACCCATAAACCATGTAACGACAAATTACTCTTTTCTTTTTGGTGCGGTATGGTATCGCAGCTATCATGTACCTATTTAAAAGGTGGTGAATGCAGGCTGTTTAGTGGATTGACCTATGTAATTCGAAAAGGTGATTTTCTGTCTAATTTGAATACCTACAGAAATAAGACTTTTGTTTTTCTTTTTAGTACCTACAAAGATTCAATATTTGTCTTCATTATTGTATTATTAGGATTAACTATCCACATAAAAATAATTATAAATATAAAATCTACAAAGTGCAAATCGTAGGTGTATAATACTGACTATGAGAAACGCGGTCAGAATAAAATACAAAACCTGTTTTACTTTTCATGTCCTGTACTCATCATGTGGTTTCTGGCTGCGCCTTTCGTCAAGACGTCGAAAGATCGATTTCGGATCGGACCGCACACATCGAGTCGAATGCATCGAACTGTGTCAATTACTCGAGTTATTTATATCGAACGCAAATAGAACAATACCGAAGATGTGTTATTTAGAGATATAACTGTCTTAACAGCTACCGGAAAACGATTACAATTGGGTTTTATGAACAAAGAAATTCAATATTAGTTCATACATAGGTACCTTAATTCATGGCGCCACGTTTGGTCCAGTGGCCAAGCGATGGACAGCGGAGTCACGTGTCGCGGCTTCGATTCCCGCATGGAACAAATAGTTGTATGACCTGTAGGTAGTTATTCCGGGTCTGGCTGTTTGTGTATGCGTGTTTAAGTGTTTACAGGACAAATTAATTTAATTATTTCACCTTTTTTTTTACTTATATCAGCTATCTGGCAGTAAAAGATTACCCGGAACATCCAGAAGGAATGGTCCTTCTGGTTGTTCCGGGTAATATTTTCTTTTTGCATAAACTGTTATTTTTTTCATAAAAATACTGTTCTTTCTTATAGAAAAAAGAATAGTTTTTTTAAGTAGGTACCCTACATATTTCGACTTATATTAACACTTTAATTTTATTTATTTGTATAACTTGATTTAATATATTTTATTATTACCAGGACCTCGTTAATATCGGAAACTCTGTAATCAGCACTATCTTGAATAAACTCTTCACAATTCGTGATCAGTAATGCCAATTCTTTGTGTGAAAAATCTTTAAGTGTTCTTGCATATAATTTAGGTCGTAGATATTATTGTTATTATTTAGGTTATACTGCTTTTAGGTAAGTTTTACTATTTATAGGTAGGTATTGTCATTATTAAGTAGGTTTTACTATTATTACTTACATACGTTTTTATTATTAAGTAATGTTTACTAACTTTAAGGCAGCTTTTTTTATTTTTCTGCCAGCAGTAGTAGGGTTCTAAGGCTATGCTGGTAGCAATAGATAATTGGCCAGAAGTAGGTTCCTTCTGTGAGACTGATGGTCATGAAGGAGGCCGCCGAGCGGGATCTAGAGAGGATTGATCCTGCTCGGAGAAGGAGGAGTCGAGGCAATTGCCTTGGCGCCTAATATGCCTTAACCTGTTTATTCGCAAAAGGTTAGTGGACCTTTGGGGTTACGGCCGCATAGTGTGAGGACTCTGTGCACCCATCAAGTAACCCCAGGGAAGACGGTGACACAGTGGTCACGTGTTACCGTACATACAGTCCCAGGGATGCTCCCAGGGATGTGCCTTTACAGGCGTTGCGCAAGAGCGGTTCCGGAATTGGTCTTTTAAGATGAACCGGGAACCACCCCTATGTGCGGATGGTGAACACCGGCGTAGTTTTAGTGAGGGAAATATCTTTCAGACCTTGGTCCCCAGAAGTCAGGTGACTTTTGGTAAAATTTGTTTCTGTTATTTTTATTGACCACTTGGTATGGGCCACGAATTTTGATTTATAGTTCGTAGGATCGAAATAATTCGAGGACGTGTAACTTCCAGCAACCAGCCCACACTTGGATATCTTTTCTCCATCACGCTGAGAGGAGACCTACCTGTACCAGCCAGTATGAATATTAAAGTTGATGTGTTTTCTTATGTTCATCACTATACATAAAGTCAAGAGTTTTTTTAACGAACAGACAGCTGTGGTGTTGGGGAGTTTGTTCCGCCACTTCTTCCCAGTGAAAGCACTAGGAAGTGGCGAAAGGCGGGCGTTTTGGGGGTACTGTCATATTTATGTAATATTGACGTTCAAGAGGTGCTGATCCTCAGCCTAATATGAACAAAAGACTTTTAATTTTGTATAATTATTAATTATTATGTATTAATATTTTTAGGTATAAAAAGTAGTTACCCATCAACAGTTAAGCTCAACAGCAGTTAAGCATCGACGCCTAAGATCTGAGCAAAACGGCTGGTACAGGGACTGAGCGATTGACTGCTGCGCAATTCTCTACACACTAGTACTTAAATAATATTCTGTTCCGAGTTCTCTTCTGTGTTCTAAATCAGGAAAGTGGAACTGTGTTACCTCGAATTTAACTCGAGCGAAGCCACGGGCTACAGTTAGTACGTGTTTTCATTCTATGATTATTGTCATAATTTGATTTTTAAAATGTCTCTTTAGAAGGAAGTTAATGAAAAGAAAAACTCATCTAACGAGTCTTAGCAAGTTACGTACTGCTGCTCTTAAAATATTTAGTGTTGGCCTGAAAATTTTAGAGACGTTAGTAGTACGCCTCAAAATTTGTTTTCCGGCCATGACTACAAGCATCTAGGTTTCTACACTTGTAGACGAGTCCATAATTCTATGACCGGTTACTAATAGCGGTAGTACATACACCTATATGGCAAATTAACATAACCTAAACTAAAACCTGTAAGCCCTGCAGTCCTACAACCCTAAGTCCTATAAGCCCTACATCCCTGACCTACCATATAGTTAATAATAAATAAATATATAAATAAGAGCGGGATGTCTGCACCAAGAGACCTAAGGTAACAGCCGGATAGTGGGTAGGGTTTAAAGGTAAGGGTGAAGGGTAAACTCACTGCCAGTCCAGCAGACTCACAGGACTGATCAGAGATGGTTAAAGGTGTCCCAACTTCAGTCCTGTCTCTGAGAGTCGCGAGTCGCCAGGATACCTTAGTACATTGATTCAACATAGCCATAAGGGAGACCTTTGTCCTGCAGTGGACCTCTATAGGTTGCGATATATTTATAAGTTTGGTTAACTTTAAGCAACGCTTATGAATAGAGGGGAAAATATCAAGAAGCAATTTGATGGACTACAGAATTTATAGCCTGAATATTCGCGTTGGTCGACTTTTTATAAACCATTTCTATGTAATTTGTAGCATTCTAAATTTAGTTTTATCAAAATCATTCACATTCAGTAAGTATAGTCGTTCGAAGTAGGTAGATATATATATAATGAAGCTTCAAATGCGGAACAACATTTAATTAAACACCGGAAATTGGAGTACATGATTATAATCCGAAGTGATTAATGCAAAGTTAGTTACTTCGCAGAACAACAGAATTAATTGTACAAATAAACCACTGGGCACTGGCTCAGTAATCGTAAATTAAAATAATCTTTTGTGAAATTTGAGGCTTACTCATGCCCTGGAAGGCCGATAACTTGCCGATGGGACGGCACACGGTACACGGGAGGTACCCACGTACTGAAATACAATTTTCAAACAGACGTCAGTTACATTAAATCAAAAAATGCTCATAAACTGAGCACCTATAGTCGAGCATAAACAGAGTATCAAGGTTGTCGTTCTTAAAAATCATTCTCGATTTTTTTATTAAAGCAAGCGTTAAAGTTCCGTCGACGGCGATATTTTTGAAATACCTATTGCATTTATAAAGATCAAACGGTACGAACAAACGGGCGTTCATGTAAACACATCATACTCGCTGCGCTGACTACGGGCAGTCGGCGCGTACGCCGTCTAACACGCCATTATCCACACGTAAACTAAAATACATCACACCACGCTCTCTCAGTCAACTTTTATGTTTTTATGATCGCCTTGTATTCAAGTAAATTCGACGACCTAGTATCTGGTTGAAGTAGGTATCCTGTGATTAACATCCGTTTAGAAATTTCAGTTAAGATTACTGTTTTGCGAAACAAAAATTGTTACATCTCAAGGTTATAAAAATAAAACAGTTTATTGTTTTGCTATAGTAACGGCTTTAGTTAATGTCACCTTTGTATGCCTGGTAGGTACATAATGTATTGCTATCAGTTATGTGGAACTTACTGCAGGTATCCATTTTAAAGTATTTATTACGCTTCAGTGAAATTAAATTACAAATGTGGTCTGGAATACAGACCGGTTGAAAATTCATCGCAGCAAATTATGATTTTGTACGGCTGAACTAAATTTAAACATATAATTATGAATTACTTAATATAAGCCGTAATGTATTTAATTTTAACATGAAATGCATACACAAATCTCTAATGCAATTAAGAGACTATCAAATTCAATTTACCGAACGTTTCACTCGAATTCAATTAGGGAATACCAGTACCCCGAAATATCGTGATTGCTATTTATGCGGGACCTATCCCGCACACAAAACGAGCGGGATTCTGTGAGGTTGGTTAGCGGGACTAAATTACTAGTGGCCGCAAACATGTAAACTGAAATTACTAACTCTGAACCGACGCGATGTCTCTTCGAGATAATTTCAACAAACTCTATCGAGTTTAAAAGCTGCTTGTCGCACTCATTTCAGAGTTTGGTAGATTGATTGATTGAGTTGGTGGATTAAATTTTATTTATTTATTTATTTAGGACAACCAACAAATCTTACACTAGTTACATTTATATATTACAATGATATAAAATCTTATGTTGAGTGCAGACTTAATTATAGGTTGCCATAGCATGTACCTAATGTTAAATTTACCTACAAGACTTTATCAAAAGTTGTATCCACAACCTTAGAAGTAGCATTAGTCTTATCTGCTGTTGACTATCTGACGTCATCTGGCATATAAAGCTAGGAGTCACGGCTACTTTAAAAACAATACCTTTTGTGATTTTGTAATAATTTAATATTCTTCTATTTTAATATCTTTTTATTAATTTTGCATATTTATTTATTGTTTCATTTTCAAGTTGTACGTATAATTTGCATTAAGACAGAGATTTCTCTACTTTCACAATGAAATTCTTAAAGTTTCAGGATTCTCTACTCTAGACCTTTCAGTCCCCCAAATACGTACCTGGATTAATATTTTTTTGCAGGTCGTCATTCCCTAATTGCAATCGGCTTGTAAGATGGTTAGAACTAATTTGCTAAGATTCTAAGACGGTGTCTACGAAGTTTAGCCGCGAGCGATTTGAAATATGTCGCGCGGGACTCGAAGTATCAGGAATTCTCTACATCTTGCAACTCACAAGCAAAGGACTAATTCTTGTAATTTGAACACAGTCTGATGTCAGTCTTAATCTATCAAAATATATTTTAATTTACATCTTGACAAGTTTTTGACATTTGTTTGTCGTTTATTACGAGAATTGGCTCTGAAGTTTGTTACACCAGATTTTGTGGTCAGTTATGATACGAAGCTCAACATCAAGACTTTAATATAATGATTTATTTATTTAGACTACAAATGCGATCCATTGAGTTAGCTAGCTTTGACTACTGCACTCTGGCACGAATCAGCGAATGCATGTACTGACCACAGCAGGTCAAGTTACCCGAAATTGCCAAATATTCCCAATCTACATTAAGCCTTAATGCTTTAGATGATTGATGAAAATCGAATAAAAAAAAATACAAATTGTAATCACTTGTGGTGCTTGATGTGCTGTCGCCTTTACAGTATCAGCAATTTCAGAACAAATTTCCAGGAATATACAAATTATTTCAGATTAAACCAGGGCAGAAAATATCAAATACCCAACTGAACACATTTTTAAGATAACGTTGAATCAGTTACAGTTTGTGGAATTTTGTAAATGCTAAAATTTTATGTGGCATCAAAGAGCAACTTAGTTTGACCCTACGCAAACTACGCGCATTGTCGTGGAGTTGTACCTACTTAGTTCAAGGCATCAGGAAGTCAAAAATATAATTATTTCTATTAAATTAGTTTACATTTCATAAAAAAAAAATATGTAAGTACAGGACACCAGCAGATTTAGCTATCCGCAACTATCAATTTTTTCCAATCAACCATGAAGCTTTAAAATTCTAGAGATTAAGTAGAAAATATATTAAATGAATTTTACATATTGGAGTAGCTTGATAGCGTCTGCAAATTTGAAAAAATAATCGTAAGGCATTAAAAATTCATCTAAATGTGAACAGGAACAGTGTCCAAAAGTCTGGTAGCATTACCGTATTGTATAACGATGCAAATTCTTTGGCAAAGACACAGGCCAGCTCTTTCGGTCATGTGAAGACTCAATGAGTTATAGAGCCAGCAGAAACAGACAGAGATGTTCTCGGTGATAGGCCATAACATCGGCTGCCGGCAGAAGTTACCACCCATCTTATCAGCAGTCTTGTCGCCAAGCGATTTGTGGTGTTCGACATGATGTCTGGTGAAGCCGTACGGAGGACGGCAACACTACTATCAGTTGGAATCATTTTGAAGCTTACGAAACCCATTGGTACTGATAATGATTTACGCAATTACCCTGCGGGTCTGAGCAGTTGTGTTGCGATGTGTGCCGGGTACGATGCGCCAAATGTTGTTGTGTCGGGAGTTTGGTCGTGGAGGGTCTTCAGATCAATCTCCATTTGGCGTAGCATCGTTGGTCGTTTTGTTGGGTTTAACATTGCATCATTTCGCTCAACTGCCTTCCCTCCGTTTTTTTGAGTGAATAGGCTCTTAATAAACTAGCACACTTTAGGTACTTGTAACGATTCTATCACACACGATCATCACTGCTTACCATCAGGCGGGATTGTGGTCAAGCACTAGTTTATAATCATATTTTCTCGGTGGTAGGCCATAACATCGGCCGCCGGCAGGAGGTACCAGCCACCAGACAAAGTCTTGCCGCCAAGCGGATCGTCGTGTTCTGGCATGATGTCTAGTGTAGCCATACGGAGGACGGGTCTGAGCAGTTGTGTTGCGATGTGTGCCGGGTACGATGCGCCAAATGTTATTGTGTTGGGAGTTTGGTCTTCAGATCAATCTCCCTTTGGCGCAGTATCGTTGGTTGTGTTGTTGGGTTTAACATTGCATCACCTCGCTCAACTGCCGTCTTCCTTCCTATTGCAATCAAGCACTAGTTTATAATAAATAAAAGAAATATATATATATATAAATATATTTTTAGACATTTATCTTCGTCTTTTTAATTATAAATTTTTAAAATATCCCATTAATAAACCAACGGTTGCTATCTATTCTGGAAGTACCTGTCAATATTTGTCAGCTGCTTCTTGGGTGCTGTGGGGTCCCACCTCCATCTTTGGGACTCAAGTCAACCCCACCTGCCAGACGGTGCACCTGCTGACACACGGACGGGGCCCTGACGCCGGCTTCCCTTTCGGGGTTGAGTGGTCAGACGGCAGTCGCACTCGTAAAAGCCAAAAACCGCCAAAACATGAAAAGGAATAATAGAAAGGCACAAGTTACAGTTAGGGCGCCGCCGCAAAACGGCGCGCAGGAGCCCCGCCCGACTCCTGTGACCTGTGGGCTAGGGCTACCGTGTCAGGGGCGGACACGGCTGAAGAAGCGAGCCCAAACCAGTAAACTCCGTTTCGCTTCGTGGAACGTTGGCACGCTAACTGGACGCGCGAGAGAATTGGCCGACACTCTCCACAGGCGGAGGGTGGCCGTGGCGTTCCTGCAGGAGACTCGGTGGAAAGGCTGCAGATCCCGACTTATTGGGAATGGCTACAAGCTGATCTACACGGGTGTACCTAGTGGAAGGAATGGGGTCGCCGTGGTGTTGTCTGACGGGCTCCAGGAGGACGTCTTGGAGGTGAACCGCATCAGTGATCGGCTAATGTCGGTGCGGGTGCTTGTCAATGGGGTAATAACCCACTTGATAAGTGCTTACGCTCCGCAGGCCGGGTGCGGTGACGCCGAAAGGACGTTGTTCTGGAGTCAGCTCGAAGGATTGCTTCACGGGATCCCGTTATCCCAGGGAATCGTTCTGGGTGGTGATTTGAACGGTCATGTGGGTGAGAAGTGTGACGGGTTTGAGCGTGTTCACGGTGGCTTTGGGTACGGTAGCCGCAACGCGGAAGGGGACAACATTCTCCGAACGTGTGCGGCCGCTGACCTAGCAATTGTGAACACCTACTTTAAAAAGAAACCGGAGCACCTTGTTACCTACCGGAGCGGGCGAAGCGCTACCCAGATCGACTTCCTACTAACTAGGAGACACCATATCGGCAAAGTAGCCAACTGCAAAGTCATACCCGGTGAGAGTCTTACTGCACAACACCGTCTCCTTGTCATGGATCTCTGCGTTAAGGCCCAACGTAGACGTGTAGAGCGCTGCCGGCGCCAGATCCGGTGGTGGCTGCTTGATGAAAATAAGTACCAGGAGCTCGCTTCGGTTATTGGCGACAAGTGCGCTGGTACCGAGGGAGAATCTGTCCAAGATCACTGGGACAGAATCCAGGCAGCTATTACTAGGGCGGCGCGGGAGGTGCTCGGCGTGTCTAAGGGCGGTCGCAAAAGTGACAAGGAGACCTGGTGGTGGAACGACACAGTCCAGAGGGAGACAAGGGTGAAGAAAGCCCTCTTCAAAACGTGGCAGGCGACCGGATCTCCTGAAGATCGCGACGCATACAAGGTTGCCAAACGTGCCACTAAAAGAGCTGTAGCCAGAGCCAGACGAGACCACTTAGAACCGCTCTACCAAAAGTTGGAATCGTCTGAGGGGCAGAAGCTCATTTACAAGTTGGCACGTTCTAGGGTGAAAGCGGCACAGGATATATCCAAGTGCCGCTGTGTAAAAGACCCTACTGGCAACCTGCTTTGCGAGGATCGCGCGGTGAAGGAGAGATGGCGTACGTACTTCCACGAGCTGCTGAATAAGCAGCACCAAGAGGTGCAGACACCGGAACTCCCTCCGAACCTTGGATTGGTGCCCCCGATAACGCCTGAGGAAGTCCACACGGCTCTTCGTCGCATGGTGAATCGGAAAGCTGTCGGTGCTGACGGAGTCCCCATTGAGGCCTGGAAGGCGATGGGTCCTCGCGGTGTGGGCATGCTAACAAACTTTCTGAACCGCGTGCTCCTGTCCGGCAAAATCCCGAGCCAATGGAGGCTGAGTATTATCACTCCAGTCTTCAAAGGCAAGGGCTCTGTACAGGAGTGTGGTAACTACCGCGGTATAAAGGTCATGTCCCACACCATGAAGATCTTTGAGAGGATTTTAGACTCCCGGATCCGGCAGGAGTGTTCTGTCTCGACGTGTCAATATGGGTTCCGTCCAGGGTACGGAACCACGGACCCTATCTTCGCCCTAAGGATCACCATGGAGAGATACAGATCGAAGAACACGCCTCTGCACATGCTCTTTTTAGACATGCAGAAGGCCTTCGACTGTGTCCCTCGGGGGGTGATCTGGTGGGCACTGAGGTCTAAAGGAGTACCAGAAGCCTATGTTGACATAATTCGAGACATGTACCTCAATTCCGATTCCGTTGTTAGGACCGCTGTTGGCGACACTAAACCCTTCCCCATCACCGTCGGTGTACACCAGGGATCCGTCCTTAGTCCGTTCCTGTTCAGCGTGATATTAGATGTCTTGTCAGACAGCATCAAGAATTCACATGAGCAACCTCCCTGGTTGCTCATGTATGCTGATGATATCGCGCTGGCAGACGCGGACAGGGAACGGTTGGTGCGGCGGGTAAATGCGTGGAAGAACTCGCTTGAGAGCGGAGGTCTTAAACTCAATGTGGCGAAGACGGTGTACATGGCCAGCAACACCACAGACCCTATGCCTGTGTGCATAGGCGGAGACAGGGTCGAGTGCACAGATCAATTTAAATACTTGGGGTCTGTGTTCCACGCGTCCGGCGACATTGATTGCGACGTCAAGGCACGCATTTCCGCTGCTTGGGCAAAATGGCGTGAGATGACAGGTGTCATTTGTGACCCCAAAATGCCGGTTAAGCTTAAGGGACAGGTCTATAAGACCATCATTAGACCTGTCCTTCTGTATGGCAGTGAGGCGTGGCCTGTGCTTGCGCGACACAAGGAGGAGCTGCGTGTCACGGAGATGAGTATGCTGCGGTGGATGTGTGGAGTTACGCGGAAAGACCGCATCAGGAACTCCCGCATCCGTGGCAGTCTCCATGTCCGTGACATAGCAGACAAACTGCAAGAGAGTCGCCTGCGCTGGTACGGCCACGTCTTACGTAAACCGGCATGTTACGTGGGTAACAAATGTCTTGCCATGGCGCCTCCGCCGGGCCGGAACAAGCGAGGCAGGCCAAAGAAGTGCTGGCTTGACGTTGTAAGTGATGACATGCGTGCCAACAATCTCACACCACAGGATGCCAGAGATCGTGCGAAATGGAGGCGTAATAGCAGGAAAGCGGACCCCGGGCTCCAACGCGAAAGCCGCGGATGCGACCGGGATAATACGCTGAGATGATGATGATGATGATTTGTCAGCTGCTTCAGACGATGAGGTCCTAATATCTAATCGATTACCGTGAACATGTGCAGAAAATAAACTTAATCCACCTTCTAAGAAGCTCAAGCGTTTGAGATGGAGTTAATCTTAAAGATGGCAGTTTTCTCTATCGTTAAAAGTTTTTGAGTTCGAGGAAGTGAACGTAATGGGAAGTCAATGAGCTCAAAGCTCTCAAAGAGCTCAAAGAGCTCCGAGATACATGATTTAGTTTATTTAACTTGACAAGTAATGAACAAAATTCTAGACATAGCGGGCTGCACAAAGCGTACTTGTAAAATTAAACTTAACTTACGTACGAAGTATGCATGATAGAGTTTCAGCTCTAATTTTATTAGCTCGCTCCCAAATATGTATACAATCAAGTGCAATACATCCCCCTAACACAAACATTGCTATAGAAACTACATTAAATTACACTCCACACAAACCTTACAGGTAATTTTGCATGTTTTCTTTAGTAAGTTTACAATGTTGTTTTGGCCAAATAACCAATCGATACAGAATTAGTCACTAGTGAACGTAGTTATAATGTGTCTTTAACGCCGAAACAAGTAAATCCACGACACAGGGTACCCCAGCGTGGTGTGGGTCTACTAGCGCTACTTTATTGTATATTTAATATTCATTTTAAGCGCATGCATATAATTGTAATCTCCGTACACATCACAATATGATGACAAACAAAAAAAAAAATGCAGAGCGAGTAAAGACACTAATTAAAGGACCATCATTATTAATACAAATTCCAGAATAATAAGCACATCCACCTACATACATATGTCGTCTCTATTCTACTTAATCTATTTTTATTTATGGCAAGTGAAGTCGATGTCGACTATTCTGCCAATGGCAAAAGTGGATTGGAGAAGCAAGAGTGTACTAAACAATAATAATAATTAAAACTAAAAATAAAAAAAATACGGTGCTACATTGGACCTATTTTATATCGTGTGAAGTCTATCCTCTACTAATCGTAGAGGAATGAGGCAAATCTATGTCTCAGTCATGGCAAAAATTGACAATTATGTCAGCGCTACTGGTGGCGTATTTTGTACTAAGTAGCAATGAGCCTCCATCGAGTGAAACCTCTACATTGTATGTAACTCATAAAAGTTGTTTGTAATTTTTATAGTTGGCAATATATATAAATTTCTACTTGTTATTCTTATTATTTACAACGCACATTGTGTATTATCTCATCTTTCTACAATTTTTTGATAACACGCAAACAATACGCAAATTCCACAATCATACCTATATTAAGAGAGAATTTTAACACGCACGATAGAATCACATACCCACATAAATGCAGATATCTGGCACTACTAAATCCCGACCTTTAAATCATCAGAACCAAAGCAAAGCCCGTCAGATGCAGGCGCTGGCATTGCACATGTTTTACCACATCTTTACGACCGTCGTAAGGGAGTAGTCTTCTCAGAAACGGGCCGCTGTGCACATGGAAGGCTATAAACCGACGATTATCCGGGCCTGCTCCGAGTTCGGTATTTATTGGCTATCTATGTGCACTGCCCCTTAATCTTTGGGTGTTATATTTGCAGTTTAGCGCTGTCTTGTTTATGTATGTTAATTTGGCGCTGGTTTAAGATCGTATAGGTGTTGTGTGCACAAGTTGTACCTACTCATCCGAGAGTGAATTGAGATATCGCAAAAATTTGGCTAGAAATTGGAAAGTTAAATAAAAATTTTGTATATAACATACAATTAACAGTTCAAAGGTCAAGTATGTTACCCATTTGACTTTATTAATTAATTCTTATCCCTGTAAAGATGCAAGTCAGCAAATGTTTACTTATATCATAAGCTACAAAATACTTGCCTACCTATTAAATAAAGACATCGCTGCGTAGGGAAACTTTGCCTGGTCAATTTGATGCAACTCCTTTCGCCCTAGTTGCGAAATCGATTTCCCCTTTAAGTTAAATTTCCAATAGGAAAACATTTAATTAATAATCCAAAATAAATTGAAACAAATATTTTCTGCAGAAAATATAAATTTTCATTTTGTATGCGAGATAAAAATGCTTGGTTGATATTTCAACAGGTTTCACCTTTATTGGATGGTATTTGAAATCCATGCGCTACTAGGATCGCAGAAACGTGAAGGAAGTTGTTTTATACATTGCATTGGCGCTTTGAAGGAAAAATCAACTGGTTTCAAACGCTCAGTGTAGGCAATATCTACTAGGTAAATTGAACAATGAAACAGCAGCGTGCAAGTTTACACGGGGTTTAGCTGCACCACTTTCCATACTGTAGATTATTTTTATTAGCAAATAGTGCATGCAAAATCCGTCGTTCATTCAAAAGATTTCATTAGCGATTTTAAAATTAAAATATCATTTGAATGTGAAGAAAACCTGAGCCTAACGTTGCACATAATACCAGGGACGCAGAAACGGGAAGAGGTCGACGTTGTGAAACTGCACGCTGAAAGGCGGTCTGTCTGCGTACACACTTTGCACACAACAATACAGAGCACTACATGAACAATTTTACAGATAAATCGCTTGAATTCTGATTCACACTGGAATATATTTGAATTTTAGCAAAGATCATGTTTTGGTTTTGAATCTTGTATGAGTTTTTTAAGAAACAATGATATTTTTTTTTATATAGATTGGATGAGATGCAAATATCCTTCCTCTCTTTCCTATAAACATGTAGTGTATAAAAAACGAGAGGAAGAATATTTGACAAGCATCAGTAAGAAACTACATTATGTATGTGCTGAGAGAGGCCTTGGGAACAGAAGGTAGGTAGGTACTTGAAATTTGAGCTATCATCAATCGGCGAAAGCATTTAATTTCCAGTAGGCCAGCTTCTTGTTGATTGGTCGATATTACTAAGAGATGGTTAAGTGGAGTGGGTGGTAATGGTAGTCGTGGTGGCCTAGTGGTCAAAACACCAGCCTCTCAAGTATGAGTGTGCGGTTTCGATTCCAGGTCAGGCAAGTACCAATGTAACTTTTCTAAAGTGATATGTACTTTCTAAGTATATCTTGGACACCAATAACTGAAGGTGAAGGAAAACATCCTGAGGAAACCTGGACTTTATAAGTCTGAAATCGCCAACCCGCATTGAGCAAGCGTGGTGATTACGCTCAATCCTTCTCCGTATGAGAGAAGACCTGTGCCCAGCAGTGGGACGATAAAAAAATAAAAAGGTTGATAATGATGAATTGGAGTTATCTTCATAGTAGCTGTAAACTTTTAGGATGGTTAGTTGGTAAAAGCATTTAATACAATATGTAAAGAACACCCCTTCCGACCCATAAGGATAATAAAGGTTAGGTAAACACATGACTAAATAAAATATGATATTTTATATAATCATCATAGTAACAATACTAACGAATTTTGAAATAATCTATTTTTTCCGCGAATAAATTCCAACTTCCCCTAAATTTGGTAATGTTTAAAGGGTAATGCGTCTTCCAGTACGTGGCCGCCACTCCAGAACCTTACTGCTCCATCGGCCATCGGTTCTACGAGCAATGTGCCCTGCCCAGTGCCACTAAGTTTAGCGACTCGCAGAGCTAGGTCGGTGACTTTGGTTCTTCTGCGGATCTCCTCATTTCTGATTTCTGAAGACAGTTTGGTAAGAGCAAATTCAGTATAAATCCAGCTTCCCTCATGATATTAATGTCAGTATAGGATATGGTGTGATTTCGGGTGACCACTGAATATCAGGGCTGTGTTTTGCACACCATCATGCTGAGTAGAAGCTTTAGCTCTTACTTCTGCACGGTATTTACGTAACACATTATCAGTATCCGTAGCAATGAGTTTCGACAGTTCGACAATATTCTTTGCGTTATTTATGTCATCCAGCAGACACATTTTTCGAACGGATTGAGCAATGGATTAGCAATATGCTTCAAATGATTCCAATAGATAGTAATATTGTCTTACGCAATTAGGGTGCTGATTACAATGACGATGTGGAGGTATCGACTAAGTTTGCAAATATTCTGACATACATCTTTTTGGTATGCAAGTATTTCTGTGACAAAGAAACCTCAATTTTTCATTCTAAAGTAATAAAATCATATACCTAAAAAACAGCAAGAGGATCTTCATATACCTATGCTATTATTTATTCATGGTATTTGCAGCTGCAATATATGAACTTACTCCGCAATTTCACATTTTAGGTTGTATACTAAGTTGTATAATTATGCTGTTGTTGTATGCAACAACAGCATATAATGTAATAAAGTAATAATAGCAATAATGTAATTAAATATAAGTAAATAGTCTTATTTTACTTAAAATACCGAAAATCTTTGCTGCTTTGCACAAATCATATTACTTCCTTTTTTAATTTTTGACAGAAAATATTATTTATTGACTGTTTTTTGCCTTGATTTGGCCCTAGAATGTATGTCATTAAATTCAATTACATTAATTTATTGTTGCACAACACAATTTTGTATTATTTTAATTATTGACATGATCTATATTTTTATTCGCATTAACATTTTATTTTTCCTATTGACATTTATAAGTTAATTTAATTTTATCAATTTTGTGTCAATGATATACGTGAATAATTTTTGCATTTTTTATAACAACTAAGTATTAACTTGTTAACAAAGGATTTAAATGTGACTACGTTGTCTGTGAATAACTAATTTTCATAACACATTATTATTTTCATCCGAAATGGCGCACTAACCGTGTTTCATGTTCCTATATAATTACTACTAGTAAATGTATGTGTACATTTACGAGAAGTAATAGAATGCAATGATTTGATTTGATTTGACGTTCACTGCTGGAGAATATTACAAAGGCACTGTTTTTGAAGATTGGTCACTCGGTGGTAGGCGAAAACATCGGCCGCCGGCAGAAGTTACCACCCACCAGACAAAGCCTTGCCGCCAAGCGATATGTCGTGTTCCGGCATGATGTCTGGAGAAGCCGTACGGAGGACGGGTCTGAGCAGTTGTGTTGCGATGTGTGCCAAATGTTGTTGTGTTGGGAGTTTGGTCGTGGAGGGTCTTCAGATCAATTTCCCTTTGGCGCAGCATCGTTGGTCGTGTTGTTGGGTTTAACATTGCATCACCTCACTCAACTGCCGTCTTCCTTCCTATTCACTCAGTTTTTCTGAGTGTATGGGCTCTTAATAAACTAGCGCGCTTTACCATCAACGATCGCATCACTGCCTACCATCAGGCGGGATTGCGGTCAAGCGTTAGTTTAAAATTATTAAAAAAAAGGTCCCTTTAAATGACTTTATACTGATTAAAACCCACCCTTGTTTTTTCACGTCCCTTTGCGCCAGTGGCCATAGTATCTCTTTTGAACAACCCAGAAAGCCTTTTTTATTTGGGTTTTGATATCATCAAATTATCTCTTCCACTCTGGGCGGAGCGGAAGGGGGTGTCCGACTTTTACAGTCTAAAACCCACTTGCCTGTGTGCCAGGGCCACGGTTTCTTTTTTAATCAACTCGCAATCCTGGCCCAGGAGGCATCGGTCCTCGTGTCGCGGCCTGTGTGGCTACCATGAGTTTTCATTACGAGACTCGATCGTCGATGTCGACTGCGTTTGACTCAGCGATTGGCCCGCTTCAAGGTTGTAAGAACTCTCAACCAATGAAAGCGCTAAACGCGTTAGTTATCGACGATCGAGTCTCGTGATAAAAACTCATGACCTAGCCACACTGATCCTTACCGGGCGGCGAGCAGCCCATCGCTCGCCGCTCTCAAGCCCGCGTCTACGGTGGCCGGGAGTTCGATGTTGTCTCCTAACCAGGACGTCTCCTGCGGCGGTTTGAGGCGTGAGGACGCTGGGATTCTCGCTCCCTCACGCGTTCCGCCCCCTCCTTTGCCAGCACCACTGGCAAAGTAGGCCAGAAGGCCTTGCTCCTAAGGTCACCATTCGCAGAAGGAGGTGACCTTAGGAGCAAGGCCTTAATTTTGATTTCGCGGTTGAAATCCTCATGGTCTCTCTCGTAGGGCGACGTAGGGGTATTGAGGGACTCCTACTACCTAAGACCATGCGGTATTATACGTACATATGGTTGGGGTCCACAATTCGCATAAGCATACACCGCATGTAGGACAAAAGCTTAACAAAGAACAGTAATTCGACCTATAATTTATGAATAATTTTAAGGTTTTCAATGAATACCTATATTATAATTAACTGGCTACATTGGCACTAATATTAAAATGTAAGAAATTAAAATAATGTTCCATTGCCATAACTAAGGTAATCTCGAGTAATGTTGTAACATTTAGTGACCAGGTACGAAGTATATCGAAAAACTAGAGGTATGAGCAAGAGGGTGTAAATTTCACTCAGCCTCTATAGGAAAGGGAATATCCTCCTATCAGACGGTAATTTTGTCACGCGGTCACTTCCCCAACGGTTGATGTTGGGAAGTCGTAGGTATATATTATTCTAGTTGCACGGAAAATTCTACTTGCGAGATGCAGTATGTGACATCAGTAGGTATGACGCGTTATTCTCATGTGGAGTTTGAAGATACCACTACCCTATAATAGATGTCTTGGTTGTGTATGTCGGACCCATAAGGATAAAAAAGGTTAGGTAAACACATGTCCAAATAAAATATGAATTTTAAAATAATCCTTTTTCCGCGAATTAATTCCAACTTCTCCAAAATTTGGTAATTTTTTAAAAAGTGACAACACCATGTTCGACGGTATGCCCCCGGCGTGCCCTGTCCCCCTTCTCCCGCGCATGTATTATTGAATATTTTTTAAAGTTTAGCCTGGCTTTGTAGGCATTAGTAGAATCAGTTATCGATACCTAACAATACCTTCACGGAAAATATTGAAGTTTAGCCCAAATCAGCAGTTAGACTGGTAAAGCGGACCCCAGACTCCAAAGCTGAAAAAGTTTCGCGACTGGGATTAACGCTGAGATGGTGATGATGATAAATAGTGATGATAATAATGATGATAATTATGATAACCTACCTTAATTAGAGAATTAGATATAAATAGGTTAGACTTAGGCACATTCAATAATTTTCTTTCCCAGCCTTTGTCCCGTGAGGCTAGAATGATTTATTCTTTAGTCAATATTTAAGTTCATTTTTTGTTTAGATGTAATCTTTTGTTATGTAACTTAAGATTAGTTTATGATGGGACTGACGTGAACTGTGTTCAAAAGACCCTTAAAATAAAGATTGAAAAAAAAAAAAAAAAACAATACCTTCACGGATCGGACAGGGTTTTCTTTACATATTTTATATAAATGTACTTTATTAGTATCCGGGATTAAACGATAATATGACCGACGGCGGATTTTTTTTTTAATTCATTAGACAGAGAAAAAACACGCGTTAATTAATGTAGGTATCTAGGTTTCAGTTTACGAATTAAATTATAAAATAATACTAAACGTTTCTCAATAAAATTTTGTTAAATATACATAAGCTACACCTGATATATTTTTTCCTACTCTGCGTAAATGATAAGGAGAAAGGATGATTTTCTGGTAAGGTACTGCTACACTACAAGAGTTTATCGATCGGGTTAAGTTAGACTTGCCTCGCCTGGTCCGAGGATGGGTGACCATCTTCACATACCAAGACTACTTTGTGCATTGGAAAGCAAGTTGAACAGTTGATCCTGATTGTCATTGAACTTTGGCAGTTATTACGGGTAATCTGAATCTGAAGAATATTACCCAGTATCTGGATTATCTAGGCCAGATAGATAAGTAGTCGCCCGTCGACCTATATTGATAATCAGGATCGGATTAGATTGGATGCCGACCCTAACTAAGTTAAGAAATTACTAGATTAAAGTAAAATGTTATCATCTATCCTTTCCTTATTGAAATAGAAAGAAAAAGATTCATTTAACTTAAAATTTTGTTTATTTTGTGAACAAAAGAAACGACCCCACTGTATGAGTATAATAGTCATCAATTTTAAATATCGAATGGCGAAGCACAACTTAGTTCTAGAAAAAATAATTTAAAAAAAAGCGGGAATAGTAAACTTTTACCTTTTTTGACTCAATCGCTAATTGCGCAGAGCCATCAAAACCAAGAAGAAGAAACTTTTACTTTAAATATTGTTTGTTTTTGGGACTTTTTTTATAATTACGTGCTAATTAGGAAAAAAAATATGAGTTTTGCAAGTGATGAAGATATAAGCTGCACTAACGATTCAATGGAAATGGAAGCTGAAGCAGCAATTAATATTAATTTTGTTCTTGTAATGCCGGTTTATTTCTATTTACCTCACAATCGAGATGTAAAGCAGAGTAGTTAGCTCGGGTATAAGCATCAATTGCTCCTTCAAACTATAGGCGCCCTCGCGCGCCTATACAGTAAGTTAAGAAAACCCTGTCCGACCCATAAGGATAATAAAGGTTAGGTAAACACATGACCAAATATAATATAAAATTTTACGTAATCATCATAGTATCAATACAAATGAATTTTGAAATAATCTTTTTTCCCGCGAATTAATTCCAACTTCCCCGAAATTTGGTAATTTTAAAAAAAGTGAAAACACCGGTATTATTATGAGCGAATAGGGATGCGACCACGTGCCGCGTGCCCTGCCGCCCGCCGCCCGCGGAAGGGTGGTTCACGCACATTTATTAAGTTACCTCTTTTTACGAAATAATATTTATTTTTTAAGGGGATTTTTTTTTCAGTTTAGCCCGGTTTTGTATCCATTAGTAGAATCAGTTATCGATACCTAACAACACCTTCACGGGCAGGACAGGGTTTTCTTAACATACTATATATATCGGCCTGCAATTGATGCCTGCAAGCCCTTAGCTCTAATCTAATATTATTATTCTAATAACATAATTCCTTCGATCACTGGCTGGAAATGTTGTTTTTTCAAAAATCCAATGAGGCAGTTTTATTTTTCACACAAACGAGTCCGACACTTCTGTGAGTAGCATTTTGCTAAAGCTCTTAGTTTCAAATTTGGCTACATGTACCATGATCATCATCATCACCATCTCAGCGTTAATCTCAGTCGCGAAGCTATTTCAGCTCTGGAGTCTGGGGTCCGCTTTACCAGTCTAACTGCTGATTTGGGCTAAACTTCAATATTTTCCGTGAAGCGACTACGTTCGGACCTCCACAACCCGAAGGCAATATCGAAGCATTGCAGTTAGACCAATTGTTGGACTTTTGAGGGCTCCAACAACCCGTAACGACTGCCACTAGATGTTCGTATGGCAACCAGGACCAACGGCTTAATGTCCTTTCCGAGGCACGACCAGACCAGTGCAAATATTAATATTCATGCGTACAAATATTTCCACTGGCAGGGATCGAACCAGCGTCTCCATGCGCAGCGGCCGCGTTCGCTACCGCTACGGCACGGAGGCTGTCAAGCCATACGCACCTACTTTAAAAAATACCCTGTATAGAAATAATCTCCCTTATTCATAAACGCTGCTTAAAGTTAACTAGTGATTAGCGATTTTTTAAACATACATTTTAGACGCTTGCACGTCACTTAACTTTAATAATCGATTATGAATAAACCCCTTAAACACTATGGTATTTATCCATAAAGGATGATTTAAGTTAAGTGACGTTAAAAGGTCAAAAATGTATGGTTAAAGAATCACTAATCACTCGTTAACTTTAAGCAGTTTTTATGAATAAGGGGGAATATCATTAGTCCTCATAAGCTGTTGACTGAAAATCTTCTCAGAAAAGATTTTCAGTGACAACAATAAATTGTTTAGACTCAACCAAGTTAGTAACAAGTTAGGCATATTTATTCCGGACAGATATAATTGGAGGCGGCGCCGCCCACCACTACTAGCCACGCCAACAGCCAGGACCAATTTACTTGCTAGGACGCCTCTTGTGAGAGCGATGGTCACCATAAACCTTCCAACGAGAAACCACATGCTTTACGAGGCTTGATATAAGGACCAAGGATGTTACGGAGCTTCGACTCCAACTCCGTTAAGTCGGAACTTCCGATTACTATCATACCTTCGGTTCCGATACTTTAAAATCGGAGGTTATTAAAGCATACCATAGCGGCGGCGTCGACTGTTATGAACAGGTTCATACATATCACGCGGGGAATTCCCTGACTCCTGCTACGTGCAGTCTATCGTCAATTTTATTTTTTCACTTGTTTGTTACGCACAAGGGTACACGACACGTTCATAGGTTATAGACATTTGTTTTGATTTTTCGCTAGTTTTGGAGTCAACACATTTGTTTCAAAGCTTTTGTTCATTTCATGTGATATAAATAAATAATAAATAAGCCATTTATTTCTTGCTCTTATGTATTACAAGTTCAAATGCGATATGAAAGTATCTATAACTATATAAGAAAAAGGATAATATATGTATTTGGTTAGTAACTCTAATTGTAGCAAATACTTATATAATATGCTATAATTGGGTTTTAATTAACTTCATTTAATTTTTTTGTTCATTTTGAAACATGTCGATTTTCTCTTTCACTGTTTGTATTTAATTTTACTATAAAAAATGTATGTTTTTTGTGTTTAAATAAAAAATCTCTCTCCTACAACCACTTCTGACCCTGCCTCCGCCTCCGGTTCCGACTCCGATAAATCAAATTTAAAAACTTCGACTCCGGTTTGATATAACTACCTCCGTTACATCCCTAATATGGACATGTCACTTTAGTGAGTTCGCCTTTTAAACACCTGTGCTATCCAGCATTCTAGTTGTGTATCGCACTGTTGCTATCAATAGGAATCATTTTAAAGTCAATTACTTATCCATTGCTCCATATGATTGGAGCAAACTTGTTTGCTCCAATCATATGGAGCAAAACTTGTTTGCACAACATTAATAACGCAATAAATGTTGTTGAACTGTCAAAATGAAAGTCATTGACTACAGGTGTGTGGTGCAATTACCCTGTTGAATAGGGGTCCACCCTTTATAGCAGAACTTTTTACGTCATAATTTTATTTTGGATAGCAACGGATAGCATAAACCTCTTTTCGCAGATAATCGTTTGACCATACACTCATTTACTATACACCGAAACCCATAATTTTGTAAGTCAGAATCATCTTTTGGCATACCTATCTTTTATATACATAATAATCAAAAGTAGAAAAGTAGAACCATCATATCGCAGAAAATTCACAGCCAGAATCATCTTTTGGCATGCATTTCATATCCATAATATACTTATTTAAACAACACTACTTTTATTTGCCACATTACGACATGCAGCAAGCAAGCATGTAGCTTGCAGTATACAAGAATGCAACATGCAGTAGGCATGGCTTCTGTCACGGCTCCGGCGATATGAGGCTCCGGCGGTCCCACGCGAGCTAATCGTTGCAAAATGGTTTTACGGACCCAACCGCAGTTTCGGCGTGCGTTAAAATCACCTGCTCCTCAGCTCGCGGGCCGCCTCGCCCCATCGCGTCTTCGCGGATTTAGATTACACTCTTCAAGGGTAGGGCAGACAAGACTACGTGAAGTCGGTTTTGCAGCGATTCATTTCTGTCACTAACGTTTGTAGCACAAAAAAAAACTATTGAAATTCTGTGATCTTCGTAGTATGTTAAGTCAAAATATGTCAAATAATCGGCGCTCTAAATAAACTTTATGCTAAACTGACAAAGGTAATTATGCCCAATACAATTCTGCCATTTTAAAAGTATCCCATTTTAAATTCGGACATGAAAACATTAGGCAAAAACAATTATATTAGATATTTTTTATACCTTAACAATGCCAAAAAAGTTTATGCCAAGTGAGTTATGCCAAATAGGTTTCGGAGCAACAAGTTTCTGCTAGATAGATGGCACTCGTTGAACACTGTTGTTTTTAATTTTAATATTATTTGTTTTAGTTTTTATTTTACTGTTTAAATGATATTAGAATTGTTTTTATTAAATTTATTATACTTAGGTTTATGTAAGTTTCTGAAAGGAGATGTTACAGAAATGTATGGAGATGTTACGTATTCCTGGATCAGCATTATGCACTCTTAACGTAAATATAGGTAATAGGTATACACTATAGTTAACTGTTTTTTATGTTAATTTTCTATTTTTTGGCTTAGGTTTTAAATACATTCAATTTTACTCGGCCATTTGATGGGCGTGTCATGTATCCAAGGCGCTATCGTATCTATATTATCTACCATATGACTGCGTAAAAACAAAACATGGATTCCGAACTTACGCCACACAAAACAAAAACAATCACTGAAAGCTTCGAAACGCAATCAACTCAAATTAACAGTCACCATGAACACAACGGGAAAATAGAACTGTCAAAGTCGTCAATCAAACGTCGTAACCACTGTCACGGCTGCCTTAAAAAGGGTTATCTCACTAAAAAACGTTTGAAATAATTAATTATATAAATTTGTATTTTTATTCAAATTAATTTAGTAGTATTTTAATGAAAATCTGTATTTTTTCCTTTTATCTATACAGTGTAGGTACATAGGTAGCCCAAAATAAAAACATCTCCTTTATGTGTCCTTTCTGCCGCAAACGGTTAAGCAACCTGTATGGTAGAAAAATGTAAATAATTAAATAAAGTTAACAAGTTAGTTACGAAGGCGACTTTACTATTTCGAAGTTGGTGCCTTGTTCCAGTATCGAAATGAAAAGTTAATGTTTTTAAAAAAAAAAAATGTTATTATGGTACTAGAAGGAAGTAAGGTTTGTAACTGACGTTATTACCAGATAAGTAATTATCTATTGTAAGTTAGGATTCAGTAAAATTATAAAATAATAAAAGATAATTTCACGTTGAACGCTCCTGCAAAGCCGTACAGTCCTGGTAACCTCATTTGATTTCCACGAATAGTGATCAATACATTGCACCGTGCGATACGGGAGGGGCCCCTCCTCCGTCCTCCCCTCTCACACCGTGGCACAGCAGCGCCATCACCAGTTTGCCTGCAGCTATTGATTCGAAATTTATATTTGTGAGAAAGTTACTAGGAGGCTAGAAAACATGAGATGTATTTATTACGAAAGTGCGCGCGTTCGTGCCACCCGCCACCCCTGCAACATATATACAGGGCGATTGCGCAAATGCGTTGAAAAGGGGATGCAAGATTCACACACACATGCATACTGGCTAGGTTTTCAAAACGTATATTTTTACATGCAAGGGAGAATGAGATGCCAACATTATTTGACAATATTTTGAGATTACGGTAGAATTCACTTTAGTTAATTTTTTTTTTTTTGGTTAATAACTTCAGTTTCTCAAGCCAACAGTAAATATGAGTTTTTGAAGTTTTAGAAGTGTTTGTGGGAAATCTGTTCAATGTGGACAGTGGTAATGTGATCAGTCCTTGGAGCAAGGCTTTTGAAATCTTGTTATACCGTGAACGGAACCATGTTTAAATTAATTATTAATGTTTCTAAATTATAGGAGAAAATGCTGATAAAGTTAACGTTACCTTTTAAAATAAAATGAAAATATGCTTGATAATGCGACTAAGGGAAGTCTCACGAGGGAAGCGGCAGCATCGCTTCCCTGTGGAATATAAAATTATTAAGATATTTTTTAAAATTTGTTTTAGTTATTTATGAGGGCTTAATCACAAATTGATTACACCGCCCTTATCGGCACAAACGATGATGATAACTTATCATCACGTTTTTGCTGACTTATTCAGTCTTGCATCCTTTGACAATTGGACACAATAATAATATTATACTTTATAACAGTCAGTGACTTACAACACAGTTCTTTCGGTCTCGGTTCGGGCGCACTCTATCAGTATATGGTGTCTTCCACTATATTGCACTTCAGACAATTTGGTGATGCAACTTTACCCATGAGAAATGCAAAACGGAATGTATCCTGCAGGAAAATTGCGTAACACACTACTTTTTTTTTTCATTTTGACAGTTCAACATAATGTGGTTGAACACATTTTGCAGCAATGAATTATCACAATACTTCAATTTTTATAGATACAATTGAAATGAAAGAGAAAGTACATACCTAGATAATTATCTAGTTCTAAATATTTGTGATAAAATTTACATTACCATAACAAGAAGTGATAATTAACAATTAAGAAATTATTCATACAAAATTAAATGTGTATCTGAGATCTCAGCTAGGATCTGCTACGTGGAAATCATGGCCGTTGCGTCCGGCCCTCATTACTTCCCCTCCTCTTTGACATTTCAACACCACGGAACATCGAGCTCATGCTCGATGCCACGGAATCAGTTTATCGATAAGAAGTTATCGAAAACGCTTATTAGTTACGATACTATAGTCAACCACTTTATGAATGAGTTAGCTTCGCATTGCTTTCGAGCACTCGAAGCTACTTGAGACCCTGACGTGGCTCTGGACCGGTGCTGTCAACACGTTCCCTCAAGTAGCCCGAAACTCCGAACGTTATGAAAGATGGATTGTATGATAAAAGACTGCCACGCGTGTGGGATACCTCGCCGACATTAGGAAATTACACTGTGTGTTTAACCTCCTTTGTTTTCAACTTGGTTAATTATAAACGAAGCAACTCTAAAATACAAGAACTATAGAAACTCGTATTTACCTTGCTTGTGTTTTTGTAGAGAGTATTTGAGCATTGTATAGTTTTTCTTAAAGGAGTTAGTCTACTTAGTATACTTCTGAGAAGTCCGTCGGTACAGAGAAAACTTATTATGTGTAACAAGATATACTTACTAATAAATTATACTTACTTAAATATACGTAATATCATTAATGCGAACATATAGGTACATTTAAGTTCAGTAGGCATATCTTTTTCTTTCTATTTCAATAAAAAAGGATAAAAGATAAATATTGGTTTAGTCTTTTTTTAATAATTATAAACTAGTGCTTGACTGCAATCCCGCCTGTATCTATGTATGACTGATTTTAATGCGTTTAATAAAAATCGTGAACTTTCATTTAATTTCTGAAGATGAAGCCGGTGCGTGTTTACATGATGAATAATTGATGAGTGTGCTTTTTTATTATTAGAAACTAGTGCTTGACTGCAATCCCTCCTGATGGTAAGCAATGATGCCATCGTCGAGGGTAAAGCGCGCTAGTATATTAAGGGCCTATTCAAAAAAAACTAACTGAGTGAATAGAAATGAAGACGACAGTTGAGTGAGGTGATGCTATGTTAAACCCAACAGCACGACCAATGATGCTGCGCCAGAGGGAGATAGATCTGGAGACCCTCTACGACTAAACTCCCGACACAACATTTGGCGCAACGTAATGGGCATACATTGCAACACAACTGCTCGGACCAGTCCTTCGTACGGATTCACCAGACCTCAGCCAGAACACGACGAATCACTTGACGGCAAGAATTTGTCTGGTGGATGGCAACTTTTGCCGGCAGCCGATGTTATGGCCTATTTATTAGATATTTGGAAACAGTAGTGTTAGTAGGAACTTTAACTTCTCGGGGGCAGTTGTACTAATTTATTATCTTGCATATGCATGAACCTTAAGAGTTCCTTCTTTTCACAAAACAGATAAAATTCAATTGCGTGCTTCTTTTCGTTCATTTGACAACTTTTTTAATGACCATAATAACAAGGGCTTTTTGTGTCGATACGTCATAACTTCCTTCTTACTTTATCAATATAGGTATATAAATGACAATTTTAAAGGTTTTTGAAACGCTACACTGGAAAAAAATACCAATTGTGAGTAATTGGTATTTTTTCCGGTGTAGCGTATTTCAGTGGTTTTTCGAAAATTTACGACACATAAGAATATGTGAATAATTCGCACGGTCCACCTAGTTTGATTTATATAATATTTTTGCATTTGAAATTATAAACTTTTAGGAGTTGAATGAGTCTTGTACGCTATACTATAGGAATTGATTGATGACATTAGCCTTCTCCTTTCCCCAAAGTTCTTCAACTTTCTGGGTTAGTTACAGTTTCGGGAAATTTTCCAAATTTCCCGAAACTGTAACTAACCCAGCCATTTTTAATTCTCATTAGCAGTGCGATTCTGTAAGCATCTCACAGTACTTTGGTGAAGGGAGCGTGGACTTTTGGAGTGAGCTTAAGACTAATTTACACGGTGCAATTTAATTGCTTATGGCATACAATAAAATTGATACAACAAATGACTTGCGTCGTCTAAATGGTGTTTAGATAATGCAACTTTTATTGTTGCTTCAACTTAATTAAAGCCATAGGCAATTAAATTGCACCGTGTAAATTAATCTTAATTCTAAAGCTAGGGATTTGACACTATGGACAGTACACTCTAAGCTCACTCCACCTAACTTTTCACAGGGAGTATTTTACAGAATCCGCCGGCTGTAGTTTATTCCACTCGTTACATTTCATGATATCCTGGTATGTTGGTAACACGTTTTCTATAGCTTCAATTTTCAAACATGCATTTGTATGATGAGACTGATTTTATTTGGACACGATGGAAAGAGCTGCACGGTTAACGCAATGGTTAAGCTATTTATTTATTTATTTATATTTATTAGAGCCACCAGTTATTGTTACAACACTTAAAAGTGTACAGTTGATAATTATAAAATCTTAGCTAGTTGCACAACATACTAAGGTAGCTACAGCGTATTGACTCCTGCGTTGCGTATCGCGGGTTTGATTCCGCACTGAACAAATATTTGTATGATCTACAAGTAGTTGTTCCGAGTCGGGCTATTTGTGTATGTGAGTTTAGATGTTTGTAAAAGCAGTCAATGACTAAAGGTGAAGGAAAGCATCTTGAGGAAACTTGGACTTTGTCTGAAATCGCCAACCCTCTTTGAGTCAATCCTTCTCTGTATGAGACGAGACCAGTGCCCAGCAGTGGGGCGGTAAAAAAGGTTGATGATGATGATGATGAAACGCAGTCACTATAAAAGAGAAATTCCTAGTGTGGGGCGACATAAAAAAAAAGAAACTTACAAAACAATTTTGAAACAAAAATTAGACATTTTACAATTTCATAAGACTCTACCCACAATAGTACTTACCACATAAATATTATCTTCTTTTGAGTTCATATAACAAAATGGAGCCGTCACGGGACGCCTGGTAGATGTGAAACATCGACGTTATTTCGTAAAAGTAGTATGCAGAAAAGAACAGATTGTGGTAGGAACTAAAAATGTCAATAAAAAATAAAATAAAAAATATAACGATTTTTTTTTCTAGATAACAAACATTCATTTTCATTAAATACAAAAATTTACATATTTATTTTAAATCTAATTAAAATTAATTAATTTTTTAAAGTTTAAATTAATAACAAATAAGAAAAAGATTCGTGCGCTGCACGCCATCAGCTGATTTTAAAATAAAGTTCTGTCAGTCTTAATAAATTTATTCTCTAAGCAATTGTTTTAATGCATTAATTTCAATAAGAATGAAATTAAAATTAATAATTAATTTAAAAACATGATATGCAATGAAATTTATGTGAATTTTAATCTACCTAGAGAGTAGATTTTACATTTACTGGCGCTCAATACACACCAAATATACGCGTGCTAAATGCACAGATAAATGCATACTTTAATTATAAAAATATAATTAACTTACTGATGACTTGATAATGTGTCATAGTGTGATTTTGCTTTCTTTGCAGGAGGCTGATCACTTCCACTCTCTAAATTATCACGGTCAGACATTTTATTATCAGAACAGAAAAATGATTTATTTACCAGAAAAACACAGGTTATGAGTACTGTAATAAACAGAGTATACACTATAGGTATCCGAGCTCAGTGGAGCGAAAGAGATGGCTTAACGCCGGATCGAGTGAGAGAGAAACGCACAGTCGACTCAGTGGAGCGAAAGAGCGAAAGAGATGGCTTAACGCCGGATCGAGTGAGAGAGAAACGCACAGTCGATTGCGCGTGGCGACGCGTCGCCACGCCAGAAATCGGTTTCACGTGCGCCTATAGATGTTTCACATCAAAAGTAACGTGTATTTCAATTAATTAGTTAACTACATGACGTCATCCGTTTAAAAGTGGGTACTTTGATTTTTTTTTTTTCAAAACTTCAACGTGCCCCGCACAGGCACGCCATTGAATTAAAAATAATAAGTAATTTAAAAGCTTTATAACGATATCTAACTCCAACAGGTTTTTGCTAATAGAGATACCTAGAAATTATTTACAAAAAAAATTACCCGCTTGTATTTTAATCAAGATCTCTCTTTTATATAATTTTAAATATTAGTAAGTACTTCGGTATATACCGAAGTACTTACTAATATTTAAAATTACGCTATTGAACCGTATTATAATATTATAATACGGTTCAATAGCGTTTGAGCGAACATGTCTAAATACACACATCAAAAGTGTCTAGGGATCAAGCATTTTTATGCGGATTTCTTGAGATTGAGATGTGGCTTTGTAATAAATTTATGATTTTATAAATTTATATGGATCCTTTTTGGTGCATTTCATAATTTGAATCAGGAACTGTGAATCAAATTCGACTAAAAGATGAAAATCAGCTGTCAATATTTTCCCTATAAAAACATACAACGCATTGAAGACATTATTAGTGCTACTGTTTCCCTACTACTGATTAAAACCAACGTTATTATGGAGCGGCGACGTTATTTAAGCAGGGAAGAAATGCTCAGAACCGTGGGAATGATAGAAGCTGGTTCCCGGCAACGTACTGTGGCTTTAGCTCTGAATACAAGTCAGAGTGTTATCAGTCGACTTTGGACACGTTACCGAAGCACTGGTACCGTGGCTGAGCGCCATGGAGGACGGTATCGCTGCACCACACGGAGACAAGACCGATACATTCAAATCTTAACTCGAAGAGCTCCAACAATAACCGCCATGGTGTTAGCCGTGAGGCTTCATCACTCTTCAGGGAACTTAATTAGCGACCAAACAGTCAGAAACCGCTTGCATGAAGTGAACCTTCATTCCCGAAGACCGCTACGGGTACCACCTATAGCAATGCACAATCGTAGGATTCGATATCAATGGGCTCTTGAACACAGAAATTGGGCAGAAGAACAATGGCGTTTCGTGTGCTTTTCTGATGAGTCTCGTTTTGGTATGAGACCGGATACAAGACGTATACGACACTGGAGAACCCCTGGACGCCAACAGCGATTAAAATCCTGCCAGGAAGTCCATCCTTATAGTGGTGGAACCATCATGGTATGGGCGGGTATTTGGATCGGCGGAAGAACTGAGTTGATTTGGATCAGAGGCAACCTCAACGCTCAAATTTATGCTGAGACGATTGTATCAGACGTCATCGTTCCTCTACAAGTGCAAATCGGTCCCTTATTTCAGTTAATGCATGATAATGCACGACCGCACACCGCAAGAGTTGTAAGACAGACTCTCGCCGCAGCTAACATCAATGTCCTGCCCTGGCCTGCTCAGTCGCCAGACTTGAACCCGATTGAGCATGCATGGGATATGCTACAGAGAAGAGCTCTGCCGAATATGGAGGGTATCCAGTCGCAAGAAGACCTTTTTTTGTTGTTGCAACGAACATGGGCGGCCATTCCACAGCGTGATTTGGATGAACTCATTTTGAGTATGCCAAACCGATGTTCTTGTGTTGTTAGTGTTCGCGGTAGAAACACGGATTATTAATTGTTTAAGTTACCCAATAAAATTTTAGAGAAAACTGTTATTTCAGTCTTTTTTTCGAACTTTTGTGTTAGTGGTTCAAATGTCAAATATCCCTGTATTAGGAAAATGGCAAATTTCTTTATTAATGCAAAGGTGACTTGGTTTATCGTTACTGTGACAAACGAAAACACTTTATTTGATGAATCCTTAAAGAAAATTTTAATTAATATCAATCAGGAGAAAAGTTATTGCAAAAATATATGTTGATCCCTAGACACTTTTGATGTGTGTATTATCACAGAAAAAATTGTGCCTGAGGTTTAGTTAGTAAAAAATAAAAAAAATATTGTAAATACGAAAAACCTTATTTACGGAACTTTACAACCTTATTTACTTAACTTTAAAATATTAAATAATAATCGGCTACAAATGCTTGAGCAGTATAAATCACTATTGTTTCTATAAGAAGTTTATTGCAGATGTAACTACCTCACTATTTATTTTATTATTAATGTAAACGCAATAAACTATATTAAAATATGTCAAAATTAAGATCTAAAGTACAAAGGTGCTGCTTATTTCTTAAGAAATTTCTTCTAGCTAGATAGAAAGCAAAGATAGATGGAATCTATCTTTGCTTTCTATCTAGCTTTGAGCTCTAAATTAATTATGAAAATATTTAAAAGTATTTTTATGTAGTTGCATGGCTCCATCTAATACTTAAATATATACAAAGTTCCATAATATTCAGCGTTATAATTAATTGCCTTTTCATAGAATTGCAGAGTAGCTTCAAGTAAAATTTAGCTGGAATCTGATATTAACATGAAAACAGGTAAGTATTTTCTTCATAAAATGTAATGGCGTATTTTAAGCGCATTATTACTATTTCCAGTTAAATTTAATTTTCATTCTGCATCGTGTAATTTCCTAGAAAAGATTATTATTGTTGAAGTTGAATATATTGAAGACGGGCATGTATAGAGGAAAAACACAAGTCTTAACTTATATATAATGTCAGCCGGCAGGGTGTAAATATTTCGCCTTTTACCAAGGATTATGGCGCAACAGAAACTCTTAGTAGGCACATTTTAACTTTCCATGAACCCTGAGCCTGAACTGAGTAGGTACTTTTCTCTCTTACTATAAGTACGGTTTAGAAAACAGTTGATGACTCACCATGTTCGTTGGCCACAGCATACTGGTAGTTGGGGATGAAGTCGGGCAAGTCGTGGTGCGGCGGCGGCGAGGAAGGCGGCGGTCGGTACCCGGCATCCACGCCGCCGTACGTCAGAGGCCACTCGCGCTCGTTGATGGCTCCGTACGCGCAGTACTCGCCGCCGTACGCCAGCTGCTGTCCCGAGCTCGCGTGCGAATACGCGCACGCCCCGTAGTCTATCGAGCCACCACCACCAGCTCCAGCGCCGCTCCCGCCTGCCAGCTCGTAACCCGTCGGCTGCGACGGCGGCAGCGACGGCACTGCACCCCCGCAAAGATAACTCCCGCTCCCGAACTGAGGCTTCAACGCTTGACACTTCCGACGGAAACCTCGCGGTCTTCTTCTGAACGAACCCTCCTCAAACATGAACTCTGATGACGGATCAATCGTCCAGTAGTGACCCTTCCCCGGGCGGCCCAACCCCTTCGGCAACTTCACGAAACATTCGTTTAGACTTAAATTATGGCGAACAGAGTTCTTCCAGCCCTGATAGGAGCTACGGAAAAACGGGAACTGTTGTTGGAGGAAGGCATATATTTCGCTAAGCGTCAGCCTTTTGTTTGGCGAGTGTCGTATGGCCATCACTATGAGGGCGATGTAGGAGAAGGGTGGCTTCTCTTGTCTCCGGGTAGCAGGCGCGCGGCGCGCCGCTTCCTCCGTGGTTTGGTCCTCGGTCTTCATGCGTGCACGTGCGTGTGCGCCGGGTCGCATGCGAGTTCGCAGTGCGCGCGCGCCGCCTCACGCTGCTCGCGCGCCGCCCACAACCCCCACCACACCACTCCCACATCCGCCTCTCTACTAAAGCTTCTTGACCAACAGATAATACTCGCTGTAGCGACTTGCCGTCTTGAGTAGAAACTGAACTAAAATGCATTCACCAGGCGCTTTATTTCTCTTAAGAAAATTTCTTAAGAAAATTTCCCAGCCATGAAAGACCTGAACTTGTATTTTTCTGCATGCAGTATTTTCTAAACTTAGTTTCAGTTTACGTGTTGTAAGAGGGAATCTACCATATATTACTTATGTCAGATAAGATGACTGGAGTGAAAAGAGGATTAAGGTTCAAAGAGGTCCCAGGATGTGTGGTTTAGTACATGATTGCGGTCATTGCACTGGCGGATCCCCGTCTGTATCATCCAGAAACTCATACAAACACCCAAACAGCGGAAAACCCGCTTAGACAATAATATTTACCCGTCGCAAGGACGCCTGTCGAACGCCCGCTCTTGACCTAGCACAATTAAACCAAACATTTTACTGGAACTATAAAACAGTTATACGACGTACACCAAATATTTACCATAAAGCGTAAACCAAAAGTTTTGCATTAAACTAGCCGGATTTATTTACACGCACACGTGTAAACTAAACAGCGCAATCGAAAACAAACTTTATTTGAACACTATACGACTGAGTTTATAATCCCGAAAATGAAAAATCAATGACGTTTGGCAGTTCTTCCCACCATTGAAGAGAATGAAGAGGAAGACATACCTAGTAACGAGCTTTATAAAACAAACTTTAGCTTTATTGCTGTACAATAAGCTTAGATATCGCTTTTTATTTATAACAAATATTTATTGCATCACAAGCACAATAACTAACTACCTAGTTGTGATAACTATCATGATTGGCATTTGTTGTATTATTGTTACGCGGATTTGACAATGTAATTTCTAGCCCTATTCTTAAGCCCCAGAAGATGGCTTCTTCAACTTTGATACCTGTTATTGAATAATTGAGGCATATCATAGGTTAATCAAAAGCTTTAACATTTAAATTTAAATAATTTAACTTATTATTAAATACAAAATACACCTACAGAAATTGCAATTTGTAGGTAATTGACAGATCAAATATAAGGCAACATGAAATGTTTCCGCGCCTCAGTGTTGTTACTTTTTACCGTCAAATTTATACAAAAGTGACGTAACAGGCATGTCGCGATAAATAAATTAATATTTAATATCGAACGGTGCTATAAATAAGTAGACCGACACGGATGCGCCGCGGGTTGCTGATCTTTTCCATAAACAATCACAGCGCCTGTAGTAAACATTAATGCTACTATTGTATTTTTTAGTTCTTGATTTTACGACAACTAAAAGAAATTCAACAGAGGTCAAGTACACTGTAGTAGATGCCTACTTATCTTAAATAATATATGAACAACAAACGCGTTCATACCAAAATTCCACCTCCCATCATTCTTAGAACCCAGCCATGTAACTTTTACACATCGTAGAATCTTATCTACTGATTTCAGAAATAGAACTACAGGTACGGCGGAGATGACAAACGTACCGTGCACTCACAGTCGCTCAGAATTTCAAAGCTACTTTTCTCTTTCCAACGCAGTGTTTCCAGGGAATACGAAGGAAAAAGGAAGATGCGCGCCGACACGACCGGCCAAAGCCCCGCCCACAAGATGGCGCGGGTTTCTAGAACGGCGCGCGCGCAGCCGGCGGAGCATTGCCTGATCTTGAACCTTCCATTCATCACCTTTTACGATCTAGTGATGTTTGCTTTGAGGTTTTTACGGTTTCGCCTTAATTTTTGGTGCGCAATTAGACATTTTATTGCTGAAGTTTAATTGATTTTCCAACCATTATTACAAACCGAAAAATTCGAGAAATCACATTCGGAGCGACATGAACGATTTATTAGACATGTTACACATGCTGGTCGGCGATTATTAGATTACTATGTAACGTAAGCCCGGCCGCACATACGCATACCTATTGTTATTGAGATAAGAACATCCTCGGCTAAGCGCGAGTGACCATGGCCTCTAAGAATTTATGTTGTAGTCTTTGTCAGCGGCTTTTTGACTCATAGGTAGTATGAGCCAAGTGCGACTAAGATAAAGCCATTCATTCTGATAATAATACGACTCTGACAATCTAAGTATAGGCAGGTGACTTACTGATATTATAGTAGGTAGGTACCTGTATGTATGTAACAGTAACTACAGAATTACTATTGAATTAACCTAACATTTAAGTAAGATCTTATCAGAAACGAATCATTCGCTCAGTTACTCTGTCAGTCGCTTTACTAGTTGGTAGCTTTGGTGTTAGTATTAGTAATACCTACCTATGAAAGAATTAGTAGTTAACTGATATTAGTAATGAGGTTTCAAAATATACAAAGGCCGACTTAATACATTAGGCGTCATTTAACATTTAATTAATTCATCGTAAAATATATTTTGCTGAATAATTCAACTTTCGTAGCAATGTGTGCTACGGAAACCGTAGCAGCGTAGACCTTCTGTAGCATTTCTTTATCACAGGAACCCATTTTTGTTCGGAATAAGTGCTTGGAAATTATCAAATAACTTCTACCGCTCTGAATGGAGTGGAAGGGCGTGTCAGACTTTTACTTACTAAAACTCAACCGCATCCCTTTATATGCCTGTGCAAGGCACAAGGCCATGATTTCTTTTTAAACAATCCGTGGCCTTGGCAGGCTTCGGTTCTCCGCCTTCTGCATCCATTCTGGTCAGTCACCTTCCTTACGTAGTTAAATAATTTTTAGGTTTTAGTTACGGGAATTAGCCTTTTTTTCAAGACTAAAACCGACCAAGTGCTTATCGGACTCACTCACAAAGGGTTCCGTACCATTGATTTATGAAATTAAAGGATTAAAATTATTTGTATGAAGGATTACGCGGTAATAAGCGGTTTATGATTTACGAGGTATTAAAAAAAAACTACTTACTAGATCTCGTTCAAAACATTTTCGTTAGTAGTTTTTATAGTAATGTAAAACATATGTTTTTTTAGATTTTTCAGTTTCTTATTGTAGAAGTTAGAGAGGGGGGGGGGGAGACCAACTTTTTTCCACTTTGGAAGCGTCTGTCACGCAAAATATTCTGTTTAGAAAAAAAATATTTTAGAGAGTTCGATATCATTTTTGAAGACCTATCAATAGATACCCAACACGTAAGTGTATGATGAAAAAGAAATGGGTTTCAGTTCTAAGTATGGGGAGCCCACAATATTTATTATTATTTTTTTTATTTTTGCATCAAAATCTTAATGCGGTTCACAGAATACATCTACCTACCCAGTTTCAACAGTATAGCTTTTATAGCTTCGGAAAAAAATGGCTGTGACATACGGACAGACATGACGAATCTATAAGGGTTCCGTTTATGCCATTTGGCTACGGAACCCCTAAAAAGGCACCCTAATATTAGCTTACTGTTGTAAATCTTAAAAAATAAATACCGCGCTGGCTAATGTAACCTACGGACTACTTGGGTCAAGGAATTAAATACAGTTTACAAAAAATGCAAAAGTGGATAAAAACCACAATGAATTTCTGTTTTTTTTATATAAATTATAAACTAGTGCTTGCATTCCCGCCTGATGGTAAGCAGTGTTACAATCGTTGATGGTAAAGCGCGCTAGTTTATTAATGGTATAGACTCTTAATAAACTAGCTCTTAATAAAGTGAATAGTCACTTTAGCCTTGAATACACTGGATCGTAGTGGTGTCAACGACGTAAGGGTCTCGCTGTACGACGGGTCGTCCGATGATGGAAGGGAGATGGAATTAAATCATTATATATGACTTTGCTGGTAGGTATACTGGCTTGGCTAGTTAGGATATGGTAAATAATTTAATTTACGTACTTTCTGCGTTTGTTACTTACTTGACATGCATTTTTTTTAACTGAACACAACTATGGTGCTGAGGAGTTTGTTACCCCAGTTCTTCTTCCTAGCGAAAGCAACAAGAAGTGGCGAAGAGCGGACCTTTTAGGGGACTGTCTTATGTAATATCGTCATTCAAAAAGTGCTGATTGCCTGCGTAATTCTAATAAATGACTTTTGATTTTGTTTACTTACGTATATATACCGAAGGATCCAGCTAGGATAGGCAGCATTTGGTAAACTTCGTCGGGTATTTTCGTCGCCCATACCCCAATGTTTGAAGACTAGAATCTTCAACCAGTGCGTCCTACCCATCATGACTTACGGAGCCGCGATGTCAGACTAGTCCATAAGTTTAAAGCCGCTCAGCGAGCTATGGAGCGGGCTTTGTTGGTCTCTCTAAAGGACCGCATCAGAAATGAGGTGATCCGACAGAGGACAAAAGTCACCGACATAGCTGAGAGGATTAGCAAGCTGAAGTGGCAATGGGCTGGTCACATATGCCGCAGGACCGACAACCGTTGGGGTAAACGTGTCCTCGAGTGGAGACCGCGTCTCGGCAAACGTAGTGTAGGACACCCTTGGGTGAGATGGAGCGACGGTATCAAAAAGGCTGTGGCTGATAGTGGCTGGCGACGAACTGCTTAGGATGGAGCTTGTTGGCGTGCCATGGAAGAGGCCTATGTCCAGCAGTGGACGAGTAGAGGCTGATTATGATGGTGATGATGACATATATATGTAATAATTTCCGGACGCTTACCAGAATAATAAATAGATCCCGTTATCGTTACACATGTTGTTCTCAAGCTCGCTATCTTTGCTGACATACTATAGAAACATTAATTACAGTAATGGCCGGATACTAAACTTTGTAGCGACCACGGCCAGACACGTCGCACGTTACGGCTTTGTTTGACACCCGAGCCGCGCTGTTCTTTGAAACCGAACTGCGATCACATAACGATGTTAATCTAGTGTAAACAGTTGAACTTTTTAGGCTTGAAGATGTCAACGTTAGTGATTTTGAAGCATAAGAACAAAGTATGGTCTCGTATGAAACCTAACTTTGAGTTTGAAGCTTTAAAGGTTATTGTAACGTTCACAGGCTGATCTAAGTCTTAATTGTTTTTGATTCCACGGTTAGCTCAGTGGTTAAGCTATTGACTGCTGCACTGCGTGTCGCATGTTCGATTCCCGCACGGAACAAATATTTGATTAACCTACAAGTAGCTGTTCCGGGTATGGCTGTTTCTGTATGTGAGTTTATATGTTTGTAAACGGACCCACGATATATGAGAAATTCCTAGTGTTTGGCAAAGCTTAAAAAAAAAGAAGTCTTCGAATTTCCCTACCTTTTGACAACTTTTTGAGATTTGTTTATATTAATGACTTACCTCATCACGTGAGGGATAATCACGCAACACAACACAACATTGTATTGTTCGCGGATGACACTTCTCTTATTTTTAAAGTCAAGCGTCAGCTAGCAAATTTTGACGAAGTTAACAATGCACTTTCTAAAGTTGTCCATTGGTTTAATGTAAATAACCTTCTTTTAAAAGAAAAAAGAAACTAAAGTCATTAAATTTTCTACGCCAAATGTCAGGCAGCTAAGTACCAATGTTCAACTGAATGGAGTAGAGTTGATCCCTGTCGAGTCGACAGTTTTTCTTGGATTGACTATTGACGCCAAGTTGCAATGGGGTCCTCACGTTGAGAAGCTGTTGGGTAGACTCAGTTCCGCCGCCTTTGCTGTTAAGAAAATTAGACAGATAACTGATGTGGATACAGCCAGAATTGCTTATTTTAGTTATTTTCATAGTCTTATGACTTATGGGATTCTTCTCTCGGGAACTTGTGCGGACATCAATACCATCTTTGTTTTATAGAAAAGGGCTGTTCGAGCCATTTACAACCTGGGTCCTAGAGATTCTCTTAGAGAAAAATTCAGAGAGGTGGACATTCTGACTGTAGCTTCACAGAATATATTTGAAAATCTTATGTATATACATAAAAATATGTCGAATTTTAAGAAAATAAGCGATATTCATAATATAAATACCAGGAACAAACACAATCTTGCTGTACATCACACTCGTCTCCACAGAGTAGGCAACTTGTTCATGGGTCAATGTATACACTTATACAACAAGCTTCCCATGGACATTCGAAACTTACCCATTAAACGATTTAAAAACTATATAAAGGCCAAACTTTGCAAAAAGGGGTATTATAAAATCACAGATTATTTAGAAGACAAAAAAGCTTGGGACTGAGCTGTTCGCTCTGTTAAGCATTGTTATTAAGCAATATGCGTAATTATAAGGTAAATTATTGTAAAATGATCCCTGAGTTTGTTTCGGCTATTTCTTCTCAGAGGTTTAAAAAAAAAAAGAAAAAAAAACATGACGTGTAAAAGTGATCGGTGATCCTACTTGCTTAATAAACGATATCATTTCACCGAGATGTCACTGCGAGTAGATTTTGAACATTTTAAATAATCTCATTTTGCTTCCTCAATACAAATTGCAAGTTTATCACAATCATTCTAGAAGTCGTAGTGGCCTAGTGGTTAAAACAACAGCCTCTCAAGTATGAGTGTGCCGGTTCGATTCCAGGTCAGGCAAGTATGAAATGAACTTTTCTAAGTTATATGTACTTTCTAAGTATGTCTTGGACACCAATGATTGATTACAAGGTGAAGGAAAACATCTTAAGGAATCCTGGACTTTTAAGTCTGAAATCGCCAGCCCGTATTAGGCAACCGTGGTGATTACGCTCAATCCTTATCTGTTTGAGAGGAGGCCTGTGCCCAGCAGTGGGACAGTGCAAAGGTTGATGATGATGATACTTTTAGGATACGCTTTATAGTTGTAGGTACTCGTACCTACCTACTCGAGCGGCTATTATCGAAGTTGTAACGATCACAGGTTGATCTAAATCTCAATTGTTTTTGATGGCACGGTTAGCGCACTGGTAAAACTATTGACTGCAAATAAAATTACGATAATAAAATAAGAAATTCATTATAATGAGAAAAAAGGAAAAAAGATTTAATAATTTAATTGATTTAAGAATTTAATTCCTGTCAAATTAAGTTACTCCATAGACATTTTCGACGCGATTATAAACATGGCCACTAAAAATACGCCAGTTTACGTCAGGAGCGCACTAATTTGACAGGTCTAAAGTGACATTTTATCATCTGTCTTTTTCTTAACGAAATGGAAAGAAAAAGATGCACAAAGGTGAACAACAGAATCCGCGCCAGTACCTACTTATATTACCTAATACAGTAAATATTCAAATTTTATAATCATTATAATAAATCTTTTTACATTAGATTTTATATGTTATAAATTACCTACTGCTTGACCACGATCCCGCCTGATGGTAAGCTGTGATGCAATCGTTGATGGTAAAGCCCGCTATTTTTTTAAAAGCTTATTTACTCTAACCTTAAAGACACTTACCCCCTTATTCATAAAAGCTGCTTAAAGTTAACTAGTGATTAGCGATTCTTTAAACATACATTTTTGACCTTTTAACGTTATTTAACTTTAATCATCGCTTATGGATAAACCCCTTAAACACTATGGTGTTTATTAATAAAGGATCATTTAAGTTAAGTGACCTTAAACGGTCAAAAATGTATGGTGAAAGAATCGCTAATCACTAGTTAACTTTAAGCAGCGTTTGTGAATAAGGCGGTTAAATTGTAATCGGACGGTTTGCTTTGTAATTTTACGAGTAATATCATTATTATTGAATAAAAAATAAAAAATTTAACCCCCGACGCAAAAACGACGGGGTGTTTTAAGTTTGACGTGTCTGTGTCTGTGTGTGTGTAGATGTGTATGCGTCTGTCTGTGGCATTATAGCTCCCAAACGGTGATCCGATTTTAATAGGTACGTTTTCTTTTGTTTGAAAGGTATATCAGTCGAGAGTGTTCTTAGTTATGTTTGGTGGAAATCGGTTCAGGCCTTCAAGGTTATCAGGTCCTTTGTTAGGTGTGATAGGAATGTTACACACGCAGTTTGCTTTCAAGCATATGAAATCGTGGGATCTGACATTTGAAACACGTCTTCTGGAACCACTGGTCTGCTGTTAGAGCTCGAAGATAGGAGACTTAACCCTGGACTGCCTTTTAGTAAACCCATCGAGTTTGGGCTCGTTGGATCTGTCTTAACTAGTTCTCTTTATGTTTCTAATTGACGAGGACCTGATGATGAAAATATGGAACCTCTGAGCTGGTCTGATGATAGGGCTCGAAGGTAGTAGACGTTACCATGGTTCTACCTTTTAGTAACCCTATCGAGTTTGGGCTCGTTGAATTTCGACGGCGGGTCTTGGCGGGTTCTCTTCATGTTTCTATTTGACCTGATGCTGGAAACCCTGGAATGCAGGAGCTGAAACTTCATACGTACGGTCACCAGCAGGCCTAGATAGCCATTTACCTAGTTTCAAAATTAGTGGATATGCCACCGACATAAAAGTGGCACTCCCAAGTAGATAGTTATACATGATTTAGTTAAGGTACGAACGTAGTGTTAAAAGTTATTTTTTTGCTTTTTATAGGGTTTAGCATTTTTAATCTTTTATCATAATAAGTAATTGCGTACTTATTTTGGACAGGGTTTTTTTATTTTTCATTTATTTTTTTAAGTTTAATTTTAATTCCGTTATTAGGACAGTAGAGTTTCCTCACTTAACCTACTTTTATTTGTTCAAATAGTAGCAATCGTTTTTCATTGAGTATACCGAACTACCAAATCAAGTCAACTGACATACTTAATACTGAAATCTTAAGCATCCGCAAAAGTGAGAAATCGGCGGAACTGTCAATTTAATTCGTCAATTTTGCTGAAACTGTCAATTTAATTCGTTAATTTTGCTGAAACTGTCAATTTAATTCGTTAATTTTGCTGAAACTAAACTAATTTTAAGTCCAGTGCATGGATTCTTTCTACTTATTAAGAAAAGGTCAGAAGATAATTATTAGAGTTTAGTCCTGGCTTGTTGTTCTCGCGGATTCTTAAGTAACTGATGAATGAGGGATACAATGTTTGTGACCTTAATTTGATTTAAAAGCTATCCGTGGACACTTGTGTGACTGACAGATCGACTCCTTGTTTGTTTAAAAGTACCCGTAATTAGTTTATCGAATCGAAAGAATGCATTATTCACATTATTGCTAACTTATCACCATCTTAGCATCCCATTCGCATCCGAAGCCTTTTTCCAGCTCTGGAGTCTGGGCTCCGCTTTACCAGTCTAACTGCTGGTTTTGGCTAAACTTCGATATTATCCGTGAAGCGACTTCCGTCTGACCTCCACAACCTGAAGGCGATATCAAAGCAGTGCAGCTAGACCAATTGTTGGACTTTCGAGGGCTCCAACAACCCGTATTAACTGCCACTAGATGTTCGTATGGCAACCGGGACCAACGGCTTAACGTGCTTTCCGAGGCACGACCAGACCAGTGCAAATATTTGCACTGCGCGGGGATCGAACCCGAGCCTCTATGCGCAGCGGCCGAGTTCGCTACCGCTACGCCACGGAGGCTGTCACACACACACACACACACATTATTGCTAACTGACAGTAAGAATTATTTGAACGTTAACAATGTTTTAAATCCTAAAGGTTGAAATTACCGCAGAAAGTTTGTGTAGGTAGGTAGGTACCTATCTTTGGGCTTAATACATTTATGTTTCAATTTCATTGTTTGCCACAGGCAGGAAACTTTAATATTGTTACATACATATTTTACAATGTATTTATATATTATTTATTATACAATACTTTTGCCTTCTTCGGGGTAACACTTTTCTTACTTCCCTTTCCTTATTTAGAGTATTCGGAACAGAATATTATTTTAATACGCTACTGTAGAACGATATTATATGTCATTTCATTTGGCGATAGAATTTTTAATAACTTAATTATTTTTTAAATTTTATTTCGTTTGTAACCAGAATCGGCGAACGTATTTTTGTCAATTGATTGCGACTAGTTGGCATCAGTTGGGATCATTCGGACCGCCCATTGGTCTGTTAGGTCCAAACGATCCCAACTGGTCGCAATCATTTGACATAAATATGTTCGCCGATTAGGGGGGTGTAGGTACATTTTAAAACAGAACTCAACCCTGAATATCAATGCCGCGTAAAAATTACTAGATGATTCTAGCCTTCGTTCGTTTCCAATTCAACTTGTTGCATGTGTATTCGTCGAGCGGCACTGTGCATACAAGTTTACGTTTGTCAGTACACACTGCCATGTGCTCAGTTTTTTGTAAATATCCAGAAAAAGATTTAATTTACAAAATATTTATTAAATTAAGTAAGTCCATTTTGAAAGGAAAACAACAACAACCCTGGACGCTGGGAATAGATGTCGATTTTGAACGATGACTAAGAGTGCATATTCGTGTAGGAGACTTTAAATAGGATAAAATGTAGCTCCTAGTTTCGCTTACGTCCTGGTACAGGAGGTTAGTAGGGCGCGTTATTGATGTCTGGATACTATGCGCAAGGCGCAACGGACGGTCCAGTGCGCCGGCCCGTCATTGTCTGTAGTTTCCCGTTTCCATCCCTCTCGTTAATTTGTGGCTGCATATGTGTGCAGCGACGGTCGCTACTTACACAGCACGTGTGTCTTTGTATCTATTATCGATTTTAGATTTGTCCCACTAATCGGGAGCGAAATGTGAGGTCATATAGGTCTATGACCTGTAGAAGTTACAAAATGAGATTAATTGTTAATGTTTTATTAATGGGGGGCACGATATCAAATTTATTTTTTTACTTAGTAAATATTAATATCATAGTTTCGTAAACAATTTATTATGCCTTAAAATTTAATTTTGTTAAACTTCAAATCAATAAGAATGCTGTTAATTTAACATAACCTTTACTTATCAAAGTAATTTTATGTACCTATATACCTTCCGTTATTAACTTTTTTCGTGAATTAACTTAACTTCTATCAAGTAGTTACCTAAGTTTATAGTTCACGAACAAAGTTTTTGTGGTGGAGTTTAGCCGGAGCCGTCCTTCCAACTAATGCTAGGGATTGACATTATATATAGACCGGCTATATATTATATGTAGATAGCTCATTATAAGCTAACTTCACACACACACACACACACACACACACAAAATCTCACCGTGAAATATTAAATTCACGGTGAGATTTCTAAAGGTTCGATCATCATCAGTCTTTTATTGTCCCACTGCAGTTGTTTCAGGAGGTTCCTGTATGGAATAAGACCAGGGTATCACCATTGTGTGGATCGCCCAGAGGATACGGTGGAGCATACGGTGGAAGTCTGCCCGGCTTGGGTAGAGCACCGCCTCGTAGCGGCGATCGGCGGCGATCTCTCGCGTCCGACCCTGGTCCAGGCCATGGTCCGGAGCGAGAGTGCATATCAGGCCGTCACCTCATCCAAATAAAAAAGGTAAGCAGTGATGAAATTGTTGATGCTAGCGTACGAAGCGCGCTAGTTTATTAGAAGCCTATTCACTAAAGAAACTGACTGAATAGGATTAAGGCAGTTGAGGAAGGTGATGCGCCAGAGGGAGATTGAACTGGAGACCCTCCACGACCAAACTGTCGGCACTACAACATTTGGCGCATCGCATCCGGCACACATCGCAACACAACTGCTCAGACTGGTCTTCACGAAGAATCGCTTGGCGGCAAGTCTTTTTTGGTGGGTCGTAGTGGCTTATTTCTCAGCGATGTAAACTAATAATATAATTTATAATATGCTTGGCTAAATAGTGTGTGTTTAATATAAGGCATAAGGTTACTGAAATAAGTACACGGCAATGCTCACTTCTATTGCTGGGACTGCTTAGATTACATTATCATCAGTCTCTAGCAGTCCACTGCTGGACATAGACCTCACAGCAGGTTTTCGGCAACTCTCATCCAGTTACTACCAGCCATTCTGAGGGTGTCCCATCTTAGAGTGCCTCACATACAAAACAACACAAATACAAAATATGCGTCCACGTTCTGATACATTTATCTAAGAATTACTTACCTAGTAGGGCATGATGTGGCCATTATGCTGCGATATTTCACTGTTCTTTATGAATTATTTAGTAATTAATTTACGTCGTGTTCCGGCATAATGTCTGGTGAAGCCGTACGGAGGACGGGTCTGAGCAGTTGTGTTGCGATGTGTGCAGGGTACGATGCGTTAAATGTTGTTGTGTCGGGAGTTTGGTCGTGGAGAGTCTCCAGAGCAATCTCCCTCTGGCGCAGCATCGTTGGTCGTGTTGGTCTTGGGTTTAACATTGCATCACCTCGCTCAACTGCCGTCATCCTTCCTATTCCTAAGGTTTTTAACTAAATAGGCTTAATAAACTAGTGCGCTTTACCATCAATGATTGCATCACTGCTTACCATCAGGCGGGATTGCAGTCAATGACTAGTTTATTATTATTATTATTAAAAAAAAACTTTTATTTAGTAAACAACACTATAAATAATTTTAAAAGTCCAACAAAAATGAGCGTGACACTCAGCTTGACTTTCCCACCAAAACTCTTCTTTGCAGTTTCACGTTTTCTAAATTCAAATCATAAAAAACGTGTCACCTTACTACGTAGGCACTAACACACACACACACGTTCCCGTAACACTACTTGCTAGTATCACGATAAATCTCTTCCGTAATTCTGCGCGCCTAGTATCGTGGATCAGGCTACTGACGGCGGCGATCTTGTCTATCACGTTTGGAATGAATACTTGAATTAAAATTGAAATTGAATTTTACTTTAATTAGTTGAATAACCCAGTGATGACAATCATTTTAGTTTATAATCACGCTGCAAGTGACCGTTTCATTAGATGAATTTGTGATTTATACAGCATAATCAGAATATGTAATAGACCATTCTACTTTTCAAAAACAGATTATCGATTTTATAAATAAATAAAATCCTGATTGAACATTATTTTCTATTTGGTATTAAGAAAACTAATTTATGTTTTCAAAAACCTTAGGCATGCGGCGCCTCCGAAATTGTTAAAGCAAATATATTTAGCGCTTGTGCAGTCTGTTTTACAATATTGCATCACCATTTGGGGAGGTGCACATAAAACTATCTTAAAGCCCTTGGAAATAGCACAGAGGGCGGTACTAAAAGTTAGCACCTTTCGCCCTTATTTCTATCCAACTCATCTTCTATATCAGTCGTGTGAGGTCCTCACCGTTCGCCAGTTGTTTATTTTTCTTGTGATCTTGAAGCAACACTCATTACTAAATTTCACAAAGGGTGACCTTACAAGAAGAAGAAATATTATTAGTAATAATGACCGACCATCTTTCAGACATGCTTATGTAAATACCTAAATACTTTTGTTTCTTGGGACCGTACTTATATTTGCTTATATACCAGTTAAATAGACTGGAATATAAGGATAAAATATTTAAATATATTAGCAAAAATACATATGAAGAGACAGAGGAGCTTCTGAAAATATTAAAGTAAAGTGTCTTTTTAATACTCACCCTCTCACACTCTCTCACGCACTCACACACATTACTCACCGAGAGGCTTACACTCCACACAGCTTGTTGTTTTGTTTTCTATCTCTGTGTGATGATGTATCTTTTGTTGTTAACATGTCTATTAATAGCCCAGTCATATTAGGTAAAAAAAGGGGTCAACCTCGGAATGAAAGATAATAAGCTGCAAATTGGGATGAACCTTTGTTTTGTCATTCTAAATGTTGTCTCAAAAGTCACAATCGTTATCGTGTCCGCGTCTTAAGATATTCAAGGTCAAAGGTCACAAAAATCGGTTTTTCGCGAATATCTGGCTTCCTATCGGTTAAATGAGATTTGCATTTATTATAAAAGTTGTAGGCTATAAAATTCCCTACAACTTTTGTTTAAACTTTTTTTTCATACGACCAACCGTTTTGAAGGTAGAGCGCGAAGAGTGCACATCGTACAGTCATATACGGCCTAATGCAAGGTCAAGCGTGAGTTATGGTTATCAGTAGTTTATAAAGTCAATTATTTACTTTTTAGGGTTAGGGAAGGACTTAGAACCTCAAGAATGGGGCTGGATGCTTGAAAATGAAATCCTGCAGCCCATACGAACGTTATTACCTCCAGCACCAGCCGAACTACTAAACGTAATATTTTGCAATTGCAAAAATGGTTGTGGTTCCCGCTGTGGATGCAGAAAATCAGGGCTACAATGTTCTTTAGCTTGCGGCCAGTGCAACGGACAAGCTTGCCTCAACGCTTCACTGTATCCAAGTAATCCCGATGAAGAAAATACATATGATCCCGATATTCTGGAAGGTTTGGAGATGAACATGACAGATAATGAGGATGATGACAATGAATCGAACATTTTTGAGCGACAAGAAGAAGAAGACGACGAAGAAGAAGAAGATAATTAGCTTCCATTTCCAATTTCATTACAATTAAAATCAACAAAGATACTTTTGATATTTGAACTCACATTTTGATAAATGTATATTATGCCGTACTTAATAATAAATAAAAATATGTGTAAAATATATACTCTTACTATCATTTTAACTTAAAATAAAACTAAAATATATAATCCAGAATTAATAATATTTTATACTTAAATAGTTAAATATGAATAATTATATATAAATAATCAAGTTACTTACTTTAATTAAATATAAATAATTAATAGTTAGTACATAAATAATGGGCATTGTTTAATTTATAATTTTCAAGTAAATAATTGACTTTATAAAGTACTGATAACCATAACTCACGCTTGACCTTGCATTAGGCCGTATATGACTGTACGATGTGCACTCTTCGCGCTCTACCTTCAAAACGGTTGGTCGTATGAAAAAAAAGTTTAAACAAAAGTTGTAGGGAATTTTATAGCCTACAACTTTTATAATAAATGCAAATCTCATTTAACCGATAGGAAGCCAGATATTCGCAAAAAACCGATTTTTGTGACCTTTGACCTTGAATATCTTGAGACGCGGACACGATAACGATTGTGACTTTTGAGACAACATTTAGAATGACAAAACAAAGGTTCATACCAATTTGCAGCTTATTATCTTTCATTCCGAGGTGAAAGCACTAATATGACTGGGCTATAAGCTAGTATTTTGATAGTCACCTTAGGGAAGAACCCTGATGTCTGAGACACAGATATTTTTTATCTAGTTCAGACACGGATGCCTTCAGTGAGAATTGAGAAAATTTTGAATGTGGACTATATAAACAACAAAATGCAAATGTAACATATGTTTTGTGTCAAATAAAATTATTATTATTATTATTTCATTTTTATTTTTACTTTATTTTTCTATTTTTTCAGTAATTTGATTTCATCTGAATGACTTTTTTAATTTTAGTGACATCTTTATTGAAACCCATCGACATTTAAAAACCCGTCAATTACACATTAACATCGACAATCAAACTGAAAACTGTTTTGCATGCTTCGTTTAAGGTAGTAGAGGATCGTTGTTTAACCGAACATTTTCACACGTTTCGTAGTATACCTAAACACAAATACTGTGCTAATAAAATTTACTATTATATAACGGGGGTATGGAATTGAAATGTGGTCCCTAACAATGGGCTTTATAAGAAGGCTTAAGGTCGCTGAAAGGGCAATGGAGAGGGCTAAGCTTGAGGTTTCACTTCGTGATCGAATCAGAAAGGAGGATATACACAGAAGAAAGAGGGTAACCGTCATAGCCCGAAGAACCATTGGCCACTACAAAACTAAAGTGGCAGTGGCCCGGGCACGTTGCCCGTAGGACCGATGCCTGATGGGCCGATGGGTTCTCGAGCCTCCGACGACCTAGTGAAGATCGCGGATCTTCACGAGCTGGATGCAGGAGGCGCAAGACGGGTCGTGGTGGAGATCCTTGGAGGAGGCCTATGTCTTGGTGGACGTCTTTCGGTTGAAATGATGATGATGATTATATAATGTCCCACTGCTGGGACACAGCTCAAAACCTATATTTTATTTTTTTTATTTAATTTATTTGGCTCACCAACACGGATACAAAAATATGAGATACTACAACTTTTCTTGTAATACATATATTACTTCTTTATATATTTTTTTAAACATTTCTATCTAGTCTGCTATTTTTATAAACCTGTGATTCCAACACGATTCTATTGTCATTGTGCTAAAAGTTCGTAATTTGGTAAATTCATAAAGATCGATCAATTTATCGGTCAGTCGTCTCATAACGGAATGCTAATAAAATGACATTGACACGTTTTGCCTTTATTATAACACCCGTAAAAACGACTACTCAATTTGAACATCATTTATTAATATTTAGTGGAGTGTCAGTGAATAACCACTGGAAATTCATAATGACGTCATTTTGTTAGTAGATTACGAAACTTGTAGAAATCGATCATTATGAAATCACTTCAGACACCCACACACGATATAGGGGCCCTAGTCTGCCAGTGTTGGAGGTTGGTTCCTGTAGAACGCTACTGGCACATATTGACTATATTTGTCATATTCAAATATAAGACAGTAGTTCGGAATAAAAGTTTGAGACGAACAGATGTGTTTCAGTGATATAAAATTACCAATATAGATACCGGCATTAGGAACTACGTGTGGACTCTGCACAAAGCTTTTCCCTCAGCTATTACAATACTGTAATAGCAAAACTCTCATACACAAACAGCAGATATGAGTGTGGGTAAATGAAAAAACCCTATATCTATTTCATAAACATTTATTTAAATTATAGTAGGAACAAGCACATTACAAAATCAGCTAGTCTACAGATTACAAGGGTAAATTCGGTTTATGCAGTACAAATAGTTACAAACTAAAGGTCATTTACTTTTCAATTTTAACGACATAGATTGATAAAGCACATAAAAATCACTGCTAACTTAAATTAATTAATGTAAATCATTCACTTTAGGCGAAAATAATTTTATTGGACACATTTTCAACATCTTCGAACAAACACTTATATTTAAAACGTGGACAATTTCGAATTTTTCTCAACATAAATACATACGTACATGCATGAAGAAGTATTTTTTATTGTTTACATAATATTCAGGTATAATAGAAAATATACATAAGAGAAAATATACATCTTTTAGTTCTGATACTTTGGCGGTTAATGACGATGATAGGATGAGTACATTAAATACATAGAAAAAATCTGGCTAATAAGAAACACTTTTCCACATATAGCTTAGATAATTAAAATCACGCTGGACATACACAACACTTACAAAGATAGCAAAGCAAAGGTTACTCAATTAATTTTGCAAACAATACAATAGTAAACACAAAAGAGTTCCAAATCGTATACAAAGAAACTTTGTAAAATGCAACATTTGTACTGCTTTCATGAGTATAAAGTAAACACTATTTTTTTTAACACAACCCAAGGTACGTAATTATTTTAAACACAACCACAGTTAATTATCCAAAGCTCGATATTTATGTTTTTCCTAAATTGATGACTGCAACATAAAGGTTTGGGATTACATTTTCATTCAACCTGACTTGTTTGATGATTTAGTCAGTTTTTATGTAGTATAAGTAGGGCAGCACATAATGCACCAGGAGCATCAGTTCTCCATCTTCATCAAAAATCCTCCGTAGCGCGAAGAAGATGGCGTCAACAATGTCCCAAATCAAGGTCAAAAGGATCTTGCAAAACAGCATCGCTATCTGAATAAATATTATTATGAGTTGAATGAGGACAGAGTCTTCGATCATTTCTGAGATGCTCTTCTCTTGGTAATCATTGGAATCGACCCCGGGCGTCGTTTCTGGTACGTTTAGGCCGTCCATGACTGTTATAAACGATGGCAAAACTTGAATTTCGAAATTAATCTCGAGACGTGCACTACAGCGGCCAAGGCGTATGCAGCCTGCAACTCAATTACTATACGCATGCGTCAACTGGTCTGTGCCTAGATTCAGATTTCCGGCTAATCCTGCTAGCCTTCTATGATACCCTGGTACATGATATTGGTATTCGAATCAGTGAATGGTTTTGAAAATAAATTATTATATTAATAAATTACTAATAATTTAATTATTTATTTGTAATAATTTCATTCGAATTCGAATGGGTGAATGGTTTTGATATTAAAATTTCATTAACAGTTTACAAATTTAATTATTTATTTGATGTTTCATTCCAATTCGAATCGGTAAATGGTTTTGATATTAAAACTTCATCAATGTTTACTAATTTTAATATTTATTTGAAATTTCGTTAAATTATTATTATATCGCTTGAAAACATTTTTCTCCGTGGTAGGCCATAACATCGGCCGCTGGCAGAAGTTACCACCCACCAGACAAAGCCTTGCCGCCGAGCGATTTGTCGTGATCCAGCTTGATGGCTGGTGAAGCCGTACGGAGGACGGGTCTGACAGTTGTGTTGCGATGTGTGCCGGGTAGGATGCGCCTAATGTTGTTGTGTTGGGAGTTTGATCGTGGAGGGTCTTCAGATCAATCTCCCTTTGGCGCAGCATCGTTGGTCGTGTTGTTGGGTTTAACATTGCATCACCTCGATCAACTGCCGTCTTCCTTCCTATTCGCTCAGTTTTTCTGAGTGAATAGGCTCTTAATAAACTAGCGCGCTTTACCATCAACGATCGCATCACTGCTTACCATCAGGCGGGATTGCGGTCAAGCGCTAGTTTATAATTATTAAAAAAAATTGTAATATATGTAAAGAATGGCCTATATATACAATAGTTCGTAAGAAATAAACTTTGCCTTTTTCATAGTTTAAATGTCCTAGTATGACACTATTGACAGATCACTTTCTAAGATCACTTCACCCAAGTTTTCACTGTGAGATTATTTAGTCTTATGAGATTATTCAGCCGATGTTATGGCCTACCACCGAGCCTTCTACCTTCACCCGCCGCACCAACCTTTTCCTGTCCGCGTCTGCCAGCGCGATATCATCAGCATACATGAGCAGGTTGCTCATGTGAATTCTTGACGCTGTCTGACAAAACGTCCAATATCACGCTGAACAGAAACGGACTAAGGACGGATTCCTGGTGGACTCCGACGGTGATGGGGAAGTGAGGGGGGTTTAGTGTCGCCAACAGCGGTCCTAACAATGGAAACGGAATTGAGGTACATATCTCGAATTATGTCAACATAGGCTTCTGGTACCCCTTTGTGCTTTGTTGTCCTTTGTGACTTGTTCCTTTGCCTTTGTGTCAATGTTCTACATCGAACTGTGAATTTGAACAGTCCGCACATCACATCTTGTGGGAGTGTTTTCTTTGGCAGAATGAACGCAATATTATGTTTGATAGTGTACAAGTTACATCCGGAGCCGTTTATTGTACGGACCTTGTAGAAACTAGAACCAATTTCCGTGCGTTCAGGCGCTTTTGCCATACCTATTATTAGAATGAATTGTAACAGCACATACCTACTTAGGACCCATTAACTTAATCAAATTTTATTCCGTGGTGCTTGGCAATCGGGGCTTCTCCCAGTTGCAATAATGTCCCTTTGTGCCGATTGGCCTAGTTCTGTTCTGTCTCCTGCTTGTTACGGAGGGAAGTGGAAAAAAATTTTTTTTCTTACTCCTCCGCTATTCTTTTCTGATTAATTTCGTTGCGCGATCCAAGACAGTTGAATCGTTTCTCCGGGACTCGTCGAGCTTCATTGCTCGGCGTTTTTCTGGCGGTCTCCACTGTTGATTCTGGCTTTCAGGAGTTGCAGTGGGTGAGAAAAGGTCTGGCGGTACCCCTTTGAACCGCAGTGCCCACTAGAATAGAATAGAATACTCTTTACTATGTACACCATATAGATTACAGAACATAAATAAAAATATTTTACAAATCAAAGGGTGACACAATGGGCGGTCTTATCGCTAAGAGCGATCTTTTACAGACAACCTTTGGATGGAATTCTAAGAGGTAGGATAAAGAAATAGTGTAGGTAGTCTACAGTGTACTATTTACATAGATTATACAATAAATATATACGTTAAGTGTATCATACTAGTTTAAATAAATTTATACATCTAATTAATAAATATTATACAAGAGCACATTAAATATAATAATATGTTTAAAGAGAGAGGAAGTGCTTTTTTATCATAGTTTTAAAAGTAAACAGTGTTTGAGCACGCCTTACGGACACGGGCAAGTCATTCCATAGCCGAACTGCTTGTACAGTAAAGGAGTTATCATAGAAACTAGTGGAATGCATCGGCATGTCTAATATCAGGTTTTCCGATGATCTCAGATATCTATTATGTGTGTCATGAAGGAACTTGAAACGTTCTTTAAGATAAGAGGGGGTTTTAGGATTAAACAAAATGTTGTAGAGCTGAAATAGTATATGAGAATTCCGGCGAAGACGTATGGGAAGCCACTTAAGCTTGGTACGAAATTCAGATATGTGATCATATTTGCGCAGGCCAAATATAAATCTTATGCAAAAGTTTTGAAGTCGCTCAAGTTTATCTAGTTGTGCCTCAGTAAGATCTGGATAACTGACATCTGCGTAGTCAAGGATGGGAAGTAGAAGTGATTGTGCAAGCGCAGTTTTAGTGGCAGTAGGAAGAAAGTTCCGTAACCGTCTCAGAGACTTACCAGATGCAAAAATTTTGCGACTGACATCTTGTAGCTGTGGATCCCAGGAAAGATGCTTGTCTATCCAAACCCCAAGGTTCTTAACCTTCTCACTGATCGGAATAGCAGTACCATTAAATTGAACTTGGGGAAGTTGCGACCAGTCTATCCTGGGAAACATCCTTGAACTGCCAATAACAATGACCTGAGTCTTCGATGGGTTAACATGCAACCCATGCGCCTCACTCCACTCACAGATTGAGAACAAATCCTTGTTGATAATTTGAATGGCGCCAGCTAGATCTGAGTGGCCAGCTTGTTTATAAATCTGCAAATCATCTGCATAAAGGTGGTAGGAGGAAACAAGGTTTTTGGTGATGGAGTTGATAAATATTGCGAAAAGTAACGGAGATAAAACGCCGCCCTGAGGTACACCGGAAGAAGTATAGCACCACGAAGAGCAAGACTCTTCTATGCATATACGTTGCCGACGGCCATACAGGTAACTACGAAACCAGTCAATCGCCGTTGGAGATATGTTAAGCGAGCGAAGCATGCCAAGTAGGATATCGAAATCGACATTGTTGAATGCATTACTAAAATCCAGTAAGCAAAGAACTGTCAGATTTCCCTGCTCCATACCCAAACGTATGTCATCAGTGACATTAACTAAGGCTGTAGTGGTACTATGACCAGGACGAAAACCAGATTGGAAAGGATTCAGTAGACTATTCTTACAAAGAAAAGTACTAAGCTGATGATGAACAAGGCGTTCTAGGACCTTGGAGAGGAAAGGCAAGATGGATATGGGACGGTATTCAGAAAACGAAGTTGGATTGGGTTTTTTGGGTAACGGAATGACTTTGACATCTTTCCACATCGATGGAAAGACACCATAGGATACAGAGTAGTTAAGGATGTGGCACAGGACAGGAAGGATCTCGTCGAGGACAGGGAGTATCATTTTCCGACTTACACAATCACTACCGATTGCGTTGGACGTGATCGAAAGTATGCTCTTCTTAACATCACAATCAGTGAATTGACTAAAAATAAATGGGTCATGATCCGGTGTTGGAAGGTTCGAAAGATTGTTAATTGTATTCGCCTTTATGATCCCATTACAGTGGGACGAAGAGGAGAAGTGTTGATTCAATTGATCAATATTTAAGTCTTTGGGAAGCGATTCTAGGCGAGATTTTCCAACACCCATGGATTTGAGAAATTTCCAGACTTTTGCTGGATCTCCGTTTTCAACGGAAGTGTGGATATAACGGCGTTGTGCATCTCTACATACCTTATTGCAGCGATTGCGTGCATCAACAAGGATCTTCCAGTGCGAAGACGAGGGCCGGCACTTATATTTAGTTTTAGTCACAGCCTTTCTGTGCATGATAGCCCTAATATCATCTGTAAGCCATGGCGCCGGAAGATGTTTAATTTTCACTGCACGAATTGAAGCGTGAACATCATACAGCTGCACCAAATGATCAGTAAGTAGCCTGATTTTATCATCCACCGATAATAATAATAATATATTTATTTTGCTTAAAACACGGTATAAAAGGTCTTACATACAAAAATGAGATCACACATGTTTAGCTTAAAAATAAAGTATGCAAAATTGTTTAGCACAAGCAGTTGCAAGCGTTGCGTGTGCATGTTGTCAACGTTAGTGTTCTAAATAGTCCTTAATACTATAGAAATTGTATTCATTCAACCACTTATGCAATTTAAATTTAAATACTCTAAAATTTAATTATTTCAATGCCTTTGGTAAATTATTGTATACACGTACACACATAGCTACACAGTTTTTATTATATTTAGTACACCTAGGCAGTTCGTCCTCTTCTGCTGTTTTAAATAATTCTTGGTGTTTTTTTACAAACATACATCTCATAAATATATAATGACGGCAACGGTAGCAAACCAAGCTGTTTAAATATTGGTTTACATGATTCATCGGATGGGATCCCGTATAAGGCGCGTATACACTTTTTTTGTGTGATAAATGCCCTGTTGTGTTCCGTACTACTTCCCCATGTTATAAGTCCATACCTACCTCAAAGAGGATTCAACGTAAGCTCGATAAGACATTACAGCTATTTTTATATTAGTTACATGTTTAATTTTTCTAAGGGCATATACAAATTTATTTATTTTATTGCACACATACTGAACCTGCGCTTTCCAGTCTAAATATTCATCTAATACTATACCTAAAAATTTGGTTTGTTCTACATGTGTTATTTTACGTATATCCATTTTAAAATTAAATTTATTATTATAATGTTTGTTAAATTGTATGTACACGGATTTTTCAAGATTTATAGATAAATTATTATTATTCAGCCAATTAATTAGAATGTCAATAGTATTATTTATGTCAGTTTCATGGTCAGTAATTGAATTATATTTTTTGTCAGCAGTTACAATTATAGAAATGTCATCGGCGAAAAGAAAACATTTGTGGTTAGTTATGTCAACTATATCATTTATATACAGAAGAAACAATATGGGACCCAATATGCTACCTTGGGGCACACCACGTTTTATACATTGATATTCAGACGTATGCATTATCATGTCTCTATTTTCGTCCAGTCTAGTAACTGCGACACTCTGTTGTCTGTCAGTTAGGTACGACGAAATCCATTGATGTGGCAATCCTCTGATTCCAAGAGCTTCTAATTTTTCTAATAAGTTGGTATGTGTAACAAGATCGAATGCCTTCGATAAGTCAAAGAAAAGCCCCGTTACAAACTGATTTTTGTTTATACTGCTCAGTATTGTTTTTAAGAGTGAGAATATGGCTAGTGATGTAGATTTACCTTTTTGAAATCCATATTGATGTTTTCTTATTATGTTAAACTTACTGCAGTAATTTATTAATCTGTGATACATACATTTCTCGTATATTTTTGAGATGATGGGTATTAATGTAATAGGGCGATAATTGTTCACGTCACGTTTATTACCCTTTTTGAACAATGGTTTAACAATGGATAATTTTAATGCTTTTGGGAATACTCCTTGTGAAAATGATAAGTTGATCAAATATGTCAATACTGTACTTATTTCATTAGTACATGTCTTAATGATTCTGGTGTTAAGTTCGTCGTAGCCTTCAGACTTGGTGTTGTTCAATGATATTATCTGCTGCCTGACCTCACTTTCAGACATAGGGGTAAGGAACATCGAGTTGGCAATTTTGTTTCCATTGACACAACTATTTATTTGATTTTGTGTAGGGATACAGTTAATGAAATGGTTGTTGAAGGCAGAAGTTATTTCTGCTGGTTTTATTAGAACAGTATTGTCAACTTGTAAACAGTCAATATTCTGGATTTCCGTATTTTGGATTTCGTTTTTTATGACTGACCAAGTGGCTTTACATTTGTTTTTATGGTTGTGCATAAACTTGATGTTAGCATTCCGTTTAGCATTATATATGCAATTTTGAAGTATTTTAGAACATGTGATGTATTTGTTCTTGTTGGTTCTATTTTTGTTTTTGTAATATTGATATCGTAAGGAGCGTTTAGTTCTAGAACATAGTTTAAGACCCTTAGTTATCCAAGTTTGTTTGATTTTATTGTTTGTATTTACTTTAATTCTTACTTTTGGGAAGCAGAGATTGTAGAACAGGCATATTAAGTCATGGAAGCTATTGAATGCCGTATTTGCATCATTATCCATGTATACATCCGTCCAAAATAAGTTTTGCAAACATTCCTTAAATTTAAACGTGTTATTTATAGAGTAATCTCTTTTGTAGATGTAATATATGGTTTCCCTTGATTGAATTCGTAAGGGAAAACTTAACATTTGCGCTGTATCGTGGTCAGACAGATGTACTGGTAGGACGTTAGCAATTGCGTTGTGCATATTACTTAGTATATGATCTATACAGGAAAATTTGCGCGAGGCTTCCTTAATATGAATTTTCAAATTGTGTGTGTGTGCTAGATCTTGAAATTCTCGCGTTATTTTACCTTTTTTCAGTGTATTTATATTAAAATCTCCAGTTAAAACTATCCGCTTTTTCGGTTTGCATTTTTTGTATATCTGTTGTAGCATACTGTCTAATTTAGTTAAAAATAGGTAAGGATCTGACTGAGGTGTTCTGTATAAACAAATAATTACTAAATACTCAAATGCTAACTCTATTCCGCATGCCTCAAAGGTGATGATAATAATTTGGTGCTGATGCATAATTTTTTACAAATGCTAATTCTCTAAAACTGACACCCTTCTTAATGAGTATGCAAGTACCACCACGATTTTTTTCCCTGCAAAAATATGTTGCCATGTCATAATCCCATAATTTGAGATAGCTCTCATATCCTTTTTTGATAAATGTTTCGGAGAAACAAATTATGTGCGGGTCATTCTGTAAATCTCCCATCTCCTGTAGTGTTAATTCTATAAGTTCCTGCTTTGACAGAACGCTTGCAATATTTTGGTGGAGTATCCTAAAATTGTGTGAAGCAGGCATCGAGGTTTTAGGCACGAAAAAAAGGGTCTTCTTTAATAACTGAACGGAAATAATAAGGTATGGTTCCTTTTTTAGGTTTTTCAGAAGGAAGAAAAGTTTTCTATTGCCGCCTTTTTCATCTTATTTTGTGATTATGTTTTCAAGAACGAAATTGAGCTTCGTCGTTCGATATTTAAAAGTGATGACTGGCTACCCATACGAAGACAAGGCCAAATAGCGAAGCAACCTCTTTTGTCATTGGGCTGAATGCATGAGATGTCTATTGCCAGTATGATGATACGCGAACTTTTTGAAAGAGTGAACAATTTTTTTTTTTAATTACTTTCCGCCCTAGGGCTTTTCTAACTACATTATTACCCTAGGGCGTTAATTGGTCGCTTACAAGCCCAATCTGGGGATAATAAGGACCTACTTACCGAATATGAGAGATGTAAAGATTATTTAATTCTTTCTTAGGTAGATAGATATCTTTAGGATACCTTTTTCTTTTCTAGGGGATACCTTCAAAATATATATATTTTTTAAAAATAACCTATGTATTAAAATGCACATACAAAGGAAAGTTGGAATGCATCGCAAACTTAACTCTACTGTCAACGGAAACTCAAAATGAATTAAATACGTCGGATAATTCAAATTTTGGTGGTTTCCCGAGACCGTGCCAAAACAGGTGGAAAATTTTACTAGGACCACAGTAACACAAAGAGTAAACCGATAGATAGCGGTATTGCCAGGTGTGGTTTTATCAAAGTCCCATTATAATATAATAATTTTAAATAATTTATTTTTGAATTTAAAAACGTCTTCCATAAGTAAATTTGTAATAACAAACGCACTAAAAAAATACTTATTAAAAAAAATTGCAACTGCAACAGCCAGGTGAAATACATATTATCAAGTTTATTGTGTTATTATAACATTATGTTTTATTTAAATATAATTATTCCTCCTGTTTGAGTAAAAGTGTCATAGGTATAAACTCATCATCATCATTATAATCATCAGCCTAAATCAGTCCACTGCTGGGCATAGACCTCTCCTATTTCACGCCATTCAACTCAATTTTCGGCAACATTCACCCAATTACTACGATAGATATACCTACATGTTATTGGATGCGCTGTACAGCACACATACATGTTACACAGAATGCATAAAAGGGTACATACGTAAATGACTAAAATATATTGAGTATATGACACACCAAGCTCTAAACCAGGTTAAAGTGAATCCTAAAGGTACCTGAACGAACACGGAAGAGGAATAGACCTTCCACCAATTTCTTGCTTTAATTGGACGTCTTAAAAAACCTCTATCCTTGGCTGCACTAGCATAATACATTCAAGGATAATCGATGTGCGCTTTATCTCTTAAATTTGCTTGAGGAACCTGCGCATCTTCTATTTCTATCTAGTTATCTTCTTTTTTGAGTGCGCCTTCCAAAGGGCTGGAGCAAGTGTTGTCGCAAAGACAATGAAACAAAGCGGATCGCTGGATCTTTAAATCAATTTGTCAAAAGAACTGGCCAAGAGCAAATTGGGCTTTAACAATTAGGGTTTCGAACTCAAGTACATACATTGAGCAATATAAAGGCCAGCTTTTCAAACTGAAATAATATAACCAATTGCTGGTCTACCGTAATTAATGTATAGCTGTGTAGCTAAAATATACTAATTGGATACGTGAATATTTGCAAGCACATGTCTGCCAGCCTAGAGTCTAACAGAGGGTCTGTCTAAATAGACCGGCAGAGTTGCTAAAATACTTTTAGATGCTGATGTGTAATTAAATGAAGCACGCGACTCAGTGATAGCACCTCAAGAGAATCCCTTTCTATCCCCAGTGACGACTAGGCGTGTCCTTAGATCTGAGTGTACCTACTTACTGATGATTTGGTGATTTCACTCTAAGCCCCAAAACCCCTATAAGTGTTTATAGTGAACATCACAGATATGTAGTTTTAGGTAGGGTTGTAACGGAGTTTCGCCTCCGCTTCCGTTACTGTGGAATTTCAACAAGAAATCGCATCTTCGCGTCCGACTTCGCACAATTTTTGCGGAGTTATAACGGAGGTTTATTTACGTTAAATAAAATAAATAACGCGCAAGCTGCGAGTGTGTATTTGAGTATTTACACAAAGAGCAACTCCTGCAACTCGCAATAGACTTCAAATAAAAATAGATATCAGTAGCTTCTTCTTCTTCTTCAAGCTATAGATGTCCACTGCTGGACAAAGGTGTCCCCCAGGGCTATCCACGATGACCGGTCTTGTGCTGCCCGCATCCATCGGCTTCCCGCGACCTTCACCAGGTCATCGGTCCACGTCGGTGCGTCTTCCAGTACGTGGCCGCCACTCCACCATCGGTTCTACGAGCAATGTACTCTGCCCACTGCCACTTAAGTTTAGCGACTCAGAGAGCTATGTCGGTGATTGGTTCTTCTGCGTTTTTTTGTTTGGTTTTCCAGTGAGTTCTTCTTTGTTTTGGTTTTTGGTTGTTCTTTTACCAGTGATGACTTACGGAACTGAAACGTGGTCGCTCATAATGGACCTCATACGAAGGCTCAGAGTTACACAAAAGGCAATCAGTAGCTTATTACATTATAATTATTATTTTTGATAATGATGCACCACATGCACCACATCACACCACATACGGCCCTTGTCAGACTAGCGAGGATGAATGAGTAACCGAGAGGAAGTCAGGAGGTCAGGTTCCCAGGAGTGGGAATATTATGTTTTGGCAGAGAATCAAAGTTGTCGACATAGTTCATAAAATAAGCAAGCTGAAATACCAATTATCCGGCAATATTGGTGGTAAAACTGACGATCGCGAATTGACAAACGCAACGTAGGACGGCTTCAGGCTACACTTAGCCTGAAGACGCCACCATTCCAGCGCAAACGAGATCCACCGATCGAGGATCTTTACAGTGGTAGGAACCTGATGAGAGGTACCCGTAGTCGAGTTTAATGGTGTTGTAGTTGGAGAGGCCTGTGAAACAATGGAGTGCTACAGGCTGATGATGAAGTCTCAATGACTCTGTCCTTTTGAGTAAGCTGCCAGCGGAAATGCCATTCCGCTGGCCTGACTGGCTGGGCAAAAGACTTCCTGACTGAACGGTCCCTGCGAGTTGTTTTCGACGGATGATCATCGGAGTCCATATCGACTAATGCCGTATTCCTCAGGGGTCTGTTCTCTCTGCAACTCTGTTCCTGCTGCCTATTAACGATCTACTGATGCCCGGTGTCTATGGGTATGCAGATGATAGCACTGTAGTGGAGAGTTACCTGCCGGATGCTCGGGCTAGTAAGGAATCAATCCGTTCCAAAATAGAGGCTATGGTAGAGCGTACGAATTTTGCACTACAGGCTGCCTCTGATTGGGGCAAAGCAAATCTTCCCTGATAAAAGCTAGCCCTTGGGTCACGGGAAGTGTTAAGAAGCCGCTTAGACAGTTCGTAAACAGGTAATGAGCACTCGGACCCCACTGCCTGAAGGTTTCGACCCCAAACGTCTCGAAATTCTAATTTCCGATAAGGTTGTTATATTTTCGCCGTTTGAAGCCAGGAAGTTGGGATGGCGCAAGACTATCGACTCAAGTTGCGTCCCACACTAAAGGCCTACCCATCTTCCAAGGAAATAGGACATGCCGTCTGGTCTCTTATCATCATCGCGCACCAAGCCATTGGGTTCTAATACAGCTGGAACGTCGACAATGACAAGAGCTCGTCGAATGATGTCATTAGTGTTCGCGTGCCTAACTAAGCGATCAGCACTTCGGCTGCAAGACAGGCCGTGGTGTCCGAGGCTATTGACATCTGCGCCACAGTGACAGCGATGAGGAGAATATGCTAGCATAGTTTTATTACCTACTTATCTATGTTCTTGACCTTTCAAAAATTTTGGCAGTTGTATTTTCGATGGTATGTTAATTAATATACTTATACCGACTTACCTCTTATGAATGTGACCTTAAGTTGAGGTCAGCACCTAGATAGCTATAATATTATTAAAACATTCACATCCTTGTCGCAGATTACCTATTTATATATTAATATTATTCAGGCAGATTACCATGCCCACGTTTATATGGCAAACATCGCCAAATTGCAACAAATGCAAAAAAAATCTAGGCACCTAATACGCATGCGTCAACCGTTGGTCCTCAATTCTCTTTAGTACTCATGTTTTCCTAGTAACCTAGAGCTGGTGAGATCAATAACGGGCACATGCAAGTGCAAAACGGGCGTGGTCGGTGGCTATTCTTTTTAGGGCTGGTAACACAACATGCTACTTATTGCCAGAGTTATAAGTATACCTTCTTCATAAATATTTAAATAATTTCCTACACGCCTATTACAGTAATAATTTAAACGTATATGTATTGTTTTATCTTATATTTTAAAGAGATTTTTTTAACTGGCAACATTATTGCTACCATACAGCGAAACGAATCCTAACCTTAACTTATGAGGATTTTATTATAGTGGCAACATTCTAGCTATTCACACATGCGCACAAGTTCTTGCTATATCCAATATAACTTGACTGGTGGAGAATTAAGAAACTAAACATTAATGTACTAAATTTGCGCCAAAATAGAGCTCAAAATATACTGGACAATATAAACTACAGAGCGCCGCTTAATGGCGTTCCTATTCCAAATTCTTCTTAAACCATAAACTTAACTAACCTGTATGTTTACTATCCCAATAACGTATTATTTATGTAAATAAACTTAAGGAAACAGCTCAGCCCGACTCAGCTCATTCGCTCACTGCCGACTTTCTTTAAACATCAGTATTACAATAGCCACTGAATATTTATTTCAGATGAAATTCTTCTTTCTACCGTGTTTGTAGAAGATTAGAATGAGAAGAACACAAAAATAAAACAGTCAGTGCAGAGGTAAACATGTATTTAGTTCAAAATAACTTAACAACTAGCACGCCAGCCGAAAATAAGTCGCATTTAGGAAAAGTTAGTAAAAATTATAACAACTTTTGCGTAGCTATGTAGCAGATGAGCATAGCATTAAATAAAAATAGTACCACAGATCAGCTCCATTTTCTATTTCTCTTCATGATTACTGTGTTTTCTTTCCCAAAATTACGTAGCTCTGACAAGAGCATACGAGTACGGCTTTCACGCGATCGATAACGTTTAACGCTAATACATCGCATTTTCCGAACTGGCAACGCGTTAGATAACGTAAAGCATTTGCCAGTGCAAAAAAATACAGCATTATAAGAAAAAAGGTTTCTTTTTGGAAATTGTCACACGTTTAACTTAGTGTTGTGAAGAATTAATTAGCTTGACTATTACTGCCTTAGATGGTCTGATGCAATAACTGCAGACAGATTTTGCAAAAGTCAACATTTGTTTCTCAAGTAAAAGTTATATAGTTGTAATTCCTTTTAAGTTTTGTCGTCTGGAGAAAAAAACACAACTAGAACCTTATAGTACTTTTTATTGTTTTTCAAAATATTCACCACGCAGCTTAATACACTTTTCCATTCGCTCGAAATAATTATTATAACATAATTATTCCACTCTAAAGTGGGGATGTTCAAAATGGCTGACTTGAAAGTGTCGACTGCTTCTTCACCGGACTGAAACCTTTGATCATGAAGACTTTTCATAATTTTAGGAAATGTAAAGAAATCTTTAGGGCTTAGGTCAGGACTGTATGGAGGATGGTCAAGAATTTCTACTTTTTCTCCTGTTTCAAATATGCAATCGTTTGATGAGCGCTGTGTGAGCTTGCGTTGTCGTGGTGCAGGATGGTGTCGTCGCTTTGAGATATATTTTCATAATTCGGCGATGACTTGTGATAAATAAACTGTGGTATACCACTCTCTATTCGTTCTATGCACCTTGTACCTTCTTGTGCAATAGTCGTAACAGGACCGGTTTTTCCAACGAATGTGGCCACCATCTTCTTTGAAGTTCTTCGAGAACGAACAACTTTAGTAAGACCCGGATTTTAACTAGATTGTTGTTGGGAATCAAGATCGTAGGCATAGATCCAGGATTCGTCACCACTGATGATGTCGTAGATGTGATTTGACTCTCTTGGGTTGAACCTTTGCAGAGTTTTCTTATACCTACCATCTGACGCGGGCCGCTTTGTGATCGTCGGAAAACAGTTGCTGTATCCAACGGCAAACTAATTTTCTCTCGCCAAACACTTCATACAAGATCTTCTGAATGTTATCCATGAGGTGCCTAATACAGCCTCTATCTCTCGATTCATCACATGAAAATCTTCTAGCTAGAAGAATTAGTTGTCTCACAGCAATGATATTATCTTCAGTAAAGACAAGTTTTGGGCGTCCTTCGTGAGATTTGTCACTAACACTAGCCCACTAGTGTTAGAGATAAATCTCGCGATTGAACGCTGGAATATCAAATATCAGCGTTCGAGAGTCCGCAAACATGGGGGTCAGTCCGCAACCACTGGATCCCAATGTTAGCTCTTCAAAACAGTCGTGTCAGGCCTCTTCTAAAGTTGTAGAAAATCAATTTCATTACTAAATAATCCTAATGCGTTCAACTGTTTTAAGATTCAAAATTTAAACATATTCGAATATAGAACAATTCCAAATTGCCAGAAAATATGGAAACAATGGAAGTTAAGGCATGCCTACTAATAAACTTTAAGCGCTTCTAAATGTCACGGGTTGCACAATATAGCAATAGGTTGTACGATACAAGCAAGTCAGCTTACCCCTATTTGTAAAATTAGGTAAGATAACGTTAAAATTATAAAAAAGATTTTTTACAGATTCTGTGCTAGTGTCAGTAGGTACATGGAAATCCCAAGTGTTTTGCTAAGATTACCTTGATTAAAATAATTTAGTTTCACATATTTTTAACTAAACTAACTAAAAAAATTGCGAAAGATAAATTGATTGATTTGCACTACATAGTCTTTAAGTGGTAATCTCTACCAGACCGTCCTCCATCTGGGGGTCGACGGCGGGTCTGGCGTGCTCTCATCGGCTAAAACCACTGGAGCGTTCCTCTTCTTGGCTATGGCCGGGGGTGCGATTCCTAGTTTGCCATTCACCGCATCCCCGGGCAGGCCCTGACTCGCCGCGCAAGACCAGCGAGTCCCTCTTCCCTCCCTCCTTCCATCAGGTAGGCGTGCCGGAACAGCCACTACACAACTACACCGGCCCTAGCGACGGACATCGGATTCCCCCAGTCCTCGGCCCGTCGGCCTCTGGTTATGGAGGAAGCGGATCGATCTCGGCCTCCCTCCTCCTCCGGCCGCCGCCGTCAGAGTGACGAGAGAAGGCTCAGTGCCTCCCTCTCCCGTTCGGCCGTCTCCTTCGCGGAGATTACCTCCTCGCAGAAGGAGACGACCGCGTCCCAGGATTCCTCGCTGTCGACCATGGCTCTGACAAAGGTCGACAGCGAGAGGTCGTTTACGCCGATCGCTGCGATGAGCGCACGGCGCTGCTCGTCCCAAGCGGGACACTCCTCGAGGGTGTGCCGCGCCGTGTCCTCTGCCCCGCCACCATATTATAGTGATGGCACGCCGGTGTCGGCTCCCGACCAATACGACACAGGTAACTGCCGAAACACCCGTGTCCGGTCAGCCAGTGCCTTGCACGGAAGGTGAGCACCCCGTTCCTTTACTGGTCGATCCACTCCTCCATGCGGGATCTTACCGCCGCTATGACGGGATGCCCTACACGTTGGTAACATTAACCAACCTTTTTTAAATAGTGCCGTTGCGTAACACAAAAAAGCTGGCTGTTTGTACGTAGATTGTTAGTTCCTTAATTTGTATTTAAAAAAAAAACTTGAGCCGGCAACGATGACATACCTGTATTGACTGTTAGGTAGCTGTGGACATTAGGGTAAAGTGTCCAATTATTGATATATCTGCACCTGAACATTACAATTATATTGGTATTTTATGTTATACTTAGCTATGATATCCTGTTACTGGTGTTTAAGAATTATATTTGTTTTAGTGTTAGCATCTATGTAAATCGCTGTTGGATATCTTAATAAAATAAAATAAATAAAATAAAGTGGATAAACATTTTTAAAATAGTAATTTAATAGCTGGAATTCACTAGATGCTGAAAACACAGAATTGGTCAAAGTGGCGGTGCTTATTGGAGTCCTATGTTTGGAAGTAAATGATTTTCGGCTGAAATGGTGATGGTGAATATTTGGTGAAGCAATTTTATCTTTTATCGTCTTTAAGACATTTTTCGCGTCTAAAAAGCAAAACAGCTGAAGCAAAAACGTTTTATTTTTTAATTTAAGTTACGTTAATTATATAAATTTATTGTCATTATAAATTAAATACACAAACACTGTGCTAAATTGTGTTATTTTGAAAATCGGTTCCAATAACTAGGATAAAAAAGGATACCTTTAATTTTTAAGTCGTGACGCCTTGTGAATAAAACACCAGGCTCTCAAGTATGAGTGTGCGGGTTCGATTCCAGGTCAGGCAAGTACATGACAAGGACACCAATTACTGATTAAAAAGGTGAAGGAAAACATCTTGAGGAAACCTGGACTTCAAGTCTGAAATTGCCAACCCGCTTTGAGCAGGCGTGGTAATTACGCTTAATCCTTCTCTGTATGAGAAGAGCCTGTGACCAGCAGTGGGACGATAAAAAGGTTGATGATGATGCTGATGAACTTAAATTTGGCTTGTTTTCGCAACACATCCAATTGAACGTCTATTATGATTTATGGGGAAAAAACACGTAACGCACTATAATTAATAATGGGTTTCGTATTGACAGTTTAACAATGCTGATCACGTTATTTACGTTATGGAGCAGACACATTTTTAAAACATTAATTTTAACATTAATGGCCCCGATCCCCTTGTACACGAACTAAATTAAATTTAAGTTCAGTGTAGCTTTTTGGAACAACGCGTCACACTGATATCTCACCAATTCTACATCTTGTAAGGAGAGTTTACCGTGCAATTAACATACATACAACTTCCAAAATCAACCGTTGGGCAAGTGCCCGCCAGACATAACACCCATCTGGTCGGAGGATCTCCCGTTTTCTATAGAGGATGAGTGAACTTTACTCCCTGTTCCTCATGCTTCCACAGTGTCTTCTGTTAGGGATACATTATTATTGATTTATTTTGCAAAGTATAACATGCCAATAATTGGATACTTTACCCTAATTGGTTTTCGGTTTGATCAATGTATTGGTCACATCCACAGTCACTTCACATTGGAATTCTCTTCCCCAGAGTCATAAGTTGTTCAAGAGTTGAAGGTGAGTTGCGATACAAATACAGCATGAACTATATCGACCCAAGAAGTGTGAGTATACTATTGAAGTATTATTTTTTTGTATTATTGTTTGATAACGCAATAATAATTTTAATTTGTATTATTTCTCAAACTAAAGAAGGTGAGTGTTGAGCAAATGTTGGCCCTTTTCGACTACATGAAGAAGAACCCACAGATGGCGCACAGTCGTTTTAGCAGGACCAAAGAAGGGAATCTACTGTTTAAACGGCATTGGGCTGCGTGTGCTGATCTGGCAAATAACGTTACGGCAAACTGCACCCAAAAAACACCAGACCAATGGAGAAATGTGAGAACAAATTATTCTTCATAAATTACAGTTCACTTACGCTACATTTGTTTTTATGTATTTTGTGCGTTGAATGGGTGCAATATGCATATATTAGATACTTAATAAAAAAAAATTTAGACCCGTGAATTATTATTTTGTCAAAATTACCAAAATCTACTGAGATATAGCGTATGCAAATTACGAAGCGAGAGCTAATTACGTCACGCCGTGATATATTTTGTGCCACGGCGTGACGTCATGCGACATTTCAAATCAATATATCTTCCTAATTATTTGAATAAAAGGAAAATAAAAAATACAATTTCAATATTTTTTATAAATCTATTATTTTTTAGGATATAACCCAATTATGGTGCAACCAAAGAAATTTGAAATAATAATAGTTTATTGATCACTCCAAGAATGACAAGCTCTTATGTACTTTCTCATCATGGCAATGAATACATACGTATTTATGAGAGATAACGTTGACGACTGTACTAGTATAAACTGGGTCACAGCCGTCAAATACTTGTTTAAAAATATTTGTTTAAAATTTTACTTTGGTATTTGAGTTTTATATTGATTTTGGGTTTTATAATAGGTATACAAATAAGTTTCTGACGCTTTTTGAACATTTTGACGAGCATTATCATGTAGCAGAATAATTTTGTCATATCTGTTCTGTAGTAATAGCTGCGTTTTTCCTCTTTCTTCTATTTTCCTCCAATATCTACTGCTGCTTCCAATTCCAAATCTTCGTACGATTTCGGTCTTAAACTACGTTCTTTGTCTTCACAGTTTCTAAACTTTTGAAACCACTCACGACAACTTCTCTCTCTTAAAGCAGCTTCACCAAAATTCTACAAGCAATCGATGGGCCTCAGCAGCAGATTCCTTCAAATTAAAGAAATAATCACAAAAGTTCTCCCAAATGACGCTTTCGCCACAAAACATTTTCGCACAAAATAAATATGTGATACTGAGACAGAGTCACCAATACTCGTAATGTATGTTTTTACCAGATGTTCGAACTTACAACATCAAATTTTCCATCTGACAGTCTCAACCTAACCTCTTAGTGAGGACATCAATTTTGTAAAACGGCGGAAACTTATTTAAGTATACACCGAATATTAATGTTGTCAAAACATCGAGATTTCGGATGATAATATTAATATTTGCCCAACTTAGATTATCCAAACATAAACCCCCTGATTCATAAACCCTTCTTAAAGTTAACTAGTGGTTAGCGATTGTTTGAACATACATTTTTGACGTTTGCACGTCACTCACCTTTAATCAGCGTTTATGAATAAACCCCCTAAAAACTGTGGTGTTTATTCATAAAAGATGATTAAAATTAAGTGACACTAAAAGGTCAAAACTGTATGGTTAAAGAATCGCTAATCACTAGTTAACTTTAAGCAGCGTTTATGAATAAGAGGGAAATATAAGTTACGTAAATATTAAAGTCACCTTCCTAAAGCTTTTCCTACTATGGTGGGATTGACTTTCAATCTAACAGCCAACTGGATATCAGTAAATATATATAGTCACACCATGCTCTGAGCTTAACTATGAACACACAGATGTGGATGCGAAAAGCGATTGTGTTTCAAAGTTTAGATTTGTTCGTCATATTTATCCAAAATTAATGTATTTAATAGCTTAACTTGATAAATTGAATTCCATTTTCACAGTACTACAATGCGTACAAAAGCAAAATAAAAAAAAAAGTAAAAAATATGAAGGCTGAAATGGCATCTACAGGTAGGCTTTCTTTCCATATTACTTCTTAAAGTATCTACATAACTTTAAAACTAGTCTAAAATATTACTAAGACTCCGTATATGGCATTAAAATATAAACATATGATTTAAAGGAGTTCCTGTCAAAAATAGGCTGTCGGAATTGGAGAACAGGCTATATGTAATTTTAGGGCCCGACCTTGGAGAACGATTGCCAAGGGTTTGCAAGACTCCGGTTTCGGTAAGTGAACCTTTGTTAATAGAATAGTGCGTTCAACCTAAGGGTACCATAGACCACATACAGACGCTGCGGCAAGTTATACAGAAGTCCGAGGAGTATAACAAACCACTATACTTGGCGTTTGTGGACTATGAGAAGGCCTTCGATTCGATCGAGACTTGGGCGGTGCTACAGTCTCTCCAGCGGTGCCAAATTGAACATCGATACATTGAGGTGATAAAGTGTTTGTACAAAAACGCCACCATGTCAGTCCGTCTCCAGGATCAGGACTCGAAACCGATCCAACTCCAGCGTGGAGTGGAGACAAGGAGATGTCATATTTCCTAAATTGTTTACTGCTGCTTTGGAAGATGTCTTCAAGTTCCTGGACTGGAAATGACTTGGCATTAACATCAACGGCGAGTACATCACTAATCTCCGTTTTGTAGATGATATCATGGTCATGGCTGAGACCCTGGAAGACTTGAGCAAAATGCTCAATGACCTCAGCAGAGCTTCCCAAAAGATTAAGATTATATCGAACTCTCATGTCGCACCTCCAATTCTAGTTGGTTGCTCTGCACTCGAAGTTGTTGACAAGTATATATACCTGGAACAAACAGTCCAACTAGGTCGGTCCAACTTCGAGGAAGAGGTTTTCGTCGAATCCAGCTCGGCTGGGCAGCGTTCGGGAAGCTACGCTACATCTACTCGTCGTCTCAAGACATCACAATGTCTCAAGACAAAAGTCTTTGACCAGTGTGTGTTGCCAGTGATGACTTACGGAACTGAAACGTGGTCGCTCACAAAGGCTCACACAAAGGGCAATGGAAAGAGCTATGCTCAGAGAGCTATCTGCAGAAGAACCAAAGTCATCGACATAGCTCTTCGAGTCACTAAACTTAAGTGGCAGTGGGCAGGGCACATTGCTAGTAGAACTGATGGCCGATGGGGCAGTAAGGTTCTGGAGTGGCGGCCACGTACTGGAAGACGCAGCGTAGGGAGGCCCCAACAAGATGGACCGATGACATGGTGAAGGTCGCGGGAAGCCGATGGATGCGGGCAGCACAAGAACTGTCATCGTGGAAAGCCTTGGGGGAGGCCTATGTCCAGCAGTGGACTCCTATAGGCTGAAGAAGAAGAAGAAGAAGAACCTAAGGGTATTTAACTTTGATGGCATGAAAAATTTGCGCGGCAATATTTTCGGGGCTGATCCAATGCCAGCAGAGTAACTGTCTATCACACTAACAGTAGCAAAGGGGTTCATTATGCCAGTTCAACAACAGTTATCGCGTTATATACGGTGTTGATTAGACACATTTTTCGGATATATGGGGCAATGGATCAGCAATACGCTACAAAATGATTCACATTGTTAGTAAAAGTGTGTTACGCTATTAGGGTGCAGGGTAGGTGGTGATGTTATTGAAATTTTCCATTAAAATTTCTCAGTATAGTTCTTGCAATTCACGAACGCGCGTGGCTCTTAGTTGTGTTCAAGTCGTATCTGTATACGTGTAAATGTGTGCGTGCGCAGAGATGCGCTACGGTTAGCATACAAATAATCAATGTTAAAATTATTTTTTCTTTGAAACCAACAATGATAATAAAACAAATATTTTAATAGTAAGTTTTATTAAAATTAATTATTATTCATCGTCAGAAGTGTCACTATCTTCAAACTCTTCAGTGTCGCTATCAGTTGATTCTAAATTAATCGTTAACTCGAAGTCCAAATCAATATTAAATTTTGTAAAGTAGTCATATTTTGTCCGATATTTTTAGTTGCAATTTTATTTTATAAAATCCCCCAGATATTTTCGATACAGTTCAACTCAGGGTGATAGGGCGGCAAACGTAGTATTTCAAAATTCTTGCTTTTAACTATTTCGTCGATTTTGAATGTTATGAAATGATGTTTATTATTTTTTATTAAATCATAGAGTTCGATTTTTTTTAATCGTTCGTCACATAAAATTCTGTTATCAGTTAGCCATTTTATCATTTCGCTCTTCCTTGAACTGGACGTAGGAATTTTACTGCTGCGGGCGTTATGATAGGACGCGTTATCCATCACAATAACTGCTCTTTCTGGCAAATTTGGCATAAGCTTCTCTTCTAGCCACTTCTTATAATTTTCAAAACTCATATTTGAGTGATAATCTCCAATTGTGGAGGATGCTTTATATACCAATGAGGCATTTGGAATGAATCCATCTTTAGTACCTGCGTGCACTATAATAAACCGGCTCCCAGTACCTAATTTCTTCATAAATGGAGTATCTTTATCTTTTATGCCCCATGTATTTTGTCGAACGTGTGACGTTAAAATATATGTTTCGTCAGTGTAAACAATAGGACGACCTTCTGCACGGCACTGAGAAATCTTTTTCAAATATTTTAAACGCCATAGTTGTAAATCATGCTTTTCTTGTAATACACGTCGGTTACTGCTAATCTTTCGCCATTTATAACCAATTTTTATGAGCAATGAACGTAAAGTGCTTAGACACCCTTCAAAGTCTATCTTTTCTCTGAGAACTGACCGAATTTTGGAATTTCCTTGTATTCGATGTGATCATTTTGAATTGTACTTCGAATCAAATTAATGTCGAAATTATCAAAATAAAATTTGCTACTTCTTTTACGACGTTTTTTCATTGGTGAAAGAAACTTGGCAGATGTAGAGGGCATCTCTTTTTCTTCTTTCAAAATAGAAGAAGAAGAAGTACGTTCACTGTCCCCTGTTGCTTCGGCGGTTCGTTTTCTTACGTTAGCCAAAGGACTCAAATCACAATTATTATCATTATTATTCGCCTTCATGAAATTATATTCTTCTTGAAGAAAATGAAAAAATCGGGCGATAATTGCACGACCCTACAAATAATAAAGATAATACAATGTTCATGATCGTTGATCCACACAAAAAGTTTGATATTAAATTAACGCTATAAATGCATATTTAAATAACTCGCCTCACTACGAATAATTTTTCGCTTTTTATCGGTATTGGACATGCTGACGGTACTTCGTGGCGGATAGCGACGTGAAAACAATAAGCACAAGTGACCTGAGCGGGCGACCGCTCGCTACTGAACGCTCCGTCAGGCACACACACTAACGCATTGTGCATGTACACAACATACCACAAGCAAGAGTCACGCGCGCTCGTAAATTGCAAGAACTATAACAGCCCAATTTCATTGCCCATGTCTCAAAAAGAAATAAAGAAAATACATTTATTTAGCACAGATTAAAAGACACACAATACATCAGTAAAGACAAAAACTAATTAGTAATAGAATTCAAGTAAATGTGAAAAGACTTTCTCTTCCCTCGCTCCCATAATCTGATGGAACAACAATTACACATGACTGCATAGAGATCAGAACTAACGGCTTAACATGCTTTTAACGGCTTAATATGCTTTTAATAGCTTAACGGGCCAAGCAAGAGCCTTGTGTGCCTTCTGGCTGCGCGTATTCACGCTTGGATGCAGATATCTATCCAGTCTAGAGAGCGAGGGAAGAGGAAGTGCACCTGTGTACACATTTACACACACAACGCCGAAAGCTGTTCGCCGTAGAGATTAGCCACCATGACATAAATACAATCTGGGACACTATTTATGTTAAACTCGTTTTTGTAAATGAGGTTTATGCTATAAAAACATTTAGGAAAAGATTTCCACTACTTTTGTCGTTAGTTTCCCTTGCTTATACACTACTATCATGTTAACAGTTTCAGCGCCATGAACCGTCGGGCAGCTCAGCGGGACTGCAGAATGACACAATCTCCACCATAGGGCGGTAAAATATTTCTGTATTATAAAGCTGAAGAGTTTGTCTGATTGAAATCGCTAATCTTTAAACCAATGGTTGGATTCCAATTTATTCTTATGTTGGTATCCCAATTTTTAAACTACACAACTACGATACTTATCGCTAACCATCACGCTACTACCCTTTAGAGCTGAAAAAAGGGTGAATGAACATTAGCAATAAAGATGTAATCGCTTGGGCAAGCAATACGATGTAATGGCGTGTATTTTTTTTTTAATTCTCTAAACTACTACTTGCCCGCGATCTAGTCTGATGTTAAGTAGTGATGCAATCGTTGATACCAAAGCGCTCTTATTTATTATGGATCAATAAAACAAAAATTTCACAAGGACGAGGTAGCGAGCAGAAGTTACTTTGTATGAACATCACTTTTGATATAAAGGGATAGGTTGAGTAATAAAATTAATGTTTTTCAGATCAGATTCTTATGACGTCGGGTTGTACAATCCTGAGGATGAGAGTGGACATCTAGCTGCTATCTCTGAGAGTAACATGGGTCAGCTAGTTTCTAAATCTGTCACCCACATGGACCAGCAGCTGGAGCATTTTGCCCACAATGCCCAGCAATTAGAGCCTGTAGTCCATAATATCCAAGAACAGGAGTCTGAGGTTTATGCTGCACAAAAGCCAAAACGTGTAGTACAAATTGACAAGCGGTTGGATTCTATGGTCAATACAGACCAGCATCCAGAGCGTGTTGTGCGCAGTGACCAAATTAAATCGGAAAACGTCGAAGGGTCGCCGCGACGACACCGAACAGCTAGCTCCGAGCAAAACGGCGGTAGGTGCTTGTTTTCGCTATCAGAGTTCAGACGTCATGGGTACCTATCTGCTGGCGGGCTGCGGGTTATTGGAAAGAGCTAACGTGACCTCTGACGTTCAGGCAAATGTAAGAACACGGGGCGGTTTTACGGCTGGTTCACACATGTCTCCGTTTTACTGTTCCGTTTTATCGTGTACGTTTTTTTCTCGTCGATGGCATATGGAGTTGTATGAGCGACTTCACAGTATTCTATATACAGTAAAAAATATCGTTCCGTAAAAAAATTACATTCCGTTTTGTCATCGAATACTGGACGACGGAACAGTAAAAATATGTGGATACGTAGAATTTTAACGGATAGAGCTGTGTACGTGGCGGGCGCTGTGTGCGGGTTGTAGAACGGGGAGTGATGCGACAGGTTTTGCTTGTTTGACTCACATTGGGAGTATACTGTGAGTTTGGGTATTTTGAAGAAAGCAGTACATAATTACGCCTACTGTCATAGGTAAAAGTTATTTTTGGGTGGCAATTGCAATGATTTTGAGAAGGTCTACTTTTATTTTGTTTTATCGTATTTAGATTTAAAAATGTAAAAAAGTTATGTGTAAGGTAGAATTTTTTTTTTAACTAATATTAAGTGCCGTCACTAACTGCGGTCAAAAAACTAGCCAAGAGCTGTCTCCTAATCGGCAAACACATTTTTGTCAAATGATTCCGAGTAGTTGGGATCGTTTGGACCGAACGAACCAATGGGCGGTCCGAACGATGCCAACTGATCCCAACTAGTCGCAATCATTTGACAAAAATGTGTTCGCCGATTAGGGCGCTAGTCGGACCACGCTCAGTGTAGGGTTTGAAGTTTCTTGTACGTCACAATAAATGTCCGCACTTAAGATTTAAAAAATGGGCTATTTATTACATTAAGTTGACATACTAACAGAATTCTAAAAACGGGCCCACGAAGATCTGTGAGAACTAAAGAAAGAGCTATAGATTCCAACTAGGCATTGGCAGTTCTCAGTTCTCTGGGAATTCGGTTACTTACAAATTTATACAAACTCAGATTTTCGGTAGTGTAATTTTGGATTACGGGAACCGATTTATTTGAAAGAAAATACGTTCAGGATAATAAAATATGCAAACTAATAAGTATATAAAAATGTTTGCGTATAAAAAGTACAAACTTAGGTCAGTTTTTTTTTAATATTTTTTAAACTTACCTATGTTTCAAAACTTATAGGGACTCATTTTTTGTACTTTTATTGGTAGACCCCTTTTCATTTTTAAATACCAATCCAGCACCATAGGTAGAAATGTAAAAAAAAAATCTCTTCCCACTTTACGTGTATGCCATAATTTTACATATTGGTACTTGTTAGATTTGTAAAACGTTAGTTGTAATTACCCTAAATTGGTTTGTTTAACTCTATTCTTTATGGAGCTTGGCAAGAATATAGTCGGGGTAATAGGTACGTTGGATCCGCGATTGTAAAAGAAAGATGTTTGATTATTTCAATGATTACAATTCCATGTACAGACGACAGCACATGAAGCTACTACTATCTGTCAGATTTTTTATTCGATTTTCAACTTTATCTCTAAAGTATTAGAGTTCAAGGTTGATTGGGAATATCTGACAGTTTCGGGTAGGTTGACCTGCTATCGTCCGTACAGAAGCGAGCTGAAAGCAAGTTCTTATACCTTAATGTACGAGAATTGGCCTTTAGCCACGGCCATAATTGTTCAGAAAGTATATTAGTATATTAATAAAAGTATATTAATTCCTGTCAAATTAAGACGCGATTAAAAATATGACGACTAAAATACGTCGTAATTTGACAAGACAGTTTATGTTCTGTCCTTTTCTTAATGAAACAGACAGAAAAAGAAGTAGATACTGATCTTAATTTTAGTTTGTGAACAAGCGAATCAGAGAAAATTTATAACAATTTAGTAATTAAATTTTTGCTAAGATCCTGTCATACATGAAGCTAATGATGATGTGCTGAATGTGGAGCGAATGAAGGTCGAAACCAATCGCTATGTCGCCGCGGCGCTCCACCGACTGGCCGGAGCTATGGAGACCATCGCAGAGAGACTGCAAGACACTAGTCCACCACGAGTTAAAGTATGTAAACCTTCTAAAATCTTCATCATCATCATCATTTCAGCCACTGCTGGACATAGGCCTCCCCCAAGGTTCTCCACGACGACCGGTCCTGCGCCTCCCGCATCCAGCGGTTTCCCGCGACCTTCACCAGGTCGTCGGTCCACCATATCGGGGGCCTACCCACGCTACGTACAATGCTCGAAGACCTCAGTAGGGCCTCCAAGTCTTAAAATGAACCGGTCTTAAAATGAACATGGACAAGACGAAAGTCATGTCTAATGCCCATGTTGTACCGACTCCTATAAAGATTGGAGACTCTGTTCTCGAAGATGTTGACAGTCACGTGTACCTAGGACAAACTATCCAGTTAGGAAGGTCTAACTTCGAGAAAGAGGTCAATCATCGAATCCAACTTGGCTGGGCTGCTTTCGGGGAGCTACGTAGAATCTTCTCGTCCAAAATACCGCATTGTCTCAAGACAAAAGTTTTCGACCAGTGTGTGTTGCCAGTGATGACTTCTAAAATAATAGTAGCTTATTCATACCACCTCATTGCATGGTAAGAGTGCAATGATCTTGCTTGTTCAAAGCAAATTAACGTTTTCGCACTTATCTTAATGATAAAGAATTGGTTCCCTCACAATTTTCACATCATGTAATCCATGTCAGTATTGAATTGTCAAAAATTGGCTAACGTTACAAAAAAAAAAAAAAAAACTCATAAAATCCATCTGTCATAAAGAACTGCCATCCGGATTTATGCGACGGATTTGTGCTGAAGGACTATTCTCCTAACTTGAAAACTTTCAAAATCTAGTAGCAGTCTCATTCCAATACACCATCTCCGCGATATCCAATTGTTAAAAATTTCATAATTTAGACAAATTGGAAGTATTTGTAGCGGTACCTACAACGCTACATGTGAATAACGCGTAATACTGACGACAAGCAAATCCTCTATCTCGCAAGATGAGTTTACTGTACAACTAGCACGCATACGAGTTAGCGACATCAACCGGTAGGCAAGTGTCCGCCAGACAAGACTGGATGGAGGATCCTCCCTTTTCTATGGAGGATGAGTGATCTTTACACGCTGTTCCACATACCTTCCAAATATTTTTAAGCAGATTGAAACAGATCAGACTGTAAATATAATTAAAGGTACGAGAATTGCCCTTCTGTTATGTCTAACATTGCACGTTTTTTTCACTTCTAAACGGTACAATATTTGCTTCAAACAAAGTCGTTGGTTTACGTCCAAATGTTGACCACGATTAAGAGACAAGGCTTTCAAGCACTAAGCCACCACATTGTTATCTTTCATTGCATTTTGGACATAATCCCCACGCTTAGCAGATGGGTTGAGGATTACAGTAATTTGTTATTCCACAGGAGAAGCGCTGCTGCCCGCTTCTCTAACTACTACTTATTCATTTTAGTGTTTGTATCGCTTCGCTTGCTAAAATACTATATTTCTTTTCAGAGATACGCAAGAATCTCCAGCTCGGAAAGCGATTAAGGGACTTTTAACATACGGCTATGTATCAATAACAAAGATATTTTAATAAAATTATTAATAATAATACTTTTATTAATATTTTATGTAGTAGTAATTTTTTATCCAATACTTTTTTCATTTATTTACCATCAAAACACTTATATATCGAACAGAGAACGAAACATTTTAATATATTGTCTCTCTCTGTTAAAATTACGAAACTCAAAATTAATAATGTATAAAGCAAAATTTATAATATTTAACATTGTATGTAGTTTTGGAAAAAATGGCTGTGACATACGGACGGACAGACGGACAGACTGACAGACAGACATGACGCATCTATAAGGCTTCAGTTTTTTGCCATTTGGCTACGGAACCCTAAAAAACAATACTTGCATATTATGTAGGTAGTTGCAAAAAAATATTGAGTATGGATATTAGGCTCGGCGCAAATGGGCCACCGACCACAGCCAGCGATGTCTGTCGCGCAGTACCGCAACATTTGTGAAAGTGTCGGAAGCCAGTGACAGCCACCGGTGTCTGGAAGCCGCCACATTTTATAACCCGCTCGTTGCTGCGCAGTCAGTGCGTGTGTGCGTGTGTGTGTGTGCGTGCGTATGCGTGTGCGTGTGCGTGTATTTTTACCCGTATTTTTTACATTATCGAACTTACCAAACACTACGGAGATATAGCGTATTAAAGTTACGGAGAGGGGGCTATATACGTCACGCCGTGGTATATTTTGTGCCACGGCGTGACGTCATGCGACATTTCAAATCAATAATAAATCTTGTTAATCTCAATCTTCCTAAGTATTTGAATGAAACAAAAAAATAAAAAATAGGTAAGTATTCAACATTTTTAATAATACTACATGATGGACATATTTTTTAGAATACAACCCAATTCTATTATGTGTTTTAGCAGCACCGCCCCAACAAGTAATACAATAGGTTATAACCGATTGAGAATAATAAATAATTTTCATAATATTAGCATTTGTCGAAAGTCTCATTTGCTTAAATACATATATTAGTTTCCTTATTCTATGTGAGAGATTAGGTAAATAATTTTTCTCCGATGTATGGTCGCCACTCAAGAACCCGTCGACCCCATCGGGTATCGGTCTTACGGGCATTGTTCCCGGCCCACTGCCGATTAAATGTTGCAATTCTTCGGGCTATACCGGTTATTCTCGTTCTACTGCGGATTTCTTTATTTCCGATTGATCACGCAGCGAAAATCGAAGCATAGCCCTCTCCATTGCCTTTTGAGTAACCTTGAGCTTTCTTCAACTCAGCTGGGTTTGCTTTAGGGAAGCTGTGTAGTCTTCTCGTTCGACATACCGCAGTGTCTCCTGTCTCAAGACAAGTCTTCGACCAGTGTGTTACCAGTGATGATATATGGAACTGAGACGTGGTCGCTAACATTGGGCCTTATATGTTTCAAAATGACTCCAATTAAAAGTAAAAGAGTATTACGCAATTAGAGTGCTAAGGCAGCATTTGCGACCAGTAAAAACTAGGAGAAATTAATAATAATTGCGCTTATTCAAAACAAAGTATATTCAAGTTCTAATTCATAGGTAAAACATTTGTTCTCATAATTATTACATAGCTTGTTGGAAGAATCGTTGATAAGTTTATTTATCATCATACAGAGAAGGATTGAGCGTAATCACCACGCTTGCTCAATGCGGGTTGGCGATTTCAGACTAAAGCCCAGGTTTCCTCAAGATGTTTTCCTTCACCTTCAGTATTTGTTGTCCAAGATATACTTACAACTTAAAAAAAGTTACATTGGTACTTGCCTGACCTGGAATCGAACCCGCGCACTCTTGCTTGAGAGGCTGGTATTTTTTAACCGCTAGGCTACCACGACTTATTATTTTATTTATTTATCATTGACTAAAAATTTGAAGAAGTATTCAACTTCCATTTCTCCATCTTCAGGCAAATCTGTGCAGTGCACAGCATTGTGTATTTCTGATTTACCATATAAGGCTCTTATGGAATCAGGGTATAATTGGCGGCATAAGTCCTATAATTAGAAAAAAAAACTAAATATATTAGATTCCCGTACCTGGTTCAATTACAAACAACAACACCTACATATTTTAATTGTATTTTATTATAAATAAGATATAATAAAATAGTTTATCTAGTTACTTTCAACATGTACCTAGATAATTAACAATTATCAATAATCTTATATCATTAAATAACCTACAAAGTTGATCAAAAACGACATTTTACTATATTTAACCAACCATTAGTTAGATACTATTTTTAACAATTGGTCGAATTTAAAACAGATCAAAAAACCGGCCCTAAGTAGATTTTTCAAGCCTTTTTCCAACTAAGCAAGGATTGGCTTCCATTCTAACATCATCATCATCATGATGTTGCTGAATATCATTATTTTACATGAAGCGAATGAGAGATAGAGATAGAAGATCATCATCATCATCATCAACCTTTTTATCGTCCCACTGCTGGGCACAGGTTCCCTCTCATACAGAGAAGGATTCAGCGTAATCACCACGCTTGCTCAATGCGGGTTGGAGATTTCAGACTTGAAAGTCCAGATTTCCTCAAGATGTTTTCCTTCACCTTGTAATCAGTCATATATATAACTACATTGGTACTTAACTGACCAGGAATCGAACTAGAGGCTGGTGCTTGAATCATTACGTCACCACGACTTCTTGATAGATAGAATATGAAATACAATAATAATTAATCAGAGATATGTTGATGTATCAGTATTTACCGGATCTCGAGGCCCGCACAGTTTTCTGAATTCAGAAACAACATTCAAACTTGGATCATTACATTTAACTTCTAGTGCTATACATTGTCCTTCAGCCAGATGTATACACATTGCCTGAAAATATACCAGCCCCCTAATCGGCGAACACATTATTGTCAAATGATTGCGACTAGTTGGGATCGTTTGAACCGAACGGACCAATGGGCGGTCCGAACGATCCCAACTGATCCCAACTAGTTACAATCATTTGACAAAAATGTGTTCGCCATTTAGGGGGCTGTTTATTGATATATATTCAATGAAATGAAATAGTTTATTAAGCAAGTAGGATCACTGATCACTTTTACACGTCATATTTTTTTAAACTAGCTGGAGCTGACATTTCCTAACTGAGTACCTCTGAGAAGAAAAGTCGAAATCCACTCAGGGATCATCGTCTTTTTTAAGTCCAGACATTAAAAATGAAAATATTTACAATCGAAAGTTAATTTATCTCTCTACTCGGTTGATGTAAACATCTTCGACAAATCGTGATGGTGAGCATGCTCGAGCTGACATTTTAGACCTGCAAGTTTCGATATGAAGGATATTATGTATTTTTTTTAATAATTATAAACTAGCGTTTGACCGCAATCCCGCCTGTTGGTAAGCAGTGAGGCGATCGTTGATGGTAAAGCGCGCTAGTTTATTAAGACCCTATTCACTCAGAAAAAACTGAGCGAATAGGAAGGAAGACGGCGGTTGAGCGAGGTGATGCAATGTTAAACCCAACAACACGACCAACGATGCTGCGCCAAAGGGAGGTCGTGGAGGATCTTCAGATCCTCCACGACCCACACTCCCAACACAACAATATTAGGCGCATCGTACCCGGCACACATCGCACCACAACTGCTCCGACCCGTCCTCCGTACGGCTTCACCAGACATCTTGCCATCTTCATATACGATTATATAAGACATCATCAGCCTTTTAGGTACTCCTAAGTCACTGGCCTCCTCTCCGTGAGTCGGAGTGGGTCGTAATCGACCACGCTGGCCCAGTGCGGGCTGGCATGTCTTCCAAGTTTTGCCTCTAGGACCTGCCGGTTCCCTCACGATGTTTTCCTTCATCGTTTTTTAAGAGCAGTGGTGATGAAATAATTTACGCACCAGTAAAACGCCTGATGGTCTTCGCATCTACGACCTACAACTTTAATAATATTAGGCCACATTTGATTGATACACATTATTTTCTAAGATTTTTACTGTTAGTTTTTTCAACATTTTAATTTTAATTTACGAACAGCTTTTTGCAGCGATTCGCAATCAACCGCGCCTAGATCCTCATTGTGAAGCCAGCTTTGGATAAAAGATACTCGTCACAAAGAATATTAACCTCATAATTAGGCAGAACTTCATGATAAACTTCATAGAACTCTTTAGCGTTGGCTATTTTCATAGAGAACATAGCCATGGCAGATACGTATAACGTGCCCGAAGTGGCAATATGTTCGATAATGGAGCCCACGTTGCCGTCTATAATTGCATGCGGTTTGATAACACAACAAGTGCAGTTCTCAAATGTTGCACAAAATGGTATTCTTGGTTTGCCATTTTCCTCTCCGAAAAACGCTTCCAGCATCTGTAAAGTTGTTGGAAAGTGGTTAGTACTAAGGAGGAGAGTTGAACCATCAACCAGAGACGTTTATATTAAGCAACCTCATAATTCAACTCCTTACCAAAGACTACCAAAGATTACTGATTACATTTTGCCAGTGTCGACTGCGTAGTTATTTATAAGTCAGAGATAAGTCCCCGTTTATACTTTGAAGAGTTTATTAATTAGGGGAGTTCATACATGTTCCGAGAGATTTCCATGCAACTGCTCCCACCTGCCCCTCCTCCCTTCCCCCCTGGGTATGTCTAGGTCCTTGTGCCATATACCTAAGGATAAGGTATCTGTTACATACATCGATAGCTTCACGCCTCGAGTTTACTCCATGGGCGATGTTTCGTAGTATATCTGTGCCGTACATCTTCCGGAGCGTGCCAGGAGCCGCATCGGCCGGGTTTGTTGCACCCAAAACTCGCCTCCATGCTTTAACTGCGTCTGGAGCCACTAGCTCTATGCCAATAACTTCACCGCTGGTTATATAGTCGATTACGATACTGCACAAAGAATTAAGTTTTATACTCATGACGCATGTGTTAGGATGGCCAATAGCGGGTAGTTAAATAAGATTCAAGCAACATTATAGGAAAAACATTATGTTATGTATATATTTACTTTTAACATTTCATACTGGACATATTTGGAGTCATCAACAATATAAAGTACATAAGGAATATGTGAAACAAAACAGTAGCAATAGGTACTATATAAGAAACCTAACACATATGGCACATAATAACAATTATATGTGAACCGGCAGCAATGTACAAGTGGAAGATAAGAAATAAAGCACATAATATACAAATTGTCATATTAGAAACATCAGCAATAAATAAGTAGGACATAATACTTATAAGAAATATTAAAAGTTCTTAACTGGTAGTGTGTTCGGTCTGACGGCTCGATGAAGAATGACCATGGGTCGGGCTTCCGTGTTTATAGACAGTAATAATATCAGAGTAACCTCATCGAGCCGTTGTTTCGAGTCTATACAATGTCTTTTTGAAGTGAAACTTCTTTAGGTACGCTTGACTTGGGGAGTAAACTAGCGAAAGCGTTACGAAAAATGATAGGAAAAAAAATGATGAAGGCGAACGGAAGCAGAGTATAGTCCTATTTCGTCTGTAATACAAACAAGGAGTTGGCTCATGTAAATATTGCATGACCTGTCGAGTATGAAGTTGTGAGTTCGCATCTCGCCGAAGGCAATATATATTTTTTGGATCTTTTTAAGATTTGTTAACAATTGAGTCGAGTATGAAGTTGTGAGTTCGCATCTCGCCGAAGGCAATATATATTTTTTGGATCTTTTTAAGATTTGTTAACAATTGATTACCTAAGTGCACAAATAAATTTATAAATTTCGTTCTGTTCTGGCCTTTATATTGTTTTATATATTTTTGCTGAACATTTCTGATATAATTGAAAGTATAGAAGCTTTAAGATATCGTCACAATACGATAATTGGACACAAAGTACAAATTGCTTTCGAGCCTCATAAGCTCAATTATTAAGCTAAGTACCTTGATTGATTAAGAACTATGAATTTCTTCGAGAACATGACGCTGCGAACACCCCCCGACCCCCCTCATTGATTACCTCACCCCCCGTGGATTATCTCGGGAACCAGAGGTCGTGGACTACCCGAGTTTGGGGTCCCCTGAATCAGGAGGAGGAGCCCGACCTTTTGGCCCCGAGGGAATCCACTCCCCCCTCTCCCCCTCCCCCCTACCCCCCGCAACCCCACGAAAGCTACCCCCCCCCCTTTAGTTACCTCACCCCCCCGTGGATTATCTCGGGAACCAGAGGTCGTGGACTACCCGAGTTTGGGGTCCCCTGATTCAGGAGGAAGAGCCCGACCTTTTGGCCCCGAGGGAATCCACATTTTTTTTTTTTTTTAAATTGGAGGTCTATGCAAAAATATTAATTTATAAATGAAAGCATGAAATAAATTTAAATATTTATAGAAAATTAATATATGTATATGTGTATACATGTATATATTGTACACACATATATATATATATATATATATATATATACATACATATGGTGCAAAAGAAGTTTCACTTCAGTCGTGTGGTCATAAGCACACTCGTTTTTTTTTCTCTCTCTCTTGTGGATAGATGTCGCGGGCGGCGGGGTCTGTTAGACTCTTACTGACTAAAAACCACCCCGGTGTTCCATCTCACACCTACGCCGGGGGTTGCGAGAACGAACACTGTTTCCGCAACCCCCGACCGACCCGCCACTGTAGGCCTCCTCGGATCAGGGGCGGAGTGAGGCGTTTCGACTCCCCCGTGACGTGTTCTAAGACTGAAGCGCGTGGTATCTAATCTATCCTCTGAACCAACTAAACTTAAACAATTCTCATTACAATACATTTCTTAGAATTATGACACCTCATAAGGCCATGTTTCTATCTACGTACATGTCATATTATATGATACAGGGTGGGCCATGAATTAGTTAACAATTGAAAAAATCGTATAAAGAAAACTATTTGACATATTTTTAAAATGATTTATTTACAAGAAAGTTAATTATTTGGAATTTATTTTTTTAAAATAACATCATCTAAATGTCCACCGTTTCGATTTTTGCACTCTTCTAACCGAGCACCGAAATTTTCGTATACTCGTCGACAAAGAGACCGCGAGATCGCTGACATTTCTTCGCTAATTTTTTCCTTTAGTTCACGTAGTGTTTTTGGTTTATGGATGTAAACACGACTCTTCAAATAACCCCATAAAAAGAAGTCTGCTGGGGTTAAATCTGGACTCCTGGGTGGCCATGGGATGTCGCCTCGTCTGGAAATCAGCTTTTCCGGAAACATTTCTTTGACTACCGGCAGGGACTCGTTGGATGTGTGACAAGTGGCTCCATCTTGTTGAAACCATGTGTTACGATTGTAGCCAGCAAATTCCAGTAGCTTCGGTGCCAAGAACCCCCGTAACATTTTCACATATTCAACAGAATTCACAGTAACCGAACGGCCGCGAGAATCTTCGAAAAAATAGGGCCCAATGATTCCTTTTGCTGAAAATGCAGCCCATACCGTTACCTTGGGAGAATGAAGTGGCCTCGCGTGTTTAGATTTGGGATTTTCGCTGCTCCAATATCTGCAATTCGGTTTGTTTACGTGTCCGTTGAGGTGGAAATGGGCTTCATCGGAAAATAAGAGGTTGTCAAAATTATTGAATCGATCTAACATTGTTTCGGCATAGGACTTGCGCAAATTTAAACCATTAGGTTTTAATTCCTGTACTAACTGGATCTTATATGGATGTAATTTCATATCTAATTTCAAAATACGGCGCAATGATGTTCGGGATAGTCCTAATTCAGCCGAACGTTTGCGCGTCGATAAATTTGGATCACGTCGAACTGATGCGGAAACTCGCTGCACGTTCTCTTCGCTCCGAGAACTCCGTGGGCCGCCGGTTTGCTTCACGTTTACTGTAGATCCGGTCTCTTCGAACTTTTTAACCCATTTCTTTATTAATGGACACTCGGACACTGATTTAAATCGTGTAAGTCGTATTCAACGCGAAATAAGCGTCTCACAGTAATGAGCGAACTGTTGTTTAAATAAAATTGTTTCACACAATAAGCGCGCTGCGGCCCCGTGAAACGATCCATTGCGACTAAATTTCCGAGAAGCGAGCTAGTGGTAACGCCCCTCCCCGCTCCCCGCGCGGCTTGTATTAGCGCGGGGTGTTAAGTTTAAATGTTAACGAATTCTTGGCCCACCCTGTATAATTTACATCATATCATATAATAAAGTAAAAAATACATAATAGTATATTTTAGAAATTTAGAGCAATTTTTTACGAAGCTATAAAGACTAAAATCTTATTAACCTTGCCGTTTTGAAGGGTATTCGCTACGTTTTCCAACAAGACACTGTGTGTGAGATTTTAGACATAGTAAGTATTATAAATTCAAGTTGCTTCTCTTCTATCTGTATCACCATGTTGTTATTTCAATCTAAGCAATGGATCGTGTGCATCATTTGGGGTTTGCCATAATCCCCACGCTTGGCAGGTGGGTTGGGGATCGCAGGATTAGATATTCCACAGAAGAAGCGCTGCTGCCCGCTTCCCTGGTGAGAGTTCCCTTAGTCGCCTCTTACGACACCCACGGGAGGATATGGGTTGAATGCAAAGGACTGGGCGTCAACATCAATGGCGAGTACATTACACACCTTCGGTTCGGATCTGAGTACAATGCTCGAAGATCTCAGTAGAGCGTCCGAGCGAGTCGGTCTTAAAATGAACATGGACAAGACGAAAGTCTAATGCCCATGTTGTACCGACTTCTATAAAGATTGGAGACTCTGTTCTCGAAGTTGTTGACAGTTACCTGGGAAAAACTATCCACTTAGGAAGGTCCAACTTCAAAGAGGTCAATCGTCGAATCCAACTCGGCTGGGCTGCTTTTGGGAAGCTATGTAGAAATGGATTTTGATAATATTCCCACCATTATTCAGCGAATATTTTGGGTAGGTTTATATAGGTATGTTAAAAAATTATTATTGTCGGGGGTACGGTACAGACGACTGCCTATCAAGCTACTACAATCTGTCAGATTTTTTTATTAGATTTCAACTTGTATCTGTAAAGCGTTAAGGCTCATGGTTGATTTGGAATATTTGATAGTTTGGGGTAGGTAGACCTGCTGTCGTCCGTACATACAGTTAACAACAGCTATCTTAACATGCGATTTTAAATAAACGGTTACCTTGCTTTACAATCTTATAGTACAAATATTACTGTTGACAGCACATGACAGGGATTCACTTACGGGAGCATGTTGCTTTCACCCAAATGACTGTAAAGACGCATTGCAAATTCTTTATTGATTTTTCCATTCTTCATACGAACGATACGAAACCCCTTCTTCATAATAAATGTTATTATTTTGCCGTGTTTACTTGGTGAAATTGGTTTAATCATAGCGAATGTACTGAAAACAAAAAAGCGGAGCTTATCTTAATCGTTTGAGAAAGCAAATCTATCACCACGATGACCCATAGGATCGTCTTCCACACCCCTTAAGTGTTAGCACAGTATTTTCACATTTCTGTCGCTAGCAAGTAAGTTATTAAAATTTTGATGGCCCTAAGCCTACAAGCATGTCACAGTAGTGACAGTAGGCTGCTAAGAAGTGGCTGGAGATGGCTTGGCATTTTCGAACATCTAATTGGGATTTGATACACCGGAAAGTTCCTGTGCCATGTAGGCATGGCAACCGCCTAAAGGACATCACCATGGACAATACAGAGGTGCTAGAAATTACAAACGAAGGAAAATCCGGAAAAATCCTTTGCTTACCACGGGGTTTAATCATAGTAAAAACGTTTTTTTTTAATAACTATAAACTAGTACTTGACCGCAAATCTGCAAAATAAAGTAAGTAAATAGGCAGGAAGACGGCAGTTGGGCGAGGTGATGCAATATTAAACCCAATAACACGACCTACGATGTTGCGCCGGAGGGAGATTGATTTGGAGACCTCCACGACCAAACATCCGACACAACAACATTTGGCGCATCGTACCCGGCACACATGGCAACACATCTGCTCAGACCCGTCCTCCGTGCGCTTTCACCAGACATCATGCCGGAACAAGACTGTTTGTCTGGTGGGTGGTAACTTCTGCCGGCAGCCCATGTTATGGTCTACCACCGAGTAAAAGAAGAATACTGAAAACGGATAAAAAACGTGAACTATAATCGTTTTAGTTAGCTAATCCGACATTACCGTGACGACCAATACTCGTAGGATCTACCTCGAGATCGTTTAAAGGTATTAACACAAATATTTTCTCTTGTTCGTGTAGCTGGCGCTATGCTAATAGTTATTAAAATATTGATAGGCCTAAATTGGCACACCTACAAGCATGCCACAGTAGCAACGTATCCCGGGTAGCTGAGGTATGCCGCATCAGACGGACATCTGATCTGGGTCTCCGTCAAGAAAAGTAGATGGGGCTTCTTAGTCTCAAGGTGGTGATGAACTACAATGAGATTGAAGTGCAGACCTCGCATATTCAAGAAATGCACTTTGAATGAGAGGACGTGCGCCCGCTGTGCACACCTACTTTTCTTTTTGTGAACTTTTCATGGTTAAAAATTTAGTGAACAGGAAGGAAAGCGGCAGTTGAGTGAGGTGATACAATGTTAAACCCAACAATGCGACCAACGATGCTGAGCCAGAAGGAGATTGATCTGGAGACTGCGGGGACGCCCGAACCCCCCCAGGAATCGCCATCAGGTCCTCTCGTCCGGTCGCCAACCGGCACGATGGGGCCACCCTGGGGTTTTTGGCAGTTGGCGGGGCAGCCTTTCGTATGTGGCTGGCACACTACTTGGGCCCCCCACTACCTGCGGTCGGCCAGCGGAGCACCGTGTTTGGATCCCGCTACCCTCCAGGACCAAACTCCCGACATAATATCATTTGGCGTATCGTAACCGGCACACATCGCAACACAATTGCTCAGACCCGTCCTCCGAACGGCTTCACCAGAGATCATGCCGGAACACGACGAATCGCTTGGCGGCATGACTTTGTCTGGTGGGTGGTAACTTATGCCGGCGGTCGACGTTGTGGCCTACCACCGAGACCAATGACTGATTATAAGGTGAAGAAAAACATCTTGAGGAAACCTGGACTTTAAGTCTGAAATCGCCTATCTGCATTGAGCAAGCGTGGTGATTACGCTCAATCCTTCTCTATATGAGAGGAGACCTGTGCCCAGCAGTGGGTCGATAAAAAGGTTGAAGATGATGACGACGGTTAGCGCAGTGGCTGAACAATCGACTGCTTCCATGCGTGCGAACAATATTTTTATTAAGGTAGTTGTTCCGGGTCTGGCTGTTTATGTATGAGAGTTTAAATTTTTGGAAACTCACCCACTTACAAGAGTTATTCCTAGTGAGGGCAACGATTTTAAAAACTAAAATTAAAAAAATATTGGGTATACCTCGCCCAGCCGTGAGAAACCGTGGTTGGTACAGCTTTGACCACAGAATAGCGCAGAGTTCGGCGGGAGGTGACGTAGCGCAGATGCCAATAAAAAAAAATTAAGAAGAATATGGAAAAATTATTTGTTTACCACTGAGCTTATTACATAATACAAGTTTTTTGTTACCTTTCACTATGGTGAAACAAAGTCCTCATGGTGGCTGGGGCGCAATCTCTTATAAGAAGCAGTTTTGCAAAAACATTAACAATATTGCCAACTTGTAGCATTTCTGGTTTAATGTTTGGCGTGTGTACCCTTTTAACCAGGTTTTTGCCTTTTTTTGAATTTATTACTTGACATGAATTATCGAAAGGAAAAAAATTAAGCACCAAATCCACAAAAATGTCGGCCTCTTCGTCATACATTTCGCACAAAAATGTGTATTTATCAAAATAATCGTACACCTGAAACAAGGTAGTAATGTTTAAATCAAAGAAATTTAAGATGGGTATGTAATTTTCTTTGGTTTAAATGGAAATCAATATTGTTAACTTTAAACAGCCTTTATGAATAAGGGGGCTTAACTTTATCATCATCAACCTTTTTTTATCGTCCCACTGCTGGGCACAGGGCTCGTCTCATACAGAGAAGGATTGAGCGTATTCACCGCGCTTGCTCAATGCGGGTTGGCGATTTCAGACTTGAAAGTCTAGGGTTTCCTCAAGATGTTTTCCTTCACCTTGTAATCAGTCATTAGTGTCCAAGATATAGCTACTTAGAAAGTACATATAACTTAGAAAAGTTACATTGGTACTTGCCTGACCTGGAATCAAATCCACAAACTCATACTTGAAAGGCTGGTGTTTTAACCACTGGGCCACCACGACTTTGTAACTATACAGAGGTAGGTATTATTATTTTTTTATGTGTACTTTAATATGTACTCTGTGGATACCGGAATCATTTATCGACGGAAAAACCAAATAAAAGAGTTACCGAGTCCTATATACCTAATTGTGATCAGACCTACACACGACTGATGTGAATCAAATTGTGGATATCTATAATACAGATTGATGTGAATCAGTCTGTGGATGCCCACAACACATACTGATATAGATCAATCTACCATAGACAAAACCGACTGATGTGAATCAATCTGTGACTGGATTGATCCACATCAATTGATTTACAAAATTTATCTTTAACGTTATTCTCGAGTAGACAAGATAAAGCTGTCCATTTCAATGCTTGATATCTATATAATGATCTACATAAGTAAATCAAGCGAAAATCGTTACCATTTTTATTTAGTTTTCCACGGAGGGCGTCTGGGGAGAGCACACAAGTAGGTAGATCGTATATTTAATAATATATAACAACGATTTCTTAATACGAATAATGTAATCTTATGTATATTGCTTAAAAAATAAATTCTATAATTAAATTAAATGGACTATTGTGTGTTATGTCCAGTATTGGTTTCACTACAACTCTCCATTAATTATCCCTTTTGACACTGACAGCAAAACAAATGAGAAACTAAAAATATCTCACACCGTTGTAGGTTATAACTCAGACTGCATGAAGGTTATTCTCTAAATTTTTCAGTATAATGTTGAATAAATACATGAGTAAACCCGAATGTTAGGTTTTATTTAACTAATAAAATGGAACCGAATACTTTTAGTAGTTGTCATATATCAATTATATGACAACAGTCTGGATTTCTTTTTAAAATAACCATAAACTACTACATTCTTCCCCCCTTTCTTAATCTTGAACATAGTCATTCAGGTAGGCTGGAGGTCGCTTAAACCGATTAGAACGACGCGGTTCAACTACTGGTGTTGAGTGGTACGATTCATCAGCAACAGGGGAAGAAGGAGGCGTATTGTACGTATCCGAATCTGTCGTAGTTGTAGATTCTATCTGCTGTTCTGCTTTATCTTCATGGCTTGCGTTGTTATCATTATCAGATGGTATAATATTAGGTGTAGCAAGTCGGTGATCCGGCAGAATTAAATCGCCTCAAGGAGCAAGGTGACGATTGGAAACTGTCAATTCTCTACCATTAGAAAGTCTTATGGAACTGTAATATGGATTAGGTTCCAGAAGGTCAACTTCTTCTACCATTGGATCATATTTGCTAGCTCTAACGAATTTCTTTAAGAGAACCTTTCCTGGTTGCAACCACGACGGCATGGATTGTCCCCAAGACGATCGTCGTGGATGGTTAAACATTCTTTCGTGAGGAGTAGTATTAGTTGACGTACATAGAAGTGACCGAATGCAATGGAGTGCTTGAGTAATAACTATCTCCCACTTAGCTATTGAAAGATTTTTGTCTTTTAGTGCAAGACGTATTGTTTGCCAGAGAGTTCCGTTAAGGCGTTCTACCTGTCCATTACCTTGCGGGTTATAAGGGGAAGATCGGCTTGTAGATATTCCTTTAGAATGTAGAAATTCTTTAATTCCAGCTGACATGAAAGACGCCCCTTGGTCTGTATGAATGGTTGCTGGCATTCCAAAAATTGAGAAAATATCAGTAAGATGTTTAATAACTGTCTCCGTGCTCATATCTGGGCATGCGTAGGCAAATGGGAACCTCGAATATTCATCAATTACTGTTAGAATATATTTATTGTTCGTTGTCGATGGCAATGGTCCTTTAAAATCCAAAGATAATCTCTCAAAAGGCGTAGTTGCTTTAATTAATAGACCAGTATTTTTATTAAACCTTGGTTTTATCTCCGCACAAGTTGGACAAGAGTTTACAACTATTTTGACATCGTCACTGGTAAACGGTAGGTTTTTAGATCTTATCCAGTGTGTAAGTCGTGTTATACCAGGGTGACAGAGAGATTTATGTAATTCTTGAAGGAGATTTTCTGTTGTGGCTCCACATACTTGTCTTGATAGCGTATCAGCTACAACATTAAGATGTCCAGGGCGATATTTGACATCGAATTTATAGTTTGATAATTCCAAACGCCATCGCTGGATCTTGTCGTTTTTTATTTTACTTGCATGACCTTGGAACATGTATGCTACTGACTTTTGATCGGTTATTAGATAAAATGGACGACCTATTAAGTAATGTCTCCATTTCTTAAGACTTCCTATAATTGCGTATGCTTCCTTTTCAATTACAGGATATTTCTTCTCGCTTTCATTAAGAGATTTTGAAAAAAATGCTACCGGTCGACCATTTTGTGTCAAAGAAGCCGCGATAGAATAATCTGAGGCATCTGTTTCTACAGTGAACGGTTCTGTGGGGTCAACTGCTGCTAAAGACGATTTCAAAATGATCTTTTTTATTTCTTCAAAAACCTTCACTTGTTCTGCGTTTAAAGGGTATGTCTCTACCTGTGTTAATGGATGTAATTTGGAAGAAAAATCAGCAACCCATTTTGAGTAGTGAGAGAATAATCCTATTACTCGTCTTAATGATGCTGAATTAGTGGGTACTGGTAAATCACGTAGTGGCCGTAGGCGTTCTGGATCTGGCTTAATGACTCCATTGTTTATATTGTAACCAAGAATCCTTAAATCAGTTATAGAAAATTCACTTTTGTCCTTGTTTATTGTAAGTCTAAATTTATCTGCAATTTCCATGAATTTTTGAAGCTTTTCATCGTGATCTTTCTGATCTTTTCCGCAGACGGTAATATCGTCCAAATATGGATAAATACCTTCAATAGATGACTTCCGAATGATAGAATCTATGGCGCGCTGAAAACAAGCCACTCCGTTGGTCACACCAAACGGAATACGACGAAATTGGTATAAATTTCCAGCGGCTTCGAAAGCAGTAAATGGTTTATTTTCTGGTATAATAGGAATTTGATGGTAAGCAGATTTTAAATCAATTTTGCTAAATACTCTATATTTAGATACCTTTGCTACGATTTCTTCGATGTTTGGTAATGGGTATGCATCAAGGTAAGTAAATCTGTTGACAGTCTGTGAATAATCAATGCACATTCTCTTTTTATGATTTGTGTTTGATGTGATCAGGACCTGGGCACGCCAGGGCGAAGTGCTCTCTTCTATAATATTATCTTGCAGTAATTTCTTGACTTCTTCTTGTATAAATTTGCTGTCCTCGCCTGCAAATCTTCGTGATTTTATTACGATAGGTTTACATTCTGATGACATATTTGGAAATAAATTGACAGGCTCAATGTTAGCTTCTTCTAATGCAAATAATCTAAGCGGAGGATGGTGTCCATTAAATTGTATTTCTAGTGCGGAATACTTTCCGAGAACATCGTGTCCCAGTATGACATGGCAACAAAGATTTTTCATGACTCGAAATAGTATTGCAGGTATAACTTGATTGTTTATCTTCAGTGTTGCTGAACATACTTTAGTTATTTGTGATGTATGTGATGAGGATGCCATCGATACTTCCTGTCTCCAAGGCATGGTTTTTAAATCATACTGCTCTACAACATTTTCATCAATGAAACTTCCAGTACTTCCTGTGTCGATCAAAGCCTGGAGTGATATTCCGTTCATGGCAACTTGAGTTTTGCATTTGTTGATGCCACTGGCTGCCAACAGTAAACAAGAGGTGATGTCTTCATCTTCCTCAAGTGAAGTGATAGCAGCGTTCACACTGCTACTTCTGCAAACCTTCGCAAAATGACCTTGTTTACCACACTTGAGGCAGGTTGCCTGAGATGCTGGACATGACCGACGGGGATGACGTGAATTCCCACAAAAATAGCATTTATCATTCCTTTGTGATTTAGGAGGTTCAAACTTTCGACTTTGATTCGAAATAGTAGCGGTTGATGGAGTATCTGTTGTAGAAGCAATTTGTGAATTGTTGAAACTTTGACTTTGGATCTGAGCAGATTCGAGAGAGCGAGCTTGGTTGTGGGCTTCGTCAAGAGTGAGTTTCATATTTTCTAGGAGTCTCTGTCGAATAGTAGGAGAACCTAAGCCGGAGATGAAAGAATCACGTATGTATTCATTTTCGTATTGACTTGCAGTTACCGCCGAAAAACTACATTCTTTGGATAAAAGTTTCAGAGACTGTATGTATTGATCAATTGTCTCGTTTGGCTGTTGTTTACGAGAAGCCAAATTGTGGCGAGCGAATATTTCACTTTTTGGCTTGATAAATAAAGTGTTGTGTCCTCTTATATTAGTTGAAGTTGTGTATCATGGACTCTTCAATGAAACTCCGTAAACGCATAACTATTTATATTTAAGTCACATACAATCTGTACAGAGGTTATTAATCGACTGCCATATAAATCTACCTATCTGTAATTGAGTAACGTGAGTCTTGTGATCTCATCATTCTACAAAAGGAAATGTGCTGCAGGCACATAGCTCCCCCCTTAAATAAAAAGAAAAAAAATTATCCCTAACAAACAATTACACTTTTTTTTTTTTTGTAACATTTCATATTTGAGTCTATTTTTATAAGTTATCTAGGTAATACAGAATTAAGATTACATTTCATAAATGATCACTTTATATGGTTAAACAATACAAATTTTATACGTAGATATAAGCACGTACGGTTATATTACATAATATTGATCCACTAAATATTTGTCCTCTAAATAGCTAGTTAGTAAAAATTAAACAGATACACACTTTACAGTAACTAAAAAGTTGTACAGTTACTTCGTACAGGTACGGGTCATGAGCAAAATCGAACCACTGGTTTAATTACGCGACCCGATCTTGTTCGACTTTTGTAATTTTGCTTTGTTTCTTCCTTTTTAGGAATAGATGAATCTTGACACGAGTAACTTTCTATTACAAAGGCTGGTTTAAGGCGGTCTATACTTATATTTTTCTTTACACCATTACATAATATCTTGAAATATTTGTCATATTTTTCTAAAACTTGATAGGGGCCAGAATATGGTGCAGTCAAAGGCTTTGAAACTTGGTCACAACGTACAAAAACTTGACTGCAGTTCTTTAATTCTGGATGTACAAATATTTGGCCTTGTTTCAACTCCCGTCTCGGAACGGATGATATTTTCCGGATCCTTTGTCGTAGTTCTTGCACAAATGTATCGTTCTCAGAGACTTCAAGCTTTGACAGCGAAAAGAAATCTCCGGGTAAACGTAACACTTCGCCGTACACCAACTCTGCAGCGCTGACCTTTGTATCGTCTCGTAACGTTGCCCTTAATCCTAACAGTACAGAGGGTAATTCGTTCACCCAATCTATTGTGTTTCCTCTACACATTAAAGCAGTTTTTATCGATCGGTGCCAACGTTCAACTGCGCCATTTGATTGTGGATGATAAGCAGTAGTTCTCAGCTTACTGATACCCATTCGTTTTGAAAGTAATGCGAATAGATTGGACTCAAATTGTCGTCCTTGATCTGTTGTTATTCTTAGTGGACACCCGAATCTAGCGATCCACTCTGAATAAATAATTTCAGCAACAGTTTCTGCGGTTATGTCCTTAACTGGATGTGCCTCGGGCCATCCTGTGGCCCTGTCTAACATCGTCACTAAATATCTATAACCTTTACAGTAACTTAATGGACCAACAATATCGACGTGCACGTGCTCGAACCGTTTACTTTTCTCAAAAGTACCAACGGGTGAAATAGTGTGTCGTTGAACCTTGGACCTCTGGCACGCTAGGCATGCCTTAGCCCATACAGAGACATCTTTGTTCATGCCTTTCCAAAAATAGCGATCGGCTATCATCTTTCTCGTTGTCCTTATTCCTGGGTGGCCGATTCCGTGAATCGCTTTATAAGCTGTCATACGAAACTCGGCAGGCAAATATGGTCGCGCCTTATCTGTCGATACTTCGCAGTATATTGGTATATTATTATCTGGTAATAACATTCTTTTAAAACTTAAATTATCGGCGTTCATCAAGATTTTTAGTTCCTGGTCTGTTTCTTGGGCATGCGACAGTTCTTCATAATTAATGGGTGATGGAGTGCATATAGATGAAATTCTCGATAGAGTATCAGCCACGATGTTATCGGCTCCACTAATAAACTCTAGTACCACCGAAAACTGTAATATGAAGTCTAAATGCCTCAACCTTCTGGGTGTATCATGTTTGCCAATACTGTTGTTTTGAAATGCATAAACAAGTGGTTTATGATCTGTGTACACGGTTAACGGTCTTCCTTCTACCAAATATCGGAAATGTTTAATAGCCATGTAAATTGCTAACAATTCACGATCAAAGGTGCTATACTTCTGTTGCGCGTCGCTGAGCTTTTTGGAGAAAAATGCCAGAGGCTGCCAAGTTCCACCGACCCTTTGCTGAAGTACCGCTCCGGCGCATGTGGCTGAAACGTCGGCCATGAGGGCTATAGGAGCGTCCGCTAGAGGAAAGGACAAAGTAACAGCGCTTTGTAAGCTCGCTTTACATTGTTCGAATGCGTCGATTGCCTCCTTGGTCCATGTAATGGGAGTTTTGTCTCTTTTCTTTGCATTGTGTAGGTAGGTGTCTAGGATACTCTGAAGTTCTGCGGCTCGAGGTAAATGTCTCCTGTAAAAATTTACCATGCCTAAAAATCGGCGCAACTCTTCTATTGTATCTGGTTGTGGGTATTTCGATATCGCTTCTACCCTATCATTTAGCGGTCGCAGACCCTTTTCAGACACGTGAAATCCAAGAAATTCTAATTCAGATTTTCCAAATACGCATTTTGATAAGTTTACAGTGAGCCCCCATTGATCCAAGCGGTTGAAAACTTCTCTTAGGTGCTTTTCATGCTCCGACCTTGAGGTCGATGCAACTATTACGTCATCAAGGTAGGAAAAGATAAATCCTAAGTCTCGAAATACGTTGTTAACGAATCTTTGAAATGTTTGTGCGGCGTTTCGTAGACCAAACGTCATCCTGTTGAACTCAAAGAGGCCGAATGGAGTGGTTATCGCCGTCTTCGGAATATCCTCTTCCCTCACACTCAAATTATGATAAGCACGCTGAAGATCAATCCGAGAGAAAATACGTTTTCCTGCCAACAGATATGTACAATCCTGAATTCGTGGTATCGGATATCTGTCGGGTTTGGTGATGCTATTTAAACGACGGTAGTCGCCGCACGGTCTCAATTCTCCATTTTTCTTGATGACTACATGTAAGGGACTCGCCCAGCAACTCTTAGATGGCCTGCATATTCCCATGTCGATCATACGTTGAAACTCAGCCTTGACCCTGTCATATTTATCAGGTGGCAGTGGCCTCGGTTTTGCAAACACAGGTGATCCGGTTGTTTCTATGTAATGTTCCACTGAATGGCATGGAGTGTCCTTAAAACACATAGGTTTTGTTATATTCGGATACTCCAATAGCAGTGTGCTAAATTCACATGAAGAGTTAACTGTTGTTATTGACGGTTGATTTGCCAAACTTATCGCTGTAATTGTACACAAATTAGTAACTTGATCTATTAATTTCTTTTGGTTAACGTCCACTAATAACTTATGAAAAGCTAAAAAGTCTGCACCTAGTATGGGTTGTTTCACTTCGGCAAGAACAAATGTCCAACGATAAGGTCGTCGCAATCCAAAATTTAAGTCCAAGGTTTTAGTACCATACGTCTTTATTTCACTACCGTTAGCAGCATACAATTTATAACTACTGCACACATTATCACTAAAAAGTTTTTTCTTATACGGTAACACTGAAATATTTGCTCCGGTATCAACCAAAAATCTTAGTCCTGATATTTTATCACTAACACAAAGGCGGTGAGCAGGCGTTATGGTGCAAACCTTCACCGGCGGTTGCACCACGACATTTAGTTTTCCTGATGGTTACTATTTTTCTTCCAAGCACACGGCTCCATGCATTTCTGTGCTCTATTGTGAAACTTATAATGATAATAACATAGCCAGTCAGCACTTTCGGGCGTACGCCGTATAGTATTACTGCCTCGTGACGTAGAACGACACCGCTTGAATTGGCCTTGACCACGATTTCTTGACCTAGATCTTTCACTCTGCATTTCTTTCATTTGAAGACTCAATTTTGCAATTTCAGATAAAATAAATGCGGTATCATTGTTACCAGCTGTCGCTGTTTTCACCTCATCTACCTCATTCAAAGGTCTTGTGGTTTCCATTATTTTGTCTGCGATGGCTGCCAACTTCTCCAGATCGTCCACTTCGCTCACTGCTAACACAGCTCGTACAGATGACGGTAAATGCCCCTGCCACATGATTATAAGTGTTTCGTCTGGGATTTTATTTCGCGCTAGATCCTTCATCCGCCGCAAAAGCTGAGAAGGTTTCTGGTCACCCAGCTGAATCTCAGAGAGCAGTTTCTGTAATTGCCGATTTTCGGACTCTTCATATACTGCCAATAAACGAGTCTTCAACGCTTCGAACTTTTTCACTTCCGGAGGATTTAATAAAATGTCGCTAACTTGCTGGATTACCTCTTTGCCAAGTTTAGCCACAACTAAGTTGAATCTTGCATCATCACTAAGTTTTTGTGGTCCGAGAATAGACTCACACTGCACAAACCATAATCTGGGCTGATCACACCAAAATTCAGGGATCCTGGAGGAGACTGTTACCGCCGCCAACTCGACAGCTTCATGTTGGAACGTTGTAGCACTCGCCGTCGGGCTTTGTTGATGTACAGCGGGATTTGGATTGTTCATGGTACCTTCTGTTGAGTCGACTTTGTATATATTTTGCAATCTTCCTCCTAAAGGTGCCGGTTGTCGGGGTCACCAGTGTTGTGTCCTCTTATATTAGTTGAAGTTGTGTATCATGGACTCTTCAATGAAACTCCGTAAACGCATAACTATTTATATTTAAGTCACATACAATCTGTACAGAGGTTATTAATCGACTGCCATATAAATCTACCTATCTGTAATTGAGTAACGTGAGTCTTGTGATCTCATCATTCTACAAAAGGAAATGTGCTGCAGGCTGTCTAATAAAGAGATCGCTGAAGAAAAGGTTTCTTCACGGGTTATGTGTTCGTAAATATTTGGCGATATTAGATTTGTAAGCAGCTTAAGTTGTATTTCGTCTTCCGTTGCATTGACTGCATCCAAAAAATTAATAAATGTTTTCTTCCAGTATAACCAGAGCGCAGAATTTTTGTTGTCAAGCGGGTCCGCTTCCAATCTCTCCGGCTTCAAAAAATTCTCCATTGCGTTTATTGAATGTGTATAAATATTAGTTAAATAAATTGTTGAATAAATACATGAGTAAACCCGAATGTTAGGTTTTATTTAACTAATAAAATGGAACCGAATACTTTTAGTAGTTGTCATATATCAATTATATGACAACAGTCTGGATTTCTTTTTAAAATAACCATAAACTACTACATATAATTAGGAACTTTGTTCTATAGGATGCATCTTGGAGAGATTGCGAGGGAATTGCATGACTTAATTCCCCATCTCCGTTCCATCATCGGACGACACGTGGTACGGAGAGTATCCACTCTTACGTTGTTGTCATCACTACGATCCGGACGAAGAGTTTCGCCTCGTCTTTTATACCGCGTACATCGAGGGACTGGGACAAAATTTTTAATTGAATTATTTATTTTTCATATGTATATACATTATGAGATTAAACTCGCAATGATAATTTCAGGCGCTTGACACACGGCACCGTGCACCACTGCGGTAGGCGGTGAAGCGGATCTCATGTCGCATTGACCTCTATTGAATCCGTAGATGCTTTACAACGTATGTACACCGGCACCGGTGGAGCGGCACCTCACACACGAGGCGCCGCATAGCCGCGCGGATCGTCGTGGGTGCAGGACGATCATTATTTAATGTAATTTTATGTAACTAATAATTTGTGTTTACTAAAGGTAAATTAACAAAGCATAATTGACAAAGATTTTTTATGTTTTGCATACAAGTATGTATATTTGTACGCTTCTTGACATAATGTAACGACCTATAACATTAATTTAATAACTTAACTGTTAATGCAGCAACACAAATAAAATTGATTTGGATTTTGAAGATTCTTGCCAGTCTCTGTGAACCAACTGGTCAAAACCGTGTTGAATCTTAAATCCATCACCACTACGAAAATACAAACGCACCGCTACGAAATCCACTTTACCGGGCGTCGCCGCCCTCCGCAGCGGTACGCGATGCCGTGTGTTAATCGCCTTACCGCGCGGAGCACTGCTACGAAATGCGCTTTACCGTCTCCGCCCTCCGCGGCGGTACGCGATGCCGTGTGTTAATCGCCTTAGACGTGAACCTAAAATTTTATCGTTCGTTTCTAGACGGAGCATCTTTATACTGTGTACATTTTACATTACAATAACGCACAAGTGCGTAATAACAATACGATATTGAAATTAATTAGTGAAAGACCCTTTACGAGCAAATGTGTTATAAACCCAATTACAATAAATCTATGTTCAAGCGCATGTCTATTTGACAATTTAGATATAAAAAACTTATTTAAGTAAGTAGTACCTACCTTTAACCTATGATTACATTGTCATTGTATCTATGAAGAATTAATAGTTTTAGTAAACTATTTAACACCAAATGAATTATAAGAATGCAACGAAATCTAACAATGCGTACATGAAAGCTGTTCGAAATTCAAGCTAAAGCCGTGTGCGCATGAAACAAGGTTATAAATTACGTTTTATGACGCGCAGGCCATGTGTGCAGTGTCTGTCATCAACTGGAAGCTTCGGGCAGCCAAATTCGCGCGACGGGGGCGCCTCTGGGAACGCTCCGTGCAGACGTACGGGGAATGAGAAACAGACTCTGGAAGCTGCAACATTTCCATCACGTTTTATGATGGAAATGGTTTGTCCGTAACTGCCGGGTGACGAGATCCCTGTTGAATGACTCTAAAAAATAGTAACGCAATGTTTGTAGCTTGTAAAGAAGGGTGATTTTGGGTATACACTGGAGCCGATTCTCTTCTTCACACACTTAACTAATTTTAAGTTAATTGCACCTTTTTCTTTCTATTTCGTTAAGAAAAGGATAGAAGATAACATTTTAGTGTAATCCTGTCAAATTAAGATACTCCATAGACAGTTTAGACGCGATTGTAAACATGGCGACCAAAAATACGCTAATTTACGTCAGCAGCGGATTAATTTGACAGATCTAAACTATCATGTTATCTTCTATTCTTTTCTTAATGAAATAGAAAGAAAAAGTTGCACTGAAATTAAATTAAATTTAGTTTGTGAACCAGGGACTTGCGGCCATTTAATCAATCACAAACGCATTATTTCCGAACAAAATAGTATGTTCAACGACTTTAATAACTCAATAAACGTTGTCAAAATATTATAGGTAACTGAAAGCCGTTGTCATTGTTAGGTACTTAAACGAGTGATTTTAATAACGGCGGTGATGAAATTACACACATCAAAAGTGTCTAGGGATCAAGCATTTTTATGCGGATTTCTTGAGATTGAGATGTGGCTTTGTAATAAATTTATGATTTTATAAATTTATATGGATCCTTTTTGGTGCATTTCATAATTTGAATCAGGAAATGTGAATCAAATTCGAGTAAAAGATGAAAATCAGCTGTCAATATTTTCCCTATAAAAACATACAACGCATTGAAGACATTATTAGTGCTACTGTTTCCCTACTACTGATTAAAACCAACGTTATTATGGAGCGGCGACGTCATTTAAGCAGGGAAGAAATGCTCAGAGCCGTGGGAATGATAGAAGCTGGTTCCCGGCAACGTACTGTGGCTTTAGCTCTGAATACAAGTCAGAGTGTTATCAGTCGACTTTGGACACGTTACCGAAGCACTGGTACCGTGGCTGAGCGCCATGGAGGACGGTATCGCTGCACCACACGGAGACAAGACCGATACATTCAAATCTTAACTCGAAGAGCTCCAACAATAACCGCCATGATGTTAGCTGTGCGGCTTCATCACTCTTCAGGGAACTTAATTAGCGACCAAACAGTCAGAAACCGCTTGCATGAAGTGAACCTTCATTCCCGAAGACCGCTACGGGTACCACCTATAGCAATGCACAATCGTAGGATTCGATATCAATGGGCTCTTGAACACAGAAATTGGGCAAAAGAACAATGGCGTTTGGTGTGCTTTTCTGATGAGTCTCGTTTTGGTATGAGACCGGATACAAGACGTATACGACACTGGAGAACCCCTGGACGCCAACAGCGATTAAAATCCTGCCAGGAAGTCCATCCTTATAGTGGTGGAACCATCATGGTATGGGCGGGTATTTGAATCGGCGGAAGAACTGAGTTGATTTGGATCAGAGGCAACCTCAACGCTCAAATTTATGCTGAGACGATTGTATCAGACGTCATCGTTCCTCTACAAGTGCAAATCGGTCCCTTATTTCAGTTAATGCATGATAATGCACGACCGCACACCGCAAGAGTTGTAAAACAGACTCTCGCCGCAGCTAACATCAATGCCCTGCCCTGGCCTGCTCAGTCGCCAGACTTGAACCCGATTGAGCATGCATGGGATATGCTACAGAGAAGAGCTCTGCCGATTATGGAGGGTATCCAGTCGCAAGAAGACCTTTTTTGTTGTTGCAACGAACATGGGCGGCCATTCCACAGCGTGATTTGGATGAACTCATTTTGAGTATGCCAAACCGATGTTCTTGTTTTGTTAGTGTTCGCGGTAGAAACACGGATTATTAATTGTTTAAGTTACCCAATAAAATTTTAGAGAAAACTGTTATTTCAGTCTTTTTTTCGTACTTTTGGGTTAGTGGTTCAAATGTCAAATATCCCTTTATTAGGAAAATGGCAAATTTCTTTATTAATGCAAAGGTGACTTGGTTTATCGTTACTGTGACAAACGAAAACACTTTATTTGATGAATCCTTAAAGAAAATTTTAATTAATATCAATCAGGAGAAAAGTTATTGCAAAAATATATGTTGATCCCTAGACACTTTTGATGTGTGTACTTACATAAAGTCAACTGTCTGTCGGGGCCAAACCTAGGACCGAACTTACAAGTTCGGTCATCACCGCCGTTATTAAAATCAAGTAACAATGACAACGGCTTTCAGTTACCTATAATATTTTGACAACGTTTATTGAGTTATTAAAGTCGTTGAACAGACTATTTTGTTCGGAAATAATGCTTTTGTGATTGATTAAATGGCCGCAAGTCCCTGGTTCACAAATTAAATTTAATTTAATTTCAGTGCAACTTTTTCTTTCTGTTTCATTAAGAAAAGAATAGAAGATAACATGATAGTTTAGATAACTGTATCACTGATCTACCATGAAAGGTCAATTATTTCACTATAAAACCTACTTTCTTGGCACGGCAAATCACAAAGGTCAGACAGAAACTGTGATTTCTATTGTTTTACTCCTTGTGTCATATAGGGAACATATTTTACTTGTGATAAAGGCTACTTATATCTAATATTGTTGTAAGAAATGTTTACATTATAGTTTAGTAGAATTTATTTATAGTTTTTATGCCTGACGCCTTAACATTATATTATACTTATTCATAAAAATGGTAAGTACTTATTAATTATTACTGCAGGATCTGTTTGACGTCAATATAATGCGTCGTTCGCATGCGGCGTTTGTCGACACCTCTGTAATATCTAGGACAGCTTACTTTCAAATGAAATCAAAATATTTTCAACATTCAACTCTTTTAATTCAAATAAAGCAACATGAGCACTTATGAAACACCTAAGCTAGAAGCACGGTTCTATTTTGTTGCATCGTGTGGAGAAAGACCGACAAGAGATTCCTCGGTTACCTACTCTTTGTTTAAAACACAGTTCTTTGCCTAGGTATTCGCGATGAAATTGAAACACGGAGTTATTTACAGTTTGTTAAGGACCTTATGCACACAATACGTCAGCATTCCCAAGCCGATTTACAACAAGACCACACCTGTGTCCCTGGAGTGAGAACATTGTTGTCTGAGACACTCAGTTGGGCACGAAGAATAATTTTAATATCTTTGAGTACGAACAACCAACTCGATGTGAACTTACAGAATAAAGCAGAACAAAGGCTCTTACTTTTGTTGAGACTGTGTATTCCCACGCTTATTTCTACTGTTAATAGGGCCTGTGTACCTCGTTTCAGGTATATGATTATTTTGACAAATATACGTTTCTGTGTGACATGTACGATGAAGACGCTGATGTTATTGTGGAGTTGATACTTAATTTTTTTCCTTTCGATAATTCATGTCAAGTAATAAATTCTAAAAAAGGCAAAAATCTACTTAAAAGGGTGCATACGCCAAACATTAAATTAGAAATGCTACAAGTTGGAAATATTGTTAATATATATTCAAAACTACTTCTTATAACAGACTGCGCCCCAGTTACCATGAGGACTTTATTTCATCACAGTGAAAGGTAATAAAAATTTGGATTATTTACTCATAAAACTGTTCTTTGTTTGTAATTTCTACCGCCTCATCGGCGTCTACGCTGCATCATCCTCAGTAGAACGCTGCACTGTCCAAGCTGTTCCACGGCGCAGTATATTTCGTTTATTCGAGCGCTATGCCTATGTAGCACAGGAACGATCCGGTGTATCCAATTAGATGTTCTATCCATCTCCAGCGCGATGGCTATTGCCACTTCTGTGGCATGCTTGGAGACTTAGGGCCATCATAATTTGAATAATTGACTCGCCAACGACAGTAACAAGAGAAGAATATGCTATAACAATTTTAAGGAATCTGTAAGCTGTAAAAAATGTAGGATTTGCTGACTCGAAACGACTATAAACCCCCGCTTTTTTGTTTTCAGTACATTCGCTATGATTAAACCTGTTTCACCAAGTATACACGGTAAAATAATAACATTTATTATGAAGAAAGGCTTTCGTATCGTTCGTATGAAGAACGGGAAAATCAATAAAGAATTTGCAATGGATCTTTACAGACGTTTGGGTGGAAACAAAATGCTGCCGTAAGTGGATCCCTGCTATATGCGCATTGGGCAGAAGATTTCCCTTTCCTTTTCCAGCAGAGAGTTCCTTTACATAATATTTTGAAGCAAGTGGTCACATCACGGTTCTTAATAGTAGTTATTTTTCTTCACACATGTCCATATATTTAGAGATATTAGTTTATCCTAAACTAATATTTTTCTTCTGTCCTTGTCTTAATGTAGTGGAAAGAAAAAGACTCGCTAAACTTAAATTAAGTTTAGTTTATGAACAAGAGATCGGGGCCCAATCTATACTAATTCTATAGTAATATATAAAGCTGAAGAGTTTGTTCGTTTGAACGCGCTAATCTCAGGAACTACTGATCCGATTTGAAAAAATATTTTTGGGCTGGATAGCCCGTTAATCCAGGAAGGCTTTAGGTTACATAACATCACGCTGCCACTAATAGAAGCGGAGCATATAAAAAAACATATCGGAACCTACACGGATGAAATCGCGATGCGCAGCTAGTGTTTAATAACAGTTATTTCAGTTAATACTAGTTTTTTCCTCAGCGTATCATAATCTAATATATAAAATTCTGGTGTCGGGTTTGTGGTTAAACTCCTCCGAAATGGCTTTCCGATTCTCATGAAATTTTGTGTGCATATTGGGCAGGTCTGAGAATCGGACAACATTTATTTTTTCTCCCCCTAAATATTAAGGGTAATCCAGCCCTATTTTTTTTTTAAATATAGATCTATATCGCCCTTTACAACACATGATTTACATAATAGTTTCGAAGATATTACAAATTTAAAAATTGTGGGGCGTCGCATTTGCGGCAGTACCAGCCGGTTGGGCGGCGGGCCGCAAGGTTTTTTATACAACGTTAACATTTTTTTTGTAATGTATTTAATATCAGCATTGCACCCGTGCGAAGCCGGGCGGGTCGCTAGTTGCCACTGCAGGATGAATGACTGTGATGGAGTGGGCAAATCCAGCACACGAGCACAGTGTGGGTTAGTGGACGGTCGGGTGGCTTAAAATTTTTTGGCTCAGTTCCTCGCGATGTTTTCATTCACCGTTTTGAGAGCAGTGGTAAAAGTGAAGGGTCTGCCTAGATCTCTAAATGTTTTCAAAACCATAAGCCATTTATAAAATTAGGCTGCAAATCAGTACTTCCGAACGTCAAAATTAAGTAAGACAATCCTCCATATCACCTGTTCTACAGCTCGTTAAGTAAGGACGATTCCATTGAGCTACCCCTGCTCTCTTCACAAGGCTAGGCGTTCGTTTGCAACAACTGCTTACTTTTATTACATGATTTTTATTAGCTTCACTTGTATGTTTGCTTGTCCGTCTCTAACTCAAATTTTTTTTCAACCTTGCCTTACATTAATTTGCGCTTTGTGTGCGCACGTGTTATCCGTTCGTGTTAAAAACGAATAAAAGTTGAAAATAAATATAGTTTAAAAACCTAAAAAAACATGTTTTTAAAGAATATGAAACTTTAGAAAGAAATTTTTACACGAAGTGCAACCCTCACATTATCTATGCCTGAAATGTTTTGTTCATAAGATTATAATATTTTTTTTTATTATTTATTTTACTTACCTATACAGTATTTAACATAGATGTTGAATACTGTATAAGTAAAATCTAATATCTTTCTTAAATTTATTTTCTTATTTATAAAATTATAAATATAAATATTTTGTACGGTGGTAGGCCATAACATCGGCCGGCGGCAGAAGTTACCACCCACCAGACAAAGCCTTGCCGCCATGCGATTTGTCGTGTTCCGGCATGATGTCTGGTGAAGCCGTACGGAGGACGGGTCTGAGCAGTTGTGTTGCGATGTGTGCCGGGTACGATGCGCCTAATGTTGTTGTGTTGGGAGGTTGGTCGTGGAGGGTCTTCAGATCAATCTCCCTTTGGCGTAGCATCGTTGGTCGTGTTGTTGGGTTTAACATTGCATCACCTCGCTCAACTGCCGTCTTCCTTCCTATTCGCTCAGTTTTTCTGAGTGAATAGGCTCTTAATAAACTAGCGCGCTTTACCATCAACGATCGCATCACTGCTTATCAACAAAAAAAAAATGCTAGTATTGTTTATATTCTATTGTCATAAATTAAATTTTAAAATTATTTTTAACATTTTAGTTTGATATTCTTTTTATTATATATTTTGTAACGTTGCTGAATTTCTGCGGCGTAAAGTTAGGCGTAATCACGTCAGCCAGTTATGAAGTTAAATTACTACAAAACTACCCACAAAAAGGAAAACAATTACATTTTATACACTAACTACCGACCGACCGCGACTTCGATCGCGTGTAGTTAGTTATTATGTTCTGCTCCTATTGGTCGCTTCGTGATGTTATATAGCCTAAAGCCTAGGATTAATGGGCTATCCAACGCGGAAAGAGTTTTTCAAATCGGACCAGTAGTTCCTGAGATTAGCGCGTTCAAACAAACAAACAAAGTAACTCTTTATATATTAGTACAGATGCGGAAACCCACAATAATAATTGTACCTACTCGTTTCTGCAGTATTATCATCGACTACATAACTAGTGGTGAAGTTATCGGCCTGGAATTGGTAGCTCCTAACGCAGTTAAAGAGTGGAGGAGCGTTTTGGGTGCAACGGACCCGGCCGACGCGGCTCCTGGCACCCTCCGGAAAACCTACGCAGAAAATGCACTCAGAAACATCGCGCATGGAGTTCACTCGAAGAAAGAAGCTATCCGTGTAGGTATTTGCTTTATCGATAGCTATAAAGTGCACTTTAATACCTTATGCGTTAAAGTCCATAATTGGTTAACGTTACATAACGTCTGATCTACACTTAACAATTAACGATTTATAATGTAAAAAATTGTTCCGGGATGGAAAATCCTCAATGGAGAAAAACGGCATGTATATTGTGGTATTAAAAGGTATATTGTGTTAATCAAGTGATGTGGAAGGTACTATGCTAATAACTAAACAGAGTTTTATTTTATTTATTATATTAAAAGTAAAACGTTTTTATGATGGCAGTTTTGTGTGGGTAGGTACTTGCACATTTATAATGCGCACCGCACAGTGTTCTAATTCGTTGGTTTAAATCTTTTACCATTTCTTGGCGTCCGTGTGAAGAATACCAGCGTCAGGTATCCTACCTGGCACATGCGGAGCTGGACTCCTATTTGGTGCAACCATGAGACTCGAACCATGAGGTTCGAAACTGTTTTAAATGTCTGTGGTGTCTATGGGTGAATTTTTTTTATTTTAAAAGATCTAGGTACTCTTTAGCTCCCAAATTAAACGAACGATTATGATAAAATTAGCGGATTTATTTTAACAAGTGATCGTTTCCACAGTCAAATGGCCAATGCCTCCATTTTACCTCGATTTGAATACATCGAATAATGTCATACAGTGTTGTCATCCAAAACTTTGATTCCATACAATTAAATAATCGACTATTATTTTAATAATAATTACTATTTCAATTTGTTTCTTAAATAAATACGATTGCATTGTGTTCATTGTTACATACTAGATAGGATATTATCAAAAATACCCACATCTTAGCTAATTAAGCTTACAATTTTTTCTTTAATTTTTATTTTTGTTCTATTAGTTTATCACCCTTCTTGATGTATTTTTTTCTGTCGTACCTGTATTGTGTCTTTTTGTGTTGCATCAAATAAATGTGTTATCTATCATGCACTCTGCAGCTGCAGAGCGCATATAGAGAGCCCTCGAGAGCGGCTCCTCCGCTCAGGCAGAAATTCGCCGCGGACAGCAATCCCCTCGCCGCGGATAGTTGTCACCTCGAGTGCTCGGTGGCTGCGAGGGTCAGCAGCCACCGAGCACTCGGAGAGAGAGTTTTCTGCCACGCAACCCATTAAATTAAACCTTTTTTATTTTGTTCTGGTGTGGAAAATGCTCATGCATTTCCGCCGCCCTGGGGTGAGCGACGGGGTCTGTCAGACTCCTACTGACTAAAAACACCCCGGTATCTCTTCTGTCACATGCACGCTGGGAGTCCATGATTATGCCCGGCCCCACACTCTCGTGGTGGCCTTTTCTGTCCGGGCAGCCTCGTCACCTGCACGGGGTAGTGAGGTGTTAAAATACCCCGTGCCTCGCCTCAGGGCCGCGCTCCAACAGTCGCGCGCGCCTCCGCCTCGGTTCCATATAATAGGGGGCGGGGACTTCCCCATGTCCCTCGACCCATTCATGGGGGCTGGAAAAGGGCGTTGTCCGCCCTTCCCCAGCGCCCGGTGCGTCTTCTGCGGCCCGGAAAGGGAGTTGAGATCTCCCTCTCCCGTTCCGCAGCTTACTTCAGCCACATCACGTCCTCGCAGCTTCCTTCTGCCACATCACGTCCTCGTAGAAGGACACCACCGCGTCCCACGACTCTGTGCTCCCGACCATACTCCGCACTACTGCCGGCAGCGTCAGGTCGCCTCCTACTTAATTTGTGAGGACATGGCGCTGCTCCTCCCAAGCTACACACTCGGAGAGCGTGTGCTGCACCGTATCCTCCCCTCATTGGACGCATCCGGCTCCCTGCCTATGCGACGCAGGTACTTGCCGAAGCAGCCGTTCCCCGACAGTACCTGCGTCACCCTAAACGACAGGGGGCCGTCCCTTCTCCCGAGCCATTCGTCAAGCACTGGCTGGATGGCATCGACGGTAGCAAGGCCGGCGGAAGGGCGCAGAAGCCTTTGCCGCTAGTCCGCCACCAGAACCTGACTGGAGCCCCGTGCCCGCTCTTCGATGACGCGAGTTCTTTCGCCTCTAGGTCCCAGGGCGAACTGACAGTGATGAGAAAATAACACACCAAAAGTGCCGGCTGCGCCATCGAACAAGTCGTAGAAAAAGTTCCTGGAAAACTGCTCATCCCAATAATCTCAATCTGCCATATTTTGGATGATAGGATTTCAAATAAAATATTTTTCAATAAAACTTCCCCACGACCCTACTAACATTTCATGTTGCAAGTAGCATAATAAAGCTGTTCAGAGATGGCCGGCTAATGTTTAGTATGTCTTCGAGACTTCAATATTGCCTTCAACAATTACATAAGTTATAGTTAGTATTTTCTCTTCTCTATTACAGTCATTGGAAGCATTTTTTGGAACCCAAGATGGCAAGCCACGAATACCATTCAGAGCAACCCTCAAGAACTGCACTTGCTGTGTTATCAAACCGCATGCATTTATAGACGGCACTGTAGGCTCCATTATCGAACACATTGTCACTTCGGACAAGTTCCAGATATCTGCCATGGCAATATTCTCCTTGAATGTAGTCAACGCAAGAGAGTTTTATGAAGTTTATCGTGACGTTTTGCCTACTTATGAGGTTAATATTTCTCTCTGATGAGCATCTTCTACTTTAAGGTTGTATTCACAATGAGAACTTAACGCGTTGATAAGAAAACGCCCGCTGCATTGTTTGCGTCTGTCTGGCTTTACGTGGGACAACAGTACACTTAGATCCACCGTGGGACTCTAAGCAGTTGCGATGGGACATCTGCGAATTTTGAGGCGATGGGCGACGAAAATGAAGACGCTTAGTGAAAAACTCTTCGATATACATAAGTTTAGTATATTTCATTTCAACGGTCTGTTTCAGGCAATGTGTATACATATGGCTGAAGGAAAATGTACAGTATTGGAAATTAAATGTAAGGATCCTAGTTTAAACGTTGTATGTGAATTTAGAAAATTATGTGGACCCCGAGATCCGGTAAATACGATTTATAATTTTACTTATAATACTTACTACTTTTAAGTCATCATAAACCCAGCTATTATTAGTATTAGGTCAATATGAAATTAACGTTTTGTCGTACTGGCCACCATGATCTCGAATCTCTTTGGTTTAGAATTCCAAATTCAAATTTAATTAGCTCTCATCAATTTGTCTCGAAAACCATAGTTTTTGTTTTTTTTTTTTTATTTTCATTTGGTTTTTTCTCTACGTCATTGAGTTTACTAAATGGAAAATTTAAAATTTCGCGTTATTTACGAATATTAGTTCCGCCGTAGCACCAGTGCTGCAGAAACGGCTCGAAGAATTTATGATGCCTGGAATTTATTAGTCTAAAATCGCCATCCCGCATTGAACAAGCGTGGTGATTACGCTCAATCCTTCTCTGTATGAGAGGAGACCTGTGTCCAGCAGTGGTAACGATAAAAGGTTGATGATGATGATGGTGATGATGATGGCAATGGTGTCGCTAGAGAAAGCACAGCGTTTTTGTTTCCAGCGTTTTCGTTCTGGAAATTTCAACCTACAGACCAGTCCCTGTGGACGGCCGGGGACCATAGTCGACAATGAAGAATTGAAGGCTATTGTGGAAGCGAATCCATCGCAAACAACGTCCGAGTTAGCTGCAGGCTGCGGAGTTAGTGATAAAACTGTTTTAATCCACTTGAAACAAATTGGGAAGATAAGAAAGCTCGAAAGGTGGGTACCTCATAAATTGAGTGAAGCAAACCGACAAACGCGCGTCGACTGCTGCGTTACATTACTGAATCGGCACAATTATGAATGGATTTTGAATCGAATCATTACCTGTGATGAAAAGTGGATACTCCGCAACAATAGAAAGCGCACATCGCAATGACTGAACCCCGGTGAACCATCCTAATTCTGCCCCAAGCGAAAATTGACTAGAAAAAAGTTATTGGTCAGCGTTTGGTGGATTAGTACCGGTGTGGTGTACTGCAGCTTCCTTAAATCTGGCCAGACGATTACTGCAGATCTCTACTGTGACTAGCTCCACATAATGATGGATAAACTAGCCGCTAAATAATCGAGACTGGTCAATCGTATAAGGCTACTGCTGCTTGAGGATAACGCGAGACCACACTGCACAACAGACTGCTACCAAATTGGAGGAGCTTCAATTGGAATTTTTAAGACATCCACCGTACTACCCGGACCTTGCTCCAACAGGTTTCCATTTTTTAGAAATTTGGATAACTTTTTCATTTTTGTATTTTTACAAAAGATTGTATAATGAATATTTCAACAAGTAATGATACACACGAACATAGCCGTCTTATTACAAAACGACCAGGGCAGACCATGACTGCCTCCGTGGCGTAGTGGTAGCCAACTCAGCCGCTACGCAAGGAGGCGCGGGTTCGATCCCCGTGCAGTCCACATATTTGTATGCGTGCACATATTTATATTTGCACTGATCTGTGCCTCGGAAAGCACGGTAAGCCGTTGGTCCCGGTTACTGTACGAACATATAAAGACAGTAGTTACGGGTTGTTGGAGCCCTCAAAAGTCCAAAAATTGGTCTAACTGCAATGCTTTGATATCTTCTTCGGGTTGTGGACGTCAGACGGCAGTTCCTTCACTGAAAATATCGAAGTTTAGCCATAATCAGGAGTTAGACTGGCAAAGCGGACTCCAGACTCCAGAGCTGAAAAGGCATCGGATGCAACCGGGATTAAGGCTGAGATGATGTGACTACAAAACGACAAGGGATGCTGCAGACCCGATTTCTGCAGGCTCACATCCTCATATGCAGATGTTTTACATAAATATTATATAAATAAAGTACTTATGTATGAAAAAGTCTGCGACGGCGGAGCGATAGGATCGCAGGCTCTATTCCCCGGACACTCATAATTGTTTCTTATCGCAACTTGTATAACATCTTAATCCGCATGAACATCAGCATTGATTGTTGCGGATAATGATATCCAAATCTATGCGGAAGGTCCTCATTTGCAGCGGCTGCAATATTCGCAACATTCCTGGTTTGAAGTTACTTCAAGCTGTTCCGTTATTAATGTATTCATTTCGAGCGTAATTAAAATTCAATGTACCTAGTATCATCACTGGCAACACACACTGGTCGAAGACTTTTGTCTTGAGACACTGCGGTATTTCGGACGAGAAGATTCTTCGTAGCTTCCCGACTTATGGAATTGAGACGTGGTCGCTAACAATGGGCCTTATGAGAAGGCTCAAAGTCACTCAAAGGGCAATGGAGAGGGCTATGCTTGGGGTTTCACTGCGCGATCGAATCAGGAATGAGGAGATCCGCAGAAGAACGAGAGTAACCGACATAGCCTGAAGAATTGCAACACTAAAGTGGCAGTGGGCTGGACACATTGCCCGTAGGACCGATGCGCGATGGGGCCGACGGGTTCTCGAGTGGCGACCACACACCGGAAGACGTAGCGTGGGTAGGCCCCCGACAAGGTGGACCGACGGGAAACCGCTGGATGCGGGAGGCGCAGAACCGGTCGTAGTGGAGAACCTTGGGGGAGGCCTATGTCCAACAGTGGACGTCTTTCGGCTGAAATGATGATGATGATGACGATGTACCTACCTAGTATCGGTCTAATAGTTTAAAATTTGAGGTGTCTATAGACCTACAATACGAGTATGTAATAAGGCCATGATACCATATCTCTATTAAGTAAAATGCGTAGTAGCTGCAGCGTCATCATCGCACTGAAATCCAAAATGAAAATCTTTTTGATTTTATAAGTATGTATAAGCTACCCGAAACTGTCAAATATTTCCAATCAACCTTGAGCTTTAACGCTTTAACGTTAAAGTTGAAAATGTAATAAAGAAATTTGACAGATTATAGTAGCTTGATGTGCTGTCGTGGGTACGAGACATGCCTTTTAAGTTTTGTCGTTTGAAGAAAAACAACTAGAACCTTACAGCACCTACTTTTTATTGTTTTTCAAAGTATTCACCACGTAGCTTAATAGATACAATTTTTCATTCGCTCAAAGTAGTTTATTATAACAATTACTCCACTCTAAAGTGGGGGTGTTCAATATGGCTGACTTGAAAGCGTCGACAGCTTCTTCACCGGACTGGAACCTTTGACCACGAAGATATTTCTTAATTTTAGGAAAGGTAAAGAAATAGATAGGGCTTAGGTGAGAACTGTATGTAGGATGGTCAATAATTTCTACTTTTTCCTGCTTCTAATACCTAGGTACTCAATCGTTTGAAGAGCGCTGTGCTAGCTTGCGTTGTCGCGGTGCTGGACGATGCATCGCTTTGAGTTAGATTTTCAAAGATTGACATTGAATTGTGGTAAACAAATTATGGAATAACACTCTGCGTTAACCGTTCTACGATCTTCAAGCGCAATAGTCTGATATGATATAAAAGTACCTAAGGCTAACCGAAGGCTTTGGTCATTTCTTTTTTGCAAGAATACCTACTGTTATTAATATTGACATAACAGATTTCGAAGTTTCGATATTTATATAGATAATGACTTTATGCAGTATTTTTAATCATCAATAGAACAAACAATAGTCGTACAATTATTTATAATTAAGTTTGCACATAAATATCCAATTTGTTGCAGTGTACACGGTGGCGCGGCTAGGATGCATGCTATCTGGCCGCGCCACCGATTTTGTTAAATATCTCGCGAATCTTTCAAGTACTATTTTTAATTCTTTTCGTACAATAATGAACATATTATGTACATTTATTCTAATTAACTGCGATTCAAAATGAGACTGTGGCGCGGCCAGAAAGTACCACGCCTTTAGTCGCCTTTGGCTTATCTTAAAAGACCCAGATTGTAGATTGTTGTTTGAAATCAGGATCGTAGACATAGACACAAGATTCATCACCACTGATGATGTCGTAAACATGATTTTACTCTCCTCGTTTGAAGGCTCTGCAGAGTTTTCTTCACACCATCTGACGCGGTCCGCCTTGTGATCGTCCGGATGTGGTATCCGACTGCAAACTAGCTTTCTCTCACCAAATGCTTCATGCGAAATCTTCTGAATGGTTGTCAAGGCATGCCTACTAAGATATATATTAATTATATTGATAAATTAATACAGTAGGTCATTAATTTGGTTTTCTTAATGAGAATATTAAATGCTCCTTATACATAAATATCGATATTATTTATGTCAATCACTTTCATTTAATTGACAAAAGACAACAAGTAATGGACGTTAGAAACTTTGTCAAAAATAAAAATATCGTCTGTTTTCGTAACCGACCGTTATTCATAAATATAATATAAAAGTTAAGAGATATGCATAGGATATAGAAGTGAGAAATGATAATACAGGTAGATATCCGAATGCGTATTTAATCGGTATCACGCAGATATCGCGATCAATTCCCAAACAAGTTCAATTTTCTTGCTTTTTGCATACTGCCACCACCTCCAATGTAATAATAATTTTCTTATTACAGGATTTATGCCGCCAATTATATCCTGATTCTATAAGAGCCTTATATGGTAAAACAGAAATACACAATGCTGTGCACTGCACGGATTTACCTGAAGATGGAGAAATGGAAGTTGAATATTTCTTCAAACTTTTAGCAACTGATAATGCTTAAATATGTAGATTGTTATATTATTAGTAATTATATGATTGCATCTTGATTAAGTTGGTACAATTTTTGTAGAAGCTCCTCTAAAGTAAGTAGATAAACTTTATATTTTCTTTATTCGAAACCTGAATGTGGTTTGTTCAATATAAGCAACTGAATAGATTCCATTCAGCAACTGAATCATTTTTACACAATGTATTTTTTTCCCAAATACATTTAGAAGTTGTTGCAGTGTGGTTATCGAGTGCACAATACAGCTGGCGGTAGCTCACAGTGAGACAGCCCCACCCCAATTACGATAACAAGGTCATAACTTTGTGATTTTTCATTATATCTTTTTGAAATTTTGTACATAGATTCTTTGCTTAAAAATACTGGACAAGTGTTTCGGGTTTCGCATAAATTAAAAATAATGTTTTATACGTGTGATTTAAAACATACCCAACGGGTTATTTGCGTGGCACATAAATGGCCAAGCTTGGCTCATGCCTTATTGCAATCGAATCCGCCGAAGAGCGGACAGTCGTCATTTTTCCGACCTTTGCCAATTTATAGACACTGAATTAAAATTTAGCTAAACCTGACAACTCTAGGACAGTAGGAAATTAAATCGCGGATTGGGTTGTAGATAACCTACTTCCCTCTTTATACTATGACGATATGTAAGCGTATCGGCATTGTTTCAAAGAAAACAAAAATATCGATGTTTTGAATCGACTAAACTATACTTCATTCTATAGCTTTAGACAGAATTTAAAAAAGGTGGTTTTCAGTGTACAATTTGTTATAAAAGTACAATCATAGCTAATCAATCAATCTTGAACCTTACTGCCTTAGCGATAGACGATGGAAATGTATTACCTATTTGGTTGTTTCTGTATAATTAATTGTTAGTGAACCTAATGAAATAAAATTACAAAAGAGCTACTATTCAATTTTATTAAATAGCTTGATGTATTGGCGTATGTACTTACTAAAATAACAGCGACTTTTTTATAAACGCGCCTCTGCCCTCGGTCCACAACGTCGCATAACATTGCCCGCCCGCACTATTACATTATTATCTTTTATTATCTACCTATGATTTCGCCTTTATTGACCAACAGCTTTTAATATGAACTAATTGCAGTAAGAAGTATGGTTTTTATAAATATAAATTTCTTCGTCTCTGTCATTTATTATGAGAGTTGGAATAATCACTGCGCTAATACAAGCTTAAATACGTTCTCAAAAAGAAAATTGAGCTACTTCTTCATAGAGGATTAGATAGATACTATTTTCAGCTTTTGCCTCTCACTAAATCAGAGAGCCTAGACTCCAAAATGGTCTCCAAAGCCTGGAGCACAGGCGTAGAGTAGCCAGCCTGTCGGTGCTCTATATCAATTCCCTCGCACAGTCTCCAAAATGCAGGATGCAGTTCCCTCCGATTTCACCCATATGAATTTCGTTCCTGTTATTAACTACCTATGTGCCATATTTTATCCTTTATTCCAATAAGCATAATATTGGAAAGTGTGCCTCCATCTCCGTTCCATCATCGAACTACCCGTTGCACGAAGAGTATCCACTCTTACTTTGTTCACACCAATCACACCTACGATTTGGACGAAGCGTTTCGCCTCGTCTTTTATATCGCGTAGGTACATCGAGGGACTGCAACAATTTGCTAGCGGCGGTCTTTCCATCTGACTACAATTTAAGTGTCTTCAACACGCTAATTTCTTTAAACATCAGACTGATATGCATTTTTTAATTTTTATGATATTACAGGATTCCAGTTCCAGTTTTGTCGGAACCTGTCCATATGTCCCGCTATCTCCTACGTGGTGTGCTGCGTCCTCGTTTCTCTATCTCAGGGCACCAATTTCACTGTTTTCTCGTGGTCCCAGGATTTTGTCCCATTAATGGGACAATAGTTTCTCGTAATCCCATTGTTTTGTTTCTACGACTGTATATAAAATTGTGTAGTAGGTACCCAAAAACAACGATAATATTAAAATATCAACTATATATTATGTAGGTGATTTTTATTTTATTTATTTATTCAAGTTTGTACATGCGAAGTACGAGTGAATTAACACCAGACACTGTATGGCGAAGATGACGTAAAATAGTTAAGGAAGATTATGTAGCAGTAGCGAACACGGTCGCTGCGCAAGGAGGCGCGGGTTCGATCCCGTGAAGTGCAAATATTTGTATGCATGAATATGAATATTAGCACTGGTCTGGCTACACTTCCAAACAACATTCCCACTTTTAAAAACCATATGCGTATAATATTGTCTTCATTTATATAGTAATACAGTCCCGCCCTTTCTTTTAAGAAACAATATTTTTTCCATCATTAATTTATTATATTTTAATGTGTGTCTTAAGTAATGAATGTCGGCCTAGTATTAATCGTCCAACACTTCAATACACACTCTAAAAAGTTTAAGTATCTATGGAGGAAGAATATATATACAGGAGGATAAATACGTTACTGAAAAAAGAAATGGGACTATTAGAAACTGTTGTCCTTCGTGGTCCCATTAATTGGACAAAATCCTGGGACCACGAGAAAACAGGGACCAATTCTGTGCTATTTAGGCGCATGGTAAGCTTTATAAGAGATAAATAATCAAGATTTAATCTGCTAAAAAGCTATGCCAAGACTAAAATACTAATCGGCTGCGTAGAGATCTACAAAAATTGCTTTCTAACAATTTAACGTAGGATATCGACATTTCAAGTTTATTTTCCTATCGAAATAAGCGAAAACAATAAAACGAGATTTATGATACACCTGCAAATACTTTTCATTACTTGTTTTGACTAGCTTTATCTAAACAGAATATCTTAACAACCAAATGCCAAGTATAAACACAGACGAAATCTACAGACCTAGTAGGTATCAGGCAGTTCCGCGACTTCATTTGCGTCTAATGTTATGTTCGTCTGACCCAGCAGTCGAATCTTATCGCTTGCCCCGGATATTACTATGTTCTTTCTAATTTTTTTTTCTGCTCCTAAGTGTCTTAGCATGATGTCAAAAAGATTGAACAAGACTTTGGAAGAATTGAGATTGGAGGGAGGACTGTAATTCATATTACCCGCATCACTAAATCGTAGCCAATTTTGAGCGACCGTTGTTATTTACATCTTTAGCAAAGTATGGAACGCTGGACTTTATAAATAATATATCTACCTAAAACTTTAAACCAGTATAAATGGACCCAGAGTAATATTAGACGTACCTACTTCTATCAATACGCCTACATTTGCAGGGCACTGGATCCATTAACAGTCCGTGAACGTAAACAACAGCATCGGCTGACGGCAACTTAAAAGGCGTTAGGGAGAATTTAAATCTCCCGAATGCTTTTTGTTCACGCCGCACAAGAACACAATGTACTCGCATTCACATTACTGGCATCATTTAACATCAGGTTATGACAAGTTGTAATCTCGTAGTTCTTTTAATTAGATTCCATGAGTTTTGCGTCAGCGATACCCCTACAGGTTAGATTAAAATACGAATTCCATAATGGAGACCTACACATGGGATTTCAGGTTTGATATGGGACAAGTGCATGTGTGAAGTTTGTACGGTATAACATTCTTAGGCTATTATAACATTAGACGTAATTTTAATCATTAACAAATATAACAAGAACAAATATTTGTATGGCCTACAGGTAGTTTTGTTCCGGGTCTGTTTATTTAAGTATATGAATTTAGGGTTTGTTAACGCATCCACATATAGGAGTCATTTCTAGGGCAATTTTTTTATTAAAAATTAAAACTGTGAGCAATCCAAGCCGAGAGAGCGAGGTGAGGCTAACAACTACTTCAAAACGCCAGGCCATAGACTAAAATGCAACTTAAAGCAGTTTCTTTCGACAGATAAATATAATTAGGGTAGCGGTCCCAATCGACCCAAACTCGTTACCATGCATTGGTTGTGCAAGAATCTTAAGCAAAAAAGCAAGGTGGCTCCTAGAAAAGTGCAAAATCTATGCGGTCAAGATGTTGAATGAATAGCATTATTGATAATGACCAAAATGATTTTTGTATGAATGTCTCTATAGAGGAAGATCAGATTTTCTTATAAAAAATGTTGTGGTGGTTGTTTTCGTACACTCATGTTTTTATTTTTTTAATTTACACACACACACATTTCGAAGTCAACCCTTACAACATCGCATAGGTTCAACCCTCGGACAGCGGATGTAAACAAATTAAATCACGGCTGGCGTTACAGCCACATGTGCGCTGTTTGAGGTTAAAAAACTTACTAATTGGTATCTGATTCTAACACATAAAAAAATCAACGTTTTACAACATGTCTGGTAAAGATAAGGTCGAGAAAACATCGGGTGCGAAAACGAAATAAAAAAAAACATTTTGGGGCGACCAAAAACTTTTTGCACCGAAGTGGTGAGCAAAAACACTAGGTATATCTCAAAAAAGAGTATTGTGTGTTGTATGATTTTAACCACGTTAGTAGTAAGTACCTACATTATTGACATCAAGATAACGTTTCAGAAAGGTCGATCACCCATCTAATAATCGTTTATGTAAAGTTTCGTAATCTAATAAAACAAGGTGTTATTATGACTTTCCAGTAGTCAATCACTGACACTCCACTCCATATTAATAAGTGTTCAAATTGAGCAGTAGTTTATAGAAAATCATTTCTACTAATTGGTTTTATAATAATGGCAATACGGCGATGTCATTTTATCACCGTTCTATTATTATACTCCTGGGAGGTTCACGCGCTAAATAAAACGAAAGTTATACTCTTGTTCGTATCTAATCCAGTTTGAAGTTGTGATTTAGTTTCGATCCCATTTTCTACTGTGCTAAAGTTTTAACTTCGATTGAAGTGAAATCAATGTATGTGTGATATATTTCCAAAGATATAATATTTATAAATTATAAGTAAATCCAAACCTTTAGACGTAAGTTTGACAAATGGCATATAAAAAGTTAGCTTTATTTCAACTTTTTCATTGGACAGCGCTTACGTTCCAAGTTCCAATTGTGATCCAGTTATGGTTAAACCATCCGTCAAAAGGTTAGCGTGATACGAAACATAATAGTTTTGGTTTGCTTGAAATGCAATTCTGTTTTGATTGTTGGTTTTGTTGGGATGCAATTCTGTTTTGATTGAAATATTTTAGCGCGGTTGCCCTCCTGACCGATATTGATCGATCGTTATGTTTTTAGCAGAATACAAACTTTTAGCACAATGACAATAGAATCGCTGGAACACAAAAGACTAGGGCCCCTGGATGGTTACCAACGGCCCTAGTCTGCTATTTTTATAAATTTGTCTTTCCAATACGATTCCATTGTCTTTGTTCTTAAAAGTTTGTAATCTGCTAAATTCATAATGTTCGATCAACTATCTCAGCCATCTCGTAATGGAATGGTGATAGAATGACTATGTCGTATTCCTATTATTAAAAAACCCGTTAATAGATATGATTTTTGAAGAACCAATACTCAATTTAAACATTTATTAATATAGAGTGCAGAGTCAGTGATTAATAATAAATAAATAAATAAATATATACGGACAAATCACACAGATTGAGCTAGCCCCAAAGTAAGTTCGAGACTTGTGTTATGGGATACTAACTCAACGATACTATATTTTATAATAGATACATATATAGATAAACATCCAAGACCCAGGCCAATCAGGAAAAGATCGTTTCCCATCATGACCTGGCCGGGGATCGAACCCGGGGCCTCCACGTCACAGGCAGGCGTGTTGACCGCTGCGCCACGGAGACCGACCAGACCAGTGATTGGTATTGGAAAGCCATTATGACGCCATTTTGTTAGTAGATTACAAAACTTTCATAATCGATCATTATGAGATCGCTGATTGACTATTGTTGACGTTAGCTTCCAATCTAACCGGATTCAGCTGAATATCAGTATTTTAAGTAGTAAGATTCGTCGTGTTCCAGCATGATGTCTGGTACGATGCGCCAAATGTTGTCGTGTCGAGAGTTTGGTTGTGGAGGATCTTCAGATCAATCTCCCTCTGGCGCGTCGTGTTGTTGGGTTTAAATTTGCATCACCTCGCTCAACTGCCGTCTTCCTTCCTATTCACCCAGTTACCATCAGGTGGGATTGCTGTCAAGCACTAGTTTATAATATATATAAAAAAAAATGAAATGGAGCGACTGCATTTCTTATTTCCACAATCCAGTTCCAGAATCCATTCTTAGGTTTATTACTGGATAACCAACTAAACTGGAAGGCCCATATAGATGGCCTAAGTAAAAAAGTAAATATATCATCGTACGCACTTTTCCAAATTGCTAGAAAAATAAATATCGATGCGCTACTAGTTGCATATCATGGCTTAGTAGCGTCAATTTTGCGATATGGCATTATTTTTTGGGGAAACTCTACTGATAAAGATGTCATATTTAAGGCACAAAAAAGGTGCATAAGATCGATGTGTGGTCTGAAAATTGACGATAGTTGTGTACCATTTTTTAAGTCGCTGAAAATTTTAATTTCAACAATACAATTTTCATTGTACATTTATGAAATTAGTGTTTTTGTCAAGACAAACATAAGATTGTTTGAAACGGTGTCAACGTTACGAGATGTTACTATTCGGAGTCAATATGCAAATGTTTTAAAAAATCAGCGTTGTAATACTGCTTTAGTAAAAAAGAGTGTTTTAGGAATAGCACCGCGCATCTACAACAAATTACCAGTTGGCATAAAATATTTGAATATTATACGATTCAAGACAAAATTAAAACATTTATTAATTGAGAAATGTTATTATACAACTGATGAATTTCTAAATGACAAATTAACGTAGACTTATTTATTTTGACTAGCGAAATTAGTCCGTATTATAATTCCGGTTTTTACTCATTTATCATTTATTTTGACATTATATAATTAATAGTTTGTATTTTTTTTTTTTTGCATATAGCATAACATGACTAAAAAATGTTAATGTTCTGCATGCAAGTATTTGTACGCTTCTTAGCATAACATAGCGACCTATAAATATAAATTTAATAACTGTATTCACTACCTATGTTATACAAATAAAATTGATTTTGATTTTGATTTTAGAATATTGCGACATCTTCGTCATCATCGTCACCGTTTCAGCCGAAAGACGTCCACTGCTGGACATAGGTCTCCCCAAGGGTTTCCCGCGACCTTCACCAGGTCGTCGGTCCAAGTTGTCGGGGCCTACCTACACTGCGTCTTCCGGTACCTGGTACACAAAAACAATACTGTGCGATTTTGAACTAGTCAGAGTATAAATGAGCGTTAGGAGGTTTAAAAAAAGTCAGCCTCGAGTGGTGGGTGAAACAAGAACGCGGCGCGGGCACAGCTGGGGTTTTGGTGCGTTCGATAATCGACTAGCTATTTTGCCGAGCCTTCTTGAATTCGGGTTATTGTGGATAAATATAAAACAAAGATTTGTTTCAATTTATCGCTTATCTGTAAATACATTGGATTTCCCCTGCCACCTTGAAATATTTTCGGGTTTCCGGTTTACACCCGGACACTTTTCATAAACTCCTGCCGCACGACTTCCAGACGCTCTTCAAACTACGACAAATCAAGAAATTCCAGACGGAATCACAGCTCTAGTTGTATATGTATACAACCAGACTACATCTACGTATACAACTAGAGTTACCTATTTAGGGAATCACTTCACTATTTCATGAAAATACAATTATATTTCTTGCCGGGTATTTAATGGACTTTATCTCTACAGCATTAAAGTTCAAGATTGACTGGGAAAATTGATTTCAGCTTCGGGCCCAAAACTGTCAATATTTCATTATGTATATTGTTTTTCTAATATCTAACACTTTACGCACAAATGGAAAAGGGTGAATTGCAGATGATTGTAAACATCGCAGCGATCTACGCTGCGATTATAAAAAAGTGCAAATCTGCAAATTGCGACTTATAGCCAATAACTTGTATCTGAATAAATAAATAAATATAAATTTATCCTTACTAATAATATACACACATCAAAAGTGTCTAGGGATCAACATATATTTTTGCAATAACTTTTCTCCTGATTGATATTAATTAAAATTTTCTTTAAGGATTCATCAAATAAAGTGTTTTCGTTTGTCACAGTAACGATAAACCAAGTCACCTTTGCATTAATAAAGAAATTTGCCATTTTCCTAATAAAGGGATATTTGACATTTGAACCACTAACACAAAAGTTCGAAAAAAAGACTGAAATAACAGTTTTCTCTAAAATTTTATTGGGTAACTTAAACAATTAATAATCCGTGTTTCTACCGCGAACACTAACAACACAAGAACATCGGTTTGGCATACTCAAAATGAGTTCATCCAAATCACGCTGTGGAATGGCCGCCCATGTTCGTTGCAACAACAAAAAAAGGTCTTCTTGCGACTGGATACCCTCCATATTCGGCAGAGCTCTTCTCTGTAGCATATCCCATGCATGCTCAATCGGGTTCAAGTCTGGCGACTGAGCAGGCCAGGGCAGGACATTGATGTTAGCTGCGGCGAGAGTCTGTCTTACAACTCTTGCGGTGTGCGGTCGTGCATTATCATGCATTAACTGAAATAAGGGACCGATTTGCACTTGTAGAGGAACGATGACGTCTGATACAATCGTCTCAGCATAAATTTGAGCGTTGAGGTTGCCTCTGATCCAAATCAACTCAGTTCTTCCGCCGATCCAAATACCCGCCCATACCATGATGGTTCCACCACTATAAGGATGGACTTCCTGGCAGGATTTTAATCGCTGTTGGCGTCCAGGGGTTCTCCAGTGTCGTATACGTCTTGTATCCGGTCTCATACCAAAACGAGACTCATCAGAAAAGCACACGAAACGCCATTGTTCTTCTGCCCAATTTCTGTGTTCAAGAGCCCATTGATATCGAATCCTACGATTGTGCATTGCTATAGGTGGTACCCGTAGCGGTCTTCGGGAATGAAGGTTCACTTTATGCAAGCGGTTTCTGACTGTTTGGTCGCTAATTAAGTTCCCTGAAGAGTGATGAAGCCTCACGGCTAACATCATGGCGGTTATTGTTGGAGCTCTTCGAGTTAAGATTTGAATGTATCGGTCTTGTCTCCGTGTGGTGCAGCGATACCGTCCTCCATGGCGCTCAGCCACGGTACCAGTGCTTCGGTAACGTGTCCAAAGTCGACTGATAACACTCTGACTTGTATTCAGAGCTAAAGCCACAGTACGTTGCCGGGAACCAGTTTCTATCATTCCCACGGCTCTGAGCATTTCTTCCCTGCTTAAATGACGTCGCCGCTCCATAATAACGTAGGTTTTAATCAGTAGTAGGGAAACAGTAGCACTAATAATGTCTTCAATGCGTTGTATGTTTTTATAGGGAAAATATTGACAGCTGATTTTCATCTTTTACTCGAATTTGATTCACAGTTCCTGATTCAAATTATGAAATGCACCAAAAAGGATCCATATAAATTTATAAAATCATAAATTTATTACAAAGCCACATCTCAATCTCAAGAAATCCGCATAAAAATGCTTGATCCCTAGACACTTTTGATGTGTGTATATAAATCGGAAAGTGAGTTTGTTTGTTTGGTTGTTCCGCTTTCACGCCGTAACTACTGAACCGATTGATTTGAAATTTACTATTACTTATTATACTATACTTATAAATTTACTAGTACTTTTTATCCCGGAAAATTTTGAGATTCCACGCGGATGAAGCCGCGGGCGGGAAGCAAGTTTATAACAATTAAGTGTCGTGATGGCCTGCTGGTTAAAACACCAGCCTCTCAAGTATGAGTGTGCTGGTTCGATTCCAGGTCAGGCAAGTACCAATGTAACTTTTCTGAGTTATATGTACTTTCTAAGTATAGCTTGGACACCAATTACAGGAATGATTATAAGGTGAAGGAAAACGTCTTGAGGAAACCTGGACTTGTCAAGTCTGAAATCGCCAACCCGCATTGAACAAGCATGGTGATTACGCTCAATCCTTCTCTGTGTGAAAGGAGATCTGTGCCCAGCAGTGCACAATAAAAAGCACGATAAAAAGGTTGATGATGATAATGACTTCGCATTCAAGAAGGCTCGGCAAAATAGCTAATCGACTATCGAATGCACCAAAAACAGCTGACCCACCATCCACTCGAGGCTAAGTTTAAAAAAGAGACCTGTGCCCATCTGTGGGACGATAAAAAGGTTGATGATGATGATGGTGATGTGCTAGGTAACAACGTTCAATTTACAGCACTTCAAACATTTTTATACCTTTTTCAATTATGTTAGTCACTCTCAAATCTACTTTGTTATTTGTTTAACTTATAATAACATCAACTTGAAGCATTTGGAATGGACTTTACCCTTTAGGTATTACCAGAACCAAGTTCCGATTCCATGGTAATGGGTTGCGAGGTTCTCGTATAACTATTCGCTTCTCATATATGTGATATGTAATCTGAAACGATTATAATATCTGTCTCTATCTGTAAGACAGATTTATAATAACATTGAATCGTCGCCGATTATTATAAAAATATCTACTTATTATATTCACAGATTCTCTAGTTCAAGAAACTAAACAAATTTTAAGTTAAGTGCACCTTTTTCATTCTATTTCATTAAAGAAAGGATAGAAGATAACACTTTAGTTTAATCCTGTCAAGATAAGTACTCCATTTTCTCGGTGGTAGGCCATAACATCGGCCGTCGGCAGAAGTTACCACCCATCAGACAAAGCCTTGCCGTCAAGCGATTTGTCGTGTTCCGGCAAGATGTCTGGTGAAGCCATACGGAGGACAGGTCTGAGCAGTTGTGTTGCGATGTGTGCCGGGTAAGATGCGCCAAATGTTGTTGTGTTGGGAGTTTAGTCGTGGAGGGTCTTCAGATCAATCTCCGTTTGGCGCAGTATCGGTTGTCGTGTTGTTGGATTTAACATCGCATCACCTCGCTCAACTGCCGTCTTCCTTCCTATTCGCTCAGTTTTTCTGAGTGAATAGGCTCTTAATAAACTAGGGCGCTTTACCATCAACGATCGCATCACTGCTTACCATCAGGCGGGATAGCGGTCAAGCGCTAGTTTATAATTATTAAAAAAAAAACTGTGTAAACGCGATTATAAACATAGCCACCCAAAATACTGTAGTCTTATGTAATTTACCTACATATACTTACACTTATGTATTTATATTCATGCTTATTTCTGCAGGCACAACCGTTTTCTTCTAAATTCGTGACAAACTGCTATTTTTCTACCGGACTTGTTATCCGAACTCCTTTAACTTATTTCATATTGCTTATAATTTTTCAAATATTTGAATTTCGTGAAAAGAGGTTGTCATTAGTCATTAGAGACATAATCAACAGCGTTGTCAAAAACTGTCATAACAATGAAAATGTTGTATAACAATGTAAATATTAAATTACATTGTTGTGTTGAGTAGGAAAAATGAATACACCACAGCATAGGTACAGCTTCTTACGCCAAGATTTCACTAAGTCACCGAAACTTAGGCTTGAAATTGAGGACCGTGTCTGTAAGCTGAATAATGAGTCTTGTTGTAGTAAAATCTTATCAGAACAACGCCTCATAAAACTGGAATGCGTATTATGACCTGCAAAAATGAATGATATATAAGCATGAATATAAATATATAGGTGTAAGTTTAAGTAGGTAAATTACATAATAGGTACTACAATACGTGAATTTATGTCAGGAGCGGAATAATTTGAGAGGTCTAGGAATTTTTTTCTTCTGTCCTTTTCTTAATGAAATAGAAAGAAAAAGCTGAACTGAACTTAAATTTAATTTAGTTCGTGTAAAAGCGAATCGGGGCCACTGTCCGTTTTTTTTTTTTCAAATCGTAACATAATAAAAAACAAACTCCATGATGCCATTATCAGTAGGTTCCTAGAGCTTCAAAACACAAGGGTTGCACATCGCGGTCGGTCAGGATGCAGCCATCAGTTGGATCCCTTTGTTTTCTCGGCGTGCCACGTACGCGGCTTTACGAAAATATACAAGAGACCGAAATGTATCCAACATGCTGAGCCCACACGCCGGCAATACATGTTTTGACGACGCGTCATTGCTCCAATACCTTTGTCTAAACGAATAGTGCACTTTTCATAACAAACTAGACTACAACTTATATATTACTAGCTGACCGGCAAACGTTGTTTTGCCATATAAATAATAGATTAAATTACTAAAATGGCTATTAAAAAATAAGGGTTGATCGTAGAAGGGTGAAAATTAGGGATTGTATGTATTTTTGTATGTTGTATCATAAAAAAATAGAAATTAAAAATTTTGTCTAAAAAATTAAAAAAAAAAATTAGGGGTGGACTACCCCTAACATTTAGGGGGATGAAAAATTGATGTTGGCCGATTCTCATAGATACCGGTTAAGCACAAAAAATTTCATCAAAATCGGTCGAGCCGTTTCGGAGGAGTTTAAAGCCGAACACCGTGACACGAGAATTTTATACAATTAGATATACATGCGCTTCCGCAATTTATAATCTGCACATTTGCAGTTTGAGTCTTTTTAGGTATCATATTTTGACGGACGAATAACGTTATCAAAACCTATTTGAGAACAGTGCGGTTATTGTTCACGGTTTTATTTGACCTATGCAACTTTAATCTTCGGGGAATTTGTGTCATATTGTCATGATTGTTCGGCCGCCCGTCTTGCTGGGAGGCCACACAACGCTTGTCGATATAAGCGATTTCCACTCTATACTTGAGCCAAATTCGATAAAGAATAGACGTAAACAAACCGTTGCTAGGCAACGACTTTTTACACCTAATAGACAGATGTCAGCAACATTTTCCAGGTAGAAAAGTAATAACCCATCGTAGCAAAGTGGCCACATCATGGCTTTGCCACAAATCTCCTAGTAGTCGGCAAACGCGGCCGTTTTTTCAACTGTCATTGGCGATATCCGCAATTATTGTAAATTTTTTTTTAAAGAATTTCTATAATTTGTTACACGTGTTATTGGCAAAATTGTGGTGTCTAACCACAGAGGCCATTGAAGAGTTGAAGTAGTATTCACTCTTAAGAAAAGAAAAAAAAAGTAATAATCCTACTTCCTGATATTGCAAAAGCTTATTTATATTTTTATGATTTGTATAGGTAGAACGCTAAACCAATTTGAATGAAATAGGACACACATGTAAGGTAATTTCCTAATAAGTATGTTATATTTTTGATGCGTAAGTATATATTATTTTTCAATAAAACAACAAAACGCGAGTCTTTCACACTTGGAAATATAATAAGTATTAGTAGATAGTTAAATTAGGTAGTTAAAATATGCAAAATTGTGCTGAAAAAAATAAATTTCTCAAAATGTATTTTATACCTGAATTTCATCCATGTTTCATTGTATGTAGGGCTATAGCGTAAAAGTAATGTCGACTTTTTAATGGTTTCTCGAAGTAGCGTGTTAATATGCAGGTTATTTAAGTGATTCTAGTCAAATATGCTGCAATAGGAAGTGTTAATAAATAATTGTTATGTAAAAGGCAATCATATAAAAATATGCATTTAAGATTTTTAAAACGTGAGTTGTGACAATCATCAATTGGTTTGTTTATCTGTATTCTTCATCGAATTTGGCTATAAGTATAGTTGTAAGCTTGTGTAATCGAGCTTGTCTTGATATTCTTTACCTACACTATACCTACCTAATTAGTTATTATTGTATAATTAATACATTAATATCCCCTATAATAAATAAATGTTGATAAATGATTAAAAACAATTTGTTTTAGTAGGTTTGTATAACAACTTATAGAAGTCAATGATATTTTATCATGTCAGCCCATGCGAAGCAGCCTTATTCGCGTTGCGCCTCGCGGCTTCATCCGCACGATGCCGGGGTAATAATCATCCAATCCATCTGTGTGCCAAATTCTATCAAAAACCGTTGCTCAGTTTTTGCGTCTAAGAGTAATATACATACATGCTTATTTTCACGAAAGATATAACGAAACCGTGCGACAAGAATGTATAATTGAGAAGAGTTCACGTGGTTTCGAAAGTGACGAATCGTTAAGTGATTTTAGTAAATCTGAATTAGGATTCGAGAGTCATTGCAGGTCACACTATAAAATTATATTTAAAAAAACCGGCCGAGTGCGTGTCGGACTCACGCACAAAGGGTTCCGTACCATTGATTTATGAAATTAAAGGATTTAAGTTATTTGTATGAAAGATTAGGCGGGAATAAGCAGTTTACGATTTACGAGGTATTAAAAAAAACTACTTACTAGATCTCGTTCAAAACAATTTTTGTTGATAGTTTTTATAGCAATGTCAACATAATAGATTTTTTTTAAGTATTTCATTTTCTTATTTTAGAAGTTAGAGGGGGGACCAACTTTTTTCCACTTTATAAGCGTCTGCACACAAACTATTCGGTTTAAAAAAAATTTAGAAACCTCCATATCATTTTTGAAGACCTATCGATAGATACACCACACGTATGTGTTTGATGAAAAAAAAAATTTTGAGTTTCAGTTCTAAGTATGGGGGGCCCCCAATATTTATTTATTTTTTATTTTAGCATCCAAACCTTAATGCGGTTCACAGAATACATCTACCTACCAAGCTTCAACAGCATAGCTCTTACAGTTTAGGAAAAAATATGGCTGTGACATACGGACGGACAGACGGACAGACAGACATGACGAATCTATAAGGGTTCCGTTTTTTGCCATTTGGCTACGGAACCCTAACTAGTCATCGAGAGACTTTTTTCGTAATGTCAATTACATAATGATGTCACTTTATACATCTTCAAGGTTCTATGTACTACCTATGATGTATAGATGTAGAGTTATACATATATATAGATTATAGTCCACGTTTTTTAACCACGCCACATTGTGCGGCCGTACCCAAAATTTCCTTATCATCATCAGGAAGCTTATAGCAGTCTGGCAAGATTATAGCAGCTCACTACTGGATTGCTATATGCATTCTGTGTGTTATTCAACTTGATGGATAATATTTCATTGATTACTTTAATTTCATACAAAATTCATTAAAAGATTTTTAAAATTTATCTGATATTATAGTAATTGGAAGTATGATAGTTATTTGAAAGTCTTTCCAACGCAACCTCTATACAGGGAAAAATAGAAGCAGAGGATGGTATCCAGCCAGGCAGATACACAAAAAGAGCTTCTCAGTTTTGGCGGGAAAATTAAGCTGAGCGTCACATTGAGTTATAATGTACTACGGCGTCATGCTTATTTTTCATTTGACATTTAAATTATTTATAATGTTGTTTACTAAATAAAAGTGCGTGATTTATGAAGTAAAAGTGCATACAGTAAATAATTCATAAAGAACATTAAGATATAGCAGCATAGTGGCCTCATCATGACTTTGCCTCAAACCTCCCTTGAAGGCCGTTCACGTGGCCGTCTTTTTCGACATGAATAATTCATTACGTGACATTGGCTAAATACACAAACCATGCGAAGCCAAAAAAAGAAAGAAAGAAAAGAGTAAGTAGTGAGCCCAAAGAGTTCGTTAAATCAATAACAATGAAATCAAAAAGAAAAAAACCTACATCTCTTTTTTTAATATAAATGTATTTTTAATATAATATAATATAATAAAAAACTTCTAGAAAACTAAGTATTCATTTTAATTAAAATTTTAAAAAAATATATAATATTTAATTATTAATTATCAGTGTTGCCAGCACTTAAAAACTAAAACTGAATCTTATACCTTTAAACGAGCAATTCTTGTATATATATTTATATATAATTGGAATCTCGGAAACGGCTCCTACGATTTTCATGAAATTTTGTGTGCAGGAGGCTTCGGGGACGATAAGTCGATCTAGCTAGGTTTCATTTTCAAAAAATGTTTTTTTTCTATGTTTTGAGGCACTGAACAATTGCTAAACTTCTCATAAGAAGCTAAATTTCGCCGCTGTCCTTAATGATACGAATAGCTGAGGGGCTTCGGCCTCCGATTCGGAGTTCGTAGACTTCGGGTTCAAATCCCTGACGATATAGTGTTTTTCCTTTTTTTTTGGGTTTTAAAAAAAGAATGATGGCGTTGTCTAATGCTTTTTTTTTTATTTAATAGTGTTTTTTCCTTTTTTTTTGAGTTTTAAAAAGAGAATGATGGCGTTGTCTAATGCTTTTTTTTTATTTATTACATTTTATATAATTGAAAACGGCGTCAACGAATTTTTTTTTCGTTTATTAAATCAATGGAAGAAATTTTGTTTTGCCTAATTTGTGGAGATGCAAGGTACCAGGGTCGCACAAAAGTGTAGAAGTCGAAACAATTGTGAAAGAAATGATATTGTATATAAACAACAATATTTTTTGTTGTAAATATAATACATGGAAGAACTTTTATTTTGCCTACTTTATGGAGGTGCAAAGTACCAGGGTAGCACAAAAGTGTAGGAGAAGTCGAAACAATGAAGCTCATTCATTTTAAAGATCAGCCTGAAGGAGCAGTCGAATTTACAACAGAATTTCTCAACAGTTTCAACATTTCAGACTTTCCACAATACGAACTGAAATATTATTATTATTGCTAACCTTATGATACCTTGCACCTCCTCAAAGTAGGCAAAATAAAATTCATCCATATAATAGGATTTAATAATGATGAAGTACCTGGGCGACCGAGCTTTGCTCGGCATCTTTTTTTTTGTTATAATTATTATTATTAATTTATTTACATCAGACAATTGTCCATAGTTTTCATAAAAACACATACACAAAATAGATTTAAATTATTTATGAACTATTATAAATACCTGTTCAGCCATCTATCAGTCAAGTCAATGTTATTTTGAACATGAATCTAATTTTAGTTATATTAGGGACAGATAGATGGCACTTTTTATTTGAGTAGTAAAATTAGAAGTCGGTGTCAAGATTCTCTAACAATAATATATAGTTTAAGGAAATAAGGTTCAATTTAGTACATTGGATTTAGTATACCTATGTTTCATTTTTGATATCAGCACTTGGCATGTGACCCTCACTAAGCCCGAGGATTCGCATGACATACATCATCAGCAGCAGTTCTTTCTACCAGCTCGCAACGTGAGCGAGCACCATCACCCCTAAACCCTCACGAAGCCCGAGGGTTTAACAATACCCATAGTCCTATACATATAACATTCCAAAATAAAATAAAATTAAACTGATATTAATATAGTACTTTGATTTGATATAGATGACATTTACATTCATGGTACACGAAGCCAATGTTTGGTTTGAGGTTAGACCCAGAAAATTGCTCTTAAAATATCTTGTGTCTTTTTTACACGAAAATGCCAAAAAGAACATTAAAAAAAAACGCTTACGAACAATTTAACTCCACGAAGCCGTGACTCATCTCAAGAAGCAGAACAAAACCTCCATGAAAACAATCTGATTTTCGCTCGTCCCACACGTGTTTGTCAGACTTCGCACAGTGAGAACCCATTTGAAGAACTTGATGAAAATGATCAGGTTTCCGCTCATCCCACACGTGCTGCTAAAGTAAGATGCTTGCAAAACTTGACTAACATTTTAAGAACAGAAAGGTCTTATGATTTAGATGTTTCACGGGAGCGACGTCTGCAAGATATGCGGCAGCGTGCATCAGAACGTGAAATGATTATTATTAATGAAAACCCTCGACATACCCGCAATATAGTATGGAAGGAACTATGCATTGATGATAAATATATAACTGATGTAACTGATTGTTAAACTATAAGTACTTATTTCTAATGAAATGTTAAACTAAATTGCACTCGTAATTTTATATTTAAATAACAGTTAATAATATTTTTGAAGTGAAACTTCTTTACGCACGCTTGACTTGGGGAGTAAGCTGGCGAAAGCGTTACGGAAATTGATCGGGCAAGGCGAACGGAAGTTAAGTGGGGGATATAAGCAACGAGGCGCCCGTGGCGCGAGCTTGGTACTACAAGGTCTACGAGTTTTTTTTTTTTTGCAATAAAAATAGTAGATCTATGCAAAAATATTAATTTACCAATGAAACCATGAAATAAATTTAAATATTTATAGAAAATTAATATATGTATATGTGTATACATGTATATATTTTACACACATATATATATATACATACAGATGGAGCGAAAGAAGTTTCACTTCAGTCGTGTGGTCATAAGCACACTCGTTTTTTTATTTATTATTATGTCGGTATGATCGAAAAACATTAGTCAAAAAATGTTATTTAAAAAATTCGCTCGTTATGTATTTCTTGTTTTGAAAATATAGAGACACGCGATGTACCTAACAAAAAAACAAAGATGCCGAGCAAAGCTCGGTCGCCCGGTACTAAATATAGCTGGTCTATAAAGTCGTCAAAATGGCTGTTTCTTGAACTAACAATTTTAAAAGTAGGGCAACACTAAATCTTAGTAAGTACAAAGAGGGAGTTTTTGGCGGGAAGGCTAAGATGAGTGCCACGCTCATTTTTCATTGAACTTTTAAGTTATTTATAGTGTCATTTACTAAATAAAAATGCGTGATTTATGTAGTAAAAAGTGCATTCGGTGAATAATTCATAAATAACAGTGAAATATTGTAGCATAGTGGTCACATCATGGCTTTCTCCCAAATCTTCCTCCAAGTGTCTATTCACGCGGGAAACCAAAGGAGATAGGTTTAGGTTAAGCTAGGATAAGAGATAGATTAGGTTAATTTAAGTTAGGATAAGTTACTAAGTTAAAATCTATTTAAGTATGCGACTGAAGGACTTGTATCCATGGTCATGAATTAAATTTATAAAAAAAAAGTAAGTACAAAGACATCGAATGTCATCGGCAGTCATCGATTTGTTTTGAGACTTGTTATTTAAGTATTGAAAGTTGTATTCATTTTCAATTCTATTTAGACGAAGAAATGTGTTAAATATGAGAAAAACAAACCGGAGTGGAACTCGGGAAATTAATTTTGAAGTTTATCATCAATGTTTTTTAATACACCAAGCTAGACAAATTTTATCAAATATGGATGATATTTATGCTTGAACAGTTGCTAAAAGTTTACAGTTGCGGACAATGAAAATACTTTTTAACGAAGGATATTTGGCATCGGATGATGAAAGCAATTATTATGTTTTGGAATACCTACTTTTCATTGATAAAATCACGTTAAAACATATAATAATAGTTTTCATTAAAACCAGTTTTGCGTCTAGTACAAAATAATATGCTAGTAAAAAAAAAATTATTTCAATCACATTAACAGGGTTACTATATGCACGACCACAGCGCCCTCATTTATTTTCACGACTTTATAGACAGCATATAGTTGAGGACACGGTTAGCACAGTGGCCGAGAGATCAACTGCTGCACTGCGTATCACGGGCTCGATCCCCGCACGGAGCAAATATTTGTTTGTCATTACGAATCTGGCTGTTTGTGTCATCATCATCTGGGAATTAATCCCAGTCGCATCCGAAGCTTTTTCAGCTTTGGAGTCTGGAGTCCGCTTTACCGGTCTAACCTCCACAACCCAGAGGCGATATCGAAACATCGCAGCTAGACCAATTGTTGGACTTTCGAGGGCTCTAACAACCCGTAACGACGGCCATTAGATGTTCGTATGGCAACCGGAACCAACGGCTTAATGTGCTTTCCGAGGCACGACCAGACCAGTGCAAATATTCATATTCATGCTTACAAATATTTGCACTCCGCGAGGATTGAACCCGGGCCTCTTTGCGCAGCGGCTGCGTTTGCTACCACTACGCCACTGAGGCTGTCAGTCTGGCTGTTTGTGTATGTGAATTTAAATGTTTTTCAACGCACTCACGACACAGGAATAATTCCTAGAGTTGACCCACACTTTTTTTTAAATAAAATTAAACATTGACATCGAATGTTCTTATTTTGTCATTTAAACACTTATTGAATATAATCTCAGCCGTCAACTGAATAATATTCAATAAATTATAGTTTAGATTGGAACTGTTACCAATCAAGGGCGATCTGAATTGATTGCAGTCGGTAACTAAGTCAGGGCACCCCGACCAAATGGGTTAGGTTTTGCACTGTTCAACCTGTAGGCATAGTATGAATTTTCATTACGAAACTCGACCGTCGATATCGAGCGCGGTTGGCGCTCTCATTGGTCGAGAGTAGAGATGGGCGGGTGGGTAAAAAATGGTAAGGTAAAAATTGGAAGGAAAGGGTAAAACAGAAAAAAATATCTTTTTTACCGGGTATTTATAAGAAACACCGGGTATAAAATGAGTTGTTATTTAATTGGCTTCGTCATCAATACTACGATAAGGTACTGGAGTGCTCCACCACCATGGGGGGTCCTAGATGATGAAGATGGTGGATCTTTGGGACCCAAGTCAACCCCACCTGCCAGACGGTGCACCTGCTGATTTACGGACGGGGCGCTGATGCCAGCTTTTCCATCGGGGCTGAGTGGTCTGACGGCAGTCGCACTCGTAAAAGCCAAACTATTATGAACAGGAAAGAAAGAAATGCACGTGATACAGTTAGGGCGCCGCCGCAAATCGGAGGACGCCTCCTCCGATTTGCGGCGGCGCAGGAGCTTCGCCCGATTCCTGTGACCTGTGGTCTCTACTGTGTCAGAGGCGGACACGGTTGAAGAAGCGAGCCTAAACCAGGAAAGTCCGTTTCGCTTTTCCGGGTGCAGTGACGCCGAAAGTATGTTGTTCTGGAGTCAGCTCGAAGGACTATTTCACGGGATCCCGTTATCCCAGCGAGTGGTTTTGGGTGGTGATTTGATGGTCATGTGGGTGAGAAGAGTGACGGGCTTTTGCGTGTTCACAGCGGCTTTGGGCACGGCGGCCGCACCACAGAAGGGAACAACATTCTCCAAACGTGTGCGGCCGCTGACCTTGCAATCGTGAACACCTACTTCAAAAAGAAGCCGGAGCACCTTGTCACCTACCGCAGCGGGTGAAGTGCTACCCGGATAGACATTCTACTGACTAGGAGACACCACATCGGCAAAGCAGCCAACTGCAAAGTCATACCCGGTGAGAGTCTCACTGCACAGTACCGCCTCCTTGTCATAGATCTCTGAGTAAAGGCCCAACGTAGACGTGTAGAGCACTGCCGGCGCCAGATCCGGTGGCGGCTACTTGATGAAATAAATCCCAGTAGTTCGCGTTGGTTATTAGCGACAAGTGCGCTGGTAGTCGAAGTGAGAGTATGCCCAAGACTAAGGCAGCGCGGGTTGTGCTCGGTGTCTCTAAGAGTCAGTACGAGTCTGACAGACCCGTCCCCAGGGCAGCGGACATCCATGGGGATTTAACCTTTTTCATTTTTTCGTTTCCACTTCGGAAACAAAACAAAAGGTTTGCGGGTTGTTTAAAAAAGAAACCGTGGCCCTGGCGCACAGGCAAGTGAAACCACACCGGTGGGTTTTAATCAGTAAAAGTCTGACACGCTCCGCTCCGCTCAGAGCGGGAGAGGTCATTTGATGACTTCCCATCACAACAAAAAAAAAACTAAAAGATATTGTAAGTAATTACCTACAAAACATTCCTATAACATTCGTTTCGAACAAGTCTCACCAGGATATGAGCAAAACCTACATTTAAAATCACTGAAACGACCTGCCTTATGTTATATTTACGTGCTAAAACGAAAGCGAAAAACTTTGTGATGCACATTGAAATTGTCCAATTTTCCCAATAAACCTTGAACCTAATACTCCAAAGATAAAGTTGAAAATCTAATAATGGCTACGTGGAAGCAAGAAGGTAATAAATGGAAATAAGCTGTCCCCCACGAACGAGTAGGAAAGGGCAATTAGCATACTAAGTTTCAGTATTCAGATGTCTAGAGCACTACGTTTGTATTATCTCTTGGATTTTCATGATCGCCTAGTACTTACAATGCGTTAAACTGCACTTTTCTGGGTACATTGCTGCTTATTCTTTTGTTTGAGATGCATTTAATTTCTCATTCACTCAAAGTTTCCTTAGTTGCAATATGTTGCCATGATCTCTACTGTCTACTTATAGTATTGTCCACAATTATTTATTTATATAATATTTATTTCCCGAAATGAGTATGAATTAGAAGAAACCTACTTACTACCTACAACTTCTAAGTCGCTGTCGCCACCACTAGGCCACCGCTGCTCTCAAAACGGTGAAGAAAAACATCCGGAAGATGGCATCGCCTGTCCAGCACAGCGCCTGTCCCAACAGTGGAATCATTATAAACTAAGATTAGACTGTGAACGTTTTACAATTAGTAGACTTTACCTACCTACCTGTGAGTTTTGAAGTTGTAGGGATTATTCTCTGGATCTAATGGCCCGATTTTTAAACTTCTTTTGCCAATAGAAAACCTCGTTATTTGTGAGTGTCATAAGCTATAACATACCAACCGAAAAAATGATAAGATGTTTTCGTGGTAGTCGGATTTGTAAGGTACATAAGTCGCAGAATCGAACGTAAACGTTTCTTACCCACAAAAAAGCAGTCTTATTATTTTTAACAAGCCATAAAATATAGTATTTCTTATATATATTAAAAGCAATATATATCAATGTAAAACTTGCTCGTTGCAACGAGCATGTTAACCCTTAATAAGGCTCGCGCCTGTGTTAGGGCTAGAAAGTAAGTTACAGTGGAAATAGAGTAAATAGATACTGCAGAAATAAAAAATAAAAAAATTGAAAAGGGGGGATGGGTTTTTACCCCCTTTTTTTGGGTGGGAAATAATATCCCTTTGCCCGATTATGTATGTGCACTGTGTCTCGAAGTGGGAAAATAATTCCCTTTGCCTGTTTAGGCAAAGGGAATTATGCCTAGTTTTGTTGTTATTCATATACTAGTATTTCACCTGGTTTTGCTTATTACATTTTATTTATTTTTTATGTAAATAAAATAAAAGTTCGTAACGCATTTCACTACAGTTTTTTTCTTTATTCATAAAGAAAAAAAAATCTAGTGAAATGCGTTACGAACTCTTCTAACTCCCGTTTCCCTAAATTTTTTTTCTTATTCGTGGTGAATCCTACAAATAAATGATTACATCTACTACCCGTTCGCTTCGAGTTGGCCGCTCCCACCCGCCCCGACCAACCGCACCGCACCCCTAGACAGACCCAAGATAGCGTTGCTAACGGTACTAATTGGGTCTGTCTAGAGGTGCGGTGCGGTTGGTCGGGGCGGGTGGGAGCGGCCAACTCGAAGCGAACGGGTAGTAAATATCACATCTACATCCCCTAAGAAGTTTACTTTTATTCAAATTTCAGCATTCTATCATTATTTGTATTTTGTATTGACTTGTGTGTGAGTTCAAACTTTCATATATATAATAAGAAATAAATTATAAACTCAATCGGGCCAAGGGAATAATTTTCCCACTTAGTATTTCGCAGATTTTATCGTTATTATCAATGTTATATGCATAAAATCAACAAAAAAACATAGCTAAAGTTGTCATTTCATATAAAATGGAAACATAATCTATTTACAAGATTTTTCGTTGAACAATAAAAGATTTTTTCTCGGAAGTAACCAAAAATCGACCGTTATTTTAGCCTCTTTTCACGTCACTGAACTTTGACATTGACATTTCAATATAAGGTAGTCATTTTTTGAAAAGTGATGCAAGTTATGAAATTTAAAATCTTCTAAGGAATAGTATATTTCGGTTGCGTTCATTCTATGGGCTATCTTTCATGTAAAATAAACATGTTTTTCAAAATAGTCTTGGTGGGAAACTATATCCCTTTGCCTTATTAAGGGTTAAAATCTCACTTTTTAAAACGTACTGCCAAACTTTTACTCGAGCAGTCTGTGGTTTTGTTATGTACCTACAGAGATCTCTCGGTGCCAATACAACAACGGTTTCAGGATGTTGCTGGGGCTGCCCCGTTTCTGTAGTGCATCTGGCATGTTCGCGGAAGCTCGTATTGATAGCTTTCGTGCCATATACGCAAGAGAACCGCCTCCATGCTGCGTAGAGTGTGAGGCAGCACTAACAGCATTATTATATTATTAAAACAGGGTAAATGTTTAATTTCTAATTTATAAATTACCCCTGTTACAGTGTTTGAACTCTTTCAAAACAGCTGAACCGATTTTAATAAAAATTCCTATATCGTTTCGTTAGGCCTGAGAACAGGTTTTTATCTATTTTTATATATTCATAAGTACAATTTTTTAATAACTTAAGATTTTCCACCTAGAGAGTACCCAGGTATTTTATTGGCACAGGTAAAAAATCATTATTCTTGCCGAAATAAAATATAATAATGTCATCGCCCTGGCAGTTGTATCATCTGGTATTGCGGCAATTGTATTGAATGAAGGCAGAACTGCTCATTACTGAAAATAGTGATAAATTAAATACTGATTTAAGTTGCCACTAAATATTCAAAAGAATTGTCCATGGCCACAGCGCTGAAACATTGTAACAGGACAATGAAAGATATTAAAAAATCAGCCAAAAGGTGTCCGGACACGCTCACGCTCAGTGTAGAGTTCCATACACGGGCGTACCCAGGGTAGGGCAGGGGGAGGCAGCTGCTCCAACCTCGGAAATCTCGTAGATCATGCATCAATTCCCTAATTGCTAACAACACAGGTGGGTTCCGCTCCGCCCAGAAAAAAAAGGTTGTCAGATCTTCGGGCTTCTCTTCTGATGACCTATAACGATTATCAAAGACATAAGAATGAATGAGGACCAACGGCTTAACGTCCTTTTCGAGGCACGTCACGTCATCCATCCACGGAGTAACCGCGACAAGCAAGGCTTCCAAGTCAATGGACCCGTGCGGCTGTTATTCCTTAGGTAAAAACTCCTTAGGTAAAAATAGGAAAGAAATATGAAAATAAAATCCAATTTATGCTTAAAATATAGTTTATACATTATAATATCATGCAATATTTGTAACAAAAGTGAATCGAACCAATAATTGACATTTGCTATGCTAGATTCGTATGTATATTCATTAGCTGCATACATCACACCGCAAGTCTTTTCTCATTGTGTCATGTTTTATTTATTTATTATAATAAATATTAAATGAGTCAATAAAATCAAAACCTTATTATGTTTATTTATGTTTAAATTTTTAGAAGATAATGTATTACAATGAAAGAACGTTATCAGGCATAACTTGGTGTTGATAGGAATATGTGTCTTGATTGGAAGATGTTTGGCCTACTGCCAACTCTGTCGTATAGTATAAAGTTTCCCCGTCTTGTATGGGCTGCAAATTAGCCAAGTTAAGAAATTCCATCTGATTGTCCTGGCCCTCCCCTTGCATGTAATTCTCTACAGCCAGGGAACTGTCACCAACATGCGAGCGCATATGGAAGTTCAAATGACTGCTTTGCTTGAATCTTCGGTCACACACGGAACACTCAAAGGGCTGTATATTGGTATGGGTCCGCATGTGTTGCCGAAGGTGCACCGACTGCGAGAAACACTTGCTACATATCACACATTTGAATGGCTTCACTTTGGTGTGAGTCCGGAGGTGCTGGTCCAGCCCAGCCTTCTGTGTAAACGCTTTGGGACAAAAAGTACAAACAAAGGGTCGAACACCCGTGTGCATCCGCATGTGTTGCTGTAAACCGCCTTGTTGAGTGAATCGTTTCGCACAGATCGAGCACTGGTGCGGTTTCATCTTAGCATGTACGATACGATTGTGTTCGTCGTACTCCGTGCTATCCAGAAATATTTGACTGCAAATGCTACAAGAGAAGGTAAAGCGATTTGTAGTCTGAAGTTGAGCAGCGATAGTGTCAGTGGGGTAGAAGTCCCGGTCGAGTCGTTTCTCGCACACCTGACAGCGCAGCGCCGCTTTGCGTCTTTTAGTATGCTCTTCTCGGTAGTGCAATGAATAATCACAGCAGTTGAAGAAAATCTGACGACACTGCAGGTCCGGACGCATGGTCGAAGGAAATGTGCAGGTAAAGGGCCCCCTGGTTGAAACAAATTAAAAATAAGACCCCAGGTTCATTTAACGTCCGCACTAGATATCTACATTATTTCTTCTTTCAGTTTACTGCACAAGAAAAAATGTTTAAAATTCAAATAAAATTCAAATTCTTATTTCTCTAAAATACAGCAGCTTGCTGTATATGTACTTATGTGGATACTAATTTTTGGATTTTCGATATTAATATTTATAGCCTAGAAATATTCCATACAAGCTAAAAATGTAGGTACTTAAAATCTACCTAGGATATAATGAAATTGACACATGAAAACTGATGTGAATATGTTATGAGTAACAGACGATGTAAATACCTCAAATCAATAGGCAGTTTAGGTTTAATTTGTGTCCTTTTGAGAACACCGTCGATTCGTGATCGTTTTATAGGATCAGAGTCCAGCTCATTCATTTCTATTTTAATGATCAAATAAGTAGTGTCTTCAGAAAAGGTGCGTGTAATAAAACCATCCCGTCCAATGACTTTTTCGTCTGTATTATTTTCCTGGAGCGGTATAAACTTGAAACCACAGAGGCCGTTAACATTCTGCGCAAAAGAAATGCCTTACAATTTAAAGATTTTAATGTTCTTCAGATCTTTTGGTAAGACGAGGAGATGGCCAACGGAAAAAAGCTGTAACCGAATGATTATGTCATAAATCCCAGAGCTATCCTAATTATATCGTCAAAGTCGCGAGGAACACCTGGATGAAGGACCAACAGAACTGAGCAGTGTAACTAATAAAAGGGAGAGTTACTCAGCAGTGGAGGATTTCCGGACTGAAATGGTGATCATGATTTCAGGCTCAACCAGTTATCACTAATCTAGGAAGAATGTAGGTAACGTATGGTATTATAATCATCATCTTCATCATTTCAGCCGAAAGACGTCCACTGCTGGACATAGGCCTCCCTTAAGGATCTCCACGGCGACCGGTCCTGCGCCTCCTGTATCCAGTGGGTGGTGACGGCGGGGCAGAATACAATTGTCACCACCCCGTCTCATCCTGCGGGTGTCGTACAAGGCTACTAAGGGAAATACCGGATGACGGGCGCAACATTATCCGAGTGCTATATGGTAGACCTTTACTTTATTTAAGTCCACCGATAAAAAATTTCTAGGACATGCAATGCAATGCAATGTCATTGCAGTGATTGTATTGACATTTCAACGATAGCATTCAGCAACTTGTAATTTTGGAAGACTCCTTATATTCGGGGAGCAATAGTTTCGCATAGAAATAATACAACTACGCAAATAAAGTGTGTTTTGCTAAAAGTTTCAAATGGAGGTGGGCTGGCCATGTCGCGAGATACAAGGACAATCGTTGGACAATCAACATCACAAACTGGAAAGGACGAGTAGGTAAGGGATACGATAGGAAAGGTAGGGGTCGTCCGAGTGCTCGGTGTCAGGATGAGATTGTGGCCACCGCAGGAAGAGACTGGATGTCCACCGCCAGAGACAGAGTTAAATGGAAATCTTTGGAGGAGGCTTTTACCCTAACCACACTATCTAAATTGAAACAATCAAAATAAAAATAACTTATACAAATGGATTTATTATTTAATGTTTTTTTTTTTTATGAATTAGATCTGTAAATGGAATTCAGGAATATCTGCATCCGTGGTAGTCTTCGTGTCCGTAACACAGCAGACAAACTGTATGAGGATAGCCTACTCTGGTACGGCCATGTCTTACGAAAACGTGGGTAACAAATGTCTTGCCATGGCGCCTCCGCCAGGCCGAAACAAACGAGGGAGACCAAAGAAATGCTGGCTTGACGTTATAGGGATGACATGCGTGCCAACAATCTGCTATGACATGATGCTAAAGATCACCCGAAATAGAGGAGAATGAGCAGGAAAGCGGACTCCGGACTCTAACGCTAAGGTCACGGATGCAACCGGGATTGATTTATTAATATAATTAATTGTGGAATGTAATAAAGCTTTATTGTCATTATTAGAAACAAGTAAAAGAACGCTGACTCACTTGATCGTTTAATGGCGTAGGTTTCTGCTCAAATTCTCCATCACTACCGTCGTCGTCGTGTTGTGTTTTTCTATGATTTTGTAAAGCTTTTTTGTTGTAAAATGTTTTCATACACAAACGACACGTAAAGTTCGCCGGTGATTCGCGCCATGCTATGGGATACTGTAACTAAAACTAGTTTATGAATATAACTTAATTGAATTTATTATGAGTAACTGACATAACTGACCTCCAAAACGAGGAGCCCTGATACAGCTAGCATAGGGCGTCGTGACAGACCCCATAGAAACGTACGGACGACAGCAGGGCAAGCTATTCGAAACTGTCAAGTATTCCCAATCAACCTTGAGCCATAATGCTTAAGAAATGAAGTTGAAAATCTAATTAAGAAGTCTGACAGATATTAGTAGCTTGACATGCTGTCGTCTGTAATGTATGTTCTATCCTGCCTGGCTGGTTTCTTTAAAACATGGGATTCGATGATGATTTACCTAAACAATCAGCAGGGTTTGCGTTACAAACCATCAGGTAGGTCAACGAAAATGTATTTTTTTTTTTTAATAATTATAAACTAGCGCTTGACCGCAATCCTGCCTGATGATAAGCAGTGATGCGATCGTTGATGGTAAAGCGCGCTAGTTTATTAAGAGGCCTATTCACTCAGAAAACTGAGCGAATAGGAAGGAAGACGGCAGTTGAGCTAGGTGATGCAATGTTAAACCCAACAACACGACCAACGATGCTGCGCCAAAGGGAGATTGATCTGTAGACCCTCCACTACTAAACTCCCGACACAACATTAGGCGCATCGTACCCGGCACACATCGCAACACAACTGCTCAGACCCGTCCTCCGTACGGCTTCACCAGACATCATCATCATCATTCATTGCGTTATTTACGTTATTGAGCATTAAAAAAAAATTCGAATAAATCTTACATGATCTAATCGATGAGCAATATTCATTAAAATAATTCGTATTTAGACGATAGTTGTACGTAAATAGTTACAGGTGGTTGTATTAACAATATTTAGGCACTTACAAGATTCCTGGGCAAAAGGAGCAATGGCTCTGACGTTGATGGTGACACATTTTCTCCAACTACCTCCATGTTTAGGAACTCCAGATATCGCTTCACTTATTTAGGCTAAATATTTGTCTGCACAACTTGACTTACCTAATTAATTACCATTAGGTATAAGGATTACCTTAAATCTAAACTTCCCACCCTTTCCACCTTGTAGGTAAGAGCTAGAAAGACAATTATCTTGATAACATAATTTTATGGAAATAAAATAAGTACGAACCTAAGAATTTAATGTGGACAATTTATTGGAGGTGAAAGACATAAACTTATTTAATAATAACCATCTTATAGAAAGATGAGCAGTATTTCCTTTCTGTAGCTAACCCAATAATGTTCCGAAACACAAGCCACAACCACCGAGTGCGAGTTTTTGGTCCTACCACTGTTTATACTCACACTAGCGGCCGCCAGCGCCTTCATTCGCTTGGAGTTAGTTTTGCTCCGCTCCTATTGGTCGCAGCGTAATGTTATATAGCCTAAACCCTTCCTGGATTAATGGGATATCCATAATTCCTGAGATTAGCGCGCTCAAACAAACAAACAAGTTCTTCAGCTTTATATATTAGTATAGATTATATCGTAATACTGTGGCAAAATATACTTTGAACTCTAATCTGAGATGTTTATGTCTGAAGCTGACCATAGGTAATCTAAATAGTCAACCATCAAAATTAAGTATTACTTACATACCTATTTGTAAGGGATTAAGTTGAATGCGCAATAGGGTATTTGACTAAAAAAACTATTTAGTCCGTCAGTCAGATTTCCAAAAAATACTAGACACGTATTTTTTGTTTTATCTAAACAATAAAAATTTACAAATATAAAAGGCATCAAAGATCAGGAGTGGTGGTTGGTGACGTCACTCCTCGCTAAAAAGTGTAGCGTGCAGTGACGTCACACGAGTTTTCAACGCAGTGTGTTGTCTTCAATTTTTGTTTTTATGAAAAAAGAAAAATACGTGTCTAGTATTTTTTGGAAATCTAGCTGACGGACTAATTAGTCTCTTTTAGTCAAATACTCTATTACAAAATCTGAACTTATGAAAAATTGTATTTTGCGAACTACAACGGAGCATTTAAACTTTAGTAAAGAAAAAATAGTCGTAGGTAACTAGTATTGCAAAACTTCTCTTAATTTAAAGTTTACTACATAGGTAAATACCCATAGGGGTATTTACCTATGTAGTAAACTTTAAATTAAGAGAAGTAACCAAAATACAAGAAGATTTTTTAGGATTGTGCAAAGACAAACGTTCACAATAAAAGTGAGAATCTAATGACAGAGAACACTTTTATGTGATTATAATAAGTGATTATTAAATAAAACTGATTACATTTTTATTTAACGTTCCTGCAATATGAAATAGATACGCAAATTTGAGGTCTGTCTTGAAGTGGTACTTAGAAAAACCTACTTCTATACCTATAACCTAACCTACCTATATATATTACCTATATTATAGATCATTATTTCTATGGTATACATTGTTTTAGTGAAAAACGCATTGACACAAAATAGTCTTGATGGACTGGGATGATTGAAACTGACCGTGACTCCTTTAGAATAATGATGCAAGAGATATCGATGCTACTTGACACCACACAGAGTCCTACTGACTTCTGTGTCTTTCGGCTTGGCTCTCTCTTTTCTGACAATTCGTATTTTAATTCGAACGTACCTTACTCTTTATTTATGCATGCGGATCAAATAAAACAACTAAGATCACATAATTGCCAAATACAACAGCAAATAAATTTAAAAAATCATTTTTTAAAAATTCCGCTTCCCTTTTTGCTCGCCAAAGATGATAAATAATATTGAATATGTTTTTTTTGAGTTTTTTTTTTGGCTTGGTTGCTAAGACCTTTGAGCCAATCTGTTGTAATCTGGTTTTCTTTCGTAACCTTTTTTTTTATTTGATTTCGCTGTGGAAAATGACAGTTACGCATCCCCGAAGGGTATGTGGGACTCCTCGGGAGATAGCCCGGTATACCCACTAAAAACCATAGCGGCACACCGGTATCGCCATAGTGGCGGGGTCATGGGAAACCGGCGGATCCTGCGCTACCAATCCCCCGCCGGCAATTCTCGCCTAAAAGGTGGGCCCACAGTGGTCCCTCCATAGGGAGGGGCCGGGCTGGGTACGTCTTCTTGTGCGAGAAGACGCAGCAGCCAAGGGTTTTTTAGCGAGATGTCTTTCCTCTTAGCCCCACTCGCTTGCACGCATGCAAGCGGGGCCCCCAGCTGCTCTCAATGAGGAGCCGGGTTGTCCGACGGCGACCCGGAGTTCGGGTCGTGCCAGCTCACCAGGCGTGGTGGCCGACCCGTCGCACGCATGACCGCCGAAGGGGTACTCACGTCTGGTTTTGGTCCGCGCCGGTAAACCGGTAACCCCCATATCTGGGGGCCGTTCCCCTATCCGCCACCTGGTGACGCTTCCGGTGGAAGGCCAGAAACTGCACACGGACCCTTCTTTCGTAACATATCCAAACTAATCTAACTTAACCTAACCTATACCTATCTCCCTTCGTTTCCCGCTACAATATTTCAATGTTATTTATGAATTATTCACTGAATGCACTTTTACTACATGAATCTCGTTCGTTTTATCTAGTAAAAGACACTATAAGCAATTTAAAAGTCTAAGAAAAATGAGCGTGGCACTGATATATGCCCCGTTTGCATCCGTGCAAACGAATGGGGCCAAGAGGAAGGACACGTCGCTAAAAACCCTTGGCTGCTGCGTCTTCTCGCACAAGAAGACGTACCCAGCCCGGCCCCTCCGTATGAGAGGACCACTGTGGGCCCGCCTTTTAGGCGGGAATCGCCGGCGGGGGATTGGCAGCGCAGGCTCTGCTTTTTCACAAGACCCCGCCACTCAGGCGATGTCGTTGTGCCGCGGTGTTTTTAGTGGGTAATCCAGTCAAGCTGGGTGTCACGTTCATTTTTCTTTGGACTTTTAAAATTATTTATAGTGTTGTTTATTGAAGCGCGTGATATATGAATTCAGTGAATAATTTATAAAGAAAATTGAAATATTGTAGCATAGTGGCCGCATCATGACTTCACCCCAAACCCCTACTAGTCGGCTCACGCGGGAAACGAAAGGAGATAGGTTAGGTTAAATTAATTTAGGATATAAACTTACTCAAGTCCAGGCTGTATAGCGTACCATGCCTTTGCTTTTTCCGTTCAGAAGTACGGAAAAAAGTGAACCAAAAAAAAAAAATAAGTGCACGTCAACGTCGTCAACCAGTGTTGCCAATTTAGCAAATTTTATGCTAGATTTGGCATATTTTTATGTTGTTTAGCATTTTTATAAGTGTTGAATGCAATGTTAAACTATGGCAACATTGTTACACTATGGTTTGTATCTAGTTAGTCTATGGAAGTTCTAGATCGTTCCGTTGTTCGTCCGAGCTTTTTGTGAACGCCATTCTGTGAGCACTAATTAATTCAGTAAACTCTGCTAAACAGACAAACTTGATGTTTTACTGCGCCTCCCTGTCCAATAGGTTATGGGCCCAGGCCGTTTTGTCTGTTTTTTGCAGTATTCAGTAGAGTTTTCGGGAGCACTGAGTTTTTGAGGTTAGACTAGCCGGCGTGCTTGTCTCAAACGAACGCATCGTGTTTCGTCGTAGTTTCGTCGTCATGGAGCATACCCAGTGTTTGAAGCTGTCCGGAGGGGACAACTGGGCAATTTGGAAATTCCAGATGGAAATCATCTTTAGAGGAAAGGGTCTCTTTGAAGTTGTCAATGGTTCGGAGCAAAGACCTTCTGAGCAAAACAAAGCTGATGAGAAGTCATGGTTGCAAAAGGATGCTAAAGCGCAAGAGCTCATAGTCACACGCATGGAAGCAGCGCCACTCACACATCTACTACCCTGTTCCACTTCAGCTGGCATGTGGATAAAGCTGAAATCAGTTTATGAAAGGGAATCGGCTGTAAGTGTGCATTTACTACAGCAGAAGTTCTTTTCTCTGCAATTTGGAGATAAAGATTCAGTGGTGACAATCATGTCAAAGTTAGAAGAAATAAGCACCAAATTAAAGCAAGCGAATGAACCATTATCCGAGATGATGATCATTACTAAGGTGTTGATGTCACTACCCGAGAAGTACAAGCATTTCCGCTCAGCGTGGGAGTCAGTCCCTATTGAGAAGCAAACCTTAAATGAGTTGACCTCGAGATTGTTAGTTGAAGAAGAACGTATCGAGCAATCTGATCAATCAGATGTAGCGTTGGCTGGTGTAACTCAGAGAAAAGTTTTTAACTGTTACACTTGTGGTAAACAAGGTCATTTTGCAAAAGACTGTCGGTCTAGAGTAAAGGAAACAAGAAGCTGTAATTATTGCAAGAAGAAGGGTCATATTAAAACTGACTGTAAGCTGTTGAAATCTAGAGAAGAAAAGAAAAATAATGTTGAAAGTGCTTTGATGTGTTTTAGTGAAAAAGACTATCAGAATTGCTGGTTTATGGACTCTGGTGCAAGTGAACATATGTGCCATAATAAAAAACTGTTTAAGAAGTTGCACTTGGTAAATAGTTCTATGAAAGTGACTATTGGAAACGGCAAAGTGTTAGATGTAGTTGGTCGTGGTATCATTGAACTCTATGCATGGAACGGTTCAAAGTTTATAAAAACAATTTTGAATGAAGTTCTATTTGTGCCTGGACTGAAGTTTAACTTGTTTTCAGTGAGTAGTGTATTGAACAAAAACCTAAGCCTAGTCTCTAGTAAAGACTGTTGTAAGTTTGTAAACAGTAATGGTGAAGTTCGTGCCTTGGCGAAACATATCAATAAAATGTATCTCATGTTGTTCACGTTAAACGGAACGCACTCTGAACTGTCGTCTATAATAAGTGCAAAAGAAACATATCGTTTGGCCGCGTCGTGTGTATCCGAACGTAACAAGAGTGACATTTCCGAGTTTGACATTTCTGTCATCAATGGTGAATGTAATAGTTCGTCAAACTTTGTAGGCTATGACAGTGAAGTAAAGGGTTACAGAGTTTATATACCTTCAACTAAGAAATTAGAAGTTCACCGAGATGTAGTATTCTTGCCACATTTGGATTCAGAAGTGAAATATAAATCTAACATGTTAGTCCAAAAAGAGTCAACCCAGTGTGTGAAAGATGCAGATGTAGAGCAGCAATCTACAGAAATGCTCTCCACTTCAGAGATTATAGAGCCAAGTGTCTCTGATATTCAGGATGTGCCAGAAGAAACTGAAGAATCACCTGTTCTATTGGAGGACTTATATGAAGATGCTGAAGAAGTTGTTTCGGAGGAATTTGAAAGTGAAAGGCTATGCAGTAGTCGACCAAGAAGGAACATCCGTCAACCTAACTACCTGAAGGATTTTGAATTGGGATTATTAGCAACAGCAGAAATTGAAGAACCTAGTACGTATACAGAGGCAATGTCTTGTAAGGATGCTGAAAATTGGAAGAAGGCCATAGCTAGAGAGATGGAAGCTTTCGAAGAGAATGATACTTTTGAATATGTAAAAAAACCTAAAGATTGTGATATTATGGATACTAAATGGGTATTTAGGATTAAAAGAGATGTAAAGGGCAATATTGTATCTTATAAAGCTCGTTTAGTAGCCAAGGGCTTTCAACAAAAATTAAACTGTACTGAGATTTATAGCCCTGTAGCAAAATTAACTTCTGTAAGAATGTTTTTAGTTTTTTGTAATCAGAATAACTTGCCTATTTATCAATTAGATGTTTGTAGTGCTTTTCTGTATGGTGAAGTCGTTGGAGACTATTATGTAAATTTACCTGATGGTAAAGTCTGTAAACTTAAAAAGGCACTCTACGGCTTGAAAGACTCGCCTAAAAATTGGAATATTAAGTTTCACAGTGTAATAACAAGTTTAGGCTTTTCTAGAAGTGAATATGAATACTGTTTGTACATAAAGATTGATAAAAATGGTAATAAGACATACTTACTTATATATATTGATGATTTATTGTTAGCATCAACCAGTCAGGAAGAAATTCATAAGCTAAAATTGTTGTTAAATGAACACTTTAAAATTAAAGACTTAGGAATGATTAGACATTACTTAGGAATGGAAATAGTTCAAGATTTAAGGAAGGGAACAATTAGTATTAGTCAAAGAGCTTACATAGAAAAATTGTTAAAAGATTACAATATGTACAATTGTAATAGTGTATCAACCCCAATGGATGAAAATTTTGATCATAGTGTACTTAAAAGAGATAAATCAGAATCAGTAGAAATTGAGAAAAGATTTAGAAAGATTATAGGCTCATTGATGTATGCAATGTTGTGTTCAAGACCAGATATTTGTGTTGCTATAAGTATTCTTAGTAGATATCAGTCATGTGCAAGTTTGGAATTGTATAATGCTCTAAAACGTGTTTTACGTTATTTGAAGGGAACCATAAACTTAAGTCTGCTGTTTACTAAAAGCAAAAATTGTGATCATGTTGTTGTTGGTTATGCTGACTCGGATTGGGCTGGAGACAAAGTAGATAGGAAGTCTACGGGAGGTTATTTATTTAAAGTTTTTGGTTGTACTGTATCATGGGTATCTAGAAAGCAACAGACTGTTTCTTTGTCCTCAACCGAATCTGAATTTGTAGCTTTAAGTATGGCAGCAAGCGAGGCGTGTTGGCTAAGTAACTTGTATTTGAGTTTATCCGGTGTAGAAAGACCTATTGTAATTTATGAGGATAACATGCCTGTGATAAGTCTGTGTAAAAATCCGCAATTTCATCACAAGCTTAAGCATATAGATGTTAGGGTAATGTTTGTTAGAGAAAAAGTTTCTGAAAAGAAAATTGTATTGCAGCATATTGGTACAAACGAACAACCAGCTGATGTATTGACAAAGCCACTTGGGCGAATTAAGTTTTGTAGATTCAGAGATATGTTAGGACTTCATGGTTAATTTGCAGCAATTGTTTGTTTGTGATTTATTTTGTTAGGTAACTAGTTTTAACATTGAGGGAGGGTGTTGAATGCAATGTTAAACTATGGCAACATTGTTACACTATGGTTTGTATCTAGTTAGTCTATGGAAGTTCTAGATCGTTCCGTTGTTCGTCCGAGCTTTTTGTGAACGCCATTCTGTGAGCACTAATTAATTCAGTAAACTCTGCTAAACAGACAAACTTGATGTTTTACTGCGCCTCCCTGTCCAATAATAAGTTATTTAGCAAATAGCATATTTTTTGGCATATAAAATAATTATGAATAACAAGTTTACTTTCCTTTTTTAAGTCCAAATACTTCAAAAATATATATAAAATATACTGTAATTATCATTTGTTTTTTATTGTTGATGTACTTCTTTATAGTTGGATAGGGCATCACCAACGAAGACAGACGGTCCAAGAAGGCTCATTTCTATCTGGAAGCTGAGGCCGAGAGACGCCTATGGATTTGTAGTTCGGGATTCCAACAACTGAAGCGCTGGCGTCGAAATTACTTAGTCGATAACGATATTGATTACAAAGATGCAGCTGGTAATAACCCCTTTGCAGATTTATCTCAGTTAGCAATATCATTATTATCACTACCTCATTCCAACGCAGAAATTGAACGCGTTTTCAGCCAAATGAATATAGTCAAAACTAAACTTCGCAACCGTTTGTCGATAAAAACTTTAAATGCCATTCTATACGTCAGATTCGGCCTAAAGAGGGCAGGGAAATGCTGCTATTCTTACACAGTTCCGGATAACGTACTGCGCTCTATAGGTACCAAGGAGAGTTATAGTCTTGAGAATAAGGCTTCCACGTCTACATGCACATCAGCTGCCGAGCCTGCCGATGAAGACGAAGATATTAACATTTTATTTAGTAACATAGTCGATTAAAACGTAGAATAAATCAAAATTTTGTTGATTAATAAACATTTAAAATTAAATGACGTTGTATTTGACATTGAAAAATGTTAGCTTATTTTCTGGCAATATTATAAAGCAATTAGCATAATTTTAGCAAAATTTTAACATCAGTTTAGCAAGTTTTAGATTCACCTTATTGGCAACACTGTCGTCAACTGATCAACTCAATACTCAATAGTGAATAGATGTCATTTCAAATGTAAAATTTCATCTTTATCTAACTAGTGATAAATAAACGACATCGTGTAATTAAACTATATTTATATATTCTCCAGTAAACGCAACGCAACCCATTCATTTGCTGCTGTCTGTGCTGCAGTCAATACTACTTGTCTGTCACAGAACAGCGAAGAATTCCGGCAAAATTTTAGATTCTATGAAAATAATTGATTTGATTGTAGCTACTTCTTAAAAATCATGGCTGGGTCAGCACTAAGGCGGCTTATGGCTGAATATAAACGTAAGTACAGTTTGTACTTTCAATATTTCATTTTTATGTGACTTTCACAAAAGATAATTACCCATTCTGATTATAACTAATCAGAATGGGTAATTTCATCATTCTTGAATAATTTCTATAGACGTTTTTCGCTTAGATAATATCAATATTTTGTACACCCTATTAACAGCATCATAAATCTGTTTTTGTTGGACCAACATGTTTTATACAACTTCTGTATAATTATTCACAATGTGACGAAATCCATTTAAAAAAAATTGCAAATTAGAGGTTTAGATTTCCATAATTTTATCTCCATATCAATATTATCTTTAAAACAATTTTAATGTTACTTAATAAACTCTGTTTTTCTATTTATAGAGCTAACTCTCAACCCTCCCGAAGGCATAATTGCAGGGCCAGTCAACGAAGAGAACTTCTTTGAATGGGAGGCACTTATAACGTAAGATTTGTTTTTTTGTTACTTACAGTAAGGAATACTCTGTCCCACTCCTAGGGGCTTACCACCTTATCATGGCAAAAGTTGCACTCCTTTCTAAGTACTTCTTTCTTCCTATAAGAACTTCTTCTGCTTCTTCTAGATTAGATTTAAAATAAAATATTAACCAATAGCTGAACATCACAACCTACCTGAGGTTAGGTTACGTGGGTAGGATTTACCTCACTTCACTCCGAGACCTGAGGAGGTCCACCCCTCACTTCTATTAGTTTAGTTTGTTAACAAGAGAATTGATTCCATTGTTAATAACATTAGTCATATTCCCCCAATTAATAAAAGTTGCTTAATGTTAACTAGTGAGTACCGTCACTAGTTAACTTATCATCGTATATGAATAAACATTGTATACAAGTTTAAGGGGTTTTTTTATACAGTATGTTAAGAAAACCCTGTCCGACCCATAAGAATAAAAAAGGTTAGGTAAACACATGACCAAATATAATATAAAATTTTACGTAATCATCATAGTACCAATACAAATGAATTTTGCCATGCCATGCCGCCCGCCGCCCGCCGAAGGGTGTTTATCGCACATTTAATAAGTTACCTCTTTTTGCGAAATAATATTTATCTGTTTAGGGGGATTTTTTTTTTAAGTTTAGCCCGGTTATGTATCCATTAGTAGAATCAGTTATCGATACCTAACAACACCTTCACGGGTCGGACAGGGTTTTCTTAACATACTGAATACGATGTTTAAAGTTAAGTAACATGCAAACGTCTAAAATGTATGGTTAAACAATCGCTAATCACTAGATAAGTTTTAGCAACGTTTATGAATAAAGGGGTTTGAGTAAAAAAAAAAAAACGTGTCAAGAGAGGTAAATAATTCAAAGTGCTAAGTGCCAAACTATTTCCTGGACAAAGGATAGAGTGCAATATCGTAACTGACGCGTAATCACAATTGCTTTTAGTTTTACAATAATGTATAATCCCAATTTTTCAATCTAGGAAGCGTCTCTACAGGGTCGCTTCCTAGATTGAAAATTGAGAACTCGGGATGAACATAAACGGGATGTGTATTGTAAAAGAGATAAAATTAAAATAATATTCATTGTGACATGCTATTTGGCTGAGGGTTTGGCTGCGCTTGCCAACTATAATGATATGGTACAAACATTGACCATCTATTTTGACGATGTAAACAGACCAATCTCAACTATCACTCGGCAAAGTATACCTTTGAATAAACTCTAGCTTGAACGGCTATGAATCAAGCTATAGCAACAAAAGGTCAGCTAATTCCGGAAATGTTGGCTTGATGTGTGCAATGTGTAAGTGCGCTAAAAACAAGATATTCACCTATTAATATTTCCTATTAAGTAATGCGTTTAATACTTAATAAAGTGAAACCTGTTTTTAAATTCTTACCATTCCGTCAACAACTATTTAAACAATAAGAATAGGTGATCGCTCTGATTAACTCAAGAGTTTGTTTTTTTCGCCAAAATCAGCTTTCTGATATGTTACTAATTAGGTCATAGTATTGTTTCTAATCATTGGCCGTATATGTAAGTCAAATCTTTTTAATTGTATTTTAATTCAATGACATAATTTATTCACCTCGACGTTTTTTAATGAGTTGATTTCAATATTTGACTAGGTAATGAATTTATTGGCTGCTATAATTTTGATGTTAGAAAAATATTCTTCTGAATAAATAAAAAAAACAATTATTTATTTGGCTTACACTTGGTTAAAATTATAAGAACTAGGATGCAGTTAAAACAGCAGAACAGCTTTTCATTTAGTTCGAATTAACAGTGTGTCCCAAACAAGGCTCAGCCTGTGTCTTGGCGACTCCAAATGACTTGATTTTGATTTACTTTTTATTAGCTTGCGTGCAATCTAATCAATCTCATCTTAGCTATAAGTTAATTGCCCCCAATTCCTTGTTTACCTGTCAAATTAGTCCGTTCCGGACGCGATTATAAACACGGTTACACGGCAAACAAAAATACATAAAATTAGTATTTTTGGTCGCCATGCTTATAATCTTAATTTGCATTAAACTAAAATATTATCTTCTTTTCTTAAAGTATTTTTGAAACAATTTAAACTGCACTCAAACCAGAATGAACATTCTTAAATCCGTATTACAGACTCCTACTCAAAACTCATACAACATTTAAAACTTATTTGAAGCCATTTTATATATTGATTGAAACTAAGTAACGTTCGAGTCTTGAGCAAGGTTCTGTAATAAGTACGTACGTACCTTTGAAACAGAATAGCTCTTCTGATATAGGCATAACTTCGTCGTCTAGACGTAAGATCACGAAAATTCTTGATCTTAGAACTATAATTAACTTTAACTATAATAGAGGTTTATATGTTTTACAGTGGTCCAGAAGGGACATGCTTTGAAGGTGGCATCTTTCCAACAAAATTAATCTTCCCACCGGACTATCCGCTGAGTCCGCCGAAAATGCAGTTCATTTGTGAAATGTTTCATCCAAATAGTAAGTATTAAATCAATTAAACGAACTAAACCAACTGCACCTATTTTTGATAGTAAATAATCAAATGACCTTACCCATTTTGGGCAGAGCTCAAGTGCGTGTCAGAATTTTACTGACTAAAATCCACCCGTGTTCCTTTACTTGACTATGCGACTCCATCACGATGTGACATCTCTGTGCGACGCGCTTGGGATAAAACGCGCCGTCGACCAGGGCCTGGTCCTTACCGAGCGGCGAGCTGCAACCAACTGCACCCTATGATGGCGCCTGACACTAATCTTTTCAGCCGAAAACATCACAGCACAACTTACAAATATATAAAATTGGTCACACATCTAGAGACCAACGGCGGCAAACGTAACTCAACCTGCACTCTAATTACGTAACAGACTATTAATTGGGATCTGCATCATTTTGAAGCAGATTTCTAAACCATTGCTTCATAAGTTCGGAAATTTGTCTAAACAACACTTACATAACGCAATGAATGTTGTTAACCTGTCAAGTTGAAACTGATTCCGATTGATAAATGTGTTACATAATTGCCCCGCTGCTGAATCCATCCGTGCGATTTTATTTACAATGAATGTGTAATGTATATGTGTTCATTATTATTATTTGGAACTAACTAATCCGTTTTCGTAAATTCTTTCACAAATGGGAGCTACAGCTTTAGCGAAGTCATGGGCAGAATTTAGGAATATGTAAACCTTTTCTAAATGAAAGTGAAAACCACTTTCTTTCTGTTGTTTTGAACTTGCCAAGACTTTGTAGGCAATACAACAAGTTAGCCAAGACAACCAACTTGGACACTTCTGAGCCTCTTGCAAAGTTTAAAAAGTGTCTCAAAGAAATAACTAGTTGTTAGTTTTTGATCCTAATTATGGTTTTGATGTTGTTCATGTACGTATCTAATTTGTTTTATATATGTTACCGAATATGTTATTATTATTATTTTAAACTTTTAATTTTGTTTGCTTAGTCCTAATTTCTTTTATGCATGCTGTGGTCTCCTGTAAATAAAGAAGTACACCTTCGTGATAATATTGTCGTCTATTTTTACTTTTTTTCATGATTTGTGTATATTCTTTGTTGGAGCTCACCTCGCTCAACTGCCGTCTTCCTTCCTATTCACTAAGTTTTTTTAAGTGAATTGGCATAATTAACTAGCGCGCTTTACCACCAATGATTGCATTACTGCTTACCATCAGGCGGGATAGCAGTCAAGTACTAGTTTATAATGATTAAAAAAATAAGAGGTCACACAGACTGTCTTGAAAAATGAAAACCTACTTTGTTGATCGTAGATAAAGCAATATTGCGATGTTATTACAAGATGATTGCTCATTAACTGTTTCTTTTTATACCAGATGGTTTCTTTGCTTTGCGACATCTACCTAAAATCTGCGAGGAAAAGATTATATGGCAATTCATTAGTATTGTTAAATTTTATATAGTTTTAAATTTTATTTGCTCATGTAATTACCTAATCTTTATTATCCTTATGGGTCGGACGGGATTTACATTTTCTTTACATATTGTATACTGATAGTGTTCCTTTGTATATTCGGGACTAGTTTTTCCAGCGGCTTCGTCTTCGTTCACGTGGGTGGCTAAACTATCAGAAGTTATCATCATCCTCTCATACAGAGAAGGATTGAGCGTAATCACCACGCTTGCTCAATGCGGGTTGGCGATTTCAGACTTAAAGTCCAGGTTTCCTCAAGATGTTTTCCTTCACCTTCAGTCATTGGTGTCCAAGATATAATTAGAAAGTAAATATAACTTTTAGAAAAGTTACACTGGTACTTGCCTGCCACTCGGCCACCACGACTTCAGAACAAGTCATCCTATCTGTTAATCAAAGTTATGAACTGAGTGGTTCATTCAACCATTTTGTTGATTTAACCACTCAGTTTTATGATACATAGTTAGTTATAGGATTTCTATAGTTTTTGCGTGATTAACTAACAAACGTCAACATATAAAAAACTCGCTAATAATTTTTGAATTATGGGAATCGTAAATGGATTCTCTAAAATTAATAATTGATGTGTACAATGTTATTTTTTGTTTAAGCGAAACCCGAAACACGTTTCCAGTATTTTTAAGTATTAAATTTTAAAATGATGTCATAAAGACCACAAAGTTATGACCTTGTTATCTTACTTGGTAGTCCCAACAAAAATATGGTCAACGCAGCGCTCGCCCGCCCGCGCCTGAAGCGGCGCGGCGCGAGAGGGTCTCTCTCACTGTGCTCTACCATCAGCTATGTTGTGCGTTCGGTAACCACACTGCAAAAATTTCTAAATGTATTTGGGAAGAAATATAACATGGTGTAAATTGCAATCAACGCTTGGCCGTTTTTTGCTCAAGCCTAAAAGCATGCATAAATTCAAGTTTATCTTCCATCTCCCAGTTTATACTGATGGCCGAGTGTGCATATCAATTCTGCACGCTCCTGGTGATGATCCCATGGGCTACGAGAGCAGCGCTGAGCGGTGGTCGCCCGTACAGAGCGTAGAGAAAATATTACTTTCCGTTGTCAGCATGCTTGCTGGTAAGTCGCAAACTACAAATTACTCAAATTCAACCATTGTAACATTATACGCCAAAAATATAAAACCAAAATCAAAAGTCATTTATTCAAATTAAGCTGAGAATCAGCACTTTTTAAACATCAGTATTACATAAGACTGTCCCCCAAAACTAGAAATAAATTATTGTAATCTAGTCCGTAAGACAGAAGCTTGCGCTCATAAGCTCAAGATAAATATTATTTAATACTTCGACCATATAAATTACAGACATTTTACAAAGGCTGACACAACGGATAGTCTTATCGCTGAGAGCGACCTTTTAGAGGCAATCATTGAATGTATTAAAAAGGGGATGAAGAGACAGTATTGTAGATATTCTGTGGTGTGCTGAATCAACTTACGAATCTATGTATATGCCCATTTTGACAATAAAAACCCCTAGGCTTTTCAAAATGGGCAAATGCCCATTTTTACATACATAGATTGGCATTGGCAATTTATTATTTTTGTCTCATACGTTGTTCTCTAATGCATAATTTCAACATGTTAGATGTAACTCATGTTTGGCTTATGATCTAAAAGGGAGTTTGGAGTTGTGGAGTTTCTTGCTGGTTCTCCTCCATAGGTATGCATTGGATTGGCCGACAAGCTTCGTCTTCTTGACTCTTCTACCCCTTGAAAATTTAAATGTGCCTGAATCTAGTTTATTTCAAGTAAATGGTTTTGATTTCTCCTTCCTACCATGACTCCTCATATACTTAACCATTTGTGGTTCGGGAGAATCTCTGGCCATTCATTGGTTGCCTGGAAGACATTGCCTTAGCGATAAGGCTGCCCATTGTACGTTTTGTTGTGTTGAATGCATTTTTATCGATGTATGTTTTTGGTGTACAATAAAGTATGTATAAATAAATAAAATAACACTCATTGCCATAATTGTACAATTTCAGAACCAAACGATGAAAGCGGTGCTAACGTTGATGCCGCCAAAATGTGGAGGGAAGACCGTGAACAGTTTAATAGAATTGCTGAGCGACTTGTGAGGAAAACCTTAGGTTTGCCTCCGTCTTAAAATCAGCCATAAGGCCCTAGTTTTTGCTATATCTTTTCAGGGAGATAGCGTTTTTACCTCATTCATATACTATTCTACAATTATAGCTACAATGTATACTCATATACTTTTCTAGATCGGTGTTGAGTTAAAATTGTCAAGTTAGCTGTGACGGAGTGTGTGATTATCATATAAAATGTATCTGTAGTTCGCTACTTTGACTGTTTTATGGAAAATATTATGTGAGCTATCTTCAAACGAAGTGAAACGTGATGAAACTGTAATTAAAAAAGGGATGTTAACATTTCTTGTATCTTATTTTGTTGTACTCATTTATTCAAATTGGGCTAAAAGTCAGCAGTTTTTGAATGCCCGCCCTTCTCCACTTCCTAATGTTTACGCTGGGGAGAAAAAGAGGCGTAACTTATACCTTGTGCTATAATGAATAAATATAAAACATACATATAACTGAATATATTTCTGTGCAGCTTGACGAGCGACGCCAAGTAGATGTGCTGTACTTTGATTTTCAAAAAGCGTTTGACCGAGTAAATAATGACATCTTGCTTGCAAAGCTTAGCACCATACGATTTTGTCCTGGCCTTCTGCAGCTGCGGGCTGGTTATCTTCGCAATCGCCGCAGTTTGTTAGGTTAGGAATTTATGACCCCAGTACCTAACCTAACCTAACCACACTCGTTCAAGTGTAAGTCAGGGATCAATCCTCGGGCTGTTATTGTTTCTTCTGATGATTAATGATTTGCCGACTGTTCCCAAACATGCTAAATTTCTTGACACTGTATCGGATTCAGAGACATAGATGCAGTCTACAATTGGGGAGTTTCTAATAAGATAGCATACAACTCTTCTTAGTGTTATGTCATGACTTTTGGCAGAATTCGTCATCCAAGCAACTTTGAATATATAATGAATGGCACTATTATAACAATGGCAACAACTATAAAAGATCTAAGTGTCGGATTTGACCGGAATATGACATTTGACGATCATATCGTCACCGTTGCTAAAGAGTCCTTCAAAAGGCTTGGATTTGTTCTCAGAAACTCACGCGATTTATACTAGTGTTGTACAGCACTCTTGTCAGAAGCAAGTTGGAAGTGAGATGCTGTGCCTGGAATCCAAATGAGGTTACTTACGTACTATTACTTGAAAAAGTTCAAAAGGCATTTTTGAGGTTCTTATATAAAATCAGTCTTGGAAGTTATCCATATTAAATTTATCTCAGGCTGTTTGGGGTATCATATTTTAGAAACTAACTAAATTTCTAGAGAGACAACAGATGCCAGTGATCTCCTCAATGAGCTGATTCATGTACACGTTCCTGGTACCTCTCTCCGCGGCCGGAGACTCCCGCCTGCTAGCTGTACGTACATGTCGCACGATGGCCCGTGCGTCATCCAGTATTCCTCGCGTTCTTTCCACACTGAATAGCCTCATTGAAGCTAACCCGAACTGTGATATATTTGCAGATGAATTTAAAATTTTAATGCGCGCTTGCTTAGCGTTTAGCGAAAACATAATTTAATTAAGTCGTTTATTCTGTTTCATTTTATTTTCGTTTATATTGTTACTCTGCTTTATTTTTTTTCTTTCTTCTGTTTATGTTGTATTTTGTTTTATTATTTGAATTTATGATGTATTTGTGTTATTTAATTTTGTATTGTCAATGAAGGTAATTGGCTTTTGGAAGCCGTATATAAATAAATAAATGTAATGTAATTAGCGCACACCCCTATTAGAATATTATGTTATAATCATAATATATACACTATTTTTTTATTTAACATGTATATGCATTTAAGGCTTGAAGTGCAAGCGAGAGCGCGGAACGAGCGACAAAGAGGCATAATCGGCCTCCGCGTTCGTCAACGTTCGACATCTGTCTCTCTCCTACTTGAGTCAGCGATGCGTCCGCGTCAACTGCTACACAATAATACAATTACATGTTTTCGTCAAAAATGAAATGCAGTGAAAAGTGAATGTGGTGTCAATTGTTTATAGCTACGATAATTGAGGCGATAAAGGTTTGAAAAATGCAACCATCACATCAGTATTTTCTTATGACGTTATCACTTTCAACTATCGTCAGTGAATCAGCTTTACAGACAACCGATTTTTTTTTCTTCTTTATTTTATATTGAATTGAATAAATTTGTATGAATACAAGTAAAACTGCGATTTTATTAGTCTGTACAGTCAACAAGGTTAATATGACGATAATTTCGGTTGTTTTAATTATTTTTGGGATAAAAAATTACTTATGTTTAAATTTCCGTGTCAATTGTTTATAGCAACGATAATTGAGGCGATAAAGGTTTGAAAAATGCAACCATCCCATCAGTATTTTCTTATGACGTTATCACTTTCAACTATCGTCAGTCAATCAGCTTTACAGGCAACCGACTTTTTTTTCTTCTTTATTTTGTATTGAATTGATTAAATTTGTATGAATACAAGTAAAACTGCGATTTTATAAGTCTTTACAGTCGACAAGGTTAATATGACGATAATTTCGCTTGTTTTAATTATTTTTGGGATATTTAAATTTCCGATTCAGTAAACGTTTCAGAAAAAACTAATTTCAGGAAGTGCGTTAATTAATTCACATCATTCAATTTACCGAAACTTAATACAGATGACTGTGAGACTATCTGGGAAGGGGAAGATTTCTTCATCCATGTACATCATCCACATGTGTAGAATGAGAAGAATAATAATAAATAAAAGATTGTGTAAAATATTGCGCTAGTATCGTAATTGAAGCTTTATTTTTATTAATTAAGTTACGCATGGACTGCGTACACTGATAATTTAATTGATGTCTTGATATACATATGTAATACGTCTTGTATTGCGTAGTACTGTCAATTTACAATCTTAAATAATGTGACATAACATTACATTCATTGTGAAATGTGAAAATAAAATTGTATTTTTGACTATTTGTAAAGTAATTTTAAATTACTAATAATTACTTAGAAATTTAATTAGCGCTACATGTATAATTTTCCATAAAACAGACTGTCGTTTATAACATTTTTTTACGAAACTGTATGTTTTATCAGGATTTTTAATAAACATGTATTTTAAACATTTCTTTACTGATAAAAGTATAATAGTTATTAGTAATCAGTAGCATTCCATAGAGTAGTTTCGCTTGTGCAAGTGTTCGCAAATTGCAAGACGTTTTGGACCTGCCTGTGAAAATATCTGCTCAATATTCGACATTATAATTTATTGGAATATTATTGTGTATGGTCCTACGATTATTTCATAATACCCTAAAGTCTAAAACATTTCAATATAAATCGCTAAGGACTCCTATATAGAATTATAAGTAGTTTCACTGTGGTACATTTGATTATCTCTCTTCGTAGCAATAATATGACTATAGAATATGTGTAAGGGCCTAGGCGCCAGTTTTTACACCTTTCATTAATTATACAATATGTGTAAAATTGTATTCAATATTTCAAACTGAATCGACATTTCTGTACTTTATAAGACAAGATTTAAATGAGTAAAAATGTACTTATTTTCAATAAACTCTTTAATTGAACATTACTGTTTTATTTTGTAAACATTGAGTTAGTGAGGAAAAGCGTTTATTTGCGGTGTAAATAGTGCAGAGTTAAACGGTTACTAAATTGCAGTGAAATGATTATCTACCGCTTCCAGGATTGGTAATTTAGTAGTACCTAAGTTGTGTGCGACTCCGCGCAACGTGTGTGTGTAACCGATGAAATTGCGCGGCGTGGTGACTTGTATCGCTATGCTCTATATTTGAAATAAAAGATTAATCAATTAATAATTTATTAAACTTTGAATCAAGTCTGAACTGCTCAAAGGTCCGGGAGAAACTGGAGAACAAAAGCAAATCATATATTCCATAGACAGTTTAGACGCGATTATAAACATGGCGACTAAAAATACGCCAGTCTACGTCAGGCGCGCACTAATTTGACAGGTCTAAACTGACATTTTATCTTCTGTCCTTTTCATAACGAAATGGAAAGAAAAAGATTCACATAACTTAAAATTAGTTTAGTTATGGTTTAGTTTGTGAACAACAGAATCGGCGCCACTGTATAAAATCTATACATCTGTACCTATGATTGGAAAAAATCCAACTTAATGAGAATAGAAATTGTATTTACATAAACAGTATTTTAAAAAGTGTATTAATTTTCACTTTTTAGTTGTGAGAAGTACCTGTATCCTTTCCGATAGAAAAAGAATCATCGATTTCGGTGGGCTGAGTCTTGATCTTGCGTTGCTTGCCAGGCCAGCAGAGGTTCCAGTGATTCAGAACAGGTTGCAGCATAGTTCACGGTGAGTCTGAACTGTCTTCCAGTTGAGGCTGACTTCTACTTACCCGAGGAGAGGGCTCTTCTTGTTGACCGGCCGAAAGTACAATGTGCTGTGCCGAGGTTGCATATGAGCTGTCGCTGCATGGTGGTGATCAAGGTATGTACTCTGTGTTGGCTGGCTGGATGAATCGCTACTAAAGTTTGCGGGAGTGATGATGATGACGTCCCGTTTTCAGCCTTTGCACGAAGGCTGGCGGGACCTTCATGTTCGGGGTCACCAGGATAGAAGTATGAGGAACTGTGTATATAGTGCACTCATCCCCCATAGAAAAAGGAAGGATCCTTCGTGATGAATATCTCCTTTGATTTTTGTGTTTATCAACGGTGAACGCTACTGAAAACTTAAAGTAAACAGAACGCGACCGTAGAGTGCACGTGCTTCCGCTGACCGCCACACGGCGTGGCGCAGGCACTCCCTGTCGAACTGACAAGCTAGCGAGTTATGGCCACGTTCTTTTAACGGTCACCAAATTTAAGTATTTAAAGTAACCCCCGGGGAGAATTTAAGCCTCAAAATTCAAAATTAATAAAGTTTGGGAGTCTGCCAGTGAATTGTGTCGACGTGCGTCTTCTCGCGATCCTGGTCTGGAGGTTTACGAACTCCGCATCTGAGGGTTGGAAGTAAGACGTGGTTTGGTATCTATCGCATATTTACTTATAGTTTCTAATATATCGCTATGCTAAATACAGTCCACTTGATTCGTGTTTAAAATATTTAGTGGCAGGCACGTTGCCGTCACACTCCAAATAGGCGGGTGTTGTATCTGGCGGGCATTTGCACAACGGTTGCTGTTAGGATGTTGTATGCTAGTTGCACGGTAAACTCTGCTTACGAGATGCACGATGTGTGTGACGTCACTATGACGCATTGCTCGCTTGTGGCGTTTTTAGATACCTACCGCTACAGCGTAATATTGAGTTACTTGTCTATTTGTCGCGCACGAACTTAGTGCAAATTTAAGACTTATACAGTTTACGTATGGATGCCACTGTGATAACTGGACCAAAGCGAAATATTAATTTCAATTCAAGGGAAGCGCTAGCTTTTTAATAAAAAAAGGGTATCAAAATACGTTAAAATAGTCGAAAGTTCTATGAAAAAAGGAAAGGTGTGTATGAACAATAAAAAAATTGGTTGTCTGTAGAACTCCGTCTACTGCCGATATTTGAACGTGACAACGTCTATTACATGTTTACACATCGGGCGCTCTAGGGGTGGGGGTAAAGTAGGCGTGGACTCCGTGTGGCGTCAGATTCGGCCGTTACGGTGTTTTCGAGAATGACTCCACGCCGCACCAATTTAATAGACGTTGTCACGTCAAAATACAGTCTTGTTGAGGTCTTGTTAAAAATTTATAAAATAAATCAAAATATGGTAGGTAAGTATTATAAATAAATAAAAACAGGAAGTGCTGCAGTTTAAAACTCGAAAAAGAAATATTTGTTCCCAATTTCGCCACACCTGAGAAATCTCAACGAAAATTTTCCTGTGGGGCTTTAACAGTCTCAGATTCAACTAAGTACTTATGCGATAAGTCTTTATTTGCCTTAAACATGGTATAATGATGTTACAGTTTTATTTAAATACAATGTCCACATGTTTAGCTATACAGAATATAAATAAATAAATATATACGGACAAATATATACGGACAAATCACACAGATTGAGCTAGCGCCAAAGTAAGTTCGAGACTTGTGTTATGGGATACTAACTCAAGGATACTATATTTATAATAGATACATATATAGATAAACATCCAAGACCCAGGCCAATCAGGAAAAGACACATTCACTCACAAGCATTCAAAATTCCAAACTTAAGATTTGCCAACGTGTAATGAATCGCAGTATTCTAGGCGTCAAAGCAGAGTAATTACTATGACGTGTTAAAACCACCATCGGTCCAGTGTTGGAAAATGATAAAGCTATACAGGGATGAATGTCTCTTTTTCACAATGGTTTTGACACGTTACAGTACGACTCCACGTAGGTTCTCAAAATACACGTAGGTACTGCCTTTGCTCAAAAAACTGAGCAGTGGACGTACATGGAGTCCTGACACAGAAGACGTCGAAGCAGACGCCATAGAAGATGACTTGTACAGAAACCAAACGATAGTTGTCCTTGCTTCTACAATAGCCTTGGGTCGCGAGAGCTAGAAAACGTGGGAAAGCGCTTCCCCAGCATTGCCTACGCAAGCAGTAACGGCAATCTAATCTTTTCCAAGCCTTTAACTTACTGGCAGGTGTTTTATTATTCATTATTCATTGACTCGTGGCTAATCGAATTAGGTACGCTCTAAGTAATTCACGTCAGCCTAGATAGTCAACACAAAAGGCCATGCATTGTAGCTACGTTTCAAAATTCACCCAGCGCGGGGGTAGTTGCGTACCTACTACGCTAACAGTAGCCATGACTTTCATTATGACAGTTCAACAATATGCATTTCGTTATTTGCTTTATTTTTAAAGAACCAGCAATGTCCTTTTTGTGTTTGGGGTAGAAAATCATCAAATGACCTCTCCCGCTATTGGCGGAGTAGAAGTTAGTGTCAGACTTTTACTGACTAAAACCCAGTGTGTGGAAAGTGGAAAAAATATCTTTTTTCTTACTCCTCCGCTATTCTTTTCTGATTAATTTGTTGCGGGACCCAAGACAGTTGAATCGTTTCTCCGGGACTCGTCGAGCTTCATTGCTCGGCGTTTTTCTGGCGGTCGCCACTGTTGATTCTGGCTTTCAGGAGTTGCAGTGGTTGGGAAAAGTGTGGCGGGTTTTGTCTTGACTAAAACCCACCCGTGTTTCTCCACGCAACTACCCCCGGTAGTTGCGTACCTACTACGCTAACAGTAGCCATGACTTTCATTATGACAGTTCAACAATATGCATTTCGTTATTTGCTTTATTTTTAATGAACCAGCAATGTCCTTTTTGTGTTTGGGGTAGAAAATCATCAAATGACCTCTCCCGCTATTGGCGGAGTAGAAGTTAGTGTCAGACTTTTACTGACTAAAACCCAGTGTGTGGAAAGTGGAAAAAATATCTTTTTTCTTACTCCTCCGCTATTCTTTTCTGATTAATTTGTTGCGGGACCCAAGACAGTTGAATCGTTTCTCCGGGACTCGTCGAGCTTCATTGCTCGGCGTTTTTCTGGCGGTCGCCACTGTTGATTCTGGCTTTCAGGAGTTGCAGTGGTTGGGAAAAGTGTGGCGGGTTTTGTCTTGACTAAAACCCACCCGTGTTTCTCCACTATTATGTAGCCCAGGGCCACGGTTTCTTTTTTAACCAACCTGCAACCCTGACCTAGGAGACATCGGTCTTCGTGAACCCGGAATGTCCATTGTCAACCAGCAATGTCCTTAAAAACTATTCAATTTAAATTGTTAGGTAGTGTGTTACGTAAATTCGACAGACGAACGGAGCGACGAACGCAGCCGTTGCGCAAGGAGGCGCGGGTTCGATCCCCGCGCTGTGCAAATATTTGTATGCATGAATATGAATATTTGCACTGGTCTGGTCGTGCCTCGGAAAGCACGTTAAGCCGTTGGTCCCGGTTGCCATACGAACATCTATTAGCAGTCGTTACGGATTGTTGGAGCCCTCAAAAGTCCAACAATTGGTCTGACTGAAATGCTTCGATATCACCTTCGGGTTATAGAGGTCAAACGGCAGTCGCTTCATGGAAAATATCGAAGTTTAGCCAAAATCAGCAGTTAGATTGGTAAAATGGACCCCAGACTCTCCCTTTTCTATGAAAGATGAGTGAACTTTACTGTCTGTTCCTCATGCCTCCATACTGTTGACACGGCATCCAACCAGCCAACACCAACGGATTCAATGGGTGTACTGCACCACAAGTATACAGCGACCGCGCATAGCTGGTTATCACTCTCAGCCTCGTCAGCAACTCGACAGAGCACACTGCACTTTCGACCGGTCAATAAAAAGAGTCTTCACTCTTGCGCTAACTCGGCGCTGTACGATACCCGATACCCGACACACTGGGGAATATCCGTTGACAGTTCCGACTCACTGGAATCTCAGCTGGCCCCCCAAGCATCGCAAGATACAAGCCTCAGCCCACTACCGACCTCCGTGTCTGGAGGGGGATCATGTAGCGGTACCTATAAACGCCAGTAAACAAAGCAATGAGTGCTGTTGAGTTGTCAAAATGAAAGCTAATACTATTGATAGTGTGTTATCCTAAAAACAATTTCGTTTGTTTAACTTGAAATAACATCAATTTGGAACAAACTTGTTACGTATCGGTACCAACACATGTCCCCTCAACGTGACCAGCACCTTGTCACGAGGCCCAAATCAGCCGAATCAGGATATTATACCTATTTTCATGCAACTGAAGCTATGCGGAGTATTACAACATCCCAACGGCTGAGTCGTCTCCTCGTGTCGCCGCCTCGTGCCCAGCCGCGAATCGCTAAATCAGTCACCCCATTAGACGTCACCACGTTAAAACACATATATAGAGGAATCTCGAGATGCAGGGGCATCATTAAGCGTTAGACATAATGTAGGATAGTAGAGTGTAGCAGTGTCGTCCTAACTTCGGAGGCATTCGCACTTAGGTTAAGTAGATTTAAGAGTTACCATGTAATGTAACTATAATAAATGTAGTATAAGTGATTATAGTTTCCATTTGCACCCTCCGTCGTGGCCGAAAATGTAATTGGCGCAGTCGGTAGGATACTCGCGGGCCGGTTCGCGAGCGCGTTAAAATTATCTAATATCGATATTTGTGATCGCGAGCTACCCGGGTCGCTATCAAGCACCGTACGAGTATCCAGAATCTACGTGAAGCCACAGCAGAGGATATCCACACATCGATAGCGCAATTGGAATCAAAAATCATCCAACGTAAAAAAAAAACATAAAAAAGAAAATATAGTAATATGTTATAATTAGAATAATTTAGTACGCAGAATAACTACCCCGCCGGCGCAGGCCCATCATACGGCGCAGCATCCAGGAAGTCTTCCTCCTCCAGAGCCACCAGAAGCAGATGACACCGATAAATATGAGCAAGGCCCAAGGCATTCGCGAAAAGGTGCAGATCAGCAGCAAGCTACCCAGGAAAGCCTCTTATAGCCATTATCCTCCGAATTAGAAAACCGGCGCAACTGAAGACGTATCCAGGCATCTATACAACGAAGAAAACCATGTTTAAAGTAAGTCCTTGAACCCTTCTTCAAGTGTTGCTACCTTGTCCTTCCTTTAACCTACATTATATTTATTAAAACAAGATTTTTCATCCGCAAGAAAGTAGGAAGAAATCTGTCTCTTTCAGACAGATAAATATTACTAGGGAAGTGGATTCTAATAGGTCAATAGATTCAGATAACTTAGAATAAAAAAATATTATTCGATAGCGACAAAATGACATTGGACCCCGATATATCTATAAAGCTTTGCGTAGAGTCCCCGATTTTGATGGCAATCCGAATGTTGTCACACGGTCTATTAAAATATGCGATCAGCTCGTATTACAATATGTCAAGAACAACCCGGATTACGAGTTAACAAATCTTTGCCTCATAAAAGCTATTTTAAATAAAATCACAGGTTCCCACATTAGCCACTACCATAGAAGCAAAGCGCGACCTTTATAAAAAGTTAACTTAACAATCGTACGACAAAGGTCTTAAAGTACCTTTAGGATCCCGTACCCGATGTATAAGACCCGAAACGATTGAAAAGGCACTGGAATTTGTACAACAGGAGTTAAAAGTTATGTACCTACAGCAACGTAACGAGAGTATTCCCGAGTGACGTAATCCAACGCGGCAAACCTTTAGAATGTCACCTGCTGTCTCTACGACCACACCGAAAGCTTTTAGTTTCCCTAACGTAGGTCCCAGCTGGCGTAAACCTATGCCTATGCAGCAGCAGCAGGGGAGGCCGCCATTCCACCATAACCAGATAGGTCATCGTGTCCCTAATTAATTTACGCATACTCAGCAAATGTTTTGTTTGCAAATGTTGCACCCCCGCCGATTTATAATCCGCAAAGTAACGTGTTTAAATTGCCAAATAGTAACTCTCCAGCGCAGTATACCGGTCCGAAACCGATGAGCGGTGTTAGTCATTTTGCTCCAAAACCTCTAGGACTTCTGAGACATGACTGGACTAAGTCAGGGAACTCACTACCCAGCAAATACTTTAAGACACGTGGAATGAATTATAACGAGATGACCGACAATGACAATGCCTATAATCACGCTGACTATTACTACGAACAACCCGACTATTATTACGAATGTGACCCTTACTACTATTCTGAGTATCACAACCACGATCAAAACGACCCAAATTACCAATACGTACAGGATAACTCTCAATTTAACGCTAAATGCCTAGACGCCCCACAACCATCTACTTCTCCTAAACCCGATCAGAATATCTAGTCTATGCTCGCGTAACTAGTAAGCATAACCATTCCATTACTATCCCGCATTTTAGTGAATTTAATAACCCTGTAAATGTTAAGTTGTTCATTTATAGATTCCATAATTATTTCGATGGTCTAGAATTGCTAACCGGAACACAGATTACGGATTTTTGTCATACGTTTATATCAATGTGGAAAACCTAATTATCAAGAAACCATTCCCGCAATTATATTACGCGTTCTGCCTACACCAAATCAGCTGCATAGCGGCATGATTGCTATTTACGTAAAACGGATGTTTCCACATAAAGTGCAACCACCGCACCCTGCTGACTCGATGCCTCGTGTCGCCGATCGCCTACTTTCGTCACGCTGACACCGCATCCCGTTTCAAATTAATTTTCGCAATTGATCATTAAAACTGCAATTATAAAATCAAGTCTTAGCCAAGTTAATAATTAGTTATTGTAAATCTTGAATAAAATTAATTAATATTCCTACTTATAGTCGAGACAGCGATGTTTCGATTGCTCAGCAATACACTATAATTGCATTACTCGCGTTACCGATTACACAGGCATTGCAGAAATCAAAAACCCGATGAAATACGGAATAAATATTACGTTTGACCATCCTTTATACGCCAAGATACCTAATACTGAGTACACTAGCACCGAACAAGACCTTAAGCGCGTTAAAAAGGTTCTATCTCGCTTGCGTACAGTTCATTTAAATATCGAAGAAAAGACTAACTTAGAGACATTGTGTGCACGATATGCTGACGTGTTTTATGTTGAGGGAGAGCCCTTAACTTTTACAAATAAAATTAAACACCGTATTAGAACGACTGACGAACTTCCCGTTTATACTAAAAGCTACCGCTACCCTTTCGTACATCGACAAGAAGTTAGGGATCAGATTACTAAGATGTTAGACCAAGGTATTATACGACCTTCAGAATCAATTTGGAGCTCACCTATCTGGGTAGTTCCTAAGAAAGCCGACGCATCAGGCAAACAGAAATGGCGCATCGTAGTTGACTTTCGTAAATTAAACGACAAGACTATAGACGACAAGTACCCCATTCCTAACATTAATGACATACTTGACAAGCTTGGTAAGTGCCAGTATTTCAGTACCCTGGACCTTGCCTCAGGATTTTATCAATGCGAAATGCATCCCGACGACATTCCTAAGACAGCTTTCAATGTAGAGCATGGGCACTTTGAGTTTCTACGCATGCCCATGGGTTTAAAGAACTCCCCGTCCACTTTTCAACGCGTTATGGACAATGTTTTCAGAGGATTACAGAACGAAATATGCCTCGTGTACCTTGATGACGTCATAATCTTTAGTACGTCATTGCAAGAGCACATGATTAACTTAGAAAAAGTATTTAAGAGGCTGCAAGAATCTAATTTCAAGATTCAAATGGATAAGTCCGAGTTTCTTAAATTGGAAACAGCGTTCTTAGGACATATTATCACTAGCGAAGGCGTTAAGCCTAGCCCTGAAAAAATAGCAGCAATAGAAAAGTACCCTCTACCCAAAACCACCCAACCAAAGAAATAAAACAGTTTCTAGGATTACTAGGTTACTATCGGAAATTTATCCCCGACTTTGCTCGCATTACAAAGCCAATGACAAAATGCCTGAAAAAGACAAGTAAGATAACTTTTGACTCTGACTACATTGACTGTTTTAACAAATGTAAGACTTTATTGACGAATGACCCGGACTTTTACCTTTCAACCTGGGACAAACGAGACTTATCACACATTACCATTCCTTCCTGCAATACATAGAGTTAATTGACATCGAGAATAGACTAGACTCTGTAACGGATCAGCTTGACCTCTTTCAGAATAAGTTAGATAATCGTACCTTTATTTTATACGAACTTCAAATTAACCACTTATCTTACAAGTTAGCTAAAATTAGGCTTCAATTAAAAACGCTAGAACCCAATCATAGTAAACGAGGTCTCGTAGACGGTTTAGGTTCCGTAATAAAAAGCATTACCGGTAACTTAGATCAATCGGATGCCCAAACTTATAATAACGCCATTAAACTTTTAGAAACCAATGATGATAAGATATTATCGGAGTTAAATGAGCATATCAGTCTTAATAAAGTCTGGATGTCTCGATACAGTGACATACTTTCAAAAATAGTTTCAAATCAAGAGCGAATTAATAGTACTTTAGGGTTACTTTTAGATGAAAAAGCTTCTGCCGCATCTGATCTTATTAGATACGCAAAATTTGCCCAGCTGTTAGGTGTAATTAGTAATAGTACCGACGATTTATTTCTAGAAATACCTAGAAGATACTTTAGCTTTTATATGTGCCTCGAGCACTCATCATAGCATGTTAAGTATAGACAACTTAATTAATATGACCAATCGATTGAAATCTATATATGGCTCAGATCAATTATTAGATGCAGATCTAAAAGAATATTACACAATTATAAAACCTGGCTATACTATACAGATAAAAAGATAGTTATCATATTTAATCATATTATATTCAATTTATCATAAAAAGTTTCTTTCTTTCTTTCTATATTTAAATCCCCAGTAATTTCCCCTGATAAGTTTCAACTATATAGGTTAGCAATAGTCCCCAATAAACATATGTATACTTTTATTCCTCCCTATCCTTTCACTGCAACCAATGGGAAAGTCTTCAAGTACAGGCAGAATGCCCGAAGTTCAACCAGTATCATCTCTGCGAAGAAGGAGTCAACCATGAACCAACGACAGGACATCTGAACTGTATCCAAGGACTCATCTACAGCCAATCTCTGAAGAAATCATTCCGATCCACGAAACTCACACTGACCGAAGAAGCCATGGAACAATGCCGTCAATGAATTAGAATCCTGAAAATCATAATCCTGAAAATCATCGAAATGAAGATGCAGAATCAACCACAGATAAGAGACATGCACCAGCAATATTCTCGACGTTAGTCTTCGAATAGTTGCTGTTCTGAGGGTGGAGATGTTACGTATCGGTACCAACACATGTCCCCTCAACGTGACCAGCACCTTGTCACGAGGCCCAAATCAGCCGAATCAGGATATTATACCTATTTTCATGCAACTGAAGCTATGCGGAGTATTACAACATCCCAACGGCTGAGTTGTCTCCTCGTGTCGCCGCCTCGTGCCCAGCCGCGAATCGCTAAATCATCAGTCACCCCATTAGACGTCACCACGATAAAACACATATATAGAGGAATCTCGAGATGCAGGGGCATCATTAAGCGTTAGACATAATGTAGGATAGTAGAGTGTAGCAGTGTCGTCCTAACTTCGGAGGCATTCGCACTTAGGTTAAGTAGATTTAAGAGTTACCATGTAATGTAACTATAATAAATGTAGTATAAGTGATTATAGTTTCCATTTGCACCCTCCGTCGTGGCCGAAAATGTAATTAACTTTTGGAAAACTTGTTTTTTTAAAGCATTTGAAATAAACTTTACCTTCGGTACCTATAAGTACCTTCTTAGCTCAACCAACCTCGGCTACAATGATTTACATATTCTTCTCGTTAGTCTACGTGGTCTTAGCTAACAGATTTTACTTACTAATGTAAATAAACAAGTAGGTATGCGTGCCAATATAAGCCCCAAACTGTAAAATTTTATCAAATAACTTTAAATTTAATGTTGTAGAGATAAAGTTGACAATCTAAAAAGATTGAACGATTGAAGATTATGGCGTCTGTGCCGGGAAAAATAGGGTAGTTTCAGTTTCTCGCCGTCTTTCGTGACCCACAATTTTGAGAAATCGCAATATTCATTTCAGGTTTTTTGGTCAATAAATAAGTATGTACTTCGACACATGTAACCCTCCTGTGTATTGCCTTTCGCCAACTAATAAATATAACTACACCTTTGTCCGGCCCATAACTAGGCACACAATAAAATTAACAAACTACAAAAAAAACTTTGTTGTCCCTGTGACGTCCACTTGTCACAAGGGTAAGCATTTTGTGTAATAAAACCACTATAGTCACAAGTATTATTAATGATAGTGGTGCTATATGTCGCTAGTGGTGCGGCTTGGTGGTCAGCTTGCTTATGACCCCCAACTCGTTTTTTTTTTTTTTTGACTATGGCATCTCGTAGTTGACCTTGAGAGGTCGTGGCTACTTCACCGGACTATTCTGTGGCTGCCTTAACTGAATTTAAAGCCTCCAGCCAGGGCAACTAAAAACTAAGCGACTACACGCTAAGAGCACCCCCTGTGGGGTACGAACGTCGGCTTAGGGCGTCGCTGGAGAGAACAGCAAGGGACGGCTTTATCGAAGTTTTATTTTAATTCGGTTTGATGACCGCGGCATTTCCTAGTACTAACTCTGAGAAGAAACGTCCGAAACAAACTCAGAGGTCATAGTTGGGAATTTATATTTACTGGCTCAGCTGCGGCGCGGGCTGGCGTTCATCGGACAAGGGACTGGGGACTACTACTACTACGTACGCATCGCGATTGACCTTGGACGAACCAAGGGGCATTTGTGGCTTTTCGGAGGAATCGGTTTTGGACTACTTGCATCCTATGGATATGACGCGGCTTGGCATGTACGAAGACTGGACAAGCGCATGTCATAATCGGGCGTATGCATGTTGTGTACAAGCGCAATTTGCACTTGAGCGACACTCGACAGTTTGCTACGCGGGTTGAGGACGGGGTGGGGTCAACCGAGAGCGAAAGCGGCGCGTGAGCGGACCGTCTTAATGTATTTAGAAATGGTTGCAGTGTGGTTACCGAGCGCGCCACGCAGCTTACATGTAGGGCTTACAGGTAGATCTTAGCTTACAGATCAACACAACGCTGAACACATTTTTGTTGGGACAGCCAAGTAGGATAACAAGCTCATAACTTTGTGGTTTTTCGTTATATCTTTTTGAAATTTTGTACATACATAGAATCTTTACTTAAAAATAAATAAATATTGGCAGAATATTATATTTTTCAAATGTACTCTTGCATACCAATATAATTCGGGACATAGGTATTAGAACAATATTGCGTGTACCTTAAAAAATATTTATACCTACGTAAGCGGTCCCTTATTGAATAGGCTAACTATGAACTAATGAAGGAAATGAAACGAAACCAATTTTAATTTTTAATATAATCACCATGAATACTAACATACTTCTGACATCTGTGTATCAATATCTCTAAATCTTTATAAAAATAATCACAATTTTGGCGCTTGCTTTTTGGATCATAATTATGTACTTACAAAATCATAGTTTCATCACCAGTCACTAGCCGCTCGAAACTCCGAAGCGCAGCGCACTCTTTAATGTCTGTACCTACCGCAAAAGTTTCGGTACCAGGATGCGTACCGAAACTTTTGCATTCAGTTTTTTCAAGTGAAGATGTTCATGGATCGCACGATGAACGGTACTTTTAGAGAGCCCAAGCCTAGCTGCAATTTCTCTATTCTTCAAACGGCGGTCAGTCAAAGTCTTTTTGATTAGAGCAATCGTTTCGGGACTGAATACTTCCACAGGTCATGATAGGTCGACGGTCGTGGCCAATGTGTGCGACGGTATCTCTCCCGAGGCGAATCTTTTTCACCCAATTTTTCACTGTGCTATATAAGGAAGCTGGCTCCTTATACACGCCATCCAATACTTCTATTATTTGGACAAGGAACCTTCTTTAAACAGAAACTTTATGATACGTCGATGCTCAGTTTTCGACATTTTGAAAAAATACGCGATTATCGTTATTCAAATGCCTGCTAAGCTAAGAAAAGACATTTAATTATTCTTTGGAGATGGTGGTGTACAAAATTATTTAGTATATTAATTTATGTTTGTCATCCGCCACTTAAAGCAGCGGGCAAATACTTATAATTTATACCAACAATTGTGTTGCAAAAAAAAAACAAAACTATTTACTATGCCCTACTTTCCCGCCTTACAAGCTCTTCGGGGTTACACTACCCTAGTAACAACTAGCCAGTGATAGGTGAAAAGCCATCTAGAGGATAATGATGATTGATCATGGTATTAATTAATGGTGACACTGCTCGGACACATGCCTCCTGTCTTGTAGAGAGGTAGAGAGAGTGTTTAAACAATTTACAAAAACCTGAATAAGTTACATTTTGGCCCAGGTCACACCGCTGGAAGCGCGGCGGAGCGCAATTGAAGGTATAAATAAACCTTAATCACCTTGACATACGGTTACGTTTCAAACAAAAACACTCCACCGCATCTCCAGCGGTGTGCGCTGGGCCTTTGTAGACCGTATAACAAGGTAATTAAGGTTTATATTAAATTGTTGTCTTCAATTGCGCTCCGCCGCGCCTCCTGCAGTGTGCGCTGGGCCTTTGAATAACTGTGAGGGTGGCCTCAATTTTAACCATAATACACTTCTGGACACATCTATTGGCTAAAATTTTATATTAGGTCGAGCAAAAATTTTTTAAGCAGTTTTGAACCTGGCACATTCACAATTTCATTCAATAGTCTTTATTTGAATTTCGAACACAGAATTTAAAGAAACAAAAGACAATTTGGAGCCTGTTTGTTGATATCAAAAAATCGAATACTAAGAAAACTTGATTTTATTGGTTTACTTGGATTTAATTCTTGAAAAAGTGATTGATATCTTTGGTTTTGCAACAAAAATGACTTATTCTTAACATTAAGGTGAGGTTCTATCAATAATCTATGGATACTTCACCTGAAGTAGCCGCCCAAGCTGTGGCACTTATTCAGGTCAGACACAGCCAAAGAAATATGAGTGCTCAACTTAATTTAAGTCGATCTGCGATCCGAAATGTTTATCGGAGGTACCCTAGAGACTGGCGGCTTTGTTCGTCGCCAAGGAAGGCTACGATCTCGGGTCACAACTGAAAGGCAGGATCGATTCATCGTGACGACCAGCTTGAGAAATCGTCACCTTCCCTCCATTGAGATACAAAACCAACTTCGCGAATTCCACGGAGTATCTGTGAGCGCTCGAATTGTTCGGAGAAGGATAAAAGAACGCGATATGGTACCACACAAGCCAGCTAATGGGCCCAAACTAACGCGAGCCCACCGAACAGTGGGCCTTCTTTTCGCACGCACTCATTTAAATTGAACTCAACAAGCTTAGACCCGTGTACTCTTTTCTGAAATTGTCAGTCTATAATTGTGTTACATGGCAATGATGGAAGGAAGAAGGTCTACCGACGTAAGGGAGAACGTTTCGCACAATGCTGCTTTGAAGAGAGGGTTGCTTATGGCGGTGGCTCATGGACTGCCTGGGGCGGTATATTCACGAGCGGCAAAACTCAACTTGAGGTTGTTACAAGACCACAGCTGCCAACATTAAATGCTGAAAGGTACATTCGTGAGTGCTTAGAACTTAAAGTATTACCAAACGCGGACTATGTGAGCCCAAATTTCCGTTTTATGCATGATAATGCAAGAGCCCATACGGCCGGCATCGTCAGGGAATATTTTCGGGATGTAAACATCACAGTTATGGACTGGCCAGCCAGAAGCGGAGACATTAATCCCATTGAGCATATGTGGGACGAGCTAAAAAGACGTGTTAGGGCTCGTCAGCCAGTTGCCCAGACGATGTAGGAGTTGAAAACTGCCATAGAAGAGGAATGGGAGATGATCCCTCAAAATGTCATAAAGCGGTTGATAAACTCTATGCCTAATCGCATGAGAGCTGTGGTAGATGCCCATGGAGGCAACACGCGTTATTAAATTAAACCTTATTTTGATAAAACCGGTTTTTTATTCAAAAATCAATTGCCTTTAACAAGGTGCATATCCGACTTGTTAGACGCAGCCCCATGTCGTATGGTATTCTGAATTCAAATTTAAAACAATACGATCGACAAAGATGGTAAATTGTATCAGGTTTAAAACTGCATACCAACCTGCAACCGAAATATTATTGCTAGATTGATCAAAAACTATTTTGTTCAATCTAGCAATCATATTTCGGTAGGGGCTATTGAAACCTAAACTCTAAGGTGGGCCAATAGATGTGTCCAGAAGTGTAGTTCCAAAAAGAATCACATTAGAAACAAGGTGGTTCTTGTTGGTTCGTTTTTGTATGAGAATTTAGACCACATTGAAATTAGTATTCTTTAAAAAAAGAAGCAATTTAAATTTAAGGACCATTCAGTTAAAAAAAATCAGTATAATATTGAAGAAACTCCTTTAGTTCTTAGTACCTATAATCTTAACAGTAGGTAGCCAGAGTATTCATGGTCCTCATTATAAATCACGATGAGTGATGATTTTGGTTATTCGGCGCCATTCATCACGGACTGCAGTTTTCCGGGTAAATTCACAAACTGAGTCCTCCTCTCCTTGATCTGGAGACCACGAGATGGTGTCACTACCGCGACGAGAAACATGACTGAAGAAGGTCAACTTAAATTCAGTCTCTTGATCATAAGCATGACGAGTAGGAGGTAAGTAGTAGATATCCTATATTAAATTTCAATGCTGTAAATTGCTGAGGAATTTCCTCGACTGTCTATGGTTTTCATCATCACATCTACTGCAGACCTTCATCGTAACCCATATGGGTGCAAAGTTCAAGCCACATGGAATACGCGTCATACTGACGTCACAAGAATTTTACATCTCGCAATCAGAGTTTGCCGTGCAGTTAGCATACATACAACTTGCCAATTTCAACCATCGGGCAAGTTTCCGCCAGACATAACACCCAGCTGGTCGGAGGATCCTCCCTTTTCTATGAAGGATGAGTGAACCTTACTCTTTGTTCCTCATGCCTCCACATTGTCTATACAACGTTATTTTTTGTTCATGCAAAACCTGAATATAGTTTGTTCAGAATAAGCAACTGAATCAATTGCAATCATTTTTACACCATGTTATATTTTTTTCACAAATACATGTAGAAATTGTTGCAGTACGGTTACTGAACGCGCTACGCAGGTTACGCGTGCGCATGCCCGCCATCAGCTGACGTCACAATGTTCATAATTTTGTGGTTTTTCATGATATCTTTTTGGAATTTTGTACATAGATTCTTTAGTTAAAAATATTGGACACGTGCTTCGAGTTTTGCATAAATAATGTTGTATGTAACCCCACTAAAGCTAGTATCCAAAGTTAAGTCCTTTGGATTGCATTCTTTGATCTTTATCAATACATTTGTTTTCACTTGCCTAACGTGTGATAAAATGCCTAAACTTAATTTAGCTAACCTCCTGGGGCAGCAATCGCGACATCACTATCGACGCTGTCGCAAACACCGACCGTACAACAAATCCGAAAATAATCACTTGCTTTAACGATCTTTAAGACAAACTTCAGTCTATAAATACGAGATACCAATGGCGGTAGACTAGCGAATCATAGATAATATATGTAGCGAATGGCGTATTCATAGTTCGGGTTTTACAAAGCGCCGATTCTGTTGTTCACAAACTAAACTAATTTGAAGGTAAGTGCGTCTTTTTCTTTCCATTTCGTTAAGAAAAGGATAGAAGATAACATTTAGTTTAATCCTGTCCAATTAAGAGATTCTATGGACAGTTTAAACGCGATTATAAACATCTTCTTCAGCCTATGGATGTCCACTGCTGGACAAAGGCCTCCCCTAACGCTTTCCATGCTGACTGCAACATCGGCCATCGGTTCTACGAGCAATGTGCCCTGTCCACTGCCATTTAATTTTAGCGACTCGCAGAGCTCTGTCGGTGACTTTGGTTCTTCTGCGGATCTCCCCATTTCTGATTCGGTCACGCAGAGAAACTCCGAGCATAGCTCTTTCCATTGCCCTTTGTGTGACTCTGAGCCTTCGTATGAGGCCCATTGTGAGCGACCACGTTTCAATTCCGTAAGTCATCACTGGCAACACACACTGGTCAAAGACTTTAGTCTTGAGACACTGTGATATCTTGGACTACGAGAAGATGTATCGTAGCTTCCCGAACGTTGCCCAGCCGAGCTGGATTCGTCGAGACTCCTCTTTCTCGAAGTTGGACCTACCTAGTTGGACTGTTTGTCCCAGGTATATATACTCGTCAACAACTTCGAGTGCAGAGCAACCAACTAGAATTGGAGTCGGTGCGACATGAGAGTTCGACATGATGTTCGTCTTATCCATGTTCATCTTTAGATCCACTTGTTGGGAAGCTCTGCTGAGGTCATTGAGCATTTTGCCCAAGTCTTCCAGGGTCTCAGCCATGACCACGATATCATCTGCAAAACGGAGATTAGTGATGTACTCGTCGTTGATGTTGATGCCAAGTCCTTTCCAGTCCAGGAGGTTGAAGACATCTTCCAACGCAGCAGTGAACAATTTAGGAGATATGACCTCTCCTAACTATAAACATGGTGACTATAAATACGCTAATTTACGTCAGGAGCGCACTAATTTGATAGGACTAAACTGACATTTTATTATTTGTCTTTTTCTTAATGAAATAGAAAGAAAAAGATGCAGATAACTTAAAATTAGTTTAGTTTGTAAACAAGAGAATCGGTGCCAATAACTAAATCTCTTATGCAGGAAAAATTTACTATAATTTAGTATAAATAAGTATAATCATTTTCACCACAAAAATCGTGATGTTGAAAGTTCGGTAGAATAACGATGACAATCGATAACTTTGAGAGTCGAGACTACCAAATATCGCTACAAAAGTATTGATAGGACTTTGCGATCGATATCGATCAAAAAATTATAGTCATCAATGTCGAGGCCCTGGAAAAAATAATATTTGGACTAAATATGTAGAATCTACATATTTACTCTAAATATTATTTGATCTACATTGTAGATGTTGTGGTGGCCTAGTGGTTAAATACCAGCCTCTCAAGTATGAGTTTGCGGGTTCGATTCCAGGTCAGGCTAGTACCAATGTAACTTTTCTAAGTTATATGTATTTTCTTAAGTAAGTATATCTTGGACACCAATGACTGATTAAAAGGTGAAGGAAAACATCTTTAGGAAACCTGGATTTAAGTCTGAAATCGCCAGCCCACATTGATTATGATATGAGTGGAGAACTGTGCCCGGAAGAAGGACGATAAAAAAAGTTGATGATGATGAAGCTAGTAGCTAAAGTTAAAGTCCTCTTGTGCTTAAATTTAGATTCTATTCTTTGTTGTAACTAATGTATTGATAAAGAATCAATACATTAGTTTCGACTTGCCTAATGTGTGGTAAAATAAATTTAATTTAGCTAACCTCCTGGGGTAGCAGTCTTGACAATGCTATCGACGCTGTCGCAAACGCCGATCGTTAAATATAATCACTTGCTGTAACCATCGTTAAGACAAACTTCAGTCTATAAATACGAAATACCAATGTCGGTAGGCTAGCGAATGGCGTATTCATAGGTCGGGTTTTAAGGCAAGTAACTAAATCTCTTATGCAGGTGAAAATTTACTATAATTTAGTATAAATAAGTAATAATTTTCATTACAAAAACCGTTAATTTGCGATAAAGGTCAGTAGAATAACGATTACAATTGATAACTTTAGTCGAGACTACCAAAAATCGCTACAAAAGTATCGATAGGACTTTACAACCGATATCGATCAAAAAATGATAGTCATCAACGTCGAGACCGTGGACCAAATAATAATTAGAGGACCTACATATGTAGATGTTACAGTAAATGATAAATAGACTTAGCAACTTTTATTGAATGACCCCACAGATCTACGGTGTTAACATACTAAATCCTTTCATTGTACAGTTCATAAATAAACTGTACAGTTCATAATTATATAGTTTCACTGTGTTGTCGACACAATTGGTGTAGTGGCTGAGCGATCGACTGCTGCGCCGCGTGTCGCGGGTTCGATTCCCGCACGGAACAAGTATTTGTACGGCCTACAATTAGTTGTTCCGGGTCTGGCTGTTTGTGTATGTGAGTTTGTGTGTTTATAAACGCACTCACGATACAGGAGAAATTCCTAGTATGGGGCAACGTTTTTTTAAAAAATAAATAAATAACAGGTCATATGTTTATACTATTATAAGAACTGTACAATGAAAGACTCGTATTCATAAAAGTGGAACACGACTTCCACTTTCATGAATACCAATGGTAGTCTAATTGAAAGATGCGTCTTGAGAATAAAGGTGGAATTAAATTGTTGCTAGTACTTATATAGTATTTAAAAAAATATTCTTCTTCTTATGCTAAAGATTTATGAAGTAAATTAATGTAATGAAGGAAACTAAAAAGAATTTACCTATCATACAATTCCCTATTCACTTGATACTCTTTGATGCATTATCAAAGCTATCCTGCATCGAGTACGGAAATTGGAATTTCATTTTGACATACGCCTGTCGTGAACAGTTAAACTCTCTAGTCAATGAGTGGAAATGGGAATAATAATACGGCGTACAACGTAGGTAGACTTGTAGTAGGAACCTACATTTATTTATGATGAACCTAGTGTATGTAGTAAGTCTGCGTAGTTAGAACAGCCCCATTGCGCAAGTCGCAATATGTTCGATTACTTGCAGTCTCGGATACCAGGAGAACAAGCTTCAGTAGGAGGAGTACGGCAGTGTCTAGAAATTTTTTGACGAAGCACCTAGGTACCAAATACTTAAGGCAGCCAGCCAACTTAGGCATATGTAAGTTCGTTTGTTTGATTTAATTTAATTTAAAACAATAATAATTCGAATATATTCAGCTATGAGAATTGATTAAGATTATATTAGTAAAAGATTCCTGAAAACATTGAAATGTATGTAGAAAAGTTATCAACCAAAATTTCGCGCCAAACTCAAGAGCGTTCATTGGTCTGTAGCTATTTATCCGGAGTTAGGATACAGTAAAGAGGAAGCGGAATTGGAAATAACAAACTTGGAAAGTTCCAATAACGACACCGTAGAAACTCAAAAACAAGTGATTTTTATAAAATATATTGTATTAATTTACAAGCTGGCTAGTAAATTTTAGATTATTGCGTAAAAAGTAACGTAAATCGAAATAAAGTGACAGGTTTCCAACCACTAAAAAAGTGCTCTAATGGTTTTCGGCCAATAAGAATATACAGACAATAGTTATTTGACGAATAGAATGAGAGGATTTCAACAAAGTTTCTGTAATATGATTTTTTAGTATAGTCTGGCGTATTCGTTTCATAGAATGTCTACTTTGCGATTCAGAGTCTCATCTGCTCTTGGTTACATTTACCATTATTAAAATTGAGATTAAACTGATATAAAAAATACTGCTTTACAAAAATTGGTGTTTTAAGTTTAAAATCAGTGACATTTAGAGAGTGCAGTTTTGTTATGGCGATGTTATTTTACGACCGAATTATTTTTTTAACGCTGCGTAAATTATTGAAATAACATGAAATTGTTGCTTTAGCTGTCTTATATGATAAGAAAATGGCATCTCCTGACGCGGAGTTGCAAGAAAGATGCAAACTGTACTACAAGTTCACGAAGGTTTTGACCCTGAAGGTGGCGCAAATAGTGGTTCAGAGCAGGCAAGGGAAAAAAATAACACACGACTGTAATGACAAGTTTCCGGACAACGGAGTAGAATCCTCGCCACAATGGGTAAGCTATATCTGTATTTATACAAAAGAAAACGCATGCTTGCTATATGGTTCCTAGCCTGATAATTTCTGTGAGTTATTTAGACACATGGACCATATAACTTCATTGTAAAAACATTATAAAAATATTTGTTTACTCATAGTACTTGTTGCAAACGATTATTTGTTTCTAAATTATGTCATATATAATGCACAGTCATGCACAGTGCATTGCTACTTTTAAATTAGTGTCAATTATCTCCCAACAGCCCGAAAGCCTCACAGTATTACTAAGGGGTTTTTTGGTACACAGTTGTCTGGGTTGTTGAGGTCTGATAGACAGTTGCTGCAAATGAAATACTGGTGCAGACCGGAACCAACTCCAATTTAGTTCGGAAAAGGTTAGGCTGATTATGTTGATGACACTAAATACGAATGGAGTACACCAGTTGTTTCATTAACACTACTCCAGTATTAAAAAACAAATACCTACTCATTGTATCACTTTGTTTTGATAAAACAATGATACTAGTATCTTTTTATTTAGTTACCTACATACTAATGTCACAAAGGCTGTATGGATTTGTATAAACATTGTTTTGTATTGTTACCAAGCAATATTAAGCAAACTTGGTGTTGCAGACACCAGTCCGTATTACCTATGCAACATGATAAAAATATGTATATATTTAATGCATGTGGTATAAAATAGTCACCTTTTCATATACACTGAACATGGGTTTTGCGAATTTGATATAAATAAGTATGAAAATTGTCACACTGTCAGGTGTCAAGATCACATTTCTGGACAGCTGTAGGTAAGCAAGATAATGCTAGTTAGATTTGCCAACTTACTCACACTATAAAATTTACCCCTAATGTTGGCAGTAATTGCAGAATGACATATGCTAGAATCTTATTATTTTTTTTTTTGTTCTTATTAGACTTTATCCTATAAGTGCTTAAATTTTGGCGCTATGCTAGCCTAATGCAAACTTTATTATTCCAATTTATTACTATACAATCTTAAATAAAAATACAGTACTAAAGTACAGTAGGACCCTGGTTATCCAGACTAATTCTTGTCGGTAGGCACCTGGATAATCCAAGTATGAAGAAAGGCAGGCTTTTTCATACGTATGGACTATGTATATGGATACATATGTAATGTCAGGTGTTTATTAAAAACAATAAATATGTATCAGCGAAGATCAACATTTATTAAAAAAAAGTATGTTGTACGAGTGGAGACGGGACATGTTCATGTTAGAATAAACTCAACACAGTCTGGATAATCATGAATCCGCATAACTGAGGTCCTACTGTATTTTGTTTACTCACTTGTGTCTATTTATTCATTCATTATTATTATTGGTACCTATTCTGGAAAGAAGGGTTTAAGCTACCATGCTAATTTACAGCACAGATCTTATCATTGGTATAATCATAATCACAAGTGTGACCTATCTTGACGAGCAAGGATGCAATGGCGACATTTCGAATAAAAATATCAAGATTTCTGAGCTCATAAAATCGGATAGTCAGAAGTGCACCCATCATATAATATAGCTACATTTCAGAGGATATGTTTAACTGTTGTTGCCATGATCTGCTGTAAAATCACAGCTGAAAATCTCAATATATATATATATATATAAATATATAAATATATATAAATAAATATAAATACGGATAAATCACACAGATTGAGCTAGCCCCAAAGTAAGTTCGAGACTTGTGTTATGGGATACTAACTCAACGATACTATATTTTTATAATAGATACATATATAGATAAACATCCAAGACCCAGGCCAATCAGGAAAAGATCGTTTTCCATCATGACCTGGCCGGGGATCGAACCCGGGGACTCCACGTCGCAGGCAGGCGTGTTGACCGCTGCGCCACGGCTCAATAACACTGCAGAGCCTGACAATCGGACCCGGTATTGTCAGCCAAGGTTTCCATGCTACATTTATCTAAGTTGAATATTTATGTAAAATAATATATAAAACTTCCTACATAACTCCTCTCTAAATAATAGTGAAAATTGATGGATATCCGTTGCAAAGTAAAGATCTTAAGCGGCTACACTAAATGGCATGTAAAGCGACTGTGTTTTATAATATGTATACTATAGATTCTAAAAAAATTTGAAATGCGAATGTTTGTAAGGATGTATTTGTGAGAATGTATGTTCAATACATACAAGTTTGTAACTCTTTGACACAAAAACTACTTAACGGATTTGTATAAAATTTGGCACACATCCAGGATTAACATATAAGATAGTTTTCTAAATTGACTATAATCACTGCATGCTGGCGTTTCAATTCCCGTTTTAAGTCCCAATTTGCTTATTCAGTAAAAAGAAAAGATCACTTAAACTGTTAATTTTTTTTACTCAAGTTTTTAGTATCGCTATCTGGGTAGAATTTCCTTAAACTCCTTTTTATATACCCATAACTCTAGGGTTATATTCTATAAGTAAAAATAATACAACCAATCCTAGAATACCTATGTGGTCCATAATTGTATCATTTTAAAGACATAATAAGACATGTATATGTATGTACATATGTGTAATTAATCATTAATAATCCTGACATTGAATTATTAGATATAAAAAATAGAAACAAAAATTGGAAAATGTGTATAATTGTAAAACTGTGTGTAATTGAAAAAAAAATCATTTGCCAATGATACTTTGATATGGCTTATCTTATTCATACCATAGAGTTATGGATTATTATTAAAAAACAGCCTGTATATTCTATAGGTGTGCTAAATTACTTTGTCTATGCTTAGCGTTCTTTTTTTTGCTTAGCTCCTAAATGTAATAATTGATTTTGAGTGAAAATCCTTCCATTCTTTTTTTGATCTGTGATAATTTCAACTGTCTTGCTATAACGGTTCATGAGGTAGCTGGTGACAGGCAGATAGACAATGGAAACTTAATTATAAGGTGCCGTTTTTGTCCCTTTGTGTACAGAACACTAAAAATTGAAACATCTTTTTTTTTTTTTGTTGAGTACAAATAACCTATATTAATTGTTAAACATATAACAATCTAAATGACAAATTTTGATTCTATGACTTTTTACCTAAACATTGACTCATCATCAGGTTGAAGGAACTTCCTTATTTGAAACAGTAGTCATCCTTAATAATACTTTTCCAAAACATTCTTATATCTGTTTTAGCCAGAGAGAGTAACTCTTTCACTAACAGGACATACAATATCTTGAGACTTGACCTCTCAATTTCTGAGCATTTTGTTTTTCTATGGATGGGAAATTATCAAATGACCTCTCCCGGTCTGGGCGGAGTGGGCGTGTCAAACTTTAACCTGACCCAGGAGGCATAGGTCTTCGTGAACCCCGTCACTGCTCACCCAGGCCCGCGCCTATGGTGGGTGGAAGTTCGATGCCGTCTCCCGGCCAGGGCGTCTCTTGCGGCGGCTAGAGACGTGAGGGCGCTCGGTTTCCCGCTCCATCACGCGCTCCGCTTCTTCCTATGCCAGCATCACTGCTTCGCATAAGGAGATGACTCAGCACCTATTTAAACTATAGTAAGTCACAGTCGCCATCGACCAGTCCACAGTGCGTAATGGACCGTAATAGGCTCAACCTACAGTCAATATAGGTACCAAATTATATTTACCCAAATGTGAGAAAGTACTGTACCCAAATGTGTAAAGTACTCACCATATTTGGTTAGGAAAGTTAAGAGTCCATTTTATTTAAGTTTGCTCCACACTATTATTTGCTCCCGTATCATGAGTGCGTATACAAACATTTAAACTCACATACAGAAACAGACCCATTATGCAATCTAAGTGACTATGATGAATTGATGATACACAATGATGTGTGTCAATCTACATTATAAGTCTGTTTCGTCAATGTTGCTAAACATTAATTAAATTCTTTATTAAGTAGTTTTTATAAATTGTTTGTAAACTATAATATTGATTGGTAAATGTGTTTGCTCAGTAACGTCATGAAATAATATCTACCGCTGTACAAATAACAATGCAGTTTTCAAGTGGCAAATACACACATCAAAAGTGTCTAGGGATCAACATATATTTTTGCAATAACTTTTCTCCTGATTGATATTAATTAAAATTTTCTTTAAGGATTCATCAAATAAAGTGTTTTCGTTTGTCACAGTAACGATAAACCAAGTCACCTTTGCATTAATAAAGAAATTTGCCATTTTCCTAATAAAGGGATATTTGACATTTGAACCACTAACACAAAAGTTCGAAAAAAAGACTGAAATAACAGTTTTCTCTAAAATTTTATTGGGTAACTTAAACAATTAATAATCCGTGTTTCTACCGCGAACACTAACAACACAAGAACATCGGTTTGGCATACTCAAAATGAGTTCATCCAAATCACGCTGTGGAATGGCCGCCCATGTTCGTTGCAACAACAAAAAAAGGTCTTCTTGCGACTGGATACCCTCCATATTCGGCAGAGCTCTTCTCTGTAGCATATCCCATGCATGCTCAATCGGGTTCAAGTCTGGAGACTGAGCAGGCCAGGGCAGGACATTGATGTTAGCTGCGGCGAGAGTCTGTCTTACAACTCTTGCGGTGTGCGGTCGTGCATTATCATGCATTAACTGAAATAAGGGACCGATTTGCACTTGTAGAGGAACGATGACGTCTGATACAATCGTCTCAGCATAAATTTGAGCGTTGAGGTTGCCTCTGATCCAAATCAACTCAGTTCTTCCGCCAATCCAAATACCCGCCCATACCATGATGGTTCCACCACTATAAGGATGGACTTCCTGGCAGGATTTTAATCGCTGTTGGCGTCCAGGGGTTCTCCAGTGTCGTATACGTCTTGTATCCGGTCTCATACCAAAACGAGACTCATCAGAAAAGCACACGAAACGCCATTGTTCTTCTGCCCAATTTCTGTGTTCAAGAGCCCATTGATATCGAATCCTACGATTGTGCATTGCTATAGGTGGTACCCGTAGCGGTCTTCGGGAATGAAGGTTCACTTCATGCAAGCGGTTTCTGACTGTTTGGTCGCTAATTAAGTTCCCTGAAGAGTGATGAAGCCTCACGGCTAACATCATGGCGGTTATTGTTGGAGCTCTTCGAGTTAAGATTTGAATGTATCGGTCTTGTCTCCGTGTGGTGCAGCGATACCGTCCTCCATGGCGCTCAGCCACGGTACCAGTGCTTCGGTAACGTGTCCAAAGTCGACCGATAACACTCTGACTTGTATTCAGAGCTAAAGCCACAGTACGTTGCCGGGAACCAGCTTCTATCATTCCCACGGCTCTGAGCATTTCTTCCCTGCTTAAATGACGTCGCCGCTCCATAATAACGTTGGTTTTAATCAGTAGTAGAGAAACAGTAGCACTAATAATGTCTTCAATGCGTTGTATGTTTTTATAGGGAAAATATTGACAGCTGATTTTCATCTTTTACTCGAATTTGATTCACAGTTCCTGATTCAAATTATGAAATGCACCAAAAAGGATCCATATAAATTTATAAAATCATAAATTTATTACAAAGCCACATCTCAATCTCAAGAAATCCGCATAAAAATGCTTGATCCCTAGACACTTTTGATGTGTGTATATAAGTATACCTACACATAAGGAATCATCATCATCATCTCAGCGTATAATCCCGGTTGCATCCGCGGCTTTTGCATTGGAGCCTGGGGTCCGCTTTCCTACAATTACTCCTCCATTTCGCACGATCTTTGGCATCCCGTGGTGTGAGATTGTTGGCACGTATGTCATCTCTTACAACGTCAAGCCAGCGCTTCTTTGGTCTACCTCGCTTGTTCCGGCCCGGCGGAGGCGCCATGGCAAGACATTTGTTACCCACGTAACATTGCACATATACTTTGCTTAAAGTTGAATAGCAACTATAAGTTTTGATGTTGCTTTAATTTTTTTTTTAATTCTAATTTGGTGCTTGACCGCAATCCCGCATCAAGGTAGGCAATCGTTGATGGTAAAGCGCGCTAGTTTATTAAGAGCCTATTCACTCTAGCTTGAATACAGTTAAACTGAGGTCAAACAGAAACACAGCCGTTGGCAAATTGTTCCAGTCCCTTGATGTACCTACGCTGTATAATAGACGAGGCGAAACGCTTCGTCCGGATCGTAGTGGTGTCGACAGCGTAAGGGTGGATACTCGCCGTATGACGGGTGGTCCGATGATGGAACGGAGATGGGGGATTAAGTCATGCAATTCTCATGCATTCAAAATGCATCCTATAAACCATCAGGCTGGTTACTCTTCGCCTGTGCTCCAGTTTTGGATACCGTTTTGAACCAAATCTGGGTCGCCAACTAACCTCTTCGCACCCTCTCCACCGAATCTAAAGTTGTCCGGTGGCGTTTTGCATCACCAGCCCAAATGTGGCTGTAGTACTTCACACATGAATGGACCTGTGCTTTGTATAACGTTAGAAGCTGCCCTGGTGTGAAGTACCGCTGGACCTTTGCAATAACGCCAGGTTCCCTGGCAGCCACCTTGGCTTTGAACTCGATGAATCGTCCAAAATTTAGGTTCGAGGAAATCTCAACTCTCAACAGCTGTAGTCGGTCGGTGGACTTCAAGGATACATCCGAAAAGTAGGAGCCAAGGTAAACGGGCTCCTTTTTGCGTTGAATAGACACTACCCTTCGCGCCCCCGCGCCGTGTGGTGTGAAATTAATACGCTCCTGTTATATTTACGAATATCGCGTTCCGATTGTCAGTTCCGGCTCGTGATTTCTTCCTGGGATGTTTAATTGTGTCTAGTTTTGGTATCGTAAGTTTATTTTTAGTGTTTGTTTTTGTAATTACTGTAAATCAACCAATCTCGGTGAGTACATTTATTTTCTTTTTTGTGAGGGTAACGTAATTGTTTTTTCTTCTCGCTAGTTTTATTTTTCTTTTCGTTAAGTTAGATTTAAAAATCTGATGAACTGACTCCAAAATAAGCAATATTGTGAGTTGGCAAGGTGATGGCATCAGATTCTAAGGGTGTCATCCTGGTGAACTACCTTGCAAAAGGTGAAAGTATAAACTCTGCTTATTACTGGACCCTTTTACGTCGTTTGCGTGAAACAATCAAAGAGAAAAGGTCAGAATTAATCAGCAAGAAAGTTTTGTTCCATCAGGATAATGCACGCGTTCACATTGCATAGAGTTAATTTTATATTGTTTTCTTGCTGAGGCCGCGAACTTTGTAATCCATCCGCGTACTTACAACTGTCAAAATCATACAAAGCAAAGTGCCTTTCATGACGATCAAAATGACTAAAATTTAATCTAAAGTACCGTCACCTTAAATTGTACTTGATTTAATTTAATGAGATAATTTGGCTTATAATATGATGATATAACACCCAAAAAAGTAGGAGTGGTCCAAACTATTTAATATCTGTGGATTATTTTAGTATTTAGTTAATAGGTAATACGGACTGATGTCCGCAATGTCCACGTCATTGAGTGAAGTTTGCTTACGGGTACTTATAATCATCTTTTATTAGTTTCAAGAGTATGCCTTGCAATTGCCTAGGAAAGTTTCAAAATGGCAGTTTTTAGCTCCGGAAAGTTTCTACAACTTTCTATCTGTGCTCCCTATCTTCAGTAGAATTTCCAACCTCCTTTGCCATAAAGCATAGTGTTGCTTCCTAATGCATTTAGCTTTATTCTTACCACACCTTGCGTGTCTGCATCAGATGCAGTATGCATAATTTAAACTTAAGAATGGATTAAAAATAAGGGAATACAATTTCGATACAGTTTTCGTTCAAAACAAAATAAATAACTATTGATACAACGCAAACAATCTGCTCAAGAAAGCTAATAACACAATGACAACAACATACATTACGTTATTAACTTCGTTGAGCGGATTGTTTTAGTTAGAGCTGTAAAAATGAAAACAATTTCTCCTGTGATCAGCGAGGTACTTAATTGCTTTAACATGTGGAGGCAGCAGGAAAAGGGAGTAAAGTTCACTCATCCTCCATAGAAAAGGGAGGATCCTCCGACTAGACGGGTGTTATGTCTGATGAGCACTTGCCCCTGCGGTTTAAGTTGGAAAGTTGTATGTATGCTAATTGCACAGTAAACCTTGCTTGCGAGATGTAGAATTCGTGTGACGTCAGTATGACGCGTTATTCAAGTATTTAAATTAACGCATTCTATTGGTCTAGATTGTATCTGCATTTTTTAAAGGTAAGTATGTAGGAATTCTAAAAAATATGGTTTGAACGCTGTGATTAGATGGAAAATAATTAAAAGTGGCTTTATTAGAGGCTTTAGGTACGGTCCACAATGCCCAAAAAAAAAAATGAATGAAATAAAAAAATAATATTAATCTAATACCAGTTATTGGATGAAACACATTTTGATAAATTGAATGAGATTTAGACAAAGGAGACCAGCCACCTTTATACATTTTAATAAATATAAAACTGCCGGATGTATTAAATAAATGAAAAGTAGGACTATAAACAAGTATTACCATCTATGACAACAAATGTCTGCGTGTATTTCGATAACATTTTTTTTCCTATTTATTGCTAAAAGCGGTTTTTTAACGCGTAAAACTAGATTTTTCAACTTTAAAAACTATTAATAGAATGGCTGTAGAAATTCGGCGCAATAGTAAAGGCTGTTGTGGATTTTCGCCCTAATACGACACAGTGCGTTGAAAACTCGTGTGACGTCACTGCACGCTACACTTTTAGCGACCAGTGACGTCACCAGCCACCACTCCTGATCTTTGATGCCTTTTATATTTGTCAATTTGTATTGTTTTGATGAATCAAAAAATACGTGTCTAGTATTTTTTGGAAATCTGACTGACGGCTAATTAGTATTTTTTTTAGTCAAATACCCTATTATGATTAAACTGCTTTAATTATCTACGAGTTTCAAATATTGTTTAAAATATTAATCTCACAATAGATTTTTATTTTTAGATACACAGTATGTTAAGAAAACCCTGTCCGACCCATAAGGATAATAAAGGTTAGGTAAACACATGACCAAATATAATATAAAATTTTACGTATTCATCATAGTACCAATACAAATGAATTTTGAAATAATCTTTTTTTCGCGCGAATTAATTCCAATTTCCTCGAAATTTGGTAATTTTTAAAAAGTGACAACACCGGTATTATTATGAGCGAATAGCGATGCGGCCACGTGCCGCGTGCCCTGCCGCCCGCCCCCCGCGGGCGGCAGGCGAAGGGTGGTTAACACGCATTTATGAAGTTACCTCTTTTTGCGAAATAATATTTATTTTTTTAGGGGGATTTTTTTTTAAGTTTAGCCCGATTTTGTATGCATTAGTAGAATCAGTTATCGATACCTAACAACACCTTCACGGGTCGGACAGGGTTTTCTTAACATACTGTATAATTAGAAAGTAGTATAACTTAGAAAAGTTACATTGGTGACCTGCAATCGAACCCGCGCACTCATACTGGAGAGGCTGATGTTTTAACCAGTAGGCCATCACGACTAACAACGATAACTAAAGATAACTAGTTCAATATGATACAATTTAATACTACATTCAATCTGAATCTGTTTCTGATTTAATACAATGTAAATTAGTTTTTCAAAACCATGTCGTGCCATTGATTTTCATTAAACAACTTGCCACATTATAATTCTCTTAGTTATTTAACTTTACATAATCTGTGCACTAGTGCTCAGTTAAACTTAGAATGACAAATGTTTTTTTTTTTTTTGTTGTAATTACATTCAAAGATGTTTCTAGTAAAAAATCATTTTGTAAGAATGCATTTCCATTTTACAAATTATATGATTGCCATATGTGTCAGTACAGAAAACTACAATGTACCAAGTTATTCTTTATATTTGCGAAACCCGAAACATGTGTTCAGTATTTTTAAGTAAATAATCTATGTACAAAATTTCAAAAAGATATCGTGAAAATCCACAAAGTTATGAGCTTGTTATCTTACCTGGTTGTCCCAACAAAAATATGGTCACCACACCGCGCGCGCGCCCTCGGTAACCACACTGCAACAATTTCTAAATGTATTCGGGGAAAAATATTACATGCTGTAAAAATGATTGGAATCTATTCACTTGCTTATTCCGAACAAACTATATACAGGTTTCGTATAAACAAAAAATAATGTATAGTCAAGTAAGGAGTATAATATAAGTAGATATACTAGCTGACCCGGCAAACGTTGTTTTGCCATATAAATAATTAAAAAAAAATTAGGGGTGGACTACCCCTAACATTTAGGGAGATGAAAAATAGATGATGGATAATCACAAAAAATTTCATCAAAATCGGTCGAGCCGTTTCGGAGGAGTTTAAGTTCGAACACCGTGACACGAGAATTTTATATATTAGATACAAATCCTTTTTTTTTTTCCAAAAAACTAATTCAGTTCCAATTGCTTGGTAGAAAAATCTTGAATAGTCTGATGAAATAATTTCTTCTTAGTATCTATTTACAGTTATGTTAGTGCTAGAGAATAACTTTTATGCTGTTAATGGTATCTTCAGTTGTCTTACAGACTAGTCTAAATTATTTAAACCATTATAAGGTAGAAAGAATCAAAGTACTTTTATTTGCGGCAAAAATGGCATAAATACTTCAAGAAAAACACGTAAGAACAAGTTGGAGGAAAATGCACGTAAAAGCACTATTTCAATGATAGTATGTACTAATCTTAGGAAACCACGATATACATACTAGTTTTATCTGGGTTATTTTATTATTGAAAGCTAATAGCTACTTAACACATTCAGTGCCACCGACTCGCCCGGAGAGTTTGCGTGGACTCTCCGGGCGAGTCGGCACTGAATGTGTTAATAGAAAAATAATAACTTCTTTTTAGTTTAAAAGTAATGAGCTTATTGTACACAGAATTGCAAGTCGACCAACAAAAATGTAGGGGTCACTGAAATGCATGTATGTAATAATTTTACATGTGAATGTAGGGGCGCCTTCAAGTTAGAAACAAGACGCGCTGCAAGTGGCGCACTAGCTGCGTTTCTAGAAGCACAGTTTGCAGGGAATTTCTAGCAGTTGTGTAAAAACTAAGGCCCGATTCATATCATTGTGTTGAGATGTATAGTGACGCAATACTAGCCAATCAAAACTCTTTTTGTATTTGACGTAGTCCTGAACATATTCTTTCATTGGTTAATCCCAAGTCACGTCACAATCATCATCATCATCATCATTTCAGCCGAAAGACGTCCACTGCTGGACATAGGCCTCCCCCAAGGTTCTCCACGACGACTGGTCCTGCGCCTCCCGCATCCAGCGGGCCCGTCCAACGTCCGGGCCCGAGCTTTTGAGGGAAGTCGAGAATTTCTATGGACAGCTCAACACTTCAACGACAAGACCCGCATTAAATCTTGCTGAAAACCCTAGAGCAAGATTAACCCGACACTTCACTGAAGATATCCCGGACGTCAGCCTGCAGGAGATTCGATTGACTCTGAAACAGCTTAAAAACAACAAGGCGCCGGGCGATGATGGAATAACGGCAGAGCTGGCGGGTGGTGAACCGATCCTTAGGGCCCTTCAGAAGTTATTTAATTCCGTCATAGTTTAGGGGAAAACGCCACAGGCATGGCACAGAGGTGTTGTGGTACTCTTTTTCAAAAAGGGTGACAACAACCTTTTGAAAAACTACAGACCCATCTCACTTCTGAGTCATGTCTATAAGTTGTTTTCAAGAGTCCTCACGAATCGTCTCGCCTGCAGGTTTGACAACTTCCAGCCACCCGAACAAGCCCGTTTCCGAAAGGGCTTCAGCACAGTAGACCACATACATACGCTGCGACAGGTTATACAGAAGGCCGAGGAGTATAACCTACCCCTTTGCTTGGCGTTTGTGGACTACGAAAAAGCCTTTGATTCGATCGAGACCTGGGCTGTACTGCAGTCTCTCCAGCGGTGCCAAGTAGACTATCGATATATTGAAGCGCTGAAGGGTTTGTACGAAAACGCCACCATGTCAGTCCGAATACAGGACCAGACCTCGAAACCAATACCTCTGCAGCGTGGTGTCAGACAGGGAGATGTTATCTCCCCGAAACTGTTCACCGCTGCATTGGAGGATGTCTTCAAGGTTCTGGACTGGAAAGGACTGGGCATCAAACTCAGCGAGATGTTGATGCCCAGTCCTTTCCAGTACATGTACATGACACACCTTCGGTTTGCTGATGATATCGTAGTCATGGCTGAGACCGCGGAGGACCTGAGTACAATGCTCGAAGACCTCAGTAGGGCCTCCAAGCGGATCGGTCTTAAAATGAACATGGGCAAGACGAAAGTCATGTCTAATGCCCATGTTGTACCGACTCTTATAAAGATTGGAGACTCTGTTCTCGAAGTTGTTGACAGCTACGTGTACCTGGGACAAACTATCCAGTTAGGAAGGTCCAACTTCGAGAAAGAGGTCAATCGTCGAATCCAACTCGGCTGGGCTGCTTTCGGGAAGCTACGTAGAATCTTCTCGTCCGAAATACCGCAGTGTCTCAAGACAAAAGTCTTCGACCAGTGTGTGTTGCCAGTGATGACTTATGGAATTGAGACGTGGTCCCTAACAATGGGCCTTATAAGAAGGCTCAAAGTCGCTCAAAGGGCAATGGAGAGGGCTATGTTTGGGATTTCACTGCGCGATCGAATCAGGAATGAGGAGATCCGCAGAAGAACGAGAGTAACCGACATAGCCCGGAGAATTGCAACACTGATGTGGCAATGGGCTGGACACATTGCCCGTAGGACGTCACAATACAACACAGAAATGTGGCTGTGGCTTATTTGAAGGCATATACAGTAATAATTGTTTTGCCTGATTGACAGGTGTTCAAAGTATAACAAAGAGCACAAAAGTATTCTCATGTAATTTAAAAGATAATTTTTCTATCCTTTGATTACTTAATCCTAATACATAATTATAATCTAATCTATTTACATTGTAACTGTGTATTATGCCTTTTGCGTAAACACTAATCATTATGAAATTTGACAAGTAGGTAGCCTTGCACGTGAAGAAGGATATTATAGCCTACTTTTCAACCTGGATCGTCGACGAAATTGTAGGCAACAGCTAGTCTTAGGTGCGACGACAGGTGTGAAAGACAACAGGTCAAGATACCCGAAACTGTCAAATAATCTCGTACGGAGGACGGGTCTGAGCAGTTGTGTTGCGATGTGTGCCGGATACGATGCGCCAAGTGTTGTTGTGTCGGGAGTTTGCTCTTGGAGGGTCTCCACATCAATCTTACTCTGGCGCAGCATCGTTGGTCGTGTTGTTGGGTTTAACATTGTACCACCTCGCTCAACTGCCGTCTTTCTTCCTATTCACTAAGTTTTTTAAGTGAATGGGTTTAATAAACTAGTGCGCTTTACCATCAACGATTGCATCACTGCTTAACATTAGGCGGGATTTTCGTCCGTTATCAATACAAAACAAAAACTGTATATTTTTTATTGATAATGTATTTGTTTTTATAGCGGTAGCAGAAATAATGTTCATAAACTAAGTTCAGTGCACACCTTGAGCACAAACACCTAAGGCAAGTTTGAACGTTCACGGGTCGTCGCGTTTCGTGCGAGAATCTCGCGAAAAGACCGAATTCCAACTGATTTTTTTTTAATACCTCGTAAATCGTAAACCGCTTATTACCGCGTATTCTTTCGTTTTTAATTATTTATATTCCTTAAAGAAAAGGACAGAAGTTAATACGTTAATTTAGACCTGTGTAGCTACCATGAGTTTACATTACGAGACTCGATCGTCGATATCGAGCGCGTTTGGCGCTCTCATTGGTTGAGAGTTCTTACAACCTTGAAGTGGGACAATCGATGAGTCAAACGCGCTCGATATCGACGATCGAGTCTCGTAATGAAAACTTATGGTAGCCACACTGTCAAATTAGTCCGCGACTGACGCAAATTGATTTATTTTTGGTCGCCATATTATTTGTAATCGCGTCTAAACTGTCTATGAAATATCTTAATTTGACAGGATTAAAATGTTATCTTCTATCCTTTTCTTACTGAAATAGAAAGAAAAAGATGCACTTAACATAAAATTAGTATGTGAACAAACGAATCAGCCTGGTGGCAGACAGACAAACGGACTGTAGAGTCTTACTAACTAGGGGACCTTTTGGGTAGGGAACCCAAAAAATAGACGTATGGAAATTTGTTTTATTACTATTACCAGACTTTGCCCGTGGACTCGCCCGCGTTTTGTTCTTCGCTCCCACCATGTCAATGGTGGGACGACAATGCACCGCATCACCGTCCCGTTTCGTTTCTTCTGACATTTGATCTATTGTCTCGTCTCCTAAGGGTACGTGATGATATACCTATAGACTTCCTCCATAGATTAGCTCGGACAAACAGTCTCTTCAATAATTATTATAATAAGATAGAATTCTTGTTGCGATGTGTACAAGGGTAATAATTATTCTACCTCTTAACACCTACACGCAGAGTAATTGCGTAACACGTCGTAATTAGCAATGGATTTCATTTTGACAGTTCAACAACATTCACTGCGTTAATTACGTTGTTGATCAGATACATTTTTCGAATGTAAGGAGCAGTGGATTAGCAATATGCTTCAAAATTATTCAAATTGACAGTAACAGCATGTTACGTAATTAGGGTGCAGTTCAGCTTTTTTGAAGAGGTATAAACAATCCTTCATTTTTAAATTATTAGTTTTGAGAGCAGCGGTGGCCTATCGGTATCTATCGGCTACGACTTACAAGATGTAATTCGTAGGTTCGAACCCCGACAGACGCTTTACTTTATGTATATTATTTCATCACCACTGCTCTCAAAATGGCGAAGGAAACATCGTGAGAAAACTGTCATGTCCTAGAGGAAAAACTTCGAAGACATGTGACATCTACCTACCCTGCGCCCGCGTGCTAGATTACGGGCCACTCTTCTTCACCGACACGAGACCTGTGTCCTAGGGATGGCGAAGTTGGAAGTTATAGGCTAATTATGTAATATATTCTATATATCGTCGCTTAAGTTCTAACACCGCGTAACTCAAAATAATGAACTTTTCAGGAAACTAAAAAAACTGTCTAGGTATACAAACCTAGACAGTTTTTTTTTAGTCTCCTGAAATGTTCATTATTTTGAGTTACGCGGTGTTAGAACTTAAGCGACGATATATACATGTATTGTACATACATGCTATGCTTATGTGTGCTTCCAATTTTAAATCTTTTGTTCCAGTTCAACTTATCGATTCCCGACGAACCTGGGGTGACGGAGGACACGAAGCGAGTGTTGAACGGAGAGGTAGTGGATGCGCTTACAAAGGTTCTCTGTATTGAGATATCTTTACACACAGTGGATGGAGATGATATGGTCTTAGAGTTGTGGACCGTCAAGCTGTCGCCAGGGTCCGAAGTCTGCTCTCCTTCGACGGTATACTACCGTATGAGCGTGATGCTGAAGTCTACATTGAGCATCTCTAGGATAACGCCAGCGTACAAGCTGTCCCGGTCACAACACAACGAGTCTTACAAGATCTCTCATAAGATTTATGGTGGTGAACCAAATTATGATAAATTAGGTAAGAATTTCACCTTTCTCCTTTACCTGTCCTATTGATCGACGCGGTACTGCAGTTATTATTTGGATAGTAGTGGTAGCTAATTAGGTTATGAGTTTCTATCAAATCACTTCGTATAAACATTATTTTTTGTTTATGCGAAACCCGAAACATATGTCCAGTAAGTATTTTTAAGCAAAGAACCTATGTACAAAATTTCAAAAAGATATCATGAGAAACTACAAAGTTATGGGCTTGTTATCCTACTTGTTTGTCCCAACAAAAATATGGCTCACGCTCCGTTTGGACGGGCTAGCCGGGTGCATTGACTTGTGGCGTCAGCTGAGCGCGTGCATGCGCACGCGTAAGCTGCGTAGCCCACTCAGTAACCATATTGTTTATTAATGATGTTGTTAATTAATAATTTCTAAATTTATTTGTGAAAAAATATAACATGGTGTAAAAATGATTGGAATCGACCCAGTTGCTTATTCTGAACAAACTATATTCAGGTTTCGCATAAATAAAAACTAAAGTAGTATAATCTGTCCAGTCGATTATTGAAGAAGCTCAGCATAGGAGCCGTCACATTAATTCGAATTTTCCGGGAGCCACACTGTTACAACTTTGTTATAAGCCTTCTTCTTTGTGGAATTTTCCAATAACTTTAGAGAATGCTCTTGAAAATAGTTGGCGTTCAGAGCTAAAAGTCTTCAAGACACTTCGAACATAGTTTTCTGCAAGTATTTAGAACAAACGTTTCATACAAAGATGAATATCAATTTTGATGCAAATACTGGGTTAAATCGGAGTAGTTACAGCTAGGCCTTTGCATAAATGCTTCTAATTTAAATACTTACTCAATAAATGATATCCTGCATACAGATAGTAATTAACTGAACCACATTTTGCTGACAACGGAGATAGATATGTTATACAGTAGTACAGTCTGTACGAGTATACAGTACGCGTATTAGGTACTTACATATGAAATGGTCGTTTTGTCGTACTGGCCACTTTGATCTCAAATATCTCCTATTTGGTTTAGAATTCCAAATTCAAATTCATACAGCTATTTACTCATCAATTTGTGTCTCGAAAACCGTATTTCTTTTGTATCTTTTTTCTTTTGGTTTTTCTCTGCGTCATTGAGTTTACAAAATGGAAAGGAGAATGCCGGTTTTTGTATGGAAGTTTAATATTACCATTGGCATTAAGCGTTTTTGTTTTCGAATCCACAGGACAGAGATTTTAACTCTATATTTAAAAAAAAACCGCCTAAAATATTGCAAAGATACCATTCACTATAAGATATAAGGAAAATATATTTAGTTTTCTAAGTGTTTATCAGAACACCACCAACAAACCAAAACAACCAGCAACAAATCAAAATAACACAACACGTTCGACAAAGCGACGAACGAAAACGAGGTGTTGTGACTTGTGAAGGGGTTGACTTTTGACAGTTGTTTAGGAGTGTTGCTATCTCAATTCAAAATGTCTAAAATCGACATCGCCTAAAAATAATCGATTAATAAATAAATTGATTATTCAGTCTGAAATAAAGTTTAGTAGGCAAATCGATGTACGGTCAGCAGCACATCACGATATACAGTTGCACTACGAAAACGGCCTTTATTTCGAGCAAGATAAGCTCGCTCTCGAGGTCGACATGTATAACTTGATGTGCGGCTGTGTGTACCTATTTCTATTCAAAAATCACAAAAAAATGATTTTTTTTTTTATTCGCTATCTGTGCCTTCTAACGAATGTAAAATCGTTTTTTTTAATCGTTTAAGCAATCGTTCTGTGATCGATTTCTTTTAACGATTATTTGTTGCTCGGAATCGTTTTTTTTTTACTACCAAGTTTTGGCGGGAAAGTCAAGCTGAGTGTTTTCACGCTCATTTTTCATTGGACTTTTAAAATTATTTATAGTGTTGTTTACTAAAAAAAAGCGCGTGATTTATGTAGTGAAAAGTGCACTTATTGAATAATTTATAAAGAACATTGAAATAATTTAGCATAGTAGCCACATCATGACTTTACTCCAAACCCCTCCTAGTCGGCTCACGCGCGAAACGAAAAGGTTAAGTTAGGATAAGTTACGAAGAAAACAAGAATAACGAACAAATGACTCAAAGGTCTTAGCAACCAAGCCAAAAACTCCCATAAAAATAAAATCTTGTCTACCGGAAATGCATTTAGAAGTCAAGAACTTTGGCTATCGAACTTTTTTAGAACATTTCGTAAACGAGGATTTAGTAATGTTCATATTTGGTAATGTTAGTCAAAAAGTAAGTATTTAAGGCATATATATTTTGTATAAGCGTTTGTTACGGGTTTCGGCATTCTCCTTTACAATTTCGCGTTTTTTTACGAAAATGAGTTCCGCCGTGGCACCAGTGCTGCAGAAACGGCTCGAAGAATTAATGATGTGTATGGCAGTGGTGTCACTAGGGAAAGCATTGCGTTTTGGTTCCAACGTTTTCGTTCTGGAAATTTCAACCTACAGAACAATCCCCGTGGACGGCCGGAGACCAAAGTCGACAATGATGAATTGAAGGCTATTGTGGAAGCGGATCCATCGCAAACTACGTCCGAGTTAGCTGCAGGCTGCGGAGTTAGTGATTAAACTGTTTTAATCCGCTTGAAACAAATTGGGAAGATAAGAAAGCTCGAAAGGTGGGTACCTCATGAATTGAGTGAAGCAAACCGACAAACGCTCGTCGACTGCTGCGTTACATTACTGCATCGGCACAATAATGAAGGGATATTAAATCGAAACATTACCTGTGATGAAAACTGGATACTCTACAACAATAGGAAGCGCACATCGTAATGGCTGAACCCGGTGATATCTCATGAATTGAGTGAAGCAAACCGACAAACGCTCGTCGACTGCTGCGTTACATTACTGCATCGGCACAATAATGAAGGGATTTTAAATCGAAACATTACCTGTGATGAAAACTGGATACTCTACAACAATAGGAAGCGCAAATCGCAATGGCTGAACCCGGTGAACTATCAAATTTCCGCCCCATGAGAAAATTTAATAAATGAGAAAGTTATTGGTCAGCGTTTGGTGGACTATTGCCGGTGTGATGCACTACAGCTTCCTTAGAATAGAATACTTTATTTCAGACCGGAGTCCATAAGGTTAGTAACAATTTTACTTAAGTTCTAGTGTTAGTAGGTTACAGACACAAATATACATAAAATGAAATTACAACTTAGCGTGGAGCTGCATCCACCTCTGCCACATGGGAGAATCCCACCGATCCGCGAACACACTGAGAATACTGTTGTTACTGCGGCGAACACGCGTCATCAGGGATGCGCATCTATTCCTAATAATAGCAGTAAAACCATTAATATTGTTATCCGCAAACATCCCTGACGCACTACAACGCCACGGCAGCCCCAACAGCACCCTCAGTGCGTTACTATATTGAACACGTAGGTCGCTGTATGCCCGCTGAGTGAAGTTAACCCACAGGCTGCACGTGTAGAAGGATTGGCAGTAAGCTTTAAAAAGCGTAACTTTAACTGCCTTCGTACAACGCGCGAACCTGCGGGCCAACATGTTACAACGGACAGCCAGCGACCTACGTTCCCTTTCAATATCACAATTGTCTTTTAGATCTTCGGTGACCCAGTGGCCAGGAGATTACTGCAGATCTCTACTGTGAGCAGCTCCACATAATGATGGATAAACTAGTCGCTAAACAACCGAGACTGGTCAATCGCACAAGGCCACTGCTTCTTCAGGACAACGCGAGACCACACACTGCACAACAGACTGCTACCAAATTGGAGGAGCTTCAATTGGAATGTTTAAGATATCCACCATACTCCCCGGGGCTTTCTCCAACATATTACCATTTAAAAAAAAAAATTGATAAAATTTGCAGGGGAAAAAATTCAACTCCGATGAGGCAGTCCAAACCGCCTTCAAACATTGTATTGATTTCCGTCCTAATGTATTTTTTTTAGAAAAACCTGTGAGATGGCAGAAGTGCATAGGTAGCAATGGATCATACTTTTATTAAATAAATATATTAAAAAAATAAACTACTTTTATTCCTTCCATACAAAACGCCAAGTTCATATGTAAGGACCTAATATTAACATATCCGTCTATTTTAAATATCTTCTACAGCGTTCATTAACCAAGTATGCAGCATTCATTATGTTAAGTCATAGTCTGTCCACCTCCTTCGTCACTTCCTGTATCGGTGCAAAGACGAATAGTTCAATACAACAACGCTTCTCTGTCGGGGACTGTGTCTTATCGCGAACGGTTTGTGTAGATCTATGAGACTTGGTCAAGGATATAGAACGATGGAGATGTGCTCTTTATGTATCGTAACATATCTAACAGGTCTTTCTTTTGAGTAACAGAGTAAAGACTTTATCAAAAATATGGTTCACCGAGCGACTCATTGAGAAACGATATTTAAAAAATGTTAATTATTTTATATTGCGTGTAGTTAGGTAAGATAAAGTTTATTTACACACAATACTTTGATAAAAACAATATTCTTGATAAGATCGCCTTGATTCTTAAGTTGTTTTCATTCTCGCGTAATGTTTTTTACAGTGAAGTTGACAACAGCTTGATTATCATCTTTACAACTACCATTACACGCAATCACCAAATGACCTCTCCCGTTCTGGACGGAGCGGAAGGGCGTGTCAGATTTTTACTGACTAAAACCCACCCGTGTTCCTTCTCTTGCCCTTGAGGCATCGGTCCTCGTGGACTCCGTCACGGTGTGCTGATATTTCTTTGAGGCGCGCGTGAAACACGAAAGCGCCGTCGACCCGGGCCTGGTGCTTACCGGGCGGCGAGCTGCCCATCGCTCACCGCTCGCAAGCCCGCGCCTACGGTGGCCGGGAGTCCGATGTTGTCTCCCGAACAGGGCTTTTGCGGCTCCCTCACGTGCTCCGCCCCCTTCTTTGCCAGCACCACTGCTTCGCAGAAGGAGGTGACGGCCTGCCATGCACTCTCGCTTTGGACCATGGCCTGGATCAAAGCGCCGCCTATCTCCGCCAGGAGAAATCATTGCACGCCTTAACTTAATGCGAGAGTGAAGTTATCAACTTAAAAGTAACGTTTCTAACGTTACATGCCTGACGAACATGTTCATTCTTCTGCAATATTCGCAGTTTATTTGTGGTTCACATAATGTGTATTTTTCTTCCTTACTTCTCTATCAGACGTTATTACCGTAGTCACCCCTTTCTTAACCAAAACATGATTCACACATACCATCCATCGTGTCTTTAGTCTTCCCCTACTCTACCCATTGACATTCATACTTAAACAAACCATTACTAAATACCAACAATGCTATTACTAACTTTAACTTAACTACATTTATTAAAACGCTTGCGAATTCCCTCAAAGAGCACGAAAATATTTCTAGTCTCTCATGGATTTCGTTCACTATACGTATTGTTAGACCTCATCTGTTTGAGAGAGATAACTGGTTGTACTGACCACACGAGCTCAGTGGCTCAAGGGTTGGTAAATGTCACATGTCTTCGAAGTTTTGCCTCTAGGACAGGCTGATTTCCTCACGATGTTTTGGCTTTGACTTTGTGGTATCGGCCGCGACTTATACGTTGTAGGACGTAAGTTCGAACCCGGTCAGGCGCTTTACATCATCATCTACCTTTTTATCGTCCCACTGCTGGGCACAGGTTTCCTCTTATACAGAGAAGGATTGAGCGTAATCACCACGCTTCAGAGTCCAGGTTTCCTCAAGATGTTTTCCTTCACCTTGTAATCTGTCATTGGTGTCCAATATTTAGATAGTACATATAACTTAGAAAAGTTACATTGGTACTTGCCTGACCTGGAATCGAACCCGTAGACTCATACTTGAGAGGCTGGTGTTTTAATCACTAGGCCACCACGGCGCTTTACATACCTCTATACTACTTTAGAATCTCATTGTTTCTTCCAGGAGAAAAACGTAAGACTGTGAAAGTAAGCGAGCTGCACACACCAATCGGGACGTTGATGATAGAGGTGGTGTACAGGACCAAGATGACGATCATGCCGGAAGTCAGGCAGAAGACTGAGTATGAAGCCTCCCCGGCCACTACAGGGATAATGGTCAAGAGCGACCATTTCTACACGGAAAGTCCCAAGTAAGTTTTAATCGCCTAATATTACGACTGTCTTCTCCGAAGGATAAGAAAGTAGTGAACCTACAGTAGGCCTAGTATGAGTTTTCAATATGAAACTCGATCGTCGATATCGAGCGCGTTTGGCGCTCTCATTGGTTGAGAGTTCTTACGACTTTGAAGCGGCCCAATCGATGAGTCAAACGCGCTCGATATCGACGAACGAGTTTCAGTTAGAATCAATTCGAAGCATATTGCTAATCCATTGTTCCATATGTTCGAAACATATCTTTTAAAAATATCTTTTTTCTTACTCCTCCGCTATTCTTGTCTGATTTATTTCGTTGCGGGGCCCAAGACAGTTGATTCGTTTCTCCGGGACTCGTCGAGCTTCATTGCTCGGCGTTTTTCTGGCGGTCTCCACTGTTGATTCTGGCTTTCAGGAGTTGCAGTGGATGGGAAAAGTGTGGCGGGTTTTGTCCCATAAAAAAAAAAATGTTCGAAACACAAACTTCTCTCAGTGAGAGGTCCTGCATCCTAATTACGCAATTAGGATGACACACTGTTAATATCAATTTTGAAACTTTTTGAAGTATGTTGCTAATGCATTACTCCATGTTAATGAAAAATGTGTCTGCTCAACAACATAAATAACGCAATGAATGTTGTTGAACTGTCAAAATTAAATCCATTGTTACTTATCGTACGTTACGCAATCAACCTGCTTTTTCACAATATACAATACGTATATACATATGTGTAATATTGTATATCATTGTCATCATCAGTAGTCCACTGCGACCAGAGAACTTGACGAAGTTTTTCAAACCCTGCCCAACCTAACTGAATCCTTCTGTCTACTTCTTACTATTAACTCTCCGTTTTATATATACTAATATATAAAGCTGAAGAGTTTGTTTGTTTGTTTGAACGCGCTAATCTCAGGAACTACTGGTTCGATTTGAAAAATTCTTTTTGCGTTGGATAGCCCATTAATCCAGGAAGGCTTTAGGCTATATAACATCACGCTGCGACCAATAGGAGCGGAGCATAACTAACTCCACCCGAACGAAGTCGCGCGCGGCCGCTAGTTACATATATACTGCAACTAGTTCCAAACTTTTGCACAAACTTAAAGTATATTTTTGCATTTCAAACTTTATTGTGACTGCTATAAAGCTCTTTATACAAAAATGAAAACTTAATATTGGACTGTGATCCACATTGGTCCGACGATTGCCATCGTCAAGCTAATAATATCAACTAAAATTAAAAATTATTATTTTTATTTATTTTAGGAAAAATCGCAACGAGAAGAAAGAATTAGACTTGTCTAAACCCTTGACGGCTGGAGCATTTGTTGACCAGAAGAAGATCCAGGAGCTGCATAGGACGCTCAGTGAACAACTGCCTCCAGAACCACCCATGGCTTGGTTACTTGCTGAGAAGGAGAAAATGGAAACAGTAAGTGGCTTTTCTTTTATTTAGTTCTGTGACTAGTGCAGCAGCAAACGCGGTATAGGCTGAATATACTAAGAATGTTTACCAAGGTAATTATTGATCCTGGCTAAGGTGTCAGTCGCTGACGGTATATGAACCCACGCTTGCTGACTGTTAATACTACACTATAAACGGTAGTTACACCCCAGTTTAATGGTACGCTCTGCTGGACAAAGGTCTCACACAAGGCTTTATTATCCGCATTACTCGCGGGCGTACAATTTCCACACTAAACACTTAATGTAATGTACATATACTCACACTTATTATTAGTACTCATCATTCATTCCTACAGGTCATAATACGTATTCCAGTATTATCCACTACACCAGGACTTATTATTCAGCTCACAGACCACAACTGCCCACAGCTCTCAGAGGATTTCTGAAGAAACCTCGGAGAACTTCTCTAAGGCAAAATGTGAAATTTAAAAATCATGCCAATGGAAAGTTAATTATTTTGAATTTGAAGGAGTTTTTGATGACAAAACTAATACAAAAAAATTGCAAGTCATCAAGAATTTCGAAAAAAAGGTCGTCGTAAATAATGAGTCCTGATGTAGTGGAAATTGATCAGAACAGCCTTAGCCAGCGTTTTACTACCCCCCAGCCCGTAACACGACTGCCTGCGACGCGGAGGCCCCGGGTTCGATCCCCGGCCAGGTCATGATGGAAAACGATCTTTTCCTGGTTGGCCTGGGTCTTGGATGTTTATCTATATCTATATATGTATCTATTATAATAGTATCGTTGAGTTAGTATTCCACAACACAAGTCTCGAACTTTACTTTGGGGCTAGCTCAATCTGTGTGTTTTGTCCATATATATATTTATATTGTATTAAATATGTACAATTACATTACAAACGACACTTACAAGGGGATGAGACATTCATCCTTAATGTGTGGTAGAAATTGATCATTATTGTAAATAGTTACAGAAAATGAAGGCACTGACGACATCAGACCACGAGAATGCAAACAAACCGAGCTGCAGCACCAGTGTGCCAGTCTCATCGCGAAACGTCAGCAGGGCTATCGAGGTACCCAAGCCCAAGAACGGAGATAAATACTCGGCACTAATGGTAAACTTAACATTGTAATTTTTTTTATTGTAAATTAGTGCTTGACCCCAATGGTACTGTGGTGTCAGTGAAAGACCGGAGTTAGCAACAGACTGGTATATTTATAAAAGTTATTAATCTACCCACCACCTAACAATAATCACAATATTAACTATACGAAGTACTCACAAACGTCATACTTCTCCCCTTTAAGCCAACACGAGGTGGTATATGGTAACAATGACATGTGTACAACAATTAATAGTTTTACTCTACAACATTAAGTCAAGTACGTTTTGCTCTATTCAGTGCACGCAGTGCACGAGCTGATACGCCAGGCGGTGTCTGCTCAGTATGTGGTAAGGGTGCATCGGGTGGGTCGCACGGCGACTCCGCGATTACGTCCTGACCGACCTTACAGACGCCGTCAGCGTCTGACGCATCTTCAAGTTGAATTGAAAAGAAACCGCTTGTGAATTCTTATCCTGAAGTACGCCGCTTAACTGATCTAAGTTCGCCCAGTAAATGTAGTTCCGAGCTAAGATTTTCATTTTATTCATGCCTAAATGGCCTTCATGAACTTCATTTAGCATTTTCTTATGTAATCAGCCTGGAAATACTAACCTGTACTTGTACATTATACAGCCTTGATTAACAAAGAAATCATTTTTTCGATTAAAAAATGGTGTTTCTTCATCGCAGTTCGGTTCCTATGGCCAGCCAAACTGTATATAAAGTTATATACAGTTTGGCTGGTCAATTTTACATAATAAAATATCACGCTCTGACTCTTTAGCTACGTCTTTAAAGTGGATAGGAAGCGAATCTTCCACAATATTTAAATAATCTCTTGCGTCCGCGGGACGACCCACCTGAGCTAGTGGTAAACGCGACAACGCATCCGCAGGACTGTTATCCGCAGATCTAACGTACTCGATCAAAAAAATCATACGCGGCCAGGCGCACCGCCCATCTCTGCAGACGACTAGCAGCTGTTTGCGGAATTCCACTTTTATCACCAAAAATATAAGTTAAAGGGTGGTGGTGGTCTGTCCTCAGCGTAAAACGCCTTCCATATAAATAGTGATGGTGCTTAGTGACACCAAACAGAATAGCGAGCGCTTCCTTATCGAGCTGTCTATAATTGACAGAGACACAGCTGACGGGTCACTCGCTGCCGTCCGCGTGTCGGTGTGCACCCAGCCCATAAGCACTACTATCTACCAACAAAACCAACTCGCGCCTTTCTTCGTAATACGCTAACACCCACTCGCTCAGTAGGGATCGCTTCACTTCTGAAATCGCTTTGTTACAATTAGAATCACATTTCCATTCGACATTTTTACGCAATAGATTGTGCATGGGTTGTAATATACTACTCAAGTTAGGAAGAAATCTACCATAATAAATAAATATATATATACGGACAAATCACACAGATTGAGCTAGCCCCAAAGTAAGTTCGAGACTTGTGTTATGGGATACTATATTTATAATAGATACATATATAGATAAACATCCAAGACCCAGGCCAATCAGGATAAGATTGTTTTCTATCATGACCTGGCCGGGGATCGAACCCGGGGCCTCCACTTCGCAGGCAGGCGTATTGACCGCTGCGCCACGGAGGCCGATAATAGTTTATCATTCCTAAAAAACTTTTTAACTGAGTTATTTGTTTTTAAATGAGTTACATATTTGTTTATTATAAAGCCTAAATACCGAACACTATCCTGTAAAAACTAACATTTACTTAACCCATTCCTCCCCACTGTCCTATTTTTAGGACACTATATTCAACATTTTTTTTTTCTATGTTAGGGTTATTATTTTTATTGGTTTTGATGAAATTCGTATTTTCACACTATTTTCCCAATAAAATATATTTTTTTCGCTCTTAAAAAAGTTATCGTATTTATAATATACATATTTTTAAATTGAGGAAATTCGTCAGCTTAAAAAGAGTATTATGATTTGATTATAAAAAACCGAAAATAAAAAGTTATCAGCTTCAAAGTCCATCAAATAGATTTTTAGATCTCTACTGAATCTATTATAATTAAAAACTAAAACAAAATATTATTTGGAAGCTTGTGATACTAATTCAAAAAAAGGCGTACTATAAATATGACACTGGGAACATGTCTTTACAAGTAGCCGTGAAAGCGTGTTCGATCCTGTTACGCTCGCTATAAGTTCAAACGTGTCTATTGTTTTGTTTCTTGCAAGTGTTTCGTAAACTTTACTTTAGTCGATAAGTCTTCGTCAAGCACAACACATCTCGTAATATAAAAAATTGTGATTTTTTTATAAGATTGAGGAAAGCAAAGGAGGTAAGCAAAAATATTAGATTTTGTTTCTTATCAAGTGGTTAACGATATATTTGTTTAGTTTGGGATGGTATATGTATATATATATTTATATATATATAATATAATTTTTATACTTACTATATATGTATAATTATTGTTTATAGATCATGGATGCAGTGAGAAGAAAATATAAAAAAGCATTGATGGTGTCTGAAATCACCGAGTATCTTCAAGATATTGAAGATTGTAGTGACGAGGAGTTCAATGACTTGGAAGTTGCGATATTGCCCCCGGATGAAGTGGATGAAATGACTGATATAGAAGAAGGTAATGACGACGATATGGGAGTTCTGCCAGTGTCAGATGTGGCTGGTCAAGTGGAATTTTCATGTACAATTGATAACGTCGAGGAAGATCTTTCTACTCAAACCACATCTCGGACCAACAAGACAGTCATTTGGCGTAAGTGTGAACCTGTATATTCTGAAATTCAGCCGGAATCTAATACTGCTAAACAATGTTTAGAAAATATGATTACGGAATTGGAAGGAAAATCTGCGGTAGAAATATTCGAACACTTGTTATGTGACCAGATTCTAGAATATATAGTGCATGAAACAGTAACCTATGCCAAAAATTATAAAAATGATTTGAACTTCAATCTTACCGTGAATGAGCTAAAAGTATTCATAGGAATTTTGTTTTTCTCTTCGTATCTCCACTTGCCTCAAAGCAAACTATATTGGTGCAGAGATGATGATGTACACATTCCATTTGTTGAACGAGCGATGTCTCGGAATCGTTTTGATAAAATTAAATCATATTTACATTTCAATGACAATTCAAGAATTGATAATAGTGACAAAGCTTTCAAAATTCGCCCATTTATCGATAAAGCTAATAAATCATTCCAAAAGTTTGGTGTTTTTGAATCCAACTTAGCTGTTGATGAAATGATCGTCAAATACTTTGGTCACCATGGTATCAAACAGTTTATAAAAGGTAAACCAGTAAGATTTGGATACAAGCTTTGGGCACTGTGTGGAGTAAGCGGATATTGTTATAACTTTTCGCTTTATACAGGAAAGGATCCTCAAATATCTTGTAATACTGGTGATGGCTTGGGTTCAAGAGTGGTAAAAAAGTTGCTTACAGTATGTACTGATCCTAGTGCACATGTAGTCTACTTCGATAACTTCTTCAGCAGTATGCAATTGTTGATTGACTTGAAATCTGAAGGGTTCAGAGCTACAGGGACAGTCAGAGACAATAGGACTAAGAAATGTCCAATCATGACCAAACAAGAAATGAAGAAGCAAGAACGTGGTTATTCCGATCATCGTTTCGATAAAAATAATGAAATATTATGCGTGAAATGGCATGATAACAATGTAGTATGTCTCTTAACTAATTTTGATACTGTTGAACCTTTTGTAAAAACTAATAGGTACTCAAAGGTAGAAAAGGCCAAAGTTGCTGTGAATCAGCCAAAGCTTATTCATAATTATAATAAAAACATGGGAGGAGTGGATAAACATGATTGGCTTATTTCTAAGTATCCAATCCGCTTTAGAGGTAAAAAATGGTATTGGCCTCTAGTAATCCGTGTTTTGGACATGACTCTAGTCAATGCATGGATTATTTATAACCAGGTAAATAAAGATGAGACCATACCTCTGCTTGATTTCAGAAGAAGGGTATGTTTTTCTTGGATGAAAAAATCGGAAGGCAAAGTAAATAAGCTTACATCAGGTACTTCAGAAGTTCTTTTACAACCTATAAGATTTGACAACTATGGTCACTATATGACCAAGAGGGACAAACAAAGACGTTGCCAAGGACAAGGCTGTAAAAAAAAGCCTTTAACATTTTGTTCTAAATGTGAAAAAACACTCTGCAGTGATTGTTTCATACCTTATCATACAAAATAAGCTTTTATTACATTATTTCTGATACTGTTACTGGTCCTATTTTTAAATAAAGCTGATTTCCATATAATTCTTATCTTTACTTTTTCCTGACCATATGTTCCCACTGTCCTATTTATAGGACATGCTGAGTCAGCGAAACCGTTTTTTTTTAATTTATTTTTTTGCCATATTATTTTTTCTTAACATATTAAGAGCCCTAATACAAGATTTCATCAAAAAAATCCAATATTTTCAATGCTTGGGAAGTAATGGGTTAATTTTACCTTTAGCTCCATATTACGGAGCCGTTCTAAAATAGCTCTTAAATTTGTTATGTGCTGAAATTGATTTGATTCTGTCACACAAATATTCTTGCAAAATACAACAACCTAGCATGCTACGCAACGTTTCCTCCATCATTTTCTGATTTTTTTTCGGAATACATGTTGAACCATAAGGTGTACGTCTATAAGTTAATGTCTCTGTATGCGTAGTGATGGCGGTGAAGGGTTGCGAGTCTTCAGTCAAAATACACTGCTCAAATGCGTGTTGTGAATCTATTTTTGTGTATTTTTTCCTCCCATTCGAAGCTGCAAATAATTCCTGAATACGAGGTAAGGGGTATAGGAATAGTCTCTTTTTAGTTTAGGGTTAATAGTGATCTTATAATCATCACAAATACGAATATTTCTGTTGCTTTGAATTACCGGGATTATAGGAGTTTCATAATCGGAGTAGTTAACGTGGTAGATGGAACTATCCGCTTCGAGACGTGCAAGCTCCCTCTCTACTTGTGTGCGTAATGATAGTGGTACGGGTCGTGCCCGATAATAAATTGGTTTGTTATCTGGTAATTTATCTGAGAAAATTTCTGGATATTCTTTACACAATTGAGTCACGAATCGATCTTTTGAGATTTCATTGATATTTAACTGTTTTATTTTTAAATCACGCACCTATTGTCAATCCAGTAGCACACGACTCCCACTAGTAACTTAAATGAATGTCCACTTCAATGTAATCCAGAGATTTGATCCGTGAGCCTGAGTATGATCGCAATATTAAATTATCCTTGACAATAATTGTTTGTACATAGCTTCACTTATAGCAGAGATACGATTACCTGTGTTCATCTCACATTCGATCGTCTGGTTGTCGATTAACACTTTAATAATATATGGTTTTGAGGAGTACTTGGATAACAAAATGAAACAACAGCGGCAACTTGGATATAGGCCGTATATTGACAGACTAATGGAGCTATACTGCCGAGTACCTACAGCGTTGTCATTCAGATCCAATAGCAAACTACCGAGTACAAATCTTATAAGGAACACACAATTACAGATAACACAGATTTGTTACCTGTAGCCGAAACCCTTATATTCAACAATTCGTCCCCGGAACCATCACTCACATAATTTTGCTGACCGCCACTACTATCGCCGCGCACTTTACACATCACCCTCAGATGACCCTTTTGGCCGCACTCATCACACGTATAGTTTTTGTATCGACATTTATCGATCGCATGCGGGTTGCCGCAGCGCCAGCATGGGCGCGCCGGGCTCGTTGCGCTGCCCGTGTCTGGTGTGGGTGCGCCCACGCGGCGGCTGGCCGCGCTCGGCGTGCGCGCGCGTTATGCAGGCTGTCCCCCGCCGACACCGCTGCGCCCGAGCCTCCGGCGCCCGAGTCTGTCACCACTGTCGTGGAGCCACTAACTTCGGCGTGTTTCTCCGCTGCTTCCAATGCTAGCGCCAGTTCGATTGCCTCCTTATATTGAATTTTCTTTTCCGCAAAAATCCGAGATCTCATGGCGTCGTTCGCGAGACCGGAAACGAGCTGGTCCCTCAAATTTTCCTCTAGCGTCGAACACGAATTACACTTCCCGAAGTCACACGTGGCCGCTAAATGTTTTAATGCCTACAAGTAATCCGTCAGCGATTCTCCGACACGCGCCGACGCAATCTAAACACGTGTCGTTAAGCGATTTCAGACCGCTGTGATTCTAAATGATCCGTCACTAGTTTCACTAATTCCCGATACGTTTTATTTTCAGGAATTGATGGTCAGCATAAATCACACATAAGCAAATATGTTTCGTCACCTACAACCGTAAATAACATTGGTACTTTTAAATCATCACTAATGTGATGTAACTTAATATACTAATTAACACAACGATTGATTAGAATTTAAATTGAATGATTCTATTTTACCGATCGGCATTTTTATCGCACACATGGACAACTTGTAATTAACAAAAAATGTGCCTCATCGCCAATGTAGTGTCAATGAAAGACCTGAGTTAACAACAAATCAATATATTTATAAAAGTTCTTAATCTACCCACCGCCTAACAATAATTACACTATTAACTATACGAAGTACTCACAAACATAACAGGTACAATGCAAACACAATGATACTGGTACTTACATGATGAGAAGCAGTAATGCAATCATTCATGAAAAACACACTAGCTTATTAACCTTTTAAACGCCCATCTATATAATACGCAATGCGTCCTCCAGCGCCACGCTACAAATGTATAACGTATCTATAGTAAAACGTAGGGATGGGATTAATGTCCTATCGCAAATAATATTATACATTTAAAATAATGTTAATTCACGAAGCTAAATAAAAACTGTAACCGTATTTTCATATTTTATTTCATAAAAAAATCAACATGAAAACTTGGATATATTTCCCATAATAAAGAAAAGAATTATAAATTTATTAGACGTGTGTTCTAGAAGGCACAACCCTATTTGTCTCCAAATTTAATCCTTTTACTTCATATCAAGTAATAGGCGCTCGAGGCACGTCAAAATCCTTTCTGATATAAGGATGTCCGTATTTCTATGGTATTTATTTTTATATTCACTGTGTTCGAGTTACACATGCATAAACTCATGATTTATTTCGTTTAGTTACAACAAATACAATTAATAGAAGCTAAATACGTGGTTTTATACATTTTTTAGAGTTCCGTAGCCAAATGGCAAAAAACGGAACTAAAAAACGGTCTGTCTGTCCGTCTGTCCGTCCGTATGTCACAGCCATTTTTTTCCGAAACTATAAGAGATATAACTGTTGAAACTTGGTAGGTAGATGTATTCTGTGAACGGTATTAAGGTATTGATGCAAAAATAAAAATATAATAATAAATATTGAGGGCTCCCCATACTCTCAAAACTCAAAATAACAAAAATTGTTTTGTACGAGATCTAGTAAGTAGTTTTTTTAATACCTCGTAAATCGCTTATTACCGCGTAATCTTTCATACAAATAACTTTAATCCTTTAATTTCATAAATCCATGGTACCTACGTAACCCTTTGTACGTGAGTCCGACACGCACATGGCCGATTTCTTTTTATTAAAATTACTGTTTTACACAGATGTTTCTAAGTATATCTTGGACACCAATGACTAAAGGTGAAGGAAAATATCTTGAGGAAACCTGGACTTTATAAGTCTGAAATCGCCAACCCGCATTGAGCAAGCGTGGTGATTACGCTCAATCCTTCTCTGTATGAGAGGAGACCTGTGCCCAGCAGTGGGACGATAAAAAGGTTGTTGGTGACACAGATGTTACAGACCTATTTTTAATGTTGTCGTAAAATACTCTCATTTATTTTCCTGGTTTGTACAAACTAATAGAAAATGGAAGAAAATTCCTGAAACGAAAGTTGACGACTTAACGGAATGTCAAGACGACGAACTATTTCAAAATTTTGATTCAGACTTGAACAACTCGCAATAATTCGTCATATTCACCGTCACAATTTTTTTTTTTTTTTTTTTGTAAAAACACGTGCGTCAACTTAAGATGTAAACATTGCACTACACTAAAATGCACGTCATTTTCTTGCAATAATAGTATTTATGGTCATTTCGACGAGATGAAATATAGCGAGGTCTTCATCGTGTCCCATCACTGGCTTACTTGATATCAAGTAATTGGCGCTGGGGGCATGAAAATATTTTCTGGCGTTTTTGTTTCTATTGAAAATAAAACAAATAAGAACTTATTATGTGTGAAAAAGTTAAAAATATGGTTGATAACAGGGCAAATTTCCTTAAAAACAAAATAAAAGGTCTTTTAAAAGTCGTAAATTTACTTTATACTGTGATTACTTCTAATCAAGTAGTGGCGCTGAGGGCACGAAAACCTCGAAATTGTATAGAAGTGATTGGCGTTCAAAAGGTTAAAAGCCTATTGCCTTGAAGACACTTAACAAACACCGCCACTGGAAAATTGTCCCAGTCCCTCGATGTACGCAGTATACAAAACGACGCGAAACGCTTCGTCCGTATCATAGTGATGACAACAACGTAAAAGTGAATACTCGCCGTACATCGGATCGTCTGATGGGGGAATTAAGTTATGCAATTCTCTCGCACACTCTCCAAAATGCATCCTGGAGAACACCGACGGACTGACTACTCTTCGCCTGTCCTCCAGGCTTTGAAAATCGTTTTGAACCCAATCTGGGTCGCCAATTAGACTCTTCACATGCCTCTGCAATGAAACCAAAGTTGCCAGGTAGCATTTTGCATCACCAGCTCAAATGTGGCTGCGGTACTCCATGCATGCTGTCCTCATGTGAATTAGTAGTAGCCAGCCTGTTGGTGTACTTTAAGATACATTAAGATGCATTTCTGAATTTTTTTTATACTTTAAGATGCATTTTTGGGAGTGTGCAACGGAATTGCATGACTCCTCAACCTCATGAAACGTCATCGGTAGACTGTTAAAATTTACACAGAATGTGACATGTATTTCATGTGCAAATATAACAAGAAATATTAGCTATAAGATCAGGTTGAAAATTAAAGGAAAGGTCCCCATTTTAAAAAACGTTTTTTTTTTACTTTTTTTTTTTGTGTTTTGGTACGGACTTATATGCGACCTATGCGAGTCCAATTCGCACTGGACCGGTAAAAATACATTGCGGCCTGTTGCTGAATAAAAACGAATTCTAACAATATTCGTCCCGATTTCCAGGAGTTCCCTTTTGCTGACGGCAGCCCGATAGCAGAACTGGCAAACTTCTACCAAGAATGTTTGCATGCGCGTTCCACCAGCGACGAATGGACCGACCTCGTGATCGATGCTTCCGGCTCCACAGACTCCGAGTCAATGTCGAAACAGCTCAAGATGTTTGAGGATGCTGTACCAGAGTTCGACAACATGGTCGCCTCAATGTTCAGCAACTCTGAAGGCTCCGACCGCTCCTAAACCGGCTGGATGTAAGACTGTGTGATTGTTATTATAGTAAGGTTGTAAGCTGTACGCAGTGCGAATAAATTAATCAAACATTTCGAGATATTTTATCCTATTTTGTTGCCAAAGGCCACGATTCCCTTGTTAACCAACAAAATTTAACTTCAGTTCATCTTTTTCTTTATAGTAAACCAACTGACGCCCCACGGTTTCACCCGCGTAGATTTCGATAGGTTTTTTATATATGCACCGTTCTTATTGGTCTCAGCGTGATGTTATATAGCCTAAAGCCTTCCTGGATTAATGGGCTATCCAACGCAAAAACAAACAAACTCTTCAGCATTATATCTGTACTAAATTATATAAATCAGCATTATATCTATACTAATTATATAAAGCTGAAGAGTTTGTTTGTTTGAACGCGTTAATCTCAGGAACTACTGGTCCGATTTGAAAAATTCCTTTTGCGTTGGATAGCCCATTAATCCAGGAAGGCTTTAGGCTATATAACATCACGCTGCGACCAATAGGAGCGAAGCATAACTAACTCCACACGAACGAAGTCGCTGGCGGCCACTAGTATTAGTATAAATTAAGACATGGTCAAAACATGTTAGGTTAGACCTGACAAATTAGGAAATTGATGTATTTTTGGTCGCCATGTTTATAATCACGTCTAAACTATCTATGGAGTATCTTAATTTGACAGGATTAAACTAAAATGTTATCTTCTATCCTTTTCTTAACGAAATGGAAAGAAAAAGATGCACTTAACTTTAAATTAGTTTGGGAAAAAGAGAATCGGCGCCAATATCTTTAGTAATTATTGAATTTCGAAAGTATATTTTGATTTTAAAGTGACCTAAATTCGTTTTCATAAACGTTCCGGTTTATATAACTGACCTATATTTAATATACAGTATGTTAAGAAAACCCTGTCCGACCCATAAGGATAAATAATAAAAGTTAGGTAAACACACGACCAAATATAATACAAAATTTTACGTAATCATCACAGTACCAATACAAATGAATTTTGAAATAATCTTTTTTTTCCCGCGAATTAATTCCAACTTCCCGAAATTTGGTAATTTTTTAAAAAGTGACAACACCGGTATTATTATGAGCGAATAGCGATGCGACCACGTGCCGCGAGCCTTGCCGCCCGCGATAGGTTGCTTAACGCACATTTATTAAGGTACCTCTTTTTTTTTGCGAAATAATATTTATTTTTTTAGGGGGATTTTTTTTTTAAGTTTAGCCCGTTTTTGTATCCATTAGTAGAATCAGTTATCGATACCTAATAACACCTTCACGGGTCGGACAGGGTTTTCTTAACATTCTGTATAACTGACCTATATTTAATATATATTCTACGAGAGCCATTTTAATAATAATTATATCATTTCATAACTTTTATTTTTATTGATGTAGCTGTCTATATGTCGATACAGAATATGATTACTTCAGGCGATGCTCATCCAATTCGCACTGCTTTATTTGCGAGGTTTGCAGGGATTGTAGATAGATTTATATTATAATCATATTAATAACAATTTCATTGCACTATTAAGTGTAAAGCGCATCTTCACGTCTGACCTGAAAAAAGCAGTTGTGTAGTATTTTATTAGGTCTTCATTTTACAAAGGCTGTAAGAAAAAACACATCCTTTAAATATTCAAGGGGGTTGCGCTACGGTTTCTTACGTTTTTAAAACTGCAAATTGCAAGAAATGTAAGAAAATTTGAAGCCTGGCGCGTCTCCTTTAAATAAATTTTTTTTTAGATTTTTTAAGACTATTGCTTCGGTTAGTATTTAGTTTAGTTAACTTGGAGTAGTAAATTGCTTTAAATTCTATGACTCACCCATACTGAAGATATACTCTACAAAACTCAACAAGAAACTAACGCCATTTTTCTCAGTGCAAGATTCAGTAAGGAAATCCCTAAATCTTCATTCAAGAAGATTTTTTAAACATGTTAAGAATAACGTATGTTCTTACCGCTTTTTTATGTATATCGTATATACACGTATATTTACTGGAACTTGTTGTAGAGAGAGTAGGAAGAAATAATCGATATTCGTTGATTTAACACCTTTATTCATAAAGTTAACTAGTGATTAGCGATTGTTTTACCACACATTTTACGTCACTTATCTTTTAATCATCGTTTATGAATGAACTCCTTAAATGCTGTGGTGTTTATTCACTTTTTTTAAAAATAATTATAAACTAATTTTTGACTGCAATCCCGCCTGATGGTAAGCAGTGATGCAATCGTTGATGGTAAAGCGCACTAGTTTATTAAGCCTATTCACTTAAAAAACTTAGGAATAGGAAGGATGACGGCAGATGAGCGAGGTGATGCCATGTTAATCCCAAGACCAACACGATCAACGATGCTGCGCCAGAGGGAGATTGATCTGGAGACTCTCCACGACCAAACTCCCGACACAACAACATTTGTCGCATCGTACCCGGCACACATCGCAACAAAACTGCTCAGACCCTCCCTCCGTACGGCTTCACCAGACATCATGCCGGAAAATCATAAAAGATAATTAAAGTTAAGTGACGTTAAAAGTTCAAAAATGTGTGGTTAAAAAATTGCTAATCAGTTAACTTTAAGCAAGGCTTCTGAATAAGGTGGTAAATGTTTAGGAACGTAAGACTGGGCGTGTTATCAGAAAAGACTTTGAATGGCGTATGACTAAGCTGATAAGGTAGCCTCTGTTAGGTATTGATCGTTATCATGACTCTTTCACTCATTAAAATTCTCACTCATAGTGATTATAATGAAATGATCGTTCACAATAAGTGTTTGTGTTATACTTTATAATGCGCTCGTTGTTTTATTAAAAAATTTATTCTAATTATGTAAAATAAAATTATGTTATTTCTTGCTTTTTTAATGTAAAATTTTATGTATATACAACGTTTTATTTTTTTGTAAATGCAAAACCTGAAATTTGAATTTGTATTTTTAGGTAAATAATTTTTGTTCATATTTTCCAAAAAGTAAGTAATGAAATATCACAAAGTTATAAGCTTGCTTGGTTGTCCCTACATAAATATGGTCACCTATAGCGGCGTCGCCTTGTGCTCATTCATAATATTTCTCTGTTTGTATTGTAATTAACTGGTGATAACATTTTACATCCCACTTCCAAACTTTAGACCGTCGTAATGGTCAAGTGTCTACATACTTTATTCGTAAATGCAGCCACACATGATAAAATGTAGTTAATGCGATTTTTTGCACCTTACGACAACCACTTAAAGTTCAAAATAGATGAAATGTGTTAAATATCACATTACTTAGCCAGAGTAGGCTGTTGGTGCGTTCTAACCATCTTGGCGTGTTTAAAAATGTCCTTCATCTCAGCGTTAATCCTAGTCGTATCCGAAACTTTTCAGCTTTGGAGTCTAGGGTCCGCTTTACCAGTCCAACTGCTCATTTTGGCTAAACTTTGATATTTTCCATAAAGCGACTGCCGTCTGACCTCCACAACCCGAAGGCGATATCGAAGCATTGCAGTTAGACCAATTGTTGGACTTTTGTGGGCTCCAACAACCCATAACGACTGCCATTAGATGTTCGTATGGTAATCGGGACCAACGGCTTAACGTGCTTTCCGAGGCACGGCCAGACCAGAGCAAATATTCATATTCATACATGTAAATATTTGCACTGCGCGAGGATCGAATCCGCGGCTCCTTGCGCAGCGGCCGCGTTCGCTACCGCTACGCCACGGAGGCTGTCAGCGTGTTTAAAAATGTTAATCATCACTATTTACAATGTTTCTGATCTCTCTCAAACATAACTTAGCAAATGACCTCCATTTTATTTTATACACAGACCGGTGTATTTGCACAAACATTTTGATAGTTTCTAACTATGTCAAATGCCCAATTTATATTTTGGCGAGCGAATAAACTTGTTGCTTCCGGGATACTAAAGGCCCGATCGCTATGCGTACGTGCCTGTCGCTGAGTAACCAAATTGCAACCTTTTTAAAATTTAACATTGTAAAAATTATTGGAATCGATTCAGTTGCTTAATTATATTCAGGTTTCGCATAAACACAAATTAACGTTATATATATTTTTTAACCGTTTCGTTTTGGGGAAAACTTTATCGTTATTTTATGTACAATAATACATTTTCGATGATCAATGTAAATATTATACCTAGTTATGAAAAATAAAATTATAATTTATTCAATGTTTAAGGTCACTGTAGACTTCAACATGATAACTCGTGGCTTATAATTAAAAACTTTTTTAGTGTCGTGTGTCTGGTAGATTTTAAGAGAATTAACTTAGATTTTACATTCTGACGTCATCTTGAACTTCCACTTCCTCTTGTACCGTGTGTACCATAATATAGATCTTAGATCTTTGAAATAATTTTTATTAACAGAATTACCTGCTTATTACCCAAATTCTAAATATCTCAACATGTTCTACCGGACAGACAGCTGCAATTTAGCTCTATGAGAATTCTATAATCATCTTAGATATTTTAATTATAACAGTATGGCTTCAACAGCGGCCTTTTGCAGCTGTAAAAAAAGTAGTTCAGATATAAATAAATAAACGGTCATATGTAAGTGGAGTGCCTTCAAACAACGACTGAGACCACGTCTCACGTAACGTGCCAACCCTCGTTTTGATACACTTTACTATTTAAACTTATTTATGGATCGTTTGTTAGGCTTTCGTACTGGGCTTACGTCTGGCGTGAGCGCGGACGCTGCGTGCACACACCGTATACGCTGCGTATACAGCTGTGCTAGCGTCGTAGATACAATGATCTACAATACATCGCGTGCATACGTGCCGTGTGCGTTCGACAAACGCCTACACTGGAACTACGCCATGCGAAGGCAACTTTATATAATATTTAAATCGTTTTTATGGCATTGTAATTTATTGGCAAAATCACACCAAGTGTATCGTTTTCGTTTTAGTTGTAACCATTCGTTTTGCTAGTCACTCGTTAATGGTTAAAAATATTAGTATAACTAAATATTTGTCAAAATCATCAAAATTATCTTTTAATATTCGAATTTAATTTGTTTGTCGGGCGAGACGCATATTAGTTATGAAAATTGCATTTTGTTAATTTTTTTAGGTAGGTATTAGTTAGGCTTGATATTATAATAAGAAATATTTTAAAATTGCAAATTAGCATCCAAATTAGTTCACTTAGCGATTTTAATGATTTTCTAAAATAAATTTATCCTATATAATGATGTCCATGTAAAGTTTTATCATTTCAAATATAATAAATACGTCCTCTACCGGTCATAGACATCGGCCAAGCACCGCCACTACGATCGGACCACGATTTACCACACCCAATAATGTCCTATATTAATAATTAGACAACAGTCAGAAACAAAGATAATGAAACAGATAAATAAATAATAATAATATATTAAGAAACATAAATATTGCCAAAACTCTTATAAAAGCTTACAACCTTCCCGTCTGTCTATTGAAGACGTCATGGAACATAAACGCTACGCTGACATCGGGGTGAAGCGACGTAACTCTGATATAAAGTTGTTACGTTGCAACAACAGACCGCAGCGACAGACAGCAGCGACAATACTGCTGTCTATAACTGTCAATGTTGCCTTCTATAAGAGTTTCATCCTTCAGCAACGTTGGCGCTTGCTGGTTGCACTTGCCTTCGGAACTCTCTAAACATATAGCTGGCTTTAATCACAGCAAAGTTCCTGTATTATACATATATGATTACAATTTAATGAAGATAGTTTCTGTTGATGGATTTGTAAGGTCTGTAGAGTCCTTGTATCAACATCGCAAATATAGACTAGGTATTGAGACTTCCCGGTCCGTCCTCAGGTTTTCAGTGTACTCTCAAAGTGTTCAGCTCATATTTATCATACTTTCTCCATAAACCCATCTTTTTAGGGTATTTTTATGAGTAACAGTTGCTCAACCAAGCCACCACGAATAAAGTTTCTGGAACCAAATCTTCTTGGTCTCCCCACATGTTATGGCATATTTACAAGTAATGAGGATATGTTCAGCAGAAGAAATAAAATCACACCTGTTTGGCCAGAAGCTAACCGGTTAATAGCCATTATTAATATAATTAGAAACTTTATGAATTCTTTTAAGTTCTTTGCTCATATATTTTAAGTTTTTCCATCATCTTACCCGTAAGACTCCGATATCCGTGTTCAATACTTTTAAATTAAAAGTATATAATTACATACGTTTTGCCGCAGTAGGCATTTCTATCCATATCTTTTTAGTACTAGTTTTAAATATTTAATCGTCAATATAACTAATGTAGTGTAGTCATGAAAATGTTAAGTCAGCTCTGGGTGTAAGTAGTCGCCATATAATTAAGGGAAAATATTAAGACATAATCGTATCACTAATATATAACACATTTATTTATTAATTTTATTTATTATATAAAGATCGCAATATTACATTCAGATATTATACGTACACAGACAAAAGCGCCGACTTGGCTGTTCAGCAACTAAACTATAGTTAGAGTATTGAGATCCTAATTAAGCGACGTTTTTAAATTGTCACAATGTTATCGTCACAAGACACAGTCTGTTCAAAACTATTTTATCTTTGACATTATACAAGCCTCTGGCCTCTGGCATTATGGGTTTTGTTGCTCGAAATAAATTAGCAATCTTATTGGAAGGAGAATAAAGATTACAGTTACTCTTACAGACCAGTCAGTGGCATCAACCTAATTAGCAAAATCTATCTAAAAAAGGCCGTTTTGACGTTTGCCCATCCATGGAGATTCGTAAGAAAAAAAAATTTTCCTTCAGCCACGTTTAACGGAAGCATTTCCGTACTTTATTGTCAATAGTGATGTACAACAACTATATCGATATCGAATTTATGGACAACAGTCTACCCCTCGTCTATGCCATGTTTTATCTGAACAAAAGATATAGCAATAGGCTACAGTTTAGTTGGTGAACCAGAACAAATTAATACCTATGTCGGCTTCTTGTGAATAATGCATATAAGTGGAGGTCGGATATTCCGGCCCTTAAATCCTTAAACTTGATTTGAGGAAAGAATAATATGGATATGGCTTTCGGTACACGCGGTTAATATGTAAGCTACTGGTTTTTTTTTATTAATATATCTAAAAATACTACCAAATGGCGTAATACAACGTATTTATTTCATAATTTTTGAAGGAAAATTGTATGTTCTAGAATATAAATATATAAAAAAAATCTAAAATATTTTATCTGAATTCTGTTCAAGTTTAGGCATATAAGCGCCGTAATTACCGATTTCTATATTCTCGCCAAGCTCGATAAAGAATAGAGGTAAACAAACCAATTTAGGGTTATCACAATTCACGTTTTACAAATCTCCTGTTATTTACATGTTATCGACTTTTACATGCTAACTATTTATTGGCAATTCCTATTGCAGCATATTTCATTAGAATCACTAAAATCACATGCATAATAACTTGGTATTTCGAGAAACCATTAAAAAGTCGACATTAATATTTCGTGATAGCCCTACAAAAAAAGAAAGATGGATGAAATCCAAGTATTAAACACATTTTGTGGTATTCAACCGATGAATAAAGTTGAGGCATTTGTCAATACGATTTTGTGTATTTTAATTACTTTCAAATCAACTGCATAACACATGCATTATAATACTTTCAAGTATGGACTAAGTATAATATATATGTATCAACAAATTTAACTTATTAGGAAATTAGCTTGCATGTGTGTCATATTTCACTCAAATCGGTTAAGCATTCTATGCAAATCATAAATATCTAAACAAATAAACTATTCACATTAATAGGAAGTAGAATTATAAAATCATCTGTCTAGAACAGCCCCCTAATCGGCGAACACATTTTTGTCAAATGATTGCGACTGAGTTGGTATCAGTTGGGATCGTTCGGCCCGCCCATTGGTCCATTCGGTCCAAACGATCCTAACTAGTCGCAATTATTTGACAAAAATGTATTCGCCGATTAGGGGGCAGGTTGTTAACATCCGTCTTTTAGGCGTAAACTACTCGTTCTCTAGCAACGGTTTGTTTACCTCTATTCTTTATCGAATTTTATAAGTTTATGAACTCTATACAAAATAGTCATTAAGCTGATCCTACCGTCAACATATAGAAGTGTATGCGATGGTGTAAGGCTTCTTAACCTAATCATAATCAATAATATTAATTACAGAAAAATATAAATAGGAAGTTTGATTCTGTATTCAATAAGTAAGTTAGCCAGATAGTCACTATTGCATTTAATACACATTGTTAAAATACACCAATCGCATTTTAAGTGAAAACCTACATTGTGGAGATCCTCTGTAAATCATTGCCCGATTTTTGCTGTGACGACTTCCCTATTTCGGGGGTAAAAAACTTGTTATAAAACCAAAGTCCAACTTTTTCTAGGTATAATGGAAAAATATTTAATTTGCCACTAACAAAGATCATACCTTTCGTGAGAAAAACGAAAATTACCAGTACATGGAGAAATTTTAGAAGTTTTCGATAGTAAATTGTCCTGAAGTTTCAAACGATTAAAAACTTCATGGGAAAAAAAATCTATGAAGTTACTACTAGAATCACGATGCACCTTTGCGTCACGCATATCTGCAGGAGACAAATAACTGCACTGGACTCCAGTCTTAGTGTTAAATAGCCCTGTTCTGCGAGGGCCATTCTGAAATCTGTAGTATGCTTTCTGTTATCGACAATATTTATATACAGACATCGAAATAACGTACAATAAAATCATCAAATTGTAGTTGTTTTCAATAATCATAATATTAAGTTATCATATAACCTTTTTTATCGTCCCACTGTTGGGCACAGATCTCCCCTCAATCATAATCTAATCGCCACGCTTGCTCAATGCGAGTTGGCCATTTCAGACTACCTCCAAGTTTCAGGTTTCCTCAAGATGTTTTCCATCACCTTGTAATCAGTCATTGGTGTCCAAGATATACTTAGAAAGTACATATAACTAAGATAAGTGACATTGGTACTTGCCTGACCTGGAATCGAACCAGGTCAGGCAGAATCGAACCCACACACTCATACTTGAGAGACTGGTGTTTTAACCACTAGCCCACCACGACTATTAAATAATAAGTTATAATCATTTTAAATTGCTCCCATTATATATATACTTAGCTGGTTGATTTGGAAGCATAATCAAATTCTGTGGGCTTAATGCGATTGATCGAATTTGTGTACACATTCAACAACTTTGCAAGTGTTACACGTGTTCCTTGCACATGCAGTTTTGGGTGGATCACTTTAGAAGCTAGACACGTGTTTGCCTCGGCGCGCTTTTCTGCCGTACCGTTTAGAAAGAGTACCGGGTTGGTCACACAGATGCAAACTGATCTGACTTTCACAATTCATGCATACTTATTTCTCAAGGTAAGAAGATATTCTCCAGCAGTTTCTTCGGTCCATTAAGTACTGATCCGATTAAAATGTACAGACGACACATTTAGCTATTACAATGTGTCAAATTTCTTTCTTAGGACCGTATTACAAAACCTTGCGCAAAATTTAAACATTACTTGAAACTAGTTTCAACTAATCAAATAGCTTCCAACGAGATTTAAGTAAAGCTTGAGTTTTCGAGTTAGCTTCTGTAATACGGACCTTAGATCATCACTTTATGACTAAAGCATTAAGGCACAAGGTTGAATGGGAATACTTGACAGTTTCAGTTAGCTTGACCTACTGTTGTTCGTACATTTAGTACATCTTTAAAATCATCATCAATAAAATTACATTACTAACATATATTTACCCCTGTGATTACAAGTACGTAACATAATTTATTGCATTTGTATATTATTATCAATTAACTACAAAATTGTTTCCTCTATTCGCATAATATCAAATTCTCAAAATATTAGATTCGTTAAATAACCGAAGTCATGAACTCAAAATAAATAAAGCCAACACATTGGTACCTTTTTTATTTAATATTTAAAATGTGTTACATTTTGGGATCTGTTTATAAATTCATATTAAAATAAATTCGTTTCTACCCAATTTAACAAATAATTTCATATACTTATTTATTATATAAACTAGTACTTGGTTTGAATCATTTGAGACCTTAGTTTTCTGGTAAAAAAACTGGAAGGGGGTTGGTTAGCCAAAATTTTTGAGTTTATTACTCCATAGGTCGATTCTCGTCTTTCAACATAGCAAATGAATAAGTTTTTTGGTTTTTTTTTGCTACTATAGTTTTCAACTAAATCACTAAATTTATAATCTAACTCTAAATTTGAAAAATAAAAATGTCACCGCGAACAGTTGAGAGGAAATGAGTTTAAAATGATCTGTCAATATTGTTAATCGCTAACTTTAGCTGGGAATGACAGCTCACTTTTGATCTCAATCGTGATGAAAACAATATTGTTGGTTGTAACAGCGTCAGTTTCTGGTTCCAGGTTTATCAGACTTAAGGGCAGGATGTTTCTTATCTTTTAATTTTATTAGATCTGATACTTAGCTCTATTATCAGATTTTTTTAAATTCTCTCTGTCACTCTTCAGATGAATTTCACTCCGTTTTAAAATTAAACACTAATTTAACAAAGTTGAAATTGAAACTATAATCAATAATTTGGTAATTAGATATTGTCAAACAAGTAAATACACCAAGCTAGTTTAAGGTATTCATAGTTCAAAGATTTTATGACATTACTAATAATAGAGCCCATGTTATGTTGACCGGATTTTTCCCCAAAAATTATTAATTAATTAACTTAAAAATGTGCATTTTTTTAAACTTCATATTTAGCGAATCTAATATTATTCGAAAGAAATAATTATTACTCATCTCACTTTAACTGTATTAAGCGAATGATTTTAGCGGGATTATTTCGTTTAACATCTAAAAAATCCATACTCAGGTGGATACGCGGAAACGCATTTCGGAGAATCCACACTAAACCTCTAAATTTCGATCAAAATTATTAGGCCCAACGTGGATTTTTGGTGGATAAACGAAATAACGCAATTTTGGTACATTTCATACATAGGTGTAAATGTCATATTTTTTTAAATATATTTAGACGTAGTTAATCATTCAAATTAATGTAAAAACAAATCTTATACGTGTATCCAATTTGTGGCCGTATAATGAAGTGTTGAAGTCATCATTGTTCTAGTGCCAGAAAGAGACGAAGATAAAGACCTTCCTTTTTTCGCAACAGATCATTGATGGCCTTAACATTGCATTATGACGGCCTCCGTAGTAATTTGTATACCTACCTATTAGATAAGTTGTCATTATCATTGTATTCTTATAATAAGTGTCACGGACACAATGTTTGTGTTGCATGAAACAGGCTTCATAATGTTTGTAACAAATGTTTACACATTGTCATTAACGGCTTCTGAAATAAAATACAGATATTTTACATACAAGTTTTATTTCGTTTCCATTTCAACCAAAATGCTTGCCAAACCTTTGCTATGTATTATATTAAACACTACACAGTAAAAAGCCACTGCAGAAACTATATAAGGGATTTCTACCGGCTTGTTAAAATACCACGATACGATTCCATTGTCATTATGCTTTAAAGTTCGTAATCTGGGGGCCGAGTCTGCTATTTTATATCATTTTGTCATTCCAGCACGTTACCATTGTCACTTTGCTTTTATCCCGTAATCTGCTAAGAACATAAAGATCGGTCATTGATCTCGTAACGGAATGATCATTGCTGTATTGCCATTATTATAAAACTCGTTAGTAGAAATGAGTTTCCAAAAACTACTACTCAATTTGAACATTTCGTAATGCAAGATTTTATTAATATATATTTTTATATATTAATTAAATGTTTATAAGCAGTCTGGAATAGAAAATAGTTCTTAAATAGCAAAAAACATTATTGTGAAACTATAAAACTAGATATTTTGTTATCTGTTAATGTCAATGTGACATTAATACAGACTGACTGACGTTTATGTTTTTTTTAACAGCTGGTGTTATGTATTTATTTTTGTTTATATTATTAAAATTATAATTACTACGTAAAGAAAAACAAGGCTGGATGTTATTGAAGTCAGGAATACAAATGCTCTTTGACTGCGGTCATTAATCGACAGAGCTCCATCACAGCAAAAATGGTTCAAGGTCATCGAGATATCCGTGTCAAAAAAGGTAATTACGCACTGTTTATATACCTACATAATTATACGTAATTCATCTTTATGAAAGTTTAGTAGAATAAACCTAATTATCCTAAATCAGAACTTCCACTCATTGGGTGTTCTACAAACATACCCACAATAAGAATTAAGTAGCTTTGAAAACAATAACATAAAATTAAATATAACCCCCCAGCTAAGCTTGTGTTAGATGTAAGTTTACATCAGTAGTAGTACATTGGCCATAATTTAAATTATTTATTGCAACTACATACTAAACGTACCAAACCATATTAGATAGGTAGGTATAAGAACTATTTATTAAAGTCAATTTTGTTTTACAGGAACTCTGCAGAATTACCTATAATGTCATCAGATTCTGAGTCAGATTTCTGGAGAATGCAAGAGGTAAATTTGACAATTTATTAAAAGGTAGTTTAATGAAATATATTTTAGGAGAGATCTAAAATATTAAACAAACTATAACCTACTAAGTATGTCCATATACTTAGTAGGTTATAGTTTGTTCATATAATAATAGTCCATAGAAGATAAACCCCCTTATTCATAAACGCTGCTTAAAGTTAACTAGTGATTAGCGATTCTTTAACCATACATTTTTGACCTTTTAACGTCACTTAACTTAAATCGTCCTTTATGAATAAACACCACAGTGTTTAAGGGGTTTATTCATAATCGATTATTAAAGTTAAGTGACGTGCAAGCTTCTAAAATGTATATTTAAAAAATCGCTAATCACTAGTTAACTTTAAGCAGCGTTTATGAATAAGGGGGAATATGTCTAGCGGTATGGGTTACAAATGGATGTAATAAGTAAATGAAACAGTGTTTATAAAAAGATTAATAATTTATTTTAAATCTTTGTTTTGTGCATGACTGCGGTGGATCTGTAACAAAGAGTTAAATCATTTTAATAAAAATTAGGCGTTTTCATAATTTCCTAGAATATTGAGAAGGGTTTACACTACATACCTGCTAATTTATTGTATGCATTTTTCCACAGATAGTCAACAAAAGCCTGGTGCAGTGCTCAACCTTCAAGAAGATCCCGGTTCATACTGCACTGGAAATTAAAAGACTGATTATTGATGTGTTAATATTATTACATATTATTACATTAGGTGTTGTACCTAGGATTTGTTTTATTATTTAAATGACAAAATGTCTTTTTGTTTTGTATAATAATTTTTTTTGACTTAATGTAAAGTAGATATTTAGTTTATGAGAAAATAGATATATAGTTATAAATAATAAAAATGTTTTATTGAAAATTTTTTTACAAATTTTAACCTACGAATAAGTTATAAATAAACGTTGATTTTTAATAGGTATAGTAGTTTCATTTATGTTGCTAACAGCAAAAACAGAAATCAGATCTCCGGTCTGTCATACTATAAAGGTGCTGAATAAGCTTATGGGTGTATGTTTGGTCTTCTGTGAAAGAAAGTATGCGAGAGAGTCCGCTGTTCCATGTTAGTTTTAGTAGTTGTTTTTAAGTTAATTAATGTAATTAGTGTACTGTTTTAGTTAACAATAAATAAATAACTGATAGAAGTCCAACTATTATGTACCTTTACCAACATAGTTAAAAGAAATTCATACCTGTCGCAGTACTTCTGCATAATCCTCATCAGGTGGCAATAATGCTATTGGCATGTTTGCAATATTTGTGGTTTATATTTTAGTTTCAAAGTCTTTGTTCCTTCATTGATTGCACTAGACACAGTAATTTGTGAAACTTTAAGGAGGGCAATGTCCTTGTCCAATAAAATTCTCTTAGGACTCTGATGCATAAAATGCAAGTGCTGCAATAAAAATATAACATTAATCAACCTATTTCGTGTTTGTAGCTATAGATTACAATAGATTAATACATCAATTGTCAAATTACGTTTCCTCACCTTAATTTCTGCCCATACGCTATCAATTCGACGCAGTCTGGTCATAAGGAGAATGAGTTCTTCAATTAACCCTCTTACTGAGACATATTCAAGGCAAAACGTTTTCAGAAATTCCGCTTTGGGAACATTAATAAAGGGATCTATATTCAAACTCATCAAGCGATGTGTTCGACGTCTCCTGCATATTATCTTCTTTCTCTAGCATCCACTGAGTTGGCTAGTAATGGAAACATTCTCAAATATTCCACAAACACAATAGATATCACACTTTTTGTACAAAACCACCACCACCATCGAGCTGCCTTGCTTCGAAAAGCAATGTTTGTACAAAGACGGCATCATAACAGTTCAATGATCAAATGAACTGTCAAAATTTTAGCAGATTACCGCATATGTCAGTCATTGATTTGTCATTTTGGACAAGATTACCGTTTTATGCCATTTTGTTCAGTGATTGACCACTTGGCACGCCATTGTGTTAGTAGATTACGGATTTTGTCAAAATCGGTCATTATGACATTAAAAGTCGACAATTTTGACACTATTGCAATAGCAGACTCGGGGCCCTGGTAAATTCATAATGATCGACCAATTATTGGACAATCGTCTCGTAATGAAATGGTAGTGAATGACATTGCCGTATTGCCATTGTCATAAAAACCGTTAGTAGAAATTATTTACTAAAAACTGTCCTATTTGAACATTTATTAATATGCAGTGCAGTGTCAGTGATTGACCACTGTAAACTCATAATGACGCCATTTTGTTAGTCGCTTACTGATAATCGGTCATTATGGGATCATTGATTGACCATTCTGATATTATTGTAATGCAGACTTGGGCTCACGTTGGATCCCTGTTTAATGTACGTATGTACTTTATTAGCTTTATTTTCAGTTACATAAATCTCGACCGAAAGCATTAGGTCGTAGTACAGGTCCTACGATCTACATATGTATATTATACGATCTAATGCTTCTAGGGTTGAGAAATATGTAAGTATCTAAAAACAGGCTTCGGGAGAAGATAAGGGTTCGTAAATTGTATAACAGTCAATCCCGAGCGCACGTCTTCTTTTACACGACTTCTAGAATGGTCTAGAAGCAGCGCTTATGGGACAGGCGGATTATTTATTTAGTTATAACCTGGTTTCTATCCTAAAATAATTAACCCCTTCCGAAGCATAAGTAGGAACCCTAGAAACCCGACTAGAGCAATTAGGCCGGGTGATGATAGTGTGTTATTTTAACCATCAATTTGAATCATTTTGAAGTATATTAATATCTACAGCTCCACATTTTCGAAAAATGAGTCTGCTCAATGTTATTGAAATGTCAAGGTTAAAACCCGTTGCTACTGATAGTATGTTAATGTTAAGCAATTACACTATAGGTTTTATAATAAATGTGCACCTTGTCAATAGTCTGCAAATATTCCAATTGAAGCCTATCTCATCATCAGGATGGTGTCATGAATTACAGTATTTTCACGGAGAGACTGCTTATCTGCCATTTATAGAAATGGTAGCAGGGACCAACGCCTTAGCATGCTTTCCGAGGCACGGAGTGGTCTCGGTATTCCAAGATGTATGGAAGTCCACAGTCCAACTGCAGAAAGCCTATCCTTAGGTATATATTACGATACTGCCACTAATTCCGTTGCATGGCTTAACATACAATAAGCTAAATCCATAACAAAACATCACGGCAAAAGATAAAGGAGAGGTGTACCAAAGTACGGCCACATTTCGTCAGTTATGTCTCGGTGGTAGGCCACATCGGCTACCGGCAGAAGTTACCACCCACCAGACAAAGTCTTGCCGCCAAGCGATTCGTCGTGTTCCGGCATGATGTCTGGTGAAGCTCACGCTCACGTACAGTTGTGTTGCGATGTGTGCCGGATACGATGCGCCAAGTGTTGTTGTGTAGGGTGTTTGGTCGTGGAGGGTCTCCAGATCAATCTCCCTCTGGCGCAGCATCGTTGGTCGTGTTGGGTTTATCATTGCACCACCTCGCTCAACTGCCGTCTTCCTTCCTATTCACTAAGTTTTTAAGCTATTGCATAGCTTCTATCGCGGGCCTTGAGCGCGGAGACCGAATCCAGAAATTCCGTAACGAAAAAACCTCACGCTCCCCACTCCGACGGGCACAGAGGTGTGGCTTGAAGGCCGTACATCGTCTAACGTCGTTTCAGTTCGGCAGTCTTCGGCACGGTATGTTTGTGTGCGTGCGACTACATCTTTTGAAAACAATTTATAGATTTTCAAAAAGAGCATGCATATTGCAGGGCGCGAACTCGGTTCTACACACTTGCCATGTTACTGATAGTAGCGATGTGCTAAACTTGCGATTAATTTTCTCTCTGAAATAGGTCTTCTATAGAGATATGTCATAGACGTCATCGACGTTGTCATGGCTACCTTAAAAACTTTTCATATAATTAATTATTAAGTACTTTTATTCAAATTAATTTAGTAGTGTGTTTATAAAATAGCTTTTTTTAACGGAAAAGCTAAGATGAATGTCACGCTAATTATTCATTGGACTTTTAAATTATTTATAGTGTTGTTTACTAAATAAAAGCGCGTGATTTTATAGAGTAAAAAGTGCTCACGCGGCCGTTTTTTCAACTGTGATTGGCGATATCCGCCATTATTGTGAAATATTTTTTTAAAGAATTTCTATAATTTGTTACACGTGTTATTGGCAAAATTGTGGTATCTTATCCACAGGGACCAGATCAATAGTTGAACTTGAAGTTTTTATTAAATAAAATATTACAGAAAGATGTCGGTGAACAATGTTAATACGAGTACATTTAAGTGTACGAGTTGTAATATTGTTATCTCCGAAACGAAACAACGAAAGTTTAATAAAAATATGCTCGTCGGCTTTTTCTGAGGAAGACATTGATGAGGCAAAAAAGTTATTGTTTGTTTCTACGAAGAAAAGACAAAAACATGTATCGAGGCGTAAGAACAAAAAGCAGAAAGACCTATACGATTATGGTGTTTAAAATCACGGATCCCGAACAATCCCAGTTTTTGTGGCATATAACCTTCACAAATTGCCACCAGTTTGCTTTGACTACGTAGAACGTACGTAAAGAAGTTGATAAAGGATTTATTAATTCTACGGTTAGATGTTAACGCAAACAGAAGTGATTATGTTACTGAAGATCAGCTCGAAAATATTAAATTGATAACAAATAATTCGACACCGACGCCGTTCATCATCAACAACCTTTTTATCGTCCCACTGCTGGGCACAGATCTCCTCTCATACAGAGAAGGATTGAGCGTAATCACCACGCTTGTTCAATGCGGGTTGGCGATTTCAGACTTATAAAGCCCAGGTTTCCTCAAGATGTTTTCCTTCGCCTTCAGTCATTGGTGTCCAAGATATACTTAGAAAGTACATATAACTTTAGAAAAGTTACATTGGTACTTGCCTGACCTGGAATCGAACCCGCGCACTCATACTTCAGAGGCTGGTGTTTTAACCACTAGGCCACCACGACAAAACAGTGGGGTATATTGAAAAAGAACCTCGGAGTCTTTGAGTATATTTCGTGGTGCTCCCTGTGCGCCGTTTCCGAGTCAACGAAATACCAGTTGGTGGAGTCATAAGGATACTATAGCTGTCTTGCCTGCCCCTCAGTGCCCGGCCGGTCTTGCGATTGCACCGAAACAGCACACAATGACAGAGATTATAAGTAATAGCATAGACAGACCTTACGGAGGAATTGCCCTATTGTAGAGGAAGTCCGCTTTCTCAAAGGTATCAGTGTTGTTGTGTAATAGTGATCGTTTAGTTCTCACACGGATCGTTCTATGTTAGTTTTCTCATTTTACATGCTTACTGACTCGAGTGATAACTGTACTTGTAAAATTTGTGTATAAAGTGTTTTGAATATGAATGAACAAAGTGCATTTATTATTAATGAAGAAAATCACGAAAAAATAGTGAAAGAAAATGAGTGAGTACTCTATATACATAAATTTTATTATTATTTATTTAATAAAAGAAAAATTTGTTTTCTTATCGGTCACCACGCTCAAAAAGTGTAACTTGAATTAATATCAAAGAAAAAGAAATACTGCATAAATAAAATAAATAAATAATTATAATTGCATAAATTGATACAAAATGCTATGCAATAGCTTTACCGCGGCAGTCCCCGAGTGCCACACGTCTTTTTTAAGTGAATGGGTTTAATAAACTAGCGCGGTTTACCATTAACGATTGCATCACTGCTTACCATCAGGCGGGATTGCAGTCAAGTCCTAGTTTATAATTATAAAAAAAACGTCACACTTTACCAGTTTTTTCACCTTCAGGTCGTGTACAGCACGGTAGGGACGCCGGCGTGGTACCAGTTACCATAGGATTCAGTACATGATCTGACTGATCACGAATATAATTGCGTTGAAATACATAATAATTATATTTTAAAAAATGGTGTTCCTTCGCTTAGGTAATAACCCAAAGCAGACGAGTTTTTGTTAATTAATCGGTCGTAAGATATCGTGTGATTGTTTGTCACTGTTATTGGGCACATTATGTCCTATATCACCGTCCCTCAATAGATCATCATCTTCTGAAATGTACGGATTTGGGGCGCTCTGGCTTTGGATGCTGATCACCTTCACGTTTTGTCCAGTTATGTTCTGCAATAGAGAGGCTGGGTTACTGGGTCAGACTTGAGAATAACTTAGCAGGGGATCGTCTTGTCCGAGGTATTTTTATGCGCACTAGATTTTCAACGTTCTGCTTAGTGTGGAGAGTTGCAAGTTCATAGCGCAATAAAACCCCCGAACGTGGGCTAAGACTTGATTTGTGAGCGTCTTTTCATCGAGACAATTATTCAACGTGCTCGTTGCATGAATTTAGCGGGAAAACTACGTGTACGCAACGTGTTCATTGCGTTTGCATAAAGCCACCTATTGACGTGCTCGATAGAGATGGTACGGAAAGCGTACGTACAAGTTTGTAAAATCGCTGAGAACACTTGGCGAAGTCGTGGCTATCTGCGTGGAGCAAGTTCACAAATCGTCTTGCTGGAAACACTCAGTCACAGTCATCGCGCTCGTTCATCAAGACGCGTTTGTACAGTATGTTTATAAAGTTATGAAATTAATTTTTGGGGAACTAACATTTATGAAAAGTAAGGCAACACTAAATCATAGTTCATCGAACATCATCGGTTGTTATAGATTTGTTTTGTAACTTGTTATTTACTGAAATTTGTATTAATTTTCAACTCTACTTCGACAAAACATCGAAGAAATTTGTTAAATATGAGAAAAACAAACCGGAGTGGAGCTCGGGAAATAATTTTTATAGTTTATCATCAATGTTTCTTAGTAAACCAAGCTGGACAAATTTTATCAAATATGGATGATATTTATGCTTGAACAGTTACTAAAACAAGTATGTAATCATGTTACCGTGTTTTTATCTAAGTACTAGAAGTTTCAAATTTACTAAGTAAACGATTTTATGGCTAAAATGAGAATTGTTTACATAGCGCATCTATAGGTTAGATTGCAAATATAAGTAGACCATATTGTGGTGCGACTAGCACAGTTTTGATACTTTAGGTAATTTAATTTACCGCTGATTTTAAAACTGAATTATATCATGTTCGGAATTAAAATTAGCGCTATCATCTTTACATATTATTATTTTAATCTTTCAGGAAAATGTGAGAGTAAACCCTTTATCAAGATATATATGAGATAGTTATTCGCTTAAGTGAAGACAGCAGGCTGATGACAGCAGTAGTTGGGTAGGAAGTTTATTGGCAACGAAGGTACAGTCGGTAGTAGGCAATGACAAGTAGAACGTAGCTGATGTCGGACGAAGTCTTCCCTTATGTCCACGAAGTCCCTGTCGTACACATTCAATAACACTGCAGATGTTACTTCACGTAGTCCTCAAAATTCTCGTTACAGTTGTAGCAGTAGCCACAAACCAGTTTTGCTTCAAGTACAAAATAACGTGCTAGTATCAAAATGATTTGAGTCACACTAACAGGGTTGCTATATGCACGACGAAAGCGCCCTCAATTATTTTCACGACTTTATAGACCAACTGTACGGCAATCGCGTAATCGCATATTCGCGCGGCAATCTCTTTCGGTTAGATCACAGTGTTAAACAAATCCACACCACGTCTGTGTGATTTGAACATTTTTATGAAATGTTGAATGTCAAACATATTTTTTCAAATAATGAGTTGTCTTTATCGTTCCGATACAGAATTAGTAGAATACCTGATCGTCCAAAGGAGGCTTATAAGTGCGCAAGAGTGTCGCATTGTTTTTTTCTGCGAATACGCTGCGGCGGTGATGTGCGAACACAGCATCGTTCAGCAGTGAGTGTGAAACGCGCTTGTGGTCCGTAGACCGCGCGACGCAACGCACCGACCGCAACGCATCAAGCGCAATGTTCAGACGAATACGACCCAGGAAGGCGTAAAGGGATGATTCTTCTTCACGATCCTGCAACACCACAAAAGGAAGTTAGGTTAGCTTATGTCAGAGATAGATAGATACTCAACGTGGGCATTGAAACCTTCAGGGAACAGAAGACCCGAATGAAAATGTGGAAATACCTATGTACAATCTTATTACCAAATTAATCTAATAATACTAGTCCAGTCATTTTAGCTATTTTAAACCCCAATCTGCGGAAAAAATCCTAGTGAACCGAATTTTTGTATACACCTTTATTATGACATTTGAACTTTCAAAAATCGTAGGGGCAACCAGTGCGTTTGTAAGTTATTTCATTAAGTATTTTAGCGTCAGCATCCAGTTTAACCGGATGCAGCTGAACAGTACTTTTCACAACTAAAAAGTATAAAATGAATTATTCCTAATAGGTGACTCCCTTGCTACATGGGAGCTTAACCTAACTAACGAAATATGCACAGATCTGCCTATACCTTCGGGGAACCACAAGCGTGATCTTCTCCAATAACTTACCTTCTTCCGATTAGCAGCAACGACATCTTCTTGCCGTCGTTTCACTTCTTTAGCCCAGCCCCTGGATTAAGGAAGGAGAAACAGTTCCAAAATGTAGTGTACAGGTATAGTACCTAAGTTTTTATGTTATAATCAAGTGCTTGCCTTTGTATACAACATTATTCTTTGTTTATACGAAACAAGTTATATTTTTTGCCAAATACTTTAATAGAAATTGTTACAGTGTAGTTACCGAGTGCGCACGGTAGATCATAGTATTGCGCGCGCCGGCGCAACAGCTGAGGCCAGAAGTCAACGTCCCGCTCGCCCACCTGAGACCGTGGCCATATTTTTGTTGGGACAGTCAAGTAGGATAACACGCTCATAACTTTGTGGTTTTTCATGATATCTTTTTAAAATTTTGTACGTAGATTCTTTACTTAAAAATACTGGACACGTGTTTCGAGTTTCGCAAAAACAAAAAATTATGTTGTATAATTAGCCTATAATATTCCCACTGCTGGGATACACCTCACAGTAAGAGGAAGTAGACCGTAATATATGACTACGCGGGCCTAGCGCTGTTCTAGGATATCTGTACCCCTCACAATGTTTTTCTTCACCTTTTTAGGATCAGTGTATTAGGAAATAATTAATAATTAGGTAATGCCTCTGCTTCTCATCGAAAGGGAGGGGCATTTCCACCATAATCAGCCTATATTTTTCCAATTGTTTCCGAACGATGAGAACAAATTAGGCTGTTTATGGTGGAAATGCCCCTCCCTCCGAGGAGATGCCTGTGCCCGTACAGGCCTCCTAGAAAGTTGTAATCTATAAAATACAGATGACAGCACCTCAAGCTATTCGAAGATTTCTTTATTAGATCTTCAGCTTTATCTCTAAAGTATTAAGGCTTAAGGTTCATTGTGAATATTCGACAGTTTCGGGTAGCTTGACCTGCTGTCGTTCGTAAAAAGTGCCTGTGTGCCATTTTATCAATGTGTAACCACAAAAGATATTATACATGGATTACATTATCTAGTACTTTATCCATGTCCTATGTGACGGGTTTAGTTTTCGCACTTAGTCCTTTAAGTGGGCGACTGTGTGTTTGATACAGTATTATTAAACACAAATTGTAGGCAATTGAAATGAATTCTTGCCGATATTTGTGTTTTTAGGCTGACTGTTTACTAAATTATGCACCTCCTCCGCCACCATTATATAAATGCAATTCTTTATATAAAAATACACTCGGCACACAGTTCGGCACTAAGTTATCATTTTTGTATTAAAATAAATAATATTTTTTGTATTAAGAACTTTGACTTAACCTCAATAAAGTTCGAATTACAAATACTGACTCAAAGATTGAGTCTGGAACTAAAGTTCGATTTCGTTTAGTAATAAGAGAGTGTACTTTTTAATTTGCTGGTCTAAAATTACATCTACGTTCTCCTTTTTGATTAACCGAATTCTGTAATCTAAGTCTAGCAAATTAAAAATTAGAGTTAAATGATTTTATAGGTATGAGATCAAAGTAAATCGAGAACTCACTTGCCGATATTAATGAAGTCCTCAAGAATACTTTTGTCCCTAACGAACAGTGGAACGCTCTGCAACTCGGTTTCCTTCCAAACTTCGTTCAGTTTTAAAGTCAGGTAATGAGAGCAGAGAACCAAAATCACCTAAGGACAGAAATTTTTGTTTAGAAATCATCAAATGATCGGAGCGGCAGGTGTGTTAGACTTCTACTGGCTAAAACCTACCCGTCTTCCTACACTAGCCTGTGCGCCAGGGCCTCGGTACCTCATTCAATCGACTCGCGGCCCTGGCACAGCTTCACAACTTTTTTAATACGCTTTTATTAGCTTCACCTGTATGTATATAACGGAATCTTTCAACTTCACTTTCACCTATTACTACGAGTCTGATGAACTTGAAAATTTGCACGGGGTTTAAGGGACGATGATAATACAATGGTATAAAAAAATGTTCTCTACTTTTTAATTGGCTTGATATTAAAACGTGTTTTTTAGTACCTTTATTGAACAGTACCTATGATTAAAATCGACATAAGTATAGTACATTGTAAAAGGACCAAAACTGTTTTCCTGATCATCAGTCGAGCTCATGGTCAAGTATCTATATTGCCTGTGGACTCTCAGCCCCAAGAAACACTGTACCTCGTCTTCCATAGATAATTTTATATTCTTGTATAAGTTATACGCTTCATCAGCTAGCGAAACTTTGAATTGTAGGTCTTCGGACAGCATATGTAATATTGCAAAGGCCTGTAACAATTTAAAAGGAGATACAAACTATGATGGTATTTCGATGCACTTCTTAAAACGAGTTACACTAGAGCTTAGTTATTTATTTATTTCTTCTTTGGCTTCGCTCGGTTTGTGCATTTAGCCAATGTCACGTAATGAATTTTCATTCATGTCGAAAAAGACGGCCGCGTGAACCGTCTACGAGGGAGGTTTGAGGCAATGTCATGATGAGGCCACTATGCTGCGATATCTCAAAGTTCTTTATGAATTATTTACTGAATGCACTTTTTACTACATAAATCACGCATTTTTATTTAGTAAACAACACTATAAATATTTATAAGTCCAATTAAAAATGAGCGTGACACTCAGTTTAGCTTCCCGCCAAAACTCCTGGAGCTTACAAAAAAGATTGCGGTAACTTGAGTCGTTTTCGAGTTCAACGTCAAATACAATTCAACAGATCAGTTTTGCCTATCTAATAAAATCTGCTAATTGGTTTTCGACTGCATGATTTTGCTTTAGGTAGGTAGACAGTGTAGACACCTTAAAACTAACAGTAGGTTATATAAATTTATTACTGTAAAATGTTCGTATATAGATCACCATCCACTCTGCCTTCTGTGCTAACTATTATAAATTAATATCATTAGAAATTCTTACCTTGGACATACATGAGCCTGGCAACTCTGCGGCGGCCAAGCACACCGGCGTTCTATGACCCAAGCCGCGATTACTAGAAGTGTTGTACAGCTCTTTCTGGGCATCCAGCGACATGATGGGAAAGTCCAAGTCTACCAAAAATATTAAAGCTTTAGAAGGAGTTTGGATTTGTGAACAGTTAATAGCAAAAGGAATCAATATTATGCGGGTAGGCTATTACCTACTCCACCAACTCTTGTTACTAAGACTTCCTAGACCATATTCCTCATAATGTTATTGTGCTAAGACAGAAAACAGTAGCGCCTTCCTTAGAATTTCATACAAAAATAAAATAATCCAAAATATTTCTACCTTGCAGTACTCCGTCTTGGTCTAGCGGGATTCCTGCGGAATGGCATCCTTCACGAAACACTGCTGCCAGCAGCGTTGCTATTGTGGAACCACGTTTCACTACTTGTGGGTTCTGAAATTAAAGAAATGTGTAGGAGGAGCGGCGTTAAGTTTTTTTTTTTTCTTTTTTTGGGCAATTGTTTGTCAGCGCTCATAGCGCCGAGAGTTTAAAATCAATCAGTATATTTTTTTGAAGTGCTGGGATGCGCTTTTGGATTTTTAGCATTCTGTTCAATAGGCCTGGAACTCTGGACAGAGCAGAACGCGAACATAACAATATCTTTTTTTTTTCGTATGTAGTGTCGATATTGAATATTGCTTGATAATTTAAAAGAGTGTCCATGGAGTTTCTTGCCCGTTCTTCTCCATAGGTACCTACTCTTTGGAATGGGCGACTAGCTTCACCTTCCGACAATTCAAAAGTGCCTGTAACTGGTTTATTTGAAATAAATGCTTTGATTTTTTTTTTTTTTTTAATAAAACAATTTATTGTGCGGCATGTTCCCTAGCTTCATATCTCTCAGCTAAATAGTGAAACTCCTGTAGACGCTGGAATCCACTTACGTCAACCAAACACGTGCATCATACTTATAATTGAGATGCACTTCACTCCACTTGCCTTAATGTGACTGTGAATCGAAAACCAAAATAGTTTTTGTGTACACACGACAGCACATCAACCTACTCCAATCTCAAAATCAAAAATCAAAATCAAAATTTCTTTTATTATTTAATCAGGTTTCTTTGTTAGATTTTCAGCTTTAATACTAGAGCATTAAGGTTCACGGTTGATTGGGAATATCTGACAGTTTGGGATAGCTTGACCTGTTGTCGTCCGTACATCTGAAGACAGCTCGGTTAAAATCAGTTTTCAGTTTAAATAGCATGGTTAGTAAATATGAATATGTTATTGGTAACACATTTGCCGATATCCCTTTTATTTCTTCCTATATAACGTTATTTTTTGCATATACCAATCCCGAAACACGTGTCCAGTATTTTTTCTCTACCGTGAACTGTGCGCTCGGTAATCACACTGTAACAATTGGGTTGTATCCTAAAAAATAGTTTAATGTCCATCAGATATAGATTTATAAAAAATATTGAACACGTATTTTTTATTTTTTCATTCATTCAAATACTTAGGAAGATATATTGATTTGAAATGTTGCATGACGTCACGCCGTGGTACAAAATATACAACGGCGTGACGTAATTAGCCCCCACTCCGTAACTTTATTACGCTATATCTCAGTAGTTTTTAGTAAAATCGAAAAAATAAAAAATACGGGTCTTATTTTTTTTTATTATCTGTAAGACGGACTAATTTTTTTTTTTTTCATTTTCATACCTTGGATACATCCCTATTTCTAAATGTATTTGGGAAAAAATATAACATGTTGTAAAAATGTTTGGAATCGATTCAGTTGCTTATTCTGAACAAACTCAGGGTTCGTATAAAAAATAACGTTGTAAGTATAATGTAAAGTGCTGTTTATTTTCCCAAATAAAACAAAATGAAAATTATACTTTATGGCGGCCCCGAAGTTCGCTAGGCACAGCGCAGTTCCTCACCCCGTTAACACCTGTATTTATTACTATGCAACTACTCGAGTCATGTTATAAAACACAGTTATCGAGCAGTACCATCTTATCCTGATAAAATTAACCTACTAACTTCCATCTAATCAAACAGCACTAAATATGCTAAACTAATTGCCACAAAACCCTCACTGCGCGTACCCTTCACTTGGTTCACTTGGTTCCTGATCAGATTCGAGGTAAGTACTAACTACGTACTTACGTATGTAGTTACCTCGAATCTGCACAAAGAATCAATCTGAATTGGCCTCAGAGGCTGGCCTCGCTCTGGGTCCAAAAAGGCGTGTTTGTGCCAAGAGGAGAAAATAAAATGGACGTTTAAAAATGTTGGACAAAGGCCTCCCCAAAGCTTTCCACAATAACCGGTCTTGTGGTGCCCGCATCCATCGGCTTTCCACGAGCTTCACCAGGCCATCAGTCCACCTTGTTGGTGGCCCCCAGAGAGACGTGCGTCTTTCAGTACGTGGCCGCCACTCCAGAACCTTATTGCCCCATCGGCCATCGGTTCTCCGAGCAATGTGTCCCGCCCACTGCCACTTAAAATTTCAGCGATTCGAAGAGCTAATGTCGGTCATCCCACTCAGTGGTTCTAAACTCTGTGGTGGTTAGTACGACGTACCGCGTGGCAGGCTCCGAGATTGGCTCGCCAAGATACTAGGTGGCCGACTGCATCGCCTGCGCGGGCGATGTCACAGACCAGCGCGAGGGCGATGCAACGCACTGACGGCCGTGTCATCTGAAACGAAGATAAATAAATAATTTATTTAGAACCAAACACTTGTAAGTACTTATTTTGATAGCCTCCGTGGCGTAGCGGTAGCGAACGCGGCCGCTGCACAAGGAGGCACGCGTTCGATCCCCTGCCGTCGTTACGGGATGTTGGAGCCCTCAAAAGTCCAACAATTGGTCTAACTGCAATGCTTCGATATCGCCTTTGGGTCGTGGAGGTCAGACGCCAGTCGCTTCACGGAAAATATCGAAGTTTGGGCAAAATCAGCAGTTAGACTGGTAAAAGCTGACCCCAGACTCCAAAGCGACTGTGATTAACGCTGAGATGATGATGACTTTTATATACTTATTTTATAAACTTGCCTATCTTATATTAACAAGTTATCTTAGCATGCAAATTCGATTTATGAACTGCCTTGTTACGAATTTGCTTGGATATGTAAACTGATCTAGATGGAGATGATAAGAAAATGCTCTTCGTGAGCGTTATGCTTATGGCGTTTGAGAGTCAAATTTTTGGAATTGGATAGTACGCGGCTGCCGTAAATGATTCTGCTTTATAGGTACCTAGTTAAATAAATAAAAGTAAGTTGACTATATCTCTAATAAATCGCTCTATTTTAAAAGTAATTTTCGAGGATCTTCTGCAAAACACTTTTAATTACCGACGTTTGATTTAATTTCTTCTAATCTCAATAACAACATGTCAATAAAATTAAATGCTAGTCGGTCGCAATAACCTCAGCCTGCAGCTCGGTGGTAGGCTATAATATCGGCTGCCGGCAGAAGTTACCACCCACCAGATAAAGTCTTGCCGCCAACCGATTCGTGTTCCGGTATGATGTCTGGTGAAGCCGTACGGAGGACGGGTCTGAGCAGTTGTGTTGCGATGTGTGCCGGGTACGATGCACCAAATGTTGTTGTGTCGGGAGTTTGGTCGTGGAGGGTCTCCAGATCAATCTTCCTCTGGCGCAGCATCGTTAGTCGTGTTATTGGGTTTAACATTGCATAACCTCGCTCAACTGCCGTCTTCCTGCCTATTCACTAAGTTTTTTAAGGGAATAGGTTTAATAATTACCATCGCGCGCTTTACCATCACCGATTGTATCACTGCTTACCACCAGGCGGGAAATGAAATGAAATCGTTTATTAAGCAAGTAGGATCACTGTAGGCCTAGTATGAGTTTTCAATACGAAACTCGTTCGATCGTATCGAGCGCGTTTGGCTCAGCGATTGGCCCGCTTCAAGGTCGTAAGAACTCTCAACCAATGAGAGCGCCAAACGCGCTCGATACGATCGAACGAGTTTCGTATTGAAAACTCATACTAGGCCTACTGATCACTTTTATACGTCATGTTTTTTTTTTTAAACTAGATGAAGCCGGCATTTCCTAACTGACTACCTCTGAGAAGAAATAGCCGAAACAAACTCAGGGATCATCGTCTTTTTTCAAGTCCAGACATTAAAAATGAAAATGTTTACAATAATTTACGTTAGGTATAATTAGCGGATTTGGGATTGCGGTCAAGCCCAAGTTTATAATATAAAACAAAAATATATTGAAGATTACGTGCGCCGTACCGTATAGTCCGTTTCATCTAAGAGTTCAATCTAAGAATGCAAATTAGTGTTCTCTCACACTAATTTGCATTAGTGCCAACATGACGGCAAAGGAACTATTAGATGAAACGCACTATACCGTACATTTAGTCAGTGCCTATTGCGCGGTTTATTTAAAAGTTAGGGCATAAGTTTAAAGAACGGAGGGAGGGGTTTGACAGCTGCCAACTTCTGCACCTGGGTACGCTCATGGACTCAGGAGAGAACCTACTTGATCGATTGCACATGAATTATATAATGTGAATTTATAACAAATATCAAGTATGCACCATACTATTATTTTATACGTAATTATGTATATATTGTGAATCTAAGCAAGTGAGATGTCGTTGAACTGGTTTCTTTGCAAGATGTAACGTAAAAATAAACGTTGGATGCAGTAGCCCAACTGTCTATATACGTTGAGAGTTAGCCAAATTAATAGGTACACGAACATATCACGACGTCCGCTCCAACGGTTCTTGACATCCTCTCTTTGTCTATCTGACCCATATATACACCCGTCATACACAGGGAATGTCAAACTGATTCGTCCAATAACCTGTAGTAAACGGTTCAATTAAGAGACCAACTTTTCCAATGATGACTGTTACAAAAAAAAAAAAAAAAGAATAAGTAATGTTTCAAGATTGCTGTGTAACACTGTAAATTCATTTCTAGGAACAATGAAACTATGAGAACCACTTCTCTAGATAGTAAAAGAAACAGTGGCTAAGTACCGGCGTTTATTTTAATTGATTAGTACGAGTAGGAAGTCACGCTCACGACTCCCCTTGCACGCGGCTCTTCCACAGCAATATTTATAGCACTGTCCGTTGGTATTCAGAGCTAAGGGAATAGGGTATTTGACTAAAAAAAAACTAATTAGTCCGTCAGTCGAATTCCAAAAAATACTAGACACGTATTTTTTCTTTAAGAACGATACAGTGCGTTGAAAACTCGTGTGACGTCAATGCACGCTACACTTTTTAGCGAGCAGTGACGGCACCAGCCACCACTCCTGATTTTTGATGCCTTTTATATTTGTCAATTTTAATTGATTTGATAAAATAAAATATACGTATCCAATATTTTTCTATAATCTGAATGACGGACTAAATAGAATCATTTTTTTTTACCCAGGAAACATCCCGATTAACGAGTTACACTCGTCCAGGCCAAACGTGATTGCATCCCGTAAGTACAAGATATTTAGAATTGATATTAGTCTATGCACAAACCAATGACGTTGTGAAAGTGGTGTCTCGAGCAGTCTCTTGAACCTATCCTTAGAGTGTGCAATGAATATGATTGTGAAATCCATTCACTATTTCAGAATAAGTGGTCAAGCAGCCGGCTTGATTGTGGGAAATATTTGTCAAGGGTTTTTTGTCGGTACGTCATAACATCCTTCGTTCTTTATCAATATACATAAATGAGGCTTCATTTTAAAGCTTTTCTAGACCTCTACACCAGAAATATATATACTCACACTTCAGTGGTTTTTCGAAAATTGACGTATTGAAATGTGCGTGTACTTCACGTACGTACGCACGGGTCACCTAGTACATTTATAAAGATGCTGTCGGAGTTTTTTTTTTTAGAGCGATTGTCAAACATAGATCTTCTGATCTGTGGGACACAGATCTTCTGTCTCAAGGAGAGAGAGTGGGCCATAATCTACTACGCAAGCCAAGTACAGGTTGGTTGTTCACATGTGTTCCTTCGACCGTTTGGTAGAACATGCTGGTTTAAAGTTTGTAGTAGTGGATTAATTAAGATGATTATTTTTTTTTATAAATTATAAACCAGCGCTTGACCGTAATCCCGCCTGATGGTAAGCAGTGACGCGATCGTTGATGGTAAAGCGCGCTAGTTTATTAAGAGCCTATTCACTCTAGCCTTGAAGACACTCAAATTGTAATGTGACGGAAACACCGACGCCGGCAAATTGTTCCAGTCCCTCGATGTACGCGGTATAAAGGAGGAAGCAAAACGCTTCGCACGGATCGCAGTGGTGTCAACAACGTAAGGGTGGAAACTCGCCGTACGACGGGTCGTCCGATGATGGAACGGAGATGGGGGAATTAAATCATGCAATTCCCTTGCACACTCACCAGAATGCATCCTATAGAAGACCGAAAGGCTGGCTACTCTACGCCTGTGCTCCAGGCTTTGGAGACCGTTTCGAGTTAAGACTGGGTCGCCAATCGGCCTCCTCGCACGCCTCTCCACCGAATCCAAAGTGGCAAGGTGACATTTCGCAGCACCAGCCCAAATGTGGCTGCAGTACTCCACACACGAACGGACCTGTGCTTTGTATAAAATTAGAAGCTGCCCAGGTGTGAAGTACCGCCGGACCTTCGCGATGACGCCTAGTTTTCTGGCAGCCACCCTGGCCTTGGACTCAATGAACCGCCCAAAGTTAAGGCTCGAGGAAATCTCAACTCCCAAAAGCTGAAGGCGGTCGGTACACTCCAAGGATACATTCTGAAAAGTAGGAGCCAAGGTGAACGGGCTCCTTTTGGCGGTGAAAAGACACGCCTGTGTTTTGGCGGCATTGAATGCTACAAGATTGGCATTGCCCCATTCGGAGACTGCCTGCAGTGTAGCACTCACACGCTCTACCATGGCCTCTCTTTCGGACCGGATTGTTTCCTTACTAGCCCGAGCTTCCGGCAGGTATCTCTCCACAACTGTGCTGTCATCTGCATACCCATAGATACCGGGCATCAGCAGATCATTAATATGCAGCAGGAACAGAGTTGCAGAGAGAACAGACCCCTGAGGAACACCGGCATTGGTCGACATGGGCTCAGATGAGCATCCGTCGACAACAACTCGGAGGGACCGTTCAGTCAGGAAGTCTTTTACCCAGCCAGTCAGGCCAGCGGAAATGCCGTACGCTGGAAGCTTACTCAAAAGGCCAGCGTGCCATACCCGGTCGAAGGCCTTCGAGACATCAAGGGAGACGGCAATCGCTTCCCCATTTTTCTCGAGGGCCTCGCCCCACAAGTGAGTGGCATACACTAGTAGGTCCCCGAGTAGTTGACCGATTGCGTCGAAAACCGTACTGTCGGTCACTGAGGAGATCGTTACCTTCCAGGTATGCCAAGAGGCGCGAGTTCAATACACGCTCCATAATCTTGCAGAGTATGGAGGTTATTGAAATCGGCCGATAGTTGGTAGGATCGGCACGACTACCTTTTTTGGGCACGGGCTGCACGTTGGCAAGCTTCCAGGACTTGGGCACTATACCAGTCCTAAATGAGAGGCGATACAGGCGCGTCAATACAGGAGACAACTCGGGCGCACAAGCCTTAAGAACAATCGCTGGTATACCATCTGGACCACTAGCCTTATTCACGTCCAGACGACACAATACTCTCAGAACCTCCTTGTTTCTAATGCGAACCTCCGGCATTGAAGTTCCGCAATGAGGTAAATTAGGTGGAGTAGCATTGCCAGTGTCAAGACGCGAACTATGGGCAAAGAGAGATGCAAAGAGACCTGCTTTCTCTCTCGCCGTATGGGCCAGTGCTCCATCAGGCCTAACCAGCGGAGGCAGTGTGGGCCGACAGAAGTTCGCCTCGACCGATTTGGCTAGGGACCAGAAGGATCTGCTACCGGAAGGGTGCGCAGAGAGCTTGTTACCAATGTTAGTAATGCGGTCGAAGCGAGCCTTCTTAAGCGCCTTTTTGTAGGACTTGTGCGGTTAAAGGCTCTCTTCTTTGAGCTTAGATCCAGAGCTCCGCGGTCACGAGCGTCAACCCAGGTGATCGAATGCCGTGTGCTTACGCTGTTCAGCTTGAACACAGTCGGCGTTAAACCATGGGCGAGCCGAGCCACCGACGGGCACGTCACTGAAGGGGATAAAATACTCCATAGCTTGACGCACCACGTCGGTTATATGGTTTTTCTCGGTGGTAGGCCATAACCACCAGACAAAGCCTTGCTGCCAAGCGAATTGTAGTGTTCCGGCATGATGTCTGGTGAAGCCGTACGGAGGACGGGTCTGAGCAGTTGTGTTGCGATGTGTGCCGGGTACGATGCGCCTAATGTTGTTGTGTTGGGAGTTTGGTCGTGGAGGGTCTTCAAATCAATCTCCCTTTGGCGCAGCATCGTTGGTCGTGTTGTTGGGTTTAACATTGCATAACCTCGCTCAACTGCCATCTTCCTTCCTATTCGCTCAGTTTTTCTGAGTGAATAGGCTCTTAATAAACTAGCACGCTTTACCATTAACGATCGCATCACTGCTTACCATCAGGCGGGATTGCGGTCAAGCGCTAGTTTATAATTATTAAAAAAAAAGGAATCAAAAGTAGTGGTATGTCAACTAGTCCATAGTTGAGCCAGCGACTTGTGTTTACGTTCATGTCGAGAACGAAAACACTCGAGCAAGCCCTCATTTTTTCTTCTAAAATAAAAAAATGAATAAAATCAGCTTCCTGTCAGCCATTTCACAGGTTCAGGTCAACAGGTTTTATTCTGCATTTCGTAAAATTCGCTGTTATTTTAACTTTACCAACACTTGAACTTTACGTTTATTTCCATAGGTAGGTATTAGAACATGATGACAACACCAGCGAAAGAAGATCAGTAGATACAGTAGGTAGTGTGTATGACCTTAATGAGAAACGCTAATGGCATAGTTTATATAACAACATGGTCGGTGCAGTGGTTGAGCGATTGACTGTTGCGCTGCGTTCGGGGGTTCGATTCCCGTACGGAACAAATATTTGTATGGCTGACAGATAGTTAGTTGTTTTGGGACTGGCTGTTTGTGCCACGCCAGCCACGATACAGGAGCAACGACTCCAGTGAGGCAACGTTCTAAAAAAAAAAAACTATCACCTGTCAGTCAAGACAATAGTTTTATTTATTTTTTGTAATAATAAACTAGTGCTTCACTGCAATCCGCCTGATGGTAAAGCGCGCTAGTATATTAAGAGCCTATTCATTTAAAAAAACAAAACTGAGTGAATAGGAATGAAGACGGCAGTAGAGCGAGGTGATGCAATGTTAAACCAAACAATATTACCAACGGTACAGGCTCGGTGCTGCGCCAGAGAGAGATTGAACTGGAGCTGGGAGTTTCCCGGAACTCCCGACACAACAACATTTGGCGCATCGTACCCGCCACACATCGCAACACAACTGCTCAGACCCGTCTTCCGTACGGCTTCACCAGACATCATACCGGAACACGACGAATCGCTTGACGGCAAGACTTTGTCTGGTGGGTGGAAACTTCTGCCGATAGTCGATGTTATGGCCTATGGATATATGATTGAATAACGTATCTGTTCCACCGACCCAAACAACTGTAGGCCTTTTTTTTTTTTTTTGCCGGGGTGGAAATCCTCATAGGATGCCCGCCGCCCTGGGGTGGGCGACGGGGTATGTCAGACTTTTACTGACTAAAACCACCCCGGTGTGTCTTCTATCACGAGCGCGCGTGGGGCCGCGGGAGTCTAAATTCTTCCACGGCCCACACCCTCGTGCTGGCCCGGTCTGTCCGGGCCTCGTCTCCTGCACGGGGTAGTGGGGTGTTAAACTACCCCGTGCATCGCCTCAAAGGCGCGCGCCGACACTCGCGCGCGCCTCCGCCTCGGGGTCCATCAATGGGGGGCGGGGACTTCCCCATGTCCCTCGCCCCTGGACCCATTCATGGGGGGCGGAAGAGGGCGTTATCCGCCCTTCTTCGGCGCCCGGTGCGTCTTCTGCGGCCCGGGAAGGGAGTTGATATCTCCCTCTCCCGTTCCGCAGCTTCCTTCTGCGACATCACGTCCTCGCAGAAGGACACCACCGCGTCCCACGACTCTGAGCTGCCGACCATCCTCCGCACTACTTCCGGCAGCGTCAGGTCGCCTCCTACTTCATTTGTGAGGACACGGCGCTGCTCCTCCCAAGCTACACACTCGGAGAGCGTGTGCTGCGCCGTGTCCTCCCCGCATTGGCCGCAGTGGTGGCACCGAGCGTCCGGCTCCCTGCCTAAGCGACGCAGGTACTTGCCGAAGCAGCCATGCCCCGACAGTACCTGCGTCACCCTGAACGACAGGGAGCCGTGCCTCCTCCCGAGCCAGTCGTCAAGTACTGGCCGGATCGCCTCGACGGTAGCGAGGCCGGCGGTAGGGCGCATAAGCCTCTGCCGCCAGTCCGCCACCAGGACCTGACGGAGCTCCTCTCGGCGCAGCTCGATCTGCCGCTGCACCGGACTGGAGCCCCGTGTCCGCTCTTCCTCGCGCCATCGGTACAATGACGCGAGTACTTTCGCCTCTAGGTCCCAGGGCGGGGATCCGGCCAGGACGCAAGCCGCCTCGTAGGATATCGTGCGATACCCGCGGACGACCCTGACGGCCATCGCCCTCTGCGGCTTGCGCAGAATGGCGAGTGTTCCGGCCGTCAGGTCCATCGCCCACACAGGGGCCCCATACAGGGCCATGGACCGCACGAGTCCCACGTACAACCGCCTACAGGCGGCGCTCGGGCCCCCCATGTTGGGAAGCAACGTTGATAGTGCGCCCGCTGCACCCATCAGCTTGGGCGCCAGCCGCCGGAAGTGGGGTCCGAAATCCCACCGGCTGTCGAGCACCAATCCCAGGTACTTCATGGTGAACTCGACAGCTATCCGGGCCCCACTGACCACGATATGTGATCCCGGCGCCGGCGCACGCCGGGGGCCATGGAAAACCATGGCCTCCGACTTGTCAAGGGCCACCTCCAGGCCCAGGCGCCGGATGACACCGCAGCCGTGGCTATCAACGTCGCTTCCCTGTACGAGCTCCCCCGTGCAGTGACAAGCGTGTCGTCCGCATAACACGTCAAGTCGGCGCCCGACGGGAGCTCGCCTCTCAGCACCCAATCGTAGCCGATGTTCCACAGGAGCGGTCCCAAGACCGATCCCTGTGGAACACCGCACGACATTTGGTGCCGACCGGCACCGTCACGTCCCCGATAGATGACGCATCTGTCCTCCAGATAAGCCCCTACTATGCGGCGGAGGTAGGGAGGCACCCGATGGTATTTCAGGGCCTCCCTAATACAGCTCCAGGGTAGGGTGTTGAAGGCGTTGGAAATGTCTAAAGACACCGCCAACACCACCCCACCCCGGGACACCAAACAACTGTAGGCCTAGTATAAGTTTTCATTACGAAACTCGTTCGTCGATATCGAGCGCGTTTGACTCAGCGATTGGCCCGCTTCAAGGTCGTAAGAACTCTCAACCAATGAGAGCGCCAAACGCGCTCGTTATCGACGATCGAGTTTCGTATTGAAAACTCATACTAGGCCTACAGTTGTTTGGGTCGGTGGAAGTTCTCAAGTTTGACATAACAAACAACTTGCAGTCATACCAGTGGTGTCGTATTATACCCATTAAATGGGTTGTGGAGGTTATTTAGGCAGTCTTTCCATGTTAATACTAGTATTCTATAGCTGCGACTTGAAGCCAACTCCAAATTAATTGGGAAAAGGCTAGAAACATGATGATGTATGTATTAACCGCACCCCGTGGTTTATTGCATAAGTTTCACCACGGAAGGCGTTTGTTTTTTTTTTTTTTTATCCCGATATGGGAATAAACTTGTCTTTGGTTTTTGTATATTCATTTTGCCACCGACTTCCGAAATTAGTTATTTTTAACTTTGTAGTGTTGTTTTGGAAGTCGCTTGTTTTATTTTGCAAAAAATAATTATTAGTAGCTATTTTAATCGCGTCTAAACTATCTATGGAGTATCTAAATATGACAGTATTAAACTAATATTTTATCTTCTACCCTTTTCTTAATGAAATATAAAAAACATGTACTGAACTTTAATTTAATTTAGTTTGGTAACAAGGGAATCGATACCATAGACCGTCAGAATGTCGTCAAGTAGCACCTCATTGACTTATTTGTCAGTACTTCTAATAAAGATTAATTTCTCCGACTCACCGTAATCAAATCCAGCAGTTTATAAACACCGTCTTCGGCAACAAACTGTTCTCTATAGTCCGGGTTCCATATAATCGCTTCCCATATGAAATTTAATAGCGATATTAACCACCTATAATGATAATGTTTCATTAAATCACTGAATTGAAAATTAAAATGAACGAACGTCTTGATGTGCAATTTGTATCCAGAAAGTAACTCGTAATTTGTATTTATTCGTTTTATTTGTATGTAATTTCCATGGAGTTTCTTGCCCGTTCTTCTCCATAGGTACCTACTCTTTGGAATGGGCGACTAGCTTCACCTTACTGACTGACCGACCTTCTGACAATTCAAAAGTGCCTGTAACTGGTTTATTTGAAATAAATGCTTTGATTTTGATTTTTGATTTCTTAGAGAAACGTTATAATGTAGGTATGCACGGGTCCCAACACCTTTGCCTCTAGGACATTAGGACAACATGAGTTAAACTTGTGTACCTCAGGATTTAAACGCCTGAACTACGGAACTAATAACTCTTTCTAAATAAGATAAGGTAGGTAAGTAATGTTTTATAACTACATATAGTACAGTCAATATGTCGAAAAAAAAGCCGTGAGCTCCGAAAAATGACAAACCGGAATTTGACTTGATGAATCGTTAGAGGGGCGAGTAATAAACTTAATGTTAGATTTCCGAAGTCCCTCCTCCTGCTGTTTTTGAGAAAATCCAAAAATATTTTGAAATTGATTTATCTCAGCAACTATAAGGGCTAGCGACCTTTTTTTTTTTAAACTGTTAAGGACACTTAGGACTACATTTTCTTTCATTGAAGTGACATCGTCCGACTTAAACTGCAAAAGCTAGATGGCGCTAAAGTTTGAAAAAATTGGTTTTTTGCCATTTTCATTATGAAATAACAATTTTTTTACAATAATGTAAATGAGAAAGTTGTTTGTCACAAAATTAGCTACAACTTTTGTTTAAAACATTTTTTCGTAAAACTCACCGTTTCCGAGCTGAAGCTTGTTGAAGTGTACAAATCGTACATTATGTGCCTTGCTGTAGGGTGTTTGTCACACAATTCATGGATAGATCAATGAATTGAAATGTTTACATAATTTTCAATTTTTAAACTTTTAAAACTTTTTTAAACAATGGATTTTTTTTCAATTTTTTTTTTTTTTTTTTTTTTTTTTTTTTTTTTTTTTTTTTTTTTTTTTTTCGCTAGCCCTTATAGTTGCTGAGATAAATCAATTTCAAAATATTTTTGGATTTTCTCAAAAACAGCAGGAGGAGGGACTTCGGAAATCTAACATTAAGTTTATTACTCGCCCCTCTAACGATTCATCAAGTCAAATTCCGGTTTGTCATTTTTCGGAGCTCAAATTGCAGATTGACTGTACTAATATTATAACAATATACAACGTATTTTTCTCTTTATGCGAAACCTAAATAAAGTTTGTTCATAAAAAACAACTGAATCAATTCCAAACATTTTTGCACCATGATATATTTTCCCAAATACATTTAGAAATAGTTGCAGTGTGGTGTTACCAAGCGCACAACACAGTGTTGACGGTAGATCATAGTGCTAAGCGCATGCGCATAGCAGGACAGGCCCCCAGACAGACAGGTAAGATAACAAGCTCATAACTTTGTAATTTTTGATGATATATTTTTGAAATTTTGTACATAGATTCTTTACTTAAAAATACTGGACACGTGTTTTGGATTCCACATATACAAAAAATAACGTTGTACAACTCTTTAAATACTTTCTATTTAAAAACTACAAAGATAAGCCTTGAGGGGTTACTATGACGTGTTATAACCCGTCATGGTTCCAATGTTTGACAAAGATAGAGCTATTCAGGATGAATAGCACTATCCCATTTTCATAACGATTTAATGATGGTTCTAAGTTTTAACACATCATAGTTAGGTTGTCAGAACAAGTTACATAGCCCTGGATCACCTGAGTAATTGCGTACCGTTTGAACAGTATGAATAGGGATGTAACCAAGGTATGAAAATCAAAAAAATAATTAATCCGTCTTATAGATAATAAAAAAGATTAAGACCCGTATTTTTTATTTTGTCGAAATTAGCAAAAACTACTGAGATATAGCGTATTAAAGTTACGGAGTGGGGGCTAATTACGTCGTAAAAATGTCGCATGACTTCACGCCGTGATACAGAATATGCCACGGCGTGAAGTCATGCGACATTTCAAATCAATATATCTTCCTAAGTATTTGAATGAAAGAAAAAATAAAAAATACGTGTTCAATATTTTTTATAAATATATCTGATGGACATTAAATTATTTTTAGGATACAACTCAATTGCGTGATTAACTTTGTTGAACAGACAAATGTTTCGAATCTAAATTATGATGCAATGTATTAGCAATATCCTTCGTAATGATCCAGATTGTAAGTTATGCAATTTGTGTGCTGACTGGATCTAGAGACTCGGTAACGACTTACATGCTTGCTTGAAAATTAAGACAGGAGCTATGTTTTTCTGTCCTATCTATACACAACATTATTTTTCCTTTTTACGTAACCTGAATACAGTTTGTTCATAATAAGCAACTGAATCGATTCCAATCATTTTTACACCATGTTATATTTTTTTCACAAATACATCTAGTAATGTGTACTCTATTTTGTGGTTTTTCATGATATCTTTTTGAAATTTCATACTTTAGTAGATTCTTTAAGTACTTATAAATACTGGACACGTATTTCGGGTTACGCATATATAAAAAATAACGTAGTATAGTTCTAAACGAGCTCACCTTTCAAGCAGAAGGCCAAATATTTCGTATTTTAAAACGTTCATAATCTATACCATCGCCTAGCTGCATAAAGAATAGAGGTAAACAAACTAATTTAGGGCTATCACAACTCACGTTTTACAAATCTCCTGTTATTTACATGATTATCGACTTTCACATGCTTGCTATTTATTAACAATTCCTACTGCAGCATATTTCAATAGAATCATTAAAATAACATGCATAATAGCTTGGTATTCCGAAAAACCATTAAAAAGTCGACATTAATTTTACGTGATAGCCCTACAAAAAAGAAAGATGAATGAAATCCAGGTATTAAACACATTTTGTGGAATTCAACCAATGATTAAAGTTGAGGCATTTCTCAATACAATTTTGCGTATTTAAATTACTTACAAATCAACTGCATAACACATGCATTGTAATAATTTCAAGCATGAACTAATTATAATATAGTATATGTATCAACCTATTAGGAAATTAGCTTACATGTGTGTCATATTTCATTCAAATCGGTTAAGCGTTCTATGCATATCATAAATAAGTATCTAAACATAAATAAACTGTTTAGATTAATAGGAAGTAGGATCATTACTTTTATGAAAATCATCTATGCAGAAAAGATTGTCAACATCTGTCTTTTAGGCGTAAACTATTCGTTGCCTAGCAACGGTTTCTTTACCTCCATTCTTTATCGAATTTGGCTCAAGTATAGTTTCAGTCTCATTTCGTCGACAGACAAATGTCATAAACTTGCCAAAATGTAAGAAAAGTAGAAGTATTTTTGGCAGAATGAGGACATTTTTTAGTCAGGATTCTGATTAAAAAATGAGTTTATTTTGAACTTTTTTGTTCAAGTCAAGTGACGAGTCCACTCACCTGTCACTGATAATAAAATGCTTATCAAGTGAATACAGGACCATATCCAACATCTTTTTGGCCAATCCGTTTACGGAAACGGGCCACTTGATAGTTGGGTAGACGATGCAGGTCACACGCTGGTTTTTTATCACAGCGCTCGTCAGCAAGCGAAGACTCAATGCTATAACTGCCTGGCTCTTTTCCACAGGCGGCAACTTTTGTTCCATGAGGGTATAACAGAGGTCTAAACAACAGGAAGGACTATGGAATCACAATGCCAGGATGTCGGCTGTAGCTCGTTGGTCAGTAGCTCTAGGCTAACTGATCAAAGCAATTAGTGTCAGTGTCTTTTTCGTGTTTACACTGGCGCTAAGATTGCCATCACAGACGTAACTATGAATCCAAAAGGGTTGGACAGCCCTGTCCCTAATATATTTCAATATTTAGATGTTCGAATTTTGTATGACATGAGAGAATTTTATTGGATGTAAACTTTTCTCAAGACCAACTGATTCACATTATGCAAAAGCATATGGCGCAGGTCACATAAAAATTACGCTGGTCGAGGATACTGTAAGGCGGCTTCCTAATCCAATCTAATTTTTTTATCAAGTGCGCTTTATGCCTAGGGTCTAGAATTGGGAGGACCCGGTACCCCGGAAAGGCAAATAACAACGACAACGCTTAGGTGATACTTTAGCCGGTAACAGTTCGGCACACGTCCTCGAGCGGAGGGTAGACCGCGAGGATTTTTCCACCTTTGGAATAAGCAAATAAAGTTTTTAAATTCTTTAGGCAATGGTAGTTTACCACTCCATACATGAAAAGATTTCCAGGGAACTAACCTATTTGTCGAAAATACTTGACCATGTTGAAATCAATCACCAAGTAAACAGCGTAGGTATATCGCAGCAATTGCTTTGATAAGCTGACATTAACAGATCAGACTTTAAGGGACATAGGCAAGTGACACGGGTGGGTTTTAGTCAGTAAAAGTTTAGCACGCCACGCTCCGGCAGAGGCCATTTGATGATTTTTCCATAAAAAGTGATATCAGAATAACTAATAGCTTACTCATAATTATAATTATGCCGTGTGTATCAAACAGGTCTTGCAAGACTATTCCGCCTTCAGGGGTGTGGCCGCACTGAGTAGTGACCTGCAGCAGTCTTACGCACCAATACAGTATCGGGATTTCGAACGGGCTTTCTGTGTACCACTCAATATACCACATTATTCTGAAAAGAGATGTTAATTACGACCTTGCGAGTGCCGTAGCAATCAATGATAAGAAACGGAACAGTTTCTACAACATAGTATGCACAACTAGCCTATAATGATACTACTGCTGAAATACATGCCTCCACCAATGGGTCCAGTGCGTTTTGTTCGAAAAAAACTTTTGAGGACAAGTAGCAGATATCATTGCAATTTTATACACTTCAACAATAATCATAATTATAAGAAGAAGGAAACTTACAGGCAGTCGGACACAAAATAAAATTGGTTGTCTGTAGAACTCCGTCTACTGCCGATATTCGAACGTGACAACGTCTATTACATGGTAATAGACCTCGCGCACGAGTGTGACACACGCTCTAGGGGTGGGGGTAAAGTAGGCGTGGACTCCCGTGTGGCGTCAGATTCGGCCGTTACGGTGTTTTCGAGAATGACTCCACGCCGTACCAATTTAATAGACGTTGTGAAGTCAAAAAAAAATAGAAGACATAGGTCTCAAATGCCAGCTTTCTCACGATGTTTTCCTTCGCGGTTTTGAGAGCTGTCTGTGGTGATGAAATAGTTTACACATAATAAAGCCAGGGTCCGAACCTACGGCCGTTTCCACTATCCCATCAACCCCTACTCTTCTCCAGGCAGAGGTATTCTATTATTTTGATTCTTTGTTTCTATTTTCACTTTCAATTTATACCAAGAAAAATATGATAGATATTCACCTTCTAATCAATCCATACTCCTTGACCAAATCCGGATCACACAAAGGAATGGTGCAGACTAATGCTTGAAGAGCTGCTTTACGAATCTCAGCGAAGAGAGATGGAGACCATCGTGACCTTAGAGTACAGAGACCTGGGTCCAATAGGTACATGATGCCCAGAAGCCATTTTCGAGACTTGACCATCTAAAATAGGTAAGTAACTGTCTGTTTTATGGATTAAAATGTTTACTACTACATCTACCTACATATACCTACAACGTTATTTTTTGTTTATGCGAAAACTGAATATAGTTTGTTCAGAATAAGCAACTGAATCTACTCCAATCATTTTTACACCATGTTATATTTTTCCCAAATACATTTAGAAATTGTTGCAGTGTGGTTACCGAGCGCGCTACGCAGCTCAAGGTAGTTCATAGTACTGCGCACGCCCGCGTAACAGCTGACGCCACAGCGCAATGCTCCGCTCGAGCGGGCGAGCATATTTTTGTTGGGACAGTCAAGTAGGATAATAAGCTCATACCTTTGTGGTTTTTCACGATATCTTTTTGAAATTTTGTACATAGGTTTTTTATATTATATTATATTACTTAAAAATACTGGACACGTGTTTCGAGTTTCGCTTCGCATAAACTAAAAATAATGTTGTATACACCTAGGTACTATAAAATTCTTTTTTCACAGTGTTTGTAATCGAACTCCTCGACTTTTTCTTTGTGTATTATTTGTTAGGTCTGAGAATAGGTCATTAACTATGGACTGAGGTAGTTAAGTACCGAAAAATATTTTTGAAGTGAAACTTCTTTAGGCACGCTTGACTTGGGGAGTAAACTAGCGAAAGCGTTACGAAAAATGATAGGAAAAAAAAATGATGAAGGCGAACGGAAGCAGAGTATAGTCCTATTTCGTCTGTAATACAAACAAGGAGTTGGCTCATGTAAATATTGCATGACCTGTCGAGTATGAAGTTGTGAGTTCGCATCTCGCCGAAGGCAATATATATTTTTTGGATCTTTTTAAGATTTGTTAACAATTGAGTCGAGTATGAAGTTGTGAGTTCGCATCTCGCCGAAGGCAATATATATTTTTTGGATCTTTTTAAGATTTGTTAACAATTGATTACCTAAGTGCACAAATAAATTTATAAATTTCGTTCTGTTCTGGCCTTTATATTGTTTTATATATTTTTGCTGAACATTTCTGATATAATTGAAAGTATAGAAGCTTTAAGATATCGTCACAATACGATAATTGGACACAAAGTACAAATTGCTTTCGAGCCTCATAAGCTCAATTATTAAGCTAAGTACCTTGATTGATTAAGAACTATGAATTTCTTCGAGAACATGACGCTGCGAACACCCCCCGACCCCCCTCATTGATTACCTCACCCCCCCGTGGATTATCTCGGGAACCAGAGGTCGTGGACTACCCGAGTTTGGGGTCCCCTGATTCAGGAGGAAGAGCCCGACCTTTTGGCCCCGAGGGAATCCACTTTTTTTTTTTTTTTAATTGGAGGTCTATGCAAAAATATTAATTTATAAATGAAAGCATGAAATAAATTTAAATATTTCTAGAAAATTAATATATGTATATGGGTATACATGTATATATTGTACACATATATATATATATATATATATACAATACATACAGATGGTGCAAAAGAAGTTTCACTTCAGTCGTGTGGTCATAAGCACACTCGTTTTTTTTTATGACTAAATAACGTGTGCGGAGTTCTCTAGTATAAAGATATATAATTTCAAAGATAATATTTGTTTTCAAAGAACTTGAAATATAGAGAGTGTGTTAGTTTTATCCGATATATATTTATAACATGAAAGTACAAGATTTTTTTTTCTTTTTTTTTTTTCACGACCTGCCCCTTCCTGATTTCTCAGACAAGCTGAGTAAAGAGGGGGCAAAGAAGGTTCAATTAAAATGTTTGTAAGTTCATAATTAAAGGTAAAGCTAGAACTTACGAATCTATTGTAAGGAAACAGTTTAAGCAGATCAACAACAAAATAAATCAAGGTCTTCTTGAACTGAACATCTTGTTGCGATGTGTTAAAGTTAACGGTTGCTGTCCAGTCCTTCCTCGGAGGCAGTTCGGTCAGAACTGACAGTGACATGATATCTGCGAACACAAAACAGCTGGTAGAGAACGTGATGCAACTCTGGATGAACCAGATTCGTCAAATTCGGAGGGACACGCTTGAACGGCTACCATTTCTTCGAGCAACACAATTATGTCCGACGGAAGTGAAAGTGTTCAAATTATGGCTGCTAGAACTCACTAATGGAACTGATTCTGAATTCAATATCTCCATTGATATAATAACGTCATGTTTTATCGTTTTTGGGTAAAATCATTTGTTATTTGTTCAGTTTTGAATCGGGAGCCCACTGGTTCTTAACAGCTTTAACCTGAATATTAATCCGGCGATATTTATAACTAAGTTTCTCTATTTTTTTTTTTTTGTCAATGAAGAATTCTGCGTCATTCTTTGTGAATGTTTAAGGTTAAGGGTTGTTAATGGTTAAGGAGTTATAATTATATGAAATATATCCTACACTTTTAGCTATATATCTCCCACGGCTGGGCAAAAGGCATCCTTTCTACCTCTCTCTAACCAGAGCTGCTAGAACACCAAACAACAGACCAATATTTATCAAAAAAGTCCAAGCTTAACCCGCCATCGCCGTCTGGGTCTCCCGCCATGTACCTAATTGCTACCTTTATTTTATTGGTTACTGAGATGCGTCTGACCTGGCATCAAAATGGAAGAGAAGAGAAGCAGCCGATCCCCAAAGCATTTGATCATGATTGCTGCTATCACAGTGAGGGTAATCCGCTCGTGGCGATGCTCGCGAGCACGGCACTCATATCGATATGCCCAGATGAAACATCTAATATAATAAGAGAGCATCAAATTTTAATTCCCTGGACCGTGAACTCAAATTCCGCCGGCCTTCACTAACACTTCTAATAATATCGTTATCCTTCCCGCCACCCCCCTTATTACAAAACATGTATTGTATTTAGACCAGGTTTAAACCAATGGTTATTGAATTATGCACCTAACCATTATAGAAATGCGGTTCTTTATATAAAAATGACAGCATAGTTCGGTACTAAGTTGTCACTTTTGTATTAAGAACTTTGACTTAACCTCAATAAAGTTCGAAATACAAATACTGACTCAAAAGTCAAAGGTTAAGTCTGGAACTAAAGTTATATTTCCGTTTTGCAATAAGGGGGAATGTTTTTTTGTATACGCTACATACGCTACCTAGTAATCGCGCAAGTTAACTGTGAACCTCACTGGAATGCGACGCCTCTCCCGCTTCCCTGCGCGGCGCCCCGCATTCGCCGTAAGCTCTTAGTAGCGATAGCATCTTTGTCACAATTGTCTAAAATACAGTTTAAATCCCCTGTAGTTATTACTTTGTTACGTTTGCTTTGTTACGTTTTTTTATCAAGTTTGTTTTTGTTTTTTAGATTTACGACGACTGTTGGTTGCACCAACATTATATTTCAGTACATATGTATCAATTTATATTACAAAATATCATGACTAAAATGATCTAGTATTATGACGCTTCATCATCAAAACGACCTTTTATTAACTTAAAAAAAAAGGTCATTTATATTTTTTTAACATAATTCTCATATATTACAAATGGTCCCACCCTCCGGATGACGTCACAGAACGAGGTGCACAGTTAACTCGTGCGAATAGTAATCATCATCATCTCAGCATTAATCCCAGTCGCATCCGAAGCTTTTCAGCTCTGGAGTCTGGGGTCCGCTTTACCAGTCTAACTGCTCATTTAGGCTAAACTTAGATATTTTCCGTGAAGCGACTGCCGTCTCGAACTCCACAACCCGAAGAAGATATCGAAGCATTGCAGCTAGCTGCAAAAGTTCTAAAATTGCTCTAGAGCAATTTTAGAACTTTTGAGGGCTCCAACAATCCCTTACGACTGCCACTAGATGTTCGTATGGCAACCGGGACCACGAGGCACGACCAGGCCAGTGCAAATATTTATATTCATGCATACAAATATTTGCACTGCGCGAGGATGAACCCGCGCCTCCGCAATACGCTACCTAATGCCTGTGAAAATAGGTACTAATCGTTTTTGAAGAAATATCTCTCGAAGTAACTCAATTCTTGGACGGTTATAGGCAATTTTAAATCACGCTACGACAGTTTGCAACCAAGCAAACCGTAAAAAGGTTATAAACACTGGAACAATTTGCCAACGGCGGTGTTTTATTCTGACTACAATTTAAGTGTTTTCGAGGCTAGAGTGAATAGTAGGCTAAGCTAATCGGTGAAGCTATTGTAGAATATTTGCGAAGCTAACACACGGGCAATTGATTTTAATATCTATGCATATTGATAGATATAATTAAGTTTAGTGTGGATATGTTATATTATATAATAATAGATAATAATAAAGACTTTTATTCGGAAAACTACTACACTGTTATCTAAGTATTTTACACAATTAAATAATTACTTTCTGTAAATCTGTTTGAGGATTGACAAAGGCCTCTTCCAACCTACTCCATTCTGATCTCTTTGGTCACTCTACACTACGCCTGCAACTTATCCGATATCATCGTACGATCTTTTTTGTTGTCTGCGTCTTTTCCTATGTATAAGATACTGACGATGATCATAAGATACAGCAACTTTATTATGATTCTGACTTAGTATGATGAAAGTTTTATCAGTAGCCAGGAATTAAACTGCTTCCCTGGCAATCTTTTCAACATTAACCTTTACGTCGCTTTTCACGACGTCCATGGGAGAGAGTGGATAAATGTCGATAGTCTATTGGAGCTGATAGTATTGGAGGTTGGTCATACACAATATACTTAAAATCAATTGAAGATCGATTTCAACAGTAAGATTTGAAGGAACTGTTGCCACAAAATAATTACATAAGTAATCCGTTTGTAGATGCGGTCATCTAGAAGCGGATTACTTATATAATCATTTGTCAATGTAAACATTAATGAGAGTCGTAGTGCATACGTTCTGATAGCCAGTCGCAGTTTTAATGCGATTTCTGGGGTAACAGAGCATTGATCTTTTCAGTACGAAATCGAAAACACTAGGAAAGATCTTCGTAAAGCCGTTTTTTTACAAAAGGCACCTGCTTACACTAGAAAAGTTAATTGTTCTGATTGCGTTAAAATATGAATTAGAATTATCAAAGAGCAATATTTGACTTATTTTGAAATATATCTGTGGAAGCTTATATGTAATTAAATATTAATTCAGTTATATATGTATTACTACACATAGTTTAGAAGTCAGAGTAGGTACCTACCTATAAAACGTAATTTTTTGTTTATACGAACCCTGAATATAGTTTGTTCAGAATAAGCAACTGGATTCATTCTAATCATTTTTACACCATGTTACTACTTTTTCCCAAATACATTTAGAAATTGTTGCACTGTAGTTACCGCGCGCGTACGGTAGATCATAGTATTGCGCACGCCGGCGCAACAGCTGACGCCAGAGGTCGCTCGCCCGTCTGAGACGGTGCGTGAACCATATTTTTGTTGGGACAGCCAAGTAGGATAACAAGCTCATCACTTTGTGGTTTTTCATGATATCTTTCTGAAATTTTGCACAAAGATTCTTTACTTAAAAATACTGGACACTTTTCGGGTTTCGCACAAACAATAAAGGGTGTATCTGACATCCACGCACAAACGAGTACCATGGATCCAGTACATGATTCTGAGTGGTGGAATTTTTCGTCGGCTTTTTCATGATTTTAAAAAATATTTATGTAGTTTTTTTCACTTTACGACCGTTCATAATTGCTACACTTTTATAAAACAATAAGATTTTAAAGTAAAAATTAGTTATTTCGCTAATTACATAAAAAAAGCGCATTTAAAACAAATCTCGAAAAACTATCTTATCAGCTGATTTAATAGAGTTCACATCAGGGATCAACGTCATACCTACAAACCCGCACGACGGCACGCTTGCAACGTTCAAAGGCCGAGCCGACACTTTCTTTTAAACACTTTAACATTTTTAATTCTGTAACCGTTCATTAACGACATAAATAACGTATCATAATTTTATTAGTGGCATGCGGGCTAGCCTTTTCGTGAAGTTTGTGTTACGATGTCAGATACATCCTGTATATTGTGAACCTGTAATGAGTCAATAAGTAAAACATACCTACATAATAATATGTCTGATTATTTACACCATTTGGAGAGCGAATAATTTTCTTGAAATTTTTTATTCACTGTTATTATAACATTAAAAGTGTGTCTAACGTGTAGCTTTCCCAAAATAAAGATACATACAACCCCGAATGTAAATTCGAAGGTTTAGCTTATTTATTTTATTTATTTATTTCTATCTTCACAACATTGGTTTAACAATATTTTTACTTATATTCCACCATTGGAAGGGACTGAAGTAGGTTTTTGAAGTGCATCCACATTCCCCGTCGCACGGATCAGGGACCGAGCAACAATAAATATACCTATCAACGGGGCGCAAATCTCCAGGCTGTTTCAGAGAAATTACTGATGGAAAAACCCGACAACACTTGATGTGATGCCCACTGGTGGATGACCAACCTCGATTCACTCAGTACTCGAAGCGACACGCGTCAATGCCAGAGGCAACTGCAGCCGCCGACTTAACGCTGGTTTGACGGCAGCCCCCAGGCGGAGGCGCGCGCGAGTGTCGGCGCACGCCTCAGAGTCGATGCACGGTGTAGTTTAACACCTCACTACCCCGTGCAGGAGGCGAGGCCCGGACAGACCGGGCCGGCACGAGAGTGTGGGGCTGCGGCAGAATCAGGGACTCCCGCGGCTCCGTGCGCACGTGACCGGAGAGCCACCGGGGTGGTTTTTAGTCAGAAGGAGTCTGACAGGCCCCGTCGCCCACCCCAGGGCGGCGGACATCCATTGAGGATTTTCCAACGCGGAACAAAAAAAAAATGGTTTGACGGCAGCCGTCAACCATTCGCCGGCCACTCATGCATTAGAGCAACGTACTAAAACACACACCTTACCCACAGCGGTATATATTTGCCTATGTATGTATGTATGTATGTGTGTGTGTGTATACAAACTTAGCTCACCTTTGCGCATAACAATCCGGGACAGGCAGCAGTTTTTTGACACCCGGGTTTTCATCCAAAAGTTTCGCAGTGGTCTTCAGAATTACGAGCAGCACTGACAGAGTTAATGTCATGTTGATACTACTCTCTCCTGCCATCACGTAATGTTACAGTATTACAATTGTTGCCTGTTGTGTCAACTCTAATTAATTCCAATGATCTACGGATATTAGCACTAATCGATTCAGAACTGGTTTGCATAACCGTCACTGTTTTTCGTTGGCTTATCTTCTACTTAATAAAAATGTTAAACTTATTAATTTACAGCAATGTACAGCCTAAACTAGAATATTCCTGGAAAAACCATATATGGGTACATACGACTGGGAAAAAAATAGTCACGACCGTGAACGACTGAAACTTTTTTTTACGATCGTCAACACTGTTGACAATAAGAAGTTGCTGATCGGTGCTTATCACTACACTACTGGGTTTAGAAGCATACAATTTTGCTTATTCATTGAACTATAGGAATATCAACGAAATATTTTTGATAATTCATACTTTCCTATTATCAAAAAAAAAAAAAAAAAAAAACTTCACTACGTGAGTTCATTAATGACAGGTTAGCTACCTCAAAGTGTGGCAGTGCACAGTAATGACAGGTGCATTACTACAAAGTGTGCTAGTGAAACTGTTCACTACGTGTGTTCAGTAATGACAAGTGAACTACCACAATGTGCGGCAGTGCACAGTAATGACAGGTGCATTACTACAAAGTGTGCTAGTGAAACTGTTCACTACGTGTGTTCAGTAATGACAAGTGAACTACCACAATGTGCGGCAGTGCACAGTAATGACAGGTGCATTACTACAAAGTGTGCTAGTGAAACTGTTCACTACGTGTGTTCAGTAATGACAAGTGAACTACCACAATGTGCGGCAGTGCACAGTAATGACAGGTGCATTACTACAAAGTGTGCTAGTGAAACTGTTCACTACGTGTGTTCAGTAATGACAAGTGAACTACCACAATGTGCGGCAGTGCACAGTAATGACAGGTGCATTACTACAAAGTGTGCTAGTGAAACTGTTCACTACGTGTGTTCAGTAATGACAAGTGAACTACCACAATGTGCGGCAGTGCACAGTAATGACAGGTGCATTACTACAAAGTGTGCTAGTGAAACTGTTCACTACGTGTGTTCAGTAATGACAAGTGAACTACCACAATGTGCGGCAGTGCACAGTAATGACAGGTGCATTACTACAAAGTGTGCTAGTGAAACTGTTCACTACGTGTGTTCAGTAATGACAAGTGAACTACCACAATGTGCGGCAGTGCACAGTAATGACAGGTGCATTACTACAAAGTGTGCTAGTGAAACTGTTCACTACGTGTGTTCAGTAATGACAAGTGAACTACCACAATGTGCGGCAGTGCACAGTAATGACAGGTGCATTACTACAAAGTGTGCTAGTGAAACTGTTCACTACGTGTGTTCAGTAATGACAAGTGAACTACCACAATGTGCGGCAGTGCACAGTAATGACAGGTGCATTACTACAAAGTGTGCTAGTGAAACTGTTCACTACGTGTGTTCAGTAATGACAAGTGAACTACCACAATGTGCGGCAGTGCACAGTAATGACAGGTGCATTACTACAAAGTGTGCTAGTGAAACTGTTCACTACGTGTGTTCAGTAATGACAAGTGAACTACCACAATGTGCGGCAGTGCACAGTAATGACAGGTGCATTACTACAAAGTGTGCTAGTGAAACTGTTCACTACGTGTGTTCAGTAATGACAAGTGAACTACCACAATGTGCGGCAGTGCACAGTAATGACAGGTGCATTACTACAAAGTGTGCTAGTGAAACTGTTCACTACGTGTGTTCAGTAATGACAAGTGAACTACCACAATGTGCGGCAGTGCACAGTAATGACAGGTGCATTACTACAAAGTGTGCTAGTGAAACTGTTCACTACGTGTGTTCAGTAATGACAAGTGAACTACCACAATGTGCGGCAGTGCACAGTAATGACAGGTGCATTACTACAAAGTGTGCTAGTGAAACTGTTCACTACGTGTGTTCAGTAATGACAAGTGAACTACCACAATGTGCGGCAGTGCACAGTAATGACAGGTGCATTACTACAAAGTGTGCTAGTGAAACTGTTCACTACGTGTGTTCAGTAATGACAAGTGAACTACCACAATGTGCGGCAGTGCACAGTAATGACAGGTGCATTACTACAAAGTGTGCTAGTGAAACTGTTCACTACGTGTGTTCAGTAATGACAAGTGAACTACCACAATGTGCGGCAGTGCACAGTAATGACAGGTGCATTACTACAAAGTGTGCTAGTGAAACTGTTCACTACGTGTGTTCAGTAATGACAAGTGAACTACCACAATGTGCGGCAGTGCACAGTAATGACAGGTGCATTACTACAAAGTGTGCTAGTGAAACTGTTCACTACGTGTGTTCAGTAATGACAAGTGAACTACCACAATGTGCGGCAGTGCACAGTAATGACAGGTGCATTACTACAAAGTGTGCTAGTGAAACTGTTCACTACGTGTGTTCAGTAATGACAAGTGAACTACCACAATGTGCGGCAGTGCACAGTAATGACAGGTGCATTACTACAAAGTGTGCTAGTGAAACTGTTCACTACGTGTGTTCAGTAATGACAAGTGAACTACCACAATGTGCGGCAGTGCACAGTAATGACAGGTGCATTACTACAAAGTGTGCTAGTGAAACTGTTCACTACGTGTGTTCAGTAATGACAAGTGAACTACCACAATGTGCGGCAGTGCACAGTAATGACAGGTGCATTACTACAAAGTGTGCTAGTGAAACTGTTCACTACGTGTGTTCAGTAATGACAGGTGAACTACCACAATGTGCGGCAGTGCACAGTAATGACAGGTGCATTACTACAAAGTGTGCTAGTGAAACTGTTCACTACGTGTGTTCAGTAATGACAAGTGAACTACCACAATGTGCGGCAGTGCACAGTAATGACAGGTGCATTACTACAAAGTGTGCTAGTGAAACTGTTCACTACGTGTGTTCAGTAATGACAAGTGAACTACCACAATGTGCGGCAGTGCACAGTAATGACAGGTGCATTACTACAAAGTGTGCTAGTGAAACTGTTCACTACGTGTGTTCAGTAATGACAAGTGAACTACCACAATGTGCGGCAGTGCACAGTAATGACAGGTGCATTACTACAAAGTGTGCTAGTGAAACTGTTCACTACGTGTGTTCAGTAATGACAAGTGAACTACCACAATGTGCGGCAGTGCACAGTAATGACAGGTGCATTACTACAAAGTGTGCTAGTGAAACTGTTCACTACGTGTGTTCAGTAATGACAAGTGAACTACCACAATGTGCGGCAGTGCACAGTAATGACAGGTGCATTACTACAAAGTGTGCTAGTGAAACTGTTCACTACGTGTGTTCAGTAATGACAAGTGAACTACCACAATGTGCGGCAGTGCACAGTAATGACAGGTGCATTACTACAAAGTGTGCTAGTGAAACTGTTCACTACGTGTGTTCAGTAATGACAGGTGAACTACCACAATGTGCGGCAGTGCACAGTAATGACAGGTGCATTACTACAAAGTGTGCTAGTGAAACTGTTCACTACGTGTGTTCAGTAATGACAGGTGAACTACCACAATGTGCGGCAGTGCACAGTAATGACAGGTGCATTACTACAAAGTGTGCTAGTGAAACTGTTCACTACGTGTGTTCAGTAATGACAAGTGAACTACCACAATGTGCGGCAGTGCACAGTAATGACAGGTGCATTACTACAAAGTGTGCTAGTGAAACTGTTCACTACGTGTGTTCAGTAATGACAAGTGAACTACCACAATGTGCGGCAGTGCACAGTAATGACAGGTGCATTACTACAAAGTGTGCTAGTGAAACTGTTCACTACGTGTGTTCAGTAATGACAGGTGAACTACCACAATGTGCGGCAGTGCACAGTAATGACAGGTGCATTACTACAAAGTGTGCTAGTGAAACTGTTCACTACGTGTGTTCAGTAATGACAGGTGAACTACCACAATGTGCGGCAGTGCACAGTAATGACAGGTGCATTACTACAAAGTGTGCTAGTGAAACTGTTCACTACGTGTGTTCAGTAATGACAAGTGAACTACCACAATGTGCGGCAGTGCACAGTAATGACAGGTGCATTACTACAAAGTGTGCTAGTGAAACTGTTCACTACGTGTGTTCAGTAATGACAAGTGAACTACCACAATGTGCGGCAGTGCACAGTAATGACAGGTGCATTACTACAAAGTGTGCTAGTGAAACTGTTCACTACGTGTGTTCAGTAATGACAAGTGAACTACCACAATGTGCGGCAGTGCACAGTAATGACAGGTGCATTACTACAAAGTGTGCTAGTGAAACTGTTCACTACGTGTGTTCAGTAATGACAAGTGAACTACCACAATGTGCGGCAGTGCACAGTAATGACAGGTGCATTACTACAAAGTGTGCTAGTGAAACTGTTCACTACGTGTGTTCAGTAATGACAAGTGAACTACCACAATGTGCGGCAGTGCACAGTAATGACAGGTGCATTACTACAAAGTGTGCTAGTGAAACTGTTCACTACGTGTGTTCAGTAATGACAAGTGAACTACCACAATGTGCGGCAGTGCACAGTAATGACAGGTGCATTACTACAAAGTGTGCTAGTGAAACTGTTCACTACGTGTGTTCAGTAATGACAAGTGAACTACCACAATGTGCGGCAGTGCACAGTAATGACAGGTGCATTACTACAAAGTGTGCTAGTGAAACTGTTCACTACGTGTGTTCAGTAATGACAAGTGAACTACCACAATGTGCGGCAGTGCACAGTAATGACAGGTGCATTACTACAAAGTGTGCTAGTGAAACTGTTCACTACGTGTGTTCAGTAATGACAAGTGAACTACCACAATGTGCGGCAGTGCACAGTAATGACAGGTGCATTACTACAAAGTGTGCTAGTGAAACTGTTCACTACGTGTGTTCAGTAATGACAAGTGAACTACCACAATGTGCGGCAGTGCACAGTAATGACAGGTGCATTACTACAAAGTGTGCTAGTGAAACTGTTCACTACGTGTGTTCAGTAATGACAAGTGAACTACCACAATGTGCGGCAGTGCACAGTAATGACAGGTGCATTACTACAAAGTGTGCTAGTGAAACTGTTCACTACGTGTGTTCAGTAATGACAAGTGAACTACCACAATGTGCGGCAGTGCACAGTAATGACAGGTGCATTACTACAAAGTGTGCTAGTGAAACTGTTCACTACGTGTGTTCAGTAATGACAAGTGAACTACCACAATGTGCGGCAGTGCACAGTAATGACAGGTGCATTACTACAAAGTGTGCTAGTGAAACTGTTCACTACGTGTGTTCAGTAATGACAAGTGAACTACCACAATGTGCGGCAGTGCACAGTAATGACAGGTGCATTACTACAAAGTGTGCTAGTGAAACTGTTCACTACGTGTGTTCAGTAATGACAGGTGAACTACCACAATGTGCGGCAGTGCACAGTAATGACAGGTGCATTACTACAAAGTGTGCTAGTGAAACTGTTCACTACGTGTGTTCAGTAATGACAAGTGAACTACCACAATGTGCGGCAGTGCACAGTAATGACAGGTGCATTACTACAAAGTGTGCTAGTGAAACTGTTCACTACGTGTGTTCAGTAATGACAAGTGAACTACCACAATGTGCGGCAGTGCACAGTAATGACAGGTGCATTACTACAAAGTGTGCTAGTGAAACTGTTCACTACGTGTGTTCAGTAATGACAAGTGAACTACCACAATGTGCGGCAGTGCACAGTAATGACAGGTGAACTACTCATTGGTCTTAAGAAATGGCACAGCTTTTCTGGTTCACCTAAACAACATAAATACATATAAAAAGAACACAATTATTTACTTACCCAATTTAACGTTGGGATCTTGACAATCCAGAGGATTGATGTCATAGTACGGTAGTTCTCTTACAGGACAGTAAGGATTGAAACGGTAAAAGATGATCTCAATGATGTTTTCTTTCATCATTTCTATACCTGCAAAATCAAATCAACTATTTGAGCTTCAAACATTGGAAAGAAACCAAATATGACGAAATCATGTGTGGATATAAGGAAAAATATAATCTAAATGAAATAAAATTACCTATAAAGCAGGATCATTTGCGGAGGATGTTTGCCCTACACGCTACACTATTAATACCTACCAAATATTTCATGCAGGTGTGTAACTATGTAATAACTACACAAATAAATTAGGTATATATACACTACACTGTAGTGTGTATGACAAAACATTCGCGGACGATTCGACCCCAAAAAACTGACTTGCCCGAAGCGGGATCCGTGCCCTTGGTATGTAACTATGTAGGTATGTATGAAAAGGGTAATACATACTATGTATTACCCTTTTCATTTCTCATACCCGAAAAGTAGTGTAGTTTTGATATGATTATTGAGTGGAAAATCTTGCATCCCTCTCTAGAGAGGAAAAAATTCTTAGAAATTACTTGCCACCTAAGAGCCGGAACGAACTTTAAACATAGAACTGATGTCAGCTGTAAAGTGATTTATGAAAAAAGAAATGCTCCGGCCATGTCAGTTTCTAAACAGACCAGAACTTAGAGCAAAATTCTTTGAGCGGAATAAGCCGCAACAATGACGCCGTGAGTTCCATTGTAGCATTGTACAATGCCACACGTGTTCGCTATTGTGGCGTTGTACAAAGACAACACATTTCCTCTTACGCGTCGACGGTAAATCAAATCGACTATTAATCACACAGAAGAATGCGGACGTCACGGCGCGCGTCCCTGCGACCCTGACTCCCGCAGCGAGGGTGCCGACCCTGTTTCCATGAATATTCACCCCGGACCACATGTGCGTGGCCGGCGGTCAGCGTCCGTGGGAACCATACGAGTCGTCTAGCACGTGAAGACGGAACTGGCGCGCTTTTCTACATCAACCAATCATACGCCGCGGCCTGCCTCGATCAACGAATCAGCATCAAGAACGAAGCTGATTCGTTAGTGGTTACCCCACTATCATTTAGAGATAGTTAGTATAGAGATAGTTAGTATTTAAGTGAGTGCATAGCTTGTAAGGACATTATTATTACAACATTATTATTGTCATATTCTACATCATTATACAACGTCATTATTATATCCATTCCTGAATCACACTCTTGTATCGCGTCTTTTCACACGTCAAATACATTGTACTCTGTTACATTCGTGCAATACATAAAGTTCAATTTATCTGAGTTTCAATTACACGATGATCGACCTACGCGCTACATTGGTGACCTAAGCGACGTGAATCAAGACAAACGTGACGGTACTCGTGATTAGCACATTCTAGTGGCTTCCCACAAGCGGGTCTCACCACTAGGATTTCAAGAGGCTATATTCACGGTATTGCTGCGTGATACACCAGAAGAGTAATCAGGATGGCGACCAACAACGCAACACAGGTAAGCAACGCAACACAGGTAGGAGGGCAAGTCGACACGCTCACACTACAAGCACGGCTGTCTGACTTTTGGCCGGCGTATCCCAGACTATGGTTTACACACTTCGAAGCAGTAATGGCGCCACAGAGGCAAGGTGATGACGCGCGCTATCAAGCAGCTATCGCCCGACTAGGCCTGGACGCACTTCAGCAAGTAAGTGATATTATAATCAACCCGCCCATTGAAAACAAGTACGAAGCCCTGAAGTCCCGACTCATCAGTGTCTACGAGGAATCCGAGAGCCGGAAGCTGCAGAAGCTGATGGATGAGATGGAACTCGGAGATCAGAAACCCTCACAGCTGTTGCGAAAAATGCGGGAACTAGCCGGACAGAAAATACCAGACGGTACACTGCGCATCATGTGGACCCGGCTACTTCCACCCTCAGTACGCGCTGTCCTCACCGTGAGCAACACTACGGACTTGGAAAAGTTATCGCAAGTAGCAGACAGTGTAATGGACAGTATCGCGCAACCTAACCAGGTCGCGCAGATTTCACGCACGAGCGATGTGGCTGCCCTACACGATCAATTAAGGCAGTTATCTCTGGAGCTGGCAGAACTCAAGGACAGGCAGGAATCCAGACCACGATCACACAGATCATTCGACAGACGGCGTTCAAGATCGCGGTCAACAAGCAACGATAATAGCAACCGCAAGTATTCAGAACAATCACTTATCTGTTATTATCATCGCAAGTACGGCGCAAACGCGCGTAAGTGTACACGTCCGTGCAATTTCAACAACAACAACAACAGCGCCCAGTCGGAAAACTAATGCCTGCGTCGGTTGAGGCGGCAACTGACGCGAACAACACTTCCCACCGCCTATTCATAACTGATAGAAATTCGCGTCTGTCATTTCTAATTGATACGGGCGCAAACGTCTCCGTGATACCGAGGACAAAAGGCGGGAAAGCAAAACAAACCGATTTCTGTTTGTACGCAGCAAATAACACGATCATCCCAACATACGGAGAGAAAACCCTACAACTGGATCTCAACCTACGACGGCCGTACACCTGGAAATTCATCGTCGCTGCAGTCAGCAAACCCATCATCGGTGCAGACTTTCTGAAGCGTCATCAACTTCTTGTCGACATAGCCGGCCGACGCCTCGTCGACAAAGTTACCAACATGACCGTCAGAGCATCAGTCATTCGTTCCGCCGAACCCACAGTTCGAAGTATCGACATGGAACAGCCGTATCACAAGCTCCTCAGTAAGTTTCCTGATATCCTGCGACCATCAAGCATGAAGGATACTCCCAAACACAGGGTAGAACACCACATCGAAACTACTGGCCCACCAGTGTTCAACAAGTGCAGACCTCTTCCTCCACATCGCTACCTGCCCGTGAAGAAAGAATTCGAGCTCATGATGCAGCAAGGAATTTGCCGACCAAGCAAAAGCCCTTGGTCCAGTCCGCTACACGTCGTTCCTAAGAAAAACGGCGACTTACGCATCTGTGGTGACTACAGAAGGCTCAATGACGTCACCAAACCCGACCGCTATCCAGTCCCACGCCTCAAAGATTTTACCTACCTACTTCACGGCAAGAAAATCTTCAGTACTCTCGATTTAAACCGAGCTTATTCGCAATTAAAAATCTTCGAACCTGATATCGAGAAGACAGCGATCACTACACCATTCGGTTTATTCGAATTTCCACGAATGTGCCCAGGTCTCAAGAACGCCGGACAGACATTCCAACGATTCATAAACGAAGTGCTCAACGGAATAGACTACGCGTTCCCATTCATCGACGATGTTATCGTTGCATCTGAAAGTGAAGCAAGCCACATCGGAGATCTGCAGGAAGTTTTACGCCGATTAGACACGTATGGTGTCACTATAAATCCCTCTAAGTGTGTTTTCGGCAGCGAAACCGTCAAGTTCCTAGGTTATGAAGTATCAAGCAAGGGGATCAAACCACTTCAAGACTTACGACGATTTATTGGCATGATAAATTTTTACCGAGACAGTGTCCCAAACGCGGCAAGCATTCAGGCACCGCTGAATGCATTCCTTCATAATTCAAAAAAACGAGACAAGACGGAAGTAAAGTGGGACAATCAATCGACAAAAGCTTTTGAGTTGTGCAAACAAAGCATAATAAACGCTGCTTTATTGTCTTACCCATCCAGTGCGCCAGAGGACCAAATCGCTATTTTTTCGGACGCCTCAGCTACCTGCGCCGGGGCATCTCTACAACAAAGGCGAAGCAACGGACAATGGCTGCCACTCGGATATTTTTCAAAGAAATTTTCAGAAAGACAAAAAAAGTACGCGTGTTACGATCGGGAGCTCCAGTCAATATTCATGGCAATAAAACATTTCAGAAAGATGTTTGAAGGCAAAGAACTCGTCATTTTTACCGACCATAAACCGCTGACCTACGCAATTCGTAAGCCTCCTTCCGATAACGACACACCACGGCGAATTCGGCAGCTACTGTTTATCAGCGAGTTCACTACTGACATTCGACACGTGAGCGGAGCTCAAAACGTTGTAGCAGATGCATTGTCACGCGTCGAAACTATCGACGTGCCCTCACCCATCAACTACGACGAGTTATCTCAAGCTCAAGAAAACGACAGTTGTATCCCTACATTGTCTCAACAGACCAACATACAACTCAAGAAAATCATTTTACCGGGTACTAACAAGCCAATATTCTGCGAAACATCGACGTCACACGTTCGTCCCTACTTAACAGCTGGTTTTCGTCGCATAGCTTTCAATGCCGTGCACAGCCCAAGCCACCCAGGAGTACGATCCACACGGAAGCTGATGCAAGAGCGATTCTTTTGGCCTTCAATGAATACCGACATCGGCCAGTGGACTAAGACATGCAATTCGTGTCAGCTCTCCAAAGTACAGCGACACAATCATAGTGACATCGCAACATTCCCACCGAGCGAACGATTTCAGCATATTCACGTTGATATCGTTGGACCGCTACCGACGTCAGCATGCGGACACAAATACTTGCTCACGATGATCGACCGGTGCACACGATGGCCCGAAGCTGTACCACTTCAAGAGACAACCGCTGAAAACGTCGCAAGAAAACTTTACGAAGTATGGATATCTCGTTTCGGTTGTCCAATAAGAATCACTACCGATCAAGGACGACAGTTTGAAAGTCGACTATTCCGAGACCTCGCTCAATTACTCGGTGTAGAAAAAACCCGTACTACTGCATACCACCCGCAGAGTAACGGAATCGTCGAACGCTGGCACAGGACATTAAAAGCCGCACTCATGGCTAGACTAGAAAACAGCAACAAATGGATCGACGAACTGCCTGCTGTTCTAATGGGTCTCAGAGCCGCTATCCGCTCCGACTCTAACACAAGCGCAGCGCAACTCACCTACGGTCAAGCAATACGCCTGCCAGGCGATTTCATATCACCAACACCAGCTACACCGAAAATGGACCACGACTACGTCAATCACCTGCAAGAAGTTATCACCAAGCTCACACCTACATACAAATCGCATGCAAATAAGCGATGTATGTTCGTCCACAACGACCTACAAACATGTAGCCACGTGTTTGTACGCGATGACACCGTCCGCAAACCTCTGCAGCATCCATACCAAGGTCCATACAAGATCATCGAACGTAAAGAAAAGTATTTTACAATCCAGCTACCAGGACGAATTAGCAATATATCGATTGATCGCCTCAAACCTGCGTACACAATCAACACAGAAGATGATCCCAGGCATACGAACAGCGAGACCAATCAAGCACCTGCAGCTACCACAGATGAGCAAACCAGCCTACATCCAGACCCGCATACGAGGGAACAACGTACCAGATCAGGCAGGATCGTCAAGACGCCTGCACGCTACGTACGCTTTGTCTAAAAGCGGGGAGTACTGTAGCATTGTACAATGCCACACGTGTTCGCTATTGTGGCGTTGTACAAAGACAACACATTTCCTCTTACGCGTCGACGGTAAATCAAATCGACTATTAATCACACAGAAGAATGCGGACGTCACGGCGCGCGTCCCTGCGACCCTGACTCCCGCAGCGAGGGTGCCGACCCTGTTTCCATGAATATTCACCCCGGACCACATGTGCGTGGCCGGCGGTCAGCGTCCGTGGGAACCATACGAGTCGTCTAGCACGTGAAGACGGAACTGGCGCGCTTTTCTACATCAACCAATCATACGCCGCGGCCTGCCTCGATCAACGAATCAGCATCAAGAACGAAGCTGATTCGTTAGTGGTTACCCCACTATCATTTAGAGATAGTTAGTATAGAGATAGTTAGTATTTAAGTGAGTGCATAGCTTGTAAGGACATTATTATTACAACATTATTATTGTCATATTCTACATCATTATACAACGTCATTATTATATCCATTCCTGAATCACACTCTTGTATCGCGTCTTTTCACACGTCAAATACATTGTACTCTGTTACATTCGTGCAATACATAAAGTTCAATTTATCTGAGTTTCAATTACGCGACACGACCTACGCGCTACACCATATTTAAAAAAAAAAGTCGACATAAATTGGCGGGATACTAATGAACTATGTATCTGTGACGAAATTCAAAAAAAAATGTTTAATTAAGCAACTAGTTTTATTTTCCTCATATTTGAAATGAAAAGTAGATTTTTTAACACGGGTAAAAGAAGAATTCCTACTCGAACTTTAGCCTAAATACCTCGGGAATCGATTCTTTCAACCCTATGTTAACAATCTACTACCTATTTCGTTACATGTTGTACCTAAAATCGACCCTAACACGTGATGTGATTGAGTAAGGGGGCATACACACGAGCGATATGCGTATGTGCAGAGGCAAGTGCAATGGTCGACCGAAAACTGTCGTATGTTGCTCTTATGATGCATCATACACAAAGGCGATACGCGTGCGCGCAGAGATTACTGCCAAATGCAGCGACTGTGGCGGGCGTTAATGCATTTCGATAGTTGTTGCAGTTACTTCTGTTCTTCTGACGGTTTGGGGATCGCAGTAATTTGATATTCCATAGGAGAAGCGCTGCTGCCCGCTTCCCTGGTGAGAGTTCCCTTACGACACCCACGGGAGGATTCCTCCCGTGGGTGTCAGAATAGTACCAACCCATATCCTCCTGGAGTATATGGGTTGGTACTATTCTAAGCCCGGTACCACTCGGAGGTGACATAAAGAAGGATTATTATGTCCAGTATCAAACACAATAACACGTTCCAAACGTCAAACAGCGTTATTCGCAGATATTGAATAGAAAGTTAACCATAAACGGGGCGTCGGAGGCTCAAAACAGGACGGTTCGTTTATCATCGTCTAAGAGCCTATTGTCAGCCGGTGAACCGGCAAACCAACAATAATGATTGTATATTTTCTAGTGCAAGTAGAAAATGGAACAATTTATGACATAGATATCAATAAAATATGAACGTAGTCAGTTTTGCGACGTATAATAGTTTTAAGGGTTTTTCGACACACTTTTTTGCAGTCTGTCTGTCCCCTCTAAGGCCTATTTTTCAATGGCATATTTCTACAGATTTTTGCGCTTCAGGCGCTATATTCAGTTCAATAAATCTTTTATGCTTGTTTCGTGCTTTTCGTGCCAAGCCTATGTCTAGTATCTACTGTAATCATTCAAGCATTTAAGTCAAAATATAATATAAATCAATTCCTGTATAGTTATTTTAGTTCTTCAAACTTATTCTTTGTCTTAGGCTGTCTGTAAATTGAAATAAAGATATTGTTCTTTTAAACAATATTTTTTACACTTTTTAATGGTTGACGAGTCGACCAATAAAAGTGTACAACAATCAGTATAGTTGTGTTTATTTATAAGATTGGCAATACAGTTGATAGTAGCCGTTGACCGGTTTAAGCTTCAAGTTTGTGTTACGACCCTATTATTGTTGGTCTGCATCGGTAACTCAGTATATCTTGACGGCGTTATGCAAACCGGATAAACTATTGGTCCAGTTCAGATCAATATTTCACAGCAAATTATATCTTAATTTCATTCAATAACAAATAACGGATAGTCCAAACATGAAATTAAGCATGAAATGTACCCTGTAGATTGTTTGATTATCTTCAATTGATCACCACATAAGAATTTATGAAGAATATTCTTCATGAGGGGAGAGAAATTGGCTACAGAGCTATGGGACGGTATTCTGGGTAAAACTAGTGAACAAAAACTTGTCAAAATATAGGAAAATTAGAAGTATCTGACGACACGGCTGGCGTAGTGACTGAGCAATCTACTTCTGCGTTGCATGTCGCGGGTTCCATACCCGCACAGAACAAATATTTGTATGGCCTACAGGTAGTTGTGCTATTAGTGCTTGTCAATTTAATTGTGACACATTTACCGCAAGTCAGATGAGCGAAGGCCAAACTTGGGAACAGTGGGTCTTGATATCCTGGCAAGCCCAGACAAAGATGGCAGGATCAGCTGGACTCCTTTGATGATAAAGATTGCTCCTTGACAGATCTTGACAGAGAGAGGTGGCTGGAGAAAGTAGGAAGGCTTTTGCCATAGCGGAACATTAACGGTTGAAAGATTTAATAATAGGGTTAATTGGGGGATTTTAGTCTGTATTGCGTTTAATTTAGAACATAAACTTTCGTATATAAGGTTTACGGTTCACGGTTTTTGCAAACTCATCCCCTATAAGTTACGGTTTCATATAAAAGCGGTGGCCGCACTTAATGGCTCTCACGAATATGTTGACAGCAGCAAAGATATCGTTTTTAAACCAGTGACACACAATGTGGCAGTGACTTAAAGACTTAAAACTGGTTGTCATGTCATGGTAAAGTTATTTAAGAATATGTATGCCCACTTTTCACAGTATAGACACGTTTTAAACATTAAATCTATCGATTTAAATCTTTATGTAATTCCTATGTTATTGTATTTAGCTCGTTGAGAAGTTGGCGATGGATAATCTCAAGAGGTACAAGACTTGTTATTTGATAAATCTTAAATATCAGCATCTTAACTGCGTAACACACTATTATGGACTATCAATAGAAATCATTTTGATGCATACTGCTAATCCATTGCTCTATATATTCGAAAAATGTGTCTGCTCAACCAGGTAAGTCACGCAATGAATTCCGTTGAACTGTCAAATTGACACCCATTGCTACTGATAATGCGATACGCAGTTATCCCACAGGTACCGTAACAATGATTTACGTACAATTTTCCGCTGTATTGCATGCCAGCAACAGCACAATCTCCAAGAATATTGAAAACCTATGGTTATCGGAGACAGCAATCATTCTGACGATGGTCTCCCTGAGGACTGGGGCTGCCGCAGTCAGACTGTGTCGCAGAGGCACCGACCCTGGACCCCGAATGTTGTCGGGAGCCGACAGGTGAAAGATCATAGCTTTTGACACTATCTGGAACTGCTCATCATCATCCAATTTTATTAGCAGGTACGCTGAAACAGAATTATTTAATTAAGTAAGTAAATACTTCTTGATCAGATGTTCTCTCGCCAAGCACGACAAAACAACAGATTTTTTTTTTAACAATTGACAGGACAAAGCCTGTCAAGATAATATTATGGAAACAATAATACTAATAAAAGGGGATATTGAGATTCCAACACAAAATATTCCAACACTAGACTGCACATATAATATTTGTCGTCATCCGTGGCGCAGCGGTCAACCTGCGACGTGAAGGCCCCGGGTTCGATCCCCGGCCAGGTCATGATGGAAAACGATCTTTTCCTGATTGGCCTATAAATATTGTATCGTTGAATTAGTATGTCATAACACAAGTCTCGAACTTTCGTTGGGGCTAGTTCAATCTGTGTGATTTGTCCGTATATATTTATTTATTTATTTTGATTTCTAAGCATTTCCTAGTAACTTTTTTACCGTCAATCATCAACGGAACCAATTACGCTTTAGAGAAAGAGCAACTAGCATCATAGCTGCCATCAACTAACTTCTTAGCAATTCGATGAATTGAAATTGAATAAGATTTAAAATAAATAAAAGCTACTCTCTCTCTAGACTTGACACTTTCTCGGCTATAAAAGGTAAGTTAGGTTAGCAGTAAATACAGTTAAAAAAGTAATTATGATAAATAACAACAATACCATAAACTGTCACAGAATATAAAGGTCTTAAAGGCTGAAGATACAGAACTTAGCGTTCTGTATTAGACCCTGTTTCGTGAGTGAGGTGTCGCGTTTCAGATAAGCGATGCGGCCAGCCTACTTTAGTTAGAATCACCTTTAGATACAGATTAGAGAAAGGGAGGGAAGGGAGAAAGGGACGTTTGTGGATTTTCGATTTATATTACGTGTATATTTCTGTAAATAACGAGTAGCGAAAAACTGTATATGATTATTGTTTTTGTACAGACATCATCATCATCATCATCCAGCCTCTACTCGTCCACTGCTGGACACAGGCCTCCTTCATGGCACACCAACAAGCTCGGTGTTTTGATATGGTCGCTCCATCTCGCCCAAGGGCGTCCTACGCTACGTTTGCCGAGACGCCGTCTCCACAGTGACAAACATATGTACCTATGTCTAAATGATTAAGTCGTTGGAGTGTGCCTATATGGACACACTTCAATGACTTACTTAGATATAGACACTACGTATCCTCCACAACTACGCACCATAAACATTACTCTTTACTCCTCATTTCTCCACTCTCTTGTTGTATTTTTTTTTTAATAATTATAAACTAGCGCTTGACTGCAATCTCGGTGGTAGGCCATAACATCGGCCGCCGGCAGAATTTACCACCCACCAGACAAACCCTTGCCGCCAAGCGATTTGTCGTGTTCCGGCATGATGCCTGGTGAAGCCGTACGGAGGACGGGTCTGAACAGTTGTGTTGCGATGTGTGCCGGGTACGATGCGCCTAATGTTGTTGTGTTGGGAGTTTGGTCGTGGAGGGTCTTCAGATCAATCTCCCTTTGGCGCAGCATCTTTAGTCGTGTTGTTGGGTTTAACATTGCATCACCTCGCTCAACTGCTGTCTTCTCCTTCCTATTCGCTCAGTTTTTCTGAGTGAACAGGCTCTTAATAAACTAGCGCGCTTTACCATCAACGATTTCATCCCTGCTTACCATCAGGCGGGATTGCGGTCAAGAGCTAGTTTATAATTATTGAAAAAAAAAAAAATCCCGCCTCCTCTCCGTGAGCAAGAGTGGGGCGTAATCTACCACGCCGGCCCACTGCGGGTTTTTAGATATGACATGTCTTAGATTATGTTGGATGCAGAACGCAATATTATGTTGGATAGTGTACAAGTTACATCCGGAATCGTTTATTATACGGACCTTGTAGAAACTAGAACCAATTTCCGTGCGTTCAGGCGATTTTGCCATACCTGTTATTGGAATCAATTGTAACAGCACATACCTACTTAGGACCCATTAACTTAATCAAATTTTATTCCGTGGTGCTTGGCAATCTGGGCTTCCTCCAGTTGCAGTAATGTCCCTTTGTGCCGATTGGCCTAGTTCTGTTCTGTCTCCTGCTTGGCTTGTTATGGATGGAAGTGGAAAAAATACCTTTTTTCTTCCAAAGACAGTTGAATCGTTTCTCCGGGACTCATCGAGCTTCATTGCTCGGCGTTTTTCTGGCGGTCTCCACTGTTGATTCTGGCTTTCAGGAGTTGCGGTGGGTGGGAAAATGTGTGGCGAGTTTTGAACCAATAAAAAAAATGTCTTACATTTTTTTTTTTGATGAAAAAATTTCTTACATTTTTTTTTTTTTTTTGCCTATTGGATATGTTTTTCTCACGATGTTTTCTTTCACCGTTTTGAGAGCAGTGGTGATGAAATAATTTACACAAAGTAAAGCGCCCGATGGGGTTCGAACCTATGATCTACAACCTGTAACTAGTGACCGATACCACTAGGCCATTGCTACAGATTTCAGAATGTAGCCCAATTTGATAAATGCGGCCATCAAAGCAAATATTACTTACTCATTGTGTATTCAAGTGTGGCTGTTTAAATTCCATAGAAAATATTTTATTGGTCGCATTATTATAAGTTATAATTATGCATATAAGTAATATAATTTAAGGAAATCGAATGTCTTATTCTATTATTATATATTTTTGTCTTTGGGATATACCGAGATATACAAACAAATTGAGCTTTACCAAAATACGGGTCTTAATTTTTTTTATTATCTATAAGACGGACTAATTATTTTTTTTTATTTTCATACATTGGATACATACCTATTTCTAAAAGAATTTAGAAAAAACAAATGTGGTTTAAAAATGGAAACGATGCAGTTGCTTATTCTGAACAATTTATATACAGGTTTCGTATAATAATGTATTATGGATATGAATTTTGCCCCATTTTGGTCAGTAATATAACGCGACAATAGGTAGTCACGGTAGGTTCCTTAAAAAAATCTTCAATTTTCATTTTAACAGCGAAAACAGCTGGTAATATATACATGTGTACAAATTTCTTTAGTGATCTCTTTGTTATTGAGGTTCAATGAAACAATCATTAATTGATTCCATCTATTGATTCATTTCTTTCACTTTCAGGTTTTATGTTTTGTTTTGCCTTCGTCTTGAGCATTTTGTAATGTTTATTGTCATTCTAAGAGAAAACACTACACGTACATATTGTAAATATCTATTTAGCTTATTTTGACCTGCGTACGTAGTACTAAGTACTTAATCAAAAAAGGGTCGATATGTAAGGAAGTAAAAGTAGTTTTTTGACAGATTGAAAATGCGATCAGACTGTGAATGTTCTTTTAATTAGTCCAATTACACCTCAGATTACGTAAACTTTAACATTAAAATGCCTGATACAATATGTATGTAAACACTGCCTTATCTTATTGAATTATCTTATTTATGGCTTCTGCAGACATTATAATACCGTACGTGTATTAATCAATGTATTAATTAAGGTTTCTGTAAAAAGGCGATATACCTATTGAACAGAGTATAGCAATATTCAAAGGATAAACAGATTAAAAAAATATTTTTATATTTGACATAAGCTTTTCAACTGGTCGTTTCCTATAATAATAAATAATAATAATATTTATTTCTTTTCAAAACTTATACCTACAGACTGGTTTATACTTAAGATAGTTTTTTAAGTAGCTATTATATTTTAGGTTCCTTTTATAATATGTTGATCCAGATTTTATACGAAAAGAAATGGAAAAGGGCAGTCGAGAAACTTGACAAATAACAGTTTAAAACTACGAGCCTAAACTTTGGGCGGTTCATTGACTACAAAGGCAAGGTGGGTACCAGTAGGTAAACCTGGGATTAACGCAAGGGTCCGATGGTATTACACACTAGGATAGCTTCTAATGTTATCCAAAGCACAAGTGTCGGTATTTTATAGGATGCATTTTAGAGAGTGTGCGAGGGAATTGCATGATTTAAGTCCCCATCTCCATTCCATCTTCGGACGACCCGTCGACCACCAGGACCCACCCTTACGTTGTTAACACAACTACGATCAGCCCCCTAATCGGTGAACACATTTTTGTCAAATGATTGCGACTAGTTGGGATCGTTTGGACCGAACGGACCAATGGGCTGTCCGAACGATACCAACTGATCCCAACTAGTCTCTTTCGGACTATAATTTAAGTGTCTTAAGGATAGAGTGAATAGGCTCTTAATAAACTAGCGCGCTTTAACATTGAATCAACGATTGCACCACTGCTTACCATCAGGCGGGACTGCGGCCAAGCACTAGTTTTTAATTTATATAAAAAAAGTTAACTACTTTAATTTTGTTTTAAATGTTTTAGAAACAAGTAAAAACATAATGAAAACGTTAAAAGTGTTTTTGCTGAAATCTTCGAGCAACGCTGAAATGGGCCTGCTGTTTGGTGCAGCCGCGGCGATCACTCTCCACTATTATCTTCATTGGTCTTTACACTTATTATTTGAATTTTATTTGTTGTTATCTCGTGTATTGTGTGTCTTTTAGTTTGTGAATATATATTCTAAAATAATTTTCTTTCTTTCACCATACCCAAAGAATTTTCCAAATCATTTTGTCAAACCGATTAGGATTGTTGGATTCAATAATTGTATAATCAATTATCTAGATATCTAAATCACTACTCACGTTTCTTCAATGAACTCAAAGTCTGACCTACTACTGACCGTTTTAAGCCGTCAGAGTCCAAACATTTAATATGTGAAGCACGAGCGCAAGCCTTAAATCATATCACCTCAAAAGGAGTAAAATTCCCTCGAGTGTCACCGACATTGTCCTCTTTAACAGCTACCACGAAATGGCGTGGCGATATTGACTTGGCCTCAATTATTCTAATATTATGAACACGAAAGTCTACGTAATAACAGTTCGGTTTCGATTAATTCCCAAGATATTGTGCAGTTAAATTCATTCAGAAAAAGTGAATTCTTTTGTTTAAGTGTATCAGAATAACACGCAAGGTATACGAATTAAGTTGTGGTTATTGTTAAGATTACATGTGGAGGTTTCAGGCTTATCCGGAGATTGAATTGGTGTCAAATCTTCATTCGACATTTTCAGTTATTATCTACTTAAAAATATAGTACGTTAAGCGTTTACTGTTTTGAGGCAAATTTGTAAGACTAACCTAACCGATTAGGAGGGCAAAGGAATTAAATTGTAGCATATTCAGCCTGGGTAGGCCTCCGACAAGATGGACCGACGCCCCGGTGAAGGTCGCGAGAAACCGCTGGTTGCGGGAGGCGCAGGACCGGTCGTCGTGGACATCCTTGGGGAGGCCTATGTCCAGCAGTGGACGTCTGTCGGCTGAAATGATGATGATGTTGATATTCAGCCTATAATGGCCCTAGTGCTGGGTTTTTCTAACTATGATTGTCTTCGCCGTTTTTCAGGGAAAATGCTTAACACAAACAACAGTTTATTTCTAAACCAGCACACAATGAAAACTCTCAGGGGATTCCACATCAAATTCATTATATCAAATATATACTAGATGCCCCGACAGACTTCGTTCTGTCAAAGTAGTTTGATAAAGCCACCGATTTTTCCTTTGGTTTCCATGGGGACGGAGGATAAGTGGGTTAAATATTTTATTTTCCTCGCAATTTTCCCGTTTTTTGTTTACTCCAAAACGTTCCTTATGCCATAACGAGAACATGAAAATAAAATTTAGGCGAATTGATCAAACCGTTCTCGAGTTTTGTGCGTAGCAACGCGTTTGGGGATTCGCTTTTGTATTTTTTTTAAGGTTACAATTATCGAAATATCCTTCAAACATGTTGCATTTATATTGTTGATTAATAATGTGTGACACAATTAGGGTGTCATATATCTTTGAATTATCGGTTCTAGCACACGGTTTCCTTAGGATGTTTTACTTCACCGTTTTGAGAGTAGCAGTAGGAGTGACAAATCATTGCTACATTTTGGAGAATCGTAAGTCAACTTGAGGACCCAGGACATGCCTTTAAGACTACGCATTCCAAGCATGTGTGAACCGTAACGGCATTAATTTTAGGCTAGGGTTTGCTAAAACTGCGGCGGCCACTACATAACATCCACAATGATCTATCAGAAGACGCCAATAAAACGTTATTTATGAAAATAAGCTGTTGCTGTATTCCAGAAAGATTTTGGTACCGTAAATGTCAAATTCAGTGCTATAGTTTTCATGGCAGATTTCACAGTGGCCGCTACGTTGAGGCCATCGCTCTTCTAGGAACCATAAAACGTCTGTAAACTTACCCAAAAAACCCATAAAATGCTTGATATCGTCGAAATATGAAACAACGTCGGTCGCTCGTAGAATCAGAATCGGTTTCTGCAAGTTCTTGAGCAATAGCATAATTCCTTCGTTTAAAACAGGAAGGTTAGGTACTGTCTCCAACAAGAAGTCCATTATTTTGCAGTAACTCATCAGAACATCCACACGCTGCTTTTTATTAAGGATAGGTAATAATAGTACCAAAGATGACAAAGCAACCCTAGGTTCACGTGAAACGATTAAGTCATTGCATCGTAACTACTCGTATCTTGGTAATATCGAAGTTTATTCAAAATCAGCAGTTAGACTAGTAAAGCGGACAACGGACTTGAAGGCTGAAAAAGGCTTTGGGTGCGACTGGGATTAACGCTGAGATGTTGATAATGATGATCGTAACAATCTTGGTGAGGCAAGGTTAAATAAAAATGATTATCGAGAATTTTATCAAACTCACTCTAAACGCACTAACTTATACTTTATCACAATGAGAAGAGTTCATTGTAATGGCTTTATATGTTTTTATAGCTTTATTGGTCATATTTTCAAAATCTATAATAATACCAAACCACATGTGGGCTGGCGTCTCGGACACAAAGCCTAATGGCCTAATGCTTTGGTAAAAAATAAAAAAGAACTTTTAAAACAGAAACAGCACATTGCTAACAGATTGAAGAATGGTGGTATGTAATATTAGGTCCTTACATATGAAATTGGAGTTTTGTCGTATCTCAAATATCTCCTCTTTGGTTTAGAATTCTAAATTCAAATTTATACAGCTCGTCAATTTGTGTCTCGAAAACCGCACTTCTTTTGTTATTATTTTCTTTTGGTTTTTTCTATGCGTCATTGAGTTTACAATATGGAAAATTTAAAATTTCGCATTATTTACTAATATGAGTTACGCCGTGGCACCAGTGCTGTAGAAACGGCTCGAAGAATTAATGATGTGCATGGCAGTGGTGTCGCTAGAAAAAGCACAGTGAGTTTTTGGTTCCAACGTTTTCGTTCTGGAAATTTCAACCTACAGAATAATCCCCGTGGACGGCCGGAGACCAAAGTCGTCAATGAAGAATTAAAGGCTATTATAGAAGCGGATCCATCGCAAACTATGTCCGAGTTAGCTGCAGGCTGCGGTGTTTGTATTAAAACTGTTTTAATCCACTTGAAACAAATTGGGAAGATAACAAAGCTCCAAAGGTGAGTACCTCATGAATTGAGTGAAGCAAACCGACAAACGCTCGTCGACTGCTGCGTTACATTACTGAAGCGGCAGAATAATGAGGGGATTTTAAGTCTAATCATTACCTGTGATGAAAAGTGGATACTCTACAACAATAGGAAGCGCACATGGCAATGACTGAACCCCAGTGAACCATCCTAATTCTGCCCCATGAGAAAATTGACTAGAAAAAAGTTATTGTGTCAGCGTTTGGTGGACTAGTGCAGGTATGGTGCACTACAGCCTCCTTAAATCTGGCCAGAGGATTACTGCAGATCTCTACTGTGAGCAGCACCACAATGATGGATAAACTAGTCGATAAACAACTGAGGACTGGTCAATCGCACAAGGCCACTATGCTTAAGAACAACGCGAGACCACACACTGCACAACAGACTTCTACCAGATTGGAGGAGCATATGTAAGGACCTAATTCTTCATCGCATCTTCCCAAATAACTCGACCACTATCAACAAATACACTACCTACCCGATTTATAAACAGCAAAACTGCCAAACCACAAGGGTCAGCTTCAGAAATTCACAAACACTTTTTCTCGAAAATATCAAAATGCATGTCGACTCGATTTTGCAGTCCGGTAGTGGATTTGATTTCATGAATTAAGTAAATGGCTTATACAATATGTAAAGAAAACCCTGTCCGATCCGTGAAGGTATTGTTAGGTATCGTTAACTGATTCTAATAACGCCTACAAAGCCAGGCTAAACTTAAAAAAAAAACCCCTAAAAAAATAAATATTATTTCCAAAAAGCGAGGTAACTTAATGCATGTGCGGTGGGCAACACGATAGGTATAGACGCGCGGGTGAAGGGGGGGGGGGGGGGGGGCAGGCCACGCGGCACGTGGTCGCATCGCTATTCGCTCCGTCACAAATGGTGTTGTCACTTTTGAAAAATGACAGAATTTTGGGAAAGTTGTAATTAATTCGCGGAAAAAAAAAGATTATTTCAAAATTCATTAGTATTGTCACTATGACGATTATGTAAACTTTCATATTTTATTTGGTCATGTGTATACCTAACATTTATTATCCTTTTGGGTCGGACGGGGTTTTCTTTACATATTGTATAACAAAAGGATACGTATCCATTGCGACTGGTCTTAGCGAAGTCCCGCAGATGTGCTTGCAAGCGATCAAGCTGATGCTCCACCGTCGGACTTTCGACCATCTGCTCTATAATCTTGGCCATTTCCCAATCGAATGGCGGAGCACATTCATCGGTCCATTTGCGTTCTGAAATACGTTGAGAACAGTCTTAACAAGTTTAGTTGTTCCTTAAAATAACATAATAATTTTGAAGTAGCATTGTCCCTCGATAATAATTACGTGGAAATAAGATATTTATAGTTCGTCTAAATTGTTGTCAAAATGAAGACGTATCGAAAACAAATTTTGTTCTAACAGCTGCGGCTTGTCGAAACTCTCTTAGAAAGTCCAGTGGTCTCTACGGTAGGGCGAACAAAAGCAAAACTACGTGGAGTCAGTTTTGCAGCGATTCGTTTCTAGCACTAATTTAAAGAGAACAGAATGAACTCCTAAAAAATTACAATGTTTGATAACTTTGTTAAAGGAAAAAAAGTGCTTAAAATTCATTTAATTCTGTTTCAGTTAAATATGTTTCTTTAAGATCCGATATAAAAATACATGAACCATATGTTACCTAAGTAGGTATAAGAAATTCTGAGAAATTTTTGTCTGCGAAACAAGTGGACACCACAGAAACTATACTGAATTGACATAAAACAATTGATTTAAAGCACCTCTGACAGCGAGTTGCTAAAAAACTATGACTACCTTGTTCAAAAACTAAACTAAATTATTATTAATTTAATTTCAGTAGGTCTAGTATGAGTTTTCAATACGAAACTCGTTCGATCGTATCGAGCGCGTTTGGCGCTCTCATTGGTTGAGAGTTCTTACGACCTTGAAGCGGGCCAATCGCTGAGTCAAACGCGCTCGATATCGGCGAACGAGTTTCGTAATGAAAACTCATACTAGGCCTACTGTGCATCTTTTTCTCTAAATTATATTAAGAACTGGCTGGGTAAAAGACTTCCTAACTGAACGGTCCCTCCGAGTCATTATCGACGGATGCTCATCCGACCCCATGTTGACTAATGCCGGTGTTCCTCAGGAGTCTGTTCTCCCTGCAACTCTGTTCCTACTGCACATTAATGATCTGCTGATGCCCGGCATGTATAGGTATGCAGATGACAGCACAGTTGTGGATGTTGCCGGATGCTCGGGCTAGCAGGGAATCAATCCGGTCCGAAAGAGAGGCTATGGTAGAACGAACGAGTGTTGCACTACAGGCAGTCTCCGAATGAGGCAATGCCAATCTTGTAGCAATTAATGCCGCCAAAACACAGGCGTGTCTTTTCACAGCCAAAAGATTTCCTCGAACCTAAACTTTGGGCGGTTCATTGAATCCAAGGCCAAGGTGGCTGCCAAGAAACTTGGCGTTATTGCAAAGATCCGGCGGTACTTCACACCAGGGCAGCTTCTAATGACTTACAAAGCACAGGTCCGTTCGTGTGTGGAGTATTGCAGCCACATTTGGGCTGGTGCTGTTAAGTGTCACCTGGCCACTTTGGATTCAGTGGAGAGGCGGGCGAAGAGGCTCATCAGTGCCCTGACTTAACTCGAGACGGTCTCCAAAGGCTCTAGGCTACTCTACGCCTGTGCTCTAGCACAGGCGTAGAGTAGCCAGCCTTTCGGTGTTCTATAGGATGCATTTTGGGGAATGTGCGAGGGAATTGCATGATTTAATTCCCCCATCTCCGTTCCATCGGCGAATTTCCACCCTTACGGTGTTAATACCACTACGATCCGGACGAAGCGTTTCGCCTCCTCTTTTATACCGCGTACATAGAGGGACTGGAACTACTTGCCAGCGGCGGTGTTTCCGTCGGACTACAATTTGAGTGCCTTCAAGGCTAGAGTGAATAGGCTCTTAATAAACTAGCGCGCTTTACCATCAACGACTGCGTCACTATTTACCATCAGGCGGGATTGCGGTCCAGCGCTACTTTATAATAAAAAAAAAAAAAAGAAAAGGTCAGAAGATATTGGCCTCCATTCCCTTATTCACAAACGTCAGTTCACTGCATCTTTTTCTTTATATTTTATCAAGAAAAGGACAAAACATAATATGTTAGTTTAGACCTGTGAAATTAGTCCGCGGGTGACGTCAATTGATATATTTTTGGTCGTTATGTTTATAATCGTGTCTAAAATGTCTATGGAATATCTTAATTTGACAGGATTTAAATAAAATGCTATCTTCTATCCTTTTCTCAATGAAATAGAAAGAAAAAGATGTACTTAACTTAAAATTAATTTAGTTTGTAAAAAAAGTGTATCGACGCCTATATCTACGTGGGCCACTAGATACAGCTATCCATCAGAAGTAAATTTTAAAGAAGTTGTTACAACAGCCCAAAATCTAAAATACAATATATCTTTACGCTTTCATGTAAATGAAATGGTAAAATTGCATTCAATTAATGAAAAGGAAATCTAAAGATGAACCACCAACGTTTTCAAGTCAGTCACGAGTTTATTGACAACAAACATGCAACAGTTATTCCGATTAATTTTAACTAGGTACCGACTTAATTGTCGTGTCCTCAACTCGAGTCGAGTAGAAATCATGAATAATTACACAGCCTGCAGTCAATACTAAATATATATATCGTTTGTAAAGCTATAAATAAATGTCACAGAGCTCTTAGAAGAATTTATTTGAACATATATTATTAGTGATATAAATTGATCAATAGCCGGGTCCCGCATAAGTAGTATTAATAAAAAAAAATGATGAAAACCTATTCTCATGCCTAATTAAATTAAAATGGGATCAACACTGTGACAGGATAATTTTATAATATAGAAGATGGTGACATCTGGATATTTTAAGCGATGCAAAAACTATAAGTGAGTGAGAGACTGCATTTATAGTGTTAAAAAAACGATGGCAAAAATATAGTCTCTGAATTAGATTAATACCATTACATATAACCACAGTATTAACATTAATACGACGATAGCCGCGCAGACCACAATGAAATGATACTTGAATATAGGTACTAGCATTGGGTACTAGCGATTAGTCGTGAATCGTGATGCATTATCACATGAAAGACTGACGTTTTAAAGTAATTAACATTACCTTGGAGGACTCCGACCAAAGGATATCATTACCTTGCAGGACTCCAACTAATAGACGTCATTCAATATGCACAAGTAGTGACGTTGCAAAAAAAAAAATGTTATCAGCCAGAAAATGAAATTACAAATAAGTAGTAAAACAATAGAAATGTTTTCAGGTCAGGTCAACGATGGTGCACGAGAAATTATTATGATGGCTGATGAAAAGGGTAAGTGGGTGAGGGAAAGCGCACTTTAATTTAATAAATGGACAATCGTCCTATTTGTTGACGTGCACTTTCATAAATACTGTGTCGTTAGTAGTAACAGTTGCTATTTGAAGTCGTCGCGACAGAAATAGTTGAAATATAATGCGGGTAGAACGTATATGGCTGATAGAATCGCAAAATCACAATGATTTTATAGTTACTTCGATGACCCTGATCGCAAAATTCCCTCTTTTTCTACAAGAAAATACATTATGCCCTGGATGTCGGGGCTAGCCTCCGCAACTATATACCTAATTGAGAAGAATATATATGTAGCTTCTGCTTAAAAACACACATATAAGTACATACAATCTACGACGTCTGTTCCTATTCTAGAGTCTGTGTGAATATTTTACGTGGAGTGGCGGATAATACAAAATCCGCCTTACATTAATGTTAACGTTTATTATACTAAATATAATAATAAACTATTTTAAATATTATCCTTTCCATTATTTATTATTATTATATTAATCATTATTATATCATTGGCTTCAGCAAGAGCAGGTGAAAAGAGCTATTTCCGTATGTTTATATAGTTGCATTCATTTTGATTACGAGATTTAACCTTCAGATACCTTGCCACCTGAATCTATCAAAAGTGTATTGTCTTCAAGTCAGATTTCTCACGCATTGATGAAGTGTTCTGAAATGATATCTACACTTATCAGACTTCAACTTACCAAAAGGTATGGGATCCAAATTTTTCAAAAGATTCCTTTTCAATAAACCTTTCTGTGTGTACTGCTTGCCTTCGTGTCCATGAGTGCAACTGAACGTATCCGTCGATCCAGACATCGAGTCAGATATACTGAGATATTCATTCCTTGTAACATGTTCAAACTCAGGTAAAAGCGTTGGCCGCTTATAAAATTTGGTATGTGAAGACTCCGCAGATACATCCTTCCAGATCTTCTTCGATCTCTTTCTCTTCGGTTCTGGCGCTGGTATCTCCTCTGGTGGCGGCGACTCCTCGAGCCAGTCGTTCTTCGACAAAGGTTCATCTACCGAGTTAATTCGACTGCTGCTTTGCATATACATTATACTTGCGCCATTTGGATCGATATCTGTTTTCGAATCCATTGGTTTTATTTCTCAAATCTCAAGTGAATTTGAATTCAGCAAAAGGACTTAATGAAAACATTAATTTCCAAAATACAGTAAGTAAATGCTTTGACAACGATTGAAACTCAGAAGTGTTGACATTTTATTTTTAAAACCGTCAGCTTTTAAGTTTATTTTTTGGCAAAATTGTGGCGTCTCTCCCACAAAGGCCATTAATCAATCAATTTTATGTTTCTTGCGAAATATAAATAGGTTTTATTATTTATTCTAATTATTTTCTCGTCAGTATTGTCGCAATGAATATTGAAATTGGGTAAAATGCTCCGATTGAGTGATGCAATGAATTTCAAAGTATTAATGACATCTCTTTGAGTGGCTAGCAGCGGCCGAGGCAAATCGGTCAGGTCCCCAGCGCCGGCGCAGCTTCGCGGCGCTGAATCCGAATCACAGTTCCGAATGGTGGGACCAACGGACAGTCGGAGCGGACGGACGCTCACTACTTAGTCGCAACTCCACGCCGGCGGTTGACGGTCGTGTGCACACACATGTTCGCGCTAGTACGTACTCTACGATGCTTCATTAGTTTTCCCCTCGAGAAAACCAAGTGAAATAAAACAATTTAACCGCGCCAGTGGACTAGGAGTGAGTGGATTTTTCGCTAGTGTTTGTTTAAAGCTGTTAGCTTCTACGCACGGTAAGTGTTGTCTGCTTATAAGATTTACCTTAAATCGCGGCCAAACGTTTGTTTTGTTGACATGGTTGTTACGTAGCTATGATAATGGAAATACTGCGAGCGGTAAATACCAAAGCGAAAAGCCTGCTTTATTCATTACAAGTTAATATTGTCACATTGTTCCAAAGAGTATCTACTGAGGGCATTGGAAAACAGCTGAGCGATCCTACACTTAAAATAAAAGTCAGAATTCATTAGTCGTTACAAAAAAAACAAATATAATGAACTACAATAATAAAGTCACAGCATTTGCAACATGAATGTCAGGTGTATTTAAGAGGACTTTGACGATACCTTGTACCTACCTACTCATTTCATATTAGGTACCAAATGAACGAGGCACCGTCATTGTCATTTCCCTAATTTGCCACAAATATTGACGCTAAACTAATGTGCATAGGTACCTACAATATACGCCGCTAAAGCTATAGTTACAAATATTGTCTCATCCAATTACATAGTTACATTTAACACAGTTTTCTAGGTGGAAAACGGTCACTCGCTGTGTGCTACACACCGCACCTGTGCCACTAGACAGCCAATAGTAATAACATCATAGCAAAGTAATTAATACTGTTGCGTTATGTAAAACTCAAGGTATTTTTATCAGTGTTCTTAACAAACAAAGTGACAGTTTAAACTCTTCAGTTGACTGACCCAATCATGTCTTTGTGAATAAGTAGACACAAAAGTACGATTCCAAGTTCATTTTTTATCGAGGTTATGCATTCGAATAACGAATTAATTAAAAAGTTATGTAAATTATCTTCATTAAGGCCGAACTAGATACTTTCAAACATCACAAGTCTAGCTAGTAATTATATTATCTTCCTAACTACTGTCATTTGTTCCCAAACTAAACTAAATTTAAGTACAGTCAATGAATCTTTTTCTTTATATTTCATTAAGAAAGGGATAGAAGATAAATGTTAGTTTAGATCTGTCAAATTTGATGTATTTTCGGTCGCCATGTTTATAATCGCGTCTAAATTGTCTATGGAATATCTTAATTTGACAGGATTAAACTAAAATGTTATCTTCTATCCTTTTCTTAATGAAATAGAGAGAAAAAGATGCAGTTAATTTTAAATTAGTTTAGTTTGTAAACAAGGGATTTGGGGCCACTGTCTACTTAACTTAAATTTAAGTGGACTTTAAATGTCCAAATTATTATTAACCTTTACTAAAACTAGCTAAACAAATTAGGTAGGTACTCCAAACTTGTCTGTTTTATTGAAGTAATCAAAACGCAACCAATAAAATTGCTCAACATTTATATTAATACAACCGAATCAAGAAACAAGAGCTTTGGCTAGAATAATCAGGACATGACATTACTTAAGTTAAGCAAAACTATCTCGTTTGTTACTCAATGATTGAAGAAATCGTCGCTTACCGGCACATGATTAAGAATTAGTACAAAGAAATGTACAAAATTGAGGTCTCTGTAATGCCAAAATGGTTTTTAATGAAAACATTCAGTAAAAACCATTTTGGTGTTAAGGTAAAGCTTGTCTATAAAGTCGTGAAAATGGATGTTTCGGAAACTAAAAATTTTAAAAGTAGGGCAACACTAAGGTCAGTATTCCAGAAGGAAACTCAAGCATTGATCTCTGCTTAAACATTACTTAAAACTACTTAGTTTCAACCAATCAAAAGGCTTCAAACGAGACTTAAGTAGAGCTTGAGTTTTGAGTGACGTTCTGTAATACGGACCTTAATCTTAGTAAGTACAAGTATATCGAATGTCGTCGTTTTTCGATTCGTGCAAAACTTCGATATTTTTCCGTGAAGCGACTGCCGTCTGATTTCCACAAACCGAAGGCGATATCGAAGCATTGCAGTTAGACCAATTGTTGAACTTTTGTTATTCCTGATTATAAACCATCTGTGTGCCAAATTTCATCCAAATAGGTACGTTCGGTAGTTCTTGCGTGAAAGCGGAACAAACAAACAACCAAACTCACTTTCACATTTATAATATTAGTAAGGATATCGAACTCCGGCGACCGTTTTATTATGTGGAAATAATTTTCATTTGTCATACTCATAATGTACTGTTGTGTTGATCAGATTATTGGGTGGAAGTTGCTGCTTCCCTTCCTAGAGATGGAAAAATTTATAGAAATTACTTCCCACCTAAGGGCCGGAATGAACTTTAAAAATATAACTGCTGTCAGTTGCGACGAGTTTTATGAAAAAAAAAGTAATTTAAAAAATGCTGCGGTTATGTGTGTTTCTCAACAGCCAGTGTGATCTTAGAGCAAACTTCTTTGAGCGGAATAAGCCGCAACAATTACGCCGTTAGTTCCATATTTAAAATTAAAAAAGTCGACATAAATTGGCGGGATACTAATCTGTTATGTATCTGTGAAGAAATAAAAAAAAAATTGTTTAAATAAACAACTAATTATATTTTCCTCATGTTTGAAATGAAAAGTAGATTGTTTAACACGGGTAAAAGAATCTATTCCTACTCGCACTAATAGTCCAATAGTAGTAGGAATTTATTCTTTCTACCCTAGGTTAACAATCTACTATTTCAACTCTGCTTTCAAAAGAAAAAGATCGTTAGGAAACCTAACCCCGGGTTCTAAAAATTCTTAGGATTTTTTTACAATTAATTGTGCATCTTTTGTTTTCAGTGTTTCGGTTATCGTGATATTTTAAACAGTGTAAAATCAATGACATATGAAAGTCATTCATTATTTGTGCACTTAAGGCTGCTGTAGAGGAAAATTGAAACAATAATAACTATAATATGCATATTTCATTGAACAAACTGCGTCATAATTTATTGTTTACTTTGTCTGGGAGATTTACCATTATTTTTTAATGTAAGTTTTTAATTTTCTGCCATCAACCATCATAGTCCTTTTAGTTTAGCAAAAAAACCTTATTAATATAAAATACTGTGTTACTTCAAAATACATGTAAACCTTTCCATTCCATCAAAACCTATATAAGTAGGTATTTATATATAGGAGTACTTAATAGTGATGGATTACAAACTTATTACAACATGCGCATTTGATTTAAGCTTACATTGACTGATGAAATAATTTGATTTAATTTCAAAAAAACAAAATCTTCCATCACTCTCCCTCCCCCATTTTTTTGAAGTCGTCGCATCATATATTATTTCCTCTTCCATACTTCCTTATTAGTCGTCTTCATGCCACTCACCCTATCCACCATTTCTGTGTTTGATTGAGCCATCGAGTTTCATATTCAAAACTTGCCTCTCGTTATTTCCTTCATTAGGTGCTCCTCATTATATACCCATACCGTGTCCATCGAATGCCATACAATTATTCAATTCCGCTGCCTTTTAAGATTTTGTTATCCTCTTATCATTCTGATCTCAGCTGCTTTCAATTTACTTTCTTCATTCATCCCATTTGCCAAACATTCCGATACTATGACTGTGAAGGAAAAAATCTTAAAATTAAATCATATTAACTACCCTGTAATGACCATTTACTTACATTCCTCTTTTACGTAACACAATATCAAGTATCAGTAGAAATAGGTTTCAATTTGACAGTTTACCAAAATTCATTATTTGAAGGATATTGCTAATCCATTCCAAAAATTTTGCCTGTAATAACGTAAATGTAACGCGTGTTGTACTGTCAAAAATTAATGCGATAGCTAATAATAGGGTCTAACGAGATTACAGCACTGCTGTTAGACATTTTCTTCTTCCTCTTCTTCTCTGCTGGAAAAAGGCCTCCCCCAAGGCTTTTATCGCTTTTAGGGGGTTTGCCATAATCCCCCCATGCTTGGAGGAGGGACACCCACTGGAGAAGCGCTGCTGCCCGCTTCCCTGGTGAGTTTCCTTAGTCGCCTCTTACGACACCCACGGGAGGATATGGGTTGGTGCTATTCTAAGAGCGGTACCACATTATTAGACATATTACAGTCTTTTACAGCCCGATACAACCGTATGGCCGCTCTGAAGTGCGCCGCGGTTGGGCTGTACTATTCACAACTGTCGACTAAGGAATCGCGTAGAGTAGGTACCTCCTATATATAGCCCTCGGCGTAATCCGTCATTATAGTAGTGAAAACACCGATTATTATTTTTCTATTCTTGTAACATCTTCGTTTTCTAGAATTAATTTCATTCCTACGTAACAATGAAATCGACACAACTAGGTAGAAATTGATACTTGGCCTTCGCAGTCCTCATCGATAAACCATTTAAAAAATTTATGAAGTGGAATGTGTTGCATCAGTGGGTGGATATATGTTTGTTTTCAGTGCGCAGGTCACAAATATATTGTCGTAGCCACATTGGAAGACACAAATGTCACAAAAGTGGTAAACTTATAACAATAAAAATGAAGTTTGATGTCAAAAGAGTGTTCCAAAATGCTCCTGGTGCATTTATTTTTAATAATTTCGGATTTTCAGCGCGTACTGGGAATGTTCGATGCATTTTAAATTGCAGCGCCATACGACGTTCGTCTAATGCATCAATTTGATTGGTAGATTCTGCGCATGTCAATAAAGGTCAACTCAGGCTATGATATAAAAGACGGGACGCGATGTATTTTCTTCAGTGGTGGGTATGCTTCAGCCTTGCCAGAAGAGGCTGAAGTAATACCCACCTGTTTAAATAACTATACAGACTATAAGCTATGCTTTGCAGTTAACTTTTCTTTTAGGTGAACAGGAAAGGACATACAATATAAATCGTTAGGGATAAGTAATTATATATTTTTTTTGAGAAATTAATGTCTTTAACCGCTAAATACATAGTTTAAAAAATATAATTATTTTATTATGCTGTTAGCAGTGTCAGTAGAAGTAATTAATAATAATACATTAAAGTAGTCGTGGTGGCCCAGTGGTTAAAACACCAGCCTCTCAAGTATGAGTGCGCGGGTTCGATTCCAGGTCAGGCAAGTACCAATGTAACTTTTCTAAAGTTATATGTACTTTCTAAGTATATCTTGGACACCATTGCCTAAAGGTGAAGGAAAACATCTTGAGGAAACCTGGACTTTATAAGTCTGAAATCGCCAACCCGCATTGAGCAAGCGTGGTGATTACGCTCAATCCTTCTCTGTATGAGAGGAGACCTGTGCCCAGCAGTGGGACGTTAAAAAGGTTGATGATGATGATGATGATGATGAATGTAGACTAAAAGTGAAAAAATTGTTAATACCTAAACAATTTCAATTTTTCTTTTTACAGGTGCCTTAATTGGTCTTTGTTTGCTCTTTAAGGTCGATTTATACTCTGACTTAACTATCTATACTTACTAATAGTTATTATATAGAGATAAAAGTGAATTTGTATGTCTCTCCCTTCATACATAGAAACTCACAAAACCCCTTACAATACGATTGCTGAATATTCTTTCATTAATGGGAAACTACAGTATCCAGTTTCAATCTCTCAACTTCGAATCGCTAAACTTAAGTGGCAGTGGGCGGGGCACATTGCACTTAGAACCGATGACCGATGGGGCAGTAAGGTTCTGGAGTGTCGGCCACGTTCCGGAAAACGCAGCGTAGGGAAGCCCCCGACAAGGTGGACCGATGACCTGGTGAAGGTTGCGGGAAACCGAGGGATGCGAGCAGCACAAGACCGGTCATAGTGGAAAGCCTTGAGAGAAGCCTTTATCCAGCAATGGACTTCTGTAGGCTGTATAAAACAAGTAGAAGAGCCCTGGCACTCGCGACAGTATGTAGGCTTGGGCGGCTCCATATCATAATAGGTCTATAATGTACCCACTGCTGGGAGACAGGATACCTGTCTTTGAGAGAGAGTGGGCCGTAATACCCGCGGAACCAGTGCGAGTTAGTAGACGTCAAAAGTCTTTGAAGAAGAAAAAATTAAGGTTCTAGGACATTTTGGTTTTCTCACGATGTTTTCATGTACCGTATTGACAGCAGTGATGATGAAATACTAGGTACAGTGCCAGTTTGGGTTCGAACTCATGAGCTTACAACTCGCAAGTCGGCGCCAACATCTCCCGACGAACAAAAGCTCTAAATAATATAAAGATCTTCAATTCCCTTTCACGCGGACAGGAACTAGTAGTGTCTAAAGTAGACCACAAACCGCGTCAATATTTACAATTGTTTTTATTACGTAAACTATAATAAAAGTTAAGCGAATCAAAAACACGTTTCTACTTGGTTTTCGAACGAACAAACTGTACTCAGTTTCTCCTTTTCTTTGTTTTTAAACGATTCTTATCTTTTTCTTATTCCATTCCATTTTCAAACGATTCTAAGTTTGAATTTATTTAACGTCGTCTTTAATTTAGTAGTTTTAATAAATATTGTAATGGTTGTATGAACATGTTTGTTTGTTTTCATATTGATGTATAAATAAACGAGGAACAATAATATTTTTTGTTTTGACAACATTGTTATATGTCACTGTAGAAAACAGTTAATGTAAATATTTAAAGACATAATGGTTAGTAAGTAAATTAAACAATCAACTTTTTTCTTTACACCCCGATAAAGACCCAATTTAAATATACCTTCTTACTTTCAACAACTCATTGAATTGCGTTACAGCAGCAATGGCTTTCATTGCGGTTTTTTACACTATTGAACGGACAAAATTTTTCGAACATACGAAGCAATGGATTATCCAGATTGTGATGAAAATTGTGTTTTGTAAATAGGGTGCTTCCAAAGTCTTGGCGCCGAAGATGCCACTAGAATAATTTATAGATCGCTGGCGATTTATCGACGTGCTATTCACTCTGGATTCTGAAATCAACTTTAAATAGTGTTTAGAGCTTTTTTTTTCTTTAAATTTTTTCTACTTAAGCACCTGCCATCTAATGTCTTCATTTCTTCGCCACCTGTGGTTGACTGGTAGAAAATGCCTAAGACATAACGTCCGCCTCAGTAATTCATGTGCGAAAGAATAAATAAATAAATATTTCGTCAATTTAAACAAATTAAATTTGAATAATCGTGAGTAGAACCTAGTTTGCTCCCCTTTGACCATTTTTATTACTTTTTGTGTTTTTTGCGTCATATTTACCGCCAGTAAAAGTATTTTATTTTATATTTTTTAAACGTGTAATGTGCATATTTTGAAAATGCTCTACTATTAAAAGCAAAACTACGTTCATAACCATTAAAACTATAGTTAAATTGAAATGCTTACCATTGCATACTTTTATAAAAATAACAATGCACTGACCTTACTACATTAGCGTCAGGGCCGGCCGCAGGTATCTTCAAGCAAAAAAATGTCTAGTTATTAGCTAACTATTCAAAATATTAGGGAAATACGATTTGTTATCATTACTTACTGACTTGTTTTCTGTTCATTATACATAAAAATAAAAACGTTGGGCGCACCTGTTTGATTATAGCCCACTAACTCTCACTGCGAGGTGGTCTACAGTGAGAACATAATAGGTAGATTATACATTGAGCAGTTGGAAGTCAACAAATACAATGGATAGGTTTCCACGTAGAGATAGGCGGGACGCAAGACACAGCGCAAGAACGTAATAAAAGACTATTTATTACAACAGTTCAATTGTCATAGTGAAGTAGGAACTGAAAGGTGTGTTGTCATAAAAACTAAGCCCGAAGAAGATGCTGGCACAACACCTCTTCAAATGTTCGTCGCGTGCACTCCTTTGTGACACCTCTTCAGACGTTTTGCATCGTCGAACCAAAAATATGAACAATTTTACAAATTTGTTTCAAAGTCATGTTATTTCAAGTTAAGCAAATATAAACTTTATCGTAATAGTAATTAAGTTTATTTCAGAGTGACTAGCATTATTGAAAATATTATAAAAATGTTTGAATTTGTGGCGCAAAACTGAACTTTAAAGTAAATTGATTAAAGTTCTTTTTCTTTTTCTTCTTCAGCCTATAGTGGTCCACTGCTGGTCAAAGCTAGTTTGTAGTTTGATATTCCACAGGAGAAGCGCTGCTCCCCGTTTCCCTGGTGAGCGTTCCCTTAGTCGCTTCTTTCGACGCAAACCAGAGGATATGGGTTGGTACTATTCTAAGCCCAGAACCACACGGAGGTAAAGCTATTTTTCCAAAACCCCGTATTTGTTTATATTTCTGTAAATCACGACATTAGGCACGGAACTGAACTGACACCCTTCGAAGATTTGTTGTGTTGTAGCCATTTTATACAACTGTCATACTGCAGCTGCATTGTCGCAGTAAAGCGAACTATAGTTTTGCATCACTCTGTTTCGTTAACAGCGAGACCTGAAAGAGAAGTTTGCGTTATGGCGGCAATGTGGCCACGCAGTTTAAAAGTTTGAAACAGAGCATCTAAGTAGTCAAATTGCTTATCATTTAATTACCAAGATATTTAACCGAAAAAACTTAAGTGAATTAGAAAAAAAAAGATTGTGTGGTTTTATGGTCACCGTAAAAGTGAAACTTTTTATTTATTTTTCTTAATATGCGCCGCCATATTGGCTGTTTCTGCTCTGACGAGCGCCTCTCACTTTATCCTTACTCCACGGCCGACCGTCACGCGACATGCAACACACAGACGAAAAAGTTTGAGACGATGTAATAAAGTTTCACTTTTTTTAAAAAAGAAGGACAAAGCATAATATTTTGTCTGTCCTTCTGCCTATTACCTCTACGTTGTTCTATCGGTTGAGCTCGAGATAACTGGCATGTCTGCATGATTGACATGTTGTTCCAAGATTATAATCTGATAAGCGTTAAGAATACCTCGATCTGTCATGATAACACCTTCTTTTAGATAAGTAGTGATCTTCGGCGATGGACTGAGGACGTCCCGTGTGTGCTTAGTGCTAATTTTCTACAAATATTAAATGTTTGAAGTTATCAACGAGTGGCCATGGCGAATTTGTTGAAAAGGTATTTAGTTTTTTTGTAATCTAGAGTTTTTTGCGTCTTCACTACGCAACACACTTAACGATTGCTTTTATTTAGACTGTTAAACAAAGTACATTGCGCTATTTTCGTTGTTAAGCTGATTTATTTTTTCGGACATGAAGTAATGAACTGTCTGATGATGCAGATTGTCATTGAAAGTGTGATACTCAGTTGGCAATAGTATAGGTATAATCCGGCAGCTGACAGGAAGTCAAGCTACCCGAAACTGTGAAATATTCCTAATCAACTTTGAGCCTTAATGCTTTAGAGACAAAGTTGAAAATGAAATAAAGGAATTTGACAGATTGTTGTAGCTTAATGTGCTGTCGTCTGTACATCAAAGATTACCCCTGTCTTTAAACTTTTAGGGATTCGTATCTAAAGGGCTATTAGGGTAGATAGCAGAAATTTCCGCACGTGTGTTACGTATTCCTCTTGTTGTCCCGTTCCCTATGCGAGGACCTACAAGAATAACGTTTTTTCCGTCTTTCCTTTGTGGTACGGACTCTTTCTTCGAGCTACTTCTTCTCTACTCGTACTATAGATACCAGTGTAAACTGGCCTCTGATCGTACGAAAAATCTGTACAATGCGAAGTCAGCTTAAACTGGAAATTCTTAAGACTTGTTCTCAGACTTCTGACTACCAGTATATAGGCTACTTGGATGCTTTCTGAAGTACGGCGTCGTCATAAATGCGATGGTCACCCATCCACGAATCGACCGCGGCAAGAGTGGCTTAACGTTGGATCGACCCAGGTGGCTGGTATTTTTGAGCCACGAAGAGCCGAGAGAATATTAAACATACAGTCTACATATCCAAAGCGGTTTTATTTTAACTCGTTGGTCACACGCAAACTGCCACGCGTGGGCAAGCGGTGGGTATAAATATCTCGAATCTTGCCAAACAGACACCACGTACTAATTAATTACGAAATAACTAACTTACCTTCACAAAGGTCGCTTATATGTAGGCAGACATTGTACTGAGGGTTGCCAGAGCAATAAAAAAAAAAAAATTTCTTGGCAACTGAGCCGATATCGACTATTCAGCCAATGTCATTTGGAGACAGTCGCACATATTTTGTTATCAGCAGCTTAAATTGTTTATAGATACCATCTGCGACCCGTTGTTGCACTACATAAGTCTCCATCTCGTGAAAATATCAGCGCCCAATTTGCATAACAAACAATTCCTGTCAATTAAAATTATTTTGAAATATATTGCTAATCCATTGCTTCATATGTTCCAAAAATGTGCGCAACAACGTAAATAACGCAATGAATGTTGTTGAACTGTCAAAATGAAACTCATTGCTTCTGAAGGGTAACGCAATTACCCTGCAGGATAATATGAATATCTGGTTATTTATTTATTTGTACAATAATTTCTTGCTATGTTTAAAGTCAACACCAAACCGTGCAGCGAGCCAAGATGACATCTATACTATATGTAAAGAAAACCCTGTCCTACCCATAAGGATAATAAAGGTTAGGTAAACACATGACCAAATATAGTATAAAATTTTACGTAATCATCATAGTAACAATACTAATGAATTTTGAAATAATCTTTTTTTCCCGCGAATTAATACCAACTTCCCCGAAATTTGGTAATTTAAAAAAAGTGACAACACCATTTTCACGGTATTATTATAAAGGATGCGACCACGTGACGCGTGCCCTGCCCCCCGTCACCCGCGTATGGATTGCCTACCGCACAAGTAGTAAGTTACCTCATTATGCGAAAAAATATTTATTTTTTTAGGGGGATTTTTTTTTTAAGTTTAGCCCGGCTTTGTAGGCATTAATAGAATCAGTTATCGATACCTAACAATACCTTCACCGATCGGACAGGGTTTTCTTTACATATTGTATGTATAACCTATCTGTGTGGCAAAAAATCTAATCCGTCCAGAAGTTTTAAACACTCGTCCATCATGTTAAATAATGTTCCCACTGCTGGACACGTGCAGGCTTCCTATCGTTGAAAGAAAACGGGCTGTAGCCTGTAAAACACCACGCGGCGGTCCCAATGTGGATTGGTAGATGTCACATGTTTTCAAATTACTTGATGCTAGGACCTGCCAATCTCCTAACAATGTTTTCCTCTACATTTTTGAGAGCAATGGTAATTAAATTATTTACTCATATTAGAGTGCCTGTTTGGGTTGGAATTTCAGCCAAAGATCTTTAATAGGCGTTGCCCTGGCGCACAGGCAAGTGAAGGAACACGGGTAGGTTTTAATCAGTAAAAGTCTGACACGCCCTTCAGCTCCGCCCAGAGCAGGAGAGACCTTTAATAGGCACCCGAACTCCGGGGCGTATGGGATTTATCTCACTGAAACCCCGGGGATCACCATCCGCACATAAGCGTGGGTTGGTTCCGGTTATTCATAAAGTCTTCTACTCAACGATGTACAGCACATCCCAGGGGAGACTGTAAACCTCGATCTGGACAAAGGTAAAACCAGTCTAGGGTAGAATTGGAACCAAAGACTTAAAATGTGTTGGACGAGGCATTTTTTTCTGGATGGCAAATCATAAGTAATCAAGTAAAGGTAATAGATATCTTTACAAAAGCTGTGGACAGCCCTACCGTGGTAAGCTTCATTCATATCTTAGACTTAATAATTAACTTTTTTTAATGTTGTATGTAATAATTATATTTACCTACTAAGTTTCTCTTAAGTGAAACGCGAAAGTAATCGTAAAGTTTGACTTACTTACGCAATTGTTAATAAATCTTCTAAAATTGTTCATAAAAAGTTTTAATGTTAGGGCTCGTGACGTATTGTCTTTGAAGGGTTCCGTGGTCAAAATTTGGGAACAGGATCTTATTACATACTATGGCTCTGGCGCTGTCAGTCCTTCGGACCGTCTGACCCATTATTTTTTTTAAATTTGTAGGTACCTGCAAAATACATGAAATATGCAGTGTCTCTAACTACTACAGCGGCTGCTAACACCAAAACTAATACAAATTTAATGAAGTTATAAATTAAAGGTGACTTCTCTGGTATTTCACGCGAGCAACAAAGAGATGTCAGCACGTCGTGACTGGGTCCACGAAGACCGATGCCACCTGGGCCAGGGTTGCGGGTTGACCGTGGCTCTGGGGCACACGCAAGTTAAGATACACGGATGGGCTTTAGTCAGTAAAAGTCTGACACGCTCCGCTCAGATCGGAAGAGGTCATTTGATGATTTCCCACCCAAAACAAAAAAAGGCGTCTTCTTATAAGAAAATTTAACATAAAATGTAGTACCTATAATTAATATTTATAATACTTATTTGAAGATGCAGTTGGTACGAACTCTTCGTGTGTGAGTCAAATTCGTATTTGTCAATTTTTTCCACTCTTTATCATGTGACGTGTCTTCATCATTAACGTAGTCACGCCAAAACATCATATACATACTACAATCTGTCCAATTTCTTTAATAGATTTTCAACTTTATCGCTGAAAGCATTAGGTCCAAGGTTGATCGAAGAAATTTTACAGTATATCGGTTAGTTTCATCTGTTGACGTACATATGTACTATCATGTCTGTCTTCAATATTTTTATTCCTACTTTATCTCGCGTTTTGATAACCACAATAAAATCAGCTTTCCAACAGACTCATGAGGTTAATACACATTTTTGTGATGTCACACAGAATTTTGTCATTTCCCTTTATGTATCGTTTTGTTACCACCGAAAGACGCAGCATGTGTAGGCCCCCGACAAGGTAGACCGACGACCTGGTGAAGGTCGCGGGAAAAAGCGGGAGGCGCAGGACCGGTCGTCGTAGAGATGCTTGGGGGAGGCCTATGTCCAGCAGTGATTGATGATGATGATCGTAGTCGCATCTTATAAACTGAAATTCGCACAGACAACTCAAAAAATGAAACATTAGGATCTGTGCCTACCAAAACCAATTTGTACCAAAATGCGTTTTAAAAGTCTTACAGTTATTTCAATGAGTAAAAAATACGAGTACACTGACAACATAACTTTATAGTGTCGCATTTCATCCGTAATATCAAGTTGCTTGTCCTAGTATAGGCCGACCAGTATAACTTGGTACTAGGTCCAAAACCACTTAACACTATGACGTTGACATTAGCACATGTTGACGTAGTGCAGTATGTCTCCGAGTATCAAGATTTAGTGGTCGCTCAATAAACGAAGCTGCAAGGTGGTTGACTGATATTTGGAATGAACGTCAAACGGAGAATACGCGCCTACAATTTATAATTAATATCCGATACTTAATCCTGACGTGATTGGTCTCCAACCTTGGTTTCGATTTACAAGGAAATTGCTTCACTTATTTATTACTCAAATTAAACACCGGATTGTCCGATGATATTTAAATTACCACTTCACTATAGGTTACCCAATAAGTACTAAAACTCACACGCATAAAAATCTAATTTATTGTTCATTTCTATCGGCCATGAATTTTCTTGGAGATTTTCGGTAACTATGCAGTGGCCTAAGGGCTACTAGTAATTGCGATACCCACCATAAATCACCATCTGAATCAAGTTGACTAATATAGCTAATACATTGCTTCTTTTGTTTTAAAATTTATCTGCTCAATAATGTAAATAACGGCATGAATGTAGTTGAACTGTCAAAATTAATGCAATTGCTGCTTTTAGTCCGTTAAAATTTTCCTAGTACAGACGAGCACATCTGTCAGATTTTTTTATTACATTTTCAACTTTATCTCTGAAGTATTAGGCTCAAGGTTGATTGGGAATATTTCACAGTTTTGGGTAGCTTGGCCTGCTACCCAAGGGCGGGCATTTTGGGGGGACTGTCTTATGTAATATTGACGTCAAAAAAGTGCTGATTCTGAGCCTAATTTGAATAAATGACTTTTGAATGGATTTGATTTGCTGTCGTCAAAACAGTTTATTTCGAAGCCAAAATCAATTAACCACTAGCTACGCGCCTTTGCCCTCGTTTTTTCTATCCCGTGGAAATATCGGGCCAAAAAGTATCCTAGGTGTCATCCCAGAACCCATCCGTGTGCTTAACATCTGATTTGGATGTTCAAGGACAAACTTCCATACAAACTATCCCGCTCATAATATTAGTAGGATTTCAAAATTTATCTTCTAGTTAAGCCCAACGCACCGTGAAAGGATGTCCATTGCACAATAGGTAGGTACTTACTCAATTACTCAGTACTCTGAAATAGTTCACATTAAACTAAATCAAATGTTTGGATACAAATATTCACTATTTGTGTAGGCAAATATTAGGCAACAAAATGTTACCGCCAAGCGATTCGTCGTGTTCCGGATGTCTGGTGAAGCTGTACGGAGGACAGTTCTGAGCAGTTGTGTTATGATGTGTGCCGGGTACGATGCGCCAAATCAATCACTCTGGCGGAGCATCGTTGGTCGTGTTGTTGGTTTTAACATGACATCACCTCGCTCAACTGCCGTCTTTTCTTTCCTATTCATTCAGTTTTCTTGAGTGAATAGGCTCTTAATAAACTGGCGCACTTTACCATCAACGATTGCATCACACCATTAGGCGGGATTGCAGTCAAGCACTAGTTTATAATCATAAAAAAAAAGACGTGTGGCACTCGGGGACTGCCGCGGTAAAGCTATTGCATAGCATTTTGTATCAATTTATGCAATTATAATTATTTATTTATTTTATTTATGCAGTATTTCTTTTTCTTTGATATTAATTCAAGTTACACTTTTTGAGCGTGGTGACCGAGAAGAAAACAAATTTTTCTTTTATTAAATAAATAAATAATAAATGCACTTTGTTCATTCATATTCAAAACACTTTATACACAAATTTTACAAGTACAGTTATCACTCGAGTCAGTAAGCATGTAAAATGAGAAAACTAACATAGAACGATCCGTGTGAGAACTAAACGATCACTTTTACACAACAACACTGATACCTTTGAGAAAGCGGACTTCCTCTACAATAGGGCAATTCCTCCGTAAGGTCTGTCTATGCTATTACTTATAATCTCTGTCATTGTGTGCTGTTTCGGTGCAATCGCAAGACCGGCCGGGCACTGAGGGGCAGGCAAGACAGCTATAGTATCCTTATGACTCCACCAACTGGTATTTCGTTGACTCGGAAACGGCGCACAGGGAGCACCACGAAATATACTCAAATACTCCGAGGTTCTTTTTCAATATACCCCACTGTTTTGTTTTGGTGGCCTAGTGGTTAAAACACCAGCCTCTCAAGTATGAGTGCGCGGGTTCGATTCCAGGTCAGGCAAGTACCAATGTAACTTTTCTAAAGTTATATGTACTTTCTAAGTATATCTTGGACACCAATGACTGAAGGCGAAGGAAAACATCTTGAGGAAACCTGGGCTATATAAGTCTGAAATCGCCAACCCGCATTGATCAAGCGTGGTGATTACGCTCAATCCTTCTCTGTATGAGAGGAGATCTGTGCCCAGCAGTGGGACGATAAAAAGGTTGTTGATGATGAACGGCGTCGGTGTCGAATTATTTGTTATCAATTTAATATTTTCGAGCTGATCTTTAGTAACATAATCACTTCTGATTGCGTTAACATCTGACCGTAGAATTAATAAATCCTTCATCAACTTCTTTACGTACGTTCTACGTAGTCAAAGCAAACTGGTGGCAATTTGTGAAGGTCATATGCCACAAAAACTGGGATTGTTCGGGATCCGTGATTTTAAACACCGTAATCGTATATTTTAGGTCTTTCTGCTTTTTGTTCTTACGCCTCGATACATGTTTTTGTCTTGTCTTCGTAGAAACAAACAATAACTTTTTTGCCTCATCAATGTCTTCCTCAGAAAAAGCCGACGAGCATATTTTTATTAAACTTTCGTTGTTTCGTTTCGGAGATAACAATATTACAACTCGTACACTTAAATGTACTCGTATTAACATTGTTCACCGACATCTTTTTGTAATATTTTATTTAATAAAAACTTCAACTTCAACTCTTGATCTGGTCCCTGTGGATAGATACCACAATTTTGCCAATAACACGTGTAACAAATTATAGAAATTCTTTAAAAAAATATTTCACAATAATGGCGGATATCGCCAATCACAGTTGAAAAAACGGCCGCGTGAGCACTTGTTACTCTATAAAATCACGCGCTTTTATTTAGTAAACAACACTATAAATAATTTAAAAGTCCAATGAAAAATTAGCGTGACATTCATCTTAGCTTTTCCGTTAAAAAAAGCTATTTTATAAAAACACTACTAAATTAATTTGAATAAAAGTACTTAATAATTAATTATATGAAAAGTTTTTAAGGTAGCCATGACAACGTCGATGACGTCTATGACATATCTCCATAGAAGACCTATTTCAGAGAGAAAATTAATCGCAAGTTTAGCACATCGCGACTATCAGTAACATGGCAAGTGTGTAGAACTGAGTTCGCGCCCTGCAATATGCATGCTCTTTTTGAAAATCTATAAATTGTTTTCAAAAGATGTAGTCGCACGCACACAAACATACCGTGCCGAAGACTGCCGAACTGAAACGACGTTAGACGATGTACGGCCTTCAAGCCACACCTCCGCGCCCATCGTAGTGGGGAGCGTGAGGTTTTTTCGTTACGGAATTTCTGGATTCGGTCCCCGCGCTCAAGGCCCGCGATAGAAGCTATGCAATAGCTTAAAAATATGATGACGTAACTTTTTCTTTTAGTGCAGTTGCTTATTTATGACAATTTTTCTTATATTATTTGATTGTACAAATTGACTGACGTCACTTAGGAGCTGGGCAAAATGAAAAATCTGAAAGGACACTAATAGATAACAAAGAATTAGGACGGGCCGTAGATGCGATGGGTTGGAATTTCACACGGAGGAAGTCATGTGTAGAAGCTAGTATGACATAGACACAAGTACAAAAAACCATTCAATTTCGTTTTGTTTATGACAAGCTGTGCCCCGCGTTTCCGTGGGAATATCGGGATAAAAAATCTGTGTGCCAAATTTCATCCAAATCCGTTCAGTAGTTTTTGCATAAAAGGGTCACAAACATCCATCCATGAAAAGGGTCACAAACATCCATCCATGAAAAGGGTCACAAACATCCATCCATAAATTCTCTCAAACTTTCGCATATTTTTTTATTATTAGAAGGATTTGGATGAGAACTGACGAATCTTATGCAATTACAAGACTGTACAACGTGTTGCTTTCACCACCAAACTAATATTGTTTCATAAGATTGCGTTAAACTTCGTTTATTGCTACAACTGTCGTTAACTTACTCATTCACCGCTTCGAAAGATGAAGTGCATAATTATTATTATTTTTGTCTTACTGTTTTAATAACAGTACGGTTACACGTCATCATGAGCTAGCCAGCCTTTTCCCACTAGTTACGTTGAGGTTAGGCCTCCAGTCTATCCAGATTCAACTGAACACCAGTATTTTACATGAAGCGACTGCCTATCTGACCTCCACACCCCAGTTACTGGGTAACGCAATACCCCTTGGTAAGACTGGTGGTCAGACTTTCAGACTTCTGACGACTTTCAAAGTTCTACAAATGTCAGCCGGAACCAACGGCTTAACGTGCTTATCGAGACACGAAGAGATCTCGGTATGCAAAGATGGGTCACGCATCCATTGACCAGCCGCGGCAAGCATATCTTAACCTGGTCGATCGATTCGGTTCCACGTCATATTATAAAAAATAAGCTAAATGAGATCAGCGTTTCCTTTCTCACTACTGTACGAAGAAAGACCGAAAATCAAAATTCAGTCTCTTTTTTAGTCCAGATAGACAGGCTTCAAGGCTTTCCACAATGATCGGTCTTGTGCTGCCGCATTCATCGGCTTCTCGCGACCTTCACCAGGTCAAGAATTGATACCCCTAAAACAATTGACAATCAATCACGAATGCATAAAACATTTTTTTCAGTTACGAAAGTTTTTTTACCCAAAAAACTATACCTACGACGAATACACTGAACTATTTCCTAATAGAAGTATACAAATAACTAAGCCAGAGAATTCTAAAAGCAAACTTTACGTAACACTTTGTACCGGTAGTGTAGGACAATAGATAACTATTACTTGAAAAGGGCACTTGTGTAAATCTCATTGACCCGATAGTACAAAGGGCTGAGGTATTAGTTGCATACCGGTCCTGCTGTCCTTCTAATGCATATTCAGGCCAATATTCTTGGAATAAACTGTTTCTTTTTCATTAATTTGTTCTGTATTTACAACATCTCGTCTTCTTCTTAGGAAACAACTCGACTTTGTCATGGTTAAGGTGACTACTTCAAGGTAGTCTGAGAAATCCAACATTACTTCACGTTTTTGCAAATAAGTTTGACTTTGATGGTCTTTAAAATAGAGTTTTTCGCGTAATTCAATTCAAAAATACATTTGCAGTCAGAGAATTGACCGAGACATATATCAATCACTATATGTAGATAATTTATTTTTAATTAAACGTTTGTTCTTGGAACTAATTCATCCCAACTATCCCGAGCCCCGACACGCATTTCTACATAGTGACCTTTGGTTTTATTTAATTATACTGTTCGTTTCCTTATTTTTAAATGACACACGGTTAGGATAAAACAAAAACCGCCAACTTAAAGTCCCTCACTTTACGCATTTCGACCAGAAGACTAATTCTCGTGATCAGCGACAAAGATATATATCAAAAACTTGTCAAAATGTAGGGGAATTAAAAGTATTTTTGATAGATTGAGATCAGACCGTGAACTTAGAGTTTTGACGGGAAAGCTAAGTTGAGAGTCACACGCATGTTCCATTGGACTTTTAAAATTATTTATAGTGTCGTTTACTAAATAAAAGCGCGTAATTTATGTAGTAAAGAGTGCGTTCAGTAAATAATTCATAAAGAACATTGAAATATCGCAGCATAGTGTAGACGTTTCACACGGCCTTCATTTTCAACTGTCATTGGCGATATCCGCCATTATTGTGAAATAAAATTTTCAAAGAATTTCTATAATTTGTTACACGTATTATTGGCAAAATTGTGGTATCTACTCCACAGAGGCCATTGATCAAGAGTTGACGTTGAATCTAACTTGAAAAAAAAAAAAGAAAGACTGTGGACTTTCTTGAACCGAAACTTCACTATCCAATGACATTTACAAATATTTGCAAGTTAAACCAACAATCTTCCATCTCAATAAATATATCTCGACATGACTTGGAAATTATAATGCAATTTGAATAGAAATCGAGCGAATCTGTTGACCCACTTATTGGCGCAGTGGTCCATAATGTGGCGCATACTTGGGAGCTGGTGGACCATGGAAGACGTTCACATGTGATACTTACTTGACAGTTACACGAGAAGTGATGCTGTCTAGACTCAATTTATTATGGTTTTATTTTTAGTAGCAGTTTTTGAATTGCTCTGCTCCATTGTAGAAGTTCCCCTTTACTTTTTAGTGAATCAATGGTAAAAAGTTCAAACATCTTTGGCCCGAAACGTAGCTTCGCGTACTTCGCTTACTAACGCAGTCATAAGATCATCATATACACAGGTGCAATAACAAAGAAATATGATTTCCGAAGTATGAAAACATAACATACATGAAAACATAATATACATCATCGGTTTATAATGTATCAACTCCTGGTAACAGGTCTCCTCTGGGCGAGAGGGAGTGGGTTATAACCTCACACGTGGGCCCATTGCGGGTTGGTAGATAACAGATGTTTTTCGTAGTTTTGCACGTGTCGGCTTCCTCATGATGTTTTCCTTCACCGTTTTGTGAGTAGTGGTAATGAAATAATTTACACAAAGCGAAACTCCTAACGGGGTTGGAACGAACAACCTACAACTTATTATATTCATCATCATCAACCTTTATATCGTCCCACTGCTGGGCACAGGTCTCCTCTAATACAGAAAAGCGTAATCACCACGCTTGCTCAATGCGGGTTGGCGTTTTCAGACTTATAAAATCCAGGTTTCGTCAAGATGTTTTTCTTCATCTTCAGTCACTGGTGTCCAAGATATACTTAGAAAGTACATATAACTTTAGAAAAGTTACATTGGTACTTGCCTGACCTGGAATCGAACCCGCGCACTCATACCTATATTCATATAGTGTTTATCAGTTCTTCAACATAGCTAACTACGGTGGCATACCTTAGTACCTGTGCGCATATTTAAATATCATAGAGTCCACTTTCATGCATCATGAAGTTAATGTATAATACATAACAAGACAGTTATAACTGAGAATAACTGGCCAACGCAGGGGCCATGGACAACGGTGCTTTATGCACTATTCAAATGTTTCAAAGAAATGTTATTGTGTGGCCATGCATAGCTGAGTACCTTACTATGCTTAGCCCATCGTTCACAAATTGGACTTTGACTGAAGGTAACGCGCTAAGTCAAAATCAAACGTAAATTTTTCAAATTAGGCTGAGAATCACCACTATTAATGTTCGGAGTGGTATACTCCCTAGAGCAAGTCATGTCATCAGGTCATCATCAACATTTGGCGCATCGTCCCCAGGACATATTGCAACACAACTGCTCAGACCCGTCCTCCGTACGGTTACACCAGACATGTCTAATTAAATTATATGTATGTCATGAGCCCAAATGCCAAAGAGCCCAGTGGAAACGACTGTGATGTATGTGAGTTCTTTCTTAAGTTTTATCTCAGACAATCTTATTACTTTATATATACTATTTTATCAGCACTACATTCAAAACGGTGAGGGAACATCGTGAGGAACCAAAAAATCGAAAGTATGTGGCAGGTATCACCCGGATTGGACCTGAGCGGTGCTTTACAGCCCATTTCCTTCCCACAGAGAAAAGAACGAGGCTCTACGGAATGCTCTCGCTTCTTGGACATATCCTAGTAGTGAGAGCATTCTGAAGTTCATGTCACATGTCTTGATATAACCTAACTGACGTGATCAATGTCTCTATAAACTCGAATACTTACGATCCTTCATATTGTTTAGTCTTGCAGTAACTTAGCTTGCTTTACAGAGCTCGGCCGTTAGTCCAATTAGTATCAAACTAGGTAAAGAAGTCAACGTGAATAACCTATAATCCGGCCATAGAAAGGGTGACAATCAATTAGTGAGTCTTCGCCCTGCCCCACTGGCCTCAGATTACGTAAATTACGTAACGTCAGAATAATATCGCTCTCACAGACCGCTACATTATTGGAACATTAATGCAAAACGTTAAATTTATGGTTTGTGATCGATGTTGTGTAATGAATGCAAATATAGTGTTAAATTCTAACGTTGTCGACGTGGTGGCGGAATAAATCATTAATTGTGTTATTAGCGGAGATTTGTGAGGCTCCTCCATATTTATTTTATTTGATTTAGTATTTCTTGTCGATTATGGGTAATTATGACTGAACACATGATGGGTTTCCGAAAGAAATTACCATCTTATTTGCATTAATAAGTCGGAAATGGAATTCTAAGCAGTTTTATCTACGACGAAGCTTGTGCATTCCATATGAGTAACTAAATTGTAGATGGTAATGAATTTCACGCACTACCTTTCGCCCACAATGTTTGTAAAAAGTATGACTCCATAATGGTCGCGTCTGCGTGGTCATGTGGTTACCGTCTCACTAATTGTTAGCCAGTAATAAAGATACACAACATGGATACTTCCATGACGTGACTTTTACGAGTTACAAGGTATAGTTTATATTTTATGTTATTCCATGATATAATACTTATGCTGTATTTTGTTGTAACTTGTTATTGGATTTATGATACGTGATTATTATTTAATTTACATGTATATGCAAGTTATATTAGGTAAATGTTTTGGAATAATTAGCATTTCTTAGTATAGTGTAGTTATATACTCAAGGCTCGCCACGTGTTGTTCGAAAAAGAAGCTCTGGCGCACAGGCAAGTGAACGAACACGCGTGGGTTTAGTCAGTAAAAGTCTGACATGCCCTTACGCTCTCTCCAGAGCGGGAGAGGTCGCTTGATGATTTCTTATAACAAAAAAAAAAAAAAAAAAAACTCAAGGCAGAAATGAAAATAATGGGTAGTAAATATCTAAATACATATCTGCAAACCGCATGGTTTAGAAAAATCCGCTTTTAGCTAAAAATCTTATTCTGCAATTTTTTCCATGTTGTTGGTTACTTTGCAAACTTCTTGCAACGTACATATATCCGTGCGCAATGTTTAAAATAACAAAATATTTTGAGTCAGACAGTATAAAAAGTTCTATTAATACCAATGCTTCGGACACCTCATACGTCTGGCCTAGACTAGATATTTGTAAGTATTCTGGATAATCTCTATGATCTAATTTGTAAACTGATTTATTATTAAAGAGCGTACACGCAATGTCTCTGTTTATACGTTAGTGCGCCTTTATCTTCAACAATACTGATCCAATTCAAAATAAAAAAAAAGGAGGAGGTCCTCAATTCGTCGGATTTTTTTTATTCTTATGTGCTTTCGACGATTACTCTGAGTCCTAATACGAAAGGACCGATTTGCAATATTCTTTTTTTGTTTGATAGGGTATACTTTCCAGGTGGTCCCACAGTCATCAGCACCCTAATTACGTAGCACACCATTACTATCAGTTGGAATCATTTTGAAGCTTATTGTTATCCCATTGCTCCCTATGGTCGAAAATGTATTTGGTCAATAACGGAAATAACCCAATGAATGTTGTTGAACTGTCAAAACGAAACTCATTGTTACTGATAATGTGTTACATAATTACCCTGCAGGTCAGGATCTGATGATCGAAGACCAGAGAAATCAAGGGAACTACTCAAGAGCCGTAGTAATCGCTATTTATCACACTCGCAATAGAAAACTAATCCAAAGAAGGATGCTAAGTTTTCCTTGGGACATTACTAGCTCAGATGCAAAAAGCATTTACTATGCAGTAATAAGGTTATAAGTAAAGTCGGACTAATATAGGCGTAATATGTAAACGTCGAAACTTTAGAAGATCACACACACACACACACACACACATCACACACATCCTTATAGTAGGTATAGCAATACCTACTATAAGGATGTGTACACATAATTACTTTCCGCTCTGTAAAGCCGCCGGCATTGATGGCGGATGCTGTGGCAGCTTCCGATATGTATGTAGGTATGTACTACAAGCAGCGTTATCGCCCCTGGACAGTAACTCACTGTTTTTTGCACTGAAATCGGAATATTGTTTTTTGGGATTCCGTACCTCAGAAGAAATCACGGAACCCTTATAAAATCACTACTTTATCCCTCTGTCAAGCCCATTTTAAGTAGAAATTATGCAGCGAATAAATCCTTGTGAAGCAGTGAAATACTCAAACTTCTAAGTCAACGCAATCAAAAGATACGTTTAAGTTTATATTGCAATCAACGGTGCCATTTCGTGATCCTAGAAACATGAAATTTTGCAAAAAGCAATGTCTTGTAGCACAAGTATTTAAACAAAAATTCCGGTTAGTTTACACTAACCGAAATTTTTGTTTACGTCTGTAGTAGCCATAGGTAAGGAAGACAGCAGGACAAGCTATCCGATACTATCAAAAATCCCAATCAATCTCGACCCTTAATGCTTTAGCGATAAAGTTGCAAATCTGACATATTGTAGTAGCTTTATGTGCTTTAGTCTTTACACACAAATTGGTACAGAACCTTCGGTCCGTGAGTCTTTTTCATCCAAACTTCTCATCAGTCATCATCCCCTTTCTTATCATTTCATTATCCACATGGTCCATCCATAGTTTCTAGTTTTAGTTTCTTTAGTTCCTACTGTTATAGTAATTAAAATCCATACTCAAAACTTTCCCCGTGACAATTTTGTCATTCCTCCATATCATTAATCATAACAGCACTTTATATGACACTACGCATTTCTAGAAGAACGGTCGCCACCACATAACGTCAGCAATTTTTTCGTATGACTCCATTAAAACGTTTTATATGAAAGTAAGTTAGTAAGTTAACGTGTTTGCAGTTTTGACACCGTAAAGTTAAACCCTATTGCCGTCATTTGTTTATTTCATTACCGACGTCATGCGGCCGTCTCGTGACGACCACCGGTAGGAAGCTGTAACTGTACGCACGTTATTTTCCATAACCATAATACTTATAACCACAGTAATTTCCGTAGAGCTGGCGAATTAAATCCATATTACTGTCCAGTTTAATTTCTCGATTGCTAATCACTAATATATCGTACTCGGTTTCACTCGACACTCGACTTTCCATTCAATCTTACCGTGGGCGTGTCGTTTGAATTATCTCATGTCATTTATCTGTATTTAAGATTCATTTATCAGATATAACTAACAAGCTTAACGTATTTGTTCTTCAAGAGGTTCTAACGCCCTTTAGATACTTAGACCTTCATCATTTAGCTATTGTCAGATTGACGTCTATTGTCTATGAATTTCAATGTTTTTTGTATGCGCTAATTCACACGTATAGGTACTTGAAGTGCGTATAAAAATATCTTTAAAAACTTCCTTAGACCAGCCATAAAGACATAGAACAATGTGCCTTGTTTTGAACCCAATGACCGTTACAGAGTTACAACGTACCTTTGAATGGACGCCTTAAAAGATTCGGTGGCTAACCTTGACATTCCAATAAGTAGTTACGCACCTACTTATAAGTCGTGACGTAACAATATCAAGTTACTGATTGACCACAATGATAGTCACCTCACTGCATCTCCTGTTCCGGAGATCGGTAACTTGTTGTCCGTTCTAGATGAACAAGATTTTATACTGTAACTTAACTTGGAAACAAAGGGAATAATTAAGAGAATGTGTACATTCATCTGATTGCATAAACTTAGAATCTTTTCGAAATTCCCGTAGACGGAATGAAATGGATTTCTATAATAAAGTTTGATTCTTGTCAGCTCTGGTGGTGGAAAGAGAATATAGAGGACTTAGCCCAGAAGTGGGACGTTATTGGCGAATGTTAAATATAATGGGTTCAATAACTTAATCATACAAAACAATTATTGGTTCCAAAGTAAGCGAGACGCTTAAGAGAGTAAGAAGCGAGAGAGAGCGAGTGTCAATTGCTTTTAAAGCGTGACTTTTTTCCACAACGACTTCTGTCATTGTCTCACTAATGTCAGCTCCATATATACACATAGTTATTGAGATTTCCGTCATCGCTATCGCTTAAAGAATGTCAAGGCTTCTGGCCCAACAGGGATATACCTTACGGCGTTACGCAGGGACGGTTCCAGAATTAGTCTTTTAAGAGGAACCGGGACTAACCCTATGTGTGCAGGGTGGTTACCGGGGTGGTTTTCTTCTTTAGCGTATAGAGGTCCACTGCTAGTCAAAGGCCTCCCCCAAGGCTTTCGTTGCTTTGGGGGGTTTGCTATGATCCCCCCACGCTTGGCAGGCGGGTTGGGGATCGCAGTAATTTGATATTTCACAGGAGAAGCGCTACTGCTCGCTTCCCTGGTGAAAGTTCCCTTATTCGCCTCTTACGGCACCCACGGGAGGATATGGGTGGTTCCTACGTACGCCGCCCTTCAGAGGTCGTGTGCCTTTTGAAGGTTTCCCCCGAAACAAACGAAAAGGCTTCTGTCCCACCTATAGCCTATAGGCAGTTCGTACTTGAACTTCTAAGACAGACACCATACAAGATCAATGTATTCAAGTGTTGGCTACCCAATTCACTTAAAGTCATTCGGATATTCAAAGGCACTGAGCTCACTCGTCTTCCTCAAGTAAGGTAACTAATTTTTTTTTTACATTTTAATAGAGATATTTAAATGAATCATTATGACAGTTTCCTTCCCTGTTTACACTGTGAAGGCAAAATACGCCAATAAATAATAACGCTTATGCATGCAAGTGTTGTGGAACTAACAAATTCATCCAAGTATCGACTTGGTGCTTTTTTATATTTCCAACAAATTGACTTGCTAAAGTAGACTCGTACTTCATGGGGTACTGTTTAAAATGTTACAATAAAATTCCTGTCCACATACTCCCAACTAAATTAATCTACAAAAGACCAAATCAAAATAATTTATTCAAATTAGTAAAATAGTAGTGATGAGCTTGCATGAGCTTTGCCTTTTCTTTTTTAAAAACGTTTGCCCACACTAGAAATTCCCTCTGTATCGTAGCTACATTAACAAACATAATTAAAACTCACATACATAAACAGCCAGGCCCGAAATAACTACTTGGAGGTCATACAAATATTTTTTCCGTGAGGGAATGGAACCCGCGACACGCAGCGCAACTGCCAATAGCTTAATCTCTTTACTATCTCTCTATCATCATCATCATCATTTCAACCGAAAGACGTCCACTGCTGGATATAGGCGGCCTCGTTCAAGGATCACCATGACGACCTGTCCTACGACTCCCGCATCCAGCGGTTTTCCGCGATCTTCACCAGGTCGTCGGTCTACCTTGTCGGAGGCTTATCCACGCTGCGTCTTCCGGTGCGTGGTCGCCACTCGGGAACCCGTCGGCCCCATCGGGCATCGGTCCTACGGGATTGTGCTCGGCCCACTGCCACCTTAGTGTTGCAATTCTTCGGGCTATGTCGGTTACTCTCGTTCTTCTGCGGATCTCCTCATTTCTGATTTCATCCTATTTTGATACATAGATGATTCTTTTAAAATATTCATACATGAGATAATTTAAAAGACTTTTAAGCCATATTTTTGAAGACTTCGATATCAATGTTATTGACACACATGTTTTTAAGTCCAGACCATTCACCTTTTGTGTTCCAACTACATTAACAATACGGCCTGCTTCCCAAGAGATGATAACTGTACTTACTATTGTAAAAACTTCAAAAAAATTGTCCGTATTTTGAACTAATTTAGAAATAATGGAAGTTCTTGTATACGACGTGAATGCAAATTATTACTAACTTCTGCCCGCGGCTTCTATCGCGGGAAATGTATTGTAATTCCTAAGTATCCCATCGCATCTCATTCCCTTTTTGCACTATTACTCAGTTCTTCACTGCTCGGCTCCTAGGAGTTCTAGCGTGATGTTAAATAGCCTAAAGCCTTCCTCGAGAGTTAGTCTATTTAAAGCAAACACATTTTTTGAAGAGGTTAATTCCTCGAAAAAGAAACAAACTCTTCACTTTAATATAAACACAATTTGATAACATTCTTCTTGACGACTTGTCAATTTGTCATTTAGCAAGAATGTTCATCGAGAGATTACAGTTGGCCTTCCCATTTTACATAAAGCTGGTAATTTTTAACTTTTTGACACGCATTACACCGTACGGCATTTATCATCGTAAAAAAAACAAATCTCCGTTTCAGCAAACAATAAAGATAAGTTATCAGCCGCCAACCAAGCAGCAAGGTTGTTGAGTCTGTTTTATAAACACGATCTCTCACAAACCCCTCATTGTCTAACGTTTTCATTGTGCAGTACACAGGAAACGTGTGTCCATTGGGCGCCTATTCGCACGCCTCCCGCCGCTTGAACCGAGAAAAAAAAAACTTTGAATACTACCAATATTAATAAACACCTTTCTAAATTGCGTCCAACATCTTGTTAACACCTCATCTGACCAAACAGTTGCGACATGCTATTGAAACAATACCTAAATAAAAGAATGTTACATACTTACATTGCGTCTATTGTCCAATTACAATCGGAGGTATCGACGTGCCCTAAAACCGACCACATGTGTTCCAAGTGTTATATTATAGTAATGGGCTCGTCATGGCGCCGCCGGATCTACTAACCCAGTTTTTGGCATTAGCGTCTCCAATGCCAGCATCAGTCAACCGGCTGTACGTTGTACAGTTACATTGTTTACCACTGAGGGATCGGAAACCCGATGTAGAGGAGCTCCGATACAATGATACCAACAGATACGCCCAAACAACTTTCCACCGACAAAATTGGTGCTATTTTCTCCGCCGCGCACTCTATTTTTGTGTCCCCTGCTCGATGAACGCTGAAAATCGCTATAATCTCCCAGCAGACTGTTTCTATTTCGATTCACTAAGAGTATCGTAAATCGCCTTTCTCCGTCTGTGGCGTCGGTTTGTTTTAGCTGGGGTCAGTGTTACACATTAAGAGTGCGACTCTAATGTAATTAACGCGACCTTTCTATTAAAGTCAATTGATCACAATGGGTCGCATTAAACAGATCTAGTGGTGTTCTAGCATTCTATGTTATTGTGAAACGTGCAGAACGTTGCGCGTGCGCCGTGCGCATGACGTGATGTCGTCAGCGCTCATTACACCAATTTGCGAGTGATTAGGAGCACAAAAGGCTGCTCGGCTATCGATTGTTCGACATGTGATCATCTCTCGAGTCGGTATTAATCTCCAAAATTACGTATAGATGCTTGAATAATTGGATTTTACGTGAGCATCTGTATAAACTTAAACCGGACCGTGAGTAGCAGTCGTCAGTAATAATAACATGTAATTGGAGAGCGTCTGGCGGCACCCAATTAACTTGGCATTAAAATACTTTCCCCTAACACAGGTATTATTCGAGGTTTCATAATGAGACAGAGATCATGAGCTGGGAGGCTGGAGGGGGTAAGAATAGTGAAAGCATATTTGGTTTATTGCCCTCACGAAAATAGAGATTTGATATTTTTCTTCACTGTAGTTTATATTCTGTTACTTAATAATCAAAATTGACCCATTGTTGAGTGGCTCGTGGCTACCTGAAGCGTGTTCATCGTAATAGGAAAGCCACAACGTGCTTATCAATGTGGATTCTATTATATTTGCAATTATGTCTAATATGAACCTTAATGATATGCAAAATGCTCAACTGAAATTACACAGGTAGAGTTAAAATGTGTGTTATATAAGAGCGGAACTGAGCCAGCGCAGAGCTTATCATCTGAGAGTACTGTTTGTGTGTAGACCACAGATAACTAGGAAACCGCAAAACGAAATCGTGATATTCTCCTCAAAGAAACTGATTTATAACTCACTACCACAGTACCGTAGTTATTCGTAGTAGCCTAAATTATATTAATTAGCTGAACATTGTCTTGAGGGGACAATTTTTCCATAACCGCATAATATCTAAAGTCTTTCCAAACTATACATTTTAGAAGTATGCACGTCACTTTATCAATTCTTTAAATGTATATTTAAAGAATCGCTAATCACTTGTTAACTTTAAGCAACGTTTATGAATAAGGAGGTTTAAGTTGAATGAACATGGCAATTCTGAAATGTGAAATACTTCTCTATACATGTAACAATTGTCGATACGATTGGTGCAGTGGCAGAGCGATTGACTGCTGCTCTGCGTCTCGAGGGTACAACTCCCGTACGGAACAAATATTTCTATGGCCTACAAGTATATTCTGAGTCTGGCTGTTTGCGTGTGCGAGTTGAAATATTTGTTAACGTACCCACAATACAGGAGTAATTACTAGTGTGGGGCAACTGGTTTAATAAAAAACAAGTAGTTTGAGTTCGCGCTTTTGTCTGCGTGGAATTTCTTGATCTCCCAAACCATTGTGGCATCGCATCGTATCGCCTGTCCGCACGGCTATTGCTTCGTATTCGTGTAGCGTTCTTACTTACTTTTTATATATTTCTTCAGCTCCTCATTGTCTTAAGGTGATGTCAAATTGCCATAAACCTTTCTCAGGAAGAAAGCCATTGAAATGCAAATATATTCTTTGAAATTCGACGCAGTTCCATAAATTTGCGTGTTCATACAAACTGTTCAACTTTATTATTAGTAGTATATTGATCCATCACAAAACCAGTCAAAAAGCCTAACACGTGTATAAAATAAAAAACAGCAATAAAAACAAGAAACATGGCCATCGCATAGAAATCAATCAAAGCTGAGCTCAATCAGACTTTCAGTTTCATAACGATACTCCGAAAAACAGCTGTCTCAAGATGAATCACAGAAACTCTACCTTGATAAAACTGGCATTAGTTCAATGGAACTTAATTGGAATAATTGTGGAGATCATAACTTAGTCTTAATAAGAGTTAAGATTGGAACCGGGTAGGTCATATTGCAGCTTGTCCGGTCAATTGGGGGTAGGCAAGCAGGTGGTTGGTCGAGCAACCAACAAGTCCACGACGTACTGACTTAAAGAACACGCAATGGATTTTAGACTCTCCGTGTTAAGCCGAATATTGAGAATAGAAATGTTTCCTGGGTAAAAAAAATGTTTCTATTTAGTCCGTCATTCAGATTATAGATAAATATTGGATACGTATATTTTGTTTTATCAAATCAATAAAAATTGACAAATATAAAAGGCATCAAAGATCAGTAGTGGTGGCTGGTGACGTCTCTGCTCGCTAAAAAGTGTATTTTGCAGTGACGTCACACGAGTTTTCAACGCACTGTAACGTTCTTCATTTTTTATTTATATGAAAAAAGAAAAAATACGTGTCTAGTATTTTTTTGGAAATCTGACTGTCGGACTAATTAGTTTTTTTTAGTCAACGTCTGTTGTATTTATTCTCTTGCACAGAATACATCCCAACGCGTCAAATAACCCACTGATATTTTCAACTGACGGCGTTTAGAAGTGGAGCTGGGCAAACTTTGGTCACACTGAATCTTAAATCTTAAAATGTCTGTGGTCACTGGATGACCACAAAATGCGGTCTTAAAAAACACGCTGTTGGATTAACAACTCTCTCCTGTGAACCGAGCTTTGAAAACCCAACAGCGAGGATTTAATGTGGTCATTTTGTTTATGCAGTCTGAATCGGGCTGCCTGAATGTCAGTGGTTATATTTATATAAAATGACTGAAACAGTCAATAGGTGTTGTTGCTGGTTGTATACTCAATCTATGCATGAAACACTGAACATAGACCTCTCCGCCGTCTCCAGAATTTCCTCCGTCCTTAACAATCTGTCCCAATTGCCTGTTGTCTCATTATAATATGCCTCGTTCCTAACAAGCCTTTTCCAGCAAAGTTGAGGCCAGTTTCCAGCCTAACTAAGTGTACCTGAATATCATAATTTCACATGGGACAACTGTTAATCAGACCTGCACAAAGTTTACTGGATAACACGAAAATATTAAGAAACCAATGAGTTTTCTTTTTTTTTAATTCTTGTATTTTTAACATCTATTACTGTCTTTGACAATTTGTCTTATTTAAGAAATGCTAATATATCATTAATTCCAAACAAAGGGCACGGCTGATTTATTATATGAAACGATATTTATTGGAATCCTATAATTTAAAACTTATGAGAAAAAAAAACACACCCTGCGGTAGACAACTACGATACCAGGCGAACAGAATTACGGAAGAGATTTGTTCTAACATTGACAAGTAACGTGACGTGTACTTATTGATGTACAGACGATAGCACATCAAGCTACTACAATCTGTAAGATTTCTTTATTAGATTTTCAACTCTATCTCTAAAGCCTTAAGGCTCAAGGTTGACTGGGAATATTTGACAGTTTGGGTAACTTGACCTGCTGTCGTCTGTACATAGTGCGGTGACACGTTTGTTACGATTTCAATTTTAAACTTATATGAATAAGAAAATTTTGGTAAATACGTTAAGAATTCCATCCCAATTACTCAAACTACATATAATATTAAAAGCAAAAAGCAGCCTCGTAAAAGGAAAAACTGACAAACCAGAATAATAGTTAATCAATGAAACGACACATAATTGCTTACAACATAATAAATTACGTGTTATTTCGTGTTTGTTGGCGTAACCTCGTAAATGCAACGTGTTTTAACCAACACTTGTACCGAGTGGTTATTATATCATATTAATAACTAATTTAGATAAGCTTAAGTTAATTTTGATGAGTAATTCCATATCAATCAGAAAAGGCGTCAATGTTTCCCCCAGAGATCCAGTAGACTCGTGCAACCTTCACTAGAGCAGCTTTGGCATGGGTGCATACGTAGGTACTTTATATGCATACTTTCTCTGGACACAAAGCTCTGGAAGTCTTCAGGTTGCGAATTCATTATTGAATAGAATAAGTACTTCTTGACAGCATCTTGCAACATACTGAGCACCAGCATTACTTCGTTCCGACAGTAACTGCAGGTCAACAGTCCCTAAGCACGATTTCCGTAGTTTAGTCCGATGTTACAGGTATGCATATCTTCGTATCTTGTAATAGTTAGTAGATTAGTTTGTGCACAGACAAATGAAGAAAGAAGCGAAATCAGTAAGTCTGGCACGCCACGCCCGAGCGAGAGCAGGGGAGGTCATTTGATGATTTTCCATCCGGAAAAAGGTACCCCTTAATGATAATTATGTTTCTTAATATACTTTAGTTTTATACCCATTGTTATCGGTATTATTATCACATGGAGACCGGTACCGGTCTGTTTTTCTTGCAACTGTCAAGGTCGCTGTAGGTATTTACGTTGGCAGCGGTCTTGCCTTACCGAGCGACTCCCAAAAACGTCTTGTTCTTTGATTTTTCTGTATAAACCAGATTTCTTTCTGTTAAAGGTCAGCTGCTCGATTTGCTACGTTTACGTATATAATTTATAAAATACACGAAACTAATTTGAAGCATGTTCGATTGAATCTTTTCTTATCTAATACTTAGTTATTTTTTTTTTTTTATTAGCTTCCTAAACGTAATATAAAACAATCGCGCTTTTATCAGAAATCCTGTAAAAACATTTTCTAAAATAATACCAAGCGAAATAATGCATTTAAAAAGCAGGGAATTCAACAAATTACAATTAAATACGTAGTTATATTTTTGTGTTAATTTACAAAAAGTGTTATACAAAACAATCGCGCCATAATCGCAAATTCTCTAAAAACATTTCCTAAACTAATAACTCAAGCGATGCATTTAAAAAGCAGGGAATTCAACAAATTACAATTAAATACGTAGTTATATTTTTGTGTTAATTTACAAAAAGTGTTATACAAAACAATCGCGCCATAATCGCAAATTCTCTAAAAACATTTCCTAAACTAATAACTCAAGCGAAACAATACATTTAAAAAGCAGGAAATTCAACAAATTACATTTAAAACGGCTGTCAAGCTTGAAAACTTATTTCGAAAGTGTCAACCACCTCGTTAAACAAGGTTATAAGCTATGCAGTCCATATTAAATTAAAACCAACTGTCCTCCGTCCCTGAGCGGATTGCAACAATAGCCTACGGTAACAGAGCCGACATTACAATTAACGGAAAGGAAAAACCTAGTTGTTCCACATTAAAAACCGGTACCTACCAGTGAATATATTGTTCAGCCCCGAAGGTTTATTATATTGAGTGCGGCGACTGGCCGTGTGACAGTGCCCTTAATTCGAGGATAGGATAGATTACCGGTATGGATTTCAATGACGCTTATTGATCAGAATTTAGTGATAGAAATAAGACAGTTAAGTTTGACTATGTTAGTTAAGCTGAACTACGTACATTTAATACAATGAATGTAGTTGAATTATCAAAATGAAAGGAAATGCTGTTAGTTGTTACGCAACCTGCTTGAGAAAGACTTGAGCCTTTTTCATTATGGATATTCATCGGCTACTGCCGGCAGAAGTTACCATCAACCAAACAGTCTTGTCGCCAAGCGCATCATCGCGTTCCGGTATGATGTCAAGTGAAGCCGTACGGAGGACGGGTCTGAGCAGTTGTGTTGCGATGTGTGCCGGGTAGGTACGATGCGCGAAATGTTGTTGTGTCAGGAGTTTGGTCGTGGAGGGTCTCCATCACCTCTCTCAAGTACCGTCTTCCTTTCTATTCAACCAGTTTTTTTTTTTCTTATTGAAGAGGCTCGTAATAAACTAGCACGCTTTACCATCAACGATTGCATCACTGCTTACCATCAGGTGTCATTGCGGCCAAGCACTAGTTTCTAATTATCCTTACTAATATTATAAACTGGAAAGTGAGTTTGTTTGTTTGTTTGTTCCGCTTTCACGCCGAACTACTGAACCGATTGCTTTGAAATTTTCAGACGTAAAGTTAGATGTCCGGATTAAATAATAGGGTACATTTCATCCCGGAAAATTTTGATGTTCCCGGGTAAAAACATAAATACCGAATTCCACGCGGGCGTAGCCGCGGGCGGAAAGCTAGTAAATAATAAAAAGGTATATAGGTAGGTAAAGGTATAAATAATAAAAAATTCACTCGAACAAAAGTCGCGGCAAACGGGCAGTAATTTCTAGGTTTCAGTATCCAAAGGATGCCAAGGGACCCTATTTCCAAGCCATCGCTGTCATCTATCTGATCTATAAGAAGACAGGTAGCAATAGGTAGAAACTTTTCAAAGACTGACCGACAAAGTAATACTTACAGATCCTTCTGTTCCCCAATACATTTTATACTTATTTTTGTTGTTGTTCAAAAACCTGACTTATAAAGAAAAGGTTAAAGTCCCCTTTCTTTTGTTCTTATTACAAGACTTTCTTTTTTGTGTTACATAACGCAATTCCCTAGGGATATCGGTTACTGTGTGGTGAACCACAAGTACCACGATAAACCAGATGGTAAGTTGTTATACAACTTTATTCTATATTTAATCCCAGACATTATAGCTACCGTCTGCAGCCCTGAGATAAAAGGATATATAGTATATAGTTAATGCAGAACCTTTTGTAATTTAATTATAACCGTTTATAGCTTGTTTTAAAGTATCTTATTAATTACTAGCTGACCCGTTCCCACTGAGCTTTGAGGTGATAATCAGCTTATAGTGCTTCCACTGTTGGGACACATCACATAGACCAGCTTTCAGTGAGTGTGAGTGGATGGTAGTGTACCATGCTGGCCCAGTACCGATTGGTATATTTATGTCACATGTCCTAAATATGGTAGGCTCGGTGGTAGGCCATACATCGGTCGCCGGCAGAAGGTACCACCCACCAGACAGAGCCTTGCCGCCAAGCGATTTGACGTGTTCCGGCAAGATGTCTGGTGAAGCCGTACGGAGGACGGGTCTGAGCAGTTGTGTTGCGATGTGTGCCGGGTACGATGCGCCTAATGTTGTTGTGTTGGGAGTTTGGTCGTGGAGGGTCTTCAGATCAATCTCCCTTTGGCGCAGCGTCGTTGGTCGTGTAGTTGGGTTTAACATTGCATCACTTCGCTCAACTGCCGTCTTCCTTCCTACTCGCTCAGTTTTTTCTGAGTGAATAGGCTCTTAATAAACTAGCGCGCTTTACGATCAACGATCGCATCACTGCTTATCATCAGGCGGGATTGCGGTCAAGCGCTAGTTTACAATTATTAAAAAAAAAAAATGTATTTTTTTTTGCTCTAAGACATGCCGATTTCCTCATGATGTTTTAATTCACCGTTTGGAGAGCTGTGGTGATGGAATAATTTACACAAAGTTTAGTGCCTGATGGGGTTTGAACTTATGACCTATGTACAACTTGTAAGTCGTGACCGATAGATCTAAGCCATCGCTGCTCTCGTTTGACGGTAAATGTTTATTAACTGTGATGAAGTTCAACTACCAGGGAAAAGTATTTTCATTTTTCGGGTCATTATGGCATTCACAAGTAACGTGCTTTTGTAATGGTTAAAATATTTTTAATACATATCGGTCCGGATCCAGAGGTTACCACAACAACCTCAAACCCTCAAAAATTTACATTTTATCTTTACTTTTACTCTGCCGAAACCTTCGGGGATTAGAGAGATAATGTCATGTCATGTTCGTCAAGAGGCTTACTTCTGAATTTATTCTGAGTTTGTTGTTATGAAAACATATAAAAGGAAAGTCTTAAAGGAAAGGATTCCCACAAGGTTCCACTGTGAGGCCGACACAGCCGCTGGCAAATGCTTACATCCGGATGTGAGTAGGACCATTGCCTTCAATCAAACGCAAATCTTGGGCTGCTACTGAGAAATCCCTGGCAGAAAAACCTAACACTACTGACCGATGAAATTGTACCTACCCTTCTTAATACATAACAAGTTCTATCTTCAGACCTATTCTAAATCATTTACTGTTTTTTTTAAGTCTATTCCGAAAAAAATAAAGCTCTCAATGCAAAATTGAAAACTAAGGACCGTATTACAGAAACTTACTCAAGATTTAAGCATTACTTCAAAACTAGTTTCAACCAATCAAATAGCTTTAAACGAGATTTAAGTAAAGCTTGAGTTTTGAATGAGGTACTTTAATACGGACCTTAGACTTGGGTTTAATGTCAGTTTTTGTAAACTATAATTTTGTCGGGTTAAAGTTCGAATTTTAAAAATGGCTCGATACTTTAATCTTGTTCTAAAGAGAGACCTTTTTTTTGTTCGGGATGGGAAATCTTCAAATGACCTCTCCCACTCTGCCGAGCGGAAGGGCGTGTCAGACTTTTACTGACTAAAACCCAACCGTGTTTCTTCTCTTTGTTTTGTAATATGGCCGCATGTGTTTACCACCACAATACCAAAGATGTTGAATACTTTTAAAGCTACACAAAATAGCCTTTATAATGTTACGTTTTTTACTCGGTCAGTATCCAAAGTTATTGTCACCACCGTCCAGTAGGAAGTCAGTTATCGTAATAGTACCGAAATTGCTTTATGAAACTGACCTCCAACTGTTAGATAATAGAAAAATTTCGATTATACGATTGCCTGAAGCTTCCTGGTGCTATAGGCAAAGTTATTTATTAATAAGAAAGATAAAAGGTATTAAAGAAATCCGATTAAAGCTGACGCATTAATGGTATTCAAGTTATTATTTTTGGCGTCTGGCTTTGACATTTGTGTGGGTATGCTCCGAAGCACAAGGCAAACAACGCCAAAAAACATATTTTTGTTTAGATACCACTTTAATTTTTTTTATTATTATTTAGTGGTATCGCAAACAGTATTTTTTTTTTTTATAAATTACAAACTTGGCCGCAATCCCGCTTGATGGTAAGCAGTGACGCAATCGTTGATGGTAAAGCAAACTGGTTTATTAAGAGCCTATTCACTCTAGCCTTTAAGACACTCAAATTGTAGTCCGACGGAAAAACCGCCGCTGGAAAATTGTTCCAGTTCCTCGATGTACGCGGTATATTGTGACACATCTGTCAAAATTAAAAAAAATGCGTTACACAGTACTATTAGTTGGAATCATTTTGAAGCCTATTGCTTTTCCATTGCTCCATATGTTAGGAAACGTGTCTTCTCAACATTGTAAATTACGCAATGAATGTTGTTGAACTGTCAAAATTAAACTCATTGCTACTGGTAGGGTATTACGCAATTACCCTGCGTGTCATGAGATACAGTGATAAAAACTCGTAATTCAAAAACATCATAATGTCAAAGAATACATCATGTCAAAATAAAAATTTTAAATTCAAAATATATTTTAATTTTAAAGCATAAACCCAAATAATAAATACATTTAAATAATAAGTAAAAGTCTTTAGTATATCTTGGACACCAATGACTGATGGTGAAGGAAAACATCTTGAGGAAACCTGGACTTTATAAGTCTGAAATCGCCAACCCGCATTGAGCAAGCGTGGTGATTACACTCAATCCTTCTCTGTATGAGAGGAGACCTGTGCCCAGCAGTGGGACGACAAAAAGATTGTTGATAATGATTCCCTCTTATCCTGAACTGCTTTCTTCTTTCTTTGTATTGTGACAGTCTCAGTCTAAGTTCTGATAAAGATTCTGGTGTTCGTAAAGTTCTCGTATTTAGAGTTCCTATTTATAACTTAAACAATAATTAAGGTCTATTTAAATATACTAATAAGTAATCCGATATATGACGCACTATCGCTACATTGGAACTTTTTAAAATCCGTACGAGGAAGCCCCGTTGTATTATATTTCCTTCTCGTGTTTCCCGGATTTCTTCAAAAATGTTTTATAGTAATAGCGGGGTAATTGCGTTACACACACACACACACTAACAATGGCTTACTTTTTGACAGTTCATCAACATCCATTGAAATATTTACGTTATTAAGCAGACAAAATAAAACAATGAATTACTAATAAATTTGAAGCATACTGCTAATCCATTGCTCCATATGTTCGAAATATGTATATTGCTCAACAATGTAAATAGCGCAATGTATGTTGTCGAACTGTCAAAATGTAACCCATTGCTACTGATAGTGTGTTACACAATTACTTGGCTGTATTATCTATGCAATTATTATGATATGTTAAAAAAGGGAATTCTGTCTATTGTCGCTACTTACTTAGGTAGGTACATGTCAATATTGTTAGACATATCTACATCAGTGATGTTCTGATAAGAGACTTTAGTCATTCACATTGATCTTTAGATCAATGTGTTCAAACTAGGTGTGAGGTGCGGTTATATTCCATTCGACTTTTGTATATACCTACATATATGCATATTCAGGATGGTAGAGTCACCGGGACACAACATCTTACCACATATTTATTATTTGATTCTGAACGCATTGCCCCCAAATATTTCTTCGATTGCTGTTTCCTATCTTCACGGTCAACACAGGTTGTCTTTAAATTTCCTTACCCAGACAGGAGATACACTGTCTTTCACCAGGCTGAATCTCTAGAACCAGTAAATACATAAGTTGCATATAAAAGGGGCTCGCCGATCGCGCCACCCGGCCGGTCGGTACCGCCGCAAACGCTACCTCGCAATTTTTAAATCTGTAATATCATCGAAACTATTCATTTACATGAATCGGCTTAGGGCGTCGCTGGAGAAAACAAGGGACGGCTGGATAGAAAATAATTTTCACGTTTCGTTGTACTATCTCTGAGAAGAAGCACCGAAAAAATGCAGAGGTCATAGTCGGGATTTTAAAATTTTGTTGTTTCATGACGACTTATATCGCCGTGTTTGCCTCGTATTTACAAATACCTTATTTGTAAACAAGCTGTTGCATTTACAGAGTACAAAGGTAAACAGCATCGTAATTTGCAAAACACGCTATCAATCTCAATGTGATCCATTTCAAATGTCATTGTTAATACATTGCTTCATTAGTTCGAAATATCTGTCTGTCCAACAACGTAAATAACGCAATGAATTTTATTGAACTGTCAAAACTAAAGCTATTGCTATAGAGTTTGTTTGACAGTTACCTCGATGTTTATAGTTCTCAATATACTCAATACCACACGGCTCACTGTCCTCGCGAAAATTTCGCAACATTTCATTTATTTTGTCCATTTTCTAACAACCCACGCAACACGTTTGACCATAAAATAACAATGACCTCTACACGAGTGTGCTGTAAAATTATTTGATTATTATAACAATAACAAGGCTATTTTTTGCCCTCATGACTTTTGTATTTACAGTTGAAAGTTTTCTTTAACATTTGTTGACGAAGGAATAAAAAACTAGGTAGCAAACTCACTTTTATGTATGAGACGGTTTCTGAGATGGAATTATCATAGAGACAATCACTACGCACGAGTTACTCTCGTTGAAAACATGGCGGCATCTGACGTCACAATATAGCACACATTGTGCCATTGAAATAATCGTATGAACGATGAGACAACCATGTTATCTGTGTTTCTATGGCGTTCTTAACAGAGAGGTAAGTGTTCCGCCTCTTCACAAAGATGAATTAAAACTATCCAAAGACAATATTATATCCTTGGAATATTAACTTTGTGTGTCTTTTTGGTACACCAAAAATTGAGAAGACTTGTGACATCCAACAATTCACACACCTCACATAGCAGGTTCATTGTGTAACAGTTTATCAGCAGCAAAAGGTTTCATTTTGACAGTTGTACAACATCCATTGCGTTGTTCCGTTGATGAGCAAACACATTATTTGAATTTATGGAGGAATGTACATGTTAGCAATATACTTCAAAATGATTCAAATTGATAGTGTGTTAAGTAATAACTGCACCTTAATTTTGTAACACACCATTACCACCAATTCGAATAATTTTGAAGCATATTGCTAATCCATTACTCCATATGTTCTAAAAATGTGTCTCCTCAACAAGGTAAATTACGCAATGAATGTTGCTGAACTGTCAGAAAGAAATCCATTGCTACTGATAGTCATCATCATCATAGTGTATGACGCTATTACCCTGCGGGTCTCGCTCAGTGAGCGTGAAAGAGGCGGCCTGTCTCTCAGCAAGTTTTGTTAAAGATTAATGTAATATGTAACTCTAAGTGTCGCGACACATCTGCGGAACGTACGGCGCTGAAAGTTCGCCTAAATACGCTAGCAGTGTATTTCAAGTACTCTATGACACATCAGCCAAAATTACGTCGCGTTCGGCGTAGGGCCTAACCTTCCTTCGGGCAATTTTTTCAGCTAAAACGCATTTAATGTATTTTGCATACCAAGCGACACATCACGCGATGCGTTGCGCGACCGAAAATTCGGCGGGCGTAGCTGAACGTTCGGCGTGTGTTGTGCATCGCGCCGAGCGAAGAGCGGCAACGTCTTCTAAGCCCTATATAATACCTAATATTCTAATTAAATCCATTTTTCTGGGCAATTCAGGTACGTCACAAAAACCGCACACCATAAAGTGTCGACACAGACAGACTGACGATGATGCCACGTAACTTACCGTCGCGTAACGCGCTGAACAAGACGCCGCGTTTTGACCGTTTGGTTTGTCATAACTACTGAATATTGCTACTAACAGTACTAACACTTCAGCCGCTGAGCTTTCGGCGCCGTACGTTCCGAAGATGTGTTCCCACCCTAAACTCGAGGAACCATAAATATTGGGGGAACAAATACTGTTAAGACCACCACTTCCTTGACGAGAGAAGATTTCTAAGTAACGCACGCGATACAAATTATTATTTAAAATTATACTTATTAATTCATCATTATTAAACGCGTATCCGGTGTTCTTTATTTTGCGTTTTCGAGAGTGTGCAAGAGAATTGCATGACTTAATTCCCCATATCCGTTCCATCATCATCGCCGTACAACGACACGTCGTACGGCGAGTATACACCCTTACGTTGTTGACACCACTACGATCCGGAGGAAGCGATTCGCCTCGTCTTTTATACCGTGTACATGTACATTGAGGGACTAGAACAATTTGCCAGCGGCGGTTTTTCCGTCGATCTTCAGCTAGAGTGAATAGGCTCTTAATAAACTAGCGCGCTTTGCCATCAACGATTGCATCACTGCTTAACCATCAGGAGAGATTGCGGTCAAGACCTAACGTATTATTATTTAAAAAAAAAACCGTTAGTCCCAAACTAGACAGGAAGCTGTTGTGAATATTTATAAGGTATTAATTGATTTTGAGTCAAGTACAATCTATGTATGTATATGTTGACCTTTCCGGTCATTTACAGGCCCAGTCTTAGCTGACCTCGCATTGTATAAGCTTTTCTTGCAATGAAAAGTCAGAGTATTCTGGAAAGTATACCGAATTTATGTTGTCATACATACTCATAATAAAATGAAAGTAATGCTTTTCGAAGCTACACCGACATTTTGTAACATTATGGCCAAAAAAAAACTGACCCACCTAATTTCGTTATTTCAGAAGACAAAAAAAAAACGTTTCGAAAAGTAAATTGTAGCAACATTTATTTATGAATATATCCCTTCACAGTGTTGAAACGGATACCTGCCGCCCTTGAGTTGGGAATAAAAATAAAATAAACAGAACATTTTTGACTTTCACGTTTCATTATGATCTCAGTTCCTTGCCTGCGTATGCGCACTTTTGATACAAAGTCGATACCGCTTTGTAATACGTAGGTAAATAAAATTTGAATTTCGAAGTTAATTATGGTTTCCGGCAAAATAATGATAATTGCATTTACACCTGTTTGCACTTAACATCAGCTGTCATGATGTAAATTAATACAAGGCCTTGATAATGCAATCACGATTTTAAAAAAAAAAATTTGCTACCCTATCGAATTAACGATTATAAATGGAATATGCTAGCAAAATGTCCCTCTAGTTAAAAAGTAGTCATCAATTGGAACAAAGTTAACAAACCAGTTTTTACGAAGACACAACTGCATAATTGCTATACATATGTATATTTTAAACGCAATCTTATTTAAGCTCCAAAAACTTAAAGGAACGATATGCAAATTAAACCGCCAGAGGCCTTCGTCTCAATAATGGCCAGACGCCAGAAATGTTGACTTATTTTTTTTTTTATAATTTAATTATTAAGCATCACTTACTCAAATTACTACATGCCAATAGCACATTATCAGACATGTACATCGTGAGAATTGTCTGAACTTATCAGTTGTTTATTATAATAACAATAATAGATACACGTATAAAGTATTGGTAAATCGATACATCAATGCAACTGTTAATCGATACTACCGGATCGATCCCGAAACCGTAACGTGCTATTTGTTTGATTGTTAATTAGGTATGATTAATTCAACTTATGATAAAATATTGGCTATATTAGATAATTTAATAGGTTATGTAGCTATGTATGTATCTGTATTAGATTTGCCCCCTTATTCATAAAAGCTGCTTAAAGTTAACAAGTGATTAGCGATTTTTAAACATACATTTTTTACCTTTTAACGTTATTTAACTTTAATCATCGCTTATGGATAAACCCCTTAAACACTGTGGTGTTTATTCATAAAGGATGATTTAAGTTAAGTGACGTTAAAAGGTCAAAAATGTATGCTGAAAGAATCGCTAATCACTAGTTAACTTTAAGCAGCGTTTATGAATAAGGCGGATTATGTCGTAATGAATAAACATTAAATTCAAACAATGGCAAAGAAAGCGAATTAGTATGTTATGGCCAGTTGATGCTAAAGCGGCTGAATGGATATGGATGAAATTTGGCTCGCAAATTGATCATTACCTAATACCTAGGTAATGATCGATTTGCAAATGAAATATATGAATATTTCATTTGCTAACATCAGCTAGTATTTAGAGAAGTGTAAGAAAAATCCCCGTTAATGTTTCAACAAAAAATCTACCAACATAAACCACGTTTGAATAAGTTTCCAAAGAACCTTAACCCAGAAAATTATAACTACGTTCTTCATATCAAATACAACTTAAGTTTCAAAATGAACTAACAAATAAAATTAAAAAGATAGCATCTCCACTGCTAATTGCGCGCCTTTCAATGCATTTTTATTCTGTATGTATTAGCCAATGCAGTGTCGTTATCTCTAAGGTACCTGTCAATTATATATAATCCAGAAATTCATACCGAGAATTTTCATGATCATATCGTTGTATTGATTCCGAATCGACCTTCGATTCGATCGAATTTTCGAGTTGTGAAACTTATATGGAAGGTTGTCCGACAGTGTAACTACCATTTTTGTTGAATGGATAAATAACATTACATTTGCAGCCGTAATTACTATAGGAACGCGTGATTTGTGTCACAGTTTACTGTCATGTCTCGTGCAATTGTTTTGAGAAGAATAAATGCTGAACTAACGCTACCTTCTTTTTTGTTCTGGATTTGACAAATGACCTCTCCCACTCTGGCCGGGTCGGAAGGGCGTGTCAGACTTTTGCTGACTTAAACCCACTCGTGTGCCTTGCCTGTGCGCCTGCGACTAGTTGTTGAACATTTTTAATTACGAGAATCGGCAGAAATCATTAGAATGTTTTATCCTAACACAAGCAAATTAATTGTTAAAAGGGATGCTCCTAAGTGTAACTTATTATTATTTTATTTTGTTTCATATGAGCTTAAGAAGTAACATAATGCAGAACGCATTTTAATTAATAAACTATTTTTTATCAATAATAAGAAAATGTGTGTTATCTATTTAATTAAGTAGTCATTAACATGAGCCAAATACAGTTAATAATTATTAAGATTATGCCTTCATCTAAATAATTGTATTATTTAACCACAGAATGATTTTTTTGTGTTGTACACAGGTTTTACTTGGAATATTCTCGTCGTTCGTTCAAGCTCGTCTTTTAAAATCAGACATTATTACCACATTTTAGTTTCATCATCATACTTACAGCTTATTGTGGAAAATACTATCAACCAGAATCTGACGGGCGTTTTGGGGGACTGTCTTATATAATATTGACTTTCAAAAAGTGCTGAGTCTCAGCCTAATTTGAATAGATGGCTTTATATTTTTGATTTGTCTACATTTCTATATCAGTTGTCTCTTTGCAAGTAAGCTGGAAGAGATTTCTTATGAAATAAGCACCTCGGTATCTTTTTTCCGTTTTTGTGTCTGTTTATATATGTGTTCATAAAAGGTAAAATAAATAAGAAGCTTTGCGACCTTAGTACAGATATGAACTTCTATAATTAATAATAACAATAAATTATTGACATAACGACACATACATTAGTAATACACAGATTAACTAAATGATAAAAAATGGTACAGAAATCTGTATACAAATATTGTGAGCTATGCCTCTTAAACTATGAAAACCATATTCTTCAAACACACTGTCTGCAGTATTCACGATCGGATTTATTAGGCCAGAGAAGATTGGGACATACGTAGGATGACTCTGTCGATGCGTACGCGCAATCGATCTGTTATCACCACGAAACGAGTCTATCAACCAGTGACCTGATTTCCTACGATATAGTAGTAACATATCTTCATTTTTATTTCATGTTAAACATTTCGTAACGGTACACTAGCTAGAGAAGCTGTAACTGAAAATTTTGTGCATAATGATAAATTTGGTCCCTTTACTGTTAAGTGCAGGACTTTTTTAGCATTTTAATAATCATAAAGCAGAAATATTCTAACAGTACGACGACGTTTCTATGTCTTTTTTAACAAAATGAGAAAAAAAGGAACATTATAGCCTACCGCTATCGAGAACAGGATTCAAGCTACCGACGGTCTGGGCTTGAGAGTCAGAAACCTCCTGATAATCCGAGCCATTTATTCACGTCACGTTAATGTTAATTTAAAATGTGATACAACAGCCTAGTAGTTTAGAAGTCAAAAAGTAACAAACAGACAGTCATAACAGTCACAACTATATTAATACTTTTGTTATGTTGCGTGCAGTTTGCATTTCTCAAAACAAACTCATTCACGGCGTGCGGTTGTATATAAACATTACAATTAAACAAACGCACGCTAAACTAACAATATTTATAACAAGTATTAAATATTACCAGGGACCAGCTAAACTTGTCTAGAAGGTACTGAATATTTTAGCAATATTCATAGTAGACCGAATGGGATAGGTATATCAGAAAAAAGAACAGCTATGAAGTTTTGGCCGCAAAAACTGGATGTCAGCTAAGGGGGCGTACTATGACGCTTTAAAACCATCATTAAACCATTGTGAAAAAAGGATAGCGCTATTCAACCTATATAGTTCCATCTTTGTCTGACACTAGAATCATTATGGTTTTAACACGCCATAGTAACCCCTGCATACTTCTCTGCCTTTGCTCAGCCGTGTAATGAATGATGCAGGCTAAAAGTAAGTACATAAATCAAATAAATAGAAGTGGCTGAAAACTAAGGTCTGTCTTGATTAAACTTTTTTTTTTATATAAATTATAAACTAGCGCTTGACCGCAATCCCGCCTGATGGTAAGCAGTGACGCAATCGTTGATGGTAAAGCGCACTAGTTTATTAAGAGCCTATTCACTCTAGCCTTGTAGACACTCAAATTGTATTCCGACTGAAACACCGCCGCTGGCAAATTGTTCCAGACCCTCGATGTACGCGGTATAATAGAGGAGGCGTAGGCGTAGGGCTTCGTCCGGATCGTAGTGGTGTTAACAACGTAAGGGTGGAAACTTGCCGTACGACGGGTCGCCCGATGATGGAACGGAGATGGGGGGAATTAAATCGTGCAATTCCCTTGCACACTCACCAAAATGCATCCTATAGAACACCGAAAGGCTGGCTACTGTACGCCTGTGCTGTAGGCTTTGGAGACCGTTTTGAGTTAAATCTATTAAGCTACAATCAAGCTAAAAGAAATCAAATAAGACTATGATCGTTATGACGTCTTCCCATGCCGCGGCTGTTGCGCTAGCGCCGGATGTGACGTGATCACCCACGCTTTGACATTGACACACACTTGGCTGCACATGTGGCCCTACATTTTTCTGACTGTGCATCCGGAGTGTTCAGTCTGAATATGGTTTGAATACATTAATTACAACTTACAAGTGGGTGTAGAAATGCATTGTATTTTAATTTAAAGAAGAGTACAGAGCCTTTGGAATTTAATTACTCTATTAAGGTCGCATTCTACCAAACTTCTACCTACGATAAATGTTATCCTGGCAAAAAGTTTTGGATATTTGTCAGTTTTTTCCATACCATTATCAGATGTTAAGAAGAAGAAAGTTTCGAACTCGACCGAGATCTCGGTCTCGGCATTCTCGGCTACAAATTCAACCGAGAAAGTTGTCTCGGTTGAATTTGGGGAAAATTCTTGGTCATGGCTGAAACGGTATGCTGATGCTCAGCTGAATTCGGTTGGATTGGAAACTGACTCAATCATAGTAGGGATTGAACAGGGCAAATAAGGTACTTAAGAGGGGACTCTAGTGCCGAGGAATTTGAAAAATAGGTATTTGAGGAAACTATTGCCGTCGCGCTGCTTCCAAACTCTTCCGCTAAAGTGCGAAAAGGACAGCTGCAGCTCAGGCTGATTTTAAACCTACAAAAACGTTGACCAAAATACGTTTTGTATTCCACTGTTTTCTTTTACACAACACGACAGATCTCAATTATTTCTATATCAAAAATTTAGATGAAAAGTAGTAACATGATAAGTTTTTTGGTCAAAACTTATTATGTTTGTCTAATAGTCATCTGAGCATCACGGTAAAAATGGTTTTTTTTCGCGATTTTGAAGTATCATATTTCTTTTATTAATTAAGTTTCAGAAAAAATCTAAAAATACGTACCTACTTAAGAGGAGATTTAGTGGTGCTTTCTCTATGTAAACGTGTATTCCGCTGTTTTCTTCGTGGATAAAGCTTTTAGAGCAATTATTTGTTTTTCTACAATTTTACACCGTGATTATACGTACTCCTCTTAAGTAGGTACGTATTTTTTTGGAACTATTATATAGTCTGTACCATCAGCTAGAGCAACTAAATAATGGGTCCCTTTCCAACCACATAATAAAGTGCCTTTCTTGCTTTCGAACAATAATATGCAAGTGCCAGAAACCGCTAATTCAGTAATGTTATTGCTACACTTCTTACGAAGAAATCACATAATGTTATGATTGTATATTCGCTGATGTATCGCTAAAATCATAAGTTCCCTGCATCGCGAACCATGACAACGCGTTACATAAGCGTCACAGTCTACCTGCTTGCTGTTAGCTGTAGTATTATAAAATTGTCCCACTGCAGATTGTGACTGTTGAACCAAGCTAGTCTTTGTACGATCACAGCTAAATCATATAGTGAGAGACCGTATGTGCTGGATGGCCGACTCCGGTAGCGGTCGGTTCCACTCCGATGCTCGCCAGTACCCAGCACGGAACACCCAGTGTTTGTGACTCTAAAACACGGAGTAGGGACACAATGGATAACCAAAGCTGATAGCGGAACGACCACAGTTGGCACCAAATGTTTAATATCCTGTTAGGAACGTAGAACTTTATCCTACGTTCACTTACAGTAAGGGTCAAAAGTGCATTACCACTTTTGAACTTTATTGCTCTAACAATAAGTCTCAAAAGTGGTACTCCACTTTTGGACCCTTACTGTACGTCACTTAAATATGCCTGCTGAAAATACAATGTGTGGTCATAACAAATTGGTAGCTACATAAGTAGGACACTGGCATGACAATCCCTTGCATCTGTGATGTCAAACGGCCTGCCTTACCAACATTGGATTTAATTGGCATTTATACTTCCAACTGCAATTGAAGCAAAATAAAATAAGTTTATTTCATATCAATATGTCTTACATATTGATATGAAATAAAGGAGGAGGAGGGGAGGGGAGGCCTATGTCCAGCAGTGGACGTCTTTCGGCTGAAATGTTGATGATGATGAATGTCTTACATTGCCTGTGGTTACAATACATTTGCTGTAGTACATTTTAAATAAGTAAGCAACAAAAAGGGAAATGAAGAAAAAATACATATGCGTTTAATTGTATGAGTGCGTGTGTGTTTTTTTTGAAGCAGCTTAGGAAAATCCATACTAATATTATAAATGCGAAAGTATCTCTGTCTGTCTGTCTGTCTGTCTGTCTGTCTGTCCGGCTTTCACGCCAAAACTACTGAACCGATTGTAATGAAATTTGGTACACTGACAGTCTAGAGCCTGAGAAATGACATAGGCTATATAACATCCTGTTATGACCAATAGGAGCAGAGCAGTACTTAACAAAAAATATTGCGAAAACGGGAGTGACCACGCGGACGGAGTCGCGGGCAGTAGCTAGTAATTAAATAATACTTTTCTCATGCTCTCTTTATATTTTTTCAGTCTATGATTAACAGATTAACAGTGCATTATCATCTGCCCAGCCCCTCCCGAGTATACTGTTCATCCAGTCTAACCAAAAGCAGCAGAATAGACTACTCCACACTATTACTATGCCTGACCTTATCAATCCAATTACTGTGCAATAAACTTCTTAAAACTCGCACTTTATCAATTCGTATAACATAACTGTAAAGTGTGCAGTTGTACACTTCACTAGTGATTCGCGGTCACCAACGTCTAAATCAATCACTCAGTTCAAATAGCAATGTAATGTACGGACGACAGCAGGTCCTACCCAAAACAATCAGATATTCTCAGTCAACCTTGAGCCTTAATTGTTTCAGAGATAAAGTTGAAAATCTAATAAAGAAATCTGACAGATTGAAGTTGCTTGATTTGCTGTCGTTTGTATCTTACCAAATGCCAACCTAATCGAATTAATGATTTCGTTTAAGATTTATTATTTATTTTGTTTTTAATTTGCGCAATCAAGTCTCATGCAGCCAGACTTAATGTGAATTGATTGATCGTAAAAATATGTTTGTTTACTTAAATACAGAACCTAAGTACATAAAATGGCATAAACGCACATATATGTAGTAGGAACTACATCAAAATGTATATCAAATTAATATTATTATTATTTTTTTTAATGAAACACAAGGATTTATATCGTAGATACCTTTACAGACATTTAAACTCTTTTTTTATATATAATTATGAACTAGTACTTGACCGCAAACCCGCCGGATAGTAAGCAGTGTTGCAATCGTTGATATTAAAGCGCCTATTCACTCAAAAAAACTGAGAGAATAGGAAGGAAGACGACAGATGAGCAAGGTGATGCAATGTTAAACCCAACAACACGACCAATAATGCTGCGCCAAAGAGAAATTAATCTGGAGACCCTCCACGACCAAACTCCCGACACAACATTTGGCGCATCGTACCCGCACACATCTTCCGTACGGCTTCACCAGACATCTTGGCGGATCACGACGAATCGCTTGGTGGCAAGACTTTGTCTGGTGGGTGGTAACTTTTGCCGGCGGCCGATGTTATGGCCACGTAGAAACTCACTCGACGAACTCACATACACAAACAGCTAAGCCCTTACATTAGCTGGAATGACACTCCACGTTCACTTCACCTAATTTTCACCATTAGACGTAATTCGGTTAATAACCCTACAACGTTTCTCTCCGCTGCACAAAAACTAGTAAATCGAGAGGTCTATTCTCGATGTCTCGATACTTCCAGTTCCCACCTCGTCATCCCAGTCGGCAGTCCCCTTCACACGGCTCCGGCCGTGACCACCACACAACAGTCTTGCCACACCGCACTTAATGATTCTTACGCCACTTAACTTAATATAATAACGCACAATCGATTTGTTCGACATCATATTCTTTCAAGTTTCCAAATAAAGGCCGTCTGTCCTTTGTGACTCAAGAATTAAAGGTCTATAAACTCGGTTCAGAGATAAGTCGCATTTATTTTTGTTCCTTGTTGGTATTAAGCCTTTGGCCGTGACTACGTTACTGTTTAACTAAATATTTCTTAAATCAATCAACATTACTATTACCTTCCTTTCTTATATCCATCGGCGTTACATTTGATGTTCTATCTTCATCGATCACATAATGTATCAAAATCAAAGATGCTTCCTAATCTTTATCTCCCAATTATTCGCACACCATGAAGTCGTCACTTGCATGTATTTTGGTCGTGTTAAGTGGTCAAACGATTCTAGGTATGACCAAGTTATTGCTGGAACCAATTTGAGCTATACACGTCGTGTCAGCTCAGACGAAGTGCTAATCAAACAGTCATGATTAGCAAATCACAAACGTCAAACTGAATATAACACGTTTGTGGACACATCAGTGTCTAGATAGATAGGTACGAACGACAGCAGGCCAAGGTAGGTGAAACTGTCAAATATTTCCAATCAATCTTGAATCTTAATGTTTAGTGATATAGTTGAAAATTGAATAAAGAAATCTGACAGTTTGTATTAGCTTGATGTGTTGTCGTCTGTACATAGCTTCGATGTGTGTTCACAGCTTAGATTGGCACTCCGATAAACAAACAACGAGCCAGAATAGTAGATCAAATTGTCGAGATCGTCTTAGTGTGGTATTGTTCAGGCGATCTGTGTCGCGCGCTTGACCTATCATCGTCACGCGATTTCGCAGAATGAATCTGTCAGTTAGTTTGTAGGTCGATATTTGCACTGAGATTAATTACGTTTAATAAAAACCATTTAATGGTACTGTCGCCTAACAATGCCGGAAGCCTTTTGTTTCGTGGAATATTTTAATGGTGAGTGTCCCATGCTTAAGAACAAAAGGCATTCTCTTGTTTTCTCCGCATTGGTAATCAGCTATACATGATTTTGGGCTATGCTCACGAGTCGACATTTAAAATGGTGATGTTTGATAATCTCGAAGTGTCTTCTCTCACATTCTAAGTATGTGTTTAGCAGCTGAGTAAAAAGCGTAACGCAGCTTTAATCCAACATTTAATTTGAAAGTGCAAAAGACGTGGGAAATGGCCGAACAATCTTCGCACTCATCAGATTAAATTACAAATTACGATGGTTAAATGTAAAAGTTATCTCCTGTTTCAATAGGCACAGAAGACGCAATCCAAAAGGCAAGCTTATGTCTGGGACAAAGAATTGTTGTTAACTGTTTCTTTCTTGTAAGGGCCGCAAGTGTCGATTAATCAGGCTCAGCTGCGATTATCGAGGTTACTACATGCCGAAACCTCCCCCTGTCTCTGGAAACCGCCTTCAATGAGCGCGTCATCCCAGTTGTCACTTGTAGTGATCTTATATATCTGAAATGTATCCGGAAGTCTGGTAACCAGTTTTACCTAAGAGTGTAGCAGTATTATGAGTTCCTTGAATGAGGTATCATTTTGTAGGATGTCCAAGTTGCCGAAGGGCTTCCGTCAACAGCGTTCAATAAAAGTAATGTGGTGTTTAACCTGGATATTGTTGTGTTAGTCCAGTTCATGGATTATTTCAAGTAATCATTCATTGCTACTGTATATGCATATTTATTTCTCCATGAAGACTAGTCCGTCACGAATTTTCGCATCTGACAGCACCACTATATGAATTTTCGTACCAATTATTACTTTAACAGGACAAATTATCGAAGGCCAAATTTATTTTGCCTGCTGCATTGATACTGTGTATGAAATAATATCAATAAAATCGCTAGTTATGACTTTCGATTCTAAATTAATTAATTCTAAGGTCTCCTGTCAAAGTGACAATATGTCATTGAGTTTGACAATCTTGTATCGGTTTGCTTGTACTTTTCACGTGATATTAAAATCAAAAATATGTTGCGTGAATCTATTGAGGTTATGCTCCGTCCACTAGGTTAGCTATTTTTTGACAGACCTAAATAGTGATTGATATATTTTATTTTAGATTTGATACACATACGGTATTATAATGGTTGTATGTTATAAATAAGATAATACAAACAGATTAGGCAGTTTATACTTTTTACCTTACTCATAATTATAACAATTTGTTTGATGCAATACGTACTCTTCTCCTAAACTACAGGCCAATATCTGATGTTACAATGAGTACATAAGTAACACTTCCACTTTTTTCTATAATTATAAACTAGTCATCATCAACCTTTTATCGTCCCACTGCTGGGCACAGGTCTCCTCTCATACAGAGAAGGATTGAGCGTACCTAATCATGTCGCTTGCTCAATGCGGGTTGGCGATTTCAGACTTAAAGTCCAGGTTTCCTCAAGATGTTTTCCTTCACCTTCAGTCATTGGTGTCCAAGATATACTTAGGAAGTACATATAACTTTTAGAAAAGTTACTAGGCCACCACGACTTATATGAACTAATGCTTGACAGCAATCACATCTGATGTTAATCAGTAATGCAATCGTTAATAAAGAGCCTATTAACTCAAAAAAACTGAGTGAATAGGAAGGGAGACGGGGGTCGAGCGAGGTGATTCAATGTTAAGCCCTACGATACGTCCAACGTTGCTGCGCCAGAGGGAGATTGATCTGGAGACTCTGAATGTAATCTTCACTAAGAATCTCTTAAACGATACCTGTACATAGCTGAGAATGAAGTACCGATTAGCCTAGGTCATTTTAACATCGATTACAATCTAATTTAAAATCGATCTTCAAGTTTGATATTAATCCTTTGAGCGTACTTCAATAACACTGTCGAATTAATCGGGAATACTAATCGGTTTGTCAAATCAAGTTTAATAAATACTTCAAGGCTGCTGTTTTAATTTCACTGCAGCATTCACAACATGACCATCAAATGTTTTTTCGGATCGATTTGGTAACGATGTATCGATTGCGTGCTTATCGATAAACTGAAGAAAGTGGACTCGATAACAAAAAGGCCGTTTTTACTACAGCTGTTGACAAATGATGTGAATCGTTTACAATGATTACCGAATGCGTACCGAAGCTTGTAGCGGGTTTTTGAGGCATCAGCTGTGTATCACTGAGTTCAAGTAGACCGCACTTGCATCATAGTAACAACGGCGATTTTCGTAGTATTATCACTCCGTTGACTGTAGGTATGTACAGACAACAGCCGTTCAAGCTACTGGAAACTGAAATAATCTCAATTAACCGCGGTGAGCCTTAATGCTTTAGCGATAAAGTTAAAAATGTAATAAAGATATTTGACAGATTGTTGTAGCTTGATGTGCCGTCTGTACATGCGCGTGCGATCAATCAGTGTCTGCGCCTGCGCGATATGACGTCGTCTGACGTCACGGCGGTCACTGGCACTCAGTGAAAGTCTCCAAATCGTTGCTATAGAGGCATCAATCTGCAACACTTTCGTCGCAGTAAATCGATTGTCATTCGGAGGCCGATCCTCGAGACCGATTTCCCTCGGCTAGATCGAACCACAGTACTCAGACCTATTTATTCTCAACTCCTCATATAGACAGGGGGTCTTATTATGATAGTCGTACCTATTTAACTGTTGCGTTACGTGCTATAGGAAGGAAATAGGAATATTTTAACTTCAATTCTGAGTATACGTACTTTAATTATTTTGACACAAGGTTAGGAAAAAATTTGTGTTTGCTAAAATACTAACTATGTGCGTATCATTAAAGCTTTAGGTTGCGTAAAATTTGTACGTCTGATATTTCAACTTGCAGTTTACCTGTACATGATCTAAAACAAACGCTTCAATAAACATAGTTCGGGTGGGTCGCTACCTAACACTCTAATTATTATAAACCATCATTAGTATGCATCTGTTATAAAAAAAATATTTCGTTTTAGATTTTTATTTACTATAATACTACGGAAACTTATCTACTCTTAACTAAATGTACACCTTCTGGAAACGTTCAGGTGAAAACATTATTATTTATTTTACAGTTTACTCTACATACATATTATAAATTACATTTCTAAATATTAGCATATTAAAAAATAAAAAACATTATCCATACTAGTCCATACTAATATTATAAACGTGAAAGTGTGTTTGTTTGATTGTTTGTCCTTCCTTCACGCCTTAGCTAAGCAATTAATTGACCTGATTTTTGACATACAGTTAATTGAAAAGATGGAGAGTAACATGGTCTACTTTTGGTCCTAAAAAAACATCAAGTTCCCATGGGAGATTACTGGAATATTTGTGTGTGTACACCAAATATCCTAATATTATAAATCGGAAAGTGAGTTTGTTTGTTCCGCTTTCACGCCGTAACTACTAAGCCGATTGTTTTGAAATTTTGCAGACGTAAAGTTAGAAGTCCGGATTAAATAATAGGGTAATTTCTTATCCCGGAAAAAAATTATATTCACGAGGGAAATCTAAAAGCGCTATATAACCGATCTCCACGCGAGCGAAGCCGTGGGCGGAAAACTAGTATAGTATAAATATAGATTAGTGTATAATTTCTTCGAGTCGCTAAACTTACGGGGCAGAATGCTCGTAAAACCGATTGCCGATGGTTCAGTAACGTTCTAGAGTGGCGGCTACGTACCGGAAAACGCAGCGTAGGAGGCCCACAACAAGGTGGACTGATGACCTGTTGAAGGTCGCGGGAAGCCGATAGATGCGGGCAGCATAAGACCGGTCATCGTGGAAAGCCTTCGGGGGAGACCTTTGTCCAGCAGTGGACTTCTATAGGCTGATCAAGAGGAACCCTATTAACAGCTGATTCTAAGTTCACTCGCTCACGCAGCTCAGCTCATGGTGAGATTTCAACAGAATCGATCGGCTGATGTAATGCAAATTATTGAGTATAAAGAAAGATTTGCGGCTCTCGGCCAAGATGTTACAACACTCAGCTCACTACAGCTCTGGAATGTAAAATCATTCAATTCATGCTTTTAATATAATATTTGATGAATTACCTCAAATTTTCCATCGTGGATGTTATTTTGTGTGTGAACTTCTCTGGAAAACTGCCCAATCGGCATCGGAGGCATGTGGAGCGGTAATGAACATCCCATTTATCTGAACAGTTGGAAATCGCTACTGTATGGTCGGGAGAGCGAATGCTGAGCTTGGATCTGAAGTTCGGTTCCCGGTTTGGGTAGTGTTATTGAGTTTTTCCTTGGAATATTTTGCAGTAGCAGTCGATATCTGGTTTCGCCCGCTTCTTACATATAAGCTTAGCGTTAATCCCATTCGCATCCGTAGCTTTTCAGCTTTGGAGTCTGGGGTCCGCTTTACAAGTCTAACTGCTGATTTTGGCTAAACTTTTAAGCGACTGCCGTCTGAACTCCACAACCCGAAGGCGATATCTAAGCATTGCAGTTAGACCAATTGTTAGATTTTTGAGGGCTCCAACAACCCGTAACGACTGCCATTAGATGTTCGTATGGCAACCGGGACCAACGGCTTAACGTGCTTTCCGAGGCACGACCAGACCAGTGCAAATCTTCATATTCATGCATACAAATATTTGCAATGTGCGGGGATCGACACCGCGCCTCCTTGCGCAACGGCCGCCTTCGCTACCGCTACGCCACGGAGGCTGTCGAACTCTCAATTAATAGGTGTACAAATAAATTTCCGCCGTTTTTTAAACATTTTGACGAGCATTATCATATATGAGAATAATTTTGTCATATTTGGAGTAATAATGGGCACGTTTTTTCCTCCAATAATGCATCGAATTCCATGTCTTCGTACGATTTCGGTCTTAAACAACGTTCTATGTATTCACAGTTTCTAAACTTTTGAAACCACTCACGACAACTCACAACAACAACAAGCCTTCGCTGGGCCTCAGCAGCAGATTTCTTCAAATTAAAGAAGTATCAAAAGTTCCCGCAAATGACGCTTATTCAACACAAAGCTTTTCATTATTGCACAAAAATAAATATGAGATACTGATACAGAGATATATACTCTAAGTGTATGTTTTTACCAGTCCATGTCCGAACTTAGGATATCACATTTTACATCTGACAATTTCAAGGTAACCTCTTAGTACCTAATACATTAGGTTTAAACATAACCTACTTAAATATTATAGGTGCGCACCTCTGCCTAATGCTTCAAGGATTAGGGCGTGTCGTTATGTTTATGAAGAAATCAAATGATTTCTCAACAATACTTACATCAAACAATGATAAATAACGATTAATACAACCATGTTAGCTACTCAAACAGACCTATTATTCTTTTTGTTAACTTGTAACACAATAATTACTATCGCCGTATCAAGATTGCTAATCTTAGCTTTATAAAATCGAAAAAAATCGATAATGCCATGATGCAGCTTACGAAACGACAATATCAGCAGCTTTTAAATACACGTTCGATGTTGATAAGGACTTTGCGACTTTATTTCGAGAAGCTAAAGTTGATATTTGCTTGTAAGATTAAATGTCTCGTTATTATTAGCGATTGTAATGTTGTTTTTCTCAGTGAGAAATATTTAACTTACAGCAATGACATTCTGTAAAAATTTAAATGTGGTAACTTTACTAACAGTGGGGCTGGAATCCGATATAAACTTGCGCTCTCAAAATCAAAATAAAATATTTTATATTTTAGCACAACACAGGGAGGTTTAGACGGATAGCTTTGCCCAGCAGTGGAACATCAAATAGGTTACAAAAAAATGACCTATACCGCCATGGGCACTTACGAAACAACAGAATCTAGGTGTACGGTTCTAAATGGTCGTTTCCTGTAGAGAAGAACCGGCAAGAGAAACTTCATGCATACTCTTTTAAAAATTATCTCCTCAGAATGTCTTATCCATGAGGATTTCTTTACGAAAAAAAAAACCCGTTAAGAGTCGGATTTGCGCAGGTTCGATCCCTCGTATATATCGTTGTAAAACAACAATACGACAATAAATGAAAACAGGAACAATGTTGGTTCATAGGAATAATCCTAAACCATAAAAAACCTAGCATCAAAAATAAAAAAAAGAAAATTTCAAACAAACTAAATCGCATAAATTTGCAAACGGAATAGAACATCCTTTAAAAACATTGGTTCACTGACCTCCGATCGGCGACAGCGCAATCCTGTATCGACTTGCTTTTTTCGCGCCATTATTATTAAAGTTTGGTACCGCAGGATGCGGCGGTCATTAACCTGTAAATGCTTCCTTATGAACAGGTACATCATGTAGAAAATTGAAAAATAATTTCCTGTGACTACACTAATGGATATATTTATATGATTTTTTAAGGGTAGACTGAGAATGTGTTGAGGTACACGATGTTTAATTTATTGTCGTATTGTCAGCACCACTCTGTATACATTTTCACAAAGTTTGGCATTCATAATATTGGTAGGAAATAGGATAGGATAGGATTGGTAAGAAGTAGGCATATTGTTCACAAACTAAACAAACTTTAAGTTAAGTCTATCTTTCTCTTTCTATTTCATTAAGAAAAGTAGCCCAGTCATATTAGGTAAAAAAAGGGGTCAACCTCGGAATGAAAGATAATAAGCTGCAAATTGGTATGAACCTTTGTTTTGTCATTCTAAATGTTGTCTCAAAAGTCACAATCGTTATCGTGTCCGCGTCTCAAGATATTCAAGGTCAAAGGTCACAAAAATCGGTTTTTCGCGAATATCTGGCTTCCTATCGGTTAAATGAGATTTGCATTTATTATAAAAGTTGTAGGCTATAAAATTCCCTACAACTTTTGTTTAAACTTTTTTTTCATACGACCAACCGTTTTGAAGGTAGAGCGCGAAGAGTGCACATCGTACAGTCATATACGGCCTAATGCAAGGTCAAGCGTGAGTTATGGTTATCAGTACGTTATAAAGTCAATTATTTACTTTTAAATTATAATTATTAAACAATGCCCATTATTTATGTACTAACTATTAATTATTTATATTTAATTAAAGTAAGTAAGTTGATTATTTATATATAATTATTCATATTTAACTATTTAAGTATAAAATATTATTAATTCTGGATTATATATTTTAGTTTGTAGGCTACTTACCTAACCTACATACCTACCTAATTACCTAAAGCTTTACCGACACTATCCAACAAACTTACCTAAATACCTAAACCCTATACCTACACTATCTTATAGTTAAATATGAATAATTATATATAAATTATCAAGTTACTTACTTTAATTAAATATAAATAATTAATAGTTAGTACATAAATAATGGGCATTGTTTAATAATTATAATTTCCAAGTAAATAATTGACTTTATAATGTACTGATAACCATAACTCACGCTTGACCTTGCATTAGGCCGTATATGACTGTACGATGTGCACTCTTCGCGCTCTACCTTCAAAACGGTTGGTCGTATGAAAAAAAAGTCTAAACAAAAGTTGTAGGGAATTTTATAGCCTACAACTTTTATAATAAATGCAAATCTCATTTAACCGATAGGAAGCCAGATATTCGCGAAAAACCGATTTTTGTGACCTTTGACCTTGAATATCTTGAGACGCGGACACGATAACGATTGTGACTTTTGAGACAACATTTAGAATGACAAAACAAAGGTTCATACCAATTTGCAGCTTATTATCTTTCATTCCGAGGTGAAAGCCCTAATATGACTGGGCTAAAGGATAGAAGATAACATTATAATATACGATAAGATACTCCATAGACAGTTTAGACGCGACTATGAACATGGCGACCAAAAATACGGCAATTTACGTCAGGAGCGGACTTATTTGACAAGTTTTTCAAGAAAAGGACAGAACATGAATCTTGATTAGTTCTGTCAAAATAGTCGGCACCTGAGGTAAATTGACGTATTTTTAGACGCCATGATTTTAATCGCGTCTAAATTGTCTATGGACTATTTTAATTTGACAGGACTAATTTACATAACATTTTATCTTTTCTCCTTTTCTTGAAATAGAAATGAAAAGATGAACTGAACTTAAAATTAGTTTAGTTTGTGGATCAGGTAATGCACCATTTTAATTAAAGTCCGTAATATGTTGTAACATAGGTATTGCTGATTGGAATACTACACCTTAGTGACTAGTTGTCTATCTAGTTGTTCGCCTACGAAACCTAGTCCTACATAGTTACGAGAGCCTAAAAACTTTGCGGGGGTAGGTAGACGTTTAACTAGTTTGACACCTAAACCAATGAACCTAGTTCTTCCTTTCTATTTGTAAGTACTAGTTTATTGAATTATCTTATCATCAACGTTCTTTTTTATCGTTCTACTGCTGGGCACAAGTCTCCTCTCTTACAGAGAAGGACTCATTACTCATCCACAATCAGCTCAGAGACACAGCCCTCAACATTAAAGCTAAGTTTCGACGACTTACTGACATCTCATCTTTGGGAACTGCAACCACGTTGGATGGTGGCCGGTTTCTTCACCATTTTGAGAGCAGGTGTGACTAAATAATTTACACAAAGTAAAGCGCCTGTTGGGGTTCGAACCTACGGCCTACAACTTGAAAGTCGCTCTTGATACCGCTAGCCATCGCTGCTCGCTATATACAATATGTAAAGAAAACCCCGTCCGATCCGTGAAGGTATTGTTAGGTATCGATAACTGATTCTACTAATGGATATAAAGCTAGGCTAAACTTAAAAAAAATCCTCCTAAAAAAATAAATATTATTTCGCAAAAAGAGGTAACTTAATACATGTGCGGTAAGCAACCCTTCGGCGGGCGGCGGGGGCAGGGCACGTGGCACGTGGTCGCATCGCTATTTGCTCATAATAATACCGGTGTTGTCACTTTTTTAAAAATTACCAAATTTCCGGGAAGTTGGAATTAATTCGTGGGAAAAAAAGATTATTTCAAAATTCTTTAGTATTGTTACTATGATGATTATGTAAAATTCCATATTATATTTGGTCATGTGTTTACCTAACCTTTATTACCCTTATGGGTCGGACAGGGTTTTCTTTACATATTGTATAAAAGAGGGTGTATCTGACATCGTAACGCAAACTTCCAAAAAGGCTAGACCGCATGCCACTACCAAAATTATGATAGTCATTTATGTCGTTAATGAGCGGTTACAGAAATAATAGTATTTTAAAAAAAGGATCGGCTCAGCGTTTAAACGTTGCAAGCGTGCGGCCGTGCGTGTTTGTAGGTATGACATTGACCCCTGATGCGAACTCTATTAAATCTGCTGATAGGATAGTTTTTCTAGTATTGTTCACATTGTGTTTTTTTTTGTATAATTAACGAATTAATTAAATTTTACTTTGAAATCTTATTGGGTTATAAAAGTATAGCAATTATGAACGGTCTAAAGTGAAAAATACTGCATATTTTTTTTTCAAATCGGGAAAAAGTCTACGCAAAATACCACCACTGGGGGTTCAGAATCATGTACTGGATCCATGGTACTCGTTTGTGCGTCGATGTCAGATACACCCTTTATATTATTACTGTTATACAATGATAATAGAAAGGCTTAAAGGTAAGGAAAGTGTTTACTTATGTATACCATATTATACCAAAACTATTACATAACGAATACTTGTAGGTACTTATACTGTCATCTTGTAATGACCATATTTCCATAAAGCACACATCACCGTTAATTAAATAACTCACTACAAAAATACTTCAATAGACGGTAATATGTATGTCATTCATAATTGTATTTGTCATCTTAATACAGAAGACAGCACATCAATCTGCTACAATCTGTCAGGTTTCTTTATTAGATTTCCAACTTTATCTCTAAAGTATTAAGGCTCAAGGTTGATTGGGAATATTTGACAGTTTAGGATAGCCTGACCTGCTGTCGTTCGTACATACATTTAATCATATAAAGCGGTAACTAATATGTAATGTAATTGACACTTATATTATGGAGATGTTTAACCTTTCTATTACATGAGCAAAATTAACGATAACTTTTATACTATCTGTGCTCGCGACTGTATGATGTTCATGTCGGAAAACATATCGCATTTTGGAGGTTTTCGGAACCTGTCTTATTTTCAATGATTATAAACTAGTGCTTGACAGCAATCCCGCCTGATGGTAAGCATTGATGCAATAGTTGATGGTAAATCATCATCATCATCATCTCAGCGTTAATCCCAGTCGCATCCGTAGCTTTTTCAGCTTTGGAATCTGGGGGCCGCTATACCAGTCTAACTGCTGATTTTGGCTAAACTTCGATATTTTCCATGAAGCGACTGCCGTCTGACCTCCACAACCCGAGGGCGATATCTAAGCATTGCAGCTACACCAATTGTTAGACTTTTAAGGGCTCCAACAACCCATAACGACTGCCACTAGATGTTCGTATGGCAACCGGGACCAACGGCTTAGCGTGCTTTCCGAGGCACGACCAGACCAGTGCAAATATTCATATTCATGCATACAAATATTTGCACTGTGCAGGGATCGAACCCGCGCCTCCTTGCGCAACGGCCGCGGTCGCTACCGCTACGCCCCGGAGGCTGTCAAAAAAAAATCGCGCTAGTTTATTAAGAGCCTATTCACTCAAAAAACCAAGGACCGAAATATCTATTTCTTCTCTGTCTGCTGCCGGACAAAAGCCTCCCCCAAGGCTTTCCACGATGTCCGGCTTTGCGCTGCCCACATCCATCGGTGTCCCACAAGTTTAGTCATCAGTCCACCTTGTTTAAATAAACAGAATTTAAAAAAATGTCCACCTTATTGAGGCCGAAATATAACGCGAACAAAATCGCAGGCAGGAGCAAATGTTATTTCTGACAAACTATTTAAAGGGCACTACTTATCGGAACAAATGAAAGCAATAAATATATCGAATAGATTATTAATTTTAAATTAGATATAATTTTATTTTTTTTATATTACCGTGTTATAAAATCATAAAAAAGTAACGATTGGACACCTCCAATCGTTACTTTACATATTCGTTAAATATGTAAGTGAGCCAACGCTCACTTACATATTTTCTAATAATAAATAAGTACTTTAATATTTGATAATATTCTTTCAGGGTGTAATGAAGATTTTTTAGGTTTATTTTGATATAAATACGGGCTTTAAATTCCACAAAGCAGTGATGAAATTCAAATTCAATGATTAAATGATAGGTGCCGCGATTAGGGTTGCCTCAGTCAAGTCCATTAGATTTTTATATTTTTAAAGGTTTTCCTTTCTGAAATGTATAAGTGAAATTTATATGTAAATTATATTGTGTTACTTAAACTTTAGTTTATACTTATTTCATTTTCAAACATCTGACTACAGTAAGTTCCCAAATGTTTGAAAATAACATCTGTCAGATAGATGGTATAATTGCTGTCAATTTGTCGTTATCTAACGACTTCTTTTCTCTTTTCTTATTAAAAATGCATAATAAATTTGCGGACACATCTATTGATTTTACTGACCGCAAAAATAAGTGTATATTTTCTTGCTTTTCTCGTAAAAAAAAGAAAAATTGTTTCCAACCATATACCCTCGCCCATCTCATCAAGATTTTTTTTATCCCATGGTTATAGTTGAAGAATATAAAAAATAATAATGTGAAACAGAATTCTGATTGATGCAGTAGCAAAATTGTTCGTCTTTTGACAAACGATCGGACGCACAGACATACACTATCCATTTATAAGCGTTCCGACTTTCCTTTCGACTATGCAACTCTAAAATTAGTACAAAAAAGCACGCAGTTCCCAAGATTTGACCTTTGCTGCTTTTTGTCGCTGACAACCCTAGGTTCAAGTAAATAGTGGGCAGTGACGTAGTGTTGCCAACGGTCGAAGCGGTTACATTATGTAACGGACGGCGGCGCTGCGAAATATATGAGCAATAGTACTGCCTCGCTCCGGGCTATATGTGGTAAGCAGTATCTACGAATGGGAGTAGATAATGAGGTCTGTGAACAAGTGACATTTTAGTGCAGTTTCCTGAAGTTAAAGAGACTTGTTCTATAGAGGTATGGAACTTGACCACTTTGATATAAATCTGTCAATGTGTTTTTGATTTACTCATCATCAGCTCAACTTTAATTCCAGTCGCATCCGAAGGTTTTTCAACTTTGGAGTCTGGGGTCCACTTTACCAGTCTAATTGCTGATATTTGGCTAAACTTCGATATTTTTCGTGAAGCGACTGCCGTCTGACCTCCGCATCCTGAAGGCGATATCGAAGCATTGTAGTTAAACCAATTGTTGGACTTTTGAGGCTCCAACCCGTAACGACTGCCACTAGATGTTCGTATGGCAACCGGGACCAACGGCTTAACTTGCTTTCCGAGGCATGACTAGGCCAGTGCAAATATTCATATTCATGCATGCATACAAATATTTGCACTGCGCGAGGATCGAACCTACCTGTTTATAATTTACTGTTTTATATAGTTTTATTGTGTGCCGCAGTTGGTGACGGTATCACGTCAACGACGGTCGGCTGACTCTGAAAACTAGAGAAAGGATCGGTCGCACATAGGGCGGTGATATCTTCTTCAATTTTTGTGTGGTTCTTGCATCATATTTACTGCGAAATTAACATATTTTCTTTTGACACAATCGTAGTCTAGGCTTTAGTAGAAGTATAGCTTGAGTAATCGTAGGCATCTGTTAATGAGTAGATTTACCAGCATAGTAATTCAGTAATCGTGACGTTGGGAAGTGGGTGACCTGATAATACTGTGAATCCATAGCATTGGAACGACTCGGTGCTAGGCCATAACATCGGCTGCCGGCAGAAGTTAACACCCACCAGAACAAGTCTTGCCGCCAAGTGATTCGTCGTGTTCATGGCATGATGTCTGGTAAAGCCGTACGGATGTTTGCCGGGTACGATGCGCCAAACGTTGTTGTGTCGGATTTTGGTGCTGGAGGGTCTACAGATCAATCTCGCTCAGGCGCAGCATCGTTGGTCGTGTTGTTGGGTTTGTTGTAGGTATCACCTCGCTCAACTGCCGTCTTCCTTCCTATTCACTAAGTTTTTTAAGGGAATGAACTCTTAATAAATTAGTGCGCTTTACCATCAATGATTGCATCAATACTTACCATTAAGGGGGATCGCTTAAGTTTTCACGGTGAAATGGTGAAATCGAAATATTCAGTACTGCGATTTCACCATTTCACCGTGGACTCTACCATGACCATTAGGTAAATCCTGTTTTGGCAGATGGACCTAGTGTCCATCACCCAACAACACATAATAGATAGGTAAAATAGACAACAGCAGGTCCAGCTACCCGAAACTGTCAAATATGCAACCTTGATCCTTAATGCTCAAGATATAAATTTAAAATCTAATAAAGAAATCTGACAGATTATAGCAGCTTGATGAGCTATCATCTGTTCATTGATTGATTTTTTTTTAATAGTTTATTTCATGACCATGGATACTAGTCCTTCAGTCGAATACATAAATGGATTTTAACATCGTAACTTATCCTAACTTAAATTTAACCTAACCTATCTCCTTTCGTTTCCCGCGTGAGCCGACTAGGACGAGTTGGGGTAAAGTCATGATGTGGCCACTATGCTACAATATTTCAATGTTCTTTATAAATTATTCACTGAATGCACTTTTTACCGCCAAAGCTCCTCATTGATTGATACATATTCTGTATTATATTGTGTTTATGAAACCATACATAATTCAATAAGACGAGATAGTTCATATATTTATTTTATTATGCATTTTAAAGTTAAGAATTACGTAATATGGAATATGAACTTTCTGATACAGCTGTTAAAAAACCGTAAAAACTAATAGGCACACATAGTATCATTAGGTCATGTCATTAAAAACACTGGCATTTTCTCAAAGAGCAACACTAAGCAACATTATTATAAAAAATCAAATGTCATCAAACATATAAATAAAACATTTAATTGAATGTCAAAGCTGTAACTTGTAAAAATAGATTCTACAAAATATAATTAGTTTACGATTTTGCTTCCTTTAATAAATGCCTTGGCTTTAATAGTTCCTGCTTGCATTCTAAAACTAATAATAGAAAGAATGGACAATGCTTGAAAGAAAACAATACCTTGAAGCCTCCTTCAGAGTTCTTTTTAGGTGGTGTGCTTACCTAGCCGCTACACTAGGAAGTGGCGATGGGTGGGCGTTTTGGGGGACTGTCTTATGTAATATTGACGTTAAAAAAGTGCTGATTCTCAGTCTAGTTTGATTAAATGACTTTAAATTTGATTTGATTTGACTATCTAATTATCTATATATCATAATCCTATCGTGATACCTGGTGAAATTAGCTGTCAACACTGCCCGCCCCTAACGTCTGTGAAATAATGCGGAACAACAACAACACAGTAGTTATGGCTTTTAGCAGTTTGCAGTTCAATAACATCACCAATTGGTGTGTTTTTTTTTGTGTGTGTTTTCTATAATGGACGCTCTTGGCGTACTTACAATATATTTCTGCATCGTTCTCACACGGTTGATTTCAACATGAATGATGTAATCAAATATTTGTATCAATAGCTTGATAATTTAAAATAGTGTCCATGGAGTTTCTTGCCCGTTCTTCTCCATAGGTTCCTACTCTTTGGAATGAGCGACTAGCTTCACCTTACTGACTGACCGACCTTCTGACAAATCAAAAGTGCCTGTAACTGGTTTATTTGAAATAAATGCTTTAATTTGATTTGATCCATTTCTTTATTTACGTTGTTGAGTGTACGCCATGTATTAGCATATACTTCAAAATCACAATCTGAACGAAATTGTGATTTAAAATTAGGGTGCTATTTAGAGTACTGCACCCCAATTGCATAACATACTATTACTATCAATTGAAATCATTTTTAAGCCTATTGCTAGTCCATTGCTCCATAAGTTCACATTTTTCAAACTGCCAATACCTAATGTTAATACCGCAATGAATGTTGTTTAAATTTCAAAATAAAACCCATTCCTACTAATAGTGTCTTACGTCTGCTGGTCGAATTCCTAAGAGTTTTCTAGTTGAAATGACCATTCACCTCAATTTTGACAGTATAAACCGTCAGAGCTTTTAGTATCATTTTCTGTTCAAAATGGTCTACGTAAAATTAAACTACATATCAAACGTTTCAAACGAATTGACTCCACAACCTATCACCTTCACAATATAATGGCCATTTCCGTATACCTCAGATATAATGAATAGCTGGGACACAAAGTGCTCATTGAATGGAAAGAACTGCATTAACAAAACGGCATTGTTTCCATACCAGAATGCTTCATCGTTCGAACACGATGTAAATGACTATTATACAGAAAAAAAAAACAACCGAATCCAAAAGGAAATAATCTGAAAAATTACTTTAATTTCAAAAGTCTGTTCTATTCTATTTTTATTTGTATCAAGTCGACTATTCTGTCAAAAGTGGATTGGAGAAGCAAGAGTGTACATAAACAACAATAAAAACAAAAAAATATGATGCTGGACGACAAATTTCAAAAGTCAGTGTCGTTGGCTCCGCATTTTCGTTTTTGACACCTGTCAGTCATTAGGTTCATTACTTCCCAGAATGTAATCGTTACTAGGGAAACAATCGAATGGTGTGTTAACACAATCTGTTTTTTCTCTAATAAGTCTACGGGTTCGCTTCATAGCTGGAAAACTTTAGTAAAAAAAAAAAAAAAACAAATTAAGACGTTTCAGTTTTTATGAAAATTGAGCACCAAGACTTTTTTCACTATTCCTCATTCCACGCTTGATTAAAAACAATCATTTATATAATAATTGCAAGATAACAATTTTAACAGAAATAAGCGTCTCCTGTGGTGTGGTGTACTGAACTGATCTGCGTAAATTTTATATTTTAGAAATCAGAAATATTTTATTTGTGATACATAGGTACAGTCAAAGACAAAGCCTTGCCGCCAAGCGATTTGTCGTGTTCCGGCATGATTTCTGGTGAAGCCGTACGGAGGACGGGTCTGAGCAGTTGTGTTGCAATGTGTGCCGGGTACGATGCGCCTAATGTTGTTGTTTTGGGAGTTTGGTCGTGGAGGATCTTCAGATCAATCTCCCTTTGGCGCAGCATCGTTGGTCGTGTTGTTGGGTTTAACATTGCATCACCTCGCTGAACTGTCGTCTTCCTTCCTTTTCGCTCAGTTTTTCTGAGTGAATGGGCTCTTAATAAACTAGCACGCTTTACCATCAACGATCGCATCACTGCTTACAATCAGGCGGAATTGCGGTCAAGCGCTAGTTTATAATTATTAAAAAAAAAAAAAAGAAATTATAGGCATACAAGTACAAAAAATAAAATAATAAAAAATAGATGATTAAAATAATAGAGATAATTAGGTTAAAAAGTCATAATAATTTCTTAGGTTAACGTCAAAATCATTCTGATTTAAATAAAATATTGTCAAATAAGCAAATCACATAACATTACCAAAAATGAAGTCAAAACAATTAGTTAAATAAATTTCAAAATAATTTTAAATAATCAAAGAAAGAATAATTACACAATGAAACCAAAAATTACATTAATACAATGTCAAGATTTATCCAATAAAATGTCCGATACACTAACATAATAACATTTTTGACACAACATACTTCTTAGTTTTAGTTTAAACGAATTAACAGGCAAATTTTTGAGTTTTTTGGCAATTTATTATACATAACTGGTGCCATGGTGTGGTGTTTTTTATATTTAATTATAAGGGTACAGGTGTTATATAATGTTGAGTTTCCGTAAACAATATAACATGCTATGCTAAGTTAATTTGTAGCATTTGTTTAATAGTTTTAAATAAGTGTTATTTGTTTTTGTTCACTATTTTGTCGTTTTTTTTTTTTTTTTTTTGTGGTAGGCCATAACATCGGCCGCCGGCAGAAGTTACCACCCACCAGACAAAGCCTTGCCGCCAAGCGATTTGTCGTGTTCTCGTGTTTGATGTTGTCTGGTGAAGCCGTACGGAGGACGGCTCTGAGCAGTTGTGTTGCGATGTGTGCTGGGTACGATGCGCTGTTGTTGTGATGGGAGTTTGGTCGTGGAGGGTCTTCAGATCAATCTCCCTTTGGCGCAGCATCGTTGGTCGTGTTGTTGGGTTTAACATTGGATCACCTCGCTCAACTGCCGTCTTCCTATTCGCTCAGTTTTTCTGAGAGCTCTTAATAAACTAGCGCGCTTTACCATCAACGATCGCATCACTGCTTACCATCAGGCGGGATTGCGGTCAAGCGCTAGTTTATAATTATTAAAAAAAAAAAGTTTCTTTTTCTATCTCTGAAACTCATCAAGTCATCATCAAATGTTGACGATATTTTAAATGGGATTATGTCGAAAACTCTTTCGGCGAAAAAAGAATATTTCAAATCCTACATACAAAAATACGTACTTATAAACATATCGACAATCAATCCAAAAAAACCGAACAACCGAAACTAATTTAAAAAAGAGGTTCTTTTGAACCTCTGTTCAAAATGTGTTTCTGTCGTTATTTCTTTCGTCACAGTGTTGGCGGAAGTCGAAAATATATAATCGAGTAATATCGATAAAAATGTCAGAGGTCCATTATAGAACTTGTTCTCCCTGAGACCAATACCTAATAGCTGTAAATAAAATCTCTTAATCATTATTACTTCCCAAAAAAAAGTAAGAACATGCTTGGTAAAAATTTAAATTATCATATAAATACATATAGCATAATCAACGTATCATGATCGCATTGCTGGGCCCTGGGACACAGGTGTCGGTGAGAGAGAGAGAGGGCCGTAATTCACCTCGCGTGTTCAATGTGAGTTGATAGATGTCACAATGTCTTCGTGCCTTCGAATTTTCTGTTCTAGGCTATGCCTGTTTCGTCACAATGTTTTCATTCCACACAAACAATCGATGAAAAAAAAACACAAAACATACATCGTCGTCATTTGTTTCTAGAAATTAATGGAAATTTATTCATGATGTTTTACCAGCTACAAAAGAAAATACCACATTAGTAATAAGACACTAGTTATTTAATGCTTGTACATACAATAAAACGGAGTTCTTCGAGATGCAATATATTAGGATTATATAACTAAAGTGCTCTCAGGAAAACATTTACAGAAACATGTACTAGGTTTTCGTCTTTTACATTCTCTGCATGAATTCTAAAAAACATCGTAGTTTAATGGATCGCCAGTGTCCCAGCCCTACGCTAAACGTTTAACATAGAGCCGGATTACATAGATCACAACCACATCAAGAAGACACCACGTGGACCGTTGCTATATTATAGAAATTTAATAATAGATTATATCGTCTTTAAACACCACATTTGGCCGCTACGATCATCTACATGGGTGATTCCGACCACATCAAGGCGACGTCGCAGATTGTGTCTGCGACGTCGCCTTGATGTGGTCCGCAACCACGATGAAACTACAAGAAGTTGTAGCTACACATAACCATTGCTTGCCCAGTTAGTTGCCCACATTTTGTTGCTGCGATGTGGCGTTCTTTTGGTGCGTGTCACGGGCATTCACACATTTTTCTCTTATCTCGTTTCGCTGCCATAATTAGGGTCAGGGCTACTTTCGTGCTTAAACAGTCTTGACGTAACTAGGTAAATTGTTTTCTTCTACTCGGCCGTCTAAGAGAAAAATAATAACAAAAATGGTTTCCAATTCAAACTAGTTTTTGTTACACTTAAACTTTTTGCCCGTTTAAATCTATGATTGGTTTTTTAATGCATGGTTATTAGAAATATTTAAATCCATTGTCATTTTAGACAGCACTCCGCGATTTATTTCCGGGCCCCTATACTTTTAGCTTAAATAAATTGATCGTTCATTATAACCGGCGTTCGTATTGGTGTCAAGCTCAGATTGAAATAGAAACTAGTACGCTGCTTACAGAAAAATCTGTCCATCAAATGTGGCTTGGGGCCCAACAACACTAGAGAGTCTATAATTATAATAATCGATTATTGGATTAAACATTCTCTGATTATAGAAATTACAGTAACGATGTAGGTAGGTATCTGACCTTCACTGCTTCTCGTTAATGGTTAAAGTGTGGTCTGAAACAGCTGCAGTGCGATTATGTAATCATCTCACCGTAAGAACTTAATTACTAAGTGAAGAGAGCTGTCATTCCAATTATTGCTAAGGGAATGACACTTTTGATAGCTGACTCTAAGGTCACTGTTCACCGTGATTTTTTACAGAATCGACCAGATGATCATCAGATCCATCAGAAGTGCAAATTGCTGTTATTTATCAATGTGTATGTTAGTTGGGCCGTTGCGAAATGGAGTATAACCTAACCTGTTTCTATTGCGTAGGGCTGTGATTCGAGCAAATGTTACCGAGATATGTTTTTTGAAGTACTTAATTGAGTACGAGAGATTACGTTTTATTTGAGTGCTGCTTTTTACTATGTGTTTTTGTCGTGTGTTTAAAGTTTTTAGCAGTCAAACGATAAATATTTTAGAAAAACAAATTGAATCGAGCATACCAGACTCAATTAAATTTACTATCAGGTATTAGCAGTCTATATCTATTTCTTAGTATGTATGTGGCCATCACCGTAGTTTAGCTGGTCTCTTACTGATGATGAATGGTCCTTAAAGATTTATAAGTTTTCATGTTTGAGTATGGGGCTTTTGACTCTATTTTTTTATTATCATATTTAGGTACATATAATGTGCGTTTGGTTTGTCTGGATGAAACAAATATTCCTTCTTTCTTTTTATAAAACAAAACTAAACTTATTATGGAACAGTAAATATCACACGCGTAGCGCAGTCGGAACGAATGCTATTTTTACGGGTTTTATCTTTGCGCAATTTTAACCTTTACGTTTAAATAGAGAATGATTATTTTGGCATATAACGAGGATCGTTTTAACTATGCGTGTAACATATATAGGTACGATTATTAGCAATGCGTTTCTGTCATCATCTCACCGTCAAAACTTAGGTGAAGGGAGCTTAGAGTGACCTGTCAATAATGTCAATCCATAGTATTAGTTGGAATGACAGCTCACTTCACCAAGTTTTTTTTTTCACTGCATATTATAAAACAATGTCACTATTTTTCCTTATGTCCCTATGTATGATTAAATCTTTAAAACTACGCAACGGATTTTGATGCGGTTTTTTTAATAGATAGTGTGATTAAAGAGGAAGGTATATATGTATAATAACATCAATTAAATTGTGGAGAAATACTATTATTTCTGAGGTTTCTAATGTGATGTCGTAAATAATTACATTTTTTCCGCGTTTGCAGTGAAATTCAGGCTGAACCCTACGAGACTCTATAAAAAAAGTCCGCGATGGATGTCTGTGGTATATCTCTTATGGATATCCCTCAAAAACATTTTTTTGTCATTTACTTTTTACGACAAATACCGGCAAATTTTCGAATCGATTTTTAACCAATGCAGCATTAATCCTTATCCAATTGAATATCTTAAATACATTGTTGATTTAATTTAGATCTATATCGCCTTTACAGATATTACAGATTTAATAATTGCGGGGTGTCGCGTTTGCCGCGGTACACGGTGCGGCGTTCGCTGCAGTTTTTTTTATACAACGTTCACAATTTTTCTGTAGTGTATTTAGTATCAGGATTGCACCTCATTGCAGGATTGTCGCTAGCAAATTGTAAACTAGTTTAACTAGTGCTTGACCGCAATCTCGCCTGATCGTAAGCAGTGATGCAATTGTTGATGGTAAAGCGCGCTAGTTTATTAAGAGCCTCATTCACTCTAGCTTTGAAGACACCTAAATTGTAGTCCGACAAAAACACCGCCGCTAGCAATTTGTTCCAGACCCTCGATTTACGCTTTATAAAAGACGAGGCGAAACGCTTCGATCGGATCGTTGTGTTGTCAACAACGTAAGGGTGGAAACTCGCTACATGACGGGTCGTCCGATTATGGATCGGAGATGGAGGAATTAAATCATGCAATTCCCTCGCACACTCTCCAAAATATAGAACACTGACAGGCTGGCTACTCTTCACCTGTGCTCCGGGGTTTGAAGACCGTTTTGAGTTAAATCTGGGTCGCCAATCAGTATCCAGGTGGCATTTTGCAGCAACAGCCTAAATGTGGCTGCAGTACTCCACACACGAACGGATTTGTGCTTTGTATAACAATAGAATTTGTTAATATGTAATTAAGTTGTAATTCCAAGTAAAGCTAAGGATTGATATTATTGACAGCTCATCTTAAAATCACTTCATACTTTTCAAGGTGATATTTTTACAGAATCAATCGGCAGTAATATTTGAGCGAAAGTGTATACGATTTCTGAGAAAGAATAAATGGTAGAGATGCTAACACGATCATCATTTTTGCGCATGACTGCATGAAATACATATATGTGCATATCTACTTATTACTGTCAATGGTTATTCAATTATACATAGCTACACGTTGACTTACTTTATTAAACCAGTAAAAACCCACGAGTCGTAAAAACATACTGGCTAAACTGTAGGTACGCACCTAGTCATAAAATTGACTTCACAAGATAAGTTTGTGTGTCCGGAACCGTAGGCATTATCTTTACGTATGTCAATGTGTGCTCAACTTTGCAGTCCTTTGCCGATAAGACCGCAAATCAGGCACAGAGTAATCGCTGTTTGTTTAAACCATAATGTGGTCAGCATTATAGCAGGGGAGGCCTAGTGGAAACTGCCCTGACTTACCAAGTAGGTCTTTGCTTCGAATCCAGGCAGGCGCTATTTTAAGTATGTAGTATATTACATCACCGCTAGCCTCAAAACGGCAATGGAAAACAAGTGAGTTTTCTCACTCAAGGTCTCACGTTTTTATATCTATTAGTTCTGTAGACAACTTCGTAGCAAATATGGGCCATTGCTTGTTGTTGTTTTCAGCCATACAGGAAAAAAATGTTAACATAACTCACGACATCCCGGGCAAGTATTGGAGTGGTGACAAAATGTATTGTAAGGCCGTCACCACACGGCCGATAACACTAGGCCACCGCTGGTCTGGCACAAAATTACCTCTCCGGAACCGTGATCCCACTGCGATATACCATAAGTGGGACAAAACTTTTTCGTGGTCCCACCAAAGAGTGGAAGAGAGAAGGAGAACCTTCTTCAGCCTATTGAGGTCCACTGCTGGACAAAGGCCTTCCCCAAGGCTTACTTTACATGAGGGGGGGTGCCATAATCCCCACCCATGGCAAGCGGGTTGGGGATCGCAGTAATTTGATATTGCACAGGAGAAGCGCGATAAAAATGCATTTAATCACACGTGACGCGTTTCGTTTCTGATCTAGAAGCTGTTGAGTGCACCTTTAAACGCATGGGTTTCGATTGCAGCAATCACATCAGAAAACCTGTATTTTGTCTAATTTACTTCTGCATAAACGTTACACACACTTGGAACGCGAGTCAGTCCCAAGTGTGTGTAATGTTACCTGCCCACGTTACGTCATTTGCTATTACTTAACGTAAAGTGATTTTCTAATGTAATATTTGAACATTACCGTTTGGGATGCGTTCTAGATCTGCAAATGACTATGAAACAACGATTAGAATGTTTTTGTTTTTTTGTTACCTGATCGTTTTCTTGAGTCATCGCCATTAAAGTGCAAACAGACAGTCATTGATGCTCTTTTTTATGAGTCAAAATAAACAATTGCTTTTTATTATTGAAATGAGTTGTTTTATATTATTTTTCTGCAGCACGGCTGGCTTGGTTAGAAACTTTGATTGAGGACCGGAAGAAAACCATTGATTTATAAAAACAATAACGTTACGTTGAGAAAAGAAATCAGAGACTAAAAGGTTAATTGAAACTGTACGTATTACCCTGAGGTTGGCTGGCAGTAAGAACCCACGGAGAACCACCTTTGTGCGCGGTTTTTTTTAAACTTGTGCATAAGTATCCAGCTTATACATAAATTAATGTATGCACATATATCCAGCTTTTAACGTATAACTGCTAAATACTATCTTTACTAATAATATAAATCGGAAAGTGAGTTTGTTTGTTCCGCTTTCACGCCGTAACTACTGAACCGATTGCTTTGAAATTTTGCAGACGTAAACTTAGAAGTCCGGATTAAATAATAGGGTACTTTTCATCCCGGAAAAAATTTATATTCCCGAGGGAAATCTAAAAAGCGCGATACAACCGAATTTCACGCGGGCGAAGCCGCGGGCAGAAAACGTAAGCATAATTGTAGTAAATTTTAAAATTAAATTATCCAACTAACAATTTCCCTTATTCTGATATTGTATTTGGTTGACCAAAACGATCTTCGGTTTGGTAGTGTGGTGTGGCTAAGGGAATGAATACCAAACTTAAAATAGAGATACAAAAAATACAGTTGCGATCATTACATTAGGTAATCTCATGTTGACAAATAAAGGTTGACCGCAGCTGTCATTTTAGTTTAGCAAATTTAAATTCAGAGCTTAGGCAATCACTTAACTGGTCGGGAGAGAACATCGAACTCCCGGCCACCGTAGGCGCGGGCTTGCGGGCGGGGAGCAGAGGGCAGCTCACCGCCCGCAAGCCCGCGCCTAGCCTTGCCGCCCTGTAAGGACGACGACTCAAAGAGATGTCAGCACATCGTGACGGGGTCCACGAAGATCGATGCCTCCTGTGTCAGGGTTGGTTAAAAAGAAACCGTGACCCTGGCGCACAGGCAAGTGTAGAAACACGAGTGGGTTATAGTCAGTAAAACTTTGACACGCCTTTCCGCTCCGCCCCGAGTGGGAGAGGTCATCAAAAAATGCAATAACTTAAGACTACTGAAATCCAATCCTGCTTTAGTTTCTCAATATAGTTCAAATAAATGCTCATAATTATAGGAAACGGTGAGTAAGAAATGTGTTACGCATCCACAATAGGAAGTATGATTCACTTCTCTTCACTGTTTGCCTGTCAGCGAACGCGTTAAGTCTCTTGCTGATATTCCAATAAACGCTCAATTTTTTTAGGTGTCTTAAAAATATCAAAATATTCAGATACTTTGTCTTCCAAGTGCAACGTACATCTAAAAGTAATTATCGATATATTTTCATAATTATAAGATCATGTTTATGTCAATTTAATTGAAATGTAGGTTTTAATTAAGATAGCTACTAAAGACCATTCATAATGTGTTTAATAATTACCAAGCCGTGTAAAGATATCAAAGTTGACCTGACCGGACTGGACATTTATTGAATTTTTCTCTCTTTTTTCAGGACATTCAGTGCCACACGCCGCGAAAGTAGGGAGCCGGTCTCGTTAACATCAGCTTCGTCATCAGGCAGTCAGGCAGTGACAGAGGCGAGCAACAGTGATGCTGGGCCCAAAGACGAGGACGCTGAGGGTACCATGAACCGGGAGAACGTGTCCAATAAGATCGCCGCCGGGATGGACCGGTGGCAAAACACCTTAGAAGACATGATCAACCTCAGGTCTTCTAATAACACCGTGTTTAAGGACTATTATTGGGTGAGTGCTCTTGGTTACTCTCAGCTAACGTCATCCCACTACTCGGCAAAGGCCTTCTCCAATCATAAATTCATCTAATCATTCATTGACATGCAATGCACAACCTAAACCGCTGGGTCTAGAAGCATGGTTGTCAGTAAGTACTAAGAGCCTTCTCTAATTCTTACTGACTGCCATGCTGCCAATACAAACATTAATAAACTATAAGCGATATATATGGATTCAAGAAGTTAATCATTTTGGAAAATACGTATAAGTTGTTACCTACATATACTTCCATTTATAAGTTAAAGATGGTTGGTTGTACATTTTGTTGTCAAGTTTTAATTTAATTGGTCACATTGCTTTTTTTTTATTTATATTAGTGTTGAATTTGAAATAGTTTATAACTAAATTAAATATTAGAGTTTTAACCTGTTGATTACAGTTATGTCTGAAATATTATTATTTTATGCATATCTTTTTAGAAAAGGTTGCCGATGGGAACTCCCATCTGGTAAATGATTTGTGACAAGGGTAAATTCAACTTAGTTTGGTTAGTATAAGTAACTTGTAACTGTTAACAACTCGCGTGAATAATAAGGATAAATATTTTGTCATGACACACTAGCGTGTGGTCAAAAACAACTTATAATCTAATCATGACAGTGTTACCGTATTTGGTATTTTGTTTTTCGTTTGGCTACAGACACAAACGATCCTACCCGATTATCTTTTTAAGTCTGCCAACGAATATACGGGCCCTTTGGAAAGTAGGTAGATAGTTAATTCGTCAAATAAAATGACAAATTCATCATTTCATAGAGTAGGATGGTTGTCATGTCGTTTTGATCTTCTTATTTCGGACCTCAAACTAATTTATATCCGTTATTGAGACGGTGTAAGCAACTACCCCAACTTCGTCTGATACTTCGGATTTCGGGGATTAAAATATAGACCCTTTTTGGTGTGGATGGGAAATCATTAAAGGACCTCTTCCGTTCTGGGCGGAATGAAAATGCTTGTCTGACTTTTACTGACTAAAACCCACCCGTGTTCCTAAAATTGCCTGTGTGCCAGGGCAACGGCTTCTCTTTTGACCAACCCGCAACACTGACCCAGGCATCGGTCTTCGTGGACCCCGTCACGATGTGCTGAAATCTCTTTGCGCGCGTGAAACACAACACACCGTCGATCCGGGCCTGGTCCTTAGCAGTGAGCAAATCGCCACCTGCCAGCTCGCGCTTGCCGTGGCCGGAGTTCGGTGTTGTCTCCCTACCGAGACGTCTGCTGCGGCGGCTAGAGGCGAGAGGGCACTGTGATTCCCGCTTCCTTACGCGCTCCGCCTCCTCCTTTGCTAGCATCAATGCTTCACAGAAGGAGGTGACGGCCTGCCATGCACTCTCGCTCCGGACCATGGCCACAATACATAAAATATAGACCCTCACGATTACTTATACAGAAGCTTCATTAATGATTGGTTGTTATTGACTTGAGTACTTTATTAACATACTGTTCATATGTTACCACTGGGTCCATAAGAAGACTATAGCCCCAATTTTAATTTATGCATTTTATCCATTTCATTAAAAAAAATACAGAAGATAAGTATTAATTTACTCCTGTCAAAAAAGTCAACGCCTGACTTAAATACGGGTGTTTTAAGTCGCCTTTGTTTTAAACTGTCTATGGAATATCTTGAACAATACCTATAATAATAATATAGCCCTTTAATCCGAACATTTACAGTGTTTGTGTTGCTTTTATAAAATGTCCCTCAGTTCGGTGCGTCTTTTGACATAGGCCTCCTCCAACTGCTTCCATTGCACTCTGTCTATTGCTACTCTGGTCCAGAAAGGTCCCAAGGCTAAGAGAAAGTCATCTTCCCATCTTCTTGTCGGATGTCCCCGTTGTCTGCTTCCGTCTCTTGGGTACCAGAGTGTTACCTATCTACTCCATTTTTCTGTCTTACAACGTAGCATATGACCTGTCCAACGCCATTTCAATTGGGCCGTTCGGGTAAGTATATCGGTGACTTTGGTTTTGTTTCTTATTTCTGCTGAGGTAATTCTGTCATTTAATTTTATTTTGAGTATGCTTCTCTCCAGAACAATACCTATAATTTATTCTAAAAAAACACTACTTCCATGACTCATACGTAACATAACAGGTGCTTCCGAGTCATCAGAATCTAGCGTAATATATAATTCTTATGACTCAAGAAAACGCATCGCCTTCGGGGTCATCGACTCATTATATCAATGTCATGCCAGGTTAATAATCTGGAGCATGAGAATATTGGATGAAAGGGAAAACGCATGCTCGAGCGCACGCGCCGTCTGCTAGTCGTCCCGAACTGCTGCGTCGAGGAATGATTGGTTGAATTTGATAGATCTTTTACCATTCTAACTAAAGAGTAAATGAACTGATTTTGAGTTCATGTTCGAAATTTAATAAATATTTTATTATTGTGGCAACACAACATTTATTTTTTACAAGATTTCATATTATAAACTCAACACAACTCCTATCAAAAATATACGCAAAATATTCTAAACGGATTTGGATGAAATTTGGCACAAAGATGATTTATAACCGGTATTAACATATAGTATACTATTTATCCGTGATATCAAAATCGATGCTGGTGAAACTGCCCGGCGCAGTATAAAGTATATTTTATAACCACCTGAACCAAATTGCAACCAAATCTTTGAATAGATTTTGCTTGAAAGGGTAACACATATAACTACAACATTATTTTTTGTTTATTTGAAACCCGAAACACGTGTCCAAAATTATAAGGTAAACAATCTATGTACAAAATTTCAAAAAGATATCATGAAAACTCACAAAGTTATGAACTTGTTATCCTACTTGGCTGTCCCAACAAAAATATGGTCAACGCTCCGCTGGGGCGGGCGAGCGGTGCCAATAACAGTCGCTGTGTTATAATCTTAGCCCTCTCGCCTTGTGGCAATAGAAGAAGACGTGGGGTTGCAGTAGTTTTCAGAAGCTACTACTAGCTTCTTCGCAGTAGTTCTCCGCTGCAAAACGAAAGGAAAAGCGTGATGTAAATGTACTCAGTGCAAAACAAACTGCTTTCGTTATCAATGTTATCAAACTGCAAATGAATATATTTGGTATGTATGTAAGTTCATCATACGTATAATTAGACACAATAATATGTATGACTGTCCACTTATCCGGTCTAATAACATTAATTGTGGTTTGTTCCCCATAATAGGAAAAGTTCGACAACACACAATATAAAATATTATCCTGATACTCCCTTTCGACTAGTCCCTAATACACAGAGATTATTCGACACTATTGCCTACGTATCTAGTATAATGTCCTAAGCTGTGTCCACCAAATCCAGTCCAATGAAGAGTATCGGTAAGTCGGTACTACTGATCACAAGCGCCTACAAAAGTAGGCATATGAAATCTTTCAAATGCAAAACTCACGCTAGAATAGAATAGAATACTCTTTATTATGTACACCATAAAGATTACAGAACATAAATATAAAGATTTTACAAAGGGCGGTCTTATCGCTAAGAGCGTTCTTTTACAGACAACCTTTAGATGGAATACTAAGGGGAAGGAGAGAGAAATAATGTAGGTAGTCTACAGTGTAGTATTTACATAAAGTATGCAATAAATATGTACGTTAAATGTATCATCATACTAGTTTAACTAAATATATACATCTAATTAATAAACATCATACAAGAGTAAATAAAATATAATGACACGTTGAAAGAGGGAGGAAGTGCTTCTTTATCATAGTTTTAAAAGTGGACAGAGTCTGAGCAAGCCTTATGGACACGGGCAAGTCATTCCATAGCCGAACTGCTCACTCACTGTCTGTAGCTACGTCTACGAGCTCTCACATCACCACTTTATACCAGTCTCTACGATAATTAGACTACAGGACGTTTGGAAGTGTTTACGTACTTGACCTAAGCACTCGTTGAAAGAAGCAAAGTTGTTGTGTACACCCCTCCTCCCCATTTGGGGTAGTCTGCTACATTTTCGCGACTCACGTGGCAACCCTAATTGTAGAGAAGTATGTGCGTACATGCAGGCGGAGTCTCTTCCTTCACTCTCATAGTCCAATTGGGCACCATTTGAAAATGACTGGCGAGAGATTAGTACCAACGGCTTAACGTTCTTTCCAAGGTATCACCCCGCCGTCTTCTGAAGTCCGTAATGCAAAGATGCATCATAAAATAATCACTTGCACAAACTGCTGCTAATACTATTGCATAATTCTTAAAACCCAAAAGCTTTTAATTCCTCTTTCCAAAGTTCGAACAGGCGTCCTCAGCAGCCGCGCTTAAAACCACAAAACCAACGTGACAATCAACATCACAGTCGGAATGTTGTACATGTCAAAATGAATGTAATTACTATAACAGTGTGCTCATAACTCCGTGCAATCATTGTTTGGCGAAGGCTTCACGTAATTGTATGCTCTACGAGATTGCTTCAATCGTTTGAGCAAACTGACATCGACTACTGAGTACTGCCAATTATAAGCTAATTTCCGAAATAGAAGCCGCATTTGAGATTCAATTTTTGATTTCTTTTTTAAGAAGATATTTTCATATACCTAGCTTTTTGGGAATCTAACGTTTATCTAGGTCACATTGTTATGATTATTATATTTTAATGCTGTATTCTAGGGTTATATAATTAACTTATAATAGTTTCAATGATGGACACAGCTTCGAATAGGAGTGAGCTGTAATATATTATTTTGCGAGTTGATGTTGATAGATGTTACATGTCTGAATTTTCGCTTCTAAGATATGTTTCCTCGTGATATTTGCCTTCATCGTTTTGAGAGCAGAGCAGTGGTGATGCAATTATTTACACAAGGTAAAACATCTGAGTGCGAATCAACGATCTAACAACTCGTAACTTGGGTTCATTACCACTGGGCCACCACTGCTCTCATTCTGACATTGCCGAATCTCTATTTCAAGAGTTATTATTCATAAAATTTTATTGATAGTATTTCTTTTAGCTTCGGCATTTCTTCCCATGGACACTGGACTTTCACAGTCATCATTATTATCGTTTTAGTTTTATTTTAAAAGTTTCTTTGCAAAGAGTAACCTCTTTAATAATTGATATCTCTAATGTAGGTGTAGGAGCTATACAGACATAAAAAATCTGCTATACATAATGGAGTTCTGAACCAATAAATATAAAAAATATAGTCGAATTGAGAGACTGCATCGTTGTTTTTTAAAATAACGAAATCTTTGCTGTACTAAAGGTAATCTTAGTAACTTCTGACTAACCCATTTAGGAACAGAGGCGTGATGTCATACCGAAATATTTATCTTTTAGAGAAAAGAACGAAACGTGACTAGCATTGATTATGTTATGAAAACAAACTATAAAGTAATATTTGATTCATTTTCCTGGTTCACCAGCCACAGACAAGAGTAAAAAAAAATTAAAACTGTCATTATGGCTGGGTATCTTCGACCACAGACTACAATAATTCGATTGTTAGCGAGTGAAAGTGTAATCACTGGGTAATTGGGTAGGTATTTTTTTACTTGATAATCAGAAAAACTGTTGAGTGAAAGTTTTTTTTACTACCGTGGATGGCGCCGTGGTTTTTTGTTTTATTATGGGATGGGGTTGACAACTTCCTCTAAATTGTTGTTTATACATATATCCAGCAAAGAAAGAAAGAAAGTAAATAATAAAATAGATAAATTTCGGCGCAACCAACACCTTACGTAACACAGTTTCACACGAATTCTGATTCATTTTGCAAATTCATTGCTTCATCATGTTCGAAAAAAAAAATCTTTTCAATAATGTACGTTATAACAAATAACGCAATGAATATTGTTGAACTGTCAAAATGAGCCATTGCTACTGTTAGACAGTTACGCCATTGCCCCGCAGGATATGGCACATAATTTATATGCACACGAAAGAAGCAGAAATTACCTACTTATTAATATATATTTATATACTTACTACGAGGGTGGATTGAAAAGTACTACCAAGAAAATAAACACATACTAAATCAGTTATATTTTTATTTTTCTACATAATCACCATCAAGTTCAATACACTTTTGCCACCTCCCCTTCCAAGCATTTAGACTGTTGAAAAAAAATTATTCTTCCTTAGAGTCAAAATATGCGTCTACAGCTGCTTTGACCTCGTCGTTTGTCGAAAATCTTTGACCTCCCAAGTGCTTTTTTAGGTTAGGGAACAGAAAAAAGTCTGATGGTGCCAGATCAGGTGAATACGGCGGACGCGGTAACAGTTCAAAGCCACAGTTGTGAATTTCAGCCATTGACTGTACTGACGTGTGAACACGGGCGTTATCTTAATGAAACAGGACTTTTCTTCTGAGCATTCCTCGACGTTTTTCTTTTATTTCCTCTCGTAAACGACGTAGTAAGGTGCAGTAGTAATCAGAGTTTATAGTCTGACCCCTTTCAAGATAATCAATCATAATCACACCTTTCGAGTCCCAGAATACTGAAGCCATCACCTTATTTGCCGACAAAATCGACTTAGCCTTTTTAGGGGGTGGTGAACCAGGTCTTCTCCACTGTTTCGATTGTTGTTTTGTTTCCGGTGTACAGTAATGAACCCATGTTTCGTCCATAGTAACAAAACGATTAAAAACATCATCTGCATCGACTTCAAATAACTCCAAACAATCGCGTGAAATAGTCAATCGTGTCCTTTTTTGTTCGACTGAAAGCAGTCGCGGAACCCACCTCGCAGACACTTTGTGGAAACCCAACTCGTTGACAATGATATTCTGAGTTCGTTCATAAGAGATGCCTATAATCTCGGCTATCTCTCTAATTTTTAATCTGCGGTCTCCCATTATTAAATCAAGTACTTTTTTAATATTTTCGTCAGTAGTTGACGTCGAAGGCCTTCCGGGGTTCATCTTTCACACTCTCTCTACCACGCTTAAATTCTGCTATCCATTTTTTGACGGATGAATATGACAGAGCACAATCGCCTAATGTACTGACCATGTCATCATGGATGGCTTTTGATGATAGCCCCTTCTTCTGGAGGTACTAAATGACGGCACGCTGCTCGATTTGCTCCATTCGCGGAAATTATGTCCGATTACTTTGTTAATAAATTTATAAAATCACAACTAATTATCGCACACGTTTCGAACTTCACACAATGAACTAGTCTGAATTGAACTAAATAATGTGGGTAGATTTGATTTTTAGAATTGAATGGATCTGTGTTAGGCCGAGTACTTTTCAATCCACCCTAGTATTATAAAGGGTGTATATGACATCGACGCACAAACGAGTACCATGGGTCCAGTACATGATTCTGAACCCCCAGTGGTGGAATTTTGCGTCGGCTTTTTCCCGATGTAAAAAAATAATATGCAGTTTTTTTCACTTTAGACTGTTCATAATTGCTATACTTTTATAACCCATTAAGATTTTAAAGTAAAAATTAATTAATTCGTTAACTACACAAAAAAACGCAATGTGAACAATACTAGGAAAACTATCCTATCAGCTGATTTAATAGAGTTCGCATCAGGGGTCAACGTCATACCTACAAACACGCACGGTGGCACGCTTGCAACGTTCAAAGGCCAAGCCGACACTTTTTTAAACACTGTTATTTCTGTAACCGCTCATTAACGACATAAATGACTAACATAATTTTGTTAGTGGCATGCGGTGTAGCTTTTTTGCGAAGTTTGCGTTATGATGTCAGATACAGCCTGTACATATGAGAAGATATGATTTCGAAAGCTGACAACATCAGCACAAATAAATATGTAAACCTCCATTAGGTATTTAGAATTAACTATTATCAAGACCACAACACAAAATAGGCTTCCTGAATATTTATTTTTTAGTAGTGGTGGTCCAGTGGCAACCAGGCGCGTGCGCTCCATACAAGCAGAAAAGCTCTGCATACCCTAATAGTTTTCTAAAAAAAATATATAATAATTTATATACTACAAACTTAAAACTGAAAGACTTTGTTAATCAGTTAGTGAGAACACTGCCATCTATTGGGCCTAGTGCTAACCTAACCTAACCGCGCCACTTCTCGTAGCGGCCGTAAGCACAAACAAAATGTGCCTCTTCCATATCTGTCTGTGTATAAAATTATTTGCTTGTGTGCCTAAATTGTTGTGTACGTGTGCGTGAAATTTCATTGACTTTTAAGGGCACGATAAGCACAGCTTCTAATAATACGACGAATTTAAGAAGTTCAGAAATATAGCTTGATTGTTGTTCGTTCAAATACCTTTTTATTTTAGCAGCTTATGTTGTTTCAATATTGGTTGTTTTAAGCGGAATTAAATATTCATTTATTTTAGAGTTTTTGGTTTAACACAAAAGAAAGGTTGTCTTTATAAAAAGTATTATGATAATTATATGTGGTTAGCAGGCTGTGTAGTGTGTACACACAAATAAATTGTTTTGTTTCTCGTGTAGGTATATTATTTTAAAACACGGCAGTGACAGTTCGTCGTTATAAAAACTTAAAAGACCTTAAGTTTTTCAACCTACTTGCTTTTGAATTTCAATACTATACTTTATATTGTAATAATTTTCCTGAAGTTTACAAATTAGCAAAATTTAATAATATGATTCCAATGAGTAGTGCATTACGCATATTTATGAAAGATTTGTCTATATTTCCATTTTAAAAGAACTTTTAGCGATTTCACAACGATCTTATATATATTTAATTTTTACAGAGTTATTTAAAAATAGATAGGCGCGTTGATTTAATTTATAGATAGTAAAATATACTTTTTTTTTATAATTTTGTGAAAAAAATTATTACTTATTTACAGTTGAGTTAGTGTAATACCATTTCGTTGTATTTTGACAGCCTCCATGGCGTAGCGGTAGCGAACGCGGCCGTTGCGTAAGGAGGCGCGGGTTCGATCCTCGCGCAGTGTAAATATTTGTATGCATGAATATGAATATTTGCACTGGTCTGGTCGTGCCTCGGAAAGCCCGTTAAGCCGTTGGTTTCGGTTGCCATACGAACATCTAGTGGCAGTCGTTACTGGTTGTTGGAGCCCACAAGTCAGACGGCAGTCGCTTCACGGAAAATGTCGAAATTTTGCCAAAATCACCAATTAGACTGGAAAAGCGGACCCCAGATTCCAAAGCTTTGGATGCGACTGGTATTAACCCTGAGATGATGATTTCATTGTATTCATTTGGGCAAAAAAAAAATACCTAACACCCCACGTATATCATTTATTTGACTTGTTCTTATCATCAATCACATACTTAGATGTTCATTGTAGCCACGCACAAACATCAATTCAATGTTGACATGCGAAAAAGTACGCGACTATGTTAAATTGAAACTACGTCTACGTTACGTTTTTTAAGTTTTACCATATATAAGCACAGAGATTTGGGTAGTAGGTATATCTATGCATACCTTCAAGAAAATCTTTGTGCACGCCCCTGGTGGCAACTACCTTTTTTCTTTCTTTGGATGGGAAATCATCAAAAGATCTCTCCCGCTCTGGGCGGTGCGGCAGGGCACGTGTCAGACTTTTGCTGACTAAAACTTACCCGTGTTCCTTCACTTGCCGTTGCGGTTTCTTTTCCAATCAACCCGCAACTCTGGCCGAAGTGGCAACTACCTTAACTTACAAATTGTAGGTCGTAGATACAGGTATCTATCTCTATCCAGGCGTTTTACATTGTTTAAATAATTTCGTGACCACTGCCCTCAAAACGTATATCCTATAACCAAAAATCGGAACGAACTCATTTGCCTTTATATACCCACTATTACCATTATCACTATACCGTATAGCCCACCCCTTCCCGAAAACAAAGGCTCCGTATCCCATCAGTGGGAGAAAAATATTTATTACATTCTTGTGGAAGATGGATAATTAAGAACGAATGAACAACCATCACCGTTTATATCTAGCTATATGTATAGGTACAGTACCGGCGTTAGGGTAGGGCGCGGTTGGGCGACCGCCCAGGGGCGCCGGAATTTAAGGGGCGCCGTGAAGCGGCGCCCCTTTATATTCCCATCTCTGTAAGTGACAAACAAAACGATGTGTTGGCAACACTAGAATGGAACGCAGTGCTCAATCCGTTCATACAGTTCATTTTACTGGGAATCCCCGACCACAGAGAAACACATTATCTATCTCTTTTTAACATTTTAGTTCAGAAGAGTTGACGTTATTTTTGATGGAGCGGAACACAGCTCATTCTTATTCATTCAATCGGTGCACGCACTTAAAAACAGTTATCGTAATTACATATTTTAAAACAAACAGACGCAGTAATCAGGCGGTCCACGCTAAGTTACGAAGTGCATGTTTTTTACTTTTTGTCGCCGACTACAGAGTGACATAGGTTTTATCCAAAAAGTTGAAATTAAAATAGTGTTTAAGTAGGTATTTGCTTCATGACGGATTATTTCACTAATTAGGTAAGTACAATTTTATTTTAACTATCTTTACTTATTATAGGTACTAAAGAGGTAACATTTGTTTGTTTGTTATGTTTGGAGTGGGGTAATCTATTTAAAGTAAATTATCCATACTAATATTATAAATGGAAAAGTGTGTTTGTTTGTTTGTTCGTTTGTCTTCCCTTCTCGCCTAAACCACTAAACCGATTGTGATGAAATTTGACATATGTATAGTTGGAACTCATGAGACTGCTATAGGCTACTTTTTAACCGATTGCGATGCGACAAAAAAGGGTTATAGGTTTAAATAGGGATACCACGCGAGCGTAGCTGCGCGGGCAACAGCTAGTATATTATAAAATATCTCTAGAACTGACTATATAATGTTGATGAAATTTTAACACGGAGATAATAAATGAATGTCGAGGAGGTACGGTCAAGTGTAAAAGTGGATGAAGCCTGTTCATTCGTAAGCCTTTGTGTTAAAGGTGAAAAGTGTCCACCGACTTTTGCATCTGACTGTACATAGAAGTCATTTTTTCGGGAACGAGTGGATGATCGTGATTTTTTACATACAAATCTAAGCACTATCACCTAACACAAGCTTTTAAATATAACATTTCACAATTATTCCGCTGCCATGACAATATTACCTTACCTAGATTTTTCGATCGTAGTTCACGTGTATGCTAACGCTTTCCTGAATATAAAGCGTTTTTGGTCGTCCTCCCTCAATAGCGCTATATTTAATTAATTTATAGAAATGATCGGACTTACGCAGATTTAATTTGTTGCAGATTTGATTAGTACAAAATGTCTGAACACGTTGATCCTTTCAAAAGAAAACCATCTGGGTCAAAATATAGAAAACGAAAAGCAGAAAAAGAGAAGGAATTTGAAAAAACAAAAAAGTTTATGAATATAGGCAAATATATCACAACAAAAAATCAAGACCTTAATGTGGCATCTACATCTGAAATACAAGCGAATGCATCGGTAGTGGAGTCTCTGTCTGACAAGTCAGATCAGTTAGCTGTTGAAGAGATTGTGGACGAAGTTTCCCGAAGTGAGGAGACAAGTTGTGTTACAATTACAGATGCTGCTCAGGATGACACTATTGGTGATGTACAACAAATACAAATTCTAGATTACATTAGTTCTCTTGCTCCAAATATATCGGATCCAGCCACTTGGCCACTCACTCGAAATAGCAAAGTTATTGATCATATAATAACTAATGGCCCAGTGCAAACTTACATTGATAATTATCCAAAAAATGATACAGGGCGACATTTCTCAAATTCTCATTTTACCAAAAAACTTGCAAACAATGAAATAATTCAGCGTCGTTGGTTAATATACTCAGTTTCTAAAAATCGAGTTTACTGTTTTTGTTGCCGGCTATTTGATAGCAGCTCAACGTCGAATTTAGCATCTGAAGGATATAACGACTGGAAACACTTATCAGAAATGTTAAAAGTTCATGAAAGTAGCACTTTTCATAAGAAGTTTTATGTCTCATGGATTGAGGCTGAACTAAGATTAAAAACGGGAAAAACAATAGATTGTCAAGAGCAACATTTGATTAGAAAGGAAACTACAAGGTGGAATAATATTTTGTCTAGATTAATGCATATTACACTGTATTTAGCTGAAAACAATATGGCGTTTAGAGGTACTTCCGACAAACTATATACGCCAAATAATGGAAAGTTCTTGGGTTTAGTACAACTACTAGCCAAATTTGATCCAGTTATGGAGGAGCACTTGCGTTTAGCTGTAAAGGGTGATGTTTCTGACCACTACTGCGGAAAAGACATTCAAAATGAATTAATAGAGCTGATGGGTGAAAAAGTGAAGTCAGAAATCATATCACGTGCAAAGAAATCGAAATATTATTCTATTATAGCTGACTGTACTCCGGACATTAGTCATATAGAACAGCTTTCACTGACAATACGATTTGTTGATTTATCATCAGATGTCGATAAAATATCAGTAAAAGAGCATTTCATAGAATTTATACCTGTTAATGAGTCGACTGGTGAAAGGCTGACTGAAGTTATTATTGATATTTTAAATAAATACGGACTGGAATTGAACGATTGTAGAGGTCAGGGCTATGACAACGGAGCAAACATGAAAGGAAAAAATATTGGAGTTCAAAGAAGAATTCTGGACATAAATCCATTAGCTGTATATGTGCCGTGTGGCTGTCATAGCTACAATCTCGTACTATGCGATGCCGCTAAGTCATCTGTAAAATCTGTCACTTTGTTTGGAGTACTTCAGAGGTTGTTTACGTTGTTTTCAGCTTCTGTTCATCGATGGAAAATTCTGACCGATCACTTGGGATTGTACACTATAAAAAAACTCAGTGACACGCGTTGGGAAGCAAGAATAGGCAGTGTTAAAGCAGTCCGTTATCAAATTAGCGCCGTCCATGACGCTTTAATCACTTTGGCTATCGAAACTCAGCAAACTGATGTTCAAGTCTCTCATGAGGCTACTACTCTAGCCGAACAGCTAAAAGATTTCGGCTTCATAGTTTCATTGGTTGTCTGGTATGACATACTTTTTCAAATTAATGTCGTTAGTAAATCTCTACAATCAACAGACATGGATCTCGGTAAATGCACAGACATGCTGAAAAAATGCTGCAATTTCTTGGAAGAATATAGAAATACAGGCTTTAAAAGCGCCATTCTAACTGCGAAGGAATTGGCTGAAGAGTTAGAAATAGAACCTGTGTTTAGAGCGACAACAAGAATTCGACGTGTTAAGCGCCAAGCTGGTGAAACTGCCCAAGATGAGCCTATAACTTCTCCAGAAAAAAAATTTGAGGTTGAATTTTTCAACTGTCTTTTGGACACGACGTTAACTTCACTCAACGAAAGATTTGAACAGTTATGTGAGTACTCGGAATCTTGGTCTTTTTTGTACAATTTAAAACAGATTCCAGAAAAACACGACCTTATCAAACTCTGTAGTGATCTTCAATTGAAATTAAATGTAAATTCCAAATCAGATATAGATGGATGTATGTTGTGCGATGAACTCATAAGTCTGAAATCGTTTTTGCCTGATCAGAAAGTGGTTACTCCTGTTTTTGTTTTAAATTTTATTAAAGACCGCAATTTAAAAGAACTATATCCAAATGTTTGGATAGCATTACGAATATTATTAACTATTCCCGTAACGGTTGCTAGTGGAGAGAGGAGTTTTTCTAAGCTTAAGCTAATAAAAACCTATCTGCGATCGACGATATCACAATCTAGATTGACAAACTTGGCAACTTTGTCGATCGAAAATGAAATAGCTGAAAACATCGACTTTGATAACTTAATAAAAGAGTTCGCCGATAAAAAGGCTAGAAAAGTAAAATTTTATTAGTTTTTTTAATAAATGTTTATTTCTTTTCATAAATGGTTATTTCATTATTATCCTTCGCCTTTTTTCGTATGGGTTTGAATTGCAATTAGGGGGCGCCGTAGAAATCTCGCCCAGGGCGCTGTTAGTACTAAAACCGGCACTGTATAGGTACATTATTTAGACCCTAATTCACCTAATTCGGACTTGCTTCCATTTCATAATGCGTCCACTTCCCGGGGCGGGCGGAAGCGCGTGCGCAGTTCGACATTCAAATCATGCGCACCAACCATATTGAAATCAACACTGCGATACTCCCAGCACTAAAGTGAACTTTATAGCAATACTTTTAAGGATGAGATTTGTATGTAGTGAAAGCCTCGTAAAGAAAGTTATTGTTGTTTAGTACGTTTGTATTATGTATGGATAGGTATAATTTAATTCATTGAAGTCCACTATTGTGGCGCGTGACTTGTTCATAAAGAAGTATTTGTCTGTGCGCGATGCGCGTACAGTAATGGCTGTGTAAACGAAGACAACTTTTCATTACGACAGCTGATTGAAAATGCTGGTGAGGTACCTCACTGTGTGTAGGGTTACCAGATGGTCGAAATTCGTCTTGACATTTTCTAAAACCCCCACACACGAACCCGTTAGCAAGTAACGTAGTAGAGTATAAAAAAGTGCTTCCTCTCTTCTAACTTCACTTATTTTGTTGTGCCCGACAGGGTCCATATGAAGTAATTTTAAGTATTACCATCTAAGAATACACGTGGAAAACAATAAAAGTATTGAGTAATATTCTCCAGGCTCTCGACAAAACTATACAGTCTCCAGACAAATTTTGTTTGCTAAATAATTTACATACAAAAGAGTGAAATCGTATGGCCTTTGATTGAATAAAAGCTGACTTAATAATTAGACTTAACTTCGAAGGACATTGTTTTACTTTTCTTCTAAAGGATTCCAATTAGTAGACACAATAAAGAGCAATGCCGAATACCTAAATATTAAGTGTTCTTAATTTATTTGTTTTAACAAAGTTCGGGCTTTTCATAATTTAAAAATAAACTTTGTTACACATTTTTATTTTTAATATTTATTTATTCCGATAATAGTCCCAAACTTCTGACATTTAAAAAAAAATCCCCAGATATTTTATTCTTCCAACCTGGCAACCCTGTGTGACGTTGCTGAGCGGATGAATGAATAAATAAGCATAATATTTTTACTTATGGCACCCTGAGTGTTAGGTAACAGTAAGGAGGAACTTCATCGTGTATAAACTACACATTGTCATGGTTTTTTTACAGTCGGTACCTACGGGTATAACCTAAAAGTCTGTCAACTATTCTTACCAAGCTGCTTCGTGTTACCAACTAACAACCGTGAATCCAGTTACTACTGGATTCTGAATGTCCTATAATAGGCAGTTGCACCATATATCCTCAATATTCAGCTGCAATATCAATGAAGCTGACACCAAGATATTTCGAAAAAACACGGGAGATCGATTTATTGGTACCTATTACTTTCTTATTAACTACCGTTTTCTACGATTGTATATTGAAACCTTTGCCGTCAATGTTACCTACCATAGCAAAAAAAAAGGTAACTTGTAAAAATGTCCTTAATTTTGATCTTCAAGATGGCTGCCAACTGTCGAGCAAATTCGATGTTTGACTTTGATGATATAGCACTTTATAAAACTATTTACACTACGGAAACGCAACAGCAATACATCACCTTATCTTTCCGCGAAAGTCGGGTAATCGGATTTAATTGAGGGAAATACACGTCGTCGATGTGTTAGTTAATTTATCATTATTTCAACACTGATTTAGGAATCTTTCGTAAATTAGTTTAAGTGAATAATCGGATTAATTTCAATAACCTAACCTAACCAAATAAAATCTACCGACAACGAAGGGGAGGAATAAAATTTTGATTCAGCCGTCCCTTGCTGTTCTCTCCAGTGAATCCCTGAGCCGAGTTTCATAACCCACAGGGGTGCCCTTAGCGTGTTGTCGCTTAGTTTTTACATGCCTCTGTCTGAAGACTTTAAATTATATTAAGTCAGGCACAGGATAGTCCGGTTAAGTAGTCACGACCTCTCAAGGTCGACTACGAGATACCATATTAAAAAAAAAATGGGCAAGGATATTTCTGTTTTTTAATAGCTAGATTTAGTAAAGGTTATTTTTATTTTAGTAGTTTGTGGTTTATTTAGTATTAAAAATGTTAAAGTATTATTTTAAATTACCTTTTCAACGGCTAAATGCGCGTCAGAGTTGCACATGAAGATTGGGCAGACGACAGCACATTAATCTACTACAATCTGTCAAATGGCTTTATTAGATTTTCAACGTTATCGTTAAAGCAATAATGCTCAAGGTTGATTGCGAATATCTTACAGTTTCGAGTATACTCTGCTCTACTTCTACTCTCTATTTCATCCGTCGTTCGTACCATCGTATTTTAATTATTTAAATGCCGATAAAAAGTTCTTGTCATCATCAGTATAACGTTTATCCAAGCCTAGACTGGAAAAAAGGTTCTTGGTTGGGGATAAATATAAGATAAAATAAAATAATGAATTCTGCCTATTACGGTTCAAAAGGTGCAGATCTGTGACAAACGTAGCTACCGACACACGTTGGCACCCTTTGAGTACCGAACACTAAACCTGCCCGCAACAGCAAAATTTTTGAGTACCGAATCTAAACTAAATCATTGGGTACCGAACACAAAATCTTTTGGGTACCAAATATTAAAACATTTGGATACCAAACACTAAACACTTGATACTGCTGTACCTGCAGCCTAATTGTATAACACACTTTTAATCAGAATCAAAATCATTTTCTATGATATTGCTAATCCATTACTTCATATATTCGAAAAAAACATTGTTGAACTGACAAAATTATTACTACTGGTAGTATATTCGCTGTACCTGTCATTTAAACTTAAAAAAACGATTTCAATTGAGAATAATAAACATAAAAATACAAAGGAGCTTTAGCAATAAATAACGCAGCACAACACTTGAACGTTTCTGTGCTAATTATATTCACGTGTGGAGGTGATCCGCCTAAAAATATCTTCAAAAAAATACCAACGTATAAAAGTTGAAACAAACCATATAGCGTTTAAAAATGACTTGGCTAATCAATAAATTATGCTTGTGTTTTGGCGTGGCTAGCTGGCATATGGGAAATAATTTCATTGTTGTTGTGTTTTCTTGTGTTCATTACTACTGATGCTGTGCTGCTGGGGAGTTTGTTCCGCCACTTCTTCTTCTCAGCCAAAGAACTAGGAAGCGGCGAAGTGCGGGCGTTTTGGGGGACTGTCTTATGTAATAGTGACGTTCAAAAAGTGCTGATTCTCAGCCTTATTTGAACAAATAACTTTTGATTTTGAAAAAAAATATCGATGAGTTTAAAGGGGGATTGGAATGTTGGCAAGAAGATCTAAGACAAGATGCATTGCATAACATCGGCCGCCGGCAGAAGTTACCACCCACCAGACAAAGCCTTGCCGCCAAGCGATTTGTCGTGTTCCGGCATGATGTCTGGTGAAGCCGTACGGAGGACGGGTCTGAGCAGTTGTGTTGCGATGTGTGCCGGGTACGATGCGCCTAATGTTGTTGTGTTGGGAGTTTGGTCGTGGAGGGTCTTCAGATCAATCTCCCTTTGGCGCAGCATCGTTGGTCGTGTTGTTGGGTTTAACATTGCATCACCTCGCTCAACTGCCGTCTTCCTTCCTATTCGCTCAGTTTTTCTGAGTGAATAGGCTCTTAATAAACTAGTGCGCTTTACCATCAACGATCGCATCACTGCTTACCATCAGGCGGGATTGCGGTCAAGAGCTAGTTTAAATTATTAAAAAAAAAAAAAAAAAAGATGATCATCATCATCATCTCAGCGTTAATCCCAGTCGCATCCGTAGCTTTTTCAGCTTTGGAGTCTGGGGTCCGCTTTACCAGTCTAACTGCTAATTTGCCGTGAAGCGACTGACGTCTGACCTCCACAACTCGAAGGCGATATCTAAGCATTGCAGTTAGACCAATTGTTAGACTTTTGAGGGCTCCAACAACCCGTGACGGCTGCCATTTGATGTTCGTATGGCAACCGGGACCAACGGTTTAATGTGTTTTCCGAGGCACGACCAGACCAGTGCATATATTCAAATTCATGCATACAAATATTTGCCCTGTGCGGCGATCGAACCCGCGCCTCCTTAAGCAACGGCTGCGTTCGCTACCGCTACGCCACGGAGGCTGTCAATTGAGCGCAAGATAATATTATCATATTATTAAGAGTAGGATGGAAATGAACCTAACTTATCATTAATTTCAGCAGAAAGACATCCACTGCTGTACGGATGACTGTAGGTTAAACTACCCGAAACTGTCAGTTATTGTCAATCAACCTTGAGCCTTAATGCTTTAGGGATAAATTTGAAAATGTAATAAGGAAATCTAACAGATTGTAGTATCTTGACGTGCTGTCGTCTGTACAATGTTACATTTCGAAGTTCTTACTAAAAAGTTTTAAACACTTTACTATACTTTACGATATTAGGATTAGCACCCTGTAAGCCTAGTATGAGTTTTCATTACGAAATTCGATCGTCGACATCGAACGCGTTTGACTCGTCAATTGGTCCGGCTTCAAGGTTGTAAGAACTCTCAACCAATGAGTGCGCCAAACGCACTCGATATCGACGATCGAGTCTCGTAATGAAACTCATACTAGGCATACTGAACATGTCGTGGTGGCCTAGTGGTTAAAACACCAGCCTCTCAAGTATGAGTGCGCGGGTTCGATTCCACGTCAGGCAAGTACCAATGTAACTTTTCTAAAGTTATATGTACTTTCTAAGTATATCTTGGACACTAATGACTGAAGGTGAAGGAAAACATCTTGAGGAAACCTGGACTTTAAGTCTGAAATCGCCAACACGCATTGAGCAAACGTGGTGATTATGCTCAATCCTTCTCTGTATGAGAGGAGACCTGTGCCCAGCAGTGGGACGGTAAAATAAGGTTGATGATACATACTTGAGAGGCCGGCGCTTTAACCACTAGGCCACCACGACTTCTAACTAATCAACTTTTGTAGATATAAAGGTCGACGGGGTTCGTGGCACCGTGGTAAAAAAAATATTTTAAAGGAAAGATGTTGTTCGGTGAAAAGTTTATATTGAAGTAAGCGCTAAGGTAAACAAGGCTTTCAAATAAAATAAAAATAGAATAGAACACAATGAAAATAATAAAACGTGCCAGTAGGCTCTAAGGCCTGGTTTACACAGCTGAGATTAGGCATAATCTACAACAGCCCCACATAATCGAAGCTGTGAAACAAAAAAAATCTGCACAGAAAAAATTAAATTAAACCTAAACCAGCTACACATCTCTTGTGTGCTATAGGCCCCAGTGTTTTAGTGAGAACATCTGCAGGCATATCACAACTCTGAAGATATTCTAACTTAACAACATTAGAAGAGACCTTTTCTCGAATAAAATGATGTTTCGTATCTATGTGCTTCGTCCTGTTGTGGTGTACAGGATTGTGAACGAGATTTATGGCACTCTGACTATCTGAATACAGCTTAACTGGCGTAAGTTTACCTGTTATTTCATGGATAAAACGGCGTAAATAACAAGCTTCTTTAGTAGCGGACGCAAGCGCCATATATTCGGCCTCTGCAGAGGAGAGCGCTACCGTGGGTTGTTTTTTCGACTCCCATGACACAGGTGCTCCACCTTGTACAAAAACATAACCTGTGTATGACCTTCTGTCGATCGTACAGTTTGCCCAATCAGCATCACAGAATCCTTTTAAGAGTTCTCCATTTTTTCTATAAACCAATGAGTAGTTGAGAGTGCCTTTCAAGTATTGTAAAACTCTTTTTGCAGCATTCCAATGCTCTTTAGTATAACACGTATTAAATTGACTGAGATAGCTCGTCGTATACGCGATATCTGGTCGTGTGTTTACAGACAAATACATAAGAGAACCAATAAGAGTTTGGTATGGAAAATTCTCACTAACCTGATCATCACAACGCTTTTCCATCGATTTCTTTACAAGTGGAGTATTTACCGTCTTACACTCTATCATATTAAATTTTGTAGTAGTGAACTTATGTATGACGATTGATTAATTTCTATAACATTTTCCTGTATATTAAAATTCAGGCCTAAATACTTTTTCAAAAAACCCAAATCTTTTAGTGAAAAATTACTCGACAAATCCTTTTTGACAATGTCAAATGTCATTTCAGAGTCAAAAAATACTAAAAAGTCATCGACAAAGACACTAAGAATAACGAGTTCCTTATCAAAAAGTTTAGTGTATACGCAAGATTCAGAAGGAGTTGGAACAAAACCTATTTTTAAAAGTGTTTCATTTAACTTTTTATTCCAGGCACGCGGTGCCTGTTTTAGGCCGTAAAGGGATTTCTTTAATAGGCAAACCTTACTTTCGCCACCCTTTTCTATGAAACCAAAAGGTTGTTCCATATAAACTTCCTCTTCCAAGTTTCCATTTAGGAACGCGGTATCTACGTCCAAATGTTTTATTTTTAAACCAATTTCTGCAGCCAACGCAAATAAGGCACGTAGGGAAGAATGATGAATTACTGGCGCAAACGTTTCGTCGTAATCCACTCCTTTAACTTGCTTAAAACCTTTTGCGACCAGTCTAGCCTTGTATTTCAGTATATTTCCACTAGCGTCCTTTTTCAGTTTATAAACCCACTTGCATGGTATTACTTTCTTGTTTGGTCTGTCAACAAGATCCCAGGTCTTGAGCTTCATAAGAGAATTGTGCTCATCTTGCATAGCATTTTGCCATTTTTCGGCATCGTCAGCATGAACTGCTTCATAGTATGTCGTCGGCTCATCCAAATCATCAGACAATACATTATAAGTAAGAAAATCTGGTGGTTTCCTGTTTCGTGAGGGGTACCGACGCTCCTGGATAAATGGCTGCTCTTCCAAACTAGCTGGTTCTTCATCAAAACGCTGTGTGTTTATTGGTGAAGACGTTTCAGCTATAGGGTCGATACTCTCAACACAATCGTGAAATTCAATTTCATTTTCATCTCTTTCAGCATTTTCTTCAAAAAGTAAAACTGAGTCCGACTGTACCTCAGGTTCATTCTGCTTTCGTTTCAAAAATGTAAAGCAGTTTTCAAAAAAGGTTACATCCCTAGATTTTAGGATTCGCCGTGGGTTAGAAGGATCTCTAAAAATATAACTATTTGGATCTTCAGAATAACCCACAAAAATAGCTTCTTCAGCTTTCATGTCCAACTTTTTTCTATTACATGAAGGTATATGGACAAGGGCTCTGCATCCAAAAATTCTTAGATGACTAAGATCACATCTTCTGCCACACCATTTATCATAGGGTATATCCCCACTTAAGGCTCGATGAGGGGACCTATTTTTTAGGTATACAGCTACGCGAAATGCGTCTTCCCAGTAAGCCTTAGGTAGTGAGCTTTCAGCCAGCAGCGATCTCGCCTTCTCGGTTATAGATCGGTGGGTTCGCTCTGCAACTCCGTTTTGTTGAGGGCTGTAAGGCGTCGTTGTTTGATGCGCGATACCTTTTGATGAAAGATAATCAGCAAAAACTTTATTAACAAACTCTGTGCCGCCATCAGTCCTAATCCTTTTTATTTTAAAACTTAATTGATTTTCAACTAAAGTTTGAAAATGACAAAATTTATCTTTTACCTCGGTCTTTGAACTTAAGAAATACGCAAAAACTTTTCGGGTATAATCATCAACTAAAGTTAACATATATTTATTACCTTGAAAAGAGGTTGTAGACATAGGTCCACACAGATCACAGTGGATCAACTCTAAAGGTGAAGTTGCTCTATTAAAAGCTATCCTTTTAAAAGGTTTTCTTGCTTGTTTGCCTTCTACACAAGCGATGCAACTTGATTTATCTACTACGGAAAATTCTACCCCTACCTGGTGATTCTTCAACCGATTTATGCCTATTCGACAAAGGTGTCCAAGTCTCTTATGCCAGATTTGATACCTATCCTGACAGTCAGAGTGCTCATCTTTTGTTAAATAATTATCAGCCACAGTGTTGGAAACATTTGTAGAGCCATTAAGTACATACAATCCACCACAGGGCGAAGCATGAAGAAGCGAATCACCTGTAACACAAAAGGTATCATTTTTATAAAAGTTACATCCATTTTTATTAAAAACACATATAAAACCCTTATCTACAGCTTTTTGTACAGATAGCAAATTAGCATTTAAGTCTGGTACATAAGCAACATCAGAAATTGTATTTATTTTATTTTTAGGTGTCGAGATCGAAATATCTCCTAATCCTAAACATTTGATCTTTTCACCATTTGCGACAGTTACGGTTCCTCTATCAGTCAACTTTATATGTTGAAACCAATCACGCCTTGAAGACATATGTTTAGTTGCACCTGAGTCTACATACCAAACATCCTTGTTTTCAGATCCAGAAGTATTCAAAGCAGTAAATGAGGAGTCATTTGTACTCGTAACATTACCCTTTTCCTTCTTCTTTTTCAATGGACAGTCTGGTCTTTTATGTCCGGGTACATTACAGTCATAACATACTACTTCCTTCTTCTTTTTGGATTTAGGTTTCACTTTTGCTTGAAATACCGAATCCGTCGTTAATGTGTCGCTTTTAGACATTTCATTAAGGAGTCTCGTTTTTACCAGGTCAGTAGTTACATCAACATTGCAATTTTCAAGCGCCATAATGAGGGGCTCATATTTTGGAGTGAGTCCACCTAAAAGTATAGCGGCAATCGACGTATCTTCTATCACCTTCCCAATATCTGCAAGATCCTGTGCAGTTGAAGTAACTGCATTTATGTACTGTTCAATGTCTGCATAATCTGCGAGACTTAAGCGGTACAACTTACGTTCAAGAGCTATTCTTCGTCCTATACCGTTATCCTCAAAAGCTTTCTGTAATGATTTCCACGCTTCCGATGCAGTCTTTGCACTTCTAACGTGAGTTATAGTTGCACCATCTACAGTTAGGCAAATCTTAGCAAGAGCTTTTGTATCGTACTTTACCCTTATAGCCTGAGGAGTTGTGTCACCTTCTGGGTATCCAGTAACGGCAAACCAGAGATCCTCGTGGAGTAGGTAGTTTCTCATTTTAAACTTCCACGTCGGATAACCCTCCTTGTTTCTTAAGCCAAAGGTTGGTAATGACGAAGAGCTTGACTTCGCCACAACATTACTATCACCAGTATCATGTGACATGTTTACGCACACCAAAAAAATACAAAAATCAATATTTTCCAAAAAAAATACACTTTTGTATATATTTCACACACGGATTTTATACTCCACAATTTCGTGCTGATAACGTTTTGTAGATATAAAGGTCGACGGGGTTCGTGGCACCGTGGTAAAAAAAATATTTTAAAGGAAAGATGTTGTTCGGTGAAAAGTTTATATTGAAGTAAGCGCTAAGGTAAACAAGGCTTTCAAATAAAATAAAAATAGAATAGAACACAATGAAAATAATAAAACGTGCCAGTAGGCTCTAAGGCCTGGTTTACACAGCTGAGATTAGGCATAATCTACAACATCAACCTTGAGCCTTAATTCTTTAGAGATAAACTTGAAAATCTAATAAGGAAATCCGACAGATTTTAGTAGCTCGATGTGCTGTCCTCTCTACATATAGAAATGAATCTGTAAAAAAACTCATAAAGTAATTTCAAATATTTTATAAGATCTTTGATCCTTGTGTCGCAGCATCGTTGGTCGTGTTGTTGGGTTTAACATTGCATCACCTCGCTCAACTGCCGTCTTCCTTCCTATTCGATCTTAATAAACTAGCGCGCTTTACCATCAACGATCGCATCACTGCTTACCATCAGGCGGGTCTGCGGTCAAGCGCTACTTTATAATTATTAAAAAAAAAAACATAGGTCCCGTAAAATCGAAAAATGTGTTTGCTCAAAAATGTAACTACCGCAGTGGAAAAAATATCTTTTTTCTTACTCCTCCGCTATTCTCTTCAGTAGGCCTAGTATGAGTTTTCAATACGAAACTCGTTCGATCGTATCGAGCGCGTTTGGCGCTCTCATTGGTTGAGAGTTCTTACGACCTTGAAGCGGGCCAATCGCTGAGTCAAACGCGCTCGATATCGGCGAACGAGTTTCGTAATGAAAACTCATACTAGGCCTACTGATTAATTTCGTTGCGGGCCCCAAGACAGTTGAATCGTTTCTCCGGGACTCGTCGAGCTTCATTGCTCGGCGTTTTTCTGGCGGTCTCCACTGTTGATTCTGGCTTTCAGGAGTTGCAGTGGGTGTGAAAAGTGTGGCGGGTTTTGTCCCATTAAAAAAAAAATGTAACTACCGCAATAATGTTGTAGATCTGTCAAAATAAAACACATTTCTACTGATAATGAGTTACGTAATTACCTAATTACATTGCTTGCTAGTTCATGACTTCACCAGCCTAGACATTGAAAACCGAAGTTCATATTAATTAACGCACACGTGTAAGGGATTGTTCACTGCTCATAACATTTCGGTTAAACCAATCAAAGACTGATAGTTCTAATTATACGGAAGTTCCATTCCATGCTTGTAACTAAAAAAACCGGCCAAGTGCGAGTCGGACTCGCGTGCGAAGGGTTCCGTACCGTTCCGTCCGTTTGTCTTTAAAAACGGCAAAGAAACACGTTTGTTGTATGGGAGCCCCCTTAAATATTTTTATTTTTTGTATCAATTGTTGTTATAGCGGCAACAGAAATACATAAGCTCTGAAAATTTCAACTGTCTAGCTATTACAGTTTATGAGGTACAGCCTGGTGATAGACAATTTTCCTTTGACATTTTGATAATTTCTTTATATTAATGAATACATACATATTTCAGGAGGTTAGGAGCTTTTCTAACATTTATGTGGTAATATAAAACACCAGGGGCTTACTATGACGTGACCATCATGGCTCCAGAGACAGACAAAGATGGAGCTATAGAGGACAAATAGCACTATGCCTTTCTCACAACGGTTTAGTGATGATTTTAACACGTGATATAGTAGGGCTCCAGTACCTAGAATAGAATAATATATGTACATTAGGTACATATCTGTGTCATAGAAGTGGTTTTTTCCTCTAATATGGGTTTGTCCGGAGGTTGTTGATCTGTCAAAACAAATGACAGATTGTTTTTTTTTTCTTTATGGCAATTGAGCCGTGTCGTTTATTCTCCAACGTCATATGGTGACAGCAACGGAGCAACGGTTGCCGCAGTCATCGAACTTTGTATTCATGGCAGTTATCTAGATAACTAGAAATCAAATTAAAACTAACTGTAAAGCTTTCAGTTTCATTTCATTTACTTTTAAAAATAATTAGAAAACATTGAGATTTGACAACAGTGATTCGTTCGGGCGTAAACGTAACAACACTACTTTTTTGTGTAGGAAATCATCAAATTGCTTCTTCTGCTCTGGGTGGAGCAGAAGGGCATCTCAACTGTTACTGACTAAACGCTTCCAATGTTTCTTCATTTGCGTGGAGCAACAATATCTAGGTATTTTAAACAATCGGACTACCCATTATCTGGCTGCCGTTTTCCAACTACAATGGGGTTGGCTTACAGTCTAACTTAATTCCGTTGAAGACTAGTATACAGTATGTTAAGAAAACCCTGTCCGACCCATAAGGATAATAAAGGTTAGGTAAACACATGACCAAATATAATATATAAAATTCTCGTGTCACGGTGTTCGACATTAAACCCCTCCGAAACGGCTCGACCGATTTTCATGACATTTTTTGTGCTTATCCGGTATCTATGAGAATCGGCCAACATCTATTTTTCATCCCCCTAAATGTTAGGGGTAGTCCACCCCTAAATTTTTTTTTTTATTTTTAGAAAAAAATTTTAATTTCTATTTTATTATGATACAACATACAAAAATACATACAATCCCCAATTTTCACCCTTCTACGATCAACCCTTATTTTTTAATAGCCATTTTAGTAATTTAATCTATTATTTATATGGCAAAACAACGTTTGCCGGTCAGCTAGTATAATATAAAATTTTACGTAATCATCATAGTACCTACTAATACAAATGAATTTTGAAATAATCTTTTTTTCCCGCGAATTAATTCCAACTTCCCCGAAATTCGGTACTTTTTAAAAAAGTGACAACACCGGTATTATTATGAGCGAATAGCGATACGACCACGTGCCGCGTGCCCTGTCGCCCGCCGCCCGCGGAAGGGTGCTTATCGCAAATTTATTAAGTTACCTCTTTTTGAGAAATAATATTTATATTTTTAGGGGGATTTTTTTAAGTTTAGCCCGGTTTGTATCCATTAGTAGAATCAGTTATCGATACCTAACAACACCTTCACGGGTCGGACAGGGTTTTCTTAACATACTGTATAACTCCGTATCTGAACTCAACAACCCAGTGGGTAATACAGTTGTGACCCCTTGTTATGACTGTTTGTCAGATATTCGATCTTCTGAGCACGACTGTTGAAAGATTTAAGAATGACAACCGGGATTCTGCTGCCGGCAGAAGTTTTTACGGCTTAGTACGGCTTCCCCAGACATCATGCCGGAACACGACAAACCGCTTGGCGGCAAGACCATATTGTTAATGCTACTGCTAATGCTATTGCTATTGCTAATACTCGTATACTAAAATATATAACTCAACAAACTTATTTATCTAACTCTTATTTCTATTATTACTATCGTGCATATTTCTGTGCAGTAATCTACAAATATTTCGCGGCTAGTTTTAGGTACCGGTAAAAAAAAAAAAATAACGAGCTTTCTGAAGCATGTAGGGGTCTCGGTATGTAGACCCATCCATATACACTTTTTTATAATTATAAACAAGTGCTTGACTCCAATCCCGCCTGATGGTAAGCAGGGATGCAATCGTTGATGGTAAAGCGCGCTAGTTTATTTAAAGCCTATTCACTCTAGCCTTGAAGACAACTTAAATTGTAGTTCGGCGGGAACACCGCCGCTGGCAAATTGTTCCAGTCCCTTGATGTACGCGGCATTAATGACCGCTAGCCTTCATTATCGCGGCACCTTTTAAACATTCCATTGCAACATCAACCTTATAACCTGACTATAGAATACATAGTTATTTACAACAATTTTTTTAGAACAGGTGGAAGTGACAATAATTCCTGGTGTTGCTGCCATGATAATTTGTCGTCATGGCAAACACTCGTAATTACTGGCTGTGTTGTCCGTTCTGTTATTTTACTCTAAGATCCGTTACATAATAGCAGTCTTATTTTAACGAGAATAAAGACCAGAATGACTTTGACAGACTTGTCAGTGGCAGCAACCGTTTTTCTCGGTGGTAGGCCACAACATCGGCCGCCGGCGTAGTTACCACCCACCAGACAAAGTCATGCCGCCAAGCGATTCGTCGTGTTCCGGCATGATGTCTGGTGAAGCCGTACGGAGGACGGGTCTGAGCAGTTGTGTTGCGATGTGTGCCGGGCTCGATACGACAAATGTTGTTGTGTCGGGAGCTTGGTCCTGGAGGGTAGCGGGATCCGAAGCACGGTGCTCCGCTGGCCGACCGCAGGTAGTTGGGGGCCCAAGTAGTGTGCTAGCCACACACGAAAGGCTGCCCCGCCAACTGCGAAAAATCCCAGGGTGGCCCCATCGTGCCGGTTGGCGAACGGACGAGAGGACCCGATGGCGATCCCTGGGGGGGTTCGGGCGTCCCCGCAGTCTCCAGATCAATCTCCCACTGGCGCAGCATCGTTGGTAGTGTTGTTGGGTTTATCATTGCATCACCTCGCTCAACTGCCGTCTTCCTTCCTATTCACTCAATTTCTTTTTTTCAAATGAAAAAGTCTAATAAGAAAAGTAGGTGTGCACAGCGGGCGCACGTCCTCTCATTTAAAGTGCACCTCTCAAACATTCGAGGTCTGCACTCCAATATCGATGCAGTCCATCACCACCTTGAGACTGAAAAGCCCCACCTACTTTTCTTGACGGAGACCCAGATCAGATGTCCGTCTGATGCGGCATACCTCAACTACCCGGGATACTCTTTGGAGCATCATTTCCTGCAGCGTGCCGGGGTCTGTGTGTATGTCCGCAATGACATCTGTTGCCGGCGTCTCCGTCACCTCGAAGACTCTCATTTATCGTCCTTATGGCTGTTGGTTGACACTGGTGTGGACAAAATTGTCTACACCTGTGTCTACCGATCGCACAGCGATGACCAGGAGACAACTCGTCTATTTGACCACCTCAGTGTGGCTGCTGACAATGTACTGCATCGGCACCCTGACGCACAGTTCGTCGCTCTGGGGGACTTTAATGCCTGCCACCAAGACTGGCTTTTCCCATACCAGAGGACCGACCACGCTGGGAGAGAAGCGCGAAACTTTGCGCTATCAATGGGCCTTTCCCAGCTGGTGGAAGAAGCGACTAGGGTGCCTGATGTGGCTGGTCATACCGCCAATTGTCTGGACCTTCTGCTGACCACTGATCCGGACAGATGTGTTGTTACAGTTTCCTCACCGTTAGGAACTTCAGACCACTGTCTGGTGAAGGCTGTGACGTCCTTCTCCCCACCTGATTGCGACTCGCGTGGTGAGCGGCGAATATGGCGTTACAAGTCAGCAGATTGGGATGAGATGCGCCACTTCTTTGCGTCTTATCCTTGGCAGCAGGTCTGCTTCTCTTCTAGCAATCCATCGAGCTGTGCGGACGCTATAACCGACGTGGTGCGTCAAGCCATGGAGTATTTTATCCCCTTCAGTGACGTGCCCGTCGGTGGCTCGGCTCGCCCATGGTTTAACGCCGACTGTGTTCAAGCTGAACAGCGTAAGCACACGGCATTCCTCGCCTGGGTTGACGCTCGTGACCGCAGAGCTCTGGATCTAAGCTCAAAGAAGAGAGCCTTTAACCGTGCTGCCAAGTCCTACAAAAAGGCGCTTAAGAAGGCTCGCTTCGACCGCATTACTAACATTGGTAACAAGCTCTCTGCGCACCCTTCCGGTAGCAGCTCTTTCTGGTCCCTAGCCAAATCGGTCGAGGCGAACTTCTGTCGGCCCACACTGCCTCCGCTGGTTAGGCCTGATGGAGCACTGGCCCATACGGCGAGAGAGAAAGCAGGTCTCTTTGCATCTCTCTTTGCCCATAGTTCGCGTCTTGACACTGGCAATGCTACTCCACCTAATTTACCTCATTGCGGAACTTCAATGCCGGAGGTTCGCATTAGAAACAAGGAGGTTCTGAGAGTATTGTGTCGTCTGGACGTGAATAAGGCTAGTGGTCCAGATGGTATACCAGCGATTGTTCTTAAGGCTTGTGCGCCTGAGTTGTCTCCTGTATTGACGCGCCTGTATCGCCTCTCATTTAGGACTGGTACAGTGCCCAAGTCCTGGAAGCTTGCCAACGTGCAGCCCGTGCCCAAAAAGGGTAGTCGTGCCGATCCTAACAACTATCGGCCGATTTCAATAACCTCCATACTCTGCAAGATTATGGAGCGTGTATTGAACTCGCGCCTCTTGGCATACCCGGAAGGTAACGATCTCCTCAGTGACCGACAGTACGGTTTTCGACGCAATCGGTCAACTGGGGACCTACTAGTGTATGCCACTCACTTGTGGGGCGAGGCCCTCGAGAAAAATGGGGAAGCGATTGCCGTCTCCCTTGATGTCTCGAAGGCCTTCGACCGGGTATGGCACGCTGGCCTTTTGAGTAAGCTTCCAGCGTACGGCATTTCCGCTGGCCTGACTGGCTGGGTAAAAGACTTCCTGACTGAACGGTCCCTCCGAGTTGTTGTCGACGGATGTTCATCTGAGCCCATGTCGACCAATGCCGGTGTTCCTCAGGGGTCTGTTCTCTCTGCAACTCTGTTCCTGCTGCATATTAACGATCTGCTGATGCCCGGTATCTATGGGTATGCAGATGACAGCACAATTGTGGAGAGATACCTGCCGGAAGCTCGGGCTAGTAAGGAAACTATCCGGTCCGAAAGAGAGGCCATGGTAGAGCGTGTGAGTGCTGCACTGCAGGCAGTCTCCGAATGGGGCAATGCCAATCTTGTAGCATTCAATGCCGCCAAAACACAGGCGTGTCTTTTCACCGCCAAAAGGAGCCCGTTTACCTTGGCTCCTACTTTTCAGAATGTATCCTTGGAGTGTACCGACCGCCTTCAGCTTTTGGGAGTTGAGATATCCTCGGGCCTTAACTTTGGGCGGTTCATTGAGTCCAAGGCCAGGGTGGCTGCCAGAAAACTAGGCGTCATCGCGAAAGTCCGGCGGTACTTCACACCTGGGCAGCTTCTAATTTTATACAAAGCACAGGTCCGTTCGTGTGTGGAGTACTGCAGTCACATTTGGGCTGGTGCTGCGAAATGTCACCTTGCCACTTTGGACTCGGTGGAGAGGCGTGCGAAGAGGCTGATTGGCGACCCAGACTTAACTCGAAACGGTCTCCAAAGCCTGGAGCACAGGCGTAGAGTAGCCAGCCTTTCGGTCTTCTATAGGATGCATTCTGGTGAGTGTGCAAGGGAATTGCATGATTTAATTCCCCCATCTCCGTTCCATCATCTGACGACCCGTCGTACGGCGAGTTTCCACCCTTACGTTGTTGACACCACTGCGATCCGGACGAAGCGTTTTGCTTCCTCCTTTATACCGCGTACATCGAGGGACTGGAACAATTTGCCGGCGTCGGTGTTTCCGTCACATTACAATTTGAGTGTCTTCAAGGCTAGAGTGAATAGGCTCTTAATAAACTAGCGCGCTTTACCATCAACGATCGCATCACTGCTTACCATCAGGCGGGATTGCGGTCAAGCGCTGGTTTATAAATTATAAAAAAAAAAAAAAAAAAAAAACCCAATAGCAACGTTATTGGAATAACAATAAAGGTCACTCTCATTTGTACATTAATGCAAAATCAGAGTTAAAATTACTGTAAACTGTATTTCTTTTTACTTTGCTTGCTAACCGAAGATGTTTGCGTTAATGTTCTAAAGTCAACATAATTTTCTTTTGACGTGACAACGTCTTAAATTAGGTTGCGGCTGGGAGTCACTTATGAAAAAGTGTAACGCTCGGTAACGTTACGATGAGTCACCGATGTTTTAGTAAACAAAATATATTTCTATAGTTAAAATTTGTGCAATTCTTATTTTCATTCAATTCCTTGTTCCTATTGTGCAATTTAATTATATTCATATCAATAAATATTCTACCGAGAAAAAGACGTCACGTAAAATCTTCGCCCGTAAAACCGACTTTACAGGCAACCATTTTTTTATTAATTATAAACTAGTGCTTGACTGCGATCCCGCCTGATGGTAAACAGTGATGCAATCGTTGATGGTAAAGTGTACTAGTTTATTACGCTTATTCACTTAAAAAACTTTGGAATAGGAAGGATGACGGCAGTTGAGCGAGGTGATGCCATGTTTAACCCAAGACCAACACGACCAACGATGCTGCGCCAGAAGACCAAACTCCCGACACAACAACATTTAGCGTATCGTACCCGGCACACATCTCAACACAACTCCTCAGACCCGTCCTCAGTACGGCTTCACCAGACATCATGCCGGAACACGACGAATCGCTTGGCGGCAAGACTTTGTCTGTTGGGTGGTAACTTCTGATCCATTCTATTCATTCATTCATCATTCATCATTTCTAGGTAACGTGCTTGTCATCTAACTTTCATTAAAGTCATTTGAGATTGCAAAGCTTGTCGCCCGTCTTCATCATCTCGTCTGAAGTTCTGTATGAACATTTTTTGGCAGCAATTGACCATAACTCCCATCAGAATAATCATCCTCAACCTTTTTATCGTCCCACTGCTGGGCACAGGTCTCCTCTCATACAGAGAAGGATTGAGCGTAATCACTACGCTAGCTTAATGCGGGTTGGCGATTTCAGACTTTATAGTCCAGGATTCTTCAAGATGTTTTTCCTTCGGCACATAACATATACTTAAAAATACATATAACTTAGAAAAGTTACATTGGTACTTGGCTGGTATTGAAATTTTGTCATTTTTAAAAAAGTGACAACACCGGTATTATTATGAGCGAATAGCAATGCGACCACGTGCCGCGTGCCCTGTTAAGCCCTGTTAAGTTACCTCTTTTTGCGAAATAATATTTATTTTTTTAGAGGATTTTTTTTATAAGTTTAGCCCGGTTTTGTATGCATTAGTAGAATCAGTTATCGACACCTAACAACACTTTCACGGGTCGGACAGGGTTTTCTTAACATATCTACTATATAACACTATGATTCATCTAATGCTTGATATCGTCCAAAAAGTCTTCAATGTAAATGAACAATGCAATGTATAGGTAATCTTTGGAGGCAATTGACCATAAAGCCATTGAAATGCTGCCATCACATTAATTACGTAACACTGTCTATCAAACAATCTAAACCCTTTTGAAAAATATTATTAATCCTCTCGGTGGTAGGCCACATCGGCTGCCGGCAGAAGTTACCACCCACCAGACAAAGTCTTGCCGCCAAGCGATTCGTCGTGTTCCGGCATGATGTCTGGTGAAGCCGTACGGAGGACGGGTCTGAGCAGTTGTGTTGCGACGTGTGCCGGGTACGATGCGCCAAGTGTTGTTGTGTCGGGAGTTTGGTCGTGGAGGGTCTCCACATCAATCTCACTCTGGCGCAGCATCGTTGGTCGTGTTGTTGGGTTTAACATTGTACCACCTAGCTCAACTGCAGTCTTTCTTCCTATTCACTAAGTTTTTTAAGTGAATGGGTTTAATAAACTAGTGCGCTTTACCATCAACGATTGCATCACTGCTTAACATCAGGCGGGATTGCAGTCAAGCGCTAGTTTATAATTACTTAAAAAAATGGTTGCCTGTAAAGTCGGTTTTACGGGCGAAGATTTTACGTGACAACGTCTTTTTCTCGGTAGAATATTTATTGATATGAATATAATTAAATTGCACAATAGGAACAAGGAATTGAATGAAAATAAGAATTGCACAAATTTTAACTATAGAAATATATTTTGTTTACTAAAACATCGGTGACTCATCGTAACGTTACCGAGCGTTACACTTTTTCATAAGTGACTCCCAGCCGCAACCTAATTTAAGACGTTGTCACGTCAAAAAAATAATAATAATCCATTGCTTCAAATCTGCCAAAAAAATATTTTATTAAATAGTTTATTTTATATACAAACTTTTTTTTATACTGTAAATAGTTTTTTAAGTTAAGGATCCCCTACGCTGGTACGGTCATGTCTTACGCTAACCGGCACCTTACGTGGGTAACAAATGTCTTGCCATGGCGCCTCCCTCGGACCGGAACAAGCGAGGTAGACCAAAGTAGTGCTGGCTTGACGTTATAAGAGATGACATGCGTGCCAACAATCTCATACCACAGGATGCTAAAGATCGCACGAAATGGCGGAGAATGTGCAGGAAAACGGACCCCAGGCTCCAACGCGAAAGCCGCGGATGTAACTGGGATAGGCGCTGAGATGATATGGTTTAAGACATTTATTTCTCAAAAAACAGAATACAATGATTCACTTACAATGAGAAACACTGGTTACAAAAGTAAACGTTCCTTGAAACGACAATCGGAACGGCATATTTTTAAAATTAGACAAGTTCATTATACAGTATTGTTAGTTATTGACTTATTATTATGTTAGTAAAATAAGATAAGGTAAGTTATGCTAAAATAGTTTGAAAAGATTAGAGTCGAGGGAGATGATGATGATGATAAGTTTTTTAAGTTAAGAATTCTTCCATGTAATATCCCTAGACATTATTTATTTATTTTTTGGATTCGCACGGTTTGTGCATTTAGCCAATGTCACGTAATTATGAATTATCCATGTCGAAAAAGATGGCCGCGTGACCCGTCTTACGAGTGAGGTTTGGGGCAAAGTCATGATGTGGCCACTATGCAGCGATATTTCACTGTTCTTTATGAACTATTTACTAAATGCACTTTTTACTACATAAATCACGCACTTTTATTTAGTAAACAACACTATAAATAATTTTAAAAGTCCAATGAAAAACGAGCGTGACACTCAGCTGGACTTTTCCGCCAAAACTCCTTCCCTAGACATTGTTGATGTGTGTATGTCGAGGAGGATAGGGATGGCACATTTATAGATGCCAAATATTGCAGCAGTTAGCGTATTGTGCAGAGAAAATAATTTAGTAGCCGTGAGTACAATTACTTTTTTTTCTTTCTTTTATGGCTTCGCACGGTTTGTGCATTTAGCCAATGTCACGTAATGAATTATTCATGTCGAAAAAGACGGCCGCGTGAACCGTCTTACGAGGTAGGTTTGAGACAAAGTCATGATGTGGCCACTTTGCTGCGAAATTTCACTGTTCTTTATCAATTATTTACCGATTGCACTTTTTACTACATAAATCACAAACTTTTATTTAGTAAACAACATTATAAATAATTTTAAAAGTCCAATGAAAAATGATCGTGACACTCAGCTTGACTTTCCCGCCAAAACTCCCCGTACAAGTACTTACTATCACTTTCCATGGTTTCCGTGCATGCACAATTGCACACATCGTGTATTCCACACATTCTACATAATATCTAATACTACATCGCCGTAATGATGGGAAAAAACGGCTATAAAAGAACATTGTTATGTCTTACTTGTAATAAAAAAATACATGTTATCTTGGAGGAAAACAGCACCTTGCTGTGATTAAGCGATTCATTCTCTTTGACTTTGTAATTCTTTCTATTTGAGGCGTCGTAACTTTATGATTCTGCTTTAAAATTACTACTAGATAAGTTCTCAACCTCATTTAGAGAACATTTTTTTGAATTCTTGTATACGATCGGCAGGATAATTGGGTAAGACACTACCAAGGACCCTGGTCTGCTATTAGAATAGTGCCAGAATGACCGATCAGTGATCTCTTAATGATAAATTTTGACAAGTTTCGTAATCTGTTAACAAAATGGCGCCATAATGACTTCACAGTGGTCAATCACTGTCACATTAATAAATGTTCAAATTGATTAGAAGTTTTTAGAAAATCATTTCTACTAACGGGTTATATAATAATGACATTACGGCAATGACATTTTATCACCAATCCATTACGTGATGGCTGACCGATAATTGATCGTCCATTATGAATTTAACAGATTACCATCTTTTAGCACAGTGACAATGGAATAGTGTTGGAATGATAAATTTATAAAAATATCAGACTTGCACCCCAGTAGCAATGGGTTTCATTTTGACAGTTCCACAATATCCATTGCCTTATTTACGTTGTTAATCAGACACATTTTCTGAGCATATATGCTAGAAAATTGTTTTATTAGTATTGTCTGATTAGCAATATTTTATTTCATTTTTACATTTTAAGCTACAGCTGGCATATATACAGATAGATAATAATTAGTGAAAGAAGGCCAATTAAAAGTGTCCACAGATAAAATGTTATCTGTGGAAACTTTTAACCTAATGAGGTTAGCACAAGAGACAGTAACAGGTACAGCACAGGACAGGAAAGTGAAATTAAGAACAAGTAAGCACTCTGGGAGTATTTAGTAAATACTGAAATTTTTTTAATGATTAACAAAGAAGCTATCACAAATTATTTTTTTTAGTTTAGGAACACTGGTGGAGAACAAAACGAGATCATTAACCCTCCGACACAACAAATTATATACTCTGCTAGCTCTTATCATATAAGAGTTTTGTCGGTATACGCATCGCACAGAGGGCACATACAGAAGCTGCTTCAAAATTATATAGTGATACTGTTACGCATGTGCTAGGGTGGTTTTGTGACGATATTTAAACGTGTAATTTTATATAATCACAAGATAGAATATATAATTTTCTCTGGGTCTTTTATTGCTCCTCTAAGTGTTAAACGCTCACGTGTGGCTGTTGAGCACCTATTGTCTAGTATTCGTAAAAGTTACTGAAGAATAGACAAATTTTTCGAACATAAAAATCAAAGGATTATTACTATGCTTTAAACTGATTCTGATTAAAAATGGGTTACGTACCTAATTAGGGTGAAAGAGAGAAAAAATGGAATTATTGTAACTAGTGCACTTGCTCAGGGCTCTAAGTATGTAGTCAAATTGGATAAGACCGCATACAGTGTTAGGCAACTGCGATTATTAAACTGCCTAGCTTATTCGGAACTTGACTTTTATTGATCAATATCCACAACAACAAGTTAATTAACTAAATTAACTAATTTTATAATTTGGGAGAAGACCCACGAACTTGTATCCGCAACTAATTTGTCTCAGTGTCAACAGCATCACACAATTTACAGGTTTAAATTTAAGTGCGCGATTTTAGTGATTCGACAGCTGGGAGGCACGATTGTCCGCGGGTTTAGACGAAATTGTTACCTGTCTAATTAATTATAATTATTATTTAGTATGCATTTGCTCGCAAATGAGTTAAAACTAGCGTAACTGTCGCTCCCGTGTGCCTATCGTAAAAATCTCGACGTTGAGACAGCGGCGGAGACTGAACGCGAACTGTGTTTTGCAGTACATATTATTTTCATTTCTGAAGAGCGCCATCTAGTCGTCTCATGAAACGTAATGCAAAACCCCACTAGCACTTAGGCTCTCCATGTACATTTGTCTTCCATAGTACATAATTCCAGACATATAAAAATTAACGTAGATATCAATCTAAATTAAGAATTTTCTTGTTTTTAGGCCCAAAATGGTTTTGATGAGCTCCGCCGTTACGTGAAGCAAGGCAGCGACTTCAGTAAAGAATTATCGTCTATTTTACAAGAGAGGTAAGTGCTTCTAATATATAACTTTAATACACTAACTGATTCAAAAACCTCCAAGGTCTTCTAGCCAAGAAATTAATTTCAATGGATCACCTTCGTTTTATGTTCTAGCGCTATGTGTAACTCGAGTATCAGTTTTGTAACATTGTTTTACCTTTGTATTTACTTAATTAAATTATTGCCATATAAAGTTCAATTTTATAATAGGTTTTGCTAATTAGGATAAGGTGAGGTAGTAGGTATGTTTGCGGCTTACAATCACAAAATAAACAACGATTTAACCGATCAGATAACTACGCATTGTAATTTGTGCAATCAGCATAACAATGTTTATTATAACGGTATTGTCGCTTTTTTTAATAACTGGTAAAATGGTCACGCATCATTCGACCGGCCGCGATCGGCGTGCGCGCAGCCTCAGCGCAAGTCGTGCACGCGCCAGATTAGCAATCTTATCGACATTTCTTCGTAACGTTTACTTTCCAGACATTACTCTAAAACAATACGTTATTGTTTGCGAGCAAATCGCTCGAGCGATCCTGTTCCGCGAACGGTCCGAGACAAGAGTCGGCGCAGGCACAAGGACAATACGAAAGTTCTCGTCATGCTGTATAATTGATATTATATTGTTCACACGCACGCTTATAGCTTTCCCCGCGATATACAGATATCGAGCACGTCGTAAAATAATGTTGCATACGAAAGTAAGGGCACGGCAATGGCCACAAAATCAAAAATAGCACGTCGCGAGGTTCCGCCGAGTGGGCCAACACGCGAGACACAAATAACGCGCGCTCTAAAAATTTAAATCCTCCCATTGGCCGAGAATGCATTATCACTGCTTTTACACAACCACAAAGACGAGCAGACGTAAAAACAAATTATTACGCCACCGTGATTATATCTTACAAGCGTTCGCTTCCGTCACAGATTGTGAAACTCCGCAGATAGTAGACACTTATGTACTTTATCGACTCTTTGTAGAATTGAAGCAGAAATATACTACTCAAAATGCTTAGCGAAGCTTGGGACGAAGTTGACGAAAGCTTGCAAGGAGAGCGTCGGCTCATGCGCCGAGGCGTGGAAACATGTTGCGCTAGAGATGGAGAAACGCTCGGAAATCCACAGGTAAGTGGCAAACATGCATAATGTTCGAACAGCTAGTTATTTCACAGCCAGTTTCAACGTTAGTAACGCTGCAATTGCTCTGTTTCAGAAATTACTCAAGTGCCTTATCCGACGAGCTAGTGAAACCAATGAAACATGTAATCGACAATCAGTTGAAGCTTAGGAAGAAGGTGAGTTACTCAAGACAATCGAAGCCGCGGACATTAAAAACAAATAACTTAACAAAAAGAAATCCATTGCTAACCTCATTATAATTGCAGATCGAAGGTAACGTTGACAAGACTACGCGATCTCTCGCAGAGTGGAGAACAGCGGAGGCAAAGTCGAAGAAACATTCTCACACGGCGGCGCGGGAGAACGAGAAGCTACAGGACGCCACGTTGGAGCTTAGGTCTGCCTACAAACTACACACTTAACGATGCTAATGTCCTGTTTTTTGTTTGTGATAGTAGTATGCCGGGACATTACATCGTCAAGTCATTACGGAAGGATCCTTCGTTTTTTGCGTATGCGAACGGCCTAGCGATTGTTTGTTTTGCGAATGTTACTAAACGCTCCCTGCGTTTAGAATGAGTCACGAGCTTCCTATGTTTGTTTGCAGCCGTCTGTCGCGTAGTTCGAGCGTGGGTCACATACCTCACGCGCACAGCATCCTAAGCGCCGCACGCGCAGAGCGGCTACCCAACGTGACGAGTGAGAAGGACGCAGCTAAGCTTCAGGTCAAGAAAAGGAAGACGGAAGATGCTGTGAAGAAAACTGAAGTTGAATATTACAATGTCTGCGTGCACGCGGAACGCTCAAGGTAAATAAACCACTTCGAAAGAATTCTATTTATAAGCGAACCTAATCGATGATGAAAATAGTTGTTAACGTTTTTATTTCTTCGCCGTAAATATACTTTATATTTACATTACCTTCGATTTCTTCAGCTTTTTGATAGAACATTTTATCTATTTTTTCTAGGTTGGAATGGGAGACAAGCGTGGTGAAAGGAGCTGGTATGCTGGAGTCTTTAGAAGAGGAACGACTGGCCCAGCTGAAGACTGCAGCCGACTGCTACCTCAGACTGACTTCCGCCGTGCCTGCTCAATTAGCAGAGGTGATTAACAAGTTTTTGCATTTATGATCTACTCATTGTTTAGTAGGTAAACAACGTTTTTTTGTTTGTTGTTTATGAATCTACTTTTGTACATACATATCCTATGAGGCAACCAAGTCTTGCACTTATAACTAGCTGTGTAAACAAATTAGATTTCGCGGGTATCAGCTATCTGTCAGTGAAACCTGTCCGGAAAGTAATTATACTTAGAAAACTGGTACATGTTTGGAAACTTAATTTACGGACGCAGCTTAGTAGATATTGTATCGAAGACCAGAAAACCGGTGTAGGGAACTTTATTAGTCACTCATAGGAGCGATTTATTTAACTGACTCCAAGACTTAGAAACCCTTAAGCTAATCTTAATCTGCTTCTAACTTAGGTTTTGTTATTGTTTTCAGGCCACAAACCTGTTAGTGAATCCGATAAAGAACGCAAATGCGAACACGGACATGCGGGTAGTCCGCGGCGTACGGTCTGCACAGACAGGCGCCAGCGAGCAGCTGTTGCCGGACTTCTACTGCGAGCATACCACGCTGGCTATGAACAGAGAACGACGTAAACAGGTATACAACGTTTTTTTTTTTTGTATATGCAAAACCCGAAACACGAGTCCAGTATTTTAAAGTAAACAATCTATGTATAAAATTTCAAAAAGATATCATAAAAAAACCACAATGTTATGAGGTTGTTATCCTACCTGTTTGTCCCAACAAAACTATGGTCAATGCACCACTCGCCCGGCCACGCCTGCAGCGGCGCAGCGCGGTGGTCTGTCTCACGCGCCTAGTACTATGATCTAACGACAGCTGAGTTGTGCGCTCGGTAACCACATTGCAACAATTTCTAAATGTATTTGGGAAAAAATATAACATGGTGTAAAAATGATTGGAATCTATTCGGTTGCTTGTTCTGAACAAACTATATTCAGTTTTCTTATAAAAAAAAACGTTGTATATCGTCCAGAGCTGCAGAGGTTCCTTTGACGATTTTGTATCCACAAAAAAGGGTACCAGTGCCTTTAGGTGCTGTTGGTCCTAAACAAGATCCGCTCGGGTCGTCTCAGCAGTATTATCTGATAAAGATAAAGATCATTTATTTATAAAAACATGCGTTTACATTACTGATTTAACAGACATGCAAGGTACTGAAAATATATGCTGTGAGCGTCCATGTTTTGCCAGTCACGGCGTACAAATGTTTTAGGTATAAGGATTACATTTTACATAGTTGGTATACATATAGTCGTCTTAAATCTCATAGCAAAATACAAAACAAACAAATAATAATATATCAGACTATGAGAGTGTCGAAATGACTTCTATGTGCCCACGCTAGAGCATTACAGTAGGTATCTTCGACAAGATTGTCCACCATGGGCATAAGTATGGTCAGAAGGACTATTACTAAGGCACCATCCACTTTATAGTTTTGTCGGACACCTTACCACCGATTGAAACCGACTAAAACCCGAAAATCTTCTTCCAACAACTAAGTCGATAGTGTGGGATTAGATAATCTATTAAGTATATCCATATTACATCAGCTGGAAACGTACTTTTACTAACAGCAAGACAGCGGTTGAGGGATATTTTTAATACATACGTACATACACACATCAAAAGTGTCTAGGGACCAACATATATTTTTGCAATAACTTTTCTCCTGATTGATTTTAATTAAAATTTTCTTTAAGGATTCATCAAATAAAGTGTTTTCGTTTGTCACAGTAACGATAAACCAAGTCACCTTTGCATTAATAAAGAAATTTGCCATTTTCCTAATAAAGGGATATTTGACATTTGAACCACTAACACAAAAGTTCGAAAAAAAGACTGAAATAACAGTTTTCTCTAAAATTTTATTGGGTAACTTAAACAATTAATATATAATCCGTGTTTCTACCGCGAACACTAACAACACAAGAACATCGGTTTGGCATACTCAAAATGAGTTCATCCAAATCACGCTGTGGAATGGCCGCCCATGTTCGTTGCAACAACAAAAAAAGGTCTTCTTGCGACTGGATACCCTCCATATTCGGCAGAGCTCTTCTCTGTAGCATATCCCATGCATGCTCAATCGGGTTCAAGTCTGGCGACTGAGCAGGCCAGGGCAGGACATTGATGTTAGCTGCGGCGAGAGTCTGTCTTACAACTCTTGCGGTGTGCGGTCGTGCATTATCATGCATTAACTGAAATAAGGGACCGATTTGCACTTGCAGAGGAACGATGACGTCTGATACAATCGTCTCAGCATAAATTTGAGCGTTGAGGTTGCCTCTGATCCAAATCAACTCAGTTCTTCCGCCGATCCAAATACCCGCCCATACCATGATGGTTCCACCACTATAAGGATGGACTTCCTGGCAGGATTTTAATCGCTGTTGGCGTCCAGGGGTTCTCCAGTGTCGTATACGTCTTGTATCCGGTCTCATACCAAAACGAGACTCATCAGAAAAGCACACGAAACGCCATTGTTCTTCTGCCCAATTTCTGTGTTCAAGAGCCCATTGATATCGAATCCTACGATTGTGCATTGCTATAGGTGGTACCCGTAGCGGTCTTCGGGAATGAAGGTTCACTTCATGCAAGCGGTTTCTGACTGTTTGGTCGCTAATTAAGTTCCCTGAAGAGTGATGACGCCTCACGGCTAACATCATGGCGGTTATTGTTGGAGCTCTTCGAGTTAAGATTTGAATGTATCGGTCTTGTCTCCGTGTGGTGCAGCGATACCGTCCTCCATGGCGCTCAGCCACGGTACCAGTGCTTCGGTAACGTGTCCAAAGTCGACTGATAACACTCTGACTTGTATTCAGAGCTAAAGCCACAGTACGTTGCCGGGAACCAGCTTCTATCATTCCCACGGCTCTGAGCATTTCTTCCCTGCTTAAATGACGTCGCCGCTCCATAATAACGTTGGTTTTAATCAGTAGTAGGGAAACAGTATCACTAATAATGTCTTCAATGCGTTGTATGTTTTTATAGGGAAAATATTGACAGCTGATTTTCATCTTTTACTCGAATTTGATTCACAGTTCCTGATTCAAATTATGAAATGCACCAAAAAGGATCCATATAAATTTATAAAATCATAAATTTATTACAAAGCCACATCTCAATCTCAAGAAATCCGCATAAAAATGCATGATCCCTAGACACTTTTGATGTGTGTATTTGAGGACTTGAGGTAATGATGCTGTGCCAGTTTATCCGGCATAAATCCTTAGAGAGCTATCGGGATAAAAAGTATCCTATGTACTAATTCAACTCATGGTCTACCCCTATGCCAAATTTCATCCAAATCTGTTCAGCCGTTTAAGCTTAAAATAACATACAAAAATTAAATATTTTCTCTTTATAACATTTAGTTCATATTGGCTACTAATTGTTAAATTGTGTGTTCAAAGTTAAATGTTTTTAATATTGCTCAAGATAGATAGATTATGCTTACAGAGAGTACTCAAAATTCATTTTTCTCATTATGTTTCAGGCGCTGCTAAAGATACTTCAGCTAGTGAAACAGGACATCGATAGAGAACGAAAATCCAAGCAGGGACTTGAAAAGCTGTCGATGGCCATCAAACAGACCCCTACATTTGGCAACGACGATTCACAACAGAATGTGGCTGATAAACTGTACCATGTATGTATATTGTAACGATCTCAACGCAATATAACTTTTAAAAAAATATATAAAAATTTTAGTATATTTTCTCTGATCTGATTTCAATTATCTTCGACTACACAGCACGCCGAAATATGACTCCTAGTACATTTTGCCAGCAGTTGGATTGTCTTCTTCGATACTACAAACCTACGCTATAGGAAATAAAGACAAAAGCCTCCATTACTCATAGGATTTGCGAAAATTAAGGATATAAATGGAGATAAACTCGAACTATACCACCTACAACGACCTGTTAATTTAGTTCTCAATTTATTTTGTTTTCTCAGATGAGAAGTATGCTGACTTACTTAGAAGCAGTTAGATACAAGATAACAGCGAGTCTGAATGAACTTGACACCAGGCCTCCGGTGCAGCATCCTCTTGCGGCGCACATACAGATCATTAGGGATAAGCAGGGATTGCAACAGAGCATACTTAAAGTGAGTATTTGAAAAAATAGCCTCATCCTTCTCATAAATTTCGGAAATGAAGATGTAGAGGAGGCTTAAGCTAAACTAAACTAGCTGTCCAGAACTCTTCTAGTTGTGCAAAGAAGAGTTCTGGCCGAAAGGTTTCGTGGCCAGCTACGTGACACCAGTCAGCGAAATACGACGCCGATACTTCGTGTACAATTAGGTGTAGTAAATTATATGTAATTATATTATTTTCAGTTTCTATGTTAATATAGTTTAGTATATGTTTGTACGGACCTTGATGCCTGAAATAAATGGATAAATAAATAAAATAAAACCCTGACGATACAATGCAGGCAATGCGTATAAGGAAAATGACAATCACTCAACAAGCATGTCAATCAAAACTAAAAATAATTCTCTCCCCCAGGTACCACCGTGGCTGCAAGCTGACTACCAAAACGAGGTGAACAAGAACCTCACACCGAACTACACAGCCTTAACCAAAAGCGTGAACGGGGGCGAAGAAAGAGAGCGAAGGGACTCCATCATGAGTAGAGCATCCAGCAAGCTGAGGATAGAACACCTGTCATTCCGGAGAAATACTGAGCACAAAAGCGCGCCGGTCACGCCCGTAGTCGACCTTACCCCGCCACCTACGCTGACGCCGCCGACTGACACTCCTCATCCACCCGAGAGCCCTCTGGACTGGAGCGAACGTGGAGCGGGAGATGGACTGTCCAACCAACATGATAGTGATTTTGGTAAGGTTTTTCAGGTAGTTTATTTTATAAACGACTAGCGACCCGCCCCGGCTTCTCACGGGCGCAATGCTGGTACTAAATGTACTACAGAAAAACTGTGAACGTCGATTAAAAACAGCGGAAGTCCCGACCGCTGCAAACGCCAGGCCCCGTAATTTTTAAATCCGTAATGTTTTCGAAAATATTCAATGTATTTAACATATAAAATTGGATAAGAAAATTTGCAAGCATTTGTCGTAAAAAGTAAATGACAAAAAATAATATTGTAGAATATCCATAAGAGATAGACAGCGCCGCGGACTTTTCTGCAGACCTTTTCAATGTGTACAATAATTAATACATTATTTTGATGGATCTCGTACGGTTCAGCCTGCGTATGACTGTAAACGTGGAAAAAATTTACCTCTAAAGTAATAGTATTTCTCTACTATTAGATACCTTCCTCTTTAGTCACTCAATCTATTAAAAAAAACGCATCACAATCCGTTGCGTAATTTTAAAGATTTCAAAGGGACATAGGGAAAGAGAAAGCGACTTTGTTTTATAATAATTCTGTAGTGGTGAATAAAGTGAAAAACACAAAAATGTATAGTAAAATAGCCGCTAATCGCTACTTAACTTGATGCTACTTTAATAAATAAAGGGGTTAAAATGTATGAAGATGGGTTGATACGTTACGTTTGTTACTGGAAACTCGTTGTTGTGACTTTCCAATCAGTCATCGATCTAAAACATGTTATTTTGAACAAAGATTTAATTGAATTCTCATCGGTTCAGCTACCCGGTACTGTCAAATATTCACATTCAACTTTAAGTCTTTTGGAGATAAAGTTTAAAATTGAATAAAGAAATCTGACAATAGGCTATTTGACAGTTTGATTTTTTTTTTCTTATTTGCTTTAAATGCATAAAATGAGGGTTCTTTGTGTCATTTACATGAGTTTTAATAAAAATAATAGCAATTAATAAATCCAAAAACACAAAAATATATTTGACTTATTGTATCTCGCGCCACATATTGTGGAACGATCCGGTTTGGCTAATGTCACGATGACGTCATACGCGCATCAGCACTTGTTGTTGTTTTATGTGTTCTCAGGGGGGCAATCGCGCTAAAGTTATTCAACCAAAACAGAATTGGATCGCAACCAAACCATAACTTTTGTTATGTTTCGTATCGCGCTAACGGTTTAACCATAACTGGATCGCAATTGGAACGTAACCGTTGTCAAATGAAAAAGTTGAAACAAAGCACTTTTTCTATGTCATGTCAAACTTACGTCTAAACGATTAGGTTTACTTATAATTAATTTACTTTTAATTAATATATCTGATGAAATGTATCACTCATACCTACATTAATTTTACTTCAACCGAAGCTAAAACGTCAGCTCGATACGAAATGTGATCAAAACTAAACCATAATTTTAACTGGATTAGATAAGAACAAGAGTTGAACTTCTATTGTTTTATTTAGCGCGATTACTCCCCAGGTGTACAGCACACCACTTGTAAACCATGTTATTAGATAAACAACAACAAATAACAGATAAATACAAACACCACTGCGAAACCGAAAATAGTTTAGGTATATGCTTGTGACGTCACTTACAAGGCGCGACGCCATATTGCTGAATAAAGCGTTTCGGCGGCTTATTTGTATTTTAAATTTTTATTTGCATGTTGTTACGAAATACGTATTTAAAATTAAAAAAAATACTTTCGGTGAACTTCTTAACCACAACCAAGTAATTCAAGATAGAAATTATAAATCTGTCAAATAGCTTATTGTAGTAGCTTGATAAGCTGTCTTCCCTGCCTACATATGTGTACATCTTTTTGGGCAGACTGTTGTGACACAACACAACTATTTATTGTTCAGGAGCTTTAAAACTGAATAACACGTGATGTACTCATCCACAAAAGAGGAGAACACTATGCCAATAACCGACTGTAGGATGTATGAACGACCTATCAAAACCCCTGTTCAGCCGTACAACAAAATATTTATGAAGTTTTTTTTTTTTTTTAATAATTATAAACTAGCACTTTACTGCAATCCCGCCTGATGTTAAGCAGTGATGCGATCGTTGATGGTAAAGCGCGCTAGTTTATTAAGAGTGAATAGGTCACTCAGAAAAACTGAGCGAATAGGAAGGAAGACGGCAGTTGAGCGAGGTGATGCAATGTTAAACCCAACAACACGACCAACGATGCTGCGCCAAAGGGAGATTGATCTGAAGACCCTCCACGACCAAACTCCCAACACAACAACATTAGGCGTATCGTACCCGGCACACATCACAACACAATTGCTCAGACCCGTCCTCCGTACGGCTTCACCAGACATCATGCCGAAACACGACAAATCGCTTTGCGACAAGGCTTTGTCTGGTGGGTGGTAACTTCTGTCAGCGGCCGATGTTATGGCCTACCACCGAGAGAAAGAAATTTACCTAATCTGAATGCATTATTTTACAGCAATCAGTTGTGACCACGAGAAACTTTGACAAATACATATCGATAACTTAATTCGCAAATCGGCTAACTTCATATACCTAAGCTTTTTTTCAGGTTCACTTTAATCGATATATGATTTTCGAATTAAGTTTAATCGATATATGATTTTCGAATTGAGTTTGATCAGCATATGATTTTCGATTATGGAATATTTCAACTTATTTATCTATCTATTTCTTTTTCAGATGAATTTTCATCGCAAAGTGACAGTTCAACGGATTTGACTGATATTATAAAGAATGAAAGCGGGGACGCGGTGCCTCAGACGACGACGTTGGGGAAGTGCCGAGCCTTATACACCTACGAAGCTAGACTGAACGATGAACTTAATTTAACACCAGGTAACTATATAACACCCTACTTATTATAAAACCGCAATTTTGGCCTTTCTCATATAGGTATGGCATCCCGCAGGCAAAATTAAAATGCTTTCAGCAGTTTTACTGAACTTGCCTGTGGTTACCTCAATCTGTCAGTGGTTAAAAATCTTAAAAACTAGGGAACTACGCCTTAATGGCATCCTCTCTGGGGAAGAGACCCAGTTTTTGTGAATATCTATCTGCATTGTATACATAAACTGCATAGCGAATTTATGGACCTACGTTTATTATTAAAAGTGTTTCAAAGCTGATTTCTATCCACTTTTTATGTAATAAGAAAACAAAACAAACTGTTTTTCCAGGTTTACGCTTTCAGGTCAGAGAAACTGAATTTTAGATAGGTATATGTAGTTAGAGATTAGACTTATTAAATGTTTCTTCTCCATTCCATTTGCGCGCTGCGGGCTCGATTCCTACACAGTTTTTTTTTCCTAGCTATTTGTACAGATTCTGATTTGTGCACCTATGTGAATTTTATTATTGTAAATAAATATGTTACAAGTTATGCAAATCTTTACGACAGCAATATCAGATAGCTATAACAAACATTAGACAGCAATGTCTAATGTTTGTTAACTTATCTGGCAGATAAACTGATATGTACCCTGATCTGATAATTACTGACTACTGTAAAGACCTCGGGGTAAGAGAATAGTAGGTACCTTTCCCCGTTAACACAAAGTCTGAGCGAACAGTATATTAATATCTTAAAAAGCGCCGTTGGATTCTCAACTTACGGCGTTGAGATTAGAGTTGAAAGTTCAACAGTGTGTTATTATTATACAATTATTTAACTGTATGTTCTACCATCAACATGTAACAAAAACTGTCTTCCATGGAGCTGAATTTATGGTAATTTCCAGGCGACGTTATAAACATTCACGAGAAGCAGGAGGACGGTTGGTGGAGCGGCGATCTGAACGGCATCTACGGCATTTTCCCATCATCCTACGTGGAAGAGATCACCACCTGCATATAGCACCATGAAACAAGAATCAATGCCTAAAGAAAGACAGAAATCAGTTTTGGGCAAAGGAAATTATAAAAAGAATAGTAGATACAGCCATATATGATAAAATTTTATCAATTAGCTAAACTCTCCAGTTGAGATGAATATCTCCAAACTTCCTCTATTCAGCAAACCCCAGACAATTTTGTAATTTTTTGATATAATACAGTTTCTTGAAAAATATGTAGGCTTATCTTCACAGACGTGTTCGGTATTGACATCTTAAAACGATATAACAATTAGATGTGGTTGTTATTTCACGTAACCAGTTACAATAACCAGCGACGCGATGTGTAACTGAATCACTATTTACGAGTCAAATTAAAAAGTAGTTATTTTTGTAAATGCGTTATTTCATACACACGTTATGCCGTAGCGGGTAGCCGTATCGTCCATCACTCCGGCGGCGCGCGTTGCTGGTTATTGTAACTAGTTACGTGAAATAAGGACCACGTCTAGTTTCGTTTCGTGTGTAACTGTATAGTTGGTGGTTATATTTAACAATCCCAGTAGCTGAATTAAAATAACTAGCTACAAAAATAACTTGTTTTGTAACAGGTTACGCCGATCAAGTAACCGGGTACATTACGTTTCTTGAAAAAGGCGTTACGACCCACACCTAATAACAATTAAAAAAATTGGTTGTCTGTAGAACTCCGTCTACTGCCGATATTTGAACGTGACAACGTCTATTCGCTCTAGGGGTGGGGGTAAAGTAGGCGTGGACTCCGTGTGGCGTCAGATTCGGCCGTTACGGTGTTTTCGAGAATGACTCTACGCCGTACCAATTTAATAGACGTTGTCACGTCAAAAACACAGATTATGTAAACTTACACATCTAGTATTTGTTGTAGGTATCATCATGTTTGATCGATCACGTCTGTGGAGTTACGCTGAGATGGCGCATTTCACGAGAATGAGTCAATCATTAAAATAAATTTTTACAGTTACCTACATGTTTCACTTTACGCACGTGCGTATATACTCGTACAGAATTACGGGACTATTAATATTAATGCAAACATTCGATTATATAACTATTCGTTCTCTCTTCGCGGGTGAAGAATGATTAAACGTTATAGGTATAGGAGCAATAAAAAAATCAAAAGATTAAATAAAACTGTAAATTAGGCTATCAAAGGTTTAGATGTAGTAATGTCGCGCAAACCAATTGTTATGTCTGACTTATTATCATTTCAAAAGTTTGTCTCTTAGTGTACCTACATGTGTATCGGACACTATGTGTATTTAAACTACATAATTATTAACATTATAATTAAGTAAATATTTCAGTCAAATTTATAGGTCCCGTGTCAGGCCAAAAGATTTGAAACTATAACCTAAATGGTAAAGGCAATCGCAGTCTTCAACCTGAGGTAATTTTGGTAATTTTAAGAATGTTCATAGTCTGATCTGTCACTATCTATCAAGAATACCTCTTATTTACCTACATTTTTGACATTGATTTTCGTTGAGTTAGTTAGCAAATTGATTTTGAACGATTCTAGTTACGAGAATTGAACTTATGAAATATTTTCTTATAAAAATGTAGTAAGCACAGCATATATGAAGTTCACACAGAATATTTAAATAAGTCATTATTTATCTATTCACAAGACACAGAAGAATATCTAGATTCTTAAGTATTATAAATGTAAAGTGTTGGAGTTTATAAAATATACCATTAAGTTAACGTATAAGTTAAAGTTAACATATACACTGTAAATGTAAATTATATGATTTATAAAATTAAACCAAAGTGTTGTTATATAAATAAACTGTTTAAGAATATTATTTCATGGTTTTATTTTTGAGATAAATTATTAATTATCCTGTAAATAAAACAAAGGCTCGACTCCATTTTCTTTTGATTAGCTAGTTGATGTAGTCAAAATGTCTTCGAAGTCCTGAAACTGAACTGAACTGGACAGGAAAGGACTTGGTGTTATATCAACGACGAGTACATCACTAACCTCCGATTTGCAGATGATCTCGTATTCATGGAGATTTCAGGTCAGGGTCTCCCCTGGAAGAATTGGAAAAATTTCTCAATTACCTCAGCAGCGCTTCCCAACAACTGGGTCTAAATATGAACATGGATAAGACGAAGATCATGTCGAACTCCCATGTGACAAGTATTTTTTCATTTTTCATATAAACAAAAAATGAAGACGACACAGTGTTCTGAAAACTCGTGTGACGTCACTGCAAGCTACACTTTTAGCGAGCAGTGACGTCACCAGCCACCACTCCTGATCTTTGATGCCTTTTATATTTGTCAATTTTTATTGATTTGATAAAACAAAATATACGTATCCAATATTTTTCTATAATCTGAATGACGGACTATGTAAATAGATTTTTTTTATCCAGGCAATAATCCCTATTTCGCTAATGTCAGATGTGATATAAAAAACATACGAAGTAAAATTCTTTAATTAAATACGTAGTCGAGTAATAAACCACGGAATAGATATTATATGTATATTTATTAAGATATAGTACACCAACTTCTCTGTTTCATATATTTATGTGAAGATGACAGCACATCAAGCTAGCACACTCTGTCAATATTTTTTAATTAAATTTTCATCCTTATCGCTAAAGCAGTAAGACCCAAGGTTGATTGGGAATTTTTAAAGCTATATTTAATTTTTGCCAGTTGACAGCCTCCGTGGCGTAGCGGTAGCGAATGCGAGGGCGCGGGTTGATCCCCGCGCACTGGAAATATTTGTATGCATGAAGATGAATATGCAGCACTTGTCTAGTCGTGCTTCGGAAAGCCCCTTAATCCCAACGGATTAACGTGCTTGGGACCAACGTCCCGGTTGTTATACGAACATCTAATGGCAGTCGTTACGGGTTGTTGGAGCCCTCAAAAGACCAACAATTGGTCTAACTGCAATGCTTCGATATCGCCTTCGGGTTGTGGAGGTCAGACGGCAGTCGCTTCACGGAAAATATCGAAGTTTATCCAAAATCAGCAGTTTGACTGGTAAAGCGGACGCCAGACTCCAAAGCTGAAAAAAAGCTTCGGATGCGACTGGGATTAACGCTGAGATGATGATGATTTAATTTTACCAATTGCGATTTAAAAAACAGAAAACTTAAAATTAGAAACATGAAATGGCAGATTTAACATAGCGATAAAAACAAACTCGAAAGTGAGCACGAACTAATAGTATAATGATATCTACAGCTGAATGGCGCGGGGCCATTGACCCGCATGCTTCAGCTATCATTCAACAAGTTATTCAAATTTTCCCTTCATACTTTTACGGGCTTAGGACCATCATAATTTTCTTTTTAGCTGCAATTTACAGAACACGAATATACAATTATTATCTAAGATAATTTTTCAGATACCTAAAAATGTATTTGAGGCGTATTTAAAAAATTTTAATCAACTTACCTATTTACAATAATTATGATCAGCTAAACTACTTCTAAATGTTCATTATTTACAAAAGTACGAATAGGTACTTAATTACACTTCCCGGTAACGGAGTACCTAATTGTTAAAAGTGTAAGCCTCTGCGTTGTATACACAATCGCGCACGTTTTAATTGATTGTCTTTTAATTTAAATAAGGTGTCTCTGTCACTACGCACGATTTTAAAATAAACTTACTTAGGGGCTAGCCCCAAAGTAAGTTCGAGACTTGTGTTATGGGATACTAACTCAACGATACTATATTTTATAATAGATACATATATAGATAAACATCCAAGACCCAGGCCAATCAGGAAAAGATCGTTTCCCATCATGACCTGGCCGGGGATCGAACCCGGGGCCTCCACGTCGCAGTCAGGCGTGGTGACCGCTGCGCCACGGAGACCGACGAAAACGTCACTGCTCGCTAAAAGCGTCCACTATCGCAGTCAATAACGAGTCACGAGTTTGATACTCTTCACGATACACTAGGTGCGCGTCCAATCCAGCGCTGGGGAAATATCAAGTTCAGATGCTCTCGTACAACACTGTGATAATGAGCCGGGCACCCATCGTGTTGACGAAAAAGATTTTTCATTAGCACTGATAATGGAAGGTCATCTAATAGGTCCGGGGTAAGACCACGAAACATTTCCAGATAGGTTTCTGTTAAGTGCCCTGTCACAAAAAGCGGTCCAATGAGATGGCCATTAATTAGTCCGGGTACACATTAACACTAAAACGTAGGTACTTGATGCGCACACTCACGGGTAACATGTGGGTTATTTAAATCCCAAAAATGTTCATTACGCTGGTTCAATATTCTAACTCGCGTAAAAGTTGCTTCATCCGTCCATAAAATGTTTTTATCCTGATTGTCGATCAACCACTGACAGAAGGCAATTCGGTTTTGAGGGTCAATTTCACTCAGAGCTTGAAAGCCGGGATAATGGTAAGGGTGTTGTCCTTCCCCGTTCAGTAATTTCCAGACGTAATAATTGCTTACGTTAAACCTTGCCTCGGCCTGACGCGTACTTCTATGAGGATCCCGTTAGAAGTACTCGATGATCTCCTGGTCGAGCGCTGCCGGAATAACGAACGATCGACCTCTGCCGTGTGCATGGGTTGGTGTTTGAATTTGACCGTGGTCTAGTAGCCGCTGTGTCGCCGTTACCATGGTCCGTGGCGATGGGACTTAGGGGTTTTGAAACCCGCGAAGACGGAGGAACTGCAGGTGTTGCTGCTCCGCGTAAGTCGCCGGGCAGCATGAGAGTCATAATTAGCCCTAGCATAAAGTTGCACCATAGCGATGTACTTCAAATTGCTGCAGATTCCGATCCATATTGCATTTTTACTGATAACACATGCTGTGCGTAAGTACAACATTCGCGAGAAAACTAAAGTACAAGTACTTACTAAGTAGCAGTGTTTCCACAATAGTGATTTCGTTTCCCCACGCCTCAATTCAAGTTTCCCCTTTTCAGGACCTAATTTGCAATATTTCAAGCTAGGTTTTATCTATCATTTCCCGCATTTTCCCCTTTTTCTTCCCCTTTGGACCTCAATTTCCCCTCAAAAGGGAAAGTTCCCCTCATTGTGGAAACACTGCTAAGTAGACAGTTACCGTTGTCGCCTCATGGATACAAATACAATAGATAGGGCAATAAAATAAACATTAGGCGTTTGTAATTTTTTGAAACGTTTGTAATTTTTGCGCGCAGACTACTTTATGTCGTATCACTACAGTCGAGAGCTTAGTTTACTTTGAACATTTATAAAGCGGCATCGCCAACGCTTAGCGGTAGATTTTTGTATTGGTACGTTTATTTTGTATCGTATTAACGCACATGACAGATTTCTTTGGTTTGAACATTTTTTTCTTTTATCGGCATGGCGGTGAATTTTTGGATTGTTGCCTACAAGCTATTTTGTGCCGTATCACTACGCGCTCAGCTTATTATGGTTTGAACATTAAATGCATTGCTTTCCTTTGAGACGGTTGCATGTCCCTTCTGAGTATGATAGATATTCCTAGATGATATATTTTTTTTATTATTTTATAACACAAACATGCTCATTTTTCATTGGACTTTTAAATTATTTATATTGTTGTTTACTAAATAAAGCTGTGTGATTTATGTAGTAAAAAGTGCGTTCAGTAAATAATTCATAAAGAACATTGAGATATCGCAGCACGCAGTGGCCTCATCATGACTTTGCCTCAAACCTCACTCGTAGACGGTTTACCTGGCCGTCTTTTTCGACATCAATGAAAATTCATTACGTGAAATTGGCTAAATACACAAACCATGTGAAGCCAAAGAAGAAAGAAATAATTAAAAAAATAAAGAATGTCAATTCTACTTCCATGTGTCAATTATATTGACACTGACAGCTGACTGACTGACAGTAACCAACATGTAAACACGCTAAAAATCAATACGAAACTCCTTCCACAACGGCTTACGCAAAAATATTACAAGGAAAGTTTTTGTATACAAAATTGAGATCTCTGATTAAGTCAAAAATAACTATGCCTGCTTCAAGTAAGTTTTAAACAAACACTTTCGCATAGATTATTGTATTGAAGCCTATGTTGTACCTACTGCATTGTTTTTTTTTTTTTTTTTTACAAAACTTACGTTTTTAGCACTGACAAAATTTGCTATAGCCATTGTATTTAATATTCTTACTTTAGTCTGTAAGTTATATAGTTAGCAAAACTCATAATGTTTCAGAAAAACGTTATCGCAGAGGTCCGAACAACTCCGAGTACTCGTCGGCATCCGCCGATGGACAGACTGAGACTTCCTTGGCAGGAGACAGTCCCGTGTTGGCTATATTTAAAGAAGCTGCTATGAAATTGACTGCGCGTCAGGACAGGCACGAGCGACTCGTCAAATTATCGCGCGATATCACTATTGAGAGCAAGAGGATCATATTCCTGTTACACTCGCCTCTAACGTGAGTACAGTAGGAGATAATTTGCAAGCCCTTGCACAACAACATATGCTAATGTTGTCATAATACAAACCTTACTTAGCCACAATATACAATATCAGACAATATGTAAACAAAACCCTGTCCGACCCATAAGGATAATAAAGTTTAGGTAAATACATAATTTTACATAATCATCATAGTAACAATGCTAATGAATTTTGAAATAATATTTATATCTGCGAATTAATTCCATGTCACCATTTTCGTCAGTATTATTATGAGCGATGCGATGGCATGCCGCGTGCCCTGCACCCCTTCGCCCGCGCATGTATTGCCTACGGCACATGTATTAAATTAGCTCTTTTTGCGAAATAATATTTATTTTTTTAGGGGGAGTTTTTTCATATGCTTAGCCCGGCTTTGTATGCGTTAGTAGAATCAGTTATCGATACCTAACAATACCTTCACAGATCGAACAGGGTTTTCTTTACATATTATATATATATATATTTGAGTAGTTAACACTAGAGTACAAGCATAGACTACTTATGTAGCCCAGCAAGTTATATTGTGTAACATTGCCATTTATAATATTAACTTGCCCTGCGACCACTCTATTGTCTAGTTTATTCTTCAAGCATTATCCCTGCTACTGCAAGTAGCATGCAGACGCCTGCGGCTCCATGTGTGTCTGCACAAAGCAAACTCAAAATCGGTTAAACACGTCATAGAGGCATATATTGTTAAATATAATTTATTACTTATTACTTTGATGTTTGATTAAATTGGATTTAAATAAATGCCTAATATAATAATTATTATTTCCCTAAATGAAAATATGATCAAGAGATCTCAAACCTTCCAAATATTTTGGATTTTTAAGAAGTTTATGTTTATTTTTATGGGCCTTCTTGATAAATTATATTCCGTGGTTTAATTATATAAAAAAATAATTAGCCAAAAGTGGACTAAACCTGTACCCCGCACATGTGTTCAAGGAGTTTTAAAGGGTATGTGTGCTTTATTGTTAATAACAATTAAATAAATGTTATGAGTATTACAAAGTGCACTGCCACATCACTATCACACTATTTTTTACACAGTTTGCACCAATGAATATAATGATTCATAAGAAAAGTTATTTCGTTAAGGTTTTGTTGAAACCATAAATCACCTTACTAGTCTTCATTCTTAGACCCATGAAATAGAGTCCCTTAAGATACAGACTAAGTACTAACTAACTGTGCACTGAAAAGCAAATAAAGCTATTATAATCTATCAGATTTCTTTATTACATTTTCAATATTATCTCTGAAGCATAGGTTGAGGTTGATTGAGAATAATTGACAGTTTCGGGTAGCTTAACTTGCTCTCATCCGTACATACTCACACATTTTCAGTCATTCCTGCTGATCAGAATAAGCATTCCATTTTTTTAGGCGCTGTTCTGATTTTCTTTCACTACACCAGGGCTCATTACTCATCCACAATCAGCTCACAGACAGCTTCAACTTTTAACGCTAAGGTTTGACAACTTAGTGACATCTCAGCATTGGGAACTGTTCCCACACTGCATGGTAATACTTCTAAACACAATACTTTTTACTAACAAAACCTATGATTTCATTGTATATGTGACAATATTTATTATATTACTGTTGATATTAGTTTTCATATAATGTTTATTATATGACATGTAATTTCTATTTCTTCATTGTCTTTCTTTTTCTTTTATTTTTTTTTATAAGTGCGATTCAACCTCAACTTTTGATCAATGGCCTCTGTGGAATAGATACCACAATTTTGCCAATAACACCTGTAACAAATTATAGAAATTTTTTGAAAATTTTTATTTCTCAATAATGGCGGATATCGACGGCCGCGTGAACCGTATAAGATAGAGGTTTGAGGCAAATTCATGATGTGGCCACTATGCTGCGGTATTTCAATGTTCTTTATGTATTATTTACTGAATGCACTTTTTACTACCTAAATCACGCGCTTTTATTTAGTAACGACACTATAAATAATTTTTCATTGTCATATTATATGACAGTTTTTGACAACGTTTTCTGTTTATTATGTCACCATGACAACTTTTCGTTCAAATCAATGAGGATATAATGTAAAATTATTGATGGAATATACCTACTATATTTTTCCTATGTCCCTACTTATTTGTATTACCTGAATATTAAACTGTTCTATTTTGTGTAACTATTTACTTATTTTAAAATACTTTGCAGCAGAATTTTAGAATTCAGCTTTGTAGAATTCCAAATCTTTACATTTTCAGAATGGATGCATCACATAATACTATCACTGAAGCCAAAGAACGAATTCTGAAGCTAATCAATGAGCCAATTAAAAGCATTGGTTTGGAGTTAGATAACAGCCCAGCACACCTGCACTCCAAGGCCGTCACAGCTGGTTTCCAGGAGTATGTAGAAGCCAGGACCCTTCTGTCTCTTATGTCTGAGAAAAGGATCATCACATACCCAGAAGTTCAGAAGGAATTTGAGTATAGTATCATTGAGGATGATCAGCAACGAGTTGTGGTGACAATGTTGCCACATGCTGACTATATGCTAGGTTTAGCTGACCTTACAGGAGAACTAATGAGGAAAGCCATCAACAGCATATCTAGTGGAGATGTTGAGGAATGTAGCCAGGCCTGCGAAGTTATCAGGCACTTGTATACTGGTTATTTAGGTAAGATTTGACATGAATTATAATTAATTTTTACTCAAAACGGTCTCCAAAGAGCACAGGTGTAAAGTAGCAAACCTTTCGGTGTTCTATAGGATGCATTTTGGTGAGGGTGCGAGGGAATTGCATGATTTAATTCCCCAATCTCAGTTCCACCATCGGACGACCCGTCGTACGGCGAGTTTCCACCCTTACGTTGTTATAACACCTCTACGATCCGGACGAAGCGTTTCGCCTCCTCTTTCATACCGCGTACATAGAGGGACTGGAACAATTTGCTAGCGGCGGTGTTTACGTCGGACTACAATTTGAGTGTCTTCAAGGCTAGAGTGATTGCATCACTTATAAAAAATAAAATCAATATATGACTATAGATATCAAAAACCCGTATTTTTTATTTTGTCGAAATTACCAAAAACTACTGAGAGAGACAAAAACACGGCGTGACGTCATGCGACATTTCAAATCAATATATCTTCATAAGTATTTGAATTAAAGAAAAAAAAACCGTGTTCAATGTATTTTTTATAAATCTATCTGATGGACATTAAATTATTTTTTTAGGACACAACCCAATTGGTTTAATGTTAAACTTAAATATTTACTTTATAGTATGGTGTTGGTCGCCTGCCGGCATGGCACCGGCCGATGTGGAGACGATTAGGGTGCAATCAAACACAGTATCTGTATACATACATATTACTCATAGGGAGTATCAATGAGTTTTGACCCTTATAATATTTATTACGCACGGTTTATGTACAAATGTTTTACGTGATTCTATTCTAACATAGACGTGATATATTAAACTATGTAGTGTACGTGACATCGCAACTCAATAGGAATAGAGTGACTGCTTCCCCAAATGTGCTCCTCCGTATCGATCCCATACCAATGTGTATATTTTACCAATTTAATCACATATTCCCTGCAATAGTTGTAGGACCAATACTTTCCAAATTGGATCGCAGTAATCAGTCTTCTTTCAGCCATATCCTCATTAGCAGCTGTCTGTCTGGCAGAAAATATAGATTCGATCAAAATGTAACCAAAGTTTCAACCTTAACATTACCAACTTTTATTCCAGGCATTACAACCGACAATCGTCTCATACAACGCAAGCTGCAAACAACTCGTGCCAACGTGAACAAGGTGGAGTTGGTAATGTACGGCCTGCATATCCGTGGTGGGGAGGCATTACCAAAGCCACTGCAGTCCGCTGCGCCGGATTGGGAGGACCCGCGCGGTCCGGGAGAACCAGATGATGAGGGATACTATCAAGACTGTACTTAAAATCATTCAAATATAGACCTATAAGTAGGCATAACATTGATCTTGAAAAATAATTAAAGCTATAAAGTTACGTAAACAAAGGAATAATTTTGTTAAAAGCTGGAGGCATCTAGACCATTGGCGAGAAAAACGAGTTAAATACTCAAAAGATTTTTTTTTCAAATGACTACTTTTTATTATGTACTTGTTTATATAACAAACAAGCCTTTCACAGCGAGCGCTCTGCAATAAGCGTGCGTTGCTAATAAAAGAACACCACTCCAACTATTAACGTACCACGATCAACTATTACTATATAGTAATATATGTACAACTATTACTATGTAGTAAAATATGTATTTACACCTATTTACAACCTTTTAGACGTTTCATGACCGAAAATAATGCTGATTGCTGGAATTTTTTTAGATTGTGAAATTGGATTGGAATCGCTTCGGCGATTGAAGGCAGGGTTTATTTCAGTAATTTTTTAGCATTAAACATAACTTGTAAGGCTACTTCTAGTAATTAATTAATTAAGTAAGTAAAACAGTTAAACTTAATTGCAGTCTCATCACGGCGACTCATGTCAAAATGTAGGGCAATTAAATAAATATATTTTTAACGCACTGTAACGAAATCTTTTAACTTCAATTTTCACCTACTACCTACTAAGAGTCTGGTTAACTTGAAAATTTGCACAGGGGTCAATGGGCCGACGACAATACAATAAGATAAAAAATAAAGTTTAATAAAAAAATGACTTCAAAAGTAAACTAAAAACCAAAAAATAAGTATACTATGCAATTCAAATTAAGTTTCAAATTAAATATTACGCTTTAGAATACCTATGTATAAGTAGACAGTTATTAATATTTAAATGTCATTTTAAGTATTTTATTTTTTATAATTTCTTTTCTTTTATTTCAATATTTACATCTTCGTACATTTTTATGTAAATAGCTTGTGTATAATTTATTATGTTCTTTAAAAGTTTGTTTTCATTTATTAGTACACATGTAGTTCGTAAGTAAGTATTTAGGTACATAAATTTAAAAAGTTACTTTGATAGTTATTGCCTATCGATTCATATATTTTTATAATACTGTTTCTTATTGTTTTGTAATTGCTTTGATACATTTAATAATATCTATTGTTTCATCATCATCATCATTTCAGCCGAAAGACGTCCACTGCTGGACATAGGCCTCCCCCAAGGTTCTCCACGACGACCGGAATATATAATATTGTTTGCACTTAGTTATTTAATATTGTAATTTCTTGTAGCATTTACTTGACACCGACTTCAAAATTATAAAATAATTATTTAATCATTTCTATTTAACTAAATAAAAGTATGTATTACTTTGTGCATGGTAAATTTATTTCTTGCTAAAGTTTGAGTGTAGTCTATTTGATGTCGTTTTTTTTTTTGTTAAAATTTATTTTAATTTACCATTTAAAGTAATGCGTAGACCAAGCAAGAATGCTTCTCAAATGAGGAGACGACGGTTACTTGAGACGGAAACGATTAGACAAAATTAATAAGAAGAGAAAAAAATAAACACCGGAATAGCGCAAAAATAGATTGTTGACTATGAGAGCGTATATCAAATAGAATAACTAGCGAAAGTCAAGAAGGTTGTGACAGCCGCTTTTCTTTGAGTTGTGAACGATTATCTACTAAAAGACATACAACCCATGATCACTTGCTCAGTTTGATTCGTGATCGATCATCAAATAAAACCGAAGAAGCCCGAGCTCAACGCCTCAGTTTGATTCTTGAACATTTTGATTGAATCTGCAACACAGCAATACTGAAACAAGTTAGGTACTTATAACTGTTCCACGTAAGGGGTGTTTAATGAAATTCCAGAAGAAAGGGCCAGTCAATGGGCCGTTTTAAAAAAGGGTCAAGTCGCGTTGGAGTTAATTCGCGGGACAAAAAGATTATTTCAAAATTCAATAGTATGGTTACTATGATGATTACGTAAAATTTTATATTATATTTGGTCATGTGTTTACCTAACCTCTATTATCCTTATGGGTCGGACAGGGTTTTCTTAACATACAATAAATTGTTTTATCCACAGCAGCGTATTAATTTACAGACGGCAGCATTCAGTTCTATTTTACAATTACAATTAATCACAGTTAATAGGATCTAATGTTTTGAAAAAACGTAAAATTCCAGCCCAAGCCTATTGGAACAATATGGTTGTTACCATTGTGCCACATACGGATACAAGATGACTTTGCAGGGCCGTGCCATTTTTTAAAATAATAGAACTACAGAACCGATTTAGCCAAGATTGCTATAAAGGTCAAGTAGTCTTATTTGCCAAGGATGTCGTAGAGTTAGCCCTATCACTTCACCCAAACCAGGCTGGACTTATACTTATTGTAGAAAGTCTTGAAAACATTCAAAGCTCTAAAGAATTTGTGGTTGAAAGTTGTTTAATGTCTGACAATGTTCTCATTTTAGCAATGCAACTGATAAATCGGTATCAATACAATTAACTGATGAACTATTGGTATACCTAATCATGAATAAGTAACTGAGGCAAAAACAATAACAACTAGAACAATTGTAACTATTGATCTTTTTAGGCACTTAAACAACGATACAAGTATTTTGCATGGTTCATATCACCAACGTGATGCAAGATTCAATTCCGAATCTCAGGGCAGACAATGTACTGCTATTACAAGTTTCTTGTGTGGCTTTTTATCTAATTGAACCAAACTCATTGTGCAAAGTGATATTGCCTCCATTTTAATTATAGGTGACAAATATTGTTGTGATTGCATAGCAGCTCGATTGGTTGCTAATACGAATCATTCAAACTCAGAATTTTTAGCAGCTACAGAACTTTTGCCGTACCTATACAACATATAATAGACAACAGGTCAACATACCTACCGGTAATGTGCAGCCTATTTATAACGGTCATTTAGTTTTATCCCTGCGGCTTGGTTTCGGTTTGTGAAAGGGCCGTGACGCTGAATTCATACCCTTTCCACTTAAAATCATACAACGGTAAGATCATCCTCAAGGTTGACGTGAAGAATTCCTTTAATTCTGTAAATAGAGACACTTTTTTGAATGAAGTCAAAAAGGAATTACCTACCCGAACTTTAAAGCTTTTTGTGGCAATGTTATAGACACCTTTCCAAATTATTATATAAGGACAATGTTTTGAAATCTGCAGTAGGATGTCAACAAGGTGACCCTAGGAGGTGAAGTAGACAGCTTTTGAAAGACCTACAGCTTAGTAAAACACCAACAACCATTTTAAATGTGGCCTTGGACGACCGAGTGTGGTTGCAAGCCACAGTTCTCATCCGTTTTGGAGGAAAAGTTAACCAGGAAGATTTTAGCCTCATCCCTGGTTGACTCTGAAGTGCCGTGCTCGGCTGACGCGGTGAAGGCCTGGAATATGTCTTACCCGGATAGAAATCTGCTCGTGAACCTATCTTCCCAGAGGCAGTGGAATGAACCCTTCTGCAGGTTGATACGGAATAATCATATTAATACGTCCACCAATACTATTGAGCGTGCCCGCCTACTAGCTGTGGGTAAGTGGGAGTCCAGACGCTACCGTCTCGCAACATAGGCACTTTTCTGGGTACACACCACTTACCGGCTCGCTACTTGTCTGCGCCTGGATGCATTTCTCTACATTTTGACAAGTCTTTACATCGGTTGCCGATGAGATGAGATTCTGACTTGAATTTGACCGTTTTTCAAGTTCGAAATTTGGCTTTAGGGATTTATGTTGACCCAACTGTCTGTTATTGAGCAGTATAGACCTTCCCTATATTGGTAGGGTAGATACAGCTCGATATTTGAGGCCAATTTTTATACAAAATAATTAAACAGAGTGGTGCTGACAATACGACAATAAATTAAACATCGTGTACCTCAACTCATTCTCAGTCTACCCATAAAAAATCATATAAATATGTCCATTAGTTTATTTACAGGAAATTATTTTTCATTTTTCTCATTTTCTACATGATGTACATGTTGACAAGGAAGCGCTTACAGGTCAATGACCGCCGCATCCTGCGGTACCAAACTTTAATAATGATGGCGCGAAAAAAGCAAGTCGATACAGGATCGCGCTGTCGCCGATCGGAGGTCAGTGAACCAACATTTTTAAAGGATGTTTTATACCGTTTGCAATTTTATGCGATTTAGTTTGTTTGAAATTTTCATTTTTTAAATCTTTGATGCTAGGTTTTTTTTTTCTATGGTTTCGGTTTATTCCTATGAAGCAGCATTGTTCGTGTTTTGATTTATTGTCGTATTGTCAGCATCACTCTGTATATATTAAATAATCATGCATGTGAGAGTTAGGCTGGCTTGTTTTTTTAAGTGTAAACATAAAACGAGTATCTTGTGGTCTGTCTTTATATTCTATGTTATAAGGGTACTATTTATTTTAGTCATAGATATAATATTTAAAGCACTATGTATCGTTCGGAATCCAAACTAGTGTGTATTGAGGTGCTCGGTTGAACCTCGGGTCTTCTACACCCACGTTTTATTTTTGTATTTATAATCTGGAAGAACTTTATATGTAAGTGATTTTTTCGAAGAAAATAAAATTTATGACTAAGTATTATCGTTTTATTTCCCATTTTTCTTGTATCAACACATTTTAGCTGATTAATATGGAGATTGTTTATCATGTGAGACAAAATTACACGCATCAAAAGTGTCTAGGGATCAACATATATTTTTGCAATAACTTTTCTCCTGATTGATATTAATTAAAATTTTCTTTAAGGATTCATCAAATAAAGTGTTTTCGTTTGTCACAGTAACGATAAACCAAGTCACCTTTGCATTAATAAAGAAATTGCCATTCTCCTAATAAAGGGATATTTGACATTTGAACCACTAACACAAAAGTTCGAAAAAAAGACTGAAATAACAGTTTTCTCTAAAATTTTATTGGGTAACTTAAACAATTAATAATCCGTGTTTCTACCGCGAACACTAACAACACAAGAACATCGGTTTGGCATACTCAAAATGAGTTCATCCAAATCACGCTGTGGAATGGCCGCCCATGTTCGTTGCAACAACAAAAAAAGGTCTTCTTGCGACTGGATACCCTCCATATTCGGCAGAGCTCTTCTCTGTAGCATATCCCATGCATGCTCAATCGGGTTTGATGGCAGGACATTGATGTTAGCTGCGGCGAGAGTCTGTCTTACAACTCTTGCGGTGTGCGGTCGTGCATTATCATGCATTAACTGCAATAAGGGACCGATTTGCACTTGTAGAGGAACGATGACGTCTGATACAATCGTTTCAGCATAAATTTGAGCGTTGAGGTTGCCTCTGATCCAAATCAACTCAGTTCTTCCGCCGATCCAAATACCCGCCCATACCATGATGGTTCCACCACTATAAGGATGGACTTCCTGGCAGGATTTTAATCGCTGTTGGCGTCCAGGGGTCTCCAGTGTCGTATACGTCTTGTATCCGGTCTCATACCAAAACGAGACTCATCAGAAAAGCACACGAAACGCCATTGTTCTTCTGCCCAATTTCTGTGTTCAAAAGCCCATTGATATCGAATCCTACGATTGTGCATTGCTATAGGTGGTACCCGTAGCGGTCTTCGGGAATGAAGGTTCACTTCATGCAAGCGGTTTCTGACTGTTTGGTCGCTAATTAAGTTCCCTGAAGAGTGATGAAGCCTCACGGCTAACATCATGGCGGTTATTGTTGGAGCTCTTCGAGTTAAGATTTGAATGTATCGGTCTTGTCTCCGTGTGGTGCAGCGATACCGTCCTCCATGGCGCTCAGCCACGGTACCAGTGCTTCGGTAACGTGTCCAAAGTCGACTGATAACACTCTGACTTGTATTCAGAGCTAAAGCCACAGTACGTTGCCGGGAACCAGCTTCTATCTTTCCCACGGCTCTGAGCATTTCTTCCCTGCTTAAATGACGTCGCTGCTCCATAATAACGTTGGTTTTAATCAGTAGTAGGGAAACAGTAGCACTAATAATGTCTTCAATGCGTTGTATGTTTTTATAGGGAAAATATTGACAGCTGATTTTCATCTTTTACTCGAATTTGATTCACAGTTCCTGATTCAAATTATGAAATGCACCAAAAAGGATCCATATAAATTTATAAAATCATAAATTTATTACAAAGCCACATCTCAATCTCAAGAAATCCGCATAAAAATGCTTGATCCCTAGACACTTTTGATGTGTGTAGTTAAATGTTGCAATATTAATAGTCGGGTAAGGTATAATAGCAAACGAAACATATAACCCACACCAATATCCACGGAATCATATTGATTTTACAATATACACAGCTACGGGCTAAGAGTAGAATAAAACTTAATATTATAACTCTGTCAGGGCGCAGCAAGTGTTACTAGGGGAGGGGGGGGCAAAGTAGGGTACTTAACGTTTAAACATCCCTAAAAACTAAATTTATGTGATCAAATTAAAAGTTTTAACTTAGAATCATAGGCACATTAATAACGAATGACTATGTATAACATTTATGTTTGTAACGTAATTAATCTACGAGATGTGATAGCTTAAATGAAAAAAGGCATTTGACCCGCTATGCCCCGTGCATAGGGGTAAAGTGGGGTCCCCTATGGGGCATTGTGGGGTAGTTATAATAAGGTACAAAACACAACTTCCAAACGAAATATTTTTATTTCTCAGAGATACAACGACAGTTTAATAAATATATAAAATAACATTGCATGCATATGCATTAATAAAAGTACTGGATTATCTTTAGTGGAATGCGACCACTCAATGAATTTCTTGAGCCAGAGGACAAACAAGGGACCCTGGATCCACCCAGATTCGTGACATTCTCCCCAAGACCCAGCTGGTGCCCCATCAAGCAACTCCGGTTTCATACGCTTCCTTGGAAATATGAACATTGGCGGCATATAGTTGCCAACTGCGCTGAAGCAGAGAATTGTGGTCATTAATTTTCCCCTTTCTGCGGAGGTCAGTGTTCCTACCTGTCTTTTGCCACAGGTAGCAAGGACTTTAGATTGACTTTTGGGTACCGTAGACACACCTGTCTCGTTAACATTAAAAATCCTCTGTGGAGTAAGCTTATGTTCATCGTAAACTTTTTCTAAAAGTTGAAAAAAGCTTTCAACTGCTACTCTATTAAATCCCATAGCTCTAGCAGCTGATGTTGCTTCAGGTTTTCTGTAGCTAATATCTGGATGTCTTTTAAGGAATCCTTTTAACCAATCTATACCAGCCAAACCGCTCTTTGAATCGAATTTATTCGGAATTCCATTTTTTTGGGCCACTTCAAATGCAAGTTTCTATAGTCTAAAAATGGGGCATAGTGTTGTACCTCACTTTGCCCCAGACGCCATAGCCCACTATGTCCCACCGGCTCATTCAAAATTAAACGCAAACTAACGACATCTTACCTTTAATTCAATGAACTCGTGCTTTTTGATTAAGAAATCCGGAAGGATACTGATTTTTAATAAACTATAACACACAATAGCATACGAGTACGTTTTAGAAAGATTTGCTGTTCAATTTAACTAAAAATTTTAAGAAAAACACTGGTTTTGATGTTTTTGTTTATATCATATAAACTCCGGACGAATTAGCGTCGTTCACCCACGAAGGTCACGCGCCGACTAACGACCAATCAAAGTGAGCCATTTGACAGTTTGCACGGCTTTTGTTTCAGGCTGTGTAAGGCTCACCCCGCTATACCCCGTGACCCCGCTATGCCCCCTCCTCCCCTATCAACTTATACTGTGGCTAGGTTGTTTTACAATTAACTCATTATCCGCCTATGCCCTAGCCTTTTCCCAACCATTGGGTTCGGCGTCCAATCTAACCGAATTCAGCTGAATACCGGTATAATACACACATCAAAAGTGTCTAGGGATCAAGCATTTTTATGCGGATTTCTTGAGATTGAGATGTGGCTTTGTATAAATTTATATGGATCCTTTTTGGTGCATTTCATAATTTGAATCAGGAACTGTGAATCAAATTCGAGTAAAAGATGAAAATCAGCTGTCAATATTTTCCCTATAAAAACATACAACGCATTGAAGACATTATTAGTGCTACTGTTTCCCTACTACTGATTAAAACCAACGTTATTATGGAGCGGCGACGTCATTTAAGCAGGGAAGAAATGCTCAGAGCCGTGGGAATGATAGAAGCTGGTTCCCGGCAACGTACTGTGGCTTTAGCTCTGAATACAAGTCAGAGTGTTATCAGTCGACTTTGGACACGTTACCGAAGCACTGGTACCGTGGCTGAGCGCCATGGAGGACGGTATCGCTGCACCACACGGAGACAAGACCGATACATTCAAATCTTAACTCGAAGAGCTCCAACAATAACCGCCATGATGTTAGCCGTGAGGCTTCATCACTCTTCAGGGAACTTAATTAGCGACCAAACAGTCAGAAACCGCTTGCATGAAGTGAACCTTCATTCCCGAAGACCGCTACGGGTACCACCTATAGCAATGCACAATCGTAGGATTCGATATCAATGGGCTCTTGAACACAGAAATTGGGCAGAAGAACAATGGCGTTTCGTGTGCTTTTCTGATGAGTCTCGTTTTGGTATGAGACCGGATACAAGACGTATACGACACTGGAGAACCCCTGGACGCCAACAGCGATTAAAATCCTGCCAGGAAGTCCATCCTTATAGTGGTGGAACCATCATGGTATGGGCGGGTATTTGGATCGGCGGAAGAACTGAGTTGATTTGGATCAGAGGCAACCTCAACGCTCAAATTTATGCTGAGACGATTGTATCAGACGTCATCGTTCCTCTACAAGTGCAAATCGGTCCCTTATTTCAGTTAATGCATGATAATGCACGACCGCACACCGCAAGAGTTGTAAGACAGACTCTCGCCGCAGCTAACATCAATGTCCTGCCCTGGCCTGCTCAGTCGCCAGACTTGAACCCGATTGAGCATGCATGGGATATGCTACAGAGAAGAGCTCTGCCGAATATGGAGGGTATCCAGTCGCAAGAAGACCTTTTTTTGTTGTTGCAACGAACATGGGCGGCCATTCCACAGCGTGATTTGGATGAACTCATTTTGAGTATGCCAAACCGATGTTCTTGTGTTGTTAGTGTTCGCGGTAGAAACACGGATTATTAATTGTTTAAGTTACCCAATAAAATTTTAGAGAAAACTGTTATTTCAGTCTTTTTTTCGAACTTTTGTGTTAGTGGTTCAAATGTCAAATATCCCTTTATTAGGAAAATGGCAAATTTTTTTATTAATGCAAAGGTGACTTGGTTTATCGTTACTGTGACAAACGAAAACACTTTATTTGATGAATCCTTAAAGAAAATTTTAATTAATATCAATCAGGAGAAAAGTTATTGCAAAAATATATGTTGATCCCTAGACACTTTTGATGTGTGTATATGGAGCGACTATCTCACCTCCACAACCCAGTTACTGGGTAGGTAATACTGTGGTCCTAGTGATACCTACTGGTGGTCAGACGTGGAGAGTCTCCAGATCAATCTCTCTGGCGCAGTATCGTTGGTCTTGGGTTTAACATTGTATCACCTCGCTCAACCGCCGTCATGCTTCTTATTCCTAAGTTTTTTAAGTGAATAGGTATACATAATAAATTAGAGCGCTTTACCACCAACGATTGCATCACTGCTTACCATCAGGCGGGATTGCAGTCAAGCTAGTTTATAATTATTAAAAAAAAAAAAACGCGTCACTGCTTACCATCAGGCGGGATTGCGGTCAAGCGCTAGTTTATAATATATTTAAAAAGGTACATACCAGTCTCCATTACATATTTAATTATGTGAGGTAATTTTATGCGTTTTTACGTACACCATAGTACCTACCTACATATATTGATTTCCATTTCCCTCTCGGATGGAGTTAAGACCTATAGTCCATGGTATAAAAAGGGTTATATAGAGTGAAACTAGTATGATTAATTAAATAAGGAATTTCTTGCGTTGTTAGTGGAGGTATTGAGGAGTGATCACGGCTGACGATAGCCTTGATTTATCAGAAATACCAGCAGAATAACCAAGCATGGTTGGCTGTGATCAATCAAGCTTGAATTAGAAAAAATAGGTCATATTAACTTACACTTTTACATTCTTTGTTATCTTATTCACACTTTTTACATTATTGGCCCGCTACCAATACTCCTGGGGGGTAGGGTCCGAAGTGCTCCCCAGCAGCACAGATATAACCAAAAAATATTGTCTACATTAATCCCTTCTGTTGAGATAGAACCTAGTCAGTTTACAAATGCAATATCAACATTGTGTAAAGATTTCTGGTACCGTTAGACCTTGTAGAGCTTCACTAAGAATTCTCAAGTACTCACTAAACTTAGGTAGGTATCTAACATTTTTGCTTTTTTGTATAGGTATTGCTATCCCGCTTTTACGATATTAATTTACTCTAGCCCTCTTTGAAATCTTGACGTTGTGGAGCTTCATCTAAATTTACTTAGATAAAGCGAGGTGATGCGCAACACTCCTATCGGATGGTAGAAATGTTGTAACACTTCTCTCGTTTAGTCCTCGTTAGTTGCGTTCTTTAAATGTCTGAAGGGCTATAGTATTGGCGATTTTCGAAACGTGGCTGTGAGCAAAGCAAATTTCTTGCACAACAGATGAATGAGGCCGAAAAGTTTAGTAGCCCACTGCGTACAGGATTCAGGGAGACCTCCCACAAGCCACCAGCTCACCAGCGGCCTTATGGTCCAGCTTGGGGGACGCTGGACCATAAAGCCGGTGGTCCTGAATGCCTCACAGGTCGTAGAGGAGACTTGTAGCAGGGATGTTACGGAGCTTCGACTTCGACTCCGTTAAGTCGGAACTTCCGATTATCATACCTTCGGTTCCGATACTTTAAAATCGGAGGTTATTAAAGCATACCATAGCGGCGATGGCCTGCCGACTGTTATCAACAGCAGGGTAATTGCATAACACACTATCAGTAGCAACGCGTTTCATTTTGACAGTTTAACAACATTCATTGCGTTATTTAAGTTGTTTAGCACACACATTTATCGAACATATGTAGCAATGGACTAGCAATATGCTTCAAAATGATTCCAATTGATAGTAGGTAATAGTGCGTTACGCGGTTGCCGTGCAGGTTCATACATATCACGCGGGGAATTCTCCGACTCCTGCTACATGCACTCTATCGTCAATTATTAAAATAATGGTTTATGTTTGTTACCAGACATTAAAATTATTTATCTTAAATCTCTTTGTTTGTTACTTATACGACACGTTCATAGGTTATAGACATTTGTTTTGATTTTTCGCTAGTTTGGAAGTTCAACACATTTGATTTAATTTGTTTCAAAGCTTTTGCTTATTTAATGTCATATAGTTTGCTACTTTGGGTTTTAATTAACTTCATTTAATTTATTGATTTTGATTTAATAATTTTAATGTCCGTGTTTTTTAAAAAAAAAAAAAACAAAATTTTACTACTTAAATAATTATCTGTGTTTAACTAAAAAAATCTCTCTCCAACCACCACGTCTGACCCTGCCTCCGCGTCCGGTTCCGACTCCGATAAATCAAATTTAAAAACTCCCGTTTCGGTTCCGATCTAACTACCTCCGTTACATCCCTAGGTTGTAGGTACTATGTTATTTCATGGTAGTTGTTATTTTAAGGGTTAACATAATAGTGTAACATTCATAAAATTAAACGCAATCGTTGTGAGATGAAAACAAAATATTTATTCAAAATAACGTTCTTAAATTACAGTTTTGGCAAGGAGGGACGTTTAGTCCAAAAATATCTATTACTTACATCTTCCACGTTACGCTTACCATTATAATCTTTTTCACACATTTTCTACGAGACCAAATAGACCAATACTTTCATTCAAAATCACGTTAACAGAATAACTTTATCGAGTCTTGAAAAATATAACCTTTGCATGAGAAATAAGGTTTACTTTCGAATAGGTACTACTTCTAATTTAGGAGATTACCTATAGAAATGATTTCGATATGAAGATAAATATATTCCCATAAGTATCCACAATTAAAATATCATCATCGCAAACAATATTTTAAAAGACTCGTAAAGTTATTTGGCTAATAAATGCACCACAAATTCTTTATACCCTACTGTGTATGGACACACTATACATTCCTTATTTTGTTCCGAATAAATTGCTACACGAGATATTCTTGCCTTGAAATTAAATCTTTAAAATATATAATGAGGATTTGATAGATATCTACACACTTCTATGAATTTTCACTTTTCTGATTGCTAGGAAGATCTTCATGCTCTATTTCGGGCGAGCATTGTTGGAAAAAATATTGTAGGTAATTTATTGGACCAAACGGATGGTTTAGCCTTAAATAAGCTTCAGCATTTAACATGTAACAGCCAGTTTTCTATAGATATTTCTTATACGAAATCGATTCGTAGAATATCTTTTTTTTGCTCAAAATAGACCCCAACCGAGCATTCAGCTTGGTTCGTACCTACTTATCGAACTAGGTCGTTGTGTTAGCTCCCTAAGTCTAAACAGGGAAAGGCAGATAGTTGGCTTTGGTACTCCTTCTAAATAGGTTTATTTTGTTAATTAAAGATTATTTATCTAAAATAGGCATTAAGCTACGATGAGAAAAGTGATGTGACTGATCACTGATATCAATTGATGATTGAAGATCAAATCAGCCCCCTAATCGGCGAACACATTTTTGTCAAATGATTGCGACTAGTTGGGATCGTTTGGACCGAATGGACCAATGGGCGGGCCGAACGATCCCAACTGATACCAACTCAGTCGCAATCATTTGACAAAAATATGTTCGCCGATTAGGGGGCAGATCATCAAATCATCAATTTGATGTTTATTAGCTAGGTATACGTACTCTATCGGCATATGTAATTAAACAAAAAAACCACGCGAATTCGTTAACCAACTGAACATTATACAGGGTGGCGCAATAGAACGTGCATATTGCATCATCTTTTTTTGCGGGGTAGAAGGGGCGTGGGCGAGGGGAGACCGATATCGTTGGGTAGCGCGGTTCATGAAGTTTTAGTCACTATGAGTCACTTCGACGGGAAGCGTCGCGCATTTAACGAAAACTCTCGTTCGTACGTAGTTGTCAGGCAACTATTTTGTTCTGAGTATGGTGTACGGCAAATTAGGGAGGCTCCGAGTGCTAATTTAATTAAAATCTGGATAAAGCGGTTTGAAGAGACTGGATCGACGTTTAAACCACACGCAAAAGGTCGTCCACGCACATCTAGGACCGAAGACAATATTGAGAGTGTTAAGCAGTCGGTACGAGAAGATCCACAAATGTCTACTCGCAAGAGATCGTCTGTCCTAAACATATCGCGACGAAGTTTGCAACGAATTTTAAACTTGGATCTTAAATTGCATCCATACAAGCTGCAATTAACTCAAGAATTGAAAGACTCTGACTTCATAGCACGGCTCACATTTGCTAATGAAATGCTCAATCGGTTTTCAAATTTTGAAAACATCCTTTTCTCTGATGAGGCACGTTTTCATATGAATGGGTTCGTAAACCGCCAAAATTGTCGTTATTGGAATAGTGAGAATCCCAGACTCAAACATCAAAAACCGTTACATAGCCCTAAAGTGACAGTTTGGGCCGCAATCTCTGCCAAAGGAATAATTGGTCCTTATTTTTTTGAAAACGCACGGGGGCAAAACATCACTGTTAATACCGAACGCTATGTTGCGATGTTAGAAGGTTTTTTGGCCCCAGAACTTGAAAATTCAAGAATAAAGAACTCTAGGACTTGGTTCCAACAAGACGGAGCTACCAGTCACACATCAAATGACTCCATGGCGGTTGTGAAGCAGATGTTCCCTGGCAAACTGATTTCGAAAAGAGGTGATATTCCATGGCCTCCGCGCAGTCCAGACTTGACGCCTCCTGACTTTTTTTTGTGGGGATACCTCAAACACAAAGTCTACACCAATTAATCCGAGAAACATCAGTCAGCTCAAGGAGAATATTCGTGGTGAAATGGCAGCAATCACACCAGCACTACTTAAGAAAGTTTTCGGTAATTTCCGTTTGCGGTTAGAGGAGTGCCAACGTAGAGAGGGTCATCATTTAGATGATGTTATTTTTAAAAAATAAACTTCAGTTATCACTTAATAATTGCTTAGTTTTATTTTAAAAACGCCACAGGCATGGCACAGAAGTGTGGTGGTACTCTTTTTCAAAAAGGGTGACAACACCCTTTTGAAAAACTACAGACCCATCTCACTTCTGAGTCATGTCTATAAGTTGTTTTCGAGAGTCCTCACGAATCGTCTCGCCTGCAGGTTTGACGACTTCCAGCCACCCGAACAAGCCGGTTTCCGAAAGGGCTTCAGCACAGTAGACCACATACATACGCTACGGCAGGTTATACAGAAGACCGAGGAGTATAACCTACCCCTTTGCTTGGCGTTTGTGGACTACGAAAAAGCCTTTGATTCGATCGAGACCTGGGCTGTACTGCAGTCTCTCCAGCGGTGCCAAGTAGACTATCGGTATATTGAAGCGCTGAAGGGTTTGTACGAAAACGCCACCATGTCAGTCCGAATACAGGACCAGACCTCGAAACCAATACCTCTCCAACGTGGTGTCAGACAGGGAGATGTTATCTCCCCGAAATTGTTTACCGCTGCATTGGAGGATGTCTTCAAGGTTCTGGACTGGAAAGGACTGGGCATCAACATCAATGGCGAGTACATGACACACCTTCGGTTTGCTGATGATATCGTAGTCATGGCTGAGACCGCGGAGGACCTGAGTACAATGCTCGAAGACCTCAGCAGAGCCTCCGAGCGAGTCGGTCTTAAAATGAACATGGGCAAGACGAAAGTCATGTCTAATGCCCATGTTGTACCGACTCCTATAAAGATTGGAGACTCTGTTCTCGAAGTTGTTGACAGTTACGTGTACCTGGGACAAAATATCCAGTTAGGAAGGTCCAACTTCGAGAAAGAGGTCAATCGTCGAATCCAACTCGGCTGGGCTGCTTTCGGGAAGCTACGAAGAATCTTCTCGTCCGAAATACCGCAGTGTCTCAAGACAAAAGTCTTCGACCAGTGTGTGTTGCCAGTGATGACATATGGAATTGAGACGTGGTCGCTAACAATGGGCCTTATAAGAAGGCTCAAAGTCACTCAAAGGGCAATGGAGAGGGCTATGCTTGGGATTTCACTGCGCGATCGAATCAGGAATGAGGAGATCCGCAGAAGAACGAGAGTAACCGACATAGCCCGAAGAATTGCAACACTAAAGTGGCAGTGGGCTGGACACATTGCCCGTAGGACCGATGCCCGATGGGGCCGACGGGTTCTCGAGTGGCGACCACGCACCGGAAGACGTAGCGTGGGTAGGCCCCCGACAAGGTGGACCGACGACCTGGTGAAGGTCGCGGGAAACCGCTGGATGCGGGAGGCGCAGAACCGGTCGTCGTGGAGAACCTTGGGGGAGGCCTATGTCCAGCAGTGGACGTCTTTCGGCTGAAATGATGATGATGATGATGATTTTAACTATACCTTTTGTATTTATTTTTTAATAATTATTTTAAAAATGCACGTTCTATTGCGCCACCCTGTATTTACTTATTAGTTTTATTCGTAATGTGTAGGTACAACTGAACTGGTATTACATTTAGACAATTAACTAAGTCACGTGATTTTTTTTTTTCATTTAGGTAACTACCTAAATAGATGGATTAGGTATAAGTATTACAACTATCGCACTGACAGAGTTAGGAACACCTAGTTACCGTAGTCGCCTATGGGAGCGTAACTAACCTAGCTGCGTTTTTTATACTGATATAATTACTTGTTGCTGAAAAAAACTGGTCTTATAAACAACTATAAAATACATTTAGTTTAAATATCTATCAAATCCGGCACAGACAGTTTAAGATCTGGAGTTATGTGGACCTACGCATTTCTGTTATTTAAATGAGAGAAGAAACTTCTTTGAATTGCGCTAAATTCTTTTATATCCTTGTCAGACAGCTCTTTTCCTCTTGTGCGTATATGTAAGTAGGTACAACCCCACAAGATTTAACTTGAGACGTTATCGGTCGGATAACGTACCTAAGGCGTCGAGTCGACGGAGACATGAGACGTCGATAGTGAGAGCGGTAACAGGAAGGGGGTGGGAAAGGGCCCTACTGAGGTCAAGTAAACTCTTGCGGGTTACACCACCACAATCTCCTCTCTTACGAAGATGTTGATAGACCTAATCTATCAAACGGCACGAGCTCTTAGCAAACTTCGCTCATTCAAATAACAGATGAAAACAACTCGCATTATACCAAATCTGGACCAAAGTTACACCAAGTAATAGACCAAGAGAAAAACAAAAGACACTATAATTATAAATCGTTGTTTTTTTTTTTATTTATGCGAAACCTGAATATAGTTTGTTCAGAATAAGCAACTGTGCCGATTCCAATCATTTTAACACCATGTTATGTTTTTTCCCAAATACATAATAATTAAAAACACAGTTCACAACGGATCATAGGGCCCCCGCCATGCCGCGCAGCTGCAAGCGCGCGCGGGTGAGTTGCGCGTTGACCATATTTTTGTTGGGACATCCAGGTATAATAACATAACAGGCTCATAAACTTCGTGATTTATCATGATAGCTTATTGAAATTTTGTACATGAATTCTTTACATCAAAATATGATTGATGCGTGTTTCGGGTTTCGTATATACAAAAAATAACCTTGTAGATTTACAAAAACATAAACCACAATTCCGTTTGAGACAATTTTGTTAATATTATGCATCAGCTTACCTTAAGAGCGGCTTGAGCCGAATATCGTATTTTATACAAACATTTGAATTCTACCACACCTATCTATGATAACTACTAATTACTTAAACACCAATTTAGAAATGAAACCAGACGTGTATTGGACCGGACTGGTTTGTATAAGCTAGTAACAATAATGTGAATAATTTTATACCATAATGATAGTTTGCAAAAATTGTCTACAAAGTCTTTAGAATAATATTTGAGCGAGAAAAGAGTTTGTTGAGTTGTGAGGAGTAACTATAGAGTGAGAAAACAACTAACTAACTAAATTAGTTTTGTAACCCACCAATGACACTGGATATGGACTTCTTATAAGGTAAGGGTTGAGCTACACTCATCAACATTAATTTTGCCCATACGAGGAAACCAAGCCGCTGTTACCACACGGTGCGGATTTTTATTGTTTGTCCAAAAAAATAGAGAATAAAACGACGTCCATGTTTATGCTGGAGAGTGTGTCTCAAACCAAATAACTGTAATACCTCCTTTGTCAAATTAGTCCAATAAAGATGCCATTAAAACTAAATATTTATGATAAATACATCATTTTAAATGAAATTTACATTATGATTTGTTTGGACCTAATATGCAACTTTAGCCCGAATTTATTCGAAAATAGAATTTTTTGGTTCGTTACCTTCCCTATGTACAAAAATAGCATTACGTGTTAATTTCTATCATTAAGTCCTGCGATGAGCTCCGTGTGAGTGATAGACCCTCTCGGACACCTCAAACCAATTTTGCCGATTCTCTTCTTCACAAACTGAATTAATTTTAAGCTAAATGTATCTTTTTTTTCTATTTAATTAACAAAAAGATAGAAGATAACATATTACGTTTAGTCCTGTCAAATTAAGATAGTAAATATGGCGATATACTAAACATGGCGACTAAAAATACGTCAGGTGCAGACAAATTTGACAGGACTAAATTAATATGTTATCTTCTGTCCTTTTCTTAATGAAATATAAAGAAAAAGTTGCACTGAACTTAAAATTAATTTAGTTTGTGAACAACAGAATCGAGGCCACTTAAAACCAAATTAATATACTTATCATATCGTAATACGTAGGTTAGGTTAAATGCAAAAGATAGGTACAGACGACAGCACATCAAGCTATTACAATCTGACTAATTCCTTTAATAGGTTTCAACTTTATCGGTAAAGCATTAAAGCTCAAGATTTGAGAGTTTTGACCTGCTATCGTCCGTACATCTTAAATATACTTAAGCACTCAAAATATCTAAGTAAAGAGTATATAAGGGATTACAATTATTATTATTAACAAGTTAATACGAATGTCACGTCCGACCTATTCATCCAAAAAGTCAAACCACCCCTTCAAACATAACCTTTAAATTGACTAGATAGTGAAAAAAGGTCGAGAGACGTCCGAGGTACCACCGATTTTATTACCTATGAGTTTGGTGTCCAGTGAAGCTACGCCATGTAGTGGACCCTATCTTACCGACCCTAGCATTGTATACTAACCTTTATAGTGAGATATTCTACTTGAAACTAGGGGCACCAAACTCACCTATGTAGTAACTTACCGACATAACCTAACCTAGCGTCCTAGACGAGAATACCTCCGAAGAAAATATTTAGTGTGAACTTGTATATAGAAGAACGGATGTCTCAGGCTGATTTTATGGCTAGGCACAAGAATGTGTATCTTACTTTATAGACTTAACGATTCATAAATAATGGCCCAGTAGACCTAGTATGAGTTTTCAATACGAAACTCGATCGTCGATATAGAGCGCGTTTGGTGCTCTCATTGGTTGAGAGTTCTTACGACCTTGAAGCGGGCCAATCACTGAGTCAAACGCGCTCGACATCAACGATCGAGTTTCGTAATGAAAACTCATACTAGGCCTACTGAATCCCCTTTTCACAAACTAAACAAAATTTAAATTCAGTGCGACTTTTTCTTTCCACTTAAAAAGGGTCAGAAGATAAAATATTTGGTTAATCCTGTCAAAATTGACGTTTTTAAGACGCCATGTTTTTAATCACTTCTATAACCGTCTGTCTGGAGTTTTTGACAGGAGAGCTAAGATGAATGTCACGCTCATTTTTAATTTTACTTTTAAATTATTTATAGTGTCGTTTACTAAATAAAAGCGCGTGATTTATGTAGTAAAAAGTGCATTCAGTGAATAATTCATAAAGAACATTGAAATATCGCAGCATAGTAGCCACATCATGGCTTTGCATCAAATCCCCTCGTAGTCGGCTCACGTGGCAGTTTTTTCAACTGTCATTGGCGATATCCGCCATTATTGTGAAATAAAATTTGTGGTATCTAACCACAGGGGCCATTGAAGAGATAAAGTAGTATTCACTCTAAAGAAAAGAAAGAAACCGTCTGTCTTAATTTGACAGGACCAAACAGTTGTTACCTTCTGTCCTATTCATAATGAGTTAGAAAGAATAAGTTGCACTGCACGTAATGTTAGTTTGTGAAGGGAATCGGTAAAAAAGTAAATCAATTAACGAAAGGGTGTCTTTCATAACTAAGTGCATGGCTACCTCAATCTATATAGAGCCTCTTTTGTAATTAGTAGGTGTTTAATATTTAGTAGATTTTCGGCAGTGTGCATAAAGACACGGTTGCTTAGAAATATTGATGAGATGATTGTTGAACAGGCTCTGATCGTAAATCTGAAACTACTGGATAGAACCTAAGCTATATTATTGAATAGAAATTACTCCCGTAAAGTGAAAAAGACGGTTTCCTAAAAATATTGCTTAATTTCTGTCGGTGTTCGAATATACACACAGAAGGTAAGTAGACATGTCATACTGTTTATCAAGGTAAGTAGGCGTGTCTTACTGTTTATCTTAAGTATCGACGTAACTATTTCAAACAGTGTCTACTATCATGTATATAATTAACCTTTTGACCGCTACAATAATTAAATACTGAGAAACAACCCTAGCGCTTACTACTACTACAGCACAAAAGCGGAATATTTCAATATTTGTATGATGTACTCCTTTTAAATCTACCACAGGTTAATGTTTAATTAAATATATTCATCACAGTTTGACTAATAATTTTTGATCATCATTGAACCTCCAATGATATGGGCATCCGACTGTGGAGGTCAAAAGATTAAAATTAGTGAAGGGCAAGGCACACAAATGTGTTGAGTTACTATGTAATTATAAATGGCTTACGGTACAATACAATGCGTACCATAATATACAATTTTATTTTAGTTTATGTGAAACCTGAATAGGTATAGTTTGTTCAGAATAAGCAACTGAATCGCTTCCAATCATTTTTACACCATATTATATTTTTTCCCAAATACATTTAGAAATTGCTGCAGTGTTACCGAGTGCCACACGTAGCTTAGGATAGATCATAGTAAAGCGCACAGCTGACGCCAGAGGTCAACGCACCGGTCGCCCGCGTGATCAGACTGTGGGGCATATTTTTGTTGGGACAACCAAGTAGGATAACAAGCTCATAACTGTGTTTTTTCACACATATCTTTTTGAAATTTTATACATAGATTGTTTACTTAAAAATACTGCACACGTGTTTCGGGTTTCGAATAAACACAAAATAATATTTTATAACATATGTGTTGTAAGGGGTTGGGAATAAAATAAAAAACAACATAAACCAATGACAAAATTTCGATTACAAAATTATAATTAAAAAAAACATAACAGAAAAAAATAATTTGTATCAGTAAAAATAAAAAAAAACAAGTCAAATAAATTACTAGGCTTTAGGTAACACCTAAATAGTGGATGAATAATTATTATATGAACATTTAACCTAGCAACTAAGTGACCAAAATATATATGTGAAAATATTTAAACGAGGTTGTCACATCATTTTTGCATAAATACATAAAGACTAGAAATTGAGCGTTGAAAGACGTATGTTTAGAGACAGTGAGGAACAGAGAATAACAGTCATCTCTTACACGCGCCACATGTTCTAAGCTAATAATATAAATCCTACTTAATGCCTACAATATAATACATCTAAAGTTTCCATACAGACTTACACAGAGCTATAACCTCGAGGGGAGAAACCTATGTTATAATCAATACAACTTAATCACAAATGTCTATTAATACAATGCGGCTGCATAAATAATCAATCATAAAGAAAATTGTTTCTAATTAGCTGCTTTAGTTTCTCACAAACCTTTTATTTGATGCCTTCACAACTGTCTAGAGTGGTCTCAGATTAAATACTTCGTAATTTTTGTGACTTCCTATGATTACCTATCTTAGCTACCAGTGATCGTGTTGTGATTACCCCCGTGCATTCATTCAAATTCAATTCTCGCAAATTTAAAAACATTTACAGTCTGTTGTTAAGATTTTGAGATTTATTTGTCACAGAGATGAGATTTTTAATTTTTTAAATTACGAGAATTGGCTTTGACATTAGGGTAGTAGACTAAAAAAAACTAATTAGTCAGTCAGTCAGATTTCCAAAAAATACTAGACAGGTATTTTTTCTTTTTCATATATATAAAAAATGAAGACGACACAGTGCGTTGAAAACTCGTGTGACGTCACTGCACGCTACACTTTTTTGCGAGCAGTGACGTCACCAGCCACCATTCTTGATCTTTGATACCTTTTATATTTGTTAGTTTTATTGATTTGATGAAATAAAATATACGTATCCAATATTTTTCGATAATCTGAATGACTGACTAAATAGAATCAATTTTGTTTTACACAGGAAACTTCCTTTTTGTAAAATCAGTTCAATGGTAACCGAAATTATTGATGTCCTTAAAGTTCCCCAACCTCAAGGCTATTTATTCACCGTAATCTCATTGGTTGATCTCATAAATTACAAAACATTCACATGCACATCCTTCAGTACAACGACGATTACAATTACATGTTACAAAATTTAAATCTTTACAATTAATATCTTAAATACCTGTTTTAACAATAATATGCGCATATAATGACAGAATAATAATAAGATCAATAATAAACTTACGCTTTCAGCCATATAACAACTAAAACAAACTTTGGCCAAAAAATTAAATTATCACACTGCATAGAATGTACGATATTACTGATCATCTGAGCAGATCTAATATTTTGCGCTTGTGCTTTGAACAAACTGAGTGTCGCCGTAAATATATTGAACAAAACATTACCCCGCTTATTACAAAACACGGATTTTGTTTAGACCAGGTTTAAACCATCTAATTAGTTTTTGAATTATATATCTAGCCATTATAGCATCATCACCATGGCGCAAGAGCGGTCGTCTTGGAGATATCCTTGGGGGAGGCTTATGCCTAGCAGTGGACGTCTTTCAACTGAAATGATGTTGATCTGCTATGATGGAGTCTATCTCATTTTTCGTCAAAGTGTCAAAATCAAATGTTATAATTAAAAATTATATTTTTTCCCAATCACAATTGGGCATTGTTGCACCGTTGCAACAGCTGGCGCCAGTGGTCAACGCCCCGCGTGCCCTCCTGATCGGCTGATCGGAGCGTGGACAATATTTTTTCTTTATTAGGCGTTTCGTCGTGACCACGGAAAATAAATACTTTTTAATGAAGAATATTTGGAATCAGATGGTGAAAGCAGTTATTATCTTTTGGAATACTTTTCATTGGTAAAAACACGTTAAAACATATAACAATAAATATGTATGATTTTATTTTACTCATTTTATTTAAACGCCAGTGACCATAGATTTGTGTTTTCATTAAAACCAGTTTTGTTTCTAGACCTTCTAGTACAAAATAATGTGCAAGTATCAAAGTGATTTCAGTCAAATTAACAGGGTTGCTATATGCACGACCGCAGCGCCCTCATTTATTTTCACGACTTTATAGACGAGAGTATAATTTATTGGTATGTACACTGCCTGCTAACCAGTGCAAACAACGTGTAACATTATCTTTCTTTTGAGTTAAGTTTAAGTCGCGAACACAACGAGCTTTATAACAACTATTTTATATTTATCCTTAAAACTTAACGTTGAAAAAGGCACCGTTTTAAGTTTATCTAAACACACATCACCAGAACAGAGATCACAAGTATAATTTTCCATATTTTAGAAAGAAATATTTATCTAAAGTAAATAAACGAATTTAATTCAGTTGCATTCAAAACAACAGCAAACATCAATACGGCGACAAAAATTTGAGTAGTTTATTATTGTGAGGCTGGTAAAATAAATATGTATTTTAACGAATAATTATGCTATTTGTAATAGCTTCTTAAATCGGCCGGCGTAAAGTATAGGAGGCACTGCTTATCTTGGCTTATAAACCCAATGAAATTGTACGGTCGCATACGAAAAGTTTACGCACACAATCAAACAATTTTATTAAAAAAAAAAGCATATTTCATTCGTGCCTACGTCGCTCTACGCTCCGTAGCGCTATTGACGAAGCCGCGTTACTCGTACATTGTAAATTGTAATGTGTGTTAGCTAGTTTGCGGTAGACCCAAAAGAAGGCAGTATTACTGTAGTGTGTAGTGTTTTAATAAAGTTTTTACTGTAATAGAAAAATTATATTATTATAATACGATTTGGGTGTTCCGAATTAGAAAATTATAAGGGTACGCAGTGCTTATATGCCTCGATGGAGCGCACGCGCCTGCGCGGGAACCATTATAGCAATGATGTTCTTTATATAAAAATGACAGCTAAGTTCGGTACTAAATTCTTACTTTTATATTAAGAGAACTGTGACATATCTAAAAGTTAATAATAACAATAAGTTGAGAGAACGACGAGAGACCCCTTGTTAATGTAAGTTAAATTGATATGAAATAATATCAATTTGACTTACATTAAATATCAAGGAGTCCACGTAAGTTCGAAATGAAAATACTTACTTAACCCGTAGTCATTACACAGGCCCTGCTATTACCTAATATTACGACATATTACAGAACTACCAACAAATATTCAATTACAAGAATTAGAGTGCTATTGTAATTGCTGTAATTTACACATGTTTATCTTTGTAATTATGTTAGAAATTGTAATTGTAATTTTTTAATGGTGTAGCAATGCAGTATCCACGCGACGCAACGTGCCATGAGTTAATGGTTTAGGCTGGAACTACAGTTAAATTTTGTTTTGTAATAAGACAGGGTAAAACGGTTTTTTTTTTTAATTATCACATTTTTCAGCATTTGCTTCTGTTTACGCTCAAACGATCAAATAAACATTACAGTTTAGTATTACATTATAAAAAAGAATGCTTTGCATTGCGCCTAAAGCCGTCCAACAAACGAGCAAAACTAACTTAGTACAAGATATTTTATAAGAAATTCGATCTCTACTTATACACTTTTAGTAATTATCAGTAATCTAACTTATGCCTAGACTCTTCACAAGAGTATACCCGTTCACCACATCCAAATCTCATTGTGCTCAGTAGTAATAATCACGTATAAATTATATAAGTAAATACGACCTTGTGGATTGGATCTTGGTAATATGTACAATCTGAGTGGTCATCACTGACTCGTGTGAAAATTGCTTGTTTGGAGGCAACAGCAACCACAGACCTAGGGGGCGACGTCGCCCGCAACGTCATACCGCAGCGACACAACGCAGTTGCGGTCGCCTCCGAGCGCTTTTATTTTGTTCAAATTAAAGTAAAGTTATGTGATGTTCAACTCTGTGATGATGATTTTTGTGGTTAATAATTGGTTCCTGTAGCCAAGTATGTTAATACTTCAATTTGCACGTTTGGATAGCCATTTTAAATTAGGCATTCTGACGTATTATAAATGCACATAACCTACATATTCCTGCAAAAACTCTTACGTAGACATCTATATCGCATTTCAATTACAAGGATTCTAACCGATCTTTAAAGAGCCTATTGGGATATCTATCTTATCGTACAGGCTTCTACCAATCATTGTGCCAGCATTTGTGCGCCAACTATGTTGGTTATTAAGGCCAATATTGGTACCAACATACGAAGCCGTCGTAATCAGTACTTGATTAAAAATGTATGTGTAAATAAATTTGTTAACTTAATACAATCATATCGGAAGGAGTTCAAGACCGTAATATTATAATTAGGACAGAATTTATTGTACCGATGGCAGTGATAATAATATAGTACATAGAAGAATCTCGCAATTCGAGTTTAAATAACGTATAATTAATCTTACTACTAACTTATGTAATCACTTTGGAATGTTCAGGAATAAATAGCTCAGTATAAAATCTGATAGAAAGAGACAAGACGGTTTTGTTTTCTTTGATAAAATTCATCAAAAAGTCAGGCAAAAATTGACATAAAAGTATACTTAAATCTAACTTATATTTGGCAATAATAGTACAGACATTCAAGCACTTCACCTCCAAATTCTTTTTAACTGCATCGATTTATTTTTAAATTTTGGTAGATGACAGGTTTGTAGAAAAAACCAAAATCTATATGGTGCCAATAGCCGCTTCCACCCCCGAGGGGATGCCACCACTTCACGGGGATGGAAATTTTTTTCATCCAAAATAAACTCAAAAATTGATAGATGAGCAAATTTAAAGCAAAAAATAATAGTAAATTTAATAGTAAAAATAGTAAATTTAATAGTAAAAATAGTAAATTTTATAGTGATAATAGTAAATTTAATAATAATAAATTTAAATAATAATAGTTTTTGAATTATTCCCAATTAAAAAATGCGATTTTTCATAAAAAAAACCGTATTTTTTATTACATATTCTTTTTTTCAAAAAGAATAAGAAATTGAATTTTGTTTTTGTCAATCATAGAGTATAGAAAAGTTTGAAATTTTGGCGCAGAGATTCTGTCTGTTGATACTAAGTTGCAAGACCATCTGCTAACCGTCTTTTTGTATATACAATATGTAGAGAAAACCAGGTCCTCTCCATGAGAATAATAAAGGTTAAGTAAACACATGACCAAACATAATATAAAATTTTACGTAATCATCATAGTAACAATGCTAATGAATTTTGAAATAATATTTTTTTCCCGCTAATTAATTCCAACTTCCCCAAAATTTGGTATTTTTTAAAGAAAGTGACAACAACATTTTGACGGTATAATTATTATAAGCGATGCGACCACGTGCCGCGTCCACCCGCTTATGGATTGCCTACCGCACATGTATTAAGTTACCTCTTTATGCGAAATAATATTATTTTTATAGGGGTTTTTTTTAAGTTTAGTCAGGCTGTGTGGGGATTAGTAGAATCAGTTATTGATACCAAACAATACCTTCACGGATCGGACAGGGTTTTCTTTACATACTGTATATGTACATATTTGTAAGTTTGTTAGTGAAAGTTCATAAGAATATTTTGCTGCAAAGAGTAGGTAGCACTTTTCAACCCTTAACCCCCTTTTGGGTTAAGGGTTGAAAAGTGTTACATTTTATACAAGAAAAGTGGAATATTCTTGCCACCATATAGATATTGATGTGGCGGGTAAGATAAGTTTAATTCTAAATTTTCAAGATAATCGGTACAGTTAAGAAAAATTTGGAGGTTTGAAACTATTTTGAGTTTAAACACCTGTACTGTAAATAATGTAGGCCTTGAACTCCGTCAATAGAGTCATTCAATTATAGTCATAATACAAAAATAAATTCACGTCAAATACAAATTAATGACAAACACTATTTGAAATAATTGTATGAATGGAATCCTTTAAAAATAATACTGGAAAAGAATTTAGAATATAAAATTAAAATAAACTACGATCCTTTTACGCTTTTACTGATGTCACAATCTGAAAAAAAAAAAAAAAAACAATGATTCATCAAAACTATTTCTTAAGTATATATAGAAATGCCAACACGCATTAAGCAAGCGTGGTGATTACGCTCAATCCTTCTCTGTATGAGAGGAGACCTGTGCCCAGCAGTGGAACGATAAAAAGGTTGATGATGATGATGATATATAGAATACTCTTCATTATGTACGCAATAACAAATATTTATATATTAAATTTTTAAAATTACCGTTGTTAGATTATACAACATTATTATTTGTTTATTCGAAACACGAAACACATGCCCAGTATTTTTAAGTAAATAATCTATGTACAAAATTTCAAAAATATATCATGAAAATCCACAAAGTTATGAGCTTGTTATCCTACTTGGCTGACCCAACAAAAATATGGTCAACGCTCCGCCTATGCAGGTGAGCGGGGCATTGACCTCTGGCGTTCGACGTTCGACTTAGCTGCGTAGCGTGCTCGGTAACCATATTGCAACAGTTTCTAAATGTATTTGTGAAAAAATATAACATGATGTAAAAATCGGAATCGATTCAGTTGCTTATTCTGAACAAACTATATTCAGGTTTCGCATGAACAAAAATAAAGTTGTATAGTAAGCTAGTAGTTTTAATAATTAATAATTTAGACCCTATTATAATTATATTAATTAGAATACTATCGTGTTCGTAGGAGTTAAACGAAAACATTTTTTTTACTCAGTGTAAATCATCATCATCGACTTTCTACTAACTAGGAGGCACCACATCGGCAAAGTAGCCAACTGCAAAGTCATACCCGGTGAGAGTCTCACTGCACAACACCGACTTCTTGTCATGGATCTATGCGTAAAGGCCCAACGCAGACGTGTAGAGCGCTGCCCGCGCCAGATCCGGTGGTGGCTGCTGGATGAAAACAGGTCCCAGGATTTTGCGGTGGTTATTGGCGACAAGTGCGCCGGTACCGATGGGGAACCTGTTCAAGAATACTGGAACAGGATCCAGGCAGCTATCACTGGGGCGGGGCGGGTGGTGCTCGGCGTTGCCAAGGGCGGCTGCAAACGTGACAAGGAGACCTGGTGGTGGGACGATACAGTCCAGAGGGAGACTAAGGTGAAGAAAGCCCTCTTCAAATCGTGGCAAGCGACCGGATCCCCTGAAGATCGCGACGCATACAAAGTTGCCAAATGTGCCACTAAAAGAGCTGTAGCCAGAGCCAGACGAGACCACTTGCAACCGCTCTACGAGAAGCTGGAATCGTCTGAGGGGCAAAAGCTCATTTACAAGTTGGCACGTTCTAGGGTCAAAGCGGCACAGGATATATCCAAGTGCCGCTGTGTAAAAGACCCTGTTGGCAACCTACTATGCGAAGACCTCGCGGTGTAGGAGAGATGGCGCTCGTACTTCCACGATCTACTGAATAAGCAGCACCAAGAGGTGCAGACACCGAAACTTCCTCCAAATCTTGGATTAGTGTCCCCGATAACGCCTAAGGAAGTCCATACGGCTCTTCGTCGCATGGCGAATCGGAAAGCTATCGGAGCTGATGGAGTTCCCATTGAGGCCTGGATGGAAGGTGATGGGTCCTCGCGGTGTGGGCATGTTAACTAGCTTATTGAACCGCGTGGTCCTGACTGGCAAAATCCCGTGCCAATGGAGACTGAGTATTATTACTCCAGTTTTCAAAGGCAAGGGTATAAAGGGTATACAGGTCATGTCCCACACCATGAATATCTTTGAGAGGATTATGGACTCCCGGATCCCGCAGGAGTGTGTTGTCTCGGAGTGTCAATATGGGTTTCGTCCAGGGTACGGAACCATGGATCCTATCTTCGCACTAAGGATCGCCATGGGGAGATACAGATCGAAGAACACGCCTCTGCATTTGCACTTTCTTGATATGCAGAAGGCCTTCGACTGTGTCCTCGGGGGGTGATCTGGTGGGCACTGAGGCCACCTGTTGGCGGAGTCCACCAAGGTTCCGTTCTTAGTCCGTTTCTGTTCAGCGTGATTTTAGACGCCTTGTCGGATAGCATCAGGGATTCACATGAGCAACTTCCTTGGTTGCTTATGTATGCTGACGATGTCGCGCTGGTGGACGCGGACAGGGATCGGTTGGTGCGGCGTGTGGAAGGACTCGCTCGAGAACGGAGGTCTAAAACTCAATGTGGCGAAGACCGTGTATATGGCTAACAACACGACAGACCCATGTCTGTGCGCATAGGCGGTGACATGGTCGAGTGCACAGACCAGTTTAAATATTTGGGCTCTGTACTCCACGCGTCCGGCGACATTAATTGCGACGTCATGGCACGTATTTCCGCAGCTTGAGCAAAATGGCGTGTCAGGTGTCATTTGTGACACCAAAATGCCGGTTAAGCTTAAGGGGAAGGTCTATGACCATCAATAGACCTGTTCTCCTGCATGGCAGTGAGGCGTGGCCTGTGCTTGAGCGACACAAGCAGGAGCTGCTTATCACGGAGATGAATATGCTGCGGTGGATGTGTGGAGTTACGCGGAAGGACCGCATCAGGAACTCCCACATCCGTGGCAGTCTTCATGTCCGTGACATAGCGGAAAAAACGCAGGAGGGTCGCCTTCGTTGGTACGGTCACGTCTTACGAAAACCGGCATGTTACGTGGGTCACAAATGTCTTGCCATGGCGCCTGCGCCGGGTCAGAACAAGCGGGGTAGACCAAAGAGGTGCAGGCTTGACGTTGTAAGAGATGACATGCGTGCCAACAATCTCACACCACAGGATGCTAAAGATCGCGTGAAATGGAGGGAATAAAGCAGGAAAGCGGACCCCGGGCTCCAACGCGAAAGCCTCCTCAAAAAGTTACCTCCTATTGCGAAATATTTTTTTTTTTTGGTATATTTTATAAAGTTTAGCCTTTCTTTGTAGCCATTAGTAGAATTAGTTATCGATACTTCACGGATCAGACAGGGTTTTCTTTATATATTGCATAGATTTAAATAAGCGGGAGCAACTCGCAGTCTGGGCCTTTGCACGGTCTGCAGAATGTTCGAGCCCAGCACATAGTTCAGTATATTTGTTCCTTGCAATATTTTATCCGGCATGTCTTAGAGACTAACATTCCGAAAACATGTGACATCTAACAATTCGCACTCTCTCCCACTCTCCCTCTCGCCGAGCGGAGGCCGATGTCGCAGGAATGTGAACATTATAGGCATCAGCCTATAATGTTCACATTCATCATCATTCATACATCATAATCATATGATGGTGCCTCAATTAATTATAAGCATCTACCCTCTGCGAGATAGCCTTCCTTGATACAACAATGAATATTTCAAATAATAACTACGTACCCGTATTTAATGAGCCGCTCGGATCTGGTTCAAATCATCATCACTATCTGTAGGAGGGGCGGCCTCGGATCCAGCCAGGACGGTTAGGTGAGTGGAATCGCTCTGGAGAGTGCTGCACTCCCCACTCCAGTTTCCACATTGCGCCTTGTTCTGTAGCGCCTGGACGTAAGACTGTCGAAATAGTTGTAAAAGTTAATTTTATGCTTCCGAGATCATCGTCTATCGGTAATATGAACGCGCGATAAAATGGTCACTAAAACCAAAACCTGGAACACAGGCGAAGAGTAGCCAACCTGTCGGTGTTCTATAGAATGCATTTGGAGAGCGTGCGAGGGAATTGCATGATTTGATACCACCATCTCCGTTCCATCATCGGACGAGCCGTTGTACGGGGAGTACCACCCTTAGGGCCAATCACATGTACCACAACCACACCACGTCGCAGCGACAAAATGTGGTCAAGCTGTGGTTACGTGTGAATAGTGTCGCAGCGGATTTTTGCAGTTGCGTTGTGGTACAGACAAAATGTCGATGTGGTTGCGCGTGCGTTGTCTTTCATTCACTTTGTCACAACACTATTTTTATTTCAACAAAAACTGACAACATCGTAAACGTCAGTTGATTTCGTCTAATTAAAAATAAGACTATAGGCGCCCGCTGTTGATGACGTCATAACGTGGCGATGTGGCCGCGGTACCGCCGTCGGTGGTGACGTTGCTGTCGCGATGTGGTCGTATTACACAGGTGGTCGATAACACCGGCAAAATGTGGTACCTACGTGTAAATTGTAATATTCATTTTCAATACAAATTGTACGCCAGACCACGTAGCAGCCTTGTGGTGTGGTTGTGGTACGTGTGAACTGACATATTACATATTATTATTGACACCACTACTATCTGGACGAAGCGTTTCGCCTCATCTTTTATACCGCTTACATCGACGGACTGAAACAATTTGCCAACGGCGGTACTTCCGTCTGACTACAATTTAAGTGCCTTCAAGGCTTAATAGATTAGGTAGATAGGCGCTTAATAGACTAGCCTAGCTTTTCCATCAACGTTTGCATCACTGCTTAGAATTGATCACTGAATCAATTTCTGTTATCTTTAAAATATAATTATAACTCTATGTCATTACAAAATTAAATTTTCTTATCACAACATTAATCCAATGCACTTCTACTATAGATATTCAAATCGATCAAATACTCATGCAAAGTAGAATAGATTAATCCTTAGGTATCGAGTCGAATGGTTAAATCCCTAGTTATGTCGTGAAGATAAATGACAAACCAGGTATTTTAATTTGTTATGAGTTTAAATGTTTTTAAATTACAACGTTAATTTTATACATCCTGATTGACATTATCATTTTATTGTTTGACATTTTATACTGACAATTAAAATTTTAACTCTATTGGTGGTTGTAATGGCATTCGATTTTAATACGAGGGTCAAACTGAAAGTTCTTAGAAAGTTCTTAGACCTATCAGCAGATTCGGACAAGCTTAGGCATCGGTATGAGTCAAGTGCACAAAATCCTCCACGAATATTTAGCGGTCAGGAAGCTTTGCGCCCGGTGGATACCTCATAATTTTACTGAGGCTCAAAAACTCCATCGTGTGGATTGGTGCCGTGGTGATTGAAAGATTTAACGGAGGTGACTCAAATGCTGTGTTCGACATACTAACAGGTGACGAAAGCTGGATTTACTGTTATGATCCTGAAACCAAAAGACAATCTGCTCAGTGGGTGTTTCCTTTCGAGGAGTTGCCAACTAAAGTGAAGAGAGATCGAAGTGCGGGAAAAAAATGGTGGCCTCGTTCTTTGGAAGGATAGGTCATTTCGCAACAATTGTGTTAGAGGATCAAAAAACAGTTTCTGCAGAATGGTACATTACCAATTGTTTGCCACTAGTCTTGTAAAAAGTTCGAGAGAAACGACCTCGCAGTAGGATCCTCCTTCACCACGACAACACCTCGTCGCACACCGCCAAGCGAACGATCGACTATTTGGCGACATCAAACGTTGAATTACTGGGTCACCCGCCGTATAGTCCCGACCTCGCGCCTTGTGATTTTTATTTATTTCCAAAAATTAAAGAAAAACTTAAAGGAAAGCGGTTTATGAATGCTGAAGAAGCGGTGGCTGCGTATCGCGATACCATTGAAGAGACCCGTAAGGACGAGTGGGCAAAGTGCTTTTCCCAGTGGTTCCATCGCATGCAACGGTGTATTGACGTGAATGGACAATATTTTGAAAAGATATAAGTAATAAAACTAATAACTGGCAAATGTTATCAGTTTTTGATTTTCTAAGAACTTTCAGTTTAACCCTCGTATCTATCCTTTTTGATAGATTCTTCAATATTTTGTAAGTATCAATTGGTAGACTTTACGTATGTAAAACATTTAGACAACATTATTTTTTAACCCGAAACACGTGTCCAGTATTTTTAAGTAAACAATCAATGTACAAAATTTCAAAAAGATATGTGTGAAAAACCACAAAGTTATGAGCTTGTTATCCTACTTGATTGTCCCAACGAAAATATGGTCAAAGCTCCGCTCGGGCAGGCGAGCGGTGCATTGACCTGTGGCGTCAGCTGTTGCGCAGGCGTGCGTAGTACTATGATGTATCGTAAGTTGCGTGCGCGCGCTCGGTAACCACAATGCAACAATTTCTAAATGTATGTGGGAAAATATATAAAATGGTGTAAAAACATATACAACAAACTATATTCAAAAATAACGTTGTATAAGTGAGAGGTAAAGAGACGTGAGATCATAGAACAGCGTGTATTATCCCACTGACAATCATAAAGGACATTGAAGCACTCAGTATACATTTGTTGAATAACAATGCATGAAAAAAAGAAATGATCGACTAAACAAACGTGTTCCACTTTCCTACTAGGGTGTACTATTTAGTTTTTGTTTTTCTAATTTATAAACTAGTACTTGACCGCAATCCCGCCTGATGGTAAGCAATGATGCAATCGTTAATGGTAAAGCGCGCTAGTTTATTAAGAGCATATTCACTCTAGCTTTGAAGACACTTAAATTGTAGTTCGACGGAAACACCGCCACTGGCAAATTGTTCCAGTCCCTCGATATACGCGGTATACAAGAGGAGGCGAAACGCTTCGTCCGGATCGCAGTGTTGTTAACAAGGTAAGGGTGAAAACTCGCCGTACGACGGGCTGTCAGATAGTGGAACGGAGATGGGGGAATTAAATCATGCAATTCCCTTGCACACTCACCAAAAGCATCCTATAGAACACCGAAAGGCGGGCTACTCTACGCCTGTGCTCCAGACTTTGAAGACCGTTTTGAGTTAAATCCGGGTCGCCAATCAGCCACTTCGCACGCCTCACCACTGAATCCAAAGTAGCCAGGTGATATTTTGCAGCACCAGCCCAAATGTGGCTGCAGTACTCCACACACGAACGGACCTGTCTGTGCTTTGTACAACATTAGAAACTGCCTTGGTGCGAAGTACCGCCGGACCTTTGCAATAACGCCAAGTTTTCTGGCAGCTACTTTGGCCTTGGACCTAATAAACCGCCCAAAGTTTGGGTTCGAGGAAATCTCAACTCCCAAAAGCTGAAGGCGATTGGTGCACTCCAAGGATACATTTCGAAAAGTAGGAGTCAAGGTGACCGGGCTTCTTTTGGCGGTGAAAAGACACGTTTGTGTTTTGACGGCATTGAATGCTACAAAATTTAAGAGAAATGCTATTAAGCTAAGATGATTAATACATACCTGAGAGATTACATCCCCATGTGCTGTTCGCACTTGATACAGATATCTGTACTTCCGTTGCTTCATTTCCGTACGCTGCTCGCGCGTCACTGGCCGAGATTGTTGCCCTTTCAGGTGACGCTTCTGTGCGCTGATGCCTTTGGAAGAATCTCTTTGTTAATTAGGATATATGAAGAAGGAAATTAATTTTATCTTGCAGGTTTTTTTCTGGGTTAACGTCCTTCAGTCAGCCGGGGAGATCAACCTCAGCGGAAACCTGCCATCAGTGCGGGAGATATTATATGGGACAAGTGTATGCGCAGACGCAGGAATACTTTCTCTTAATCACTCACTCTCATAGCGACAAGACTGGGAAAATCAGGGGATAGACTACAGCTTAACTTTTAGGTACGGGGGTATCAAACTGCCAATTTCTAAACTCCGGAGTGGTACTAAAAAAATCCCATGGGAACGCAGGCAGACACGGCACGAAACTTTACTTGTCTCAGTATATTATGTTGAGTTGGATCTGTTATGATGAGTATACACTATAAAACGATACCCAAACGCCAGTTTGGCGTGGTGCGGACTTTAGGGGTCGATATGGACCTTCAGTGATCGTTGAGACCGTGACAGCGATATATACAATATGTAAAGATAACCCTGTCCGATCCGTGAAGGTATTGTTAGATATCGTTAACTGATTCTAATAATGTCCACAAAGCCGGCCTAAACTTTAAAAAAATCCCCCTAAAAAAATAAATATCATTTTGAAAAATCGAGGTAACTTAATGCATCTGCGGTAGGCAACACGTTAGGCGTACATGCGTGGGTGTAGGGGGGTAGGGCACGCGGCACGTGGTCGCATCGCTATTCGCTCCGTCACAAATGGTGTTGCCACTTTTTTAAAAAAATAACAAATATATGGGGAAGTTGAAATTAATTCGCGGAAAAAAAGATTATTTCAAAATTCATTACTATTGTCACTATGATGATTACGTAAAATTTCATATTTTATTTGGTCTTGTGTATACCTAACATTTATTATCCTTTTGGATCAGACAGGGTTTTCTTTACATATTGTATATGTATGTTAGCAAAGAAATTATACGCTAAATTACTAGGGACTGCTCAGTGCTAACACTAATACTAAAATTATAGGAAGAGGTATACTCTTGCTATAATTTTAGTATTACTCATTGTCGTTAATGATCTTTCAACTTTATTTAGGTGTAAAAAGACGTTTAACGAAGCCGACAGACCCGAGAACCCTCATGCGTTGATAATTTATAAATAATATAACGATCCTTTGGCAGCCTTGTAATGTGTAGATTTAAAACTTACTCTGTTCGTGGTATATTCCTGTGGCAGTTAGGGCACATTGCGCAGTGAGTCCCACAATGGCCGCTGCTGGCCAAGCTGCTAATGTTAGCCAGGATAATCGGCAGGGCGGTGAAACAGCGGGCTCCAACCTTGCTCGCTCCCACAACTAGAACATTACAATATAAGTCAGTCATTAATTTATTTTTATTGATTGTATTACGACAGAACAACAACATGATTGAACATGTCAAATGATTTCGGCGACAAAAGCAATGTGTTCAAACATATTTGGCCCAAAATTTAGTCGGTTCCGTGGCTAAATTTTTGCCATCAATTAGCTAAGAAGATGCCATAAGCATAAAGCAGTCACTATAGATGCTACGATGGAGTGAATGTAAGAATGATGATGGTTAGAAAAGGGAATGACCACAGAGACGACCAATGGAGAAGTTTCAAAGAAAAAGACTTTACGGTCACCCCAAATAAATAGGGATAACAGTTTTTGTTTTATTAAAAAAAAAGGTTCAATATAAACAATTTTTCATTCTTTATTTCATGTGAATAGTAAACGTTTCGCTATAGTTAACTGCTTAGTAGCATTCAGCCTATGTTAAAGTTGACGACCCTATGTCGACGGGTCTCCATCATTAAATCACCAAAGGTCCAGGTCCGTATGGAAAGAAATGGAGAAATAGAGCACAGAATGAACACATGGTTGTTATAGAGGGAAGAATGTGGGAATGTCAAATGACCACGAAACATCATATGAAGATGGGACTACCCCCGAAGTCGTGAATGAAATAATGTACCTATACACACAAACCTAATAATAGCTTAGTTAGGACGCCCCCAGCTAGAAGGACCGACGATTTCATAATGACAGCGAAAAGTTGGAAGCGGTGGGTGGAGTGGCGTTGTATGGGAGAGGCTTGTGACCAGCAGTGGACAGTGATAAGCATAGTTGATTGGTGCAGTTAAAAGCAGTAACAAATAAAATATAAAAGAGTATTGACCCATTTAAGCATCATCATCCTTTCGAAGAAGTAGTCGAGAGACGTAGCAATCACAGCGCCGCCGTACACGCTCGTTCCGAAGATTGTTAGAACTGAAACATGAGGAACACGCTGTGGATATGCACGTGGACACATTAGAGGAAAATGTATTTAATCAGTTGGTGCTAAGTACGATAAAATGTACAAGAACGTTGATCACTTGCGAACTGTCTAGTAATATTTGTGACGTCACCATTTCATTCGTCAGCATCTATAAATAGTGTGAAATAAAGTAGCTCTTGAGTTGTGTCCCTTTCTCAGTTGCTTTAAAGACTGATTTAGCAATAATCCAATAACTTAAGCCAAACGTCAATTTTATTCCTGAAATATACGTAATCTGGAGATGGATAAATGTTCATTATCATTTAGATTCTCTACGATTCTCATAAGGTGTGAGCTTAAGCGAAGTACAGAAAATATGTCGATGTTTTGGCCACGTGTCGCATATGTCGGTAGTTCGGACTGTCTTTTCCGAGTGGGTCGTATCGGTAGGTGGTTAAATAATGATAAAATTGTAGGTCATTATTATCTGCCACCCCACTGCCTGTCTGACTTCCAAACTAAACGGATGCCAGTTTTTCTCATGGAGCAACTGCTTTTCTGACTTCAACAACCTATATACCCTAAAATACTAAAGTAAATATATGTATAGAATATATATAGGGGAAATATCCATTGTATTACAGTAGGAATGGTTATCATTTAGACAGTTCAACAGCTCAACATTCATTGCATTATTTGTGATGAAATGAAATGTCCTAAAAATTGTTACAGAGCAAAAATTTTTAGGACATTTCAGCAACAACTATTTAAATTGAGATTCATAGTGTGTTACTTTAATGGGTTTCTGTCTAGTCATTCTAGTGTTGGCCCATAGTGAAAGTTATTCACAATGATAAATACACAATTACAAAACTATCGTAATCACAACTCGTCGCACTTGAGACCTTCTACATATTTAGGCATTTCAGACACCCGTACTATGTCCCGTTGTACTATGTCATCACGACCAAACAAAAAAAGCGCGATATAAGATCATCATCACAGGTCAGTCGCGGCAAGCAGAATCTTTCTAATAATAAAATAAAATTTACAAACAAAAAACTCGCCTGCACAAAAATCGAAACGCAGAAACAAGTTGAAGAATCGAAGTTGGGGGACTGTTTTAATTTATTGTCGTATTGTCAGCACCACTCTGTATACATTTGTTAGACGATGTGGAGGTTTTTTATCTATTTTTATAGAAATAGTAGGTAATACGGTTTCGTCTTGACTACACATGCATTGACCAATCAACATGACGTTTTAGTAGTTATACTGTGTCCGCTTTAAAACATCACACTCACCGAAATAAGTACAGATCTGGGGTGCAAGCCAAAATGACCATTCCGGTGGTGATGACCTTAAGACCGTTGACTGTACAATGAAACATTTCCTTTAATACAAATTTGATTTGTATTCAAGCGAAAATTAACTGCCTTCATTCACACGAAGTTGGTATTGTTCGCCATGGCAACAAAGCTGCAACCACATATTACCCAGAATCGATAGAATTATACGGATCGCAATCCCTATTGATTATATCCCGGTTATTTCCTATCCGTTTCCAATTACCAGTAAGTAACCTTAGTCAAGTTTCAGAGCAAGTAATTATTGCAGAATATCAGAATATCCACTCGCAATGTAATTAGTCTGATTAATTAGTTTGAGGAATGGTTTAATTAACAGCAAATATAATGTGCATTTCTGTATGAGAGGAGACCTGTGCTCAGCAGTGGGACGATCAAAGCTTGATGATGATATGCATCTCAAGCTTGTCTGCTGCTCAGAATGGGTAATATTGCGTCAACTATTTATCAATACACGTTTATCAAATGCTCAAGAGATATAATAAATAGCAATTATGTATACTTAATATCCGAATCATTTCAATACGCACTTCATTCACTTCACTTCACTTCCAAAACAAAACAGAAAATTCGAGATAAGGATAAAGTTTCCAATCACTCTGAGAAGAAAGGTCGAAACAATCTCGTGATTGGCCAGTGATGATCCAGTGGTAACAACCGTGACTTCGTAGATTTGAACCCAGATAGACGCTTTATTTTGTGTACCTATATTATTTCTTCACCACTGCTCTCAAAACAACTTGAAGAAACCGGCATGTCAAATACTAATGCATATTGTATGTGCCATATATAACAACTGGATCAGAGTGGTAGAGGACAGCCCACCCCTCTCGAAGCGAGGGGAGCCGTGTCACGAACGTTTCCCCTTTTACTCTGGTCTGATACCTAATTTTATTTGTCGTAGGTGTAGAACCAAATGAGTCTCTGCATTAAATACAGTTTTTACCCGACTACGGCAAAGCCAAAGGAGGGTTATGATTTTGACAGGCTATGTATGTATGTATGTATGTATGTATGTATGTTCATCTGTTCCCTCGTAACTTCTAAACCACTAATCAGAATTCGACAAATGACATATCATTAGAAGCGTCTTAATTGTCCGCTGGTTATAGGCTATATAGATTTTCACCAAATTCAATGTGGCGCCCTCTAGCGGACAAAATATACAGAGTAAAAAAATAAAGTTAAGCTAGATATGCCGTGTTTGGTATCATTCAAAAGCGCTTTACTTGTACATTTTGAATATATCTATATATTACTAGCATTTGCTTGTGACTTTACCTGTATTCATGGGGTACTTTTATACTTTTTCAGCGTCGTTTTTTGTCGTAGTTGGGTTTTATTTTTATTACGTAACAAAACGCAAAACATAGTACACATAAAAGAACCAGCATGTAATAATTTAACTTCACCTTTACTGTCATAATCTCAGCGTTAATCCCAGTCGCAAGCGAAGCTTTTTCAGCTTTTGTAGTCTGGGGTCCGCTTTACCCAGTAACTGCTGATTTTGGCTAAATTTCGATATTTTCCGTGAAGGGACTGCCGTCTGACCTCCACAACTCGAAGGCGATATCGAAGCATTGAAGTTAGACCAATTGTTGGACTTTTGAGGGCTCCAAAAACCCGTAACGACTGCCATTAGATGTTCGTATGACAACCGGGACCAACGGCGTAACGTGCTTTCTGAGGCAACCAGACCAGTGCAAATATTCATATTCATACATACAACTATTTGCACTGCGCGGGAATCGAACCCGCGCTTCTTTAGGCAGCAGCCGCTTTCGCTACCGCTACGCCACGGAGGCTGTCCTTCCCTACTGTCCGACCTTTATTTTATAGACAATAATAACCCTCCAGACCGTATTTCGGCAATTTCAACGGAGACTAGCTTTTGTCGCAACACTGCACTATGAGAGTGAAAGAAGAGAGTGCAAGTCTACCCTCTCATAGACCGATAGGATGACTCAACGTGCTTTCCCAGATACGGGGTATTACACCAAATTGCCAACACCGGGCTGTTACTAAGAAGTTCCAAATAGAACAACTTAATAACACTCCACTTCCTGGGAATCGAAACCCCCACAATACGACACGAGAACGACGGAGCCAACGACTACAAATATTTATTAAGGCTCGTGTACCTAACTATAGATAATTGAGTAGCTTGTGTCTGTCTAAATGAGGATTCAAGGAAATACAGATTAATTCACCACTAGCCACGATGAACACGAATATTTAAACTCTTTACAAGAAGGACTTTATGACGTACATACAGTATGTTAAGAAAACCCTGTCCGACCCATAAGAATAATAAAGGTTAGGTAAACACATGACCAAATATAATATAAAATTTTACGTAATCATCATAGTACCAATACAAATGAATTTTGAAATAATCTTTTTTCCCGCGAATTAATTCCAACTTCCCCGAAATTTGGTAATTTTTAAAAAAGTGACAACACCGGTATTATTATGAGCGAATAGCGATGCGATCACGTGCCGCGTGCCCTGCCGCCCACCGCCCGCGGAAGGGTGGTAGCGCACATTTATTAAGTTACCTCTTTTTGCGAAATAATATTTATTTTTTTAGAGGGTTTTTTTTTTAAGTTTAGCCCGGTTTTGTATGCATTAGTAGAATCAGTTATCGACACCTAACAACACCTTCACGGGTCGGACAGGGTTTTCTTAACATACTGTATAACTAATTAAAAAAAAAATTGCTGATGTCTAAGAATAAATAACTAAACATTGGCGCGATTCTCTTGTTCACAAATTAAACTAAATTTAAGTTAAGTGCATCTGTTTCTTTCTATTTCATTAAGAAAGGGATAGAAGATAACATTTTAGTTTAATTCTGTCAAATTAAATACTCCGTAGACAGTTTTATTTTTATTTTTTAATAATTATAAACTAACGCTTGACCGCAATCCCGCCTGATGGTAAGCAGTGATGCGATCGTTGATGGTAAAGCGCGCTAGTTTATTAAGAGCCTATTCACTCAGAAAAACTGAGCGAATAGGAAGGAAGGCGGCAGTTGAGCGAGGTGGTGCAATGTTAAACCCAACAACACGACCAACGATGCTGCGCCAAAGGGAGTTTGATCTGAAGACCCTCCACGACTAAACTCCTAACACAGCAACATTAGGCGCATCGTACCCGGCACACGTCGCAACACAACTGCTCAGACCCGTCCTCCGTACGGCTTCACCAGACATAATGCCGGAACACGACAAATCGCTTGGCGGCAAGGCTTTGTCTGGTGGGTGGTAACTTTTGCTGGCGGCCGATGCTATGGCCTACCACCGAGAAAAACGACGCGATTGTAAACATGGCGCACAAAAATACGTCAATTTTCGTCAGGAGCGGACTAATTTGACAGGTCTAAATTAACATTCTATCTTCTATCCTTTTCTTAATGAAATAGAAAGAAAAATAAGCATTGAACTTACATTTAATTTTGTTTGTGAACAAAAGCATAGGAACCATTACAGATTCTTTATTTTCGTAGACCTTTTAGTACACCTAGCGAAAATTATGTTTATAAATATATGTCGGAGATCGTCGATATAATTTTAATAGAAGTCGCTGATTTGATTTACGTAGTAGAGGGGCGAACGCTTGTGACGTTATTTTGTGATGGCGTCACATGGACAGAGTCGCTTTGGAAAGTGAGGTTCGTTGAATGGTCACTTTGCATCGAGACGCGGACCAAGGCACTTCTCCGAACTCAAAACTGTCGGTTTGCCTATTCAAATTGTTATTATGTAGATTGGAGGGTATATCTACACGTCGTGCTTTAATTCAAAACTCACCTACGAAAAGGAACCTGTACCACCACACCAAGATGCTGTCGACCCTACCGCTCTGCCGTCGCTGTCTCCGACATATATTTAACTTTTTCGGAAAGATAAAAACACATAGAACGTGAAGGTCACTGTCAAGTACGAGTACTCAGTCGGCTAAATAGATGATTACGTGCCAAAAACTGTCTAATTGCGATATCTCTCCATTCTTAGTTTGGGGCGGCGATACGGACGATTGGATTCTGGTACTGTCCCAAACTTCGGCCGAAACAACGGATATTATGCTTAAGACTTACGATTTCTTGATATATACGGTTTTTATGACTTAAAGTTAAAGTCCCGACTACCTACTTTAGAAAAAAAAAATAAGTCAATGCTTTTTTTTCTTGTTCTTTCATTGAGTAGAGGACAAAGGGTGAATATTAGTTTAGTACACGTAGTTAGTTTATACCTTATTCCCTTCACCTCTCACCCTCATTTCCACTTCTTTTCATGACGCCGTAATTTGGAAAAGAGAAACAAATGTTTGATTTCGCGCATCAATTTGCCTGTCCAAACAAGCAAAATTAACAGTATTGGTTTATAACAATACTGTTAATTTGCATAAGCAAAGCCCACTATGAGCAAAACACTATACAAGAACAACTTAACTACATATGTATATTACTATAGGATAGGATCTCTCATATATTTGTTCAACAGCCTATCCTGACCAAACCAAACCTAAAAACCTTTAAAACATTTTCTTATATTATCTAAACTTACATATTCAGTCCGACTACACATAGTTACAAAACCTCAATTAATTAAATTCAGAATTTACAAAGTGCTCAATACTGAGCATGTTCCATGAATACCGTGGTCACTTAAGTAATTACATTAGTTCACATCTTGCGGATTACTTCAGTTGGGGAACCACTTTGTTGTCTGTTTAGAACTGTACCCAAATTGCGTAACATACATACTATCAATTTCAATCAGCACCCTAAAAACACAGTATTACTATTAATTTATATAAATTGGAAGCAAATTGCTAATCCATTGCTCCTTGTTCAAAAAATGTGTCTACTCAACAAAATAAATAATGCAATGCAAGTTTTTGAACTGTCAAACTGAAATCCTTTGTTACTGATTTTAGGTTACGTAATTACCCTGCGGAATCATTTGAAGGATTTTACTAATCCATTGCATGTTCAAAAATCTGCTTAGTAATAAAATATTGTTGTTAAGACTGACAAAAAGTGAGTCATTACTATTGATATTGCGTTAAGCAATATTCCCATTGGGTTGGTGATCACTAGGTAAGAACCAACGTGCGCTCCATAATCCAGCCACCGCGATCATATAATACCCTGCATATAACTTCCTTAGTCCATAAGTTATATGTGCAACATAAATAAGTGGGTATAAATAATAATCAAGTGTCAGTAATATCACAATGTTATCTGCCGTGATAAGATAGCGGTCTTACCTTTTTTCCAATAAAGGTTGATAACGGCACAGAATATTCCCGAACAAAGTAAGACCACTACGCAGAGCCAGTACTGAAACAAATTAAATTATAATTAATTAAAATCGAAATATTTTGATCCACATATACCCCACACAGGAACTGTAAAACGTCGAAAATTAGGTGCATAATTCCAATTTATTATGGAGAAAACCCGACAAAAACAATTTAAACAACATTCAATTCCCGAGCGGAATAAATAGCCTACAGTTGTCATTTTAGGGTCTAGATTTTTATACATACGAATTTAAAATAATATGTTTATAAAACACACCCACGATACAGGAGAAATTCCTAGTGTGGGGCAACGTTTTTTTTTAAAGTAAAACAAATTGGCTTTTACATTTATTTAAAAATAAGAGTGTCAAGTCTGAGAGACAATTAGTTCAATACCAGGGATGGTCGGCATCAGATACATTCGTTTATCAACAATTTCTTACAAAATGGAACATAAAGAAAAAATCGCAGCAACATATATTTACATGTAAAAAAAAAACATAATTCGCTACAAATTGTCATTCAAATCAATTCGCAAAGGTTAGTGCTACACAAGATCTTTATTTGATCCAATTAAGCATTCGCGGGAACTAGCATGAGCAAGCAGCAGCTGATTTATGTAACATATTACCACCAGCAACATTATATATTTATCAAATAGAATTGAAAACTTTTTTATCAAACATCAGTCCATAAGAGTTATTAACAATTTTACCCGATTGTGTCGAGCGGTTGGTTAATGAAACTATATCTTTTTTGTGTGTGAAATAAAAAGAGTAATCGTAATTATTTGATGCAAGCCAAGGCCATAATAACTAATTTGAAACAACGTTTATTTTGATATGACGATAGTCATCGCCAGTTTAAACGTATTTAGGTCAAATAGATGTGAATTAACCCGCCTATGTTAGTTTACAGACACAGAAATAGATCTTAAACTTAATTAAGCTGACAAAGAAAGGAAATAACAGAGTAATTATTGATGGTAACTATAAGCGCGTATTTATCATATGGGCTCTCAGCAGACATTTTTAGATGGCATTAAACATTTAATGTCATTTTAATGTAAGATCGATCAATCACGGTTCAGATGACATTCATTAACAGATAATAAAATCTTACTTATCCTATATGTGTTGACCTTTTACCATATCGAATTCTAGGGGCCATTTATTATAAGGAGTATGAAAGAAGAGCTCTGAACAATGGATGCGTGTTACGTGGAATATAGGCAACAACAACAAGGTATTAACATTAAATCGATACTGCATTTAATAGTGTTGCATTTCATTAAAATCCAACACTATTAAGTAATTAATCAGTTAAGGGAAAAGCTTCTTGCAAGACATATGTAAACCGAGAAACAGAAAGAAAGGTTTATTTTTAATTCGCCAGGCGAGGGTGAAACACTGTACCTGCGCCACAACTGGTGGCTAAAAATAGAACAACCCCTTTCTACACTGCGCTGTTGCTTGATAGACTATAAAGTTTGAAGTAGGGTGTAAAACCCAGCCATCTATACCTATGGCATTAACTGGTTGGAAATGCACGCATAGCCAAGTGATTACGGGGCCAGTCAGAGTAGCCAGCGAAATTCAAATTTCTTAAGTTTATTGCAATTTATAGGTCAGATTGTACGTTAATTCTAATGTAATGACATTGTCCTCTATATCATCATATTTGTTACGATCGCAGATTGTAAAGGCAAAAAAAAAAAAAATTGTAAAAAGAATTCGCAAGCTTAGATATTAGCACACCGCCTTTAACAATGACATAAATATAATTATTATTAAAGCTTATCCTAGACCCTCCGTAATTAATTCAATCTTAATTTTGAAACGGTAATCCTCCAAACACAATTCCGTTAACCAGAATTAAATGAATCGGTATACAATATGTAAAGGAAAGCCTGTCTGATCCGTGAAGGTAATTGTTAGGTATCCATAAGTGATTCTACTAAAGCGTACAAAGCCGGGCTAAACTTAAAAAAAATCACCCTAAAAAAATAAATATTATTTCGCAAAAAGAGGTAGTTACCTCTTTTTGCGAAATAATATTTATTTTTAAGTTTAATACAAACTTTGCAAAAAGGGGTATTATAAAATCACAGACTATTTAGAAGACAAAAAGCTTGGGACTGAGCTGCTCGCTCTGCTAAGCACTGTTATTAAGCAATATGTGTAATTATAACTTAATTATTGTAAACATTTTCATTTTTAATGTCTGGAATTGAAAAAAGACGATGATCCCTGAGTTTGTTTCAGCTATTTCTTTTCAGAGGTAGTTAGTTAGGAAATGCCAGCTTCATCTAGTTTAAAATAAAAACATGACGTGTATAAGTGATCAGTGATCCTACTTGCTTAATAAACGATTTCATTTCATTTCATGTGCGGTAGGCAATAAATGCGCGGGCGAAGAGGGGCAGCGCACGCGGCACGCGGTGGCCTCGCTATTCGCTCATAATAATACCGTCAAAAATGGTGATGTCACTTTTTTTAAAAAAATTTAGGGCAGTTGGAATTAATTCGTGACAAAAAAGATTATTTCAAAATTCATTAGTATTGGTACTATGATGATTATGTAAAATTTCATATTTTATTTGGTCATGTGTTTATTATCTTTATGAGTCGGGCGGGGGTTTTCTTTACATATTGTATAATAAAGATTTATCAAAATATTGTGGTTATAATACCATTTAAAAATAGCACGAGTACTTACCTACTACGTATTTGTTGCGCAAGCATACAATGATTATATGATGTAGATGCTAGAGCCTAAAATAGCTCTATACTGCATGCAACAATAGCCCACACCAATGAACTATAGTGACTAACTACTTTTGTTTTCAGAATGACACAAATGTATCCATCAGTTGTTAACTGTTATTGTGGCATTAATGTCACGTTGCCGACCAAATTGTATACAATTTCCGGACGCATTGTAGCATCCGTTTAGTGAGAAACAATGCACAGTTTTATTTGAATAAATATCTGATTATAATCTCTGTCATATGTCAAAAGTGTGCTGCTATGACCCTGGCTTTGACAGCTAATCAACGTTGCATTGCATGGTTTTGGTAGTTTGCATGTTCGATTACGAGACTTTTGGTGTTATTTTTTTTATGTGATCTATTTTTTTTTAAATTAATATTTTATGGTATTTAGTTGTAATGTACGTTTTGTTTGTGCGGAATAAAAATATTTCTTTATTTCTTTCTTTAAATATGGAGTTTTTTGACAAAAGATACGATATCATTATCTCATAAGTTGTAAATATTTTCGCATTTAAAATACATACTTGCACATCTGCTACATATAAAATCAAAATAATTTATATGTAGGCAAGGCTAACATAATTTTAGGCTACGCAGTACTCGTATTTTTATATAAAAAAAAAACTAGTCATTCTGAAATCAACTATGTAATTCGATCTAAAATTACTTTAAAATAACATCAATTCGAAACGAGAATTTGAGAAGACTAGGTGCACCTATATACTTGAGCCTGAGACGATCGTGCCCCGTCAACCGGGAGTATTCGTCTGTAATGTACCAGTTCAAATTCGAGTATTACTTCAGTGAGAAGGACCGAGGTAATTATAAAAAACTGTTATGGTCAAAATCGAATCCAGGTGATGAAATGGTCGCACTTTTTATTGTCGCTGGCAACTCCCAAGCAATAAACCTCCGACATTAGGATCAGTTATTTTTTTTTTAATAATTATAAACTAGTGTTTGACTTCAATCCCGTCTGATGGTAAGCAGTGATGCAATCATTGATGGTAAAGCGCGCTAGTGTATTAAGCCTATTCACTTAAAAGATTGAAGAGAGTGAATAGGAAGGAAGACGGCAGATGAACGAGGTGATGCAATGTTAAACCCAACAACGCGACTAACGATGCTGCGCCAGAGGGAAATTGATATGGAGACCCTCCACGACCAAACTCCCGATACAACAACATTTGGTGCATCGTACCCAGCACACATCGCAACACAACTGCTGAGACCCGTCCTCCGTACGGCTTCACCTGACATCATGCCGGAACACGACGAATCGCTTGGCGGCCAGACTTTGTCTGGTGGGTGGTAACTTCTGCCAGCAGCCGATATTGATTGATGAAAAATTATTATTGGTAAATGTTATTAGATTTCTGGTAAGGTTCCTAGCGCCAACATGCCCAGAGATAGTAAAAGACAGGGTGGTTTGTAAGAAAAAGGGGAGGTCTTAGCCCAGCAGTGGGACACCAAATAGGCTACAAAATTGAATTCTAAACACTAAAACACTGTTCACATTCACTTTTAGCCATAAAACGGATACTTCTAAGGATTATCTGCATATCGGCAAGCCGTTCATGTACAATTCTAACAAAATTAATCTCGTAATGTATGTTTTACGAGATTGTCGACATCGGCACTATTGCCATAAACAAAAATAGAATAGAATAGAATTCCATGTACGGAAACGCATTGATTTTTCCTTGTAAATTTTGGAACTTTTTTGTATAACGTTTGCAAGTCTTCTGGAAGTTTATTAACATAAAAGGGTACTAAATTTATTGCAACCCTCGACCCGTACAAATTATTAAACTTTGTGTAAGATGTGTTTATTTTTAACTGGTATCGATCTCGGGAAGTTTGGTCACGTTGGTCTCGTTTTTACGTTCAGAAATTCAGGGGCCCAAGTCTGCTACTATAGTAGTGGCAGAATGACTTTCAAGTGGCCAATCACAGACACTCCACTCCATATTAATTATGTTCAAATTGAGTAGTAGGCATTTTTTAGAAAATCATTTCTACTATCGGGTTTTATAATAATATCAATACGACAATTTCATTCTATCAACATTCCATTACGAGATGACTGACCGATAATTGATCGATCATTATGAATTTAGCAGATTACAAACATTTAGCACAATGACAATGGATATGTTGGAATGAGAAATATCGCCAATGTGGTGTTCACTATGATCACTTATAGGGGCTTTGAGGTTTGAAGTAAAACCACCGAATTATCAGTAAGTACACACAGCTTAACGGGCACGTCTAGTCGCCACTCGGGATAGAGCGGGAATGTCTTGAGATGCTACATTAAACTGTGTGCCACATTTAATTGTATACATCACTGTATATACAAATAGCAAACTAGGGGCCCCTGGTCGTGGTGGCCTAGTGGTTAAAACACGAGCCTCTCAAGTATGAGTGCGGGTTCGATTCCAGGTCAGTTAAGTACAAGTTATAAGTATATGTTGGACACCAATGACTGATTACAAGACGAAGGAAAACATCTTGAGGAAACTTGGACTTTAAGTCCGAAATCGCCTACCCGCATTGAGCATGCGTGGTGATTACGCTCAATCCTTCTCTATATGAGGCCTGTGCCCAGCAGTGGGACGATAAAATGGTTGATGATGATGAGGAGGGCCCCTGGCCTACTGAATTAACAACCCACTGGACATGATATTTGAGTTGCAAAATTTGATTGCTACCCAGCAATCTTGATGACACGCAATTTACTGCAATGAGTAAATTGACGTACCTAATTGCTGTAAAGTCAATCAGTAATAAGAGTAGATGACCAATCGATCCTCTGGACTGAAATACAGCGGTAGGAATGAATTTCATTTTGACAGTTCCACAATATTCATTGCGTTATTTATGTTATTGAACAGACATTTTTTTTTCTAATATATGAAGTAGTGAATTATAAAATTGTTATTGATAGTGTGTTAGTCAATTACTAAAGTCCTGTATTTAATTCTACTCTGTCCCGATAACACACTGTTTACTATTTGAATACACATCACTTGATTGTGCTGCGTTCAATCCATTAGCTTTATATTTTGTTTCCATAACAACGTTCAGTTAATCTTCTAAGTGCAACCACTGTAGCATTGAATACTTTCGCCAGCCTTAGTGTATCCGGCAACTCGCGTCGCTAAAACGTGTTCATTAATTAATCATCATTTGAATTTCACTAACGCTAGCTTTACTTTCACCCGACTTGGTCAATAAACCTTTATCAGGGCCGTCTACGATAGTTTTTATTTATTTTCTAACTTGTTTGATATTTTTGCGTAACATATTACGTCTAGAAATCCATGTAATAATAAGTGGGTGTTTATGTAATATGTCTAGAGCATCAGTTAATTTAAACAGTGGCTGTTTAAATTGAAAACTACTGATCGGTGCGTGACATATTTTAAACGATATAAATTATACCCGCCCATGTTTGTACATTTTGGAAATGGCAGTGTTTGTTAAATTAAACCCAGATCGCTTCGTACGAGTGGCTGATGTATTTCCAGGGAATATGCGTGATAATGGCAGTCTGTGTTTTTTTTTTAATAATTATAAACTAGCGCTTGACCGCAATCCCGCCTGATGGTAAGCAGTGATGCGATCGTTGATGGTAAAGCGCGCTAGTTTATTAAGAGCCTATTCACTCAGTAAAACTGAGCAAATAGGAAGGAAGACGGCAGTTGAACGAGGTGATGCAATGTTAAACCCAACAACACGACCAACTATGCTGCGCCAAAGGGAGATTGATCTGAAGAACCTCCACGACCAAACTCCCAACACAACAACATTAGGCGCATCGTACCCGGCACCCATCGCAACAACTACTCAGACCCGTCCTCCCCTATCCCTGGTCCTAGAACAACTCTGATGTACAGGGGTGTCTGCTGCATGGCACCATTGATTTATAATAAAATACGAAGTTGTTGGAAGGACAGTATTTTGTCATTGTTTAAGAAAAGAATAACGTAATTTTTTAGTAGACTAGACAAGGCTTAACACTAAAATGTTGCAGACTTTTTGTTGGAGAAAGATTTTGTTTGACTATTTTACATAATGTATTTAAATAATTATTAGAAACTGACATTAATTATATTATTGACTGATGAAATTGAAATAGAATTATTGTATTTATTTATGGAATTATATTATGAAGACGATGAACTAGAACTATATTATTTACGTAATGTAAATATTTATATTGTGTATTTTTAAATTGTGAACATTTTAATTTTGCATGTCTTGTAATTGGCAAAATATGGCTGTTCGTGTTAATACTGTGTACCAACATGACTTTTATCCTTATTTGCAAAATAAAATATCTTTTTTTATCCCCGTTTTCTTTTTTTTTTTTAATCCGGAATGCTCTACAACTTATAGTGATCGATACAAGCGGCGATGAGGTAACCCAGTTGGTTCAGCTACATACAACTCTAAAATAGTTTGTTTGCTTTCAACGCGCTAATCTCTTGGAACTCCCGGTTGGATTCGATGAAGAGAAATTCTTTTAGCCCTGGTTGGCCTCACATTTGAGGAAGGCTATGGGTTATTTAACATTACAATATTACGACTTTTTTTCACTTTGGAAGCGTCTGTCACGCAAATTATTCGATTTAGAAAAAAAATATTTTAGAAACCTCGATATCATTTTTGAAGACTTATCCATATCTATGGATAAGTACACACACACGTGCGGGGTATCTACCCCACACGTATGTTCGGTGAAAAAAAAAATCGCTCAATCCTTCTCTGTATGAGACGAGACCTGTGCCCAGCAGTAGGACGATAAAAAGGTTGATGATGATATAAATTTTTCAGCACCTTAATCACGTAAACCACTATTTCTCACAATTTGAATAATTTTGAAGAATATTGCTGATCAGTTCCCCTTTACATTCAAAATGTGAATGTGCTCAACACAATCAATGTTGTTGAACTGTAAAATGAAGCTCACAGCTACTGGTCGTGTATTACGCAATTACCCTGCTGGAGTTGCGATGCTACAAGTCGGAGTTAGCCTTAAATATTCAAACAAGTCTGTAGGTACACTAACATCAACAAAAGAGCATCATAGGAGCATAGCTGCATAACGTAAAATTTTAACAACACGAAAGAGTATGTTAATTGTTTTTAATAATTTTAAACTAGAGCTTGACTGCAACCCCGCCTGATGGTGAGCTGTGATGCAATGTGATGTGTTGATGGTAAAGCGCGCTAGTGTATTAAGCCTATTCACTTAAAAGACTGAAGAGATTGAATAGGATGGAAGACGGCAGATGAACGAGGTGATGCAATGTTAAACCCAACAACGCGACAAACGATGCTGCGCCACAGGGAGATTGGTCTGGAGTCCCTCCACGACTAAACTCCCGACACAACAACATTTGGCGCATCGCACCCGACACACATCGCAACACAACTACTGAGACCAGTCCTTAGTACGGCTTCACCAGACATCATGCCGTCATCGTACGCAGTGATGCAATCGTTGATGGTAAAGCGCGCTAGTTTTAAAGAGCCTATTCACTCTAGCCTTGAAGTCACTTAAATTGTAGTCCGACGGAAACACCGCCACTGGCAAATTGTAATTATTGTTATTGTAATTTACTTTATTACGAAGTGTACATACCTTAAAACATCCATTTTTAACTTCAGTCTAATGCTATCGCGGCGAATAGTATAGGAAGTGTAAAAATAACTCTTTTCATCGAAAAGTATATTAGTAAAAAACATTTCAGTCCTCTTGTGGTTCGCAAAGCTCGTGAGAAAATAACAGTTTTCATAGAATCTAGAGAGCGTATTTGCCTTGCAGTGGGTGTAATCCTTGAAATAGACGATTTTAATAAAGCCCGCACGTGCTTTTACCGAGAGGAAGTACATTAAAATGTTCTAAAGTATATAAGAACGAAAAATAACAAACGCTATAAAGGGGCCCGCGGGAAACTAAACGGGGCCCCTGTCCTCGTAGTACCTATGCGCAGACGTTGCAATGAATAAAAAAGATCAGTGATTAAATGCGTCTGGCAACATGGGCCAGTGAAGCTTACCTATGTGTACCAAATATAAAAAGACGCATAAGAACCAGCCTTTGTCATACTTTTTACTTTAAGTCGATTTATTGTAGTTTTCACTGCGTTTCAGCTTTTTGTAAGCCCGTGGTTTTTTTTGTTAAGTATTTTGTAAAGCTGGTTTGTATTTTGAAGCGTTTTTACAGTGGTACAACACTAACTTCACGATTTTATATAAGATAGTGGAGTTTCTTTTTACGTTTCCGTGTCCAAAGGGTGAAACTGGACAAAGTGGATTCACTGTCCTTCCATTTGTCCGTTTATCTTAGAGCTGTTGTCTTTTGATTTCTCATAATCTTTTTATAATGGCCGCTATATAAATAAATAAAAAAAATAAAATTAGTTTTAAGTCCAACTCGCACTTTTTTGGGGGTGACAAACCATTAATGTCTTCTTCCGCTATGGGAGGGGCGGAAACGCGTGTCAGACTTTTACTGACTAAAACCCATCCGTGTTCCTTTATTTATCTGTGCCAGGGCTACTCTATCTCTTACGACAATCTGCAACCCTGGTAGACTTTTTCAGGGCATTAACATCAAAGCACCAGTCTCCGGCCGGTTATCGACTCAAGCGCTACTTACAAAGGGCACTCGTGAATAATATAGACTTTAAATTGTCTATAAGCGGGTCACTTTAAACTACCTTGTTCAGAATGCAGCAATCAACGAGGACTCAAAACCTACAGTCGAGGAATTAATAAATAAAGCACTAATATAAGCATATCTACAACCGCTCCAGTTATTAGTCACTAGCAACATTTTGAATAAAAATTACAGTTCATTTGATGACATGGACCCGCTATGTGGGAAAGCAATGTTTCTATTTAGTCCGTCATTCAGATTACAGAAAAATATTGGATACGTATATTTTGTTTTATCAAATCAATAAAAATTGGCAAATATAAAAGGCATCTAAGATCGGGAGTGGTGGCTGGTGACGTCACTGCTCGCTAAAAAGTGTAGTGTGCAGTGACGTCACACGAGTTTTCAACACACTGTGTCGTTTTCATTTTTTGTTTATATGAAAAAAGAAAAAATACGTGTCTAGTATTTTTTGGAAATCTGACTGACGGACTAATTAGTTTTTTTTAGTCAACTACCCTATTTATTCCACGTTATGTTAATGCAAATTGGTTATTTTTTTCTGTTTCATTTAAAATCTATCTAAAGACCAGGATCAAAATGTAATATTATGTTTATAGGTCAGACCGTCCAGGGGCTTAACCTGTTTGGGAGCTTAGCAAACTAGATATAAAGCCTGCGGCCAGTTGTATATACACTTCTGGACACATTATTGCATTTTCAGTTTCGTTTGGTCGTAGCTAAATTTTATATTAGGTCGAGCAAAAAGTTTTTATGCAGTTTTGAACCCGGCACATTTACTATTTCATTCAATAGTCTTTTTTTTAATTTAGAACACTGAATTTAAAGAAACAAAAGACAATTTGGAGCCTGTTTGTTGATATCAAACCATCGAATACTAAGAAAACTTGATTTTATTGGTTTACTTTGACTTAATTCTTGATAAAGTGATTGATATCTTTGGTTTTGCAACAAACATTACTTATTCTTAACATTAAGGTGAGGTTCTATCAATAATCTATGGATACTTCACCTGAAGTCGCCGCATAAGCTGTGGCACTTATTCAGGCCGGACACAGCCAAAGAAATGTGAGTGCTCAACTTAATTTAAGTCGATCTGCTGTCCGAAATGTTTATTGGAGGTACCTAGAGACTGGCGGCAAGGAGGGCCACGATCTCGGGTCACAACTGAAAGGCAGGATCGATTTATTGTGACGACCAGCTTGAGAAATCGTCACCTTACCTCCATTGAGATACAAAACCAACTTCGCGATTTCCACGGAGCTGTTTGGAGAAGGTTAAAAGAACGCGATATGGTACCACACAAGCCAGCTAATGGGCCCAAACTAACGCAAGCCCACCGAACAGCGCGCCTTCATTTCGCACGCACTCATTTAAATTGGACACAGCAAGATTGGAGCCGGGTACTCTTTTCTGATGAGTTTAAAATTGTGTTACATGGCAATGATGGAAGGAAGAAGGTCTACCGACGTAAGGGAGAGCGTTTCGCACAATGCTGCTTTGAAGATGAAGAGAGGGTTGCTTAAGGCGGGGGCTCATGGACTGTCTGGGGCGGTATATCCGCGAGCGGCAAAACTCAACTTGAGGTTGTTACAGGACCACAGCTGCCAACATTAAATACTGAAAAGTACATTCGTGAGTGCTTAGAACCTCACGTGATACCATACGCGGACTATGTGGGCCCGAATTTCCTTTTTATGCATGATAATGCAAGAGCCCATACGGCCGGTATCGTCAGGGAATATCTTCGGGATGTGGACATCACAGTTATGGACTGGCCAGCCAGAAGCCCAGACATGAACCCCATTGAGCACATGTGGGACGAGCTAAAAAGACGTGTTAGGGTTCGTCAGCCAGTTGCCCAGACGATGCAGGAGTTGAAAACTGCCATAGAAGAGGAATGGGAGATGACCCCTCAAAATTTCATAGAGCGGTTGATAAACTCTATACCAATCGTATGAGAGCTGTGGTAGATGCCCATGGAGGCAACACGCATTATTAAGTTAAACCTTTATTTGATAAAACATGTTTTTATTCAAAAATCAATTGCCTTTAATAAGGCGCATATCCGTCTGGTTAGGCGTAGCTCCATGTCGTATGGAATGGTATTCTGAATTCAAATTTAAAACAATACGACCGAAAAAGGTGGTAAAATGTATCAGGTTTAAAACTACATCAATAGTTTTTGTTCAATCTAGCAATCATATTTCGGTAGGGGCCATCGAAACCTAAACTCTAAGGTGGGCCAATAGATGTGTCCGAAGTGTATATACTCGGCGTGTTCTGCAGGTAAATTGTAATATCATAATAGTAATAATTGGTGCTGGGATGCGATACCATCAGTTGCTTTTTATAAACATGTCGTTACGTAACGCTTTAGTGACCTCTAGTTTCATGTACCTAACTGTAGATTATTCTGTTCTAGACTTGAAGAGACGATAAATAAAGTGATTTTTTTTTACTTGTCGCATTAGATAACCTATCTACAGTTACACGCCGTTAAAGTATAATTTCGCTTTAATACGAATTCGAAAAATAGTTTTAACTTTAATGAAGTATCAGGAAAATGTGTTTGTTTGTTAAAAGTGGTATAGGAATTACGTGGCCGACTATACAATCACCTACAGCTTTATTTTTTATCTAAACTTGATCCTGTGTGTATATCCGATTGAACTCTATATCTACGCCTCAAAAAATATCATTATATTTATATTATTTATACCAACTAGCTGATCCATGCCCCCTTCGTTGGGCGATAAACATTTTTTACTTATTAATGAAAACCAACTATGTACCAAGAAGGTAGTTTTTTTTTTAAATAATCATAAACTATCGCTTGACCGCAATCCCGCCTGATGGTAAACAGTGATGCAATCGTTGGCGCTAGTTTATTAAGAGCCTATTCACTCAGAAAAACTGAACGAATAGGAAGGAAGACGGCAATTGAGCGAGGTGATGCAATGTTAAACCCAACAACGCGACCAACGATGCTGCGCCAAAGGGAGATTGATCTGAAGACCCTCCACGACTGAACTCTCAACACAACAACATTTGGCGCATCGTACACGGCACACGTCGCAACACAACTGCTCAGACCCGTCCTCCGTACGGCTTAACCATACATCATGCTTTGTATGGTGGGTGGTAACTTCTGCCGGCGGCCGAGAAATTTTCGGGATAATATGCCACTCAATTAACGTGGCTTTCTATTGGTAAAAGAATTATCAAAACAGACTCAGTAGCTTCAGAGATTACTCCCTATAACCTCACTTTACTTTTATATAATACTAGCTGACCCGGCAAACGGTTGTTTGCCACATAAATAATAAAAAAAAATTATGGGTGGACTACCCCTAACATTTAGGGGGATGAAAAATAGGTGTTGGCCGATTCTCATAGATACCGGATAAGCACAAAAAATTTCATTAAAATCGGTCGAGCCGTTTCGGTGGAGTTTAAGTTCGAACACCGTGACACGAGAATTTTATATATTAGATTAGTATACCGTATAAATTAGGTGTGTACAGTCACCAAAGAAAATATGTAACCAGGGTCGTCCGATATATTTAGTTGAAGTTTACTAAGAAATCGATTCATGTTTTTTGCTTCTCTGCTCCTATTGGTCGTAGCGAGCACTTGTGGATGATATATCGTTCTAATTGTTTATTTTTTCTTTAAATCGAATCAGTAGAGCAGGAGCACCCCGAACAGACATTCAGTCCTCGGACCTGCCGTGTGATCCTTAGAGACTTCGTGTTCACGTGTTCAGAACCAGATGGCTTGCACTTTAAGCTCTCCTTACCATTCGTTTAGAAGTAAATTAGGTAGGTTATTAGGGTCGGATTTAGAATTTTTACAGACTTCAGACGGCTGACGTGCTTTTTTTTTTGTCTCGAATTTCAATAACAGCACGCCTTGACGTGGATTCAAACCACCGTATTGCCCTTTGTCGTCTTTGGTTTTAGTGTCAAAAATATTACTGGGGATTTTCTCAATCTACAATCTACTTCAAGCGATCATAAAACCCCCGAGATATGTAGACTTCTATTTTATCTTTACCTACTTATCGACAAACTCAATTTCTTTCACAAATCTAATATTTGGCACCCCTTGCAATGACAGCCTCAGTGACATTAGAGATGAATTACCATTGTTCCACAAAGTGAACTAGTTCTCCTATTCCAACTACGCTTTCAGTGCTGGTCCAACGCACAAAAAAAATCAGAGGTCAAGTTCGGGTCCATTCGCGGAGTGGCCGAACTTGACCCGAATAAAATTATTTTAAGCATTAAATAGAATTAAAATAATTATTTATAATAAATCCTCAACTTGAATATTTTCTAACTAACTCAATTTGAATACTTTTTTTAGCATACAGAGGCTCTATGACTAGTCATTTATAATTTTATACAATAAATAAAAAAAAAATTGAAACTACCATATCACTAAATCATAGACAACTTCGAGCGGCCATTGTTGCTCACATATCTGGCGAATTTTAAAACCTTGTCAACATTATTATGTTAGTAATCCCCTACAAATTGCTTTTGTTGGAAAGGATTACAATGAAAAACTATTGTTAGAAACAAGCGTGATCGAAAATCGATTATTTCCACAATAAAGTATAGGTATAATACCAATACCTTCGCTAATCAATAGCTAAGTGTTTATGATTCAAATACGTGTTTTAAAAATCCGTTACGGAATTGGACAAACGCATACAAAATTCAACAAGTTTTACTTAATTTCATCAAATAACGATCCTTTAGTTACTGAAACTGGTTTCAACGGTTACCTATAAAAAGATTGCACAGACACTTAGCGTTTTGTAGTGCTCTGCCCTATTGAAAATGAACTCGTGGGTACTGAAACCCGTTATGTATTTTCATTCAATTTTTCTGTATGAATGGCGTTTATTTCTCATTCATCAGATTCTATTGAAATCAAGTCTAAACGACCAACTTTGTGAAGGTTATTGAGAGAACTGCTAACCGTCCGCAATGATTACTGGGTCAACTATACGAAGAAGGTATGAATGTTCAGTAGAAATGAATTTAATAATCTGCCTTTTCAAATGTCTATTAAAGGGCACATTACTACTACGGGAACTTCTAAATAATGTTTATTTCCGTTGCATTATTCATTAGTGCAGAATCTTTTAACGAGCAAACCTTTCAACATAATAAAATACTTGGGAAAGTATCAAATCCAAAATCCAGCAGCTCTTTTGAATTTTTCATAGGTATAGCTCAACTTCATCATCATTTCTCCCTAAATACGTACACTGCTGGACATAGGCCTCCCCTAAGGATCTCCATGACGACCAGTCCTGCACCTCCCGCATCCAGCGGTTTCCCGCTGCTATGAGGTCTAGCTCAGTCTTTCACTTTCATCGACGCTTTTGTTCAGAACTTACATGAAATTCGTGTATGCATTACCCAGATAACGAGTATTATTAAATAGTTGGAGAGCGCATAGCTAGCGGTGATGCGTGTCATGCGTCTGAGAGTACAACACATTGGAGCATGCAATTGAGGTCACATACATTATATTGTTAGATGCAAGTACAGATTAGTCGCATCCTATCGATTTAACGGGTATTACATCCACCGGGAGACAGTACCTATCGTTTATATTAAACTAGCGGCCCGATACATGCTTCGCTACGTATAAACTGAAATAATAAAAACAAATTTATTGGATCATCAATATTATTTATTCAAACATAAAATATTTTTTTAAATTGCTAGCAATTTTATTACTTCATCCAAAACATTTAGATTATTAAATAAACGACTGGGGGGTACAGACTTTCGAAGAGGTAACATAAAGTTGGCCATTTCAAAAACATGATTCCTCCAAATTCAGACCACAAACGTGAAATAATTGCCCTTAGGCTTTGTTGATGGATACAGCAAATGATAAACACACAGGATATTGTAATCGTTTGAACTCAAACGGCATATCAGTTGGGATCATAGGGATACGCGGTATCAAACAAATTTCTCCTTTTGATTTACCATAGCATACCATCGTAGCTTCAATTAAATTTGACAATAAGTTTTACACTGCCAATCTGGTGCAATTAAACAGTTTTGGTGGATTATAAAATTACAAAGAAAGTGGCATTAATTTATATTTAGATGAGATGAATGTCCACCGTTCATTGAATTCATATGTTATAAAAAATGTGATAAATGAAGAACCACTAGACCGATTCTGTTCAAACTTCACCCAGACCATCTACTAATTATTCAAAATAAAGCTTAAACATTTAGTTTGGATATGTCGAGTCCGTTCATGAGTTATAAAATTACAAAGAAAGTGCGTGAAAGCGATTCTGCAACAGCAAATAGAAATACTGCAACAGCACCCTAATTGCGTAATACACTATTACTATCAATTGAAATAATTTTGAAGCATATCGATGATCCATATCGATTGTCCCTGTGGAATTATCTTCACCTTTACGATAGTTCGCCATCTGTTTCGAAAAAAAAGAAAAGAAAAGATCCCTGGTCGCGAGAATAGCATCATGCAGGCCGGTGTCAGGAAATGAACGAATTTGGTCAGTCCACCTTATTGGACTGCGACCTCTAGAATGTCGTCCATCCACCTTCACAGTCAAGTACCCATCAGATGTTCGAGGTTGTCTCCATCTTTTCTGGCAATATGGTCAAAATATTCTAAAATTCTTCGAAGGCAAACAGAGAAGTTTTATTATTCGCCCAGCTCTCAAAGGAAGGAATCCCTTTGCTACTGATAGTGTTACGAAATTCTAATACAGGTTCGAGACATATAACATTATAGCCATATAAAAAAAAAAATTTGCTGAAAATAACTGTCAAACAGGAAGTCATTAAATAAACCCCGGACAAAGTGGGTCGAAAAAGAAAACAGTTCAGGTGCAGAAAATTTTTCACGATCATCAACAGCACTTCATAACATACCCTGCGTGTCGTGTGTTTGCAAGTTCCTGCAAGCATCTGATGGATGCTACTGATGACACAATTGTTGAATCCTGATTCTGGGCCGAAACTATTTGGAATGTGATCGTTGGACACGCCAAGACGAAGATTATTTGCGAAAGCACTAGGAAGTGGCGATGCGTGGCCGTTTTGGGGGACTGTCTTATATAATATTGACGTTCAAAAAGTTCCGATTCTCCGCCTAATGATTTTTGATTTTGACTTTTGAAGTGAAACTTCTTTACGCACGCTTGACTTGGGGAGAAGCTGGCGAACGCGTGACGTAAGCGTTACGAAAAGTGATCGGGCAAGGCGAACGGAAGTTAAGTGGGGGATATAAGCACAGAGGCGCCCGTGGCGCGAGCTTGGTACTACAAGGTCTACAACGAGTTTTTTTTTTTTTTCAATAAAAATAGAAGATCTATGCAAAAATATTAATTTACCAATGAAACCATGAAATAAATTTAAATATTTATAGAAAATTAATATATGTATATGTGTATACCAGTGGCGAAGAGTCCATACAAGCCGATTCCCACCGGGTTACCTTTCAAAAATCAGTTCCATATTCATACAAAAGTATTTACATTCTATTTCATTAACAAAGTATTATTAATCAAATGCCGGCGCGATTTACAATAGCAATCGCAATTTTTAGCAATACCCTAAGTATCACATTTCATTTTATAGTCGTAAATTAATCAGCGCTTCAATTTTTCGTAATTCTTTTCGTAGTTCTCTTGAAGGAAGCCGTCGAATTTCAGCTTACCTATGTCAACGGTTTACTATGCCGCGAAAAGAGAGAGCGTGTCAGTCCATCTCTTTCTAATTCTCGCTAACCGTCGCGGTAAAACTTGATAAATATAAGCCGCCCGCGAGCGGCTTGTATTTCTCTCCTCTCCTCTATTAGAAAGAGACAGAAACCACGCTACTACGAGATAGCGTTCTATACCTACCTATGGTGCGTGAGTTTTTCGTTTGTTTTTAATATTTGTGTTATTTAAACTGTGACGGATTCTGTAAGGTAATTTAATCGCAGATTTGGTTAAATACTGTTAATTTTGTTTGTTATTATGGCTTTAATTCATATAGAGTGCTGTTACTGTTAATTCGTCTTTGAAAGACGCATTTTCTCAAGTTTCGATTCTTTGCAGTTTAATTCTGACCCTCCCCATTTCAGTAGCTTCAGCTGAGCGGTCATTTTCTGCTTTAAAACGCATTCACACGTATGTGCGAAACTGCCAAAAAGAGCAGAGATTGTCCGATTTGGCTATCATGTCAATTGAAAAAAATTTGCTTAATAAAATTAAAAGTAATCCGAATTTTTATAACAACATTTTAGCTCATTTTGTTAAAAAAAAAACAGACGCATTGCATTAGAATATAAATAACGTTGTGATTGTGTATAATTTGCTTTATTTTTGCTTAATATTTTTGTTGGTTTTGGATCGGTGTCTGTGTGGTTCGGTTTTTAACACTTTATTATTTTTATAATTTTTTATTTTATTTTTTCTTGACTCTTATTCCCTAACAATAGGTACTTAACTTAGTACTTACTAACAAGCATGCATGTGTGGTATAGAGATGCACGTCGAAAAAGGCTTTTCACAAAGCCGCTTTTATCATACTTGAAAGACATTGTTATCAAATCATCAGTCCTTTTTTGTAAGGTGAAGGTGGGGCTTTTCATATTATTCTTATCTGAAGACCTCCTCCAAGATATCCTGCAGTAGGTAAGTGTTTAAGTGTTTATTTTTTTGGACCGGCTTCCCTTTGTCAAAATTTCACCCTTCGCCACTGGTGTATACATGTATATATTGTACACACATATCTATATATATATACATACAGATGGAGTGAAAGAAGTTTCACTTCAGTCGTGTGGTCATTTTTTTGCCCAAAGCTCAATGTGTTTAATACAGTCTAAACAAACTTGCTCAATACATTTACCGAGGTCAAGGATAGTTTCACAAGCCTTTTTTGACCATAAACCGTGTCATACTCAAAGTACAAGAAACGTGCGCGTGGTTCCGAAAGCGTTGACTTGAACAAAGCAGCAGCGTTAGTTCCAAGCAGTCCTCTGCGGTACATAGGGAAATTGTTTTACAAGAAGGGAAAATATACGGACTTATACAGAGTAATATTCTATTTTCGTTTCGCAGAACTGTGATACAGGATTTGATTACAGAGCCAGCGGATATCTTTCTGTCAGTATAAGCTCCCAACTACAGTTATTATAATTCTGGACCGATTGATTTTATATCCATGCCAACCATACATAACCTACAAACAAATATTGCGAATTGCAGGGCTGGTGTTCTGTGTCACTAACTTTATTTTAGATTTTTTTTATCAAGCCTCAAAAATGTATTTTAGTCAAGCTACGGCCGAGTTTGCATCTACTGATACGAGTTAACAATGAATCATTTTAAATCGAATCGATGAGTTCGATGACACACTATATATGACGAATAGGACGACTAACCAAGTTTCTCAAAATAGTTGGAAACAACCTTCCTCGTCATTCGTCATAAACCACAACAATATAAATAATATCATTACATTTTACCAAAACAAGGATCATTAGTACAGACAGCACATCAAGCTTAGTTTTCCAACTTTCAGCCTCATCTGGCTAATCACTCATTACTGTTTAGCTTAACATTTAGTTAGATCATAATCAATGCTTAACACAAATGTTTACCGTTAATACGATTACTGATAATCAGGTCAGATCTCAGTAGCGAAGTAAAATAGAGGGTAAGTGGTTCAGTACAGATTATAATTGAAATAGCTGAGAAAAATCGGAATAATTAGAATTAAATAGGTACGTTTTTTATCTGTAGTAAGTTTGTCAGAAAAATGTGACAAATTTAATATAATCGGAGAGTTTGTTTGTCTGTTTGTTCCGCTTTCACACCGTAACTACTGAACAGATTGCTTTGAAATTTTGCAGATGTAAAGTTAGAAATCTGGATTAAGTAATAGTGTACTTTTTATCCCGGAAAATTTGATATTATCGAGGGAAATCTAAAAAGCGCGATATAACCGAGGGCGGAAAGCTAGTATGTAATATAAATGCGAAAGTTTGGATGTATATTAAGCTTTTACGCAAAAACTCCTGAACGGATTTGAATAAAATTTGGCACACAGATGGTTGAAAATTTGGCGCGGCTAGTACTACTAAACTAGTGAAAAAAATAATTTATTACAATTAAATCATTGTTTGCAATGATAGCAATGAAAATAATAACGAGTAAACAGCAAGAGGTCATTTATCTCTGAATTTATAACTACTTACTAATGCACACTGACGCAAATTAATGATAAAGCAGTGACCGATAATATCAATTCATTTACATAGGTACATGCTATATAAGCTTGGGGGCAACCAAAACAGAATTGCATCGTAACCAAACCAAAACTTTTGTTATGTTTGGAGTCTTCTATCGCGCTAATCTTTTGACAGATGGTTTAACCATAACTGGATCACAATTGGAAGTAACCGCTGTCCGATGAAAAAGTTGGAAGAAAGCGAGGAGGTCAATCTCAATTTTATTTGTAACAATTTAGTTTTTGAATAAAATATTTTTCATTATCAAAGCAAAATTTTTCTGTGTCATTAGTCAAAGTTAAAAGATTGGATGTATTTATATATATTTTTTATTTTATTTATTATATCTTACGAAATGTATCACTCATACATTCATTTTACTTCAATCGAAGTTAAAACCAACGCGATACGAAATGGGATCGAAACTAAACCACTACATTAACTGGATTATATACGAACAAGAGTTTAACTTCTACTGTTTTATTAGTATATTAGTGGGTACTTTGGTCCATATTAAATTACGTCGCATTACTTATGTACCGGATTTTGAATGACTCGTTTACAGGCACACGTTTGACTGCTGCTGTGAAAGCCACTATGACCACCTAGCACTTCTAAAAGCAATATTATTCAATCATGCAAACACGGTGAGGGAGGAGACCATGTTACGTGATTGTGATGTATGTTTTGAGGGTAGATTTAGATTTTCTGTTTAGATTTTGTAGGTAGTACGTTTGTCTTTTTGTCTTCGAATACAAGTAATTAAGAACGGACGTGTTTTAATTGCTAGCCCCATTAAACAGCGTCCCATAATGCATGAGGCGAAAAAAGCTTGAGACGCTTTGTCATAATTTTTGTATATTAAGCGCCTCATGCTTTTTTTCTCATTTTACTAGTATTGTATGGATACTATTGTCATAAATTAAATTTTAAAATTATTTTTAACTTTTTAATTCGATATTCTTTGTTTAAATAATATACGGATAACTCGAACGCTTAAGTGGTGCTCATTTGTTTTTACCAAACTTTTCTTGATCTCCAACAGATAGAATAGCAAGTGCTAAAATTCCGAGTTAGAGACGGACAAACAAACCATACAAGTGAAGCTAATAAAAAGCATGTAAAAAGTGGCAAGAGTAAAGAATGCCAACATGTTTTTAGAGGTAGTGATAGTGATTAGGGTCTTAATAAACTAGTACGCTCTCCGCGATCGCGGTCAAATACTAGTTTAAAACATTTACTTATAGAACAAAATGTAATTTTATTACGTTATCAAAATAATTTCAACAAAATTTCCCTTAACATTTCTGACTGCGCAACATGGCTTGTCTTTAGTTTTGTACCTTATATTTGGCGTCATAAGATAACACAAGGAAACAGGGGACAACAACACATTAAATAAGTAATAATCATTATCTGTACTAAGAAGTTCATTACAAATAATGGTTATTTATTATTTAATGTTAAGATCTCATTCTCTTCAAATCTCCCGAGTCACCTCTTTGAGTTTTCCCTATAAATAGTTTCATCGTGTGTACTACGAATGAAGAATATGTAGTAGATAATCTTGATAATTCTTGTAGCAGAGTTAAGCGAGCTTTGTAAGAGCACTTATTTACATTTATTAATTATTATGAACTCCTCCACCTTTCTCGGTGGTAGGCCATAACATCGGCCGCCGGCAGAAGTTACCACCCACCAGACAAAGTCTTGCCGCCAAGCGATTTGTCGTGTTCGTGTTGATGTCTGGTGAAGCCGTACGGAGGACGGGTCTGCGCAGTTTTGTTGCGATGTGTGCCGGGTACGATGCGCCTAATGTTGTTGTGTTGGGAGTTTGGTCGTGGAGGGTCTTCAGATCAATTTCCCTTTAGCGCAGCATCGTTGATCGTGTTGTTGGGTTTAATATTGCATCACCTCGCTCAACTGCCGTCTTCCTTCCTATTCGCTCAGGTTTTCTGAGTGGATAGGCTGTTAATAAACTAGCGCGCTTTACCATCAACGATCGCATCACTGCCTACCATCAGGCGGGATTGCGGTCAAGCGCTAGTTTATAATTATTAAAAAAAAAAACTCCTACGTTGTTTTGAAAATCCAGGAAAAGATGTTCGAAATGATTTTTTGCGTACTACTCGATATTGTAAACAAAATACGATCAGCTGATTCAAATAAAATCCGCCATCTTGCCTCTTAGAATCCTCTAAACAGTGGTCCGGTAGTGTTTAATTTTATCAGCCACTGATCAATTGATTTGCAAAACTGAAATAAGACTATTTATCGCCAAAGCTTTAACGTTAATTGAAAAAAAAAAAAACAGTTCCAGGCAGTACTATTCTTCAGAATTCTTTATTTTATTTTATTTTAGGTGAAGTATGGTTTTTTAGTTATGGTTATGGCGACAAAGTAAAAATCAATGACATCAACGGAAAAATACTGCGTCCATCGAATTGGAATTCTTCGCGATTGCGACCTAAATAAGTATAATCACGACATAATTACGATCAAAGCATTGTAGAATTCACATTCAAGTGTGAGGGTATGCAAATACTTACCGTAGTTGGACGGGTGTCCAGGAAATGATCATAGACGGCCAGACCGGCGATAGCGAGTAACACGCCGGTGTGGAAGCCCGTCATGAACAGCCCCACATACTGGATCAGCATAGTAATGAGCCCGAACAGGAGCCCAGCGCACAAAGCCACACCTACAATTAAACAAACAAAGTAAAAATCAATTACATTACCCGACGTCTAATCGAATCAACACCTACAGATATTTCGTTAAGCTAAGTGCATTATCTTCATAAAAATAGAAAGCCCCCTCTTTAGTGCAATGCTCCTAAAAATAATGTAAAGACAGAAGTAACTAATACGGCCTGCGATGTATGCACGCTTAGTACGATACAAGCACTAAAGAAGTTATTAGATACTAAATACTTGCCTGATTAAACGCATCCTAGAAATTATGAATATTTTTATTTTTTTAAGACTCTGGTTATTGTTAATGAGCTTTCAGCTTGAATTAGCGAGTGTGCATACTGCTGGTTAGTTTTAGCTGCAAAACGTAGGTATATTGAGAAGGAAATTGGCTTACCAACGTTTCCGTACGGAGGCATAAGGTATTCCTGAAGACAAATTAGATAAACAATTGCAGAACCAAAAGTGAAGCCCGTAAGGAACATACTGGCTTTGAAACAGCGATAGCCTGAAATATAATATTCAGATTAATACACAGACTACTGTATAAACAAAAAAAAAACACTTCTTTCAACAATAACAGTTTAAAAAAACTGCCTTTTTTAAGTAATAAAAAGAATTTAGAAAAGCAGTTTCATTTTTCCCAAAGAATTTAGAAAAGCAGTTTCATTTTTCCGGTTGTCTGTTTTTTATCATTTCCGCAGTTAAAAAGAAAAAAAAGCAAAGTAAAGCTCTATGTCAAAAATTCACACAGCCTTTACCTGAGGATTTACAAAAGAAAACCGTATCGAGAAAATTATCGTTCCATGTTTAATTTTTTTATTGAATAATTAATTTTATGTCGTTATTGAGAATACATAGCGCACTATGTAATTATTTATTATCTTTGCAAGTTTACAAAAAGAAAAAGAAACTATTCAATTATGTCTATTGTATTGAAGCAATATTAATTAGGACACTGACTATACCCGCAGATTCATCTCATAAATAACAAGGGGAATGCCAGTTATGTGCGCGTACGTTCACGGGATCCTACTTTATATTGCGATGTTTTTAGAACGTAACTAACTGTGCGCATAGCACACAAAAACGGTGCTTTACATTATTCTTTTAATTGAGTATCTCGAATATATTTTTGATGTTACAATTAGAATGTCTGAACGTTATTTTCAGATTATTCGGGTATACACAACCTCGGTAATCTCTGTATCACTTCTGACTATTTAACATCTACCCCCTTATTCATAACGTTGCTTAAAGTTAACTAGTGATTAGCGATTGTTTAACTATACATTTTTGACGCTTTTTACGTCACTTAACTCTAATCATTGTTTATGAATAAACACCATAGTGTTTTAGGGGTTTATTCAAAAGCGATGATTAAAGTAAAGTGACGTTAAAACTTCAAAAAATTGTGGTTAAACAGTCACTAGTAAACTTTAAGCAACTTTTAGTATACTTAGATAGGGTATTAAAGGATGTCTTTAAAATGTCACTTTATTGATAAAACCGCTCAAAGTCACGCTAGGTAAAATGTCTACATACATATCCGTAAAGTGTATGGCTGTACATAATAAAAAGAGCAATTGTGGCTCAGTTTAAACGGCCAATTTAAGAATTGTAGTCCATGGGTTTGAACCAAGAAGGCACTTATGTGAAAATTATTTCATCACATTATTGCTCACAAAAGCGAAGGAAAACTTCAAACAATCGAAGCCATATAACATCAGCAAAGCGCCACTATGACCACGTGATAGATTCTCTTCTCATTGAGAGGAAGACTGACATCAGATTGAGTGAGATTATATTCAAAAATATTTTTAAAGAATATTTCTTCTTGTCGTTTTCGAGTAGTTCAACCTTGGTGATAAAACAATTATGAGGTTGAGTATACCTAACCTAAGAAGCATTTGAAATTCCACATGAATAAAAAAACTTAAGTATCATTTCTATAAATACTTATACTACTTGTTATATACTTATAGTATATACAGTAAATAATTTATACGTGACTTAACTACCTTATGGATTGCTTTATACTTTTATAGCCAAATGAAGGTAGATCTCGTTTAAATTTTTTTGTCGAATTTGTAATTAATTTTAAAATTTTAAGGTCAAAACAATTTGTGTTTGCAAATGGAATAAACAAGCGTTCATTTAAAAATAACTTACGAGTAGGTTTATGGAATTGTTGTCTAACTAGGCGCAGCTTCGCACGCGTGGATTACAGAAATTTGTTTTTTCCCCTTATAAAATGTCCCTTCTGCCAGTGAAAGGCCTAACAAAATTGGTTGTTTTGTAGAGCCAAAACAGACAGATGATATTTTTATAAATATATTTATAAGTACCGTATACTTTCATTTATGTTACGCAATTAACCCGTTAGCACTTTAATTTTATTTATTTGCATTGCATTTAAATATATAACTTGGATTATAAAACCATTGAAAATTTCAGTAGAAGTTATAATTTAATATATAAAAGGAAAAAAAAAACATATACAATATGTAAAAACTCCGTCCGACCGATAAGTATAATAAAGGTTAGGTAATCACATGACCCAATGAAATTTCAAACTATAATATAATCACCATAATAACAATACTAATGAATTTTGAAATAATCTTTTTATTCCGCGAATTAACTCCAAGTACCTACCCCGATAATTAATATTTTTTTTTAAAAGTGATAACACCGTTTTCGACGGTATTAATGGTGGCTACCTTGAATGAATGAATCTACAATACTGGCGGCAATTTGTTAGACCGCGTGCCCTGCCCCCCGTCGCCCGCGTTTGCGAAATAATATTAATTTTTAGGGAGTATTTTTTTAAAGTTTTGTCGGGCTTTGTAGGCAGAATCAGTTATGGATAGCTAGCAGTACCTTCACCGATCGGACAGGGTTTTCTTTACATATTGTATACAATAATTGTAATAGGTTGATAAGAATTTCACCGTAACATCGCAACAACTATCGCAAAAGTTTATTATTTAAATACTGTCCCCCTTATTCATGAACGCTGCTTAATATTAACTAGTGATTAGCGATTGTTTAAACATACATTTTAAAAGTTTGCACATCACTTAGTTTAAGAATAAACCCCTTAACTCTGTGGTGTTTATTCATAAAGGATAATTAAAGTTAAGTGACGTTAAAAGGTTAAAAATGTATCAATCTTTCTTTTTTTGTGCCATCACGTAAAATTAATGTCGACTTCAAAATAATTCAGTTTGTGATTGAAAGTGTGTTACACAAGGCTTGACCTCGTTCTGACCTGATGCAAAAGCGCTGTCACGTCATAGTTGCTGTTTGAAATATTCCGTCAGTACATCCCATATGAGAAAAAAATATAGAAGTACATTACTTACCAAACAATGTGTAGACTATGCCGAAGGCTATATACATGGCGCAAAGGACGCTTATAACGGGGTCGTAGTTGTAATCCGTTGAGGTACAGAAAGACCCCTCGACGATGGGGCCATTAAATTTTACTGTCATGTTTGGACTTCTCGTCACCTGTGGGACTAATTGGCCCGCTGATGACATCTTTAACTGTTAAGTAAATTGTAATCGACTGGAATAAGGAAACGTGGACTTTAAGTCTGAAATCGCCAACCCGCATTGAGCAAGCGTAGTGATTACGCTCAATCCTTCTCTGTCTGAGAGGAGACTTGTGCCCAGCAGTGGGACTATAATAGATTGAAGATGATGATGACGGGAATAAGCGAGATTCTGAAAGAAAAGATTGTATTATCAGATGTCACGCAGTCTTTGTCCACTTAAAGGTGTATTGTAGCCACAAAAAGACTTGTAAGAGCGTCTTTCTTAAGTTTGGTTTGTGAATTAGAGGGTCTTAATTACAGAAGCTGTAGCAGTTAATAATAAAATAGCAATACCAAACATATGTAGCTACTTCAGAAAACGAGACTGGTTTATATCAACGGATTGTATTCTTGTAGTTTACGAAATAGTTCTAAATCTTAAACAACTATTTGTTTTACATAGTGTCGAAGGCGAAGTAAATAGTATTGGAAATAGTAGCGATGCTAAACAGGTCCGATAACTTGCCGTTGCTGATCCGCGGCTCAGTTTGCGTAATAGTTCGTAATATTATGTTGTTGAACAACATGTTACAAACTTGTTAAACATGTTAGCATAGTATAGACAGACTGAAGAGTAGTGAGACAAGAACTATTTTGAGACACAACAAGTCCTAAAAATAATAGTATAGAATAGAATAGGTACTAGAAAGTATTATTCTATATTCAAATATATTTTTAGGTGATAAAAGCGATGTCGGAAAAGAAGTCTTTATCCATTTTTAAAAGACTTATTAACGTAGACTACCTTCAAACATACACACAAATCAAAAACCATTTATTACCTACCTGGCCTTTTGGACTATACGGTGTTCATTATATCGTTTAAGAAGATCCGACCGATTTACTATACCTATAGTCCTTTTTATCCCCAAAATTAGAAACTTGCATCGAACCATGTCTGAAACCTGGGCTGACAGCACAAGGTCGAGGAAGATGAGCCGGGAATACTTTGTAGATGGGACGGTATGGAAGACCGATGTGCCGTTTTCCTTGAAACTGACGTACATTTGTGTATCTTGAGTGCTGCAACCTAACGTGCTCAGACCAGGTCATTCACCGAGTCGTAAAACTTAGGTCTTGGAGTTTGCTAATGAGTAATGGAACTCAAAATTCTGGGTGCATATGGACTGGACGGAATTCGGTACTCTATGCTACATTTTAAAACGGGCACACTGGTTGTAGGTCTGCTAAGCCCAAACTTATTATTATACTTTTCTATCTATTATTGGGTTACTTATATTTTTGGAATCCTCTACCCACATGCCGCTTATTGTCATGCTTTTAAAAATACTTTTTCAAGACAACTACATAATGATATCTAAAATTCACAGTTTTGATTTTAAAAACCAAATATGTATGTAATCATCCTGCAACATTGATGACTCCTAAGGCCTCTTTACTTTTCTCTGTAGTAGTAGGTGAGAAAATCAAATAACATAATAATAATAATGGTATAATAATTCTAATAGAAATCTGGCTACCCGCGCAGGGGGAAGCCAATACATACATTCTGAGGCAAAAGTCATCTCTACAATTTTTAAAACCCAACACTGAAGATAAAATTGTAATAATTCTGAAGTAGTTGTATAAACTACTTACTACACATACAAAAAGGTAATTAATTATATCCAATTGTGTTAAATCAAGTAACTAACAAGATGATTGTGTCTACCAAAATGCTATTATAATTTGAATACAGCGGTTTTGTTAAATTTTACATTTTCAGGAAAATATTATGCCTGGTGTATATTGATAGAAAAATAATCCTAGAACCCTTACACATTTTCTTTGTTCTTCTTTATATTTTTATGCATTGCTATTACTCACTTTAACCAGTGGAATTCATTTTAAGATGAGTTGAATCCTCGTGCAGATTAATAGAATTTAAGATATAAAAAATATGATTGCTTCAGACCAGTCCTTAATCATGAATCATTCAATCAATTCTTTGACTGAATCATGTTTCCACAATATTTAGGTACTTAATGTTTTCCAAATTTGAATTAAATATTTTTATTATCTTGGAAATAAAAATGTTAAATTTAAAAATAATATAGGTACATTAGCTTTTGAATAATGTAGGTACACTAGTTTTTAAATGATACTACTATTACTAATATATTGCATTAATAATCGTTTTAGACTTTAGTGAGTGCATAGTCTCTGACTTATCCATTTAAAAAAGTCAGATAATAACCCAAATGAGTCAATAACAAAAACATGATCTTACTTCGACATCGACTGCTTCGCTTTGTATGGTGAACACGCTTTCTCTAATGAAAAAAAAAACCAATGACAAATATAAATAACGTACAAAGAATACAATCCATTAAAGACCAGTATTTTGTCAAAGTTTTTATAAGAAAAATAAATAGTAACAAAAAATATCTCACCAATCTGCGTCATGTGTCGTCGATTTCACATTGTAAATTAAAAAATCCAGAACACTCTTCTAACTCAAGGATCACAATATATCCCCGCTTCTAAAACATACGCATATTTTTATAATATGAATATGTAAATACCCACTAAAGTCAACACTCAGCACTCGCGGATACCTACGTAAAAAGAAAAATATATGTAACAAAGGAGACGTTTCCACTGATTTCCAACGAGTTTTCTCTTCGACTACCTACAGTCACTACCGTCTACCAAACCAAAGCAAACCAAAGAGCATAACAACATAGACACTACCTATATGGAATAGTGTTGTTGCCCGCTGCGTGTCAACTGCCTCTGCCACAGATATTGCAAACCGAATCGACATTTCAGTTTGACATCGAAAATTCGGAATCTATTTGCCGAAAATTAGTAAAGGCGATGATTTTAGTAAATTTTAAAAATAATTATATGTCAAATTGCAAGTCCTTAAGCCACGAAAAATTTTGAAATTATTTATTTATAAAAATATAATTTAGAACCATGAGTGTTACAATAAAAATACCGTTAAACCAAGCCCAAAGCGTTGGGAGGAGGAACGATGAAGACAACCCTAGCCACAACCGAGTTCACCTTTGTGAATAGCTATCATACTTTTGTAATTTTATTTATTTAACGCAGGGAACATTTCCAAAAACAATAGTTAGTTGTGCTTGTGTTAAGTGTACACAAAACGAGTGTATTTAAAGGGCGCATACGAGATTTAAAATGTTTTGGCTAGTCATCCCCAGACTGTAAATTAAACAACACGTATTTACCTCAGTGAACACTGTTCATTTGTAGTAGCCGCATCACGCAAATTTCACAATGAAAGTCACAATTTCAACTCTGAACGATGAAATCTTCGTCTTGGACGTATCCGAAGATTTGGAATTGGAAAATTTTAAAGCATTTTGTGAAATCGAATCCGGGTTCCCTGCGAAAGATATCATCCTCAATTACAATGGAATGCCGCTTTTGGACGACAAGAAATCCTTAAAAGAACACGGTGTTCACGATGGGGACGTCATCGTGCTTCTCCACATGATGCAGTCAGCTTCCAACCTCAACCAAACTGATTCCAGTCAAGGTACATGTTGATATCACAATTTACTTCATTTCTCCGTGAATATTAAAATTGCATTGTCATGCTTATTGTCATTGATGACAGAGTATATTTTCGTAATATTTGTTACTGGCAGCCAAGATATAAACAAAGAGTGCCAATGTAACAAGTCATTTAAAAAACACATTGGCTCTTAATGTCAATAAATATTTTTTTTATCTAGAGGTTGTGTTACTTTTTGTAAATAAATTAAAAACCTCATCATCCTTGCAGCTTTGCCAACTGGCTTGGCCAGTTTAGACTTCAGTAGCATCAGAGTTCCACCAGCCAGTGCAAGCACTTCAATGGCAGCTAGAAACCCACCGGTTGAAGAGGACCCACGAATCATCAGGGAAATGTTCTTGGCTAATCCCGATCAACTCGCTCTTTTAAAGCAAAATAATCCTAGATTAGCTGATGCACTTCTCAGTGGAAACTTAGGTATGTTCTATTTAGTTGGATATATATAAATGTTATTATTATCTACATATTTAATGTAAAAAAAAGTTAGTTTCAATGCATGATATTTATTTCCTGTGTATAGATTTGATATTAGTATGTAGTAGGTTAGTGGTTTGGTTATTATTTGTATATGTCCTGCTATGTTTATTAGAAGGCTAAATTCTTTGTTTTTTATTTTGGCACATTCACTATATAGTACTTAACTTTATTATTTTTTTTTGTTTTTATGTAAATAGAGACACTATTTAAATAAGTCTAGAATAAATTTAAAACCTTATCAAGAATGTATGTGATACTAAATATTCTAGCAAAACTAAAGTCATCTTAAAGTAGCACACAATTATGCTTTGATAGATTAGGCTAATAACCACAGCAGTAAAACAAAATAAAGCAGGAAACCTTTGACAGTGAGGCTACCGTGGCGAAACCACTTTTCTCACCAAATTTATTGTGTTTATAAAGGGCATGCAGAAATTGTTTGGTGTTTGGAATAATATTAACAGTTAATATTGAGAAAACCTACTTTATATGAAAAGCGGGTTCTCTCAATAGTAACAAGGAATTACTGATAAATTTTAACCGATAATATTAACCATAACAAAAACTTAATGTTGAAAATTTGAAATCTTGTTTCATAGATACATTTGCTTCTGTGCTTCGCGAACAAATCTTAGCTAGGACGGAACGTCAGCAACAGCGTATAAGGTGAAAAACATTACAGATTGGTTTTCGTGAGATAGGTGTAAATAGGGAGTCATGACTTAAAGCTAGACTTATTTCAGGATGATGAATTCAGATCCATTTGATACAGAAGCGCAGCGTATGATTGCTGAGGAGATCCGCCAGAAGAACATAGAAGCAAATATGGAGGCTGCCATGGAGTACAACCCTGAAACATTCGGCACTGTGGTGATGCTGTACATCAATTGCCATGTGAATGGGTAAAGCTGACTTTATACACTAGATTTGCATTGCTTTGTTTTGATTATTAGTGTTTGTAGCTCTGTTCTACAGTAAAATAAATACTCAATAAAACACGCTTTTGTTACCTTCAAACCTCGGAAAAAGTAGGTTTGAATGCAAAAAAGTATTTGAAAGTGTATCATGTTGTTATTTATCTGTAAATAAAGACCTTGTAACTAATATGAAAACGTGGTGTATGTTCCATCAGTCAAGGAAAACAATAATTTATATATGATGTTTGTTTATCCTAGATTTCCAGTGAAGGCATTTATCGACTCTGGTGCTCAGACAACAATCATGTCAGCAGCATGCGCTGAGCGGTGCAACATCATGCGGCTGGTGGACACAAGGTATGTATCTTGTTTCCTTTATGGCTCTCTATGATAATGAAACTATTCTATACGGTAATATAATCAATTTAAGTTTTAACATAATGTACAGCTATACAAGGATTATTTAGTGATTAAAAGACATCGGGATGCTGTTGGTAAACAGTTATGGTATATACTCAAGAAACAAGCTTTTAAGCTGATAACCTAAAGTCATGTAAAGTTAGGCATCAAAATTCAGGTCTTACAAAATTAATGAATTTGATTGGACTTTAATCATTAATGCCGTATACAAAGAACACATGAAACAAGGATCTTCTCCATAATTTATAGTCAATAAAAAACACATTATTGGACTATTAGTGTAAATGAAGTTTCTCTAATTGTGGTACTTAAAATATTGTTATCAGTTCCCTATTTCTAGTCATAATCACCCTGTAATGTTCCCACTGTTGGGACTCAGGCCTCCTCACGGTGAGAGGGACTGGAGCGTAATCTACCACGCGGGCCCAGTGCGGGTTGGTAGATAAAATAAATAAATAAATACAGTATGTTAAGAAAACCCTGTCCGACCCATAAGGATAATAAAGGTTAGGTAAACACATGAACAAATATAATATAAAATTTTACGTAATCATCATAGTACCAATACAAATGAATTTTGAAATAATCTTTTTTTCCGGCGGATTAATTCCAACTTCCCCGAAATTTGGTAATTTAAAAAAAGTGACAAACCGGTATTATTATGACCGAATAGCGATGCGACCACGTGCCGCGTGCCCTGCCGCCCGCCGCCCGCGGAATGGTGGTTAACGCACATTTATTAAGTTACCTCTTTTTGCGAAATAATATTTATTTTTTTAGGGGGATTTTTTTTAAGTTTAGCCCGGTTTTGTATGCATTAGTAGAATCAGTTATCGATACCTAACAACACCTTCACGGGTCGGACAGGGTTTTCTTAACATACTGTATATACGGACAAATCACGCAGATTGAGCTAGCCCCAAAGTAAGTTCGAGACTTGTGTTATGAGATACTAACTCAACGATACTGTATTTATAATAGATACATATATAGATAAAAATCCAAGACCCAGGCCAATCTGGAAAAGATATTTTACCATCATGACCTGGCCGGGGATCGAAACCGGGGCCTCCACGTCGCAGGCAGGCGTGTTGACCGCTGCGCCACGGAGGACGACAATGTCACGTCTTTTTTTTTTTTGGCTCTAGGACATGCTGGTTTCTCACGATGTTTTACTTCACCGTTTTAGTAGCAATCTAGTAATATAATGTTATATTTTATGTAACTAAATTATCAGTATACGAAGTCAGATCTGCTTGAAGCTAAACACGGTAGTTGCGACCTTTGTTCATCGAAGTGCGATGGTGATGCTTAGTACAAGCGGTTACGTTTTTCCCTCTTTGTAGACTCTGTAGCAAAAGTTGTTATAGAGCTACACCTGGCAGGTGGCCAGGTAGCTGTCAATGACCGGCCATTTACACGACATTGTAATACGTATTTTTTGCAAATAATGCTAGGACTACATGACACACTAGAATCACATGACACTTTTTCAACAGCATTCAATAAGTTTATCAACAGAGGCGTTACACGCCATCGAAAGTCTTAAGATAAGACTGGCATTGAATCGCGGACATACCAACTATACCATATTGATGGATGAAGTTGGGATGTAGAAGATGAAATCCGGGTTTTACTATTTAATCCCAGTATTAGATCCGTTGTTCACAAATATTTTTCTTAACCCTTTTATACGTCGCCAAACTGTCATGTTATAGATCACTATGGAAACTAGTTGACAGACACGTTTTCTTCTACGGCATGGTTTACAGGTAAGAAAACCGTGTCGGATACAAAGGGCGATACGATAGATACGTAGTGCCTTTTTGTGATGCAGATGAACGATGGCAAAATCGCCTAAGCACAAGTCTGACAAGCCCTTCCGCTCCACCCAGAGATGAAGAGGTTATTTGATGATTTTCCACCCTAAAATAAAAGATACACGTGCTGAGCGTGGCACATAATAAATCCAATAGTTAATTCTTTATTTAAATTATCTAGTACTACTAGCGTATGCCAGGCGTAGCGTAAACAGGCTCCATCGTTTGAAATTTCGGATCTTGACCCACCCAAAATCCTACTGGTAGGTCCAAAGATTAGCGCGTACGAACAAACTCTTTAGCTTTATTATTAGTATACATATAAAGATCCCATATTTTCCGATATCTTGGAACAATAAGTCAGCATTAGAATTTGTTGACGAGACAACTTATAATGTATTAAATATAACAAAATGTCACTTCATAACACAGAGTAATGGACAACTCAAAATGTTAAGAAGTTAATTTTAAGAAATGTTGTATTACAGAAGCCGACAAAATTACAAACATTGTGTTACATTTTATTGGTTTTTCAGTAAGACCGAGAACTCGATATCAGAATGAACTGTGTACTTATTAGAGCCCATCGACCTAATTTTGTCACATTACTTTGTGTCATTCTAGCAAGAATAATGTGTTGGACTTATACCGAACTCGATATTTGCAAATAGTACAATACTTAGATACTGACATTTGTTCAACTTCATCACAAGTTCACAACAGATACAATGTTTTCATCTTAGATAAGTGCATGAGTATTGCCCTTATGTTCATCTGTTACCTACACAACTTAATATCAAGTGAATTGCAACATGGAGCCAGTACATATTTATTACATAAACAAAAAGAAATACTTATAGTATATTCTAAGCCGACATTTCACAATTGAACAAACTTAGTGAAGCTATAAGAAATTTGCTGTAACAATTTCTATAGGGATACTATTTTTGAAATGTTAACAAAACTGACGAAGTCCTACCGCTGTAGGTTGCTTTTCTTTTTATTAACTTTCGCAAGCTTTGTTATTCCCCCTTTCTCGGCTTGCGTCAACTGCTAAATTGCTAAATTCTGCTCATCATCAACCTTTTTATCGCGTCCCACTGCTGGGCACAGGTCTCCTCTCGTACAGAGAAGGATTGAGCGTAATCACCACACTTGCTTAGTGTCGCGACACATCTGCGGAACGTACGGTGCCGAAAGTTCGGCTAAATACGCTCGCAGTGTATTTCAAGTACCCTATGACACATCAGCCGCAATTACACCGCGTTCGGCGTAGGGCGTAACCTTCCTTCGGGCGGAGCGATGCGTTACGCGACCGAAAGTTCGGCGGGCGTAGCTGAACGTCCGGCGTGTGTTGTGCATCGCGCGCGGTAACGAAGAGCGACAACGTCTTCTAAGCCCTCTGTAATAGTTAATATTCTAATTAAATCCATTTTTCTGGGCAATTCACGTACGTCACAAAAACCGCACACCATAAAGTGTCGACACAGACGCCACGTAACTTTCCGTCGCGTAGCGTGCTGAACAAGACGCCGCGTTTTGACCGTTTGGTTTATCATAACAGCTGAATTTTGAGACTGACACTTCAGTCTGAGCTTTCGGCGCCGTACGTTCCGCAGATGTGTCACTACACTTACTGCGGGTTGGCGATTTCAGACTTAAACTCCAGGTTTCCTCAAGATGTTTTCCTTCACCTTGTAATCAGTCATTGGTGTCCAAGATATACTTTGAAAGCTGAAAGTGAAGGAAAACATCTTGAGAAAACCTGGACCTCAATATTTCTCTGTATACAACCATACTTTCAAATACTTATTTTAATATATTCTTTGTAAGGCATAGCTTGATATTATTCAATATCACTTAGAGTATTTTTAATAATACTGTCTCCCTATTTTATGAACAACCTGAACAAAAATGGTGTTTAACAATGCAAGAGACGTATTCCCAGAACCCATACAAAGAACGTTAAAAGCTTGAGTTATCTTGTACTTATACCTCAATATTATCTTTAGTGTCCAGCGAAAGTACCCAATGTTTCATAAGCCATTGCTTACTGCATTGAAACTTTGAAGGCCTATTCTCGTAATTTAAATGTTAAAAAAAAATTTAGTCATAGTCATCTCGGCTACATATACCTAAATGTCAAAATATATGGAAATCAGTAGAGTAATTATCATATCGTATCACATTATCAGTAGCAATGGTTTTCATTTTGACAGTTCAACAACATTCATTGAGTTATTTACACTGCCGAAGTGACTTTTTTTTTCGAACATATGGACCAATCAACTAGCAATATGCTTCAAAATTATACCAACTCATAGTAACAGTGTGTTACATAATTAGAGTGTTCAAGTGGGTATTTTCTGATCATACTGCGAATGTCCTTAAAAACTAGAATCACCCCCGTTCAATGAAATAACCTCTCCTGCTCTGGGCGTAGCAGGACTTTTCACACTTTTACTGACTAAAATCCATACGTGTTCTTTTACTTGCCTGCGCCGGGTCCCTGTCTCTTTCGAACAGACGGCCCTATTTTTAAGCAGTTAGCAATGTTGACAACAGTTTTATTTGCCTCACTCTGGTAACTTTGCGCTGTTCTGTCAATTATCCTAATGTGGAGGCACGAAGAACAAGGAGTAAAGTGCCTCCATAGAAAAGGAAGAATCCTCCGACCAGACGGGTGTATGTCTGGCGGGCACTTGCCCAACGGTTGATTTTGGGAAGTTGTATGTATGTTAATTGCACGGTAAACTCGGCTTACGAGATGTAGAATTCGTGTGACGTCAGTATGACGCGTTAGTCCATGTGGCGTTTGTAGAAACACTATAGATAGATACATAGTGATATACATCCTTCATTTGTCTATAGATGGGCAGGTATCGCGAAAGGCGTCGGTGTGCAGAGAATCATAGGCAGAATCCATATGGTGCAGATGAGAATTGAAAAAGACTTCCTCACAACTTCTTTCTCCGTGCTTGAGGAGCAGCCCATGGACATGCTGCTAGGTTTAGACATGCTCAAAAGGCATCAGGTAACAACGAATTTAATAGTAAATTAGTTGGTTGTATATTATTTTTGTCTCGTGGAAAGTCAGCTTCATTGATTCATTTACGATTTTTTTACATAGTGCAATATAGATTTGAAACGGAATGTTCTTCGTATCGGCACGACTGGCACCGAGACTCCCTTCTTGCCCGAGTCGGACCTGCCGGAATGCGCCCGGCTATCCGGCTACTCCGAAGACGAGATCGTCAGCCAGTCCATGAGGGACCACGAAGAGCGACAAGTCAAAGAAGCAATGGAGAAGTCAAAGCAAGGTGGGCGTGCCAAAAAGAAATAGCAAACACGAATAAACATGAACAGTTGTCGAGTGTCATTTGTTCTAGCATCGTAAAAAAAAAAATAGTAACGTAATACTTACAATACAATAAAAATCGTAACACTAATCCCTTGTTTCTGTGTAGTTGATTGCATGTGCGGAGTAGCTAACTGCTTGTCGGTAACGCGTGCATTTTTGTCGGGAAAGTTGGGTCAGTGAATGGAAACTATAATGAAGCCAAGTTGAGAAATGAAACAATGGGACAACTCGACAATGCATGGGGCATTTACTATTTTGATAATTTCGTTGTTGTTCACCTCGTAGAAGAGTTTTAACTGTGTTCATAAACTATGGATGTTTTGACTTGTTTCCGGTATGTTGTTGTTTTATTATTTCATCACTTCATTGACTGTACTTTTTCGAGTAAGTAGAGTAGAGATCATCATGGCCAACTGTGTTAGTCACGATGCCTTTGTTGACAAACTAAAACTAAATTTATGTGCAGTGCATCTTTTCTATTTCATTAAAAAAGATAGAGAATGAAATTTTAGTTTCGTCCTGTCAAGTTATGATATTCCATAGACTATTTAGAAGTGGTTCAAAACATGGCGACTAATAATACAGCTATTTACGTCAGGCACGGAATAAACGTGACTAAAATTGAAAAAATGAGGTGCACTGAATTAAATTTAGTTTTGTTTCTGAACAAGAGGATTGGCACGATTGTCTTAAAGTGGTTGGCTTCTGACTTTCTGATCTATTCGTTTTAATAAGACAACATTTTTGTCGGCAATAGGTACTTGGTCATAATACTTTTTTTATACCTTTTCAAAGTCTTCAGACAATTATTTGCCATTTCTTTTTTCTTATAATTAGATTTTTTTAAGAACAATCTGCCAATACTTATGGATTTTTGAACAAGAAGACCGTTTGGAACTCTAAAATTTCGTTTCCACTAATCGACAAACGTTGCTATGGTCTTTCTGTTGTGTTTGACAAATTTGCCTTAGAAAATACACACATCAAAAGTGTCTAGGGATCAACATATATTTTTGCAATAACTTTTCTCCTGATTGATATTAATTAAAATTTTCTTTAAGGATTCATCAAATAAAGTGTTTTCGTTTGTCACAGTAACGATAAACCAAGTCACCTTTGCATTAATAAAGAAATTTGCCATTTTCCCAATAAAGGGATATTTGACATTTGAACCACTAACACAAAAGTTCGAAAAAAAGACTGAAATAACAGTTTTCTCTAAAATTTTATTGGGTAACTTAAACAATTAATAATCCGTGTTTCTACCGCGAACACTAACAACACAAGAACATCGGTTTGGCATACTCAAAATGAGTTCATCCAAATCACGCTGTGGAATGGCCGCCCATGTTCGTTGCAACAACAAAAAAAGGTCTTCTTGCGACTGGATACCCTCCATATTCGGCAGAGCTCTTCTCTGTAGCATATCCCATGCATGCTCAATCGGGTTCAAGTCTGGCGACTGAGCAGGCCAGGGCAGGACATTGATGTTAGCTGCGGCGAGAGTCTGTCTTACAACTCTTGCGGTGTGCGGTCGTGCATTATCATGCATTAACTGAAATAAGGGACCGATTTGCACTTGTAGAGGAACGATGACGTCTGATACAATCGTCTCAGCATAAATTTGAGCGTTGAGGTTGCCTCTGATCCAAATCAACTCAGTTCTTCCGCCGATCCAAATACCCGCCCATACCATGATGGTTCCACCACTATAAGGATGGACTTCCTGGCAGGATTTTAATCGCTGTTGGCGTCCAGGGGTTCTCCAGTGTCGTATACGTCTTGTATCCGGTCTCATACCAAAACGAGACTCATCAGAAAAGCACACGAAACGCCATTGTTCTTCTGCCCAATTTCTGTGTTCAAGAGCCCATTGATATCGAATCCTACGATTGTGCATTGCTATAGGTGGTACCCGTAGCGGTCTTCGGGAATGAAGGTTCACTTCATGCAAGCGGTTTCTGACTGTTTGGTCGCTAATTAAGTTCCCTGAAGAGTGATGAAGCCTCACGGCTAACATCATGGCGGTTATTGTTGGAGCTCTTCGAGTTAAGATTTGAATGTATCGGTCTTGTCTCCGTGTGGTGCAGCGATACCGTCCTCCATGGCGCTCAGCCACGGTACCAGTGCTTCGGTAACGTGTCCAAAGTCGACTGATAACACTCTGACTTGTATTCAGAGCTAAAGCCACAGTACGTTGCCGGGAACCAGCTTCTATCATTCCCACGGCTCTGAGCATTTCTTCCCTGCTTAAATGACGTCGCCGCTCCATAATAACGTTGGTTTTAATCAGTAGTAGGGAAACAGTAGCACTAATAATGTCTTCAATGCGTTGTATGTTTTTATAGGGAAAATATTGACAGCTGATTTTCATCTTTTACTCGAATTTGATTCACAGTTCCTGATTCAAATTATGAAATGCACCAAAAAGGATCCATATAAATTTATAAAATCATAAATTTATTACAAAGCCACATCTCAATCTCAAGAAATCCGCATAAAAATGCTTGATCCCTAGACACTTTTGATGTGTGTATATCAAAACTTACAATAGAGACATCTTTTCTAAAAATAGTAGTACACTTTTGCTTGATATCTTTTGAGTATTATGTATATATCCTCTATATATTCCATCAATTACAAATTATTATATACTTTAGACACAAAACTACAGAACCTATGTTCTACCTGCATCATTTCCCTACAGTAAACAGACCAATTACAACAAAAGAATAAAAAGTGCATTCAACAATAATGACATATTGAAGGTCAGAGTACAATACCTTCATTATATTCCAGCAACTTCAAAGTTATAGCATGCATGATCTCCGTGGTCCACTTCCACAAGTGGACCAGGTACGGAGGTCCTGCATTCTATAACATAAATACGTCCAACTGACACTGACATAAGCACATTTGGACACGACTGGGTTATAATTATGACAGTTATGTAACATATTTGACATTGAACAGAATCCGGCGGCAACCTACTTAGACCGACAACTAGCGGCCAATCAACACCAGTACCAATGCAAATCAATAACCAGGCAAATAACCAGAGAATGGGTAAGTATAGTATAGGAAGATTGATACATTATTTATTCAGGCACAGAATTAAGATGGTATCGGGCAAAATTATCTCCCTCCTCAACGGACCTTGTTTTCAGCTGGTATTAGTTTAAATACATTTTTTAAGAAGTTTTCTCTAATATCTTTACAGTTTTGGGTGATCCCGCCCAGACCATTATGCCGAATGACAACTTCGGAGAAGTTGAAGTAGAAGAAATTATGTCCCTCGGTTTCACAAGAGAACAGGTAAAGTGATGTTTATGATGCCTTTCTTTCTTTAGTGTTACGTGTTGTATGTGAAGATGTTTGTAGCCATCATGCGTACATAGCTGAACAGGCAATTAATGATTAATGACAGGTGTGTACATGTCATTAAGAACTATTCAGCTGTGTATGCATGACTATATTATGTTAATCCATAGTATCTATGTTATTTTAACATAACTTGATATAAACTGGGTACATGAAATAATTCCCTTAAAATTGATTTAATCACAGCAGAACTTTGTTTCGAGGGCGAAACACTTGTTTATTAATATACTGACGAAGTAGTGTGGGTACTTTTACTCAATTTGCACGTTTGCGTTTCAGGCTATCGTGGAGTTGCGGCGCTTCAATGGCGATAAGACTCAGGCCACTGTGGCGCTCTTCGCCAAGTCTCTAAAGTTCTGATGAAGCACAAGTGCACTAGTAATCCCCAGACAGACTGTCGAACTGTCGTCAAACATTGACGACCTCAACATTAAGACACCAATATCTTACATTAATTATACATTATGACTGTGGTCAGTAAAACAATAATTATTATGACATGTTAAATTTAAGTCACTTAAAAAAATCATTATGATGTAACTATATCACTTCAAAAACTGTAAACAACCCGAAATTATGGTTGCAAACTTTTATCTTATTTCATAATTTATGAATAACTTTAATGTTTCTGCGACGTCGGCGTCGACATTTGGTGATTAAATACTTTGATTATCACCTTATACGAAAAGGTACATGTATTGAGTACAGACTGATGCTTAATAATACTGCTTATGCTGGGATTAAGTAAGAATTGCTTATGATATCTCAGATTATGGGCGTAGATTCATAACTTCGACCACAATCTTGTTAGAGTATAAGAATCGATGACGTACACCGATATACGGTGGTGTAATTTCTCTTGTATTGATTACAATGCTAGTTATAATGCCGTTAAATATTAAATATGTCTCAGACATGGAATCAATAGGTATCATGCGTACATCATATTCGCTCTATATTATAAGTCATTAAAACAATATGAAGTAAGCTTGCTGTAACTAAATATAATTTATATTATATTTGTAATATTTAAGTTTGAAGCATGTGCCTGCCTCATTACTAGTATCTGACAGGAAAGGAAAAGACAAGGCATTTTTTTTCTACTTTTTTGACTCTTCTGCGTGAACTTTATCCTTACATAATTCGACAATAAAAAAAAAGCGACAAATTTCATACAAATTAATTTGGCCAAAGAAGGCGAAGGGGGGTCTTCCGTTTCTATGAAGTCTTCTTTTTTCTACAAACTCCTTTTTTCAACCCCTGCAGCCAAAATTATGTAAGGAATCCTTGTGAAAAATATCAACTTCCTAGTCCTGCCTTGTCTGATATCACAGTTTGTCAGATTTCTCCTTTTTCGTGGGACAAACACTCTTGTACTGGGCTGGTTTCATTTAACAGTTCGTTTCTTCTTTCTTTTCTGGGGAACCAATGGTCTTATAGGGAATGTAATTTATCGAAAATTATACAACTTTAAGTAAATGTATGAGATAATTTTATATATAACTTAAGTTGATATTTTGTATGTTTTCATGATTAAAGTTAGTTTATTATTCAAATGTTGTTTCAATTATTTCACCTGCAATGATTTCTATTTGAGGCTGTTTGCAAAATTTTTGAATCGACGAGTTCTATGTTGAATTTCATAATTATTGACATATCCGTGCACTGACTGACTGTTCCACTCAATTTGTGTGGTATGGTTCTTTCTTCAAAAAACTGTTTCGTAGACCAATTTACATGGTCTTCACATAAACTACCAAATATTATACCGGACGCTATGAAGCTCTGTAGTGTCCCAGACAATAGTGCATAGTTTGAAGTATGGCTGTGAGTGTGTGTGCGGACGCACACATTAATATCGTGTTTGTACCACATCTAAAGTGCACGTTGTTTCGTGAGATAAAAATATAAAACACCCGATTTTTGAATCTCTCTTTCTCGGACAAGTTCTCTATTCAAAAATTCATGTCATGTGATAAGGCCTGATTTATTTTTTGTGCAGAGCATGGTAAAACTTTTAAAAGGCTGTTCTCCCACTCTTCTGCTTATGCATTGCTAGCGACCCGCCCCGGGTTTGCACGGGTGCAATGTTGATACTAAATACACAACAGATATACTGTGAACGTTGTATAAAAAACATAGCGTAGGTACCGCCGCAAACGCGACGCCAGGCAATTTTGAAATCTGTAATATCTTCGAAAATCTTCATTTAAATCATATGCTGTAAAGCGTGATATAGATCTATATTAAATCAAAAATTTATTTAAGGTGTTAAATTGAACAAGAAGTAATGCTGTATTGGTCAAAATTGCTTCGAATTGCCCGATTTTTTCGTAAAAAGTAAACGACAAAAAAATGATATTGTGGGATATCCATAAGAGATAAACATATAACATTGCAGACTTTTCTGTAGACCTTTTCAATGTGGACAATATTTAGTACATAATTTTGATAAATCTCGTAGGGATCAGCTAGCGTTTCACTGCAAACGCGGAAAAAATATAATTGTTTACGGCATCACATTAGAAACCTCTAAAATAATAGTATTTCTCTACAATTTAATGGAAATTATTATACATATAAACTCTTGAATATATTATATTTTAACCTTGAACATATTATACATCTTTTATCTTGAACATATTATACATATGAACTCTTGAATTACTCTATCTATAAAAAAAAACTGTATCAAAATCCGTTGCGTAGTTTTAAAGATTTAATCATTCAAGGGGACATAGGGAAAAAGAAAGTGATTTTATTTTATAATTGTAGGATGATTTTGAAATCAAAGATTACCTTTCAGGAGGTGAATATATTTATCAACAAATTATGCAGTTTTACCTCCGGGACCATATCTGAAACAAATAAAGAGGCACATTTTTCACACTCTTTAATTAGATGATTACTTCATTATTGAATTATTTTTGTGCTTCTTAACGCGGCGATGGCAAAAGTGCAAATATCTTTGGCCCAAAATTGAACAACGCAAATTCAGTCACAAGATCATCGAGTGCATAGGTGACATTTTTTGTATGACTCGATGGATTGTTTCTATCTCATAAATAGCCAATATTTTTAAAACTAGCCTGCATCTTTGTGTACCTTGCAATAGGGATATATCCTGGGTAAAAAAATTGTTTCTATTTAATCCGTCTTGCAGATTATAGAAAAATATTGGATACCTACGTAAGTATATTTTGTTTTATCAAATCAATAAAAATTGATAAAAGGCATCAAACAACAGGCGTGGTGGCTGGTGACGTCACGTGTTGTCTTAATTTTTTGCTTATATGGAAAAAGAAAAAATACGGGTCTAGTATTTTTTGTAAATCTGACTAACGGACTAATTAGTTTTTTTTAGTCAACTACCCTATTATGACGTAGCACCTGTAGGTATGATTAGGTATACGTAATCGAAAGCTCAGGGTGGGTATATAACTATCTAGGCTGACTTGAAGGCGAGCTGATGGCTTATAGATAGTCGCAGGGATCCTGCCGGATGTGGGCAGTCCAGGAGCTGCAGTTTTAGTGATGGCAAGGGAACCTAAGAGAAGACGCAGTCTAGGGAGGCCCCAACAGTGGACCGTTGAACTGGTGACTCGGGCAGCACAAGACCGGTCATTGTGGAAAGCCATGGAGGAGGCTTCTTTATAGCAGTGGACTGCATAGAGTTGACTAAGAACAAGGAGAAGAAGGGGAATCTATGTTTATATCTTATAACAAGCGAAATCACCCATAACGTTTTCAGTTCTGTGTTAAAAGCCTCGCTCTCTGGAGAGGGAACGGATCGTCGTCCACTATTCCGCGGGTTAATTGAATAACATACTATCAGTAGCAATATGACTCATTTTGACAGTTCAACCACATTCATTGCGTTATTTACGTTGCTGAGCAGACATATTTTTAGAACATATGGAGCAATGGAATAGCAATATACTTCCAAATTATTCAAATTGATAGTAATACTGTCTTAGTCTAGTCCACTCATGGCTCGATCATGATCTTAAATCTGTCATCCACGACATATTTTTATGACATCTTCGTTGACAGTCTAAAGCGCTCTTTACACCATAGCCGGCCCGGCGGTACTGGCCGCCGACACAACCCGGCGAAGCGAACACGGCGGCTTATGTTCGAAGAAGCATCGGGAACCTTCGCCCGCGCGTGTTGCCTGCCTACATGTCGGCGGCTAGCGTACGCTTGCGCTCAGTTGCCCGGCGACATTTCAGCTGTAGTGACGTGTTAGTATTTTAACTGCCAAATTAGTTTCTAATATCGAGCCGCCGGCAAAGTTTTACGACTTGCAATGACTGATGCCGCCAACCTAGCCCACCGGCAATGCAAAATGTTACCGACATATGCCGCCCGGCCGAGCCCGGCGCGGATGTAGTGTGTTTTTTTTTTAATAATTATAAACTAGCGCTTGACCGCAATCCCGCCTGATGGTAAGCAGTGATGCGATCGTTGATAGTAAAGCGCTCTTTAAGGTATATTTGGGAAAATAAAACATTGTTGATTATCAGTTTATATTGGTATAATATTCACGTTTTACAAATGTATAACAAATATTGTAATTGGTACAATTAATTTGAGATCATTAATAAGGTACAGGTACTTATAAAATTAGGGCATAAGTTTCTCGTTTAGCCCCCTTATTCATAAACGCTGCTTTAAGTTAACTAGTGATTAACAATGAATAAAGGATGATTTAAGTTAAGCGACGTTAAAAGGTCAAAAATGTATGGTTAAAGAATCGCTAATCACTAGTTAACTTTAAGCAGCGATTATGAATAAGGGGGATAGCGTCTAGGACTAGGCTTCACATAAGTTACATACATACCTTATTTAGAAATAAATATCCATATTACTTTCTCCGTATATACTAAAAAAAAAATACACTTACCGCTGTGTCCAATGACAAAGAAAATTATCTTTTAACGAGCTAGTAAAAGTACACTGGTCACGTTTTAGTATTGCTTAGGTACAATAACGCGCAATATAATACACAGGTACCTACCTATATATAATTAGCATCACATCTATTTTAAAACAAGAAATATAATTCTATAAAAATGGCGCAATGATTACTTCTGTGATATGGTAAAAGGATCTAAAAATATACTTAAACGTTATCATCAGTATCAGGCGGTTGACTGGCTAACTTGTTAGCCATCGCTGTTAGAATATCTGTGAGTCGAGCGAATCTTTGATTTGGCGTGGTTAGTGCCCCCCTTTCTCCCCAAAGGAAGTTTATGTGGAATTCTGTTCTGAATAGTTCGAGAAGAGTGGGGTCTAAAACTGGACCTAAGGAAGACATCTCCTGCACTACAGTTCTAGCGTTTCGTTTGAACATTTCGATTTGGTTGGGGAAATGCCGTGCCGCGTCCAAATGGGCTGCAGTCGCGTTAAAATCAAACTCCAGGCTATTCATTAAGCTACTAGGGAAAGTGTCGTCTGGTTGCATCAGCCCTCCACCATCGCCGTCTGTAAAAGCAAAAATATTATATCGTGAACTTGAATTGTCCTTCCGTATGAATCATGAATCGGTTTCTATTTCTACCATCTGGCAACAAGAATGCAGCTGCCAACTTTTAGGCTTTGGTACTCACCAAATAAATGGAAGCACAGTACCGGTGGCAGGATGTATGGCGTAGTTGTATTTGGAGGCAACGGATTCGTGCCTTCGTTCATACTCTTAAAACAAGGTCTCAATTTAGCCTCGAACATAAACGCATTGTCTGTGTAAACCCTTCTCAAGATATTCCAGGCATTCTCCAGACACTCCACCTATGAATACAGAGAAATAAACTTAATCATTTCTAATAGGAAGAAAGTTAGATAAGATATTATATTTTATCACTAATGTCTATACCTGAGGCATACATAGTCCAAACATAATGGCTGAAAACCCGTAAAGATTTCCCAAAGCAGTTTTAGTTTCAACTGCCAACAGGATCCAATCGTTGATAGTGTCTGCACGCTGCCTGTCTGTTTGACAGGTCAAAATCGTTACCGCTATCAGCAACCGAAATGTTTCGAGCCTGAAAATAGAAATTACACATTCTCGTCTATTTCTTTTCAAAATAATGAACTTCTATCGATAATGCTTGTATATTGGTACCTTTCTATAACATCTAAGCGCAGGGGTCGCCCTTGAGGTAAAAATAACAGTTCTAACCCCGATGCGGTTTTCTCAAGACCTTCAATTTGAATGGCATCGTCAAAAAAGAAATACAAATCTACTTTCGTCATGTGATTCGCCAGGATCCGTGGCCCAGACGTACGCAATAATAACTTGATCGTGTGTAGCGTTTCAGATTCTAGCGGTTTTGATAATCCAGTCGGTATAATTTGCGATTGAAAGTTTTCTAGATTAATTCTTGAATCGACCACGTAATCCAAATTCTCTGCCTGCAAAAGTTTCGCCTCGGTGAGTTCGTAATCAAATTGCTGTTTCATGGTCGGTGTCACTAAATTATAATCAGATTCCATTCTCGATTTATTTGGATCACTGTGGGCCGAACTTTGAGTGGAATCTCCAGACCCATTGCCTGAATCGGATCCTGAAACTTGGTAGAGACGTTGAAGTTCTAATCGTCTTTCATCTGCTTTTGGTCCATCATATCTGGCTGGTTTAGCTGGAGGACTAGTTGGAAGATTAGCATCCCAAGTGTTGGACCCGGAGTTAGATTCGTTGCAGAAGTTTTTCCCATGCATGTGTGTTTGACTCTGAATGACTCCATCAGCGCTAGCGCTTTTGCCGTGAGTGACATGTTGTCCCATGTCGATAGGGGTCAGTGAGTGAGATCGTTGTTTTTTGAAAGGCACTCTAAGTTGCAATCCTGGCTTTGATGCAAAATGGCTGTATAGGCTATAGGGGTTGCCGTAGGAGCTGTCTCCAACCGGTGAAATGACATGATTAATATCATCATTCTGAATATAATTCGTCAGAGGTGTCACCCGATTAGCTGGATATTGGATCCTGGCTCCAGATGCGGCTGATATAGGTTTACCAGATCCCACGTACGAGGTGATGAGGTCGGCGACTGTGTCGTAGGCTTCATCCTCAAACTGATATTGGTGTCTTTCGTAGACCGTGTCCGGGTGGACGATGATCTGGAATGTAGAATTCTTTAGTCCTATTTTAGTTACAAATTAAAAACAAATCGCAGCTGCTGTGATTACTTACTCGTTGTATAACGAAATGTAAATGTTGTCCATTAGATCGGCAGCTGAGCACGTAGTTATCTGGTTGTGATGATGAGTCCCTCACAAGAAACTCCCGGTCTTGTTGAAGCAGGCTCTCGGCAGGTGTCCTGCTGAGTGCTCCGTGGTACCAGCCGTGGGAGATGATTTGGTCTGATGGTAAGGAAAACTCCCATTCCAGCAGACCGGAAGTTGTCATAACATTCGGATCCTGGACAAAGGGAAATAAATAATTTCATGATTATCGAGATCTGTTTAAAATTACAAAGTATAAAAAATATCGTATTTTGTCTTGTGTCTTACAAGTATATTTAAAAGTAAGTATAGATGGACCTTGTGAATAAAAAAGAAACATCTGTAAGGAACGGTATTAATAAATAAAACGATTGCCATTAAAATATCGCGAAATTCTCATACAAATGAATTGGCTAAGAATATTAATAGTCGGATAGGAGACTAATAATATAAAAACATAATTCTAGGTTCTCGATAACTTACTTTAAGGTATCTAACTGTAGGTTTAAGGTAGAATATGGTATGGAGTATGGTATGGAGGTCTCTACTTACACTGAACAAACATATTACACTATATTAAAGGATACTTATTATGTCTAATGTAACCATAGTGACCTAATTGATTTATCTTTAACTCATAAAACCATGTAGATAACTACATGCATTATTATGTACCTACATTTACTAAAATAATATGATACATATTTGTTCCAGATAGTGGGAATATGTTCTTAGATTAATGCTATTCGTCTGTAGAGTAGTAATATGCAGATGCATTCGTACCACTAAAGAGTACCTACTTTTATAAAAGTACCTGCCATTTGGATGTAGGCAAGTAGGAAACACTACGAATACAAGCATTTTACGAAATCGTATGTCAACAACGACAAAACACAATAAAATAAATAAATAATCCTTTTTTCCGCAAAAATAAACAAATTACACAAAACTAAACAAATAAAAGACAGCAGTACAATCTCACACAATGTTTTACTTACCATTTCTTTTTATCACTTCATAGAAAAAACGCTAAACTGCATTTATATTTGGCAGTGATCGACACTCGCGGCTAGCCGGCAGCCTGGCAGTCCCACCCTTGATTGGGGGTCGAGAGACGATCGATAAAACAACCCGCCCATTTTTAACCGTAGGTTGGTAGTAAAATGGTCGCTAACTTCATGTTTCACAATCGCGCATGCGTTCTGAGTTACCAAAATTTTCTTATACTTAGCGAAATAGGTTTTTTTTATATTTTTTGTTATACTGTTGTTGTAGTAATTGTACGACCACCAGCCAAAGGTCATAAAATTATGTTATTGTAAATGATGATGTACTCTATAAACATCACGGTGTAACATCTTAGAGTGTAAGCAGAGTCGGAAAACTTGGTTCACCCCGTTTGAAAGGGCCGCGTAGATTAGTACTTACACATCACGGCAGGGTTCGCGCAAGGGTAAAAGGTAATAGGATCTAGGAACCTAGATAGGTAAAAAGGGAATAATGGGTGAGAAATATAAACATTAAAAAAAATGTCATTAATGAAAAGAATAATAAATAGGAATCGTGGGACTGAACGACACAAGTGAATACTGAAAAAACACAGAATATACTCAAACTATAAAAACAAAACACGACCACGGTGTCGGGTCGGTCATACTCACGCGAATCCAACAAAACATGTCGCTAAATAAGTTCAACAAACAAAATAAAAATCAAAAGTCATTTATTCAAATTAGGCTGAGAATCAGCACTTTTTGAACGTCAATATTACATAAGACAGTCCTCCCAAACGCCAGCCCTTCGCCACTGCCTAAAAGAAGAAGTGGCGGAACAAACTCCCCAGCAGTACCTACAGCTGTCTGTTCGTTTAAAAATAAAAAAGCACGTGACTTTATACAATACTATGTACTGCAATGAACACAAGAAAACCAAACAACAATGAAATTATTTACCATATAAAAAAATATGTTATTAAAATGATAACGTAAATAATTAAAAACTTACTTCCTAAATAAAAACCCCAGGTATCTGGCGTTACAGAGCTGTCACGCTTCACATATTAATGATTTGAATAAGCAAATTGTATGAACTCATAAGTATAACGTGTCAGTAATTTAATTCCGGAGAAAGAACACAAACATTGTCTTGAGTTAATCAGAGCGACCAGCTATTCCGATCGTTTAAATAGTCATTTACGGTATAATACACACATAACAATTTGAAGACTTCTTATCTTATTAGGAACTAGCTGTGCCCCGCGGTTTCACCCGCGTAAGCTTCAACCGAAAGAGCTCAGTTGATATAAAATAAGCGCCTAGTAATAAAGGGAGCAATATGTACGTCCGCGTTTGCACCCGTTTTCGCAACATTTTTTGTTCCTACTCTGCTCCTATTGGTCACAGCGGGATGTTTTATAGCCTATGTCCTTTCTCAGGCTCTACATTATCTGTGTACTAAATTTCATTACAATTGGTTCAGCAGTTTTGGCGTGAAAGCCGGACAAACAGACAGACAGAGATACTTTCGCATTTATAACATTAGTATGGATTTTGAACCAAATTGTTATTGAGACTTGTTCTTATAATCCTGGGCGCCACGCTTGGCAGCAACTCTTGAGATCAGGAAACGATACACGCAAATAATACTTATACTAACGCCTAGCTCCATAAAGAATAGAGGTAAACAAACCAATTTAGGGTTATCACAACTCACGTTTTACAAATCTCCTGTTATTTACATTATTATCGATTTTTACATGCTTACTATTTATTAACAATTCCTATTGCAGCATATTTCAATAGAATCACTAAAATAACATGTATTTCGAATAACCATTAAAAAGCCGACATTAATTTTACGTCATAGCCCTACAAAAAAGAAAGATGGATGAAATCCAGGTATTGAATACATTTTGTGGAATTCAAACGAAGAATAAAATTAGCTTGCATATGTCATTCAAATCGGTTCAGCGTTCTATGCAAATCATAAATATCTAAACATAAATAAACTATTTACATTAGTAGGAAGTAGACGACTATCTAGAAAAGGTTGCTAACATTTGTCTTTTAGGCGTAAACTACTCGTTGCCCAGCAACGGTTTGGTTACCTCTATTCTTTATCGAATTTGGCTCAAATATAATCTATATTTGAGCCAAATGTTGTTGACACCACTACGATCCGGACGAAGCGTTTCGCTTCGTCTTTTATACAGCGTACATCGAGGGACTGGAACAATTTGCTAGGGGCGGTGTTTCCGTCTCACCGAAGGACCGATACCGAATATTTACAAGAAGTTAGGTAAAGACGACAGCACATCAAGCTACTGCAATCTATCAAATTTCTTTATTAGATTTTCAACTTTATAACTATAACATTAGGCTCAAATTTGGGTGGAAATATTTGACAGTTTCGGGTAGCTTATCATTCTATACTAATATTTAATCCGGAAAAAGTTTGTTAACTAACGAAACTACGGTTTTTTTTTTTAAACCCATGTTGCAACGAGATCTAAACGTTCGCTAGAGAAACCGCGGCGAGTAGCTAGTAGGTACTCAATATATTTATTGCTTTCTCATGCGAATTTAAGTTATAAGTTTTACTGAAAATGGTCATCGTGGACCAGGCACAACATAAATTGGAGAGACGAAGAGGGCTGTCATTTAACTATAAAGTGTGTCTCTGACATCGACGCACAAACGAGTACCATGGACCCAGTATATGATTCTGAAACCCCCCAGTGGTGGAATTTTTCGTCGGTTTTTTCCTGATTAAAAAAAAAATAATATGCAGTTTTTTTCACTTTAAACCGTTCATAATTGCTAGACTTTTATAACCCAATAAGATTTTAAAGTAAAAAATAATTATTTCGCTAATTATTTATCACAAAAAAGCGCAATGTGAACAAAACTCAAAAAACTATCCTGTCAGCTGATTTAATAGAGTTCACATCTGGGGTCAACGTCATATCCACAAACACGCGCGGCGGCACGCTTGCAAAGTTTAAAGGCCGAGCCGACACATTTCTTTAAACACTGTTATTTCTGTAACCGCTCATTAACGACATAAATGACTATCATGATTTTATTAGTGGCATGCGGTGTAACCTTCTCGCGAAGTTTGCGTTACGATGTCAGATACACCCTGTATACATACTTACATACTTACCTAGTTGATGCTTTTATGATAGATAGCATTTATATAATAGATATTGTTTTCATTTATTTATGAATGTGTTATGTTTTGGTTAGGTACAGATGACAGCACATCAAGGTACTACAATCTGTCAGCTTTCCTTATTAGATTTTCAACTTTATCTTTAAAGCATTAAGGCTCAGTGTTGATTGGGAAAATTTGACATTTTAGGGTAGCTAGACCTGCTATCGTCCGTACAGACGACAGCAGCAGGGTAATTACGTAACACTATTAGTAGCAATGTCTCTCTCATTGACAACTCAACAACATTCATTACGTTATTAACGTTGTTGAGTTAACACGTATGTCGAACATATGGAGCAATGAATTAGCAATTTGCTTTAAAATGATTCCATTTGATAGTGTGTACCTATTACGCAATTAGGGTGCTTATCCGTTACTGTTAAACATTCCAAATCAACCTTCAGCCTTAATACTTTATCGACAAAGTTCAAAATCAAATCAAGAAATTTGACAAATTAAGACTTGATGTGCTGTCCTCTGTAAATATATATGTGCGAGCCATAAATAAGTAATATTATTCGGAATGCAATAATCTTCATACATTTCATTCAAAACCTAGAATTCTTCGACTGTTGTAATATAATCAATATTCTATTTGCGTGTCTGCTCCACCGAAGGCTGGCCCATTTACCTAGATATCTACATCCCCATTTAAATCGCAAGTTACATAACGAGTTACCTACTTGCCATTCGCCTAGAAGTTGATTCAACTATTGTTCTACACATTTTAGGTGCACTCAGGTATTTGATAAAACGTCTTCAATAAAAATTGGACTACTTTTATGCAAATTCCTTTCTCTCTTCAGACTCGAAAAGCTTTAAAACACAAATATTGACGTGACAACGTCTATTAAATTGGTACGGCGTGGAGTCATTCTCGAAAACACCGTAACGGCCGAATCTGACGCCACACGGAGTCCACGCCTACTTTACCCCCACCCCTAGAGCGTGTGTCACACTCGTGCGCGAGGTTTATTACCATGTAATAGACGTTGTCATGTTCAAATATCGGCAGTAGACGGAGTTCTACAGACAACCAATTTTTTTTATTGGTACTAAAATCGTTCCATCATCAGACGACCCGTCTAGCGATCCCGCGAGTATCCACCCTAACGTTGTTGACACCGCCACGATCCGGACGAAACGTTTCGCCTGGTCTATCTCTAATATATATAAAATTTTCGTGTCGCGCGGTGTTTGTGGTTAAACCATTGGACGACCCGTCGTACGGCGAGTTTCCACCCTACCGTTGTTAACACCATTACGATCCGGACGAAGCGTTTCCCTCCTCCTTTATACCGTGTACATCAAGGGACTGGAACAGTTTGCCAGCGACGGTATTTCCGTCGGACTACAATTTGAGTGTCTTCAAGGCTAGAGTGAATAGGCTCTTAATAAACTAGTGCGCTTTACCATCAACGACTGCGTCACTGCTTACCATCAGACGGGATTACGGTCAAGCGCTAGTTTATAATTTTATAAAAAAAAAAAAAGAAAAAAGGATATTGGGTAGGTCTGAGAATCGGACATTTATTTTTTATCCCCCTAAATGTTAAGGGTAATCCACCCCTATTTTTTTTAAATATAGATCTATATCGCCCTTTACAGCACATGATTTAAATAAATAGTTTCGAAGATATTACAAATTAAAAAATTGTGGGTCGTCGCATTTGCGGCGGTACCAGCCGGTTGGGCGGCGGGCCGCTATGTTTTTTATACAACGTTAATAGTTTTTTTGGAATGTATTTAGTATCAGCATTGCACCCGTCGAAATCGTAGCATGCGCAGGTGAAGAGTGGCTGGAAAGAGCTAAGGATAGAGAAGAATGGCATTCCTTGAGGGAGGCTTTTACCCGAACGGGGTCCATGCATTAATCTTTGTTACAAGTTTTTATTTAATTATTATGTACTTGCATGGAATAAACAAGCTTTATTATTATTATTATATTATTATTATTGCACCCGTGCGAAGCCGGGCGGATCGCTAGTACTAATATACTAATATACCTAAATCTGAAGAGTTTGTTTGAACTCGCTAATTTCTGGAACTACTGCTGCTATTTGAAAAATTATTTTTGCATTGGATAGCTCATTAACGCAGGAATGCTTTAGGTTATATAACATTACGCGTCTACCAATAAGAGCGGAGCATATAAAAAAACATATCGAAACGAGCCGCAGCTACTCTTTTATAACGCGTACATCGAAGGACTGGAACAATTTTCCAGTGGCGGAGTTTTCGTCTGACTACAATTTAAGTGTTTTCAAGGCTATCATCATCACTGATTGCATCACTGCTTACCATCGGGCGGGATTGCGGGCAAGCATTAGTTTATAATAATAAAATAATATTAATAATCTGATGAGTTCAGGAAAACAATTCCGGAGCGGTACTTTAAAAAAAAGGCATCAGTTTTAATTTACAATATCCATTCCTTATATCTGAAAGGCTCACAATTGATCTCACAAGTGATCATTATATCCAGTCTGTCCAAGTGTCCAACCAGACGTTGACAATTGTGTATTCAAGAATACACTAACATTGTTCCTGCAATGCACCTACAAAGAAGCAAGTCAATTTCGCCCTCTTTCAAAACATGAACCGATAAGTAATGTTTAATGCAACAGTATTTGCAAACAAGAAGTCCATCCGGAACATAACATGACACGGTGTCCAAACAGCAGGTTGACGCATATTTTTTGGAATAACACGCATAATGCCTCAATCAGTCGGTAATCGGCGATGGCCAGGGCACTTCGTGTTTCGTGTGCCACCGTCCTGCTTATAGTCCTGACGTCACCCGTGACGTGCTATGAGAAGAGTAAGATACATTCACACTTTTGTTTTGTTTATTTATTCTAAATATTTTTAAAAGTGGTTAAAAACATTTTAATTATATAAAATTTCTAAAAAATATTAAACTTCCAGCTTTGCGCAAAATCGTTCGAAACCAATCGAAAATGGTGCAAAGACCATTTAGTGAAATAGATGACCCACAACCAAAGTGGATTAATAATACTGCCCATCATTCCGTACGTGACGATATTGTATTTAGTTTTCCAAGCATCACTCAATCAAAGACAGTTTTTCACAATCTGCAGATTCCAAAGATATCAACCATGTTGGCTTCAGTAGATACTGGTAAGGGTAAAACATCATATTCCAATATGAAAATTTCGAAATCAGAGACTGCAAATGAACTCCGAATGGCTAATAGATATACGAATAAAGAATACATCTACGTGACCTTGCCGCCACCACCAAAAGAAGTATCAAACAATATAAGCAAAACAGGCAACATAAAATTAGCTATTAAAAACTACTATCAAATACCAACACCATCCAGATTTTTCCCACCCGCAGAAGATCACGAAGTACAAAATGCCTTTGAACAACGAGGAAATAGCAAGGAAAATACTGTAGTCATTCCTGATTTTCAAGATACACCAAAAGAAAAAGAGAATTTACAAGTGAAAGGTATTTTAATACCAAAAACTAAATTAAAATCCCAGACTGAGGCTCCGCCTGTCCGCAAAGAAACAATACATAGTATTATAGACATTGATCCTGACAATGAAAAGGCTGATTTTCTAATCGAAGGTTTGCCAATGGACAGTTCAATGTTCAGCTATAATCTAACTTCAGATCCTTTCACTTGCTCAGTAATTAAGGAGGCGATAGCCGATATAGATGCTCAAGAAAAATTTTCGCAATTAAATATAGAGGTAAGATTTGCAGTTGATATAAATAACATAGGAACGTTAGAAATATTACATAGCTAAATCATTTTAATTTTTCAGCCCTTTTGGATGAATAAACAGCATTTTTGGAATCATATTTTTGATAGCCGTTACGAATCTTTGATGATGAATTCGAAATGGCCTCCGCTGAAGGTATTTTCTTCACTTTATTAACACATCAATTCGTACAAAATGACTATCTTGAGATTTCTTTATTGTTTTCCAGGTGATATTAGTACCTCGTACGCAAGTGGATACAATATGGAAACGAACATTCGAACAATATCACAAAGATATCGTTGCTAAAATTTTATCGAATATAGTAAAGAAACTGCAATACTATGATAAATTAACGTTTAGTTGGAATGAAGTTTCACATTTGAGTACGTGGTGGAAAGCAACTACACACAGGAATCGATCGGTAAGAAGAAAAATATATTTTAAATATATCAGTTGCTGCTCCAATATCCAAATGATAATTTTATAATTACATGTTTTAGGCGTTCCGAAAGTTACTAAAATCTGGCAGACTTGAAATAACCACCGGAGGTTGGGTTGAACCTGAGGAAGCAACTACGCATATATTTGGACTCGTTCATCAACTCATAGAAGGTAAATTAATGATTTCAGCTGTATTTTCTAAGAACATTAGAAACTTACTGCACGGTTGGCGCAGTGACTGAACAATTGATTGCGTCGTTGTGTGACGTTGATTCGATTCCTACATGGAATAAATGTTTGTGTTCCCCACAGGTACATAAGTATTCTATGTCTGGCTGTTTGTGTATGTGAGTTTTAATATTTATAAACATACCTACTATAGATGGAGTAATTCCTTGTGGGAAGTGAAGAGTGTGAAGCAATGTCTTTTGAATAAAAAATAATCTTTAGAGATGTTTTTGATAAAAAGATTCACGAAATAAGTCAAATCATTGTTTTCAGGACATCAGTGGTTGAAGCAACACCTAGATTATGTACCAAAAGTAGGTTGGCTAACTAATAGTGTTACTCATAGCCCTACAATGGTATACCTACTATCTGCATCTGACATAAATGAACTAGTTATCACTAATCTTCATTACGCTTGGGAACAATTTCTCGCTGAGTATCAATACAGTGACTTTATTTGGATACAAAATTGGGACGATGACAAATCATTTCCAACTCATCTAAATGAGGTATTAAACAGAATAGGCAATGACCGGTATCCAAGACACGCTGTTTTAACACACTTTCTTCAATTCAATTCAGCTGGATTCAAAGCATGCGGACCCAATGGTCCTCTTTGTACTGCAGAATACAATTTTGCTACAAATAATAAAAATCTTGATATTAGTGCTTATAATGTAAAACAAAAATCAGAATTGCTTCTAGAACAGTATTCGAAAACAGGAACTATATCGCCTCACAACAGTATAATTGCACCTTTAGGTGGTCCGTATCATTACGAAATGCAATCTGAATTTGATTTCCAGTACAATAATTATCAGAAAATTGTTGATTTCGTAACAACTAACAAAGACATATACAGAGCTACTATAGAATTCGGAACGGCAAAAGATTATTTCAATTCTCTAAAAGACAAATATAAACACTTCCATAGTTTAAAGGGTGATTTTCTTAATTTCGCTGACATAAGCTCTGGAAGTCCTGCGTATTGGACTGGTTTTTATACATCTAGACCGTTCACAAAAATTTTACTTAGGCGTCTGCAATCAACACTACGAACGACAGAGATATTATTTTCGTTTGCTTTAAATCATAACGTTTTTCGAAACACGAATATATCTCAAATTTATGATCTCTTAATTAAAGCGAGGGAAACAGTAGCGAGGTTAGTTGATCGTAATGTTGCGAGTGGAACAGTTACCGCTAATGTCTTAAAATATGTACATAATGAGATTCTGACAACCGTTAAAGACTGCTGGTACATACAGGAACTGGCAGCGAGCTTCTTGAGTGTAAAGCCGGAACATCACGAACGATACTTGCAAAAGTATGTCTACAGAGATGGTGAATTCATCTCGTTATTTAGAACAGTTTCTCCAGGAGACCAAGTTTATATCTTTAACTCCCTAAGCCATGAGCGGACTGAAATTGTGGAACTCACATCTAGACATCCCAACATTAGAATCTTGGATCATAGGAAAAAAGACGTAACAGTTCAAATAAATCCTGGGTGGAAATATAGTTCGGAAAATATGATCAAGTTATCCAGGAGGTACTTTAAAATTATATTTGCTGTAATGATACCTCCCATGGCGCTTGAGTTGTTTAATATCAAAGAAACATATGATGCTTCGCAAAACGCTGCTGCAATCTACTGTTTATCATGTCATGTTGACGATGTTGTGAATAACAGCTCAATATTTCCGTTTACAATTCAACCTATTCAATCCGGTGATATACAACTTGAAAGTTACAAACATCGACTCTTGTTCGATGAATTTACCGGCCTTATGAAAACTGTTATTGAGAAGGAAACAAATATCGAGAAAAGCGTTTCTATTGACTACGGCGCATTCAGGGTCTCTGATGTTAATTCAGGAATGTTTTTATTCAACACAAATGTCACCAAACCTTTGCTAGACATTTTGTCGGGGTATAGATTAGGAACCAAGAAGAAAGTAATTTTCATAGTTTCGGGACTAGTAACAACGGAACTGACTTGCATTTACGGTCAATTATTACAACATACAACAAAAATATTCAACCTTCTAAGAGGCCCTTTATCAAGCGCTATTTATATTGAAAGTAAAGTAGATTACGATATATCTCCTAAGAACAGGGAATTAGAACTGTTTCTTTCAGTACAAACAGATATAGTAAACGGTAATCCTCCACAGATTTTTACAGATAATAATGGGTTCCAATACACACCGCGAGTTTTAAATATTAGTAGACGTATTGAATCTAATATGTACCCGATCACAAGTATGGTATATATGCAAGACAGAAGAAATCGACTAACTTTTATTACAGATCATGCTCAAGGTGTCACTGCTCTACAAGAAGGTCAGATACTGGCAATGCTAGACCGACGGGTCCTATTTAACGACGGCCGCGGAACTCATGAAGGGTTGGCTGATAGTAGAAGCACGTCTCATAGAAATTTCTTATTGCTAGAAAATTTTGGGGACAGTGATAAAACTTTTACACGATACCAGCAGCAAGATGAATTAAAGTTGCCTAGTTTATCAGCATTTTATCTCGCCAACAGCCTGGATTACCACCTCGATATATTTTACATCGACAAAAATCGCACTAACCTTTGCCACTTTAAGTTTCTACCTTTAGTCAAGACTTCGTTTCCATGTGATGTTGCTCTTGTGAATTTCAGAGTGGTTTTACACAGGAGTACGTTATTACATGCAGTTCCAAATACAGCTCTTATGACACTGCATCGGAGAAGTTTTTCGTGTCAAATTAATTCTGCAAATCACCACTGTAGTGGAGACCCAAATTTTTCTTTAAAGAAGATATTACGTACAGCCAAATCTGTGTATCAAACAAATCTGCCTGGTACTGATGATGGTACTGAGTCATTTGAGTTGAATCATGGCAACTTTCCTCCAATGGAACTGACAACCTTGCGGATACAATTTTAAATATGGATTTTTCTATAGACTGTTGTTTTTTGATAGCGCACACTAGTGTTTTCGTGTAAGCGTTATCGATTATATTATGAAAGAAAACACCAGTGTGCACTAGGTATCTGTACCAGAAATTGTTTACCTTGTATCGAGGAAAAAAAAAACTTCATCTTTTGACAACACATCACTTTTGAAGTAACAGGCATAAGCATATCATATGGTAGACATATCAGGACAGGAACTATTTACTAAATGGTCTATAGTCAATGCAATGCTATATAAATCGAATTGTTAGACCATCAATAGCGTAACATATGCAAGAGTGCCTTACAATTTTTAAGGCTATTCTATCACATAATTTCAACTATTGTAATTGCTCACTACTATGCAAACTAAAGTTGAATAATTGTTGTTGTTTAATAAACTAGCGCGCTTTACCATCAACGATCGCATCACTTTACGTTTAACCAGCTTACCAGGCGGGATTGCGGTCAAGCGCTTGTTTATAATTATTAAAAGAAAAGAATTACCCTAATGTTACTTTTGAGTATCTACGTATTAATGTGCTACGGTCGCCACACATCAGGAAAAGGTGTATTTTGTAATGCTAGAGTCACCATTGATGTACCGGGTTGCCAAATGCTCAAGACTTGTCCACAAATCTGAACAAATAACATAATATTACCTACCCTAGAAACTCTTCAAAGTTATTTTTATCAAGAGAATCGATGCCTAAGTAAATTTATACCTTCCTAGGTATAAATTTATTTTTATCAAGAGAATCGGTGCCTAAGTAAATTTATACCTTCCTAGGTATAAATTTATTTTTATCAAGAGAATTGGTGCCTAAGTAAATTTATACCTTCCTAGGTATAAATTTATTTTTATCAAGAGAATCGGTGCCTAAGTAAATTTATACCTTCCTAGGTATAAATTTATTTTTATCAAGAGAATCGGTGCCTAAGTAAATTTATACCTTCCTAGGTATAAATTTACTTAGGCACCGATTCTGTTGTTCACAAACTAAATTTTAAGTTAAGTGCATCTTTTTCTTTCTATTTCATTAAGAAAAGGATAGAAGATAACATAATTATTAGTTTAATCCTGTCAAATTAAGATACTCCATACACAGTTTAGATGCGATTATAAACATGGCCTCCAAAAATTCGTTAATTTACCTCTACTATGTACTAATATGACAGGCCTGCACTAACATTTTATCTAAAATATAAAGAAAGAGATGCACTGAACATAAATTTATTTTAGTTTGTGAATGAGGGAATCGCAGCCCCTTAATTGACGGCTGAGTGGAAACTGTGTACCTGTTTATTTTAATTTTATGATTTTAACGCTGGTAGCCACTAAACATTGTCGCTGCGGCAAACTCAAACTGAAGAAAGTAAGAGTGATGCCAGTTTCTGATGGAACCTAAAAAATAGAAAGTAGCCCGTCGTGGACTTAGCGAAACGTCCGGTATATACATAATATCAAAATTTCTGGGTATTTAAACAATAACTAGTGGTTAAAACAGCAGCCTCTCAAGTATGAGTGCGCGGGTTCGATTCCAGGTCTGGCAACCAATGTAAATTTTCTAAAAGTTATACAGTATGTTACGAAAACCCTGTCCGACCCATAAGGATAATAGAGGTTAGGTAAACACATGACCAAATATAATATAAAATTTTACGTATTCATCATAGTACCAATACAAATGAATTTTGAAATAATCTTTTTTTCCAACGAATTAATTCCAATTTCCCCGAAATTTGGTAATTTTTAAAAAGTGACAACACCGGTATTATTATGAGCGAATAGCGATGCGGCCACGTGCCGCGTGTCCTGCCGCCCGCCCCCGCGGTCGGCAGGCGAAGGGTGGTCAACGCACATTTAATAAGTTACCTCCTTTTGCGAAATAATATTTATTTTTTTTAGGGGGATTTTTTTTTTAAGTAAAGCCCGGTTTTGTATGCATTAGTAGAATCAGTTATCGATACCTAACAACACCTTCACGGGTCGGACAGGGTTTTCGTAACATACTGTATGTACTTTCTAAGTATATCTTGGACACCAATGACTGAAGGTGAAGGAAAAAATCTTGAGGAAACCTGGACAAGTCTGAAATCGCCAACCCGCATTGAGCATGCGTGGTGATTACGCTCAATCCTTCTCTGTATGAGTGAAGACCTGTGCCTAGCAGTGGGACGATAAAAAGGTTGTTGATGATGATGATGATGAAGCAACAAAGATTTATAATTAAATAAAAGCAGTAAAAAATGTAGAGAAATATGAAATATATTTTTACATGGCGGGCCACGAGAGAGCTGAAGCCGTCTACCGTCATGGTACAAAAGTCTGGTCTTCTTCTAAAGTCCCTGTAGATGTTTCACGTCAATAAGTAGATGTGTAGTATATTATAGTAAGTTAATAAGTATATTATAGTAAGTCAATAAGTAGATGTGTAGTATATTTAAGTTAAAATAGGGTTGTAGACTGAAATCAAATCTATTTGTATGAAATGTGATGAACTGAAAAATAAACATAATAAATAAGCACTTCTTTGTTTTAATTTTGTTAATCCCACGGAAAATATGTAAACTTAGCCAAATGAGCAGTTCAAGAAGTTTCGGATGCGACTGGGATTGGGTCCATTAACGCTGAAATGATGATGAACCCCAAGATAAATTAAAATTTAATAAAACGGACCCTTATTGAACACGATTAATCACAACTGAATGTAAACAACATTAAGTTTTTTTGCTTTATAGATGTGTAATAATTCTTTTTCTTGTTATATAACTAACATTAGGTACATGCCTAGTATTTTACCTATACAGTCGTGTGTTTTCTAATTAAAATTACCACGCCGATCCTACTGTCTACCAGGGTTGTTTTCAGGCATAATCCTCCAGGGGGATTTCCAATCTCCCCGGGGTAGCAGTAAGACTTACTGCGTTACTTACATTAAGTACCTGAAAAAAACACTGGTTTGGCGCGACTACTAACTGTGGGGTCCTGCACGGCCGAGTTTTAGATCCGGCAGTGTTTTTTTCTGGATTTATGCCAATATGCAAAGTGAACAAATTTTTAAAAGCGCGATGTATTATGTATCACGTCAAAAGCGGAAGTTTAGAGTTAAAGCGGAAGTTTACTCGTAAAACCGCCGGGAAACCCTGTCCGATCCGTGAAGATATTGTTAGGTATCAATAACTGATTCTACTGTTACGAATGCACCTTATGTCGAGGGCATAAGGTTCGATATCGCGTGACATGCAGTGCGTAAATTTTAAGCCCTATAACTCGAGACCTAGACATCGTATAGGTGTAATGTAAAAACGCATTCCTAGACTTAAGGTGGCCTATCGAATGGTACAGGTTTCATCAACTTTGTCAACTAAGTGGCGACATCGAAATTTCTAGAAGCCCGTTTCCGGGAATTACCGTAGGTACCTAGTGAATGTACTCGAAGTTATGCGCTATTATTATTACGTCTAGACGATTCTGGAATGTTCGATCAGCTGGCCTATATATAGCGCCGCGGCGCCAGCGCCGAGTCAGTCTGCACTTGACTACCGAGACGAAAACAGCGATACTTAAGAAGCGATCTTTGAGAATACCTACTGCGACAACTGTAACGAGAACTGTGAGTACTATGTGAAGTAACATCTGTAGTGTTATTGGGTGTTTACAATACGGACTTCGTGGACGTAAGTGAAGACTTCGGTGCAACGTCAGTAACATTCTACTTGTCATTGCCTACAATCGACTGTACCTTCGTTGCCAATAAATTTCGAAACCCTTAACCGGCGTTTTAGTACCCCTAGCCCGTAACAATAACATACATAATCAACTTATAATGTTCCCCCTGTTGGGACTCAGGCCTCCTCACGGTGAGAAGGAGTGGGCTGTAATCTACCACGCCGGCCCAGTGCGGGTTTTTAGATGTCACGTCTTCGAAGTTTTGTCTCTAAGACATGCCGGTTTCGTCTCGATATTTTTCTTCACCGTTTTGAGAGTCGAGGTGATGACACACAAAGTTAAGCGCCTGATAGGGTTCGAACCTTCGACCTACAATTTGTAAGTTGCGGCCCATACCACTACGCATTATCCATTACCTATCGACAGACGCATACCTGCGTCTGCGCGTGTCGGAAATCACGAGACGATCCACGCACAGTTACCTACTATTTCCTAGAAAAAAGTTGACCGCACTAGCCGTACTGAAATGAAAAATAATTACAACGTCAAAGATTTATATCGTAAGATTCGGCCCGCCGTCAAAAGACAGCCGTTTTTCCGTTTTGTTTGTTTTGACACCTCTCTAACACAACGACTCTGTGATTTGATTTCATTGTTATGGAAACACTAGGTATTTAATATTTAATTTTTCGCGTGACTAATATGTACTTATCCCGTGACAAATCGATTGTGGAAACCGATACCAAACTAGTTGGAGAAAAAGGAGAAGCATATAACAATTAAAAAAAAAATAAGAACTCAAAGGTTTTGTCACTAATTTTCCACAAGTAAAAACTATATAAAACCAATACTTTACGGTCTTGTAGACCTGTCCGGCTGTCCCTTAAGTCCCTGACGTCGCAATTAATGTCACCGGACGCGTGAAGCACAGACCCCAAGTATTTAAACTGGTCTCTGCACTTGATCGTGTCTCCGCCTATGCGCACAGACATGAGGTCTGTCGTGTTGCTGGCCATGTACACGGTCTTCGCCACATTGAGTTTCAAACTTCCGTTCTCGAGCGAGTCCTTCCACGCATTCACACGCCGCACCAACCGTTCCCTGTCCGCGTCCGCCAGCGCGATATCGTCAGCATACATGTAAATCCTTGATGCTGTTCGACAAGACGTCTAATATCACGCTGAACAGAAACGGACTAAGGACGGATCCCTGGTGGACTCCGACGGTGATGGGGAAGGGTTTAGTGTCGCCAACAGAGGTCCTAACGACGGAATCAGAACTGAGGCACATATCTCGAATAATGTCAACACAGGCTTCTGGTACCCCTTTAGACCTCAGTGCCGTTTGGACTTTCTCAGGCGTTATCGGGAGCACTAATCCAAGATTTGGACGGAGTTCTGGTGTCTGCACCTCTTGGTGCTGCTTATGCAGCAGCTCGTGAAAATAGGAGCGCCATCTCTCCTTCACCGCGAGGTTCTCGCATAGCAGGTTGCCAGTGGGGTCTTTTACATAACGGCACTTGGATATATCCTGTGCCGCTTTGACCCTAGAACGTGCCAACTTGTAAATGAGCTTCTGCCCCTCAGACGATTCCAACTTCTCGTAGAGCGGTTGCAAGTGGCCTCGTCTCTGGTTCTGGCTACAGCCCTTTTAGTGGCACGTTTGGCAACCTTATATGCGTCGCGATCTTCAGGAGATCTGGTTGCCTGCCACGTTTAGAAGAGGGCTTTCTTCACCCTAGTCTCCCTCTGGACTGTGTCGACCCACCACCAGGACTCTTTGTCACTTTAGCGACCTCCCTTAGAGACGCCGAGCACCACCCGCGCCGCCTCAGTAATAGCTGCCTGGCTCCTGTCCCAGTGGTCTTGGACAGTTTCGCCATCGGTACCAACGCACTTGTCGCCGAAGGCCGATGCGAACTTCTGGGACTTATTTTCATCAAGCAGCCACCACCGGACCTGGCGCCAGCCTCTACACGTCTACGTTGGGCTTTTACGCAGAGATCCGTGAGGACAAGGAGACGGTGTTGTGCAGTGACTCTCACCGAGTATGACTTTGCAGTTGGCTACATTAGTGATGTGGTGTCTGATGTGGTAACACTTTACCCGCTCCAATAGTAAGGTGCTCCGGTTTCTTTTGGAAATAGGTGTTCACAATTGCAAGGTCAGCGGCCGAATACGTTCGGAGAATGTTGTCCCCTTCCGCGTTGCGGCTACCGTACCCAAAACCACCGTGAACACGCTCAAACCCGTCACACCTCTCAACCACTTGACCGTTCAAATCACCACCCAGAACGAGTCCCTGGGACAACGGGATTCCATGAAGCAGTCCTTCGAGCTTGCTCCAGAACAACGTCCTTTCGGCGTCACCGCATCCGACCTGCGGAGCGTAGGCACTTATCAAGTGGGTTATAACCCCATTGACAAGCACTCGCACCGACATCAGCCGGTCACTGATGCGATTCACCTCCAGGACGTCATCCTGGAGCTCGTCAGACAACACCACGGTCACCCCATTTATCCCACTAGGTGCACCCGTAAAGATCAGCTTGTAGCCATTCCCAATAAGCCGAGATCTGCTACCTTTCCACCGAGTCTCCTGCAGGAACGCCACGGCCACCCTCCGCCTGTGAAGAGTTTCGGCCAGTTCTCTCGCGCGTCCAGTTAGCGTGCCAACGTTCCACAACGCGAAACGGATTTTGCTGGTTTGGACTCGCTTCTTCAGCCGAGTCCGCCCCTGACCCGGTAGCCCTAGCCCACAGGTCACAGGAGTTGGGCGAGGCTCCTGCGCGCCGTTTTGCGACGGCGCCCTAACTGTGACTCGTGCATTTCTTCTTTTTCTGTTCATGGTTTGGCTTGTTTTGCTTTTACGCGTGCGACTGCCGTCTGACCACACAACCCCGAAGGGAAAGCTGGCGTCAGAGCCCCGTCTGTAGGTCTTTTTTTTTTTTTTTTTTATAAACACTTCTTGCATGGCAAAAATTCTTTTTTGCCGTTTCTTATATACTGCCAATTCATTTTTTTCCGCGTCGAATCTTTTGCGGCATTGGCCTTGCCATTTTCTTTTCGGGGTCGCTTTTTTCCCCTGTCAATATTTTCTTTTCTTTCTTAGTCATTCTTTTTCTTTTTATCTCATACTACAATTCTTATATGTTAGTCTTATCCTACTTATAAACTATCTTACTTCTATACAATTCCATACTTCAAACAATTCTTGCCGACGGCACAGTGCTTGGCTGTGCTGCCCTCGTCCGGTTCCTTTCTATTGCTTGCTTAGCTACTTTGAGGCAAAACCGCGACAGGTACGACCTGGAGTGCTTGTCTGCCATAATTCCGGCAATGGTCGTTTCCGACAAGGTTTTGCCTGTACTTACTTCCAGGTCGTACCTGTCGCGGTTATGCCTCGGACATTCGAAAAGCAAATGCTGTACAGTTTCAGATGCCTGTGTGTCACACACACAGGCTGGACTATCCTTTAATTTGAATTTGTGCAGGTACGCGGCGAAGCCGCCGTGACCCGTCAAAATTTGCGCCCAGATAGACGTCCTGTTGAGGCACTTCAGGACCTTGCGCGCGCGCACCACATCGGGGAAGAACATTCGCGTGACCCCAGCCGTGGCCCCGCCGGTGTACCTCCCGTTCCAGACAGCTACTGTGCCCTCTCTCAAACGTCGCTTGACGTATGAGACTGGACACCTGTCATACGCTGGGGCGACCCTGGACTGGGCCGCCGCCTGCCTAGCCAATTCGTCGGCGCGCTCATTGCCGAGGATCCCGACATGAGCTTTCACCCAGAAGAACCGGAGGATTTTACCACTCTGTACCCGTCTGTAGGTCAGCAGGTGTACCGTCTGGGGTTGACTTGGGCCCCAAAGCACCCGCCCCATCAGCAAGTTACCAATATTTTAGTTTTCCCTCGGGAATATCAACTTTTTTTTTCGGATAAAAAATACCCTATTATTTAATCCGAACTTCTAACTTTTCGATCTGCAAAATTTTAAAGCAATCGTTTCAGTAGTTACGGCGTGAAAGCGAAAAACAAACAAACTCATTTTCCGATTTATGATATAGTAAGGAAAGGATAAGGATTTACAACCGATAGCAGCTGTATAATATTGGCTATACATCATACCTCTATGACGTAAAACGTTCATTCCACCCATAGAGAAACCCGTACCTGTCTGTCGAGCAACTGCCGGTTGATTCATGTCGATCAGTCGTATATGCTAGTTAAGTAGTAAACTCTGCTTGCGTATTGCTGGCTTTTGTGTGACTTTCTAGTAAGTATGACACGTAGTTCGCATGTGGAGTTTATGGAATACTACTACATTACTACCCTCCGGAGACCGGATGTCTTTGGGCTGAGTAACAAATCTTGCGAAGCTTACCAGGCCAGCAGAGGTTCCAGTGAGTCAGAACAGTCCGACTGACTGGGTTACTCATCGCTCTAAGGCTTGCGGAAGTGAACATGACGTCACGTTGAAGTAGATGCTCGAAGACTGCCCCGACATGCATGTTTGGGTTTATTTATTTATTTATTATTGAAATTTAAGATTCAAAGGTGTACCTAAAGTTTACACATCTCCCGTAGAAAAGGGAGGATCCTCCGACCAGGCGGCTGTTGTGTCTGAAAGGAAACTGCCCGCCCTACGAATCGTTTGCTGTTGTACAGACGACAGCACATTAAGCTACTACAATCTGTCAGATTTATTTATTAGGTTTTCAACTTTATCCCCAAGTATTAAGGCTCAAGGTCGATTGGGAATATCTGGCAGTTTGGGGTAGCTTAACCTATGGTCGTCCGTAATTAACATAAGTGTGGTATCTACAGCATATATGGCATATATAAAATGGTAGCATTGTATCATTTTTACCCAGCAAAAATGTACAGTAATGAAAGATAATGCACATAGTAGCTACCTAATATTCTTGAAGTTTATCTATTTTCTTTGCGGCGTAGGTATATACCTAGCGTTATTGCTAATACTATTTCAGATAAAAACACGAACCGGAGGGCAGTTGTTATCGTAGGTACTTTACGTAACTAATCGTGCATTCAACATTTAACATTACACATGTTCGTAGCTGAGGTTTTTGATATACCTATTATCAAACACCGATAATAATAATAATAATAGTTTATTAAACACTCCAAGAATTACAAATTTCTCTTATTCTATATACAAAAACATGGTAATTATATATTCCTTATTTATAAGAGATAACGTTGACGACTATACTAGTATCAACTGTGTCACAGTCGTCAGCGCCTTCCACACTTAATTATTTGAACCATAATTTATTGTTTCAAGCAAAAGTTCATCTGTAACATTAATAAATAGGACTGATTGATATAACATTAAAGAATTTACAGAGGAAATTAAACTATTTAATATAAGTACGTGTACGATCTTAGGCTTTCGATGTCAATATCGAAGTAATTCAATTATCGCTCATCCTTACGATGACGTTTTGCTATGACGTTTTGAAATGATCGTTGTATGGGAACAACGATCATTTCAAAACGTCTTAGAGTACCTACTTTTTTATATATCCAAAGACAGAAAATGCTACACACAAATTGGTGTGTTTTGTCGCATTGACACAAGAACAAGAAGAAGAAGAAGAGCATGTTGCACCGTTGTCTAAAGAAATGAAACAAAACGATGAGATTTTATGTTTCACCGCACATGTCATAATTTTCAAGGTTAGCACTGTTACTTTGATAAACAAAGTTTGGCAGTTAACATGCTAGTTATCGTCTTGCAAAATTTAGTTTTTATGTGGCATAAGGTTCAGTATTGAGTGACATGCCTTAAGTAACTTTTTAGCTCTATATCTTGAGACCTAGGTATTGTAGAGGTACGATCTAAAAATGCATTGCTAGACCTAAGGTGACCTATCGAACGGTACAGATTTCATCAATATTCACAACGAAAGGTCGACATTGAAATTGCTGGAACCTTCGTCTCCTGTGAACTACCTGTATATATCTACCTGTGTGTGCCAGGAGTTCCAACTCATGCACGATAATGCCCGTGCCCTATGGCTGAACTGATATCAACTGTGCTTAGGGAGCATGTAGTCAGGGCTATGGACTGACCTGCTCAATCCACTGAACCCGCATCCCATTGAACACGCATGGGACATGTTACAACGATGAGCTATAGTTGTTTTTTCTCCAACTCCGATGACAGAAGAACAACTTTTCACGTAATAAAAATTCATTACGTGACATTGGCTAAATGCACAAACCGTGCGAAGTCAAAGAAGAAAGAAATAAATACCTAACAATGACGAAAGACAGATTGTTGTAACTTGATGTGCTGCAGTCTGGTTGTGGGAATATTTTACAGTTTCTGGTAGCTTGACCTGCTGGCTGGCTTGACTTACCTACTTCTTAAATAAATATCACTAGATCGACATTAAATATAACATACTCAAAAAAAATACTAAAAAAAAGCTGGAAAGACAGTGTCCTTATACTTTTCTTTCAAGAACTTAAACAGTTTCTCTTGTCTCTATCTTCTTTCACAAAATATATGTGACGCATTTTTGTTTTGTCTCCTTCTACAACACGCGTTGTAGCAATATTTGTATACGGGACGTAGGCGTTAACACGTCATAGCATACTTTTTAGGCAGAAATTAAGATTAACCGTCGTTCGCTATGACGTCTGCCCATCATATTTTACAGGCCTGACATTTATGTCACAGAGTACTTTCATAAATGATTTATGTCTTGGGCCAAGACATAAATCATATAAAAAAGTACTCAAGTCGAAATGTGGTTATAGGATAAGGGAAAGTTAAAAATGTAGATTGTTTAGAGTTTGGGGCCGCTACATTACCAATAATATTTTTTTGTAGAATTCAGAATTTTCATCCTATTCATTTTCGATCATTGTTTTAATTCTGAAAATAACTACCTTGACTTTATTTTTATTTTTTTTGTTAAGGGCGGTGGAAATTAAAATATTGCTATGGCAGCCCTTTTCATTCTATCAGTAGTGTGTACGGACGACAGCAGGTCAAGCTACACCAAATTGACAAATATTCCCAATCAGCCTGGAGCCTTAATGTTTTATTGATAAAGTTGAAAATCTAATAAGGAAATCTGACAGATTATAGTAACTTGATGTGCTGTCGTCTGTGCCTACGTACCTACACTGTACGGCACATAGACATATACTAATGGACATGCCGTACGCTTATAGTCTGCAGTATTTTTTTGGTTTGACTAGAGTGAGAGAGAAGACCTATGCTTTCGGTCTAGCACTATCTCTTTCCTCATTGATGATTGATGATTTTAAGAGATATGAAAATAGACGAAACTTCGTTTCCTCTCTTTGGGAGTGCCACAATTCTCATCTCTAAGGCATATCCATTAATATATGTCGATGGTACAGAACAAGCGTCACAGCGTGCAGTGGTGTGTCACAAGTTGTGAACTTGTCGTTGTCATACTCACAGTTGGTCACTGGGAGATTGTGTCTCTTGTCTGCACAGAACACAATTACTCCTTGTCTGCTACTAGTGTTCGCGTCACAGGTTCGCGTAACGTTCCAAGAAAAGTATAGAGACGCTTTTACCAAACATATTTTTGCTACAAAAATTTAAATAAAATGCTATTTAGTGAAATTTTAAAGTGAACTAGAGCGTGAAAAGAGTTCCTTAGGTAGTATGCAGTGGAATTTTAAGTCATAAACTCCAACACTGCGTGTATGAGTGTAAACGCGTTCGACAATGAGAATAAATAAGTAGTTTACATGTCATTGTCTCCTTCATCTTCTAGTACAAACTGCCGAGATGGGTTTACTTATATCAAAAATCTGGAGTTTATTCGGAAATGAGGGTGAGTTACAATTATTATAAGTTTGACGTTAGCGATAAGATAAATCTAAGATGTCTTAAGAGGTTTCATGTTTACAACAAGATTTTGTACTAATATCTACGGCCTTTGTCGAGTGTTGTGACCTAATTTCTTCGTGAGATGTAAATAGACAGCATTTTAAATGAAATTCAAAGTAGTTTGTCTATAATCCCTTTATTAGTACAAACTTCCAATCTTCCAATATTAAGTTTAGTAGGAATCATAAACTAGTACCTTAATAGTTCCTTACATGCTTATTGTAACAATTCATGTATGGTAATAACAATATATAATAGCTATGTCCACTTTATTCCTGTTTGTTTATCTTCTAATATTGCCTAATCCTTAGGAAATACTGCCCTTTTGATCACTATTTACCATTATGAAACAAATATAAATAAGAAAGCAGCAAAGAATTCTGCTTAGTTTATGAGTGAATTATTATGGGAGCTTTGTATAGTCTACCTGCTTGTAATATTAATTAGTTGGATGTAAATAGTAAAAATAGTGAGTGAAAAAGGCTATATTTGTATCTTCTAATCATTAATGATCATATTAATTGTAATCCAAATAACTATGACCAGGTAATTAGGGTGGTAGCCACAATGACACTCAGTCCTTTTCCATAGATTCAGTATATGAAGTCTTGAAATTTATTGGATACTAGCTGCACCCTGTAATTTCACCTGTATAAATTTGAATCCCATGAGAATTCATAAATAATAATGGTCCTATTGTAAGTCCTATAAATGATATGTGTGCATAATGTCCAAATTCATTAGTAGTTTTTGCATGAAAGAGTATTAAATATATTTTAGGATGAATGTGTTCTTGCCCTAACAATGAATGTCTGTACCACTCTACATAGATAATATAAAGAATGAGTTTTGGAAACCCATTAAGATGGTCTCTATTGCCTTTAGGAATGTAACACAATTTAAATATTATTGAAAAGAGCTCTTTCTCATGAATACACATTAATTACTACCTGCATGTCATCATAATATTGTAATACTGTTGATACCAATATTATTTCAATATTTAGATTGTTTTATAATATCTCATCAAAGTAATGTAATACATGGAATTACATATTCAGAATTATCAGTTTTAAATTATTACTAAATAATTACAGTTAAATTGAAAATGATATTGCTGTAATTAATTCTGTAATTTAAAATGTATCACTGTATGTGTTAACATACTATCAACATGAAATTAAGGAGTTTTGTTTCAGGGTTTCATTACCACATTTAGGTCCGTATTACAGAACCTCACTCAAAACTCAAGCTTTACTTAAATCTTGTTTGAAGCTATTTGATTTGTTGAACCTAGTTTTAAGCAATGCTTAGATCTTGAGTAAGGTGCTGTAATACGGTCCTTAAAACTCCAGGTGTACCATTGTGCATGGGTCACGGAAACCATCAGTGGTTATTTCAACAATACATGATTGTTAATTTACCTCATTTCTTCATTTACTTACAATGTTCAAATCATACTGAATTTGAAGCATGTTCATTCTTTAATCTTATATTTCTCCTTATCACCTATGCACAGAACACAAACTAGTCCTCGTTGGGCTGGACAATGCTGGCAAAACCACAATATTATACCAGCTGCTCCTGGGAGAAGCAGTCCACACTAGGCCAACCATCGGCTCTAATGTAGAGGAGGTTGTGTGGAGGAACCTTCGCTTTGTTATGTGGGACCTTGGCGGCCAGCAAAGCCTGAGATCAGCATGGAATACATACTACACTAATAGTGAGGTAACTAATTACTATAATATTAAAATTATAACCAAGATCTTAATTAAGACATGGCCTGAGATAGGTGAGGTGCAGTTGGGTTGTTGTGTTGTGACAGTGCTTTCCACATCGTGATCTTAAAGGTAAGGAGAGACTGCCTGAGGAGGCAGTCTCTTTTAAAGGGTAGATCTGTAATTAATTACAGATGTTACCTACCCTACAATTATTTTTTAGCAAGTGATAAACTTAAGTTTATACATAATTTTTACTTGCTTACATAACCTGGATATGTATATGAATTGCTGAGATTGATAACATAATTGGAATTAAATTTGAATCTTATTTTGAAAAAAATAATAAAACTTTAAAAAAAATCTAGCAATGTTTATGAATAAAAGGATTAATCATCCATTTAATAAGGTAAATACTTGGGTTACCTATAAATATTATAGTTGACAAGTTATTGTTAATATTAATATATAAGAACACAAACTGTGTCCTATTCAATAACTAGAAAACAATCATAAAATTATATGCATAACAAGATCATAAATAACAAAGAGTATTGATTTAAAGGTATTTGAACAAACCACAATGCTAATATATTGTTGTGTTCTATGTATATTAATACTGGTGAGCATTTTCTTTTAACAGGATATATTTTTTATATCCTATAGCTGTGCCCTGTTATGTAGTATTCGCTTGGCATTCCTAACTTTCTTCTATTGCTCGGCTCCTAAAGAGTAAAGCGAGATGTTAAATTGGCTATAAATTTTTCCAAAAATTCTTACTATAAAATTTAAAAATACTTTCATAATAGATTAAAATTTGAAGAGTTTATTAAAAAAAATTCTATAAATAATACAGATGTCATTTCTTTGGCATAATCAAGAATAAAAATAAAGGCAAAGAATATAATGCAGTAACTCTTAGTATGTATTATATACTGTGTTCTATCATAATAAGGTCATTTCTTGCTTTGGGTCTACTAATGGGTTCTTCAATCAGGGACACAACTAGATTAATATTAAGTTGGTTTTGCGACATGAAGCTATGCGGGATTATAGCAATGCTAAATGTTTAGGTGTATCAAGTAGTATTTATAATAATGTGTACAATGATATGCTTACTATAGTTTGTCAAAATGTCTTAAAAGCAATTTCAATGGTGCTCATAATACTTCCTTAGCTGTTACTCTAGCTTGGCGACTATTTGACCTTGTCAAGGGAATTTTAGTGATCTTATATGCCTTCCGCTAATATGCCTTCCGCTAATATGCTTAATCGAATTTGAGGAATTATAATTTACCAAAAATGTATACATATGCAGTAACGCTTGTGGATATGGTAAACAAAAAAAAAGGCGTATTGATAACGGCTTTTTTTTTTTGTTTTTGGAATGATAGTACCATAAAGTAAAATTAATTATAAATAATTTTGTTTATATAGTTTTTAAAATATAAGATGTATTATTTAAAAAAGAGAAAAAAAAAACTAGATGATGCAGCATTTCTGACTGCTCTCAGAAGAAAGGCCGAAACAAGCTCAAGATCACAGATAGAAGACCATGTAGTTTGGTGTCAGGAATGGTCTTTATCCATCCAATCGGTGCACGTAATTGCAGTAATCATGCAGCTCAACTCAAGGTTTAATGAACTCAGTAGTACCTATTACAGTAATCTCACTTTAATTATTATTGCGAGCAGAAATTCAAGAACGCAAGAGACGTCAAAGTGACATACTCTTCGGCATCTAATCACAAATGAAAACAGACGATAGCATATTTTTCATTAATTTCAAAATACCTTCAATCAAAATTCATGTCCGTATATAGCCAGGTTAAAGTCTCTAATTGTGTGGTAAAACAATGTCTTGTTCCTTATTGAATCAGAAACCGGTGTATGTGTGTATGTCGGTACATTTTGTCTAATAACTTTTGGAGTTTTAGTATTGACCATAATCAACATGTTATAAGGAAATATTAGTTTGTTTCCTGTGACTTTACTGTATGAGTTATGAGATTAACTTGCAATTAAATGGTCTTGAGCGTTAACAGGACAAATTTTAGTAAAATATTGTGGCTGTAAAGTTATGCTGGACGAAGTAAATGACCATTTGTCCACATTGGCCACGGATGGAGTAATATGGAATAATATAAGAAGAATCTTTGCCCAGCAGTGCGATGATACATTTTTATTTGTTTGACTTTTGAATCATATTAATGACTTAAAAATTGATATTGGGATGTGTTGTCTTATCTATGGTTTAATGGCTACATGGCGAATGATAATTTTAATACATCGTGACAACTGTGCGAGGACAAGTCAAAAGATAACAGAGTACTTAATAAATTCTCTCTCATAAGTCTAGTCGTCGCTGAGCGTAAGATCATGGGTTAGATTCCCGGGCACAACAAAACGTTTTTGGGTTTTTAGTTAGACCTAAGATGCCTATGATCGTTATTACCCGGTTAATGAAACGATAATATACCGATGTATTTATTACACATTTGCCTATCATTAGTATAATACTGCTCTTATGTGTACATCCTTAAGTTAACATGTTTATAAATAGGTAATTATTGTGTTGGACTTTTTTAAAGATTGGTCCTTGAAAGAATTTGATGGAGAATATGTAGGTCTTTGTCCAGCAGTGGGAAATTAATGCAAAATAAATGGGCTGGCAAGCATTCCAGTATTTAGTGACCATATTGAAGTTCAGGCTTAGGCGATTGTCGTGGTGATTGTTTTTATAATATTGTGGTTGTGATCGTCTCTTGGCCTCTGTGCGAATTTTCAATTTAATCAGACTCGTAGAATTAAGTGAAAATGCAGTTAAAAGTTATCGTTACATAGCTACATACATATGTACGAGTATGTATGTACAGATTAAGTTATTATGAGCGAATTAAAAAGATTGTAGATCTAGTAAATAATGCCATTCGCGACTGGTATTTAATATGCTTAAACTTCTACCTCCCAAAGCGACTTCATTGCCCAGTTAAATCCTTCTAAAACTACCTACAATTCGCAAGCGTTAACCTGAGACCCTAGCGGTTCCTAACGATGTTACCTCTCTCACTGTAGATGCGCGGACGAAAGCAGGTTATGCTACCCGAAACTGTCAAATATTGCCAATCAACCTTGAGCCTTAATGCTTTAGGGATAATATTGAAAATCTAACAAAGAAATGGGACAGATTGTAGTAGCTTAATGTGATGTCGTCTGTACTTACCGCCTACGTCATCCAAGTGAAGGCTCAAGTTAACTCTTGTAAAGTTTTATGATAAACTTTCTTATAGTCAATTAGTTAAGCCATGTCTGTTGTGAATTAAATTTGCATTCGCATCATGCTATTTCATCTTCTTATATCTGCTGGCATTTTCCGCCTAGCCTTGCTTCGCGAGAGTGGTATTTATTATGGCGGCGACAAGTCTGTATTATATGTAACTTATTAATGTTTTATACACAAACCTTGTGTAAATAAATTCTCTGCGTAATTTAGTAGAACTGAGCGGGCGCACTGATAAACGAAAAGCGACTTTATGTCTATGACTACCTTCGATTGTCTATCATAATAATACTGTTTATATATATTTCGACGTTTTGTTATTTGTTTTTGCTGGGAAACTTACATTGTAAACATTGTTATTATGTAAGCTATTACCTAATTCACTTACATTTTTTTTAAGTTTGTTTTTTATTTTATCAGGTAAGTTCAGCTCTGAAAAGTAACAAATTAAATTCGGATGAAATGCTTGCGATTTTCTATTTAAACCATTAAAATTTATTAATGTATAAAAATGTAATTTTTCATTGTATGAAGGTAGTATGTAATATTGTATGAAGTATACCTAATAGTTCTTATATTCAGCCGAGACACTTAAAGAATGACGATAGTGTCAACACGACGCTATTTTAATAGGTGTAGTAATCCCTACCTATGAAAATATGATCATTCAGAACACCAACAGTAGGCCTAGTATGAGTTTTCAATACGAAACTCGTTCGATCGTATCGAGCGCGTTTGGCGCTCTCATTGGTTGAGAGTTCTTACGACCTTGAAGCGGGCCAATCGCTGAGTCAAACGCGCTCGATATCGGCGAACGAGTTTCGTAATGAAAACTCATACTAGGCCTACTGCTCTTGTAAAATATTATTTATTTTGAATAACGATGTACAAATTTTATTTAAAAGTAACGTCGATAAAGTCGTGGTCACTGACCGACAGTAGTGATATCCTGAAAACACAGAAGACACATGTAAACAGTAAAAAACAAAGAACTATCACGGTATCAGGTCGGTCACGCTCCTGTGAATTCAATGCTTTTTCCCCATCCAGCAATAGTGTTAATTGTCACTACGTTTTCACTTAAAAAAAAGTACAGGTTTTGTTTTAATAAGAAACAAAGCACAATATCTATTATTAAAAGTTCAATTAATTCTAGAACGGTTTGTCTACGTTACAGTATTGACTGACCCGTTCGTAATCATATCAGAATCAGGTCATCGCGTGTGTTAGAGTGGCGGAGTCATTTCAAATAATTGTAACTCACTAGGTTTATATGTGGCTATGTTCAAGCGGCACCGAGGGCTTGTGCGGTGAGCTCCTGCAGCCACATGTATAAACACTCATATTGTAATTGTTCAGACAACACATCAAGCTAGTACAACCTGTCAGATTTCTTTATCCGATTTTCAACTTTTATCTCTAAAGCATTAAGGCTCAAGGTTAATTGGGAATGTCTGACAGTTTGGGGTAGATTGACCTACTGTCGTTCGTACATTTGGTAACACAAGCAACTCTCGCTTGGCTTCGTGAGATGAAATACTATAATATAGAGCGTGACTTTTTTTTTGTGTGGGAAATCATTAAATGACCTCTGCCTTTCTGGGCGCAGTGGAAGGGCGTGTCAGACTTTTACTGACTAAAACCTACCTGTGTTTCTTCTGTGCGCCAGGAGCTACGGTATCTCTTTCGAACCTGCGACAAGCGTTAAATAGTATCTTTTTCTGTTTATTCAGTTCGTGATAATGGTAATTGACTCGACGGATCGTCACCGGCTGAGTATAAGTCGTGAGGAGCTGCATCAGATGCTGAAACACGAGGAACTGACCAGAGCCTGTCTCCTGGTCTATGCGAATAAACAGGTAATTCTTATTCTACCCTTACATACATACATACACAGCATGGAGATCCATTGAAAGCCATTACTAGAGAAGTATTTATAGTTAAATTAGCGACCCGCCTCGGCTTCGCACGGGTGCAATGCTAAATACACAACAGAAAAACTATGAACGTTGCATAAAAAAAACATAGCGGCCTGCCCCGGCCGGTCGGTACCGCCGCAAACGCGACGCTCCGCAATTTTTAAATCTGTAATATCTTCGAAAATATTCATTTAAATCATATGCTGTAATGGGCGATATATATCTATATTGAATCAACAATGTATTTAAGGTATTAAATTGGATAAGGATTAATGCTGTATTGGTTAAAATCGCTTCGAAAATTAGCCAATAATTGTCGAAAAAAGTAAATGACAAAAAAAGTTATTGTGGAATATCCATAAGAGTTTGACATATACCATCGCTGACTTTTCTGCAGACCTTTTCAATGTGTGGAATATTTAGTACTTATTTTGATAAATCTCGTAGGGTTCACTACGTTTCACTGCAAACGCGGAAAAAATGTAATTATTTACGAAATCACATTAGCAACCTCAAAAATAATAGTATTTTTCCACAATTTAATGGATGTTATTATACATAATATAAAACTTTCTCTTTAATCACTCTATCTATCATGAAAAACCGCATCAAAATCCGTTGCGCAGTTTTAAAGATTCTTTTTTTATTTTTTTTATTAATTTATAAACCAGCGCTTGACCGCAGCCCCGCCTGATGGTAAGCAGTGACGCAATCGTTGATGGTAAAACGCACTATTTTATTAAGAGCCTATTCACACTAGCCTTGAAGTCACTCAAATTGTAGTCCGACGGAAACACCGCCGCTGGCAAATTGTTCCAGTCCCTCGATGTACGCGGTATAAAGGAGGAGGCGAAACGCTTCGTCCGGATCGTAGTGGTGTTAACAACATAAGGGTGGAAACTCGCCGTACGACGGGTCGTCCGATGGTGGAACGGAGATGGGGGAATTAAATCATGCAATTCCCTCGCACACTCCTCAAAATGTATCCTATAGAACACCGAAAGGCTGGCTACTCTACGCCTGTGCTCTAGGCTTTGGAGACCAACTCGAGTTAAATCAGGTTAATTCAGTCATACTTAGGGACATAGGGAAAGAGAAAGTGACTTTGTTTTATAATATATTATTCATAGATAAGTTCTCTTCGTGAGTAGTCAGAATCATGATAGTTTGACAACCAGTCTTGCCAATGAGGGAATATACCTGTTTTAAGGAGGTCAGATTGACAATTGCTCCCTGTAAAGTACTGGTTTTCAGCTGCAACCGGTTAGACTGGATGCTGACCGCAACAAACGGCTAAGAAGGTCTCTGGCTTGGTTTTAGTTCATTAGGCAACAAGATTTTAAGTTTTAGCCTACTTGAAAGGAGGTCTACACTTACCACACAGGAACGTGAAAAGAATCTATGTTCTAGTCCAGTTTATGGCCTGACTGCAAAGAAAACGGACAGAAAGAGTTACTTTCACATTAATTATAATATTAATTGTTGATTCTTTGACTTGATTTAATTATACGTACAGTACAAAAATGACTACAATCTATCAACATTTTTTTTTTAATTTTAATTTTTATCACTAAGGCAGTAAGGTTTAAAATTGATTTGGTATATTTCACAGTTTTGGGTAGCTTGACTTGCCTTCTCTTCTTGGCATCTGTACATATATTACACAGTTTATACTTATTTATGGGTCTAGCCTTTTCCCAACGGAAAAGTCTATGCACATGCGGCCACGCTACCTTTGAGCGAAAGTTAACTAACTATAACTAGCGAAATTACTGTACTACTAATGAACTACTGATGGTTGGCATAGTGATTAAATGTTTAACTGCTGCGCTGCATGTCGCGGGTTCGATTCCCGCACGGAACAAATATTTGTATGGCCTACAAATAAGTTCTGAGTCTGACTGTTTGTGTAAGTTTAAATGTTTGTAAACGCACCCACGATACAGGATTAATTACTAATGTGGGGCAACGTTATCTCAAAAAAGACTACAATTCTGCTTATCCCTTAGGAGGACTACTGGCATAACGTTATGTTATAATAAGCCACTCGAATAAAGCCGGGCACAGGTACTTATGTTGATGTAAGAATACAATTATATTCAAAAATAGTAGCTGTCCTCAGTCATAATAGAAATAAAACCTTCAAATCTGACTGTAGAATGTGAAAGTACATACTCAAATATTGTTTCAACGCACATAATAAAAAGGTAAATATACGCGTAGATAATTAAAATAGACTGTTTTATTTTTCATATTATGTAATTCGATACATTATACGTTTACTTACTTATTCTTGGGTAAATTCATTACATAATTTCTTAAGACGTGAGTACCTCTGTAACAAAAACAAAGATCATCCAGCCACGTTGAAAGAATAAAGTATGGCCTCTGTATAAATTACAGCCTACATAACAGGCACAAAATTTCATTCGATTTTTTTTCCGATTTTGAAAACATAACTGTTAGAGATTGCGTTGATGATACACACATGATCACATACATATGTACATAATCTTCCTACGGTTGCCGGTTGGCCGTTACGGGTTGTTGGAGCCCTCAAAATCCGACAATTGTTCTAACTGTAATGCTTCTATATCGCTTTCGGGTTGTGTTCAGGTCAGAAGGCAGTCGAAGTTTAGCTTATCGAAGTTTAGCCAGCATAAAGTAAAGTAGATAAAACAGTAAAGCGGACCCCAGACTCAAATAAAGCAGTAAAGTGGACCCCAGACTCCAAAGTAAAGCAGTAAAGTTGACCCCAGACTCCAAAGTAAAGCAGTAAAGCGGACCCCAGACTCCAAAGTAAAGTAGTAAAGTGGACCCCAGACTCCAAAGTAAAGCAGTAAAGTGGACCCCAGACTCCAAAGTAAAGCAGTAAATCGGACCCCAGACTCCAAAGTAAAGCAGTAAAGTGGACCCCAGACTCCAAAGTAAAGCAATAAGCGGACCCCAGATTCCAAAGTAAAGCAGTAAAGCGGACCCCAGACTCCAAAGTAAAGCAGTAAAGCGGACCCCAGACTCCAAAGTAAAGCAGTAAAGCGGACCCCAGACTCCAAAGTAAAGCAGTAAAGCGGACTCCAGACTCCAAAGTAAAGCAGTAAAGCGGACCCCAGACTCCAAAGTAAAGCAGTAAAGCGGACCCCAGACTCCAAAGTAAAGCAGTAAAGCGGACCCCAGACTCCAAAGCTGAAAAAGCTTCGGATGCGACTGGGATTAACTCTGAGATGATGACGATGACATAATCAGCCTATAATGTCCCCATTGTTGGTACACAGGGCTCTTCTCTGTGTGAGGGAGAGGGCCGTAACTAACCACGTGGGCCCAATGCGGTTCGTTGTCCAACGACGTCTTGTTGCCTTTCAACTTGGCTGACCTTTGTTTTTGTTACAGAGGTACTCGCGTCTTAAGAAATTATGTAATTAATTTACCCAAGTATAAGTAAGTAAACGTATAATGTATCGAATTACATAATATGAAGAATAAAACAGTCTATTTTAAATATCTACGCGTATATTTACCTTTTTATTATGTGCGTTGAAACAATATTTGAGTATGTACTTTCACATTCCACAGTCAGATTTGAAGGTTTTATTTCTATTATGACTGAGGACAGCTACTATTTTTGAATATAATTGTATTCGTACATCAACATAAGTAGCAGTGCCCGGCTTTATTCGGGTGGCTTATTATTCAGTTTAACAGAACCTTGAAACGACACGAATAGCTTAAAATTTTGCCTAAAGCTAGGAACTATATTTTCTTGCCATTGAGCTCCAAATTAGACAGTTATTCTCTATCTTGGGGCGAGCCCCAAGATAGTGTATAACTAATCGTGCACCGAGGTGTACGAATTTCCCCATTAGGACTTTAGGGCACTGATACAAACCATGCCAAAACTCATTAGCGAACATGTATACTAACACTAAATGCTCCCCGCGGTTTTACCCGCATAATTTTCGACCCCGTTGGAACATCTGGATAAAAAATATCCTATGTATTACTCCTGGCTATAAACTATGTATGTGCCAAATTTCATACAAATCCGTTAAGGAGTTTTTGCGTAAAAGAGAAAAAAAGACATCCAACCATATATCCATACTCATTAACTATCGCATTTATATTTTTAGTAGAATATTACAAGTAAGTATATAACAAAACACATTTTTAACACCACATTAAACATCAAATATGTGATGCTTTTATGCCATACTTATTTTACAAGATAACATATATTAAAAACAGCCATTACATTATGCCTCGTTTAGCCACCTGTGTCAATCTTATCACGTCATCATTATTTATAATATCCGAAACCTTCCGAAACACATTGTTAACCAAATTGTTTGCTATCCTTGAACGGGTGTTTATACTCCGAGATAAATATAATATACATGTAAACTACAGACACAGTCAAACATGTTCAGTAAAAATGTCTGCGTAAACGCAAGTCATGATAAAAGTGAAAGTTTTTAAATCCTGTCTTGTTTCTATAGGGCTGGTAGTCCGATCCTTCTATTGCTGTGTTTATAATCTCAGAGCATTTACGTTCCATCGCAGCAAGTAAAGTAGATAAGTATCTACTTTAGTGTACTGGATTCTAAGCTTATTTTTGAATAACCTTTCGTAACGTATCAAAAAGGTTCTAAGTTTTTGATTGCAATGGAATTTAAACTTTGTTTAGTATGACATGCAGTGTGTTGTTCCATAACTTCCAAATAGTGTTGTCCGATAAAATTTCTCATCGGCATTGCGAACTTTTATTTATGAATATAAACTTTTATCCCCCATTTAACGTTATTTGGGGGTGAATTTTGAAAACCTTTACCTACTGGTCACTTTGTCTTATAAGGAACCATTTTGTGTGACCAGATATGGTTTCTAAGCATAAAACTCAAGGTTTTTTTTTATTTTGTTGTTACGGAGCTTACGATCTTCAAAATAATGGTTGCGTGTAGTTATCTAGCATAAAGCCTTATACAATATGTACTAAAACTAACCTAGAGAACATACTAGCTACTTTAAAAGTCACCTGATTGCACACACCTACAGTTTGTGGTTCACATGCGACATTTACATGTCATGTTATTCCTACCTTGGGCAGCTGGCCATGCATTAACCTTGCTGACTCGCTCATAACTTTAATTATATATACATATGTATAGTTAAATGCCGATACAAGAGATGAATGAAAGCTGTTACCCGCGAATTTATTCGCAAGGCACCTTCGACCTCTCCATGGGGCCGAGTCTGTTCTTTTCATAGAGTAGTCCTTATGGTAGACCTAAATAAATATGGCTGACAACAGACAACAGCGTTACCATTGTACTAAACGTTTGTTTTATATCTTAAATTCGCAAAGATCGCTTTATAGCGTTCTTGGAATTATGATACAAAGTAATTTTACTTTAAAGTAGTTACGATAATCTAGAAAATTGTGTGGAGACCATTGTACGAGTAGTTATGTTCGAGGTTCTCTATACATATATCAGAGATGGTGATGTCTGGTGAAGCCGTACGGAGGACGGGTCTGAGCAGTTGTGTTGCGATGTGTGCCAGGTATGGTGCACCAAATGTTGTTGTGTCGGGAGTTTGGTTGTGGAGGGTCTCCAGATCAATCTCCCTCTGGCGCAGCATCGTTGGTCGTGTTGCATCACCTCGCTCAACTGCCGTCTTCTTTCCTATTCACTAAGTTTTTTAAGCGAATAGGCTTAAATAAACTAGCGCGCTTTACCATCAACAATTGCATCACTGCTTACCATCAGGCCGGATTGCGGTTAAGCACTAGTTTATAATTATACAAAAATAAAACAAAATATTCTTCCAGCAGTGGCCCTCTCAATCAACAGATTGCGAAAACATTTTTAATCAACAAATCCAGTGTCAATGCTGGCAATACACTGATTTCACTTTAGACTTGGCCCTAGGATAATACCATACAAATTCCATATCTTCAGTAGTTCAAACCTTATGTTTTCTACCATACTAACCCACATGCGAACGATGTTTATCTAATATGTGACAAGGTTGCCGGTAGTCAGACGTTAGACCTAATGGTCCTGGCAGGAAGGCCGAGTTGCACAGGGGTCCAATTTGGTCGTTATCTCTGATAGTGTATCGCATTAGCAATTTGTAACATGTTTGTAGGTCTGGGAAAACAAACACGTGCTGCATGTGTAGCTACTAAAATGGTCTGTGTCAAGAGTTTTGTAGTTACCGCTCTTGACTTACGAATTGAAGGTCGTGGGTTTGAATCAAAACTTTTGTTTAAATTATTTCATCGTCACTGCTTTCATTGGCATGTCCTAGAACCAAATATTCGAAGAAATTTTACATCCACCAACCCACATCCACATGAAGAAAAATCACACGCTTTATTCCCTTCCACTCTTGAAATCGTGGTGGCCTAGTGGTTAAAACACCAGCCTCTCAAGTATGAGTGCGCGGGTTCGTTTCCAGGTCAGGCAAGTACCAATGTAACTTTTCTAAAGTTATATGTACTTTCTAAGTATATCTTGGACACCAATGACTGAAGGTCAAGGAAAACATCTTGAGGAAACCTGGACTTTAAGTCTGAAATCGCCAACCCGCATTGAGCAAGCGTGGTGATTACGCTCAATCCTTTTCTGAATGAGAGGAGACTTGTACCCAGCAGTGGGACGATAAAAAGGTTAATGATGATGATGAACCCACATGGGCCTCTTGTATTGGATTATGGCCCACTCATCACAAGGAAGGATCTGGATTCCAGCAGTAGGAACATTTATGGCTGATTATGCTGTTGACAATGTCTTCGATCTGTATTCGTAGTTAAACAAAAATCTCTCATCTAATCAGGCGCGAAATAGTGTATGTTAGTGTTTAAGACCAGTTGTTTTTCTTGCTTCCAGGACGTGAAAGGCTCGATGACGGCGGCTGAGATATCAGAACAGTTAGACCTGACGTCGATAAAGCAGCACCCGTGGCACATACAGGCATGTTGTGCGCTCACCGGCGAAGGGTACGGTCTACTACTGGACATTAATTAAGGCTTTATTATATATTAAAAAAAAAACTAAAGCATAGTGATGTTTTAGGAACTAGGAGGCTAAAAGACTTGACCCTACTTACACTACAAATGTAAGACGTAAGCGTCAAATCCAAATTTTATTTATTTATATTTTTCGCACAAAGGTAGCCATTCTCTAAGAGTCAACCAAGGGTGGTGAAGAGATAAGACGCCAGGTGCTATAGTTGAAAAGAAGACAATGATAGACAACTATACTTTCTAGTTAAATCTAGGTAGGCTTTTTTTTTGTTTTTCTGATAATTCTGTAAAATCATATTTTTTACAGTCGCAGATCATAGTTTTATCAGCATAACCGAAAAAAACGGAAATGATATTGTTTTTTGCATGTTAAATTTTTTTTTATTAATTATAAACTACTTGTGCTTGACCGCAATCCCGCCTGATGGTAAGCAGTGATGCAATCTAGCCTTGAAGACACTCAGATTGTAGTCCGCGGAAACATCGCCGCTGGCAAATTGTTCAATGTACGCGCATTAGTGCATCCCCATAATCCTTAATACGTTTAACGGTAAACAAACTTCACAACATGAATCATTTTCTGTGCTGCAAGTGTGGCCTCAGGAATTGTGAGAATTGTCCTGACTGGGTACTTAGCAGCTAAACCACTGAACTCTTCAACACAACTCATTTGTCTCAACCGATTGCCATATTTACAGAGAAAAGAAAAAGCCATTATCCACGCTCCGCGGATCCACGTTCGAAGAGTTAATCATAAAAAGGTTTCCCCAATTATGTTTAATAAACCTTCTGTGCCAATACAAATGACCATGATTGAGTAGTACAAACTTCAAGTAGATACTAACTTTCACGGGCACATGAAATAAGAAAGAGCTCGAAAAAAAATTAGCACTACTGTTAAACAAAGTTGAACCTGTATACGTTTGTGTTATTTTGATAGCTATAAACCGCGTTTCCAAATGCAGAATAAGTTCTACAGAATTATCTAACACTATCCGATAGTTATTTGCAAGACATTAACCATCGGAATACCAACGCTGGTTTTTTTTTTTTTAATATTCAGGCATGATCTAAGTAAGAGGCTTTTCGACCTCACTCGCTATTTTCCTTTTTCGTCGTTTCTAATATAAATTTGTTACTTTTAAATGCACCTTTTTAGTGTTTGTATTTCCTGTCCCAAATTCCTTTCTTTTGTTTTTTTGTTGCAAAAGCACTCGCTGAATTTTTGTCGCGTATGGTCATGCGTACTTAATTTCAGCAAGTTGATTTGTTCCTAGCCATTACGGACTCTGTTTCAATCTGCTTGTAACACAATTTCACTCAGAATCAGCAACATTACAAATAGAATTGATACCTAATGCAAAATCCTAACTAATCTATTGCGTACACATAAGTAAAGATGACTCCAAGAATTAGTCTGTGCCTACTAAACGTACATAAACTATTATGTTATGATAACATAATAGTTTATGTACGTTTAGTAGGCATGATAGACGATAACATTGTTATCGTCTATCATTTTCTTAATGAAGTAGAAAGAAAACAAGAAAACGATGGACTGACCTTAAAATGTATAAACTAACTTTAAGTTAAATGAATCTTTTTTTTTCTATTTCATTAAGAAAAGGATAGAATATTACACTTTAGTTCATTCCTGTCAAATTAAGATACTCCTATAGGTACACAGTTTAGACGCGATTATAAACAAGGCGACCAAAAATAGTTTACGTCAGGTGCGGACCGATTTGACAGGTCTAACCTAACATATTTTCTTCTGTCCTTTTCTGAATGAAAGAGAAAGAAAAAGATGCACTTAACTTAAATTTAATTTAGTTTTTGAATAAGGAAATCGGGGCATTGTGTGCTTATTTTGTTAGTTTTCGCAAAATTAATGAATTGGTTAAAATTTATTAAAAAATGTTACCTCAAGTTTTCAGAAACCCACATTTAATTTGTTGTTCAGTAATTAAATATATTTTTAAAAGTAAAAAGGTTAGAAGCGTATCTTAATTAAATCAATAGCTTGTTCCAGTTGATCGAGATAAGATATACTAAGGCCTAGTGGTTAAAACACCAGCCTCATAAGTGTGCGGGTTTTATTCCTGATTAGGCAAGTAACAATGTAACTTTTCTATGTTATAAAGGGTGTATCTGACATCGACGCATACCATGGATCCTGTACATGATTCTGAACCCCCCAGTGGTGGAATTTTTGTCGGCTTCTTCATGATAAAAAAAAAATATATGTAGTTTTTTTACACTTTAGACCGTTCATAATTGCTATACTTTTATAATCCAATAAGATTTTAAAGTAAAAATTAATTAATTCGCTAATTACACAAAAAAGCGCAATGAAAACAAAACTCGGAAAACTATGTTATCAGTTAATTTAATAGAGTTCACAACAGGGATCATCGTCATACCTACAAACCCGCACGGCGGCACGTTTGCAACGTTCAAAGGCCGAGCCGACACTTTTTTTAAACATTGTTATTTCTGTAACCGTTCATTAACGACATAAATGACTATCATAATTTTATTAGTGGCATGTGGTCTAGCCTCTTCGCGAAGTTTGCGTTACGTTGTCAGATAAACCCTGTAAGTACTTTATTTATTTATTTAGGACAACCAACAAATCTTACACTACTTGTCAACTTTATAAGGTTACTGCTAAAGCTAGATAGCCATGCTAATGACCATGTTAGTTCATGATAATCACACAGCCAGTAAGGAAAGGAGGGAAAGTTATAACTTGCGTCTACGCACTACGGGTAACCTCGTTAGTCAGTAGATAGATACTTTTTATATTGCTACTATGCTACTTGCTTACTATACCAGTTATAACTGATCACGTCCTTCGGGTTTTTCACCCTCATAACTTTCAATCTCGTGAGAATGTCGAAATAAAAACTATTCTATCTATTCATCCAAATCTGTTTAGTAGTTTTTGAGTCAAAGAGTAACAAACATACTTCCATACGAATTTTCACGTTAGGACTAGCTGACCCAGCACACATTTAAATGGGCTTTAAACATTTTTACTTGTGATGAACTCGATAGTCTTATTATTTTGCGGGTTGCTATTACATAGCCTATGAGACTCACAAATAACATGGTTTTCTGAACCAAACAGTTTAGCAGATCCAAACATAAATTGCCCCCTATAACCTCACAAACTTTACTTTTTTATGATAATAGTTTAGGTAGGGATTTGGAAGAAAAGGGCGGCCTTTGTCCAGGCAAAGGCCTCCCCTTTTTACCACTTTTAACACAAAATGGGCTACAAAATTAGGGTTTATTTAGAGTTATAACTTACTCTTGCCGATAAAACTTACCTAACAATTAACATTTAGTGTATTATGCAATATTATTTTTATTTTATAAGTTGGATGGCAATCAATTTAGGGGAAGAAAGAAGCGATGGATGAATTACGAAAGGTGATAAATGGTTGTAACGAGGACATCTATTGATTAGACGACAGATAGGGACAGCTGAAAAACTTACGTATCACCAAAATGTTTGGCCCTGAAGCAATTAGTGGAATAGATATTATGCTTTTGGGTAATTACTTTTTGAAGATGCCGCACTGCATGAGCGTACCTAGCTTCTGGCCTACGGGGGAGCAAGTCAGGCCTATCGGGGCAAGTAACATTTTTTGAGCGAGTAATCTTTGTACGCTATAGTAGTATACAATATTATTTTTTGTTTATACGAAACCCTAAACACGTGTCCAGTATTTTTAAGTAAAAAGTCTATGTACAAATTTCAAAAAGATTTAACCTTTTGAACGCCAATCACTTCTATATAAGTTCGAGATTTTCGTGCCCTCAGCGCCACTACTTGATTAGAAGTAAGTAATCACAGTATAAAATAAATTTATGTTTTTTACAAGACCTTTTATTTTGTTTTTTTTATGGAAAATTGCAATGTTATCAACCATATTTTTAACTTTTTCACACATAATAAGTTCTTATTTGTTTTATTTTCAATAGAAACAAAAACGCCAGAAAATATTTTAATGCCCCCAGCGCCAATTACTTGATATCAAGTAAGCCAGTGATGGAACACGATGAAGATCTCGCTATATTTCATCTCGTCGAAATGATCATAAATACTATTTTTGCAAGAAAATGATGTGAATAAATAATATTTTATAAATATTGTAAACTATAAACTAGGTTTTATTCACCTTAATCAAGAATAAATAGGTTTTCTAATCATTGTCGATAGTGAAACACCGTTTGAAAAACCCATCCCTACAAAGTTAGTTATTTGTCACTCCGCACACGCCACCGACTTGTATGAAGTATCTTGACTTGTATATATATAGTAGGTTTAGAAAAAAAATATTTTAGAAACCTCGATATCATTTTTGAAGACCTATCCATAGATACCCCACACGTGTTGGATGAAAAAAAAAAATGTTGAGTTTCAGTTCTAAGTATGAGGAGCCCCCCAATGTTTATTATTATTTTTTTTTATTTTTGCATCAATACCTTAATACGGGTCACAGAATACATCTACCTACCAAGTTTCAGCAGTATAGCTCTTATAGTTTCGGAAAAAAATGGCTGTGACATACGGACGGACAGACAGACATGACGAATCTATAAGGGTTCCGTTTTTGCCATTTGGCTACGGAATTCTAAAAAATTTAGAAAACCACGTATTTAGCTTCTATTAATTGTATTTGTTGTAACTAAACGAAGTAAATTATGCAGGAATCGGTTGAGTTTATGCACGTGTAACTCGACCACAGTGAATATAAAAATAAATACCATAGATATATAGACATCCTTATATCAGAAAGGATTTTGACGTGCCTCGAGCGCCAACTGTTGTAGATTATGCCTAATCTCAGCTGTGTAAACCAGGCCTTAGAGCCTACTGGCACGTTTTATTATTTTCATTGTGTTCTATTCTATTTTTATTTTATTTGAAAGCCTTGTTTACCTTAGCGCTTACTTCAATATAAACTTTTCACCGAACAACATCTTTCCTTTAAAATATTTTTTTTTACCACGGTGCCACGAACCCCGTCGACCTTTATATCTACAAAACGTTATCAGCACGAAATTGTGGAGTATAAAATCCGTGTGTGAAATATATACAAAAGTGTATTTTTTTGGAAAATATTGTTTTTTGTATTTTTTTGGTGTGCGTAAACATGTCACATGATACTGGTGATAGTAATGTTGTGGCGAAGTCAAGCTCTTCGTCATTACCAACCTTTGGCTTAAGAAACAAGGAGGGTTATCCGACGTGGAAGTTTAAAATGAGAAACTACCTACTCCACGAGGATCTCTGGTTTGCCGTTACTGGATACCCAGAAGGTGACACAACTCCTCAGGCTATAAGGGTAAAGTACGATACAAAAGCTCTTGCTAAGATTTGCCTAACTGTAGATGGTGCAGCTATAACTCACGTTAGAAGTGCAAAGACTGCATCGGAAGCGTGGAAATCATTACAGAAAGCTTTTGAGGATAACGGTATAGGACGAAGAATAGCTCTTGAACGTAAGTTGTACCGCTTAAGTCTCGCAGATTATGCAGACATTGAACAGTACATAAATGCAGTTACTTCAACTGCACAGGATCTTGCAGATATTGGGAAGGTGATAGAAGATACGTCGATTGCCGCTATACTTTTAGGTGGACTCACTCCAAAATATGAGCCCCTCATTATGGCGCTTGAAAATTGCAATGTTGATGTAACTACTGACCTGGTAAAAACGAGACTCCTTAATGAAATGTCTAAAAGCGACACATTAACGACGGATTCGGTATTTCAAGCAAAAGTGAAACCTAAATCCAAAAAGAAGAAGGAAGTAGTATGTTATGACTGTAATGTACCCGGACATAAAAGACCAGACTGTCCATTGAAAAAGAAGAAGGAAAAGGGTAATGTTACGAGTACAAATGACTCCTCATTTACTGCTTTGAATACTTCTGGATCTGAAAACAAGGATGTTTGGTATGTAGACTCAGGTGCAACTAAACATATGTCTTCAAGGCGTGATTGGTTTCAACATATAAAGTTGACTGATAGAGGAACCGTAACTGTCGCAAATGGTGAAAAGATCAAATGTTTAGGATTAGGAGATATTTCGATCTCGACACCTAAAAATAAAATAAATACAATTTCTGATGTTGCTTATGTACCAGACTTAAATGCTAATTTGCTATCTGTACAAAAAGCTGTAGATAAGGGTTTTATATGTGTTTTTAATAAAAATGGATGTAACTTTTATAAAAATGATACCTTTTGTGTTACAGGTGATTCGCTTCTTCATGCTTCGCCCTGTGGTGGATTGTATGTACTTAATGGCTCTACAAATGTTTCCAACACTGTGGCTGATAATTATTTAACAAAAGATAAGCACTCTGACTGTCAGGATAGGTATCAAATCTGGCATAAGAGACTTGGACACCTTTGTCGAATAGGCATGAATCGGTTGAAGAATCACCAGGTAGGGGTAGAATTTTCCGTAGTAGATAAATCAAGTTGCATCGCTTGTGTAGAAGGCAAACAAGCAAGAAAACCTTTTAAAAGGATAGCTTTTAATAGAGCAACTTCACCTTTAGAGTTGATCCACTGTGATCTGTGTGGACCTATGTCTACAACCTCTTTTCAAGGTAATAAATATATGTTAACTTTAGTTGATGATTATACCCGAAAAGTTTTTGCGTATTTCTTAAGTTCAAAGACCGAAGTAAAAGATAAATTTTGTCATTTTCAAACTTTAGTTGAAAATCTATTAAGTTTTAAAATAAAAAGGATTAGGACTGATGGCGGCACAGAGTTTGTTAATAAAGTTTTTGCCGATTATCTTTCATCAAAAGGTATCGCGCATCAAACAACGACGCCTTACAGCCCTCAACAAAACGGAGTTGCAGAGCGAACCCACCGATCTATAACCGAGAAGGCGAGATCGCTGCTGGCTGAAAGCTCACTACCTAAGGCTTACTGGGAAGACGCATTTCGCGTAGCTGTATACCTAAAAAATAGGTCCCCTCATCGAGCCTTAAGTGGGGATATACCCTATGATAAATGGTGTGGCAGAAGATGTGATCTTAGTCATCTAAGAATTTTTGGATGCAGAGCCCTTGTCCATATACCTTCATGTAATAGAAAAAAGTTGGACATGAAAGCTGAAGAAGCTATTTTTGTGGGTTATTCTGAAGATCCAAATAGTTATATTTTTAGAGATCCTTCTAACCCACGGCGAATCCTAAAATCTAGGGATGTAACCTTTTTTGAAAACTGCTTTACATTTTTGAAACGAAAGCAGAATGAACCTGAGGTACAGTCGGACTCAGTTTTACTTTTTGAAGAAAATGCTGAAAGAGATGAAAATGAAATTGAATTTCACGATTGTGTTGAGAGTATCGACCCTATAGCTGAAACGTCTTCACCAATAAACACACAGCGTTTTGATGAAGAACCAGCTAGTTTGGAAGAGCAGCCATTTATCCAGGAGCGTCGGTACCCCTCACGAAACAGGAAACCACCAGATTTTCTTACTTATAATGTATTGTCTGATGATTTGGATGAGCCGACGACATACTATGAAGCAGTTCATGCTGACGATGCCGAAAAATGGCAAAATGCTATGCAAGATGAGCACAATTCTCTTATGAAGCTCAAGACCTGGGATCTTGTTGACAGACCAAACAAGAAAGTAATACCATGCAAGTGGGTTTATAAACTGAAAAAGGACGCTAGTGGAAATATACTGAAATACAAGGCTAGACTGGTCGCAAAAGGTTTTAAGCAAGTTAAAGGAGTGGATTACGACGAAACGTTTGCGCCAGTAATTCATCATTCTTCCCTACGTGCCTTATTTGCGTTGGCTGCAGAAATTGGTTTAAAAATAAAACATTTGGACGTAGATACCGCGTTCCTAAATGGAAACTTGGAAGAGGAAGTTTATATGGAACAACCTTTTGGTTTCATAGAAAAGGGTGGCGAAAGTAAGGTTTGCCTATTAAAGAAATCCCTTTACGGCCTAAAACAGGCACCGCGTGCCTGGAATAAAAAGTTAAATGAAACACTTTTAAAAATAGGTTTTGTTCCAACTCCTTCTGAATCTTGCGTATACACTAAACTTTTTGATAAGGAACTCGTTATTCTTAGTGTCTTTGTCGATGACTTTTTAGTATTTTTTGACTCTGAAATGACATTTGACATTGTCAAAAAGGATTTGTCGAGTAATTTTTCACTAAAAGATTTGGGTTTTTTGAAAAAGTATTTAGGCCTGAATTTTAATATACAGGAAAATGTTATAGAAATTAATCAATCGTCATACATAAGTTCACTACTACAAAAATTTAATATGATAGAGTGTAAGACGGTAAATACTCCACTTGTAAAGAAATCGATGGAAAAGCGTTGTGATGATCAGGTTAGTGAGAATTTTCCATACCAAACTCTTATTGGTTCTCTTATGTATTTGTCTGTAAACACACGACCAGATATCGCGTATACGACGAGCTATCTCAGTCAATTTAATACGTGTTATACTAAAGAGCATTGGAATGCTGCAAAAAGAGTTTTACAATACTTGAAAGGCACTCTCAACTACTCATTGGTTTATAGAAAAAATGGAGAACTCTTAAAAGGATTCTGTGATGCTGATTGGGCAAACTGTACGATCGACAGAAGGTCATACACAGGTTATGTTTTTGTACAAGGTGGAGCACCTGTGTCATGGGAGTCGAAAAAACAACCCACGGTAGCGCTCTCCTCTGCAGAGGCCGAATATATGGCGCTTGCGTCCGCTACTAAAGAAGCTTGTTATTTACGCCGTTTTATCCATGAAATAACAGGTAAACTTACGCCAGTTAAGCTGTATTCAGATAGTCAGAGTGCCATAAATCTCGTTCACAATCCTGTACACCACAACAGGACGAAGCACATAGATACGAAACATCATTTTATTCGAGAAAAGGTCTCTTCTAATGTTGTTAAGTTAGAATATCTTCAGAGTTGTGATATGCCTGCAGATTTTCTCACTAAAACACTGGGGCCTATAGCACACAAGAGATGTGTAGCTGGTTTAGGTTTAATTTAATTTTTCTGTGCAGATTTTTTTTTGTTTCACAGCTTCGATTATGTGGGGCTGTTGTAGATTATGCCTAATCTCAGCTGTGTAAACCAGGCCTTAGAGCCTACTGGCACGTTTTATTATTTTCATTGTGTTCTATTCTATTTTTATTTTATTTGAAAGCCTTGTTTACCTTAGCGCTTACTTCAATATAAACTTTTCACCGAACAACATCTTTCCTTTAAAATATTTTTTTTTACCACGGTGCCACGAACCCCGTCGACCTTTATATCTACAAAACCAACTACTTGATATGAAGTAAAAGGATTACATTTGGGGACAAATAGGGATGTGCCTTCTAGAACACACGTCTAATAAATTTACAATTCTATTCTTTATTATGGGAAATATATCAAAGTTTTCATATTGATTTTTTTTTTATGAAATAAAATAAAATATGAAAATACGGTTACAGTTTTTATTTAGCTTCGTAAATTGGTGAATAAATATTAATTTAAATGTATAATATTATTTGTCGATAGGACATTAATCCCATCCCTACGTTTTACTATAGATACGTTATACATTTGTAGCGTGGCGCAGGAGGACACATCGCGTATTATATAGATGGGCGTTCAAAAGGTTAATAAAAAACCACCAAGTTATACTAGCTGCCCTCCTCTACCCCCGCTAGGTACGCCCATGCCTCACTGTGATAGCTTGTAATCTCTTTTCAGCTCGCCGATAGTCGCTATTCTACAAGGATGGCGATGCGAACACATCGGTTTGACAGAACTAAAATAATTATTTAACTTCTGTCATTTTCTTTCTTTTTGTTTCTTTATACAGTATGTTAAGAAAACCCTGTCCGACCCGTGAAGGTGTTGTTAGGTATCGATAACTGATTCTACTAATGGATACAAATCCGCGCTAAACTTAAAAAAAAAACCTCTAAAAATAAATATTATTTCGCAAAAAGAGGTAACTTAATAAATGTGCGTAAGCACCCTTCCGCGGGCGGCGGACGGCAGGGCACGCGGCACGTGGTCGCATCGCTATTCGCTCATAATAATACCGGTGTTGTCACTTTTTAAAAAATTACCAAATTTCGGGGAAGTTGGAAAAATTCGCGGGAAAAAAAGATTATTTCAAAATTCATTTGTATTGGTACTATGATGATTACGTAAAATTTTATATTTATATTTGATCATGCGTTTACATAACCTTTATTATCCTTATGGGTCGGACAGGGTTTTTTTAACATACAGTATAAAAAACCAAGTCACACTAGGTCTGCGTGGCTTGTGTTCCAGCAGTATGTAGTATAACAAAGATGTCGAATATTATGAAGTGTGAAGAAAAATCACAGACTTTATTCCCTTCCACTCTTGAAATCGTGGTGGCCTAGTGGTTAAAACACCAGCCTCTCAAGTATGAGTGTGCGGGTTCCATTCCAGTTTAGGCAAGTACCAATGTAACTTTTCTCTAAGTTATATGTACTTTCTAAGTATATTTTGGACACTAATTACTGATTACAAGGTGAAGGAAAACATCTCGGGGAAACCTGGCCTTTAAGTCTGAAATCGGTAACCCGCATTGAGCAAGCGTGGTGATTACGCTCAATCCTTCTCTGTATGAGAGGAGACCTGTGCCCAGCAGTGGGACGATAAAAAGGTTGTTGATGATGATGACTCTTGAAATGTGAAATTTCTTTCTTAAGAGTAATTTCTGCGACCGACACACTACCATGTCTTTCATTTTGCGGTAACGTAAGTATGATATTTAATATTTTTTGTTTTGTTCTTTCTCAGTTTTCTTTATTTTAAAAAGTATGTTACGGAATGTCAAATAGTAGCTTCTCATATCTTTTTCCAGGTGACATCTACGAGACAAGCATGACGGGAGAAGCAAGCTCATGACTGGAATGAAGCGCCTGTTATTGCCTGCAGAATGCTAGCAGAAAGAAGTATTGGAAAACAGATAAATGACACAACTAACGTTGCAATCCTGTTCGTACACTTCCTCCATAGACGGTGTATTTATGATTGAATTTTATAATGTATATCAATCCCATTCTCGATCGTGATCTTTGATGGCTGCTTGATATTAGCTCTGTTGTTGTTATAAGTGTATCGACAGCAAAAAGTTCAATCATCTTTCACGACGAGCAACTTCTGCGCTCAGTGTCGCGAATTCGTTTCTCGAACGGAACAAATATTTGTATTCGGGGTGTTTGTGTATGTGAGTTTAAATGTTTGTAAACACAACCACGAGATGAGTGAGTAGTTAGGTAGAGCACTGAGTAGTGACCGAGTGCGGTAGTTACTCGTAGTGTGGAACAACGTTTTTAAAACAAAATGAAAAATCCTTGACGAAACTGCGTGAACTCCCCAGTAATAACACCATCAAGTGTAACAAGGACAGCCACTAGCTAAAAAGGACTAATGCTCTCCCAATGTCACAGATTGGTTTGGCTGTTCATTGATTACAGACGGAGGTCGGGATTGAGATACACGTGTTCACTATAGTCATAACATATGCCCAACATAATTACGTAGGATAAGCGTCGAATCTATAGTGTGGCATAGCAGTTTCATAATAAGCCTATAATATTCCCACTGATTGGTACAGTGTGGCTACCATGAGTTTTCCTTACGAAGATCGATCATCGATATCGAGCGCGTTTGACTCATCGATTGGCCCGCTCCAAGGTTGTAAGAACTCTCAACCAATGAGAGCGCCAAACGCGCTCGATGTGTATGATCAAGTCTCGTAATGAAAACTCAAATAAAGGACTATTCCGCAATATATCAGGATAAAAACTATAGTATGTGTTAATCGTTGATATAAACTGCGTCTATACCAAATTCCATCAAAATTGTTCCAGCCATTGGGCGTGTAGAAGTAACAAACACACTCACAAACTTTTGCCTTTATAATATTAGTTTGAAAGAGTAATACCTGAAGGGAAATTCTCGTAATTTTAAAACTTTAAAATCAAGTCGCAGTCATCTCGATGACAAACATTCTCAAAAACTTGTCAAATTGTTTTTTTGACAGAATTTTTTTTACAAATTCACCAACTGTTCTGTTATCGTGCATCCTCATAATGAACGGCTTTTCGCTAAGTGAGAATTCATAGCGATAGAAGTTATTGTTCTTATATACAATATGTAAAGAAAACCCTGTCCGATCCGTGAAGGTATTGTTAGGTATCGATAACTGATTCCAATAATGCCCACAAAACCTGACTAAACTTAAAAAAAAAAACCCTAAAAAAATAAATATTATTTCGCAAAAGGACTTCTATGGCATTACATGCGCGGGCGAAGGGGAGGCAGGGCACCCGGTCAAACAAAATGCCGCCAATATTGTACATTCATTCATACAATCTACCAATAATACCGTCGAAAATGGTGTTGTCACTTTTTAAAAATAAAGGTATCTGACATCGACGCACAAACGAGTACCATGGATCCAGTACGTGATTCTGAAGCCCCAGTGGTGGAATTTTTCGTCGGCTTTAAACTGATTTAAACAAAAATGTTGATTTTTTCACTTTAGATAAGACCGCCCATTGTGTCACCCTTTGTAAAATATTTTTATTTATGTTCTGTAATCTATATGGTGTACATAATAAAGAGTATTCTATTCTATTCTATTCTAAATGTGAACAAAACTGACAAAACCATTCAATCAGCTGATTTAATAGAGTTCACATCAGGGGTCAACGTTATACCTACAAAAATGCGCGGCGGCACGCTTGCAACGTTCTAAGGCCGAGTCGACACTTTTTAAACACTGATTTCTGTAACCGCTCACTAACAACATGAATGACTATCATAATTTTATTAGTGGTTTGCGGTCTAGCCTTTTCGCGAAGTTTGCGTTACGATGTCAGATACAGCCTGTATACCAAATATTGGGGAACTTGGAGTTAAAACTCTAAACAAGAAAGATTTTTTCAAAATTCATTAGTATTGTCATTATGATGATTATGTAAAGTTTGAAATTTTATTTGGTCATGTGATTATCCTTATCGGTCGGACGCGGTTTTCTTTACATACTGAATAAATCTGTACCATCAGTGGCGTAACTACAGGGTGGCAAGTCGGCCTAATGCCACGGGCCCCCAGCCGGAAGGGGCCCCGGTCAGATGAAAATATCAATTCCCAACATTTATCATAATTATAACACATACACAATAAATAGAGAAATGTTTTGATTTTTGTAATAGGGGGGCCCATCCGATGAATTTTGCCACGAGCCTCGAACGTTGTAGTTACGCCACTGTGTACCATAAATGCGTAACACACTATTACTACCAGTTAGAATCATTTCGAAGCACATTGCTAATCCGTTGCTGCGATGTTCTAAAATGTGCCTGATCAACATCGTAAATAACGCAATGAATGTTGTTGAACTGTCAAAATAAAATTCATTGCTACTATGTGTTACGCAAGACTGCTGGACAAAGTTATTCGTATGTGATCATCGTTTAACTATACATAAAACATTAATTTTTATTTATGGGAAACCCGAAACACGTGTCCAGTATTTTTACATAAACAATCTATGTACAAAATTTCAAAAAGATATCATGAAAAATCATATAGTTATGAGCTTGTTATCTTGCTTGGTTGTCCCAACAAAAATATGGTCAACGCACCACTCTCCGCCCGCGTCTGGAGCGGCGCGGCGCGGGGGGTCTGTCTCACTGTGCGTCTAGTACAGCGGTTCCCGAAAGGTGGTCCGCGGAACCCTGGGGTTCCGTGGAAAGGCCGCAAGGGTTCCGTAAAAAATATCATCCCGCGTTTTGTGACCGACGTTGTTCGCGCGCACCGACTTGTTTTCGCACAAGGGAGGGGCAGGGCGTGCGGGCGGAGTAGTACAGCGCGCACAGCCCTCCGCACCCCGCGCGCCCGCGTTGCAGCGCCGTCGGCTACGGCGGGCGGGGCGCATTATACCGGTCTATACCGCAATAAGAGCACACGTATTTATTTATGATTAATAAGTAGTGAAAAACTGCATTACAAAAATACCCGTTTTTGGAATTTCGATGTTTACTGGTAAGTCACAATGTGTTTGTTTATTTGTAGATACATTTTCGAAATAAAATACGAGAGATATTGTACGTGTTATTTTTATTGTAGGTTTCAAAATGGAAAGTTGGCTCAAAACGGGGCGGCTCACAAGTGGCAAAAGTGTTTCGGATTCTTCATTAGATTCAGATCCACCAGCAGTATGCACTCAAAATATTTCAGAAAATGTTCCTAGTTCGTCGGTAAGAAAGTTATACATAATAAAGTCAATGCAATATTATTATGACATGGAGCTGAACTCCTACGTGAGTAAGCGACGCAACCCGGTCGACTTTGGGATCGTTTGATTCGTCTTGACAAGTACTTTGATACTATGTGGTATCCAGGGTTTGATGATGGAGCTGGAAGGTGGCCATAGGAACTCCTCCGTGAGTAAACGAAGCAACCCGGTCGACTTTGGGATCGTTTGATTCGTCTTGACAAGTACATTGATACTATGTGGTAACCAGGGTTTAATGATGGAGCTGGAAGGTGGCCATAGGAACTCCTCCGTGAGTAAACGAAGCAACCCGGTCGACTTTGGGATCGTTTGATTCGTCTTGACAAGTACTTTGATACTATGTGGTAACCAGGGTTTAATGATGGAGCTGGAAGGTGGCCATAGGAACTCCTCCGTGAGTAAACGACGGAACCCGGTCGACTTTGGGATCGTTTGATTCGTTTGACAAGTACTTTGACACTATATGGTAACCAGAGTCTGATGATGGAGTTAGAAAGTGACCATAGAAACTCTGTTATTTAATGACGCAACCTGATCGAGTTTAGACTCGTTTGATTTGATCGTTGATGAGTATCCTGCTTTGCATAAATATGCAACTCCATCTTTGGGAAAAACAAAATAAACTAAAAAGTTAAAAATTAACGAAAAAACCGTAAAGGTTTTCTTTCGTTAATTTTTACAATTATTTGGGTAATTTACTGTGATAAAAGTTATTTACTGATTAGACTTGCGCATTTCATAACCGAGAACGCTCAATTTAGTTCGTGGGTCTTTAGCGAACTTGTTCGCTCTTTTAGTTCCTCTATTCCTAACTAGAGACAAGCAGATCGCTCGCTCACTTTGATCCTAGATTGTACTACGTATTGCTATGGTTATTATCATTCTTTGTCCATTCAATTCAGGATATGCTAAATACACAAGACTTTAGTGCCGGACAGAATCTACAACATACAATCACCAAAAGACTTGCAACTTAGGAGAAAACTTCTTCAAAAAAAAAAGAAAATACGACGAATCTTACTTGTCCTTTGGATTTGTTCCTGTGGGAATAACTGAGAACCCAGATGGACAATGTGTTATTTGTAACAAAATAATGAGTAATAGCTCACTGGTACCTGCAAAGCTTAAACGACATCTTGACACAAACCACCCAGAACTGAAAGATAAAAGCGTCAGCTTTTTTGAAAGACACAAAAAAGTACGTAGAACTGGTGCAACTGCTATACAAAAATTTGTAAAAACCGATAATGAAACTGCAACAGAGGCATCATTTCTGCTAAGTTACAAAATCGCTCGTGCTGGTAAACCAGGATTTAATAAAACCATGTATGACAGAAATTGTCACCTGTGTACTTGGAGAAGATGCAGCAAAGAAAGTGTCAGCAGTTCAGTGTTCAAATAACGTCATTTCTGATCGAATTCATAAGATTTCTGAACACATTCAAGATGAATTAATTAGTAGATTGAAGGCCAGCGAGATGTTTGCAATGCAACTGGATGAAAGTACAGATGTCGCTGGGTTATCAATACTGCTTGTTTTTGTGAGATATCCCTTTGGAGGATCTATTGAAGAGAATTTGTTTCTTTGTACTCCTTTAGAAACCAACACAACCGGAGAAGAAATTTTTAAAGTTATCGATAGTTACATGACTAAGCACCATATTGATTGGAACAAATGTATTGACGTGTGTAGTGATGGAGCGGCAGCTATGGTTGGCAAAATAAAAGGCACTGTAACGAGAATCAAGGAGGTTGCACCTAAATGTAGTAGTAGTCATTGCGTTTTACATCGCCATGCCCTTGTCGCAAAAAAAAAATCCATACGAGCTCAAGACAGTTCTCGACCAAGCAGTACTAATTGTAAACTACGTTAAATCACGTCCACTTCAGTCGAGGCTTTTTAAAAAAGTATGTGAGGATATAGGAAGTCAGCACCTATCACTTCTTCTTCACACGGAAGTAAGATGGCTTTCAAGAGGAAGAGTTCTATTAAGGCTGTTTGAATTGCGCGACGAGCTTAAGATATTCTTTACCAAACAACCTGTTTCTGCACACGTTAATAAGCTTATTGAACTGCTGCATGATGAGCATTGGTTGATGCAATTGGCTTATTTAGCTGATATATTCGATAAGCTTAATGTAATCTGCAAAGCATTACAGGGACAAGCTACAACAAAATTTACAGTAAATGATAAAATGTCTTCACTGAAAAACAAGCTTGCGTTCTGAAGTGAATGTGTTGAAAAACATAATTACGAATGTTTCACAATATTAAATGATTTTCTAAAAGAAAACGAGCTGCGGGTATCTTCAGACGTGGAAAATAATATACAGGAGCATTTGACAAGCCTTACAAAATCTTTGCATGAGTATTTTCCGGAGCAGTTGCAGGACATGGACTGGGTGCAGAATCCGTTTGCAAATCACACCAAACCATCGATGCTGTCGGTGTCAGAGTATGAGAATTTGATTGATATTAACTTTTCATCAACGCTAAAACAAAAATTCGAAGAAGGAACGATTCGATTCGATTTAAATGCCTTTTGGATTGGACTCAAAGATGAATACCCAGAAATTGTTAATAGAGCCATCACACTACTGTTACCGTTTGTGACGACTTACCGATGCGAGAGTGATTTTTCCGCATATGCTTACACCAAAAGCAAGTACAGAAATAGACTGGATGCAGCTCCAGATCTTCGCGTTCAACTGTCGGACATTAAGCCTAATTTTAATGTTATTTTAAGAAAATACGTAAAAAAATTTCATTCGTCACATTAAATTCATAAAGGTGTTTTTATGAATTTAATGTGATGAATGATTTTTTTTGTATGTTTCATTACTTTTTGTACCTACTTATATATTCACAGTAAATATATAAAAATAATTGCATAAAAACTTTATTGTTTTTCATTTAAATTTCCATTTATCAAAGTAGGGTTCCGCTAGGAAAAGTATAATCAATTAGGGTTCCTTGACAAAAAAAAATTGGGAAACCCTGGTCTAGTACATCTACCGTCAGCTGTGTAGCCGCTTGGTAACCAAACTGTAGGCCTATTATGAGTTATCAATACGAAACTCGATCGTCGATATCGAGCGCGTTTGGCGTTCTCATTGGTTGAAAGTTCTTACGACCTTGAAGCGGGCCAATCGCTGAGTCAAACGCGCTCGATATTGACGATCGAGTTTCGTAATGAAAACTCATACTAGGCCTATTGCCACAATTTCTAAATGTATTTGGGAAAACATGGTGTAAAAATGATTGGAATCGATACAGTTGCTTATTCTGAACAAACTATGTATATTCAGGTTACGCTTGAACAAAAACTAACGTTTTATATCATTCATTTGCTGCACATCATTGATCAAAAATAAAGCTTGAGGTGTATTTTTTAAACTGGCTGTTATCTATATTATCTATAATAACAGGGATCGATCATTACCTCTTATGTAACTGTATTAGGTATAAATGTATAAATTTATTTATATTCGCTATCTCTAACCTTCAGGTCACGTAACGTCATGGTAACACTGATTATATTTTAAGATTAGGTAACCAAGTAACATTTTTGTACTATACTCACCCTTCTTAAGTATTATACACAGAAAATGCTCCACTAATATTTCAGTCATTGTTGCGGAGTGGTTCTGGCAGCGATATACCTGTTGACGTCGTTCGAACCCAGTCAGATACTTATTATGTAATTTCATTACCACTGGTCTCAAAACGGTGAGGATTATTATATACGGTGAGGATATTACCAAGCTACATTAGGGCTGCAATCGTGGTGGCCTGGTGGTTAAAACATCAGCCTCTCAAGTATAAGCGTGCGGGTTCTATTCCAGGTCATGAAAGTACCAATGTAACTTTTCTAAGTTATATGTACTTTCTAAGTATATCTTGGACACCAATGACTGATTTAAAGGTGAAGGAAAATATCTTGTGAAAACCTGAAATCGCCAAACCGCATTGAGCAAACGTGGTGATTGCGCTCAATCCTTCTCTGTATTAGAGGAAACCTGTGCCCGGCAGGGGGACGATAAAAAGGTTGATGATGGTGATTAGGGCTGCATATTGGATTATAACTCACTCCCACTTAGGTGCAGGTCGTTACGCCTTTTTCAAGAAACGTAACATAACCAGTTACTGGGTTGGCGTCACCTGTTATAAAACGAGTTATTTTTGTAGCTAGTTATTTTCATTCGGCTACTGTGATTGTTTACATAAATACGTCCACCAACTATACAGTTGCTCACGAAACGAAACTAAATTAAATCACTTTCTTGGGTGTGTAGCTATAGAGTTAAATCAATAAATTATGCCGGTGTGATGCTTGATACGGCTACGGCATAACGTGTGTAGGAAATAACACATTTACAAAAAAAAAAACTACTTTTTAATTTGAGTCGTAACTAGCTATTCAGTTACACATCGCGTCACCGGTTATTGTAACTGGTTATGTTAAATAACGATAATGTCTACTCCCACTCCAGGAGGCCTATATCCCAGCAGCAGGAACATACTTCTTTTTAGACGTTTAAACTCTGTGCAAAGAGCACTAATTTATTAAGAACCTATTCACTTTACCCTTGAAGACATTTAAATTGTTGGTAGGCATTTAATTAGTGGCCTTAAAGTCTCTGCCTACTTTCTTTAACTCCTAACTAAACTATTTTAATGAGTTTATTTTGTTAAATCTAATTTGTATGTACTTAATTTATTTTAGAGCAACTCAGATGATTTTTTTTTTTTTTACTTTAAGTTATAAATTAAAGATTATTGTGAAATGTATAATATAGTATAGGTACATATGCAATTATTTAGTCGAATAAATAACTAGTCTGTATTTACTAACATTATAGGTATATAAAAAGATAAAAGTTAATCGTATATACACAGCCACGAGCACCATTATCTCAACAGTTGGCAATTTCAATTGTGATTTTTTCTTGAAACAAATGGAATACGACACATCGAATAAAATTTTGTTTATAAACGCTATGTTCAAATCAAATGAGATCAGATGATCATAGATTTTTTTGTCTTCCGTCCTCTACCATATACATGTGCATCGTTTGTAACAACATAATAATGCATTCAAAAATAAAGGAATAAATCGCTTTTGAATATAGCCAAGCAATTTATATTAGAATTCTTACATACTTACTCGTGACGAATTAATGGTTTTTGATAGACTGTTTTTACAAAAACTGTTATTATTATTTTTTTATCGTCAGCTGTTGTTTTGAATAAAATATTTAATGTCTAGATACGAATGCACTTTGATTTCTAACCTTTCTACCCATTGATAAAGTTTCCCAGTGATTAGAGAATCATTCCTATATCCTTACCAGATGTCACGAGTTTCCGTGAATGCCAAAAGTGTCATGCAAGCGTTTGCATATCTCGCTGCATCGAAACGTCATGGGTCACTTAGTTCGATGCAAATGCACTAGGTGGCTCTGGGTGTACCTACGAGTCATAAATCAGGCTAACAAAGTTTGGAGTTGTGAAACTGGTTTCGTAACTTTCATGTACTTATAGTTAAAGTTATATGTTGAATGTTTTTGAGTTTTGGCGATGCAGTTTCGTTACTAATATGAGTATTCTAGTTTTATTTGAAGATTATGTGAAACGAGTTTGTTTGTTTAGGTTTTATATAAATTTATCCTTAAGTCACGCATTTGCTGTCGTCTAGAGAAGTTTACGATCTATTAGCATGGTATTGTTTACATTTCTCAATGTCAACTGCTAAGTTAGATACAGTTCATTTTCTAATCGTGTACATGAACTTGTTTTTAAGAGTTTATAAATTCATATTTTTTCGGCTCATTTGGAGGACTTTGGATTCTGATGCTAGTATAAATGAAAAAAGGACTTCAATCTTATATATTTTTTTTCTCTTTCCAGATTACACTTAGGGCTGGAGTGGATCGCGAGTAGAATAAGGAAGAAATGACACGGCGCTCCTCCTTGATTAGTTACTTTATAAATATATATACATACTATTGTTAAAGTTACATAAAATTCTAATCCCTAACAAAATGTTTGCTATATACTAAATAAATATATTCTAAAGAGAAACCTATCAGGATCATTGTCCGTTGTTTTGCATGAATGGGGAACATAAATAAACATCTTCTTGTATACTTTATTCATTTTTATTTCATCTACTACAAGTTTCCAGACAGAAATTGTACACAATAATTACGTTGATAGTTTAGGTCTATGATTAAATTTACGACAAATACAACCAGATTTATACAACAAAATATTACAGTTCCACTAATCGAGATTGAGGTTCTGTAAAATAAACATGGCCAGCTTATACGGTAAGTAATGTGATTATTATCTTTACTCATATCCATTTAAGACCTAATTTCGATTACTCATTATCGATGGTAATAAAATCAAGTTACACCTTATCACATTAACATGTTTATAAAATTGATTTCGGTATATAATAATATTGTACAAATTGCTATAATCATTAGGTATATAAGAATCCAAAACATTACTAGTGTCGAAGTGACAATACAACAAGCCGTAATTAATAAAAATATGGTTTATTTAATTAATTGTACCTTGTAAATTAATAGTGGCCATTTCAAAATATAAAAAATAATAACTTAAACATATACACATTCACAATTATGTACATAAAACATTTATTAACAAAGTGGAAATTGCAAGATTAATTAAACTACGCAGTTACATGTCAAGACGTTATTAAAACTAAAGAAAAATATATGTTTGGTCCATCAAATGCAATTAAAATATAAGCCTTATTAAAAAAAAAACAAAAGTACACAGCAGATCTTTTAAAATATTGAGAAAATTCAGTTTTTATTATTTTTACTTATTTGTTCTTTTAGAACTGCATAATTTTTATTAATAAGGCATAATGACGAAGGCAAGGGTGAAGATATACGTCGAAATTCATTATAATATGTAGACTTTGACACCCTCCCTTTTATTTAAAATGTATGCCTAGCATATGGATTAAATTATAACTTACTATATTAAATGTAACTCAAATATCACATTCAAACTTAAAAATACTTAAATCATTTCAGAACATGAGAAACACAACCCAAAAACCTTTGTCACAAATCGGTACATTTTATTCATATAAGGAACGATTGAATCCAACAGTACGAGTAATCGCGTCATCAGATCAATATGAAAGATTACGAAATAAATATTACAATTATTAAACCCAAAACTATCGGTAACTAAAATTATAAAAAATATATTTAGTATTGTAATGAAATCACAGCAACCTATTATGAATGTACGAAGTTATTTAGCGTTTTCCTAAACAAAGTGCTAACTTAAACTTTAGGGTGTTGTGTTATAAGTAGAAGAAAATAATTTTACAAAAGTCAGTGATAACAGTTAAGAAAATTATTAATAGGAGATTCAAATAGACTATAATAATTAATTGAACTAGTATAATTATTTTTAATAGAATCAATAGCTGAACAGGTATAACATTTGGTCCTGAGGTAGATTTATATATTAGGCAAAATTACTCTTGAACTAAAACAGCCATTGGGTAGACAATAAATTATTATAAAACAAGATATACAGGGCAAATTACCACGACTTGTGAGAGTGCATAAAGCATGAATCGTAAACAATTACAACTAATACGAGTATGCTATTACACCGTCAGGAACAATGCAGCTAGGTATACTAAAACTTTCAAAATTTGATTTTCCTACTTACTCTTCCTACGTATCTTAAGCTTTGCCAAAGCATGTTCTGGCAAGTTCACAGTAAAGTTGTAAATTAATATAAAATTACAAATGTGTTACATCTACCTATTACTTCTAACAGTCTTTAAAACCTGATCTTATATGTTTTTACGTCCATCGAATCCAGATGAATATCGCTCAAACCGGACAGAGCTTTGAACGTCTTCAGGCCTGTCAAACTGACTGCAGTTATGTTCTGAACGTTCAGACCATTGAACCTGGTTTTGGACGTGAACTTTGGGGACTTGCTGATTGGTTTCTCTCCGACGGCGCAGCTGTACCCTGGTCTATGCAGGACCATATAACTTTCCGAACTCGGGAACAGTTCGAGGATGTCGTCAGTGATGGTTCGTAGAGTCACCAAGTGTATGCCGGCCGGGAAGTTCTGTAGGAATGACTGATATGCCTTGACCTCAATGTCGCCCACTTCGCTGGTGTCCAACAGGTAGACGTTGACGGGGTAATTAAACGATCGGCTCAGATATTCCGCAGTTTGGGACGGGACTTGGTAAGGGCTGTCCTTTTGGTCGGGCCCAAAGCGGCGTTCGTTCACAAACTTGAATCCCTGCTCGCTCGTATCTCTCTTAGCTCGCGTCACGCCGGGCATTGTTTCGATTAAAAGCCAATTCTGGAAAGTTGTTGGTTTGTTATCCACAACTCCTTCGCCGATTCCTCTAAAGTCATCATAGAGAGTTCGTCGATCAAGCATCACCTCCAAGCGTCCAGGTTCATATGCCGATGCACCTTGAGCGTGGTTAGTTAACAGGGTCAACCTGGTCTCCTCATCCTGCAGCCACGCCATTGTTGTAATAGGATAGTAGTTCGCCTCGATGCCCAATTTGTTCACCTTTACTCTCTTCTGATACTGGAATCCGTTCTGGTCAGTATAGAATTCCGGAATGTCTCCGTTCTGTATATCAGTCTGTATTCTCATAAATAACTCAGTTTCTCTATTTTTGGGAGGATTCTCGAAATCTACCAAGTTCTCAATGAGAATGGCTCGTGAAAGAACTGGGTCTCCTATGTTATATATTCTAACGGTGTGAATTAAAAACGGCATGTACATTGTCGTAATTTCAGTACAGATCAGACCGGAAACTATGATGATGTTATCATCTTGCATATTATTAGGATTAGCATAAGGATGCAGAACATTCTTCTCTGGTGAATCATAATCCGGCATGAAAAGATAAGCTCCCGAATGACGCTGCGCACTTTGGTACGCCCCAAATTGCACATCAACAACGGTCCTCTTCCTAATATCTTTTCTATAAACCTGCCGCAAGAATCCAGTGTTCCTGTTAATAAGAAGTTTTAGCACCGCATTTTCTAATTGTATATCACCTGGCATCATTTTCTTGATAGAAAATACACTGTTTTTTTGCGAGTCTTCACAATTGTTGCAAAATATAACGCTGTGATGAGAGGTGTTGGTGTGCTCCTGCAGCTTGTAAGAGATGGCCGTGAGGGGTGGAATGGTCGCCACGAACATCACGTCGTAGACGACGTCGCTGACGACTCGCTTTCCGTTGTCCTGCACTTCGATGCTGGGTGTGATCTGGTACATGACGTATTTCTTCTTGTGGCTATCAAACACGCGAATGTTCGAAGAATTCGCCCTCACAGTGATAACTTCGGTTCGGATTTCTGCTAAAGGGTTGAAGAGTACAATTTTCTTCTTGTCAATGTAAGACACTACCAGTTTCTTAGCTGGTTGGCCGTATGTTTCCCATTCCACTTCGCTTTGTAGAATACTCTGCGAGTGCATCGAATGATCAGCGATCATTATAGTAGTGAGCGCAGCCTCTTGCAACCGAATGCAGTGATACAAACTTGTGAACAATTTAGTTCCGTAATCTTGCATCACACTAGATTTTGACGTGCCAGTTATCGCGTCGTGATGTTGGAATAGACCTAAATTCCTCCTTGCGTAGATGAGCTGTTCATAGAATTTTTCTAATTTCTTCTCAGAAGCCCCGAACCCTTTATTACCGACCTGTTTTATGTAGTTCGACACGAGAGTGAATAATATTTCTGCAGAGCGGAGTTGATGTTCGAATTGGCGGGCGAGAATTTTCAGATAAGGTCTTGTCGTGTAGTAGCCTGACCAATAAGCAGGTTTGCCCTCGCTAAAGATGTCTGAATAAACGAAGAAATCTCCTTTTAATGTCGGTATAGTGTGATGTCTCTCCTTCATGGCGTTGAAGTAATCGAGTGGAGTTCCGAACTGTACATCAGCGTTGAAGATCTCCTTATGTGCATTGATGTAATTGAACATCTTCATGTAATTAATGTATTGAGCATCAAACTCCATACTGTACTCGTATCTGAAGTCGTCTCCCAGCGGCACCAGCACCACGTTATGTGGTGTAAGGGATCCGATACGATCGTATTCTTCAATCAAAGTTTTCGCCTTACTGTGCAAATTATGTTCAGTTATATCTTCGTGTTTAGCGGTATACTCAGAATATTCACCAGGGATTTTCCGGAAGTCAAAGCTAAGACAAATCGAAGGATGTGGACCGCATGTGCTTTTTATGGAGTAGATGTCGAAAGGTTGGTTGTGAACTATCATGGAAGGTTTTGTGGTAGCCCAACCCGCGATCCAGTAGAACTCTTCGATCTGTCGTTCGGCTAGCCACTGTTTCCACGCGTAATGGATTCTTTGTATGATAGTTCCTTCAAGGCCACTTTTGTCCAGCAGATAAGGGACAGTTGCTCCGTGACCGAAAGGATCGATGGACCAGCCTGTCTTCGGGATGACGCCGAGGTTCGTTTTTACCCAGTGATGGCCTAAAGAATAGATCAAAATATAACATAACCAAATTGTAAGTTTCCAATCAAAACCAAAAGAAGTGTAAATTACCTTCAATGAACTGGTCAATTAAAGCATAGATGTGCGTGCATGCTTCGTCGGGCATCACCCAGCCGCCCGTGGTGATCTCGAGACGACCTTCTTTGATCAACTTCTTCAGTAACTGTAATGAGTTCAGTTATTATGTATAACATATAATGTATGTGAATCAAAAACCCTTTCCTTCTCCTTAAGTACTAAAGTACTAAAGATAAAAGCTGGTACAGAATCAAGCCTATATATGTTCCCAATGCTGAAATCCGGTCTGTATTTGTATCAGCTTTTACCCTCTCAGTGAAAGAGTGGACCGTAATCCACCAAATGGGTTCCCAGTGTTGGTTTCTACATTTCACATGTCTTTGAAGTGTTGTTTCTAGAACAGGACGGTTTCTCACGATGTTTTCCTTCGCCGTTATGATATAGAGCGGTGCTGATAATATAATTTACATAAACTAAAGCACCTGACAGGGTTCGACCTTACGACCTACAATAATAGTTTCACCCCAAAATAAAATACTCTAATATTTGATACAAACTTATCGGTTTCATGTTTCATAAATTCAAACCAATAAAGTCCGAACAAACTTTCCACGTTACTTGCCAATATGATAAAGTGTTTATTTCGATTTGAAAAGTTCGGTTTCTGGTATTAATGTATAAACATAAATCTACACATAACTTCCGAACATGAAGGGTAGGATTAAAAAAGCCTTCCAATATAGTTTCATAATATTCAATGAAGCCGTGCCGTTGGTATATAGGTGTACAAAATGTAACGAAATGGGTATACACATATCAAGGGCACGGCTTATTTGGATGATGTCAGATTATATTGGAAGGGTTTTTAATCCTATCTCTACAAGAGTTGTGCGATAGACCATCGCCTGCGATAGGCTACTGCCATAGCCTAATAGACACGCAGAACTCTCTACGGAAGAGATATATATATACTCGCTACGGAAGAGATATATATCGTGATATTGGCAAGATTCTATTCTCAAGTTAATACAATACTGTTTATTGCCATCTATAGAAGCCATGGCCTTGGTATGTATATACCCTTTTCGTTACACATTATGTATATACCTTTTCGTTTTCAACAAGAACTTTGTTTATCAATTGGAATTATATTTTATATTACGAATTACAGACTAAGAAAATTGTCGGTCTATTAAAGTAACATTTAGTAAAATTCGTGATATTTTCGAACAACATAATCGGCCTTCTGAGACCGCGTGGTCGTGGTCTGGAGGCGTGATTAGGCCGCTTTTTTTAAAGATGATGCTGGAAATGCGGTAACAATCAATGGATCACTTTATTACGTGATGTTAATCACTAAATTTGGTCTATCATTGATGACATAGATATTACTAAAATGTGGTTTCAACAGGACGGTGCCACATTTCAATAAAACTATTAAATTATTGACTAACCAAATTTCTCGATCGCATAATTTTGCGGATTTCAGTAGTTAATTGGCCAACCAGATTGTGTGACTTGTTAAATACAGAGCCAATCGAATAGATTGCAGCCTCAAAATTTTATTAACGAAATAGACCCTACATTTTGCCAAAAAGCGATTAAAATTTTGATGAAAGAATCAACATCTTTCAGCGGGATCGTGGTGGATATTTGCCAGATATCATTTTCATTCATAATTGCCAAACTTTTCTCTTTGTAATACAAAAAATATTTATTTATTGTCCACTAAATTCTTTGTTTTAAAAAACAAAGTTCATGTTGAAATACCCTTTATAATAACCATTTTCGGTATATGAGCGGAATTATTTTAGCGCAATGCACGCACCGCTGACTGCAATGCCTATTGGAAAATTAACCTGTAATCCTATTATAAACTGTATTGAACGCTTAATTACGCTGCGGACGAATGAAAACTAGCCACCCTCTAATAATCGAACAGATACTACAAATGTAGATAACATATATAGGTTCGATGATGTACCAACGTCACACAGGCTTGTCAAGGGGCTTACTTGTCGCTGTGTAAATATTTAATGAATGCAAAGTTCAAAGCTGAACGTATCACTACATGTATAGACAGATTTTGTATAACGAGAACAGCAGGGTAATTGCGTAACAGACTATCAGTAGCAATGAGTTTCATTTTGACAGTTCAACAACATTAATTGCGTTATTTACTTTGTTGAACAGCGACATTTTCGAACATAGGGAGTAATGGAACAGCGGTGAGCTTCAAAATGATGCCGACTGATTGTAATAGTGTGTTAGGCATTTAGGGTGCAGAAACGGAACCAAGAGAACTAAGTGACTTAAAAAATGATAGGTGTATTTTTTACCAATTTACCTTTTGTTTGACAGGATGTGACCTTTCCCACCAGGCGTTCAGAAAAGATATCTCTGTCCAAATGAAAGTCATGTTCGGGTACTGATTCAGTTTGGTCACAATATTGTTGATAATGTTCTTTGTCTTCCATTCGAAGTATTGCTCGAAAGTCTTCAGCCACCCTGGGTCGTTGTGGGAGTGAGGGACCACAATAACCTGTTGGCGAGTAGAAAAGTTTATTATTTATTTCCATAATATCTAGTGCAGTGTAGTAAGCCTGACTTGGAACTGGCCTGGGTTCGTCGTTTCAATATATTATGAGGCTAGCATGTGATGTGGGACAGTAGGGTAACACTTTAATAGTAGTACTGGCTTTCATTTTGGCAGTTCAACAATATTCATTGCGTTAATTTCGTTGTGGAACAGACAATTTTATTATTCAAGTCACCATGCTTCATATTGAGATTCATAGTTCTTTAAGCAAATGAAATATTACTAATCCATTGCTAAGTTCAAATCTTCATGTGTTCAAAAACGTGTCTGCTCAATAAAGTAAATAACGAAATCAATGTTCTTGAACTGTTGAAACAAAAACAATTACTACTGTACTTACTTGATTTTTTTTTTTTTTTTTTTTTTTTTTTTTTATTAAAATATAAACCAGCGCTTGACCGCAATCCCGCCTGATGGTAAGCAGTGACGCAATCGTTGATGGTAAAGCGCACTAGTTTATTAAGAGCCTATTCACTCTAGCCTTGAAGACACTCAAATTGTAGTCCGACGGAAACACCGCCGCCGGCAGATTGTTCCAGTCCCTCGATGTACGCGGTATAAAGGACGAGGCGAAACGCTTCGTCCGGATCGTTGAGGTGTTAACAACATAAGGGTGGAAACTCGCCGTACGACGGGTCGTCCGATGGTGGAACGGAGATGGGGGAATTAAATCGTGCAATTCCCTCGCACACTCCCCAGAATGTATCCTATAGAACACCGAAAGGCTGGCTACTCTACGCCTGTGCTCTAGGCTTTGGAGACCAACTCGAGTTAAATCAGGGTCACCAATCAGCCTCTTCGCACGCCTCTCCACTGAATCCAAAGTGGCCAGGTGACACTTAGCAGCACCAGCCCAAATGTGGCTGCAGTACTCCACACACGAACGGACCTGTGCTTTGTACAACATTAGAAGCTGCCCTGGTGTGAAGTACTGCCGGACCTTTGCGATTACACCAAGTTTTCTGGCAGCCACCTTGGCCTTGGACTCAATGAACCGCCCAAAGTTTAGGTTCGAGGAAATCTCAACTCCCAAAAGCTGAAGGCGGTCGGTACACTCCAAGGATACATTCCGAAAAGTAGGAGCCAAGGTGAACGGGCTCCTTTTGGCGGTGAAGAGACACGCCTGCGTTTTGGCGGCATTGAATGCTACAAGATTGGCATTGCCCCATTCGGAGACTGCCTGAAGTGCAACACTCGTTCGCTCTACCATGGCCTCTCTTTCGGACCGGATTGATTCCCTACTAGCCCGAGCATCCGGCAGGTATCTCTCCACAACTGTGCTGTCATCTGCATACCCATAGATACCGGGCATCAGCAGATCGTTAATATGCAGCAAAAACAGAGTTGCAGAGAGAACAGACCCCTGAGGAACACCGGCATTAGTCGACATGGGCTCAGATGAGCATCCGTCGACAACAACTCGGAGGGACCGTTCAGTCAGGAAGTCTTTTACCCAGCCAGTCAGGCTAGGGGAAATGCCGTACGCTGGAAGCTTACTCAAAAGGCCAGCGTGCCATACCCGGTCGAAGGCCTTCGAGACATCAAGGGAGACAGCAATCGCTTCCCCATTTCTCTCGAGGGCCTCGCCCCACAAGTGAGTGGCATACACTAGTAGGTCCCCAGTTGACCGATTGCAGCGAAACCCGTACTGTCGGTCACTGAGGAGATCGTTACCTTCCAGGTATGCCAAGAGGCGCGAGTTCAATACACGCTCCATAATTTTACAAAGTATGGAGGTGATCGAAATCGGCCGATAGTTGGTAGGATCGGCACGACTACCCTTTTTGGGCACGGGCTGCACGTTGGCAAGCTTCCAGGACTTGGGCACTATACCAGTCCCAAATGAGAGGCGGTACAAGCGTGTCAATACAGGAGACAACTCGGGCGCACATGCTTTTAGAACAATCGCTGGTATACCATCCGGACCACTAGCCTTATTCACGTCCAGACGACACAGTGCTCTCAGAACCTCCTTGTTCCGAATGCGAACCTCAGGCATTGAAGTACCGCAATGGGGTAAAATAGGTGGAGTAGCACTGCCAGTATCAAGACGCGAATTATGGGCAAAGAGAGATGCAAAGAGACCTGCTTTCTCTCTCGCCGTATGGGCCAGTGTTCCATCAGGCCTAACCAGCGGAGGCAGTGAGGGCCGACAGAAGTTCGCCTCGACCGATTTGGCAAGGGACCAAAAAGATCTGCTACCGGAAGGCTGCGCAGATAACTTGTTGCCAATATGGGTAATACGGTCGAAGCGAGCCTTCTTTAGTGCCTTTTTGTAGGACTTGGCAGCACGGTTAAAGGCTCTCTTCTTTGAGCTTAGATCCGGAGCTCCGCGGTCACGAGCGTCAACCCAGGTGAGAAATGCCGTGTGCTTACGCTGTTCGGCTTGGGCACAATCGGCATTGAACCATGGGCGAGCCGAGCCACCGACGGGCACGTCATTATAGGGAATAAAATATTCCATAGCTTGACGCACCACATCGGTTATAGCATCCGCACAGCTCGACGGATTGCTAGAAGAGAAGCAGACCTGCTGCCAAGGATAAGACGCAAAGAAATGGCGCATCTCATCCCAGTCTGCTGACCTGTATCGCCACATTCGCCGTTCACCACGAGAGTCGTGATCTGGTGGGGAGAAGGTCGACACAGACTTCACCAGACAGTGGTCTGAAGTTCCCAACGGTGAGGAATAAAGAATTTATTATTATTATTATTATAGTTATCTCAGCGTTAATCCCAGTTGCATCCGAAGCTTTTTCAGCTTTGGAGTCCGCTTTACCAGTCTAACTGCTGATTTTAGCTAAACTTCGCTATTTTCCGTGAAGCGACTGCCGTCTGACCTCCACAACCCGAAGGCGATATCGAAGCATTGCAGTTAGACCAATTGTTGGACTTTTGTGGGCTCCAACAACCCGTAACGACTGATGACCACGACCAAACCAGTGCAAATATGCATACAAATATTTGCACTCCGCAGGGATCGAACCCGCGCCTCCTTGCGCAGCGGCCGCTTTCGCTACTGCTACGCCACCGAGGCTGTCAACTTGTTACTGTGTTACTGAAGTGACGATTAAAAGAGCCCATTCGTTTGCGAATCTTTAATTTCCGACATCTATTAATAACCTTTTACCGGTGTCGTTACAAGATTAAAAAACAAAATATAACAGAAGCTAGCCATCATATTATACAACTACTATAGAAAACATGCCTGTCGCTTTTTTGAAAAGTGGGTACTTACATATTAAGTTCATTAAAAATTATTATTCAAAGGCTCTAATTCTCAAACAAATTAAATTTTGAGTTGCTGATAATTCTTATGCTTCGGTCACTTCAAGTTTAAGGTTCAGCGACAGAAATACTTTTAAAAGAAAAAGAAGTCTTTATTTTAAAAGGCGTTTGGGAATTTGGAAGTGAATTTGAAAGATATTGTACAGTCGTCGAAGTTACCTTCAATCTGGGCCGTGTGGTGTCGTTATGTATCTTTTCATAACGGTCCTCAAAGGACTTGTCCCAAAATTCCTTTGAGCGCAGCCAGCTCGGCTGAAAGTAAAAAAAAAAATGTAATTAATTGGCCCTTTCAGAAACTTAGTTATGTCAATGCTGAAATATAAATAATTATTTTTATTTTTATGTGTTTTTATGTCAAATTGATTCCACAAATATCATCCCTTAGATATATTTTTATGTAACAAAACAGTATAAAATCGAAAGTTGTGGACTACAACTTCATACACGATTGACTGACGTCAGCGTTTAGTGGTTAAACTGCTAAACACTACATCGATCAATGCGATAGAAGCGATGCGGTGATAGCGGTTGTAACTTTCATTGGTTCACATTTCACTTCATTTCAGAAAGCGAACGTGAAATTGCGAAGCGTTTGTGCGTATTATGAACGTGAACAGACACGAGGGTGCTTGAGAACTCTTTGAAATGAAATGGAAATATGAACATTGCAAATAGGAAAGTTCCTTTTATTCCAACCTGCATCTTGTATTATTCAAGTCTAGAGATTGTTATGAATACATATACCTATGTAGCAATCCATTGAAAATAAGTAAATGAATATTGAACATTTTTCTGAAATGTTTTTATGTGTTTCAACATAGATAGGTATTATTAAAAAAGTAGAAAACGACTTCAAAAAACACTCAAAAGGAAAAAAATAATTTTACTTTTGTCATGGCTTTAGAAGTCGGTGGCGAGCTAAACAACAGAAACCTCGAGACACCGACTTCTAGAGCCATGATGTACTTTTTCCTTTTTTGAAGGCGGTTTCTATTTTTTTGTAAAAAGTTTCTATTTTTCACCTCATAACAATAGTGGCAGCCATAACCCATGTTAGAATAAGATCTTATCAAAACGAAAAAAATACCTATCTCAAAAACTACTGAACTGATTTTGATGAAACTTATAGTATTCCCTAAGTTGAACAATACATAGTACAACAAAAAAGAATGACTTAAATCGGACTTGTAGTTCAGGAAATATGCGCGCACAAACATAAAAACATACACTTGAAATTTGGCTTACATACATACGGGTAGAATTGATAACCTCCTATTTTTGAAGTCGGTTTAAAAGTGTTATGTTTTTTCTTTTTTTTTTTATCACAGATTGAGCTAGTCCCAAAGTAAGTTCGAGACTTGTGTTATGGGATACTAACTCAACGATACTATATTTATAATAGATACATATATAGATAAACATCCAAGACCCAGGCCAATCAGGAAAAGATCGTTTTCCATCATGACCTGGCCGGGGATCGAACCCGGGGCCTCCAACGTCGCAGGCAGGCGTGTTGACCGCTGCGCCACGGAGACCGACAAGTCTGTGTGTGTGTGTTACGCTTACGGATTTAAAGTCAGGACTTTAAATCCGTCGCCTTTACGTGGTCGTCGTTTAATCGCTGCTGTCGATTCCTCCTGTGATTCACTAAATAAACACAGGTGTTTATTTAGTGAATCACAGGAGGAATCGAGCAACGTTAGTGCAGAGCTCCCGCTATTAATTTTATTTCGAAATACAATACTTTTTCATGAACTATGGTAGAAACACCAAAGACATTCTGGTTTCCTGTTATATATTCGCGTGGGATGGTTTTTAAGTTTTACGTTATATGTCATTTATATATGTATTTATTATTCTGGTACACTTACCGTTCTTTTAAAAACTAAACGTCATAAAAATGAGGTAGGTCAGACTACCCGAAACTGTCAAATATTGCCACTCAATCTTGAGCCTTAATCTTATACCTTTAAACGAGCAATTCTTGTATATATATATATAATTGGAATCTCGGAAACGGCTCCTACGATTTTCATGAAATTTTGTGTGCAGGGGGCTTCGGGGACGATAAGTCGATCTAGCTAGGTTTAATTTTCAGAAAATGTCTTTTTTCCATGTTTTGAGGCACTGAACAATTGCTAAACTTCTCATAAGAAGCTAAATTTCGCCACTGTCCTTAATGATACGAATAGCTGAGGGGCTTCGGCCTCTGATTCGGAGCTCGCAGACTTCGGGTTCAAATCCCTGGCGATGTAGTGTTTTTCCTTTTTTTTTTGGAGTTTTAAAAAAAAAATGATGGCGTTGTCTAATGCTTTTTATTACATTTTATTGTTTTTTCCTTTTTTTTTCGGAGTTTTAAAAAAAATAATGATGGCGTTGTCTAATGCTTTTTATTACATTTTATATAATTGGAAACGGCGTCAACGAATTTTCTTTTTCGTTTATTAAATCAATGGAAGAAATTTTGTTTTGCCTAATTTGTGGAGATGCAATGTACCAGGGTCGCACAAAAGTGTAGAAGTCGAAACAATTGTGAAAGAAATGATGTTGTATATAAACAACAATATTTTTTGTTGTAAATATATAATACCTGGAAGAACTTTTATTTTGCCTACTTTATGGAGGTGCAAAGTACCAGGGTATCACAAAAGTGTAGGAGAAGTCGAAACAATGAAGCTCATTCATTTTAAAGATCAGCCTGAAGGAGCAGTCGAATTTACAACAGAATTTCTCAACAGTGTCAACATTTCAGACTTGCCACAACACGAACTGAAATATTAGTATTATTTCCTTTATTTCATTATAATACACTTATAAATTATATTTTTTAATATTTCTACATAAAAATATATATAAAAAATATTTAAAAATATAAAAAATAGTAACCCACCGGCATCGGGAACAGGGTCCAAGCTACCGGCGGTCAGGGCTCCAGAGAGAGGAACTTCCTGACAATGCGAGCCGTGTCCAGAAGTACAGCTTTCTGAATCGAGCCCTTGATCCAGCTGCCTAACGAGAGCCTCTTGAGGTGTTGGTCGAGGCTCTTGGCTATTAAGCCATTGGCTGTCACGACTATCGGCACAATGATTGCTAAATCCACCTCCCACATGTCGACAACCTCGTGACCCAAGTCAAGATACTTGATTTGTTTATCTTTCTCGGCTTTCACGAAGTTCTCATCATGCGGGATGGTTATGTCAACAATCATTGCACGCCGCTCTGATCGATCCACCATCACTATATCAGGCTTATTGGCAACAATAGTCCTGTCAGTGATGATGGATTAGTATTATTATTATTGCTAACCTTATGATACCTTGCACCTCCTCAAAGTAGGCAAAATAAAATTCATCCATATAATATGATTTAATAATAATGATGAAGTATCTGGGCGACCGAGCTTTGCTCGGCATCTTTTTTTGTGTTATAATTATTATTATTGATTTATTTACATCAGACAATTGTTCATAGTCTTCATAAAAACACATAAGTACACAAAATACATTTAAATTATTTATGAACTATTATAAATAAAATTAAATTAAACTGATAATTAATATAATACTTTGATTTGATATAGATGACGTTTACATTCATGGTACACGAAGCCAATGTTTGGTTTGAGGTTAGACCCAGAAAATTGCTCTTAAAATATCATGTGTCTTTTTTACACGAAAATGCCAAAAAGAACATTAAAAAAAACGCTTACGAAAAATTTAACTCCACGAAGCCGTGACTCATCTCAAGAAGCAGAAGAAAACCTCCATGAAAACAATCTGATTTTCGCTCGTCCCACACCTGTTTGTCAGACTTCGCACAGTGAGGACCCATTTGAAGAAGAACTTGATGAAAATGATCAGGTTTCCGCTCATCTCACACGTGCTGCTAAAGTAAGATGCTTGCAAAACTTGACTAACATTTTAAGAACAGAAAGGTCTTATTTAGATGTTTCACGAGAGCGTGCAGCACAACGTGTGGCCGCCGAAAATGATGAGCAAAGGGAGCGACGTCTGCAAAATATACGGCAGCGTGCGTCAGAACGTGAAATGATTATTATTAATGAAAACCCTCAGCATACCTGCAATATAGTATGGAAGGACGTATTAGGTTAAGACCTTAAACTATGTAATGATGATAATATATAACTAATGTAACTGATTGTTAAACTATACCTAAGTACTTATTTATAATAAAATGTTAAACTAAATTGCACTCGTAATTTTATATTTAAATAACAGTTGATAATATTTTTTTATTATTATGTCGGTATGATCGAAAAACATTAGTCAAAAAATATTATTTAAAAAATTCGCTCGTTATGTATTTTTTGTTTTGAAAATATAGAGACACGCGATGTACCTAACAAAAAGAAAAGATGCCGAGCAAAGCTCGGTCGCCCGGTACTTATAATTAAGCCATATAGCTATAATTTTCCGCCGGGCCGGAACAAGCGAGGTAGATCAAAGAAGTGCTGGCTTGACGTTGTAAGAGATGACATGCGTGCCAACAATCACGGGATGCCAAAGATCGTGCGAAATGGAGGAGTAAGTGTAGGAAAGCGCATCCCGGGCTCCAACGCGAAAGCCGCGGTTGCAACCGGGATTATTCGCTGAGAAATGATGATGAATCGATTGAGCCTTAAAGTTGAAAACTTAATAAAGAAATTTGACAGATTGCAATAGTTTCATGTGCTGTCGCTGTACCAGAGACAAAAGAATGACGACTGTTGAAAGTGAAGTTAATTCTGAACCGGAGTCTTGGCGGGAAAGTCAAGTTGAGTGTCACGCTCAATTTTCATTGGACTTTTAAAATTATTTATAGTGTTGTTTACTAAATAAAAGTGCGTAATGCATGAAATAAAATTGTTCTTAATTGATAAATGCTATTACACAATTGATGGAATACCTGAATGACGAATTAATGTAGAATTGCAATTTATTTTTATTGATTTTTTTTTTCATTAATTTTGATATGTTATTTAATTTATTTTTTTTTGACATAATTATTTTGACTTAGATTTTTTTGACTAATATTTTTTTTTACATTTTAATAATTTCTCATTTAGTTATGACATAACAATAATAGAAAATCTAGATTTGCATGTATATTTGTACGCCTACTGGCATAACATAGCGCTCAGCTCATCAAAATCAAGAACTGTATCTCTATTACCTATGTTAACAAATAAAAGTATTATTATTATTGTGATTTATGTAGTAAAAAGTGCATTCAGTAAATAATTCATAAAGAACAGTGAAATATCGCAGCATAGTGGCCACATCATGACTTTGTCTCAAACCTCCATCGTAAGACGGGTCACGCGGCCGTCTTTTTCGACATGAACAATTCATTACGTGACATTGGCTAAATGCACAAACCGTGCGAAGCAAAAAAAAAATTCTGAACTCTACTTATACTAAAATGAAGCCAACGTCTAGCCGTCGTATCCCAGCAAATTGTTTCATTGATGCCACACATACATGATTTATTTATCCCTTCAATTCATTTAGCTTGATTACAAAGGACCAATCAAGGAAACGGTGTCCTGATGATAGAGGAACGCCTCATTTACTATTAAAGTCTATACTGCAGATAAGATTAAGGATTTTTTTTGGACGAAGTTCCCCAAAGAATTCTATAAATCCCACAACGCCATGTTAACTGACATACCACTCATAAAGAGATTATCTATAATAGGTAAATGAAATTATTTATCAGCTGCAACTTTCATGAACTCCGAACCACCATTAAAGCGTCTCTTCCTCTTCCACTAATCGCAACAAGTTTTAAATGGGCAACAAAAGTGCACGTATAACTTTAACAATATTTCAAGTTTATGATAGATCGTAGTTGCACTCTCCTATGCAGCGAAAGGCAAAGTAAATTAAACACAATTTTCTGTCGTCTGTAATTATATTCATCAGACTAAATAACAGCCGCACGGTTCGGTCGAAGGGGAAGCTACTCTTGCCGCTGTCGATTCTTGGATGGGTAACCAGTTAATACCTATCAAACGCCCTATGTTCCTCAGAAAAAACGTTTAAGCCGTAAGTTCCGGCTGTCATACGTAAATCAAATGTGTAACAAACAGTCTTATCAAGGGTAATGTTATCCAGCGACAGCTAGGGTTGTGGAGGTCAGATAGCCAGTCTCTCTAAGTACCACTTACACATTACCAATCAAATCATTGGTATTCTGCTACATCTGATTAAACTGGAAGAGCCCCCAACATACAGTTAAGCCGGCGCCAGACATCGTTCAAATATTTGAACACTTGTTTGGACACATGTCTAGCACGGGTATTTGAGTATTTGTTCAAAGCTTTGTTAAAACATTTGTACTTTGCCATCCGTTGTCGGTTTTCGAGCGCACATCGAAGCGTTCAAAGTTGTCATTTGAACACTTGTTTGGACACATGTGTAGCACGGGTATTTGGGAAGGCAGATTCATCGATTGAAATCAAATAAGGTGAATTACCGAAAACTTACAACAGACTCGATGTAATGATTTTTATACTTTGACTAACTGCGTCCCGCGGTTTCGCCCGCGTAGGTTTGATATTTTTTTTATATGCTCCGCTCTCATTAGTCGCAGCGTGATGTTATATTGATTAAATGGATTAATGGGCTATCAAACGCAAAAAATATTTTTTTTAATCGGACCAGTAGTTCCTGAGATTAGCGCGTTCAAACAAACAAGCAAACTCTTTAGCTTTATAATAATATTAGTACTAGCTTTCCGCCCCGTGGAATTCAGTTATATCGCGCTTTTTAGATTTCCCTCGGGAATATCATTTTTTTTTTTTCAGAAAAAGGTAGTCTATGTTCTTTCTCAGGGTCTAAAGATTGTCTGTGCCAAATTTCATCAAAATTGGTCGAGATATTTAAGCGGGAAAGCGTATCAGACAGACAGAGTTACTTTCGCATTTATAATATTAGTATGGATAGATTAGTGAATCATAGTAACTTGATAATATAATAAAGAGAGCTATAATTTCCACTAGTTTCCAAGTTTTCACGATGACATATTTATACATAAAATACCGTTTTATTTAAACCACCAGACGAACTTATTTTCCAATAACTGCGTCTCGTGGTTTCATCCGCATAACTCTCAATGCCTTGGGAATATCCGGATAAAAGCTGTCCTTTGCGAACGTTGTGCAATCTCTCCCTGTCTCAAGTTAACCAAATATCTACTTTATTTCAATAACACTTAACTTGATTTAACAATGACTAGTACGATTGAAAAACTTATAAAAAAAGAAATTTTATTGTGCTATTCAAAAACGTTGCTTTAAAGTTAACTAGTGATTAGAGACTGTTTAACCATACATTTTTGATATTTTAACGTCACTTTACTTTAATCATAGTTTATGAATTGGTGTTTATTTATGAATGATGATTAAAGTAACTGTAAAACGTCAAAAACGTATGGTTTAACAGTCACTAAACACTAGCTAACTTTAAGAAACGTTTATGAAAAAGGGGGTACAGTTATTTTTTCACTAATTCATTTCGCAATTCAATCGCGAACGCAGTAGTAATTTTGTTTTAGTAGAACCTATTCTTAATAACCAATGATCGGTATAGGTAAAGTGAATTGGATTCATTGATCGGAAACGTATATATTAATATGGACATTCCTCCGGATTTACGGAATTGGTTGATCATTTAAAAAAATATACATATAAATTATATTAAGCCGTAAAACCGTTTGCTTTGGCCATACATTTCATTAGAGGCTAAAAATAAAATATTGAAATGTACTAATGCTTCGATCGAAATTTGATTGTTTTTATTTTTCAATAAGTAAATAATAAATTAGTTTAGTTTTGATACCTTCCTTTAAATGAATTGAGTAGTAATAATGTCACTACCAACATTAACAATATTTACTTGGATCCGGAATTACATTCCGGGAAAATGGCTTACTCTTTCTTTGAGCATGTGAACATTTATGATACGAGTACCAAAAATCACTCTACCTATTAATAACATATTACAATGTTGATAACATATTTAGCCCATAACCCTCCTTGGAAACGGTGAACAAATACAAAAACAAAATTTCAAAATCGACTGTTAGTTTTAGAGATTATGAGCGTTCAAACAAACAAACTCCTTTGTGAATTTATTCCTTGCTCCGCTTTATTATTACTATATAGTACTAAGTAGTAGTACTGCTCACATCAGTACCTATCCTATGGTTAGGATATAGTTTGCTGAGTTTTGGCGGGAAAGTCAAGCTGAGTGTCATGCTCATTTTTCATTGGACTTTTAATTAAAATTATTTATAGTGTTATTTACTAAATAAAGCGCGTGATTTATGTAGTAAAAAGTGCATTCAGTGAAGTGCATTTATAAAGAACATTGAAATATTGTAGCATAGTGGCCACATCATGACTTTACCCCAAACCCCTCCTAGTCTGCTCACGTGGGAAACGAAAGGAGATAGGTTAGGTTAACAAGAATAACGAAGAAATGGCTCAAAGCCAAAAACTCCTATAAAAAATACGTTAAGTATGTAACAGATACATGTACATGTTAGATATGTAGCAGAGCGGCGGAAGACAAAATACAAACGAATCAACAAGCAATCGAAGGGTGCATCCTCAACGTTTATTAAAACTCTAGCAAATATACATATATAATCGTCGTCTTTGCTATGTCGTCGCCATTATTGATCGTGAATGAATTGCCAACTTAAACTGTTGCAGAACTTGCAAACAAGAAAATAATGGGCTTAAAATGTCCAAGTGCATTGATTCAAAGTATTCATCCGTAAACTGGATGGGGGAAACAAACAATGCTTGCGTCCCATAAAAGGCGTCAATGACTACTGTGCTCTTATCAGAACAACTACTTCTTATCAACTACTTTGTTCATTATACAAACATACGACAGCGAACGTCTAAAGACAAGAAAACTTAATAGCTTGCCGAGTTAGTTGCGAGAACTTTTTATCGCCGTAAAGTCTCGCCGAAATGCCAGTTCGATCACGTGACTCAAATGAATATTCGTTTCAGTACACCCGTACCAATTAGCGGAGTAACCAGCAAGTAACTCGTCGGAATTTCGAGGTTAAACGAATCCGTATTGTGAATAACTTTGAACTTTGAATTATTGTTCGGTAAAAAAATTTTCATGGCTTCCAAATTCTTTGTTTCGAATATCGATGTTTTGTGTAACCACTTTATGTTCGGTAAATGTTGCGTGTACAGCAGTACGCTCTCACACATGTTTATACGTAACTACATCTATATAAGAGAAGCGTTCCGCATCAGTTCTCATTATTTTCTCGTTAACAATGTTGCACGGCAATTGCATCACTTAGCAACATCTAGTACTACCCTGAAACAACAAACTTAAATAAGGTCCTGATACATCAGAAGCTTAGTGCATGTGGGTCAGGTGGAGCTTGAACGAGTTGATTGCTTTTAAACAAAACTAATAAAGATTAAATCTGGAGCAACGAAACTAAAAGTTTGATTGATGATGAACCTCACATCGATCAAACAACAAATAAGAGACAGCGAAGTGCTGAACCAGCCTGAGAAACTTCGTCAACTATCCGAAACGGGAAAGAGGACCTTAATAAACCTCAAAGTTTTAGTTGATTTCGCAGCGAAAAGTTTTGCGGAGAGTGCACTTTGATGTTCAATTGTATTCGGAGAACGTGGGCTGCTTTGTCACAATCATTAATAACTAAATGAAAACTGCGGAAAAAGCCTCTTTACTTTGACGTTGCCATATTAGGGTTATACAGTATGTTAAGAAAACCATGTCCGACCCGTGAAGGTGTTGTTAGGTATAGATAACTGATTCTACTAATGCATACAAAACCGGGCTAAATAAAAAAAAAAAAATCACCAAAAAAAATAAATATTATTTCGCAAAAAGATGTAACTTAATAAATCTGCGTTATCCACCCTACCGCGCGCGGCGGCGGAGGCGGCGGAGGCGGCGGGCGGCAGGGCACGCGGCACGCGGTCGCATCGCTATTCGCTCATAATAATACCGGTGTTGTCACTTTTTAAAAATTACCAAATTTCGGGGAAGTTGGAATTAATTCGCGGGAAAAAAAGATTATTTCAAAATTCATTTGTATTGGTACTATGATGATTACGTAAAATTTTATATTATATTTGGTCATGTGTTTACCTAACCTTTATTATCCTTATGGGTCGGACAGGGTTTTCTTAACATACTGTATATCTGTACTAATGTTTATACTAATTCTTTTTGATCCTACGTTTGTTAGGGGTTAATTTAACTACCAATTCGATTTGAATAACTACTTGAGTATTGATAGATAAGTCTTATGGAAGGGTAAGGGAAATTAAACATCAGGGATAGGGTGTGACGCGATGGTCCGGGGACGAAACGCGAGGGCGAAGTTTAAAGTATTGGCAGGAGCCCGTTGTACTTAAAATAATGCACCAACTAGAAATACATATCAACATTGCGCATGATACGATTGTCGCACCATACACAACAATCAAATTAAATAAATGACAAAACAGTCATGGTTCAGTGCTGGCTCAATCCATTCCTTTCAGTTTTGTGCTTTTCAATCAATGTGAATCAATTTCGTCGTATCATGCAACCAGACGAGTGTATATGTGAACATTTCATAAATATAGTCCGGTAGATAGAGCCCCCGAAAACAAAATAATCTTTTAACAAAAAAAAAAAACCGACATCCATAAAACACTACAATTGGTTAATTTCCCAAATAACCAATTTGGGAAATTGGTGGCAAAAACGAAAATACAAAAATCAAAGCCACCGTTTACCGACATTATTTTTTTTCAATTTGTAGGTACCTAGTGTGTGTTTTTAGTAGGGAAAAAGCTAAGCAGATGATGTGTTGTGAAAAGCAAACGACTCAATTTCGTTTATTTTTATTACTAACCGTACCTAATTATGGTTTAAAAACCAAACTACTGAACTCAATTGAGAAAAAATAATAATATGAGACCAAACTGAAAGTATAGAGGTTATGTACCTATGCTAGCTATCGTTGATGTGTGTATAATTAATAAGTATTTTGCTGTCATTTATATGCTTTAAATTGAAATTCAAACTTTTTATTTCAGGCAAGACCCATATATTGTTGTTAAAAACGGCTGTAAGTAATTTTATATCGAGCATACGTGGAATCCTCGTCGTGGTATGGAATAATGAAATTGAGAAATAGTACTGACTTTAATATAGCACTCATAGCGCAAAAAAATTTATATGAGCCATATACGGCATTCCATCATGAAAACCAATATTTAAAAACCTTGGTTTGCTACCATTGTATTCAATATATGTATAGAAAGAACACAAAAGGAAATAAAATTTTATTCAGTACAGACTAAAAGACGCACATTACATATGAAAATGAAATTTATGAAAAAAAATAGATTACAATAAATAGATAAATAAATACATACGGACAAATCACACACAAGTACACAAAGTAAGTTCGAGACTTGTATTATGGGATACTAACTCAACGATACTATATTTTATAAAACATATAAGTCGTGGTGGCCTAGTGGTTAAAACACCAGCCTCTCAAGTACGGGTGCACAGGTTCGATTCCAGGTCAGGCAAGTACCAATGTAACTTTTCTAAAGTTATATGTACTTTCTAAGTATATCTTGGACACCAATGACTGAAGGTGAAGGAAAACATGTTGAGGAAACCTGGACATTAAGTCTGAAATCGCCAACCCGCATTGAGCAAGCTTGGTGATTACGCTCAATCCTTCTCTGTATGAGAGGAGACCGGTGCCCAGCAGTGGGACGATAAAAAGGTTGAATTATGATGATGACATATACAGGAAAAATTTTTATCCGGTGCGCAAACTTTGTCAACTTATAGTTAAATAAGTTTTATAGATAAAAAATATTATTACTTTAATATGTTTTAGTACAAAAAAATAAATTTAGTTATTGATAACGAAAGATTTATAGTTTGAAATCGATGTTATGGTCACCGCACGCAGCTGCCATTCATGTTCGGCGGAGTGCGGATGGCGGGAACATCACAAGCAGACCCCGTGCGCCTGCGCCGCCTGCATGTTCACTACGCGGCCTAATACCGCCCCAAATTACAATTATTCCTTCATACTTTTATGGGCTTAGGACCATCGAAATGCAGAAAATAAAGCTTCCATTAACAATAAGAAAAAACAGTTGAGCAACTCAGAGCTTAATTTACGCAATTCTAATGTAATTTTTTCCTTACAGTGTAGCTCATAAGGCACAATTTTATGAATACAAAATTAAAGACTGCAACGTATTTTAAAAACTATGTCTTATGAACAACGCATTAAGGATTGGCGTTTATCGAAAAAATAAGTTAGTGCACTTTTAATAAAAAACGTAATGAATTTTTGAATACATGCGACATGAATTATTTTGACCTATGCGTTGACGTGATGCCAATTATTTGTAATTGGCATCACTTCAACGCATAGGTAGGTACAGTCGCCGCACATCAATCTACTACAATCTACCAGATTTCTTTAATAGATTTTCAACTTTATCATTAAAGCATTATGGTTCAAGTTTGATTGGGAAAGTTTGACAGTTTCGGGTAGGTTTTTTTTTTTATTAATTTATAAACCAGCGCTTGACCGCAATCCCGCCTGATGGTAAGCAGTGACGCAATCGTTGATGGTAAAGCGCACTAGTTTATTAAGAGCCTATTCACTCTAGCCTTGAAGACACTCAAATTGTAGTCCGACGGAAACACCGCCGCCGGCAGATTGTTCCAGTCCCTCGATGTACGCGGTATAAAGGAGGAGGCGAAACGCTTCGTCCGGATCGTAGAGGTGTTAACAACATAAGGGTGGAAACTCGCCGTACGACGGGTTGGTACGACGGGTTGTCCGATGGTGGAACGGAGATGGGGGAATTAAATCGTGCAATTCCCTCGCACACTCCCCAAAATGTATCCTATAGAACACCGAAAGGCTGGCTACCTAGGTTGACCTGTTAGCGTCCATACTTCTGCATTAAGGCAAATCTATAAAAATTGGAATCAACTACTTATGTACAATAATGTTCAATCAAAAACAGAAAAAAAATCCTTACCCCTAAATAATATCAATCAATCTTAAATCAATCACTGTATTTTAATAATTGTTCAAAATGTAGTCCACCTCTTTGTAGGCAAAACGTGCACGTTTAAATAAATTGTCATTTAGTTTATTTAAAACACTAGTGTCATTTTTCACTTGATCAAAAGCGTTTATAATCCTAGATTTTACGTCACCTAGGCTTTGAGCCTCTTCTTCATACACCCGACGTCACAAATAAAAATCACAAGGAGTAAGATCCGGTGATCTGGTAGGCCACGGTACAGCCATCACGACCGATCCAATTTTGCCTGTATTTTCCGTTCAGGTAATTGCGTACTTGTACAGCGTAGTGTGGCGGAGCGCCATCGTGTTGATAGTAGAAGTTGCGGAGCAACCTTTGGGTAACTGCTAAAATAGTCCTTGCATTGGGGACAGTGGGGTTTGCATTTCCTAGAGCTCGTATCCTACGTATGCTCTCCGACGCGTACAGTCTCCGGGCAGTACAGAAACTTTCACCACTTTGTAAGTAGACTCGCAACATTTCCAAAAACTCGCGGTTCGTGTAGTCTAGCATAGTAACCGATGCGTTTTTAAGTTTTGAAGAGATTTACAATTCGCAAATGGAGCCCGTTAACTGTGGCAGCGAAGTTTGCGCGCGAAATATTGAAACACACCTTCAGGCCAGCCCGCGCGTGAGTTAAGGTCGAAACATGCTATCGAAACGCAACGCAATGTGTTGTGTCGACACCCGACGCTCGCCGTACACATAGGCAACACGCCACACGATGCTACAACACGTATCGTGTAGTGTAGTCTTTCACGAAATGCTGAAATGTATTGACGTGACACGTGGCCATGGATTCGATTCTGCTTGAAGACGAGCTAGATGAGGGTTTTCAAGAAGATTTATTGCAGATTTTGGGGATATATTTTGTACAGAATCAGTTAATAAAAAAAGACGTACTCATATCATATAACAATGAGTACCGTTTTTCCCTAATTCTATTAATTCTTCATCCGACATATTAAATCAATTTTTAAACAAAACTAACAAAAAATATCTTTTCTTTTATCATACCCTTAAAATGTTCACGAAAGACTGACGCGTGGCGTCGGGTGTTAACTAGAAATACACTGCGCTGATTCGTCGGGTGGCGCCTTCTCCCGACAACGCGCTGATCCAAATTGGTTGGATGTTGCGGCGTGTGGCACGTAGCTTGTTGCCTATGCGCTTCTGACCATATTAAATATGTGGAATTGATACGTACTCACATGCGTCGGGTGGCGTGGCATCGTGTCACGTTTTAATAGTATGTTTCGACCTTTACTGTCGTGCGGAGTCGCAACGAACTATGGCCTACGGGTCCTAAGAGGGCGCGCGGGGTACGGGCGGCGGCAGTGCGCAGTACGAGCATAATGTAGTTATACACAGTACACACAATAGTGAATAGAGTACATAGTAACAATCTATCTAATAAAAAATACTACGATATTGATAAGAATAATTGGTGTCTATCATTTGCTGATTTTAGGGCGGATAAAAACATGTTTTTTTTTTTTAACTAATGATGTAGATTTGTTGTGTTATTGATTCTGAGCCATCCATTTTCTATGCGCACTAGAAAAAAAAATCCCTGTATAGATAAACATCCAAGAACCAGGCCAGTCAGGAAAAGATCGTTTTCCATCATGACCTGGCCGGGGATCAAACCCGGGGCCTCCACGTCGCAGGCAGGCCTGTTGACCGCTGCGCCACGGAGGACGACAAAAAGAAATGAAATATAAAATGTCTAAAAAGTACAAAATTATATTATATATAAAGAGTTTGTACAGTAATAAAACATCTTAATAATAATCATCGTACTAATTTACTGTAGACTATACATAATCAGTGATCGGAATAGGTAGAGTAAATTGGGGTCATTGATCGGAAACGTATATATAATATGGACATAATTCCTCCTGATTTACAAAATTGGTTGATTATTTTAAAAAATATGTATAAATTATATTAAGTAGTAAAACCGTTTGATTTGGCCATACCCTTCATTACAGGCTAAAAATAAAATATTGAAATGTATTAATTAATGCTTAGATTGGAAATTGATGTTTTTATTTTTCAACAAGTACATAATAAATTAGTTTAGTTTTGATACCTTCCTTTAAATGAATTGAGTAGTAATAATGCCACTACCAATATTAACAATATTTACTTGGATTCGGAATTACATTCCGGAAAAATGGCTTATCCACGTTATTCTTTCTGTGAACATTTATGATACAAGTACCAAAAATCACTACCTATTCCGATCACTATACATAATGTAAATGTATAAAGTTACTATCAAAAACTAATGTTGGTACCACCCGAACAAGGTTCATTTAAATCTGTGTTTCAGGCTATCATCGACAGGGCTATAATATAATAATAATAAATCTATGATATAAATAAGTATTTAAAACTAAGCAAGGACAAGCTGTCCTAAAAACTTAAGCATTTTTTCCGTATCTGTGTAACTGAGGGTCTGTAGATAACTATTCAGTTAGCATTACACAACATATATTTAGGCTTACATTGTGTATCTTCAGCGGTTTGTTAAATTTGTTATATAAATATGGTCCGAGAAATAAATAAAATCTGTTAGTAAAAGCAATGTTTCGTCCGAGAGTTAGTGCAAAGTAAACCCAGCTTAAACCAATGTCAACATGTTGGAGTAGTACTATATTTATTCAAAATAAATAACTGACGTACTGTTAGCACCTAAAATAAACATGCACCAGGTAGCAAGAAATAAAAATCAAATAGAATGTAAAAACTACGATGTAGAAAATAGCAGTAAACTGTGCCCCGCGTTGCACAGTTGCAGTTCAGCAAAAATTACAGATGTGAGGTGACGGATGTAAATCTGTTTACTCTGCATTATGAGGTATGTTTGTACATACACTCCAGTAGGCCTAGTATGAGTTTTCATTACGAAACTCGTTCGATCGTATCGAGCGCGTTTGACTCCGCGATTAGCCCGCTTCAAGGTCAAATCAAATCAAATCAAATCAAAGCATTTATTTCAAATAAACCAGTTACAGGCACTTTTGAATTGTCAGAAGTTCGGTCAGTCAGTAAGGTGAAGCTAGTCGCCCATTCCAAAAAGTAGGTACCTATGGAGAAGAACGGGCAAGAAACTCCATGGACACTCTTTTAAAATATCAAGCTATTGATACAAATATTTGATTACATCATTCATTTTGAAATCAATCGTGTGAGAACGATGCAGAAACATATTGTACGCTGAGAGCGTCCATTATGGAAAAAAAAACAACAATTTAGAAATTAAAATACGCCGTAGCAGCTAAGCGATGACCAGTCCCCTCTGACGGCGTCCGTTCACGAACATGACGTATGGATCAGCATCATTCAGCTCAACCATATTGAAGGGAACCTAATGACCCAACACACACGCCACCACCAGCGAGACATTTGAGTGAGCATGACATACTCTCAACAGCCATAGCACTATCAAGTCAATAAACGACTAACCCAACAAATAGATGCTTTACAGCAAATAGATCGTGCTTACACGTGTTCCATGCAATTATACAATACTAAGAAATTGAATCTACACAATGCAAAGACAGTTTTGTCCAAGGTTCAGCAGCTCCAACGGTGTTCCCGAATGCTAAGTTTAGCTCCTGTGCAGCTGCACCAGTGCCGAATACCCCTGTCAGCGATGCAATTCCGTAACGTACAATATGCCTGGCTACATAGTGTGTACTGGCTTTGAGTTAAGAAAAAACAAACAATTGCAAATTTAAACTACGAGAGGAAAAATCAAAGAACAATCAGTGTAAGCATAGAAAATCGGACGCAGCTCAAGCCCAAGCCTTTTTGTCGTCAATATAATCTTTAACACTATAAAATGCTTTCTGACACAACTTACGTTTAATGAAGCATTTGAATTTATTCAGGCTCAGATCTTGAACCACCTCTGGAAGTCTATTGTAAAAATGTATACATTGGCATCTAAAAGAGCCACCTATTTTCTTGAGCCTTGTTGTAGGTACAATAAATTTGTGCTTGTTTCTAGTATTTATATTATGGATATCACTGTATTTTTTATACAATTTTATATTTTTATGAGCATACAAAAGATTTTCATAAATATATTGAGACGGCACGGTCAGTACATTAATTTCTTTAAATTTTTCTCTGAGAGAGTGTCTTGGACTTAATTTATAAATTGCACGAACAGCTCGTTTCTGCAAAACAAATATTGTCTGAATATCAGTGGCATTTCCCCACAACAGAATGCCGTACGACATTACGCTATGGAAATAGCCAAAGTACACTAAACGGGCCGTCTCAATATCAGTCAAATTACGAATTGTTCTAACTGCGTATGCAGCAGAACTTAGTTTTTTTGTCAATTTTTCTATATGGGGACCCCATTGAAGCTTAGCATCCAGAGTTATACCCAAGAACACTGTGCTGTCTTCAGATTCCAATTCTTCGCCTCTTATCAACACTTTAGTTTTCACCTGCCTAACGTGAGGTAGAGTAAACTTAATGCATTTGGTTTTTTTCTCGTTTAAAAGTAAGTTATTAACATTAAACCAGTGGACTACTTTGGAGATCGCGCTATTTACATCATCAGTGACCTGCTGCTGACGTTTAAGTTTAAATAAAAGTGAAGTGTCATCTGCAAACAACACTATATCGTGATTATCCTTTATGAGGTACGGCAGGTCATTAATGTAAACAAGAAACAAAAAGGGACCAAGAATTGACCCCTGTGGGACTCCCATTGTTACTAAAGATCCGGATGATCTTTTTCCATTAACGTCAACGCTTTGAATCCTACCACTCAAGTAGGATGTAATAAGATCCAATGCAGAGTTCCTGATCCCGTAGTGGCGGAGTTTCCTGATTAACGTCTCGTGAAGAACGCAATCGAATGCCTTGGACAAATCACAAAAAATGCCCAAGGCATCGCATTTATCCTCCCATGCATTGTAGATATGACATAGAAGTTCAACACTCATTTCTCATCAATAGTTGAACGACCCCTTGTAAAACCGAACTGTTTGCTATGTAATAATTTATGTTTATTAAAAAAACTTAGCATTTGGTTTAAAATTAATTTCTCAAAAATTTTACTAAAGGTAGGTAGTACAGAAATAGGTCTATAATTTGTGGGGTCTGATGTACTGCCTGATTTAAACAAAGGTATTATCTTACTATTTTTCATGAGATCAGGAAACTCTCCACAGTCAATACAAGTATTAAAGATAACCGCTAGAGTGGGTGCCACAATATCAATAATAGACTTCGCAACTTCCACCGAATGACCCCATAGGTCAGCAGTCTTTTTTATATTGAGAGTGTGAAAGATTTTAATTATATCTTTACTGGTAACATATTCAAAGTGAAATTCGGTCGTAAGAACTCTCAACCAATGAGAGCGCCAAACGCGCTCGATACGATCGAACGAGTTTCGTATAGAAAACTCATACTAGGCCTATAGACCTGTTCAAGGCCGATCGTTTACGAATTCGGCATGACCAATCTAGGCTTCTGCTAGACGAGCTGCCTAGATGCGTTAAATTTTCTCGGTGGTAGGCCATAACACCGGCCGCCGGCAGAAGTTACCACCCACCAGACAAAGCCTTGCCGCCAAGCGATATGTCGTGTTCCGGCATGATGTCTGGTGAAGCCGTACGGAGGACGGGTCTGAGCAGTTGTGTTGCGATGTGTGCCGGGTACGATGCGCCAAATGTTTTTGTGTTGGGAGTTTGGTCTTGGAGGGTCTTCAGATCAATCTCCCTTTGGCGCAGCATCGTTGGTCGTGTTGTTGGGTTTAACATTGCATCACCTCGCTCAACTGCCGTCTTTCTTCCTATTCGCTCAATCTGAGTGAATAGGTTCTTAATAAACTACCGCGCTTTACCATCAACGATCGCATCACTGCTTACCATCAGGCGGGATTACGGTCAAGCGCTAGTTTATAATTATTAAAAAAAAAATATGCAATACAAAACTTACCAAATACACTTCAAGTACTAAATTGTAGACTGTTTAAAATTAAATTGTATAGCTCGCTAAATGCAAATTTTATAGAATTTCTGGACCAAAATCTGTAATATTAGCAATATAATTTTGCATGCTTCCATTTTAAGCAAAACATTTTTGACCTCTTGTTTATTGTAACACTTTTTCTTATAGTGTATATTTCTTATAGCTAATATCATTATTATTTCGCATCGTCTTTTATACCGCATACATCGAAGGACTGGAAAAATTTGCCTGAAGCGGTTTTCTCATTACAATTTAAGTGTCTTCAAGCCTAGAGTGTAGAGGCACTTAATAAACTAGTGCGCTTTGCTTTCAAAGACTGCATCACTGCTTACCGTCAGGCGGGATCGCGGTCAAGCACTAATTTATAACGGGAAAAAAATGTATAAGCATCAGCTCTGTCTACGATTTCACTCACGTGTCTGTTGCCTTTGTCATGTGTTGCACCGCTTTTCAAAATAAGAGCTCCACGGAATAAGGATTCGAACACTCAGTGCCGGGCCGAAATGAATTTTGTCAACTTTGTATAGCTTTGGTGAGAGTGACTAAAGGATTGAATTTTCGCATGCACAATGGGACAAGCATTAGAAATAGGCAATCTAAGTTATTGTCGTGCTGTCCTCAACACCATTTATAGTTATTTACTTTAGTCTAAATCCATTATTTAATCATTTGCTAGTACGCTCAAAATTAAAAGTACCAATAGAATTTCAAACAAAGTCTAATTTTCTAATATTATTACTGCTGAGCTAAGTTAATGGAGACTACCATTACTATTTAGATTCTTACAATATTATATTTAATTTAATGATTCTCTTCTTCTCATTGGTTTAAATATTGTTAAAATTCTTTTGTTTTTAATGTTTTGATTTAAGTTCCTTCTCAGTTACATGCTCTTTGTTCTTATATTGACATCGAGAACTGTGCTCAAGAAATTGATAAGCACGCAATAGTATAAGTGATGGCGTTATTTTATTTTTAATATTCCTTTGTTTTCGACTCAGCTAATTTAATTATACTTTATATGTTCTTGGGAAAAATGTGGCGAACTAATTTATTTAAAGAAAACTACATTAACTACTAAAGATTGATTAATAATGTTAGGTCGAAGTAATGAATTCAATTGTATTACTTTCATACTAGCTGAGTACCCGCATAGATTTCGATCTTGTGGAAAGTATCCTACGGGTTATTCTTGGTTACAAACCATGTGTCTGCTAAATCTCATCCAAATCCGTTCAGTCGTTTTTCCGTGAAAGAGTTAAACATCCATACATACTCACACACTTTTGCATGTATAATAATACTAACAGGAGACATATTACAAGGTATATTATAAGTCACAGTATCTTTGGGTTCAATATTCTTGACCTAGGTCCGACAACCTATCGAGGACGTGATGTCGCAGAAGGAGGCCGCGGAGCGTGAGCGAGAGGAGGATCCCCTCGCTCCGGTGCTCCGCAGGCGGCGTAGGGGCAGGAGAAGGCGGATGTTTGGCCGCCTTCTCCCTCCCTCCCTGAGGTGAGCGGCGGGCGTGAGACACCGGGGTGCCCGCGCCCGCCACGCGCTCACCATGAGGGTGGTGGCTGAGCCACGGCCCCTCCCTGTGGAGGGGCGAATGAGGGCCCGCCGTATTAGGCGGGCATAACGCCGGTGGGGGCCTGGTAGCCAAGGCTCCGCTTTTTCCCAGTCCCCCGCCACCAAGGCGACGCCGGAGTACCACTGGGGTTTTTAGGACAATTGGCTTGTATCCTAAAAAATAATTTAATGTCCGTCAGATAGTTTTATAAAAAATATTGAACACGTATTTTTTATTTTTTCTTTTATTGAAATACTTAGGAAGATATATTGATTTGAAATGTCGCATGACGTCACGCCATGGTGCAAAATATAGAACGGCGTGACGTAATTAGCCCCCACTCTGTAACTTTAATACGCTATATCTCAGTAATTTTTGGTAATTACGACAAAATAAAAAATACGGGTCTTAATTTTTTTTATTATCTGTAAGACGGACTAATTATTTTTTTGATTTTCATACCTTGGATACATCTCTATTACGCACCCCCGACGCGCGGGGATGCGTAATTGTCATTTTCCCCAGCGACAAAAAAAAAAAGTCCGACAACTTACACATACGACCAACTGCTTCTAATGTCGAGCTATACATAGATACAACCTAATGCTTCTAAGTTCGAGATTTGTACCTACGATTAAAAGGAAATATTATTATATGCCTCACTGGTACATAAAGGAGATAAGTAATAAGCGACGTCGGATAAGTATAGTTGAAGTTTATTAAGAACTTGATTCATGTTTTCCAAAGAAATGTAATATTAAGTACATTGAATAGAAACCACGCAGTACATTTATCTAATTAAATTTATTCGACAAACTTCCTTCTAATACCTACATCCGTTGGTCCTGGTGACTTATCTCTCTTGGTGACTGTATTCGATTTCTCTCGGGTCCGGAGGAGATGTAATCATGCGAATTGAAGAAAATAATAGTTCAATATTTTCATATCAATGAGTACTTAATCTGCTGATCGATGAAGAACATGTCGATATGGAAATAGGTACGCATTTGTGAAAAACATCTTGATTTTTTTCGCCACGATATGTAGACGAATAACAAGTTTATTTATTCTTTCGCACATGAATTGTTCAGGGGCGGACTTAATGTCTTAGGCATTCTCTACCAGTCAACCACAAGTGGTGAAGAGATTAGATGGCAGGTGCTTTAGTTGAAAAAATTACAAAGAAAAAAAAAAGCTCTAAGTTTATAATCGCCCTAAACAGATTAGATATTTTCCCTGATTACTCTCATACATACGAAAATTGGGTTCAAAATCCTGGGAGTGTCATTGATTGCTAAAGGACAGACTCGCTTTACTTCTGAAAATGTACAGTCGTGTTGTAGGCCATGAAGTTTTCCAGCAATAACACTAAAGAGAATCATAACAATTCTTTATAATAGCGTAATGTAGTATTGTGACCTACGTAATACGTCTTTGTAGTACATATTACAAAGAACGCAGAAATCATTGAAAAGAAATTTAATTAGAAAATTAAATTTCACTCAGTGGTAGGCCATAACTCAGTTCCGGCATAACGTCTGGTGAAGCCGTACAGAAGACGAGTCTGAGCAGTTGTGTTGCGATGTGTGTCGGGTACTTACGGTGCGCCAAATGATGTTGTGTCGGGAGATTGGTCGTGTTGCAGGGTTTAACATTGCATCACCTCGCTCAACTACCGTCTTCCTTCCTATTGACTCATTTTTATAGAATATGCTATTAATAAGCGCGCTAGCCTGATGGTAAGCAGTGGCTTACCATCAGGCGGAACTGCGGTTAAGCACGCAAGTATATCAAAAAAGATAAATATACTGCGTGGTTTCTATTTATTCAGTACCTGATTTTGAACAATTTTGTCAAATTAGTCAAAAGAGGGGATATTTCACAGCTATCTGCGACATTACCAACTTTCTGAATAAATACTCTGTAATGATCTGTTTATACGATTATCTGCTTTTATTACCAGTAAAACAAAACCTCCAAAAGCATAACGCCTCGAGAAAGACAGGCGTGATGTTATGTGAATAACTAAATTTAAAATTCTAGATCAAAACATACCTGGGCGGAGCAGGTATACACGTCAAAACACGACCTGACACCCAAACACTAACACTTGCTTACACTGGACTAATCAAAACAAACATTGGTAGGTCATTACAAATCCATAGTAGGAAGGTGACCTACGTATACTCTACAAAATTCGTAAGCAACTCGTGTGGTTGTTGGAAGTAGGGCGCTTAATCGCGTAATGGGGTAACTAGCGTACTTTTACGAAAAAACGACAAATGTATACCTAGACGAGGAAGTATCACGTGTGAGCGCAATCTTGCTGTAAAGCATCTATTGGTTGGGTTAGTCTTTTATTGACATGATTGTGCTATAGCTGTTGAGAGTATGTCATGCTCACTCAAATGTCTCGCTGGTGGTGGCGTGTGTGTTGGATCATTAGGTTCCCTTCAATATGGTTGAGCTGAATGATGCTGATTCATACGTCATGTTCGTGAACGGGCACCGTCAGAGGGGACTGGTCATCTCTTAGCTGCTACGGCGTATTTTAATTTCTGAATTGTTGTTTTTTCCATAATGGACGCTCTTAGCGTACAATATATTTCTGCATCGTTCTCACACGATTGATTTCAAAATGAATGATGTAATCAAATATTTGTATCAATAGCTTGATAATTTAAAAGAGTGTCCATGGAGTTTCTTGCCCGTTCTTCTCCATAGGTACCTACTCTTTGGAATGGGCGACTAGCTTCACCTTATTGACTGACCGACCTTCTGACAATTCAAAAGTGCCTGTAACTGGTTTATTTGAAATGATTGCTTTGATTTTGATTTCATCGTACGAGTATATTGATATCTTGCGTATTAAGGTCACCCTATCACCCCAACATTTAGCTAACAATATTTAATACTAGCAGCTGCCAGCGACTTCGTTCACGTGGAGCTAGTTATGCTCCGCTCCTATTGGTCGCAGCGTGATGTTATATAGCCTTCCTGGATTAATGGACTATACAACGCAAAAATAATTTTTCAAATCGGACCAGTAGTTCCTGAGATTAGCACGTTTAAACAAACAAACAAACTCTACAGCTTTATATATTACACAATTTAAAAAAAAATATCAAGAAACAAGGTTCATTGGATATCAAAAAAATCGTTTATACAGCTTTCAATGGTATAAGTGCCCAACGGCTGGCTAATATATGTTTACGACTTTATAGATACACACATCAAAAGTGTCTAGGGATCAAGCATTTTTATGCGGATTTCTTGAGATTGAGATGTGGCTTTGTAATAAATTTATGATTTTATAAATTTATATGGATCCTTTTTGGTGCATTTCATAATTTGCATCAGGAACTGTGAACCAAATTCGAGTAAAAGATGAAAATCAGCTGTCAATATTTTCCCTATAAAAACATACAACGCATTGAAGACATTATTAGTGCTACTGTTTCCCTACTACTGATTAAAACCAACTTTATTATGGAGCGGCGACGTCATTTAAGCAGGGAAGAAATGCTCAGAGCCGTGGGAATGATAGAAGCTGGTTCCCGGCAACGTACTCTGGCTTTAGCTCTGAATACAAGTCAGAGTGTTATCAGTCGACTTTGGACACGTTACCGAAGCACTGGTACCGTGGCTGAACGCCATGGAGGACGGTATCGCTGCACCACACGGAGACAAGTCCGATACATTCAAATCTTAACTCGAAGAGCTCCAACAATAACCGCCATGATGTTAGCCGTGAGGCTTCATCACTCTTCAGGGAACTTAATTAGCGACCAAACAGTCAGAAACCGCTTGCATGAAGTGAACCTTCATTCCCGAAGACCGCTACGGGTACCACCTATAGCAATGCACAATCGTAGGATTCGATATCAATGGGCTCTTGAACACAGAAATTGGGCAGAAGAACAATGGCGTTTCGTGTGCTTTTCTGATGAGTCTCGTTTTGGTATGAGACCGGATACAAGACGTATACGACACTGGAGAACCCCTGGACGCCAACAGCGATTAAAATCCTGCCAGGAAGTCCATCCTTATAGTGGTGGAACCATCATGGTATGGGCGGGTATTTGGATCGGCGGAAGAACTGAGTTGATTTGGATCAGAGGCAACCTCAACGCTCAAATTTATGCTGAGACGATTGTATCAGACGTCATCGTTCCTCTACAAGTGCAAATCGGTCCCTTATTTCAGTTAATGCATGATAATGCACGACCGCACACTGCAAGAGTTGTAAGACAGACTCTCGCCGCAGCTAACATCAATGTCCTGCCCTGGCCTGCTCAGTCGCCAGACTTGAACCCGATTGAGCATGCATGGGATATGCTACAGAGAAGAGCTCTGCCGAATATGGAGGGTATCCAGTCGCAAGAAGACCTTTTTTTGTTGTTGCAACGAACATGGGCGGCCATTCCACAGCGTGATTTGGATGAACTCATTTTGAGTATGCCAAACCGATGTTCTTGTGTTGTTAGTGTTCGCGGTAGAAACACGGATTATTAATTGTTTAAGTTACCCAATAAAATTTTAGAGAAAACTGTTATTTCAGTCTTTTTTTTCGAACTTTTGTGTTAGTGGTTCAAATGTCAAATATCCCTTTATTAGGAAAATGGCAAATTTCTTTATTAATGCAAAGGTGGCTTGGTTTATCGTTACTGTGACAAACGAAAACACTTTATTTGATGAATCCTTAAAGAAAATTTTAATTAATATCAATCAGGAGAAAAGTTATTGCAAAAATATATGTTGATCCCTAGACACTTTTGATGTGTGTAGTTTAGTGTTGTTTAGTTTATTTCAAATGTAATGTATTGATCTAATATAATATTGGTTAAACAAAAAATATTTACTGAAATGATAGTACATTATTCACTAACCCCTTTTCATTTAGATTCCAAAACATAACGAAGGAATTTCGGTCTCCCGAGTGCACGTAGCTTTTATGACTAGAATCCTAAATAAACCAAGATTTGATTTAGATTATTTTTAGATTTAAACTCGGCCAAGTAGAAGACGCCATTATCCCCAAGGAGAATACTATCCCCCTTTTCTCACCTATTGCGATGTAGTGAAAACTAATTCAATTTTCTAAAGTATGTTGTTGTGTATATTAAAATAAATGCTTTGAATTTAAGAGTTCATATGGATGAAACGAAATCGTTTATTGAGCAAGTAGGATCACTGATCACTTTTACACGTCATGTATTTTATTTTATTTTTTTAACTAGATGAAGCCGGCATTTTCTAACTACAAGAACCTCTGAGAAGAAATAGCCGAAACAAACTCAGGGATCTTCGTCTTTTTTCTAGTCCAGACATTAAAAATGAAAATGTTTACAATAATTTAGGCATATTGCTTAGTACTATCGTTAAGTCGTGGTGGCCTAGTGGTTAAAACATCAGCCTCTCAAGTATGAGTGCGCGGGTTCGATTCCAGGTCAGGCAAGTACCAATGTAACTTTTCTAAAGTTATATGTATTTTCTAAGTATATCTTGGACACCATTGACTGAAGGTGAAGGAAAACATCTTGAGGAAACCTGGACTTTATAAGTCTGAAATCGCCAACCCGCATTGAGCAAGCATGGTGATTACGCTTAATCCTTCTCTGTATGAGAGGAGACCTGTGCCCAGCAGTGGGACGATAAAAAGGTTGATGATGATGATTGCTTAGTAACAATGCTTGGCAGAGCGAGCAGCTCAGTCCCAAGCTGGATGTGAATGTAACATAATACATAAATATATGAATTAGGATGGATCATTTTTATCCGGATATTCCCACGGGATCGATACCTACTTATGCGGGTGACACCGCGGGGCGGAGATAGTATGAAATCCATACTAATATTATAAATGTGTAAGGATCTCTGTCTATCTGTAAAGTCCGGATTTTACGCCGAAACTACTGAACCGATTGTAATGAAATTTATTACACAGATAGTGCTCTGCTAAGCATGAGAAAGGACATAGGCCGTATAACATCCCGCTATGACCAATAGGAGCAGGGCAGTAACAAAAAATGTTGCGAAAACGGGAGTGAACGCGGACGTACATATTGCTCCCATTCTTTTAACGGTCGCTTATTTTATATAAACGCGCTGACGGAGTCGCGGGTAACAGCTAGTCTTTTGGGACAAAAATCCGGCACACATTTTCCCACCCACTGCAACTCCTGAAAGCCAGAATCAACAGTGGAGACCGCCAGGAAAACGCCGAGCAATGAAGCTCGACGAGTCCCGGAGAAACGATTCAACTGTCTTGGGTCCTGCAACGAAATTAATCAGAAAAGAATAGCGGAGGAGTAAGAAAAAAGATATTTTTTCCACTTCCCTCCATAACAAGCAGGAGACAGAACAGAACTAGGCCAATCGGTACAAAGGGACATTATTGCAACTGGGAGAAGCCCAGATTGCCAAGCACCACGGAATAAAATTCTATTAAGTTAATGGGTCCTAAGTAGGTATGTGCTGGTACAATTCATTCCAATAATACGTATGGCAAAAGCGCCTGAACGCACGGAAATTGGTTCTAGGTTCTTTCTACAAGGTCCGTATAATAAATGACTCCGGATGTAACTTGTACACTATCCAACATAAAATTTAATTCGTTAATTCTGCCAAAAAATACACTCCCACAAGATGTGATATGCGGACTGTTCAAATTCACAGTTCGATGTAGAACATTGACACAAAGGCGAAGGAACAAGTTTAAAAGAATACCTACAGTTTACTTTTAAAGTTGTCATGAACTGTGAGAAATTGGGCAACGCAGTGGTCAACCTCCAGCCACGTCTTAGCCAGCCGATCGCCAACGGATGGAAAGAATAGATGGAAGTGCCGGCCCTTGATGGAATTATCCCACCTACTTTGCCATTCGGATAAGAGGTTCTCCCAGACTTCAGTCTGAGGCTTAAATAATCTAAAAATTCTGTGTACATGGCCTCCCCCCTCGCGGAGTAGTACATTGAAGCATGTCGCTGTACTTCAATTTCGACTGGAAGTACACCTACCAGTACCGGGAAGGCTTCAGTAGTGACTGTTCTATACGCCTTGCATAAAAATATCAATGCCAAACGTTGGCTTTGAAGCAGTTTACGTCGTGCTGCCCCTATGTTGGTCCTATCGGCCCAAACAGGTGCACCGTAGCACATACATCCTAAGTAGGTAGCATCATATATAGTTTTTAAAGTTAGGAATGATAGACCCAAGTTGCATTGGATATCTAGTTAGGCCATAAAAGTTCCTTTTAGCTTTTCGCCAACTATTTTTATATGTTCAATAAATGAAAAATTCCTTTCTAAGACCACACCAAGGTAACAGCGGGTAACAGCTAGTAAAATATAAACAAAAAAAAAAGTTCTCAGTGTAACACAATCTGGATAGGCCTTAGAGATGTCGTAAATATATAATCTCCCAAATCCAACATTCTAATGGGGGAGATATGAAAGCCACCGTAATCGATCATTTTGTCCCTCGATTTCAACTAAAACCCACGAAGTGAAAACTCTTTAGTCGAGCTTAACACGAATACAAAACTTTTTGGTAGAAGTACATACAAACTATTTAGTTGAGGTTTTAATATCAAATCCTACTACCAGCGGGTCATAATGAAATTCACTACAATATTAATACCCAGCTATTATAGAGCTTCCTAGTTAGGTTAGTATAACATATGATTAGATATTAGCGCGCAAAGGATGAAAAAAAAAAAACATCATTAATCTTTTATCAAAGCCAACATATACTCAGAAACCATGAGTAAGTAAGAATTTCGAATAAGGAAAACAGTTTTTTTCGGTTTCAGTGGAAATAAAATTCTAAGGATTAATAATTTCCATATCATATTTATTTCAGAATCGGCAATCTCATTCTCAATGTAAGCGGAAGATGCACTCTTAGCAATTTTTGCCAACAATAGGACACTTTTAAAGTGATTAATGGAGTTGGCCCGTAATGCATATTTATAGGTATAAATATGCATTACGGGCCTGTGTGAGCTCAAAACGTAATAAAGTCGAGTTTTAGCTGTTTCAGATACAGTGGGCTTTTTAATTCGAGTCAGAAAAATGACAAGGGCAATTGTCACTGATTTAGTCGTGCATTATTTAATTAGGTATCAAAGCGGTTTATTTATTATTGTAAATATGTAATACATACCGTATTTAACAATATAATTTTAGAAATATGGACCTTACCAGCGTATTAAACTCAACTACAACATTATTACAAGAGCTGGGGAAAAAATGTTTAAAGAGATTCAGAGGAATTAAGTAAAACAATACAAATCATTTTATACGTTTTTATTCTTTACTTTTTTATTGATTACGACTCGAATCGGAATCAGTTACAATTATAACTAGCTTTCCGCCGGCGTGGAATTCGGTTATATCGCGCTTTTTAGATTTCCCTCGGGATATATTTATATATTTTTTTTTCAATAAAAGGTAGCCTATGTTCTTTCTCAGGGTCTAAAGATTGTCTGTGCCAAATTTCATCAAAATCGGTCGAGAGGTTTAAGCGGGAAAGCGTAACAGACAGACAGAGTTACTTTCGTATTTATAATATTAGTATGGATTATTGAATCCACACATTCATCCATGATGTGGTCGAGTTGACACATATCGTCTTCAACTTTTATGGCACTTTCTCCAATTTTTCGGTGTCACTACCTACAGGCCTTCTTAAAAAAAAAAATTTACTTCTTTTATTTTAAAAGTTCTGTTGTTCCTGGCGATCTACCCCTTCGCTTGAGCCCAAACTAACTCTATTGGGTTGAGCTCACAGTGATAGGGGGGCAGACGCAGGAATGTGACACCGTATTCAGGGGCCAATTCTTCCACAGCATAATGTTCGTAATTAGTTTTTTGTAACTTTACTAGTTCCATTAATTGGGCCTTTATCATTGCAGTTTTTGTCAACCAACCACTGAATAATATCAGCCTTCCGCCAGTTTGAAGTGGGGATACGCTCGACTTTTCTAGAATGGTGCGGTGCGTTATTTAATACCAGCACCGCATTTGGCTTTAAATTTGACAAAATGCTTTTAAGTCATTCTTAAAAACACTCCGAATTCATTTCCTCATGATAGTCCATACTATTTTTATTCGATTCAAAAATAAGTTTAAACTAACGGGAGTTGACTGTATATAAGTATACATGTAATGAATCGTCAAGGGCAGCTTAAGACTTTTTTGAAGTGATATCGAAAAGAGGGGACATTAACTAGCCGCTTCGTAGCTCGGATCTATCCCCAATGGGAATGAAATGAAATGAAATCGTTTATTAAGCAAGTAGGATCACCGATCACTTTTACACGTCATATTTTTTTTCAACTAGACGAAGCCGGCATTTCCTAACTGACTACCTCTCAGTGGCGAAGAGTCCATACAAGCCGATTCCCACCGGGTTACCTTTCAAAAATCAGTTCCATATTCATACAAAAGTATTTACATTCTATTTCATTAACAAAGTATTATTAATCAAATAGTAATTCTTAGCAATACCCTAAGTATCACATTTCAGAAGATATCCTGCAGTAGGTAAGTGTTTAAGTGTTTATTTTTTTGGACCGGCTTCCCTTTGTCAAAATTTCACCCTTCGCCACTGCTACCTCTGAAAAGAAATAGCCGAAACAAACTCAGGGATCATCGTCATTTTTCAAGTCCAGATATTAAAAATGATAATGTTTACAATAATTTACGTTATAATTACGCACATTGCTTAATAATAATGCTTAGCAAAGCGATCAGCTCAGTCCTAAGCTTTATTGTCCTCTAAATAATTTGTGATTTTATAATACCCCTTTTTGCAAAGTTTGGCCTTTATACAGTTTTTAAATCGTTTAATGGGTAAGTTTCGTGTACGACCACCCTTATTAAAGGTAGCGGTAGTACATGCGCTTATAAGGCAAGTTAACAGTCCCCTGCAGTCCCTACGACCCTAAGTCCTATAAGCCACTGCCCTGACCTACCATATAGTTCGTAATAAATAAATAGATAAATAAGTGCGGGATGTCTGCACCAGGAGACCTACGGTAACAGACGGATAGTGGGTAGGATTTCCGGATAAGGGTGAAGGGTAAACTCACTGCCAGTCCAGCAGACTCACAGGACTGATCAGAGATGGCTAAGGGTGTCTTGGCCACAGTGAGGGGTAATGAGACAAGAATAAATTCTAATTTCCAAGCCAAAAATCATAGTGTAGTATACCTACTTAACCGTACTTATTGCGTTGAATGAGTGGAAATCCCATTTGATTCGTGGTGACCAAAAAGCCGGACTAAATTATGAATACCCAATTGATAATAATTCATTATTATCTGATTATTAATAATTCATTATTATGATTTAATTTCTTGTAAAACTTAATTTAACTTGAATTTCTTAATATTTTATAGGGATATTTTCAAGGATTCCATTATCGTGAAAGATGTAAAAAAAAAACTGAACTTAATATTTTATTTTTGTGACGTGCAGTCATAGTGAATTTCGTTCCATTTGTAGGGTTCCGTACCTAAAAGGTAAAACGCAACCCTATTCATGAGACTTCGGTGTCCGTCTATCCGTCCGTCCGTCCGCCTATCACCAAGCTGTACCTTGTGAACCGTAATAGCTAGACAGTTGAAAGTTTCAGAGATTATGTATTAGGTATTCTTGCCGCCATAACAATAAATATGTGCTAAAAATAAAAACAAAACATTTAAGGGAGCTCTTATACAACAAACGTGATTTTTTTTGGCCGTTTTTAAAGATAATGGTACGGAACCCTTCGTGCGTGAGTTCGACTCACACTTGGCCGGTTTTTCCATTTAGTTCAGTGTACAAACTTTGCGGATTATTATCAAATCCTTTATAGTGGACTTTTTTGATCAGCATAATCAATCAATCTTTCTAACCCGTTTCCAACTGTGTTAGGGTCGGCTGACATTCAAAAAGCATAACGCTGAAAAGTAGTATCTATTACATGGAGCGTGGCCTACCGCCACCATGACGACCTCCACCACAGAGTACTGAGTATCACAATACTCCTTGGCAAGACTGTCAGGCTTTAGGCTTATTTTGGATTGTCTCATGTTTCTATAAACAATCATGTCCTCCACAAATTCAACTTATACATTTACAGTCATGTTGTTTAGGTTTTCACGAAAATTAACTAATAATATGCCGTAATATAACATGTAATAAAGGATACGTACCTGAAACTCGAAAGTGGGGTATATAGCGACGGTGTCGACGTCCGCTACGCTTTCCTTCAGCACTGGACATTGATCCGGGCCCGGCTGTCAAACAATACACAATCGGTAAAATTGATGGCTAAACTTTTACAATAGCAGTAATTTTTCAATACTATTACAAAATAACAAAACGGCGATTATTTTTACGAACATTAGAATTCTACAACGATTTTTCTTTATACGAGACCTGAATATCGTCGTCCTCGCCTGCGACGTGGAGGCCCCGGATTCGATCCCCGGCCAGGTCATGATGGAAAACGATCTTTTCCTGATTGGCCTGGGTCTTGGATGTTTAACTATATATGTATCTATTATAAATATAGTATCGTTGAGTTAGTATCCCATAACATAAGTCTCGAACTTACTTTGGGGCTAGCTCAATCTGTGTGATTTGTCCGTATATGTATATTTATATTAAATTAAATAATAATATAGTTTGTTCAACTGAATTGATTCCAATCATTTTATATTTTTCCCAAATATATTTAAAAATATTGCAGTAGCAGTGGTTACCGAGTGCATAGCGCAGTTCCCAGTAGATCATAGTGTCATAGGGTCTCCACCTCGCCTCGCCGCTGCAAGCGCGAGTGGCGCGTTTACCATATTTTTGTTGGGACAACCAAATAACATGACACGCTCATAATTTTGTCATTTTACTTGATATCTTTTTGAAATTTTGTACATAGATTTCTTACTAAAAATACTGGACACGTGTTACGTCACAAACGTCATACTTTTTTCACTATTACTCACAGTTGGGATACAGCACCCTAATTGCGTAACAACCTATTACTATTAATATGATTCATTTTGAAGCATATTGTTATTCAGTTATGACCTACGGAGCAGAAACGCGGACACTCACGGTACACCTGGCCCATATATTCAAGGTCGCTCAGCGAGCTATGGAACCGGGTATGCTTGGAGTCACTCTGAGGGATCGAATCCGCAATGAGAGAACAAGGCAAAAAAAAAAGTTGCCTTTGCTAGAGGTACAGACGACAGAACATAAAGTTAAGCTACAATCCATCAAATTTCTTTAATGGTGTTTAACTTTATCTCCAAAGCGTTAAGTTTCGGGGTTGATTGGGAAAATTCGACAGTTTCTCAATCTGCTGGTGTCTGTGAACGGGCTGGTATAATAAACGTCATGAAAATCTGTCATTTCCACCACCTGTATTTGGCATGAAGGTGTCAATAAACATTCTGTATTTCGATATGTAGCGGTCACACGAAGTATACCGGCCACCTTGCAATTAAATGCTCTGAAATTACCCACGCGCGCTCAATATTTGCCTTCAATATAGGGTTAGAGGCCGTGTCTGCTAACAGTTGCATGTGACTCTGCATGAATAAATAATACAAAATATTCCAGGGGATACTAGGCACGTACGTATTTCAACTCATAAAAGATTTAGGTAAGCAAACTGGTTTTGTCATAAGAATTGTACTATAAACGTTTATTAAAATAACTAGTAAGGTTTCAATTAGGTCGGCACTTGGTATACTTACATTAAGAAGGTAGAATGACCTGGTTTAAAATAAAATACTTATTTCTATTTCGAACTAGAACTAAGTATTTTATTTTCTCTCTTTCATTGACTTCTCTGTGCGTCACTTTTATATTATAGATTTTAAAGAAGGGAAAGATTTCATAATTTTTTGAGCACAGGTGTTGATTGAATCGATTGACCTTATTTGTAAGAGGATATAGTAAAAAGGCCTCAGTGATAGGATTCACTGAAAATTTGGTGAAATAATGAGTATAAACTTGTACTGGTTGAGATGCAGGTCACTGACGAATAACCGATAAAATCGCCTCATTTTCCAAGACTCTCCTACCAATAGAGTTACTGCGACCAGTCGCAATCGTACAATTTATCCAGCGTGGCATGTCGTCAATATCCAATCGATAGGCTTACAACAGTTCTCAAAAACAGACAGATTTGAGTGTAGCAAGATCCATCCAAATAGTCCGTTTGAATATGCAAAGTCGAGGCTTAATAAAACAGGAAAAATATGTGCCCACTCAGAACGAATGATAATGAACGACTGTATGTGTCAGTCAGTGACAGATGGATGTCAGGCATAAGTGTTGCCGGAAGAGAAAAAAAAATCACCATGAATCGCATTAATCGGTTTAAACGAGAGCTTCATATGCACTTGTGGTGTAGTGCACAAGTGCAAATCGAAAAATCAACAAGTGCATATTAAAAATCGAGTACGTTTTTCATGTTTATCTCATATATTTGCAGATTTTACCGTTTTACTAGTAATCGATTACTCATAAGTAATGCAGACATTTTTTAATCGATTAATTCGTTTTATTAGCTTAATTTTAGTTTTCTAGCTTCCTAGGTAAATACATGGCGGCATATTTTCTTAACTCCTTTAGAAAAACATTACGGTATTTTTAAAACACATTTCAACTAGTTAACTGCTGGGCCCACAAGTTCCTTTTTCTCGTGTACACTGTGAGAAGCCACCCGACGGATTTTCCGATAGGCATAAACGATGAACTGCCATGTAAAGTTCAATCTGACTCCTTTAGGGAATTAATTTATCTATAAATAGTATAAGGAACTCTTATGCATGCTCGAGATCTGTCAGTGAATAGAGGCATAGGATTTTTCATCCTGGATATACGACATCTCAAGGGACATATTTTTTTTAAACCTTTTCCCACACCAGGAAATACTACTCGTTGGTGCGTACACAGACAGGCGGACCCGGAACAACCACCTGTAGGCTATATTAAATATTTGTTACGTGCGGGAATCGAAACCGCGATATTTAAAGAGGGTTATTATTTACCCAGTTTCAAAATTCGTCAACTTTTAAATTGATAATTGCTTTACTTATAGGGGGGAGAGGATTCATTTACTAAGATGGGTCAAAATAGTCCTATTTTGAGTTGAGCTGCAACTGCACTCATAAATACTTGCAAGGATTAGCCAGGTCTATTGACTGGTTAGGCCCACCAATGTGGTTCTCCTCAAAAGACATTACCTTGTATTTACATGATCTGACCATGACTATGTCTGGAATTTAAAAGATACCGCGATTTGTTTTTGCCTCTCTTCTCTGACAAGTCAGATAAGGAAGCCGTCTTCATCTAGCTTTAAAAATATGATTTGCGTGTACTTTTGCACGCAAATGATATCGCGTTTTTAAAGCTAGAAGCTTCTTCTTTATCAAACCTACCTCCAGAAACAAAATAATTTACCGTTTTCATTACAAAGGCAAAAATTGTTTTTTAAAGTTACATATTTGCTGCCATCTACAGGTTATTACAAAGTCCCAATTATAAGGTAAAAATCGATCAAAAGAAAATTCTGAAAAAGCATTCTCAGATATGCGGGTTTAAATGTTCCCAGTAACAGAAATATTTCAATGCAAAATAAGAAAAATGAGGTCCCAAAACTTTCGGGACCTCAGAATAATTAGCATTAGGTAGTAGAAGTTTCTAACATATCCAGGGCCAACTCAACCAAGTTCAACGTAACTTAAGGTATTGGGCACGCCACAATAGCGGCGGTAAGTCCCCTCTTTGAGGAGTGGCTAGAGAGGCGCCCCGGCGCCCTCAACTTCAGCTTGACGCAGATCCTCACCGGACACGGTTGTTTCAGGAGGCGGGAGGAAACGCCAGGGTGTCACGTCATTATCGCCCTGAGGACACGGTGGAGGTCTGCCCGGTTTGGGTAGAACACCGCCGTGTCCTCGTAGCGGCGATCGACGGCGATTTTTCGCGTCCGACCCTGGTCCAGGTGATCCGGAGCGAGAGTGCATGGCAAGCCGTAACCTCCTTCTGCGAAGAAGTGATGCTGGCGAAGAAGGAGGCGGAGTGCGTGAGGCAGCGGGAATCCCAGAACCCTCACGCCACTAGCCTCCGCTGGAGACGCCCTGGTCGGGAGAAGTCATTTGATGATTTCCCATCCCAACAAAAAAAAAAACGTATGGTAAGATTTTTTTGAACAATAATCTGTGAGTATTTAAAAGTCGCAAAGTTATTTTTTTTCTAGGAATTCGAAGCTAGAGTTAACAATTAATAATAACGCTTGACTGCAATTGAAGTGTCTGCAAGGCTACAGTGAATAGGCTCTTAATAAACTAGTCCGCCTTACCATCAATGATTGCAGCACTACTTACATCAGGCAAGATAGCGGTCAACCACTAGTTTATAACTTTAAAAAAAAATCTAATATTTTGACTCGCACACCTCCTCATGCTGCCATAATGTCAAATACAGCTCATTTTTTGACACAATAATTAATACCAAATACTAGTGAAAATCACAGAATTCTATGACGTATGCAGTATGTAAATGACAGTGTAGCGCTAACGCTGTTATAAGAAATCGAAGCTTAAGTTAAATAAAGCGTTGTAATATTAAACTATAAGTCGGCAATTTTTTACAGTTTTTTCTAGGAATATGATGCAGATTTTACTTTCTAAGCTTACCTCTTCATGATTGTTTTCTTTGGAAGTCAGTGGAGATTTCACACGTACATCTATTCCGTTGGGGTAACTGAGACCTGTAACAATTAGAAAACAATGTTAAGGAGGTGTTTTTAATTTAATTCCCAGAAATATTCGTTTTGTTACACTATAGATCTAAAGCTAAATAATTTTGAAACATATTGCTAATGCATTGCTTCATATTAAGTTCAAAAAATTTGTTTGTTCATTGACGTATACCTACGTAAATAACGGAAAGAAAGTTTTCAAAAAGTCGAAATGAAAGCCATTGCTAAAAATAGTGTTAACTATATTATGACTCGCTGGTTTAACACTAAATGCATCCTACCCTTCAACGGCGGAATATAGACTCTGTATTGAAATGAGTTGTAGTCCTGCACGCAAAAATACATATATTTATTTCTTCATGACATGTATTGCATGGAAAATAATAGTATATTATTATGTGTACAATAACGATAAAACTGACCTGTTTTCATCGTTAATAACACACACGGCAACTAATAGCAGAGACTAGTTTCATTTCCTACACGAACACTATAGAATTTGAAATGGAAAATTTCAATTACATATCCGGCCAGTTATCTTGAACAATCGCATATAACTATTTGATACTTACGTATCTATAGATAGATATATACATTTCCTATATCTATATATACAATATGTAAAGAAATCCCGTCCGACCTATAAGGATAATAAAGGTTAGGTAAACACATGACTAAATAAAATATGAAATTTTACATAATCATCATAGTAACAATAGTAATACATTTTGAAATAATCTTTTTTTCCACGTATTAATTCCAACTTCCCCAGAGTTTGGTAATTTTTTTAATAAGTGATAACACCAGTTTTGACAGTATTATTATGAGCGAATAGCGATGCGACCGCTTGCCTCGTTTCGTGGGTCAATGGAGTATAAGTAAGGCCCATATAGGTGGCGTTTTTAACACGCTTTTATTACGTTCACGTGTATGTAACCGACTCCTTTGGGCTCGATTTTGACCCACATTACAAGGATAGATTTAATTTAAACTTTCTGCACTTATCAAAAACTAGTAACAATAAAATAATTAGACAAAAAAGAAAAAAAAAGTATTATTCTGCGATAAGCTCTCAAAAAGCGTCGGACATAATACTATTTGTTGTTTATTAATTTATTTCTATATTAAAAATTATTTTTTTTACTTTACACTACTTTGGCATAATTATCATTAATCGTTGTGCAATGTTTTCATAAACTATTTTTTTTTAATAATTATAAACTAGCGCTTGACCGCAATCCCGCCTGATGGTAAGCAGTGATGCGTTCGTTGATGGTAAAGCGCGCTAGTTTATTAAGAGCATATTCACTCAGAAAAACTGAGCGAATAGGAAGGAAGACGGCAGTTGAGTGAGGTGATGCAATGTTAAACCCAACAACACGACCAACGATGCTGCGCCAAAGGGAGGTTGATCCTTCACGACCAAACTCCCAACACAACAACATTTTGCGCATCGTACCCGGCACACATCGCAACACAACTGCTCAGACCCGTCCTCCGTACGGCTTCACCAGACATCATGCTGGAACACGACAAATCGCTTGGCGGCAAGGCTTTGTCTGCTGGGTGGTAACTTCTGCCGGCGGCCGATGTTATGGCCTACCACCGAGAGAAATATATTATAAAGTTTATGCCTAAACCAAGGTTCTCACCTTGGTGTACCGAAGTTGACGGGAATTTATGTACGGACGACAGCAGTGCAATAGGTGAATCAAATGAATTTTGAATGTTTCGCGAGTTTCTGTAATAGATTTTTAACTTTATCGCTAAAGCAATAAGGCTCAAGGTTGATTGGGAGTTTTGACAGTTTTAGGTAGCTTGACCTCGTCCACCGTACCGTACCAAATTGTAGAGGTTCATCAGTTTTGGATGTATTCATCATGTCAAATATTTCCCAAAAATAATTGCCTAAGTTGTAACTTTGCAAGACAACACGATAATATTCAATTTCGCAATGTAGTTTAAAAAAAGGAAAATCAATTATGTAATTTTTAACAACCTGTGCATATGAGATACCTAATTAAGTCATGAAAAAACTAAGCATAGTTAATATAATCGTGCATTTTATTACTACAGCGAAAATAACACATCTATGTATCTATTTCAAAGTGTCAGGAAGCGGGCATGTTACTGACATGTGTCGGAAGTGATACCTGTTCTATTACGAGCTTCATAGTGCAGTAACTCAGACAGACAGCTCAGTCACCGTCAGTACTATAGGCATAACAAGAAAAGCGATAGGTGGACCTGTGAACGTCAATCTTCACGCTGTAGATGACACTGATTGAACTCTGAATGTGGAATACGCCACAATAACCAACCCATTTAATCGTATACAGATGCAATGTACTCAGCCAAATGTAGTCTGGCTGAATTCTAATGATAATGGACAGTGCGAGTTTGTACAGAATTCTATATTTGCTGCTTTACCTTCACCGCAATAAATATAGAATTTTGTGCAGAATTTCTCAATAAAAACTTCAGGACGCCAGACGGCCAATTTTGCTCTCAAAAAATCTCACCGTGTAAAGTTTATTTTATTTTTCATTTATGCTAAAACACCAGAGCTACCCACATGTAATGTGTGATCAATCGGAGGGTGGAATACGCATTCCACAGAGAAGTATGCAAAGGGGTGCAGTTTGCAATTTTAAGAATATTTTGCATAGAATACCTCCGAACTCTAGATCCCGATTATTTCAACAATCTTGCAGATTTTACAACGTAAATACACAAACGCTTTAGTAGGTATTGTTTTAATCTTGGACCCCTTTGTTGTTATACTAGCAACGCGCCCCTGTTTGGCATGGTTTACCGACTTGACAAAATATTGAGATTTCTTTATTACTTACTTACACGTTTAATATTGATCGTAAACGGCAAAATGTGTCTGTACTAGGTACTGGTCACTGCCTAACCGTTTTCAGAAACAAGGCATAATGTATCTTAATATACTAACATTCCGGATTACATTCTCTAAATTATAATACAGGAAACCGTATCGCAGTGACGTCACGCAGACACGAAACTTTCATTTATAAAATAATATATAAATATTATGACCCGGGTTCCCGTGCCTCGGAAATCACGTTGGGCTGTCATTCGAAAATCTTTGAAGTTGTCACGGGTAGTCAGTAGCTCGAAAGTCTGACACTCTGTCTTACCAAGGGGGTTAATTGGGTTGTGGAGGTCAGATAGGCAATCGCTCCATCTAAAAAACTGACCGGATTCAGCTGAATTCGGTTAGACTGGAAGCAGACCTTAACGTAATTTAGAAACGCCTAGGTTGATGATATCTATTTTGGTATTCTCGCCCTTGTTACTGGGATTAACATCGATTCCCTCATAAATTTTTTGATGCATAATGCATTTCCATTAGGGTCCCTCAAGTTTGACAGAGTCTGCGATCCATGTATCTAATAGTGCCTCTTATAACACCCAAGCCGCCTGCCAAGCGCGGGGACAATGGCAAACCCCCCAATGCAAGAAAGCCTTTAGGGAAGCTTTTGTTCAGAAGTGGGCCTCTATAAGCTGAGAAGAAGAAGAAGGATAAGGATACAGCCAGAAAGCTATCCTTTATTTATAATATTGATGTAGGTATTCAGGTTATTGATCTTGGTTAACAGGAGCTTATAAAATTTTTATTTAATATTGTTAAAAAGTAAAACTTTATTTCAATCGAGTAGGTAGTTCATATCATCATTTGTCTGCTTTTAATTTTTCACGTTCATTAAAATAACCAAGTCACTCGTAGTTCATTTATGAACGTTTCTGCCCGCAGCTTCGCGGACATGGTTGTCAGAAATTAAACTACTCAAACTACGTTTGGGATAAAAATGTTATTTTTAACTAACTTTAATATTTAAAAATAACTTCATTAAGATAAATTTTACACAAAGTTAGTTAATGCAGTTATGCATTAACTAACTTTGTGCAAAATTTATCTTTAAAGATAATACTATCGTTGGGCACGCCACAATAGCGGCAGTAAGTCCCTTTGAGAAGGCGAAGAGAAGAAACACGGGCGTGTCAGTAAAAGTCTGACACGCCTTTCCGCTCCGCTCAGAGCGGGAGACGTCATTTGATGATTTCTCATCCCAAACAAAAAAACAAAACAAAAAAACAAGGATAATACTATCGTGAATTTATACAAGCTTAGTTTTTTTTTTTATCGTTTGTAAACTGCTGCTTGACGGCGATCCCTCTTCCACCTTAATTGTGTAACAGAATTTTACTATCAATTGGAATCATTTTGAAGCTTGTTGCTATTCCATTACTTCATAAGTTGGAAAATTTGTTTGTCCAACAACGTAAACTGCGTAATGAATGTTGTTGAACTGTCAAAATGAATCCCTTTACTACTGATAGTTTGTTACGCAATTACCGCAATTACCCGCTGGTGTTAAGCAGTGATGTAAGAGTTGATGGTAGAACGCATAAAAGCTTAGCGTATAGAACTTTTTGTTAGCGTGAGTATTTCTCGAATGTAAAACACCTCCGCGTCTTGAGGAGAATACCGTTTTGTATACAAGCAATGTGTACTGCCGAGATCAAAAGGATCCTATGTCTAGATACGGATGAGAGATGGTTTCAGAACCATCTCACTATAATTGAGTGTGGAATGAGTTGTCATTCCAACCAATGCTAAGAATTGACACTGTTGACAACACCTCACCTAACTTTTCATGTTGAGTTTTTCACTGTTAGTTCAGGTAAACAGTTACCCGTAACAATCAAAGGCTTGTTACGGGTAAAATAACAATCCAAAAACGAACACTTTCGCATTTAAAATATTTATCATTTCAGCCGAAAGACGACGACCGGTCCTGCGCCTGCCGCATCTAGTGGTTGTCACCAGGTCGTCGGTCCACCGTGTCAAGGGCCCACGCTGAGTTTTTCGGTGCGTGGTCGCTATTCGAGAACCCGTCGGCCCCATCGGGTATCGGTCTTACATGCCCAATGAACAGCAGACTGTCAAACTTGAGGGATACTAATGGAAATGCTTTATGTATCAAAAAATGATGAGGTATTCGACGTCAATCATAGTAACAAGCGCGGGAAAACCAAAATTAAAATATGAATTAAGCCCAAACGAAATGTATTTTCTTTTCTTTTTGCCACAGCACAGCAAATATCGGGTTTAATAATAACGCAGTCCTGTCAAAATAGGCCACAATACCGTAACAGGACTGTGACTAAAGCAACTCGCAAGCACAAAGAGATTGTATCTCGAATTCTCGCCAGCTGCAGTCTAGGAAATACCTATATCGGCTTCTTGTTGTGTAATATGAGTGCATCCAAATCCCACCTTAGATAGACTTAATCGCTAGACTTACACCCCTTTTTGGTAAAGGCCGATCGCGAATCGTGGTTGTTGTTTGGTATATTTTGAATGCTGTGTCTATCGCATCATTTTCTTAAGTCATAGTGTAACAATTGTCGTAAATCACTTCTTTTCTTTTCATAGACGATCTAAGTTTCTTCAAACGTATACAAGGTTTAAATTTCCCGATAAAAGTCCATAGAAGTGACGGGCATTGAATCGACTAATAAACACGAGAAAATAAAAAGTATTTGATGCTTTTGGGGTCGAAAGTTCAAGTAAAAATACTATCACGTACGTCATATTTGCCGCAAATAACATTTTCTTTATTTTCCTTCAAATCTTATGTTTTGTGTTTTATTTTGTTTAAATATCCTAGTTTGGCTAGTTAATTGAATTAAATCCTGTAGAACGAGGTAAGTGTGTAAGTAGCACGGGATCCATTACAAAACACAATCATGTTTAGAATCAGTAACATAAATAACCCAGTTCTTTCAACAGGATCGATATTAGTTAAGTGCTTGCATTGCATATAAGATAGGTTGGACTGGTCGCAATCAATAACCAATGTTTGATTTTCGTTGTAAAGTCGGGAATCCCTCAGCAGTTTGCGTCCCTTGGAAAATCACCACTATTTGCTTTAGCGACCACCCTAATCGCAATTCGTCCATATATATACGTACGCAACGTCTACTGCATGCGACGGATATTGTACTCCGAGCAATTTTTTAAAAGAAATTATTTGTAGATAAAGACTTGGTCATTAAGGCTCTTTTTATTGAGATTGAGATTTACGAATTGCACGTCGTAGGTTCAAAACAGGTAAAGCTACTTTGTATAAATTATTTCATCATCACAGCTCTTAAACTGGTAAAGAACAGTGAAATGTTCTAGAACCAAAAATTGAAGACGTCACGTGTAACTGGGCCTTCGTGGTTGCAGCCTACCGAAAGGACGCCTGTGTCCGCAAGCCAACAGTCAAGAGAACATAAGCCTTACTTTACAAAGCAAGATAGAAAGCGACTACTTGAAAACGTGTAAATAGCTAATGTGCAGCCATCCTTTTGGCGAAGACGAATTCAGAACCAAGCACGCCGTTGACTTTGAATTGAATAAATACTTTAGTAACAATACTTGTTAAGTTTGGGAACCCCAGAACTATGCTGTCTGCCCGCCGGCTGGCGCTTGAATGCCCGAAGTGCTAATAATGTTGTTTAACAAGTACAAACATTAAAATACGTTTTAATTTAAATTCTTCGAAATATGCATGTATTAACAACATTAAATATTTTCCCTTTTATGTCACCATCGCTGAATATTGCGCTCACATCCTTTACCGATTATTACTGATATTTGGCGGCGGCGTATCGGGATGACATCGGTGTGGGCGCGCCATGATACGGTCGCGACTCTATTATTATTACTAAATAAGGTCTAGTACCCTTAAATATTTAATTACTAATTGTATAATAATAGAGGGTAAATCGCATATCAACGGTGATATCCAGAGCATTGGATTTATTCAAATCTTTAAATGTTTAAACGCTATTTGACTTATTAATTCCAATAGGTGCTATTTAAAGCTTTTATTATCAGGATTCAGTTAAAGTACAGTTCCTAGTAAAACATGTATCTTCAGCGATCGGCGTCAGGTAAGCTCGCGTAAAGGTCGTCTCACGCGAACACGACTGCAACTTAATCGATATTCTCCGATCGTTTAATATTCAAATTTAAATTTCGAGCAACGAGACTCAGTGTTGTGCAGTGTGCAATGGCAAAAACAAACACATGAAAAAGCACCCTAATTACGTTATAGACTATTGCTATCAATTGGAATTATTTTGAAAGCATATTGCTAATCCATTGCTCCATATGTTCGAAATATGTGTCTACTCAACATTGCAAATAACGCAATAAATGTTGTTGAACTGTCAAAATGAAACCCATTGTTACTAATAATGTGTTTACTAATTATCCTGCTGATTGTGACTTCAATGCTGTAAGGTGACAGGCCCAACCGAAACCTTGCAACAGCGATTCACAAGCTCACAGTCCACACTGCCAGCACATAGCTAGGCTGTGGTTGATGCTGTCCCACACCCTAAGAACCAAGCATGCGCACCGTTTCCCCATTACCATGTAGAAACCATCCACGTGAGCTTCACCAAATATCCCTAATGGGCGGCAGTATTGTAGCAACCCCATTAGCATCCTGAATACGATATTGTATAGGACGCTAAAGGCGCTGTGTATAATTGCTTTTGAGCATACCTAATAAATCCAGAAACAGACTGCAAGTGTAAAAAGACGTGCAGTAGGCACTAAATACAGCGTGCTTGACCTCTTTACAGGCACGCCTGAATCTGCAGGTGATCATGTTAGCTCTCACAGATAGCACCCACCACTTCCTATCAAAAGGTGCATCGTCTTTGAGCTCAGCGGTCAATAAGGGAACCAGATATTTAAATAGGGCTACCCTTGCAAGAATTGTAGTTTGTATTTTCCGTATATTTACTCTTGGGTGCAAAGCCTATCACTAAGATTCTCCTTGACTTTATAAACCAAATCATAATATAGTCTGGCATATTGCTTGTAAGTGGCAAGGAGTGTCCTTACTTAACCCGCAAATTAACGCGCTCTGTAGCACCATGTCGTCGGCGTAGCTAATGTTATTACAATACACACCATCAATATGATACCTGACACGCATACTGGTAAGCGCGCCAATCAGATCATTGACTTGAACGTTGAATAGCGTAGGCGAGTAAAACCCCCCTGCCTCACCCCGCACTCCAACCCATACGGCTTAGACAGGGCTCCAGTCCACCTCAGTCATTTATTGACTTGATATCCTTAACAATATTTTATAATATTTGTCACCTATTGGTATTTAATAAATTTATCTATTCCATCTTTTTCGATAAAATACTATAGGTTACTAAACCAAAAGTGTTGCTGAAATGTGGCGATCTGTGCAGTAACTTCACACTCAATATAGCGTCAGCACTCTGCAGAGGATAATCCAGAACTGAAACCAGATTTGCAATTCAGTTCTTTTCAACTTTATACCTGAATGTATTCAATATAACCAAGTTGAATTGAACTAAAACCAAATTGGTTATCGTGAATACGTTCACGACAAACAATTTGGTTTTAGTTCAATACTGTTAAACACTTTCGACATGATTGTGGACAGTGATTATTCATATCGTTAATGTCATCAATCTCATTTTACATGGTTCCACTGTTGTTTTGATTATGTCACTAAGTAAATAAGCATGACACTCTTGGCAAATGCGGACCAGCAAATCGAAGATGCTCAATGCTGAGAACATCATGACATTGCTGATATTTTCCATAGCGACGAGCCACAGCGATAATTTAGTTCAAGAGCATTTTAGCAGTTATTTTATTTCTAGGTCTTTCCGTGGATAATAGGTACTTAAATCAGTTGTTAATTAAACAGAGTATCTATAGTAAAAAAATACGACTTGAGGCATGCAAAACATAAGTGAATATATCACAAACTGTTTTATTAATTATAAAATATTGTTGCAAGTAATTGTATAACAATGTATACAATTACTTGCAACAATATTTTATAATTAATAAAACAGTTTTAATAATTTCACTGTGGGAAAATAATAATGATACATTAGCAAATATTAATGCCACAAGAAATAAATGAGATTTATATTTGTTAGTTCAATAAATATTAAAGTACTAATAATAGTTAATTATTTCATTGTAGTACATTAATACTACTCATTAATAATACTACTCACTACAATAGTAGTCTCTGAAGGACCGCATCAGAAATGAGGTGCTCCGACAGAGGACCAGAGTCACTGGCATAGCTGTGAGGATTAGCAAGCTGAAGTGGCAATGGGCTGGTCACATATGCCGCAGGACCGACAACCGTTGGGCTAAACGAGTTCTCACGTGGAGACCGCGTCTCGGCAAACGTAGCGTAGGACGCCCTTGGGCGAGATGGAGCGACGACATCTAAAAGGGGGCTGGTAGTGTCTGGCGGAGAACTGCTCAGGATCGAGCGTCTTGGCGTGCCATGGAGGAGGCCTATGTCCAGCAGTGGACGAGTAGAGGCTGATGATAATGATGAGTACATTAATCCTTAAATCCTTAAATAATCCTAACTACTACAACAAAACTTTATTCATTTTTGACTCGTAGTAATTGTATATAAATATAATATTATTCACATAAAATGTATAATATAATTATGTGTGTATGTGAGTATTGAGCGTGATTGACGGCGCGTTGTGCCCCCCTTATTCATAAACGCTGCTTAAAGTAAACTAGTGATTAGCAATTGTTTAAACATACATTTTAGACGTTTGCACGTCACTTAACTTAAATAATCGTTTATGAATAAACCCTTTAAAACTCTGTGGTGTTTATCCATTAAGGATGATTAAAGTTAAGTGACGTTAGAAGGTCAAAAATCCATGGTTAAAGAATCGCTAATCACTAGTTAACTTTAAACAGAGTTTATGACTAAGGGGGTAAGTGTCAGCACATAGTGACGGGTGGCGGGGTCGGCTGTTAGGGCTATATTTCATCAGGACACCATGGTGGCGCAACCAGTCGCCGCTACCAACAAAATGTATACAGACAGCTCTTTAGAGAGTTACTCACCTGGTGTGCGTTTGGTTGCGCAACCCTGTATACATTTTGTTAGTAGCGGCGACTGGTTGCGCCACCATGGTGTCCCGATGAAATATAGCCCATAGGGCCACGGTTTGTTCGAAAGAGATAACATCGCCTCCAGCACAGACAAATAAAGAAACACGACGGTAGTTTTATGTCAGCAAAACTCTGAAACGCCCATCTGCTCCGCCCAGAGCGGGAGAAGTTATTTGATGATTTACGACCAAAAAAGCGATTGTTACGTAATAAGATTGATGTAACAGGAATGTAAGTGCAACTTAAGTAGGATGTTGCTACCATATTTTTTTCTGTTGCTTCGCAGGAGTAGGATTTATACAAATTGATTTAAGATGACTATAGTATGTAATTTATGTCCATTGGATTTATACCATTTTTTTTTAAATAATAATAAACAAGCGCTTGACCGCAATCCCGCCTGATGGTAAGCAGTAATACGATCGTTGATGGTAAAGCACGCTAGTTTATTGAGACCCTATTCACTCAGAAAAACTGAGCGAATAGGAAGGAAGACGGCAGTTGAGCGAGGTGATGCAATGTTAAACCCAACAACACGACCATCGATGCTGCGCCAAAGGGAGTTTAAGACCATTCTAACAGTTTTTATTTTAAATAGAGTTATTGTAAAAATAGCAAGAATATTTTTAATTTCTCATTAAATTCATCGATGGATGAAGTTCCCCTTATACAAAAATAGTTTGGTAAGTGACGAATATACATGATGATATACTGAAAAAAAAAATGTTTCGTATATTACAGTCTTGCTTTGCCACAGTTTTTATCGATGTCTTTTTCTGTATTTATCAAAAACATGTTTGTTAGTTCTTGCTAGTTTTAAGGTGATATTCATGTAAACGTATTTATTTTATTGGATTATTTAGTTTAGGGTTTTAGTTCAGGGTTTATATGATTTAATTCACTTGATTTAAAACTGTGATTTTAATCGTGAATCTTTTTTTTTAAATCAATGATTTAAATCATTACATTTTTACTGCAACCAAGTAAAGGCCAAAAATTGTCTAGGAACATCCTTCAACAGAGATTATGGCGCGCACACGAGCAACTGCTGAGTACAGTTGCTTCTTCGGCTGGGGTCGAAAGAATATTTTCGGCATTCAATTTAGTGCACTGCAAAATAAGAAACAGATTAGACACCGAGAAGGCAGCCGAATTCGTTATCTTTTTGAAGGAACTCAAGAATGATAAAGTTTACTAACTAAGTGTATTAATACTTAGCATAAGTATTTGTTCATGTTTCTTTTTAGTCCGTAAGTTATTACTTTCCTTGTAATTTTTTCAACGCTACTGTTTTTTAAATTGTTGATGTTAATAGTAAAACTTGTTTAATTACCTTAATTGTATTGATAATAAAATTAAACCAAAATATGTTGTTTTCCTTTTAATGAAGATTTGACTATTAAATTTAAAAAAAATAGACAAGAAAGTAAAAAACTTCAAAAAATCCGATTTAAATCAAATTAATCGGATTCTTTTAATTAAAAAAAAAAAACATTATTTTTATCAACCCTGGTTGTAGAGAAATTACCGCTAGATTAACGCAAATGTGTGTTGTGAGAAAATTCGGAGCGTATTTCAATAGGCTCTGAATTTTCTCTCTATTTCTTAGCGAATGATGGAAGAGCGATGTCACGAAATATGAAACCACTATTTTGGTGATGTCTTCACGAGGGCGTCCGGAGTAGTCAGTTTTGTACTTACTACAGTTTAAGTATATCGGGACAGTAATATAGTATTAAATACACTATGCCTCTAAAATCTTTTCGATTTTAACAAAGCGGGTTTCTTAACAGTACATTACATGTTTTGGTAACAGGCCAATATGTGAGGGGATCAGCAAATCGAGTATGGCCGCTTGTTGTTTTCCATACATGTCAATTATTTTATGTCGTACTGCGTACCTATCACCAATAATAAAGATTTCAATGTATGTGCTACATAACATTGGTTCTTATCAAATTTCATTATTTAAGTCAACGGGAAGTAATTTACAGGCTTTTATTTCCGTATGAGTGTTAAAATATGCGACACAAACGGAAAAAAGTCCGTATATTTTGATTGCATTTACTTAGATTTGCAGCCTTAACTTCAATTTGATAACTCCACGCATTCCTGAGAAAATGGATCTTGATTATCAGACGGAGGGAAAGACGGTCAACGAACTTATCTAAGGTAGTGCGGGTTGGTAGACGTAACCCTTCGACAAAGCAACGCGCATTGTTGCATTTGCGTAGATTTATGTGTGGGACAAGCAAGCGATCTTATAAAGGTTCCGTTTTCCTTCTGACGTACGGAACCCTAAAAGATACCATAAAAGAATTAAAGCGGAATTAGTAGAAAAGAGTTGTAGCACTGCACGTGTTACAAAGAATTGAAGTAACAGTTTTATCACAAAAGGACTCACACTAGTAGAAATAAATTTATACTTTACAGTAAAAAATGTATTCTGTTCTGTTACGGAGAGTTCGGTAAGCAGGCTTAGATTTCTATGGGTGCAAACAAACAATTCTCATATGAAAGGTGCTACTGTTGGACAGGGAGGAACTTAGCTTAGCTTTGTTCTATATGAGAATTTAGGTACACAGTTGGTAGACAACCCGGCATCATTATACATAGTTCCAGTGATTTAGGTGGTAAGCACAGGTGCCGACAGATCGTAGATTAATAATTAGACATTTTCAGTTTCAATATTTAAGCTGCAAGCTCTGATAGTGTCGCAGCAACAACGTGGTGGCTTAATTACTCTTGCCTGTCAACTTGGAGTGGCGTGTAATTATAATTATACATAATGACCTAGTTTGTGTCACAAATATACGCTAATCTGCACCAAAGGATAGATGATTAAAAACTTTTTCTTTTTCATTCATTTTCACTTTTTTTTTAAATATCGTTGAAAAATTAGTGAAAAGTGAGGTAAAGTGCTGTCTACCGGCTAACTGCATTTGGCTGGTATCACAAAATTGATAAAGATTAAAAGAGATTAATTTAAGCGGCAGACAGCTCTTTACACAATTTCAACGAACGCCGCACGTGCACGGGAACCTATAAAAAAAGTAATAAAGCTGGACTTTCCAAATGCAATTTGTTGCCTGTAATTATTCTCGTCAATTTGAAATGAAAAACAGAAACTGTTATTTTTATAATAAAGTTTATACGGGTATTTTTTTACAAGACGTAAATTCAGTTACAATCCCTGAAATGTTGTAAATTCACATAATTAGTCAGTTGATCTATGTACGTGGGCAAAATGAATCCAATTAATTTTGTCGACGGTAGTAGTTGGGATTAAGTGGCCTTCATTAGTGCAATCCGCTTGAGGATTCTACCTAAACAGATGTAAGATGTACATAATTATATAATGTAATGTCTTTGATTCCAGTTTCTACATTCGATATTTACGAACGTTTATAAAAACAGGTCGGATGCATTTTCTAAACTAAAAAGACATATGAGCGGTGTAGCGTGACTCAATTGTGATACAGATAGGTATGATAAAATACAATCATAGTACTATACAGCATGCGTGGGAGGAGACTTGGGTAACCGGCGCGCACGCAGACTCGGTGATGGGGGAATTTACGATGGAAAGCGGAACCGCACGAATTACTTACATGTATTCTGTCTGAGACATAGAGCCATAGGCACTTCCACTACAAATCTTTGCCGGATTGGTGAAACGAAACATGAAGACGAAAAATTGACGAATTTGTTTCTTTGTGTGTTACTTAACGTTTCAGCTATTTGTAACCAGCATTTCATTTACATAATCAGAATATAAAATATAATAAATTTTAATCGTTGGGCACATGTCTTTCGAGTTTTTGTATATTATCCTGCACCGCTTATAAATGATCCTGGTCCAGGCGCTCCACAGTTCAGCAAATCACACAGTGCAAAATTTCTGAAGATTTACAAACTATTATAGATAAATACTTTATTTGATTCCAATCTATCATACTTATTGGAAAACCTCAATACTAGTCATTCAATTCAAGAGTCCGCAGATTGGAAGAAATATAAACTACAGAACTACTAAGTACTACCAACTAGAGAGACTAGTTAATTAGGAGAAAAGCATAAAAGTACATGATGTAATGCCCTGAAACGTTTACGATGAATGCCAGTAAAAATCTCAAAATGGTGTTCGTCAAAGAGTGTTATAAAAAATATGGTGTTGAAGTAAAACGAATCGCATTTATCGAGAGGGGCACGAAAGTGCTTTAAAGCGACGTTCGTTTTGTAAAAGTTGTTGAAAATATAAATTTAATTCTCATTTCTCCATAGGAACCTACAAAACGCATCGATCGTTACATTTCTAGTCATATTGCTTCTTTTTCAAAATAATACGGCTTCATCCCGCAACTCCACTATGGATGTATACATAAGATTACCATAAACCGTAAGGATCCAAATAATAAATAACACGTTCTTTGAGTATAGTTTATCAATTGATAAAGATATTTAAATGAAAATTGAAACAACGTGAACTAAACAAATGAGATACAACGTGAATTGAATTCAGGAACAAGATAATACGTCTCAATTGTTTAGAAGATGCCTCAGTGAAGTACTAATGGACCCTCGATACTTGATTTGGTGTCATCCGCTGACTAATAGGATCCATTAGTCTAGGTCTGTGCTGGGGTCGACTAGCCACAGCCCACGAGACTTGTCGGATAGACAACACAAATATATTCGATTCGTTCGTAGAAATGCGAAATGCATGTTTTTTCTGCTTTCTGCAGTTCTCTTTTCAAAAATAAAGGGAGAAATTGCGCAAATTAAATGAAAAAGCAAACCATTTGTCTTCATTTATATGAACACATAATACGTACGGAAATTGCTCGATAAACTTTCAACTGCAATAATCGATTCATTTAAGATTAACAGAAAGGAACATAAATTGATTTCCATTGCAAAAAATATTTGATTGGTTTGAAGAGAACATAGCGAGAATATCGCATAATATTGAATCGGTTTTAATCATTTTGTATTTAGTTCAGATTCAATTTATTCAAAATATATGGGCTATTGGATTCTCTCTGATGCCTAAAGCCGGAACGAGATGGTCCCGCAGAGGCCCAAAGTATTCTATATATTAATCTCGCTGAATAAGCCATATTACAGGAGCGTTGTCGTGTGGCCGTGAATCGGTAAACGTGAAGATGCTCATTGGCTTGGTGGGGCAACAATATTCACAGAGTGGCTGATAGAGCACTGATATCGCGTGGCTAATTGAGTTGCGAGAGAACCGAGCTGAATGGCGTATAATCAGAGACAGTGGAGTCAATCAGTCTAGAACTATGGGCTGATGTTGATGAACAATAAAGTAGGTAATTTAATATTAGAGCCGCATATAAAATGGAGTCCCCAATATTGATCGTCCAATTATTATGTATACATTGGCGAACAATTAACATGGATTTTCATAAAGCTGGCAGTCTATCGGAAAATAATAATTACTTACGCAATTTGCGCAGCATCATAATTTATACATCTCTCGTGGAGAAACAGCTGCCATAGTATTATCAGTTTATATTAGAACCATTATAAATGTTTGCCGTCCTCCGTGGCGCAGTGGTCAACACGCCTGCCTGCGACGTGGAGGCCCCGGGTTCGATCCCCGGCTAGGTCATGATGAAAAATGATCTTTTCCTGATTGGCCTGGGTCTTGGATGTTTATCTATATATGTATCTATTATAAATATAGTACCTATCGTTGAGTTAGTATCCTATAACACAAGTCTCGAACTTACTTTGGAGCTAGCTCAATCTGTGTGATTTGTCCGTATATATTTATTTATTTATAATTGCATTAGGGTTTGAATCGCAGGGTCTCTACCCACTACTAACTCGTTAGTGCTATTGCTGAACAAGAGGTTTTCAGGTCGAAATCAGGTCGTGCAAACTGTTATTGGGGGTTTTTTATCTGGTATATGGTGTACGTAGGACCGATGCCCGATGGGTTCTCGAGTGGCGACCACGCAGACGACTGAAGACGGAGCCTGGGTGAGCCACCGGAAGGTGGACCGACGACCTGGTGAAGGTCGCAGGAAACCGCTGGATGTGGGAGGCATAGGACCGGTCGTCATGAAGATTCATGGGGGAGGCCTAAGTCCAACAGTGGACGTCTTAGGGCTGAAATGATGATGATGATGATGTGGTGTACATAATAAAGAGTTTTTAATTCTATATATCAGTAGCAGCCCTGAGCTGATGGAAATAGTCTCATTTTTCTCACTCACAAGGAACTCAAATAAGACTGGCGAAATGTGGGTGTGCTGTAGGTATACAGCTGTCCAACCCTACGGGGCAACATGGAGTGATGTTGGCAACGTAGCAGGAACTTCCAAGTCTACGTCACAGCACTGTGCTAACACTCAGAAGTAAGATGTGTGAAAATATATGAAGTTACACGATAACTTTACATCGTGTAACTCCATACTTAACAACACGTATGACTCCAAAATTATATTTTTAAGGGTTAGCCTGCCTAAGGTTACCTTTTTCTTCTTTTTTTTTATATATTTTTTTAAATAATTATTTCGTTGATAGATTGAACCGCTAACCCATTAAACCTTAACGAAGAACTCTTTCTCGAATATGTTTTATTACGTTAAAGTATCAAATCTGTGTAAATAAAAATAAAATCTTTTCATTGGGAACATCTGGACCGATATGACTACTTTAAAGGATTTCAAAAAAAATGAGGCGGTTCGTAATTGGATGGTTTTTTTTTTAATGTTTGTTACCTCAGAACTGTTGACCCGGGCATTCGTGAAACTGTGATTGTCGTTTCGTGTAGTCAGAAGCCCAAAAGTCTGACTACTAGTCTTACCAATAGGTACAGTTTCACCCAGTAACTGGGTTGTGTAGGTCAGATAGGCTGTCGTTCCATTTAAAACACTAGGCAGTATGCCTAATATGAGTTTTCATTACGAGACTCGATCGTCGATATCGAGCGCGTTTGGCGCTCTCATTGGTTGAGAGTTCTTACAAACTTGAAGGGGGGCAAGCGCGCTCGATATCGGCGATCGAGTCTCGTAATGGAAACTCATACTAGGCATACAGATGACTCGATTGGCTATGAATAGGCATAACTATTTAGTAGTGATATATAGCCAAGATCAAAAGTATTAGGTATTTTTTATTTTGTCGTGTTAACTTGAATATTTAAAGATCGATAACAATGTATGGGAACCGATTAGACCATTGACAACTGCAGTAGATAGCTACTGCCACGCGTGCTTCTATGAAAATTTTGTTTTTTGTTTTGTTATGGGTTTTCCAACTGTGCGGCCACACGCTAAAAGGTAATTGACCAGCGTGCATAGTTTATTGAAGTGGACACCGCTATGGCAAGCATGTGTTGTAAGTATACGGGGTGTAAGGAGAACGCTTCCGAAGCCAGAACGTAGATTATATACAACCTAAATGCAAACGGATACCAATCACCTTTCGCTTTAAATTGATTATTTTCAAGACATCATATTTCGTAAACAAGCATTGGATAGCGTACGAAACGTGAGGTCACTGACACGCAAGGCGACGTCGCACTACCGCGCCCGTGCTTATCAGCCGCCGAAAAGAGCCGATTTATACGCAATTTACAAACATCACTTTCAAAATCGCAATTGTAGTCCATTGTAAAAATCTGACAGAGGCATTTTACGTACCTGTCTAAATCCTTTGCGACCTTATGAGGTTTGGCTCGAACTGAGTTCCATTCATTTCAATACAAAGCCGGGCCCGTCGCTGTGTCGATTCGTGAACACGAGGCATTAGTGTTGGATCCTCAACACATTCTTCACGTAGTTTATTAAAAACACTCACTATTCTGCCCCGCATTTCATCAGCACTGTCACATTCCCGATCAAACACTCTTTCTTTCACATACCCCCATAAAAAAAAGTCCAACGGCGTTAAGTCGGGTGAGCGAGCCGGCCAGGCGTGCGGCCCCAGCCTTCCGATCCAGCAGTCATTAAAAAGCTCAGTGAGACGCTCGCGGACGGGACGCGTAACATGCGGTGGAGCGCCATCGTGCTGGAACCATGCTCGACGAAATTCAGCCACAGACACATTGTCTAGCATATCATTTAAGTGTCCATTTATAAAATTAAGATATGCTGATCCATTGAGGCGCTGCGGTAGAAACACTGGTCCTAGAATTCGTCCATTAAAAATACCAGCCCATACGTTGACGGACCATCTGGTCTGATGGCCAGTTTCTTGAGTGGCGTACGGGTTCACGTCTGACCATACATGGGCATTCCTCCTGTTCCACATCCCGTTTCTCGTGAATGTGGACTCGTCCGTCCAGATAATGTGCTCAATGAAGCCAGGCGCACGTTGTTGTTGATTTAGTAGCCAACGACAGTACGCACGACGACGAACGTGATCATTGGGCAACAAAGCTTGTACTTTGTGTATTTTGTAGGGCCGCATTCTGTTCCGGCGCAAAACTTTATGAACTGTCCAGTGAGAGACTGTCGGTACACCCCGGCGCCGCAATAATTTCGCCGCACTTCGTGTACCCAGGCGTGGATTTTGGCGAATCACATTTAAAATACGCTCCTCAGTCTGAACATTCACTTGTTGTCCACCACCTGCCGCCATCGGAGCAATCGGTCGATTTTCTAAGACTCGCTGAAAAGCTGCAGTTATCATGCGAGAATCAGATGGATGCCGGACGTTCGGAAATCTGTTTCGGTAAATTCTCAACGCTAGAGAAGCATTGCCAAGGGCTTCTCCTAAACACATCAACATGTTGCCGTATTCACGAGCACTGTACACGTATGCCTCAGGCATTGTTTAAAACAACAAAAAGTTATAACTAAAAAGAATAAAACAGCACTAAAAACGTAACAATAACTAAACACAAATTTAAAACTAACAAAACAATAATTAAATAATCTGTTAAAAACGTAACGCACAAGCTCACGAACCGAACAATGTTAGATTACTATTATTTACTAAAGAAGCAAACGCTTTGGGGACGTCCCCGTAGGCAAAAGCGGTGTGTTTACAGAGGCGAAAATGCTAAAAGAATAATTAAATAATTACGAGATCAGAAATCAATTCATTTTAATTGTTAGGAAATTGTACTTATGCTTTATTACAAACTGTTTTCATTTTCTAACTTTTAAATAAGATTTAACTGGTTTCTTAGATTCAATTAATTTAATTATTCACTTTATTGATTAGGTTTACTTACTAAATGAAGGATCCAGTCCTTGCAATAAACGAGCACGCATCGTGTGACTTTAATTACATTATTATAAAGTTCAAATTCAATTGATTCACGGGCGCAACTGTAAATGCGATGAAAATTTTTTAGTCAATTACAGCTGATGTCAGCGATCTTTTACTTTATTTCATTTACTATCGATTATCGACATAATACAAAACTGTTATTAAATTCACGACATGTCCATCAATTTAAAACTGTTGACGCCTCTGTAATGTTTATTTTTCTTTATTTTAGCGGCGCTTTACAAAGGATTTTTATGGCCTTACAGCCACGACACTGTAGGTATCTAAGTACCTTCGATGTGGGCCTCAAGGTTAAGCAAACTGGATTTTTCTGATTTGTAAATTTGAACATTCAGATCAAAATAAAATTGTAACCCTGTTAAAGGGGAAAATCATTACGATCCTTGCACGAATGGAACTCGTAAGCAGATATCCCACAACTAGGTAGAAGTGAACTGAAAAGACATTTGCTTCAAGCGATCGAGTGAAGGTTAGTAGTTTAGGAAGATTGGTGTACAATAAAGAATAAATAAATAAATAAATAAAATAGTCAGCCGGCGCATCGCACGTCGCGCGACGCGCGCTTCGGTTTCAGCCGTGAAACTGTCGCGATGTCGGTGACCGCACGCGGTCTTTGAACCCGAGCTTATGCGCGAAAGTCAGCTGATATTATTTACGAATGCATTGCTTGTTAGAGTTGTAAAGGAAAAAAAAATGTTTAATCGCAAATAATGGTTTCATTTAACTCATTTAACTGTTCCCACAGCATAGTGTACGAAAAATGCTTAAGTAAAATTGTTAAAAAAATCCTCATTTTTTGATGGTATCGTATCGAGAATCACTAGCCTTATCACCTGTCTTCGTTTTCGGAAGCGTTTCCCTGACACCCTGTATACCTAGTTAAATGTACCGATCCTTTTTATTTTTTGTTTGGGATGGGTCAAATGACCTCTCCCGCTTTGGCCGCAGCGGATGGGGGTATCAGACTTTTACTGACTAAAACCCACCCGTGTCTCTTACCTTGCATGTTTGACGGCCAGGGCCACGGTTTCTTAAATGTTTCCTTCAATACGAATACCTTTCAAATGTACAGCGGTATTATAAAAATCCTTACAATTGATACGGAGCAATATTTATGACACAGAATCACGTGCGTATTCCAATTCAATAGACATTGTTGATCCCCGTGGAGATTCTTGCTCGTTCTTCGCCGTAGGACTCCACGCTTTGGAATGGGCAACTAACTTCATTCATTTCTTCATTTGAAAGAAATGCATGGATTTCTCAAAGTAAAATCTCAGCAGTAGATATATTACAATATAACTGAATTAAAAAGCTGTAGTATCGTTAATTAAAGTGACTCACAATTTATTTACAAAAACTTTTAATGGAAGAGACTCCTTCGTTGAAGGTGTCATCTCAATAAAGTCAACTTTTAACTTCAGATTCTTATTACACAGACCGGAAGTAAGTCTCGTATAATTTTGTTTTAAAATAAAATCTTTTAAAGGAATTTTGTTCTTTATGGAGGCAATTGGTTTTTCTTCTGCAACATCTTATTTACAGTTAAATTAAAAATGAACCAGAGCATTAGCACAATGATTCCTTTGCTTTTTAAGCGCATTGTTTATTTCTTTGTTCTTTTGCAGAAACAGAATTTCATTTATTTGTGAAAAATAAGTGTTACATAAAGGTCTTATTTAGTTCAGACTCTTTATGAAACATTTAAGAGTTTATTTATTTGTTGTTTATTGTTGCCTTCAGCAGGCGTAGCAATTCTTCTTGCTACATTGAATTGATTAATAAGTTGTATGTTTATGATAGATGTATTTCTATGTCAAAATTAAATATTACACAATGTTTTTTTTAAAATGTGGGTTTTGGCAGGGATGTCGTATTAATCCTCAAAATATAATCTAAGCAGTAGGTAGTTTATATACTCTCTTCAATTTTAAAATTCTGGTATCATCAATTAGAGTCAATAAAAAATTATCTATTATGTATTTTTAATTTTGTTGTGTCAACTTGCATCAACAACATTTAAAGACCAAGGGTCATGCTAGTAGCTCCCTAGCTGCGTACCAGTTTCAATCACAGTCCGAGAGCTTTGACTGATCCCTTTTAGGTTTCATAAATTCGTCTGCTCAACAACGTTAATGACGCAATGAACATGGCAGAACTGTCTAATTGCGACCGCAATTACCTCGCAGATTGTGATTGCGGTTCTAGTTTAACATATCTACCCATACCTACATATGTATATGTACGTCATTGCATCTCGTCAGACACTTGCACCATATGTGTGGATGGAACCCATTCGCATTAGCATGTCATTAGTGTTGACAATGCGTCAATATTCATTGCGTTATTTCGTCGAACAAACGGTAGAAGCAATGGACAAGACAAACAAAATAATATGTATATAATTTAAACTAACAGATTTAAAATAATAGTATATAAAGAAGTAGGAAATGAATATTATGTAAAAAAAATCGATCATGACGCTGTCGACAGGAAAAGTGACAAGGCAATGTTTTTCCCTTTGTTTTGCTACGTATTCCACGCCCGGGAAAAACACTCATCCAAAAAACTCTAAGCAACACATACTATTCCAAATTATTACTCAATTATTATATCATTTCTTACTAAGTAGGTAATAGCTATGTAAACTTTTTTTATCTTAGAGGACAAACTGGCTGGTTGTAAAAAAAAATCGAGTATAATTTAACTTTTTTCCATAAATTCATAAAATGCATTTGTTCGAATGCTATTCTTCGCTTATTAAAACAGTTGAACTTATATGGGTTTTGAGACATTTTTAGTTCACGGAGCGACGTCATTTGACCGCTGATGAAATGCATGAGCTGTAAGGATGTTGCAAGCGGGAAGAAGTCAATCTTTAATCGTTTAAGTTGAATACCACTTGCACTTTGTAACACGGCGTTGTTTTTTGTCTTAAGATTGTATTGATCTTAGTAAAGTTTCAATTTACCTTGGCAGTTGTCAAGTGGTAAAGCTTATACGAGGTCTAATTAAAGGTGACAGACAGAACCGAACAGACTTAATGACTTGATAGTTTACTTTAACAGTTGTCATTGGTGACGTAACTCTGTGTAAACTAACGACCGAGCAGTTTACAAATCATTGAATAAAACTAGCATACAACAAACAATGGGACAATTAGAACATGAAATTAATCTTGGCTTCGAATTTAAAAAACTTTTTTTTAAAACAAACTAATTTTTGTAGACGGTCCGGCTATGGATTTTATGCATCGATCAGTATAGTATAATAGTGTATAAGTAATCGATGATTTTATGTAATATAGACCTTCAAAAAAAGCCAGTTATATGACTTTTTGCAGATCTCTCACTAGAAGTGTCTAAAGAATTGAATATGTTTGGTAGAATTTTCAAATGCAAGCCGAGAACGTCATACCCAGGTTAATTAATTGCCGTAATGTCATCCGCCTTGTACGGGAAAGTGATTTGTGTTAGTTCATTGGAACATACTTTTACTTTGAAGTGAAAGTAAAAGCAATAAAAGAGCGTGTGAACTAGTCACTATTGTCACTCAATAGTATTGTCTCCAACTCATTCATTTAACTCGTTCTTAGCTATTTGTATATTTTTTTTTAATACTCGCACAACGTTCTTAGATATGGGTTTGTTATGTTCTATTTTTTAGATAACCGTAGAATTATTCAGTACTAGCTTTTCCCACTGTGCTCGTCCGCTTTTGCTTCTCCTCGGCGTTAAATAAGGGACTTAGCGTGACATGACGTGAGATTGGCGCGTTCAAACAAACACTTCAGCTTCGTTATTAGTATGTGGTATAGTATAGTAGGTGCAAAATCCTCAATGAATGTCCGCCGCCCTGGGGTGGGCGACGGGGTCTGTCAGACTCCTACTGACTAAAAACCACCCCGGTGTCTCTCCGGTGAAGTGCGCACGGAGCCGCGGGAGTCCCTGATTCTGCCGCGGCCCCACACTCTCGTGCCGGTCCGGTCTGTTCGGGCCTCGCCTCCTGCACGGGGTAGTGAGGTGTTAAACTACCCCGTGCATCGCCTAAGCCAACTTGAGAACAAACTTATCACGGATTTTGGTTAACGATACGCAAGCCACGTGGACAATAGTCGACGCTTACATTTTATTAAGCTTGTACCTATGTTCAGTAATTGTCCTTTCTAAGAATTATGTACATAATTAAAGAACGTGGTTTTGATTTCCTCCGAGAGTAATCGAACCTCGAACTAAGTTTCATGCGGGTTCCGATCAATCTTGGAGTTTATTACAGGTATGTAAATTATTAAGCAATTAACAAATAGATAGATAGTAATAGGAACATTGGCACAAAGAGATTGCGGAATAGGTTGGTTGTTAAGTCCTAATCATAACTAATACATAATATTGTAAGTCCGTAAGTGAGTTTATAGGATTTTACATTACTTAAGGCTTATTATCCTGGAAAACAAATGAAAACGCGGGCAAAATATAGTAAATCCTATATTATTTACAGTGGAAAGCCACAGAGTTAAAATTTACAAGATAATTCATATCTATTGTATAATAAAAACTGCGAACAGACATTGGTACTTAGATTAGTATAGATATTGGACTTTGGACGCTAAGTATTTCAAATTCCTTTACTTAATTGTGCAAAGTTTCATAAAATGTTCATTAAGTTGATTTTCTAAATGGTAAGTATTTCACAAAAGAATACTTTAGCTTATCTGTCGACAAGAACTTTGTCCGAAATAAGTGATAATTAAAATATGGAAAATTTCTTGAATTTTCCTGTAAATATTTAAAAATGCAGGGAACTTTTTTAGTACTAGAAAAGAATGTTAATTAAGTTTATATTACGAGTTCCGTAAATGTCGCGGGTTTGTAAGGTTTGCCCTTGTATTGTTATCTTATTATTGTTATTTCCTTTGTATTGTTTTTTGGTTTCGCGTTTGAAATCCTCATGGACATCTTCAATAATAGGGATGTATCCAAGGTATGAAAAAAACAAATTAGTCAGTCGCAAAGATAATAAAAAAAAATAAGACCCGTTTTTTTATTTTGTCGAAATTACCAAAAAATACTGAGATATAGCATATTAAAGTTACGGTGTGGGGGCTAATTACCTCACGCCGTGGTACAAAATATACCACGGCGTGACGTCATGCGACATTTCAAATCAATATATCTTCCTAAGTATTTGAATGAAACAAAAAATAAAAAATACGTGTTCAATATTTTTTATAAATCTATCTGATGGACATTATTTTTATTGGATACAACCCAATTATTAGATGTAAAGCACTAAGGTAGCGCAGTAGTTAATTTTTGCGACTGAAACAAGTACAAATGTAATAACATAACATAATCAGCTTGTAATGTTCTCGACTTCTGAGACAGAGGCCTCCACTCGATGAGAATGAAATTATGCTATTGATATATCATGGAAATGTAAGTTGAGGCCAATTTTAATTGAGGTAGTTTAATAAATAAATATTTGTTATGGTAGCGGATTATTGAATCAACAAACTAACTAACCTGCTTGCTAATAGCAAAAATCATTACTTACAAAAATTGAATAAGGCTTTCTGTAACGCAACATTGTTTGGCAGGAGAATTGAAGCATACTGGTCAACAGGAAACATATTTTAAAACGTTTTATCCATTTATTTATAAATATTTTATTATACACTACAAAAATAAATTAAACACAATTGTTTTTTTTTTTTAAATAATTATAAACTAGTGCTTGACCTCAATCCCGCCTGATGGTAAGCAGTGATGTAATCGTTGATGGTAAAGCGCGCCAGTTTATTTAGCCTATTTACTAAAAAAAAACCTTAGTCAATAGGAAGGGAGACGGCAGTTGACCGAGGTGATGCAATGTTAAACTCAACAACACGACCAACAATGCTGCGCCACAGGGAGATTGACCTGGAGATCCTCCACGACCAAATTCCCGACACAACAACATTTGGCGCATCATAACCGGCACACTTCGCAACACAACTGCTCAGACCCGTCCTCCGCACGGCTTCACCAGACATCATGCCGAAACACGACGAATCGCTTGACGGCAAGACTTTATCAGGTGGGTGGTAACTTCTGCCGGCAGCCGATGTTATGGCCTACCACCGAGTAAATACGTAATGTACAATACAAAATATACAATGGTCTTATCACTTCTTGCGTCATCTTTCATACAACCTTAGAATGGACAGATATTTTCCTGGGCATAAAATAGAACTGTCGTTGGTGTAATAGCAACGAAAAATACAAGAAGATTGTAGATGAGTGCACTTAGAAAAACAAGAACCCTACGGCAAATAGTACTCGTTTAAGAGTCTTTGAATACCTGTAATTACTGCGCGCGTTTTATTTCAGCTAACGACGCATTCCACAAATAAGCAGCCTGGACAGTAAATGATTTATCAGGGAATTTTGTGGAAGCATAGGCATTTTAAGCTTCAATTTATGTAATTATTTTAAAACTTTCGCAGGCGAACCGCAAAGAACTGAGAACGTTTCTTGAGAGATGGAAAGGGCAAAGAGCATATTTTATTATTGTATTTAAACTCGCTGCCCCTCACTACGAATTACTCCTGTATTGTGGGTGCATTTACAAACATTAAAACTCAATACAGGAACAGCCAGACTCGGAACAACTACCCGTAGGTAATACAAATATTTGTTACGTGCGAGAATCGAAGCTGCGATACGCAACGTACCTGTCGATCGTTCAGCCTCTGCGCTAAGTCGCTAACCGAGTCGTCTGTATCAAACATAAGTTATTAAAGACATTCCTGCGAAGGTAAATTGATAACTCTAAAACATGGTTATATTTACGCAGAAGGAATACTTATTTAAAAAATTTCAAGCAGTTCAAGTTACTTGGTCGTGGGTAAGATTAAGAGAGCTGGCATAAGAATATTCAGGAATGGGTAAAAGAAGCAATTATGCAAACCTATCTTGGTGACAGTTGCAGGAAATTAGACAATCTCTTCAAAGAGGCAGCAGATGCGAATAGCTTGCGGCTAACTGCCAGTAGCTAGGCAGTCAATAGAAAGTCTTACCAATATCCTTAAGTTTTTAACTATGTCTAATAAGTTTTACTAAAGGGGAGTTGCCAAAAGAAAAACTTGTGGGAGGGTATATTTCAGCCGACTGCTCAGTTTGTCCTATGTGTTAGGTTAGACAGTTAACTAGGAAATGATTTGCATACTTTTCCCACTACGTCTTTTGCAAGCTAATAACCTACTAATTTGGGAACGTTGCTGAAACGACTCACTGTTTTAAAAACCGCAGCAAAATTAATTAGAAAAGGCAATTGCAGAAGAAAGCGTGAAAAGCGGTTCCTACGATCGTTACTTCTCTTTAATCAATGTATAAAGGATTTACCTAAGACGCCTATAATGTTCCCACTTCTGGAACACTGCCCTTCTCTTGGTGAGAGAGAGTGGGCCGTAATCGACCACGCCGGCCTCCTACGGGTTTGCAGACGTCACATGTCTTTAAAGTTTTGCTCTAGGACAGGTTCATCCAATGTTTTACTGTTGTGTTTGTGAGTATATATTGTAAATGCACCCACGATATAAGAGTAATTCCTAGTGTGGGGCAACGGCAAAACGATAAACATTGTTGTTTTTGTGCTATACTTCAGTTTAATGTTACCTTTGAATTATCAAATACTGTAAATCATTCGGTGTTGATTCCCTAAATGATGTCGAAAAGCGCATCGAAATACATTGTAGTGGAGGATGAATCTAGTAAAGCAACTTTGTTTTTAAAAGAGGCACTGTATTACCCTGTAAATATTATTTTTTCTATCTGTATCCATGGTTTTATTATATGTATATATAGAAATAAAATTTGGTTGTAGTTCACACGTTAATAAAAGATGAACCTTTAGCCTTCGACGATTCGAAAAATGCTCATTACGAAGGCAATTAACGAGGGATATCCGGATATGAACAATGTTGAAAGATAAATACAGACTTTAAAGTAAAAGCTTACAATAGATATGGTTGTCGCATCAATATTCAGCCGATCAATTCTGTAAGGCTTACTACGAGAAGTACATGAAGTGAGCTGCCAATAGCGGTTAGTGTATACACTAGCTAGCGTTACTTGATATGACAGCTCTCTCCACGCTATCTTCACCTAAGGTTTCACGGTGAGATGGGTACAGAATAGACAGGCTGAGCAGGTGAGTATCTAACGTGAACTTTGGTACAGATGATTAGGCAGATATAGGTACATATGTCATTTAGGATCCATTTTAGAATATTTTACTGTCAACAAAAATCTTCTTCTGTCTATAGAGGTCCACAGCTGGACAAAGGCCTCCACACACAAACAAAGCTGGACAAAGCTTTCCACACATGACCAGTCTTGTGCTGCCCGCATCCATCGACTTCCTGCGACCTTCACCAGGCCATCGGTCCACAATGTTGGGGGCCAATGAAAATGTTATTAGTAAACTTACTAACACTCATATAACACCACGCCTTTTTTCTTCAACGGGTTAGGGCAGAGGTATACTTATAGTTGGCGGACTGGCGGCAGAGGCTTATGCGCCCTACCGCCGGCTTCGCTACCGTCGAGGCGATCCGGCCAGTACTCGACGACTGGCTCGGGAGGAGTGAGTGACGCAGGTACTGTCGGCTGCTTCGGCAAGTACCTGCGTCGCTTAGGCAGGGAGCCGGACGCTCAGTGCCACCACTGCGTCCAATGCGGGGAGGACACGGCGTAGCACACGCTCTCCGAGTGTGTAGCTTGAGAGGAGCAGCGCCGTGTCCTCACAAATGAAGTAGGAGGCGACTTGACGCTGCCGGCAGTAGTGCGGAGGATGGTCGGCAGCTCAGAGTCGTGGGACGCGGTCGTGTCCTTCTGCGAGGACGTGATGTCGCAGAAGGAAGCTGCGGAACGGGAGAGGGAGATATCAGCTCCCTTCCCGGGCCGCAGAAGACGCACCGGGCGCCGAGGAAGGGCGGATAACGCCCTCTTCCGCCCCGCATGAATGGGTCCAGGGGCGAGGGACATGGGGAAGTCCCCGCCCCCCCTATTGATGGACCCCGAGGCGGAGGCGCGCGCGAGTGTCCGCGCGCGCCTTTGAGGCGATGCACGGGGTAGTTTAACACCCCACTACCCCGTGCAGGAGATGAGGCCCGGACAGACCGGGCCAGCACGAGGGTGGGGTCGTGGAAGAATTTAGACTCCCGCGGCCCCACGCGCGCGCGTGATAGAAGACACATCGGGGTGGTTTTAATCAGTAAAAGTCTGACTTACCCCGTCGCCCACCCCAGGGCGGCGGGCATCCTATGAGGATTTCCACCCCGAAAAAAAAAAGAAAAGAGGTATACTTATAGTACATACCTACACCCATATTTGGCCAGTTACTTTAGTTTTTTTTAAAAAGGAGCTAGTTTGTCACCAACCGGGCATTAATCCCGACTCCAGGCTGTTACTGAGACATGCCACATTAAAAACCCAATAACACATTGCCTGAACTAAGGAATCGTAACTACGACCCAAACGGGCAGTTAAATAGTAATACCTACTTATATACCAAAGTAATACATATACGAAAGGGCAACTTTATATTCAGCAGTAGCAGTTACGGTCAATGAACCGACAAGGTAAACCAATTTAGAAAAGCCTGTCCGGAGTTCCGGACGAGGTACACTAGTAATCAGACATATCCGAAATGTTCCCAACTCCTGAAATATTGTAAACAAAATATTGTGGCAATTCCAAGAAGTCTATAATCAAAGTGTGGCAACAAAATTTAACGCGCGACAACTGATCCGATTGTGGTTGATAGTTTAGCGAACTTATCAACACTTTGCCAGTGCAGCTAGATAATTTGTTAGCAAAATTTAGGAAATCGTGAGCTGAAGTTGAGAACTCTACAAACAATTAGAGGGATCGTTGAGGGCAGCATCTATACGAAGAATTAAAAAGTGATTAGGATCAATTACTAACTTGTTCTAAAAGCATATCAGTGCATTCTGCTGTGTAAGATACATAGGATTATGTACTTACGTAGTAAAGTAACTTACCTATTTAGACCTGCCTTTGGGAACTATCTTCATAAAGTTTTGCAGAGTTTACATATGTCATCATCATCATCAGCCTCTACTCGTCCACTGCTGGACATAGGCCTTCTTCATGGCACGCCTACAAGCGCGATCACTACCAGCCACCTTTTTGATGTCGTCGCTCAATCTCGCCCAAGGGCGTCCTACGCTACGTTTGCCGAGACGCGGTCTCCACTCGAGGAGTCGTTTACCCCAACGGTTGTCGGTCCTGCGGCATATGTGACCAGCCCATTGCCACTTCAGCTTGCTAATTGCCATTGCCTCTCAGCTATGTAGGTGACTCTGGTCCTCTGTCGGATCACCTCATTTCTGATGCGGTCCTTCAGAGAGGCGCACAACATAGCTCGCTCAATAGCTCGCTGAGCGGCTTTAAACTTTTGGACTAGTCTGACCGTTAGTGTCCACGTGTCGGCCCCGTAAGTCATGACGGGTAGGACGCACTGGTTGAAGATTTTAGTAAAAAAAAAAAAAAAAAAAAAAAAAAAAAAAAAAAAAAAAAAAAACCTTCCGTTAGTTACGTTATTTTATATATGTAAAATAAAGTAATGGATTGGATACAATTTGAGGATGATTTTAGGAAGGGTTCCAACTTCATCAAGACTATTACTTTAACTAATTTGATGGGTATTATGTATATTCCCAATAAAATATCAATAGTTGGGAATCGTATTAAAAATATTGACAGGATTAAAAAATGTTCAACAATTAATTAATTATGTGTATGGTGCGAAGAGCTTTGAAGCACTTTGATTATTTGGTAGCTTCCTACTCAAATGTTTACTACCTTGTGTTCCTCTATCACACGTTGCATCGAGAAGTGAACGAGCATGCTTCAATACTTGACTGGATAAAATAAACAACCATTTATGTTTAATCTGTGAATAGCTTATTGAACGTATAATTTGCAACTGGTGGAAAACGGAGACATCACTTTTTATTTGCACTCAGTTTTTGTTTATTTATTGAACCTCCTACTGCACAATTCTACTTAAGTTATTTGTCAAATGTAGGTACTAAACTAAACTTCTAGCGAGTTCTGGCTAGTATAGAACAACAACCAATTTATTCGTAAACGTTTTTAGAGGTCACAAAGGTTCAGGGAGCGAAAAACAAAATTACGAGCAGAGGTTAAAACGGACGGGTCGTCATCTTTTGGATAGGGCATCTGCCCGTCCCTCTGCGAGATTCCTTCATACAGTTTGTGACTATTGGTTTCTCGTAATTGCATTAAGTATGGCGTATTGAGGCCACAGAATAAGATTATAAACTGTGCTACTTACTCGTACGAGCTAAGCAAAATTATTACGTGTCTATATACTTACCTTACCTTTCTATCTAGGGATTTAGCTTTATGTTGGCCTGCCAAGGTGTCCTCTTGGTTGTTTTAGCCCACAGCTTAATATAAAATAACTTTTTATATATAATAGTTTCTTATAAAATAACAGTGTCAGTGGGGCACGGTTAATTTATAAAACTTAGCTGTCCAGTCGTACATGGAAAAGTGACGCAAAAACAGATGGCTGAAATTCTACCGTTTGAAACTTCGAACAGACTTTTTGTGGACGTCCAAAAAGCCACGTGGCGTGGGTTATGTGTGCGCGGTCAGGTGCGTATTACTCACAACTGGAGTACGTGTATGACGTGAACGTTAACAAAGCATATGAAGTAGACAAGGACAGTAGTTGCTGGCATTCTGTAGTTTTTGCAAACCCCTATGGGAAGGTGTAAAAGTATGTGATGTAAGTGTCAATATAGTACCCCATGCGGTCAATCACAGTAACATTATATGAAAGAGTTATATTACAGATCGAACGTCAAGAGATAGATATTTGTATAAGGATCCCTATTCTGGATATCAAGATATATCTCATTCTACGTTGAGTTATGACCATCATTAGACCTGTTCTTCTGTATGGCAGTGAGGCGTGGCCTGTGCTTGAGCGACACAAGCAGGGGCTGCGTGTCACGGAGATGAAAATGCTGCTGTGGATGTGTGGAGTTACGCGGAAAGACCGCATCAGGAACTCCCGCATCCGTGGCAGTCTCCGAGTCGCCTACGCTGGTACGGATACGTCTTACGAAAACCGGGTTACGTGGGTAACAAATTACTTGCCATGGCGCCTCCGCCGGGCCGGAACAAGCGAGGTAGACCAAGGAAGTACTGGCTTGACGTTGTAAGATATGACATGCGTGCCAACAATCTCACACCACGGGATGCCAGAGATCGTGCGAAATGGAGGCGTATTAGTAGGAAAGCGGACCCCGGGCTCCAACACGATAGCCGCGGATGCGACCGGGATTATGCGTTGAGATGATGATGATGATGATCTCATTCTACGTTGAAGCTTTTCGCCTCGTCCTTTATACCGCGTACATCGAGGGACTGGAACAATCTGCCGGCGGCGGTGTTTCCGTCGGACTACAATTTGAGTGTCTTCAAGGCTAGAGTGAATAGGCTCTTAATAAACTAGTGCGCTTTACCATCAACGATTGCGTCACTGCTTACCATCAGGCGGGATTGCGGTCAAGCGCTGGTTTATATTTTAATAAAAAAATAAAAAAAATATATAATGCTGATCTATTTTCTCTTTAATCGTGGCAGTTGAGAATACGGAATAAATATTTTCCTGTGTATTTAATCTGCTGATTGTTGTTGTTATTTATCCCGTAATCTCAACTGCCACGATTAAAGAGAAAATAGATCAGCATTTCGAGGATCACTTCGGAATCTAGTAGGTGCCCTTTATAAACCCTTACCCATTAAAAAAGGTAATAACCATGGACACAAGATTCCGGCAAAATGAATCAACAAAAAGTTACCCCTCCACTGTTATATAGTTAATTGGCTGTTCCTACCAGCATATAAATATCTATCTACTCATCTAATGTCCGGGAATACTGATGTAGGCACTGAAACTGTTCATATTATGATGATATTAAGCTGTCTTCAGATTGGACTCATTTTCCACATCTATCTATGTGATAGGTAACTACAGTTTACTCTGTACTGTATCAAACCATGTTTTCTTGTGCGTTGCTTATACACTCTTAAAAATTTACTTGATTCCGTATTTAATTGCATCATATAATATGATCAACCTATAATATTCTTACTCTTGGGAGACAGTTCTGAAAGTAAGAGAGAGTGGGCCGTAATCTACCACGCGGGCCTTTGCGGATTAGTAGATGTCACATATCTGCGAAGTTTTGGATTGAGGACATGTCGGTTTCTTCCCGATCTTCCTTCACCGGTTGGAGAGCAGTGGAAATAAAATAATCTACAGAAAGGAAACTACAAGGCTAACGGTACTCTTTTCATTTAAATGCATTAAACAAATTAAGTTTGGCATAGATACAGAGAAATTTGATTAATAAGTTTTTTCACACGTCAGTCTTCTACATATCGCACACCTAATAATATATCGGCAAAAGTACGTTTTGAATTTTACAGATATAAGGATAAAAAATGTTATAGTTGTTTGAAATTAATTTAGGAGTTAATTTTACATTCAGCGGGTCGGAGGTACTAGTATACATAGACGCTAATAAATATTAGAGATATGTAAAAACTCAGTTTTTAAATGTTTTGCAGATGTGCCAATAATTACTAAGTAAGCGATATATGACAGCTAGTGTAGTAACATGATGGATAATACCTTCAAAATATACGAAGATTGGCTTGAAACTTTCATTTAGAATATATTTTTTGGCCGGATAAAGCATGCAATTTGTCTTATAAAACATACTATCCGCTATACGACCTGTAATAATATCTAATATGGATTTATTTCGATATTCACGAATCTCATTTTATCAGTGCCTTATACGTCATAGTATTTTTTACTAGACGTACTTAATGCTTACGTCATAAGCCTAACATAACATTTAGGGCTATATTTCACCAGGACACCATGGCGGCGCAACCAGTCGCAGTTACCAACAAAATTTATACAGGGTTGCGCAACCAAACGCACACCAGGTAAGTAACTCTATAGAGCTGTGAAATATAGCCCTTAGTTAACTCCTTATTTTCTTAAGTTATATTGAAAGACATTGCAATATTATTTAACATACTTCTTACGTAGTGGGACATTAAATATTTTTTAACATTAAAGAGTAGTGTTGAAAATTCCAGACAAAAAGTGTTTATTGATCAAATTTTTAAATCTTTATTATTTTTAAAAGAAGCCGTAAGGCTTGGTGTGGAGGCAACGGCTATATGTTTATGCTCTGGTAAAATGATAACATGACATGCTACGTAAAAGTGATACTGTCATTTTTTTCGTAAAGAGAGTACCTAATGGGATTTTCTTTTACGTTAACGCGATCAACACGTTTATGAAGTTCGATGCTCTGAGTGAGCCACACCTAGTGGCGAGGGAATCAGTCAAGAAAACTTTGAGAGTTAGTTCGGAAAATTGTTTGTATTTCAGTCGAATGACGTTCGCTACTTAATTATGGGCCTCCAATCAACTTAACTTCGATCGGCCCTGTTTCGCATATCCAGCGGATTCCTGTTCAATCACCTTGAACCTTGTGGTCCCACAAGGTTTTAACGCCACGACTTCCATCTTTATCTTTTAAACAATTAGAATGAACAACTAAGGTTCAACTAACAGTTCATAGTATGTCCATATGGAACTTTTCAATAATAATGACACGACAACAGTACACTTTAAAACACTTAACGAATTAATCGTCCCAGCAATCGTTATTAATCCGTGGTATCTACATAGTGATCGTATTAGAAACTAAGCTCTTAATCGTTCTGAAACCGAGGCTTATTTGATACATGATAGTTTCGGAAGCTATCGGCATATATAGGTTAAGTGGTAATTCCCAATTACCCTATTTACCTATGCCGATCACTTTTAAATCTCACAAATTAGTGAGAGATATACTATTACTAGATATACTAATCATAACAAACATTTTTTTTTAACTCTTTTTTTTTTTTAATAATTATAAACTAGCGCTTGACCGCAATCCCGCCTGATGGTAAGCAGTGATGCGATCGTTGATGGTAATTGGTAAAGCGCGCTAGTTTATTAAGAGCCTATTCACTCAGAAAAACCGAGCGAATAGGAAGGACGGCAGTTGAGCGAGGTGAAGCAATGTTAAACCCAACAACACGACCAACGATACTGCGCCAAAGGGAGATTGATGTGAAGACCCTCCACGACCAAACTCCCAACACAACAACATTAGGCGCATCGTACTCGGCACACATCGCAACACAACTGCTCAGACCCGTCCTCCGTACGGCTTCACCAGACATCATGCCGGAACACGACAAGTCGCTTGGCGGCAAGACTTTGTCTGGTGTGTGGTAACTTCTGCCGGCGGCCGATGTTATGGCCTACCACCGTAAAAACTCTTCAATAACAAGACCCCATTAGAACTGCGGGCGCGGTATTGTTTCATAATATTAACCCAGTCCTCCCCACTGTCCTATTTTTAGGACACTATATTCAACATTTTTTTTTTCTATGTTAGGGTTATTATTTTTATTGGTTTTGATGAAATTCGTATTTTCACACTATTTTCCCAATAAAATATATTTTTTTCGCTCTTAAAAAAGTTATCGTATTTATAATATACATATTTTTAAATTGAGGAAATTCGTCAGCTTAAAAAGAGTATTATGATTTGATTATAAAAAACCGAAAATAAAAAGTTATCAGCTTCAAAGTCCATCAAATAGATTTTTAGATCTCTACTGAATCTATTATAATTAAAAACTAAAACAAAATATTATTTGGAAGCTTGTGATACTAATTCAAAAAAAGGCGTACTATAAATATGACACTGGGAACATGTCTTTACAAGTAGCCGTGAAAGCGTGTTCGATCCTGTTACGCTCGCTATAAGTTCAAACGTGTCTATTGTTTTGTTTCTTGCAAGTGTTTCGTAAACTTTACTTTAGTCGATAAGTCTTCGTCAAGCACAACACATCTCGTAATATAAAAAATTGTGATTTTTTTATAAGATTGAGGAAAGCAAAGGAGGTAAGCAAAAATATTAGATTTTGTTTCTTATCAAGTGGTTAACGATATATTTGTTTAGTTTGGGATGGTATATGTATATATATATTTATATATATATAATATAATTTTTATACTTACTATATATGTATAATTATTGTTTATAGATCATGGATGCAGTGAGAAGAAAATATAAAAAAGCATTGATGGTGTCTGAAATCACCGAGTATCTTCAAGATATTGAAGATTGTAGTGACGAGGAGTTCAATGACTTGGAAGTTGCGATATTGCCCCCGGATGAAGTGGATGAAATGACTGATATAGAAGAAGGTAATGACGACGATATGGGAGTTCTGCCAGTGTCAGATGTGGCTGGTCAAGTGGAATTTTCATGTACAATTGATAACGTCGAGGAAGATCTTTCTACTCAAACCACATCTCGGACCAACAAGACAGTCATTTGGCGTAAGTGTGAACCTGTATATTCTGAAATTCAGCCGGAATCTAATACTGCTAAACAATGTTTAGAAAATATGATTACGGAATTGGAAGGAAAATCTGCGGTAGAAATATTCGAACACTTGTTATGTGACCAGATTCTAGAATATATAGTGCATGAAACACTAACCTATGCCAAAAATTATAAAAATGATTTGAACTTCAATCTTACCGTGAATGAGCTAAAAGTATTCATAGGAATTTTGTTTTTCTCTTCGTATCTCCACTTGCCTCAAAGCAAACTATATTGGTGCAGAGATGATGATGTACACATTCCATTTGTTGAACGAGCGATGTCTCGGAATCGTTTTGATAAAATTAAATCATATTTACATTTCAATGACAATTCAAGAATTGATAATAGTGACAAAGCTTTCAAAATTCGCCCATTTATCGATAAAGCTAATAAATCATTCCAAAAGTTTGGTGTTTTTGAATCCAACTTAGCTGTTGATGAAATGATCGTCAAATACTTTGGTCACCATGGTATCAAACAGTTTATAAAAGGTAAACCAGTAAGATTTGGATACAAGCTTTGGGCACTGTGTGGAGTAAGCGGATATTGTTATAACTTTTCGCTTTATACAGGAAAGGATCCTCAAATATCTTGTAATACTGGTGATGGCTTGGGTTCAAGAGTGGTAAAAAAGTTGCTTACAGTATGTACTGATCCTAGTGCACATGTAGTCTACTTCGATAACTTCTTCAGCAGTATGCAATTGTTGATTGACTTGAAATCTGAAGGGTTCAGAGCTACAGGGACAGTCAGAGACAATAGGACTAAGAAATGTCCAATCATGACCAAACAAGAAATGAAGAAGCAAGAACGTGGTTATTCCGATCATCGTTTCGATAAAAATAATGAAATATTATGCGTGAAATGGCATGATAACAATGTAGTATGTCTCTTAACTAATTTTGATACTGTTGAACCTTTTGTAAAAACTAATAGGTACTCAAAGGTAGAAAAGGCCAAAGTTGCTGTGAATCAGCCAAAGCTTATTCATAATTATAATAAAAACATGGGAGGAGTGGATAAACATGATTGGCTTATTTCTAAGTATCCAATCCGCTTTAGAGGTAAAAAATGGTATTGGCCTCTAGTAATCCGTGTTTTGGACATGACTCTAGTCAATGCATGGATTATTTATAACCAGGTAAATAAAGATGAGACCATACCTCTGCTTGATTTCAGAAGAAGGGTATGTTTTTCTTGGATGAAAAAATCGGAAGGCAAAGTAAATAAGCTTACATCAGGTACTTCAGAAGTTCTTTTACAACCTATAAGATTTGACAACTATGGTCACTATATGACCAAGAGGGACAAACAAAGACGTTGCCAAGGACAAGGCTGTAAAAAAAAGCCTTTAACATTTTGTTCTAAATGTGAAAAAACACTCTGCAGTGATTGTTTCATACCTTATCATACAAAATAAGCTTTTATTACATTATTTCTGATACTGTTACTGGTCCTATTTTTAAATAAAGCTGATTTCCATATAATTCTTATCTTTACTTTTTCCTGACCATATGTTCCCACTGTCCTATTTATAGGACATGCTGAGTCAGCGAAACCGTTTTTTTTTAATTTATTTTTTTGCCATATTATTTTTTCTTAACATATTAAGAGGTCTAATACAAGATTTCATCAAAAAAATCCAATATTTTCAATGCTTGGGAAGTAATGGGTTAATAATTTATTTATACTAATAAAAATAATACAATGGGTTACATAACATAAAGGCTAGTACTTGATAGTATATAACATAAAAAATATATGTATATAACGGCGCGTGACTGCTTAATTTTGAATATTGTGATACTTTTTGAAGTCGATTAATCTATGGGTATTCGGATAAATTATGATGTTTTATTACGAGCGGGTAAAACCGACTGGAGTTGCGTTTGCCATAGCGAGCGACTGTTAGCGCGGGAATTTCTTTGTTCAAGCATCGATCGAGAGTGTTGGTCATATTCAAACCCAGTGGCCCATAGAATAGAATACTCTTTATTATATCCACTATACAAATTACAGAACATATAAAGATTTAGCGGTCTTATCGCTAAGAATGATATTTTACAGACAACCTTTATATATCAGAAATTAGACACAGTTAATCACAGTTACAAACATTTAATGCATGGAACATTAAATGTTTGTGGCAATAGTAATCTTAGGTCAGCAGGTGATATGGATATTATTATTATATCACAGTTCTGCCAGGACACAAAAACATCACTCGTAGAAAGTCAAGGTCGCAATCACGACTACTCCGCCATAATTTCTTTTTCGATTCAGGTCTTTAGAACTACTAAGAATAATCAAAGCATGTGGCGTCATAAATGGAGCTCGCGAGTGTCATGGCCGTGATAGTTGACATATTACAGAAATAGTTATTATTAAGAGGACGCGTCTTTAACATTTTAAACGAAATTACTTAATAGCCGAGGATGCAGTCACCTGTTGCATGTTCTTCTACTGACCCGTGGCATTGATATCGGTTCACTCTCTTGGGGAGTGATTGATAAATGATATTATTTTGAAAGTAGTTTCGTAAATTAGATGGGATCTATATTTCTTATCTAACTGAAAATAGTGGATTTCAAAACTCAAGTCTGACTTATGATGATTTATGGGATTCTTCTCTGGGGAACTTGCGCGGACATCAATACCATCTTTGTTTTACAGAAAAGGGCTGTTCGAGCCATTTACAACCTTGGTCCTAGAGATTCTCTTAGAGAAAAACTCAGAGAGGTGAACATTCTGTCTGTAGCTTCACAATATATATTTGAAAATCTTATGTACGTACATAAACATATATCGAATTTTAAGAAAATAAGCGATGTTCATAATATAAATACCAGGAACAAACACAATTTTCCTGTACATCACACTCGTCTCCACAGAGTAGGTAACTCGTTCAGGGGTCAATGTATACACTTTTACAACAAGCTTCCCATGGACATCCAAACCTAACCCATTAAACGATATAAAAACTATATAAAGGCCAAACTTTGCAAAAAGGGGTATTATAAAATCTCAGTTTATTTAGAACACAAAAAAGCTTGGGACTGAGCTGCTCGCTCTGTTAAGCATTGTTATTAAGCAATATGCGTAATTATAACGTAAATTATTGTAAACATTTTAATCTTTAATGTCTGGACTTGAAAAAAGACGATGATCCCTGAGTTTGTTTCGGCTATTTCTTCTCAGAGGTAGTCAGTTAAGAAATGCCGGCTTCATCTAGAATAAAAAAAACATATGACGTGTAAAAGTGATCAGTGATCCTACTTGCTTAATAAACGATTTCATTTCATTTCATTTCTGAGAAAAAAGGCCGAAACAAACTCGGAGATAAAAGGTTTTTTTTAAGTCCAGTAATAATCTATATCTAAAATGGTCAGCTTGAGATTTAAGGAGCTTAACGATTTGAGGAACAATATCAAAAGAAGATATGAATATTAAAAAGAAACGACCATAGGAAAACATACGATCTATACAAGTTGTAAGCAGATCAAACCTAAGACCTTTTGTCGTCGCTATAATCCTTAACGGTATCAAAGGCTTTCTGGCACATCGAAATCCTTCCGGACAATACGGCATGTTGCAACTCTTTCATCGGATTATGTTTCATTGCCATAGAGTATAGCCAGAGCACTAGAGGTTATTATACACTCTAGCATGCACAAGAAGTTTTATATACTCCACTGGGACTGCGTCCCTGATACTGACTAAATTTCAAATAAGATAAATGAATCAAATTAGGCTAAAAAAAATAATTATATCGACACATCTAGAATAAAATACTCTTTATTATGTACACCATATGATTATAGTACATAAATATGAAGATTTACGTTTACGACGGTCTACGTTTTTCATATTTTCAGAAACAAGGATCAAACATTTTATAAATGGTTGAAATTAATTTATGAGTTAATTTAAGGTACTAGTCTAGATAAATTTAAAAGTAGTTTGAACTTCGTGCTATAAAACCGCATTTTTTATGACCTACGAAATTATGTGTGAATCCTGTCATCCGCCACCCTGTTTTTTAATTATAACTCTTAAGTTTTTCATTCAAAAACTTCTTAAAGAATTTATATGAAATTTGGCACACAGAACTTTTATCACCAGCATTTAGACATACAGGACCATTTATCCCAATATTTCCTCGGGATTGACACTTACGCGGGTGACTCCACGGAGCTCAACTAGTATATCCTTACTAATATTACCTATAAAGGGGAAAGTGAGTTTGTTTGTTTGTTCCGCTTTCAGGCCGTAACTACTAAACCGATTGCTTTGAAATTTTGCAGATGTAAGGTTAGAAGTCCAGATTAAATAATAGGGTAGTTTTTATCCTGGAAATATTTAATATTCCCGAGGGAAATCTAAAATATAATGGTGAAAGTCTGTATGTATGTTTGTAACTCTTTCACGGATAAACTCCTAAACGGAGAGTTTTGGCGGGAAAGTCAAGCTGTGTGTCACACTCGTTTTTCATTGGACTTTTAAAATTATTTATTTACTAAATAAAAGTGCGTGATTTACTACAAAAGTGCATTGAGTAAATAGTTCATAAAGAACAGTGAAATATCGCAGCATAGTGGCCACATCATGACTTTGCCCCAAACCTCACTCGTAAGACGGGTCACGCGGCCCTCTTATTCGACATGAATAATTCATATTTACGTGACATTGGCTAAATGCACAAACCATACGAAGCCAAAAAATAAAGAAAGAAAGAACTCCTAAACGAATTTGAATGACATTTGGTACACACATGGTTTAAAACCAAAAATAACATTTTTATCCGCATATTGCTTCGGGGTCGAAAATGCGGGTGAAACCACCTGGAGGATCTAGTTAATAATAACTGCATAAACTACTCCGTACTGCTCAGTTATACAATTATTGTTAACTTGACACAAAAGCACTATGAAAGCTCTAATTTGGAGTGAGTACTACAAAATAGAGCTTTCATAGTGCTTTGGCCTTGTCGTGAGAAGAGCCGGCGGTAACTTCCTTAATTAAGAACAATTTTAGCTGCTACAAAATAGCTAGAACCATATTATGTTAAGTCTTTAAATGTTTGGTAGGAAAGCAAATCAAAAGATAATATCTTTAACCTTATCAAGTCATTTTGTGCTGTTGTTGAGCCGCGTAACGTAAGCAATTTTTTTGCAATTATTCACCCCCTACCCCTCGTCAGTAAAACTAAGCAAAGTTGTAACCAAGAATGCTTACGTAACGTTGGTACATGTATTTTTGAATGTTTTCAAAATCAAAAGTCATTTATTCAAATTAGGCTGAGCATCAGCACTTTTAAAAATAATTGAACGTCAATATTACATAAGACAGTCCCCCAAAACGCCCACCCATCGACACTTCCTAGTGCTTTCGCTGGGATGAAGAAGTGGCGGATGAAACTCCCCAGCAGCACATTTAAAAAAAAAACACATGACTTTATACAAGACTTCGTATAGTGATGAACAAGATAAAATACAACAACAAAGAAATTATTTACCATATGCCAGCTACAACGCCAAAATACAGGCAAAGCAAAACAGTATATATATATTTAAATGTAATTAACTAAAAACTTATTACTTAAATAAAAGCCCCAGGCATAAAGGGCGTGACAGCTTACATATTTATGTAATGTAAAAAAGTAAATTATATGAACTCATATAACGTGTCAGTAAGCTAATTCCGGAGAAAGAACACAAACATTGTCCTGAGTTAATCAGAGCGACCAGCTATTCTTATCATTTAAATTATCATTCACGGAATAATTGAATTTAATGGTTTTAGTGTCTTTATTAATTCTCGAGCAGCAGTAACAACTTATAAGACTCGAAATTGACTTGAATAGAGAGACTTTAACGCACATAATATTTATTTAAGCAAATTTGATTGACAACTTAATACTAGTTATAATTATAGTAATATATTATGGAACAACACAAACTCCTTTTAAAATTTTTCTTCAATTTAAGTCCTCAAGTTGAACACACAAATCTATGTCTCTAAGTCTTCATTGACTTTGGATGTTTGATGCTCAATGTTGTGTGTGTCCTCACTTTCGTGTGATTATGGAAAATCGATACCGTTATAACCGACATACTGATTCATATTTTTTAAAATATTTTGTGCGGCGAACACGGCCGATGCGCAAGGAGGCGCGGGTATGGTCCCCGCGCAGTGCAAATACTTATACGCATGAATATAAATATTTGCACTGGTCTGGTCGTGCCTCGAAAAGCACGTTGAGCCCTTGGTCCCGGTTGCCATACGAACATCTAATGGCAGTCGTTACGGGTTATTGGAGCCCTCAAAAGTCCATCAATTGGTCTATCGCGTTCGAGTTGTGGAGGTCAGACGGCAGTCGCTTCACAGAAAATATCGAAGATTAGCCAAAAATCAGTACTTGGACTGGTAAAGCAGACCCCAGACTAAAAAGGTGAAAAAGCTTCGAATGCGACTGGGATTAACGCTGAGATGATGATGATTTTTTGGGGTGAAAACTTCTTTAACATCGTTTCGAAGAAATGAAAAAGTGTCTCTAAAAAGAGACAGCACTTAAATTCATAACCTTGGACGTGTGGCGAAATGAGACAAGAAACAATATACAGTGTTTCTTATCCACGCACTCGTTATTTTTTTTTTCATACTTTAGTTATCACAAAAAGTAACCTCTGTAGTCAGAATAAATCTAAGTTATATAAAAAATAAAATCTATACTAATATATTAAGCTAAAGAGTTTGTTTGAACGCGCTAATCTCAGGAACAACTGGTCCGATTTGAATAATTCTTTTTGCGTTGTATAGCCCATTAATCCAGGAAGGCTTTAGGCTATATAACATCACGCTGCGACCAACAGGAGCGGAGCATATGAACGAACGAAGTCGCGGACAGCCGCCAGTGTAAAATAATTATAAAACTTTGTATTACTAAAAGCTACAGTCAATATCCTCTTCCCGAAATTTCACATTCGTCTCATTATATTGAAAGGAAAATTTTTAAAGGTCTTAGTTCTACCAAGTGTGAGTTTCACCCATGCTTTTTTATACAATTTGGTTTATTTTTGTCTGTTTTTAGTAACTTTTATGAACTTCTTTGTATGAGTAACAATATATGTATACTTTTTTTAGTCTTTCGGAGAAAATCCGAAAAGGAAAACAACATATAATACGACGCGATCACCACCCAGACCCTCATATGACGTGTCATCAAAGGCAAGCAAATCAAAGCCCCCTCTTCGCCCTTCTGTAGTGCTTACGTAAAACGAATAGTCCCATGGTAAAATATAAAATACAGTAGATTTTGTAAGCAATTTGGAAAAACGATTGACTGCTTGTTTCAACCGAACGACGTCCACTGCTGCTTAGGTCTTTTCCAAGCACTGCAATTTAAACTTTTTTGTGCTTCCAACAACCAGCGAATTTCTGCAACCTTTACAAGGCCATAAGTCCATCCTGTGGGACGCCTTCTTAAAAGACGAACGACCCCATCGACCAGGCGGTGCCTGCCTATAATAAACTACGACGATATAATAATTATAACAGACAACACAGTAGGCATGAATATCTAGGGCATTCAAATCTCTTGTGATATTAATGCAGAGATAAATTAATTGTCACGGAGTTTTGCGGAATTTATCAACTGATACAATAAAAGATATCAAAATTAAATAAATAAGTAGTTTTCTTTTATCTTGTCGTATCTTGCCGCTATATTATCAAAGAGCATAAACTAGGGACAAATAAACGCATGGTCTTCACTGTCTGATTTTCTAGATTTTCCGAATTTCTGTGATACTGGCGACTAGTAAAGGGTCGTGCCACGGAAAGGCCGTTGGACCCGGTTGGTCACATGAACATCTAATGGTAGTCGTTACGGGTTGTTGGAGCCCTCAAAAGTCCAACAATTGGTCTAACTGCAATGCTTCGATATCGCCTTCGGGTTGTGGAAGTCAGACGGCAGTCGCTTCACGGAAAATATCGAAGTTTAGCCAAAATCGGCAGTTAGACTGGTAAAGCGGACCCCAGACTCCAATTCTGAAAGAGCTTCCGATGCGACTGGGATAAACGCTGATATGATGTAGACTGGCGACTAGTAAAGAATGACATATAAATATATTCTTTACGAGAGCTGCCAAACGCTTTTATAAAAAAAAATAAGTCAAACTTGTTATAAATGATTTTATTTCTGTTTCGGGTTGGTTGTACACATCAGTTTTGGACGAAAAACATATTTTTAAAAATCCAATCTCATCTAGAGGTATTTAGTAGTTTTCTATCTAACGATTCTTAAGTGGAAAGGCCGAAACAACATCAGACATCATTGTATGTCGTGTTGTATAGGTAATACTTAAGCATAGAATTAGTATTCACTATCTTGAGAATAATTAATTGTTGATATATTTAATAACATGCACATACCTATTACAGAAAAAGTTATTGTGGCATTTTCATAGCCATGCAGCCGGTACGACGCTTTAACAAAACTTAAACAAGACTTTATTTTTGTGTTTAAAGTTACTTAGTCCAATATGCTCATTAGCAAAAGGAAAGCAGAAAAGAAATTTGTATTTGCTTCCCATAAGTAACTAAACTGTAATTATTTCTGGAATAAATATTTCAATTACTGCAGAAAATTCTAAAAGAACTAAGTACCTATTCGCATAAATTTAAAGTTTCTTTACAGACGTGGTAAAAAGATTTCTGAGAAAACACTAATGAACGGCAATACCTCTTTTGTTGTATGACTTCCTCCCCTCCTTTGAGCAATACTTACGGGTACAGACTAATTAATTATTGAATACTAAAGTAGAAATTTTACTCATAGAATTTTTCAGAACATCGCCAAGCTGTTAGCTGACCCTTTACGTAGCCTGAGGCCTGGTATTTTTTAGCCCAAAGAATCAGCATGCCAACCAGTCTTTTGGGCAATTTTCCCATTGACAGCGATGTGCATTTTAATTTTATGATGCCCATAAGAAGTCTTAATTTTTTTTTTATATTTGTTTAAAATGTTTCTATAGATCTATTTTAGTGTTAGCTTTTATATTTCAAATGGGTAATGGTCTAAATCGTATCAAATTCACAGTATATTAATTATTAAAATAATTATTTATTTAGAATCTATATTGCATAAACAATAGTAGAATTCAGATTTGAGAGCATGATGGCCGCGCCTTAAGAGTGTAGTTCGTAAATTCGAACCCAGACGGGCTTTATGCAAATTATTTTCTCACACTATAAAATCATACTCTATAAAGGGTGAAAGAAATAAAATGCTAGAAAACTGACATATGGCATTTACCAACTCGCACGATGCCTGTGTTCCCGCAGTCAAGAACGTCACATTTGACGGCGCAGCCCTTTGCTGTTCCTAACGGAATTTAAATTTTCAGCACATTTTTGCGGTGCGATTTCGCTGTAAAACTTGGCAGCCTTTTGTGTAAACGTCGAAAGCGACGCAGAGGGACAGTTTGATTCGAATTTATTTAGAATGTTATGAAATGTAATTTAAGTTACAACAGTATATTTTTCATAAACTCATGCCATAGACTAGCGGGAAAAAAGTCCTCATTACTTTCAAGATTAAGTTTCTAAAACATGCATAAAGCAGATTATCAAACCAGCTTTGTTTCTGCTTTGTGTAATAAATCTACGTAGTGTAGCAAGCAAGCGTAGATGGCAGGTGTTTTGCATCACGTAAATCCAGCTTTTTGAAGTGGCAAACTTAACACCAAATAAAAGGTGTGTGAAAAATCTGAGTGAAATACTCGGATTCTAGACGGATTATGTGAATATTAAAAATCCCCTATGTAAACATTTTTATCTCTACTGCTATACTAGTATAATATCGGCGTCTAGGACCGATATTACTCACTATTCGCCTAATATTAGTCGAAAGAATGAGGAAAATTTTTGAATATCAATGGGGATGAGAGAGAGTAGGGGAAGTGATGGATTGAATGTGTAAAAGATGGTATGCCAGAATGAGACTACACAATATGCCAAAGTAACAGCCTTTTTTTATTAAATTTGTCTGAAGGTAAATACTAAAAGTGTAAAATAAAAAAAAAATATAAGTAGTTTAATTAATGTGTGACAAATAGTTAAAGTATCAAATTAAATTTAATGAAATACACTAATCAGATTCTTAACTACATCCGACGACCCTGGTTCTAGGTGGGTGGGTGGTGGGTGGATTTTCTTAGGTGACTCCACATACATCAATTTCGTATTCAATTAAGGTAAACTGAGTAAACCTGCTGAGTTCATAAAATAATGTAATACCACACTTGTTTGTATAGACCGTGGCCCTTCATTGGCTGGATTCTTTTCGTCGGGTATTTATATTATAAGTGACTAACAGAGTACTTTATAATATACGCTCTTATAAAAATACATTCAATAACATACTCATAAAATATTAATAAATACCATTTATTCGCCAATTCTATATACTAACATATATTTGTAACATACTAAATACGCTTTTTGACGTGAGTTGTAAACACCAGCCTAACCCATCCGCCCTACACCTAACTTGTTTAGCTAAAGGAGATGTTTCAGAAATGTATGGAGCCTGGGCCAGCACATTGTACACTTAATGCTAGGTATAGTTACGCTATAGTTAACTGTTTTTAATGTTAATTTCCTATATTTTGGCTTACTTTTTATACAGATTCAATTTAACTCGGCCAAGGAGTGCAACACAACTACTAGTAAATAGGGTGGTCAGCAATAAGCGAAATAAGATTTTGACAGTGACATTTGATTGACGTGTCATGTATCTAAGGCTATCGTATCTATAATATCGACCCTATGGCTGCGAAAAAAACAAAACATGAATTCCGAACATACCCCATTAAATAAACACAATCAACTCAAATCAACACTCGACACGAACACAACGGGAAAATAGAACTGTCAAAGTCGCCAATCAACGTCATAACCACTGTCATGGCTACCTTAATAAAGGGTTATCTCACTAAAAAAACCTTTCAAATAATTATCAGTCCAGTCCACCACCAGTCTTATTATTTCTATAACGGGGGAGATGTTCGAGCAATCAAGCCTTTAAGTTAATTATGAAAAGAAGATATATGTAAGTTTCAAGTCCAGTCAAAATGGCGTAAATTTGCGTTTTTAGTAAGTTTATTAAAATTGCTAGAAAAAAAAAAACCTTTTATTCGCCAATTGTATACTTACATATAATATATATTTCGTATTCTAAATCGGTACTGATAAAAGAAATTAAAAGGTAGATAACTCTACGCGTGTTAATTAATTGTCGATTCAAGAAGATACTTAAAACGACTCGTCGATGTCTGCATGCACTGTGCAAACTAAACTAATTTTAAGTTAAGTGCTTTTCATTCTATTATATTACGAAAAGGATAGAAGATAAAATTTTAGTTTAATCCTGTAAAATTAAATTACTCCATAGACAGTTTAGATTCTAAACATGGCGACCAAAAATACATCAAGTTATGTCGGGAGCGGTAAATTTTGACAGGTGTAAACTAACATAACATCTTCTGTCCTTTTCTTAATGAAATAGAAAGAAAAAGGTGCACTGAACTTGAACTTATTTAACGCCCTCCGTGGCGCAGCGGTCAACACGCCTGCCTGCGACGTGGAGGCCTCGGGTTCAACCTCGGCCAGGTCATAATGGAAAACGATATTTTCCTGGGGCTTCGATGTTTATATATATATACAATATGTAAAGAAAACCCTGTCCGATCCGTGAAGGTATTGTTAGGTATCGTTAACTGATTCTAATAATGTCAACAAAGCCGGGCTAAACTTAAAAAAAAATCTCCCTTAAAAAATAAATATTATTTCGAACATGCGCGGGTGTATGGGGGCAGGGCACACGGCACGTGGTCGCTTTGTGTCGCTTTTTAAAAAAGTACCAAATTTTGGGGAAGTTGGAATTAATTCGCGGAAAAAAAAGATTATTTCAAAATTCATTACTATTGTCACTATGATGATTACGTAAAATTTCATATTTTATTTGGTCTTGTGTATACCTAACATTTATTATCCTTTTGGGTCGGACAGGGTTTTCTTTACATACTGTATATATGTATGTATCTATTATAAAATATACTTAGTATCGTTGAGTTGGTATCCCATAACACAAGTCTCGAACTTACTTTAGGGGCTACCTCTATCTGTGTGATTTGTCCGTATATATTTATTTATTTAATTTATTATGTGAACAAGGAACCGGGGCCACTGGCTGTTTATATAACGTTATTTTTTGTTTACACGCAACCTGGGCCCCGAGTCTGCTATTGCAATAGTGTCAAAATTGTCGACTTTTAATGTCATAATGACCGATTTTGACAAAATCCGTAATCTACTAACACAATGGCGTGCCAAGTGGTCAATCACTGAACAAAATGGCATAAACGGTAATCTTGTCCAAAATGACAAATCAATGACTGACATATGCGGTAATCTGCTAAAATTTTGACAGTTCATTTGATCATTGAACTGTTATGATGCCGTCTTTGTACAAACATTGCTTTTCGAAGCAAGGCAGCTCGATGGTGGTGGTGGTTTTGTACAAAAAGTGTGATATCTATTGTGTTTGTGGAATATTTGAGAATGTTTTCATTACTAGCCAACTCAGTGGATGCTAGAGAAGGAAGATAATATGCAGGAGACGTCGAACACATCGCTTGACGAGTTTGAATATAGATCCCTTTATTAATGTTCCCAAAGCGGAATTTCTGAAAACGTTTTGCCTTGAATATGTCTCAGTAAGAGGGTTAATTGAAGAACTCATTCTCCTTATGACCAGACTGCGTCGAATTGATAGCGTATGGGCAGAAATTAAGGTGAGGTAACGTAATTTGACAATTGATGTATTAATCTATTGTAATCTATAGCTACAAACACGAAATAGGTTGATTAATGTTATATTTTTATTGCAGATTCTAATAGCACTTGCATTTTATGCATCAGAGTCCTAAGAGAATTTTATTGGACAAGGACATTGCCCTCCTTAAAGTTTCACAAATTACTGTGTCTAGTGCAATCAATGAAGGAACAAAGACTTTGAAACTAAAAAATAAACCACAAATATTGCAAACATGCCAATAGCATTATTGCCACCTGATGAGGATTATGCAGAAGTACTGCGACAGGTATGAATTTCTTTTAACTATGTTGGTAAAGGTACATAATAGTTGGACTTCTATCAGTTGTTTATTTATTGTTAACTAAAACAGTACACTAATTACATTAATTAACTTAAAAACAACTACTAAAACTAACATGGAACAGCGGACTCTCTCGCATACTTTCTTTCACAGAAGACCAAACATACACCCATAAGCTTATTCAGCACCTTTATAGTATGACAGACCGGAGATCTGATTTCTGTTTTTGCTGTTAGCAACATAAATGAAACTACTATACCTATTAAAAATCAACGTTTATTTATAACTTATTCGTAGGTTAAAATTTGTAAAAATTTTTTCAATAAAACATTTTTATTATTTTATTATTTATAACTATATATCTATTTTCTCATAAACTAAATATCTACTTTACATTAAGTCAAAAAAAATTATTATACAAAACAAAAAGACATTTTGTCATTTAAATAATAAAACAAATCCTAGGTACAACACCTAATGTAATAATATGTAATAATATTAACACATCAATAATCAGTCTTTTAATTTCCAGTGCAGTATGAACCGGGATCTTCTTGAAGGTTGAGCACTGCACCAGGCTTTTGTTGACTATCTGTGGAAAAATGCATACAATAAATTAGCAGGTATGTAGTGTAAACCCTTCTCAATATTCTAGGAAATTATGAAAACGCTCTAATTTTTATTAAAATGATTTAACTCTTTGTTACAGATCCACCGCAGTCATGCACAAAACAAAGATTTAAAATAAATTATTAATCTTTTTATAAACACTGTTTCATTTACTTATTACATCCATTTGTAACCCATACCGCTAGACATATTCCCCCTTATTCATAAACGCTGCTTAAAGTTAACTAGTGATTAGCGATTTTTTAAATATACATTTTAGAAGCTTGCACGTCACTTAACTTTAATAATCGATTATGAATAAACCCCTTAAACACTGTGGTGTTTATTCATAAAGGACGATTTAAGTTAAGTGACGTTAAAAGGTCAAAAATGTATGGTTAAAGAATCGCTAATCACTAGTTAACTTTAAGCAGTTTTTATGAATAAGGGGGTTTATCTTCTATGGACTATTATTATATGAACAAACTATAACCTACTAAGTATATGGACATACTTAGTAGGTTATAGTTTGTTTAATATTTTAGATCTCTCCTAAAATATATTTCATTAAACTAGCTTTTAATAAATTGTCAAATTTACCTCTTGCATTCTCCAGAAATCTGACTCAGAATCTGATGACATTATAGGTAATTCTGCAGTTCCTGTAAAACAAAATTGACTTTAATAAATAGTTCTTATACCTATCTAATATGGTTTGGTACGCTTAGTATGTAGTTGCAATAAATAATTTAAATTATGGCCAATGTACTACTACTGATGTAAACTTACATCTAACACAAGCTTAGCTGGGGGGTTATATTTAATTTTATGTTATTGTTTTCAAAGCTACTTAATTCTTATTGTGGGTATGTTTGTAGAACACCCAATGAGTGGAAGTTCTGATTTAGGATAATTAGGTTTATTCTACTAAACTTTCATAAAGATGAATTACGTATAATTATGTATATAAACAGTGCGTAATTACCTTTTTTGACACGGATATCTCGATGACCTTGAACCATTTTTGCTGTGATGGAGCTCTGTCGATTAATGACCGCAGTCAAAGAGCATTTGTATTCCTGACTTCAATAACATCCAGCCTTGTTTTTCTTTACGTAGTAATTATAATTTTAATAATATAAACAAAAATAAATACATAACACCAGCTGTTAAAAAAAACATAAACGTCAGTTAGTCTGTATTAATGTCACATTGACATTAACAGATAACAAAATATCTAGTTTTATAGTTTCACAATAATGTTTTTTGCTATTTAAGAACTATTTTCTATTCCAGACTGCTTATAAACATTTAATTAATATATAAAAATATATATTAATAAAATCTTGCATTACGAAATGTTCAAATTGAGTAGTAGTTTTTGGAAACTCATTTCTACTAACGAGTTTTATAATAATGGCAATACAGCAATGATCATTCCGTTACGAGATCAATGACCGATCTTTATGTTCTTAGCAGATTACGGGATAAAAGCAAAGTGACAATGGTAACGTGCTGGAATGACAAAATGATATAAAATAGCAGACTCGGCCCCCTGATTATATGTAGTTTGTTCAGAATGATCGAAACTGAATCGATTTCAATCATTTTTAGACCATGTTATAATTTTTAACAAATACATTTAGAAGTTGTTGCGGTATCGTTACTAAGGGCGCTACGTAGTTTATGCGGGCGCATGCCCGCGCTCAGCTGACGCTCAGTAGGCCTAGTATGAGTTTTCAATACGAAACTCGTTCGATCGTATCGAGCGCGTTTGGCGCTCTCATTGGTTGACAGTTCTTACGACCTTGAAGCGGGCCAATCGCTGAGTCCGTATTGAAAACTCAGCTAACTTGAGTTTCGTATTGAAAACTCATACTAGGCCTACAGGTCAATGCCCCCGGCTCGTCCGCCCGAACGGAGCGTGGACCATATTTTTGTTGGGACAACCAAGTAGGATAACAAGACTTTGTGGTTTTTCATGATATCTTTTTGAAATTTTGTACATAGATTATTTACTTAAAAATACTGGACACGTGTTTCGGGTTTCGCATAAACAAAAAAATAATGTTGTATATGTGAGTTTAAGTGTTGTAAAAGTGTAACGTATCCACGATACAGGAGCAATACCTAGTGCGGGGTAAAGTTTTCTTTTTTTTTAAATTAGGTTCAAAATTTTAAATTAATGGTGAAACCGTTCGGAGGACGGGTCTGAGCAGTTGTGTTGTGATGTGTGTCGGGTAGGATGCGCCAAATGTTGTTGTGTCGGGAGTTTGGTCGTGGAGGGTCTCCAGATCAATCACCCTCTGGCGCAGCATCGTTGGTCGTGTTGTTGGCTTTAACATTGCTTCACCTCGCCCAACTGCCGTCTTCCTTCCTATTCGCTAAGTTTTTTAAATGAAGAGGCTTAGTAAATTAGCGCGCTTTACCACCAGGCGGGATTGCATTCAAGAGTTTATAATTATTAAAAAAGAATTACTCGGTTCTAATTCTTTTTTAATAATTATAAACTCTTCGACAGGTATTATTGCTATTCAGTTGCCGGATACATTGAAAGCCCAACGTTGATGGAAATGGATAAAGGCACGGGGCTGCGGCGAATGTAGTAGTATCTATCGGGCTCCCGTCTCATGGTACTCGAATGATTAGTGAGCTTTTAGTCGGTAGGTGGACACCTACCGACTAAAAGCTCACTAATAACTACATAACCTTCTGTTATTCCCAGGCGGAGGGTATCCATGTGGATTTTCAACCAGGTACCAACTGGTTCGTAAGAACTTTGGCTTAAGTGAACAAAAAAAAAATGGCAAAATTAATCAACTCTGTCTAACGCTGATCTTGTAGTGCACACGTTGTTCAAAGGTAAAATATTAAGCAAATTCTTTTATGTATTAACTTTAGCATTGTATAACATACTATCTATTCTATAAAATTCTGAGGTATCTTGTTATTTAATGTAGCCATTCAAAATCATAAAAGATGGAGACAAAAAACAAATGCAGTGGATCAAGTGAGTTCTATTACAGCATTAAGTTCATTGTTCATTATACCAAGACAATCAAAATAAAATTTATCGTCTAAGGACTTCTTCCTGCAATACGTATATATTTATTCAGTAATTGATCAAAGGGTCTCCCGTCAGTGCTCTTAATTAAATTCAAACTATCAACTGAGTAATTATAGTAAGCCCAGTAATTTATCGTTTCATATAACTTGAAGAGTTAAAGGTTCCGATTGCTTCCAAAGGGACATACTTAAATGAATTTAAGTTCCGTGCATATTTTTCAACGAGACCTTTTTTAAGCACTATATATGCGTACATATATATGCGGAGTCAGGGACGGTGGAGCGATGGGGACGTCAGCATCTTAGTATGGTGGTAAGGGCTCTATTTCGTAGGTGTAGTTTTGAATTAAAACACGACGTGTACATATATTCCCCAACCTTGGCAATCACAATTTAAATAGGGAAACCGACAGTTTCGCCCCGGAGATGTGCCCTGGTCCGCGTCTCAATCCAAAGTGACCGTTCGACGATCCCCACTTTCCAAAACGACTCTGTCCACGTAACGTGCAGAATAACGTCAGAGCGTTTGCCCCACTACTATGTAACTCAAATGAGCAACATTAATTGAAATGATACCGACGATCCACGACATATAGAATATTAGTTAAGTTATGTCAAATTAAGAACTTTATAGTAACTTTAGATGGATTAAGGATGCATCTAATACATTAACGCCAGGCGTTCACTATTTGAACAGAACTAAATTAATATCTATCTCCTGTCCAGAAATAGTAAGAAAAATACACAATGAACTTAAATTTAGTTTAATTGGTGGACAAGGGAATCGGGACCAAGTCGCCATGTTTGTAACTACGTCTAAATTGTCTATGGACTACCTAAATTTAGCCAGTATTCGATAATGATATTGGTTTTCGGTGTAACGATCCGGGTTTCAGTTCGGTGCATTGTACTCATGAATAATGAACCCCAACATATGGCATATATTTTCTCTTTATTTAGTGGGTACTACAGGCGATCTATTGCGTAAGAATATCTATTCTATTTTTATTTATGGCAAGCGAAGTCTATGTCGACTATTCTGCCAATGTCAAAAGTGGATTAGAGAAACAGGAGCGGACATAAAAAAAAATAATAGGCTGCTACATTGGACCTTTTTATATCTTGTGAGGTTAGTAGAAGAATGAATTCTTAAGCTATATTAAGGTTAGACACTATTGACAGCTCAGCTCACAAGTTGTCACGATGAGATTTTTACACAATACATCGGCAGGACTCGCTGAAGTTCAAGGTGAGTCATGCGAGGGGAAACAAAAGCGGGCGAAGAATACTGAGCGGGGCTAACGAACTTAGTTACTATATTTTATGTAATGTTAGTTAAAAAAAAGTTTCAGAACGTATTTATTGCCTATCGATTAGACAAAACTTGGTTTTCAGTAAGAAAAATAAAGGTACAATTTTTGTATATGTATATCGGTTATTCTTTGTTACTTTGCTAAGTATATTCATCAGTATGTATTACAATAAGAACGTAAGGTAAGACAAAGCATAAGAAAAAAATGAGTTTAAACATAAGTTGTTAACAAATTTTAACTTGGCCAGGCATTGGTCCAGATATCAAGTAGTTGAATTCTTCAATAGGTTATAAATTGATTTGAAATTACTAATTGTATATAGTCATATTTATTAATATTTAGTCATCAACCATCTTGTTGGAAAAATATTTATACAGCGTATCAGATTTCTCGTCAAATAATACAAAATAAATATTATACCAGTGAACATGCTTTCGACTGAATTAATTAACTTTGACTGAAACAATACGCTTTGATTGTAACTATACATTTGACATGAGTGTATATACATAGGTATATAAAGTAATGACATACTTATAATAATTATTATTATTGATTAACTCGATGTTTTATTTTTATCCGCATGTGACAATTCTATTTTAATTTTTAATGTTGTATGATTGTTATGAATAAATAAATGATAATGATGATGATAACTCTTTTTAAATAGGAATAAAACCGGTGGTAACATACAAATTATTCTAACGTAAAGGTAACGTGAAATAGTAACAATTGCCGTTCATTATTACCAATTCACGTCACTTTATACAATTTCAGAAACATGCATACATTTCAATCATAAATACGAACCGAAATGCCAATTTACATTACATTACCGCAAATATGTATGCTGTGGTATGCACGATTTCGGGATGCATGGAATACCCTCAGTAAATACCCTCCAGGCATGAAGCTTTTAATTAATATAGTATTGTGCGGATCATTTACACGCATTGTGAATCGAGCCGACTTTCCTCGGTTTGATTCATTAGCACTGCGTTTCCTCTGTTCATTAAAGTTTTCCTTTTCCTAAAACATATTATTAGTAGAGCCGATCGTTGAGGTAGATGCATTCTTTAGCAGAAACCACTCAGTAAACGTAAGGTAGAAGGCCCTCAGGCGTTTAGGAATTTTCATAATGGCTGACATTAACTGAATGAGAGTTGCCAAAAATAGAGTTGAATAGCGTGCAATAAGAGAGAATTATGTCCAGCAATGGGCAGCTATAGGTTGATAATAAAAGTGTGAAAATAAAAACCCAAATGGAATATGTATCGACTACATTCCAGCGATATAGACAGCGTTAGCTTGGCTATGCCAACGCTGTCTGACCATACAATCGGCATTGTATGGTCAATGCTTTAATTTTACTGTTGTATTCAATTCTTTATATACAACTTATTTATACTAATGAATTCCTAAATAGAGCCATCGTCTATTTTCATAGAAATTTTATAAGTTTTTTAAACATCAAAATAACGATGAGTGAAAGAAAAAGTTTTTTTGCTGTGTTGAAGTTAATATTTCTGGCTTGCTAACGAGCAATAGAAATGCACAGACTTGTATACATAAAATGTAGTTTGGTTCCATTTCGGAGTGAGGGAGTATATTTATAGATCCAATTTAATACTGGATTTGCTATAAAACTTCACAAGCTTTGCATCTAAAGTTCGGTATTTGTATACGATAACGCTTGTTAAAAGTATTTTGAAATATATCCCAAAAGTTACAAATTTAACGGCAGCACTGTGAAAGCATGTTTCCAATAAGTATGCTGACTATTGTACAGACGACAGCACATCAAGCTACTGCAATCTGTCAGATATCTTAATTAGATTTTCAACTTTATATCTAAAGCATGTAAACTCAAGGTTGATTGGGAACATTTGATATTTTCGGGTAGCTTGACCTGCTTTCGTCCGTACAATGGCGAATAAGAACAAAAATATGAATCTGAAAGGAAATTTGAATAACAATATCGTATAATAAGTTCCGCGGAGAATAACAACATTGAGAGATTAAGATAGGTGTTGAAAATACGGGAGTATGTCAGGGTACAAAATCCCCATACCAACGTGTATAGCCATTTAAAATGCGAACAGAAGAATATTGAAAAAGGGATAGCCATTCATAAGTCGTGGTGGCCTAGTAAGTCGTGGTGGCCTAGTGGTTAAAACACCAGCCGCTCAAGTATGAGTGCGCGGGTTCGATTCCAGGTCAGGCAAGTACCAATGTAACTTTTCTAAAGTTGTATGTACTTTCTAAGTACATCTTGAACACCAATGACTGAAGGTGAACCCGCATTGATCAAGCGTGGTGATTACGCTCAATCCTTCTCTGTATGAGAGGAGACCTGTGCCCAGCAGTGGGACGATAAAAAAAAAGGTTGATGATGATGATGATGATAGCCATTACGCGACGCCGCGGGACTCGCGGGGATCGAAATATCACGTATTTCACGTAGTAACACAAAATCCTTTTTTTTTTCGCGGTGTTAATCAACATAGACTTCCTCCATCGGAAGGCTGTGCCGGCTAAAAACACCGCGGTATGACCTCTACCTATGGCTGAAGGTTTCGACATCATAGACATTCACTGCGTTCTCGACAGGACTCACCCGCTATTATTGTCAGCGGATCACACCCACTCTCAAAAGGCGTGCGTGAAACGCTGTGGCGCCAAGATTGGCCTGTATTGTACGATGGAACTCTAATCCGCCGCTCGCAAAAACACCTCTCATAACTATACACATTGTGACTTGATTTTTAGTGAAGATTAATTGTTTCTGCTTGGTTACCGATCCTGTGTTAGTGTGTAAGATCTAACCGGTAAAAGTTAGGGTCACTCCACCTAACTTTTACCGGTTGTTTTTTCAACTAATGCTAGCTGACGTCAGAGATCTTGAGAGCTTTGAAGTACGTTATGAGTGATATATTGCATAGCCATGATCAGGAATGTAACTTTACAGACTCCAAGGGATATTATCAAGGTAGGTACAATCATTATATTATCAGTATTGTCACTTTTGGATTGACACTATTGATAGCTTACTTCACCCAACTTCTCACGATGAGCATTTCACAGAATCAATCGGAATAATTTATATAAAATGTAAATAGGAATAGTTTTGAATTGTTTTTATTCCACAGTTCAAGTTATCTATCGATTGAAAAATCAACCTTAAGACTCAAAATTTATATTATTAATTACACATATTATATACTTACATATTACTTTTCAGGTATCTATACTAGCAATAACGTTTACAAGGTTGCAGAAAACGTAGAGGGATTACTGGCGGGCAATCATGTTTAAATCACAATAGATATTATATCGAGGGGCTGCAGATTTAGAGATGTGAAAACCGTTGTATTCATAATCTAAATTGGAGTTCAGGGTACTACAATACCGTAGTTCGGCTAACAAGACCAATTTGTTTAACTTTTCGTCTGTACCTAAACACATATTGTAAAAATGTTCTTAAAATAATTTAATACTTTTGTAACATTGCTTTTTTAAAAAAAAAAAGTATTATCCTTTATTAGATCCTAGATTAGATGTATTATTATCCTTTATTACAATAAAGGATAATAATACATATATATTGACCATTTATATTTTCATGCCAATTATTATTCATTATAGAATGTACTTAAGAGTAATAAAATATTATAATTATATTGTAATTGTCGTACATACTACAGATAAAGAACAAGCCAACAACACTTTACTCAGTTGCTTTCTGCGTGTTCTAGATTTGCACTCGACATTTTCCTTGAATAACTTTTGTAAATAGATGTTTGAACCCGCGAACTCGAGCACGGCATTATAAAATTTCAAGAAACTCATTCACACATAAACTACTGAATGGAATTGGATGAAATTAGACAAACAGATGCTTTAGCAATAACTATACATCTTAGTATAGTAACCAGGATATTTTTTTATCCCGAATTTCCCACGGGATCGAAAACGTTGCGCTTCCGTGATGGCGCGCTTGCGTTCTTCCTCCAACTGCATCCTGAATGTGTTTTCAGACCGGTGGGACTCTCCCCTCTTACGAAGGTGGATACGAGTCCAGAGGCACTAACAGTAGGCTAAGCTTTACGTTTATTAATATTATATGGATATTTATATAATTAATCCGATTTTTTTTAATTTGATTAGTGTGTGAAACCGTTGGGCGTGGCTATTCCGACTATAAGACTAACTATAGCCAATTATAAAAAGAAAGTTGGAAACTGTAAGGCAGACCACAAAGGATTAAATGTAAAAGCTATCGCTAGGGATTTTACCGTAGGGAAATAATCCTATGGAATTAATCGAATGATTTTATTACTCAGATTTCTTCTAAAATCACTTTTATTTATAAACTGTTTGGTCTAAAAAGTTTTTTTAAATTATTAATTAATTACTTATATGTTAATCTAAGCAAAGCACTCATTTTCATATATGTAATCTGAAAACCAATTCTCACAGCCGATGAAGCTGCCCAAGTGAAACCGTTGCTACGGTGATACGTTCGTTGGGCGTAAAAACTATTTCGAGAGACTTGTCCCATATTCGAAAACGTGATATTGGAGACAGCACTGCACATGCGAAATAGGCGATTGCCTCATTGCCGCCAGTTTTAATGTATTTACTCAATCGGTCTGTTCCAGAGGCAGCAACATTCCACAGATGTTCTATAAAGATCTCCACGGTTAGAAGGTATGGGAGAAGATAATTGTGACTCATTAGCATACCATATTCGACGAACATTAAGACAGATTATTCGTAAACAGTCCTTCTTCTCCTCTTCTTCAGCCTATGGATGTCCACTGCTGGGCAAAGGCCTCCCCCAAGGCTTTCCACGCTGACCGGTCTTGTGCTGCCCGCATCCATCGGCTTCCCGCAACCTTCACCAGGTCATCGGTCCACCTTGTCGGGGGCCTCCCTACGCTGCGTTTTCAAGTACGTGGCCGCCACTCCAGAACCTTACTGCCCCATCGGCCAGCGGTTAACAGTCCTTAACGTTAAGTTAAGCACAGCCTCCGTGGCGTGGCGGTAGCGAACGCGGCCGCTGCGCAAGGAGGCGCGTGTTCGATCCCCGTGCAGTGCAAATATTTGTATGCATGAATGCGACTATTAGCACTGGTCTGGTCGTGTCTCGGAAAGCTCGTTAAGCCGTTGGTCCCGGTTGCTATAGGAACATATAATGGCAGTCGTTACGAGTTGTTGGAGTCCTCAAAAGTCCAACAATTGGTCTAACTGCAATGCTTAGATATCGCCTTCGGGTTGTGGAGGTCAGACGGCAGTCGTTTCACGGAAAATATCGAAGTGTAGCCAATATTAGCAGTTAGACTGGTAAAGCGGACCCCAGACTCCAAAGCTGGAAAAAGTTTCGATTGCGACTGGGATTAACGCTGAGATGAAGAAGTCCTTAACGTTAAGATACGTTTACTGTATTGTTCAACAGTCAATAAGCATTACTTAAAAATAAAACACAAAATTGATTGTAATTCAATTACAATACAAGAAATACCAAAAACCGTTTCACCTAAACTAACAACCGCTTTAAGCCAATTTTTTGTGCACCAAAAAAATGGACAGGTAATCCTGGGACGGTATGCGTCACATTAATATCCACATCTGTGCCGTTTTCTATAAACGTCGCTTGTAAAAACTATTAACTACCCGATGAAAGTCCAAAAGTTTCGTTAGGTAGGTTGGTTTCTGCCTCTGGGTGTAATAGGCAACAGGTTTTTTATAACTATACAATAGCTTTAAGGTCTGATAACGAAAATGATATGATACGACAGAAAATAATGGAAGGAGTAACCAAAACGAGTAAAATATTTTAAAAGATGACACTTAAGTATGTAGATTAACTAATACGAAAAGCATTAAATTCCAACTAATGGGGATTGACATTATTGACAGGCTCATTTTAAACTCCCTTCAACCAATTATTCGCTGAGAGAATTTTACACAATCAATCGGCTAGGGTGGCCACCGCGTTAAGGAAGGCAAAAAATCAGTTGTTCCTCACATTTCTATTGAGTAGACAGTCCTCTGCTTTTTTTGGTATTGTCAGACCAGTCAAGTTATCCCTCTCAGATCGCCTGATCCGATCCCTGGCTTGTTGTGTGTGTCTCATAATCATCTATAAGCTTGTTACTCTCTGTGCTGCATCAAATATACCAATTAGCTTTGAAGGATCGATTGAAAATTACATCGTCAAATGGATACTATTTATTGAATAGGAAGTTGCCGACACGTAGAACCCCGGTGATAGGGTTCCGTTATTGCTGTTAGTGCCTACCTAATCAACCTCGAAACGTAAACGCGATGGCAAAGCGCTAATTGTTTTGACGGAACTATGGTTATTTTATCTGAAAATTAATTGCAACAATATCACGACGTATGGTGACATGTGTCAAACCAAACCAAATTAGACGGCGTAATGGTTAAGAGCGTTTACTACGCATGACTGGCAACGTCGCAATTTAGTGTCATTTCGAGTTTTTCCATCTTTATTATACACGTGTGATGGTAAGCCGTGAAGCAATCGTTGATGGTAAAAGAACAGGAACGAAAACGGCAGTTGAGTTGATGCAATGTTAAACCCAACAACACGACCAACGAAGCTGCGCCAGAGGCAAATTGGTCTGGAGACCCTCCACGACCAAACAAACTCCCGACACAACAACATTTGACGCATCGTACCTGGCACACATCGCAACACAACTGCTCAGTCCCGTCCTCCGTAAAGCTTCACCAGACATTATGCCGGATCACGACGAATTGCTTAGCGGTAAGACTTCGTCTGGTGGGTGGTAACTTGTGCCAGCAGCCGATGTTATGACCTAGCATCGAAAAATAAATAACTACGAACTATTTAGAATTAGGTGAAAAATGTGTAAAAGGTATGATGTGTAAATCATTACGCATATAATTCGATTTATATGCAAATTTTGCATTGGAAACTTGCTAGGCGTTATTTTCATAGTAAAATAATTATAAACATTACGTTTACTTATTTTTTATCCACTATTCACCTAATTCTAAAAAGTAAGTAGAACACATTTTTAAAATATAGATTTATAATAAAAATTGAAAACCACGAAATATTACACTAAAATGCGATGTTACCATTGTGCGTAGTAAGCGCTCGTAAGGTCGTAAGCATTTGACTACTGCGTTGCGTGTGAGTTGTAACTGTTTGCAAACCCATCCACGATACAGGAGTAATTCCTAGACTGGGGCCAATTCTTGAAAAAAAAAAAATGTTACCCAACAATACAATCTACTTTTAAAATGTTTAGTATATTGTTTGAAATTAACAGTCCTCAGTAAATGACAAACGAATCAATGAATCTAAATCTTCAATGGCATTAAGTTTTTGCTGCTCATTGTTTTGTCCCTGCGCACATTTGTGTGAATTTATAATATCGGCATCGTGCGCGATTTTTGTAGAAAAAACCGAAAAAGTAAAATAATATATACTGTTGACGTAATCACCACACCCCCCTCATCCATTATATCATCAAAAATAAGCAAAGCAAATACCTACCCGCCCCCTGTAGCGCTAACGTAATTGTATTTGAATGGCCGCACGTGCAATCGTAGCTATTCCATCGACTCACCTATCAAAATACGACCGAAATGCGGAACGGGTGTTTTTGCTAACCTGTTTTTTTATTGAAACTTCCCCCTATATGTGGTAAACCAATCGGTCAAATAGATGTATAACTCTGAAAACAACAGAAAAAAGACTGTATAGGTACAACGGCTCGTGGTCGCGGGAAACAAAGGATGAAGTGTACTCTTACGGGATTAAACCACAGCAGCTCAAAAGACTGAATTACGTAAAGAAAAGTAACAGAAACAGAAGACGTCATGGGCTCCATTTCGGGAATAGCTTTACCTACTCGGAAAAACCAAATTAATCCCGGTAAGTATTTTTTATGAGACTTGTAGCATTTTTCACTTAGTCGACTTGTAATATTCTCCTTCTTTTTAGTAGTTTATTTATTACCAAATTAACTTCACTAGTTCATGTACTACTTGTTTGCTAAACTAAATCGAAAACCTTTTTGAAGTCGATTACAGTCATCAAGTAGCAAGCAAACTAGAAAACATAGAGCTGAAGCTTATAAAAGCGCGTTAAAAAGTGGTGAGTTTAAGCTCTGGTAAATTTTATAGAAATCAGTAAACCAGTCGGTAATACAACTTACAAAATATGAATATTTTGTACAGTTGAAAGTCTGTTTCAACCATAAATTTTTTCTTTCATGGCGTTTTAAGTTTCATTCTGTTTAATCTATGTACGTATTAAAATCAGGGGTAAGGAAACGTTGAGAGATTCTTAAATAACATATTTACATATTATAAGCGTGTTTGTCGCCATCAAATATTGAACACAGTATGAGTAACAGGGTGCAGAGTTCATTCATCCTATTTAGAAAGGGAGGATCATTCGGCCGGGTGTGGCGTTAGAGGGTCTTAGCCCGGTGGTTGATGACGGAAAGTCGTATTTATGCTCGTTGTACGGTAAACTCTGTTTGTTAAACACTGAATCTGTGCGACGTCAGTATGACGTGTTGATCGTTTGTGGCGTTATAGGTGATACTATAGGGATGGATCCAAGGTATGAAAAAAAAAATTACAGTCTTACAGATAATTAAAAAAAATAAGATCCGTATTTTTTATTTTGTCGAAATTACCAAAAACTAGGGAGATATAGCGTATTAAAGTTACGGAGTGGGAGCTAATTACGTCACGCCGTGGTATATTTTGTACCACGGCGTGACGTCATGCGACATTTTAAATCAATATATCTTCCAAAGTATTTGAATGAAAGAAAAAATAAAAACTACGTTTTCAATATTTTTTATAAATCTATTTAATGGACATTAAATTATTTTTTAGGATACTACAACCCAACAGTTTTTTTTTTTTTTGTTGGGAATCTTCAAATGACTTCTCCCGCTCTGGGCGGAGCGGAAGACTTTTACTGACTAAACCCACCCGTGCTTCTTCACTTGTCTGTGCGACGGCCAGGGCCACGGTTTCTTTTCTAACCAACCCGCAACCCATTGTAGTAGTTCTCACTCAATCATGAGCTGATATTCAGAAGACATTTTTGCCACTTTTGTCTAAAATGATAACCTGATTGTTGCCTACAATGTTCCCACTGCTGAAACACAGTTTCGACTTGGTCAATCTACCACTCGGGCCTATTGTGGGTTGAAGTCTGATGAAGGTTGATGTTTTAGGGCATGCCGCGGCCATGTTGGTTTCCAGCGATGTTTTCCATCAAATAATGGATGTGTTGTAAGATGTCATTAATATAACTGTAACCGTTTAAAATTCACTCATCAAGTCAATCTAAAGTTGTTAAATAAGGCTCGACGACCGTCAGGTACGAACCGATTAATCGCACTGAACTAAGAAGCGTACGCGCATGACACCCAGGTCACACATCTATAACTAAAACTACTATTAACTAACGTAACATCTCTCCACCAATATTTTCCGAACTAGAAGTATTTCCTATAATTTACTAGTAATATCTCGTAGTTTTGGACGAACTTCATCAGGCTTTGGGTCAGCTGTCTCAGATCCTATGTAGTTCATCTGTAGGCTCAGCTACTGTTTCAGCTTTTGATTCTCTTGACTCTGTGCTTGCCTCGCTGCTCCTGACGCTACCTGTTCCCCCGGTGAGTCGAGTTACTAACTAACCTAACAAAGGTTTAAACTTTTTGTACAGAGATCCGGGGATTTTCGCGGAACATTCAGAATGGACTATAGTAGTGAGCGGTCGTGGTATTGTTATATCGTACTGATAAGAAGTAAGTTTTGATAATAATAAGTTAAGATTAGAGAATATTGAATAAGTTTTAAAGATTAACTGCTGATAGTTCTGAGATCGTTTTAAGTATGTACTATCTCAACCTTCATTGCAAATACTGTCAATAACTTCAAGGCAATGCAGCATGCGTTTTGTATACGTACATAGTCAGTCTCAGACGAGGTCACATGACGATTAACTCAAGACCGCCTTATCGGCAAGTTCAATTTGATAACCTAGCAACCAATTCATCGAACATTTGCTTTATTGTTATTTAGATTCAAATATTTATACAATGTAAGTTCACGACTCAGGCTAGAATTTTACGCTGGTCTACATTTTAATTTTTAACTATCTTCGGTAAGTTTTTATACATAGATCAAAATATTGTGGCAAACATGTATTATATATTTACTTATTTTGCTACCCAAATATTAAGATAGTAATATAATAAAAAACAATCATACATAACCACTAAAATCATAAATTTTGTCTATTATACTTATTTGCGAATCACAAAGTAAAAACTTTAACATCGATTTCGATGGTTCATTGTTGGAAAATAAATTCAAGTCTAAAAGAAATAAAAATGAGTATGTAGTAACATACTCATTTTTATTTAAATTATAATATATGTATTTAGTTTGGATTACGATCAACTGAATCGGCGCTATTATCTCGAGATTTTAAGATGTTTCCTTGTTCTTTTTGAATGGGCTATGGAATTTCCAACGAACTTTAATTACTTATGCGTTGTGTGTTAATTAACGCGCTGTAAAAGGTGTTATCACTAACTACCCTCATTTTCGTATTCAAACTCTGTAGTTGCTGGTATCGTACTTCATGTTTAATTGTTAAGTATAAACAAGCGCCGCTCCAACTCGGATGTCCAAACCTAGATCCAGTAAAGGACATTTTTACAAAAATCGTATTATATTAGTAAGTCCCCGCCGGATACAAAAACACCAACACACCAACACTATTTAAGTATTATTTATCTAGTGCACTGTTCACTTCCATAAAACAAGTTTAAAACCAATAGACTACAGGCCCGTGTTAAAAAAATGATGGGTCATTTGAACCACCAGATGACCTATGTAGAACGATATAAGAGCATAAAATAATAAGATTCAGCATTATGCCGTCACTTGTAAGCTGTCCAACTGAGTGCAGGTGAGAATTCAAAAGTACAGGTAGAGTCGGTATATTTTGGTCATATATTTTTGTACGGCATTCTTACTATCGATAGATCCATGAAAAATAATAAGACAACGCGTAGTGCCGTAAAAAAATGGTGCGTCAAAAAGTCGGATTTTTTTTTTGATTTTCCGACAATTTCCAGGGTGAATTTGATCATTTAATTTTGTACGGCATCAGTTTCATGCTATTTCAGTACTGCTTCTAATACATTATTCCGCAACGCCGTACAAAAATCATGCGACAAGGGGAAAAAACCGAGGGTTGCAACCCCCTCTCTTTCTGTGGTCCAAGGGGTGATTTGACACAACATCAAATTAATTTATTTCGAAAGTATTTTATGCATAGATAATATTTTTTCATATGCCGTACATTTTCGTTGGTTCAAAGGGGAAAAAAATGAAAAAGAAAAAATGAAAAAGAAAAAATTCATATAACGAAAAGTACGGCATTTAGATAGTTTATTTGTACTAATTTTCATAGCCTTTTCGTGATTCTAGGTTTCTAGTTAGAAACTATGTTAAATATGGGTTTGTATACTATCGATTTCTACCAAAATATAGACATGTTGCCACTTATAATTCCAAAATACAACATATTATTATAACGGCACCGGATGAGGAATCAGGCGAAGAAAATGATGACGTCATAGGTAAATTAATAAATCTTAACATCTTTAATCTGTACGTAAGACTTTGATTTTGACAAAAACATATGTATGTTTCAGAAAATGATAGAGAAGATAATTCGGACATCGATGATTCTGATAACAACTCAGCGGCTGATTCCGACACTGAATAATTTAAATAGAAACCATATTTTGTATTATCATCATTATTAAATATATCAAATTTTTCTTAAAAATAATTGTTTTATTTCTTCACATCATTGCAATGAAACAAATCAATTATATATATATGTATCAATAATGTTCGAAGTATATAGTAAACCAAAAAGTATACAAAACTGTTGATACTGTGGTTGACAGTTTCAATTTTTGGATATAATATACACACCGTTTCACTTCAGTTAGACGTCATAGTGATTTAATCATATTATCAATTGTTCTCTTCAAAAATATGTTAATGCAGTACTGTATCAGATGGCCATAAAGTACCCTTTAGATAGTAGCGTCATTTTCATCAGCCTAAAAGATATGGTCTACATTAAAATGTACGGCATCATTTTTTCCTAATTTATTTATGTTAATACTATTTAAAACATGGGATACAATGTAGAAAACTGCTATATTTCATTCATGTATGATATTTAAATTTCTTCAATAATTTGAAAAATTACAGTTTTTGTGTTTCTCTATAATTTTTTTCAGAACAGTTTCTTTTGAACGGCAATACTATATAACAATTGTATTTTACAATATCATGTTAAAAAAAAGTTCCCGTACAGGATCAAATGATTTTACACCTTTATAAATCAAGAATACGATAAAATTAAGATAATTATTGATATACATTCAAATGAACCATCATTTTTTGACGGCATTATTTTTAATAGTACTTTTAAGTGTCAGATAATGTTTTGGAACCAAAGCCGTACTTTTTCAAATCAGCCCTTGTACCACGGAAAAGAGGGGGTTGCAACCCTCGGTTTTTTCCCCTTGTCGCATGATTTTTGTACGGCGTTGCGGAATAATGTATCAGAAGCAGTACTGAAATAGCATGAAACTGATGCCGTACAAAATTAAATGATCAAATTCACCCTGGAAATTGTCGGAAAATCAAAAAAAAAATCCGACTTTTTGGCGCACCGTTTTTTTACGGCACTACGCGTTGTCTTATTATTTTTCATGGATCTATCGATAGTAAGAATGCCGTACAAAAATATATGACCAAAATATACCCACTCTACCTGAACTTTTGAATTCTCACCTGCACTCAGTTGGACAGCTTACAAGTGACGGCATAATGCTGAATCTTATTATTTTATGCTCTTATATCGTTCTACATAGGTCATCTGGTGGTTCAAATGACCCATAATTTTTTTAACACGGGCCTGTAGTCTACAATGTTTAAAACCCAATACGTCTTTAAATTTGGACAACCAAGTAAGTCATAAATGGTTCGTTTTTAAAGGCTGACCAGACGTTTATGGGTTCTCCTGTAATATTTCAATTTAGGTGTTGAAATGAGGCAGCAGAGTCGCTTTATACGTAAAGCATATACGTAAAGGCAACTAAATTATTCAATCTAACTTCTTGAGTGAAACTGATTACATAACATACTTAATACTACTTTTCGTTTTATCAAGTCTTAGTTACATACATACGTACCTACACTTCGTCATTTGAGCAAGTTATCTGTCCCCAACTACACAATTTTTTACATAAACCCTGTCAGAGACAAGAAAATACATAATCCGCTTATAACGTTCCCAAAGGTGGGACAAAGGCCTTCTCTTGGTGATAGGAAGTGGGCCGTAATCTACCACGCTGGCCCAGTACGGGTTGGTGATGCCACATGTCTTAGAAGTTTTTGCTCTAGGATATTCTGGTTTCCTCACGATGTTTTCCTTCACCGTTTCGAGGCAGCGGTGATCAAATAATTGACATGAAGTAAAGTGCCAGATGGGGATGGATGACCTACAATTTGTAAGTCGCGGCCGATGCCACTAAGCCACCGCTGTTCTCAGAGCAAGTTAATAATAATGTTTAATTAAGAGAGATAATACTTATCAGCTCCAACATAGGTACTTAAATTCTCAACAGCAAGAAATATTCACTCGGTAAGTTATAACATTTCCTCTTTCTTGAATTTCAACGTAAACTGTCCGTATTATTGTAGTCCATTGCCTGGCATTTGTAGGTTAGGCTTTTGTCTTGAAATGAAGCTGCATTTTAACGGCATTTGCAAAATATCACGTTATTTTGCACGTAGCATTTCGTTAAGAAAATTTTCATCCTGTGAAATGGTATTCGCCTTTCAATCGCAGAAGCTGTGGGCTTCCTGAGAAGCTGAGGACTAGTATTAATTAATAAAGTCGGTTTGTTTGTGGAGTTGCAAATTAATAAAATCTTTCTCAGTGTGACGGAATATTGTTGGGAAATGCTAGAATTTTACGTAAAATTCTAGTCTTACAATTTAAATCATTAAACGTCTTCAATAATACTGTTGTTTTTTCAAGATTGGATTTTTTTTTTCAAGTCATAAACCTCATGCAAACGGAATACATAACAGGGATACACGATAAAAAACAGATTACTGTTTCACATGATATGAATGTATCTGCTATATCAGATTTCCGAATAAAAGGCAAAGCCATCAAGAGTAAAAAAGCTTTACAAAGTATAAGGGGTTAAAGTATGACATTGCCGATTTGTACTGAAAATCTAAACTGTATTTTTTTAAATGTTTAACTAATAAATTTAATCAAAATAGTTACCATTATAGACAGCTTATAGACATGGCTCAGGAGGGCACTAATCTCCGTTTTGCAGATGATATCGTGGTCATGGCTGAGACCCTGGAAGACTTGGGCAAAATGCTCAATGACCTCAGCAGAGCTTCCCAACAAGTGGGTCTAAAGGTGAACATGGAGAAGACGAAGATCATGTCGAACTCGCATGTCGTACCCACTCCAATTCTAGTTGGTTGCTCTGCACTCGAAGTTGTTGACGAGTACATGTACCTGGGACAAACAGTCCAACTAGGTAGATCCAACTTCCAGAAAGAGGTGTCTCGTCGAATCCAGCTCGGCTGGGCAGCGTTCGGAAAGCTACGATACATCTTTTCGTCGTCCAAGTTACCACAGTGTCTCAAGACTCAAGTCTTTGACCAGTGTGTGTTGCTAGTGATGACTTAAGGAACTGAAATGTGGTCGCACACAATGGGCCTCATATGAAGGCTCAGAGTCACACAAAGGGCAATGGAAAGAGCTATGCTCGGAGTTTCTCTGCGTGATCGAATCAGAAATGAGGAGATCCGCAGAAGAACCAAAGTCACCGACATAGCTCTGCGAGTCGCTAAACTGAAGTGGCAGTGGGCAGGGCACATTGCTCGTAGAACCGATGGCCGATGGGGCAGTAAGGTTCTGGAGTGGCGGCCACGTACTGGAAGACGCAGCGTAGGGAGGCCCCCAACAAGGTGGACCGATGACCTGGTGAAGGTCGCGGGAAGCCGATGGATGCGGGCAGCACAAGACCGGTCAGCTTGGAAAGCCTTGGGGGAGGCCTTTGTCCAGCAGTGGACGTCCATAGGCTGAAGAAGAAGAAGAAGTTACCATTATTATTTATACATTGCTGCCATTTAATAGGAAGGTCATTTATGCCTGTGTGAACTAAAGCGTTTTGTACTGCCTCCTGGGAATAAAACTCGCCTTGCTTCTTGTCACGTAGATAATTGTCCAAATCACAAAAAAACGGTAGTCCGTTAGAGCAAGGTCTAGTGAATACGGAGGATGACGAATGGTTCCTAACTGCAGTTCCTGAAGGGTGAAAATGGTGAAGATCGATTCATGGAAAGTCGATATTCAAATGTTTTCAAAGAAGAACATCCTAGGAACCATCTGAAAAAAGTTTCATTCAAAAAACCAAACCATGAAGATTCCATGACAATTCAATGAACCTATTGCAACAAAACGGCAATTTCAATGTTTAACCCTTAATACTTAGATACGTTGTTATTAAAACGATTGATTGATTTATATTGTGTCGGTTTTAGACGTAGGATATAATGTGATCGATATATATTAATAACTGCCTTCCATTTTTAATTTCGAGCGCGAGGGTTTGTTTGATAAATACCATAATCATATTTACTCTGTTTCCCGGCCCTCAAATTATCTTTCAATAGCTTTTAGGTTTAAGCGAAGTTCTAATTAGGACTGTCCCGACCAATGGACATTAATATTAACGTGATTAGAACACCTCAGAGCTGAATGGGTGTTGTGACCTGATCGATACTCGAATTACTAAAATTACGGAAACTGCCAATAACTGTACTATTCGGTTTGCATTTAAGTGGAAATTGCAGAGTTATTTTGCAAATAGGGTAGGGTCATCTCAACACCTTTATCACAAGTTTTATTTTTGTATATATTATATGTATGTAGGGGAAAACCGTCAGGAAGGCGGGGCCAAAGTTACCGGATAGTTAGTTGTCTTCTCATCCGCATGAGCATCCATCGTGGGCGGTATTTCGAGAAAATGCTGAACAATAACTATAGTGTGATGTTTGATTCCAATTATTTTAACTGTACAGACACTTAGATCACATTAATATTAAGGGATTTCAATGATAATCTCAGAATAAAACAGATAAGAGCCACTGGGTTTGGGCATGACCAACACAAACTCGATAGATGCTTGAGCAAAGACTGCCCGCCCTAACGGTCGATCGCTATGTCAAACGCAACTCCAGTCGGTGTTACCATTCGCAAAACATATCACAATATTCAGAATTAACCAGTCACGCGCCGTTAAGAATATATTATTGTTATAGTATAGATATGTATATAGTTTAATTATGTATTATTTTGTTTATATAGTGATATGAGTTAAAGAGAACGCATGTGTAATTTCGGAAAATGTAAAGAGATTTTGTTCAGTACAAAAAGGCTTACAGTGCCATGAATGATATTATGAATACTTTGCGGTTTAATGACAAGATTGAAGAATTTAATTACGACGCGGTGGCATGTTCTTTAAGGTAGTTTGGAAATATTTCATAAAATTTCTGCATTGCCGATATCGAGGTGCATTTTTGGCTCGTCGTTCCCAGCTACCGAATATACTGATAGGCAAAATCGTGCTACGGTATTCAGAGATAAAATTACATAAAAGGAATTTGGGATGGAATTTTTGAACTTAGTTACAATCTATACGAAATGGGGACGTAATTTACGACTTTACAGCAATTAAATACTAAATTAGTAAAAGCCACGTACATAGTAGCTTGGATGGTGACGATAAAGTTTGGTAGTAGTTAAAGACACTTATAATCACTCGTTTTATAAGAGCATATCATTGTTTAGATAGCGTAATAATCTGTTGTAGTAATATTTTGTAATTCCCTTTTAACCAGCAATTATGTTCCTACGATTTTAATCTAAAAGTGGAAACAGCATTTACAGACATTACGACGTCGTGTTAGTCAGTTCTATTTCGTAAAATGAACTGCGTATGCTCTCGAAGTTGCTCATATGAAACTCGTTAGAGTTATTTGAAAAGGATTTCTTTATATCCAAATAGTGAACTTCGTATTAGGTTGTTGTTGCTAGAAAACTGTGGAAAAGATATAACATTCACCGTTTACATAATAAAAATGAAAAATTTCATTCACAGGAGTGCCCTACCCGGTTGCTCAGAGACACGTGCTTTTCCATAGATACGTGACAGATTTCACATGGCACAGAGGAAAACGACAAAAAGGGAAGTGGTATGTGAACGAATACCGAGTCACAGTGACCACTGCTGAGCAGATGTCGGCACCATATTTTTCTACTTCCCTGTGTCCCGTGTGTGTTTGTCTGTACTAAGTAATGTAAACGCATTTCGCCAGCCAATTCAAATAATCCCTCTTCAACGAGGAAAAGAGAAAGAAATAAAAGTATCAAAGAGTTACGAGTCAGCACATAAAATAAACTGAGAGATGTATTTGAAACTCTGTTGTCTATGACTAGTCGTTCACTCACTAGTGTTTAACCCTCTGTCTACTGACTGTGCATGCTGCGTGCACAGTGATACTTCAGAACAAAACGAATGTGAATGGCGTACCCGATATGCATTCAATAAACGATGCAATAAAAATTTTCTGTATTTTTCCGTTGTTATTTCGTTCTGTGTAGAGGTTTACCGATCAAATTGAACCGAGATATTGAATAGAGTCTGAGTGCCGTTGATAGACGCAGGAATGCTAAGTGTCTCTTGAGCTGTTTTGTCCGTGTAATTATAAAAACAACAGATTTGCCGGTAAAATGCAACGTAGAGGATTATTCCTGTTTAATTCCAAAGAAGAGAATGAAAACAGACAGAATTATTAAAAGCGGGAAAATAAAGTCCGAGATAAAATTATTAAAACTGCTATCTACTACTTCTGAACTCGATATCTTTTATTATCACGTATTTTATTTTACATTTATAAGTGAATGACTAACAACACTGTACTTATCTAAATTTATTCGTTTATATTTGTTATTATTTACGGATTCTCATTTTAAGGAACATTTATGTTTCTAACCAGGGTTTAACATTCTAAGTGGATAATTGTATTCTGTTTTTGAGAAATAAAATTAAGTACATATTTCAGTAAAAGAAAAATTTATAAAACCGACAACGAGCGAGTCCGACTCACCCATCGGCCGAGCGAAGTACTTTCATAACTTGAAAGGAAAAATGTTTTTCCATTATCATTGGTTCACTCCATGATTAACTCAGTAATAAGCTGCTAATCGTTGATTACATGCTGATCACTGGTCAACATTGGCCACTCCCACACTGCTTCACAACAACTCGTCCTCCAATCTGTCGCAGCCAACTAATTGCTTGGGACCGTATAACTACAAATACATAATACAAGTTTGACACAGTAACCCATTTCAAGCCTAATTCACTGTGTTATGCATAAGTAGAAAAATAAAGAGACAAAAAAAAAAATACAAAAAATAATCTGGTTAGCATTATGTCAAAATTCCAAACGATTGCTTTTGCAGTGCTAGGAAAAAATGAGCAAACAGGTTAGTGCGCTTTACCAATAGCGATTACATCACTGCTTATCACCAGGCGGGATCGCGGTCAAGCACTAGTTTATAACATAAAAAAGACAAACATACGAAGTCGCAATCTAAGGGTCCATTTTCACCAGTTTAGAACCGAACCCTAAAACGTATCGCATAGCCTTTTGCTGACAACACTGAATAATAGCAAAAACATCAATGCACAAGAAAACATTCGCATGAAACAACAATCCTAAAGAAATAAAACAATGGGCATTCTAGTGAATGAGACGCAGCTGTAACGCAATCACATGTTTGCTACATATGATACATATAAATCTTGAAGAACTAAATAAAATTAAAAAAAAACAATAATAAACAGTAGGTACATAATATTGTCTTTGTAAAATTGAACGCACAGCACATTTTTAGAAAAGAATCGAAGAAACAAAAAAAGAAAAAACAAAACACACTACGTCTAAAGCACAGTTATTTCCAAAAAGAGAATGCATCGAAGTGCTAACACACTCTCCTAATGAATAGCGCTGCGGGCAGGAATTAAAAAGCAAAAATAATGCAGAGCCGATTGAATTGAAACGAATGAAAGAGGAATTTCTGCAGAGGAATTGTTTGTAACTAACCTTACCTAACTGTAAGGATATTGTGATATTTTAAAAGTTATGGAAAAACAAACTGAACATCATACAAACAAAGTTCAGATTTCACTGCAATCAAAAACTTTTTGTTACAGTGATCACTCGGAAATCAACGTTGAACACATTTTATTAAAGTAGAGGTTGATTAAGTAGAAATAAAATGTGAATTATTTGAGAAAATGAACAGTGATATAGGTTTTAAATATATCAGACGAGAGTAAGACTGAATACTTAATGTTCCTGCTTAATTAATACACCACGTTACTAAGAGGAAAGGCAGCCCTCAAAATTCAAACGAATTCTAAGGTTTTTTGCTATTTGCAGGCCAAAGTAAAATTTATCATCAAATTGTAAAAAAAAGAAACCTAAAATGTTTTCATCAAAACGTTTTATTTTAATCCGGTTATGATTAGATAAAATTTAACATGACATTGCATAAAAAAGGAAACCGAACAACTATTACTGAAACATTACACAGTCAGATGATATTGGGTTAAATAAATTGTAGAGGTACATATGTTCGACTGAATTCTATATCAACATTTACTTTCCATTTGTTTTAGATTTAATCATAATGGCCCCAATTCTCTCGTTCACCAACTAAACTAAATTTAAGGTAAGTGTATCTTCCACTGTAGTTAGTCAGTTCTCAGTTTAACCCTGTCAAATTAAGGTCCTCCATAGACAGTTTAGACGCGATTCAAAACATAACGATTAAACATGCATCCATTTACGTCAAAGGCGGACTAATTTGACAGGATAAAGTATGATTTAACTGCTGTCCTCTTCTTAATGAAATAGAAAGAATAAGGTGCATTGCACCCCAATTTGGTTTAGTTTGTAATCCAGGGGATTCGGCACCAGTGTCTCATAAAACATTAAACGATGATGAGCAAGAAGCTTTCCTTCCTTCTTGGACACTTTTCTGGATGACAGCGAAGCGGTCGAGTATTACGACACTTAGGTCCGTATTCCAGAAAGAAACTCAAGCATTGATCTCTGTTTAAGCATAACTTAAAACTAGTTTTAACCAATCAAAAGGCTTCAAACGGGACTTAAGTAAAGCTTGAGTTTTGAGTGACGTTCTGTAATCCGCACCTTAATGGCTGATTCCTGTAATATACGGATGGTAAAGAATTAGACTTCTATATCTTTACCAGCACTGCCATAACCCAAAGACCTTAGCTTTGCATAGTAGACCTTTCTATGTGGGTAGCTAGCACAGATTAGATTAGGTTACGAATACACGCCGTTTGGCAATAAAAATGCGACATTATAAGTAAAACAATTAATATCTATTTTTCGAAACCGAGCATGATGGCCATTGTATTTTTGCATTATTTGCATAGTGTCATTTAATTTAGTACCTGTAAATGCTTTGTTTGGAGTGTTAAATTTTGTGCAGGATATCTTCTTATTCTGCTCAGCCTATAGAGGTTTACTGCTGCAGAAAGGCCTCCCCAAGGCTTTCCACAATGACCGGTCTTGTGCTGCCCGCATCCATCGGTCCATCTTGTTGGTGGCCTTCCTACGCTGCGTCTTACGGTACATGGCCGCTACTCCAGAACCTTACAGCCCCATCGGCCATCGGTTCTACGAGCAATGTGCCCCTGAATTGCCACTTAAGTTTAGCGGCTCGATGAGCTATGTCGATGACTTTGGGCCTTCTGCGGATCTCCTCGTTTCTGATTCGGTCGCGCAGAGAAACTCGCAGCAAAGCTCTTTCCATCGCCTTTTGTGTGACCGTTGAGCCTTCGTATGAGGCCCATTGAGAGCGACCACGTATCAGTTCCGTATGTTATCAATGGCAACAGACACTGGTCAAAGACTTTTTTTATTTAGTCTTGAGACACTAAGCTACCGCGTAAACTAAGCGTAACTTTCCGAACGCTGCCCAGTCGATCTGGATTGAACGAAACACCTCTTTCTCGAAGGATAGGTAAATTTTATGTAAGTAACTATATCAATCAACCAGATTAGTGATAAGTGTATACTGTACATATATAATAACATAAAAGTATATATTTTGTTAAATTAAAAAAGAAAACATTTATTGCTAAATAAAAGATTTTCTAGCTACACCCATTAATACAAAATTTTAAATAAAGTTAACACAAATCAAATTCATGAATATTTCATACCATCCTAATAATCTGAGAATACACACGTAGATATGAAAGTACGGAGAGTAGGTAATAAATAAGATTAATGTACGTTAGAGAACGCTTAATTGCTCCACACGGTTAGACGCAGAAATTGTTTAATATAAATCAGTCCTCATGGTTTATAACTGTATAGTGTAAGTTCTACTTCAATATTTTATATTGTCAGAGCCTATTAGGTGGCATGTTGAGTTGTGTCACATGATTTGAACTGCGTCCGATCACCTGCACCTTGAATTACTAAAAGAATGCCACTGCTGCTTAAGACTGAGCCGACTTTTTACTCCCGAGTCAACTCAAAGAGATGTCAGCACATCGTGACGGGGTCCACGAAGACCGATGTCTCCTGGGTCAGGGTTGCGGGTTGGTTCAAAATGAAACCGTGGCCCTAGTTATAGGCGAAACTACATAGCTATAAATAAATAAATAACAAAATATATATACTCATTTTACGGTGAGTTGTGCTGCAGCGGCTGCTGCAAGTGCGGAAAACCTCAAACGGCGGAAATACTCCAATCTCACTGGAACCTATATGTTCGAGCCGTTTGGGGTTGAAACACGAGGACCATGGGGTCCGAGTGCACACCTGTTGTTCCGAGATATCGCTAAACGTCTAATCGACTCTTCTCGTGACCAGAGGGCTGGGCTATTTTTTGGCCAAAGAATCAGCATCGCCATACAACGTGGCAATGCTGCCAGCCTTTTGGGCACGTTTCCTGTTGACAGCGATGCGGATGAATTTTTTAATGCCCTCTAGTTATTTCCATTCCTCTTTTATATACTTGTACCTAATTTTACAAAATATATTTAAAAAAATATTTTGCTAAATGTATGAGCATTCTTTAAGAAATTCAAGGTGCAGGCGAATCGTCATTTAGGGCACTCCCGCCTGGCTGTGGCCTAATTAGATGCGCCACACTCGCACAGGGTACTTGATGAGTCAGTAATTAAAGTTTGTGTTCATTTAATATGAATCGTATGTCAAAAAAAACGTGGTATTGGTATTAAGTACAAACTGAGGTCAGCAATCAGCACTATAATTGCGTAATGCTTTCAATAATCACAATCTAAAGGAAATTTCATCTCATTACTTAATATGTTTTGGAAAAATAGTCTACTCGACAATAGTAATGCAATGTACATCGTTGATTAGTCAAAGTTTTCACATTGGCATTGCATGTGCATATCAGATATCTATTGGGCCTACTATAGCTTGTACAAATAAATAAACAAATATACAACTTTATTTTTCTTTATGCAAAACCTGAATTTAGTTTGTTCAGATAAACAACTGAATCGATTCCAATCATTTTTAAACCGTGTTATATTTTTTTCCCAAATATACGAGTACAACGATGTTTTTTCGTTATGCGAAACCCGAATATAGTGTGTACAGAATAAGCAATTGAATCAATTCCAATCCTTTTTACATCGTGTTATATTTTTTCCAAATACATTTACAAATTGTTGCAGTGTGGTTACCGAGCGCGCCACCCATCATCATAGTACTGCGCTCGCTCGCGCAACAGCTGACGCCACAGATCAACGCACCGCTCGCCCGCCCGAGCGGAGCGTTGACTTTGTGATTTCTCATGATACCTTTTTGAAATTCAGTTTATAAATTCTTTACCTACATAAAAATATTGGACACGTGTTTCAAGTTTATACGAAAAATAACGTTATATACACCATCGCCATTCTTCTGCCCTTCTCCCAATTTATTGAGGTCGGAGCAATATTATTAATATTGTATAATATATGTAAATAGCACACTGTAGACTACCTACATTATTTCTCTCTCCTTCCCCTTAGTATTTCATCCAAAGGTTTTCTGTAAGAGATCGCTCAGAGCGACAAGACCGCCCATTGTATCACCCTTTGTAAAATCTTTATAGTTATGTTCTGTAATCTTTATGGTGAACACAATAAAGACTATTCTATTATATGTATATTTCTTTCATACTATTAGACGTCAATATTTCATTACCGTAGTTACCCCTTCAAAACCATACCATCATTCACACATTCCATCTATCGTTTTTTTAGTGTCCCCGTACTCTTATAGCCATTGAAATTCATACTTAAAACTCACCTCACAACTTTTTCCTGAATACTCCGTAACACCCGAACTCATTTCAAACACAACCGATTTTTACACAACTTTTCACTATCAAATATATTGCATTGCATATTCATTTCGTCCTGGAGGAAATGAAATGCACGTGATGTTATGGCTTCTATTTTGTCTATGGGTTTGGTTGTCGCACAAAATGAAAACACACTTCGTCCTAGAGGAAATGAAATGCATGTGATGTTATGTCTTTTACTGTGTCTATGGGTTTGGTTTTTGCACAAAATGAAAACACATTTTGTACGAAAACCAAACCCATAGACAAAGTAGAAGCCATAACATCACATGCATCATCTGGCTGGAACATGGATTTTATGTAGATAGAACTTAATTTTAGGGAACATACCAACGATACGTTTTTTGTTATTACTTCCTATAGTAAAAACAAAAAAAAAATGATTGGTTTATGCAAAAATGGCCTCATTATTTCTATGACGCATCTCGTCTATATTCCTAAGTATGTGGATTTTCAATAAAACCATTTTTTTTTAGTTATTTTTGTGAGCTGCACTTTACTCTTCTATCCTATGGAGCCTCGGCCTTGACATATTTATAGGAAAAACTATTGTAGTCATTTCAACATTCACATATGTTTATAAATATTATGCCAACTATGTATATAAAGTAATCACAGGCTCAGTGATATATCATAGTTGTTATGAATAGACAGAAATCCAAAATTGGGACAACCATTCTTACAAAATAGTTGCGGAGATCTGCCTATCTGACGCTCCAGACCATCATAATAATCCTATAACGATCCCACGTACGTTCGTATTTTTTGGCTCCAGGACATGTCGGTTTCCATACGATGTTTTCCTTCACCGCTTTGAGAGCAGTGGTAATGAAATAATTTACACAAAGTGAAGCGCTCGATAGGGTTCGAAACTACTTGTAATCAGCTGCATGCTAAGATTGAAATCCGACCTGGAAGGTAGGCAGATTAATAAAATGAAAAACTTAAAAAGGGGTCACTGCAACTGAAGTCATTGCTATTAACAGCTTTACTAAACTCTAAACCAGGAATCGCAAAACATATTCTACTATTTCGATTGCCTATTACATATACACTATGTAACAAAAACCCTGTTGTTACTTTCAGGGACATATAATTTTACCTGCAAGCACATCATCAATGAAGTCATAATTAGAAAACAGTAATCATTGTCTAGTCGAGCGGTCACAATCAAATACCTATTAAAACCGACAAATTCGATTTTTTTTAGAATATTTGATTTAATAAGTTAAATAAATTGGCGGGAACGTTCTACTTATGTGTAGTTTCTTCATGCAGAATTACAGAGCTAATAAATCAGTTACAGATTATAAATATTAATAGTTAAACATTTATTTTAATTATTTTTGTTGTTTAATTTTTATAAATTACTTGCTTTATTACGTCCGTATGCCGATTCTTAAAACGTAGGTTGAATGAACAACAGGGTTTTTGTTACATATTGTATATACGTCATTAAAGGCAAAATATAGCGATATCTGTACTTATAACATTATACCGTTTATAAAACCTTTGACTTTGCTTTTTTGACCTTTAGTAAATAAATATTTACGATTCTGGAGTTTGGCCAATCGAAAAAGCTTTATTCTGTTTTGCAGTTACTTCTATTATATTATAACTTTTAATACATCTATGTAGGTATGTTTATAGTTCAGATGTAAGCAATAGGGTAGGCAACGTCAAAGTATAGCTGTCGTAGCCAGTTCGAAATATATGCTGATAAAGCAAGGCGTGAAGGTAGTTTCCTTGTTCCGAAGCAGCGTATACTTCAGAACAAGAAAACTTTGGCTTAAAGCTGTGCTTGAAGCATGAATTATTATAATTAAACAGAAGCTCGAACTTATATGTATAGGAGATATTTTCCGATAACGACGACGTAAAAAGAATCCAAATTTAACGCTTCTTATTTATTTACTAGATATATTCTTATTTTTTTAGCTAGCACGCGACTTCGTCAGCTTACAATCAAGACCTATCGCGTCACATCTCTTGTCATCGTTTTCGCTGTGTATTCTTTCTGTTTTTTTTTTTAATCTACAACCTACAACTCGTACTCGTATCCGTTAGTTACTACAGGACCCACAGTGCATTCCAGAATATTTTTTTCCGGGCTATTTCAATCCAATGGATTTCCACAAACTTCGTTAATCTTTGGGAATCGAGACACAATATTTTATAACATCAGCATTATAGAAAGAAGAAAAAGAAAGAAAGAATTTTTTTTAATTCCGCACAAACAAAACGCACTTTACAAAATACAGGAAAAAAATATAATAATAATATCACCAAAACTCTCTAATTATCACAAGCATGCTATTAGTAAACTGTAAAGTTTAATTAAATATATAACAAATTAGCTGCTGCCCGCGACTTCGTCCGCGTGGACTTCAGTCTACAGGAGCTCAGTTGATATAAAATAAGCGTCATTCCCGTTTTCGCAACATTTTTTGTTACTGCTCTGTTCCTATTGGTCATAGCGGGATGTTATACAGCCTATGTCCTTTCTCAGGTTCTAGACTATCTGTGTACCAAATTTTATTACAATCGGTTCAGTAGTTTTGGCGTGAAAGCCGGACAGACAGACAGACAAAGATACTTTCGCATTTATAATATTAGTATACATTGTATTTCTTTTGGTAGAAACTGCATTAACATTTATGCAGTAGATAAGTTTATTGTTCGTTGTATAGGCAAATATTCACTTCCTGAGACGATAAAACCGACGCACGGAGAACGAATTTCACTATACCGGTGACTTCCGATGCTCGATAGCGACCACTAACACAAACAATCTGACTGTAGAACTTTAGCATACTTTCACGTCTATCTACTTCAGTTAGGAATAAAGTTGAAGAGTTCGTTTGAATGCGCTTTTCATTGCAACTGTACCAGAAGTATTTAAAACTCTTTGTGTTTCTGTTAGCCAGAACGAAAGTGGCATTTCTGTAATGAATAAGGTTAACCGAGTTCCCTCTGTTTGGTACCTTTACGCGTATTGACAGCTGTTACCTGGAAGTTTTCATATTGAAAGATCTGATTATAGAATCGACAGTTATTTTTATCCCGGGAATCAAATTGACCTCCGACATGTTTTCCATGGAGAGACTCAAAAATTATTTAGGTACAAAATTGTCTGGCGTTAACTTATTAAAAATTTTAAAGTTGGTTGCGAAAGCCATGTAACGTCTACAGGCGAAATCACTGAGCAGACAATGAAATGATGTTTATGTAATGAATGGTATTGCCGAATAGGTTTAATTAGTATTATCAAACACTTGGTATCAGCGGTTCTTTAAGGGTCAGGTTTTTTTTTTTGTGGATGGGAAAACATCAAAGACCTCACCCCCTCGGGACGGAGCGGAAGGGCGTGTCAGACTTTTACTGACTAAAACCCACCCGTGGTCCTTCACTTGCCTGTGCGCCAGGGTCACGGTTTCTCTTTCAACTAACCCGCAGCCCCATCCTACCTCCATATCAATGCGGTAAGCTGTGTCCACTTTTTGTTAATCTTTCTAATCGTGTAGCACAATTAACCTGTTCTGCGTTTACCTACACAGCATTTTTCTCGTTAAAATGCTATAACCATTAACTAACGTGCAAACTCGATAACATTCCTAATTAAGATTTTTTCTTTCAGTAAAGTCAAATATTGATGGAGATGTGGTAAAAATTTTTAGCAGAGTTTGTGAATTTACAATTTTATTTTAAGTGACACTCTTGCTCTTAGCGGGTCGTTGGCAAAATTTTAAGATAAATACTTTCAATAATAAATCTTTCTTTAAATTGGTATGGTCAACAATTCAGCAAAGCGGGATGCCATTCGCTGACGTAGCGGTTAAGTCAGTTCAGGCAGTAAGATATAGCATGCGGTGCAAGATGAGAGATGAAGTTATGGTTGTATAGTCTATGGTCATAGTCTATGGTCATAGTCTATGGATACATACACACCAGAACGGAGATCCGAATTGTCCATGACAAACCCCCTTTTGGAGAGGTTGTCCTTGCTACGAAAGTACGAAAGGCGAATGTTTTTGACCAAATGAATGAAACTGAGAAGTGGACAAATTTTGGACAAACTCAAATATTGCTATAACATCATCACCGTTGTAAAGGCGTCATATCCATAGCCTTTTCACCTCAGCAAGTCAAATAATACACTGTTGGATTTTCATTAAAACATGCCGTGGTGCTCACGCCGCGAGGCTCGCTTTCCGGCTATTTCTTTACATCGGTATTTACACTTTTTATTAGATTTTTATTTGTTGCTTTCTGATGTTTCATACATCTAGTGTAGTGTATATCTTTTAATACGTACTAAATGAAAAATAAACTATGAAGTTCCAAAATTAAGAAGACATCGGCGTTCTGAAGGCCTCAGGCCTGACTCGTAATTTTAAGTGAGTAGGTATATCTTGGACACCAATACAAGGTGAAGGAAAACAACTTGAAGAACCAAGCGTGGTGATTACACTCAATCCTTCTCTGTATGAGAGTGTGCCCTGTGCCCAGTAGTGGAACGATAAAAAAGAAAGGTTGACTATGATACAAAGGCATTTCTTTACTCGTAATGTATATATTCTGAATATGAAGACTAATGTGGGTCGTTTAATTTATTTTTATTTGCGCTGTTCTGTTAATTTGTGTCGTGGTCTGGCTAGAGTTATACGAACCTACTTACAGAAAATAAATTACAAAAAAAAGTACAAAACACCTGGTTGATACGGTTTGTAAAAAATATTGAAGTTCAAAAGTTCGTTTCTCGGTGGTAGGCCGTAACATCGGCCGCCGGCAGAAGTTACCACCCACCAGACAAAGCCTTGCCGCCAAGCGATTTGTCGTGTTCCGGCATGATGTCTGGTGAAGCCGTACGGAGGACGGGTCTAAGCAGTTGTGTTGCGATGTGTGCCGGGTACGATGCGCCAAGTGTTGTTGTGTCGGGAGTTTGGTCCTGGAGGGTCTTCAGATCTATCGCCCTCTGGCCCAGCATCGTTGGTCGTGTTGTTGGGTTTAACATTGCATCACCTTGCTCAACTGCCGTCTTCCTTCCTATTCGCTCGGTTTTTCTGAGTGAATAGGTTCTTAATAAACTAGCGCGCTTTACCATCAACGATCGCATCACTGCTTACCATCAGGCGGGATTGCGGTCAAGCGCTAGTTTATATATATTAAAAAAAAAAAGTTCAAAAGAGCCACTTCTGTGTACGAAGTCCGAACAAATGAGCATTTTATTTAATATCAGGAGCGGTTAGTTTAGTTTATTTGAAACAACTATGCGCTTTACGATTCAATTGAAAGTTTTTTTTACCTAAAATAGTGTACAAAAGCTAGATCAGCAGTGGAACTCTGTAACCATTTCGGTCCTGAAAACATGAAGTGGTGGAGTGAGCTACCATTGCGACATTTCCAACTTTTGTTAAGGATTGACAGCTCGCTTTTCACGGCGAGTATTTTTTGGCCTGTTTCAAAACAGACCAACCATCCTCTGTTTTGGCTGTTCAAATTTCACCTGAGGGTAGGTAGGTGTTGACACTATCGACAACCCGTTTCAAGCTCACTTCAAGCGTGTTTTTTTTTATAGTGGAGTGGTCTTTTTATGTATTCGTCGATCAGGTTAAGCTACGCTTGGCACGCTTAGACCATCTTAATATATTAGGTGTACAAATAAGTTTCTGGCATGATGTCTGGTGAAGCCGTACGGAGGACGGGTCTGAGCAGTTGTGTTGCGGTGTGTGCCGGGTATTGAGATAGATTACAGATTACGATCATTGCTAGTGACGGAAATCATCATCACAACCTATCTTATATACACGGAGATCAAAGAGCGACTTCATAGCCGATACGGTGTTAGCTGGACGCAATCAATTTGTTCAATCAAACTGATATTGCTATTGATTTATTACCTAGCTTTAGTAAGTAATTTGTATTTATTTAGTTTTATAAGTTTGTGTATATCATAAACTAACAAACCTTATTACATCATACATAGTTTAAATTGTATTTGTATCTTTATATTTTAGACTAGCGGGAGCCAGCGACTTCGTTCGCGTGGAGTTAGTTATGCTCCGATCCTATTGGTCGCAGCGTGATGTTATATAGCCTAAATCCTTCCTGGATGAATGGGCTATCCAACGCAAAAAGAATTTATCAAATCGGATCAGTAGTTCCTGAGATTAGCGTGTTCAAGCAAACTCTTAAGCTTTATATATTTGAATAGAAAAAAAAATGTCTGCTCCAAAACGTAAATAACACAATGAAATGAATAAATGTTGTTCAACAGTCAAAATGAAAGGCATTGCGATCTGTGTGTTACGTAATAACCTCGACGGAAATATTGAAGAATCAAATCAGACAGCCTCTTCTAAAGCCTTATCAGGTATCGGCTCGAAGTAGTACCTAACCAAAAGCAATTTCTCATCTCATATAAACTCGACCTATGTCGATCGCATTACAATCGAATGAAACATAAAACCGCAAATAAATAAAGTCAAGATGTCTGAATAATCTGATTCTTTATAAAAGCAACGCGTCGACTTTTTGATCATTACTTGCATCAAGTACCTTTGGACCTTTGCGGAAATCCATAAGAAAGTCAGGTTTAATGTAAAAGAACATCAAAATTAAGGTAAAAAGGCCTTTTTATTAAATCCTCCTTATCTAAGAACTTTCCTGCAACTCTTTTTACATTCATTGCGGATATGTCGTTACAGACGCTATTTAGTTATGTATGTAGCACGCTACCCTTTGGTAGTAAGGTTCAGTCCAATGATTAGCTCGCGTGATATTCTCACTGGGCACGGGTCATCGGAACTGTAAAGCGGTAATTGCAAATTTGATTAGTGGTAAGCGCTTCGTATTGGTTGGTCATCGAATTCAGGCAGATTCCTGTGCAATGAATTTTGTTATTTATTAGGATGCTAATTTAATTAATGCATTGGTTTATACTAATTAAATCATAAAATTAGTATAAAGAAATGTGTTAATTTCAATTTAATTAAATGTAAAATAATTAATAAAAACGTTAACATAGAAACGTTTTTTTTAACGGCAAATCAGAAAAAATTCAATGTTTTCCTGATTAGCCGTCGTTGGTCCGCAGCTTAGGATTAGTCACTTCATAAGAATAATACTTGTACACGTCAAGAGGCTCTCGTTAGGCAGCTGGATCAAAGGCTTGATTCAGAAAGCTGTACTTCTGGACACCGCTCGCATTGTCAGGAAGTTCCTCTCTCTGGAGCCCTGACCGCCGGTAGCTTGGACCCTGTTCCCGATGCCGGTGGGTTACTATTTTTTATATTTTTAAATGTTTTTTTTTATGTATTGTTTATGTAAAAATATTTAAAAATGTAATTTATATGTATATACAATGAAATAAAGGAATACTTGTAAGAATTGCAGCATATATACACACACACACACACATTTATGCATGTCACAACATTTTTATGAGATTCTGTTTAAGTTTTTCTATCATTTGGATTACTATTATTATAATATATCATTTATATTATTGCGGACTGTGTTTTTGTAATTCTAGCGTATGGCACTCGTGGGTTGCAGCTGAAAATCAGCGTCAGATGGTACACTTCGTGTTGTCATCTAACATTATGCTGAGCTGAGGCCCTTTTGGCATTACAAGCCAAGTTTTATAGTTTTAAATTCATGTATCTTGCTGTAATGTCATTAAATGCATTTTTCTTTCTTCTTTTCTTTCTTTCAAGTCAATGTAATATTTTCTGCACGATGCCCTTGCACCAACTTATCTCAATTTAACCCATTTGTAGAAATGAAAATGAACCAAAACTAACTGAAATAAATACACCACTTGCCTTTAAAAGCACATTTGCACACACAGCATTTGAAAAAACATTGGGTCGTAAAAATAACGGGCCACTTAGAAAAACCGCAATATCTCCCAAAGTTATGTACGATGTATGTACATAGACATACATACATATTTGTCCGTATATATTTACTTATTTATTATTTATTTTATTTACATCCATATATACATGTATAAATAGTATGTTACAGGCAGATAAGTGACACTCATATCAAAAAAGGTTTCATTTGAAGAAGCTATATAGCTTTAAAAGAAGAAATTCTGAACTTTGAAAAATAACAATTTCGATTTTTTTATATAGGAATACTTGAAGCTTTTGTTTCAAACCGAACTGTCATTATAAGCAGCTTTTTGGTCTGGTCACAGTATCTTGTGCACCAGCATGTCATTATCTCTTGAAGAATGAATATACACGAATTATCACCATGGTACAAGAAGGAAGACGTCAGCGGAGTACTGCTACAACAGTAGGTGTATCTTTATCTGCAGCCAAAGAGTACTCCACTGATTTCTAGAGCCGGCATGAACATCAGGAGACCAGGGAATAGCAGGCTAAGGTGCACAACTATACGAGAAGACCGATTCATATTGAGCACTATGTTAAGAAATCGACATCTCACGGCTGGTCAGATCCGAAATAGTCTTCCAGAAGTTCACCACAACAATGTGAGTTCTGACACGCTCCTGCGGCGACTTCGTGAAGCTGACATAAAGCAAAGCAAATGTCCCTAAACTGCTCAGAGAACATCCAGTTGCCAGGTTGCGAATTGCTCGGGAACACATCCGATGGACAGATGAAGATTAAGTCCAGGGTTAAGTTTTCCGATGAGTCTAGATTTTGTTTATTCACGCACGATGGGAAAAATAAATAAAATAAAAGTTGTGGTGGCCTAGTGGTTAAAACACCCGCCTCTGAAGTAAGAGTGCGCGGGTTCGATTCCAGGTCAGGCATATACCAATGTAACTTTTCTTAAGTTATATGTACTTTCTAAGTATATCTTGGACACCAATGACTGAAGGTGAAGGAAAACATCTTGAGGAAACCTGGACTTTAAGTCTGAAATCGCCAACCCGCATTGAGCAAACGTGGTGATTACGCTCAACTCTTCTCTGTATGAGAGGAGACCTGTGCCCAGCAGTGGGACGATAAAAAGGTTGATGATGATGATTATGATGACGCACGATGGGAGACGAAGAGTATATAAGTGTTTTGAAGAAAAGGTGTCATTCGGTGGAGGGTCAACAATGGTATGGGCTGGGATATCTTCAGAGAGTTGTACGGAATTATTGATTATATTTTTTTAGTATTCAAATATAATTATTTAGTTAACAAACATATTATGTATTCTATTTTATGTATAAGTCAGTCATCTATAATATACTACAGTTTCACGGATTAGTGTTCTCTATTTAAGAAACTATCACACTTTTTATAAGCGTCCGGAACTTTTGGGGCCCATTGTATAATACCAACCACTCACAGCAACGGTGCAGAGGAGAGTTGAAGTAAAAATCCTAATGTGACATTCTGGCACGGCCAACAGAGAAGCGGCGAAATTCCGCGATATACCAACATATACGTACACTGATAGGCTAGTTCCGCCGTGTAAAGTAGCCGCCTACATAGTGATTAAGCCAATGTACGTTAATATTAATATCACAGTAGACTGACTTCAATTAGATCAATCCGATTACAAATTCGACGGACATTTGAACGGCGCACTCGCCCGCTATTATGCTGTGAATAATGTAAATTTTGTCTACTTTACAGAACCGCAGTATCCACAGTTAGGTAGTGCAGCGTTAGCAAATGCTACGTTTAAGTTTTTTGAGAATCTACCATTTTTATAATAAATACAACCTCATTTTTTGGAAATTCTCCGACCAGAAATTTTCTGAGGGACAATTTCTCATAATTTCAAAAACGTTCATAGACTGATCCAAAGAGTCAATATAGGTATTAATATCAACACAAGTATTTCCCATTTGTTTGTCGCTGCGACTAGATTTTGAACTTTTTAAATTATGCTTATATTTTATTTTTAATTTTATTTTTTAATTTATTGTTGCTGTACAGCAATAAATTAAAAATAAAATCGTATAATCGAAAGTTGTAGTCGACCTTTATTTTTCTTCGTCTCCTTTTTATTATGTTTTTGAAGTGAAACTTCTTTACGCACGCTTGACTTGGGGAGTAAGCTGGCGAACGCGTGACGTAACCGTTACGAAAAGTGATCGGGCAAGGCGAACGGAAGTTAAGTGGGGGATATAAGCACAGAGGCGCCCGTGGCGCGAGCTTGGTACTACAAGGTATACAACGAGTTTTTTTTTTTTTTTTTCAATAAAAATAGAAGATCTATGCAAAAATATTAATTTACCAATGAAACCATGAAATAAATTTAAATATTTATAGAAAAATACAGATGGAGCGAAAGAAGTTTCACTTCAGTCGTGTGGTCATAAGCACACTCGTATTTTTTTTTACAGTTAGAATGAGAAATATTTTTCTTAGTAATTCTGAAGTAATCTCTTGGTAATTAAAAGACTTTACAATACCACAGTCAGATCCAGTGCTCTAATACTTCGGGTGGATTATTTCTAATCGCCAAAAACTTATGTATCGGTCGGCATCACAATGAAGCTGGTACCTAAGCTTTAAGCTATGATTAATTATTACAGTGTGTGTTTACCACAAAGGGATTCCCGGCATACACGTTTCGTTTGAGATTACACACGTGGGTTTCAATCAATAAACTATGGAAGTGGAATAGATATCGTTGTATTGTGAAAATTATATTAAATATGTGCTTACGAGTAATGTAATATTGAAAAATGTATTACAAATAGAGTAACAAGGCACAAACGAACGAAGCAAACTTGATTATCGTCACGAACAGTCTTATATTCGGAATTTTGAATTCCTTAGGTCCGCTATTATATTTGTCAAAAAAGGTTTGTTAAAGATTTGATTTTGAATTGCTAATTGAGAACGAAAAGTATACAAGACCGATGTAATGGACCGTGAAGTTTAAAAGTAAATATTGTTTATTTGCGCAGTGGCTCTTTTTAGTCTCAAATAATTCTTCTTCTACTTAAAAAACTGATATTCTAAACATAACCCCATTCAGTCACCGAAAGGGGTTATGTTTAGAATACCAATATTTTCTGTTTTGGCCACCTACAGTGCTACTTACTGCAATAATTTTAAATGAAGGTAGGCAGGTAAAACAAAGTCAAAGTAGTCTTAGACTTATTTTCAGAAACTTTTCCCAAAAAGAGAACAACGGAGAATATTTTGAACTGTTCTTTTTTTTCGGAAACAGTTTTTTTTTAATCTTTTGTTGTACTCAGCACAGAAACGTTAAGCCTGACTATAGAATTAATTACAGAAACACTTTGTATACACGGGCTGTAATACCATTGTTTCTCACGAAACCGTATCATAAACACTAATTGGTTTAAGTAGTAGCAGCGACGAGTTTATGGTGCATTACGATCAAGATATTATAACTACGCTTTTATTAAAAAGTCGTGACTATCGTTAAGGGTACCGAAGACAACCAAGACACAGCTGTAATAGCACAAAACCGAATCATAACAGTGTCCTATTAGAAAGAATCGCGTCTAAGCTTAGTAGAAGTCGCCACAGTTTCGGAATATAGTGCGTTTCATCTAATAGTTCCTTTGCCGTCATGTTGGCACTAATGCAACTTAGTGTGTGAGAGAGAGAGACGCAGAGTGCGTCTACCTTGTTTACGATAGTGACAAAAAATGAATGCCAACATGACGGCAAAGGAACTATTAGATGAAACGCACTATACCAGGAGAACTCATACAGTCCGGAAAGTAAAATTGGAATCGATTTAATTTTGGATTTAGTTTTTCAATTAAAAAAAAACACACATCACAATTTCTTTGTGATTCTTGTAATAATGGCAAAGGAAAAATACTCGTAGACAACTTTCGTTTTCATCAGATGTCGGTTTTATTGTGTTTAGCTTTGTTTGCTTTCTTTTGGAGTACGAGAACTTTCAGTACGTTTTTCAGTGCGTAGCTTGCACTGGCACTTTCTTTTAAATGTTACTCTTGATTTCATTGGAAGAATTCAGGCATCTTTTTTATTTGATTTTTTAAATCGCCTGTTCTATCTGTCTTTAAAACAACTAGTCGCTTTATTTGTGTTTTGTAAAGCTACAAGTACTAGGTTCGGCGTCCATTATTTCCAAATATGGCGTTTGAAGCGCAGGATATTTTCTAAAAGTTTGCAATTCTTCAATTCTTGTTTTGCATTCTAACCTAACTGTATTTTCATTTGTCTCGGCACCCGAGACAACAAAATTAGATGTGCACTGCTGGACAAAGGCCTCCCCCAAGGCTTTTCACGCTGACCGGTCCTGTGCTGCCCAGATCCATCGGCTTCCCGCGGCCTTCACCAGGTCATCGGTCCACCTTGTTGGAGGCCAACCTACGCTGCGTCTTCCAGTACGTAGCCGCCACTCCAGAACCTTACTGCCCCATCGGCCATTGGTTCTACGAGCAATGTGCCCTGCCCACTGCCACTTAAGTTTAGCGACTCACAGAGATATGTCGGTAACTTTGGTTCTTCTGCGGATCTCCTCATTTCTGATTCGATCACGAAACTCCGAGCATAGCTCTTTCCATTGCACTTTGTGTGACTCTGAGCCTTCGTATGAAGCCCATTGTGAGCGACCACGTTTCAGTTCCGTAAGTCATCACTGGCAACACACACTGGTCAAAGACTTTAGTCTTAAAACACTGTGGTATCTTGGACGACGAGAAGATGTATCATAGCTTCCCGAACGCTGCCCAGCCGAGCTGGATTCGACGAGACACCTCTTTCTCGAAGTCAGCTGGAAAAGCGTGGCTGATTACGGAACATACGACTGTAATTATGTGCACAGTAGCAATAGCATTAGCTGTAGTTAATTATGCTACTTAATAAGTAAAATTATGATTGTATTATGTACATGTATTTACAGTATTTTAATGTTAAAATAGTATGTGGCCCTCAATGTCTGAAATAAATGGATAAATAAAATAGATAAAAATAGTTTGTCATAAACTATAAACCTCGTTCGCTGATATTACGGGGTTTATGGCAAATCTCATAGGTGCAGACGTGATATCGATCGACAATGTTGAATGCAGAATATGCTTCGGATCACATTTTCCAATAATTCAATTGCCAGTGAATTTGTAGCGGAGCTCCGAATTCGCTCGTGTGTCTTGCGAATTCTGTGAACGCGAATACAGAGCTCTAATTGTTAATTGCTAGTAAACCGTGATTACTAATCGCTTTATCTACATAGTCAGCTCGGGATAACAATGTTATGTCAGCTGTTACCTACCAGAGGTATTACAGGTTTATTACAATAAGCAACAGCAAGACATCCTCTTTTCATTTGAAAAAAAAAAGGAGGATTTCTATATCTCCCAAAGGAGGATTTCCATACGTGGCTCTCAGATCCAATTCTTATGACAAATAATTCACATTGAACTTAAAGGACCGACACAAAAATTTGTAGTTGTTGAACAGAGATCTGTAGACATACTGCATAAGGAAACGAAAATGGTGGATTCTCTAACCATCGCGCCACATGAAATGAGCGTGCTGTTCTCATCCCAAATAGACGTGGTTGTTATTTCACGTAACTAGTTACAATAACCAGCGACGCGATGTGTAACTGAATCACTAGTTACGAGTCATATTAAAAACGAGTTATTTTTGTAAATGCGTTATTTCATTCACACGTTATGCCGTAGCGGGTAGCCGTATCGTGCATCACACCGGCGGCGCGCGTGAAATAACGACCACGTCTAGTTTCGTTTCGCGTGTAACTGTATAGTTGGTGGTTATATTTAACAATCACAGTAGCTGAATTAATATAACTAGCTGCAAAAATAACTTGTTTTATAACAGGTGACGTCGATTAAGTAACTGGTTACGTTACGTTTCTTGAAAAACGCGTTACGACCCACACCTAATCCCAACTAAAGCTAGGGATTGACAGTATTGACAGCTCATTCTAAACTCACTTCACCTAAAACACCGAGAGATTTTTATAAAATCGATCGGCTGGTGTCCACCATGTGTTTGACATGCATACGGCTCCATATCTGTTAATCCATGCAAACTCTGTATACGCAAGCCTTTACGCATACTGCACTTTGTCGCAATCCCCAACATTGACGCAAGCGTTCTAATACAGGCGGACGAAACAATGCTGCAGAGTATTTGACATATCAGTTATAATGTGCAAGCAAATAATGTGTGCATTGTTTCATTAAAATTATATTAATTAATATACACGAACTTTGGCCACGACCTCGTTCGTGTGGATATAAATAATAATAATGCTTATTGAAGCAAAGGAAAGACAGACTGGTACATGATTTTGAGATAAGGGAACTTAACAGTGTCCTTCTAACAACCTTCACAGACGTTTAACTTTGTTCATTTCATATTCAGACCATTCTTCTATGGAATGCCCTTCCTCTTGATATCAGGATGGCCACCAGTCGGTTTGCATTTAAGCGGAAACTGCAGTTATTTTCTAAACAATAATTAGGGTAGAGTCATCTCAACACCTCTCTCCCAAATTTTAGTTTTGTATAGTATATATTTTGCTAATAGCATGTACATAGCTATTAAAAATAGCTTATTTAAGTATTTGATTAAATAGTACAACTAAAGCACCAGCCATCTAATCTCTTCACCACCCGTGGTTAACTGGTAGAGAATACCAAAAGCATGAAGTCCGCCTCTGTACATTTCATTAATAAATAACACAAACATAGTTCTTGGTCAATCTGTAAAAGGATAATTATTCTACCTCTTAGAATTTATAAGTATTTTAAAGGTAGTGTTCAGCTAAGCAATACAATCTAAAGGAGAACAAGAAAATCTTACAGAATGGACGGCATAATTCTGCTATCCTTCTTACAAAGAGAATAAAAGTTAATAGAAATAAAATATAAAAATATTTTTCTTCTAATACTCGACCCTCAGTGATCTTATGCCCTTTGTATCTGACAGTTTATTCAATGTGTCATAAATTTAGAGCTAGCCAGACAATAAGAGCGCTTTGCCTTTTTCTCGGATACCGGATGCTATAACGGGGGCTTGCGAGTCGCAAGTTGTTGCATTCAGTAACATATCTGCAGTTTCCCTGTACTGCAAGTCACGTCTGAAGTTATCCTACGTTGCCGGCTGTTTACGTTCGAGATCAGCTTCAACTTTATCCAGAAAATTACGATCCAAAACTATTTTTGTAACACTTAGCTCCATACCCAGCCGCTGCCTTATTCAATATGTTTACGCAACCTACCCCTCATTTATATCAGAACAACTCAGAACGTACGACAGACTTCGTGGCGTAACGGTAGCGAACGCGACCGCTGCGCAAGGAGCCGCGGGTTCGATCCCCGCGCAGTGCAAATATTTGTATGCATGAATATGAATATTTGCACTGGTCTGGTCGTGCCTCGGAAAGCACTTTAAGCCGTTGATCCCCGTTGCCAAACGAACATCTAATAGCAGTCGTTACGGGTTGTTGGAGTCCTCAAACGTCCAACAATTGGTCTAACTGCAATGCTTCGATGTCGCCTTCGGGTTGTGGAGGTCAGACGGCAGTCGCAGCACGGAAAATATCGAAGTTTAGCCAAAATCAGCAGTTAAGAATGGTAAAGCGGACCCCAGACTCCAAAGCTGAAAAAGCTACGGATGCAAAATGAAATGAAATCGTTTATTAAGCAAGTAGGATCACCGATCACTTTTACACGTCATATGTTTTTTTTTTTTTAAACTAGATGAAGCCGGTATTTCCTAACTGACTACCTCTGAGAAGAAATAGCCGAAACAAACTCAGGGATCATCGCCTTTTTTCAAGTCCAGACATTAAAATTGAAAATGTTTACAATAATTTACCTTATAATTACGCATATTGCTTAATAACAATGCTTAACAGAGCGAGCAGCTCACTCCCAAGCTTTTTTGTCTTCTAAATTATCTGTGATTTTATAATACCCCTTTTTGCAAAGTTTGGCCTTTATATAGTTTTTAAATCGTTTAATGGGTGAGTTTCGAATGTCCATAGGAAGCTTGTTGTAAAAGTGTATTCATTGACCCATGAACGAGTTACCTACTCTGTGGAGACGAGTGTGATGTATAGCAAGATTGTGTTTGTTCCTGGTATTTATATTATGAATATCGCTTATTTTCTTAAAATTCGATATATTTTTATGTACATACATAAGATTTTCAAATATATATTGTGAAGCTACAGTCAGAATGTTCACCTCTCTGAATTTTTCTCTAAGAGAATCTCTAGGACCAATGTTGTAAATGGCTCGAACAGCCCTTTTGTGTAAAACAAAGATGGTATTGAACAGTTCCCCAGAGAAGAATCCCATAAGTCATAAGACTGAAAATAACTAAAATAAACCATTCTGGCTGTATCCACATCAGTTATCTGTCTAATTTTCTTAGCAGCAAAGGCGGCGGAACTGAGTCTACCCGACAGCTTCTCAACGTGAGGACCCCATTGCAACTTGGCGTCAATAGTCAATCCAAGAAAAACTGTCGACTCGACAAGGATGAACTCTACTCCATTCAGTTGAACATTGGTACTTAGCTGCCTGACATTTGGCGTAGAAAATTTAATGACTTTAGTTTTTTTCATTTAAAAGAAGGTTATTTACATTAAACCAATGGACAACTATAGAAAGTGCATTGTTAACTTCGTCAAAATTTGCTAGCTGACGCTTGACTTTAAAAATAAGAGAAGTGTCATCCGCGGACAATACCATGTTGTGATTATCCCTCACGTGAAGCAATTTGGAAAACCAAATTGCTTCACGTGCAATAAATTATGTAAGTTAAAGTGCCTCAACAACTGTTTCAAAATTAATTTTTCAAAAATTTTGCTCAAAGTTGGTAATATCGAAATTGGCCGAAAAGTGGAATTACTTTGCTAAGTTTCATCAAATCAGGAAATATACCAGATGTGAGACTGCGACTGGGATTAACGCTGAGATGATGATGAACTTAGAACGTACGAATATTTTATATTGATTTCTTTTTCTATGTGTGCGAATTAGTTGTAACGTGCCAACCCTATCGCAATAAAGTGGATAGTTCGTGAAATTTGTCATAAAAAAAAATATCTAAAAAATACCCTGAATTACCCTAAAAAATTATACCATAACCATGCCAACGAATGCAGTGAAGTGTTATTTTTTTATTTTCGCTACACTGTGATGTTACTTATCGTAAAATCAATTTTCTGTGCCGAGGGCGGTTCCGCTGTTTCGGCAAACATCGCATCGAAATAAAACGTCAAAAAACATGCGAAAACTCTCAAAAATTATTTGCCATTGATGAACATAAAATAGGCACGTCATTGCGGGAATTAAAATATCCCAAAAGTTAATAGGTTACTGTAACTGCAATGCTCTAGTCTATATGTACATGTTGAACTCAATTTCATGCAAGGCAATTTGTTTTAGAATAAAAAACTACAACTAGAGATCGTCAATCATTTGTACGACTTGGAAAATTAATTTCCTTTAAGTGAACGATGAAATAATTGTACCTTGGTAAAAAAATATTGGTGCTGAGAAAATAGTTCCCAAGTCAGTTTAAAGATAAAATATTGTGAAAAATGCATAAATTAGGTCATCGTATTTCATTTATTCATATCTTGATTAATAATAACATTGGTTATTTAATTTATTTTTTACTTGCAATAACATATATTAAATATAAAAAGCTCATTAACATCTCTTTTTTTCTTAATGTATTTTGAGATTTTTTCTTTTCAATTAGGTAACGTTTTGCACTATTGATTGACTCTGGAAAACTTTCATTCTCATTGTTGTCGTTTTCCGGACGATTTTCATCTATGTTTGTAAACAGTGGCCTGCTACATTTAGGAAAGTCATTATTGTAATCCTACTGATTACCTGAAACATGTTATTTCATTTGTTCAAATAATCAATTTTATATGGGCTTTTAATGAAAATTTAGATTTTTATACCTAAATTATACGCTAAGTTATGTATTCTTCAACTAAAATAGATGCAGATGCTAGTAGCTAGCACTAATTGAAATTGATACATCTAAGCCAATAATATAAACTGTAAAAATATTGACGACTACTTATAAATTTTATTAACAGTTTATACGTCATATCATCTTTGAATTACAATTAACACGCACACTGCAAAATCGATCAATTTTTTCTCTGATTTACGTCAATTAACAATAAAATGTAAATAAAACACGACCAGTGGCAAATGCCGCCCCTGAGGCGTCATCGTCCTGTGATAAGTATTCGTGAAAATTAAAGTTAACGTCCCAATTAACTATATATTGATTAATCTGTGTGATTATATTTTACTAGCAGTTATGATGACACTGGCACCAATTCTGTTGTTTACAAACTAAACTAATTTGTTTAAAACTAGGAGTGCATCTTTTTTTTCCATTTCGTTAAGAAAAGGATAGAAAATAACATTTTAGTTTAATCCTGTCAAATTAAGATACTCCATAGACAGTTCAGACGCGAAACATACGCCAGTTTACGTCAGGAGCGCACTAATTTGACAGGTCTAAACTGATATTTTATCTTCTGTCCTTTTCTTAAAGATAAAGATGTACTGAACGTAAATTTAATTTAGTTTGTGAATAAGGAAATCGGAACAATTGGCTACCATTAGTAGCGATAATCTGTGTTTAACTGAAAATAAGTTATCGACTTTAAGTTATATTATTGAACACGAAAAAACTCTCTGGAAACAATCGTCTGATTGCCAATTTCCCGTCCCATCCACAATAGTTATAGACATAGTATAATGAAGTGATCACTATTAAGTCTCGGCACTGTCCTTGAAATAATTGCCTACGGTCGATCGGTAGATAACGGGACACGCACTAAGTTTGCCAACCGACTGTGTCTTGGGTTGTATTGTAAATTTGTAACAGTTTTATATCAAAAAGGTCTTGTGTGAACATCCAAAAACTAGTGGTTCGGATAGTAACTATATCATACATTTTTAAAGGTCTCCAATTATGAGAAAAATCCTTTTTATTTTATTGTTAATTTACTTCTAAAATGAAAACTTTTCTAATTATCAGAAACAAAATCGTAAACACACTTCAAGGAAAAAGTCAATATTTACATTTGGTACTCTTGTTAATATTACATGAGACAGTTCCCTCAAAACGTCCGCCTTTCGCCACTTCCTAGTGCTTTCGCTGGGAAGAAGAAGTGGCGGAACAGACAGCTGTGCTGCTGGGGAGCAGCACAGCTACCTTTTCATTAAAAAATACTTGTCTTTATACAACGCTATGTATAGTAAAGAACACAACAAGAAATGAAATTATTTACCCAATGCGAGCTAGCCACGCCAAAATATCACCAGAGCAAAAAAGAATGTCAATCAATGTTTGATATAAGGGTATGTCAATGCCAATGAGAATAATCTAAACTGATATTTTATTTACATAAATAATCTATTGCAATAATAGAGCGGTTATCAAGAAGAGCGTGTTCAGGATAGTCCACAAGGGCTGCTAAGTGAGACCCAATGATAATAGTATCAATTGACCACTGAACATTTTATTAATTACGTAGCATTTATTTAAATATGCTGTAATTGGGTTGTATCCTAAAAAATAATTTTATGTCCCCCAGATAGATTTATAAAAAATATTCAACACGTATTTTTTCTTTCATTCAAATACTTAGGAAGATATATTGATTTGAAATGTCGCATGACGTCACGCCGTGGTGCAATATATACCACGGCGTGACGTAATTTGCCCCCACTCCGTAACTTTAAGACGCTTTATCTCAGTAGTTTTTGGTAATTTCGACAAAATAAAAAATACAGGTCTTAATTTTTTTAATATCTATAAGACGGACTAATTATTTTTTTTTTCAATGTCTTTTTAAACTAAAAATTTATTCTGAAAATTGAGGAGACACATGAGACAGCTTACATTTCTTTTCTCAATTATGCAACTGCAATATTAATCAGAAATACAACTTTTCCAACTAGTCACTATCAGTAATTGATATCTGTATTTAGATACACTCTAATTCTATAGAGAAGTCACTTTATTTGACGAATAAATATATGGTTCCAAGTTATATTTACTCTCGAGCGACGAATGGGATCCAAAAGGATTCCATATAAAATGTGGAACTTGAAACCTCTGAAAGAATATTTAAACTCCTCAGTTAGTATACTTAGATCATTTATTAGCGGTTGCAGAAATTAATCCTCCCAAATAGATTTTGACAATGTCTTAAGCGATATACGACCCATCCACAGCAATGTTATTAATAAGGAAATTCAGACTTGTGGGTCTATTTGTACTTCAAATCCAGGTCAAGGTTTTTTTATAAAGCCTTTTATTTGGGTGTCGTTTAGTTACAGTCAGAGTTTTCTCGGAATAAAAAAGTTTATGGGGAAAACTTTGTGAACGCCGGGCGCCGTGCCGTCCGTGTGTTAGAACAAAAAGTGAGAACCATAATTAAAATTGTTCAAAATATATGTAGTCGCCAACTCGCCACCTCGACAATCGCAATTGCGATTAGGTCAAAAACTTTTATAAACTGTGGGAAAATTAGAGGTTTTGACTGAGACTGTGATCTGACTGTGAACGTTATTTAGGTATATATATATAAATAATACGGGAATCGCTCTTATATCACGATGAAGATTAAGTATAGGTCTTTGAAATAGCAATCCTACAGTGACTGACGTATGATTGTCAAAGTTGGTAACAAATGTGAAGTAGACACAGGCGCGTGCGCTCCATAGAGGCAGATAAGCACTGCATACCCTAATAATATTCTAAAAAAATATATAATAATTTATAATATCGGAATGAACTTTAAGCCGTTGGTCCCGGTTGCCATACGAACATCTAGTGGCAGTCGTTACGGGTTGTTGGAGCCCTCAAAAAGTCCAACAATTGTTCTAACTGCAATGCTTCGATATCACCTTCGGGTTATGGAGGTCAGACGGCAGTCGCTTCACGGAAAATGTCGAAGTTTCGCCAAAATCAGCAATTAGACTGGTAAAGCGGACCCCACACTCCAAAGCTTTGGATGCGACTGGGATTAACCCTGAGACGATGATGATGATTTCATTGTATTCATTTGGGCAAAAAAAAAAAAAAAACCTGACATCCCACGGATATGATTTATTTGACTTGTTCTTATCATCAATCACATACTTAGATGTTCATTCTAGCCACGCACAAACATCAATTCAATGTTGACATGCGAAAAAGTATGCGACTATGCTATATTAAAACTACTTCTACGTTACGTTTTTTAAGTTTTACCATATATAAAGCACATAGATTTGGGTACTGTATATATGCATACTCTCAACAAAATCTCTGTGCACGTCCCTGTAGACAAGCTAGCAATACATCTAATGGATTGGGTTGGATGTTAAAAATCTTATTATCAGACAGGATTAAATAGAGTTTTTGACGGAAAAGCTAAGAATAGTGCCACGCGCATTTTTCATTGGACTTTTAAAATTATTTATAGTGTCGTTTACTAAATAAAAGCGTGTGATTTATGTAATAAAACGTTCATTCAGTAAATAATTCATAAAGAACGTTGAAATATCGCAGCATAGTGGCCACATCATGACTTTGCCTCAAACTTCCCTCATAGACGGTTCACGTGGCCGTCATTATTGTATAATAAAATTTTCAAAGAATTTCTATAATTTTGCCAATAACACGGGTAACCCGTGTTATTGGCAAAATTTCGGTATCTATTTCACAAAGGCCCATTGATCAAGAGTTGAGGTTGACTCTCACCTTGAAAAAAAAAAAGAAAATAGAAAGAAAAGATTAAATAGAAAAAGTAGGTGGTGAAAAGTGTATAAATATTAAATATATATAAACGTATTTTTTTTCTTTCTTTCTTTCTAAATAATAATTATTTTTAGGGGGATTTTTTTTAAGTTAATCAGTTACCGATACCTAACAATACCTTCATGGATCGGACAAGGTTTTCTTAACATATTGTACATATGTAACAAGAGATTAACTATAATATCTATTAATAAGGTATTATAGTTAAACTCTTGTATTATTTTTTAAATAAGATGTTATAGTTACATCTCTTGTGAAATTAAACTACATGTATAATACCAACTAGCATGTTTAACCCCATACTAAGGTTCTCTGCTAATCTAAACTTACTTCAAGGTTTCAAGAAATCTTCAGTGATCCTAGATAATCCTCGAACTCTGTAGTGTTAGGTGGATACCTATAAGGTAAATATTTTCTAAACAATATTAAACTTTCTTGCTGAGAGAAGTGGTATCAATAAAATACTTGGAGCTGTGTTTGCCAATGGTTTGAAAGTAAATTTAAATAAAGGTTTAGATAGTCTTGCTAACATTATATCGTCTTTGCCGTTGAGGAGTCAACAGCTACAATCAAGATCAACAGCAAGATCTCTACAGGATCAACAGTCATGAACAGCAGTCAAGAAGTAATAGTCAAGAATCAATAGTAGTATAAGTTAACTAGTGACCCCGCTAATAATTTGAAGAATATAAATCAAGTAAGTCAACATACCGAAGTCTCACTTATTTCCACCAACCCAATAACAGAGTGTCACGTCAAACGTGCAGAGCGCAACCGCATACGTCCACTAAATGGTCCTGCATGTCTGTCACGCACATTTAATGTATATGTGAAAGTTTATGAGGATGAATGTATTGTTAGGATGGAAGTTTGTTACTTCTTTACGTAGAAACTACTGAATGAATTTTCTTTACGTAGAAACTACTGAATGAATTTGGATTAAGTTTGGTACACAGATGGTTTGTAACTAGTTTTAAACCACCATATAAAACTATTATCCCGATATTGCATTTAGATCAAAAGTTATGCGGGGGAAACCGTAGGGCGCAGTTAGTACTTCATCATCATCAACATTTTTATCGTCCCACTGTTGGGCACAGGTCTCCTCTCATACAGAGAAAGATTGAGCGTAATCACCACGCTTGCTCAAAGCGGGTTGACGATTTCAGACTTAAAGTCCAGGTTTCCTCAAGATGTTTTCCTTCACCTTCAGTCATTGGTGTCCAAGATATACTTAGAAAGTACATATAAATTTGGAAAAGTTACATTGGTACTTGCCTGACCTGGAATCAAATCCGCGCACTCATACTTGAGAGGCTGGTGTTTTAACCACTTGGCCACCACGACTTCCACTAGGCCACCATGACTTACTAACCAGCCTATAATGTTCCCACTGTTGGGATACAGGCCTGTACTCGGTGAGTGGGAGTGGACCACAATCTACCACGCTGGCCCAGTGCGGTTAGTAGATGTGACACACACACACGTCCGTAGATTTTTGCCTTTAGACATTTTTTCCTCCCTACCGTTTTGAGAGCAGATGAAATAATTTATGCAAAGTAAAGCGCCTCATGGGGTTCGAACTTACGACCTAAATCTTTAAAGTCGCAGCCGATATCACTTGGCCACCGCTACTCTGAAGTTAACACTTAAAGTAACAAAATTCGATTTAGATACAAAAATTTATAAAATACTAGCTGACCCGGCAAACGTTATTTTGCCATATAAATAAAATAGATTAAATTACTAAAATGGCTATTAAAAAATAAGGGCTGATCGTAGAAGGGTGAAAATTGGGGATTGTATGTATTTTTGTATGTTGTATCATAAAAAAATAGAAATTAAAATGTTTGTCTAAAAAATAAAAAAAAAATTAGGGGTGGACTACCTCTAACATTTAGGGGTATGAAAAATAGATGTTGGCCGATTCTCATAGATACCGGATAAGCACAAAAAATTTCATCAAAATCGGTCGAGCCGTTTCGGAGGAGTTTAAGTTCGAACACCGTGACACGAGAATTTTATATATTAGATTTCAACTAATCGTTGAAGCAGCCCGCGATGTATCCCAATAAGTCATACTTCGGTATTTGCGTACGTTTCTATAAGCATGCATATGTTTCGAGATAAAGGTGATATAATAAGCTTGCTAAACCGTGAGCGCGTGATCGCAGTGAGGGATTTACAGCATAATGCCCAACATTGAATTGAATTACAGCATAATGCCCAACATTGAATTGAATTACAGCATAATGCCCAACATTGAATTGAATTACAGCATAATGCCCAACATTGAATCGCGGAATGGGAATGTAACTTTGTCACAAAGTTTTTGACTATGAATCAAAATCAAAAGTCATTTATCCAAATTAGGCTGAGAATCAGCACTTTTTGAACGTCAATATTACTTAGGACAGTCCCCCAAAACGCCCACCCCATCGACACTTCATAGTGCTTTTGCTGGGAAGAAGCGGCGGAACAAACTTCCCACTCCCAGCAGCACAGCTGTCTGTTTAATTAAAAAAAAACACTTCACTTTATACAATACTATGTCGGTACAGTAATGAAGACAAGAAAACACAACAACAATGAAATTATTTATCATATGCCAGCTAGCCACGCAACAATACCAGCAAAGCAAAAATAAAATATCATTAAAATGGAAATGTAAATAAGTAAAAACTTATTACCTAAATAAAAGCCCCAGGTATAAAGGGCGTGATAGCTCACGTATTTATGCATTATAAAAAGCAAATTATATGAACTCATATAACGTGTCAGTAAGCTAATTCTGGAGAAAGAACACAAACATTGTCTTGAGTTAATCAGTTATCTATACTAATATATAAAGCTCAAGAGTTTGTTTGTTTTATTTCAACGCGCTAATCTCAGGAACTTCTGAACCGATTTGAAAAATTCTTTTTGCGTTGAATAGCCTATTAATCCAGGAAGGTTTTAGGCTATATAACATCACGCTGCGACCAACAGGACCGGAGCATACCCAACTCCACGCGAACGAAGTCGCTGGCGGCCGCTAGTGTACAATATATCAGCAATCTACAGCAAAAAGTGCACTGTCATTCCAACTAATACCAAAGATTGAAACTGTGTATTAATATCTCACATAACTCTAAGCTCACATCACCTAACTTTACACGGTGTATTTTTACAGAATCGAGCGGCTGGACTGAGACTTGTGACCTCTCAGTTTGTCGGCCTTTCTTCTCAAAGCTGTCGAAACCGCTGACTTCATCTAGTTTTTAAACTAAATATAATTGACAATGTCTGCATAGACCTACTTAGCGAAATTGAATTATTTATTATTTAGTCTGCGCCGACAATTCGCCAACAATGCAATTTCTTTCTAACAAAGCGTTCTAGGAAATTGAATATGCAAGACGATGGGTAATAATAATATCTAATAATGTACAGATGAAAGAGACATGCTACGTTGATCTCGAATCAACTGATCGTATCATTTACTAGCGTATCATTATCCTACATCTTACTATAATCCTACCAATCGTGTAAGTGTTTATGGATGTTTGTAAGTCTTTCACGGAAAAACTACTGAACGGGTGTGGATGAAACTTGGCACGCAGGTGTCTTATAAACAGAATTTACATGTAGGACACGTTTTATTTATCCAAATATTCCCAAGGGAACGTAAATAACTTGTACGGGTGACACCGAAATTCTAAATTGAAATTAAATTAAATCGTTTATTAAGCAAGTAGGATCACTGATCACTTTTACACGTCATATTTTTTTAAACTAGCTGGAGCCGGCATTTCCTAACTGACTACCTCTGAGAAGAAAAGCCGAAACAAATTCAGGGACCATTGTCTTTTTTCAAGCCCGGACATTAAAAATGAACATGTTTACAATCTATACTAATATATAAAGCTGAAGAGATTGTTTGTTTGAACGCGCTAATCTCAGGAGCTACTGGTTCCATTTGAAAATTCTTTTTGCGTTGGATCGGCTGGGAATAGGAGTGGAGCATATAAAAAACATATCGAACCTACGCGGGTGAAACCGCTCGGATCTGCTAGTAACAAATACAATTGCTTTGTACATAACAATCAATTTACGAATTCAATAATTCACTGACAGACGTTGAACGGCTTTTTGAAGATCCATCAAAATAGCCAAAGAACACACCAAAATGTTATGTCCGTATCTCTTTGTTTGACTTTGAACCCTCAGAACTACCAGTCAGATTTTAAAAGAAAAGATTTTAAACAAATTACTAACTAGTCACCAATTAACGACGTAACACTACGTACTGTATTGAAATGAAATGAAATCGTTTATTAAGCAAGTAGGATCACAGATCACTTTTACACGTCATGTTTTTATTTTATTTTTTTTTCTAGATGAAACAATGGTCCCGATTCCTTAGTTCACAAACTAAATTAAATTTAAGATTAGTGCATATGTTCTTTCTATTTCAATATGAAAAGGACATAAGATAAAATACACTAGATAATACTCAAGATTTTCCAGGAAAAAATCATAGCGTATTTAATAGGTAATCAGGCATCTAATATCAGAAAAATATTAACTTATTTTTTTATCATGTAACTACCGAACAGGATATTTCTAAATTTCTTTTTTTAATCAATTTAGGAGGCTATTTCTATTTTTTTTTTATTTACGATCAAAATAATAATTTGCAGTGTCAGTATATGTTCATTTAGTTCTTTCACCATGCCAAGCTTTTGTGTTAATTCTCCGGATTAATGTTGTTTTATTTGCGGTTTATATTCTCCAAACAGTCACTTAAAGGCTTTCGAGTAGGAAGTGTTATCGTGCATATTTTGATTAGGCGAGAACCCAAGGATCATGTTACTTTTGTGTGTTACGTATGACTGTAATTTTTGTCTAACGGGTATCAAAGGTTTCCAAAGAAATCTTAGGACACAGTAAATTACGCAGGGGTGCTTTACGTAACAAAACGTACACCACATTGAAGATCTTCCAGTACCTTGGATATCAAGTATCGACTCGCACACAAGTACTACTTTAGATTCTGATCATGAAGATGAGGACTTCTAAGTGGCAAGAACATCAAAATCACCACATTTGAAAAGCCAATCTGAGCTCGAAGACCTTGTTAGAAACTTAAACTTGCCTAAGGAAAAATCTTAACTATTAAGTTTAATATTAAATCAATGGAATCTTCTGCAACCCAACTTTTTGTGAAATAAACGATCGCCTCAGTATGAAAGTCTAAATAAAATGTTAGATGCTTATAAAAAAATGGGTTGCAATACGTGATTAAAGATGCACTTTTTGCACTTGCATCGATTTTTTTTTTGTAAAACTAGATCTTGTATTTAGATCTTTTTTTAAGATTTTTGTGTTAATCAAGGTACCCTGAGCGGTGAGCACTGTAAGGACGCTGCCTCGAATCTTGCGGGCAGCGGGGCGGCGGCGGCAGCGGCGCGGGAGCCGGGCGGGCATCGAAGACCCGTTCTCGAAACTAGCGGGCAAATCGCGTGTCACTATAGCCGCGTAGTGTTGTGTTCATGTTTGTGTCGACAAGATATTTGTTTTTATTCGCGAAAGAATTGTCTGAACAATGGCGGCAACATCTTTTTGATTCAAATTTATTCCTAACGCTCGATCACCGCTCGCTGCCCGCCCGTTGCCCGCAAGATTCGAGCGCGAGAAGTACACCGTTCGCTGCCCGCCACCGCCCCGCTGCCGCGCCGCTGTTTTCGAGAACCGGTCCGTTTGATTTTACGCATAAAATCCTGCCGCTCACTCGCCGCCGCCGCCGCCGCCCCGCTGCCTGAAAAATTCGAGGCATAGCCCTAAGCGCTTCCGCCAAGATGATGCTTCAATAGAAAATCGTTACCAGGGCAAATGGACCACTGCAATGCTTGCAGACTACAGTTAATTTTTAATTAGAGAGACACTAACCTCTTCCGACAACAGGAAAAAAGGACAAAAACGAGTTTACTTTTTATGACTCAATAATAGATTTACTTTAAATTAATTACAAAATGTTGTTGAAATTGAAAATAAATTTCTCGTTAAAGCTATCGTAATGGGATAATTTATTTACAGAATCAAAAACATCAGATCTCTGGGAAAAATAAAAACTTTTTGCCTAGTGATAGTTTGGACGTGTTTAACAACATGACGTCTAAAAATACTACAATTTACGTCAGGTATTGACTAATTTAGCAGAACTAATTTGTTAATTTTTTCTATCCTTTTCTTAACTAAATAGAAAGCATAAGATGTACTCAGCTTAAAGGAGATGTTTCATTTTGGGCCACCAATATGTACGATATATAGATAAAAAGGAAAAAATAAAAGATTTTCATAAAAAAAATACTACTAAATTAATTTGAATAAAAATACAAGTAGGTATATATAATTAATTATTTGAAACGTTTTTTTACTGAGATAACCCTTAATTAAGGTAGCCATGACAGTGGTTATGACGTTTGATTGACGATTTCGACAGTTCTATTTTCCCGTTGTGTTTGTGGCGAGTGTTGATTTCAGTTGATCGAAGTTTATAGTGATAGTTTTTGTTTTGGGTGCCATAATATGTTCGGAATTAATGTTTTGTGTTTGATTTGCAAACTTCTGGTAGATAATGTAGATACGAGAGCCTTAGATTCATGACACGTCAATAAAATGTCACTGTTAAGATCTTATTTTGCCTATTGCTGACCACCATGTTTATCAGTAGTTGTGTTGCACTCCTTGGCCGAGTTAAATTGAATTTATATAAGAACTAAGCTAAAGTATATAAAATTAACATAAAAACAATTAACTATAATGTATACTAATATTTACATTAAGTGTTCATAGTGCTGGTTCAGGCTCCATACATTTCTGAAACTTCTCCTTTGTTTTAGTTTTTTAACAAGGTAATCGGCGCTAAAATGATCTCTTAATGGATATAAGTTTAAAAACCTCTGCTAGATACTAATATAAATGATTTCATTATTTTAAATACTTAGGTACAGAGGACAGCACGCTACTACAATCTTTCAGATTTCTTATTACATTTCAACTTTGTCTATAAAGCATTAAGGACCAATGTTGTTTGGAAATTTTTGACAGTTTCGGGGATGTTGACCTGCTGTCGCCCGTATCCACCAAAATGCGAGACCTCGAAAGTTAAATGAATTAAATAAAGGGTATTTCATTTAAAGTTATAACATTATAGATAAAATCTATTACAAAACTTTAGTTAAAAATTACGAATTAGGAAATTATAAATAAATCTATTAAATATGTATTGACAAAATTATAACTTATTACTAAGACTGTTCATCGTTACTAATTTTATAAAAGGAAAAGTGAGTTTGTCTGTTTGTTCCGCTTTCACGCCGTAACTACTAAACCGATTGCCTTGAAATCTTGCAGACGTAAAGTTAGATGTCTGGATTAAATAATAGGGTACTTTTTATCCCGGAAAAATTTGATATTCCCGAGGGAAATCTAAAAAGCGCGATTTAATCGAACTCCACGCGGGCAGAATGCTAGTTGGATTATAATTAGAAGTCGTGGGTGTTATTACCCTGCTTGTATTTACACTAATGATTCCAGGAAATCTTACTGTTGTTTTTGTCCTATTTGTTCTAGACGAAACATCGCGGGACGTACAGTATTCTAACTAAGATAAGGATTTTTCGACGAGCGCGAAATTTGTAGGAGCAAGTACGCTTGACACAGGAAAAATATGAATTTCGTGGAAGTACGTACCTATTCATTTAATCATAATGGCGAAGTTAAAAGCCAGGGTCGTGTATATGCGATATTGTCGCTTTTTGGACGGGTGACATGTGCATTTCTTCTTTTCCTATCCATTATTGTTTGACTTATTTTTCTTTTACGAGTGCGACTGCCGCCTGACTACTCAACCCCGAAGGGAAAGCCGGCGTCAGCGCCCCGTCCGTAGGTCAGCAGGTGCACCGTCTGACAGGTGGGATTGACTTGGGACCCCAAAGCACCCAGAAGTGAGAAAGAAGTGCTGGCTTGACATTGTAAGAGATGATATGCGTATCAACAATTTCACACCACAGGATGCTAAAGACCGCGCGAAATGGAGGACAATGAGCAGGAAAGCGGGCCCAGGGCTCCAACGCGAAAGCCGCGGATGTAACCGGGACTAAACGCGGAGAAGATGATGATAATGATGTCGGTTCTTGACCAGATAACCATAGATTATCAAAAAAAAAAAGAATGGTAAGTCGTTGGTCCCCTTTGTCATTGGTAGAACTTTGACAGTCGTTAGGGGTCGTGAGAAGTCCGAAAGTCTGACTTACGGTCGTACCAAGGAGCATCGTAATACCCAGTAACTGGGTTGAGGACGTCATATAGGTAGTCGCCTTTGTGGCCTACCCGGCAGACGCCCTAAAATCTGATAAGCCGTCGGTTCCTGTAAAATATTCTACATTGCTGAACAGCAGTGGTGGCCTAGTTGTAAAGGTCGCAGCTTAAAAGGTGTAGATAGAGGATTCGAACCCAATCAAGTGTTTTACTTAAGACATGAAGACATCACACGTTACAACTAGTGTTGCCCAAATGCAAGAACAAGACGAGACTTAGCCAGTCTTGGTCTTGGTCTTGCGCTCCCAGTCTTGGTCTTGGTCTTGGTCTTTCAGCAAGAGTCTTGCAAGTCTTGCAATTACCTATTAGTCTATTACTATTTATTAAAGTTTACTTTAAATCTTAGAAAAACGTATTAGAATTGGAACATTGTGAGCTTGAATTAACATAGCCATAGTAAAGATCAAGCAGATTAATAAATAACTGAAGATTTGATAAGAAATTCGAAAAATCAACTGACCTATATGTCGTTTTCCATGGAAGTAACTGTTTCTTAATAAACATTTATGATTTATAAGCTTACATTTGCTAAAACATGTAAAAAAACAAATTAATTACAATAACTTGACTGTATTTTAAAGAACAATACTTATCTGTCTAGAAAGAGATTGAACCCTCAACTTATAAGAAATTTAATAAAAGAGTTTTACGATTTATCATTTATTTGAATAAAAAATAAAATACAACACAAATCAACAGCTTTATCATTAGGTTATGATACTTAATATCAATTTTTTTGACCAAGAATTAATACAAAGTAACCATCTGGCTGACTCATCACTTAACCTATTTCTATGTTTTCTAAAATAACCTCTCAGCAGGTACTGAAGTTGCAGGTATTGAGAGAAAATCACGGGCCATTTTCGATAAAATCGGATACTCTGTCTCATGCGTCTCCTACCAATCTAAAATGTCTTCCGAGCTGGCAGTTCTTGGTTTTCTCAGGTACTCCTCCAACTCGTCTATCACTAAGCCTTGAAGATAAGATCCAGATGACGTCGAGGGACATTCATAGAGTTTATCAAAGTCTATTACGTCTTCATCTTCATCACATACTTTATTTTCTTTTTCTGGTAATTCCAGAGATTTGTTCAGTGAGTGTAAATTTTTATATTCTTCATAAAGTTCATTGAACTTGCGCAGACTTTCTGTTTTAAGTTGCTTCCCCCACATTGTCAGGTCAAAAGTCTGAGCCTTATGCCTTGGGTCTAGAATTAAAGAAATACAATAAATCCAGTTGCTCTTCTTGTAATGTTTAAGCATTTTGTCTCGAGCTGCTTGGAAAGCTAGAATGAGCCTTTCATCCACTTCAGATCGATTAGGTTTCTCATCTAACTGTTTTAGCATGGATTCAATTTTATCTAGCAAGAGATTGAATGATACAATGACTAGCGGTAATGTAACATATTGCGTGATCAGTAAAATGTATTCATTTTCATTCTAAACACTCTGAAACTTATTTATTCTTTGGAACACCTGTAGGTATTCTTAAAATTCGAAATTATTTTGCATGAGTATACCTACGCCCTATGGCGGCAATCAAATAGTGTCAAATGTTATGATTTCGGCGTGGCGGCAACGATTGTTTTAGATTCAAAAGAAGCCGCCGGCGCGTGTATCATAACCATGTACTTCCGAAAAGAGGGAAATTCCTTTGAGAAGTAAGTACAAAACCTTTGATGCCGCATTATCAAAGTGCCGATGGTTAGAACATAACTATGCATGCACTCAGTTTGATTTTAATAGATATTTTTTTATTCGCTATGTTTATGGTATTAGTCGTAATGCGCATAGGTCCAGTTTTTCATCTTCTTTGATACAGTTTTTTGCGTCTCATAGAATTCCTAAGCGTACCTACCTATACACCGAACTGTTACACCTAATTACTCAGTGAAATAGCGCTAAGTCCTAGCTGCAAGACGCAAGAGTCTTGCAGGCTATGTCTTGTTCTTGCTCAAGTCTTGCACGGTCAGTCTTGGTCTTGCTAAAAATACGCGGTCTTTTTCTTGGTCTTGGTCTTGCAAAAACGCAAGAACAAGACCAAGACTGCAAGACCAAGACTGAATTTGGGCAACACTAGTTACAACCTGCAATGGACAGGCGTAGTGGTTTATAAGCGCGCTCCCTCTCACCTAGAGACCTGAGACCTGTGTCCCAACATAGCTCTCCTCTCAGTGAGAAGCAGTGGGAACTTTAGGTATAAGCTGATGAGGCTGAGGACGTGGAAGCCAGCCGTAAATATAGTCGGATAAAGACAGACTGATTGTATAGCGAAATTAAGACCTACACAACACGGGTTGCTATACTTACGTAGCTGTAACGTTGACATTAAATGTTTTATGGCGAACCTTTTACATTTAACGCACACCGTAAAAGATAGAAGGACGCGCTGTACCCAAATGAAAAAGACGGACGTACCTTGATGTATCAAATGTAAATGTTTATCTTTTTCAAAACCAAGTTCAAAAAAAAAGCCCCACACTAGGAATTTCTCCTGTATCGTGGGTTAGTAGTTAACAAAGAAGAAGTTTTGTCTTTTTTCTCGGTGGTAGGCCATAACATCAGCCAACGCCAGAAGTTACCACCCACCAGACAAAGCCCTGCCGCCAAGCGATTTGTCGTGTTCCGGCATGATGTCTGGTGAAGCCGTACGGAGGACGGGTCTGAGCAGTTGTTTTGCGATGTGTGCCGGGTACGATGCGCCTAATGTTGTTGTGTCGGGAGTTTGGTCGTGGAGGGTCTTCAAATCAATCTCCTTTTAGCGCAGCATCGTTGGTCGTGTTGTTGGGTTTAACATTGCATCACCTCGCTCAACTGCCGTCTTCCTTCCTATTCGCTCAGTTCTTCTGAGTGAATAGGCTCTTAATAAATAAGCGCGCTTTACCATCAGGCGGGATTGCGGTCAAGCGCTAGTTTATAATTATTAAAAAAAAAAAAATACATAATCTCACTTACACAAACAAACAGACCCAGAACAATTACTTATAGGTCATGAAATATTTGTTTTGTGCGGCAATCGAATACGCGACACACAGCGCAGCAGTCAAACATTTAACCACTACGCCCGTGCCGTCCAACACAGTTAACATTTACACAAGGATTAAAATACAGTTCATTCATACTGATTTGACAGACTTACCATTAGCACAATTAAAACAGTAACTTTATTAGAATGAGGATAATAAAAACTTTTTACAACAAAATAGAAACCGACTTCAAAAAACACCTAAAAGGTAAACATAATTTTACTTTTGTTATGGCTCTTGAAGTCGGTGGCGAGCTATACAGCAGAAACCTCTAGACACCGACTTCTAGACTCATGACAAAAGTATTTTTTTTCCTATTAAGCGGTTTTTTTGAAGTCGGTTTCTATTTTTTAGTTTTAAAGTTTTTTTTTTCAGTGTCTTAGTCGAAATTAGGAAATTACTTTTTTCACCTCATAACAATAGTAGCAGTCATAACGCATGTTAGAATAAGTTCTCATTCTTAATACGAAAAAATCTCAAAACTACTGAACCGATTTTCATGAAACTTGCAATATTCTCTAAGTTCAACAATAGCTAGAACAACAAAAAAAAAATTACATACTTAAATCGGACTTGTAGTTCAGGAAATATGCACAAACATAAAAATATACATACAGCGTCGATATGTATGTACATACACTTTTGAAATTTGGCATATTATTGTTCAGACGCTGATATATTACATACAATTTTTTTTTAAATAAACAGACAGCTGTGCTGCTGGGGAGTTTCTTCCGTTACTTCTTTTTTCCAGCGAAACCACTAGGAAGTGTCGATGGGTGGGCGTTTTGGGGGACTGTCTTATGTAATATTGACGTTCAAAAAGTGCTGATTCTCAGCTTAATTTGAATAAATGACTTTTGATTTTGATTTTTGAAACGGGTCGAATTGATAACCTCCTTTTTTTTGAAGCCGGTTAAAAATACTAACGTTTATCAACCGAATTTATTCGCAAGTCGACATGAAATATATCCTATAAGGATTTTCGGAATCGACATATTGCTAATTCATTGATCTATGTTTGAAAAATGTATCTGCTTAACAAAGAACTGTCATAATGGTCTTACTATTGTGCCTAACTAGCTATTTAGAGGACAATTATTTAGTGGATCAATATTATTTAATGTTACCGTACGCGCTTATACGTATAAAATTTGTATTGTTTAACAACAGTTTTATCGTCCCACTGCTGGGCACAGGTCTCCTCTCATACAGAGAAGAATTGAGTGTAATCACCACGCTTGCTCAATGTGGGTTGGCGTTTTCAGACTAAGGACCCTATTACAGAACGTTACTCAAGACTTAAGCATTACTTAAAACTAGTTTCAACCAATGAAAAAGTTTCAGACGAGACATAAGTAAGTAGAGCTTGAGTTTTGAGTGACGTTCGGACGGACCTTAAAGTATAGGTTTCCTCAAGATTTTTTCCTTAACCTTGTAGAAAGTACATACAACTTGTTTCATACTATTTAACATTAACAGTAATTTTTCATCCCTGTAACGTCATTTGCATTCTCTCGTATCCGAGTAAAAGTTACATTGGTACATGCCTGACCTGGAATCGAACTTGCACACTCATACATGAGAGGCTGGTGTTTCCACCACTAGGCCATCACGACTTCTTTTTTAATAAATTTAATTTTTACGAGTAGCGTTTATTAATAGTTCCGTAAATGATTTTGCAGTAAAAAAACACTAGTTTTATATTTATTGTTAGGTATGGTCCAGATTAGATAAATAACACTAATGAATATAGTAGGTAGGTATCTTGTTTGCGTCCATGAGTTTACCGCAACTATTGCACAGTTTTATCACGAAAGAATAATATTTAAAAAATGATAGCGTTAATGAGAATAATAAGTAGCATGATGATAACATAATTCTAGGTACCTACTTTAATTTGATTTGGTAAATTTAATTTGAATTTCATTTTTTAAGCTTTAATTTAATTCATAATTTTGTTTTAATTTTAATGTCAATTTTTTATTGTGTGTATTTACACTAATGTTTTTGTAATCTATATGGTGTACATAATAAAGAGTATTCTATTCTAATAAAAATATGTGATGTTGTGTCATTCTATGTACTTATTATTTATACTTATTTCTAATTGTATGTTCTGACAATAGATATAATATTCTATCAAAAGTGTGCTGAAACTAATGTTTTAAATAAGTATTGAAAAAGATATAAAAATGTTTGAAGTTGTGGCCTAAACACAAACAAAGACCTCCCCCAAGGCTTTCCACGCTGACCGGTCTTGTGCTGTCCGCATCCATCGGCTTCCCGCGACCTTCACCAGGTCATCGGTCCACCTTGTTGGGGGCCTCCCTACGCTGCGTCTTCCAGTACGTGGCCGCCACTCTAGAACCTTACTGCCCCATCGGCCATCGGTCGTGCGGGCAAATCGGTAACTGAATTGTATTTTGTTAAAATTAAAGTTCATATTTCTTTACACTTTTGGCAAATGAATCGCGAATCAGTGGTATCAGTCCCGACTTAATAAGTATACGAACAGACAAGCACTTTATTGTCATGCCCACTACTCTCAAAACGGTGAAGAAAACCATGACGATGTGGTGGACAACTTTGCTTTTATTTTTATATTTATAACTAGTGTTTGACCGCCATCCCTCCTGATGGTAAGCAGTGATGCAATTGTTGATGATAAATCGTGCTAGTTTATTAACTATTAATGTCACTCTAGTCTTGGAGACACTAAAATTATAGTCAAGCAGAAACGCGGAAGTTGGAAAATTGTTCCGCGGTATAAAAGACGAAACGCTTCGTCCGAATCGTAGTGGTGTCAACAACATAAGGGTGGATACCTACTCGCCGTACGACGGTCGGAACGGAGATGGGGAAATAAGTCATGCAATTCTCGCGCAAACTCTCCAAATGCATCCTATAGAACACCGAAAGGTTCTTGGCCTATGCTCCCGGCTTTGGAGACCGTTTCGAACCAAATTAGGGTGGCCAATTTATTAATTAGGCTTACTCCCCTCTCACTATGAGGAGACCTATATACCAGGAGTTTTAACATAATCTCATTATGCTATGAGTTACGATTAGGACATACTTGTTTCCTCTATTGTTTTTCTGCAAGTTTTCGTGCTTTACAGATTTGCTTCAACAGTTTCATTTCATCTTGTATTTTATCGCCAAAATTTTTATTATTTTCCTCACAGTATTGTGGAAGATGAAAGATCCCGATTAAGTGTGTGTACTTTTACAACCAAAATTTTTAGAAAGGACATAAATAGCTATTAGTCCTTCTTTTCGATATACCAAAGTTTTATTGTTTCCTATCCACAAAAGAACTTCAGAAATAAAAAATAAATATAATGCGCAGTTTTCTCCCTTAGAGGCGTCCTTACCTTAGGTCGTATGTAAACCACAAACTTAGTAGCATTAGGTCGTACCATGGTATGTATAGGTCCGACGAACTACACATACGACTTACTGCTTGCTAAGGTCTATTTTTATTACGTTTTTTACAATGTCAGGTTGTATCGTGATCAAAATTTTGATTCGCGACTATATCATTTATGTCTTTACAGAATTGTGATCATTAGAGTGATTCTTTCTAAGTTAGATTTATACAATAAAAACAAAAATAGTTTCTGATTTATCGGTACGGTAGGAAAACGTAACAAAAATTGCATTACGCGGACTGTGACTGCAAAAGGAAACAAATCGTACCAAATAGGGATCGGATTTGTTAAGACTTGTCCGTCTTTATGGTCCCTCGTTCGGAATGTGTCATTATTATCTGTCCGCTATTTTCAAAATTTGAGGGGTTTTCAATAAAAAACTTAATCGGTCGTCAAATATCTGAATAGCCAAACAGTGACTTTAGGTAGTGGAAACTTATTACACATACAGAAAGAATTTTCTCAAAAGCACTTAAAATTTGCGAAATTTCAACTTATTATTAAATATGACTTTGAATCCCACTAGGGCCCGCACGGTTCTCTTGAAATTTTCAGCGGACATTGCATTCCGACCGAGTTCAGTCGCCGTCTGTGATTCGCCAGACTTGCAACCACTCCCGATCTTTGAATTTTTCAATACATCTGTCGTCTTTCTAACGTTTATATTGACCATTCTACGAGAATCAAGATCGAGATTCTTCGGTGATGAGTTTGTATGTAGTTAACCAGTATATACAGTATGTTAAGAAAACCCTGTCCGACCCGTGAAGGTGTTGTTAGGTATCGATAACTGATTCTACTAATGCATACAAAACCGGGCTAACCTTAAAAAAAAAAATCCCCCTAAAAAAGTAAATATTCTTTCGCAAAAAGAGGTAACTTAATCAATGTGCGATATGCACACTTCCGCGGGGAGCGGGCGGCAGGGCACGCGGCACGTGGTCGCATCGCTATTCGCTCATAATAATACCGGTGTTGTCACTTTTTTAAAAATTACCAAATTTCGGGGAAGTTGGAATTAATTCGCGGGAAAAAAAGATTATTTCAAAATTCATTTGTATTGGTACTATGATGATTACGTAAAATTTTATATTATATTTGGTCATGTGTATACCTAACCTTTATTATCCTTATGGATCGGACAGGGTTTTCTTAACATACTGTATAACTATTGCTTGTCTTAACTTTTAGTATCCGGAAGCCTAGTCTGAGAGTTGACGTTTACTTTTCATGTACAGTAAGCTGTCAATTGTCTACGACTTCAGTAAAAAAAAAAAAAATAACGGGCTGCACTCCGGTGTGCTGGCTGAAGGGAAAAACATTAACATTAACGTTGTGCATTTTTTGGAATGGTTAATAATTTTGCACGAATTATTTTGTCTTGCCGAAAAACTTCCATTCGTATTACAGCGTAGCAGCAGGCTGTAGTACCAACACACACGACATTCGAGCAAGCACAATACAACAACAGGAGCAGACATATACCTTCATACATTTTCGCCACGCGGTAGAATGACGGGGATATTAATTCCTCAATATGCGTAATTATGTTAATTATGACAGCCTCCGTGGCGTAGCGGTAGCGAACGCGGCCGTTGCGCAGGGAGGCGCGGGTTCGATCCAAGCACAGTGCAAATATTTGTATGCATCATGCATGAATATGAATATTTACACTGGTCTGGTCGTGCCTCGAAAAGCACGTTAAGCCCAACGGCTAAACGTGCTTTTAACGTGCGGGACCAACGTCCCGGTTGCCATACGAACATCTAGTGGCAGTCGTTACGGGTTGTTGGAGCCCTCAAAAGTCCAAACAATTGTTCTAACTGCAATGCTTAGATATCGCCTTCGGGCTGTGGAGGTCAGACGGCAGTCGCTTCACGGAAAATATCGAAGTTTAGCCAAAATCAGCAGTTAAACTTGTAAAGCGGACCCCAGACTCCAAAGCTGAAAAGCTACGGATGCGACTGGGATTAACGTTGAGATGATGATGCGTAATTATGCTACAACTAACTTTCCGCCCGCAGCTTCGCCCGCGTTGAATTCGGTAGTTTTTGTTTTCCCTCGGGAATATCAAATGTTTCCGGGCTAAAAAGTACGCTCTTATTTAATCCGGACTTCTAACTTTACGTCTGCAAGATTTCAAACCAATCGGTTCAGTAGTTATGGCGTGAAAGCGGAACAAACAAACTCACTTTATGATTTATATTATTAGTAAGGATTATTACATTTTAATCACTGTTTTTTTTTTTTAATCACGTAAATTGATTGTTCTGTACAATGCATACACATATTGTTATTGGAAACATTTCCATTTTTAATGTCTGGACCCCTGAGTTTGTTTCGGGTTTTCTTCTCAGAGGTAGTCAGTTAGGAAATGCCGGCTCCAGCTAGTTTAAAAAAATATGACGTGTAAAAGTGATCAGTAATTCTACTTGCATAATAAACGATTTCATTTCATTTCCTCTCTTCTCTGCACTAGCGGCGTACTCTCCCTCGATCTTATGAATTTTCGATCAGGTCACGTTGCCTTGACACCAGTTTAACATTTATTAAGTGCAGTTTTCACTCCAAAAGCTTCAGCTTTACACTTTATCTTTTACAGATTATCTTTTTTGGATTTTTTGGTACACTATTTGCTTTGAAAATAACCGAGACATCATCAACAAACAATACTGAATAAAATACATATTATCGAAGTTAATTAAACCGTATGGTCGCCAACAGGTCAAGCTACCCGAAACAGTGAAATATTTCCAATCAATCTTGAGCCTTGACGCTTTAGAAATAAAGTAGAAAATCTAGTAAGAAAATCTAACAGACTGTAGTAGCTTGAGCGCTGTCGTCTGTACCTAAGGAATGTTAATACAATTTATACAGTATGTTAAGAAAACCCTGTCCGACCCGTGAAGGTGTTGTTAGGTATCGATAACTGATTCTACTAATGCATACAAAACCGGGCTAAACTTAAAAAAAAATCCCCCTAAAAAAATAAATATGATTTCGCAAAAAGAGGTAACTTAATAAATATGCGTTAATCACCCTTCCGCGGGCGACGGGCGGCAGGGCACGCGGCACGTGGTCGCATCGCTATTCGCTCATAATAATACCGGTGTTGTCACTTTTTAAAAAATTACCAAATTTCGGGGAAGTTGGAATTAATTCGCGGTAAAAAAAGATTATTTCAAAATTCATTTGTATTGGTACTATGATGATTACGTAAAATTTTATATTATATTTGGTCATGTGTTTACCTAACCTTTATTATCCTTATGGGCCGGACAGGGTTTTCTTAACATACTGTATAGTATTACGCCGGACGGACTAACCATCGCGTAACATAAACAAAAAAGTACTGCCAAGTGGACAACCAACAAAGTCCACTAAAAAGTGCAAGAATTAATCTTCACGTAAATTCACCAACCTACTGGTAAAAATATACAACGTCCCCATCAAATCAATCTAAGTACCTAATTAATTAATCATCAATGAGATAATGGACAAAAGCCAAAAACCAATGGCCTTTCGAACTGTAACGTCTGTAACTGTGTATTAATAGTAATAAAAATAAAAATGGCTTGAACGCGACCAAACCACAAAAACATAGATACAGAAAATATAATAATGTTTACTTATAATTATCCTGAATCTTAGATAACATTATTTGTACAATTCAGTACTATACCTACTATTGATTCTACTCAATAACATTTATATACAAGTAAATAAGTTTGTTAATTATTAAACCTTGTTATCCTGTTCCACCCAGTCACATTTAGATGTTATTACTAAAGAGTACCTAACTCTGATACGATACTAGTATTGATTGAGTACCTTAAAATGTATCTATGTATTCAGTGTTATAACGCAGGATATTACGCCGTGAATCTATTCAGAGCTTATTGGTAACGCTGTTGCTCCAAACATCGCTATTTCTATGTTAAATATTAAAGAAACGCCTACTATAAATCTTTAGGAATAAATGCTCTGTAGAATTGTGAAAACCGTATTAAAATCCATTGAGGAAAAAAAATATCATCGTAATAACCTTGCACAATACATCTTAGCAACTAATTAGCAGCAAAGGTAGGTAACATTTTGTATGGCCAGTATCAGTAGATACTTGTTTTGCTATTATCTCGAACAGATTCAGTCTCCTGTAATACTCTAAACTGTATTATGATGAAATTGTTTTCCTCGTCCTCTGCAAATGTACTAATAGTAGCAGACTTATGACAAAATGATTATTATACAATATTCTTCTAGCGATAACACAGACTGGTACATTTTTTTATACTATTTATTATGTAGCGTAAGTATACGGATCTGATAGAAAATATAATACATACATAATTTAATGGTATCCTGGTAGGGTAGTTTGATAGTTACATGCAACGAGAGTCATGTCTGAGCTTTACTTATGCGCCAACTTTCTCCGTAAGTATTCTGGGTACATAAAGTAGGTAAAAACTTCTATCTATGCCGTATCTCCCAAGTCTAGCCGTTCACTCCGATCGAATAAAAGTGTGAGGCATCTCAGCTATCTAACCGAAGTAGCTGGTTCCAGGAAACGGTTTTGCGCAAACATTATACTGTACCAAGTTCCAACGTTTTAAACGTTATATCAGTGGCCACGTAATCTAATAATAACGCAATTTGCCTAATTAAAAACAAAATATTATTAAGTACAAGCTATTTCTTTGACACCCACATAAAGCAAAATCATCCTTTTATCTATACCCCTTGTGAGTGGCGGTGGAAAAGTAAACAAAATATGTGTTCACGTGTGTTATAAATGCAATGTTGAAATTCTAGAAACTACGCTAAACTAACGCTAACTACGGCAAATTGATGCCGTCGTCTAGCCTTTGTTGTAAATTTTAAAACGATAATGTAAACATCTAGCTTACTACCACAAAACAGTGTTTTAACACTTTTTAAAAACGATATAACACTGACGCAAGTTGAATAAGTGTTTAAGTAGTAATTATATTAAACCAGTTTATTTAATTTTTTTAATGTGAGTGCTTCACAATTCTAAATCTGAGATATTTCTTTTTTCAGAAAAAGAAAAGAAAAATTTCGCTGTATATTTTATAAGCACGGCAGTGGTTATATTGCCACCGTGCGTGTGAATTGATATACGGATTACAACTACACATCATAGCGCTCAACTGTCGTTGAGAATCTACTAGTGAGCCGTCTACACACCTAACTCTTCGCGACTTGAATGAAGTTGAATGTCATGAACAATCAAGGTTATGAGTGTAGGTATGACGTTTTCCCACGACGTAGGTGGCGAATAAGGCGTCGTCACAACGAAAGTAAACAACGCAGAATGCAAGACGCATCAATATCCTACAATGTGGATTGTTGTTGGCAATATCCCTAGAGCGTTTCAAGAGGTTATCAGAGAAAATATAATTAGTACCTGACAAAAGTAAACATTAAAATTGCAGATTACAAGGTCGGCTGGCAACTTATGTCCAAACTACATTTTCGATTTCTTTATCAGCCTCAAACTTGTCAAACAAGTTTGTTCGTCATTATACAGACAGATGAGACGAATGTCCGCACAAATCCTGCCGTATTACCGGCGAGTGGTCGGAAGGTCACACGAACATTTTCACTACATAATTTTCTACAAATGGCTGAGAGTACAGTGGGCTAAGCAGTTCTAACATCTTCATGTATTCTGAATATATGTAGATGGATACGAATACAGATATGAGTATCTACAGCTGTACACGCTCTGGCGCACATAAACTCGGTGCAAATAAATTCTCATATTTTATGCGAGTCGTAAAGTCAGTCTTTATGGGATTGCATTGGGCTATTATGACAGCTTTTAACGGATGAACTAAGCTTGTATGTACAAGTGGTTCTGCCGGTGTTCTAAAATTGTGCTAATTAGAGTTATATTTTTGTTCCCGATCGATTCTGTAATCATTGGTCAATCACAGATGAGATTAATTGAGCTTAGAGTGAGCTCTTTTATAGTGTCCATACCTAGTTTTATATGAATTAAAGCTCACTTCGACTATGTTTTCACGGTTAGATAGTTACAAAATCTCACTGCTGTAATATTTCCCTACACTTTGCAATCTATCTATACCAATAATAAAGCTGAAAAGTTACGCGTTAGACTGAATGAGATTATTTCTCTCTGTAAACACCCGTAGAATTTGAAAAAATATTTTTTCATATTGGATTTCATAGCTCAATTGAAAAAAAAATTAAAAAGAAAAGGTACTGCGCCAACCCCAAATAATTTCGATGTAAGAGGATGATGATCATAATAATGGAGGAGAAGCTTAGCTATTGTAATGTGATCCATGAAAACCGTCAGTACAGTTTTCTTCCGATCACCATAATGTAATTTGAATACTAGTATAATAATATTTATTTGAGCCATAATTTACACCAAGTCCTTTCGTATTGGCTTGAGGGCTAGGCCGGTGTCGCAAGTGACGTGATTGCGGTCCCATCTCCCGAGAAATACCTTCATAAGTGTTCCATTTCTGTGCAGAACCGCAGACTCATTTATATAATCTCTTTGGTTTTCGCGTCTAGTTTTATTAAATTATCTGCTCATATATTCTCACATGTGACTTTGTGGTAGGATGACGGGTGTTTTGCGAGAATTAATTCCTTGATGGAGCTGTGAAAGTTTAGCTTACAACCAACTATCCAGATTATAAAGTATCCGAAAATTTAATTATTTGTTAAATTTTCGGTTACTTCATCCAGAAATTTAATAAAAGCGAACGAAGCCTAAACTAAAATGTTTATTGCTCTTTGAAGCAAAAACTACCGAATGGATTTGTTAAAATTTGTCACAAGGATGGATATTGGATAGAATATAGCACTTGACTGGGATGTTTTTATCCGAATATTTCCACGAGATGGAAAATTATACTGATGAAACGCTGGCCGCAGATAGTATAATAATTTTTGATTAACAATGTTAATTGAAAGTTGCTTTTCGAGACCGAGTAACTGAACTCTCTTTGACTATACAGTGGATTTTGATGCGGATGCCATCATAATTTAGAAAATTTATTTCGAATCATTTTAATATAATTAGGTATATGCCTAGCCTTTTCTCAACAATATTGGGGTCAGTTTCGAGTCTAACCGGATGCAGTTGAAAACCAGTATTTAACATGAAGCGACTCCTTATCTGACCTCCACAACCTGTGGACCAGTTGTAAGTCAACCTCAACTCTTCAACAATGACCACTGTGGAATAGATACCACAATTGTGCCAATAACACGTGTAACAAATTATAGAAATTCTTTGAAAATTTTATTTCACAATAATGGCGGATTTCACTAATGACAGTTGAAAAAGACGGCCACGTCAACCGTTTATGAGGGAGGTTTGAGGCAAAATCATGATGTGGCCACTATGCTACGATATTTCAGTGTTCTTTATAAACCATTTGCTGAATGCACTTCTTACTACATAAATCACGCGCTTTGAACCAATGAAATGAAAAATGCGCGTGACACTCATCTTAGCTTTCCCGTCAAAAATCCAGCTGTCAGTCTATCGGATGATAAGTACCGACTGTCAAAGGTCAAAAATGACAGTCACGTATCAACGACTAGGTACATAGACACTATTAATACACTAACACTATAAAATCAAGTAGTCTCTATTTCTATCTACCGTTTCTTGGCGTCCATATGTCACTAACGGGATTCAGTAGAATACCAGCGTCAGGTATCCTATCTAGTACCTACATGTTTAGCAAGACTCCTATTTGGTGCAACCATGACACATACGCCGCAAAGTTGTGTTTGAGAGCGTTTTAAATGTGTGGTGTCTATGGGTGAATTTGTTTTTATTTTTTCTTTTTTTTTTGGTACTATTTGTTTATCATCTTTCTTGATGTATTTTTTTCCTGTCTTATCTGTATTTTGTCTTTTTTTGTTGCATCAAATAAATGTGTTATCTATCTATCTATCTATTTGGTCAAGTCAAAATGCCTCTTGATTTGCCATTTACAGGTAAATTTGGATCCGTTTGGTCAAACTCAACAACTATTCAGTCGAAATGGTTTCGCTAATGACACAGAATATTATCTTGAAATGGGTGTATTCTGTTTAAATGCAGCAATTTCGCTTTTGTGAATTTCACGATGCAATTGTATTTATAACTTAGCAATTGTCTATCTTTGAGGGGCTTAACAATTGAGTCTCGGTTAACTTTGGATGAACAATGGGAGAAAACATTTCCTGTAGTTCCTGATTTATGAAACGCGATCCATAATTTTTCCGTGGGTGTTATAATAAGCAATGTCCTCATTCGATGAAACAAGCGTGGGTTTGTTCCCATTATTTTATATTTATATTATTGAACATTTTTGTCTACACGGTGGGAATTCAATAATTGAATTGTGTGGGTTGGTTTTTTGGAACGATCTGCAAATGTATAGGTACTTGTCTAGCATAAAACTCACGACAAAACGTAACATTGGTAGAGGAACTTTTCTTTGGCTGAGGTTGAGTTTATCGCATTTTATGTTGACTGCCCTTTCATCATCATCATCATAATCAACCTTTTTATCGTCCTACTGCTGGGTACAACTCACAAGTCTCCTCTCATACAGAGAAGGATTCAGCGTAATCACCACGCTTGCTCAATGCGGGTTGGGCAATTTCAGACTCAAAGTCCAGGTTTCCTCAAGATGTTTTTCTTCACCTTGTAATCAGTCATTGATCTCCAACTTAGAAAGTACATATAACATAGAAGAGCTGCTGAGCGTGTGGTTCGGGATTCGATTCCCAGGTCAGGTAAGTATTTTTAAACGATAAATTACAAGATCCCGCATCACGTTGCATGTAGAGTGTCAAGGCACGTACGCGCGTACTTGCGGAGTGCAGATCTGCATCATAGTGCGGCATTTTTACGCACTCATGTGTGTAGTTGCGTTTTGTAGATTCATGGCGTGTCTGGCTCATTTCATTCAAAGCCAGTGTGCGAAACTGTTAAACTTATAGTTATAGACGCAGATCCGAATGAACGCGCGTAGGTGCATTTTCTGTGTTGGACTGTGCATGTTTTCTATATAAACGGAGATACATACTTACAAGCAACGTTAAACACTTATTCACGCGTTACGCTGCATGGTGCGTGCCAGTGTGTTAATTGCCTAAGAATACCATTAGGAATTTTAGAGCCGTAGTCCGGAGTTTGACTCTCGTCCGTGTCCAAGTGTCCGTGTCTAGAAACCGCGGCCCTGTCGCTCTCCAGTCGTGTCTGATTGGCGTCCCATCGGACTGTGAAAGTAATGGAACACAATGCACCTGTGTTTCTCTACGCCCACGCTTATGCAATTATAGTGCACGTGTGCGAAACCTCCTGCATACCTGGTAAATCTCCGTTGAGATTAGCCACCCTGACCGACATCAGTAGGGAGGCTATTCTTATTAGGCGTTTAATAATGTTGATATGTTTTTGTAATCTATATGGTGTACATAATAGAGAGTATTCTATTCTATTCTATCTTTCGCCACGTAGACAGCACGCGGCAAAACCTACCTTTGAACTGGAATGTTTAATTTCCTGTAAGATTTAATTTTTACATAAATATTTAATATTAATTCGGTATAAGTTGTTATGTATGTACAGAGATACCCACGTTTTAGAAACAAATATAATGAGTTTGATGTTAAAAGTTAAATTTATTTTTTATATGAATCTGAGAGCAGCGGTGGCCTAGTGGTATCTGCCATGACTTAAAAGTTGTAGGTCGTAAGTTCGAAATCCATTAGGCGCTTTACTTTGTGTGAAGAAAATGCGAAGGGTGGGCGTTTTGGGGGACTGCCTTATGTAATATTGGCGTTCAAAAAGTGCTGATTCTCAGCCTAATTTGAATAAATGACTTTTGATTTTGTAAATTATTTCATCGCCGCTGCTGTCAAAACGGTGGAGGAAAACATGGTGAGGAAACCGGCTTGTTCTAGAACCTAAAACTTCACAGACATGTGACATCCACCAATCCGCACTGGGCCAGCATGGTAGAATACGGCTTACTCCCTCTATCATCCAGAGGAAGACCCTTTCCTAACAGTCGGAACATTATAGGCTGATTCAATTAAGTTACGTTGTATGAATCTTAATTGAAAATTGCTGACTCACCAATATTAAAAACGCGTGGTGAAATTTTGTATACATGTATATTTTTACTTTATTACGCACAAACTACTGAACGGATTTGGTTGAAATTTGACACACAAGCGATTCATAACCAGGATTTTAATAGTTAGTTTTTATCCGGATATTCCTAGGGGATCGAAACTTGTGTGGATGCTCAGCTAATCCATACTAATATTATAAATGCGAAAGTATCTCTGTCTGTCTGTCTGTAAAAGGACATAGGCTATATAACATCCCGCTATGACCAATAGGAGCAGAGCAGTAACAAAAAATGTTGCGAAAACGGAGGTGAAAGCGGGCGTACATATTGCTCCCATTATTTTAACAGGCGCTTTTTTTATATCAACTGAGCTCCTGTAAACTGAAGTCCACGCGGCCGGTATCTAATAAAGTAACGCAGTCGACAGCGAAGCTGGTGCAAATGGATCTTTCACTGCAGCACGGCCAAGAATCCTAGTCATTGTCGTCATCATCTCAGCGTTAATCCCAGTCGCATTCCAAGCTTTTACAGCTTTGGAGTCCTGGGTCCGCTTTACCAGTCTAACTGCTGATTTTGGCTAAACTTCGATATTTTCCGTAAAGCGTCTGCCACATGACCTCCACAACCCGAAGGCGATATCAAAGCATTGCAGTTGGACCAATTATTGGACTTTTAAGGGCTCCAACAACCCGTAAGGACTGCCACTAGAAGTTCGTATGGCAACCGGGACCAAGGGCTTAACGTGCTTTCCGAGGCACAACCAGACCAGTGCAAATTTTCATATTCATGCATACAAATATTTGCACTGCGCGGAGATCGAACCCGCGCCTCCTTGCGCAGCAGCCGCGTTCACTACTGTTACGCCACGGAGGCCGTTGGCCGAGAATCCTAGTGGACTCGTTAAATGAAAGGATTGATGAAAACCGCACCGTCAATCCGTTGCGCGACATAACATCTGTTTATTGCGAACGTACTGCCTTCCGCTTCGAACTGTGACCTGCTGATCCGTATACTGCCTAATTAGGAACTGACTCATCAATCTACAAGTAGTACTGAGGCGTGTTTGCGTACCAAATGGTCAATTATTAAATATTTTCCTGCGTAACACGCTATCAGTAGCAATGAGTTTCATTTTGACACTTGAACAACATACATTGCGTTATTTACGTTATTGAGCAGACAGATTTTCGAACACATAGAGCAATGGATTAGGAATATGCTTCGAAATGATTCCAACTGACAGTAATAGTGTGAAACGTAATTAGGGTGCTGAATAATACTGTACAGACAGTGTAATTGCGTTTTGTTGCATTGTAATGAAATAATCTTTACAGTTTCTTTAAACGAGTTTCGTCAAGGTTAAAGCAGAGGAAATATTATTATGATCTAACAAAAATTCGACTACATAGACAAGGTCGCGATAGTCCGGTGTTTTGGTGTTCTTGAATATATTAAGTAATGTACACAATTATCGAAGTGCCCAACTAGTAATGTAAATTGTATTCCACTGGCAAATATTCACTATTATACCTATAAGTGTGTAAGATGTATATTGTGGTGTGTGAAGTAAAGAGTAAGTAAGTAGAATATTAAATAGTACTTAGTCTTGAAGATTAGTCAATAAAAATTTATTTTATTTATGGCCCTATCCATATAGCATTTATATTTTGTTAGGTATATGAGATAGTCTTAATGACTATGTTGTTGAAGATCCTCTAAGGTGGATCGTAGAATATAATTCCTGAAAATTGCAAAACAAACCTAATACTATAAATAATTAAATAAATATTATTTAAAAGATATACAGTTATTTTTTTACATCAGAAATGATATAATGCTGTATAAAACAACATCAAATAATGAGTAATATTAAAAATAAAAAGTAAAACAATAAATGAACAAATAGTTACCTAGTATAAGGGCACTTACTTGGTTTGTTGTAGCTTTGGGGTGATGTATTATAAAAGTAGCAGTAGATTCCAAAAGCAAGAACAATTAGCAGAAGAAGCAGTATACGGGTGGAGCAGGGTCGGCATCGCAGGACCCGGTTCCGCATCATGGAAACTGAAAATAAACCATTATTATTAATAAAAAATATCAATTTCTGTAAATAAAGCTATTATGAGATATACTCATAATTATTTCATTTACAACAGCATATACTAAAAGACAAGTGCAAATAACCCCAAATACTAGATTCTGCACTATTTTTTTATTAATTTTGCTCAGAAATAAAGTTCGAAAAGTTTTTACTAAACTTTTTAACTCTGTCATAACATATGAACTATATACAAGAGCCTATTTTTATGTGATACTTGAGTAAATAAGGAATTATGTTATTGGGAAAATTAAGAAATTTATATTCAATTATATAATTATTATATAAAATATTATGAAATCTTTAGAAACCATGTAGATTAGAATCTAGTTACCTATAGTGTGTGAGATCAAGTAATTAAAAACATTTGACGTACATAACGCCTTAGCAATATAATAACGCAAAAAATACATCTTACGCAATTTATAACTTATTCTAAGTGGAATTCACGATTCAACTACAAAATTCGAGTACACTTAACATAATATTAAAATAAAAGTTTTAACCAAAAATCCATTCTTACCAATTCAGGATCTAAACAAACTTAAATAAATTTTACCTTCTTTACAGGATCAACGTAAGAAGTCTTAAACACTCTTTATCGACATCAAAACAAAACCAAATCCATAAAAACTTAAATTTTAAAACTAAAACCAAAAGTTTTACAGAAAAAAAGTGACAGCTAAAAAAAATTGGCTCTTCTTCAATCGACTGTGCGTAAACAGTAAACAGCTAAGATGCGGCAAACACTTCAAACAACTTATAATAAATTAACTTACATTTTATAAATCACGACTTTAGAAAGAACAATGTTTGCATTTTATTTTCCTCGTAATAAACACGTTTATTTATTTTATAGTAGTGTAAGTTATCGAATCACTCTTTTATGCGGCAGATAAAACGGGACTACGCGCTCTCAACCCTCCGCGACACGGCTACGATACCGATTGGCATTGGCAACATGCTCGCTACGGAGTTGCCAGCCTCGTTCGACAACACTACCAAGCTACGATTTTATAAAAATTTTGGAAGAACATTTTTATTTACTTTTGTTCTAATTAGTGACAGTGATGCAATTAAATTGTTATTATAATTTAAAGAACTCATTACTTCATGTCATTTGTTGTAAATCTTATGACAAGCAGCAAAATACAATACGCTCGAAAGTATAGGAATTTTCTTGATGGTATTTTTTTAGGTTTGTTCTTTGTTGTCTTTCTTTAATTTATTATTTAACTCATGTTTGGCCGCTATTCGTACGGAACGTAATTCAGAAAGTGGCGCCACCCCAAAGCCAAAAATGGAGAGAATCTTTCTTTACTCGCGGCTAAAAACATGCTTTGCATGGAATGAATATTTAGTATTGATATTAAATGCAGGTATTTAGTAGTATGACAGTGGATAAGTAGAGTCCAATCTTATTTAAATATTTTATATGTACTTTATTTTTTAGCATAAACTTATGAACGGAACAAGTTTGACTTAGTAGCAACTTATTGGGATACTAGCCACAAAAACGATATCGATCGATAGAAAAGTTGATATTAAAATTTTAAACTCATTCAACTTTTAAGTGAAATAATTAATTAAAATTTAATCTTATATTTATTACAAAGCTGAGCACTAAAAATATTTTTTCTTTCAGAATAGAAGACAGATTTTAGTTTAGTCCTGCCAAATTTTGTCAGCGTCTGACGTAAATGGACGTATTTTTGCTTGCCATGTTTTTTTTAATCACGACCAAATTGTCTATGAAATATCTTATTTTGACACATTTTCTGTCTTTTTCTTAATAAAATATAAAGAAAAAGATACTGAACTGAACTTAAATTTAGTTTAGTTGGTGAACAAGGAATCGCCGCCATTTTCCAAATAGTTCTTATGAAGTTAGTTCAGTATATGCTATGAATTTATTTTATTGGTGAGGAATGACAGCTCTTTAAATAGATTTAGTGAGCACTTTAATACTTATGAGTTTTGTTATTAGTATTACCTATTAGAGGAAAAAAAAAACAATAAAACAAAAGTTAATTACCTATGCAGTTAAAATCCTTCTAATTTTATAAGCACCAGTGGAGTTAGTACGACAAAGGTTGAATTAATAACAATAATACCTACATAATTATTGTCATTCTATAGGTAGCAGGTTGCTTATCAGCGCTGTCGAAGTACCTCGACTCAATGTGTTGCGAGCGAGGAAGGCGGCGTATCGTGTCAGTAGTAGTTTACTATTTTAGAACAATATTAAACATGAAATATAACAAGCTCGGCGATACTGGAATCAATGTCTCTCATGTCAGCTTGGGAGGCGCGTCGTTCAGTAACTTTTATGGGTAATTATTCTAAGCTTGAAGTTTGTTTATCACTTTTTATGTACATTTTTGTCAGGTTTATTTTGTACATATGTAAATACAAGTATGGTATATTATTATATCCACTTTCAACAATGACGAATTATCTCCACCAGCTGTTGAACACACGCACTACGTTATTGTTTATGTTTTCTTATGAATTTATTTTTAACTCTACTGAGCGTTCGATGTGGCAACTCGTACGGACTTTTTTCTTTTTTTTTTTGCCACTGATTCAAATGTGATTTTGTATTCGATATTCTCAATCAGCTATGCTAGTTTCAGGGTCGGTATTAATATTAGATTGTTGTCATTGATTACATTTCCTACGTCACACGAATGCTACGCGACTTGTTTATAGATTTTAAAGACATTAGTGTAAGGGTTTAATACACCATTCCTAACAGTTAAAAGTGTAACATTTATTTATAGTTTAGATCTTGGCATTCAATCGTTCATTAAATCCACACCATAACTGCAAAATAACTTATTATCTCTGAGAAATGAGTTAGCAGTTATACGCTACCTATTGTTCATTTTAGTAATAAATTGAACGAAATAGGTAGTAATATATGTGTTTAGGTACATAGCTACATATACAAAGTATAACTTATGTATGTGAATGTGTAGATAACGTAGAACATGTTTGATTTAAGTTCCATCGGCTCGCCTCTTTGGCGAGATAAACTTCATAAAATAAACAGTACTTCTTAAGTAAAAGTAGGTATACTTAACTAGAGATAGGGGTTGCCAACCTATAGCTTACCCTAATTGCGTAACAGTGTGTTTCGCAATCATTTCAGTGTCAATGGTTCTCATTTTTAACTGACTTTACAAATAAAAAAAAGAAGATTACAAAAAGCACACATTTAAAAAACAATCCAAGAAAGAATAGGTACTTAATTATAGAAATTGAAATTACCTTTGAAAGTCAGTTGTTTTTTTTTTTTGACTTTGCACAAACATCCACTGCGTTTGGCGTACACTCGAAATTAATCAGTAACACTATGGTTTTTCATGATTATGGAACAGTATGAACGGAATAAAAAAAAAAAAGAATGAAACATGAACAACGCCGTCATCATTATCAGAAGTCATCTTCTAGCGGTTATGTACCTAATAGCTTGATGTGTAGCCGACGCATTGTAAAACATCCTAATTACATTTTGAAGGATATTACTAATACATTGCTTAATATGTTCCAAAAATACGTCTGCTCAACAACGTAAATAACACATTGAAAGTTGTTCAACTGTCAAAATGAAAGCCACTGAGACTGTTAGTGTGAAAAGGTTTTTATATTTTTTGGTCATGACCTCTCTCACAAATAGGCTTTCTATAGGTAAAATAATTTTCAAAATCGACTGGCTGTCAAACTTCTTAATACTTGTGTAATGACTATAAATGATCTATGAACGGCATGCAGTTGGGACCAACGGCCAAACGTACATCCCTAGGATCGGAGGTGTTTCCATATGTAATAGAGGGTCAACTATCTAGCAACCGACCGCGGCAAGAACCCTTTACTTTCTTGTACGGACGACAGTAGGTCAAGCTACCCAAACTTTCAGATATTCCCAATCAACCTTGAGCTTTAACACTATAGAGATAAAGTTGAAAATCTAATAAGGAAATCTGACAGATTTGAGAGCTTGATCTGCTGACGTCTGTACTTATTTGTAAAAGAAAACTAGCTCCTTATTCGTCTTTTTAACTTGTTTTAGAGCGTTTGATGAAGAAAATGCCTTGCAGTTAATAAGAGAAACTCTCAAATGCGGTGTTAATTACATGGAGACTGGTCCTTGGTATGGTGCAGGAACATCCGAACGAACTTTCGGAAAGGTAATTTATTAAGTTAGTTAAAAGTTCCTTTTAAGGGAGGTGCGATATCAGGTAGAAAACAACAAATTTCACGATCGTGGATCGTACATAAAATTTAGAACAGCAGTCGCATAACGTTTTCCTTAAGAATAATTAACCAAACGAAACCTTTGAAATTATCTTTGACTTTGTCGACGCTAATAATTTTACGCTAATAACACGATGGTGCAGATTCCCTTGTTCGCAAACTAAACTAATATTAAGTTAAATGCATCTTTTTCTTTCTATTTCATTAAGAAAAGGATAGAAGATAGATTTTAGTTTAATTCTGTCAAATCGAATCTGTCTTTTCTCGGTGGTAGGCCATAACATCGGCCGCCGGCAGAAGTTACCACCCACCAGACAAAGCCTTGCCGCCAAGCGATTTGTCGTGTTCCGGCAAGATGCCTGGTGAAGCCGTACGGAGGACGGGTCTGAGCAGTTGAGTTGCGATGTGTGCCGGGTACGATGCGCCTAATGTTGTTGTGTTGGGAGTTTGGTCGTGGAGGTTCTTCAGATCAATCTCCCTTTGGCGCAGCATCGTTGGTCGTGTTGTTGGGTTTAACATTGCATCACCTCGCTCAACTGCCGTCTTCTTTCCTATTCGCTCAGTTTCTCAGTTTTAAACTAGCTCGCTTTACCATCAACGATCGCATCACTGCTTACCATCAGGCGGGATTGCGGTCAAGCGCTAGTTTATAATTATTAAAAAAAAAATCAAGATACTTCTTAGACAGTTTAGACACGATTAAAAACATGGCGACTATAAAAACGTCGATTTACGTCAGGCGCGGACTAATTTGAGAGGACTAAATAAATTAAGGCTCAACCGAGATAGGTTTTTCGTTCTCGGTCGAGACCGAGAATAGACAAAGAGAAAAACGAATTACTTAAATGCTGTTAATTTTTTAATACAGTGCTGTTTAACCAAATTATCTACTTTAATAATCAAAGTGAATATTATGACATAAAAAGCAATTTTCGCAGGTTCATCTTTCAAAGAATGTCGTCTCTCATCATACAATTGTACAGCTTTGCTAAACTGCTAAGATGTTCACTTGCTACCCTAGTAGGCGGCGCAGATAAAAACTTATTTGCTGGCCTAAGCGCCTCATAAGCTCTTTGGCTCTCTAAGAAAGTTACTTATAGTCCCCGTCATGAATCTCATGACCGAGAATCTCGGCTATAGTCGAGAACCGAGACAAAATTCTCGGTTGGGTTTGTAGCCGAGAATACCGAGACTGAGATCTCGGTAATATTTATCTTCTGACCTCTTCTTAATAAAATAGAAACTAAAAGATGCATTGAACCTAAATTATGTTTAGTTTGTGAGTGAAGAAGGCAATCAGGGTGAATATATACGCTATAATAATAGTTATAACAGAAGAACAAACTACAGACTGTTAATACATTATAATTGTACGGACTTAACCTATGACCCCTGGCTGGATACAGATGGCAAACAGATTTGAGAACGTAGCTCCATAAGATGAAACATAAATTGTTACAAACCTTGATCTTAATTTTCTAAATATACTTTTGACTTCAGTCTGTAGTTAGTGTTGACTTTTGGGAATTTGCAATACAGTAATTTCACCGATAATTTTGGGATTCGTTCCACAAATTTTAGTTTGCCGTACTTAACAAAAATATTTTTAGTAATCATGACTTCTTTACCACCGATGTAAAGGACGACAGCACATAAAGCTACTACAATCTGCCAAATTTCTTTATTAGATTTTCAACTTTATCCCTGAAGTATAAAGGCTCAACGTTAATTGGGAATTTTTGTCAGTTTCGGATAGCTTGACCTGCTATCGTCCGTACCTACATAATAATTTACTGTCTTAAAATATTTCGTGTATTGATATTATTAGTTACATACGCCATATAACCGTGGTATGTAAGGTATGTAGTGTACCTACATATGTGCAAATTATAATAAAAACTATAGTGTATTCGTCACGCCACAGATTTTAATGCCTTTTAAAACCTGTGGTTAGGCGAGTGCACTATGGTAAGCCATTTTTCCTTTGTTGAAATGGATGCCGAAATTCTATAAAATGCGTCACGCATTGACCTAAAAGAAGACCACACATTGTCGCACAGTTGTGGAAGATGGTTTTTAAACGAGTTTTACGAATTCAATTGGAAACGACATTCTAGTTTCGACATAGTACGCGAACAGCGTCAGTTTGTAGCATTTCAATTTGATGAAATCTATTTATACCTATACTGATTCCTAGTTAAGCCGAGTCTGTGTTTGAATGCAATATTAAATATCTGAAAATAGCAGTCGGTTTTAAAAAACATTTTTGCATTTGATAGTGCAATCCACCACCTCAATTGGGTAACACAGTATCATTTTAATCTTTTAAAAGCATATTGCTAGCTATTGCTCCAACTGTTCGAAAAATCTATTTGCTCAACATCGTAAATAACGCGAATGTTGTTGAACTGTCAAAATGAAAAATGTTGGTACTGATAGTTTGAGACGGGATTAAACATCACGCTGGGGCTTTGTGAAAGAGTACCTAAGAAGAAAAGTAAGAAAGAAGACAAAATTAAAGGGTCATCAGGGTATCAATACATTTTTTGCAGACAGTGACCTCGATTATGTTCACAAACTAAATTAAATTTAAGTTCACAGCATCTCTTTCTTTCTATTTCATTAAGAAAAGGACAGAAGATAAAATGTCAGTTTAGACATGTCAAATTAGTGCGCTCCTGACGTAAAGTATTTTTAGTCGCCATGTTTATAATCGCGTCTGAACTGTCTATGGAGTATCTTAATTTGACAGGACTAAACTTAAATGTTATCTTCTATCCTTTTCTTAACGAAATGGAAAGAAAAAGATGCACTTAACTTAAAATTAGTTTAGTTTGTGAACAACAGAATCCGCGCCAATGTCATGGGTAGTTTTTTTTTTTATAGATATTCATGATCATCATCATCAACCTTTTTATCGTCCCACTGCTGGGCACAGATCTCTCATAAAGAGAAGGATTGAGCGTATTCACCACGCTTGCTCAATGCGGGTTGACGATTTCAGACTTAAAGTAAAGGTAAACAATATGTTTTTCATCACCTTGTAATCAGTCATTGGTGTCGAAGATACACTTATAAAGTACTTATAACTTTGAAAAGTTACACTTCTAAATATTGCTTGACTGCAATCTCGCCTGATAGTAAGCAGAAGGAAGATGACAGTTGAGCGAGGTGACGCAATGTTAAACCCAACAACACGACCAAAGATGCTGTGCCAGAAGGAGATTGATTTAGAGACCCTCCACGACCAAACTCCCTGTTGTTATGTCAACATTTGGCGCATCGTACCCGGCACAGATCGCATTACAATTACTGTTCAGACCCGTCCTCCGTACGATCTAGTAAGATATGTTAGGTAACAGTTTAGATGATGTGTATAATTCTGTTATATTGACCATGACTCATGACGTCAGTCGCTCATAAAAAAATGTACCTACCTACCTTTAATTGGTATCAATAACATATCAACACTTTATTTATCAACAGGCGCTAGTCGGAGTTCCGAGATCATCTTACTTCATAGGAAGCAAAGTGGGAAGATATGAGATGGCTACGGAGAAAATGTTTGACTTCTCCGCAGAGAAGACGGAGGCTGGGGTGGAGAGAACACTTCAACTCCTCGGCTTGGACTACGTCGACTTGATACAGGTCAAGATCATATGAGTTCTGCCTATTCACACTAACACTCTTCCGGCCATCAATCTTACGTAACCGAGGGGGGGATGTAATAGTCGCCGGCACGGCACCGCATATCACACGCGAACTTGACCTCAGATTTGATTGCTGTAAATCACGCCACTAGACGCATAAGCAAGGTGCATTTAGTCTATGCGCCCTGCCAACTGAAACTGACAGCTGTTTGAAACGTGTCTACGCGTTTGTTTCATTTATTTATTTAATTAAAACAATTTAAAAACCAGTAACAGAAATAAAAGGCTATTTAAATAAACACGAAATAAGGTAAAATAATAAATAACACACACAAAAGATCAATAGTAATAAAATAATTAAGTAAAAACACAATTAACTCTCACAAATGAATAACGCGGTAAATCCGCAATTTGCGTGTTATTGTTATGGGAAAGGCGAGTTAATTGATACTTAAAAACATTAATGTTGTACAAAGCGGTTTTTCGACGGTTTACCAATAAAATTAATTGCTAGTTTTATTGAGAAACTAACGAAAACACTGAGTCCAATTAATAAGGAAATAATGAGGTAGATTTATAAAGCACGGGTAGTGCCCAAATATAATAATTACTAATAATAATTAATCTACGCCCTAATTTATATTATGCACGTTAAAATTTGTAAATTTGGATGTATAATTTGCATTCATCATTTATAATTGATTTTGACTATTGGTATCGCGTTTACACCTATTTATGTGTGCATGCTGCAGCCTTCTGTATTTAAAGGAGCACACATAAAAGAGCCTCCCTGTATACAATAGTATATGTGTATCCTTTGTTGGAGATCCCAATAAATAAATATCATAATCATCAACCTTTTTATCGTCCCACTGCTGGGCACAGGTTTTCTCTCATACAGAGACGGATTGAGCGTAATCACCACGCTTGCTCAATGCGGGTTGGCGATTTCAGACTTAAAGTGCAGATTTCCTCAAGATGTTTTCCTTCACCTTGTAATCAGTCAATGGTATCCAAGACATACAAATGGTATCCAAAGTTACACTGGTACCTGCCTGACCTGGAACCCGCACACTCATAATTGAAAGGCTGGCACCACGATTAGTAATAAATTAAAATAGTATAATATATACCTAATAGTATTTTTAATTTTCACTCAAATATTATCCAAATTATTTGGATGAATATTACATGCAGATGGTTTATTTAACCAGGATAGTTTTTGCTTTGATAGCTAATCCATACTAATATTATAAATGCGAAAGTAACTCTGTTTGTCTGTCTGTTACGCTTTCCCGCTCAAACCTCTCAACCGATTTTGATGAAATTGGCACAGATAATCTTTAGACCCTGAGAAAGGATATAGGCTACCTTATATTGAAAAATTTGATATTCCCGACGGAAATCTAAACCACTAGCATTCCGCGGGCGGAAAGCTAGTGTTTTATAATATACTGAGCCCCGCGGTTTCACCTGCATAAGTACCGATACCGTGCGAATATCTAGATAAAAAGCATCGTATGTATTATTCCTGGATTTAAACTATGTGTATGCCAAATTTCAAGAACATATTATATACATAAATCACCTTCCCAATTATATTAAACCAGGATTCTAAAGGATGTTTTCTAAAACAAAAATGTAACACACAAACGAGTATATTCGTGTCGCATTGTGTCTGGCGCGCATTTTCGCGACGGTTAATATTGGGAAGTTGTATACCTATATACATAATATACATATGTAAATAAGCTAGTTGCAGGTTAAATTTTGCTTGTGACATGCAGCATTTGCGCGAAGTCAGTATGACGCGTTGATCGCATGTAGAGTTTTAGTTACCACTTCACAGTAAACGCTCAAAACTCCAGTGGCATGCTAAGGTCTATTGTGCGTGTAAGTGTGCATATGAGTGACGTCTCAATCTTCCACAGGTAAGACACACTGATGCACTGTCGTCACATTTTTTTTAATATATAAAATTATAAACTAGCGTTTCATTATCAACCTTTTTATCGTCCCACTGCTGGGCACAGGTCTTCTATCTTATAGAGAAGGATTGAGCGGAATCATCACGCTTGCTCAATGCGGGTTGGCGATTTCAGACTTAAAGTCCAGGTTTCCTCAAGATGTTTTCCTTCATCTTCAGTCATTGGTGTCCAAGATATACCTACTAAGAAAGTACATAGAACTTTAGAAAAGTTACATTGGTACTTGCCTGACCTGGAATCGAACCCACGCACTCATACTTGAGAGGCTGGTGTTTTAACCACTAGGCCACACTAGCGCTTGACATATGCGAAATAACATTATATTTCTGTTGCATTTGAAATGTAGGCATCATAGTTGTTGTTCCTGTGTTTGTGTATCTGTTCATAACATTGCATTATTAAAATTCCCATAAATGTATCATCTTTTCAAAATCAAAAGTCATTTATTCAAACTAGGCTGAGAATCAGCACTTTTTGAACGTCAATATTACAGAAGACAGTCCCCCAAAACGCCCACCCATCGACAATTCCTAGTGCTTTCGCTGGGAAGAAGAAGTGGCGGGCGGCGGGGGGCAGGGCACGCGGCACGTATTAGCATCGCTATTCCCTCATAATAATACCGATGTTGTAATTTTTTTAAACATTACCAATTTTCGGGGAAGTTGGAATTAATCCGCTGAAAAAAAAGATTATTTCAAAATTCATTAGTACTGTTTCTATGATGATTGCGTAAAATTTTATATTATATTTGGTCAATTGTTTACCTAATCTTTGTTATCCTTATGGGTCGGACAGGGTTTTCTTTACATATTGTATATATATTTGAATGAAAATGTAAATAACTAAAAACTTATTATTTCATTATATGAACTCATATAACGTGTCAGTAGGCTAATTCCGGAGAAAGAACACAAACATTGTCCTGAGTTAATCAGAGCGACCGGAATAATATGCCTTTGAACAAAGCTTGGATTTGATTTGTGCTTTAAATGCATTGTAAGGCAAGTCTAGCAAAGCAGAGGGTATCTTATTATAGAAAGTTATACCAAGCCCAACAAAAGAGTTATGAACCTTTTGAAGTCGATGAAAAGGGGCTCGCAGTTTGTCCTTTTTGGGCTAAGCAATGGGTTTACGACCAACGAAGTCTGAATTCGTATCTTAGTTACAGTCTGTGGTTGTTTCTGTTTCATTGAAAGCATAATATATTTTGATTTAAAAAAAAATCTTGTTAGGCTATTTCTTTATTTATAATGTATTATTATAAAAAGCGAAATATCAGTTACGGTATTTAACTATATATTTTATTTATCTTTTGGTGGAAATTAAAAAGTTCTGGTGAATAGTATTAAAATAGTAACTTTTATGAGAATTGTGAAGTCACATTCCTGCTCAGATAAAAAAAGTTATAATGTTGCAGTTCATAAGATTTAATTTGTATATCTATAATCATCATCATCTTAGCGTTAATCCCAGTCGCATCCGTAGCTTTTCAGCTTTGGAGTCTGGGGTCCGCTTTACCAGTCTAACTGCTGATTTGGGCTAAACTTCGATATTTTCCGTGAAGCGACTGCCGTATGACCTCCACAACCCGAAGGCGATATCGAAGCATTGCAGTTAGAACAATTGTTTGGACTTTTGAGGGCTCCAACAACCAGTAACGACTACCACTAGATGTTCGTATGGCAACCGGGACCAACGGCTTAACGTGCTTTCCGAGGCACGACCAGACCAGTGCAAATATTCATATTCATGCATACAAATATTTGCACTGTGCGGTGATCGAACCCGCGCCTCCCTGCGCAACGGCCGCGTTCGCTATCGCTCCGCCACGGAGGCTACAAAGAATATATTGTGGCTATAGCTTAAGTGTTATTTTTTTGTAAGAAAGAGATTGAAACTAAACTAATTCAAAATAATTAAATACTAAAAATTTAGCTCAACGTCAAGTTATTGCTTAATGAGGTTGCCTGTGGACTTATGATCGACAATATATGATTGATCGACAGATTGGTACCTACAGAAAGTACCAAGTTTTTTCTATGATCAATTTATTGGCTAAGAGCATGCCTCGTAACTTACAATTTTGGTGGTTTTATTCACGTTTGTGTTCGTGTGTGTACAAATTGGTGTTTTTTTTGTAAATAATGTGGAAACGATTTTGCAATGGAAATTTTATTAATGAAGTACCGCCCGTATAACAAACATGAATGAAATTCTCGAACAATGGATTTCATTGCAACCGCCAATGAAAGTGAAGGACCGCTTACAGTTGTTTTATACGTATTGCTTTTAAATTTCCCCGAATAGCCATCATTCGCGACACCACCCGCTTTGTTTGTTTTCTGGAACTTTTTGCAATGCAGTATTCGACTATTGTACTAAATTCTCTACTACATAACATAGACCGATAAATTCTTTAGGATTTCAATCTATTCGTGAATATGCCTTAGATTCTGTTAGAAGTTATTTTTGTAATCCGTAACTTTTGTCTGCTTAACAACAGTCTTGTACAGGATTAATTGAAATTAGCTATTAGGTATTAATTAATTAAGTATATAATTCTGTAAAAAACATAATGTAGGTTTAGGTTGAACTTATTATATGTTTATTTTGTAGGTTGAATATTATACTTAGTAGCATTTCTTTATTAAAAAATATTATTTGATAAAACTAATCATATTAAAACTTTTGTATGCCTTTTTGCCTTGTTGTATAAATTTGTGGCCATACAGAATATACTGTCTCACAAACTCTTTAGCACTAAGTATGTTGGTGAACGAAGTCTCCGACTATCACGTTGACTTCGTTCGTAATCATCGGAAGACTTCGAAAACACTTGGGGATTCTTTTAAGTAACTAATGCCACATATACACATGTCTAATGATTGATAGGTATATACCTACCCAACTCACAGAGTACTGCAACGCTTTGGCGCTGCAGGCACACACAACCGATACACTTTTTTTTTTGTTGGTTTGCTCCCCCTAGATTGGGGAGGAGCCGCCTCAGGGCAATTCCAGTCTGGGTGCCAAACGTCGGCAGCCGATCTCCTTACAAACCAAGTTAGTCACCATATCCTACAATTTCTATACCAATGACGTTAGTACAGAAACTAATGATCCTGAAGGCTTTCTATGAGAAAAACACAAACACTTTTGGTCCCGCTACAGCGCTGCCGACGCGACAAAGGAACTCGTTCTTGTAAAGAATACCCATTTTACGAATATGATCTTTATCAACTACTAAAATTAAACTCACTATTAGGAGGCAAGAACATTACGACGGCCGGACTCTAATACTACTGTAGCCTGTAGCAGTTGTCTCAAGAGACTATGGGACTTTGCTATGCTTTGATGTATACTATATTGGGTGCTGTACCCACCTAAAGTAGAATTTCCTCTCACTCTGTCTGATCTCCTTGCAGCATTAACAATGTACATGCATAAATATATGCACGATTAAGCAACGATAATTTTTTGCCTTCGAGGTGAACGCTTATTCCGTAGGCTCAAAATTCACGCGTTCACCTCAAATACGAAAGAAAATGATATTAATTAAAATGATATTAATTTTTCCTATAGCATATAACAAACATAACAGCGGTGGCCTAGTGGTATCAGCTAGCGACTTACAAGTAGTAGGTCGAAGGTTCGAACCCTTTCAGGCGCTTTATTTTGTGCAAGTCATTCTCATCACCACTGCTCTCAAAACGGTGAAGGAAAACATCTTAAGGAAACTGGCATGTCCTAGAGGCAGGCAACACTTTGAATATATGTTACAGTACCGACTCGCACTGGGCCCACGTAGTTAATTGACGATCAGACATCTGAAGGCCAATACTCGTAATTTTAAATTTTCAAAATCCAGTCGTAGTTTCATCTTAGCGACAAACAAATGTCGAAAACTTATCAAAATCTAGGGAAATTGGAAGTATTTTATTACTATTATTATTATTAACATTTACTCTCAGACCATGGACATCTTCGTGGTTTTTGACAGATTGAAACTGAGATCAGACTGTCAAAGTAGGGCAGGCAAGAGAGGGTTGGGCAGTCGGGAAGTTTGGGCATTCCCCCTCATTTCTCAAAATCTATTCTAGATATTTTTTGTTTTCTTCCACAACACTATAGTTTAATAACTGGCAACACCGCTTATCAAAAGTTACATTTTGAGAAATGGGGTGCCCACACCTCCCGACTGCCTAAAGCTGCCCTTCCTCCCCTACCCAAAATTGAGAGAATATACTACTGTAAATACGAATTTATTTTTAAATCCATATACATAATTTAGTTTCTTAAAAAAAAAAACGATATTTTGTTTTAGATCATGGCATATTAAGTTGCTTTAATTTAATAAACCTATACTTATTCGCAACTCTGCTAAACGTCCTGCAAGGATTAATTTATGATTTTTTTTATCCAGGTCCATGACTGTACTTTTGCGCCAGACATTAGGGTCGTGATCAAAGAAACCTTACCAGCTTTAGAAAGGGCAGTGAAAGATGGCAAAGCGCGGTACATTGGTCTAGCAGATTACGACATTGAGCTCATGAAGGAAATTATCGAAGAGTCGGATGTGAAGATCTCAACCATACTGTCTTACGCGAAATCCACGCTATGTGACAATAGACTGCGGAATTACACGAGCTATTTCAAGGTAATATTATATGTAAAATTAAATATTAATTACTTTGTACTTTAGAATGTAATGGCTTCTAAGAAATGGTTAATGAGAAAAACCTTGAAGACGACACGACTAGAACAGTTTGCCAGCGGCGGTGTTTCCATCGGACTACAATTTGAGTGTCTTCAAGGCTAGAGTGAATAGGCTCTTAATAAACTAGTGCGCTTTACCATCAACTACTGCGTCACTGTTTACCATCAGGCGGGATTGCGGTCAAGCGCTAGTTTATAATTTAACTAAAAGAAAAGGATAGAGCATAAACTATCCATTTAGTGTTTTTTAAGTACCTAGGTATTGTTTGTGCAATAAAGTTCAAAAGTGGTAATGCACTTTTGGCCCTTACTGTAGCTACACTGAACTATTAAATAAAGTTTTACTTTCACTTATAGTACAGTAGGACCTCGGTAATCCGGACTCCTGCTTGTTCGGTGATCGCTGTAATCCAGCCGGGCCGGAATGGGATTCGCGGGGCCGGCGAGGGTAGGTGCGGGCTGTCATGCATGAACCAATGCGCCGTCTGTCAGTGTTTTGTTTACCGCTTTGGTGTAATACGTATAGTGTCAATTTAGCGCGCTTCCTAACATCATGGTGCCGCTGCCGCCATGTAAACATACTACATTGGCATTAAAAGACAAATTGGGGATTATAGAAAACTTTGATAAAGGTGACCGCTACCCTGTCGGAAGTTTGGCATAGGCAGGTTTTTTTACCCAGGAAACATCCTTACCTACATATTTGGTATATTTTTTTTTTAAAGTGACAACTCCCTTCGCCCACGCATGTATTGCTTACCGCACATGTATTAAGTTTATTTTAGGGGGAATTAAATTTTAAATTTAGCTTGACTTTGTAGGCATTAGTAGAATCAGTTATCGATACCTAACAATATACCTTCACGGATCGGACAGGGTTTTCTTTACATATCGTATAAAACTTCCCGATTTCAACGGTCGGTCAAGTGCCCGCCAGACATAACACCCATCGGGTCCGAGGATCCTGCCTTTTCTAAGGAGGATGAGTGGACTTTACACCCTGTTCCTCATGCCTTCACACTATATTTTAAAAATGTGTCCTAGTAATATATTTTTAAAATATAGCTCCGATTAAATAATAAACATTGTAAACCACTAAACTGCGACGTTGCCAGTCGTGCGTAGTAAACACTCTTAACTTCTTAAGAGGGGACTCTAGTGCCGAGGAATTTGAAAAATAGGTATTTGAAGAAACTATTGCCGTCGCGCTGCTTTCAACTTTTCCCCGTAAAGTGTGAAAGGGACAGTTGCAGCTCAGGATGATTTTTTCTACAAAAACGTTGAACAAAAGACGTTTCGTAGTCCGCTGTATTCTTTTTCAACAAATCTCAATAATTTTCATTACAAAATTTGGAGGAAAAAGATATGCTTCTATTATTTTCTTTTTTTTTTTTTGTTAAAAACTTATCACATTTGTCTACTAGTCGTCTGAACATCTTTTCGGGATTTTGAAATATTATATTTCTTTTATTAAGTAATTAAGTTTTGGAAAAAATCAAATGATAGGGCACGTATAATCAAGGTCTAAAACTGTTGAAAAAAATAATTCCTCTGAAAGCGTTACCCATGAAGGAAACAGCGGAAAACCTGAATTCTCGGAAAATTCCGCTGTTCTATTCCTGTTAAGAGGGGACTCTAGTGAGAGTCCCCTCTTAACAGGTCACTTCACCTGAGATTTCACAGTGATATAGTTATACAATCACACTGAAAAATCTAGCTTTAATCTTAAGCAATGGTGCGTCTCTATACCACTTGGAAAAACATCAAGCCGCAAGATATTTTTATTAAGATCGCTTCTACATAAATAACATCCTCCACAATAGATGAAAAATAGTTATGATAAAAAATATTTTTTGATATCTCACATACCACACGACACGGCATGGCTAGCCACCCTCGCTGCCAGCATACCTTGCTGCACAATATTCCATGAATGCAGCTAAACATACTTACTATAGTCGATCGATTTAAGTACTTATAGCACCGTAGCAATGTTATAAGCATACTATGTATATCACAAGTGCGAAAGTTTGTGAATGTGGATGAATTGATGTTTGTAACTCTTTCAATCAAAAACAACTCACCGGACTTGGATGATCGGCACACAGTTTATATCTATATTTAGGCCAAATTGGATATAGAATAGAGGTAAACAAACCGCTTCTAGGCAACGTCTTGTTAGCACCTAAAAGGAAGATGTTAATAACCTTTTCTACATAGATGATTTTCATACAAGTAATAATCCTACTTCCTACTAATGTAAACAGTTTATTTATGTTTAGATATTTATGATTTGTATAGAACGCTTAGCCGATTTGAATTAAATGTGACATACATGTAAGCTAATTTCATAATAGGTTAACTTTTTGACACATATATTTTACATAGTCCATACTTAAAGTACATAATTATTATAAAGCATGTGTTACGCAATTGATTTGAAAAGTCGTTGAAATATGCAAAATTGTATTGACAAATGCCTCAACGTTATTCATTGGCTGAATTCCACAAAATCTGTTTAATACCTGGATTTCATCAATATTTCTTTTTTGTAGGGCTATTACGTAAAATTAAGGTTGGCTTTTTAATGGTTTTTCGAAATAGCAAGTTAATATGCCTGTTATTCTAGTGATTCTATTGAAATATAGTGCAATAGAAATTTTCAATAAATTATTAGCATGTTAGAGTCGATAATAGTGACTGGAACAATCTGCCGGCGGCGGTGTTTCCGTCGGACTACAATTTGAGTGTCTTCAAGGCCAGAGTGAATAGGCTCTTAATAAACTAGTGCGCTTTACCATCAACGATTGCATCACTACTTATCATCAGGCGGGATTGCGGTCAAGCGCTGGTTTATCATCATCATCATCGACCTTTTTAATCGTCCCACTGCTGGGCACAGGTCTCCTCTCATACAGAGAAGGATTGAGCGTAAACACCACGCTTGCTCAATGCGGGTTGGCGATTTCAGACTTAAAGTCCAGGTTTCCTCAAGATGTTTTCCTTCACCTTCAGTTGGTTTATAAATTAATAAAAAAAAATTACACTAGTCAACAGTCAAAATTTCCCGGGGGAAATACATATCATATTTTGTAGATAATCATTCACCTAATATCATAAAAATATTAATTTATTTCTATCACGTATAGAAAATGAGATTTTAGTTTTTTTTTAAATTGTCACTTTTTGTATCAATTTAAGAGGGTAGCTCGAAATTTTTCGTAGAAACGATCGCAATAATATTTTGAAGTAACAATATACACTTCGTTCTTCCACCATGTCTCGCTGTTGTGTCAATTCTCCGGATTTATTTTGTTTTATTTGCGGTTTATATTCGCCGAAGAGTCAAAAAAAAACGCATAACGCCTTTTATTACTAAGTGCTATCGTGCATATTTTGGTTTAGATATTCGCAACCAAGACAAATATTGGTTGCCACATATGTGCTGTTACTCATGTTACAAGAATTTGACTAACTGGTTCAATGGGAAACCAACAAAGATGCCTTTTGGTCAACCTATGATTTGGCGAGAACCTAAGGATCATGTGAGTGACTGTTATTTTTGTCTTACGGATGTCAAAGGATTTTCTAAGAAATCAAAGCATACAGTAAATTACCCAGAGGTGTCTTCCGTGACAAAACCAATACCTAATTCGGAAGATCTTCCAGTACCTACGCCGCCAAGTCACGTTGAACACTGAAGTACCACTTCAAGTTCTGATGATGAATTTGAGGACATTCAAGTGGCAAGTACTTCTGAATCACCACATTTGATCAACCAAGCTGAGCTCGACGACCTTGTTAGAGATTTGGACTTGCCTAAGGAAAAATCTGAACTGTTAGGTTCAAGATTAAAGCAATGGAATCTGCTTCAACACGACGTTCGCGTTACTGCATACCGTAAACGACATGTTTCCTACGTTGATTTCTATTCTAAAGATGGAGATTTAATTTATTGCAACGATGTTGTTGGTTTATTGGCTAAATTGGATCACCAGCATTCACCAGATGAATGGAGGCTGTTTATAGATTCATCTAAAACTAGCTTGAAAGCCGTGCTTCTTCACAACGGAAACCAATATCCATCCATTCCAGTGGCGCATGGTGCTCATTTTAAAGAAACTTACGACGTCTTAAAGCATTTATTGAATAAAATAGAATATAGTAAACATCATTGGGCAATATGTGCTGACTAAAAAGTGGTTGCTTTACTTTTAGGATTGCAAACTGGGTACACAAAATACTGTTGTTTTTTATGTGAGTGGGATAGCCGTGCAAGAGCTGAGCATTATGTTAGAAAAACTTGGCCACTGAGAACTTCTTATGATCCAGGTCAGAAAAATGTCAAAAATTACCCATTAGTAGATCCAAAAAAAGTACTTTTACCACCATTACATATTAAACTAGGGTTAATCAAAAACTCTGTGAAAGCAATGAACAAAGATGGCTCAGGCTTTAAGTTCCTAAAAGAAAAATTTCCTGCTTTAAGTGATGCAAAATTAAAAGAAGGTGTTTTTATTGGCCCAGACATTAGAAAATTAATTAAAGATCCGTTGTTCATTTCTAGCTTAAACGATAAAGAAAAGAATGCTTGGTTGGCATTTGTTGAAGTCACAGAAAAATTTTTGGGAAACAAACGATCGCCTCAATATGAAAACCTTATAAATCAAATGTTAAATGCTTATAAAGAATTGGGTTGCAATATGTCCTTAAAGACACACTTTCTGCACTCGCACCTAGATTTTTTTTAAAGAAAATCTCGGTGCTGTGAGTGATGAGTACGGTGAGCGCTTTCACCAAGAAATCGCTTCAATAGAAAAGCGTTACCAGGGGAAATGGACCACTGCAATGCTTGCAGACTACTGTTGGTTTTTAGTTAGAGAGACTCCAACCTCTTCTTACAAGAGACAAGCCAAAAGAACAAAAACAAGTTTATTTTTTATGTCTAAATAATATATTTACTTCAAAATAGATATCAAAAATTTTAAAATTAAAAATAAATTTCTCTTAAAAACTATACGTGACTGAGATATTTTATTTACTGTTCTAAGTTCCCTACAGCATGGTGATTCCGAATTACATAATCAGATCTCTGGGAAAAAATAAAACTTTTTTTTTGTTGCCTAGTGTTATAGGAGATTTCTGAAACATGGGTTGTGATAACCCTAAATTGGTTTGTTACCTCTATTCTTTATCGAGTTTGGCACATGTATAGGTATAACAGAGGATACTTTTTATCCCGATATTCTTGCGGGATCGAAATTAGTGCGCGTGAAACCGAGGGTTTCTTTTTATAAATTATAAACCAGCGCTTGACCGCAATCCCGCCTGATGGTAAGCAGTGATGCAATCGTTGATGGTAAAGCGCGCTAGTTTACTAAGCCTATTCACTCAAAAAAAAAAAGGAGTGAATAGGAAGGAAGACGGCAGTTGAGCGAGGTGATGCAACGTTAAACCTAACAACACGACCAACGATGCTGCGCCAGAGGGACATTGATCTGGACACCCCCAAGACCAAACTCCCAACACGACAACATTTGTCGTATCGTACCCGACACACCACGCAACACAACTGCTCACCCGTCATCCTTTTGGCTTCACCAGACATCATGCTGGAACACGACGAATCGCTTAGCGGCAAGATTTTGGTAGGTGGTAACTTCTGCCGGTAGCCGATGTTATGGCCTACCAGCTATTTCGTTAATAACAATGCTAAATTGAAGAGTGCAACAGTGACGTAGCATGACAAAGAATTGAAGTAGGTACATATTACCTAGGTTTAGTTGCTTAAATAAGTCACGTGATTTTTTTGTTTACTCTATTTAATTGCCTAAACCGATGAAGTATATCTATTTATCGTATAATTAGGTACATCTATCAATACTAAAAATAATACAGAAAGAGTGTGTATGTTTGTTTTAACGCGCTAATGTCTAGAAGCACCGGATGAATTAGTTAAAACATAAAAGTATTTAGCGATGTTGAACTTTTGTTGAATGGATCCGTAACGTAACGTAATAATATTTTGTATCTATGGTTCCGTACCTAAAAGGTAAAACGGAACCCTATTCATGAGACTTCACAGTCCGTCTGTCCGTCCGTCAGTCTCGTCACCAGGCTGTATCTCATGAACCGTAATAGCTAGACAGAGGAAATTTACAGACATTGTGTATTTCAGTTGCCGCTGTAACAACAAATACTAAAAATAAAATATTTAAGGGGGCTCCCATACAACAAACGTGATTTTTTTGCTCCATATTAAATATTCATAAATTAAATATTAATAGTTGTTAAAGATAATAGTACGGAATCCTTTCTGCGCGAGTCTGAATCACATCACTTTATGAGTAGTTTTTCTATAATTTTTAATGATTTCAGTTTTCAGTTCTGTCGGTAAATCCCACGACTGGTATTGTTAGTGAGCGTGGACTGTTGAGGTGATGTACCTGTGAGACCTGTGTCTCACGAAAACAGTAATTATAGTGTAAAATAAATCAAAATCAACGGCACAATGACACGGAACAAAGAACTGAACAATTAATAGTAGTTTATGAAACTGTTACATAAGGATGGATATTATGCACGAGTGTGAGTATAAAAAACGAGCAAAGCGTGTTTTTTAATACTATCACACCGCACACGAGTGTGTAATACCTAATTATATACAGTTTCATACACTACTTTATCTAATCTCGTACATTGTCTTGAATATATGAAATAAAAGATAGAGATTGATACAGTTTATTTATTGGTTATTGTAAGTGTTAACATTTTGTATATTACAATTATGAAACTGAATATGGAATTGTGCTGCGTTATCGTTAGACGCACTCGCACTTGGTGTAGGTGCAACTGGTACATTAATACTGATTTCATTTCTACTATTTTTTATGGCGTTTAGAATTGAGTTAGACACCAATATTTTGTTTGTCATGGATTCATCTATATAGCCTTCTGCCACGGCTGTCGATCTCCATCCGCCGAGATGCTTTAGCGTAGTGATATCCCCACCGGCGTCAATAAGTAGGGTCGCAGAAGCCAGTATACTGCTCTGAACTTGGAACTTGTAGATAATCGGCTATAGTTTTACCTAAAGTTCCAAATTTGTTTTGGTAATTTAAAAAGAAACAGGCATTTTTACAAGAAACGGGCCGTAGATCCATGTATTCTTTACATATGTCATAGTATTTTCCTGTAATACTAAACGAGCGATCTTGTTTAGTTTTTGTATTACGAATTGTTACTAATATTGTATTTTCGTAAACTTCCACATCCTGAAATTGCAAATTGTAGAGTTCTTTTCTCCGACAGGCACCCATAATACCGAAAATAAGTGCAGTCTGGAACAAATGAAAATAAAAATTTAGAATGCAAGCAAGAACAAGAAACGAGCTAATACAATTTCACTTTAATATAACTAAAATTCAAATATTTATATATAAATAGGTACCTTCGTTGAAAGATATTCGCGTCCAAGAGCTTAATTTAGGAATGTATTTATTTGTTCAGGTGTACCTAAACGTTTTCGCTTTCTTCCCATTAAATCCTTGAGATTTTCTTTTCAAAATTGCAAACATTTTAGCACTTTTCGATATATCAACATGGTTGGAGAAATAAAGTTATAATTTAATTTTTTAATTTAATTTCGATATACTATTGCTAAAGTATGTCAATATAAACTCCTTTTTAGTTTTATATTTTTATTTTTTTTTATATGAGAGTAGATAAAAACGTAAAAAAATTATAAAGCTTAAAAAACGAATGACTGATCCAGCCAGTTGCCAACAGGTATTTTTTTTTAAAGATAGCCCAATTCTTGAGGAAGGCTATATAGGCGATTTACCATCACGCTAGGACTCTTAGAAGCCAGACCAAAAAGAAAAAAACAATCAGGATGAAGGAAGGATGTAACAGGTGCGCGCATCCCCTGCCCGCGACTTTTACATTCTTTCGATTTCATTTTGTTTTCCTTTCGCAGGCGATGTGACGGGGCAGCCCCTCGCCCATCCCGTCGTATCGCATAGCATCGCCTGCATCAAGAAATTTTACACGAACGTAGTCGCAGGCAGTAGCTAGTACAATAATAAATTGTGAACGCGATCCGGTTGCTCGGAAACTAATTACTTAGTTAATTATTATTGACCCGTACCATTCAAATCAAAGCATTTATTTCAAATAAACCAGTTACAGGCACTTTTGAATTGTCAGAAGGTCGGTCGGTCAGTAAGATGAAGCTAGTCGCCCATTCCAAAGAGTAGGTACCTATGGGGAGGAACGGGCAAGAAACTCCATGGACACTCCATGGAGATTCTTGCCCCTTTTAAATTATCAAGCTATTCATACAAATATTTGATTACATCATTCATGTTGAAATCAACCGTGTGAGAACGATGCAGAAATATATTGTACGCTGAGAGCGTCCATTATGGAAAACACAAAAAAAAAAACACAACAATTTGGAAATTAAAATACCCAACAAATAGACGCTTTACAGCAAGTACATTGTGCTCACACGTGTGCCATGCAATTATACAATACTAAGAAAGGAGATGTTTCAGAAATGTATGGAGCCTGGGCCAGCACATTGTACACTTAATGCTAGGTATAGTTACGCTATAGTTAATTGTTTTTAATGTTAATTTCCTAAATTTTGGCTTAGTTTTTATACAGATTCAATTTAACTCGGCCAAGGAGTGCAACACAACTACTAATAAATATGGTGGTCAGCAATAAGCGAAATAAGATTTTGACAGTGACATTTGATTTACGTGTCATGTATCTAAGGCTACGGTATCTACAGTATGTTAAGAAAACCCTGTCCGACCCATAAGGATAATAAAGGTTAGATAAACACATGACCAAATATAATATAAAATTTTACGTAATCATCATAGTACCAATACATATGAATTTTGAAATAATCTTTTTTCCCGCGAATTAATTCCAACTTCCCCGAAATTTGGTAATTTTTTAAAAAAGTGACAACACCGGTATTATTATGAGCGAATAGCGATGCGACCACGTGCCGCGTGCCCTGCCGCCCGCCGCTCGCGGAAGGGTGAACGCACATTTATTAAGTTACCATTTTTTGCGAAATAATATTTATTTTTATAGGGGGATTTTTTGAAGTGAAACTTCTTTAGGCACGCTTGACTTGGGGAGTAAACTCGCGAAAGCGTTACGAAAAATGAAGCAAAAAAAATCGGGCAAGGCGAACGGAAGCAGAGTATAGTCCTATTTCGTCTGTACTACAAACAAGGAGTTGGCTTATGTAAATATTGCGTGACATGTCGTGTATGAAGTTGTGAGTTCGCATCTCGCCGAAGGCAATATATATTTTTTGGATCTTTTTAAGATTTGTTAACAATTGAGTCGAGTATGAAGTTGTGAGTTCGCATCTCGCCGAAGGCAATATATATTTTTTGGATCTTTTTAAGATTTGTTAACAATTGATTACCTAAGAGCACAAATAATTTATAAATTTCGTTCTGTTCTGGCCTTTATATTGTTTTATATATTTTTGCTGAACATTTCTGATATAATTGAAAGTATAGAAGTTTGAAGATATCGTCACAATACGATAATTGGACACAAAGTACAAATTGCTTTCGAGCCTCATAAGCTCAATTATTAAGCTAAGTACCTTGATTGATTAAGAACTATGAATTTCTTCGAGAACATGACGCTGCGACCACCCCCCGACCCCCCTCATTGATTACCTCACCCCCCCGTGGATTATCTCGGGAACCAGAGGTCGTGGACTACCCGAGTTTGGGGTCCCCTGAATCAGGAGGAAGAGCCCGACCTTTTGGCCCCGTGGGAATCCACTCCCCCTCTCCCCTTCACCCCTCATGGCTACTTTAAACTTAATAACGGGTTATCTCACTAAAATACTTTTCAAATAATTAATTATACACTATGTAACAAAAACCCTGTTGTTCCTTTCAGGGGCATATAATTTTACCTGCATGCACATCATTAATGAAGTCATAATTAGAAAACGATAATCATTGTCTAGTCGAGGGGTCACAATCAAATACCTATTAAAACCGACCGACAAATTCGATTTTTTTTAGAATATCTGATTTTATAAGTTAAATAAATTGGCGGGAACGTTCTACTTATGTCTAGTTTCTTCATGTAGAATTGCAGAGCTAAGAAATCAGTTACAGATTAGAAATGTTAATAATTAAACATTTATTTTAATTATTTTTGTTGAACAATTTTTATAAATTACTTGCTTTATTACTTCCGTATGCCGATTCTTAAAACGTAGGTTGAAGGAACAACAGGGTTTTTGTTACATATTGTATATACTTATATGTTTATTCAAATTATTTTAGTAGTATTTTTATGAAAATCTTTTATTTTTTCTTTTTTATCTATATAGCGTACATAGTGGTGGCCCAGAATGAAACATCTCCTTTTATAATGATAAAGCATGTTTTAGCCGTTATCTATTTACCGATCTTAGTATTAATTTTCATTTTCCATGTGCGCGGTGTTCTATGCAACTATTTATAACATCAATTTTCAGTAACACTAAACGACAATAAATATAAAATCGATCTTCAAAACGGTCTTTCCGTCTTCAAGGCTACAGTGAATAAACTAACGCGATTTACCATGAACGATTGCGTCCCTGCTTACCATCAGGCGGGATCGTGGTCAAGCACTAATTTATAATGTTAAAAAAGAAAAAATCTAATTAATCTCACATTACCTTAGGTCTTCGTTTTCTTTTATCTACAGCTGTATTTAGATTGACATTAAATTGGTATTTGACTAAGTTTATATGAACTTATCTGTTTTTAAGACCTGTGTTAAGTACCTACATTTTATTCCAGAGCATAGGAGTGGGTGTGATCAACGCAGCTGCCACAGGTATGGGTCTCCTCACGAACCACGGACCACAGTCATGGCATCCCGCCAGTGACGACATCAAAGCTATTTGCAAGAGAGCTTCAGATTATTGCAAGGTAATAAAAAAAAATCATCATCACCATCCTTCTGCCTTTTTTTGTTTGGGTGGGATGGGAAGTCATCAAATGATCTTTCCTGCTATAGGCGGAGCGGAAGGGCGTGTCAGACTTTTACTGACTAAAACCCACCCGTGTTTCTTCACTTGCCTATGCGCCGGGGCCACAGTTTCTTTTTTAACCAACCCGTAACCCTGACCCAGGAGGCATCGGTCTTCGTGTACCCCGTCACAATGTGCTGACATCTCTTTGAGGCGCGCCTGAAGCGTTTTGCCTCCTCTCACCACTCCCATCTTAATCCGATTTTATTCCATACTTCTCTATTAGACGTCATTACCGTAGTTACCCCTTCCTAACCATTTATCATCATTCACACATTTCATCCATCGTTTCTTTAGTCTTTCCCTACTCCTATAGCCATTCAAATTCATACTCAAAATCTCCTACAACTCCTCTCCTTTAACTCAAAACTCTCCTCACAATATTTTCTTCATTTCTCCGTCACATGCCCACACCATGATAACCGATTACCACACAACTTTTTCAGTTACAAGTGCCGCTTTCAGATTTCCTCTAATGTACTCATTTCTTATTTAATCCATTCGTGTAACACCACAAATCCCTCTAAGCAATCTCATCTCAGCTGCATGTAATTGCTTTTGATTCATCCCTTTTGTGGGCAAAAGGTAATAAAACATTATTTATTCGAAATATTACGACTGCTGGATGTAGACTTCTTCGCAGCAATGATATCTTCAGACTTATCCTACTCGTAGCCGGAGCCGCCTTCATCCTCAAAACCTTTCTCACGACTCATGTCTCTATAATATATAAGATGCTATGTCAACCAATTGATGAAGAGGACGCAAAAAAGTCTTAACGAACATATCTCATTCTAGAAACAAAACGTCGAGTTAGCTCGTCTAGCGACTTGGTACACACTCAGTCAACCCGGTATTGACACAAACATATGCGGTTTCTACAACGTTGATCAGCTTAGAGACACTGTCGACGTACTGGACAACGGGTTGACTGACCACGAACAACAAGTACTGCACGACATCCAATTAAGGTGAATATTCTTGCCTACTCACCATGTACAGTCACCTAAAGTAGAGAGAGATTATAGGTACTTACTTATGGCCACCAAAAGTGATAAATGATTGTTTCGAATTGAATTTAACTTCATAAAATAACTGTTTTGTTTATTTTACTAAGCTTTAACTATATCCGACACGACATTAGGTACTTTTGGAGACAATACCTTATAATCTCTACTTGACGAACATCAAAACGATTTTCAAAAATTTGTACAAAAGTTTCTTTTGTAACGTGAGCATTGAGTAGGGGTTTTTTTTTTTAATCCACCCCCTAATTGGGTTCAAAAAGGCATGAACGTTCGATGGGACCTATTCAGACATCCGTTTCTACGTAAGTTACCTAGTTACTAGTACCTACACATCTTCGTTTTTCGGAAAACTATCACCGGAGAAATATGCATGCAGCATGTAGCATGAGCATGCATATGCATGTAGCATGAGCGCCCCGATGAATTTAATCGCTGGAAGCGCGATAAACCAGTCGACTGAAAAAAATTTCACACTCCCGGCGATTTTATTTTTTTGTCTCATCAATGCACCCACCCTTCACCCACAACCTTGTACCTAGCGCCCCTGTTCGATTTTCCGGGAGTTATTCTATTTTCATTACCTACCACTGCGCTACTGAGTGTCTAGATTGAGAAGCAAACAACAATTATTACTACATGGAAACCACTTCGCTATAATAGTCGCAATGAATGACATGAATATGTGCCTACGTACGTGTACTTGTGGGTGACTTTGATATTATGTTAAGTAACAAGGTATGAAGGTACCTACCTCTTATCTCCCAACGCTGTAATTTGAAACGATGTGAAGCATCGTGGAATGTACGTAGGTATATTTTGTAGACTGTAGCTAATAACGCTATCTACACGTTGTAGGAAAAGTGGAGTGCAAGGGAACTGCGGAAAATATCAAGTTGGGTACTGAAGAAGAACTAAGTCCGAAACGAAATAGGCTTCATTTTAGTTCATAGGCAAATTTAGAGATGGCGCCAGTTATATGATTGTGGTGTAATTTCATTAAAAATTATTTATAATTAAAAAATAATTAACTAAAAAACACTACACATTTCTCCTGTATCGTGGGTGCGTTTACAATCTAGAAAAATGTTCCTCATGCCTGCACAAATATCTCAGTTTGGTTTCAAGTATTTAGTTTTCTTTTGGTTCGTAGGTACTTCTCTCATAGGCATATCCGACGAAATTTTAGTTTTTGGAATTTGTTAAAGCATATTTCAAGTATTCTATTACTCAAGCCCTTTCATTTGAACCCCTTAATCACCCTATTATATTGTACGTCGTTAATGAAAAGGTTACTTAAAAAAAATACTTGCCATTTTGGTGGCGGCCCTATTTTCATAGAGTTATTCTATTTTCATTACCACATGGAAGATATCATAAAGTATTTAGAATGAGAAGCAAACAACAATTTCTGCACGTTAGATAACTTTGTCATAATAGTCGTAACGAACATGGCAAGAATGTAAGTGTCTACATAGGGAGTATAATACTACAATAAAGAACATGGCGCCATCTCTAAATTTGCATATGAACTAAAATGAAGCCTAAGGCGTGTCGTATCTAGTTCTTATTCAGTGCCTAACTTGAGATATTGCGCAGTGCCCTTGTAGCTCACTTTTCCTGTCATATTATATAGCGCTATTGGCTACAGCCTACAAATTGTACCTAGGTACATTTCACGATGCTTTGCACCGCTTCAAATTACAATGCAGTTGTGAGATAATAATATGTTGTTGTGTGTTGTTATCCGTATATGAACTAAAATGAAGCGTAATGCTTGTTACTACGAGCATTAGGTTTCATTTATAAAATTTAGGTATCTAGAGATGGCACCAGTTTCATGATATTACACTTTTGTTAACCCATTTTTAAGCATTTGATTATAAAGTATATGATTTTATTTTGTTTCTAGATTCTTTGAAAACGTCGCAATGCACTGGGATAACGTCGAGTTACCGGCGTATAGAGCGAAGTTAAGTAAAATTCAGCGCCAGTGAGCAAGAAGAAAAAGACGTAGTTTCTCATGTACTTATAACGTGATATAATTGTTATATAATACGTATACGTTTTGAATAACAATTTATTACCTTAGGTTGAGAGTGCTCATTGAATATTTCGGGACATCGCGAAGTGGTGGCAAGCATAGCGATGGAGACATTTTTTTTTCATGCTCCACTTTTTCTTTTTTTAATTATATACTTTCTAGACAATATTTTACTGTAGAGTTGTGTAGGATAATAATAGTATGTAAGTACAGACGACAGCACATCAAGCTACTACAATCTGTCAGATTTCATTATTAGATTTTCAACTTTATCTTAAAGCTTTAAGGCTCAAGGTTGATTGGGAATATTTGACAGTTTGGGGTAGCTTGACCTGCTGTCGTCCGTAATCATGTAATTACAACAACCTGTATCTATGTAAACGAATGAAATAAAACTACATAATACTTTTATAATATTTTTATTTCTTTTAAGATAAACTGGAATGCATCACTAATGATTATTTATGGTACAACAGGATAACACAATATTGCTTATCATTGACTAGCTACACGCGGGATATCAACGAACACGTTTAGAATAGCGTAAATAAGAATACATACTAATCTTGAATCACTTTTGAGCACAATACAAATTAGTAGGTATCTGTACCACAACCCTAATGATTCTCTAATCCGAGAACCGTCTTTTTTTTCAAACTCTCTTATCTCAATAACCAATGTCAAAGTCAATTTCTATTCGATTTTTTTTTATATAAACCAATGGAATGTTTTTGTTTTATATAAACCAATGAAATTAACGTCTTATGCCAATAAAAATATTTTACGTCCATTTTTAAACACTGTACCCTGACATACACAGGCGTGTCTTTTCACCGCCAAAAGGAGCCCGTTCACCTTGGATCCTACTTTTCAGAATGTATCCTTGGACCGACCGCCTTTAGCTTTTGGGAGTTGAGATTTCCTCATGAGACTACCAGGAAACTTGGCGGTACTTTACACCAAGGCAGCTTCTAATGCTGTACAAAGCACAGGTCCGTTCGTGTGTGGAGTACTGCAGCCACATTTGGGCTGGTGCTGCGAAATGTCCCCTGGCTACTTTGGATTCAGTGGAGAGGCGTGCGAAGAAGCTGATTGGCGACCCAGATTTAACTCGAAACAGTCTCCAAAGCAAATTTTCAACCTTCGACATGCGTTTTAATAAGCATTCGTTAGATATTTTCCGGTAATACCAACAACAGTCTTTAGTGTTTTAAAAGAGCCAAGTGCAATAAATAATTAAAATTATTACGCAGAAAACACTAGAGTATTTGACTAAAAAAACTAATTAGTCCGTCAGTCAGATTTCCAAAAAATACTAGACACGTATTTTTTCTTTTTTCATATAAACAAAAAATGAAGACGACACAGTGCTTTGAAAACTCGTGTGACGTCACTGCATGCAACACTTTTTAGCGAGCAGTGACGTCACCAGCCACCACTCCTGATCTTTGATGCCTTTTATATTTGTCAACTTTTATTGATTTGATAAAACAAAATATACGTATCCAATATTTTTCTATAATCTGAATGACGGACTAAATCGAATAATTTTTTTTTTACCCAGAAAACATCCCTATTATGCAAACATGACATTGGCCCAGATTCCCTTGTTAAACTAAATTTAAGTTTGTGGATGTTATTCTTTCCATTTCATTATGAAAAGGACAGAAGATAAATACATAATTTAGTTTAGTGCTGTCAAATTAGTTCGCGCCTGACGTAAATTTACGCATTTTAAGCAGCTTTATTTTTAATCGTATTTAAACTATATATGGAGTACCTTTATTGACATGACTAAACTAATATTTTATCATTTGTCTTTTTCTTAATGAAATAGAAAGAAAAAGATGCACCTAACTTAAATTTAATTTAGTTTGTCAACACAGAATCGGCGCCAGTGAGGCCTGATATTTGTAACGCCAAATATCCGTCTATCCGTATATTTTATTTATTATTTATCCGTATATTAAAATAAATTAACGTCTTGACTGTTTTTCTAAGGACGTCAATTTTTTTCCAAGGGCAAAAGATATTCAACGTTAAAAAGTAGACCTTCAATTCCAGAAACTAGACTATTTTATATAGTTTTGTTATTTGATAAGTATTGTTAATAAAAGCTGCTTTAATACGTCATAATCACACGAGAGGCTGAAGTATTTTTTTTTAATTTTTTTTTTTAATACATATTTCAATTTGTGTCTTAGGAAAAATTCTCTAGTCTTATACAAAACTATTAGAATGTTAGGTAGCTACAATATCTTAGACATTTAAAATCCTTTTTTCTTCGGTAGTTAGTACGAGTAAAGCGTTTTATTTAGAATTATGTCACACAATTATTATAAGTCATTTAATATGGTGTAAATATTGCAAATATCAGCATAGTATATTACAAACTATATCTATGATAGAATATATCCGTGTCAAGAACATACAAGGTGGAGACGACAATAAATGAAACATTTCTTATTTACGAGATCATAGCCCAAATTAACATCTATTGATTTCTTGTACAATAACATTCTTGATAATATTCGTTGTCTATAAACCGTTGTTCTTGTGATAGTTATGAGGACAGATAATAATAATTATTTACTTTCAAATTGCTAAATAGCCTACACAAGATGTAAGTACCACATTAACTTGTAGTTTAAGTTTTCAAAATAATTTTATACATTTAATCAATTAACAGCTCATAACTGTGATACAAATATGTATAAGTAATGTATTACCATTGAAAGTGTGTCAGTTTAAAAATAATGAACTTTACCTAATATTTTCCAAGCGTACCGCACTACGCTGGCTCTGCCTACAACTCGATGTATTAAAACCTCTCAGAAAATAAGCCTATGATTTGTTACACAAGTTAAGGCTGACTCACCAACCTCACCATTACCTAACTTAAGCTAAACCACGATGCAAACTTTATGGCGGCTCTAAAGTGCGATTCTAGCGGTGGTGGAAGGGGTGTTCACCCCCACTGACACGTGAGGATGTTACTGCGCAGCGATATTTCGTCATATTCCGAGCCGCCAGTGTTTAACGCTCAGAAACAATCGGTACTCTAGTACCGATCGCTCTAGCGAATCCGAACGTTATACAGTCTTTTCACAGTTATTTTACCTTTGACAGCTGCTAATTAACAGCAACTTTACTAAAGTCACAATAAAGTCGACTTTGACAGAATGCAATATAAGCAGTAAAACAAACGCGAATAGACTAAAGCCCTTTGCTGAAACAGCTAGTACTGTTAAGAAAATTAATTATTTATGCAATAGAGACACTAAAATCTATCTTCAGTTTTATAGCAATTAAAAAAAAAGATAGTTGTGATTTGAATGTATGGACGTCAGCAGGTCAATCTACCCTAAAGTGTATTATTTCCAATCAATCTTGAGCTTTAACGCTTTAGCGATAAAGCTGACAATTTTATAAAGAAATATGACAGGTTTATAGTAGCTTAACGTACTGCCGTCTGTACCCACGGTATATTTGATAAACAACTACGTTCCTCAAAATTACATAAGATGAGAAGAGTTACCTAGTGCGAGTCATGCCTGGTGTATTTTTAACATGTTGATATTTTATTCAGTTACTTGCTATAACATACATAATTATAAATCAGCTGCAAACTTAAACAACCTTGTGATTCATTAATATTGCGTTATATGTATAATGGACGAATGATAATAAGAAATGGCTATCTACATGTAATAATTAGCCTTAGCAATAATCCCAAAAGTACAACAAATCCTGTGCTTGAAAATATTCAAAAAACTTATTTATAACTTAATATGTTGCTTTCATTGCCTGCTAATTTAAAAAAAAAAATCCTTATGTAACTTAGAAGCATTGAAGATCCTTTTATTTGGAAGAACTAACAAAACAATAAAATTAAATTATTCTGCATGTTTGGTATAACAAGAGCCTTAAGTGTAAAGAAAAAGTTATTCTTAATATAATAATATTATTTTAACACGTTCCAGCGGATGGGTTTTGTTCGAGAGAGTGGAAATTGAAATATAAAAATCCGATTTCTATCATTACGTTGTTACTGATCAGGCCCCAACTTAGATAATAAGTCTTCCTACACATTTCGTGCGTAATGAGTAGAAGACTTAAATTAGAATATCAAACGCTTACAATTACAGTAAAATCAATTTCTCAATACATTGTAAGCCGAGCTTGGCGTAAAATACGTTGAAAAATATAATACTGTCTTTCCAATCATAAATATTTATGACAAAGGAACGTGGTAAAATAAAGCAAGAATCTCATTAGCAAACCAAAACTAATGCAAAGTAAACTGAGCTTGCACGTGGTGATTACCAGAAATAAAAATAACTAAACAGCTTAATACAAAAGTACACTGCTGCAATACAATTAATAACCCTAAAAAAGTAATAAATATAGGCCTATATATTCAACACCGTATTTTTAATTAGATTCAGTAATTTAAAAAACCTGTTGGTATCTCCGACTATTCATAGGTTTTTATTTAATTTAATGATATAAATTGTTAAAATTAGTATTATTAAATCACAATATGTTGCAGTGATTCTAAACATACATCTTAAAGGTATCTACACCGAAAATTCCATATTCGGCGCTTCAACCGTGAGCGAAGCCGAATATTAGGTATTCGTGCCAGCTGTAAAGTCTATGAAGTTTCGCAAACAATTTATAAGCAGCTTTATATTTTACAGAAACGCATCAATTCTTACATTTATAATTTTAGTTGACCAATGAACAAGAAAATCGGTACCAATGCGATGCTGCCGATCTCTTGCTCACAAACTAATTTAAGTAATGTCATTCGTTCTATTTTGTTAAGAAAAGGACATAAGATAAATATTAGTTTAGAACTGTCAAATTGACGTACTGACGTAAATTGAAAGCCGCCATGTTTTTAATCGCGCCTAAACTGTCTATGGAATATCTGAATTTGACAGGACTAAACTAACATTTATCTTCTGTCCTTTTCTTAATCAAATAGATGAATAAAGATGCTCTGAATTTAACATTAGTTTTTTTTTTTTTAACATTTGAATCGAAGACATGAATAGGTTTTTTTTTAAATCAGAAGTGGTTTAGTACTGCTTATGTACAGTTTGATGTGTAGCCGTGCGTTCCTTATCATTATGAATGAATCAAATAACGTTATTCAAAGAACAACTTATGTCAGCGTTCCGATGGCAAGATATATCTGGCTGCTATAAAAGAACCAGTCAGAAAGTCATATTTTTCTATACATTTTGAAGAAATAGCTTGTTCATAGGAAACTACTTAGCTTTTGTAAGGAGCAACTCTTCTCTTTCTCGAAGAGTCTATTCGATTTTCTTTTGGGAATTTTAAAGTTAAAAAATGCCTATTAATTATTACTTGAAATCAATAGTATGACTTTGATGTTGTACAGAAACAGTTGAAAATCCATTGTGTCTCCGTGAATCCGCAGTTGAAGGGTTAAGTTCTGGCTGATTGAGGAGAGCTGGTTGTTGAAAGAGCAAATTCTGATTACATGACACTTATAACAAATACAAGGGGTATTTGTGGATCTACGTTTGAAGGGTTAAGCTCTGGCTGATTGAAGAGAGCTGGGTATAGAGGCAGCTAATTCTGATTACATGACATTATAACTAATACCCCTTTAACATTCTTCAATCTTAAAACTTTACCATCAATAAGAACATTCTCAAACGAAACCACTGACATAAACATAGTATTGAAATACATTAATGTACTGGAACACTATTTATGTTAACGTCTATATAATAAGGAAGGAACGTAACGCATTGCATTTGAAAGTTAAACAAAAGTCGCCACAAAAGTATAACGACGTATAAAACGAGAGAAGTTAATATTACACAATAAGACTACGTATGGATATGTATTTAGCTTGCATTTTTGCTTGACCCCTATTTCGGTTTCGCCACAGAAAATGAAATCGTCGTGCCGTGAGCTACTAAAGAGGGCAGTAACTGCAAATACAGTTTCAGTTATTTTATCTCTGACAGCTACAACATGACGCAAAAAATTATAAAAACAGAAATGGCTGAAGAAAAATGCGTTCTAAGACAGCTGTCAAAAATACGGTTAACTTAGGACAGGGTGTAAGTCTTCCGCGACAGAATGAAGGACTCCCGCGGCTCCGCACGCACGTGACCGGAGAGATGGGTGGGAGAGGGGTGGTTTTTAGTCAGTAGGAGTCTGACAGACCCCGTCGCCCACCCCAGGGCGGCGGACATCCATTGTGGATTTTTTCACCCCGGAACAAAAAAAATGACGAAGCGACTCCGTACTACATGATTTTGCATTCAACCAAACAGTTAAGTAACATGATCTTCTACTCATACAAAAAGAGTGACATTTTATAACATACCTATACCATAAAATTATACACACTAAATTGATTTGTTCAAATATACAATATGTAAAGAAAACCCCGTCCGACCCAGAAGGATAATAAAGGTTAGGTAAACACATGACCAATAATATAATTTCAAACTTTACATAATCATCATAATGACAATACTAATGAATTTTGAAATAATCTTTTTTTTCCGCGAATTATTTCCATTTCTCCAATATGTGGTAGATTTTTACCTTGTATGAATGAATGCACAATACTGGCGGCAATTTGTTAGACCGCGTGCCCTGCCCCCCGTCGCCCGCGCATCTAAGTTAGCTCCTTTTACGAAATAATATTTATTTTCAGGGGGTATTTTTTCTTAAGTTTAGCCAGGCTTTGTAGGCATTAGTAGAATCAGTTATCGATACCTAATAGGTACCTTCACGGATCGGACAGGGTTTTCTTTACATATTGTATTTAACACAACTTATTTCATTATTATTAACATATAGTAAAGCTTAACATTTATAATAAAACAAACGAACTAAAGGTAAATATTTAAGTATTTGTATCACGTAAAATATAATATAAATATAAACATGATTAGAATGCCGTGCTTATGTAAATAAACAATTGACTGGATTACAAATAATTTTTGACACCCATTGAGTACCTATTTACTTAAATTTAATGTAAAGTATTTTTATTGCACACCTACGAAAATACTAATAGTGTAAATTATGTAAAACAAAACTATCAAGAACATCGTATTTATTATAACTGGATATGAAATCCAAATATATTGTGACAATCTTTCGCTTGACCTAATTATGAATATGTAATTTCTTTTTCTATCTAAGATCACACTGGATTTTAACCCTATACTTATTATTAAATGATTTTTGTATGTAAGCCTACGTACTAGATTATTTGCAACACACATAGTTTAAAAAGTTATTTACATTCCCATTTAAATATATCAGTAAGATAAGTGTAGTGTATTTGTCAGATTACAGTATCATAACATACAATTGTCCACACATAAGCTACCTATCGAGATTGGTCGTAAGAATACTAGTATCTTAGAAAGAAAGTTACAAGAAGGAAAATACATTTATTTCTGACTAAAAGACACATAATACACCAGCCCACTAATCGGCGAACACATTTTTGTCAAATGATTGCGACTAGTTGTATCGTTCGGACCGCCCATTGGTCCGTTCGGTCGAAACGATCCCAACTAGTTGCAATCATTTTACAAAAATGTATTCGATTAGAGGGTTGATGCAAATAACAAACAAATAAAAAGCGTAACAGGAAAGTGTGTCTGAACTACGCCCAAAAAGGCTCAGTACAGAAAAAAAATGCCAGATAAGTAGATTTGACGCCGGTTTTCAACATAACCTAACAATAAAAAGAAATATTTTTAATCTCTATGTTTCTTGGTGACTCAAACTAAACTCGGCTACCGAAATATTTGATGAAAGTGTAAACAAACACTGTTAAAGTTGAACTCTTGCGCAATCACTTTAGTAACACAATCATCTGTACTTAGGATATTTCTCAACACTTGATGATATCATAACTATCATATATTTATAGTGATTTATGTGTTACCGCAAATAATATTAATATGTACGTTTTATTATTAATTTGTTTGCTTGTCCATCAGACAATTTTCGAATATACAGAAACATATCACAAATTACTTTGAAATTCACAACTTCTGAATTCCAAAACAAAATTTCCCCAAAAACGTTTAGCGTAAATTTTACTAGGCCCTAAAACTCATACCATATGTAGTCATCAATTCATCATGAGATCAACTAAAACTTTGTACCTATTGCACCAATATCCAATATCTTGAATCCCTTTTTCGTTCACAAACCGTAGCAGTTGAGAATACAGAAAATAATGTATACTAGGTTTCAGGATTTGCAACAGTGATTTAAATAAATAAATAGTGTGAAGACCTTTAATTGAGCCCAAGTGAAAGCCTATTGTTATCTCTAAATATACTAGAAGAACAGCTAGTATAGAATTACTATTAAAGTTCTCATAACTTTTAAACATGACGTAGAGATAGGGTTACAATCATTCATCATTATCATTTCAGCCGAAAGACGTCCACTGCTAGACATAGGCCTCCCCCAAGGATCTCCACGACGACTGGTCCTGCGCCTCCCGCATCCAGCGGTTTCCCGCGACCTTCACCAGGTCGTCGGTCCACCTTGTAGGGGGCCTACCCACGCTGCGTCTTCCGGTGAGTGGTTCCCACTCGAGAACCCGTCGGCCCCATCGGGCATCGGTCCTACGGGCAATGTGCCCGGGGTTATAATACCCTTCCAGTATTGTTTAATATCACCCAAAGATGCCCTCGATATGTATATACCAGTGATGTTACGGAGCTTCGACTCCAACTCCGTTAAGTCGGACCTTCCCATTATTATCATACACTTATATCGATACTTTTAAATCAGAGGTTAATAAAGCATACCATAGCGGCGGCGGCCTGCCGACTGTTATGGATAGCGGGGTAATTGCGTAATGGCGAGGCTACATTAGCGGACTACGGAGAATATTCGGGCTACGGCGATGTATGTGGCCGGGTACATCGATGCAACGCAATGTATTCGTGAGCAGACGATATAGCTTCGGGGCACTGTCGGTAAAGTAGCGCGCTTCAAAGGACTTGTCGCGACAATATTTGCTAGAGTGGCCACGCCTTCGTCAGTTCAGTGTTATCCAGACTTTATTTTTTTTTTTTTTTGTTGTTTTGTACACACGTAATGAATAATAATTTACTGACATATAATGCAAAGCCACTACTTCCTCCATCGACACAACTATACAACGAATATTCGCCGTAGGCCGCTTTCTGAATCTTCGCCCGCCAATGTAGACAAGAACATCGCGATACGAATCTTAGGCCCCGGCATAACACTATCAGTAGCAATGAGTTTAATTTTGACAGTTGAACAACATTCATTGCGTTATTTACGTTGTTGAGCATACACATTTATCGAACATATCAACATATGGATGTTCGATAACCTGGCTGTGCGTGTCCGGCTCGCACTTAACTATAAGTATTCGTTTAAAAATAAATAACTATAAGATCGATAGTATGGCAACACTATGGTTTTGGCCAACCAATTTGAACTCAATCCATGGTGTCGGTCTGTCTTTGACATCTAACGTAATTATTAAATAAAAATGACGTCGAGCTCTCTGCAGAGTTTGTGGTCTATGACCCAGTGCAAATAAGACCCTAATATAGTACTAAAATTATCACTTTCCCCACTGATCTAAGCACTATTCGAATCTGACGTTATCAATAAAAAAAATATTTTTGGGGTTCCGTAGCTAAAAGAAACTGTGGCAAAAACGAAATCAACACAATTTCATCAAGTCTAACTCATAACTAATTAGGTACAACAAATTGAGCATGTACTTATACATAATTTTGATATAACTGGATGTTCAGTTAAGGAATGTAAATAATCGTTTCTTATTTGGATTTGGTAAAATTTAAATAACAATTTATCTTGAACAAATATAAATTAAAACTAACTCGTTTTCTGAACTGCTACGGTAGATTATTTTTTCTCAATTACTCAATTAAAGTCACGAATAGTGGTCTTATTATTTTGTCACATAAGGTGCAATATCATTCGCACGTCGTAAAACTCCAAGGTCTATTTGTCCATGTGACAGTTTGATTTTCAATTGACTTTTAATCGATTTCAAATAAAAATCGACTAAAACATTACATTAAAAAAAATTAGTACGTACGAAGTTGAGAATAACTAAACCTAATGTAAAGAGATTTGCCTACATGATAAGTACTTACAGTAGACCACCAGATGTTTCATATTGCTTACGATTCCGTATTACGTACGTTCTTGTTCCATTATTTGAGCTGAGGTATGCCATACCTAACCGAGAGGTTTCTTTAAGTAAACTGACAAAGTTTTCATATTTAGACGACTTATCATATTTCTCCAGATTAATTTTCAGAAATGGCTGCTTGTATTTCGCAGTTTTCGTATGCCAGACTAGCACTTTTGAGCAATTGGCAGCAAGAGGCTCTATTTCGTCTAGTTTTAATCCTAAGCTAACTAGAAACCTGTCTTCTTCGTGTCCTGCGATGTACGGCATGGAGGCGGAAGGCTTCAAGAACTCAATGTTGACGGCAAAGCCAGCCATGTCCACGGGGAATGTTCGAGAGCCCGGCCAGGAGTCGAAGAATGCCACCACCTGGAATAATATGAAATAGTATTAGTTATTGCGTTTTCCTAAAAGCAAACATGGATGAAACGGGAAACCACTAGATGCGGGAGGCGCACGATGATATGGGTGTAAATTCCAATCAAACAAATATTAACTTAATGCCTTTGTGTAAATTATGGTTATTTCAGATTGACTATCAATGAACGCACTAACAAGAAACTAAAAAGTGGGAAGCCAAATAAATAATAATGTTAAAACTTCAAGAAGTAGCCAACACATTTAATAGTTTCTTTGCTTATATTGGTAAAGACAGCACTGCACCTACCGGGAAGAAACCAAACAGACATCACAGCTACACTAAATAGTTACATTTTATCTTAGCCCAGTTAATCCTTACCAGGTAAATGTAATAATTAAAAATTAAAAAAAAAAGCCCTAGGGTTGACGAACTTCCACCCGCTCTATTACGAAAATGACTAATAATTACCTTTTGATCTTTTGAAGAAGGAGTTTAAAAAAAGCGTTTATATAACCAATCCACAAGACAAATATAAAAACTGACCCAAATAACTACTGCCCCATTCAAAATCAAAAATCAAAAAATCAAAGCATTTATTTCAAATAAACCAGTTACAGGCACTTTTGAATTGTCAGAAGGTCGGTCAGTCAGTAAGGTGAATCTAGTCGCCCATTCCAAAGAGTAGGTACCTATGGAGAAGAACGGGCAAGAAACTCCATGGACACTCTTTTAAATTATCAAGCTGTTGATACAAATATTTGATTACATCATTCATTTTGAAATCAATCGTGTGAGAACGATGCAGAAATATATTGTACGCTGAGAGCGTCCATTATGGAAAAAAAAAAAACAACAATTCAGAAATTAAAATACGCCGTAGCAGCTAAGAGATGACCAGTCCCCTCTGACGGCGTCCGTTCACGAACATGACGTATGGATCAGCATCATTCAGCTCAACCATATTGAAGGGAACCTAATGATCCAACACACACGCCACCACCAGCGAGACATTTGAGTGAGCATGATATACTCTCAACAGCCATAGCACTATCAAGTCAATAAAAGACTAACCCAACAAATAGATGCTTTACAGCAAGTAGATCGTGCTCACACGTGTTCCATGCAATTATACAATACTAAGAAATTGAATCTACACAATGCAGACAGTTTTGTCCAAGGTTCAGCAGCTCCAACGGTGTTCCCGAATGCTAAGTTTAGCTCCTGTGTAGCTGCACCAGTGCCGAATACCCCTGTCAGCGATACAATTCCGTAACGTACAATATGCTTGGCTACATAGTGTGTACTGGCTTTAAGTTAAAAAAAAAAAACAAACCATTGCAAATTTAACTACAAGAGGAAAAATCAAAGAACAATCAGTGTCTCACTGACAATCACTGACAGCGCATCATCCGGCGACGAAAATTGCATCCCTTTGAGTTGATCTTTTATTTTTAGGAATAAGAAGAAGCCACACGGTGCTAGGTCAGGGCTGGGTGATTCAGCACTTTGACCGGTGTACTGTGTGGGCGGGCGCATTGTCGCTCACAACAGAGGAAACTTCTGTCCAGCATTTGGTAGTATACCATTCAGCGTTAACACTTCTTTGGTTTCGTAAAGGAATTGACACCAAGTAGCCAGTCAAACTGAAAAAGCTCGCAATCAAAATCTTACCCCCGCTTATAGATTGCTTCACTTTGATAGGCGTTGATTCGTTTTGGAACACTCAAACCGTCGACTGGAGCTTTGTTTCTGGATCGTATTGATAAATCTAAGATTCATCACCTGTAACGTTGTCGTCTCATGGCACCATTCCACCCGTACCTGCTTCTGAGCATCGGTGAGATTGTGCGACATCCAGCGTGAAACTATCCTCCGCAATCGAAGATGCACGTGTAGAATCTCGTGAAGCCTACCTAATTCGTCTATTGTCTTGGATCAAACTTTTCGCTACTAGCACGTTTTCTTCTGTAACAGCCGTCAAAGGGCTCCCAATTCTTTCTTCATCTCCCAAAGTTAGTCGACCGCGCTTAAATTCATTATAACAACGATACACTGTTGCCTTCGAAGGGCCTTCATTCATGAATGCCGTTTAACCAGGCGTCATTGAGGTAGGGTCATTATGACCCTGCTCTTTTAGTTTACGAAAAATTTCTTCGAAACAATTGGCGCACACAATCGTCCGTCTCAGTAGCTGCAGGTAAGTATCACCCCTCCTCTTCGTGTACCTCTCTTCAATCATCCATCGCCTACGCATGGAGAACACGTGTGTAAACCTGCGACCGGGTCATTATGACCCAGATCAACGGCGACGTTGCTGTTTTGTGCAATATATTTTTTTCATGTTTTATTTAGTACTACTTAGCGTTACTAACGTTAGCGTCGTCTAATGATCTAATCATAACCATACTTGAGGAATGCTCAGATACCGACGAAAATGGACCTTATGAAAGAATTTACTAGAGAAACGTATGGAGAACCTCCTGCAAAGCTCACTAGTGTTCGAAGGTGTCAAGATTGTCCATACAAAAAGGATAGAAAATCATCAGTTTTGATCCGTGCGTATTCGAAGTAGGAATAAAAAAGCAAGACACGTCATGCCTCAGCATCCTGCGGCACCAGGAGTGGACGCCTCCCCTTAGGGCCGGCGCCTACTTCCGGCACGGCATGGTGTGTCATGGCAAAGGATTTTAATACTAATTAGTTTCTGTGTGAAGATGTGAGTGAATCTTATTTCAATGAGTTTAGAATTTATGTTACTTTATTTTGATACCACGATGCCGCGACGTGCCGCACGCAGGATGCTGCGGCATGACGCGACACGCCGAAGAAAGCGGTGGCATGACGTGTCTTGCTTTTTCATTCCACGGGATGCAGCGGCGCGCTATTGCATCCCGCGAGGGGTCACTTTGGGGTCGAGGAATTATGATTGCTAGCTAGTTGAAATAAGGTTGACACTTGTGCAGCATTTCGGTGGGGCGCAGTCCGGTCTATGTCTCATCATCATCATCAGCCTCTACTCGTCCACTGCTGGACATAGGCCTCTCCCATGGCACGCCAACAAGCTCGATCCATCCAGAGTAGTTTTCCGCCAGAGACTACCAGCCACCATTTTGATGTCGTCGCTCCATCTCGCCCTAGGGCATCCTACGCTACGTTTGGCTACGGTCTGTGTCTGTTCTCCATAAATTATGCACCACCCTGAAAGGTATTTTCGTTAAATTAGCAGTTCTTAATTGTCTCTCTTCTTCTTCAGCTAGAAGTGTTATTAATAGTAAACCCCAGTCAACCATAACGACACAACAAATGTCCTCTATGCGATACAACCAACTTATAACCAACTTCGAATACGCGCGGAGCAAAACTGATGGATGCCAGACTGGCTGGGCTTTCAGCAGGATGCCACGGCATGCCACGGAACGCTGCGGGTTGCCACAGCACGCCGTGGGATGCCACTGCACAACCTGCCGTGCCATGCCGTGCCACGCCGTCAGTGAGCGCCGGCCCTTAAAGTCGTACAATCCGTCTGGTTTCAGGCGACGTTTGCAATCGTAAAAAATCGTGGAGGGAAGTTTTAAATGTGGAACGTACCTATATATTAGTTATTAAAAAAAATGTGTGCGTGTACTAGTGTACACACGTAAGAAGTGAATCTTCTTAAAACTTCTTGAAAAATGTGACGCGTAACCGAAAAATGTGACGGTAAATTTTTTTCCAACGCTGATAAAGAAGTTTCACTTCAATAATCACACTTTTAAAATAAATTATAACTGGCCAGTTTCTCATACATAAAAACTTTTTGTTGCAATACTTTATGAGTGACCTAGTATGTATAAAGTGGCATGACAAGCGATCAGTAACAAGCGATAATCGAGAACATCTACAGTGACAAATGCCACAAGCACTTCAAGGACTACGTGAAGTAACTTCTGTGGTGTTGTTGTGTGTGTACGACACGCACTTCGTGGACGTAAAGGAAGACTTCAGTGTGACATCAGCTACGTTCTACTTGTCATTGCCTACTACTAACAACTGTACCATCGTTGTCAATAAACTCGTAACAATATTATAATATACAAAAGAGCACAGCTTACAAAGAATTAAAACCGAACTTGAATACCTTTCCGTCTTTGACAATCGGTGTAGACACTCCATAGCTTCCGATGAGGCCAACCGGGAACATGGACACTTTCTTCGTATTCCTTATTTCATCAAAGAGTTGCAGGTCCACGGTGTTGTCATCATCGCCAAAGTATAAGACTCCTTCATGTACGTTTTCTCTGAGCCACGCCAGCGATGCCCGTCTGTTTGACACTCCTCGAGGGAAATTACTTTCTTTGTAGGCATATGGCTTTGGGCTTGATATGTGAGTGTAGGGTAGACCCGAACGCCTGGAATGTGATAAAACTTCATATAAGTATAATACTGGGCGAGTTGTACAGCAGTAAGATTTAACTTGAGACTTCGTTCGGATGACGTATGCACGCGGTACTGAGATGTCCCAGTTCTAAAGAAGTACGGTAAAATGGTTACCAGATCGGAAGAAAAATAAAGAATAAATTATTTAACAAAATAAGCAGGAAAGTATGTGTAACAATAAAATTGGTTTGACAGTTTTATTATTTCTAAGCATAGCTTTAATTGGCTATAATATATACAGATAAAAGTTAGCTAGCATTCCAAACACTTCAAGACATCTATCTGCCTCATTTCGACTTTCGTAATGAAAACTTGTACTAGGCCTACAGCAGTGAGACAGTAAAAAGGTTGATAATGACGAATGAATGATGATAAGGTTTATTTGTTTGACCTGTGGCGGTAATTGACATCATAATTTAACTATCGACATTACAGCCCTATGAATTATTGTGAGAGCGGAAACGGTCGGGAAAAGCTGCTCGGGGCAAAATTTAATAAAATTACGCTAAGAATCTGCATGTTTTGCACGTGAGAATAAAAAAAAACAGTCCCACAAAACGCCCGCCTTTCACCATTTCTCCAGTGCTCTCGCTGAGAAGAAGAAGGATCTCAAGTTAACTCTTACGGTTTTAACTAACATTCCTCATTTTATAAATTATTATCTTTATCAAATCACGCACTTAATACTTAAGTTTGAAGCTGACACTGACCAGAACACACAACAATTACGTGATAACAGAGGTCAAAATACCAAACACCTCTAAATATAGTTGTATTGACATAAACCTAAAAACTTTAAATAGCCTGGACATTGCATGTATTATATATACGCGCGCCACAGTTAACGCCAGATGCAGCAACGCATCGCGCTCGCCTGGCCGAGCGGAGCTTTGACCATATTTTTGTTGGGACAACCAAGGTCATAATTTTGTGGTTTTTCATCTTTTTGAAATTTTGTACACAGATTCTTTACTTAAAAAATATTGGACACGTGTTTCCGATTTCGCATAAATAAAAAATATTTTTGTATATACACATATATTATTTATTTGATGCCATAGTTCGATACAGTTCTAGTGACACTTTTTAATTAGTTCCGATCACTGGGTCATGGTCATGTTACGTTATTAAATATAAGGCGCACCTTATTTTCATTAGCGCAAAATGACCTTGAGTATTTTGTTATACAATGCGTTATATACCTAATGTTAATCGATCGATTCCCTAGATACTGTCGAGCAATGAGGTAAAGGTGACGAACGCATGACAGCTGTGAGTAAACTACTTGTGTGTTTCTGTCTTGGCGGTCTTTCAAACTTTCCCATAGAAACATAACATTTTGTACTTCACCTAAATCAAAATATACTTTAAATATAACAATATCCGGAATTTACGAGAGATTTGTTAATCCACATATCTAATTCCTATTATTCATCACCATCATTTCAGCCAAAAGGTGTTCACTTCTGGACATAGGCCTCCCTCAAGGATTTCCGGCGGATTCATTCTCACTTTTCTCATTCAAATTCATCTATTGTTTTTATCATTCAGAAAACGTTTACTTGAGTCAGAAAATAGAAAGTATTTAAAAAATAATCCACCAAGGGATACAGCAGATGACTGACATTTTGCGTTCACATAATCGCGAGAAAATAAAAATGTATACATAATATGATCAAAATTAAGTCTATTATTCAAATTTGGCTGAAAATCAGCACTTCTCGAACGTCACAATTACAAAAGACAGCCCCCCTAATGCTCGCCCATCATCGATTTCGACTTAGTGCTTTCGCTGGGAACTCACATAAACAATGCTAATTGTGGAAAAAGAACATATTGTCTTGAGTTAACCAGGGCGACCAACTATTGTTATCGTTTAAATAGTCGTTGATAAAATAGTAAGTATGCCTTTAAACAGAAGTTGGATTGTATTTGGGGTTTAAATGCTTTAAAAGGTAAGTCTAACAAAGAGGGGGGTATCTTGTTGTACCCAAACCCACCAACTAAGTTTGAACCTTATGAAGAAGCCGGGACAGCTTCTAATGTTATTATACAAAGCGCAAGTCCGTTCGTGTGTGGAGCAGTGCAGCCACATTTGGATTGGTGCTGCAAAATGCAACCTGACTTTGGATTGAAAGCGTGTGAAAGAGGCTATTTGGCGACCCAGATTTGGTTAAAAAACGGTCTCCAAAGCCTGGACAGGTGTAGAGCCAGCCTCTCGGTATTCCATAAGATGCATTTTGGAGAGTGTGCACAGAATATACACGACTTAATTTCGACATCCACGTTCTATAATCAGCCGTCCCGTTGTATAGGCAAGTATCCAATCTTCCGGTGTTGATCCGGAGAAAGCGTTTCGATTCGTCTTTTATACCGCGTACATCAAAGGACTGGAAAAATTTGCCTGTGACGGTTTTTCCGCCTGACTATAATTTAAATGTCTTTAAGGCATGAGTGAATAAACTCAACTAACGCGTTTTATCATTAACGATTGCATCACTGCTTACCATCAGGCGGGATCGCGGTTAGGTACAAGTTTATATTGTTAAAAAAAGAAGCCCAATAAATGACTTATGCACCTTGTGAAGCCGGAGAAATGAGGCTCGTAATTTTTTCTTATTTCTGGTTTTAACATAATGAACATCACTATTTTTGTGTACAAGTGAATCTTTTGGCTAATATATTCGATGTAGGTGAAGATGAATAGTGAAACAACCGTGAGAATACCAATATCTTTAAAGAAATCTCTTAGAAAAGCATTGTCACTCAGTTAGTAATTCGCTCAAATAGCTCATTTTTGAAAGACAGATATATTTTGTAAGTCAGCGGCTTTGCATCGCGGCAGAATAATACTGTAGGACATAATGCTGTGGAAATAACTAAAATAGACTAAACGAGCTGTATCTATAATGTATATGTCGCAGCCAACTGATATAATTAACCGTATATCAGTTGGCTGCGACATGAGCTAACGGCTTGAAAACTGCCCTCGCCATTTACGCTATTACGCTTTTGCAAATGCATGGCTTAGTTATGGTGTAACTCTTTGGGGTATTAATACAGATGCACCGACCCTCGTTACTCTACAAAAAAAAATATTAGGATCCTGGTACATAACAAACTGACAGCTGTAAACCGTATTTTATAAGACATAATATTTTAACCCTCCCAAGTATTTACATTCTAGAAACTTGTAAGTTTGTCCGTAAGCATCCACAATTCTATACAAAGCGCAAAGACATCCAAACACACTACACACTCAGACACCCCTCCAGATTAAATATACCAACATTCAAACTGAAACTACATTCTACAAGCCCCTATGTAATGTTAATTAAAATATATAATAAACTTCCGAACACAATAAAGGCAGAAGAAAAGTTAAATATATTTGTAAATCAATTTTAAAAAATTCTAATACTAACGTTATAATTATTCATAATTTAAACACAAATAAGGAAATAAATAAATTAAGGAAAATTAGTCAGATACCAAAGATAAAATAATATATAAATTGATCTCCGTATATATTTTATTTATTATTAAATTAAATTGCAATATAATTATATTATTTTATGATATTCAAACAGAGCTTCCTCTCTCCTGTTACCCTATTTTGCTGTGCCCTACAGGGTCCATAATTGATCTCACATAAATTGTTACCACCCTTATATTAACTTATGGTAAAGCAATAAAGATATTGAGTATTCGAGAATTGCATTATATTCTATAAGTTATAGTCTAGAGTCATATCAGAAATGAGCCGCAGAAGAACTAGAGCAACCGACATAGCCCGAAGAATTGCAACACTTAAGTGGCAGTGGGCTGGGTATAGTGCTCGTAGGACCGATGCCCGATGGGGCCGACGGGTTCTCGAATGGCCCGACAAGGTGGACCGACGACCTAGTGAAGGACGCGGGAAACCGCTGGATGCGGGAGGAGCTAGACCGTAGAGATCCTTTGAGGAGGCCAGTGTCCGCAGTGGACGTCTTTCGGCTGAAATTATGATGATGACGATGATGATGAATGTAGAGTGTAATGAATCACGTGCAGGTCGATTTAGCCGTAATAACCTAGGCAGGGCACCCCGACCAAATGAGGTAGGTTTGAAGTCAATTTTGAGCAAACGTGTGTGAGCCGAGATAGCGACGCGAAACGAGCACTACTTCCAATGGCCAGGTGGATGACTAACCGTCTAATTTATCTGTTAGCTTATACATAATCTATATGACTAATACAGGGAGATCACATGCTAAATCACAATGATATTGCATAAAACTCAAAAATGCTGTAGTGTATGACGCTGGACTCCTATCTCAGCGTAATACTATGACATCATAGTATTACGCTGAGATAGGAGGTTTTCAGATAAATGTTTATACAACATTATTTTTTGTTTTTGCGAAACCCGAAACACGTGTCCAGTAGGTATTTTTAAGTAAAGAATGTACAAAATTTCAAAAAGACATAATGAAAAACCACAATTAGTTATGAGTTGGCTATTCTACTTGGTTGTCCCAACAAAACTATGGTCAAAGTACCGATCGGGCGGGGCGTGCGCGGGGTGTTGACCTCTGGTGTCAGCTGTGGCACGCCCGCAAGTACTATTATCTATCGTAACCACTCTGCAACAATTTCTAAATGTATTTGGTAAAAAATATACCATGGTGTCATGGTGTGTGTTGGTGGTGTAATCAATTCAGTTACTTTTTCTGAAAAAACTATATTCATGTTTTGCATAAACAAAATATAACGTTATCCACTATAAAAAAAAAAAATATCCCTATAAACAGCGATTTCCACTTGCGGTACGGTCTTCGTACCATCGTCGGTTCAAATAGTCCGTCGAAAGCGCCTTCATTGAGAAACTTCTATAAATCTTACCTTAGTATATCATATACTATATCCGAGCAGCCCGGCTGGTCATCAGCTATGATCCAGTGTAGGCGTGGAACGTGCATCAGTGTATGTGCAAGTCGTGTTAATTCCGGCACTTGCTCCGGCCGTGGGTACGTGGGTGTCACAAAGTATATCATCTTCAAATCAGTCGTCTTGTTAACATGGTTTCTCGCATCTTTGAAGTTTACATAACACAGTTTGTTCTTTACTTTCAGAGCATGACCTGGTATCTCCACTGATCTATTGAAAAAAATAAACATAAATTAATTACAAGGCATAAAACATGTTTCGATTATTGTTACCCAATAGTGTAGCTGTAGTTGACTAAAAAAAAACTAATTAGTCCGTCAGTCAAATTTCCAAAAAATACTAGACACGTATTTTTCCTTTTTTCATATAAACAAAAAATGAACACGATACAGTGCGTTGAAAACTCGTGTAACGTCACTGCACGCTACACTTTTTAGCGAGTAGTGATGTCACCAGCCACCACTCCTGATCATTGATGCATTTTACATTTGTCAATTTTTATTGATATGATAAAACAAAATATACGTATCCAATATTTTTCTATAATCTGAATGACGGACTAAATAGAATCAACTTTTTTACCCAGGAAACATCTCAATTGGTTGGGAAGATTTGGATAAAATTTGTACACATATCGGGTATGTCCCTATATACGATTGTTTTTCAAGAAACCTTACAGTATTTCTATTAGAACATGGCCAGATGGCGAAAAGGCGTGACAATAACAATACCCTAATACCAATTCCAAAAATTATTGACCTCTCATTCTAGTGGTCAAAATGATTGTAGGTAATATTCAATATAAGTAAAAATGTACAAAATGTAGTCGGAATCTCGGACGAATTGAGACGGATCAGACTGTGAAGGGTCTTAAAGTTATAAGAATTGCCCACTTTCCTCAGCATCCCATTGGGGCAGATGGTAGTTTCATGAAAGTTATGTATCTAAATTATCAAGGTGCATGCTTATAGTATGAGAGCCCGACAACCTAACGGTCGTCATGTTACATCAGTTAAAACCAAAACCAATTTTAAATCGTTAGTTTAGAAATATAGAAAAAAACAATGTGCGGTTTCATGCAAAAAAGAAAAGGTAAGTTACTAGTCTTTTCCCTCATATTCAGTATTTTAAGTAAATTTCTGTTATACAGGGTTTTTCATTAAGAGCGCTCGAACATTGAATTGAAATAAAACAATCTGTTTAAGTGACATTCCCTAAATTTTTATTACATTTTAAAGAATATTCAATGACATTATGTGTGGAAAATAATATCAGCCAAATGGCCACCGCGACTCCGCTGCAGATGGTGTATTCTGGTGGACCAATTTTGAAGGACGTCTTCGCATATATAGGGCTCAATTTCACGAAGAACGCGAGTTATGTTGTAAGATCCATACCACCTAGGGTAGGTGGTATGGATCTTACAAAAAATTTGTAATCATCGTCCGATATCGGTCGTCACAGAACGTTATTTTAATAATTTCTACGCGTTGTTGAAGCGTTTAGCGTTCCATGGTGAAATGTCACGACTAAATATGTATTCATGCCAAATTTAACAGCTATTGCATTATCAAGATGGCCGCGCTGTCAAAGTTCGAGCGTCCCTATTGAAAAACCCTTTATATTTATTTATACAGTTAGTAACAATCATAGACAAGATGTATATTTTATCTAATGAAACAATATAGCTCATTATCAAATGAGTAAAACTGAACGCAATATTACTCATTTGATAATGACCTTTTTTTTTTAATTATTATAAACTAGCGCTTGACGGCAATCCCGCCTGATGGTAAGCAGTGATGCGATCATTGATGGTAAAGCGCGCTAGTTTATTAAGAGCCTATTCACTCAGAAAAACTGAGCGAATAGGAAGGAAGACGGCAGTAGAGCGAGGTGATGCAATGTTAAACCCAACAATACGACCAACGATGCTGCGCCAAATGGAGATTGATCTGAAGACCTTCCACGGCCAAACTCTCAACACAACAACATTTGGTGCATCGTACCCGGCACACATCGCAACATAACTTGCTCAGACCCGTCCTCCGTACGGCTTCACCAGACTTCATGTCGGAACATGACAAATCGCTTGGCGGCAAGACTTTGTCTGGTGGGTGGTAACTTCTGCTGGCGGCCGATGTTATGGCCTAAATAATTGTGATTATCATTATTCATCATGATGATGATGATGATGATGAACAATCATAGATACGAGATGTATATTGTGTCAATATAGCTCATTATCAAATGAGTAATACTGAACGCAGTATTACTCATTTGATAATGAGCTACACAATTGATCGCAAGATAACGATCTTGCGATCAATTGTGTTGGTATAATATCACACCGTTAGCGTATTTAAGGATAAATCTATTTATGTTATCAACTAAGATATGTATGATGTGATAACATCTGTTGTTATATTTAATAAAAGACTAGATGACTCATACATCCATTTCCATCCATTGTGGACAAGAACAGGTTAATTTGTGTTATAGCTTACGCAGACTAGGGAAAAGTTGTCCGCGGACTTTTGTCCCGCTAAAATTTGATCGCTTAGAACTGTATCAAGTAACCCAAATGAGGGATTAAACGGGTCTGAGCAGTTGTGTTGCGATGTGTGCCGGGTACGATGCGCCTAATGTTGTTGTGTCGAGAGTTTGGTCGTGGAGGGTCTTCAGATCAATCTCCCTTTGGCGCGATGGGTTTAACATTGCATCACCTCGATCAACTGCCGTCTTCCTTCCTATTCGCTCAGTTTTTCTGAGTGAATAGGCTCTTAATAAACTAGCGCGCTTTACCATCAACGATCGCATCACTGCTTACCATCAGGCGGGATTGCGGTCAAGCGCTAGTTTATAATAATTTAAAAAAAAAGTACCGGGTACAAAAAGTTCCCCGAATAACCGAGGACATGCAGAGAGCGGACCGGACAAAAGTACGGGGGAGTCCCCAAATAAAATAGAACTCGTGTGACTCGGCGAAGCAATGCACATGGCGGACTCCGCGTTATGTGCCTCACTAATTCTCTACATTTCTGGGCAACAAATGACCGCACACCGCGTGCGTTGAGTTCGCGTTAAATCTGCGGTGTACTTTTTCCCCCTTATTCATAAACGCTGCTTAAAGATAACTAGTGATTAGCTATTTTTAAACCATACATTTTTGACCTTTTAACGTTACTTAACTTTAATCATCCTTTATGAATAAGGGGTTTTTTTTTTAATAAATAATGATTAAAGTGAAGTGACATGCAAACATCCTAAATGTATGTTTAATAAATCACTAATCACTGGTTATTGTGGTGGCTTATTTGCAGAGCGTACTTTATGCTCCGCCGCGGAGAATAAAGTACGGAAGGTACGGTCGTACGGACTGCGCGGACAGACGGACAATATAGCTGATAATCAAATGAGTAATACTGTGTTATCTTGCGATCAATTGTGTAGGTATTATATCACACCGTTTGCGTATTTACGGATAAATCTATATTTTATTTTATCAACTAAGATTTATGTATGATATGATAACATGTGATGCTATGTTTTATAAAAGACTAGAATAAGAGACTATAAAAGACTAGAGTCGGTAGCAAAAACGAATACACATGTTCACGATCAAGATGTCTTTGTTGAAGTGAAACTTCTTTACGCACGCTTGACTTGGGGAGTAAGTTGGCGAACGCGTGACGTAAGCGTTACGAAAAGTGATCGGGCAAGGCGAACGGAAGTTAAGTGGGGGATATAAGCACAAAGGCTCCCGTGACGCGAGCTTGGTACTACAAGGTCTACAACGAGTTTTTTTTTTTCAATAAAAATAGAAGATCTATGAAAAAATATTAATTTACCGATGAAACCATGAAATAAATTTAAATATTTATAGAAAATTAATATATGTATATGTGTATACATGTATATATTGTACACACATATATATATATATACATACAGATGGAGCGAAAGAAGTTTCACTTCAGTCGTGTGGTCATAAGCACACTCGTTTTTTTTTTTTTGTATGTTCGTTTTTGCCACCGGCATCCGAAATTAGTTATTTTTCACTTTGTAGTGGCTTTTTTGTAAGTCGGTTGCTTAGTTGCAAAAAATACTGTTCAGCTACATGCGGTCAGACTGGACACTGTCGATAACAGAGTTGGGAATAGGCTAGCAAGCAAACCGACGCATTTTGTTTACTTGAATTTTTACAAGTACTTTTGGTTTTTTTATAAAATTTCGTTGGGACCGGACTGAATGTATGAGCATTGCAAGAGATGACACGATTAGGTACGTGACTTATATTCAGTATCCTGATTTTTTTGATTGTCGCATCACCATGGCGAGTAGCAGTGGCTAGTGGTTGTCCTACGTTAAGGGCCTTAGTCTCATTTAGTAGCGTAAAATGGTCACTTTAGGAAGCTAATTTCTAATTAACGGCTTGGTTTTGAGATTTGAAAAAAATATATCTTGTCTATTGATTCATGTACAACATTTACTAAAGATGATTTTTTCGTAGGATTTTGCCTTTTGCCTTAAAAAAATAGTTACCAAAACGCTATTTTTGGCTAATATTCGTTATTACTTCTAAACGGCATTGATGTGTGGAAATATTTTTACACTGAAAAATTCGCGGTTAGAAGTACTACAGATATGCTAGAGCATATTTAAATCCATCAACATTTGCCAAGAAAATATCCTTATTTTGAAACATAGGTTTAGAGGTGCTCTGCGCGGGCGCGGGCGGCAGTCGTGCGTTAGCATTCAGACGGGAGGGTTGTGTCGCTTGCTGCTCTGCTCCGGCTATCGCCGACTACGCGTGGTTGTCTGTGTGAGTGCAAATATTTACGAGCGAATCGTGTCAGTGTACGTTCATAGATTAGCTCGCAAATGAGAATTGAAGATGCGTCTGGTGGCGTAAGTATCTATCTACCTATACTTTTGTATTTATACCTACATATTACTGTATTTTTCTTTATAATTACTATTAGCTTTTGTAACCATTTTTCTTTTACAATTGAAGTTAAACAATTACGAATTGTTCCAGGAAATCTAGAAAGAAATCTTTAGACTTGAAAGGCAATAATCCGACTAACTACATCCGCTGATAATATAGAAGACTCTATTCAGGTAAGTAAACACTCGCACTTAGATTATAATTTATAGGTTTGTAAGGAGATTAAAAATAAAAATCTTATTAGAAATTTACGTAACTTGAAAATGTGATTTTTTGTTTATGGTGATATAAACCAAAAATTAGGACTCAATTAAAGGTTTTGGTGTAAAAACAGTTTTACAAAAAGTTTTGAGTTGATAGGACTTTTAGTTTTTGCGATATTAGCAAAAATGTGTAATAAAAACTCTTACTTGGATTATTTTAAATGATTCTTCCTGTAAATATTTTATTTCTATATGTAATTGTTTAAAGTAGCCGAAGCCGATGGACGCGGGCTGGCGGGCTTGGAATGTCACAGTTATCAGTAAATTTTTTTGACGTCCTCCGTGGCGCAGCGGTCAACACGCCTGCCTGCGACGTGGAGGCCGCGGGTTCGATTCCCGGCCAAGTCATGATGGAAAACGATCTTTTCCTGATTGGCCTGGGTCTTGGATGTTTATCTATATATGTATCTATTATAAATATAGTATCGTTGAGTTAGTATCCCATAACACAAGTCTCGAACTTACTTTGGGGCTAGCTCAATCTGTGTGATTTGTCCGTATATATACAGTATGTTAAGAAAACCCTGTCCGACCCGTAAGGATAATAAAGGTTAAGTAAACACATGACCAAATATGATATAAAATTTTACGTAATCATCATAGTACCAATACAAATGAATTTTGAAATAACTTCCCCGAAATTTGGTAATTTTTAAAAAAGTGACAACACCGGTATTATTATGAGCAAATAGCGACAGCGATGCGACCACGTGCCGCGTGCCCTGCCGCCCGCCGCCCGCGGAAGGGTGCTTAACGCATATTTATTAAGTTACCTCTTTTTGCGAAATAATATTTATTTTTTTAGGGTGATTTTTTTTTAAGTTAGCCTGGTTTTGTATGCATTAGTAGAATCAGTTATCGATACCTAACAACACCTTCACGGGTCGGACAGGGTTTTCTTAACATACTGTAGGATAAATAAATAAATAATAAATAATATTAATTAATAATAAATAATATTGTAATAACATTTTTCGACTTACAGAAAAGAAGAGAAAGAAACCAATCGACAGAACTTAAAAGTTTAATTTGCTTTTTAGGTCGAACACTAACGCAGTTGATTCTAGGTCAGACATCCATACAGAATGTCGTCAAGAAAATGATAATATTATATATCTCTATGTGCACAAAAAAACGACGCAAGTTCCATCATCATCATTCAGGTAAAATTATGCCTGCATGTCCTACAACCTATATTTTTAGTTTACAAATATATCATATACCTGTAAAATTATTTTTTTGTTAATACTTAATTAATTTTTCTTGATAAATTCTTAATTCCTTGACATAAATCTCTAACAGTGTTGCAAGGGTTAATTAAAATGTATGTTATATCTTTTTTTAGCTCAAAATATCACCAAAACCTCAACAAATCTCAAGCTTGTTTCATCAAAGGGCGACGCATAATTAATATTGCTTACTTTTATTCAGAACTAAAGAAAATTGCTAAGCACGGAGAATTATAGACTGTGGTTTAGGATCTGTGGATATTGTTGGAGAACGACAAGTGGGACTACATTCCCTATTTATTTTTAAATGCCGTATATGTGTGTATGGAAACATTTTGCACATCCTACAGAAATCAATATCAGCTGTGCAGTTGTAGGAACAATAGAAATAGACTGTGGCCATTCTCAACTGCAAGAAATTTCTGCAGCTTTAGATATGCCTATAATCTCGCATGTTATTTATTGGATCGAAGAATTAAAATTTACAGATTTTAAAATAACTCGTGTTTTATTTGAAACCTCATCACGACGAAGTACATTCAATCCGACGTCACTGACACAGTATAAATAGGGTACTATCTCTTTATGGAAAACGGCCGAAACTACGCGCTTTGTAATCTCAAGGCATCTATATAAAGCACGGTTAGCGCAGCGGTTAAGCTATTGACTGCTGCGCTGCTTGTCGCGGGTTCAATTCCCGCGCGGAACAAATATTCAGAACATGTCCTACAAGTAGTTGTTCCGGGTCTGGCTGTTTGTGTCTGTGAATTTATATGTTTAAAAATGCACCCACGAGAAAAGTAATTTCTAGTGTGGTTCAACGTTTTTTTTTTTTAATAAAAATATCACAAAGTGCCTAGTGCGCGTTTGGTTTACGTTAACGCGATGAACTCGTTTATGTTATTCGCATTAGTAATTAATTCAAGGACACTGCAAAGACATGATACTCATATACTGAAAAGTAGTGAAAAAAAAATTCAAATATGTTGAATCGGTATATATTACCATCTACCATTATTTTTTATGTGAATGTTATGATATATTATAATGTGTGGGTACTTGTTTTACAAATGTCTGTCAGTCTGCGATCGGCCATTAAACTGTGAAACGAGCACTCCTTGATTTTATTTAAACATTGATCAAGAATACTAAAAATATATTATAGTACGATATTACCATTTATTAATGCAAAATATACATTTATCGTCTTGCATCCATACCCCCGTCTGAAATCGTAGGCACAAATCGCGACCTACACGCGGCTTGTCTGCATCTCTGGATATTCTTTGATTGTCGTTTTAGTTTAGCGCGCCACCGCGCGCATTTTACGAATTCGGGAGTACGGCGTTTAGCTCCGCCCACATGCACAAGGTCATTGAGGCTACTATACCCGTTAAACTTAAATGCTGTAAATTGTTGAAGATTTCCCTCGACTGTCTCTGGTCTTTATTATCAGATCTATTGCAGACCTTCATTATAACCCGCATAGATGCAAACTTCTCATCAATATAAATGAATTGAGTCCAAATACATGGTAGTTACTGTAAATCGTGGGGAGCTCCTTGAACGAACCTTTGTCATAATCATCAGCTCCCTAATGACAGTCATCACCCATCTAGGTATAAGGTTCTTATCAATACAAATTGTTCAAGCACAAACACAAGGTAGCTGCTGTGAATCTTTGAGGAGAACCCTCGCCTGTCTCCCGGCTCCATCATCAGATCTACTCCAGACCCTTACTAAATTGTACTGCTTTAAAATACCTAATGAAAAAGCTTTGAAATTGTAGGGACGGCTAGTGCATTTCACTAGCCGTCCCTACAATTTTTGAAAGTTCCCCTTGATTTCTCTGGTCTTCCACCATCAAACCCTGATGTCCTTATTATGGGACCACCTTGGGCATGTCTTCTTTCCAACAGAAAAAGAATTATCAAAATCAGTTCATAAACGACGAAGTTATCCGCGAACAAACATAAAAAAGAAAAAAAGGCATATACAGTATGTTAAGAAAACCCTGTCCGACCCGTGAAGGTGCTGTTAGGTATCGATAACTGATTCTACTAATGCATACAAAACCGGGCTAAACTTAAAAAAAAAATCCCGCTAAAAAGTAAATATTCTTTCGCAAAAAGAGGTAACTTAATCAATGTGCGATATGCACCCTTCCGCGGAGAGCGGGCGGCAGGACACGCGGCACGTGGTCGCATCGCTATTCGCTCATAATAATACCGGTGTTGTCACTTTTTTTAAAATTACCAAATTTCGGGGAAGTTGGAATTAATTCGTGGGAAAAAAAGATTATTTCAAAATTCATTTGTATTGGTAAAAATTTATATTATATTTGGTCATGTGTATACCTAACCTTTATTATCCTTATGGGTCGGACAGGGTTTTCTTAACATACTGTATACGGTCGAATTGAGTAACCTCCTCCTTTTTGAAGTCGGTTAAAAATTACACCGCTTATTCAATTATCAAAGTAATGTGAGTATAAAGTTTTTTATAGATGATTTTATTGTGATCAAGTTCGTAGTATACCTAACAGTAGTGAGTAAGTAGCGAGTGTTCTTTAATTGGATTGAGAGCTGTGTTAAGCCTGAATTAAGAGTCGATCGAAGATAGACCGATTACTTTGTGTTAACACCAGTACTGAACACGCCGAAACCACCAAAATAAAAAAGCTGAAGGAAAACAACTTGAGGAAACCGTATGTCCTATAAACAACCATCCGAAGGCACGTGGGATAGAGTAAGTAGTACCTCTGTACCAACCCGATCTGGGCCGCCAGGGTGGTAGTTCACTCACATCCCTCTTGGAAACAGGTCTGTGTCGATGTAGTGCTTTGGGAACAGTTTGGGCTGATTATGCTAAGGTTTTTATACTTTAACTAGCTGCGCCCCGCGGTTTCACGCGCGTAGGTTTCGATATATTTTTTTAGATGAGATGAGATGTTATATAGCCTAAAGCCTTCCGAGATTAATGGGCTATCAAACACAAAAAGAATTTTTCAAATCGAACCAGTAGTTCCTAAGATTAGCGCGTTCAAACAAACAAACAATCAAAGTAGCTCTTCAGCTTTATATCTTAGTATAGATTAGATTAGAATCACGTCCATAAAATGTATAGAAATACAAACTTATAACTGCTTATAACGTTACTGTGAGAAGAAGTTCGCCTTAAGAAATGTTATCAATCTAGGACAGAAGATCGTCTTAGATAAGAGGTGCTTGTAATTCGGCAGTTTTTCTGGGTATAAAAGTCACAACACACAGCAACAGAATCTAGGCTTATATTTATGGTGATAGCTAAGGGTTAGCTAACAGTTATGGAATTATTCCACCTTGGTATGAGTGAACCTCCTAAGGGTACCATAAAAGGCTATCTAACCTTGAGAGTTCCCCACAAGCGTGTTCTCCTTGAATCCGGATGGAACTCAAACCAGGAATCATCGGTTAAGAGCACCAAAGATCATTGTTCGTTATTACATGATAAATGCTCCAGTGCCAACGAAAGCCGTAGCGATCTTCGAACTTGAAGACCAACTTCCTTGAGTTGGTCATTTGGAGAAATCGGTCGTGTCTCTGTATACATAAAATAATCAGCCTAAAATATCTCCACTGTTGGGACACAATCCATCACATATCTACCAATCCGGCCCAGTGTGGATTGGTAGATGTCACAAGTCTTTCAAAATTTTGGCTCTCTAGGACATGCCGGTTTTCTTCACCATTTTTAAAAGCAGTGGTGATGAAGAAAGCGCCTAATGGAGTACGAACTTATGACCTAAGACTTCGATACCACTAGGCCACCGCTGCTGACGCTGCGGCTGCGCTGTCTTTTTATAGTAACACAATATTTATTTATTTAACAGGCATATACCCAGTAGCAGTACTGCGATAATGTGAATACAAGTGCGGTAGGCAACACGGTAGGCATACATCCGCGGGCGAAGGGGGCAGGGCACGTGACACGTGGTCGCATCACTCATAATAAAACGGTGTTGTTACTTTTTTTAAATTACCAAATTTTGGGGAATATTTCGCGGAAAAAAAATATTATTTCAAAATTCATTAAATTGTTACCATGATGATTATGTAAAATTTCATATTTTATTGGGTCATGTGTTTACCTAACCTTTATTATCCTTTTGGGTCGGACGGGGTTTTCTTTACATATTGTATAAACTTTTTATGGATAGAGTATAACAATTTAGCATGGTATCGCTAGATTTTGACATAACAGCAGCCTAAGTCGTTTGGACCGCAGTTGATATAATTTTAGTGTAAAATAAAATATCAACTGCATTCCCAACGATCCCAACTAATCGCAATCATTTGACAAAAATGTGTTCGCCGATTAGGCTGCAGATATAAGGATAAATAATTATGAGTCATCTTTCACCGGCTTCATAAAGTTCATGACTAATAATTATATTAGGCTAGATATAAACTTTTACAACAAGATGCCCTCTTCTTTGCTAGACTTACCTGTTAATGCGTTTAAAGCACAAGTAAAATCCATTCTCTTTCAAAGTCATACTATTCTATCAAATACTATCTAAGAATAGTTGATCGCCCTGGTTAATCCAACACAATGTTTATGTTCTTTCTCCAAAATTAACTTACTGACAGGCTATACATAAGAATTCTAATTGTTTATTTATTTTAACCCAGCAATGCATGGAAATATGTAAGCCGTTCAGGTCTGGAGGCTTTTATTTAAGTAATAAGTATTTACTTACATTTTTCATTATTTTTTTTTTTTTTTTGTTTTGTATATTGGTGTGGCTAGCTGACATGTGGTAAATAATTTAGTATAATGCACTGTGTTTTGTAACGTTACACTATTCCAGTGTTCCAGGTTTTTTGTCCCAAATAAATAGTGATGTTAGTCAGGATTGCATTTTTTATTCAAATTCAAATTGCGTGTATGTATAAAAATAAAAATACAGGGTGGACCAAAAGTCAGTTTCTATTAAAATTATTACAAAAAATATAATTACAGTAGGTAGATTAAAACTGCTTAGTGTTTTCATTAGAATACAAAAGGGGGATTTATTACTTCAAAATCATATCATCCATATGCAATCAATGTTAATCTCATCATCAATTCATTATTCTGGCATTACTGCAATCTAGAGCGGAAATTTTGGATAAAAGCTTTACATGTTTTTGTCAAAAGTCTTAAGCTGCTCGTGCCGATTCATTCATGTATACGTATATACAGTCAACTCTCTTTAGTTTATACTTATTTTTGAATCGAATAAAAATCGTATGGACTATCATGAAGAAATTAATTCGGAGTGTTTTGAAGAATGGCTTAAACGCATTTTGTCAAATTTAAAGCCAAATGCGGTGCTGCAATGCGCCGTACCATTCTAGAAAAGTCGAGCGTATCCTCGCTTCAAACTGGCGGAAGGCTGATATTATTAAGTGCTTGGATGACAAACAAATTAATTATCAAACTGCAATGATAAAGGCTCAATTAATGGAACTAATAAAGTTACAAAAAACTAATTACGAAAGCTATGCTGTGGAAGAATTGGCCGTTGAATACGGTGTCACAATCCTGCGTCTGCCCCCCTATCACTGTGAGCTCAACCCAATAGATTTAGTTTGAGCTCAAGCATAAGGGTAAGTCGCCAGGAACAACAAAAGTTTTTTTTTAATAATTATAAACTAGTGCTTGATCGCAATCCCGCCTGATGGTAAGCAGTGATGGAATCGTTGATGGTAAAGCGCGCTAGTTTAATAAGACCATTCACTCAAAAAACTGAGTGAATAGGAAGGAAGACGGCACTTGAGCGAGGTGATGAAATGTTTAACCCAGAGCGAGATTGATCTGGAGACCCTCCACGACAAAACTCCCGACACAACAACATTTGGTGCATCGTAGGGCATCCAAACTCGGATGCTTATCAACTCTCGAGCTAGTTACGATGTTGAGCAATCAAAACCGGAACTCCGGAGTTGGCTCCGGAGTAGACAGCTTTTTTAGAGATGAATAAACTTTTATTTGTTAAGAAAGTGTTTTTGTTTAAAAATGTACTGTCTGACAGACATAAGTCATAATAGACAACTAATACTGATTATAAAATAATAGCTGTTGCCCGCGACTCCGTCCGCATGGACTTCAGTTTACAGCGCGCGGTGGTTCCCGTAAATTAAAAAAGCTCAATTGATATAAAATAAGCGCCTGTTAAAATATTGGGAGCAGTATGTAGTACGTCCGCGTAAGCTCCCGTTTTCGCAACATTTTTTGTTACTGCTCTGCTCCTGTTGGTCATAGCGGGATGTTTTATAGCCTATGTCCTTTCTCAGTCTTTAGACTATCTGTGTACCAAATTTCATTACAAACGGTTCAGTAGTTTTGGCGTGAAAGCCGGACAGACAGACACAGAGAGACACTTTCGCAATTATAATATTCAAAATCAAAAATCAAAATCAAAGCATTTATTTCAAATAAACCAGTTACAGGCACTTTTGAATTGTCAGAAGGTCGGTCAGTCAGTAAGGTGAATCTAGTCGCCCATTCCAAAGAGTAGGTACCTATGGAGAAGAACGGGCAAGAAACTCCATGGACACTCTTTTAAATTATCAAGCTATTGATACAAATATTTGATTACATCATTCATTTTGAAATCAATCGTGTGAGAACGATGCAGAAATATATTGTACGCTGAGAGCGTCCATTATGGAAAAAAACAACAATTCAGAAATTAAAATACGCCGTAGCAGCTAAGAGATGACCAGTCCCCTCTGACGGCGTCCGTACACGAACATGACGTATGGATCAGCATCATTCAGCTCAACCATATTGAAGGGAACCTAATGACCCAACACACACGCCACCACCAGCGAGACATTTGAGTCAGCATGACATACTCTCAACAGCCATAGCACTATCAAGTCAATAAACGACTAACCCAACAAATAGATGCTTTACAGCAAGTAGATCGTGCTCACACGTGTTCCATATTAGTATGGACTAGCTTTCCGCCCGCGGCTTCGCCCGCGTGGAATTCGGTTATATCGCGCTTTTAGATTCCTTATTTTCGGGGATAAATTATTGTATCATTTAGCTTTTAAGTTTACATGTGCATATTCGTTTGCAATATATTATATTGTTTTAAACGACACACAGCGCCATCTATCACCGTACTGGTACCTATAAAGCTAACAACATTTTTGTTTTCCTCCGAGAATATCAATTTTTTCCTGGATAAAAAATACCCTATTATTTAAACTGGACTTCTAACTTTATGTCTGCAAAATTTCAAAGCAATAGTTTTAGTAGTTACGGCGTGAAAGCGGAACAAACAAACAAACTCACTTTCCCATTTATAATATTAGTAAGAATTAAAACAATCATAAAAAAAAAACATTGTTTAGCGAGAATCAGTCTTTTTGATTAAAAATTTACTATCTGACAGGCAAACGTTATAATAGACAACTAATACGCGTTGTAAAATGTTAAAACAATCAACAATCATATAAAATAAACAGTTGTTTAGTAAGAATCAGTTGTTTTCCTTAAACATGTACAGTCTTATTCATAAAACTTTAATCAATTGCTAAGCAACTGATTAGCAAAATTCTTATTCATAAAAGCTGTTTAACGCTAAGAGGATGCTAAGCAATTGATTAGTAGCTGTCAAAATTAAACATCACCGGACCGCTGTTAAGAGGATGGTTAGAGGCATCAATATGGCGGATTTTATTTGAATCAGCTGATTGATTTAATATGATCATTATGCTTCGAAGTTATTTGTTTATCTTGTCGAATAGTGCGTAAATATGGATGTTGAAAACCTTTTTTTGAATTTACAAAACGACGTAGAAAAGTTATATTAGCTTTGAAACTTTTTTGACTTACAAGCTTTACTCGTTAGTAGGCTATAACATCGGCTGCCGGCAGAAGTTACCACCCACCAGATAAAGTCTTGCCGCCAAGCGATTCGTCGTGTTCGGCATGATGTCTGGTGAAGCCGAATGGAGGACGGGTCTGAGCAGTTGTGTTGCAAAGTGTGCCGGGTACGATGCGCCAAATGTTGTTGTGTCGGGAGTTTGGTCCTGGAGGGTCTCCAGATCAATCTCCCTCTTGCGCAGCATCGTTGGTCGTGTTGTTGGGTTTAACATTGTATCACCTCGCTCAACTGCCGTCTTCCTTTTTATTAACTCAGTTTTTTTAAGTGAATAGACTCTTAATAAACTAGAGCGCTTTACCATCAACGATTGCATCACTGCTTGCCATGAGGCGGGATTGCGGTCAGGCACTTGTTTATAAAAGCAGTAATAAAAAAGATAGTGCTAATTTTAGATGCTGCCCTATGTTTCCTTGTGTTATCTTATGTCATATCTAAGGCACAGGACTAAAAGAAGTCATGTTGTGTCAGCAATACACAAATAATAAAACATTTTTTTAGAAATATTTTATTTTGATACGCAATAAAACTGTTTACATTTTTGTTATAAAAATAATTCATTGTTTTTGTTTTCCAATACTTTTCTTCCATAAGCATGAGGGCCATTCTTGACTCACGCGACCCTCATTCCTCATATTTTTCACTCAGCATGGTCTTCTCCTTCGCCGTCATTGCGAGGTTGAATAATATTGCCGCTAGGTGCTAATAGTGGCTTCGTTTATAGCAATAAAACGTGTGCCTGTAAACAAGTATAATAATACTGTAAGAAGCAGTACAAAAGCATTAGGAAGTAATGTAATATATAGGGTGAGATGTCCAACAGTGAACCAGTGGTACACATTGAGCCACCGTTCTTACTTTGTAAATGCTTCGTTTCCAAACCGTGCTTGGACACGAATATACTCAGTTTTTACTGCGCCGCCTGCTGGTAAGTCGGGAACTAGCTAGCGTCAAAGACGTCCGTGTGGCGGATCGCAATACGATTTTCGGCGATAAAACGCAATAAAAAACAAGTATTACCTTTTCGTATTACTTCTGTTATGCGTACTTTTATTATGTGACATTTATTATACCTAATATAGCGTTTATTTGGCTATCATATGCAACTAAAATCACTACAGTAACTCTTTTCATTTGTTTTTAACATCACCTTAAACGTTGAATGGTGGGTGTAGTACACAGTGAACCGCAAACATAGTAATAAAATTGTTCTTGTTGTAGCATAGGGCGAATCAAAGCAGCGCCTAGGAAAATTGGAGGCCACACAAAAGAACTCATGTTGCAAGCCATGTTGCTAGTAAAAGATGGACGTTTCATATTTAAAAATAAAAAACATTGTCAAAAACATTTAATTAATAAAGTTGATTACTTAGTAACATTTACAAGGCGTTTTATTGCTTTACCTTAGTTTTGTAGTATAAATAGTCATAATTTATTGTAAAATAAATAAGAAGCTTCACTGAGTACATATTGGTTCACTGTTGACCTGGCCCCGGTTCAGAGTGTCCCACGTGGTGGACTCAGTGAGCCATTTGCCATCTTTTAAAAAAACTTATATATATACTATCTTGTTGCGTTTGGTTCTAAAATGAATATGCAAAATTATAGCCAGATATATGGAAAGTCCTCTAGTAAAAAAAAATCTTCATTATCTTTAGAAACAGCTGAGCTATGAATGTGCAACTTTTTCATGGTTCACTGTTGGACACCTCACCCTACACAAGAACCCACTTTAATTTCTTAAATAGCAAATGGATGTTTACAAGCATAAAGAGCAGGAAAATACACAGTTACTATCGGCTACTGCTTTAACATTAATTTCATCAGTTTAGATTAGTAATTATGTACATATAAATACAGAGATAAATACCTTTTTCTGTTTACTATAATATTATTGGAGTTTATTACTTTCACTACTATCATCACAAATACAATTATTTAATTGTAATAAATCATTTTATTTATATTCCAATTATCCGATGAAATTTCTGACATTTTTCTGCCAAACACGACAGATAAAAAATTGTAGTTTTGACAAGATTTTTCTAAAAATTCCATTTTTTAGTCAACTATTTTGATTATAATCTGTGCCGAACGCATAGTTTCACCTCTACTTCGTATCGCTACTAATCATCTGCTAACTAGCTTTTATGAATAAAGAAAAGTTACGCATTGATTAAGAGCTAACTAAATGGTTAGCTAAATAGTCGCTAATGAGTGATTAACGAGTTATTTATGAATAAGACAGGTAATGTCTGACAGATAGACGTTAGGTTAGGTTACTAGACAATTAGGTAAAACGCATCATAACATATTAAAAAATCACCAAAAACAGTCATAAAAATAAACATTATTTTTTGGCAAGTTAAATAAAATAATAATCATGAACTTATACCCAAAGAATCTACTTTTTTTGAGATTGAAGCTCTTGATAATATGTTCTGAGAAAAGATAGCGCGTTCAAAGATGAGTCAGAAAGAGAACTTCTAACTTTCGTGCGGAAAAAGCCTGCTGCATTAGTACCTACAACACCTCGATATTATTCGACCGACCGAATAATATCGAAGTGTTGTACTAATGTATTCTATGTTTATGTGTGCTAAGGACTTATGAAGGAATCAAACAACCGACTTACGCTCAAGAATTAAAATGTGTTATTCCTCGTTTTGTAAATAAAGTTTACGAAAATCGGTTTCAACTCCGGTGTTCTATTTCAACTCCGGATTTGAAAAATTCTTAAAAACGAACTCCGGATTGGAAGCCCTAGTGCATCGTACCCGGCACACATCGCAACACAACTGCTCAGACCCGTCCTCCGTACGGCTTCACCAGACGTCATGCCGGAACACGACAAATCGCTTGGCTTTGTCTGGTGGGTGGTAACTTCTGCCTGTAGCCGATGACTTTAAAAATAAAAGACGTAAAAAATATTTGAAGAAGGCCAGGGGCGTAATCGCGCTAAAATAATTCAACCAAAACAGAATTGGATCGCAACCGAACCGTAACTTTTGTTATGTTTCGTATCGCGCTAACCTTTCGACAACCATAACTGAATCACAGTTGGATAGTAAACGCTGTCAAATGAAGAAGTTGAAGTAAAGCTAACTTTTTCTGTGCCATTTTTCAAACTTACGTCTAAACGATTAGATTTAGTTATATTTATTTAGTTTTAATTATTATATCTGACGAAATGTATCACTCATATATTGATTTTACTTCAACCGAAGTTAAACTTTAGCGCGATACGAAATGTGATCGAAACTAAACCATAAGTTTAACTGGATTAGATACGAACAAGAGTTGAACTTCTACTGTTTTATTTTGCGCGATTACCCCCCTGAAGGAAGTGACACCAGAAATTGGAGAAAGTGCATCAATCATACCATAAAAGTTGAAGAAGAAATGTGTCAACTCTGCCACATCATGGACGAATGCGTGGATTCATTAATTATAAATGTAACTGATTCCGATTCGAGTCGTCATCAATAAAAAAGTAAAGAATAAAAACGTATAAAATGATTTGTATTGTTTTTCTTAATTCCTCTGAATCTCTTTAAACATTTTTTGCCCAGCTTTTGTAATAATGTTGTAGCGAGTTTAATATGGTGGTAAGGTCCATATTTCTAAAATCATATTGTTAAATATACCTTATTTAACAATACGATTTTAGAAATTATAGTATTACATATTTTAAATTAAAAAAAACCGCTTTGATACCTAATAAAATAATGTATGACTAAATGTCTAAGTCTATTGATTGGTGGTTTTCGTATCAGTGAAGCCGGGTACTCACTTACGAGCTGTAACTGTAACCGATCAGATACAGTAACGAGGTTCTAGTGTGTACGCGTGTTACAGTTTAGACTCACGACATCGCTGGAACGCTTTCACCGAGCGTACTCATTTAGCGAGCTGTAACTGTAACCGATCAGATACAGTAACGAGGTTCTAGTGTGTACGTGAAGGCCACATCACTCGACATGCCGGATTTATCCGCAGTTTTGGTCTGTAACTCCACGATGTCGGACGAAGTGCCTCTCGCTTGTGCAGCATACATACTTATAGATGCTTTACTCGATGAACATAAACGACCACGAAGATGGTGGATTCATAGATTGTATCGGGAAAGAAGTCATCTACTTTTAATGTTAAAAAATCAAGAAATTAGTGGTCATTACAAAAATTTCACAAGAATGAGTGCAAATGATTTTGAATATCTGATTAATTTAATCGGAACCAAAATAGGACGAAGAAACACTAAATTTCGAGAAGCTGTGTCTGTTCAAGACAGGTTAGCTGTGACGCTGAGATACTTAGCTACTGGTGATTCTTTTACAAGTTTGCAATACCTGTTCCATATTTCCAAACAAGCCAATAGCTCGATTATACCGGAAGTTTGTCAAGCGTTAATAGGAGCATTGAGGGAACAAATCAAGGTAATTATTTAATAAAATTAATGATGTCTTCGAAATTATTTAATGAAATTAATTATACATATTCTTCTAAATTCATGTCTGACGAATACTGGATACTGTTGCTGTGTACGGAGTATGGCGAATCTTGAGAAGAGTAAGTATCTTGAGAAGGGCCTGCTTTGGTTACATCTGTAGCAATCGAAGAATATGACTGGCGTGTTGCTTGTTGGTTTTGTGTAGTAGTATAGTAACTATGATGTTGCGTAGAATCATAGTAGCCTTGATCAGCACGCATAATAATCTGAAATATTTCGTGTTGTATTGTGTTTTTTATGTCCCTTGAGTAGTTTTTCATTTTTTCTTGTATAAAATCGAAGAAAGACTTTAGCTCCATATCCTGTTGTGGCTTATTTGCGTAGATTTCAATATGCCAAAAGCCTTTTTAGCCTTTGCAGTTTGGGATCTGGTTTTAACTTTTTACTAGATGGATGATCAAGCGATGCTGTGGAATTGTTGGCATTATTATTCTCCAATTCGTCGACCTGCAAACAAAATTGTGTGATCATTAATAACATCAATAACAATAAAAATTATCGATTGTTGTAGTTGCCGAGGAATCGTGACGAATGGCTTGAATGCAGCAAAGAGTTTGAGAAACTATGGAACTTCCCACATGCAATTGGCGCTATTGATGGCAAACATATTCTTATCCAGTGTCCATTCAATTCTGGAGCGGAATACTTCAATTATAAATCTCAGTTCAGCATCGTATTGCTGGCATTATAGTACGAGATCCGGCTGCAGAATCAGTGTACCCATCGAGTGTTTGCTGAAAACCAAATTTTTTCACATATTTATGATTAGGAGAATTTATATCTACCAGGTTGCCTATCAAAATGTGGCCGCTAGTATTTTTAATTAAATTATTAATAATTCATAATCCGTAAGAAATTTCACTGACATGTTTTTTCAATGAAATGTCGTCTATTTTACGGTAACATCTATGAAGACTCTGAAAAATCATGGTTGCCGTTGCGCACCTGGCCGCACCTCTTCGCAGCCAGGTGTACACAGGTATGATTTTGTTACATTTATACACCCACAACGTACATTCATATTTTATAAATCAAATTAAAGCTAATTTTTTTCTGTTCATTATTATATACGGTTGCCTAATTAAATCTGGCCGCAAATAAGGGTTGCTGGCTGTTAAATAAAGTAAACATTAAAAGTAGAGTGAAAGAGAGCTAGCGCGTTACACCACTATTCAGGCGAGGATAGCGATTGCCAGCTGTCGGACAGTTTAAAGCCATTGCGCATGCGTCAGATGCTAGTGTTCTCAACCTCCGATTCAAACAATAGTAGGTACGCCTCAAAATAATAAATACTCCAAAAGAAACGTCTTGGAGTATTTATTATTTTGAGGCGTACCGTAAAATGTAATTTAATTCATCAACAATATCCGTAAATGGATATTGTTGATGAATAAAACCAAGGTTATTTATGTAAAAAAAATTGTGTTGTGCAAGTACTGTATGAAAAAGATTTGATTTTATTTAAGTATTAGATTTATTTTACATATTCATAAATTTAAGTAAATTATAAATTTTTAAAATGTATTTTATATTTAACAAATAACCTCAAAGTTAGCACTGTATTATTTACATCGTAACTATAACCTATATTTTTTAAGTTCGATTAAAATTCTACTTACGGTTTGTGTCTTGCAAAAACTTTCGAATTCTTCTTTATCTTTTTGTTTTATAACTGTAATTTTTTTCAAACACTCTGTATGATATCCAAAATCATCGGTGGATTCAAGTGTTAATAAAATGTCATGATATTTATATTTTTTCTTACGAAGAAACAATAACATTAGAGAACACTTTTTGAATGAAGCATTATCAAAGTCTAGTACATTGTTTTTTTTTTCGCACAGAAAACACGCCTTCATCTTCATAAATTTTATTTCACCCCGATGAGATTGATAATTTTACGATGCACAAATGAAACAGCAATATATTATGTTGTGTATTACGTACTCCAAAATAGCGTGGTTTTTAACTTAGAATAAAAGTCGCAACTGATCCGTTGAGAACACTATCATCTGACGCATGCGCAATGGCTTTAAACTGTCCGACAGCTGGCAATTGCTATCCTCGTCTGAATAGTAGTGTAACGCGCTAGCTCTCTTTCACTCTTCTTTTAATATTTTCTTTATTTAACAGCCAGCAACCCTTATTTGCGGCCAAATTTAATTAGGCAACCGTATATAATAATGAACAGAAAAAAATTAGCTTTAATTTGATTTATAAAATATGAATGTACGTTGTGGGTGTATAAATGTAACAAAATCATACCTGTGTATACCTGGCTGCGAAGAGGTGCGGCCAGGTGCGCAACGGCAACCATGATTTTTCAGAGTCTTCATAGATATTGCCGTAAAATAGACGACATTTCATTGAAAAAACATGTCAGTGAAATTTCTTACGGATTATGAATTATTAATAATTTAATTAAAAATACTAGCGACCACATTTTGATAGGCAACCTGGTGGATATAAATTCTCCTAATCATAAATATGTGTAAAAATTTGGTTTTCAGCAAACACTCGATGGGTACACTGATTCTGCAGCCGGATCTTAGACTATTAGTAGACGCACAATATAACTTTATGTACGTACATATTAAGACTCAAGGCAGAATCTCGGATGGAGGTGTATTCCAAGGATGTAGTTTAAAAAGAATGATGGATGAGAACTCTTTAAATTTACCTGAACCCGTATCTCTACAAAATCGTAACAGGCTACTTCCCTTCTACTTTCTCGGTGATGCAGCATTTTCTTTGGGAGAAAATCTAATGAAACCATACGCGGGCACTCATCCGAAAGGATCTAAAGAAAGAGTTTTCAACTATCGGCTATCAAGAGGCCGAAGAGTGGTCGAAAATGCATTTGGGATTCTTGCTAGCGTTTTTAGAGTACTAAGAAAACCGATGCTACTGCAACCAGAAACAGTTGAAAAAATAGTAATGACCATAGTGCTTCTGCACAACTTTCTAAGGCGTTCTACCTCATGTTCGGTATACACACCCCAATGCTCTTTTGATAATGAAAACATAGAGACAGGTGAAGTCATACCAGGAACTTGGAGAAACGAAGCGGAAGGAACATCGTTTCGGCCGTTACACGCCGTTCCTCGTCGTTCGGCGGCAAGTTATAAAGAAATTCGAGAAGAACTTGCACATTATTTTTTAAATGAAGGTAAAATACCATGGCAAGACATGTATGCGTAAACTAAGATCTACTCACCACCACCGGTTCCATCGTGTCTCCAGCTTCAAGTCCTTTGCGAGGTGTGAAACGATCGTTCAAGAATCCAAGCACCTTAAATGCATACCAATTACTTTCGTAAATTTCGTCTTTTCCTGTAACAGATAGATGTAAAATAAATAACAACAATAAATAAATAATTTAATTGATATGCAAGCAAATACCTTTTCCCGTTCCCATTGATTTTTTTATTTTCATGCGTTCCCTTCTGAACGAAGCCAATATATTAATCATTTTTTGTTTGCATGCTTCCCCACTTTCGTGTATTATACCTCCGATTTTAGCCCAGGCGTCTTCTTTCAAATGTTTTTTATAATAATCTTTGTCCTTAGGGTTCCATAATACACTATTATCCTTGTAGGCGTCTATCAACAAAAGACATTTCTCTTCTGACCATTCACTCATGATTAATAACAAAATAGTAGATGGTTCGCGCGGCTACTCCTCTCGACGTCCACGAGCGCACTGCGAGCGCCCTTTGATTCGCGGCAAAAACCGACAATCGTTGGCTCGCTGCGAGTCGCTCGTGTTGCGTTCGTCACAGGCTCGCGAACCACGTACACACTATGTTTTTGGTAACAGTAACGGTTACAGTTACGTGCAACGTTACGGGTTCAGAAATGAGTACGTTGTAAACATCGGCTCGCTACAAATCGCACGCGTACCGCTCGCAGCAGGTTTGCGAACCACGTACACACTATTTTTTTTGGTTACAATACATGCAACGGTTACAGTTACAGCTCGCAAGTGAGTACCCGGCTTGACAGTTGCCCTTGTCATTTTTCTGATTCGAATTAAAAATCTCACTATAGTTACTTTACAAGCCTAGTGTTGTGTGATAGGTAGCGTGGTTTGGTCTAACCGGTTGATATAATGAAACTTCTTGATGACTTGACGTGCCGTTTAAACTGAATGACTTACATTGACATTACTTGATTTCACTTATTTCCTAGTGATTTAATGATAAATATGTATATGAAACAATGCTCTCCCCGAGTGGCCATGATGCGAACCCCGAACAGACAATGGCGCCGATTCTGTTGTTCACAAACTAAACTAATTTTAAGTTATGTGCATCTTTTTCTTTCCATTTCTTTAAGAAAAGGATAGAAGATAACATTTTAATTTAATCCTGTCAAATTAAGATATTCCATAGACAGTTTAGACGCAATTATAAACATGGCGACTAAAAATACGCCAGTTTACGTTAGGAGCGCACTAATTTGACAGGTCTAAACTGACATTTTATCTTCTGTCCTTTTCTTATAGAAATGGAAAGAAAAAGATGCGCTTAACTTAAAATTAGTTTAGTTTGTGAACAACAGAATCGGCGCCAATATTTTCAACACAGATGTCACGCTAGACCAGTGACGTTTTAACACTGATACGTAGACCTTTGATCCTGGTCGTCTGAATGACGTTTATAAACACAGATGTCACGCTAGACCAGTGACGTTTTAACACTGATACGTAGACCTTTGATCCTGGTCGTCTGAATGACGTTTATAAATGGTGGCAAAATACAGATAATGAAACATGTTGATTTTCAATTAACACCTAGTATTATATACAGTCTTTAAAAATAGGCAAAAAGTGTGTAAAAATCATTACGTTTATAGTTCATTGGAAACTTACAAGGCGTTATTTTCATAGTACGAGTAAAATAAGTGTAAACATTACGGTTACTTATTTTTATCCACTATTCACCTAATTTCTAATAGTAATTACACATTTTTAAAATATAGATTGATATAGTATAATAATAAAAATTGAAATTCACGAAATATGACACTAAAATTCGACGTTGCCATTGTGCGTAGTAAACGATCGTAAGGGTTTGGTTTAAAGAAAGAAAATGTATTTATTGTGACTCGGTACAAGTCACAATTAAAAAGTATAATACGTATATTATGATAGTCACAATTTAATATTTCTTTTGTTCGTTTTTCATTGTCCTCGAAAAAGTTTCTTTTCAATACGCTTTTATTGATTATACACCTTGTCCTTTGAATAAACTAACTACAAAACGAAGAGTTTGGACACCAAAACCATCATCAAAAACGTACCTAACTTATTTTAACGACTTCCCAAGGGTGCCAGCATGTATTTCCAACCAATCATTTTGAAAGCCAACCTTTTAGTGGAAATCACAAAAAAAAATCTTAAGGCAATCTCCGTGCACTATTTTGAACTGCGTATCTATCATGCAACCCTAATGTTCCTAACGTTTTGAACCCAATATTAGGAAAATTCACAGGAAGTTTCTTTTTATTTAAACGACAATAAGGTTTATAATCTATAAAAGCTAATTGAAAATTAACTAGTTGTATTATTTATTTACAAAGCCAGATACTACTTGGTATCATTTCTGTAGGTGAAAGCAAAAGGACCTTAAGTCCATTTTTTGTCATTTTTGTTTTTTCTAACATTCTTATTCAGTTTACCCGTATTGATCAAATGGTAAAAGACATTAAGTCCTACAGTCACTAATTCTGTAGATATAAAATTATAAACAACATTATGTTTTTAAGCGTAAAAAAGTAAAACTATCGTACGATCACTTAATATTGTTCACTATTTTAAACAATAAATCGATTATATAAATTTATTAGCTTAATAAAACTCCATAATCATCCTATTTATTCTACAAAGATACACTATTTACTTTTTATACACGGTCGATTTTAATATCTAACTTCGGGCATAGACATCTTTAATGAGCTCTACTGAATAATTTATAAAATTTAACTTCAGATCATTTAGATTTCACCTACAGATTTAAAAAATGGTAGGTATTTAGAATCGCATCAGCATCATAAGCCGAAATAGGAAAAGTGAATTGGTGTCATCGATCGGAAACGTATACATTCCTCCGGATTTACGTTTTTTTTTTTTTTTTTTTTTATTTATTTCTCTCTTCACAACATTGGTTTGGCAAATTTTACTTATATTCCACCATTGGAAGAGACTGGTGCCTGAAGTAGGTTTTTGAAGAAACCTGTGTTACAGGTCACCAGGGCCCCCCGAAGCAAAACAATAGAGTAAAAAGTTTATAAAAAATACGATCTTGAGTAAACATTTGATAGTGCCATGAAAATCACAAAGAGACAATCAGTTAAAAGTTAAAGCTAACAATACATAATACAGAAAAAATAAATTAGCAATTAATACAGAAACAAATAACAATTAACAATGCAGAACTAATGATTCATGTGAAAGTGAAGGTTCGTGTTGATGTGAATGATGGAGAGTATGCACATAGATTGCCGTTTGAATGCATGTTGAAGTGTGCGAGTGTGAGTATGCGATGTAAAACAGCCACAAGAGAGAAGCTGCTGGAAATCTATTTGGAAACTGTCAGCAAATCCTCAGTTTTTTGATAGTCAAGGGATTTAAGAAAAGTTTTAACTGACTTTTCACAATGGGAGATCGTTTTAGGATATAAATTGAGAGTGACGTTTAATTTGTTGTACAATAATTGACCGAGGAAGCAAAAAAAATTCTGGGGGAGAGAAGATTTGAATTGGAGTGAGGGGCAGACTCTTCCCTTCCGTCGTTGGTTGTAGGTTGATTTGTCAAACTTTAACTGAGAATGCTTTTTTGTTACAGTACGCAGAATAAAAGTTTGTCTTACCGTAAGGATATCCCATTTTTTGTATAAATCAATAGTTGGGAAACGAAAGGGAAGACCCGCACCAACCTTAAGAATAGCACGCTGAGTCCTCTCCACCTCAATAAGATGGGTTATGGGTTGATTATTAAAAAAAAATATGTACTTATAAATCATATTAAGTCGTAAAACCGTTTGATTTGGCCATACCTTTCATTAGAGGCTAAAAATAAAATATTGAAATGTTAGTTTAGTTTTGTTAACTTCCTTTAAATGAATTGAGTAGTAATAATGTCACCACGAACATTAACAATATTTACTTGAATCCGGAATTACATTTCGGGAAAATGGCTTATCCACGTTATGCTTTCTGTAAACGTTTATGATACAAGTACCAAAAATAACTCTACCTATTCCGACCTATGATCACCATACATAGTCACTGTGTACTGTTGTTAACGAAATTTATTTGAGTTTAGGAAAATGTTTTCTGCCTTACATCACATACTTATACCGATGATAATCGATTGTTCCGTGTCACTTTCAGCCTTTTTCTTGTAATCCATTTTCAAAAATTGCGCGTTGTTTTTTTCACGCGGTAACCGTAAATATAATATGATTTATTTTTGTTTTGTCACTTTTTGTGACATGATTTGGTCGCCAATAGCATTCTCTGTCTACGTATCGAATAAATAAAGTTAGATCTTACTTCCTTAGGAACTGCGCAAATTTGATGCTAGCCAAGATTAATTATGCAAACAAAATAAACATCATCATCATCATCTCAACGTCAATCCCAGTCGCATCCGAAGCTTTTTCAGCTTTGGAGTCTAGGGTCCGCTTTACCAGTCTAATTGCTGATTTTGGCTAAACTTCGATATTTTTCGTGAAGCGACTGCCCTCTGACCTCCACAACCCGAAGGCGAAATCGAAGCATTGCAGCTAGACCAATTGTTGGACTTTTGAGGGCTCCAACAACCCGTAACGACTGCCACTAGATGTTCGTATGGCAACCGGGACCAACGGCTTAACGTGCTTTCCGAGGCACGACCAGACCAGTGCAAATAATCATATTCATGCATACAAGTATATGCACTGTGCGGGGATCAAACAAAATAAACAATGTAATGATTACCCTGATTACAACGAAGCCTCAAAAAAAATATAACAAAAAACAAACAAATTAATATGATGATAATAATACAACGTTATTTTTTGTATATGCGAAGCCCGAAACACGTGTCCAGTATTTTTATTGTAAAAATTTTCATTAAAAATGACAAAGTTATGAGCTGATTATGTTACCTGGTTGTCCCTAAAAAAATATGGTCAACGCGCTGCTCGCCCGCCCGCGCCAGCTGTTTATTGATAACAATTTCTGTTTGTTTGTTTGTTACCTAACTAGTGATATTTTTAACTAGTAATTTTTGATACAGCTTTTGGACTGTCGTAAAGGTCAAGTGTAGGTAGATATTATTATACACTTTACTCGAAAATTCAGCCATAGGTAAGTGGTAAAATAAATATAAATATATAAATAAATACAGTATGTTACGAAAACCCTGTCCGACCCGTGAAGGTGTTGTTAGGTATCGATAACTGATTCTACTAATGCATACAAAACCGGGCTTTACTTAAAAAAAAAATCCCCCTAAAAAAAATAAATATTATTTCGCAAAAGGAGGTTACTTATTAAATGTGCGTTGACCACCCTTCGCCTGCCGACCGCGGGGGGCGGGCGGCAGGACACGCGGCACGTGGCCGCATCGCTATTCGCTCATAATAATACCGGTGTTGTCACTTTTTAAAAATTACCAAATTTCGGGGAAATTGGAATTAATTCGTTGGAAAAAAAGATTATTTCAAAATTCATTTGTATTGGTACTATGATGAATACGTAAAATTTTATATTATATTTGGTCATGTGTTTACCTAACCTCTATTATCCTTATGGGTCGGACAGGGTTTTCGTAACATACTGTATATACGGACAAATCACACAGATTGAGCTAGCCCCAAAGTAAGTTCGAGACTTGTGTTATGGGATACTAACTCAACGATACTATATTTTACAATAGATACATATATAGATAAACATCCAAGACCCAGGCCAATCAGGAAATGATCGTTTTCTATCATGACCTGGCCGGGGATCGAACCCGGGGCCTCCACGTCGCAGGCAGGCGTGTTGACCGCTGCGCCACGGAGACCGACAAAATAAATGTACGCACTCTCCCGTTGTGCGCACGCGTCTAGTTACTAGTACTATGATCTGTCGTGAACTGTGTTGTGCGCTCGGTAGGTAACCACACTGCAACAATTTTTAATATATTTGGGAAAAAATATAACATGTATGTAAATTTTTTTGGAAACAATTCAGTTGCTTATTCTGATCAAACTATATTCAGGTTACATATGAAGAAAAAATAACGGTGTATAATTGAATTGATTATGAACTATGGTAACAATGGATGAATGTACTAAAAACCAAAGCTTGCACTAATCCTAATTTGAATTTAAACAAATATAGGGAGTGATGATGTTAATACCATATAAAGTAACACAAACATACTGTAAATATGATTTTTTCTTATTCTTTTATTATTACCTTATGTTTTCAGTTTTCGGTACCCAAAGTGTGCCACTTAAATTTTCTGACTCAATTCTTTTTAACCTTTACAGATAGCCAGTTGACATTTCCACAGAACATGAAAAAATATAAAATAAAAAATTATAATTAATCTGCCTGACTTTTCCAATTAACTGGATACCAATATTTGATACTGAGCGACTACCAATCTACACTACTCAACTCAGTTACTATAATCTTAAAAAAAAGACATTTATAAAAATAATTTTTTGTAATAAGACAAATTTGCCCCATACTAAAAATTACTCCTGTATAGTGGGTAGGATTGCAAATATTTAAACTCGTGACATACACAACAACCAGACGTGCTGGTAAAACAGTTTGTGCTTCTGCCTAACCGACTTCCAGTCTAACCGGATTCAGCTAAATTGCTTATTTTCTATAAGTAGATTTTCTATGAGAAAGGCCAAAAACCAAACCTATTTAAAGTCCACTTAAAGTCTCTTTTAAAGTCTGGAAAGAATCTTGATTAGATCATATAAAGAATGGTCTTTATCATGCCAAATATGAATTGGTCTTTTGGGAAAAGAACCACACAGATGGAGAGGATGCCGATGCTGTAGGTGCATATTTTTTTCAGAAATAATACAACTCAAATAAAAACTTAAGGAACTCAATGATTTCACAAAAAATACCAAAGGATAGATATTTGGGTAGACCTCATAAATTATTCCAACTGCCAGACAATAGAAAATCAAACAGAACAGAGCAGAACACCAGTATTCTTTCCTCCATATTACATGGGACATAAACATATTACCTAGTCAGATGTGGATGTACTACAGTTCTGCCTTGAGAGCTGAGATTTCCTCAAACCTAAACTTTGGGAGGTTATGGAGTCCATAACTAAGGTAAGGTAAGTAAGGTAAGGCCGCCAGGAAATTTGGCGTTATTAGCAAAGGTCCGACGGTACTTCACAACTTCAGGACAGCTTCTAAGGTTATACAAAGCATAGATCCGTTCGTGAGTGGCGTACCGCTGCCACATTTGGGCTGGTGCTACAAAATGCCAATTGGCAACTTTGGATTCGGTGGACAGACGTGCAAAGAGCTTGATTGGCGAACTAGATTAGGTTCAAAATGGTCTCCAAAGCCTGGAGCATAGGCTTAATTACATCTCTATTCCATTATCTGACAACCCGTCTGAAACATTTCGCCTCGTCTTTTATACCACATACATTAAGGGACTGGAACAATTTGGAGGGGAGGTGTTTCCATCTGACTTCAATTTTTTTTTTTTTTTTTTTTAATATTTATAAACTAGCGCTTGACAGCAATCCCGCCTGATGGTAAGCAGTGATGCGATCGTTGATGGTAAAGCGCGCTAGTTTATTAAGAGCCTATACACTCAGAAAAACCGAGCGAATAGGAAGGAAGACGGCAGTTGAGCGAGGTGATGCAATGTTAAACCCAACAACACGACCAACGATGCTGCGCCAAAGGGAGATTGATGTAAAGGCCCTCCACGACCAACCTCCCAACACAACAACATTAGGCGCATCGTACTCGGCACACATCGCAACACAACTGCTCAGACCCGTCCTCCGTACGGCTTCACCAGACATCATGCCGGAACACGACAAATCGCTTGGCGACAAGACTTTGTCTGGTGGGTGGTAACTTCTGCCGGCGGCCGATGTTATGGCCTACCACCGAGAAAATTTAAATATCTTCAAGGCTAGATTGAATAGCTCATAATAAATCAGCGTGCTCTATCATCAACAATTGCATTACTGCTTACTATTAGGAGGGATTGCGGTCAAGCACTGCTTTAGGGGCTTACTTCTGCTCTGCAGTTAGAAGTGCTAGTACCAGCTGACATGATAATTATAACAATGATAATTGGTATTTAAAGCAACCTATTCAGAACATGACATCTATCTGTTTTTACGTAAGTTTTATTATGTCATCAACAAAAAAAAATTGTCCAATATCAGTCATGTTTGTCTCTGGTGTGTTTTCTTACCAGAGTGTGAAGTACCCAAAGAGGAGTAGCGAAATGGGCTCAGCCCAGAATCAACTTTTATAACTGTTCAGTGTTTACAGAACAGCCAGCTATGCTGAGAATATGCAGAGTGAGTGCATTGTCCACAGTCCTTAACATCCCTGGCTTTAATGGCTGAAATTATAATAACCACTCATATCAGAGATCTTCATGGTGTTTAGTTTGTTGTTTAACTTATTCCCCCTTATGCAGAAATGTTGCTTAAAGTTAACTAGTGATTAGTGATTCTTTAACTATAAATTTTTGACCTATTAATGTCACTTAACTATGAGGTTTGAGATATCTTTATTTCTTATAAGAAAATAATCACTCACATGAGAAATTTTTAAATACTAATTTAAACAAATATTTAAGGTGTACAGTACAGTAAGACACTATACAGAATATATTGATTATGAATAAAAACCACAGTGTTCCAGAGGTTTATTCATAAACGATTATTATAGTTAAGTGATGCGCAAACATCTAAAATGTATGGTGGTTAAACATTCGCTAATCACTAGTTAACTTTAAGCAACCTTTATGAATAAAGGGGATTGTCTAGTATGACCCTGTGATACTTAATTACACTGTCCAACTAGTTTATTTGAAATACCCAAGTGTGCGGTTTCTATTCCAGGTCAGGCAAGTAAAGGGTCCGCCAAATAACTTTTTTTTTTTGAAAATGCTATGAAAAAAAAACTACTGAATATTTTTTCAAATTTCTTTTTTTATTTGAAAGTACAATCTTTCCGGTTAATGATGGAAGATAATTTCATTCATATGGCTACCTCGGCTGGCCATGACATGAGCAAGGAGCGGCCGTTACAGTCAACGGCGATCGTTATCGGGCCATGTTGAATGAATTTTTGTTTAAAGAAATTGAAAATGAGGATATTGGCGACATTTGGTTTCAACAGGACGGCGCTACGTGCCACACAGCCGACCCTACACTCGATGTTTTGCGCCCTGTTTTTGAAAATCGCATCATCAGCCGCAGAACTGATGTCGTTTGGCCACCTCGGAGCTGCGATTTGACACCGTTGGACTATTATTTGTGGGGTGCCGTCAAAGATAAGTGTTACGCCGACAAGCCAGAGACAATTGACGCTTTAAAGGACAATATTCGTGAAGCCATTGGTGAAATACAGCTGCACACAATCGTTAAAGTGCTTGAAAATTGGACCGATCGTGTAGGCTACTGCATGGCCAGCCGAGGTAGCCATATGAATGAAATTATCTTCCATCATTAACCGGAAAGATTGTACTTTCAAATAAAAAAAGAAATTTGAAAAAATATTCAGTAGTTTTTTTTTCAAAGCATTTTCAAAAAAAAAAAGTTATTTGGCGGACCCTTTACTAAGGGAAGTTTTCTAAGTTATATGTACTTTCGAAGTATATCTTGAATACCAATGACTGATTATAAGGTGAAGGAAAACATCTTGAGGAAAGCTGGACTTTAAGTCTGAAATTGCCAACCCACATTGAGCAAGCATGGTGATTATGATCAATCCTTCTCTGTATGAGAGGAGGCCTGTGCCCAGCAGTGGGACAATAAAAAAGGTTGATGATGATGATGACACAAAAGTCAAACTACAGGTAACTACCTAGAAAGGGCACTGTTATTCTAACAAATTGATGTTTAAAGTAGTTAGTATCTAATAAGTAAGATCATTTAATAAAAATCTGTTAAGTACTTTAAGTTGTAATTCACACCTGTGGGTGTACCGTGGTAAGGCCGCAAAGCCGGTTCCAATATAGTTAGGCAATTTTAGTCAACAATCTATTAGAACATATAAATACTTAAATACTGCTTATTGATTTGCTTAGCTTTATTTTTTATGATAAATAATTAAAAATAAATTACCTTACAAATTCCATATTTGCCCAGAAGAATACGAAAACTATAGCACTTAAAATGATAGCCATAACAAATGTTTTTCTAAATAATATTACTGATTTCATTATTACAGGCACGAAACTGTCACACACTTGAAGGATTTATTGTAATAATTTAACACAATATATTTATTCCCACCCCCAGTTTGTTACATTACAAGAAAATTTATGAATTTTATTACATGATATTTTTTGATGATCTTACAGAACATCTCCATGCTAATTTTTCTACATAAAGTGAAATTCAAAGAGTAAAACACAATAGAGCTATCTTTTTGTGAAAGAATAAGAAATAACACAATCGACAGTGCATGACTTTGACATGTTTAACAAGCAGTGTTGCTACAGTCTTATTAATTTTATTAATAAATTTCTGGCTTGATTAAGCCTTGTAAGACTTTTAAGCAGTCATTATTTAAGAAATTGTGAGACTTGACAGAAAAAAAAGCTCGATTACTGCAAAACAAAATGAAACGCTTGGTTTATAAGAATAAATATATAGTTAAGAACCTTATTCAACGTTAGTAGTGTAGCAACGTAGTGTTAATTATAGTTTAGTCGGCTAGTTAAATCGTTTAGTCAGATAGTTGCCCCTGATCTGAAATTGCAGAGTAATTTTATAACTAATTAGGGTAGTAGATTATCTCAATACCTACCTCTATCCCAAGTTTTAGTTTTGTATACATGTTAAGTATATATTTTGGAAATAGTTTGCATGTAGCTTATTTAAATATTTGTTTTCTTTTTAACCAACGCACCTGTTAGGTAATCTCTTCAACACCTATGTTTGACTGGTAGAGTTCTTATGGCATCAAGTCCGCATTCGTACGGACGGCAGCAGGTCAAGCTACCCGAAACTGTGAAATACATATTCCCAATCAACCTTGAGCCTTAATGCTCTAGCTCTAAATTTGGCAGATTATAGTAGTTTCTCAGTGGTAGGCCATAAAATCGGCTGCCAGCAAAATTTACCACCACACATAAAGTCTTGCCGCCAAAGTGGTGAAGCCGTACGGAGAACGAGTCTGAGCAGTTGTGTTGCGATGTGTGCCGGGTACGATGTGCCAAATGTTGCTGTGTCGGGAGTTTGGTCGTGGAGGGCCTCCAGGTCAATTTATCTCTGACGCAGCATCGTTGTTCGTGTTGTTAGAATTAACACTGCATCACCTCGCTCAACTGCCGTCTTTCTTCCTATTCACTCAGTTTCTTAGTGAAGGCTCTTAATAAACTAGCGCGCTTTACCATTAATGATTGCATCACTGCTTATCATCAGGCGGGATTTTAGTCAAGCATTAGTTTATAATTATATATTATAAAAACAGCTTGATGCGCGTCTGTACATTTCTTTGTGTGAAACTTTTAATTATATTTTTTTTATAAATTATAGACTAGTGCTTGACCGCAACCCCGCGTGATGATAAACAGTGATGGAAAACGCGCGCTAGTTTATTAAGAGCCTATTCACTCTAGCCTTAAAGACACTCAAATTGTAGTTCGACGAAATCACCGCCGCTGGTAAACTGTTTCAGGCCCTCGATGTACGCGGTATAAAAGAGGAAGCGAAACGCTTCGTCCGGAACGTAGGGGTTTTAACAACTTAAGTGTGGAAACTCGCCTTACGACGGGTCGTCCGATGGTGGAACAGAGATGGAGGAATTAAATCATGCAATTCCCTCGCACACACACCAAAATGTATCTACAAGAAATCCATTCATATCAAGGCGGGACTAGTATGGTATGGCCTGGTATTCGTATGGGTGCGCCAATCGATCTCTCTTGGATAAGAGGAAACATGAATGCATTAAAATATCGCAATGAGGTCACTACTTCATTGTTGTGTGAATGTTGGACGTCATGCACGATAATATCTGTGCCCGTGCTGAGCTGATAGCAAAACTGTGCCTGGGGAACATGAAGTCAAACTTATGGATTGGCCCGCTCAGTCCACCGGTAATTTGGATGCGAAGCCTGGCCTCTCTGCGAGTGTGGAGGGGGTAAGTGATAAGATGGGAATTTCGAATATTTTCAAAGAACATTTTAAATTACAATCCCCACTCGGTCCCTCGTCTTTGGTGAATGATGGTGAGCTCATCCGTCCCGGCGCGAAACCTCTGATACGTTTCTCAGCAAAGCAAATATGTGCTATCATTAACAACATGAAACGAGGTAAGTCTCCGGGACATGATGGGCTCAGCATCGAGCACCTGAGGCATGCAGGTGTCCATCTGCCGCGAGTCCTATCTATGTTTTTCACAATGTGCATTAGTCACGCGTACCTTCCTGCTAATCTAATGAAGACCATCGTGGTTCCCATTGTGAAAAACAGAACAGGTGACATCGCTGATAAGGGTAATTATCGTCCCATTTCGCTTGCGACTGTAATAGCTAAGGTGTTGGATGGTGTGCTTGATTCTTATTTAAGTAAATATATACATCTTCATGATGCACAGTTCGGGTTTCGACCCGGACTATCAACTGAAAGTGCTATTTTGAGCCTCAAGCACACCGTTCAATATTATAAAGATCGCGGTACGCCGGTGTACGCCTGTTTCCTTGATCTCTCCAAGGCGTTCGATCTTGTCTCGTACGATGTGCTTTGGAGAAAGATGGGAGACAGGGGTATACTGGCGGAATTATGTGGGCTACTCCAGTATTGGTATGGTAACCAAGTTAATCATGTGAAATGGGACGATACGTTTTCTGAACCGTACAGGTTAGAGTGTGGGGTGAGACAGGGTGGTCTGACGTCTCCCAGACTCTTCAACCTCTACGTGGATGACCTGCTGGTTGCACTTAGCGGAATGCGTGTCGGATGCAGTGTTGATGGGGTTACAATAAACAACATCAGCTATGCAGATGACATGGTGCTGCTGGGTCCGTCGGCGGGAGCAATCAGAGAGTTGCTTAAAACGTGCGAGGCCTACGCTGCCGCGCATGGGTTAATTTATAATGTAAAAAAATGTGAGTACATGGTCTTTGAGGTCGGCGGGAAATGCCGTGGAGAAGGACCGGAGTTACTGCTGAACGGGTCATCAATTAGTAACAACTTTTAAATACCTAGGGCATCTTCTTACCGCTGATCTCAAGGACGATGCAGATATTGAAAGGGAGCGCAGGGCACTTGCGGTCCGGAGTAATATGTTGTCCCGTAGATTTGCCAGGTGTACAGACCAAGTAAAAATAACACTATTCAAGGCTTATTGTCAAAGTCTGTACACGGGCAATCTGTGGGTCAGCTGTACTAAAAGATCGCTGGACGTCCTGCGTGTCCAATATAATAATGCTTTCAGGATGTTGTTGAGACTGCCTCGTTACTGTAGTGCGTCGGAAATGTTTGCGCAAGCCCGTACCGACGGTTTTCAAGCAATCATACGCAAAAAGACCGCGTCGTTGCTGAGAAGAGTGAGAGACAGTCGGAACAGCATCCTGAAAACTGTAGCTGAGAGCTTCGGCTCTCCAATAATTAAAAAATTTGTTCAAACTTTAATAATTACTAACACTAGGCAATAAGTTTTTGTTTTCTTTGTATGCTACTAACACTCTTATGGATTTTTATGTCTGAAATAAAAATGATTTATTTATTTATTTATTATTGAACATGCATGGGACATGTTGCAACAAAGAGCTATGGTTAATTTTTCTCGAACTCTGATGACACAAGAACAACTTGAAAGGAACCTGGGATCTAATACCGCAGCTCAATTTGGATAATTTAATTTTGAGCATAAATAACCGATGTCGAACTCTAATTAATGTTAGTGGCTTATTTTTTATATATTGCAAGCATAATCCATAAAATAAACTTTAATTTCGTATATATGTTTTAACAAAATATTTACAGAATTTTGTAAAATAAGCTAAAAGTGATATGTCCCTAGACATTGTTGATGTGTGGATCTTATATCAGCTCTACAAGATTTTGTTTAAACCTCTAAAAGGCCTTCTCACAAAAACTAATGGAATCCGTAACGTTTTATAAGATAACGTTACGCATTCCATTAGTTTTTGTGATAATATCTTTAATGTTCAAGCAGTACGACTACGAATGACCCTGGTCCTATCAGCAAGATGAGCTCAAACTATGTATACTTCTGTTTAAACATATCATTTTATTTTATTTGCTCTTGTATGATGTTTATTACTTAGTTGTATACATCTATTTCAATTAAAACTAGTATGATACACTTTATAAACAGACGGTAGCTAATCAAACTACAACAATCTGTCAAATTTCTTCTTTATTAGATTTTCAACTTAATCGCTATAGTATTAAGGCTCAAGGTTAATTGGAAATATTTGACAGTTTCAGGTAGCATGATCTGCTGTCGTCCGCACATATTTATTGTATAGTCTATGTAAATTGTACACAGAAGACTTCCCCTTGCTATTCCGTCCAAAGGTTGTCCGTAAATAATCGCCGCGCTTAGCGACAAGCCTGCCCAATGTGTCCCCTTTAACATAATCACCATATAAATTACAGAACATAAAATATTTATGTTCTATACAGTGTACATACATAATAATGAGTATTCTATTCTACTAGGTAACCCGTGTGAAGTATACGAATATCATAATTACAATCGTTAATTTTCGAAAAACCACCAATATTTGAGTAATTTGTATATTTTTCCGGTGTAACGGTCAAAAAAAACTTTTAAATGATGCCTCATTGATATAGTATAAAGGAAGTTATGACGTACCGACAAGAAAAGCCCTTGAGAAATCATATTTATGATTCTTTGAAAATAAGCACGACAAATATTTTGACTTTTAGGCAATACCTTCTAATTATTTAGACTTTCGGAGCTTTTGGCGGGAAAGTCAAGCTGAGCGTCACGCTAATTTTTCATTGGACTTTTAAAATTATTTATAGTGTTGTTTACTAAATAAAAGCGCGTGATTTATGTAGTAAAAAGTGCATTCAGTGAATAATTTATAAAGAACATTGAAATATTGTAGCATAGTGGCCACATCATGACTTTACTCCAAACCCCTCCTTGTCGGCCCAAGCGGGAAACGAAAGGAGATAGGTTAGGTTAGGTTAACAAGAATAACGAAGAAATGGCTGGTTTGGCTGGGTGGCCTGGGTGCTCGCCAGAGTGTACGAGTGGACGGCGGGGCGCAGGGCGCTGGGCGAGCGTCCGGCCCCGGAGTTGAGGGAGGCCGTCCGCCGGGAGGCGAGGGACGCCATCGTCCAACATTGGACGCGCGACCTCGCCTCCGCGGTGTTCGGCCGTCGCACCCTCGACGCCATCGGGCCAGTCCTGAAGGACTGGCTCGACAGGCGTCACGGGTTCCTCTCCTTCCGTCTGGTGCAGGTACTCTCTGGTCACGGCTGCTTCGGCAGGTACCTGCACCGGATAGGACGAGAGGAAACGCCGTCGTGCCACGGTTGCGGCGCGGCGGAGGACACGGCGGACCACACCCTCGCGGTGTGCCCGTCGTGGGCCGTGCCGCGCCGCGATCTTGTCGCGGCGGTAGGAGGGGACCTCTCGCTGCCCGCCGTCGTCAGAGCGATGGTGGGAGCGAGGGGGCCTGGGCGGCGATGGCCTCTTTCTGCGAGCTCGTGATGTCGCAGAAGGAGGCCGCGGAGCGCGAGCGGGAGGAGGATCCCCTCGCTCCGGCGCTCCGTAGGCGGCGTAGGGGCAGGAGAAGGCGGGATTTCGCCCGCTTTCTCCCGCCCTGAGGTGAGCGGCGGGCGTGAGGCACGGGGGTGCCCGCGCCCGCCTTGCAGGGCTCACCACGTGTGGGAGCTTCGGTCCCCCTCCTAGGAGGGGCAAATGAGGGCCCGCCTTACTAGGCGGGTTTCGCCGGCGGGGGAGAGGAAGCCCAGGCTGTGCTAGTTTCCCACTCCCCCGCCACTATGGCGATGCCGGAGCGCCGCTGGGGTTTTTAGTGGGTATACCGGGAGGCTCTCTCCCGGGGAGTCCCACATACCCTTCCCGTCCCCCGACGGGAGGGGATGCGTAATTGTCATTTTCCCCAGCGACAACAAAAAAAAAAAAAAAAGGTTAAGTTAGGATGAGCTGCGGGCTCCGTGCGCAGTTTCTGGCCTGCCATCGGACGCGTCCCCAGGTGGCGGATAGGGGAACGGCCCCCAGATATGGGGGTTACCGGTTTACCGGCGCGGACCAAAACCAGAAGTGGGGACCGCTTCGGCGTTCACGTGCGGCGGGTCGGCCACCACTCCAGGTGGCTGACGTGACCCGAACTCCGGGTCACCGTCGGGCAACCCGGTCTCCTCATTGAGAGGAGCTGGGGGCCCCGTTTGCCCGAAGGCAAACGGGGCCCCCAGTGGGCACAGTGGGGCTAAGAGGAAGGACACCTCGCTAAAAAACCCTTGGCTGCTGCGTCTTCTCGCACACGAAGACGTACCCAGCCGGGCCCCTCCCTATGGAGGGCCCACTATGGGCCCGCCTTCTGGCGGGAATCGCCGGCGGGGGATTGTAGGCAGGCTTGCTATTTCCTATGACCCCGCCACTAAGGCGATGTCGGTGTGCCGCTGTTCGGTTTTAGTGGGTATTCCCGGCTTCGGCTGGGCGAGTCCCACACACGCCCTTCGGGGTATGGTGCGTAAATGTCATTTCCACAGCGTCAAAAAAAAAAAAAAAAAAAAGATGAGCTGCGGGCCTCCTGCGTGGCGGCACGGCGGGCCTACACCCGCTCGCGTCGGCGGCGTCGACGGGATCTGGCTGACGAGGACCGCCTCTACGCCAGATACGTGGAGGCGAGGGCGGCCTTCGGCGCCGCCAAGGACGCGGCGAGGGCTGAGCTGGTGGAGGGTCTCAACAACGACCCATTCGGGAGGCCATATAAATATAAGGCGGCGCGGAACAAACTGCGTCGCATTGGTCCCCCGGTTGCCGAGACCCTCGAACCAGCGCTCCTGGATGGAGTGGTGCGGTCCCTGTTTCCGCGCAGGGATCCACACTTCACCCCACCAGCGATGGGGCCGCCAAGAGCAGCGGCTCTACCGGAGGAGGAAGCTCCTCCTCCTCCGGTTTCAGAGGAGGAATTTGGCGCGGCGACTATTCGTCTCCGTGCCAAAAAGACTGCTCCCGGCCTGGACGGCGTTCCCGCTCGGGTGGTGGCCATCGCGGCCACGGAGATGGAGGGAAGGTTTCGGGACCTCTTCGACGCGTGCTTCGCGTCGAGGAGGTTCCCGAAACCTTGGCGGGAAGGCCAACTGTGCCTCCTCCGGAAGGAAGGGCGGCCGGCGGACTCCCCCTCGGCTTACCGGCCCATCGTCTTGCTTGACGAGGCCGGTAAGATGTTCGAGGGGATTATCGCCGCCCGCCTGAAGCGCCATCTGCGGGACGTGGGACCGGACCTGTCGGACGCCCAGTTCGGTTTTCGAGCTGGGCGTTCGACAGTGGACGCCCTGGCCCGTCTAAAGGGCCGGGTGACAGAGGCGGTAGGAGTGGGGGATGGAGTGTTGGCTGTGTCATTCGACATTGCCAACGCCTTCAACTCCATCCCCCACTCCACCATCCTGGAGGCGCTCCGGTTCCACGGTGTGCCCCTGTACTTGCGGGGCCTCCTGGCCAGCTACTTGGAGGACCGTGCCGTCCTCCTAGTGGACGGGGCTGGCCAGGTCCGGCGGTATGGCGTGGAAACCGGCGTTCCACAGGGGTCCGTTCTAGGGCCTCTTCTGTGGAACGTCGGTTATGACTGGCTCCTGCGGGGAACCCTCCTACGAGGCACGGGTGTCATCTGCTACGCGGATGACACTCTCCTCACTTCCCGCGGGAGCACCTTCCGGGAGGCGGCCAGTTTGGCATCGGCGGGCGGATCCTTAGTGGCGGGGAGGATCCGCCGCCTGGGCTTGAGGGTGGCGCTGCACAAAACGGAGGCCGTGTTCTTTCACGGCCCCCGGCAGCGCCCCCCACCCGACGCCCACATATTTGTGGAGGGAGTGAGGGTCGGGGTTGAGGCCCAGATGAAGTATCTGGGCCTCATTGTGGACAGCAGGCTGCGCTTCGGCCCGCATTTCAGCGGGCTGTCGACGCGCCTGCTGAAGGCTGCGAATGCCCTCTCATGGCTCATGCCGAACATGGGAGGGCCCAGCATGCGGTGCCGGCGTTTATACGCCGGCATACTGCGGAGCATGGCCCTTTACGGGGCTCTAATTTGGGCGGACTCCCTCCACAGGAGGGAGAACCTCACCGCCCTTCGGGCTCCCCAAAGGGCCACCGCCCAGCGGGCAGCGCGGGCCTACCGTACGGTAGGCTTCGCTTCGGCATGCGCTCTGGCGAGCACCCCGCCTTGGGAGCTCGAGGCCTGGCTCGCCAGAGTGTACGAGCGGACGGCGGGGCGCAGGGCGCTGGGCGAGCGGCCGCCCCCGGAGTTGAGGGAGGCCGTCCGCCGGGGTTATGGACACATGCATCGCGACGGGCCGCTTCCCCAGGAGGTGGAGGGTGGGCAGGCTCTGCCTCCTTCGCAAGGACGGACGTCCTGCCGACTCACCGTCGGGTTATAGGCCGGTCGTGCTCCTGGATGAGAGCGGAAAATGCTTTGAGAGAATCATCGCCTCTCGCATCCAGGAGCACCTGGAAAGCCGTGGGCCGCAGTTGGCGGACTGCCAGTACGGCTTTCGGACCGGCCGGTCCACGATGGACGCGGTGGCTCGCCTCAAGAGGTGGACTGAGGCGGCCACAGCGAGGGGTGAGGGTGTAGTCGCGGTGTCGTTAGACATCGCGAACGCGTTCAACACCCTCCCCCACGAATGCATAGAGGCGGCACTGAAGTACCATGAAGTGCCCCTCTACCTCTGCGCCCTCGTGCGGGACTACCTCCGTGAGAGGAGGGTGCTGTACGAGGACGCAGAGGGTCGCGTCCAGTCGTGGGCCGTATCAGTAGGAGTACCCCAGGGATCGGTGCTTGGTCCCCTGCTCTGGAACCTGGGGTACAACTGGGTTCTGCGTGGCGCGCTCTTGCCGCGTATGGACGTCGTCTGCTTTGCGGACGACACCCTAGTCGCGGCCAGGGCGCGTGACTGGGAGGAGGCGGTTCACCTTGCGTCGGTTGGCACCTCATTGGTCGTCCGGCGCATCCGCCTCCTGGGGCTGGAAGTGGCTCTCGAGAAGACGAGGGCCATGACCTTCCACGCCCCACGACGCAGAACCCCACCGGGTCTCCGTATCCGAGTGGAGGGGGTCCGGGTTCCCGTCGAGGTGCATATAAAGTACCTCGGCCTGATCCTGGATCCCCGCTGGAGTTTCGAGGAGCACTTTAGGCTCCTCGCTCCGCGGCTGTGCTCATTCGCAGCCGCACTCGGACGGCTCCTCCCCAATCTTGGGGGGCCGAATTCGGCGTGCCGTCGGCTGTACCAGGGAGTGGTACGGTCGATGGCGCTCTACGGAGCCCCGGTGTGGGCAGAGCGCCTTTCCCGGGCAACAGTGGCCCTGCTGCGGAGGCCGCAGAGGGTCATCGCGACACGGACCGTGCGGGCATACCGCACGGTAAGTCATGGGGCGGCCTGCGTGCTCGCGGGCACGCCCCCGTGGGAGGTCGATGCCCTGGTTCTGTCCCAGGTGCATCGACACCGTGTCGCGGCCCGGGAACGGGGGGAACGACCCGCCTTCGAGGAAGTAAGGCGGGTCAGATTAGCGGCTCAGGGGGAGGCCCTGAGCCGGTGGAGGGAGGCGCTCCGCTCCCCAGCTGCCGGCCACCGGACGATTGGAGCGATTCGTCCGGTGTTGGAGGGATGGGTTGGGCGCCGGCATGGCAGCCTTACCTTCCGCCTAGTGCAGGTACTGACCGGACATGGGTGCTTCGGTCACTACCTGCACCGAGTCGCCCGTCGGGAGGAGTCACCGCGGTGTCATCACTGCGACTCCCCCGACGACACGGCCGAGCACACCCTAGTGGTGTGGCCGGCCTGGCGGAACGAGCGCCGCGATCTCGTTGCGGCGCTCGGAGGCGGACGCCTCTCACTGGCAACCATGGTACGAGCCATGGTTGAAAGTGAGACGGCATGGGAGGCTGCCGCCTCCTTCTGCGAGACCGTCCTCTTGCAGAAGGAGGCTGCGGAGAGGGAGCGGGAAGAGGACGTACTTGCCGCTCCCCTCCGGCGTAGACGGGTGGGGCGAAGAAGGCGGGGGACGAACCCCCGTCTCCTTTAGCCCCAGGGTGTGACCAGCGCGTGCGGGTAGCTCCCGCACGTGCATTGCACAACGGTCACCACGTCTGGGGATTATTCCGTTACCGGGTAATCCCCCTTTGGCGCGGAAACCGGCCCTACAGGGGAGGGCCGGCAAGCCCTGAGGGTGTCACGGAGTACTTGGCCTTCGGGTCGGCCCCGTGACACTCTCAACACAGGGCCCGACGGTAACCGGGTGGTTTTAGTGGGTATTCCCGGCTACGGCCGGGCGAGTCCCACACACGCTCGTCGCCTAGCTAGCGACGGGTATGGTGCGTAAAGGCATTTCCACTCGAGAAAAAAAAAAAAAAAAAAAAAAAAAAAGGCCGTCCGCCGGGAGGCGAGGGACGCGATCGTCCAACATTGGACGCGCGACCTCGCCTCCGCGGTGTTCGGCCGTCGCACCCTCGACGCCATCGGGCCGGTCCTGAAGGACTGGCTCGACAGGCGTCACGGGTTCCTCTCCTTCCGTCTGGTGCAGGTACTCTCCGGTCACGGCTGCTTCGGCAGGTACCTGCACCGGATAGGACGAGAGGAAACGCCGTCGTGCCACGGTTGCGGCGCGGCGGAGGACACGGCGGACCACACCCTCGCGGTGTGCCCGTCGTGGGCCGTGCCGCGCTGCGATCTTGTCGCGGCGGTAGGAGGGGACCTCTCGCTGCCCGCCGTCGTCAGAGCGATGGTGGGGAGCGAGGGGGCCTGGGCGGCGATGGCCTCCTTCTGCGAGGTCGTGATGTCGCAGAAGGAGGCCGCGGAGCGCGAGCGGGAGGAAGATCCCCTCGCTCCGGCGCTCCGCAGGCGGCGTAGGGGCAGGAGAAGGCGGGATTTCGCCCGCTTTCTCCCGCCCTGAGGTGAGCGGCGGGCGTGAGGCACGGGGGTGCCCGCGCCCGCCTTGCACCGCTCACCACGCGGGAGCGCGGCCCCTCTTTAAGAGGGGCAAATGAAGGCCCGCCTCAATTGGCGGGGTTCGCCGGCGGGGGAGAGGTAGCTCAGGCTCTGCTAGTTCCCACTCCCCCGCCACTATGGCGATGCCGGAGTTGCGCTGGGGTTTTTAGTGGGTATACCGGGAGGCTCTCTCCCGGGGAGTCCCACATACCCCACCGGCGGTCCGACGGGTGGGGATCCGTAATTGTCATTTTCCCCAGCGAGAACAAAAAAAAAAAAAAAAAACGAGTGTGCTTATGACCACACGACTGAAGTGAAACTTCTTTCGCACCATCTGTATGTATATATATATATGTGTGTACAATATATACATGTATACACATATACATATATTAATTTTCTATAAATATTTATATTTATTTCATGGTTTCATTGGTAAATTAATATTTTTGCATAGATCTTCTATTTTTATTAAAAAAAAAAAAGTGGATTCCGTCGGGGCCTAAAGGTCGGGCTCTTCCTCCTGAATCAGGGGACCCCAAACTCGGGTAGTCTACGACCTCTGGTTCCCGAGATAATCCACGGGGGGGTGAGAAGAAATTTATAGTTCTTAATCAATCAAGGTACTTAGCTTAATAATTGAGCTTATGAGGCTCGAAAGCAATTTGTACTTTGTGTCCAATTATCGTATTGTGACGATATCTTCAAGCTTCTATACTTTCAATTATATCAGAAATGTTCAGCAAAAATATATAAAACAATATAAAGGCCAGAACAGAACGAAATTTATAAATTATTTGTGCTCTTAGGTAATCAATTGTTAACAAATCTTAAAAAGATCCAAAAAATATATATTGCCTTCGGCGAGATGCGAACTCACAACTTCATACTCGACATGTTATGCAATATTTACATGAGCCAACTCCTTGTTTGTAGTACAGACGAAATAGGACCCCACTTAACTTCCGTTCGTCTTGCCCGATGATTTTTCGTAACGCTTTCGCTAGCTTACTCCCCAAGTCAAGCGTGCCTAAAGAAGTTTCACTTCAAAAAAGGTTAAGTTAGGATTCCGTGTGCATTTTCTGGCCTGCCATCGGACGCGTCCCCAGGTGGCGGATAGGGGAACGGCCCCCAGATATGGGGGTTACCGGTTTACCGGCGCGGACCAAAACCAGAAGTGGGGACTGCTTCGGCGGTCACGTGCGGCGGGTCGGCCACCACTCCAGGTGGCTGACGTGACCCGAACTCCGGGTCACCGTCGGGCAACCCGGTCTCCTCACTGAGAGGAGTTGGGGCCCCGCTTTCGGGCAAACGAGTGGGGCTAAGAGGAAGGACACTTCCTTAAAAAACTTTTGGCTGCTGCGTCTTCTCGCACACGAAGACGTACCCAGCCGGGCCCCTCCCTATGGAGGGCCCACTGTGGGCCCGCCTTCTGGCGGGAATCGCCGGCGGGGGATTGGTTGAAAGGCTCTGCTATTTCCCATGACCCCGCCACTAAGGCGATGTCGGTGTACCGCTGTTGGGTTTAGTGGGTATTCCCGGCTTCGGCTGGGCGAGTCCCACACACGCCCTTCGGGGTATGGTGCGTAAATGCATTCCCACAGCGTCAAAAAGAAAAAAAAGTTAGGATTTCTGCGAGGACGTTATGTCGCAGAAGGAAGCTGCGGAACGGGAGAAGGAGATCTCAACCCCCTTCCCAGGACGCAGAAGATGCACCGGGCGAAGAGGAAGGGCGGATAACGCCCTCTTCCGCCCCCCTTGAATGGGTCCAGGGGCGAGGCGACCCCGAGGCGGCGGCGTGCGCGAGTGTCGGCGCGCGCGAGTGTCGGCGCGCGCCTCTGAGGCGATGCACGGGCTAGTTTAATATCCTATTACTCCGTGTAGGAGAGGAGGCCTGGACAGGCGACCAGCACGAGGGTGAATTAGAAGAAGAGAAGAAATTTGACTCCCGCGGCCCCAAGCGCGCTAGTGATCGAAGAGACACCGGGGTGATTTAGTCAGTAAAAGTCGGACAGACCTCGTCGCCCACCCCAGGGCGGCGGACATCAATTGAGGGTTTCCACCCCGGGAAAAAAAAGGTTAAGTTAGGATAAGTTACGAATCCGGGTGTAGTTTCTGGCCTGCCATCGGACGCGTCCCCAGGTGGCGGATAGAGGAACGGCCCCCAGATATGGGGTTTACTGGTTTACCGGCGCGGACCAAAGCCAGACCCGGGGACCGTTTCTGCAGTCACAAGTGCGACGGGTTATCCACCACTCCAGGTGGCTGATGTGACCCGAACCCTGGGTCACCGTCAGACAACCCCGTCTCCTCACTGAAAGGAGCTGGGGGCCCCGTTTGCTTGCGGGCAAACCGTGGGTTTCCCATGACCCCACCACTATCGGTGTGCCGCTGTGGTTTTAGTGGGTATACCGGTAGGATATGTCCCGGGGATCCCACATACCCTTCGGGGATGCGTAATTGTCATTTTCCACAGCATCAAAAAAAAAAGGATAAGTTACGAAGTTAAAATCCATTTATGTATTCGACTGAAGGACTTGTATCCATGGTCACGAAATAAATTATTATAAAAAAGATTTTGGCTTTCTTTCAAGGAACTTATTTCTAAACTGGAATGTGCACTATTGATCAAAACGCGGTCCGAGGCAGATAGCTTCACAGTAGGCCTCTGTCCTTGTTGTGTAGGGTGACTATTATAATGGAATTTATAACGAATGTACGCAAATATGAATATTTAGGTATGGATGCGAACTTTTTAATTTTATTATTCTAAAAATGCATTAATAAATTGATGATGTAATCAATTTTTAACCTTAACAATTTAGAAATAAAGTTGAAAATCTAATATGGGAATCTGACAGATTGTAGTTTCTTGATATACTGCTTTACTGTGATAAAAAAAATGGTTGCCTGTAAAGTCGGTTTTACGGGCGAAGATTTTACGTGACAACGTCTTTTTCTCGGTAGAATATTTATTGATATGAATATAATTAAATTGCACAATAGGAACAAGGAATTGAATGAAAATAAGAATTGCACAAATTTTAACTATAGAAATATATTTTGTTTACTAAAACATCGGTGACTCATCGTAACGTTACCGAGCGTTACACTTTTTCATAAGTGACTCCCAGCCGCAACCTAATTTAAGACGTTGTCACGTCAAAAAAACACTTCTTCTCTCTCATTGTCATTATATTTTATTTGCTCTTGTATGATATTTATTAATTAGATGTATATATTTAGTTAAACTAGTATGATACTTTTAACGTACATTTTTATTGTATACTCTATGTAAATAGTACTCTGTAGACTACCTACACTATTTCTCTCTCCTTCTCCTTAATATTCCATCCAAAGGTTGTCTGTAAAAGTTCGCTCTTATCGATAAGACGAAGGGGAAGATAACCTAAATATTCATAAAAAAACTTAGGTAATATAAGTAAAAAAAAAAATATTTTGCGTACGTTCCTTATGAATTCCATTATAATAGTCTCCCTACACAACAAGGACAGAGGGCTACTGTGAAGCTATCTCCCTCGGACCGCGTTTTGATCAATAGTGCACATTCCAGTTTAGGTTTAAGTTCCTTGGTTTTTTTTTTAATGTTGTATGGTGTGGAATTCTAGTTAAAAATTTCAGGTTTAGAGCGAAAAGTATTTTCACATGTAAGTATTCTTTACTCTACTAAAAAAAACTGAAAATTGGTGAGTTTTGAAATACTTCGTTGATAATATTTGCGAGATACCTTGTGAAACATGTAGGAGATGGACATACATACTTTACAAGACGTGTAAAAATTATCAGTGATCCTACTTTAATAAACGATTTCATTTCACTTATTATTTCAAAATAAAACGAAAATAATATAATTTTTCTTACTAGTAACGAAGTGCTTTATTACAACACTATCTCAAGTTCCACCACGAAGTAAGTCCAAAAAATTGATTAATTTTGTCTCTTATGTTGGCTATTTTGTGTCGTTGTCAACAACTTCAGTGTGGTGGTTCGATAGTGATTGCGCGTAGTGTTATTGTTTTGTGGAAAAAATTGTGAAACTTAACTAAATCCAACACAATCAGTGAATAATTTCGGTTTAGTTTTTATCTATCTTCATCTATTATTATTTTCTTAGTGGAATATGTCATTTTCGAGCGAGGTAAGTCCAATTTTAAGCTACATCAACATCAGTGGATAGGGCGGTACTATCGTGTGGTAATTGTCAGCATTTCTTGTCTTACAGCATTTTTTATCAATAAAAATTATCGTGATTCGTTGATAAACAGCATTATAAAGCTATTCCTTCCTTATCGCAGCGGCCCTTTTCGTTTTAGAAGAGATTTTCGATGGTATCGGATATGCATCCTCCATATTTTACTGCTACGTGCATGGTACCAACTACATAATGTTAGTAGCTATAGAGGCTTTTTTTGCTTGTGTGCCCAATATTTAGTACATTTTCTCTTGCATCATTTAGGAAATAATAATGAATTGGATTGAATGCTACTTTTTCATATTTGGGCTCTTCGTATTTTAGATTGTTTAAGATCAATAAAATTATTAGGTAATTCAATTTTCAATACTTACCAATTTTGGGCCAAATGAGAACAAAACTTGTATTTTTGTGTAACAAGCTAAGAAAACAAGGCCAATGAGACAACACTTTTAATCTTACCTTTGGTATCACATAGGGTTCTTAGAAACCCAAGAAGCCAAAGTAATTAATAATCAATCCACATTATTGTCATTAATCTTCAAAATGTTGACCCTTGAGAAAACAAAACCTTAAATCAGACCAAGACAATCAATACAGAGACACTCATTAGGAATTGATTGAGTGATTGACTTCGACTTAACAAAGGAACACTTCATTAATTATGGGGTTTCTTTTGCCAAAAGATTTACAGGGTTGATGCGGTTAGGGAATCAAAACCAAGATAATACTGTATTAAACAAATGACACAGTTCCGCTGTCCACTTATGACTGATTCAGGTTATGCCTACTAGATGGCGCTGGTGAGCTAACAGAGGGAATATTCCAGCTGTGTTATGGATTCTTTGTAAGTTTGAGAAATAAGTGATCTCACTAAAAACTGTTATAGTTTGCAACACATGTGACTTTAACTATAGTAAAAAAAAAACTTAATATGGGATGGCAAAGCAAACAAACATAAAACAAGATTATTATAATATCTTCTGAAATTTTTGTATACAGCAAAGCAACCAACAAAACAATGTCCTATTTCTCTTTACAGAAAATTGTTTGAGTGGAGTAGATAGCCTATTTGGTCTATGCAGACTTAAAATAAATTAAATAATTACAATTGGATATACTTTTATTTTTTAAAGGGTAACACCACTTTTTCATAAGCCCAGGATTTACCTACCCAAATATCATCATAATTATCAAAAATATTAACATCATAATATAAAGTGGAGGCAGCCATAAATACATAAAATGAAAACCTAGTCTATTGTTGTTTTCTTCTTATCACTTATCTGTCACATCAGTCTCAATGCAATTCTAATTAAACTTATTAACAGATCAGTAACAGATGTATGTATGTACATATATATAAAAGGATGAAATTGATAACGCTTTTGTTTAAACATGTCTTTACAAAAACAACATTATTTTTACATGATTCTATATCATTTCAAGGCAAGTTATCCTATGCATGCACAACTTACGAACAGTTAGGTAAATGATAGGTTTATAATTGGAACTAAACAGTTTAAATTTTTTTATGATTATTTATTAGTAGTTCCTGAGATTAGCGCAATCAAACAAACAAACACTTCAGCTTTATTATAGATTATAATCTGAACTTTTTCAAAAGCAAATAAATATAGTTTAAATACCTGTGAAAATCATACTAAATCCTGATAAATTAGGAGTATATGTATTAAGTACTATATCTATATCAAAAGTGCTCCACAATTTTTGAACAATATGTTAAACCTACTGTTTTTTCTTTATTAATTTATCTATATTCTATATAAACAATTTATTTTTCATACTGTTAGAATCCGGTCTAGGACACTCTTTTTAAAAAAGCAAACACTTTTAGCTAAAATAATTATACACTTTATTTAATTTTACTTTACAATTATCGCGAGTGCAGTACACAAGTGCACGGGATGAAGGATGGAAGACGACTAGCTATGAGTGTGGGATGGATGTATGAGGTGTTGAGGAATGGTGTGTCAGCACTCTGACGGGAATGCAGCATAAGCTACCAGGTAAGCCAGAAAGGGTACATTGGGTATGTATAACAATACCTTTTGGTTTTTATTTATCATAAAAGTGTGTTATTTTAGGTTTTTTAACTAAATTTTTTTTATGAGATGTACTTATCAAAATTGTCCACACCAGTTCTTGATAAGTTTACAAAGTTTGAATTATTATGATTATGATGATATGCATGATTACGCTCAATCGTTCTCTGTATGAGAGGAGACCTGTGCCCAGGAGTGGGACGATAAAAAGGTTGATAATGATGATGATACATGCAAACATATTTAGGCTAAGCTAATGAGTTTGTTAAAAAATGTCTAATCAGCTATTGACTTTGTCTATTAAATTGAAGGTTTGGCACTTTGGATTTACTTTGACCAAGATATTTGCACATATTGCAATTATTAGAATCATTCTAAAAATGACCTTTGTCCATAAAAATGACTATACACAAGATTTGCAGAATTTGCACTTCGTAAACGAGGTTAGAACAATGTATAGTTCCATAAACAATTTAAACTTTGTATTTAGATAAACTAGATTTACCCCTTATTTTAATGGTCTCTTTATCTGGTAGTTCAGAGGTCAGAGCTCATTTAATTGGTTGCCTGTACCCTTAGTTCTTGTTATACTATATGCAACAAATAAATGAGTGAGTTTCATTACTACTATTTAATATGTAAAATATTCGCTACTTGTACAAATGAAAATACCAGTCAGTTTATGTATGTACTTGTTGAACTTGTCAGTTATTGGTATAAGTGGGAATCATTGCAAGTTGGCCATTGAAGGAGTGAAGTGCACTATCATTCTATTATAGCCTCACATGCACTGTCCCCCTTGCACTTTGACCCCACTTTGACAGGCAGTTAGATTAACATGACACTCAACATAGCGGGAAACATGAATGAATTAGTTTACAAAATGTGTATTGCATTGAATATAATTTATTGTTGTTGCTGGCACAAAGGAAATCGAAATTCAAAATAATAAAAAAAAAACAACATACCTCAACAAAGGTGTAGTAAAGAAAGAAATATGAGAATGAAATACAATTTATTGAATAAGGGCAAATTTAAGAGACAAAAATGTCTTGTAACTTACGTTTACTGAGTTTAGAGTGTACAATAATAAGATTTAATAATACCTAGCATGGATATTCAGAAAAGAAGTCACCTAGTATATATTATGATAGTCAAGTTTAGAATGAGGAAACTCATTGGAATCACATATAATTCTTCTCAGTTCATGATTGAATTAGAATAAGTATTTAGGTAATTATGAAATTATTGTTTAATTACCTTAAATGAAGTATGCAAGCCACATATCTCTACAGATAGATTATTTATATACATACACACATGAGGTGACAACTGTACCTACACAGCAAATGAACTGCAGTTTTTATAATCTTTTTTATTTTGTATATGTTCAAAGTTCCTTTATACACATGATGGACAGAGAGAAAAATGAATATAAATAATAATCTGTATAACAAAAAACAATACTGGCCCTTGGTTTTGGGTGTCGATGTTGATCTTAATTCTATTAAACAAAGATAATTATTAATATTATAAAAAAACAAAGAAATATAAATTTGAGTTATAACAAATACATATCATAAAAAAAACAAAAATGTAAATTTCAGTTATCTAAAATATTATGAATTTAATTACAAAATAAATATAGGACATTCCATTCTAAATTTATTTGACGAGAGAGTATGTGTGTTCGTAAATGTAATTATGTAAGTTTTGTTGCATGGGTGTATGTATGTTAGGAGTTGTTGGATTATGTATAGGGTTTTGTGTTCCTATTGAATAGTGTTTTGTTATTTGTAGTCTTGCTGAATTAGCCAGTGTCTAATATTTCAAATGGAATTTATTTAGGTTTGTTCTATATATGTATAATATAAAATATTTTGTATATATATGAGAACTTAACACTTAATATTGGCGTTTTGCAAACGAGGTTTTATACTGTACACTTGGGCGAACATGTGTACGCTTCTAGGGTCAGTTGGGTGTAGGCAGCCATGTACTCTGAGGACAGATCGCATAACAAACAGCTGGCGTACTGTCAGAATAGAGCTGGGCTGAGAGGTATCTAAATAGTTTGCCAATTATCACCTTAAGCATATCTTGTTGGGCTCTCTCTGCCCTCAGAATAAGTCTTCGCTGGTCCACCCCACACGGATTCAGTATCTAGGGGCTGATTGGAACAAAGTGATGTAAACTAACTTGAGAATATTACAATCAGATGATTCCTAGAGATTTAAAGCTGTGAATCGTCCGAAGTTTGGGTGGTTAAATATCAAGCTGTTTGTCCCTTCATCTACTATGCACCCCCAGGTATTTCAGGTTATTAGTTCTAGCAATGGCAGCACAAGAGCACGACATCAGTCGATTTCGGCATGAGTGAGCTGCAATAGAAAAACCATTTGGGGGTAAGTTATCACGTCGGATCGCAAAGGGCATGTACTTCATTTTATTCATGTTTAGTGTCAACAAGTTTAGTTCTAGAGAGATGCGGGGAGGTTTACCTGGTCGTAGCAGTTTCCGGTGACTATGTATTGTCTTGGGGTGTGTTGTGGGTATAGGTATGTTTTCTGGTTGCTATATGGTTACGTATGGTTTGGTTTAATAAATATCTCACTTTCAAAATTCAATAGTGATTATTTTATGCACGATTGCAACCTTTAGTAAAGAATCGGTCTTTACTTTAGATATATATGAATATTTCACAATAGTACGAGTATGTCTTGTTTCAAAAATACTATGTTTGTATGATGATAACTGTAAACATTCAGGAGAAAATCTGGAAAATCTATACATATACACAAGAGTAGGGAAGACCAATTAATAGATGAATGGTCTCTTTGAATGATGATAGAAAGGTTGATACCGAAATGACGAAGAATGGATGAAAAGTTAATTAATAAATTCGGATAAATGTTAGAGAAATATTTTTTGTGTTCTTGTTTTCTGACCTCACAGATTACTAGTTTTCTTGGTTAAGTTGTAGGTGTATCAGGTGTGATAAACTTTCGTGTCTCTCATCTGTTTTAGTAAGTATTTTGTTGTAATTTTTCAGTTTCCCTTTTTTCCCTTTTCTCGGTGGTAGGCCATAACATCGGCCGCCGGCAGAAGAAGGAACCACCCACCAGACAACGCCTTGCCGCCAAGCGATTTGTCGTATTCCGGCATGATGTCTGTTGAAGCCGTACGGAGGACGGGTCTGAGCAGTTGTGTTGCGATGTGTGCCGGGTACGATGCGCCGAATGTTGTTGTGTCGGGAGTTTGGTCGTGGAGGGTCTCCAGATCAATCTCCCTCTGGCGCAGAATCGTTGGTCGCGTTGTTGGGCTTAACATTACATCACCTCGCTCAACTGCCGTCTTCCTTCGTATACACAATTTTTTTTAAAGTGAATAGGCTTAATAAACTAACGCGCTTTACCATCAACGATCGCATCACTGCTTACCATCAGGCGGGATTGCGGTCAAGCGCTAGTTTATAATTATTAAAAAAAAAAATGATAGAAGAGGGAGAAATGAGAAGCCGCTTTTGTTTTTGACTAAATATGTTGGTATCGGATTCCAGACTCACTTTTATAATGTTTATTTAAATATCAATCGCATAAGTTATAGAGTCTGGTGTGTAATTACAGATGACAGCACATCAAGTTACTACAATCTATCAGATTTCTTTATTACATTTTCAACTTTGTCTTTAAAGCTTTAAGACTCAAGGTTGATTGAGAATATTTGACTGTTTCGGGTAGTTTGACTTGCTGTCGTCCGTACATTACCAACTTTGCATTCTGACTCGGTATTAATGGGTCTTTACTCTTTAGTAAGATATGCATCTATTTATTCGATACTGATTGTGTTTAACCTGACCTAAGACTCCAGCAATTGTGATTACCGCAGTTTTTGTTTTAATTTCGCTAAGTAAGATGTGCCTACCCTGATTGTCGGGAGACGGCATCCAAGTCTTGGCCACCGTAGCCGCGGGCTTGCCGCATTAAGGACCAGGCCTGGGTCAATGGCGCCTTGTGTTCCACGCGCGTCTCAAAGAGATGTCAGCCTTGTTAGCACATGCCAAGTGGCACTTGGCATTGGACCGATGCCTGCCAGTACCCCGGTTTGTTCGAAAAAACCTTGTTAGGGGCCTCCCTACGCTGCGTCTTCCTATACGTGACCGCCACTCCAGAACCTTACTGCCCAATCGGCCATCGGTTCTACGAGCAATGTGCCCTGCCCACTGCCACTTAAGTTTAGCGACTCGAAGAGCTATGTCGGTGACTATGGTTCTTCTGCGGATCTCCTTATTTCTGATTCGATCACGCAGAGAAACTCCGAGCATAGCTCTTTCCATCGCCCTTTGTGTGACTCTTGAGTCTTCGTGTGAGGCCCATTGTGAGCGACCACATTTCAGTTCCGTAAGTTGCACTGGCAACTCACATTGGTCAAAAACTTTAGTCTTGAGACACTGTGGTATCTTGGACGACGAGAAGATGTAGCGTAGCTTCCCGAACGCTGCCCAGCAGCGCTGGATTCGACGGGACGCCTCTTTCTCGAAGTTGGACCTAGCTAGTTGGACTATTTGTCCCAGGTTTATACTCGTCAACAACTTCGAGTGCAGATCAACCAACTAGAATTGCAGTGTGTGCGACATGATACACGGAGTAATTAGCCTATATTGTTCCCACTGGTGTGACTAATTGGGTCGTAATCCACTACGCGGGCTCAGCGCGGTTTGATAGATGTCAAGTCTTTAAAATTTTAAGTTCTATGATATGCCGGTTTCCTCACCCTGTCTGGATTTGAATTTTGAACATACGACCTACAAACTCGTCTCGTATGTAGTATGTGTATATACAGACAATAGCACATCTAGCTACTACAGTTTGTTAAATTTCTCTATTAGATTTTTAACTTTATCGTCAAAGCATTAAGGCTCAAGGTTGATTAGGAATATTTGACAGTTTTGGATAGCTTGAACTGCTGTCGCCCGTACGTTACGTAGGTTCATATGAAACTAACGAAATACCAGTCAACCGGATTCATCTTAATACCAGTACCACAGTCCAGTTACTGGGTTTTACGATACTGCTTGGTAAGACTGCTAGGCAGACTTTTGGACTTCTGACGACCTGCAATCAAGTCCAATTAATATAATTAAATACTTTCCTACCATTTATTCGACGAGCATTTATGAAATTTTTTATTATAATAATAATAATGTCATTTATTTCAGACCAAAAAGTCCATAGTTTTGTTAGTAACAATTTATTACTTATAGCTAATGTTAGTAACCAATAGTAATAATCAAACAATAATAAATTATGTCAACTAGAATTAAAATAATACATTATGTCAAAAACCGAATTCTAATATTAAAATAAAAACTTAACGTCTTTCTGCACGTGAATCATGCGACAGTGGTTGAGGTAGTGGCAGTCGAGCCGTTCAGCAAAAGCGCTCAGGATACTGTTGCGGCTGCCCCGCACCCTATGCTCCAGGGATGTGCACCGCTTGCGCATGATTGTGTGGAAACAATCCACACGCGCCTCCGCAAACATCCCCGAGGCGCTACAGAAGCGAGGCAGCCCCAAGAGCACTCTGAACGCGTTGTTGTACTGGACACGTAGAGCACTGTACTGTTTCTGCGTATAATCTACCCACAGACTGCCAGTGTAGAAGGACGTACAGAATGCCCTGAATAGGGCTATTTTGACGCCACTTGAACACCGAGCAAATCTGCGTGCTATCATATTCGCACGAACAGACAGCGCCCTACGTTCCCTTTCAATGTCGGCATCGTCTTTCAAGTCTGAGGTTAATAAATGTCCAAGATATTTAAATGTATCAACATTCTTAAGGGGGCATCCGTTGAGCTTAATTATGGGCAAGTAATCTGGACACCTCCTTGCCTGAAAGACCATGCATTCGCTCTTCTTTGTGTTATACAACAAACCATGTTCCTCAGCATATCTTTCGCACATACCAATTAATTTCGTCACCCCACAGACAGAGGCGCTGAGCAGCACCATGTCATCAGCATAACTGATATTGTTAAGGCACACACCCCCAATATGGCAACCAACATGCGTGCTGCTGAGCCCCTCTATTAGCGCATTAATATATAGGTTGAAGAGCTTAGGAGAAGTTAGCCCTCCCTGTCTCACGCCACACTGTAACCTGTACGGGTTTGAGTAAGCCCCCGCCCAACGAACAACGTTGACCTGATTGTTGTACCAGTATTTAAAGATACGGGTCAGTTCATCTGGCACTGATGCTTGCTTCAGTTTTTGCCATAGCAAATCATAGCAAACGAGGTCAAACGCCCTCGATAAGTCGAGGAAACAAGCAAAAACAGGTGTATTTCTATCCGTGTAGTACTTGACAGTTTGCTTTAAACTCAATATAGCTGTTTCTGTAGAAAGACCAGCCTTAAAACCAAACTGATTATCATGTAACCTCAAACATTTCTCCAACTGAGTATTAAGCAAACCGTCAAGCACCTTTGAAATAACAGTGGCCAAAGAAATGGGTCTATAGTTATTTTTGTCACTAACATCACCAGTCTTGTTCTTAATAACTGGCACCACCACAGTCTTCATCATCCGCTCAGGCAGATACGAATGCCCTATACACAAGGAGTAGAACATCGCCAAAACTCTGGGCAAATGATGACCAGCGTGCTTAAGATGCTCAACACTTAAGTGGTCGTGGCCTGGAGACTTACCCCTCGACATAGACATAATAACTTGTCTAACCTCCTTTGCCGTAAACCGGGTACTGGACTCCTGACCACTACACCCGGCACTACTTGTAGACTGTGGCGGTCCCAACGGCGACGAAACAGTGAAATGCTCCCTAAATAACTCAGCAATCTGTGAGCCATCAGCAGCGCCACTGACACTCACCGGCAGGCCCGGTCTACTATTGAGTCTATTGGTGGACTTCCAAAAATTTCGGAAGTCGCCCCTAGAATGATGCGACGCCAGTATATCCATTTTAATTTGATCACTATTGTCCTGGCACCATCGTAAGCGCGACTTAAAAAACCTTCTACTGGTTTGCATCTCAATCCAGACACGACCCTCGCGCGGTCTTCCATAAGACACCCACTGCTCAAACTTTAGCCTGGCCTGCCTGTGAGCATCACTCACGTGCCTATTCCACCCGACAACTGGCTTCCTATTTCGCACACGATCTGGTACATAACTTTCAGATGCTGCCCGGCACAAAATATTAACAATGTCATCATACATATTATCAATAATAACTCTGTGGTCCAATTTATTACAAACATAGTCAGAACATTTACTCAATTCTCTTGGAAAATCAATGCATTTTAAATTATCATTACAATATTTTGTATAAATGTCAATTTGCTCAAGTTTTCTACACTCCCATTTTATTGTATTATAAAGCATATTATTATTGTAAATATTTGAATTATACAATTTTGGTTTGATTTCATTTAAATTGCATTGTATTATAAGAGGGAAGTGATCGGACCAAAGTACATCATATTTAACACTTACATTAACAATAGTGCACATGGCTGCTTTCGTCGCAACACAGTGATCTAACCAGCGTCTCGAGCCATTCGCATCACTTATAAAAGTATGAGTGTCAGAGTGCACTCCCAACAATTCTACATCAGCACATAATAAGTCAGATTCCCGACAAAAAGAAATTAATTCATTATAGAATTGTTCATTGGGATGCGAATTAAAGTCTCCGAGTATAAAAGCAGTTTCGATATCGCTATTATTGATAATAGCACTTACGAGGCTAAGGCAGTCCGTAAAATCCGTTAAGTTCGCACTATTATCCGTCGGCATGTAGACACTGAACACTAGAAATGACCTCGAATTCATGCATACTTTAACCGCACACACTCTCGGGTTATCACACTGCACTACCGAAACGTTGACAAATACACTTTTCCGCCACAGCAATGCCACTCCGCCGTAGGGACGTCCTCGTAGCATGCCAGCCGTAGTATCCACCGCCGACGTCCCGGTGCACCCGAAATCAGCATTAATATTGCTCAGGAACGAGATATCGTGGGGCAGCAACCATGTTTCTTGCAAGGCAATTATGTCTGACGTGCTACATAGCTGCCTAACGCTCTCCACCGAACGTTTAATACTCTTACAATTGTAGCTTGTTAACTTATACATTAATACCTACTTTACGCCATTACAGCACTGCTGTTTGCACCGTTCGTATATTTATTGTTTTTCATTTTAAAATTTACGAATTTTCTAAAAATAATTCCCTCGGGCCACAGATTGCTGTCAAGAAACTTCTCCACTTTAGTTTCCGAAATAAAAAATTTGTATGCATTATATTCTTTCGGATATTTAAATGATACACTTTCAAGTGTGATCACCTCGCCCGTTTTATGATACACATAATCTGAAATGTCTTTCACCGTCGTGTCTTTATGAACTTTTGTGATGAAAATTGGCAATGTTTTTATTACAGCTTTGAATTTCCCTTCCTTGTCCCTTGCGGTACCGGAGGTGCCCAAGTATCTGTAGCTCGTAGTATTACGCTGTCTGCGGTACGAAACGTTCTTCCATCCGTCATTGTTATTATTTTGCACCGGCTCATTTACGATAGGCGCGTTAGGTGCCACCGCAACATGCTCATACGAACTTTGCTGCGGTGACGTCACGGCGATAGTAGTAACTTCACCGACCCGCGCGTCGATTGGCTGAGTCACCGACATTGGGCTCCGGCCCCCCGCGACGCCCGCACTTTTATGTTCCAACAAAGGTAATTAAAAATAGCTATCATTCTGAGCTGGTTCTCAGATATTTTAGAGCGCTCTTTCAGCACGATAACTAAAGACAATATAGTACCTAGCTTTAGCAAAATTGTCAAAGGAACCGGGAAATCCGGAAATTCCTCGATATTGGGAGAGCATCAAACAGCATTTTTAGTTTTCATGACAAATCCTCTGTCTGCACAAGGGATGTTAGGAATGTTCGCATTCGGTTTAAACATGGAGAATGTTTAGTGAATGCGAGTGTATGCAGGTCGAGACAAGACAAGAGACAAGTATGGGAGGAGCTTAGCGGGTACATCATCGACTGCTTGTTACTTTTCCCTTATTCAAAACCGCTGTTTAAAGTTAACCAGTGATTAGTGATTCTTTAACCATAAATTTTTGACCTTTTAACGTCACTTAACTTTAATCATCCTTTATGAATAAACACCACAGAGTTTAAGGGGTTTATTCATAAACGATTATTAAAGTTAAGTACCTTGCAAACGTTTGTGTAATGTATGTTTTGTATGTTGTAAATGTATGTTTACACAATCGCTAATTACTAGTTAACGAGCGTTTATGAACAAGGGGGTTTATGTCTAGTAGTCGATCAATCAATACGCAGGTTTTGTGATTATAGACCTATATAAATTTAAATTGATGATTAAAATCATTTTTTGATATTTCTTTTTATATGCCCATTCTCAATATTCGCCCATCCGCCTTTCAAATACACGTACTCGCTTTCGTTGGAACCAAGAATTGGTAGGCAGGGGTGTTTATCATGTCTGTGTATGGTTCAGCCAAACTTCAGAAATCTTGGTAGGTTTTATTCACGAAAAAGAAATCCAATACATATAAAGGAAAACATTTTTATGAGTCTCTGAAATATAAATACTCTTTTTTCATGAACAATCGAAATTAAGTTAACCCTCACTGTGCTGGAACATATCTTTTTCTTCTATACTTGTAACGAGTGGAACGTAAAAACATGTAACTCAATTTTGAACATGATACATGTTCAAAATTGAGTTATATGTTTTTTAACTTATTTGCTTACAGTTTTAAATTTAATTTGATAATTTATTTACACACAATAAAATACATAAGGATAAGTCAAAATTAATATCTAAGTACAAAGGTGCTGCTTATTTCTTCAGAAATTTCTGGTATCTCCTGTATCGTGAGTGCGTTTACAAATATTTTAACTCACATACTTGTGTATTACCGCCAGACCCGGAACAAGTACCTGGGGGGTAATCGCGCTAAATAAAACAGTAGAAGTTCAACTCTTGTTCGTATCTAATCCAGTTAAAGTTATGGTTTGGTGTCGACCATATTTCGCATCGCGCTAAAGTTTTAACTTCGGTTGAAGTAAAATCAATGTAAGTATGAATGATACATTTCATCAGATATAATAATTAAAACTAAAACAATTATAAGTAAAATTATAATTGTTTTATTGACAGCGGTTACGTTGCAATTGCGATCCAGTTACGGTTAAACCGTTAGCGCGATACGAAACGTAACAAAAGTTATGGTTTCGTTGCGATACAATTCTGTTTTGGTTGAATTATTTTAGCGCGATTGCCCCCCTGTAGGCCAAACCAATTTTTATTCCGTGTTGGAATCCAACTCGCAACACGCAGAGAAGCAGTTGATTGGTCAGATACTGCTAGCGCTAACTGTATCGTACGTCCTTGTTTTTGTAGAAAATCCTAAACAGATGTATCTACGGCTGAGATAATCAACATCCAGATCTCCATCCTCCATGTCAAAAAAATAATAGTAAATCCCCTATGATTGGTCCCTAAGGCCAAGATTATGCCGACTAGAACCGCCAAAGTTAGACGCAAATATACGGGTGCATTTAGTGGGTGAATTGCATAACACACTAACTAGTAGTAATGGCTATCATTTTGACAGTTCAACAATATTAATTATGTTATTTACGGTGTTGCAATTTTTCGAACACATGAAGTTAAAATATGGATTAGCAAAAATACGCCACAAACCGCGTTCAGCGATTAATTCAAATTTAGGAGATAACTTAGTTCAAATACGAATATTTAATTTGGCGAAATTCTTTAAAGGTTTTCAGTCCTCAAGCCTGTGGGAAAGGGTTTACTCTAGCTCTAAAAACTTGATGTACTTAGGTGCTTACCCTATTTAGGTTTTACATTTCTTTAGAAATTAGAGACCAAAATATCGTCACGCGTTTTGTTATCACCTTTTAGCGGGAAAGTACGATTAGCGAAAGCTATTTTACAATTTTCATATTTCGTTTTTAGGGTTCCGTAGCCAAATCGCAAAAATCGGAACCTTTATAGATTCGTCATGTCTGTCTGTACGTCTGTCCGTCCGTATGTCACAGTATTTTTTTTCCGAAACTATAAGAGCTATACTGTTGAAACTTGGTAGGTTGATGTATTCTATGAACCGCATTAAGATTTTGATGCAAAAAAAAATATATTGTGGGCTCCCCATACTTAGAACTGAAACTCGGTTGGGGTATCTATAGATAGGTCTTCAAAAATGATATTGAGGTTTCTAAAATATTTTTTTTCTAAACCGAATAGTTTGCGTGACAGACGCTTTCAAAGTGGAAAAAAGTTGGTCCCAACTTTTTTTTCAACTAGGGATGAAAATGAAAAATCTAAAAAAATAAAACGTATGATGTACATTACTATAAAAAGTACCAACGAAAATTGTTTTGAACGAGATCTAGTATGTAGTTTTTTTTAATACCTCGTAAATCGTAAAGCGCTTATTACCGCGTAATCTTTCATAAAAATAACTTAAATCCTTTTATTTCATAAATCAATGGTACGGAACCCTTTGTGCGTGAGTCCAACACGCACTTGGCCGGTTTTTTTTTAACTTTATATTTGTACGAAATAGGTAATGCCCCGACCTATAATCAGACAGTATTTTCTTTGGTTAAGCGTTTTGTACGCACGACTTTTACAGTTTTAGCTGATCTCGTACAATAAGCTAGCTTATCAGCATGTCGAAAATGTATAACTTGGTATAAGAGGGTTAAACTCTACGATATTGCTATTATCTATTGTTTATTCATTTATGTATTTATTTTTATTTCATTAAACCGTACACCAGTTACATCAATAAAGTAACATAAAGACAAAAATATAATCTAAAAACTAACAGGCGACACTGGACTGCTCGCATACTTTCACGGAACACCAGAGGGCCTAGACAAAGTAACATTCTATCGGCGTCAACGAAAGTAGAAAACGAAAATAATGAATGAGACTGGAGAAAAATCACGTGACCATCGAAAACTAATAGAAATGTGCTAGACAACTTGCTTATTTCGACAATCGTTGACGCTAGGGAGCGTTTCGTTTCGAATGCTTTCTTTCTATCGGGTGGACCTTGTAGATAACGCTAGCAAATGGCGGTTTGTCGGTCAGCTGTTTGTTTGAGGTGTGTTGTGTGAGAGTTATTTTGTTAGATTTGAATTATTTTATTTGTGATTACATTCTGTTTATTGTGAAATACGCATACATTACGATTATTATGGGTTGCACATACGGAAGAAGTATGGCTCCGGTGACAAGATAGATTATAACGGGCGAGGCTTTGAAAGAATTGAGGATATCACGGACACTGATTTCCGAAACCGATATCGGTTTGATAAACGTTCTTTTCATAAGCTTTGTCGTGATCTTCGCCGCTGGACCAACTTGAGGGGTCTCGAGAACTGCCCTTTGAGATAAAAGTAAGTGGCACTTCTATTTTTACATATTACCGTAAAACGGGGTGAATAGAACATCCATCCTTTAAAAGAAGGATTTAAAAATTGCTTTTACAAAGTAATAAACAAACTTGAAACAAATTTGGTCACTCAAATAATGAATATCATTATGATTTTTAAATAACTTTTAGTTCTGTAACATTTAGAAACTTGCAAAGTGCTTACATTTTAATATCCTTTACAATTAAACACCGCAAACACTTAAAATGTCAACAAATCACAATTATCAAAATAAATTCCGCGCGCGCTTTTTCAATGTCAAGTGTTTTTTTGTCGTCGAAGAGCGAAGGATTAAGTGAATGATCGCTAACCACAGAGCAAGATTTCTCCGATACGAATAGAATCAGCGATTGGCGTTAACTTGTGACTTTGTCTAGCATTCTATCGACAATAACGCTACTTCGTTATCGATCGTAGATTTAGAAACGCTACTAAGCGTGTGTACTTTGTCTAGGCCCTCAGACCTATCTACGCATAATCTTATTTCATTCATCCGCAAACACGTTACACTCAGGGTTGGCCGTCAGAAGGGCTTACAGCCCCATTAGGGTAGGACGCGTTGGGTTTAAAATGCCACGCAGTTGAGAAATATAAACGTGGAGGTTTATGTTTCTCAACACAAATGTAGATTTCTACATCTATAATCAAGGCAAAATGGAATTCAGAACATTTTAGAGTCAACATTAATTAAATAAAATTCTGGATCGAAAAGTATCTGCTATTTCATAAAAAAAAATGCAATACTAACCTTTCAAAATGTATGGAAATAACTGACGAAAAGTGACCGTCAATGCGGTTTAGGAATACCGCTAATAGATTCTGTTAAAACTAAACTTAATGCTAGGGATTGACGTTATAGATAGCTTACTTCACATAACTATTCACATTGATTTTTATAGAATCGATCGACATTACTCGTGGTAACATGTGTGTCGATGTTTCCCTATACTCCATTCCCGATAGCCTTTAGACAGAAGATAAAAAAGGTTGTTTTTAGGGTACACTTTATAATGAAAGTACAATATATGCGTAATGTGCTTTGTTACAACTGTGACAAATTAGAATATGCATATATATATATATCTTAACTGAGATGAATGCTGAATTTATTATAATCAAATACCAACTGTTATACTTAAGTGAACTCGTTTGAACTATCTTATGAATATATGAGACTTTTAATTAATTATATTATTCAGTTTTTACAAGGTATTAAATATTACGTCTAAAAAAAATCAGGGGTGGTCTATACCTAGAACGCTTTACATTTTACTATAAGTCTGCCAATTTTGAAATGTTTCCTATTTATTTCATACTTTCAGACAGCAGGTATTTTTTAATTTTTTGCTGGGTTAAAATGGCTTTCGTCAAAATACGTAGCTGTCTTTGATTGTCATTCACTTGTCGATACTTGTGAATGCTATTTTGCTTTTTTGCTGATTTTCGTTAATAATTTGTTATTTGCTATTTATCGTTTCATTTTATTTTAATATTTATGTTAGAATTCAGCTCGAAAATAACATATTGCATCTCTGATTCTATGAAACTCTTTCGTCTAAAGCTAATAGCGGGAATAAAAAAAGCTATTACCGGATTTTGATCCATTTTTTCTTAATAGATAGAGTGATTGAAAAGGAAGACTTATGTATATGTAAAATAACACCCATTAAATAGTGGAGAAATACTGTTATTTTTGAGGTTTCTCTAATATGATGTCGTAAATATTTTTTTTCCGTTTACATTGCAAACGCAGACTGAACGCTACGAGATTAAACAAAATAAAGTACTTTTAAAGTATTGTACACATTGAAAAGGTCTACAGAAAACTGCGGTGGTATATGTCTATCTCTTATGGATATTTCACAATAACATTTTTTGTCATTTACTTTTTATGACAAATAATGGCTAATTTTCGAAGCGATTTTAACCAATACAACATTAATCCTTATCCAATTTAATACTTTAAATACACTGTTGAATTAATATAGATTTCTATGGTCCTTTACAGTACATGATTTAAATGAATATTTTCAAAGATATTACATATTTAAAAATTGCTGGACGTAACAACGTAGCGGCGGCGGTACCGACCGGTAGCGGCGGACCGCTGTTTTTATATGTACAGTATGTTAAGAAAACCCTGTCCGACCCGTGAAGGTGTTGTTAGGTATCGATAACTGAGTCTACTAATGGATACAAAACCGGGCTAAACTTAAAAAAAAATCTCCCTAAAAAAATAAATATTATTTCGTAAAAAGAGGTAACATAATAAATATGTGCAAGCACTCTTCCGCGGGCGGCGGGCGGCAGGGCATGCGGCACGTGGCCGCATCGCTATTCGCTCATAATAATACCGGCGTTGTCACTTTTTAAAAGAATACCAAATCTCGGGGAAGTTGGAATTAATTCGCGGGAAAAAAAGTTTATTTCAAAATTCATTTGTATTGGTACTATGATGATTACGTAAAATTTTATATTATATTTGGTCATGTGTTTACCTAACCTTTATTATCCTTATGGGTCGGACAGGGTTTTCTTAACATACTGTATACAACATTGACAGTTTTTCTATAGTGTATTACTATCAGCATTGCCCCCGTGCTAAGCCGGGGCGGGTCGCTAGTATTTTCATAAATCGGCCGTATTGAGGTGTGGAAAACGTAAAAGTCGCAAAAGTCGATGAATTCATTTTTCTAAATCAATCCAAATTAAAGAAAAATACCTTGAACACAAGACTGAAGAAACAATCCTGCCATCAATAAAAATGCAGCTCTTATATTTTAAATTGCACTAGCCTAGTTTCCGATCAACCGATCTATTCTGTAACCCCTAGTGGGGTAAAGTGAGTAATAGTAGCAATCCCTGGCATCATGTGGAAGGACAGCTCACTTCGCTTGAGTTTTTACGATGAGATTTTTACTGAATAACTATCCAGAAAGGTATTAAAACTCGTCTAACAATTGTTAAATTTTACATTTCCAGCTATTTTCTCTTTCATAAACCTTGATATAAAAAACCTTTTGATATAAATGGCAACGAAAACTTTTAACTTGTCTAAAAATTTAAAGTGTTTTATGTGAATTGTACCAGCCTCTCAAGTATGAGTGCGCGGGTTCGATTCCAGGTCAGGCAAGTATAGTTCTTGCAATTTACGAGCGCGCGTGAGTTTTGCGTGTGGTATGTTGTGTACATGCACAATGCGTTAGTGTGTGTGCCTGACGGAGCATTCAGTCTGAGTAGCGAGCGGTCGCCCGCTCAGGTCACTTGTGTTTATTGTTTTCACGTCGCTATCCGCCACGAAGTACCGTCAGCATGTCAAATACCGAAAAATTATTCGTAGTGAGAGGAGTTATTTAAATATGCATTTATAGCGTTAATTTAATATTAAACTATTTGTATGGATCAACGATCATGAACATTGTATTATCTTTATTATTTGTAGGGTCGTGCAATTATCGCCCGAGTTTTTCATTTTCTTCAAGAATATAATTTCATGAAGGCGAATAATAATGATAATTGTGATTTGAGTCCTTTGGCTAACGTAAGAAAACGAACCGCCGAAGCAACAGGGGTTAGTGAACGTACTGTAACTTCTATTTTGAAAGAAGAAAAAGAGATGCCCTCTACATCTGCCAAGTTTCTTTCACCTATGAAAAAACGTCGTAAAAGACGTAACAAATTTGATTTTGATAATTTCGACATTAATTTGATTCGAAGTACAATTCAAAATTATTACATCGAACACAAGGAAATTCCAACTTTAAACAAAATTCGGTCAGTTCTCAGAGAAAAGATAGACTTTGACGGGTGTCTAAGCACTTTACGTTCATTGCTCATAAAAATTGGTTATAAATGGCGAAAGATTAGCAGTAACCGACGAGTATTACAAGAAAGGCATGATTTACAACTGTGGCGTTTAAAATATTTGAAAAAGATTTCTCAGTGCCGTGCAGAAGGACGTCCTATTGTTTACACTGATGAAACACATGTTTTAACGTCACACGTTCGACAAAATACATGGGGCATAAAGGATAAAGATACTCCATTTATGAAGAAATTAGGTACTGGGAGCCGGTTTATTATAATGCACGCAGGTACTAAAGATGGATTCATTCCAAATGCCTCATTGGTATATAAAGCATCCTCCACAACTGGAGATTATCACTCAAATATGAGTTTCGAAAATTATAAGAAGTGGCTAGAAGAGAAGCTTATGCAAAATTTGCCAGAACGGTCAGTTATTGTGATGGATAACGCGTTCTATCATAACGCCCGCAGCAGTGAAATTCCTACGTCCAGCTCAAGGAAGAGCGAAATGATAAAATGGCTAACTGATAACGGAATTTTATGTGACGAACGATTAAAAAAAATCGAACTCTATGATTTAATAAAAAATAATAAACATCGTTTCATAACATTCAAAATCGACGAAATAGTTAAAAGCAAGAATTTTTAAATATTACGTTTACCGCCCCATCACCCTGAGTTGAACTGTATCGAAAATATCTGGGGAATTTAAAAAAATAAAATTGCAACTAAAAATATCGGGCAAAATATGACTATTTTACAAAATTTAATAAATGAGTGTTTGAACGATATCGACAATGATACCTGGCGTAAAACTTGCAAACATGTCGAAAAACTTGAAGAAGAATATAGAAAATATTTCGATTTGGATTTCGAGTTAACGATTAATGTAGAATCAACTGATAGCGACACTGAAGAGTTTGAAGATAGTAACACTTCTGACGATGAATAATAATTAATTTTAATAAAACTTACTATTAAAATATTTGTTTTATTATAATTGTTGGTTTCAAAGAAAAAATAATTTTAACGTTGATTATTTGTATGCTAACCGTAGCGCGTCTACGCGCACGCACTCATTTACACGTATACAGATACGACTTGAACACAACTAAGAGCCACGCGCGTTCGTGAATTGCAAGAACTATACCAATGTAACTTTTCTAAAGTTATGTGTACTTTCTAAGTATATCTTGGACACCAATGACTGAAGGTGAAGGAAAACATCTTGAGGAAACCTGGACTTTATGTCTGAAATCGCCAACCCGCATTGAGCAAGCGTGGTGATTACGCTCAATCCTTCTCTGTATAAGAGGAAACCAGTGCCCAGCAGTGGGACGATAAAAAGGTTGATGAGGTTGATGTGGATTGTTGACAATGGGAATTAAAGTTGTAGGTTTTGTAAAGGGCATGGCCAAATTTATGTGCGGGCAGTAGACTGCCTTGTGATGTGCCCTCTTTCTAAATGCATTATTATTATAGCTTGTCTATAAAGTCGTGAAAATGGATCTTTCTGAAAGTAACAATTCTAAAAGTAGGGCAACACTAAATCTTAGTACATTGAATGTCATCGGCAGTCATCGATTTGTTTTGTGACTTGTTATTTATTGAAATTTGTATTAATTTTCAATTTTCTTTAAAAAAACATTTAATAATGTGTTAAATATGACAAAAACAAATCGGAGTGGAGTTCGGAAAATGATTTTTAAAGTTTATCATCAAAGTTTGTTAGTAGGTACACCAAGCTAAACAAATTTTATCAAATATGCATGATATTTGTGCTTGAACAGTTGCTAAAAGAAGTATGTAATCATGTTACTGTTTGTTTTTATCTACTAGAAGTTTCAAATTTACTAAGTAAACGATTTTAAGACCAAAATGAGGATCGTTTACATTGCGCATTTATATGTATGTTAGATTGCAAATATGTTTGTGTATAATTTTTTTTATTATCTATTATTTTTAAAATTTGAGGAAAATGTGAGAGTGAGGCCTATATTGATATAGATATATATCAAGATATAGATGAGTCATTTATTCGCCTAAGCGAAGGTAACAGGCTGATGATAGCAGTAGCGGAGACGTTGTTAGTGACGCAGCTGACAACGAAAATACTTTTCAACGAAGAATATTTGGAATCAGATGATGAAAGCAATTATTATCTTTTGGAATACTTTTCATTGGTACAAAACACGTTAAAAATATAATAATAAATATGTAGGTATGGTTTTTTTGTTTTTCTCATTTTATGTAGACGCCAGAGACCATAGATTTGTGTGTTCATTAAAACCAGTTTTGCTTCTAGTACAAAATAATGTGCTAGTATCAAAATGACAGGGTTGATAAAAATCATGATTTAAAAAAAAATCAATATAATCCGATTAATTTGATTTAAATCGGATTTATTTGATTTAAATCGGATTTTTTTGAAAATCTTTTTTCTTGCCTTTTTTTAAATTTAATAGTCAAATCTTCATTAAAAGGAAAACGACACATTTTGGGTTAATATTATTATCAATACAATTAAGGTAATTAAACAAGTTCTACTAATAAAATGAACAATTTAAAAAACAGTAGCGTTGAAAAAATTACAAGGAAAGTAATAACTTACGGACTAAAAAAGAAACATGAACAAATACTTATGCTAAGTATTAATAAACTTAGTAAACTTTATCATTCTTGAGTTCCTTCAAAAGGAAATCTACTTCGGCTGCCTTCTCGGTGCTTAATCTGTTTCTTATTTTGCTGTGCACTAAATTGAATGCCGAAAATATTCTTTCGACCCCAGCCGAAGTAGCTACTGTACTCAGCAGTTGCTCGTGTGCGCGCCGTAATCTATTTCGAAGGATGTCCCTAGACAATTTTTGGCCGACTTGGTTGCAGTAAAAATGTAATGATTTAAATCATTGATTTTAAAAAAAGAATCACTTGATTAAAATCATGATTAAAATCACTGATTTAAATCAAGTGATTTAAATCATATCAGCCCTGCAAAATGATTCCAGACAAGTCAACAGGGTTGCTATATGCACGACAGTAGCGCCCTCATTTATTTTCACGACTTTAAATACAAACTATACTTGCATGCATTGTGTAGTTTTAACATTTGTTCCAACTTCTAATTTGTCTGATGGTTAAAACATCAAACACCATTTGTCTGATGGTTAAAACATCCTGGCGGTACGAATTTTAGTAAGACCAGACGGATCTGAAGGTAGAAGTTAGTATGTAATTCTATTTTTGCATTAGACGTCAGTGGACGAGGGGTGATTTACTCGATTAAACATAATAGTGAGAACGCCTGGACCGCTGGTATATTATTAGTATACAAAGGATTAGTATAATAAGTCTACTGATTAATAGCTTACGTGAAAACAACGGCTCAAAGTATGCCTCAGTAGCAATACAGTGGATCCCCGATAGGCTGACAAACATTTTGCAGGACAGCGTCGAACTTTTGAATTTGTCGGATTTTTTACAATAGAGTACCTTGTAATCCCACAAATTACAGATCCATTGATAAGACTGCAAATCATACTTGCTTATGTATGTGAAATTTAGTAAATTAAACAACATAATAGAAAGATTACGTTTATTATAAAAGTAACGTCATTAATGTTATAGTATTTACAAAAAAAAAATGCAACTACTTTACATTAGGAAGATAAAGGAAGATGTGTTCAAACAATTGCACATAAATGTACTAAAATAAAGAAAATTTATGAATTAATTAAGAAGCATGAAAATATTCATCAAGTTTTGTTTTTTGTTTAACATTGTTGATACGCGAAATTAAGTAAAGCTGTATCCCTCAAGTCTTTTTAAAAGTAGAAGTTCGTTGTAGGATGCACCATTTTCTTGAGCCCATTGTAAACCCAGCTTAAAGGCGTTGCGGAGTAGTTGCAATTATTTCGTCGTCATCTTCCTAATTTATTGTTGTATAACTAGAAATCTCTTTTATAATTTCTTAGACATTTCATGAAAAATATTTTCTCCTCTCCCCTCTCCTCGGACTTATTCTTGTTTTACAATAGTGATGATGCGTAAAAGTTGTAACTTGTTCAATCGTGAATTAGAGAATACATGTAGGTAATAGATGATGTCGGATTATAGGGGGTGCCGCATTAGCCAGGGGCCGGATCACCGGGGCTCCACTGTACTAGCAAACGATTTCGTAGTCACGGTTATCATGTTATAGTAATCTACTTTTTATTATAAAATATATCAAAAGCAAAGCATTTATTTAACATCATCACATGCCTATAGCAGTCCAGTACTGGACATAGTAGACCTCCTATTGCACGCCATTCAACTGAATTTTCGGCAATTGTCATCCAGCTCCCATTGCGAAGACAATCGCTCCTTTCGTTTACCCATTCGCCGTCTCCACTCAAGATGGCTAATATGGCTGGCTAATTAGTAAATAATGAGTAATAGAATTCAGTTAGTAGAAAAAACCGGAACACGGATGGTCCGTAACAGTGATGAATTCAATTGTGATAAAGTATTAATTTTGATATGATTCATCACGTATGTTTATCTTGAAGGGTTACGCGACACACCATCTCACCCTAAAGCAGAACCTAATAAATATGAATGTTTATGAAGTACTTAACTAAGCAAAGTCAACGATATTGAATTTGTATCTGGACTTCCATTGTGTCTTTACCCCCTGTAAGAAAACAAGTCTGTCTTTGGGATTTCAAGGAGGTAATGAATGAAGCACCTAAAACATTTTGCTCCATTCGAAACGAGACTTGTTTATGTGAAAAAAGTTTCTCAGCTGTTGAAAATTATAAGCTCCATCGATTTCAAAGACTGACAAATACCGGCTATTTCGAGTTAAGTATGAAATTAAAAATCGTCGTAGATATTTTATATTAAGAGGGGACTCCAGTGCCGAGGAATTTGGAAAATAGGTATTTGAAGAAACTATAGCCGTCGCACTACTCCAACCTCTTCCGGTAAAGTACGAAAAGGAAGGTTTGCAGCTCAGGCTGATTTTATCTACAAAAATGTTGACCAAAAGAAGTTTCGTATTCCGCTGATTTCTTTTTCAAAACACGACAGATCTCAATAATTTTTGTATCAAAATTTAGAGCAAAAGTATACCTATGCTTCTATTATTTTCTTTTTTGTCAAAACTTTTCACGTTTGTCTAATAGTCATCTGAACATCACGGTAAAAATGGGTTATTTTTTGCGATTTTGAAGTATCGTATTTCTTTTATTAATTAAGTTTCGGATAAAATCAAATGGTAGGGGCACGTATACTCACGGTGTAAACTTGTAGAAAAAAATTGATCTAAAAGCATTATCCACGAAGAAAACAGCGGAATACGTTTGTATAGAGAAAGTACCACTAGAGTTCCCTCTTAACCTGTACTGTACCACTACTGGACAAAGGTCTTCCTCATACTTCGTCATTTAACATTGCCTTCTGCCTTTTCCACATGTTAGTGTGTCTAATATTGCGCCTAAACACTTTTGAAAGGCTTTCTTGAAAGCCTTTAGGCCTGCATTCGGAAGTATGCAGGCCTAAGGCTTTTCAAGGTATGCCTATATCCATTATGTTCTATATAGTGTCATACTGCGACTCTGTCATTCGGTCCCGCTCATCATCGCCGCTTTTATAGGTCGATCGATGAACCTGGTGCCGTGTTTGTGCAAGCGCCCATTGCCATATACAAAAGACAACGAAATGTTTCAATAAACCGTAACATTAGACATTAATCAATTTATAAACGGATTCATTATCAAAAAGATTATTGGCGGATTAAAATAGAATACTCTTTATTACGTACATCTACCATATACATTACAGAACATAAATATGAAGACTTTACAAAGGGTGACACTGGACGTTCTTATCACTAAGAGACAACCTTTGCATCAAGGGGAATGAGAGACATAGTGTAGGTAGGCTTCTCCTTCTTCAGCCTTTAGAGGTCCATTGCTGGACAGAGGTCTCCCCAAGGCAGCCACGATGGCCGGTCTTGTGCTGCCCGCATCCTGCGGCTACCTGCGACCACCAGGTCATCGGTCCTGCTTGTTGGGGGCCTCCCTACGCTGCGTCTCCCGTTACATTTCCGCCACTCCAGAACCTTTCTGCCCCATCGGCTATCGGTTCTACGAGCAATGTGCCCTGCTCACTGCGACCTAAATGTAGCGACTCGAAGAGATATGTCGGTGACTTTGGTTCTTCTGCGGATCTCCTCATTTCTGATTCGATCACGCAGGGAATCTCCGAGCATAGTTCTTTCCATTGCCCTTTGGGTGACTCTGAGCCTTCGTATGGGGCCCATTGTGAGCGACAACGTTTCGGTTCCGTAAGTCATCACTGGCAACACACGCTGATCAAATACTTTAGTCTTGAGACACTGTGGTATCTTGGACGACGAGAAGATGTAGCGTAGCTTCCCGAACGCTGCCCAGCAGCGGTTACCTAGTTGGACGGTTTGTCCCAGGTATATATACTCGTCAACAACTTCGAGTGCAGAGCTAGACTATTTAGATAATATAATACAATAAATAATTGTATACATAATGTATCATAGTAATTTAAATCAATTTATACATCTAGTCCTAGGTATGCTAGGTAGTTCTTTTTTAATAGTTTTTATGCGTCGCCAACACAGGCAAGTCATTCCATAGCCGTACTGCATGGACAGTATCACAGGAACTGTTGGAATGTTTCGGCATCTCTAGTCAAGTTTTCCGATGACCTCAAATATTTGCAAACTCTGTATGCTGTAGGCAGGGGCGTGCACAAAGATTTTATTGGGGGTATGCATAAATATACCTACTATCCAAATCTCTGTGCTTATACAGTATGTTACGAAAACCCTGTCCGACCCATAAGGATAATAAAGGTTAGGTAAACACATGACCAAATATAATATAAAATTTTACGTATTCATCATAGTACCAATACAAATGAATTTTGAAATAATCTTTTTTTCCCGCGAATTATTCCAATTTCCCCGAAATTTGGTAATTTTTAAAAAGTGACAACACCGGTATTATTATGAGCGAATAGCGATGCGATCACGTGCCGCGTGTCCTGCCGCGCGCACCCCGCGGGCGGCAGGCGAAGGGTGTTCATCGCACGTTTATTAAGTTACCTCCTTTTGCGAAATAATATTAATTTTTTTTAGGGGGATTTTTTTTTAAGTTTAGCCCGGTTTTGTATGCATTATTAGAATCAGTTATCGATACCTAACAACACCTTCACGGGTCGGACAGGGTTTTCTTAACATACTGTATATGGTAAAACTTAAAAAACGTAACTTAGACGTAGTTTCAATTTAACATAGTCGCGTACCTACTTTTTCGCATGTCAACATTGAATTGATGTTTGTGCGTGGCTACAATGAACATCTAAGTATGTGATTGATGATAAGAACAAGTCAAATAAATGATATACGTGGGGTATTAGGTATTTTTTATTTGCCCAAATGAATACAATGAAATCATCATCATCTCAGGGTTAATACCAGTCGCATCCAAAGCTTTGGAATCTGGGGTCCGCTTTTCCAGTCTAATTGCTGATTTTGGCGAAATTTCGACAATTTCCGTGAAGCGACTGCCGTCTGACCTCCACAACGCGAAGGCAATATCGAAGCATTGAAGTTAGACCAATTGTTGGACTTTTGTGGGCTCCAACAACCCGTAACGACTGCCACTAGATGTTCGCATGGCAACCGAAACCAACGGCTTAACGTGCTTTCCGAGATACGACCAGACCAGTGCAAATATTCATATTCATGCATACAAATACTTACACTGCGCGAGGATCGAACCCGCGCCTCCTTACGCAACGGCCGCGTTCGCTACCGCTACGCCATGTAGGCTGTCAAAATACAATGAAATGGTATTACTAACTCAACTGTAAATAAGTAATAATTTATTTCTCAAAAAACTAAAAAAAAATATTTCACTATCTATAAATTAAATCAACGCGCCTATCTATTTTTAAATAACTCTGTAAAAATCAAATATATATAAGATCGTTTTGAAATCGCTAAAAGTTCTTTTAAAATGGACAGATAGACAAATCTATGAGTCTGCTTTGGCTTTTCATAAATATGCGTAATGCACTACTCATTGGAATCATAACTATTAAATTTTGCTAATTTGTAAACTTCAGGAAAATTATTACAACATAAAGTATAGTATTGAAATTCAAAAGCAAGTAGGTTGAAAAACTTAAGGTCTTTTAAGTTTTTATAACGTCGAACTGTCAAAGCCGTGTTTTAAAATAATATACCTATACGAGAAACAAAACAATTTATTTGTACACACTACACAACCTGCTAACCACATATAATTATCATAATACTTTTTATAAAGACAACCTTTCTTTTGTGTTAAACCAAAAACTCTAAAATAAATGAATATTCAATTCCGCTTAAAACAATCAATACATATTTAACCCAAAAACACCAATAATGAAACAACATAAGCTGCTAAAATAAAAAGGTATTTGAACGAACAACAATCATGCTATATTTCTGAACTTCTTAAATTCGTCGCATTATTAGAAGCTGTGCTTATCATGGGCTTTAAACCCAAAGAAATTTCACGCACACGTACACAACAGTTTAGGCACACAAGCAAATAATTTTATACACAGACAGATACGGAAGAGGCACATTTTGTTTATGCTTACGCCGTAAGAGGCGTGGGTGTCGCGCCTAAGGCAACTAATGTGTCTCGTTAGCACTAGCCACTAGGCCCAATAGATGGCAGTGTTATCAATAACTGATTAACAAAGTCTTTTAGTTTTAACTTTGTAGTATATAAATTATTTTACAGTATATTATAATTTTAGAAGACTATTAGGGTATGCAGAGCTTTTCTGCTTGTAAGGAGCGCACGCGCCTGGCTGTAGGTATTGTATTATGTATTTCTCGCTGACTTAAAATACCAACATCAGCGTAACAGGAATTCAGTTATATACGTGAAATTAAACTTGTAGGTCGATTATTATTTATGTTTGTATTTGCCTGCCCTTTTATGGAGAAGAATAGTGTAACATATCTAAATTTTGAAGATTTCCTGTTTGTAAATTCGCGTGGAATAAGTTTAGTTAACTGAAGGAGAAGAGTGGGAGACTCGAGTTTTAAGGCATCATCACCATCATCGCACTTGTATGGTGGTACAACTGAACATCGTCTTTAAGCATTCTGTCTACATCAACCCGATATGAAAGGGATGCCTACCGGACATTTGCTGTTACGTACGATAATTTTCTGTTTTTTGTATGGGAACTTCGAATTAAACATAATTTTGAATATTTTTTTTTGCCTGTTGTGAAGTCTTGCTCTATATTTACCTTTGATATCGATCAAAGGTTTGTTCCAAGAAATTCCTCGTTTAGCAATTCTAAACGACGTTTGTTTTTTTAGTACATGTTTTACTAATTGGGTATATAATATCTTGTTTATATCTTTTCTAATATCTCTCTTTACCTGTTTATTTATAAACTTACGATATTCTATTGCAATTAGAACAAAGGCTCTATTTCCAATTAAGATTAGTTTAGGTAGGTATTGTGAGCTTGTTGTTATTGCTCCTACTTGTTTTAATGTTATTTATTACTGCGTCTGTCTTTACCTGTATACGAACCTTTTTTACTAGGCTTTTGTAGTTTATTCGGTTCCAAATTATAGTTTTCGAAGTTGTTTTTAATAAGAATGATTGTTGTTTTTTTAATAAGCATGGTGAATTTTAAAATTCTTGTGTTTCATGTCGTCTTCGATCAAAAGGGCACTTTATTATCGTATTTAAAATCTTGTTGTAGTCTAAACAGTTAATTATAAATATCGTTATTAGTATTATTTTAAGTGCTACACAGGTGTCAGGTGATGTGTCCATAAGCATAATCCGCCTATACCTAACTTTAACACTACCGGGACGCTAGCTTTCTCCCTTTGAGAGGGCACCAGAGCGAATGGGGCATCCATGTTGGAAGCCCCATTCGCTTAAAAATCCGTGCATACCTTTTACCAAATTATGTGGATATTAGTTTTAACAACAGACACAGATTTTTTGATAGGTGAATTTTTAGAAGGTTTAGACTACGCTTGTCTCGTAAAATATCACTCACTGCCCATATGCTGTTAAAATGCTCGAGAATCGTTCTAGAATACTTATTGCTGCTGCTTGATTGCTTGCTGTTGATTGTCAAAAATTCACCTTTTTACACATGTGTTCACCATCTCACCATTTCGTGGTCAGTAGCGTTATAGAATTGGTCGCCACATACTAGTCATAATTGTGGTGTGGATGATACTTGTATTGTATATATGTTTGGTTTGGTTGGTGGTTATTTCGTATGATTCATTAAGTTGGCCAACATCATATCGATGATTTTAAACATTATTATGAAATGTTGCGTTTATATGACGGATTATAAGGCTGGACAGTACAAAAACCACTTGTGTCTTTTTCTATTGAAACTTCGAACTACTCTAACTACAACTCTCTTAAGTAAAACATCTGAACTCTGCTAGTATTCCTAGTGGCGTATAACATTATTAATCTTAATTTATATAAATAATAGTCCATTGCTGCATATGTTATAAAAAAATGTATGCTCGACAATGTAAATAACGGAATGAATGTTGTTTAACTGTCAAAATAAAAGCTAGTGCTACTGATAGTGTTACGTAAGTATCAAGCCTCTTTAAGTTCTATGTGATCCCACTGGCAAATGGTCTACTGTACGTACAAGTTAATCCTGAATTGAGCCATGTCTGGTACATTATAAATAAAACAAGACAACTGCTAACAAACACAACCTGCAGCTCCAGTTACGAGTATCGAGTATTTAAACGCTGATGCTACAAGTTTAGACGGAACTTTTGCTTGTTTTATAAAACAAAACGCTACCGACTGGTAGATCTCACTTTATGTGCAACAAGAAAGATCGAGTTTGTTTATTCGACCTAGTTATTGCTTTATTTTGTTTAATTTATTCAAAATTGTTACTTGAACGTCATTAGGGTTTCGAAAGTGGAACCTTTATAAGATATTTTTTAGAAGCGCAGTTTCACCAGTGTGGCTACAATGAATTTTCATGTCGGCGGCATTTGGCGCTTTCATTGGTTGAGAATTCTTCTTACAACCTTGAAGTGGGCCAATTGATAAGTCCAATGCTGTCGATATCGATGATCGAGTGTTCCTAATGAAAACTCATGGTAGACACACTGCTTAAGTTTCGATTCCGTTTGTATATCTGGATAAAATGTACATAATTGCTTTATAGGATTGAAAGATACAGACCTAGCCTAGTTTAGGGGACAGGGATAAACCTATTGTACCTATCGTATCGTAATGCAGTATTAATGTATGTCAAAAAATGAAAAAAAAAAATTTTTTTTTGTGCCAATAAATATTTGTATTTGTATTTTTTTTTAATTTAATGCCCATCAGATAGATTTATAAAAAATATTGCACATGTATTTTTTATTTTTTCTTTCATTCAAATACTTAGGAAGATATATTGATTTGAAATGTCGCATGATGTCACGCCGTGGTACAAAATATACCACGGCGTGACGTAATTAGCCCCCACTCCGTATCTTAAATACGCTATATCTGAGTAGTATCTTTTTTTTTATTTTTCATACCTTGGATACATCCCTATTATCTTATATTGGTTTCTTACAGTACGAATATCAATCAATTTGTTGTGCAATCACTAGTTTTGTCTGTCAAAACACGATTTATCTAATAAACATAGTATAGTGTAATTGCGTTATTTAAAACAGTATTCATCATGCGGCAACACAGAGCTCCACAAAACGCTGCAATCAGTTTCCTACTCAATCCAGAAGTAAAACTTTTTCGGTGCAGTACGCATTCAAAACCACGGACATCTGTCTTTATGATGGTGTACGAAATGTGCACTGAAATAGACCTCGACGGTCAGTACATGGATTCATATTTAACAAGTCACAACTTCAAAGTTTGAAACTAACATGTAGCCCCGGAATTTGCATATGGAGAATTTACAGTCGGAATACATACTGCCTTATCCGAGATGCTGAGTTTATTTATCAATATTGTAATGCATAGAGCAGTGGTGGTGTAGTGGTGTCAGCTGCAACTTACTTACACGTTGTAGATTCGAACCCCGTCAGAAGGTTTCATCATCACATCATCAGCCTCTACTCGTCCACTGCTGGACATAGGCCTCCTCTATGGCACGCCAACAAGCTCGATCCTGAGCAATTCTTCGCCACTACCAGCCACCTTTTTGATGTCGTCGCTCCATCGCGCGTCCTACGCTACGTTTGCCGTTTAGTAGGAGGCCATTACATTTCATGACAAGGCACAACAAATCAGACGGTTTATTTTGTGTATTATTTCATCGCCTCTCCTTTCAGAACGGTGAATGAAAACATCTGAGGTGAGGTGAGGCAAAACTTCGAAAACATGTCACATTTACCAACCCGCACTCGGCCCGTGTCGTCCTTCCCCTTAGTATTTCATCCAAAGGTTGTCTGTAAAAGATCGCTCTTAACGATAAAAAAATAATTTTTAGTAATACAAAGGGTGTATCTGACATCGACGCACAAACGAGTACCATGGATCCAGTACACGATTCTGAACCCCCCAGTGGTGGAATTTCTCGTCGGCTTTTTCATGATTAAAAAAAAAACATGTATGTCGTTTTTTTCACTTTAGACCGTTCATAATTGCTATACTTTTATAACCCAATAAGATTTTAAAGTAAAAATTATAATTCGCTAATTACACAAAAAAACGCAATGAAAACAAAACTCGAAAAACTATCTTATCAGCTGATTTAATAGAGTTCACACCAGGGATCAACATCATACCTACAAACCCGCACGGCGGCACGCTTGCAACGTTCAAAGGGCGATCCGAGAGAGATTTTCCCCTAAACCTCCTGGTTTAGGCGAAAATCTCGGTGAGAAGGAGTGGGCCGTAATAGAATTAAATAGAATAGAATACTCTTTATTATGTACACCATATACAGGATGTATCTGACGAACAGGCTACACCGCATGCCACTAATATAATTATGATAGTCATTTATGTCGTTAATGAACGGTTACAGAATTCACAGTGTTTAAAAAACAGTGTCACACGTTTTCTTTACAATACTTATCACACTATAATGTCCCCACCCACTCCTGTGGGAACATTATATTGTGATAGGTATTGTAATGCAGCTTGCAAATTAACCAATTGTAATTTGTAACGTATTAAATTATATTCGGGTTGACAGGTAGGGGATGCGTGACAAAGGGTATTTATTCTAATAAAGACTTAAGTCTCTCATAAAAACCATTTTTGTTAAAGCGTTAATTCTTGGTCGATAATTTATTAATTAGTTCCTACTTAGAAACACTTGATTAAAAAAAAAAAAATGTTTTAAAGATCATTAGAAAAAGATCAAAGACATTAGAACTTGTAGGTATTCATGACCTGCCTGAATATGAGTTTTACCGTCGAAATGCAGACGACTCTTTTTTATGCGTCGTATTAGGAAAACGGTCATTGGAGTCTTAATTGGTTAAGGTTTTAAAATCATTACTAGTAGTATTTATAGTCATTGAAATTATTACAGAAATACTTTAATTGCCACACTGAATCGATAATTAAAAATATGATTCTATTCATTCGCAGACTTATTAGGTGTCACATTTGCTTTACGACAGGACTTCGTGTTTTTAAAATCCCGAATGTATTGTGTAGTGACTAAAACTTCATCATAATAAACCTATTTTTCGTCCCACTGCTGGGCACAGGTTTCCTCTCATGTAGAGAAGGATGGAGCGTAATCACCACGCTTGCTCAATGCGGGTTGGTGATTTCAGACTTACTGGGATTAACGCTGAGATGATGATGATTATGGATTAGTCGTTATGGGTAATTAGAAAGGCAAAAGGCTCAGAATCAGGCTTATCAAGAGGTATCGTATTATCCAGTGATTGGGTTGTGGAGGAAGTCCAGGTTTCCTCAAGATATTTTCCTTCACCTTGTCATTCAATCAAAGTCATTGGAGTCCATTATATCCTTAGAAAGTATAGATAACTTAGAAAAGTTACATTGGTACTTGCCTAGAATAAACCCGCACATTCGAATAAATATACAAATCACGAAATTCAACTATAATGCAAAAAATGGTTTCAATTCGGTCAAGCGTGTTGCAAATCGATGCTCTTAGTGGAATTTCTGTACAACTAATGTCATTTAAAGTTTGTAACTTGAACTCTTATATTAAAGTTCGAAGGATAGAAGTGGTAGCAAGCGAAGTTTAAATTAGTAAACATATTATGAACCAAGATATTCAAGATGTCTACGGTAGCAGTTTTTAGACATTTTGAATATCTTGTTTCATAATACATATTATGAACCACAGGAAAACCTATTGTTAGTTCATGTTTCAAAAATGTCTGCTCAACTTTCTTCGTTGAAAACTAAGTTCTTGAATAAACAAAATAATTTGTCTTCATATATAAATGTTGGTATATTTAAGATAATTAAGATTGCATGATTGTAGCTTAACAGGAGTTTTTTTCTACGACAAAGTGATGTAGTCCTATATCACTTTTTAAAAGTATTTTGGTTTTAATTAATTTTGCTAGTTTAAATAGTAAACGTAGCTGTGAAAAGCAAACTGTCGAAAACCGCCGGCAGCGACATGCCAAGCCACCGCAACGTGTCGGGTCACCAACAACAAAAACAATCCCTTGCTATTTGGAAATTTATTTTTTATTATTCATTATTATTCAATTGTTATGTGATAGAGTTTGTTAGACTAGTGAACTTAATAGCTTATTCTTTGTGCATATGATGCCATTCTTAGTCCTCTAAAAACAAATACCGCCCGGAAAATTCACGGAACATGATTTTTTTTTTAACTGAAAGTATTCTTTTTTTAATATGGATTTTTGTTAAACAATTTTTTCAATTGCGCTTGAAATTAGCGAAATTACGTCACTTACTTCTCTATCCCAAAGGATACAGACTAGTTAGAAAAAAAGGCTCCACTGAGACACGTTTTCTTTCAAATGATGTCCTTGAATTCATGATTTGCTCAAACACACGACAATGTAAACATGTGTCCAGGATGTGGACCATTGCAACCGATTGCAGGTCTATAAATATGCACAATTTTGCTGGAGAGGTACAAATTCAATCTGTTATTGTTAAATTGCTTCTGTTGTGCGGTCGTAGATGTAATTTGTATATGTCTGACGTTACGGGGAGTTCCGTCTGAGAAACTGTGTGAAGGTGTATTCTAATGATTTATCCACTACCAGGTACAGCAGGGGATTCCTACAGACTCGTAACGATACATCATTAGAACAACCGAGCTTCAAAATGAGTAAAGAATTCGAACACTTTAAATTTATAGAAATATTGTTAAATATTATGTTAATAATGGCAATACCTACTTGTTGATATCGTTTTGCCTGTATTAACAAACGACGAAAGCAGTAAGGTGCTATTCTCGTATAAAACCAGTTTTCAGCGAAATTCCAGTTTTAAATTTTTAGAAAGTTAAAATATGCCTAAAATAAGTCGTCAATAAAGTTTTTGGAGCTACTTTATTACGCAACTTAAAACATACTGAAGTATCTCCGACACTATTGCCGAAAGTTTAGTACGCGAAATAAATAACCTTAAACGATACCAAAATACCCTCATTTTGACACCCGGTTTCTATTAAAGACAGCTTAAAGACATTCATTAATAATAGAATCTATTGAATGGAAGACTGGTCAAATTAAATGTCATGTATGTCACAGAGGGCTAACTGTTGAGACGGCGATAAATAGAGAAGCATGAAAAAATAAATAATGTTGTGGCCACTTCAAATACATTGGCATAAGGACAATAAAACGGTTAATATGAGATTGATTTCACAGCGAGTAAACCAGTTTATTTGTGAATCAGCCCGCCCGGGCTTTCACAAATTGAATGCTACTTAATGCATCCGAGATACAAATTGGTTTTAGGGAGATCACAGTAACGGTTTTTTTGACATTTATTTCTTGTAAAAAGATGAATGACTCTTTAAATTGAGTTATTTATTATACTGTACGAATGACCGTGACGCTCAGTTATAAAAAGAGCTAGTAATGAAAACCTTTTTAATTTGATCCTGCGTCAAATATTGTGTATGCTTTATCAATAGCTTTTCAACCTATCGGAACATAGGCCCTAGATGGTGGTAATCGCCTTCAAAGAGTTTCGTGTTTGTCAAGCTCATTAACGAAAGGTTTTCGGTAGCTCACTCCCATACAATTATGAGTTCCATCCTCGATGTAGCCGATAGAATATCTCTTTGTCTAGTTCTTCAGTTTATCTATATCTATCATGAGTACTAATAGTACAAGTCGATGAGATAACGTGTTTTTTCTTGTTTTAACTCGCTAGTCTGGAAAGTACCAGTCAGATTAAGAAGGAAACTTTTCGCATTTGATATTCCAACTAATGGGGAAGGCTATTTAACATCACTCTAGAGTCTAAGTGCCGAGCAAATAAAAGGAGTTTGAAATAACGCTGAGTAAAAAGGAAGAAAGCGAAGCGATAATACTGGTGGCTTGGGGAACAACAAATCAACAAGTCTCGGGCAGATGCTCGTGTGAGATAACACATTAGCATAGTGCTAGACTCAGTAAACGGGTATTGTATAGCTTTATACTAAATAGTTTTTAACACGTTCACTGCCAGACTACAGACATAATAGAAACTCTACTGTTGCCTAAGTATTGTTGTGTGTCGTAACTTCTAAGGGAGGTGGAATGATAAGAGCCATTTTTTGCCCATCATACACTCGGAAAAAAAAAGTTTCGCACTCCGGCAATTTTTAAATGTATTTGTAAACTTGAAGATATGTATTTTCTTTTAATATAAAATTGACGTGATAAAAATAGTAAGTCGAAAGAAATTATTGCCTAAAAAGACAGTGTTTTGGGTTTTTTTTATAAATTTTAGGTGTTTTTTCAGTTTTAGAGTTATTATTGTATTAAGAAGCGTTCCATGAACCATATTAATTTTGACTGCTTATGATACTACTCTTCATAAGCTTTTTTTTATGAGTATTATTTTACTTTGGTTCATGGAAGTGTATGATGGGCGAAAAATGGCTCTTGTCAAGCCACCTCCATTGTTTTTTCCGATCCGGTTTTGAATATTGACAATACTGCTAAAATAACCCGATAATCGCTACGATAAGCAGACAGATTAGGTATCGCAGTACGATTCTGCTATTGTTAGGCTGAATACTAATTCTATCCAAATGGAATTGCACACACAGTCCGGATAACCGCGCTTTTCCGTCCGTTTTGTATGGTTTGGCCACAACAACATGGACAGCAAAATATGCGTTCAGCTATGCAGAATCACGCCGAATCGTGAAAACGAATTCAATCACAGCTATACATGCACCCTTTGTTATTGCAGTGACAAAGGTTCCTTATATAAAAGAATATTCCAATGAATTCCCAGCGTAGCTTAAATTTTTTCGAAGGTTTGCTTTATAGTCAATTCTGGTTTTGTTCGGTTTGCATTCGTTGAAATCCACTAGAGGTATAGTTTAATTGGATTTTCTTTTTCACGGACTCGCAGAATATATTTCTGTATGAACACATCTACGAGTATGGTTACTAGGTGCTAGACTGCACACCACTAAGAGGACAATTAGAAGAAATAAAGAATGGATTTAAAATGAGTTAGAACTTGCAATAAACATGCAGTACGCACCTGAGATATCCAGAGATCTTTAAATCTTTCTTTTAAAGCGAAATTACCGGATTGGATTTATATTTCATGAAATGTTGACTTTTAAGGCTATTTTAACATAGAGAGATTTATTGTTGATTCTTTTGATAACAGTTTTATTCAAACATATCTTTTACAGTAGCGAAACCATTTTTCTTCAACGCACTACTTTATTTTGACATACAAATATCAAAAACCTTAAGATAATTTGAATTTGACGTAGGTACCTACTGTTTAGCGGTCCCTTCTTAAAGATATTTGCGAAAGTAGTTAATAGGCTTAAATAAGGCAAATGTGCGGCCAAGGTACGCCCCATGCTACGACGTAGCAGCCCGTAGCAGCAAATGTGTTTTTTTTTAAACTAGTGCTTGACTGCAATCCAGTCTGATGGTAAGCAGTGATGCAATCGTTGATGGTATAGCGCGCTAGTTTATTAAGCCTATTCACTTAAAAAAATTAGTGTATAGGAAGGAAGACGGCAGTTGAGCGAGGTGATGTAATGTTAAACCCAACAACGCGACCAACGATTCTGCGCCAGAGGGAGATTGATCTGGAGACCCTCCACGACCAAACTCTCGACACAACAACGCTTGGCGCATCTTACCCGGCACACATCGCAATACAAATGCTCAGACCCGTCCTCCGTACGGCTTCACCAGATATCATGCCGGAACACGACGAATCGCTTGGCGGCAAGACTTTGTCTGGTGGGTGGTAACTTTTCTGGCAGCCGATGTAACCACCGAGAAAACTCGTATTATCTAGTGTGTTCTCTATTATCCTTGAATCTAGGACCTAGATTCTTAGATACATCAGGGGCGTAAGTAATCATTATAGCTCAAAATGGTTTATGTTATAGTTTTTTTTTATCTCACTAAGCGAATCGTCCTTCACTCCTGGTACCAAGTATAAAAACAAGCAGTGAATGTTTGTGTAATCACAAAAGCTCTTGGTACCGTCCGAGACAATGGCCAAGTCTATGTTATGTAATGAAACTACTTGTCTTCACGTAAGCATACATAGCTTGTTTCACATTAGTTTAGTACATCTAAGAGCGTGTCGTTTCGTAGCGTAAAAAATTTGTACCTATGATAAATAAACATGTTCATGCATCTTGAATGTTCTACTTTTAGGCCTATGCTACGTCGTAGCTTCTCGTAGCGTAAATGTGTTCTGTAGTAAACTTGTCTGCTACGCAGTTAATATGACAATACAGTGTCTTAATTGATTCAGCCTCAGATCAATCTATAACCTCTGTCGCGGCGACTATCGCGCTCCACATAAACTACCCCGCACATTACCGACACTTTACACACTGAACCAACGAACAAACAACAAGGGAAATCCGTATAAAAAAACGTTATATGAATAATTACCAAAGTTAAAGATTTAGGAGTACCTTTCGACCGCTGTTTGACTTTTGGGGAACATGTAAGTATCTTTTTTTTATTTATTTTTTAATGATTATAAACTAGCGCTTTGCCGCAATCCCGCCTGATGGTAAAAAGTAATGCGATCGTTGATGGTAAAGCGCGCTAGTTTATTAAGAGCCTATTCACACAGAAAAACTGTGCGAATAGGAAGGAAGACGGCAGTTGAGCGAATAACTAATGATGGTATAATCGTATTCCTTAGTAATTTTGTGTATTTAATTTAATTACATCATTTACCACGCTAGTATAGTATACAAGGAATTATTTCTTTGAATTACCCAAAATCACTTTATTCATGTTTTTGTACATTTATTAAAGGCGCTGTTAGTTATCTCGAGTTTTCCCATCCTTTCACGATAAAACTAGGTTTCGTCAATTTTAATATGTGTTGTCTTCGATAATATCATCATTATTCTCTTGCCCTCATCCCTATTAATTGGGACCGTATGGCTTTTTCTCTCATACTTCTTTATTGGTCTTTTAATGATAATCGTAACGTTAATTATATTTGTTTCAGGTAAAATTGAACGCCATGGGCCCATGGCTGGGTCAAGCCGGCTGCGACTTTGCGTACACGCTGTGAGATAATTCTTGCTCTTTGTTCGCGCATTGGCCAAAGCGGGGAGAAGACGCCACGTGTGGGCCTGCGAACACCAGGGGGCGGGCGCTTTGCGCCGCCCCAAAACTGCATCTGTAAGTGTAATGCTTGTCTGCTACACGCGCATACACGCGCATTGCCCGTTTCCATGACAGTGTACCCCCCACCAACCCTTACCTGCGATTTGCGACCGCCATTGCCATTATTCATTCCGCGACTGAGCTCGACGTCAGACGTCTTGAGCTTACCGTGAAAATGATACCGCGAGTAACTGTTATCACACACATTGTGATTCTAGTTTGCATATTCGCGCTTCGGCTTATCGTTTATTTTTTCTTTGTGACCGATCTTAAAGAACTGAAATCGGGGAGATTTAACTTAGCAGAGTAATTAAGTTTTAGTAGTTCTTTTGTTTTATGTTTTATTTTATTTTTTAAGTTTTTAATTTGTCGTGTGGAAGTGACATTAAAAAACTTTCAATATGTGCGTGCAAGAATTTCCCAAGGTTTTCGATGTGCACAGGTTAGTCATAACAACTTTCGGCTGTTGCGATCCTTGTTCAATATTTTTAATTTTTTAAGATATGCTTTTTTATTAATTTACCATTCTTATTTTTTAAATTTTAATTTACTTGGATGTGCTTTGCTAATTCCTATATTTTGTTATTTTAAAGTTGACAATGAGAAGGTATTCATTAATGAGAGGACTTTTGCGCTATTTATAACTAGCAATTTATTTTAAATTAAATATGTCGATGCAATAGTTTCAAGGAAAGCGTATGTGACGTCAATTAGTGCGTCTCTTTATAGCGAGAAAATAGGTCAAGCCTGGCAACGTGGGACTTAGGGGGAGGCTGTGGTGGTACAGCTCACACCAGCGCTGGCGTGCTGGGCGGACTTGTCCTATATATTTCCAGCATTTTGAATTTTGATTTTTTACTGTGTAGTCGAAGCTGTAGAATTTGCGTGCAGTTTGTATTAACTAAAGCGAAGAACAGCTTTGCGTATCCATGAAACTTCAAATGTTTAGGTATAAGTTTTCGTTGCGATTAAATTTCCATTTAAGTAACTTCTCTTCTTCAGGAGTTTTAGGGAATGAGTTTTCAAAAAATAACGATATTAACACCAGTTTTTGGAATTTACAACAATTTAAAATTACGATTTTTCAAATAAATTCTCATTCCCCTAAAGTTTCTTTAGTTGTTGTGGTAATGTGTTTTTTATAGGTAGCAATTACGGCTTTGCGATGTCTAAGTATAAAGGCGAATATTTCTATAAAAACATGTCAATCATACCTCTATTGAACGGATAAAATACCCGTTCAAGTTTCTTCTGAACATAAAATTAACTTTTGCAACATCAAATAAAAAATTACATTATTTGTAAAAAAAAGTTGCGTATAATATAGTCAATCTGGGTAATTATGAGAAATCGCAATAGCTTGATTAAGCCCGTTAAATGTATTTTTATGAGCTATACACAAAGATCTGCCTGCTTAACAATTTGCTTATTGTTGTCAATTGTGTCTTTATTGTTGTATAATATTTGTAAAAGTATCGATTTTAAAATTATTTGGCGTCTGTATAATATTTTAGGAATTATTTTGGTTATTTTAAGTACACTCTGTGTGTTTATGGGTTTTCAAACAAATTCTTAGGAACTTTCGGGCTCGCGTGGCTAAAACAATGTAGGTACAACTATCTCCTTTTTAAAAACGGAAACTTCAGTAGGTAGTATCAACTGTTAGGATTTAGATTTAAAAAATGACGTTCGTTGTACTAGCGGGACTTTGCTGGGCTAGTTATTCTGGGCTCGATTCTCAGTCTAGCGAATCCTTTAAATATAGGTATTTAAATCAAATCCTGAATAAACAAATTCCTGATAGACATAGGTGTCTATCAGGAATTTGGCAGAAGTAGCCGCGAGCATTGGCATGTAATGGCAAAGAAAAAAAAAAAATCTTTACAAAAAGGAATAAATAATTTTAATTTTGATGGCTCTCGAAGGCGGTGGCGAGCTAAACATACAGAAACCTCGAGACACCGACTTCTAGAGCCATGACAAAATTAAAATTATTTATTCCTTTTTTTCTTAAGTGTTTTTTTTTGAAGACGGTTTCTATTTTTTTGTAAAAGTTTTTATTTCATGCCTTTCAGTGTCTTGTCGAAATTCGAAAATTACTTTTTTTTTCAGCTCATAACAACAGTGGCAGCCATAACCTATGTTCTATTGTATTGATGATTACTTATTCTAGTTCTCATCAATACGAAAAAAATCGCTATCTTCAAAACTACTGAACCGATTTTGATGAACGAAATTGATGATTTATAGTCTTCCCTAAGTTGAACAATACATAGTACAACAATTACTTCTTACAAAAAGAATTACTTAAATCGGACTTGTAGTTCCGGAAATATGCGCACACAAACATAAAACTTACATAGATACATACACTTGAAATTTGGCTTACATACATACGGGTCGAATTTATAACCTCCTTTTTTAAAGCCGGTTAGAAAGAAGTTCCAGTGCAAACCCGTATTAAAATTATTTGCTACTAAAAGGTAACGTTTTTGCAATTTTTCCTTGATCTTTGCTACAAGAAACGAACGTGAATGAATTTACACTACAAAGTGGAAAATAACTAAGTTCGGAAGTCGGTGTCTTTGGTTTTTGTAAATACGTGTTAATACCGTCTTCCGAAATTAGTTATTTTTCACTATGTAGCATTTTTTTGGAAGAAGGTTGTTGTATTTTGTAAAAAAAAAAACACTTTTCAGTTATGAAAAGTAGTTCAGCTGCAGTAGCATCCTCTCAGACTGTATGCTGACGCTAACATAGTTGGGAAAAAGGCCTGCTACTAGATGACGTAATTTTCTTTACTTTAATTTTTAATCGTAATTTGATTACAAAACCAAACTACTGAACGGATTTCATTCCTTCGATACAATTCCTATGCGACCCAAATGAAGTATGATCATTGCAACTTAAATTGCGTCTCTTAACTTAATTTGTCTTATGTTAATTTTGGAATTCTCTCGATTGTCCACGGGCTTCGTCATCAGATCTACTGCAAACCTTTATTTTAACGCATATGGGTGCAAAGCTCTGATCAAAGTAAATGAATTAAGTCCAAACACAAAGTAGTCACTGTAAACCATTGAGGAGTTCCCTGAACTGGCCTTTATCATCAGAGCCCTAATGACAGTCACAACCCATCTAGGTGAAAAGTGCTTAACAATACAAATTAATCAAGCACCAACACAAGGTAGCTGCTGTGAATCGTTGAGGAGTTCCTTCGACTATCTCTCGGCTCCATCATCAGATCTACTGCAGACCTTCATTATAACACATATGGGTGCAAAGTTATAAAAATAAAACTTTATTTTTATACAATTCATTAGTATACCGCGCATTTTCTAACTTTACTAAAATGTATCTATCATACAGCTCCGCTATTTGATAATATTTATAAACAAGCGTCAAGTAATAATACTGTACACTACTGTTAAAATTAAATTTAAAACTAGCAAAAAGATTTTTCTTCCTCGATAACTCTCCGAGATTTCTCTCTCTCTCTACTTCTCTCTCTCTCTCTTTACTTTTCTCTCTCTCTCTACTTTTCATAACTGAAAAGTGGTTCAGCTGCAGTAGCGTCCGCTAAGACTGAATGCTGACGCTAACATAGTTGGGAAAAAGGCCTGCAACTAGATGACGTAATTTTCTTTACTTTAATTTTTATTCGTAATTTGATTACAAAACCAAACTACTGAACGGATTTCATTCCTTCGATACAATTCCTATGCGACCCAAATGAAGTATGACCATTGCAACTTAAATTGCGTCTCTTAACTTAATTTGTCCTATGTTAATTTTGGAATTCTCTCGATTGTCCACTGGCTTCGTCATCAGATCTACTGCAAACCTTTATTTTTACCCTTATGGGTGCAAAGCTCTGATCAATATAAATGAATTAAGTCCAAACACAAAGTAGTCACTGTAAACCATTGAGGAGTTCCCTGAACTGGCCTTTGACTTTATCATCAGAGCCCAGATGACAGTCACAACCCATCTAGGTGAAAGTGCTTAACAATACAAATTAATCAAGCACCAACACAAGGTAGCTGCTGTGAATCGTTGAGGAGTTCCTTCGACTATCTCTCGGCTCCATCATCAGATCTACTACAGACCTTCATTATAAAACATATGGGTGCAAAGTTATAAAAATAAAACTTTATTTTTATACAATTCATTAGTATACCGCGCATTTTCTAACTTTACTAAAATGTATCTATCATACAGCTCCGCTATTTGCTAATATTTATAAACAAGCGTCAAGTAATAATACGTCAAAAATAAAACTTTATTTTTATACAATTCATTAGTATACCGCGCATTTTCTAACTTTACTAAAATGTATCTATCATACAGCTCCGCTATTTGATAATATTTATAAACAAGCGTCAAGTAATAATACTGTACACTACTGTTAAAATTAAATTTAAAACTAGCAAAAAGATTTTTCTTCCTCGATAACTCTCCGAGATTTCTCTCTCTCAGATTTCTCTCTCGATTCAGTATCCGAAACGAACTTTGAAAAAGCTGCGAAACTGAATGTGGCGCACTTTTCTAAAGAAACCTGGCTGCTGCTTAAAAATCTTGCCGCAAAACATGAGTAGCCATTTTTTATTTTTGGCTGAAGCTTCAAATGACTTCTCCAACTCTGACAGGAGCGGACGTGTCAGTCTAACTGAAAACGCACCCATGTTCCTTCATTTGCCCGTATCTCATTTGAACAACCCGTGGCTCTGAGGAATCACTTTGAGGTCGGCCCGGGCTTAATCCTTACCGGGCGGCGAGCAATGGGTTCGGTGTCCGGAATTTCGCTGTTGTCTCCCGACGTCCTAGGGCCGCGGATAGTAATGCTTGCGTTATAGAAAGTTGCCTCTCTCTCACGCGAGCATTACTTCTTCAAGGGAGGTGGCGGCATTCCATGCACCTCTCAGATGTCGCTGGGAAGTTAAACAGCTCACTCCCAGAGGAGGCCCGCAAATGTGGGCAGGCGCCAATCTGGGGTTGCGGAAGTATCGCTCATTGCCGCGATCCCGGAGTAGGTTTGAAATGAAAAACAGGGGTGGTTTTTTAATCAGTAAGAGTCTGATAGACCCCGCCCTTGTGTGGATCATCTCTCTCAGCGTCATATGCGGGGTCCGACAGTCAGTGGAACTCCTCATGGACTTCCTTCATCGTGGAGGTGGCAGAGGGGTATCTTGGACTCCTACCGGCTAAAACCATCGCGATGTTTCACCTTTATCTACGGCCAAGAGTGTGGGATTCGAAAAGCATTCACCGCACCCCTGATAGGGCGTCAACCCTAGCATTTCCTTTCACCCGTATGCTAATTAGAAATCTCCCGAAACCTGACTTGCAGATTACCGACGATGTAGAAGACCTGCGTTAGGCGGATTGTGAGGGCGCCGTTGCGCCTCTATAGCCACAAAAATAACAATAACCACCTTGTATAATTTAATCTCGATGGATCAGCTTCCAGTGTACGGCATTTCCCCCGGGCTGACTGGCTGGGTAAAAACATCCTGAGTGAATGATCTCCCCAAGCTGTTGACGACAGATACTCATCGGAGCACCTGTCGACTAATGTCGGTGTTCCTCAAGGGTCTCCTCTCTGTAACTCTCTTCCTGCTGCATATTAACGATCTGCAGATGCCTAGAATCTATAGGTATCTCTCCATAACCATGCTTTCGAAAGCGTAAGGAAGCTATCCGGTCCGAAAGAGGTGTCGCGCTTCAGGTCTCCGTATGGGGCGAAGCCAATTTGGTATTTACCGCTGACAAAACATAAGAGTGTCACGAACACCTTGGCTCCTGCTTTTCAAAATGTATCCTTGGAGTGCATTGACCGTCATCAGCTTATGGGAGTTGAAATTTTATCAAAGCTAAACTTTAGGCAGTTTATCGAGTCCAAAGTTAAGGCCAGGCTGCCAGAAAACTTGACGTTCTCGCGAAAGTCCGACGGTACTTCAGACCGGGACCGGGACACCAGGTTCGTTCGTGTGTGGAGTTTTGCCACACATGGGCTGATGTTGCAGAATGCCACCTGGGAATTTTGGACTCAATGTGAGAGGCGTGCGAAGAGGCTAATTGGCGATCCAGATTCGGTTAACAACAATGTCAAAGCCTGGAGCACTGGCTTTGATTAGCCAACTTTTCGGTATTCTGTAGGCTGCATTTCGGTGAGTGTACGCGCTAATTACATGACTTGATTCCTCCATCACCGTTCCAACATCGGGTGACCCAGCATACCGCGAATACCCACCTTTACGTTAATGTACTGCTACGTTCCGGTCGAAGTGTTTTGCCTCGTCTTTTATATCTCGTATATCGAAGGACTGAACAATTTACCTACAGCGGTTTTCCCGTCTGATTACAATTTAAGTGTCTTCAAGGCTATAATAAACTCAATAAGTGAATAGACTCATAATAAACTAGTTCGCTTTACTATCAACGATTATCATCATCATCATCTCAGCGTTAATCCCAGTCGCATCCGAAGCTTTATCAGCTTTGGAGTCTGGGGTCCGCTTTACCAGTCTTATTGGCTAAACTTGGATATTTTCCGTGAAGCGACTGCCGTTTGACCTCCACAGCCCAAAGGCGATATCAAAGCATTGCAGTTAGACTAATTGTTGGATTTTTGTGTGCGTGGCACGCCACAATACCGGCGATACGTCCTTTCTTTGAGGAGTGGCCAGGGACGCGCGACGGCGTGCTCTTTTTCGACACGCTCTTTCGCTCCGCCCAGAGCGGGAGAAGTCATTTGATGATCTCCCACCCAGAACAAAAAAAAGGGTCCAATCCCCTTAGTGACGATAACCTGGCGTTTCTTCCCGCCTTATCTGGAACAGGAACCTCCCGAAACAACTCTGTCCGGTGAGGACCTTCGTCAGGCAGAACAGCCACTTTTCGAAAGGAGACTTCGAGGGCACTCTCAATGTCGTCATGAGATCCCGCCATCTCTGTCCGCCGTTTTGCCTCCCACATTGGGGTAGGGTGGTGCCCCGTGTGCGAGGGCTACGGCCTCCAGATCCCATGACGGCAATCCGGCAAGGAGGCTCGCCGGTGCTCTGTAAAGGGCCTTGGACCGCACGGCCCCCGCATAGAGCCTCCGGCAGGGGGCGGTTGGTCCTCATAGATTGGGGAGAAGCCGCCTCAGGGCAGCCCCGGCCCGTTCCATTCTGGGAGCCAAATGGTGCAAGTGCTTCTCGAAGTTCCACCGGCTGTCGAGGACAAGTCCCAGGTACTTTATCGTCGACCCGACGCCGATGTGAACGTATGTACTCTTCTTTACTTAATTTGAAAATTTTAATAGATGAAATTCTTCATATCAAACATGGCGTCCTCCGTGGTCGCCAATTCGCCATTCTAAATCCTACGTGCCGGAACAACCAAAATTACGGATAATGTAACCATTAGAAGAAGGTCTTCTTATTCAAAAGGTTAGACTGGTAGAAATCAATCAACAGTTACAGTTATGTGTTGAATTGAAAAAAACTGACTGAGAAACGTGTCCAGCGAAAAGTAAAAATATAAATTAAAAGTAAAACTAAAAACCTTTTTCAAAATTAATCCGCGCGAATTTTCAGTCGCCGTGTTTTTTATCGCGGTTAAACTGTCTATTGAGTACTTGAATTTAACAGGACTAAGCAGAAGTATAATCTTCTATCCTTTTCTTAATGAAATAAAGAAAAAGATGCACTGAAATTAGTTTAGTTTGTGAACTAGAGAATCGTTTCCGTTGTTTTACTAGGTTTTATTATAAATCGATGCAGAGCTATCGCAGATCAGTTTACATTTTCCCACTAAAGTGAAAACGTAGGAAACTGAAAAGCTATTTAATAAACCTCCATAAAAAATTCTTGCACACTACAACAAACTTAATATATCTTTAAAATCAATAAATGTATTATATTTTCACATATACCAACACGGGCACTTGTGAAACTTAGTAGCTTAGAGGACAGTTTCAATTGTTCGTTTCTTACGGGAAAGTGCCGGAAAGAAACTGCGGTTACTCTTATAAGAATAATTGGCTTTCACAATGTTTTCAAATAATAATATATAGGTAAGGACGACAGCATAAGCTTGTCAAGGAGGAGGGGGTTTAGAAATGAACGATGGTACATGATACTAATTAGTAATTAGTGTTAGGTCAGAACGTTATTTTACTTAAAAAATCTTATATCCTGTTTTTCTCTGACACACACACACACACACACACACACAAATATAAATGGCGGATAGGTATGGATGCCACGGATCTTCAAAGGCCTTTATCATTTTACGTTTTTGAACAGACAGCTGTGCTGCTGGGGAGTTTCTTCCGCCACTTCTTCTTCCCAGCGAAAGCACTAGGAAGTGTCGACGGGAGGGCGTTTTGGGGGACTGTCTTATGTAATATTGACGTTCAAAAAGTGCTGATTCTCAGCCTAATTTGAATAAATGACTTTTGATTTTGATTTAGATTTTAGAACTAAAAATGCAAATACTTACCTGAATTCAGTAATAATGGACACCAGAAAGTATCTTAATAAGGAAGAGAAGATTTATCCCCATATTTGAAAACGTCTAAATATCTAGTCGAAATTCTGATCAGTGCGGGTTGGTGATGTTACTCTGAAATCATTAACCCTTCCTTCTCTACATGAGAAGCCTAACATCCGGGACATTAACGAAAAAGCCCTTTATCCACAAATCCGCACGGGCACTCGTGGTTGTACCAACCTACTCAGAGAGAAGAGGCCTGTCTTCCAGGAGCGGAAACATGGCTGTTTATGATAATGATGATGTTATAAATATCTATATTTAGTCATCATCATAATTTTGAACTTTTATATCTCAAGTTACTCGGCTGTGAAGTCGTGGTGGCCTAGTGGTTAAAACACCAGCCGCTCAAGTATGAGTGTGGAGTTATCTACCAATGTAACTTTTCTAAAGTTATATGTACTTTCTAAGTATATCTTGGACACCAATGACTGAAGGTGAAGGAAAACATCTTGAGGAAACCTGGACTTTAAGTCTGAAATCGCCAACCGGCATTGAGCAAGCGTGGTGATTACGCTCAATCCTTCTCTGTATGAGAGACCTGTGCCCAGCAGTGGGACGATAAAAAGGTTGATGATGATGATGACTCGGTTGTCCCACCTGTCCCATACATATAAGCACGAAATAGCGCAGCATACAAAAATAAATTATTATTTATTGTAGTACGTACCTACGATAAGTTACTATTCCTATTGTCAAGAAAAGCTAAATGTTTTTTTATTGTGTAGCTTTCCGCCCGCGGCTTCGCCCGCGTGGAGTTCGGTTGTATAGCGCTTTTTAGATTTCCCTCTGGAATATCAATCCTTTCCGGGATAAAAAATACCCTATTATTTAATCCAGACTTCTAACTTTACGTCTGCAAAATTTCAAAGCAATCGGTTCAGTAGTTACGGCGTGTAATCGGAACAAACAAACAAACACTTTCCCATTTATATATATATATATATATATATATATATATATAAACACCTCTTTGGGCACTTAGTTGATCCAGCCACGATGCCGTTCATTATAGACTCCACCTTTAGCACGGAATAACTTGACTCTAGTTGCGTATTTCTTGGGCGGAGTGGCAACGTCGCATTATATGCAGCAATGTGGCCAAATATATTCGTCGATTAGGATATATACTCGACAAAAATTTTTCAGCAATTTCATGCATTAGTGGATCCGTAACGGCTAAATTTTTTGAACCCGCCAGGACTTTTTAGCTCTGAATATATTTCAAAAATCAATAACTTGAGTTGATCCATTTATGTACTCGCACTTTCAGTAATACTTCTTTTGATCCGATACCTATACCGTAACGGTTGATCAATTATGAATTTATTAAACCTAATCTAGAAATTTTATATTCGCAATGCTCCATACATTGTAAGATCTATATATATATTGGTTAACATTTCATGCATTAGTGGATCCATAACTACCATTTTTTTTTAATGCACGAAGGCGTTTTGGCTCGTAATATATTTCAAAATTCATTTACTTATGTTGATCCATTTAGCTCTCATACTTCGTAATACTTAGGTATTTTGATCTGAATAGGTACTGATACCGTACCGGTCGATCAGTTACGTTTAGTATGAAGTCAAAGTTATTATTTTCAATATTTAAAGAGGTTGAATTTTACGTATGGGGGTTTTTATACTTTATTTCTAATTTACCATTTATTTTAAGTTTTTAAATTCATCGAAACCAAACTAATGAGTCCGAAGACGATATCGCCGCTGTATGTTTTGTGCTGAAAATATTGTGTGGACGGCCTCGGTAAGGTTCCTTTGGTAGAAATTGTATGCGAATACATAATATTATTATTAAGTTTTAAGGGTTGAACTTTGCGTAGCCGTTTTTTTTAGGTATTAATCAGGTAGAAAAAAAAATTGTTTATTCCACTCAAACAGAACGCACCTTATTATTATAATACACTAAAACAATACTTAACACGTAATAAAGAAAAAAAAAACACACAGGATAGCCTCCGTGGCGTAGCGGTAACGAACGCGGCCGTTGCGCAGGGAGGCGCGGGTTCGATGCCCGCACAGTGCAAATATTTGTATGCATGAATATGAATATTTGCACTGGTCTGGTCGTACCTCGGAAAGCACGTTAAGCCGTTGGTCCCAGTTGCCATACGAACATCAAGTGGCAGTCGTTACGGGTTATTGGAGCCCTCAAAAGTCCAAACAATTGTTCTAACTGCAATGCTTAGATATCGCCTTCGGGTTATGGAGGCCAGACGGCATTCGCTTCACGGAAAATATCGAAGTTTAGCCAAAATCAGCAGTTAGACTGGTAAAGCGGACCCCAGACTCCAAAGCTGAAAAGCTACGGATGCGACTGGGATTAACGCTGAGATGATGATGATGAAAGAAAAAAAAAAACAAAAATATAATTTACTAAAAAGCCAAGCTCAAAATAAAACAATGTTTTCTTGATGTCATAACCCGGGTCAGGAGTTTTGGCGGGAAAGCTAAGCTGAGTGTCACGTTAATTTTTCATTGGAAGTCTAAATAAAAGTGCATGATTTATGTAGTAAAAAGTAAATAATTCATAAAGAACAATGAGATATCGCAGCGTAGTGTGAACTATAAACATGTATACCTCATTGATAATATTTTTGTAAATTAAAAAAGATAAACTCAACCGCACGTTAGTGGAAATATAATCAGATTTGCTACTTAGTAATAAAGGTAATAAAGTTCTAAGTACATTTATCCGCCGAAGTGCGTTTGACATTGTGGTGGAGTTTTCCCAGTCGACTCAAAGTTAAACATACCTACGTGTATTATAAAAATAATTTCACTTAGTCGTGTTATATTTTAGCGAAAGAAAGCGCTGTTTTATAATGATTTGTGGTAGGTACTGGAACGCGTTAGACACATGGAATGTAAACTTTAGCGGTCGCAATTTCGAATTAGGTAGTCTGCGTTTCATTCCAGCTTCTAGTTTGAATTTCTTTAAAAAAAAAAAAAAACGATATTCGAAACATGAAACACCAAGGAGGTAACTAATAAAAGGTTTTATTTAAATTTCAGACTGTCTTGCAAATAGACAGTAGTAGACTGTTTATAGAAAAAAAAAAACAAAGAAACATCATAATAGCGCCATAGCGAGGGAAAAATTGTTATTGTTCATTATTTGTCTTAAAAAAACTTATAAAATAAAATTATGTTTTTGATTTCCGCGATTTGTTTGAGAAAAGTAGTTAGTAACTGCTTGCGTGATTTGACCGTATACTGCTTAGTATGATAGTATTGTCATCGGCAGCAGCGCGGGCGTTGAGAAAAGAGGTTTCTACCTTGGGCCTTTTTTCTAATACCGGGAATGAACTTATATTGGAAGTAAAAAAGTTAGTAATCAATGTTAAAATCCTATAAAAATTAAATTGTCAACAGAAAAATTATTGACTTTATAAAAAAGGAGGATGTTCACAATTCGCCGCAATCTTTTTTTTATGTATGTTCACCGATTACTGTAAGACGCCTATACCCGTTACCAAAATTATTTTTTATTTGAAAGAGTGGTCCCATAGTCACCAGAGAAATCAAGAAAAACAATTGTTTTTGTCATTTTTTTTTTTTTTTTTGGCGCAACTATTGCCATTCATGGTATTTTTATTAAGTATTTTAAAGCACTACAATTTAGTAATGATCTGGAGTAGATCTGATGATGTAGTAAATATGAAGCCGAGAGACACTTGAGGGAACTTCTCGACAATTCACAACAGCTACCTTGTGTTTGAGCTTGATTAATTTGTACTAATAAGAACTTTACTTTTTTTAACGTATTCTGCTGTAATAACGCTATATTACTATTTGTAAGTATTTTGTATTGTTTGTTGTCCCATAATTAATAAAAATAAAATAAAAAAATTATACCTAGATGGGTTGTAACTGTCATTAGGGCTCTGATGATGAATACAAAGGCCAGTTCAGGGAACTCCTCAACCGTTTACAGTAGTTCCCTTGTGTTTAGAATAATTAATATATACAGTATGTTAAGAAAACCCTGTCCGACCCGTGAAGGTGTTGTTAGGTATCTATAACTGATTCTACCAATGGATACAAAACCGGGCTAAACTTAAAAAAAAATCCCCCTAAAAAAATAAATATTATTTCACAAAAAGAGGTAACTTAATAAATGTGCGTTAAGCACCCTTCCGCGGGCGGGGGACGGCAGGGGACGCGGCATGTGGTCGCATCGCTATTCGTTTATAATAATACCGGTGTTGTCACTTTTTAAAAATTGACAAATTTCGGGGAAGTTGCAATTAATTCGTGGGAAAAAAAGATTATTTCAAAATTCATTTGTATACGTAAAATTTTATATTATATTTGGTCATGTGTTTACCTAACCTTTATTATCCTTATGGGTCGGACAGGGCTTTCTTAACATACTGTATTGATGAGCAATTTTCACCCATATGGATTATTATGAAAATCTGCAGTAGATTTGATGATGAAGACCATAGACAGTCGAGAGAACTCCCCAACGATTCACAGCAGCCACCTTGCGTTTGTGCTTGATTAATTTGTATCGGCGTTGGAAAAAATTTACCGTCACATTTTTCGGTTACGCGCCATATTTTTATTAATTTTTTTTTACTATATTTACCCACCTCGAAGTCTTTCCCCATATCCCTACCTAAAATCCCGGATATCTCGGAAACGGCTCGGAATTTCAAATTTCTGACAAATTCCACCCCCCCCCCCTCCCTTACTAATCCCCCTCCCAGCCGGGACCTATATTCAGATAGAACCCCTAGACCCCCATTTTGACCCCATAGTACCTGACCCCCAATACCCATATAGCACATACATTCCGAGATTCCAGTGTCCTGTCCCCTCCCACTCTCCCCTCATGTTGTGACCCCAGGTGGACAGGATCCTCCCAACACTTAGACAAAACCCCCTCACCTACCCCTCCCCCCTCCCCCTAGACTCAACCTAGCCTCCCCACCCCTCTCCTCTACACTCCCTTACCCCCCCCCCCCCCCGCCACTTGCTCCTCAGGCCACCTCACCCCCCCGCGGCCTATCTTGGGATCCGGAGGTCCTAGACTAGCTGAGTTTGGGCTCTTCGGAATCGGGAGGAAGAGCCCAACATTCTGGCCCCGGGGGATTCCGCATCCCGCACCCCGCATTTCGCATTCCACACTGACTCACCTGGTGCTGGCGCGTGCAATTGTTGGGACATACACGCTGTATCTTTAGGTTAGTTTAGTTTTAAATTTGGTGTTGTATTTAGTCGTGGACCGTCCCTATTGGGGGACGCTAAGTTTTAATCTTTATTAATGTTATTTTACGCGCCACGCGCGTTACGCGCCTTCTTTTTCTAAGAAGTTTCACTTCTTACATGTGTACACTAGTACACGCACACATTTTTTTTTATCACCAGAGCCTTCATGACAGTCATAACCCATCTTTTGAAAAGTTCTTATCAATGCAAATTAATCAATCACAAACTCAAGGTAGCTGCTGTGAATTATTAAGGAGTTCCGTTGGCTGTCTAGGGTCTTCATCATCAGATCAACTGCAGACCTTCATTTTAACCCATCTTGGTGAAACGTTCTTATTAATACAAATTAATCAAGCACATACTCAAGGTAACTGCTATGAATAGTTGAGGACTTCCTTCGACTGTCTCCCGGTTCCATCACCAGACCATTATCAAATTGTAGTTCTTTGAAATATTTAATGAAGATACTTAGAAATGCACTAGTTCCTCTTGATTTCTCTAGTCTTCTATCATCAGATCCTGACTTGGTGACTATGGGACCGATTAGAAAGTTTACCTTTTCAAACAAAAAAGAATTTAGCAAATCAGTCCAGGTGTCTCAGATTAATATCTAAGATTAATAAAGTGAACATACATAAAAAAAAAACTGTTGCTTATCCAATCGCATCACGCCCTTGGCAAATGCTGCGCTCTGATTGGCCCATTTGAATTGGATCAACAACTGCCCAGACGCCAAAAAGGTGGATTTGTATAAAACAGCCCTTAATTATTGTTATTGGTTATTATTATTCAACGTGACACATGTGGCTCCGAACGGAGCTACATATTTATGGGCAATTGGCAACGGATCAACAAAAGGCCCCCGGATCAACAAGTGAAAATGGATCAACAAATTACTACCTATACGGCACGTCTGAGCCACAAAGTGCCCAAAGGGATATCTATATATATATATATATATATATTAGTAAGGATGCCTGTTTTCTCACTTCACACTTAAACGAATGAATTTTACAACTTTATTTAGACACTCGCTAGTTAGTGATAATAATATAAAAATATCACAGTAGGTACAACATTACAAGTTTTCTTTATCATCATTGTGCCAAAGGGCCTCCTCTGCTGGACAACGCGACAAAGACCGGTCCTGTTCTCTCCTCCCTCCAGTGGATTCCAATCACCGTGAAGGCTAAATGAAATACTTATTAAATAATAAAAGGACACATTCCTTTTGGAGACGGGTTTTTGATAAAGACCGTATTTACCGTGGGCCGGCAATCTCGCGACTTTGTTATCCTAATATTCGTTGCGTGAACGTTTTTGATGCAACGCATCCAATCCTTTTTGGTCAGCTCATGCATAAAGGTGCGGGCCCGCCGCGGTGCATGTTGTTCATGGAGCGCATATTTGGTGTCTCTATTTATTTGTTTGACAATGCTTCCACTGGTGCACAGGAATCTGTCCCACAACTATACGAGTACTTATACAACATTATTTATTGTTTTTGCGAAACCCGAAAGACATGTCCAGTAGTTTAAGTAATGAATGTATGTACAAAATTTCAAAAGATATGAAAAACAATGAAGTTAATTACTTGTTATCGTATTTGGCTGTTCCAACAAAAATGTGGTTCACGCTCAGCCCGGGCGCGCGACCGCGCGACCGGTGCGTTGACTTCTGGCGTCAGCTGTGCGAAGTACTATGATCTATCGTAAGCTACATGCGGCGCTCGTTAACCACACAGCAACAATTTCTAAAATGTATTTGGGAAAAAATATAACATAGTGTAAAAATGATTGAAATCGATTCAGTTGCTTATTCTGAATAAATTATATTCAGGTCTCGCATAAACAAAAAATAACATTGTGTAAGGATACTCATGGGAGCACCACTTCCTGCATCGTGCTGGGGTCTGTGTGTATGTCCGTAGTGACGTCTGCTGCTAGCGTCTCCGTCATCTTGAAGACCCGAACTTCTCGTCCCTATGGTTGTTGGTTGAAACTGGTGTGGACAAAATGATCTAAACCTGTGTCTACCGATCTCACAGCGGTGATCAACAGACAAATCGAGGGACTGGAACAACTTTCCAGTCTGAATAGGCTCTTTATAAACTAGCGCGCTTTACCATCAACGATTTTATCACTGCTTAACATCAGACGGAATTACGTTCAAGCAGTAGTTTATAATATATAAAACTACAAATATCGTGGATCACAGAGGCACGTGTGTAGATTCTCCGTGCTTCGTTTTACTCCATACAAAGTCGTGGTTCATATTCGTATACAGTGAAAACTTAGACCCACCTGGACAGCGTTAAGCTATGTCCGACTATTTAAACAAGCCCCGCATGTATCAATGACGTCATTTTATTAATCCCCTCTCCGTGGGTTGCAATGGACACAACCACATACATTTTCTTTCAAAGCGAAGCATAATACGAGTACACTTGCGTTACCTCCGTGCATCGGGGTGGCTCGCGCCTTATAGCAAGATTATTTTTATTGGACTTCATTTACTACTATTAATAACTAGTAAGTACTAATATTTCTGTGGCAATCGTCGCCAGTTTAGCTTTGTATCATAATTCGAAACATTTTGAAGGAATTTTCTAATCCATATGATTGGAAACTTCACGTAAAAAACGCAATGGATGTTGTAGAATCGTCGAATTATTATTGGCATTTCTTTTGCAAATGTCTTAAGGCAATTACGACCATTGATTACCGCCTACAATCATATTAAGAAACCAAGAAACAACAAACAATTATACTTCTTCATATTACATATTATGAATAAAGACGCTGAATTAATTTTAAAATTGATACAACTTGGCTCGCGGTCTCCCAACTTGCCGTGTGTCACATTAGGCATTTCTAAATTGATATTCATGTGGCCCACTATTTCTTATTGTATGTAATTTTGTTTAGATATTCAACACCAAAACTTTTCACGGCTCGGCTTACATCTAAGCACGATGTAGAGTCCTATTTCGACCCAGACTTACTTGCGCCGGAGCCGGCCGAGCTGTTCGACTCTGATGATTATCGTGCAAATCATGAAAATCTAGCGAAGTGAGTACCCTTAGATTGCGTAAGAGGTTTAATAAAATAGTGAAAATATTTGTAGGTAAAATAAATATGGGTAGCATTTCCAAGAAAAAATACGTCTTTTTTGTCTTAAATTTGTTTGAATTTCAGTTATTAAAAAAAAGGTTACCTCAATTTAACAGAATTTAAAGAACACTATAAGTAAATAAACGCAACGCGTTCGCATGTAAATGATATTATTTATACGTAACTATTATGCCTCTACTGTGGGCACATCAGTTACGTTTAAGATTCTGGTATTTCGATGAACCCAAAAGGGGGGTAGTGTTTTATAAGGTTTATATAATAACCTTTAAAATGTTGTTCACTATTTTGTTGGACCTTATATACCTACTTGTTATTTTTCACGTAGGCTGAAACTTTGAGAATACGTTGTACAAGAAAATTAAGACAAGAAAACGAAAATTTAAACATGTTCAATTGCAAACTACTCTTCACTTACCCTACGTGAAGGATACTGTAGCTCTATTTTTTAGAGTTTTATTTCAACGCGCCATTTTTAGCAATTTTCTAGCACACTCATTTCATTTTAAATATTTTATTTTTCATTTTAAAACAGTCGTTCGTCCATCATTCATACATTACAGCACAACAGAGAAATTGTTCTTGTTCGCCGGACCACGGAACATACGGATATTTACTAAAGCTACAGGTGGCCCGCCAGACAACCTGCAACGAAAGGATTTATTCCGTTTGGAGTTGTGTTACAGTTGAAACTTGCATAACAGTGTAAAGTACGTTTGTGTCACTCACTTTATTTTCAATGTAATAAATAACCTACGGCGAAAATTTTACTAACAATTTTAAGTGACAATATTTTCAGCAACTAACTCTTCATGTTTTATTTGGTAGATTGTACTGATTTTTGTTAATTCATGGGTCAGTAAAATTTGCTAAATAGAATATTCATACTGCATGTCATAACCTTAATTATAAGAAAAAAAGGGTGATTCGAGATGGTTTTGTAATAGAATTAAAAGGAGGTTTTACTTAATTGTGTTCACCAACTTCTTCCAAATTTGTAAGCCAATTAGCAAGTTAGACAATAGTGGTACAATCATTCAGGAAGGTAATTGATCTCTGCAAAAAAGGAACAGTTTCTGTATGTATCATAATCATCGAGCTCATGACTGACAGTCACTCTTCTCTGTTACTTAACTAGATCTCAAAAACTATTAGCATACTAGTTCTTAAAAAAAGATAATAAATTTATTGCCATAAATACAATTAAAACATAATACTTACGCCAAAAGGGCTCAGCATAACATCGGACGTACTTACTAGAATCTTAGATTGATTTTCAATTATCTTCTACACCCACTATCAAAGCCAAATCAGCCTTGCAAAATGGAACTGTGTACGAGGACTTTAGCTTCTGTACGAATACTCTACAACCTTCAGTATCTACGCCAATTAGATCACGTGGCTCCCCCCTTTTAAAATTAACTGCTAACAATGAGGCCGTGTTGATAGCGTTCGCACGTTGCTTGACGTCCAAGCGACGTAATAACCTGTGGTTAGGTATATCCGCCAGTCCGTCACGCGGCAATCACTCATATGCATCGCGGTGCACTCTGATCATGTACGGTACTTGAATAATATACATAATGTCTTTAGCTCCTGTGCGGTGCGTTTTATAAACATAACTCTCACCCACGTAAATATGGCCGTTTTATCACGTTTACGTTTTATCGTATACACGAAAATGTACTATAGTTTTCGTAAACTTAATTATTGAGAAAAACATGTATCTATATATTTTTTCGATAGCGAAAAGGGATGTTATATTTGGCGGAAAAATGCGAATAACCGATATTCGACAACGAAATAACTTTGGATTCGATTGATCACACTTAACAGGTCAATCAATATCAGTCAAAAAGCTGTGTTCAGGTTTTATATTGGCCTACGTTTCACCGGCTCTGATATTAATTAAGAACTGTTTGTACTGAAGTATTTTCACAAAATATGCAATACTCGCAAACAGTGCTTGAAAAACTGCTCGATTTCACAATTTTCAATGGTAGTTATTACTGGTACATTTGTTATGACAGATAAACAAGTTAAGTTAAATCCAGTACAATTCTGATGCTAAAACTTTGAAAATCTAGTTCTAATGTCATCTCGATGACAAACAAATGTCGAAAACCTGTGTAAATGTACGAAATTAATTGACTTTTTGACAGATTGAGACTGTGAACGATTTTAAAATTAGAGAACTTTCCTCTGATGTACCGAGGAAATTTGAAATAGATTTTTATCAACATATACACACATCAAAAGTGTCTAGGGATCAACATATATTTTTGCAATAACTTTTCTCCTGATTGATATTAATTAAAGTTTTCTTTAAGGATTCATCAAATAAAGTGTTTTCGTTTGTCACAGTAACGATAAACCAAGTCACCTTTGCATTAATAAAGAAATTTGACATTTGAACCACTAACACAAAAGTTCGAAAAAAAGACTGAAATAACAGTTTTCTCTAAAATTTTATTGGGTAACTTAAACAATTAATAATCCGTGTTTCTACCGCGAACACTAACAACACAAGAACATCGGTTTGGCATACTCAAAATGAGTTCATCCAAATCACGCTGTGGAATGGCCGCCCATGTTCGTTGCAACAACAAAAAAAGGTCTTCTTGCGACTGGATACCCTCCATATTCGGCAGAGCTCTTCTCTGTAGCATATCCCATGCATGCTCAATCGGGTTCAAGTCTGGCGACTGAGCAGGCCAGGGCAGGACATTGATGTTAGCTGCGGCGAGAGTCTGTCTTACAACTCTTGCGGTGTGCGGTCGTGCATTATCATGCATTAACTGAAATAAGGGACCGATTTGCACTTGTAGAGGAACGATGACGTCTGATACAATCGTCTCAGCATAAATTTGAGCGTTGAGGTTGCCTCTGATCCAAATCAACTCAGTTCTTCCGCCGATCCAAATACCCGCCCATACCATGATGGTTCCACCACTATAAGGATGGACTTCCTGGCAGGATTTTAATCGCTGTTGGCGTCCAGGGGTTCTCCAGTGTCGTATACGTCTTGTATCCGGTCTCATACCAAAACGAGACTCATCAGAAAAGCACACGAAACGCCATTGTTCTTCTGCCCAATTTCTGTGTTCAAGAGCCCATTGATATCGAATCCTACGATTGTGCATTGCTATAGGTGGTACCCGTAGCGGTCTTCGGGAATGAAGGTTCACTTCATGCAAGCGCTTTCTGACTGTTTGGTCGCTAATTAAGTTCCCTGAAGAGTGATGAAGCCTCACGGCTAACATCATGGCGGTTATTGTTGGAGCTCTTCGAGTTAAGATTTGAATGTATCGGTCTTGTCTCCGTGTGGTGCAGCGATACCGTCCTCCATGGCGCTCAGCCACGGTACCAGTACTTCGGTAACGTGTCCAAAGTCGACTGATAACACTCTGACTTGTATTCAGAGCTAAAGCCACAGTACGTTGCCGGGAACCAGCTTCTATCATTCCCACGGCTCTGAGCATTTCTTCCCTGCTTAAATGACGTCGCCGCTCCATAATAACGTTGGTTTTAATCAGTAGTAGGGAAACAGTAGCACTAATAATGTCTTCAATGCGTTGTATGTTTTTATAGGGAAAATATTGACAGCTGATTTTCATCTTTTACTCGAATTTGATTCACAGTTCCTGATTCAAATTATGAAATGCACCAAAAAGGATCCATATAAATTTATAAAATCATAAATTTATTACAAAGCCACATCTCAATCTCAAGAAATCCGCATAAAAATGCTTGATCCCTAGACACTTTTGATGTGTGTCTGTATGTTATTAGTGACCTTTCCATTATTTGTCATTTTTAACAATAACTGTTCTTCCCTGTCCAAGAACTCATTCTGTAGCTGTAGTAGACCTCAAATTTGATATAATTTTTCAAGTTATTCAACAACACTGAATGTTACTTAACAAAGTTCTGATTCCATTGCAACCAAATACTTATTCGGCCTTATTACAAGACAACGTATACCTTTAGCTCTAGGCTTAAACCGTCCAGACATGCAAAAAATTCGAACTGTAATCCGTGAAAGTTAAAAGTTCTTTTAAAACTAGCATTCAAACCCAAGTCTCCGATGTCAGTATTGCATTAAAACTTTAGGCTTGTTGGAAATTTCCAAATACCGTAATTGGCTCGAAATTTTATGCAAGGGCTAAAGTTAGAACTCGTTTTGTAATAAGACTTATTAGGATCTTTTCGATTCCGGTTTTCCGACGATTCAATAATCAACTTTGAATGTATTTCACTAAAGTACATTAAGTGGCAATGGAAGGAATTAACTGAGATTATGAACACTTAATTCAATAGCTGTTAAAATATATAAATAGATTAAAACTTTTATTTCCACTAAAAATAATCAATCAATTACTTACAGGTACAATTTAAAAACATAAAATGACCGATAACTGCTTTTACAAGGTCTCATCATAGTTTTAATTATAATTCAGTTTATTTTTATGAAAGAAAAACCGTCCCTAAACTAAAAAGCAAACTCGCAAGTGTTGCATAAAATCTAAACGCGAGGTTACGCTTTCGTAGCACGTAGCGAGCTACGCCGTAGTTGAGTGGCCAACTCGGAGAACGAATTCGGTTTGTTGGTGATCGTCGCTCTGTTTACAAATATTTTATAGGTTAGGTTAATAATAAATGTTCATCCCAACCACATTAAAAAACTTATTATAATTTATTGATTTATGGAAAAATAACAGCTAATAGAAGACATAATAAAGAAAAAAAGAAACTTTTATAGGAACATCGAACTTTTGTACGGTGGTAGGCCATAACATCGGCTGCCGGCAGAAGTTACCACCCACCAGACAAAGTCTTGCCGCCAAGCGATGTATCGTGTTCCGGCATGATGTCTGGTGAAGCCGTACGGAGGACGGGTCTGAGCAGTTGTGTTGCGATGTGTGCCGGTTACGATGCGCCAAATGTTGTTGTGTCGGGAGTTTGGTCGTGGAGGGTCTCCAGATCATTCTACCTCTGCGTTAAACATTGCATCACCTCGCTCAACTGCCGTCTTCCTTTCTATTCACTCAGTTTTTTTGAGTGAATAGGCTTATTAAACTAGCCGCTTTACAATCAACGATTCCATCACTGCGTACCGTCAGGCGGGATTGCGATCAAGCACTGGTTTATAATAATTAAAAAAAAACATAAAATACTCAACAATAAAGGTAAACATCAACTAAAACTTAGGCTAAGTACGCATTAGTTGTTCCCGTTAGAGTACTACCGGGTTTTCTTTCAGGTCCACTGTTGGACATACGCCTCTTCTATTATCATCATATTCCAAAAAGTGTGAAGTTTATTTTTGAGACCAATTCCGTATTTATTTTACTTTTACCAAACAAACCTATCGGTAAACAAAATTTTTTTTTTTCGGTTTTCGGTCAAAAATGCTGATTCCTTTTGAATGTGGTTATTCGATCGCCACGAATTATAGAATCATAGGGAATATTCGGAAGTGAATTCAATTAGTAGCCTCGGACGATGTTCTAGTTACATTCGAAGTCGAGGGTTGTCCGTCGATCCATTTTAAATATTCTAGTTAAAGGTCAGTTATTTACCAACAGTTAGCTAGGAGAAGGTTACATGCAACAAATTCAATTTGAAATACAGAGCTAAATAATTAACTAGATTTTGTATTAGCTAGTTACAGACTACTTAGCCTGAAGCATCATGCATGCTCACCAACTACAAATAATTACAAAGCTAATATTTTATGTCTTCCCATGGCGCCTCCGCCGGACTGGAACACGCGAGGTAGACCAAAGAAGTGTTGACGTTGTAAGAGATGACATGCGTGCCAACAATCTCACACCACAGGATGCTAATGGAGCAATGCGAAACCCGCGTATGTGTAACCAAGATAAACGCTAAGATGATGAGTTACTTAGGTAATCATCGATGTCAGTAATAAAATACAAATGGTATATAAATAATAGTGTGTAAATACTATATTACTGAAAAACTATTAAAAAATATAACAGTCCATATGATACACGCTCAGTTTCGTTGTATAATCCTCAAATGAAGAAGTTTTTTGTAGCATAGACTGGCAACCCTACGTCTAAGTTCTTTTGCCACGGATTACGAAGTTAGTGTGAACTGCAGTTCAGATAATACCAAACTGCGCTGTCGCCAGCTAAACATAAATGAAAAAAGCTGTGGTGTAGGTATACAAGGAAATACTGTACCTATTAAAGTGATTTTATTTTAAACTTTAAGCAAGCAGTTACAGTTTAGTTCATGATTTCCGAATCAACTGTCATAATGGTGAATTCGAGGAACAAATTATTTAATGTATCAAATTGTTTAGTGAGTTCTGTGGGCGCTGACGCTAATTTGGAATGTTGTAAACCTACTGCCGCGCAAGTTCGATATGCGGTGCCTTTAGTGTATGAAGTGATTTTTTTTTTGTTTCTCACTGACTACCACGTAGGGTACATTGTCCGTACCAGTGACAATAATCTCTAATACGAGTGACAATAATTATTTTCTATTTATTTAATTGCTTTTAAAGATATTCTTGTCAAAATCTAACTCTGTACAGTTAAAATGTCAATTTAATCAGCCTATATTTTATTTTCAACAAACCGATGAGATTGTAAGCAAGTATGCAATGCTTGGCGATATGTTCGTTTACATAAACAAGTATCTTTAAGAACATAGTACCTTAAAGACCATAGTTTTTTATATTTCTAGATAAACCACAGTACAATATATGTACATAGGGCAGCAGCATAATGCTGAGCGACTGCCGTTTTGCGTGGATGACGCTGTTCCCTCAACCATCTCTTATATTTTGGGTTTTTTAATTTTTTGCGTCATGTTTACAACAGCAAATAAATGTTTTTTTTTTCTTTTTTTATGACAAATATTTAGGGTATCATAAATATACAAACTGCTTAAACAACATTATTTTTTGTTTATGCGAAACCCGAAACACGTCCAGTATTTTTAAGTAAAGAATTTATGTACAAAATTTCAATAAGATATAATGAAAAACCACAAAGTTTGCTGTTCTACTTGGTTGTCCCAACAAAAATATAGTCAAAGCTCCGCCCGGGCGGGCGAGTGCGGTGCGTTAACCTCTGGCGCCAACTGTTGCGCGCGCGAGGTACTATGATCTATCGTAAGCTGCGTGCGCGCGCTCGTTATCCACACTGCAACAATTCCTAAATGTATTTGGGAAAAAATATAACATGGTGTAAAAATGATTGAAATCGATTCAGTTGCTTATTCTGAACAAACTATATTCAGGCTTCGTGTAAACTAAATATAACGTTGTATATACATGATTTCAGTTGTGTTATTTAAGTTTACTACTCTTTTATACACTGTCTACGTTTCTCAGCCAATTATCCTGCCGTCGTCGCAGGTTTGCTAGAAGTAATTACTAAATAAATTATGTAAGACAATTCATGTGCGCCCCTCTATTTTTGTATTTTACTTTACCTAGTGTTCTTGTACGGTACAACATGGTAAATAAAAGAAACCTAAAAGCTTTAAAATGAAATATCCTTTTTAACAAGATTAATAGGTAGTGCTTATTAACGTACGAACCTTCTTCAGCTTCCATTCCGATTGCTGTGGTGATTTCCGCGGCCTAAACCAACAAGGCAGTGGTTCGTAGCCGGGGGTAATTTCCCCCGCAGGGGTAAAACGGAGATTCTAGGGAGTAACACGGGATGGCAAGCCGCCACAATTGCACAAAAGCCAGAAACTATCTGAATGTCCAGCGTGAATTGAGATGCGAGTTGAGTAAAACCAAAGTTTTCACAATAGTTAACTCCGAGATTTATAATAATACTGTATATTATAATAGCTGTTGCCCGCGACTCCGTCCGCGTGGACTTCAGTTTACAGGAACTCAGTTGATATAAAATAAGCGCCTGTTAAAATAATGGGAGCAATATGTACGCCCGCGATCACTCCCGTTTTCGCAACATATTTGGTTACTGCTCTGCTCCTATTGGTCATAGCGGTATGTTATATACCCTATGTCCTTTCTCAGGCTCTAGACTATCTGTTTACCAATTTCATTACAATCGGTTGAGTAGTTTAGGCGTGCAAGCCGGACAGACAGCCAGACAGCTTATATATGCTTTGCTAGTTACCTAAACGTATAATTTCTTACGTAATAAACATATTTTCGTTCGTGAGCTTTTAATTATTTTAAAGTCGGTCTCCGTGGTGCAGCGGCCAACACGCCTGACTGCGGCGTGGAGGCCCCGGGTTCGATCCCCGGCCAGGTCATGATAGAAAACGATCTTTTCCTGATTTGCCTGGGTCTTGGATGTTTATCTATATATGTATCTATTATAAAATATAGTATCGTTGAGTTAGTATCCCATAACACAAGTCTCGAACTTACTTTGGGGCCAGTTCAATCAGTGTAATAAATATTTAATATAAATAAATAAATGTGAAATATGCACTTGCTTACAATCTCATCTATTTGTAGAAATTAAAATGTAAACTGATTAAATTGATATTTTAACTCAGCAAACACATTTTTATTTAGAAAATAAAATCACTAAAACAATGAAGTAAATTGGAACTAATTATTTAACCGAATTCCATTACGAACAGGCTTATGGCAATGGTCTTCAATAATAGAAAACTGAATTTAATATTACTTCAAGAGTAAGGTGAAGAGAACAAGGTGAAGTGTCACTTGAACTGTTGATTAATGTAACGTATTTGTTCATTATTCTATTATTATCAGTATCAAAAAGATATCTATGTAGATACATATCTGCAATGTTGTATTTTCCTGATGTATACACGTTACAAGTGAAATAAATCAATACTCAACAAAACTAGAGTCACCATTAGATTTTCAAAAAAATCTCTTATTATAAAACAAAGTTTGCACAATTTTGCATATTCATAAAATATTTTTCTTTAAATATATTTTTTCACGTTGACATTTACACGAAATCGACCGGCTAGGCTGTTACACATATTGCTGAAAGTCATTCGGTTCTATTGACATTGCGACGAAAGAATGATATTAATGCTGAGTACGTAAAGCAGATTCTAGCGTGCAATGAGCCGACAAAAGTACGGTCTTGATACAAAATGTAAATGAAAAAGAGCACTTTAATCTAACTTTAATGATTAAGCCCCAACCGGCAGTGGGCCCATGTAGAGGATATGGCTTACTCTCTCTAACAGAGAGGTTAACAGGAGGCCTTTGTCCCAGCGCTGAGAATGGCTGCTAAACCATTGAGGCCATTCAAGTATTACGTAAGGTCAACCAGATTAAGAAAAGCTCTTACTCCCATATGCTTACCTTATCATTATTACTTACATTTTTATATATCGCACCTTTAGAACAATAGAGACCTAATTCGAAATTTGAAGATTTCAATGTTGACTCATAAAATTATCTTGAAAGACCATCTTCATCGACTGTTAATAAAACAGAGACGGTTGTTCAGGAGAAGCACGAGTCCTTTTCATGAACAACCGTCTCTGTTTCATTGTTCAACATTGTTGCACATTGTTGCAACAAGTTCAACATATCAACATTGAAATCTTCAAATTTCGATTTAGGTCTCTATTGTTCTAAAGGTGCGATATATTCTGCACCCTAATCGGCGAATACATTTTTGTCAAATGATTGCGACTAGTTGGGATCGTTTGGACCGAACGGACCAATGGGCGGCCCGAACGATACCAACTGATCCCAACTAGTCGCAATCATTTGACAAAAATGTGTTCGCCGATTAGGGGGCAGGTTTCTTTATTGATTCATGATCAACAGTTATAACTATAAGTCAAGAATTGGAATAGGAATAAAGGACTTTAATGCACATAATTTTATTGACATAGTAGTCAGTTCTTCTTCAGCCTATAGAGGCCCACTACTGGACAAGGGCCTTCCCCAAGGTTTTCATTACATTACATACAAGTTTGCCATAATCCCCACGCTTGCAGGCGAGTTGGGGATCGCAGTAGTTTGATATTCCATAGAAGAAGCTCTGCTGCTCGCTTCCCTGGTCAGAGTTCCCTTAGTCGTGTCTTAAGACACCCACGGGAAGATATGGGATGGTACTATTCTAAGCCCGGGTATCACACGGGGCGAGTAGTCAGTTAATCTTAATATATTAATGAACAACACAAACTTCTTTTAAATTTTTGATAAATTAATTTATATAAAACATACTGTTGTCGTAATCACCATCCAACCACCTCGCCCCATCCCCTAAGTCATCCAAAACAAAGCCCACTCGCCCCCCGTAGTGCTAACGTAATACTTGCAATTATGCTATTATAGCGATTCAATCGATTCAGTCGTCACCCTTCAGGTGGTGAAGCTAAAGTGGAAGTGTCAGTTAAATAAACCCAGCCAAATAGCTACATAAGACTAAAAGCAACTGTAAAAATACGGTTCTCTGTATAAGCAACAACGGCTCGTGGTCGCAGGAAACAAAAGGTGAAGCTCACGTTCTTCAAAAATAGGAACGCTGTATTATACTACAGCATGGCGGAACCCTAAATTACGAGAAGAAACAGATTAAGTAGGCGATTATTGGTAATTACTCTCAGATTGAGATCTAACACATGCCTCTCAACAAATTTGGATTCCTCATGAAAAAGTGCATCTCTCCAAACTGTGAGATATGTGGAAAAGCAGAAGACATTGTACATTTGTTGTAATGCAATGTTTCCGTTTTCAGGCTGAGAGAGAAAGATTGATAAAGGACCTGCATTTAAAGAAAAATAACATTGAACTGTTTCATAAAATACGTAGGTCACTAGGTAGGTCTAGGTACTTTTGAGATTTGGCACCTGAACTTCAATTTTATTCAAAATAATTTCCGTTGGCTGCTATACATTTCTCCATACGCCGAAACCAATCATCAGAAATTTTCTGCCATACTTCTTTAGAAACTTCTTCACACGCTAAATCCCACGCTTGAATTAATTCGTCATCGTTGGAATACCGTCGTCCTCTCAGTTTATCCTTTATCATCGGGAACAGTCCAAAATCACAGGGTGAAAGGTCGGGGCTGTAGGGAGGGTGTTCAAGTAAAATTAACCCAGTGTTGCTTAAAAAAATCTTGAGTTAATTGAGCGCGATGTGCAGCTGCGTTATCGTGGTGCAGTCGCCAAGTGTCGAGACGCGAGTTGGGTCGTAGGTTTTTGAGAGATTCAATCAGTTGAGGTAAACAAATTTCTGTGTACCATTTTGCGGTAACAGTTTTATGGTATTCATCAAGACGTATAGTTTTTATTATGCCCCTTTTACCGAAGAAGACTACGATCATTTTCTTTTTCACGGATCGAGACTGTTTGACGGTGGTTGGCTGTTCCTCATCTTCAAAAATCCATACCTTGTTTTTAGACTTAGATTTGACATCGTAATAGTAAAGTCAAGATTCGTCACCTGTTACTATAGAATTCACGTAAGGTGATTTTACACCATCTAACATATTGAAAATTTTTTCACACCAGTTGTTACGACACTCCATTTGTGCAACTGTTAACCGATGCGGTACCCACAACGTACAAACTTTTTTAACTTTAAGATGATCGTGTAAAATTTTGTGAATTGATGGCGCACTAATCTTCAAGGTCTCTTCTATTTGTTTATAAGTTATATGTCTATCCACTTCAATTAATTTCTTAACAGCAGCTATGTTTTCTAAAGCCACAGTTTCAGTAGGCCGCCCGGGACGAGAATCGTCAGACAAGCTAAAATCTCCTCTTTGGAACTGTATGTACCACCGATACACTGAGCCACGGGACGGTGCATTTTCTTGAAATACAAATTTTAATTCACTAACACAACCATCAGCACTCAAACCTCGCATGAAATTATAAAACATTATTGCCGAAAGTCACGTCGCGTTAACTCTGCCATCTCGACTTAATTAAAAATTATTAAAAAATTATCACCTCTAGATAGAATTATTTTTTTATTTACCTGTTACTAATAAGCTATTAGCGGTAACGGTTTGATACTTATGCTCTGGATAGTTAAGCGATATCTCAAAAATTTCCTAGTGACCTACGTAATGTGTGTATCAGTGTCTTATGCTGCGAAAAGTCTGTTTGAAAATTCAAACAGACTTTTAATTATACTTACCTTTTAATTGTACTTAAGCAATTTATAAAGAAATTAATTTATATTTTTTGTATCGTATCTGTAATAAGGTACGGTAAGGTATTTTATATAAAAGTCCCTAAATTAAATAAAGAGAGAAAAAAAAATCGTAACAGAAACTGAAGAAGTCATGGGCTCTATTTCGGAAATAGTTTTGTTTTAGCTTTACCTTGTATGTTTTTTTTAAGAGACTGTTGTATTTTTCACTTAATAGGGTTGTAATATTCTTCCTCTTTTTAGTAGTTTATTTATCAACAAATTGCCTTCACTAGGTCATGTACCCATTACTTATTCTTAATCCAAATAGAAAACCTCCTTTTTGAAGTCGATTACAGCCATCAAATCCGACCTAAGGCCGCTTTTACATACTTTTGTGTTCACGATGTATTATCATAGGTTAATTTCTCAAATATAAATATAACAAAATTATATTATTATTTTCTTATAGTTATGTTGCAAGAGTAGTTGATCACGCTCACAATTTCGCTGAATACATCCAGCGAAATTGTGGGCGTGATCAACCACTCTATGGTTCCGAAAGCGATGTTAAGTACATACTTGACATCGCTTTCGGGGCCATCCGCTGCGATGCGCTGCGGCAATGCTAAGTACGATTGAGTGGTGGCTGGCGAGCATAATTAACGCAGGCCAAACTTCGCCCTGGCCGTCCTATTTAGCATTGTACGGATGTTACACTTGCATGACAAAATGATGACGATAAACACGGCAAAGTAATAGCGGCCGTAGGTTCAAAATGGTATTGTGTGATTTTATTATGTTTCAATATCTTTTAGAGGAAATGTATCAAGAGTTGCTTATGGGACTTGAAAGTCGAAACACATAAACGAATCGATTTTTATCTACATTTTTAAGATTAATTATTCAACAATTTAATAGTTCATGAAAAAATTTAAGAATCCTAAACTTTCTGCCAAAACTCACCTATTATAAATGGACTCGAATCTAAATTTAAGGTATTAATGATTAGCTTTTATGGTGAATTATGTTTATATTATATATAACACATCAAAGTATGGTTTTAGGGAGTACGACTTCAAGTGAATTGCAGTATATGAGAAATTCGATCTTAGTTACCTAATGCTGACATTAAAAAAATGATGAAATGTTAAAATGTTTCGTCGTTTTTTTTTGCATAAAATGAACAATCAGTATTCTATAAATTATGAATACAAATACTTAAACTTGTATCTTACAATCGACATGTTCGAATTGACACGCTGAATATGAGTTTATCCAAATGACTTTGCGGAAGATTGCTTACACCTGTTGTAATAGATGACAATAGTTTACTTATGTACCAGCGTATTACAATCTCACAATTAGCTTAATATGAAATAATTCTATGATTTTAAAGTGTGTTGTTTTAGTTAGCCCTTACAGATAGATATATACTTATATATCGGTATGAGAACATTGATTATGTAATAAAAATGTTTCTTTTTTTCGGGATTTCTCCGTGATGAAAAGTATCCCTTTTTTGTGATGTGAAATCATCAAGTGATCTCTCCCACTATAGGCGGAGAGGAAGAGCGTGTCAGACTTTTACTGACTAAAACCCACCCGTGTTTCCTCACCTGTAAGTGCGCCAGGGCCACGGTTTCTTTTTTAAACAACTCAGGAGGCATCGATCTTCGGACCCCGTCACGATGTACTGACATCTCTTTGAGGCGCGCGTGAAACACAACGCGCCGTCCGTCTACGGTGTCTCCGCCTACGGTGGCCGGAGTTCCATGTTGTCTCCCGACCAGGACGTCTCCTGCGGCGGCTGCCGGTTTTAACAAGGGGCATTGTATTACCAACTGTGTGGTGGAGGTCATATAGACAGTTGCTACATGTTAATTACTGGTATTCAGTTGAATCCGGTTACAATGAAAAACATCATCACAGGCAAACCGAGTTAATTTCGCATTAAGTAAGTAGCTGTTGCCCGCATTTTTCGTCTTTTACACAAATATCTAGGAGGAAGAGAACCTATGTTCTAAATAGGTAAATTGGAATAGCCGTACAGGTCGATTGTAATCGCTTATAAATATCGAAACTCCCTTCGTGGCTCGAAAAGCATGTTTTGTCATTCGTGACGGCAGTCATTCCTAGATGTTTAAAAGGCGTCACGGCTAGTTAGAAGTCAAAGTCTGGTAGCTAGTCATAGCCTGAATATATTACTCAGGGAGTCAAAATCAAAATCAAATTTAATAAATACTAGCTTTAAATCAAATATAATAAATACTAGCTTTCCTCCCTCGGCTTCACCCGCGTTGAGTTCGGTTATATCGCGTTTCGAAGTGAACTCTTCACAAGTCCGGAATCAAAACTTTCCTATGTTATTTCTCAAGGTCAACTCTATCTTTGTACCAAATATCAATAAAATCAGTTCAGTGGCTTAGACGTGAAAGCATAACAGACAGACAGAGTTACTTTCGCATTTATAATATTCCACTAGTGATTCCACTCCTGTGCAGTGTATCATGCAGGAGTGCTCCACAGCTGAACGTAGGCCAACCCCCGACTGCGCCAAAAACACTCTGGCCTCCGCCATCCGTGTTATTCTGTTCTAGCCAATTTCTTAAGGTTGTCCATTCGTCTAGCAGGGGTGTCCTTTCGCTTGCCGATACGCGATCTCTACTCCAGGACTCGCCACTGTCTCTTCAGTTTGCTTACTGAGCGAGCTACGTAGGTAGTCCCATAATGAATTGGCCTAACTATGAACTAATGAAGGTAATGAAACTAAACCAATTTTAATTTTCAATATAATCACCATGAATGCTAACACACTTCTGACATCTGTGAATCAAAATTTATAAACCCTAATAAAAATAATCACAATTTTTGTCCTCACAATGACCCATGACGGCCGCCAGCAACTCTTCATCGCTTAAAAATTTTCTTCCTCTTAAGTCCTGCTTTAAATTTGGAAACAAATATCAGTCGGGCGGGGCCATGTCTGGACTGTAAGTTGGATGTTCCACTTTTATGGGAACCCGCATTTACTAACTGCATCCTTCGAACCATCAGCGGTATGAACAAGGGTTGTCATGGAACAACAGGACGCCTTTGTACTGGTTGCATCTTCGTTTTACCTTTGCCATGTCTCTTAATTTATATATTATTAAAGGCGACTATACGTATTACGTTTTTTATAATTTACCATCATAAGGCCTTGAAAATCCCAAAAGATTGTCCACATCAGTTATTTAGTATATTGTTGGACCTTCTTTTTTAAGTGGCTTTTCCCCCTTATAACGACATACATGATTATAATTTCATCACTAGTCACTAACCGCTCGATCACAGTCGTTGAATTTTTGCCACTGAAATAAGTTTCGGTACCCATCTTGCACTCACTTTTTTCGTTTGAAGATGTTTATGTATGGCACGATGAACGGTACTTTTAGAGAGCCCATGCCTGGCTTCAATTTTTCTAATCTTCAAGCGGCGGTCACTCAGAACCTCCTCTTCAATAAGAGCCATCGTTTCGGAAATGAGCACTTCCACAGGTCGTAGACAATGCCTTCGACAGTTTCTTACCCGAGGCGAAACTCTTTCACCCAATGTTTAACTGTGCTATAGGAGGCGGCAGACTCCCTATTAACGCCATCCAATTGTTCTTTTATTTGGGCAGGGGATAAAACTTCATTAAACAGAAACTTTATGAAACTACGATACTAAATTTGCGACATTTGGAAAAACTTGGCGACTCTCGATATTCAAATACCTGCTAAACTAAGATTAAGCAATGGGAATATTCCCAAGGTATGAAAATAACAAAAAAAATAATTAGTCCGTCTTATAGATAATAAAAAAAATTAAGACCCGTATTTTTTATTTTTCGAAATTACCAAAAACTACTAAGATATAGCGTATGAAAGTTACGAAGTGGGGGCTAATTACGTCACGCCGTGGTATGTTTTGTACCACGGCATGACGTCATGCGACATTTCAAATCAATATATCTTCCTAAGTATTTATATGAAAGAAAAAATGAAAAATACGTGTTCAATATTTTTTATAAATCTATCTCATGAACATTAAATTATTTTTTAGGATACAACCCAATTCATGTCGATGCGTTTTTCTTATATTAAGTTCACGATAAACTTAATATTTAATGCAACACAACATGTAGCGAGATGTCACATAGAATTATATCAGACCAGTTCATTATGGGAACGACTACGTTTGCCGGTAACTCGGGATTTTACCGTAGCAAGACCTTTATAATCATTTCAGTATTTACCTTCTTAATTATGCATTAACCATGGCTTCACCGACATACAGTCATGATCACTCTCAGCAGTTCTTCCCTGATTTAATTTCTGCATTGAATATTAGAAAAATACGCAATCAAAATGTAATAAAGCTAATTCAAGAGTATGCTTAGATGGTTTGTTCATGTTTCGCGGATGAATAAAAGAAGAATAAGAAGATTGAATTTACAGTTTTTCAATATTTTCCGAAATATCGAAAAATCATTTAACAGATCGGAGGTCCCGCCGTACGGCGGGTTTCCACCCTTATGTTGTTGACACCTCTACAATCCGGACGAAGCGTTTCGCCTCCTCCTTTATACCGCGTACATCGAGGGACTGGAACAATCTGCCGGTGGCGGTGTTTCCGTCGGACTACAATTTGAGTGTCTTAAAGGGCCGAGTGAATAGGCTCTTAATAAACTAGTGCGCTTTACCATCAACGATTGCGTCACTGCTTACCATCAGGCGGGATTGCGGTCAAGCGCTGGTTTATATTTTAATAATAAAAAAAAAAGATTTTGAGCATCTCTTAAATTAAAAAAGAAGACAAATAACCTATCTTATTTTTGTTTTTACACAAGTCTAACACCGAATAGTTTCTGTAATCGTTGATAAGTCTTTTTTTTTTATACAACTAAATGTTTTCTATCTCTGCTGGAGAGGAGATCTTGGGTATAGGAAACAGTCGCCGTACTCGTCGGTCGCAAAAAAAGTCTAGTCCATTCTAATATATGAGTTCTGAGCCAAAAAAAAGCATATAAATGTGTCTTTTAAAGTCTTTAGTTTTGAACTTATAATTGAGCCTACAAAGTAGCTGCAATTTTTGGTTTACAGTATTTTATCGATTCAAATATTTTTACCATTTTCTGTCACAAGAAATCATTGCAGGATTCCGTATTTTCTTCTAAATTATGAAATTATCTATAAAATATATTGAAACACATACAAAACGGTTGCAAATTCGACTTGGGCCCTAAAACGTTGAGGAATTTAATTCCATTCAATGTAACTACAAAGCAGATTGACCTAATTATATTATGCATAAAATAAATTTCTAAAGAAACAAACACTACGGTAATCTAATCCATAGATAAAGTCGAAATTACAATCGCTGTATATATGTATAAGGTATCGGAGCGGCTAAAAGTGAATAAGTGGCAATTAGCTACGGCTGGTCACACAATGGCTCATGAATCAACACGACACGTCCGAACGACGGTTTCTGAAGGCAAAGTCCCGTAATGAAATATGTTCAAATACTAGTCGAAATCTTATCTCACTTTATCAATGTGCAGAATGTAAGAACATGAGAGGTATTTTTGACAGATTAAGAATTTGAACAGACTGAGAACATTCTTAGGATTACGAGAATTTCCCCTCAGATTTGTCGTGTTTTATGACGGCCAAATTTTAACATAAAAATGTGTTCACTTTAAATGTAATATTCTTTTTTTTAATGAATGACACTTTTCTATTATTTTATTATATTGTTTTCTAGCTATCAAGTTATCATCATGCATTCAAGCGAAGATGAACCATTGTCTGGTTTAAATGCAAGATTGAGACCTCGGAGAAGGACGAGCAGTCCACAATCAAAAAGTAACAAGAAAACTGACAAAATCGCTCAAGACAAACCTAAAAGGACAAGTACCCCGTCCAGGGCGTTGCCAAATAAACTAGAAGATCTCACTACCAAGCCTGATTCCCTTTCTGCACCGCAACATCTATGCCCCCACTGCGACAGAAAGTTTGCCTCTAAGCAGACTGTGTCAAAACATGCGCGACGCATTCATTTGTCGAGTACCAAACAAGACTTTTTCATTGCATGTCTTTTTTGCAATCACACTGAAGCTGAAGCAGGCGACATTATTCGTCATATGGTGGATAGTCATCCAAACCAATATTTCGCATGTCTCGACTGTCAAACCAGATTTTCCTCAACTTCGGAACTTGCCGAACACAAGCTAAATGTTTGCGAGAGGCAAAAACCTTACCGCAGTAAATTACGCCAGAAAAGTTCATCTGTATCGAAGAAAGGTCCAAAGAATCTTAACATCGATAGAAACGATGAATTCCAAAGCGACAAAGAATATATTGGAGGTACTGGCTTTAATGGCATTGTTATATCATGCGAACTAAAACCGTCGCAAATACATGATGAAGCTGATATAGAGGATAACATAACAACGAATTTAATTTTGCCGCCCAGCAAGTCTTTATCCAATAGTACAGTACTAGAAAAGAATGCAGTTATCGTTCTAGATGATATACAATGGAACAAACGAATTCCCTCCAACTTTTCATTTCACAATACCGACGCTGATCAGATCCTCTCAAGATTGGGCGTAGTGCACCGGTCGCCAAGGACAGGTGAAACGACTCGACGAGACTGGATCAAAACAATCGACGATTCGACCCAAAAATTTGAAAAGTGTTTTGAAACTAGCTTTTACTCCAAAGTAGCGAGTAATGTCGCCGAAAATCTGGCTAAATGTCTTGATGGCTCTTTCAACTTTAATCCGGATTTGGATAACACAATTAAAACACGAAAAGCAAAAAACAGTGTTGTTATTAATACAGCAGAAGGTTTCCCAATACTCTTGGCTCGCGAGCAATATTCACGCAACATGTTTGATAGCTATATGCCAAGAAGTATTGCGCCGAAACATAAATGGAAATGGGACAGTCCAGAAAGCGATAAAAGCGTTATGAATGCAGATCAGATTAAGCGTGACTCTCACACAAACAATTGCATTATAACATTAGTTTCGAGTCTGGATATTTGGACACAGTTGAGCATGCGAAAGAAATACGAAAATAAATATAATATTTCGCATGTAGAAAAGAAAACTGAAAAACAGAGTTTAATCGATAAAGAACTGAAAGACATACTCGAAAGTAGAGAAATACCAACTACTTCTTCGATGCAAATAACACCATATTCGAACAGTCCTCCCCCGGTAAGAGACGGACTTGACTTTCCTAATTATTTGGGATTAACACCGACCGCTAAACAACATATTTTACAACCTGCTGTTCTAAGTGGAGAGTGGGTGAGGCCCAGGTGCTACGTTTGCTGTGCATGCGGCGCTCAAACTCGAGACTCTAGAGCTCTTTCGTCTCACATTTCCATTCAACATCCCAATGCACAAGTACAACATTATGAAATAGTTGGAGAACAACTATTGAATGCTGACATTATGAAGCATTTATATGTACCTCCTAGCCAGGTATTCAACAGAACCAGACCGCTCCGAGGAATCAGAGACTGCACAAAATGTCAAAAATCTATTACGTTAGAAGAATTGCATCAACACATGCTGGACTGCGCAGGTGATACACCGGCCGTACGCAGAAAAGTCCGACCACGCCCCTTCGGAGTGCGCCGAAGGCGTCCACGTCTACCAGACAACGTAATAAGAAGAAAAATTCGCAAAGATTTGAGAATTAGACACAAACAACAGAACCATTTGAGACCTAGACAAAAAATAAGAAGTGAAGTCGGCGATGGTAAGTATTTTTATTGTAAAATTAGTTTCCGAATTTTTTTATGATATCACGAATAATATGTTATTTTATTTTTTTAGCTGAAACTATCCGTAAAATGATTGCTGACTTACCTGCTAAACGACACCGCGTTGTGGTAAACCCCATGAATCCTACGTTGAGGCCACGAAGGAAGCTTGAACATAGAAGTAAGCTTTTAGTAAAACATCGCTCAGCGGATGATTGTAAAAGTCGAAAGCTGCGGTCGATAAAAGATCTTAAAAATTCTACAAATTCTGTAAACATGCCTCCAAATAATGAGGAAGAAAATCAAATTATACCAAATCAAGATGATGAGGACAATAAACCACTGAAGCCTACCAGAAGGCCAACTGACAGTAAAAATTCTCATCATTCTGATACAATAAAAAGAAAAGCTGTGCTAAACCGAGCCAAAAGAAAAATTCAAATGAAAAATACTAACATTGCCAAAGTTCCCGATCCTGACTCAGCAGATGCAAATAGTGATTCACCAGACCAAGAATTGTCAAAAAACAATTCACCTAAAAAAGTCGATGTCAACAGTACCCAGTATAGTTCTCGGCAGCATACTGGTCGTGGAGGAAATTACAACCGGGGAAACAAAAATCGCGGTAGCAACCAACGAGGCAACTACGATCGAGGAAACAGCAATCGGGGAAACTACGATCGGGGAAACTATGATCGGGGAAACTACGATCGAGGAAACTATGATCGAGGAAACAACAATCGGGGAAATGACAATCATTCTCATAATAATCAAGGGCAAGGTGCGGAAGGGAATAATGGAGATGACAAAGATAAAGGAGAAAAGGATTCTTCTGACGAAAATAACCCTCTTAAACATTCGAAAGCAGCTGCGACGACGGACTGCAAAACTAAGAACAAGTCCCTTCGATCTAAAACTGCAGACAAAAACTTCACACAGCACTCACCTACGCGACAGGCAGAGGATTTTGAAAATGAAGTCGCGGATTCGAGATTAGATAAACCACCTTTACCATGTAATCAAAAAGTTCCTATAGACCCACAAAAGAAAAAGAGGTTGAATGATTGCATAGCAATGTTAAAAAACAAGCTCCCTTCAGCTTCTAATATTGACAAGGATGGAAATCAAGCTACTGATGCAGCTGACAATCTTGGTGATAACCCTGTAGCCGACCCAGGTGTGAGCGAAATTAAAATTTCAAATTATGACATGGTTTCTCATTCAGCCGGTGACACAGCTGGTGACCAAGAGGCTCGACAAGTGTCGCAGCCTGGTGTTCAGACTGATGACCAACAATCGGCTCAGCCAGTACCTCCTCCGGTTGTTCAGACAAGTGTTCGTACAGTGCCACAACTTGCTACAAAGACTTGTGCTTTTCTAGCTGTGGAGGCTGATGCTCGGCCAGTTGTTCAAGCTCATAACCGTCCTGCTGTTCACACAGACGATACAGAAGCTGTTCGCACGGAGGATCCTCCAGCAATTCACAATAGAAACGATCCAGCTGTTCAGAACGATGATTGTCCAGCTGTCCACACAGATGCTATTCCAGTATTTCATTCAAAAAATGAGCTAGCGGTACACACAAGAGACCCTCCAGCTAATCAGGTAGACGGTACTTCTACTGTTCACAAAGATGCTAGTCCAGAAGTTCCCACAGATCATCGTTTACCTGTTGCTATAAATGACCATCAGACTGTACAGACAGAAACTCTTACAACTGCTCAGCCGGAAGCAGGACCAGCTTTACAGTCAGATATTCCACGAATTCTTCAGCCAGATGCACGACCAGCGTCAGATGTAAGTGCTCAATTAGAGTCTCATCCAGATGGTCAGCTATTTTCACATCAAATGTCAAGCCTAGGTCCACTTGCAGCTCAATATTCGGCTGAACATCTAGCTGCAAAGCAAGCTTCACTCGCATCTCAACAATTAGCCCTCCATTCCGCTGAACGTTTAGCTCTGCATCCAGCGGCACATCTTGCGGTACACCCATCTGTATATCCAGAACTACGCCCACATTATGATCTGCAAATGGCAACTTTAGCTGCTCAACAAGCACAGCTAGCTGCTCAGTATAGAAATCCAATTGAATCAGCTCCTAGGTTCTTTATATCAGGTACAATCAACCCTAAAGTAGATTCTCAAACTTCGCCGCTCTTCTTTAGGTGGCCTGAAACGTCAGGGGATGGAGTATCGTATCTGCCAAACAGTATGCCTGGCCTTGAACAAGTGACGCACGGCTTGCCTTTGTGTACAGAAAATCAAACAACGCCAAGTACAGAGAGTGATGCTAATTATAGAGGAAGACAAAAGACGTCGCCGATCCCAACGATCCCACCACCTACAAGAACTTCTGCTAAACGAAAATCCACACGTCTCTCTTCAAGATCAGATATTCAACCTAACTTGCCGCAGAATGTTTTTGGATTAACTCCTCTTGAAATAGCACCCCAAACGTCACTTGGAAGCACTCCAGCCAGCCATCCAGTAATCCAATTTCACGATCAATATTCTAATATGACTATAAGTCCAGATAGCGATAAAAATAAAAAACGCAAACAAACTAACATAGCCATAGATAGTCGTCAAATAAATAAACCTGAATCTAAAAGAGCTGAATTTCTCAATCCGTTCAACATGTCAGGCGGTCAACTTATTGAGAATAGATTTTATCAACCGCCTGCAGTTTCTGAGCAGAGTACACGGTCAGCTGTTGAGCATAGAATACTCGGGGACCCAAGAAAAAATGCAGAAATAAGAACTAATTCTGAACAGAGGGCAGAGAAGAATTTATTCCATGATCAAAGGCCTGCTACCATCACCACTTCATCGGAATATAGACCAAATAAAGAACAAAGATTACCGAATTCATTGATACAAGCAGAACAGAGTTTCCGTGTTCCAAGTTCATTCACGGATCCGAAATTCTCGGACCACAAAAATTATCCGGAACAGAGGCCTTTCCCGGAAAATAGGCCGTTTCACGAACAGATTTCAACGTTCCCAGGAATTTCCGTTCCACGTTCTCACGTGGACCAAAATATTTATCAGGAGCCACGCGCCCGTCTTGACTCGAGGCCTTACAGTGAACAAATGCCATTCTCAGAACAAATGTTGAGATCGTTACCTGACAGGTCTTTGGAACAGCTGGCATACGAACACAGATACCCGGAGGTATTAACTGGCCGGTTTCCAGATCAAACAATGTGTCAAAAACTGGGTAAATATCCAGAACAGAGGCAGCGTTCACAACAGACATATCCAGATACAGTGGTATACCCGGACAACAGACGTATTTCTGAAAAAAATATCGATCAACAGTTACTGAAAGAACACATGTTACCACCAGATCAGAGGTTATTAACTAATCGAAGATCATCCAAAGATAAGAATTCGGTATCTTCTGAACGCAGATTATCAAATGAGCATTGGCCATCTTATGAACATAGGCCTACAAATGATCTCTTATCAATACAAGCGACAAACATATTTAAGGAACAAAATGTTATAAATGATTTGAGAATATCTGCAGAACGTCCACTCTCTATAAATCGGTCGCCCTCTATCGAACAGCCGTCCTCTGTTGAACACCTGTCTCCTGCAGAACACCGGTCTCCTGCAGAACACCGCGCTCCTGTGGAACACCGGCTTTCTGCCGATCGCGGTACCTCTGTCGATCGACGAACCTCTGTCGATCGCCGGCCCTCCTTCGATCGGCCATCAGTCGATCGCCGGCCGTCTGACGAACGACGGCCCTCTCTGGAACGTCAATCCTCTATTGAACGACGACCCGATGTAGAACGCCGAGTATCTATTGAACATCGAAACTCTGTAGAACGTCGACCTTCCGGCGAACGCCTTTCTGCTGAACGCCGGCCATCTGCTGAACACCATCGTTCTGCTGAACAGCGGCTCTCTGCCGAACCGATGCCAACATGTGAAGAAACAGTCAAACAAAATATGTATTTAAAAGAACATAGACAATCGAACGAACAATCTCGTGCAAATAAGCACACTGGGGTCAATAAGGAATTATTCAAAATAAATACAGCAATGACTGGCCAGGATCATTATGGACTATGGCCTGCAATCAACCAACAATTACTACGTAAACAAAGATTAGAAAAGGAACATGCACAGTTATTAGAGCAAACGATGGAGGAACAACGATTGCTGAATGACCGAATATCCTTAAATATAAGGAGATTATCAGAAAATAGATCCTCTACGGAAGAAAAGCCGGTTGATGAGCTGCTGATTCAGTATAACTCTCAACGTGAAAAAGAGGCATTAATTGCGCAACAAACATATAATGAATTAAATCAACACTCGCAGGCATGGCTTGCCAAAAACATGCCCACAAACTCGTATCACGAAAGTTCTTTAAAGACTCCTGCAATACATTCTGAGCACGATAAAGTTTATATCAATTATATGACCCACCTTTTACTAGAGTCTCCGATAAATTTATCTGGAAGGGAGATACCACAGCAACCCTCACGACTTTTCCCTCCATATGATACCTCTTTAATGCGTAACTTTCAAATGTATAGAACTGTGGAACTTTCCGATTTGAATTCGGCTCGGGAAAGATTTGATATGGATAATGTTATTGTAGATATGCGTGTTAAATCATCTATTCAATCTGAGTGCCAAATAACAAAATCTACACAACAAATTTCGGAACCTATACCTGAAACTGGTGAACAGATACCTCGTATGTTTGAACCTATACCAGGAGAGTCTGAACCGATACCTCTAATGTCTGAACCGACAGCTCAAATGTCTAAACCGATACCTCAGATGTCTGAACCAATACTTCAGATTGCTGAACCAATATCACAAATTTCTGAACCGATACCGCAAGTAGCTGAACCTATACCACAGAGGTCTGAACCAATACCTCAAATGACTGAATCTATGCCACAGAGGTCTGAACCTATACCTGAAATGTCTGTAACTGTATCTCAAAGGTTTGAACCGATACCTGAAATGTGTGAACCTGTATCTGAAAGGGCGGAACCTTTGCCTCAAATGCCTTTACCTAGAAACCATTTTGATGTTGCTACAGGCTTGCCTCTTAAGCACGAAGATGATTACGTCTCAAAAGACTTGTCTTTTAGTAGTATATCGGAAAACAATGAGGAAAATATAGCTTATGACGCCCAGAATTTACCAAGCATCATGATACCTGAAAGAGAACCTGTTGAATGTTCTAATATAATGTATGATGACTCAGGATTACCTACCGACCTTTCGAGTAAAAGCAAAGATATTCCTTCTGTAGATTTGACAGGGGATGATGAAAGCCTTCTTGATATTATGAACAGAGAGGATTACACCAGAGATCGATGTCAGGGTTACGATAAATTTGACAGTACTATGGATGATAAAACTGAATTAATGAATACAATTAAGGAATCTCCTTCTGCTGAAACTAATGTAAATAAAAGTTATGAAAATAAAATATATCAGTTGAATTCAAGTCGAGAAGCAGATACAGTTTTACAGACAGTAAATACAACAATCTCAACAAATACCAACAAAGTTAGTGCTGCAGTAACAACACAATCTAAGATTAATCTTACAACTGTAATGAGCACGTCTCCTGCCTTATTTATTGATACATCTTTAAATAATCAAACTACCCCAGAAGGATCAACGAGTGCTTTTGATAAGTCCTCCGTAAGTTCTGTGAATGATGCAACTATGCAATTACATGATACAATATCATTGAAACCTGTAGTACCTACAACTGAGTATAAACATGAAAGCAATGAAACTGTTTTCACATTGTCTGACGCAACTATGTCAGGCACTAAAGTGGAACCCACAAATTCAGAAACTCTCACAAATACTCCTCTGAGTACAGCGGATACATCCGCCACAAATACTTTACCAGGAGCATCTTTAGATAATGGAGGTGTACAACAAGGTGGGCGGCAAACGGGACCCGCCATGCGAAATAGTCACATGCAAACTACTGCTTCTGCTGAAGACACAATAGATGTAAATAGTAACATTGATCCTGTATCCAAAGTTGTGAATAAAGTTGATGCTAGTACTGCAACAAATGAAACTCCTGATCCCGAGATAGCTAGAAAGATGGCCATGTTACCCCAAGCAATAGCAGACGTTTTGGGAGTATTACCCTGTCAACAAGCCAAAGAGCTGTTAGAGGTATTGCCACAATTTGTTTCAACTTCAAAATCTACACCCAATAATCATTGCGAAAGTAACGTTTCAAACGTTAGCTATCAAACATCAACCTCTGATAATATGCTAGTAAACGAAAATAAAGACATGTCTAATATGCCCGGTTTTATACCAAACTACCATGTACCTACAAATAGACAACATTGTTCTCCTCAATTTATGTCTTCGTTTACTATGGATAAAAATCATCCCTTGGCATTCGTACCTCCGCAATTCAGTATGATGCCACCGCCGCCGCCTCCCCCGCCGCCGCCAGCACAGGATGCTTCGCGAAGTCACCCACCAACACAATCAACATTTGTTCCACCGCTACCGCCAAATCCGCCACCACCATTATTCATGCCCCTTCCAGCAGTTATCAAAACAGATGACTCTGAAGAAGACGTGAAACCTTCTGTTATGGCTTTAAAAATGAAAGAAGAAAACGACTTAGATAGTGAAAACCTTAGCGTTGAAAAATTTCAACCTGATCCATCCGCTGCAATAGAAAACAATACAGAAAGTGAGGACACATACAAAGAAAATATAGTAATCGATTTGACTGAAGAAGAAAATCGTAACGTAAATAAAGAGTTAGTTAAATTAACTGATGAACAACCTAAACATGTAACTGGTCCACCACAACATATAACTAACTATGTAGCTTTACTTGCTACACCAAATCTAAAGACCGTAAGTGACAAGACAGCAAGTTTAAGAGCTGTACGTATTAAAACACCATCGGAACGCAATAAATCCTCAACGGCACATCTAAGTCAGAACTGGTCAAACACTGAACAGGAAGAACCTTTAAATACAAGAACAGTTGATACAGAACTTCAACAATGCATAAAAGCAACAAAAGAGCGTGAAATTGAAAAAGTCAGAGAGTCGTCTGAACAAATTGAAAACATACCAAACGAAAACCCTTCCCTGGATACAAGGTTTATTTATGAAGATGAAGACTTCGAAGGAGAAGACAATAAACTACTGCAATGGCGAATTTCGTTAGCTATTCAACAGACTGAGATTAGTAGCACTCAACAAAATAATAAAAATAAAGCAGCTTCCTCTGATCTGCTCGCTACAGTTTCACCTTTAGGGTGCATACGTCCAGAAAACTTCACAAATTATGAATTACAACAACCAGTCGCACCTACAGAAGAAATTGTCATTAAAAAAGATATTGAGTTGACTGACAATTCTATACACAATTTGAGAAACATTACGCCACCTGTCTTGCCACAAGATAGTCACGTTCTTGAACGATCACATAATTCTGAATCATCACACAACTGTGGATTAATAGATGGAGTTCAGCTACCAGTAAAAAATATTGTTGAACCTAAAAATTATGATACAAGTTCATCTAGTGCAACCAATGCTGCGGTTGAAAGATTAACTTCGGAACATATGACCGGCACCGATGATAAACTTGTAGTAATGGCTAAAAATTCCAATATAGTCGAAGACGACGACTCTGAAGATGATGTGTCACTTGCAATAATTGTAAAAAACCGTGACCAACAGAAAAATAACGTGCAAGATAATTTACCTGAGAATAAATCTGTTAATAATGTTGACGAAGAAATAAAAGAAGATATAGTCCTTAAAGACAATACAAATAACCTTAACATATATAAATCAACTGAACCAGATTCAAATATTAATGAAAAAATTGGTACTAAACTAACACCACAGTCTAGCAAAAATACAATGAAAGAACTATTACATGGCAATAAAGCTAGTGTCGAAGAAAGTTCAATAACAGAGGTAGAGGAAAACCAATCAGTAAAAATAACTAACAGAAACAATTCAATTGGCGGTCCCGATGATCTTGAAAAGATGGTCCAAAATGAAACTAAAGAAGACGTCCGAACAGCAAGAAATATACCTGCAGGTAGCGTAATTGATAAAGATACTCCAAAAAAGGTTGAACAGCCAATTGAGAAACCTCAAGTAGGTGAAAAACCTGATCAACAAACTAGTTTATTAAAAAATGTTGGAAAAGAAATTCAAAATTCTCTCTTGGTCTCATTAAAACCAAATGATAAAGATTTATTGCTAACCCAAAAAAATAAGCATAAAAAGAAATCTAAATATAAATTATCGACTGCTTCTTTAAACAATAATGATTCGATGGATAGTAAAATCGACATTGAAAAAAATGATGTGTCCTCGAAAATTATTAATCTCAAAAGTAAAGAAGTCCTTGCTGAGACAAGTATACAAGAATCACATGCTTCTCAATCCGCTAATGCAAGCACTGAAGAGAGCAATACTGTAGATGTGACAGATCAATTAAACCAAATTGCAGATAAAAATAGTGAAAACGCGGTTGCTACTGAAAATAATAAAAAATCTATTGAGACTGACCTCGTTAATGATTGCGAACAAAGTTCCGAAAAAGAAGAAAATAATACAACACCGTTACGCCGAAGTAGACGTCGAAAATCTGCGTTAACTGAAGATGAAAATATTGACGAACCTGTAGCTTTTACGGAACAACAAAAGACACCGCTTACCAAAAAGCAACTTATTTTCTCGAAATTATTGCTAGATAAAACACATACCGGGCCACAAGCTCATTCAACACCCGAAAAAGAGGTAAGTCCTGCAAAGGAAAATATTCAAACAACCCATAACGATTCAATTACTGACTGTACTTCACCTGTAAGCGACGTCGCGATAGAACAAACTCAAATGCCGACTGGATACCAGAAAAAACGCAAACGGACAAAACACAAAAAATCGGCACAATTACGACGTAAGTGTAAGGAAACAAAATCATATGAAATGAATGATAAAACCGAGATAGGGCTTTCCCAGAAGCTTAAGAAAAAATCTAAAAGGAGATTACATTCTGGAAGTTCTGATGACTTAGATCAAACGCGGGAGCGCTCCTATACTACTAAAAAAACTAAAGAACAAGTTTCCGTAACTGAAAATAAAACCCATCGCAGTCAAAGTCCAAATAAAGATCTCAAAACTGATGATTTGAAAATACTTTCTGGTTCCACTACAATAAATGAAAAGTTAATTGCTTCTGGAGAAAAAAGGAAACTTGACGATACGGCTTCTGATGATTGTAATGAAGTTACAAAACCTAAGAAGCTTAAATTTTTAAATAACAGTGAACAGGATTTAGAAGAAGAGAAACATGATATCGAAATTCGTAAAGACAAAGTCCCGTTATGTTTGGAAAAACGTACTGCTTGTTACATGCCAGCTGCACGAAGAACGCGTTCTAAATCTGTTATTGTAAAATCTTCGACGGCTGACTTATATGACCCATATGATATTGATTTGGATGATATGATCGAAAAACCCGATTCATTTAAACGTAAAATTAACGTATCAGATAAGCACAATGAAAATACAAAAATTCATAACAATTCCAAGTCTAAGCGTAATGTGAAACCTGAAACTTCTAGCAAAAATCATGCACTCAAGAAGAGTTTGAAACCTTCGGGTTATCTTATTACTTATAGTAACAAAATAGGAGATTGCTCTAAAAACATCACTGATTCGGACGACTCTTCAAAAAGTGATGTTCCATTAACGAAATACATTGAAGAAAAAGAAAAGAAAATACTACAGTCTAGTAAATCCAATAAGCGAAACCCAAACGATGCCGTTCTGGGACGAAATGAAAAACAAAAGGTTAAAGACAAAAAAGTAAATAAAGAACATGCAAAGAATAGAAGAACACTTGCTACTTTGAATGATGTCGATAAATCTAGTCCTCCAAATGATGCCGAGGAACTACGATCTGAAAAATTTATGGAAAGCTTTGGTTTCTTCTCACAAAGGAAGCCACGTAAATCTAATTTATTAGCTTCCAAAAAAATATCAGAGACATTCCATATAATAGCTAACGAAAGTGATGACTCATATTTCGTCCCTAAGAAACGAACGCGAAAACGATCTCATCAAAACGAAAATAAGAAAACTGCAGGGGTTCGAGACGCAACGGCGCGACCAAGACGACGTATCGCAAATAAAAAAGTTATTAAAAGAATGCCAAAACCCAAGAAAAAGATATTCGTTCGCCCATTGCCACGAAATTGTCGCCTATGCGCAAAAGAATTTCAACGGTCAGATAACTTTTTGCGACATCAAATGACCGTAATACATGCATCAAAGATATCTGAAATAGAATTAAAGTTGAGAACAATCCCAATTATTGAAAAACCTAATTATCTTATTGCATATAAGAGACAGTTGGATCGATTGAAACGACTAACCAAAAAGTTAGGCCATAGGAAAAATTCTAAATATTCAAAAATTAAACTACCCTCGTTAGACAAAATTTTAGCAAAAGTTAATAAGAAAGTAAGAGAGCAGCAACTTGCTCAAAGGAGGGGACTAAGTCGAGATGAAGCATTATTCATAGATTGTTGCCAATTACTTAAATCTAATAAAAATGACATAAATACTTCGGAGCCGACAGGTTTTAACAGTGTAGTTAATCATTTTACGGAGTCAACCGTAAAAGAATTTGACTTCCTTGAAAAACCTGTTAAAGGAGACGGTGATGTGGATTCCATTACAGCTAAAAACATATTAGAAAGTGATGAAGTAAAAAACTTGGAGAAAGATTTAATATCAGGTTTTAAGGAAGCTGCAAATGAGGGCTCTTTGAAGTCAAATATTATATACCAACGAAGTGTTAGTCAGGTAGGTCTAAATCAGACCGATGATGATCAAATTGATTACTCTACTCCAAAAGTGCGTGAGCCTGACTATGAGCATGTAGATCCGTATCCCATATCTAACCCTAGTAAACCGAAGAAGCAACCTGAAGTAAAGGAGAAAATGTATCCAGATATAATCGAAAGCATAGACATGTTTGAAGACAAGTTCGATAAAATAAAGAGAAAGTGTAGATCACAAGCGGCCGCCGCGGCTGCCAAACAAACGCAAGCAGTCGTAGAACCACCCAGCGCTAGGTAAGTTTTTATTTTTAACTAAGGTTACTCTTCATAGTCGATTGGCAAAAGGTATCCCCCTTGTTTCACTTATAATCTAAAGCGATATTGATAATTATACATATTTTGTGAAATGTTTGTCAGATCTTATTCGCAACGATTGTTAGTATATTGGTTTTATCATTATACCCACACTTGCTCTGATTCTCTATGCCATATAATTGAAAGTGGCTGTAATCTGTAATAACCGAGTGCTTAAGCAGTAGTGTGCCTTTATAGTACACAGTTTAAAAGGCAACTAGCAATCATTCCAGAAACGGACACACGTTTACCGAGTACAGAACTTCTACAGATTGGCAAAATTTAAGTCTCTTAGTAGAAATAAGATGAATTTGAAAAAAAAAATATATAAGTACATATTTATTTAAAATACTGGTGTAGTTGAATTAACTAAAATTCTCAATAAGGGGTGATCCTATTTCATTTACTAACGAAGTCAAAAATGCATGGAGAATTTCAAACCAAAATCGTTGGTATAGGGTTTCATCGCCTTAGCGATATGTCTTGGATGACAGGTGGTGCTAGTATAGTAGTTGGATTGGAAAATCTCTTGTTAGAGAATATTAACTTTTTTTTTTATCATTACAAATCTTCTAAAGCAACGCACGTAATACCAAGGATCCGGATTTGTAGCATTAAATTTACCGATACCATTAGTGACTGCACCATTGCGTCATTATGCAATGAGAATATATCCCGTATCATAAATCTCAAAAGAATTGAGGGCAGTTTAGTATATTGACTATATAACAATTTAATATTTTTGTTCAATCATAACCTTCTTTAAAGAAAAATATATGTATATTTATACATGTATGGTGATGATAAAGATGATATAAAATTAAATTTGAAAAGGTCGACTGAGAACTAGGTTTCGAACAGGTGCCCTGTGATCCGTGCTTCGTTATTCGGTCATGTTTATCCACCTAAGCTACTGATCTAACTACCAAAGAATACGAAATTGAGAGCCATATTTATGATCTACGCCATCTGTAGCCGTATTAACCAATATTCCATTTACTTTACTTGGTTTGGTTTATATGACGTTATATTAAGTGCTTGGAAATATGAAAATAAAATAATTTATGTTTATTTGAATATAAATATATTATTATTTTTTAGTAATTATTTTAGGTATTAAAAACTTTATTATGTGTTTCTGTATAATAAAGTTTTTAAGCTTTGCAGTGTTATTTTCATTTCTGAACAGTGCCATCTAGTCGTCTCATGCGACGTAATTCAAAACCTCACAAGCAAAAGTCGACCTTAGGATCTCCATGCACTTTTGTCTTCATTAGTGGTCTTTTTCAGAGCTGGTTCCCCGTTGAAGTTGTTCATTATCATGAGTACAATGACCCGTTTTTAGGTTTTCAGGCATTTTAATAACACCTTGTAGATCACTTTCTCACACCCCTTGGGTTATTTAGTGAATGTTGTTTTTCCTTATACATAAGGCCTCCTCTCGTTGAGAGGGCCTAATCAACCAACCGGGCCCAGTATGGGTTGGTAGATGTCCCATGACGCGGCTGATACCGCTACCTTTTTCCTTATGCATACTTTATTTTCAGTTTCAAATGCCGAAAGAAGTCTGAGAAGAAAAAAACCAGAAAAAATTCTAAAAAAAGCAAACAAAGTACCCAGGTCCCTACAAAAGGTGCCTTGAAAGGATTCGATGGAATCAAGGTTTCTATACCGACATCCGACATTAACATGTCAGCAATCGTCCCTCCAATAACTTCTCCGAAAAAGAAAAAGAAGAGGAATTCAAGAAAGAAAAAAGAAAAATCTGCTTTGAAGACCTCTGAGTTAAGTACCAAAAATGATAGTCAACGGCATGGCGCAGATGGAAAGACTTCATCCAAGGAAGTGGATGTATATGAGTTTCTTGATAATGAAGATCCAGTTTTCGAGCTTAGGCCTTCCACACTCATGGAAAGATTTAAAAGCATTAGTTATAAGGATACGCCCAGTACATCCAAACTAAATCCAGGCGTTGATGATGTGGACAATTCTAGGGATAGTGTTTCTGACGGGGATGACTTCGTGTACATGTCTGATGATTATGTGTGTAGCGACGATGAAACAGAAAACAGCACGTTTTCCTGCGAACTGAGTAACGGTAAGGTTGGCTGTGATCTGAAGAAAAGTACATCACCTTTAAAAAGGAAAGACGCACTCGAGAAAAACGCTGTAATGGGAAAAATATTTAGATTTAATGCAGTGCGTAGTGATAAAAAGAGTATAAAAGTCAAGGAAACCGTGAAGCCAAAAGCTAATATGGATCAATTATTCGACAGCTTACTAGAGGACGAACAAAGCTCTTCTATGTTGAATAACGACACCGTATCACCCAAGAAGGAAGAATTTGTGACACCGAAAAAAGAAGACTATACTTCCAAATTTGAAAAATACAACCGCACTCCATCCACCAGAGATGAAGATTCTTCTCAAAAAAAGGCAAAAAGTCCATCACCTACAATGACGTCACCTAAAGAATATGATAGCTCGTCTTACTTAGATTATGGCCCGTCAACATCAAAAGCAGCAGCAATGGATTATGGCCCTAGCACATCTAAAAAACTTGACTTAATTTCGCCAAAAGACTTTAAAGACTTATCACCAAAGAAATATGACTCCCCGATGGTTATGAAGCAAGAGACGGATGAAAAATGTACGACAAATAAACACATTGAACCTTCACTTACGAAGAGTGATAGTATACCTTCGAAGAAACGTGATACAAAAAAGGAGAAGTCGCCATCGAATAAATTAGATGAAGGCATCAGCACTAGTTACGATTTCAACGCTGATGCATTTGACCAATTCGATGATACTGGAGTAGCTAGACAAAGGGCGCGACGTAAATGTACCGTTGGGAAACAAAACGTGCTGGCTGAGACTTGGAGTTCAGAATCAGAGCCAGATGGCATTCCGCCGCGCCCCAACAGCGCGGAGTCCGTTGTTCTTAACTCCGCTCGTAAAAAGAAAGGGAAGAAGAGAGAAGGGAATAACGCAAAGCGTTCGAAAAACCGACATCTTTCGTTCAAAAAGCAAGATGCTGATAGCCGGGTAACTAGTAGTCGTAACTCAGCTAAGGGCAGTAAAGGAAGGAGAGACAGCGACGACGTAGGAAACGTGAACCCGTACGACGAGCCGGCGCCGTCCACGTCGACGGCGCACTTGTTGAACTCACCCGGGGCCAATTCACCTCGTCCTCGCACCACGGCCTACTACAACTGGTCGTCCGATGGTGAAGAGCCCGAACACGTGCAGCAACACGGCTGGATCGTGGGCGATAGTCACAAGAAGCTGGTTACGATGCTAGCACATGCTAAAGGCCGTAAGCGAAATGATGATGATAATCCTCTCGTCGAATAAGTTTAGTTTATTAGATTATATTAATCTTGTAAATATATTGTACATACTATTCTAGTTCTTCATTAAATGTCTTTAAACAAAGGTTGACCAGACATTACAAGCTTCATTTTTCTTTACTTTTATCGTTGTAAATATTGTATTAAATAGTTTTAATTTTAGTTAAATCTTGAATGAGCCAATGTCCTGTCAACTCCTGAATTAGTGAATTTTTTGGAACATTTATTTTAATTCAATTTATTAATCCTACGTATGACCCAATTCCTGACGTTGGCATTTTTAGTTTATACGCGTAGTTGGTTGTAGATTTTTTGCATCAATAAATCTTTTTGTCCATTTATGTCTGTTTAATATTCTCGGAGACTATCGTAGGAACTCATTTCGCTTGCAAATTTGACATGCTGTTGTTTCCTTGTATATAAAATAAATCGTAGACCCCACAGTATTTACCATATCATAAGAACATTAGAAACCAGTTTCCATTTGGTCTCAATTCGCACATTATGAATTTCAAATGGCACAGTATCTGGTTACTCTGTAGATGTTGAATAAGTCTCTGGGATATAAAAGTAGATAATAAGGCTAAGGATTTTAAATGTCTATTAATGGAAATTTTAATTGTGTTCGTCATAATTTGTAATTTTTCTCGAGCTAGGAAAAGACGAGCGCATATTAATAGGTATCACACATTCATAAATGTTTGTAGTTTTAAAAATAATATATTAGTGGATGTTTAATAAAATATAAATGTGTTTTAATGATTGTACATCGAAATATACGAAAAAAAAATAATATTCATAATAGTGTATTTACTAAAAATGCCTCGTTCTCTTATCGTAATTTTTAAATATACATAATAGTAGTCAACAATTATATGTAAACCTTTCGAAGCATAATAAAACTGAAGTAATGTTCCTTAATGAATTATAAGTTAATGGATTAATTTTATTTTCGAAATTATTCTAAAGTGGTACCCAATCGTGCTTAAATGTACAGTCCACGGCACATCAGTCGTAGCAACATAACCGGCGGCGCCTTCATGTTGTATCAGTACGGGCGATTATCACAGGAAGGTGGAGGTAGCCTTAAGGAGGTGGAGTCATCGTTATTGTGCAGTAGACTGTACCAACCCACAAACATTTTCTTACTGCATATTTGTGAACTAAGTAAATCCTAATCATTAATGGTGATTAATTTTAAAGTACTAAATATATGAACTGTTTCTATATCAAAGATTTTTTTTACTATATTAGTTTTGAAATTAGTATTCGGATGTGAAATTCATTCATTGAATGATTTCAAGAATAGAAACATTGTTGGTTGGAAAAAGACTGTGGGTCGGTGCGTTTCGGGTCCAGTATATGAATTTGTTTTGTCGACTGAATTTCTGTTACCTATGTCAAAAGTTTATGTCCTTACGGGGCTGACAACGCGGTCTGAGTGATTTGTGTATCTTTGAGTTGAGTAAATTAATTTGTTAACTATTTTTATACCTGCATTGGATATTTTTGCGTAGTCGAATGTGTTAAGTACATATTATTGTGAAATCTCATGCATTAGTTATTGTTTTATCTAGTCTACTAAGGATGACTAATTACCGCATTATCAGCCTCACAAAAGTATAAAAATTAAGTGGTTTTATTGTCCGATACATTTGAGAATGTTTATGAGAAATTCGATGTATTTGAGGAAATATTTAGAAATCAATTTAAAATCAAAGGGTATGTACCTACCTATTACATGTAACTGTGAACCAGTTTTTTTTTAAATAAAGCTCAATGTTAAAAGTTTATTTATTTCATTGCTAAATTAATAGTACTCAAGTTTGAGAACTCTTACTAAGTGATAAGTCCAGTTAACATCTACTTATAATAGGAATTTGGATATTCATACCTATATAGACTCAAAACTCTTTCTTTTAGACGCATAGATGTTAGAATGTAGAGAAAATATTAATCATTATATGCATAAACTTATTTGAACGTCGTATAGTTTAATGATTCAATAAGTACTAGTCAGTATTTCAGGTGTTCCAAGATCTTTAACGAAAGCAAGGGTGATTTCCATCCCCATTGAGGATTTATCTCATATACATTTTATGTTGTCATATATTTACGAATAAATGTATCGCATCAAGATTCTATATCTATTATTTTATCACCCTAATTGTTATCTAAAATCCATGAATATACCTGCCAAAGTCTATCAGATAATGGAATAATTCCGTCAGTTCCAACAGAAGATCAATCAGATTCCTCAGCACAAGGTGCTAATTTCGAATAACTGTGGTAATTATACGTGCGTACCTATAATGAAAGGTATTTTGATGAACATGGATGGTAAGATTACTGAACGCAATCAAGAACATCGCCAACAACAATCAGGTAGGCTTCTTTCCTTAAATAACTGATAAAAATAACCCTGAAGGACGAACGTGTAGAATTATGCATATAGTTACAGTACACTATACAATATGTAAAGAAAACCCTGTCCGATCCGTGAAATTATTGTTAGGTATCGATAACTGATTCTACTAATGCCTACAAAGCCGGGCTAAACTTAAAAAAAGATCCCCCTAAAAAAATAAATATTAGTTCGCAAAAAGAGGTAACTTAATACATTTGTGGTAAACAACCATTCCGCGGGCGGCGGGGGACGGCACGTGGCACGTGGTCGCATCGCTATTCGCTCATAATAAAACCGGTGTTGTCACTTTTTTAAAAATTACGAAATTTCGGGGAAGTTTGAGTTAATTCGCGGGAAAAAAAATTATGTCAAAATTCATTAGTATTGTTTCTATGATGATTACGTAAAATTTATATTATATTTGGTCAAGTGTTTACCTAACCTTTATTATCCTTACGGGTCGGACAGGGTTTTCTTTACATATTGTATGTTCTGGAAACCAAGTTGAAGACGAAGCACATCGGAGGCTCTCCGAGTTCATCGGAAAGGCTACTCGCCGGCCACAGAAATAATAGGGCAACAGAAATACTATTTACTATATAGTGTATCGCCGGTTCGCAGCTACCAGCACAAACAAACAATAGAAACACTATCACACACGCTGATTTACAACAACCTCACTATTCTAAGTATCAAAATACACACATGGTTAAATATAAGTAGTTGTGTTCTTCGCAGATATATAGTGCTTTTTTCGGAACTGCAACTTTTGTAGAACAAATTAATTTGACTAAAGATTGTGTTTGAATCACCATAAAACACTAGTAATGTTCATGGAAATTTTAGTTTTATAGTATAGGTACCTACCGTTCTCATTGCACAACATCTATGCATCTTTTGGGCATCTTGGCCTATAGGTAGGTACATCTTGTTCTGCTCTGTTTATGTTGGTACATCTTGTTCTGCTATGTTTATGTACCTACCTGTGTCTAGTATATACCTGTAGACACGGCAGGTTGTACTAGACACGGCAGTTTGTACTAGACACAGGTTGTACTAGACACGGCAGGTTGTACAGGACACGGCAGGTTGTCCAGGACACGGCAGGTTGTACTGGACACGGTAGGTTGTACTAGACACGGCAGGTTGTACTAGATACAGGTTGTACTAGACACGGCAGGTTGTACTAGACACGGCAGGTTGTACTAGACACAGCTTGTACTAGACACAGGTGTATACTAGACAAAGGTTGTACTGGACACGGTAGGTTGTATTCGATACAGGTTGTACTAGATAAAGGTTGTACTGGACACGGCAGGTTGTACTAGATACAGGATGTACTAGACACAGGCTGTACTAGACACAGGTTGTACTAGACACGGCAGGTTGTACTAGACACGGCAGGTTTTACTAGACACGGCAGTTTGTACTAGACACAGGTTGTACTAGGCAAAGGTTGTACTAGACACGGCAGGTTGTACAGGACACGGCAGGTTGTACAGGACACGGCAGGTTGTACTGGACACGGCAGGTTGTACTAGACACGGCAGGTTGTACTAGATACAGGTTGTACTAGACACGGCAGGTTGTACTAGACACAGCTTGTACTAGACACAGGTATATACTAGACACAGGTTGTACTAGACAAAGGTTGTACTGGACACGGTAGGTTGTATTAGATACAGGTTGTACTAGATAAAGGTTGTACTGGACACGGCAGGTTGTACTAGATACAGGATGTACTAGACACAGGCTGTACTAGACACAGGTTGTACTAGACACGGCAGGTTGTACTAGACACGGTAGGTTTTACTAGACATGGCTATTTGTATATACATGGCAGGTCGTACTAGACACGGCAGTTTCTGCTAGACACAGCAGATTGTACTAGACACGACAGTTTGTTTTAGGCACACCATTTTTTACTAAACAAGTCTGTTTGTACTGGATATGACAGTTTCTTTACTTAGGTACCTAACTATAGTGCGTTTCATCTAATAGTTCCTTTGTCGTCATGTTGGCACTAATGCAACTTAGTGTGAGAGAGAGAGAGACGCAGAGTGCGTCTACCTTGCTTACGATAGTGACAAAAAATTAATGCCAACATGACGGCAAAGGAACTATTAGATGAAACACACTATAGCGTTATCTTCTTGTGAGTAACAGAAAATAGAATGTTTAAATGCATTCAATCGAAATATGCATGTAATTTACTCTGTCCTCCAAAGTTATTGCACTGATACGATGAAGACGATTGTTCACAATTTAACTAATCCGTTTTGGTGGTACTTACTCGTCGCAGCACGAGAATTTGTTTTTTTTATAAGTCACGAAATGAAGTGTTCCCGAGGGTCGTCAAGAAACGTCTCACCAAGAGATTGACAAGCCGTCTGAATAACCTTTTTTCCGAAGCTGGAAAAATCCTCATGGACTATCCTCCGGACTCTTACCGGCTAAAAAAAATATTCCTTGCGTTCCTCATCTGCCATTCCGGGGTACCGGATCCTCCCAATTCTATGGTACCCCCGTCAGGCCTAGACTCGTCGTCGCGAATTTGACAGGTCTCTACCCTCGCGAGCAGCCGAACGCGCACAACGTCAACTCGGCCATGTGACAGATGTTGGATTCCCCTGATCCTTCGCCCGTCGGCCACCATCGAAACCTAAGTTAAAGTGATCGTGGAGTGAGCTGCCATTCTAACTAATTACAACACAATTGGTTCAGTGGCTGAGCGATCGATTGTTGCGCTGTATGTTGCCGATTCGATTCCCGCTCGGAACTAACATTTGCTTGACCTACAGATGATTGTTCCGGACCTGGATGATTGTGAATGTGAGTTTATATGTTTGTAAACGTAGTCACAATACAGGAGTAGTTCCACTGGATTTCCACTATTGACAGTTCATCTAAGCTCACTTCAAAAAACTTTTCGCCGTGAGATGTTTTAGTTTCGATCGGTATTACCGTCGACTACATTCATCACCATTATAATTTTAACTCCGAATCAATCACTGCTTGGTATACCCAGAATCCGTTATACCGGATGAATGGCAGAAGATACCCGGTTCCTTAAGTTTGTCATCCAGATGACTCTGCGGCAAATTGTACAGACCAGGTGCCCTAGGCTGCTATTTTTATTAATCTGTTATTCCAACACGATTCCATTGTCATTCCAATTCTACTGCGATCATTAACCCGCCCGCCATGCGTGGGGATTGTAACAACCTCAATTTTGGAGGAGGCCTTTGTCGAGCAGTGGGCCTCAATAGGCTGAAGAAGGTAAAGTAGATCAGTTCTGTCAGGCCTTTCGTAATGGAATGGTCTAAAAACTACTACTCAATTTTAACATTTATTAGGAGTGGAGTGTCAGTGATTGACCACTTGTTAGTAGATTACGAAACTTTTCAAAATCAATCATTATAATGTGATCACTGATCGACCATTCTGACACTACATAATAGTAATAGCAGACTAGGGCCCCGGAAATTATAATCAAGCTCAACAGAGAGATATGATTGATATGACGTTGATATGACAGCCACCATTGAAACAAGGTTGTTTTAAACAACCATTAAGAGAAAGGAGACAGGATAAGATTAAATAAAACAACAATATCATACAGGTTTAGGTAAATGTTAGTATTTAATTTATACCCATTTTATTCTTGAATCAGTCAATACATTAATAGATATGAGCAGATTAATTAATCCTTAGTTAAACTCATACTATTGATATAGGTAAATAACATTGCTTAAATTATTGAAATAAATATTTGAATTTTTATTTTATGTAATGGTCACTATTGATTATTTTTAAATGAAAACTTCTTTAGTATCGTTGAGTTTTGAAAGTCGACGAAAATAAAAAGCAACAGTAAAACAAGACACTCAAATTCATAAGATCCATCATCACTTACAGGACTGTTGTTGCCAATAAGCCTGATATAGTGCTGGTGGATCGATCAGAGCGGCGTGCAATGATTGTTGACATAACCATCCCACATGATGAGAACCTCGTGAAAGCTGAGAAAGTTAAACAAATCAAGTATCTCGACTTGGCTCACGAGGTTGTCGACATTTGGGAAGTGGATTCGGCAATCATTGTACCGATAGTCGTGACAGCCAATGGCTTAATAGCCAAGAGCCTCGACCAACACCTCAGGAGGCTCTGGTTAGGCAGCTGGATCAAGGGCTTGATTCAGAAAGCGGTACTTCTGGACACGGCTCGCATCGTCAGGAGGTTCCTCTTTCTGGAGCCCTGACCGCCGGTAGCTTGGACCCTGTTCCCGATACCGGTGGGCTACTACTATGTGGACGAAAATTATATAGGAGGCATTATAAATTTCTCATTCGTCTCATTATCCTGAAACCAAAAGATTTGAAGGTTTCTACCTCGTGTGAATTGCACACATGATTTTTGTATGATACTTAGTTACTTATTTATAAATTTTAAACAATATTGATCAAAAATACATTTTGTAATTCAATCTATTCTGGAATTTAAATGTTTTCAATAATTGGTTGAGTTTAATTATTGAATAAACCATTAAATGTTGAAACGAGTAATAAAACGAAAAGTTAACTTTCGTTTAAACGTCAACATTGGTCCCGATTCTCTTGATTATAAACTAAACAAAATTTAAGTTCAGTAGGTACATCTTTTTCTTTATACGCATCACGTATCATATTCCTTTGACAGTAAACGCCTTTTTCAAGGCGGCCTCTTGTTCCTTTCGACAGATGTGTCAAACGTATAGCGTCTCTCTCGAGGCGGCGTTGTTCGATTATTCCTGAATGGATGATGTCAAAACGTATTGGTAATAAGGTGTTGTTGGTATTGCTTGGTAACTGGTAACTGTTTAGAGGTAACTGGTAACTGTTTGGAGGTAACTGTTTGGAGGTACGGTAATTCTATGTGTGCTGTATGTATGTCTCTACAATATCATTAAGAAAAGGACAGTAGATATATTTCAGTTTATAACTGTTAGATTAGTCCGCGCCTGTCGTAAAATTACGTGTTTTAATAGCCATGCTTTTAATCGCATCTAAACTGTCTCTGGAGTATCTTAATTTGACAGGGCTAAACTTAGGTACCTATAGATTAAATGTTGCGCTGAATTTAAAATTACTTTATATTGTGAATGAGAAAATCGGCACATTGTATCATTGAAATCGCTACTTAAGTTTAAAAAACTTTTATAGATAAAATAGTATATTCATTATCTACGTTGTTCGTATTACAAATAGTATTTTACAAGTTTTTCCTACATTTAGCTCTAATTGTAAGAACAATACCAATGAAAAGTATGATACAACAGAATGCAATAAGCACTGGAATGAATATGTCCACCAACCGAAGATTAATCAATAACCGGTCTGTCAACTCTTCGACGTATTCTGAAGGCAATCTAATACTCTGAAAATAAAACAGAAAGTTAGAAAAAAAATATTTTTAGCCGATTTTTGTTTTTGGCGCCGATTTCTAAATTCCAAATTGAGGTCAACCTCAATTTTGTTTGCACCAACTTAGTTTTTGAATAAAATATTTTTCATTTTCATTTCTCTAGTTCACAAACTAAACTAATTTTAAGTTAAGTGTAACTTTTTCTTTCTATCCGATTAAGAAATGGAAAGAATAACATCTCAGTTTAATCTTGTCAAATTAAGATCATAGATCTAAGAAGAGAGAATTAAGATATTAGATCATAGACTGTTTAGAAGCGATTATAATCATGGCGACCAAAAATATGCCAATTTATGTCAGAACCGGAGTAATTTGACAGGTCTAAACTAACATTTTATCTTCTGTCTTTTTCTTAATGAAAGAGAAAGAAAAAGATGCAGGGAACTTAATTTTAATTTAGTTTGTGATCAAGTGAATTGGCGCGCCCATTGTGTAACGAATAAGTTTACAATAACAAGAGAAAGATCTCGTCATCTAGAAGTGAAAATGTTTTAAAATCATTTGCTGAATTTACAGTAGTTGATCTCTGCCTCCCTGCATATCGATTCCAAAAATCTCAACATGAGAGGTGATTAAGCTTGAGTGAGCTGTCAATAATGTCAATTCTTAGTATTAAATTGTTATAACAACTCACTACAAGCTCATTTCACCTAAGTTTTCACGATGAGATGGTTACAGAATCGGACTGTTGTATGTATTTAATTCTTAGCCGCGTAGGTTACTTACAATAACGATGTAAATGCAATGTTTTCTGTATTTGCGTATTGCTATAGTATATTTACAAGGCGCCTGAGGAAAGAGCGTTCGAAGATTCGAACTAATGGACCTAATAAACATTCAATTGAACTCTATTCACCATTGAACTATACGGTCAGACTCGGACTATGCACCATTCATTCATTCGATTGAATGAAATCTCATTCATTGAGAGTTTAAGATGGATCCTTTCAAATGTCTATTCATGAAGAGCAACAGGTTGATAAGCGGCGCACTAAGCGCAATGTCTTTTATAGAAATATATTAAACATTTATTTATGTATACAATAAATAAATTTTATTTGTAGGTAATATTGTTTACTCTGTTTCAGGTCAGCTAGCAAAGCTCTACTACTCTGCTAGATTTAAGCTTTAATTCTAAAGAGGTGATTTGAATATGTAGGTACCTATTTATTTTCAAAACTCCATAACTAGTGATTTTCGTGGGTTTTCTTTTATAAGCGGGTCATCTTTAACCGATGTTCTACCAGGTCTACACTCTGTACACCACCGACCCACTAAAGAATATCGAGCAGCAGACTCCTCAATGTCTCACATAAATCTCAAAAAAATTTGTACCGTAGATTTTTTTTTCCAGTAAATGTATTTTATCACCACACGGATTTCAATTTTATCCATTTTTAGCAAGCGATATCGACACTTCTCAAACAAATTATTAATACAACTGACACAGATAAGATAGAAGGCTAATTATTTGAAGGTATGATGACAAAAGCCTAATTTTTCCGTGACAATAATTTTTTTTCAAGAACCCCATTTTTTCGATTTGAAACAGTACTGAACTAACATTAATGAAACTTGAATAATACTCACTTCTTCGACCCATAGGATAGGAACAAGAGTAGTGCGCAGATTCTGTGTGTTTGGTATCCCTCCGACGTTCCTCGAGAATATGTTGAACTGCGCTCGCTTGGCGCCTCTAATAGGGGTACCAGTGTTCTGAAAATATAAAAAATAATTAGATTACATAAAATCACGCACAAAAACCAAAGACATTGACTCCGAAAGTTTTTATTATACACTTTTTAGTTGTGAAAAGTACTGTTCAGCTGCATCCGGTCAGACTGGACTCTAACGCTAATATAGTTGGTAAAAGGCTAGTAAGCAAACGACGTAATATTGGTTACTTTAATTTTTACACGTAATTTTGGTTTAAAAACGAAGCCACTGAACTGATTTCTACAAAATTCCTATGAGACCAAAATGAAAGTATGAGCAATGCTATTACGACATATAGATAGTTCAATCCACGAAGACGCGCCCCACTATTTCTCCTAACCGTTTATAGTATATGTGTGCAAGCTTCCGTCAATGTTTGAGTGTTATCCGTACACAATAATTATCTATGAGTGCACACCCACACTACAATAAATTGACTAATCAGGAGAGAGCGTCATGGTCAAAGTGAAAGATGCTCTACTTCAATTTTATACTCTTTACCCGACTGCAAGGAAAATTGAGGTGTGGATATTTTATGTGATTATTAATTAATATACGATTATAATACCATTTTTATATAATAATAGGGGGTAATTAGAGACATAAATGAAATACGTGAAAAAGTTTTATGGAACTTTTTTTATTGAAATAAAAATCGTCAATCACTAGTTTCAGAAATGTCTGATTCAGATTCTGAAGTATCACTGACATTTATAATAAAATTGAAATCAAGATCACAGTGTCTCATGTATTCGTCTTCTATTTTTTCCACGTGCTGACAAGTATTGAACCAGACATCTTTATTTACTCGATCAAATGCTTCATTTAAAATGGGCATAATCGAAGTGTAGTTTTGATTGATATTGCGGCTAGCAACGTCGTTTTTTACAATACCCCAAATGTTTTCGATTGGATTTAACTCTGGGTGATAAGGAGGCAGCCGAAGCACTGTGAATCCATATTCCTTTAATAATTCGTCAACTCTGTACTTGCGGAAGTTTTCTTTGTTTTTTAATATAAGGTCATAAAGTTCAGGCTTTTTGTAGGTTGGTACAAAATGGATATTTTTTGCATTCAGCCAAGTCTGCATGTCTAATTTGTTGGAGTTGGATGTGGGTATTTTTTCCGAACTAGTATTGTGATAGGCTGCATTATCCAAGACTACCACGGCATCATTTGGGAGATTTGGTATTAGTTTCTCCTTAAGCCACTTTAAGTAATTATCCGAGTTCACATTATCGTGGTAGTCTCCGGATTTGATCTCTGCTCTGTACGTTAACAACGCATTTGGTACGAAACCCTCAGCACTTCCGGCATGTACTATAATTATGCGCACACCCTTTGTTAAATTTTGTTTCATTGCTGTTTTAGAGCCTTTGTCGGCCCAAGATTTTTTTTGCACGTGGTTGGTATGAATATATGATTAATCTGTGTACACTATAGGTCTACCTGCATTACGAAAAGATTTTACCTGTTTTAAATATTTCAATCTAAACATTTGAATATCATGTTTTTCGGTTAGGACCTTCCTATTATTCTCAGTTTTTCTCCATTTATAACCAAGCTTAAGTAACAATGTTCTTAGGGTGGTTCTACATCCATTAAATTGTATACGGTCTTTCAAAATAGTATTAAGTCGTGATAATGTTGGAAATTGATGATGTTCTTTATGGCAGTTTTGGATAGTTCTTCGGACTACACCAATATCAAATTTGTCTAAATTAATTTTTCGTGGTCTTACCCTTCTCTTCTTCATAGGTGATGGAAAAATAGAAGCACTTCTGCCTGCTAAATTCGAATGCGACGTACTCGCTTCATTTTTAGAATCAATATCCATTTCCGTAGTCGGCTCTGTTGTACGCTCTTCACTTTGGACTACAGAAACTATCGCATCCGTCTCCATAGTTATATTAGACTCCATAGTAGATACTGTAGTTTGCTTTATTGTCTCAGTATAAGCCTTTCTTTCGCGTAGAATTCTAGTCACTGTGCTTTCAGATATTCCAACAGCCTGTGCGGTTCTCCATCGAGCATCAGTGAGTTTTTCTGCAAAATTTTGACTTGCTTCTTTTTTCATGAAATCGTAAACTTTAGAAATAATTTCTCTTGCCTACAATTAAAAAAAAAAATAAAAAGAAGTCGTGTCGAGTCTGGATTTTTGAAATACAGGTTGTACTACTTGTGTGCATCGAACCACTGACGGTCCGTGACTGACGCTCGGAGAAAACTCCCCGCGCCCCGCGATCCCCTCAACCTAAAATTGGTGGGGCGCGTCTTCGTGGATTGAACTATCTATAACGCGATTATGCAATATAAATTCAGTCTCTTGATTTTAATTGATTGTTGCATTAGCGTGACGAGTAGGTACTGGTTGTCCTATGTTAAACTTCAATGTTGTAAACTTTTGAGGAAACCCCTTAACTGCCTATAGTCTTCATCATCAGATTTACTGCAGACCAGTTCACATCAATATAAAAGAATTAAGTCTAAACACAAAGTAGCTACTGTAAACCGTTAAGGGGTCCCCTTAACTGTGCTTCGTCATCATCATAAGACCCCTAATGACAATCACAGTACATCTAGGTGTAAAACTCTTATCAATGCAAATTTATCAAGCTCAAACATAACAATAAAGTAATGAATGCCGAAAGAACACCTTCTTCTAAAGAAATAACAAAAGATAAATAAATAAAAATCATATCTATACTTATATAAAAATGTGGTTAGTAAGACTAATAATTATGATACTAAAACAAATATCCACTGAGTAACAATCTACATATTAAAAATACAAATAAATAATATTTAAGTGATAGTTAGCGCCATAGCAAAAAGTAAGGCGTATCTTTACGTGAATCTGAAAATTAAAAAGCGAGATCAGGGGTTATAATTATTTGGCACACTTTGATAAGTGTATAAGATGTGATTATCTTTATTCCTTTTCTTAACTCTTTTTAACGTCTCCAATTCCACAAGTTCTTGTTCTGTTTGTATTTTTTCTTCAACCTCTTTTAACTGTTGATCTATTTTTCGTTTTTCGTTGTTTCTTTTTTTTGTTCATCTGATATTTTTTCTTTTTTTAATTTAGATTTTCTTGACACCTTCTATGTGAGGTTCGTACAGAAGCGATCAAAGATTTTGTGATTGTAAAATTCTGAGGACCGCCGATATTTTTTAAGGCGTCATATATAATTGTTTGAGATATTAACGACTCTTCCAATAAATTTGTTAATGGAAAACCCTCCCTCCACACTCGCGTTGCCGTGGGAGAGGATAAAGCAGATCTTCATGACGCTCCATATGTCAGCTTATTGTTTATCAACCCCGATAAGTGACTGGTAAAACTCATCGACACCGGTTTTGTCAACATTACTAAAAGCTTCAAAATATTGCCTCAAAGCGTTCCTCGCTTCGAGAACCATTTTTTGATATTGCCGTTTGGCATTGTCAGCCACATGCCCTTTAATTTTGTCCGATTCGTGCATAATTTCTAATAATACATCTACGCATTTATGGACTACCTCAGGTTGATGCTTTATGATTTTTGGATTAAAACATAATAAACCGCGTATAAAACGATACTTAATAGGTTTTTTTTTCCGACAATTTCTTAATCAAAGCTATAATCAATTTTCGAAAAGCGCCTTTGAACAAATGTTTGTTTTTGTCAGTACATTCTCCTTCTTTTAAGAGAGGCTTTGCTTCATACCCAATATGGACATTTTCGCGTTGATAATAAATTTTCCATGTTCTAGAGCAATAATATTTTGACAAAAAGCGTCCTCAAGTTTTGTAGGCTTCACTATCTTTGCCATTAGGGTTCTTATTAACTCCACGATGGCAGTGAACAAAAATGGCGTGAGTGGTTTCTCGCTTTGAAATCGTTTTAAAAAAGGTTCGCAGTCAGATATAACTGACCATACAGCTGCGAGTTGGCCTTTGAGGAAAGGATCTTTCATTGCAGTATTTAACTTTTTTTTACTGTGTGTTTCTAGAACAGAGGAGTTTGTAACGAATTTCCTTACATTAACATAAAGTTTTTGGTTGATTATCACCACTTTTGGTACTTTGAGGTAATTCTATGCTGACTGTTGTTGAAGTTGTAGTTTCAGATTTAGTAATCTTTTGCGAAAAGAAAGAAATGTCAGGTTGCCCTTTTTTAACTCAATATTTTTAATATGTTAGGCCCCTTGGCATGTGAAACTAGAGCTTGTCTACCCATATTACTTAGTTTAAATGATTTGCAACATACTTTGCAGTATGCTAATCCTGGTTTATCTGGGACATCATTTAACCAATCCGAAAATTCTGAACTGAGTTTAGGATCAAGCCACATTTTATTAAATGTACATTGTTTAAATGTACATTGTTTGTACAAGCGAGTCGTCGTGTTCCGGCATGATGTCTGGTGAAGCCGTACGGTGGACGGGTCTGAACAGTTGTGTTGCGATGTGTGCCGGGTACGATGCGCCAAATGTTGTTGTGACGGGAGTTGGTCGTGGAGGCTCTTCAGATCAATCTCCCTCTGGCGCAGCATCGTTGGTCGTGTTGTTGGGTTTAACATTGCATCCCCTCGCTCAACTGCCGTCTTCCTTCCTATTCACTCGGTTTTTTGAGTGAATAGGCTCTTAATAAACTAGCCGGCTTTAAATTACTGTCAACGATTGCAGCATTGCTTACCCTCAGAGAGGATAGCGGTCAAGCACTACCTAGTTTATAATTATAAAAAAAGCCCTACGTATATAGTTGAGAAAAGGCTTAAAGGCTTAAAGGTTTTACTGTAATTTTTAATATAAGTTTTTCCTGTGGCGAGATTGTCCTCTTAGATTTATAATTAAAGCCTATTCAAATTTGTTACAATATATGTTATTTCACGGTTAACGAAAATAAACTTTAAGGAAACGAAAATAAGGTTGATTTCAGAATGACTAGTAACATTGAAAAAGTTATACCTACTTAAAAATGTTTAAAGTCGTAGCAAAAACTGTTATATTCTGTACGTAGTAAAGTGTACCATAAAATCATATTAAAATTTTTCCTATTGATGTGAGTATTAAGTATTTCTATTTTATGAGTTAAATAAAAAATGCTTACACATGAAAAATGTTATATAATTACAAAACAAGGTATAATTTTCTATTACCCTACATTGTCCTATTAATGTTCAAAGACTTCCGCCAACTCTTACAACATTTCGCAAGTCCGACCTTTTATTTAATATAATAAGCAAAGTAATAGCGTAACACACCATCAGTAACAATAGATTTCATTTTGACAGTTCAACAAAATTCCTTTTTTTTTTTTAATAATCATAAACTAGCGCTTGACCGCTATCCCGCCTGATGGTAAGCAGTGATACGAACGTTGAAGGTAAATCGCGCTAGTTTATTAAGAGCCTATTCACTCAGAAAAACTGAGCGAATAGGAAGGAAGACGGCAATTGAGCGAGGTGATGCAATGTTAAACCCAACAACACGACCAACGATGCTGCGCCAAAGGGAGATTGATCTGAAGACCCTCCACGACCAAACTCCTAACACAACAACATTAGGCGCATCGTACCCGGCACACATCGCAACACAACTGCTCAGATCCGTCCTCCGTACGGGTCATTGCGTTATTTACCTTGTTAAGCAGACACTTTTTCAAACACATAGATTAATGGATTAACAATATACTTCGAATTGATCCAAACTAATAGCAATAGCGTGTTACACAATTAGGTTGCAGGTTTAATACAGCAGTGAATTATAAAGCTAACAGAAATAGAAACAGAATTCCTTATACAATAATAACAGCTTAGTTTAGTGCCTATTAAAAAAAATGCACGTTTGCCTGCATAGTGTCTCATTTGTTATTGAACAGACAAGTGAGATAGTTACGGCTTTTTATAGCTGGTATCGATCGGTGTATACGTTATTCCAGGTGTTTTGTTCCTGTAAGAACGTCATAAATGAACAAACAGTTAACCACTGTCCACGCTAGCAAGTACTCTCAGCCATTCATTTTCGTATTTATTATGTATTGTCTTTGTATTATCAACTGTGTTGTAAGCTATTTATTTACTAGTCGTCTGTCTAGCTACTAGTTTTCTGACTTTGGTAATAACGTAATTAGATACCAACAATAAGGTATTGTATTGCATTTGTTGGACTTACAAAGTACGGATCAAGATAGGTTTATAAAAAATATCAAACACGTATTTTTTATTTTTTCTTTCATTCAAATACTCGCCGTGGTACAAAATATACCATGGCGTGACGTAATCAGCCCCTAGTCCGTAACTTTAATAAGCTATATCTCAGTAGTTTTTTGGTAATTTCGACATAATAAAAAATACGGGTCTTCAGTTTTTTTATTAACTATAAGACGGACTAATTATTTTTTTGATTGTCATACCTTGGGTACATCCCTATTACAGGGTGTAGGTGCAACAAACCTACTGCTGGAAATAGAACCCAAGATAATGGGAAAAGACTAGGTACATAATTAGCATATAATGTTCTCACTCCCCCTCACGGAGAGGACTCCGTGAGGGGGAGTGGGCCTTAATCTACCACGCGGCCTCAGAACGGGTAGATGTCACATGTTTTTGAAGTTTAGGCTTTAGGATAAGTTTAGTCATCACCGAGTAATCTGCTTGTAAGGGATGTGGTTCCGATTCCCAGTTTGAGTGTCACAATAATATAGCAGTCCTTATTTGCCTTCTCTTTTTCTCAATTATGATGGGTCGGCTTCCAGTCTGGCTGGATTCAGCTGAATTCCAGTATTTTACATGACCTTTTCTGTATGAGAGGATACCTGTGCCCAGCAGTGGGAAGATAATAAGGTTGTTGATGATGACATGAAGCCTAGCACTACCTATCTAGCCTGTACAATTACTGGGTAATACAGTACAGTAACACTGGCTGTCAGACTTTATGCTTCCTGTCTGACTAACTGTAACTAAACTGCTGTCAGAGGTTTACGAATGACAACCGTGACTGGGTTCACGTCCTTTCCTAAGGTTCCTTGTAATCTGTTACCAGTTTTTGTTTCTCAAATACCTAGATAACATTTGGCAGTATCATTGATCATCATCAACTTTTTCACGTCCCACTGCTGGGCACAGGTCTCCTCTCATAAAGAGAAGGATTGAGCGTAATCAGCACGCTTTCTTAATGCGGGTTGGCGATTTCAGACTAAGGACCTTATTATAGATTATTATTGACGTCCTCCGTGGCGCAGCAGTCAACACGCCTGCCTGCGACGTGGAGGCCACGGGTTCGATTTCCGGCCAGGTCATGATGGAAACCGATCTTTTCCTGATTGGCCTGGGTCTTGAATGTTTATCTATATATGTATCTATTATAAATATAGTATCGTTGAGTTAGTAATCACATCCAGACACATCAGCATTTTAAATTACCTATGTTAAAAAACGAATTGATCACACAATACACCAAACGTCTATACGGAAGCAATGTTTACGCTAAACTGATAATAATTCCAAGTAAAATGATTTTTATTTCATAAAATTAATAGGTACACAGGTGGCGGTATTCTTTGAGTAGGGATGTGTAAGTGTTAAAAATATTGACGGATCGATATCGATACGATCGTAACTGTTATGGTATCGATTTAGTATTTCAGAATCTCATGCATGGATTCAATATTTCACAAAACTCAATAACATGCCAGCCAAAGTTTTAATTACAGTTTCTGTCTGAATGTCGATGATATTGACCGTTAAAATGCTTTACATTGCTTATAATACTTTACTAAAAGAGTATTTCATAAGACCTACTTATTTCTGTTTACTAATAGGTACTTGTGTTATAATATTGTTATTAGTAATTTATCGATTGAAACGAAAGTACTTTTACCATTAGGTAATCTGTTTTTACAATAAATCATTCAACCAGCATTGTTTTACACTAAAATTATATCAACTGCGGTCCAAACGATCCCAACTATTATAGTCACAATCATTTCATAAAAATGTGTTCGCCTATTAGGCTGCAGGTACAAGTTTCGATTAATAGCGATAAAAAAACGTTATTGCGCAAAAAATAGTACATCCCTAGTTTCTTCTTTGAGGACGGCGAAAAGCTCGCATAAATTTATGCATTAATCTATATATATAAAAGAAAGTCGTGTTAGTTACATCATTTATAACTCAAGAACGGCTGAACCGATTTGGCTGAAAATTGGTAAGGAGGTAGCTAAGAACTGGGAGAAGGACATTGGATACATTCTATGCCGCTCCCCGTCGTTCCTGTGGGAATAAATGCGCTTCTTTGTTTCGACTTCTCCCACACTTTTATGCTACCCTGGTACATTGCACCTCCACAAAGCAGGCAAATCAAAACTTCTTCCATTGATTTAATGATGAATGAGCTTCATTGTTTTCGATACAGTTCAACTCAGGGTGATAGGGCGGCAAACGTAATATTTCAAAATTCTTGCTTTTAACTATTTCGTCGATTTTGAATGTTATGAAACGATGTTTATTATGTTTTATTAAATCATAGAGTTCGATTTTTTTTAATCGTTCGTCACATAAAATTCCGTTATCAGTTAGCCATTTTATCATATCGCTCTTCCTTGAACTGGACGTAGGAATTTTACTGCTGCGGGCGTTATGACAGGACGCGTTATCCATCACAATAACTGCCCTTTCTGGCAAATTTGGCATAAGCTTCTCTTCTAGCCACTTCTCATAATTTTCAAAACTCATATTTGAGTGATAATCTCCAGTTGTGGAGGATGCTTAATATACCAATGAGGCATTTGGAATGAATCCATCTTTAGTACCTGTGTGCACTATAATAAACCGGCTCCCAATACCTAATTTCTTCATAAATGGAGTATCTTTATCCTTTATGCCCCATGTATTTTGTCGAACGTGGGACGTTAAAACATATGTTTCGTCAGTGTAAACAATAGGACGTCCTTCTGCACGGCACTGAGAAATCTTTTTCAAATATTTTAAACGCCATAGTTGTAAATCATGCCTTTCTTGTAATACTCGTCGGTTACTGCTAATCTTTCGCCATTTATAACCAATTTTTATGAGCAATGAACGTAAAGTGCTTAGACACCCGTCAAAGTCTATCTTTTCTCTGAGAACTGACCGAATTTTGTTTAAAGTTGGAATTTCCTTGTGTTAAATAAGTGTCGAAATTATCACAATCAAATTTGCTACTTCTTTTACGACGTTTTTTCTTTGGTGATAGAAACTTGGCAGATGTAGAGTGTAACTTCTGAATCGATTGCTTTGAAATTTTGCAGACGTAAAGTTAGAAGTCCGGATTAAATAATAGGGTACTTTTTATCCCGAAAAAAAAATTTATATTCCCGAGAGAAATCTAAAAAGCGCGATAAAACCGAAGTTAACGCGGGCGAAGCCGCGGGCGGAAAGCTAGTAAAGATAATACAATGTTCATGTAAATTAACGCTATAAATGCATATTTAAATAACTCATCTCACTACGAATAATTTTTCGCTTTTTATCGTTATTAGACATGCTGACGGTACTTCGTGGCGGATAGCGACGTGAAAACAATAAGCACAAGTGACCTGAGCGGGCGACCGCTCGCTACTGAACGCTCCGTCAGGCACACACACTAACGCATTGTGCATGTACACAACATACCACAAGCAAGAGTCACGCGCGCTCGTAAATTGCAAGAACTATACCTTGCACCTCCACAAAGTAGGCAAAATAAAAGTTCTTCCATGTATTAACTATTTACAACAAAAATATTGTTGTTTATATTCAACATCATTTCTTTCACAATTGTTTCGAGTTCTACACTTTTGTGCGACCCTAGTACCTTGCACCGCCAAATTAGGCAAAACAAAATTTCTTCCATTGATTTAATGATGAATGAGCTTCATTGTTTCGAATTCTCCTACACTTTTGTGCTAACCTTATGATACCTTGCACCTCCTCAAAGTAGGCAAAATAAAATTCATCCATATCTATACAGTATATTAAGAAAACCCTGTCCGACCCATAAGGATAATAAAGGTTAGGTAAACACATAACCAAATATAATATAAAATTTTACGTAATCATCATAGAAACAATACAAATGAATTTTGAAATAATCTTTTTTTCCCGCGAATTAATTCCAACTTCCCCGAAATTTGGTAATTTTTAAAAAGTGACAACACCGTTATTATTATGAGCGAATAGCGATGCGACCACGTGCTGCGTGCCCTGCCGCCCGGCCCCCGCGGTAGTGTGCATAACGCACGTTTATTAAGTTACCTCTTTTTGCGAAATAATATTTATTTTTTTAGGGGGTTTTTTTTAAGTTTAGCCCGGTTTTGTATGCATTAATAGAATCAGTTATCGATACCTAACAACACCTTCACGGGTCGGACAGGGTTTTCTTAACATACTGTATATATAAAAGAAAGTCGTGTTAGTTACTCCACTTATAACTCAAGAACGGCTCCATCGATTTGGCTGAAAATTGGTAGGGAGGTAGCTAAAAACTAGAAAATGGATATAGGATACCTTTAGTCCCGTTCCCCTCGATCCCGTGGGAATGAATTAGCTACATTGTTTCGACTTCTCCTACACTTTTGTGCTACCCTGGTACCTCGCACGTCCACAAACTATGCACAATAAAACTTTTTTCATGTATTATGATGATTTGATAATGATGAATGAATGAGGTTTATTGTTTCGACTTCTCCTACACTTTTGTGCTACCCTGGTACCTTGCACCTCCACAAAGTAGGAAACACGTGTCCAGTATTTTTAAGTAAATAATATATGTACAAAACTTCAAAAAGACATAATGAAAAACCACAAAGTTATAATAAGCTTGCTATTCTACTTGGTTGTCCCAACAAAAATGTGGTCAAAGATCCGCGGGCGAGCGAGCGCGGTGCGTTGACCTCTAGCGTCAGCTGTTGCGCGCGCGCAATACTTTGATGAATCGTAAGCTGCGTGACGCGCTCGGTAACTACACTGCAACAATTTCTAAATGTATTTGGGACAAAATATAACATGGTGTAAAAATTATTGGAATCGATTCAGTTGCTTATTCACTATTTATATATAACTCAAAAACGGCTGAACCGATTTGGCTGAATATTGGTGGGAGGTAGCTAAGAACCCGTTCCCGTCGTTCCCGTGTGACGTGACAGAAGACGTGGTATAACAAAACGCAACTGACATAGAATAACAAACCAACTCATCCAAAATGTAAGTCAGCGATTCATATACCAAAAATAGTATAACAAAAAGCAAATGACACCTGAGCATATTTAAAAAAAAGTCTAACCGGTTGAAGCAATCGTTTAAAGCAAAGAATATAAATACTCTCTGCTGGTTTAAAGTTTCTAATAAAAAACCACAAAGCCAACTTCAACTTCAAAATTTCTAATATTGTATTGCTGTGCCATTTATCATCAATAAAAATACCATGCCGCGACCAAGACCATCAAATCTTTCTCGACAAAGCCGTAATGCAAGAGTAAATCGAAACACTCTGAATGAAAGCACTGAAGAAGAGCAAGAAATTGCACGTGAAGAGCGCCGCCTTAGTATGACTCGACTTCGTGCTTCTCACTCACAAGAGCAAAGGGAGGCGGCAGTCCGTGAAACTGCTCCGTTGACAATGCGAAATCGGCGAACAAACCTCGGAGATCATCATCATCATCATCAATTTTTTTATCGTCCCACTGCTGGGCACAGGTCTCCTCTCATGCAGAGAACGATTGAGCGTAATCACCACGCTTGCTCAATGCGGGGTGGCGATTTCAGACTTATAAAGTCCAGGTTTCCTCAAGAAGTTTTCCTTCACTTTCAGTCATTGGTGTCCTAGATATACCTAGAGAGTACACTTTAGAAAAGTTACATCGATACTTGACTGACCTGGAATCGAACCCGCGCACTCATACAAGAGAGGCTGGTGTTTTAACTACTAGGCCACCACGACCTACTACCTACTAAGCCACCACGACATCTCAGAGATCAACAGCTAGATAATTTACGAAGCACAAGTAGAAATTCATAATTTTTTCACAAGGTGCTACAATAAATAAATGATAAATAAAAAAATCATGGAATATTATTACTTTTTTTAATTTACAATGTTCAAATTGAAAAAGTAAAAAATGTGATCATGTGATATTTATTGCCTTTAAGGCGGAACAAAGTTCGCCGGGTCAGCTAGTATCCAATGAAGAATCAAACGATTTTACCGCCGAAAATGGTGATGTCACATTTTAAAATTTTACTTAATTTTGAGGAAGTTGGAGTTGATTCGCGAAAAAAAAGATTATTTCAAAATTCATTAATATTGTTACTATGATGATTATGTAAAATTTTATATTTTATTTGGTCATTTGTTTACTTAACCTTTATTATCCTTATGGGTCGGACAGGATTTTCTTAACATACTGTATACTTTGTTCATCTTCCAGATTCGTGTAATTTCTTCCTTTAGTTCCGTATATTTGTGTATTTTTTCGGTTATCATTTTCTGTAAGTTATGGGTATTGGGTACGGCTATATCTATTAGGTACACTACTTTGTCTACTTTATCGATTATAGTATAAAAACCAGGCAATAGGAATGATCGTGCACTAGAATATTTAATTCTAAACGCGTCTCATGGACTGGTACCAACCCACCTCTTACCAACTAGAATGGAAAACTGCCTAGATCACATCTTGTTAAAAACACAGTCACAGGCCACCACTTTGGTATTGGAGTCGCATATTACTGACCACAAACCGATAATTCTATCGATCTCAAATACAAACCCGACGCGGAACAAAAGTTTCACAATATCGCGATTAAATCACGACGCCATTAAGGCTGAGCTGGAAAAAACAGACTTTTCGGATATCTACAATGATAGAGATGCAAATACTGCTACCAATACATTAATTTCAAAGATATCAACAGCAATAACTAAACATACAAAACACATCAATGTACCTAGAAAACAAAGAACGACAAAGCCCTGGATAACCCCAGGACTCCTAAAATGCATCAAGCACCGGGATAAGCTTCACGTAAAGTCCAAGAAGTCACCGAACAATTTAATACTACGTGTAACCTATACGCGTTATAGAAACTACTGCAACATGCTACTGTGTAAATTAAAGAGGAATTATGAGAAGAGTGAGCTTGAAAAATCTAGGAAAAATCCTAAAGCTTTGTGGAAAACCATTAAGGAAATAACCAATACGGGAAAAATATTCTCTAGTCCTGATGAACTACTCAAGACATGCGACAGTCCTCAATCTTCCCTCAACAATGTCTGCTCTTTCTTCAGCAATATAGGCAAAAATATGGCTGCTAAAATAACCAACGACCCTCTTAAAGCGCCTTTAAACCGCGAGAGCACTGGAGTTAGAAGTAGCAAGACTCTGATTCCGCCTGCCAACTCACTTGCAATACAAAAAGTTGATGAATGTGACATAGATACCATTATACTGCAGATGCGTCATGACTCTGCTGTGTGATGGGATGGGATATCTTCTTCGCTTCTTAAGTTATGTCGTCATATCCTCGTACCGCCGATAACATACATCTGCAATCTCTGCATCGAGACAGGAGTTTTTCCGGATTCCCTGAAGAGAGCCATAGTTCACCCAATCTTTAAGAGTGGGAACAGAAGCTGTGTCGATAACTATAGGCCTATTTCAGTCCTGACGTCACTCTCAAAAATTCTCGAAAAGATCCTTCACAAAAATCTTAGAAGCTTTCTTGATAAATATAATATTATAGCGGACAATCAGTACGGCTTCCGGCCTGGAGTCTCCACTGAAGATGCAGTACTAGATCTAACTCAATCTATTGCTAAGACTCTAGACCGTAGAATAAAGTGCCTAGGTTTATTTTTGGACCTGTCAAAGGCCTTCGACACAGTTTCTGTCCCCAAACTGATTTCCAAGCTGGAGTTTATAGGTGTACGTGGCATGGCCTTAGAAATCTTTAAAGACTACCTAAGGAATCGCACCCAGCTGGTAAAGATTGGCTCTAGCTGCAGTGATGAAGAAGTTGTTTTGTACGGTGTCCCCCAGGGGAGCATTCTGGGCCCCACCCTTTTTCAAATTTACATAGATGACCTTTGTAGAATGTCGATACCAGCTTGTAAGATCTATGTTTATGCAGATGATACAGCGGTTTTGGTTGATGGGCCCTCCTGGGAAGATGTGAAACGAAAGGCGGAATCAGCGATGTCTACAATAATGAACTGGCTCGACATAAATTTGCTGACATTAAACCTAAAAAAAACCTACTACATACCATTTGCGATCCGGTCCAACTCCAAACCCACAAGTACCTATACAATAACGGCTCATTCATGCCAGAACCAGTTAATATCATGTACATGCACTTCCATTGCTAGAGCAGACAGTGTCAAATATTTGGGTGTGCATATAGACGATGGACTAAAATGGGACAAACAACTTGACGTAATAACTTCCCGAACACTTCGTCTCATTCACATCTTTAAATCTCTCCGAGAAGCCGCCAGTATCGACATTCTAAAAATGGTGTACTTTACTTTATGCCAATCGGTCATTGGATACTGTATAACGGCATGGGGTGGAGCAGCAAAGACCTATCTTTTGAGAGCAGAAAGGTCTCAAAGGGCTGTACTTAAAGTTATGCTGAGGAAACCATACAGATATCCTACAGCGCAGCTCTACGCTGATTGCGGGGTGTTGACGGTGCGGCAGCTTTTTATTCTGCAATCGGTCCTGAGGGTACATGCTCGCTTACCTCCATCTGATCCAAGTAAACGCACATTTGTTCCCCCAGGTGTACAGTACAGGACCACTTTTGCAAGACACCAATTTTATGTCTTGAGCCTTCATGTTTTCAAAAGAATTCAGAAAGAACTAGACATAATAGACCTTAATAAATTTAATGTCAAATCAAAAACTACTGACTGGCTTATACAGCAGGACTATTCTAAAACAGAGTCCTTACTATCATCATACATCGCTTGACATAATTAACCCCATCAAATCAAAACAAACACAAACTTACTTACACACACACACACACACACACACCCTCCATCACACATACTCTTACATTACACATCTTCTTCTCCCTTACATACACACATTCATGGACATCGTAATGCTAACATTAAATTTTCATTTGAAATCAGGGATCGTCACACTTTCACTCCTGTGATCTCATTTTTATAAATTAATATTTTGGCTGATCACTGTCTCTTAAGATACAGGTCTCCTAGTTTAAGAGACAGGGCTCATATTTTTTGTATGCATAGACTTTCTTCTTGTAGACCTAAATCCTCTGTACACAAGCTATGTTTTTATTTTTTCTATGCTTATTGTATTAGTCTTAGCATCTGTTTTTAAAATGTGTCTGTGTATATTAATTTGAATCAATAAACATTTTTATTATTATTTTATTATAGTGATATCCGGTCTATTATTGTGCACAGTTTTATCAGTTAAAATTGCTCTGTCAAAGTATATCTTGTGTGTGGAACTCTCTAGCACCGGTTTGGGGACATATTGATAGTAAGGTGTTAGTGGTTGTGATATAAGTTTATGTTTTGCCGAGAGCTGTTGGTGAATAATGTTTGCGACCTGATTGTGCCTCTGAGTATAATCGGTTTGAGTGAGTGTTGGACAAGCGCTGTTAATATGTTGGATAGTCTCGGGCTGGCGGTGACATTTTCTGCATTTATCGTTCTGGATTTTGGGGTCCTTCAGTATATATTTCCTGTATTTTTTTGTATTTATGACCTGGTCTTGAATACCAACCATAAAACCCTCTATTTCGGGAAATAAGGAACCTACTTTAAGCCATTTGTTGGACGCTTCAGGATCTACATGAGCTTGTTCTAAGTCATGGATATGTCTATCATGCAATTCTTTAGCCCTCCATCTACCAATTTTACTATTTTCGTGATCAGTTTGTGAATTAAAATATATGGTTCTATCTATCAAATTTAGTGATGTGAAGTTCATGTCAATTGTAGCTATTGCTTCGTGGATATTGCTGTGACTCTTTTTATCGTAGAAGAACTTTCTCAAGTTAATCAGTTGTTTTTCCCACAATAACCTTAAATCTGTTAGGCCTCTCCCACCATTTTGGCGCTTAACTGAGCTTAACATTTATGTCGTTAATGAGCGGTTACAGAAATAACAGTGTTTAAAAATATGTGTCGGCTCGGCCTTAGAACGTTGCAAGCGTGTCGCCGTGCGGGTTTGTATGTATGACGGTGATCCTTGATGTGAAATCTAATAAATCAGCTGACAAGACAGTTTTTTTAGTTTTGTTTTCATTGTGCTTTTTTGTGTAATTAGCGAATTAATTAATATTTACTTTGAAACCTTATTGGGTTATAAAAGTATAGCAATTATGAACGACTTAAAGTAAAAAAAAATACATTTTTTTTTTTAAATCATGAAAATGCCGACGAAATATTCTTCCACTGGGGGGTTCAGAATCATGTACTGGATCCATGGTACTCGTTTGTGCGTCGATGTCAGAGACACCCTTTATAAACTCATACGATTGAACGTGGGAGAGAATGAGATAGGAAGCATTTTAAAGTGTTTCGCATGTTCGTGGTTCTCTTTGTGCTCTGTTTGGTACTCGTGTTTACCTTGGTATGCCTTGACATAGAGGGTATTTGCTTTTACCTCAGCGTTGTACGTGCGTTGATACGTAACTTGAAACTTGAAACAAAGGTAATACTACCACCTGCGAATTGCATAGTTGACTTACTGAAAGAATCTCATAGTGTGGTAACCTCATAACCTAGATAAAGTAACCAGTTGAATGCGGTAATTGCAGAAACAATTAAATAGCAATTACGTGTTCGCTGAATTCACGTACACTCGGTTGTTGTTTGAGAATGAAAACGAACGAACGCTTGGACAAATTCTCAGACTTTCCAAGCCTTTGTTTATTAGCGAGACAAATTGTACCAAATCAAAATATAATACGGACTGCAGCACGGGGGTTATTAAAACTTTAACTAACTGCTTGATATTGCTTTCTATACGGATTAACGGGGGAGTTGAGGAAAACGGGGAGTCGAATTGTGGGGTTATATCCTCTTTACGTGACGTAGGCACATACAGCGGGCAAATGATTATTAATTTGTTTTTCAGAATATTGTTAGTAGTGATATTTACATTCCCGCCCGTATGTATAATATATTTTGTACATGTAGATATCTACTTAAATGATACGCTTCTCAAAAGTTTCGCTGCATTATAGAACGAATTTGTAATTCAATTAATAGTTAAATTTCAATTAGTTCGTTTCAAATTCTAGTTATTAATTTGCTTGCTTATATAATTACGAACTACAAAATGTAATGTACTCAACGTTTCTCATCTAATACCTAATTGTTACACAAACCAATTAAAAGCTTCAAAGCGATGCCAAAATTGATTTTGTTCAAATGATTTTCATCACCACTGGCAAGTCTTAGAACAGAAAATACGAAGACTAGTGCCATCTACCAACCCTCACTTGCCCCATGTGGTAGACTCTCTCGTTGTACTCCCTCTCACAGAGAGAAAGTCCATCTCCCAGCAGTGGGAACATCATAGTTTGATTATGATATCCTAAATAACGTTTCAGTAGCGGTCATTGACCTCTTTTTTATGATCAAATTTATTTAAATAATTATTATTTTTGGTATAAAACAACAAAAAAAAATGTATTGGATAAAAAAATAATAATAACAAGGTGAGCGATTTTCTATCATTGTTGATAACAACTTTCACGAAAAAAAAAAAACTGTACTATACGAGTCGTTCATTCATCCGGCCAATTGGTGGTGTTAAAATCACACCGGGGAAAGTTAGATAAAGAGGCCTTAGAACTGCCAATATTGTCAAATTCCTATTGTATCAGTTGGGATGACGGTTCACTCCACGCTTCACTCTTCACCCATTTTATAGAATCCCACTGCAGAGTGCTACGGGATATTTTAAGGTATTCATTTCAGGACCCACCGTAGTAAGTACTTAGTAAAGGTAATCCGATTTTGAACATAAACGACGGAATAAAAAAAAAAAAAATAGGCGTCGAATCTCTTGTTCACAAATTAAACTAATTTTATGTAAACTGCATCATTTTCATTCTATTTCATTAAGAAAAGGATAGAAGATAACAAATTATTATTAATTGGTCCTGTCAAATTATTATACTACATAGGCTGTACTTACGACAGTTTGGACGCGATTATAAACATGGCGACCAAAAATACGTCAATTTACGTCAGGAGCGGACTAATTTGACAGGTCTAAAGTAACATTTTATCCTCTGTCCTTTTCTTAATGAAATATAAAGAAAAAGGTGCAGTGAACTTAAATTTAATTTAGTCTGTCAACAAGGGAATCGGTGCCATTGATTCTGTTTTACAACTTCCGCGAGCCATGCAGTACGACGCAAGCGAGAACTTTTAAACTCTAATATATTGTCTAATGTCTGTTATGAAGGTCAAGGTAGGCCCGATCGTTTTCGGGGGGTTCTAAGTGCCGTAGGTGGAGTGAGAAGCCGCGGCGCCCGACCCCAGGCCCCGGCGCGCGGCGCGAGTCTGCCAAGTTCCCCACAGACAGGCCCCTTTTCCCCAACATTTTCACGGCCAAGGTCATGCCCTCGTCTGTTTCTGAATTACGTAGAATTAACGTGCTCTTTCAAGGTTAACGTTCTATTTCGGTCGTTGATCCGATTGGTTCAGTGGGGCACATGTATTGTGCTGTGCTGGGATCTGGATTTTGTGCTGAAGATTTTTATTTGTGACTTTAATGGATCTAGTATACGTACATAATAAAGTTATATCAGATCATCCATTGCAAAGAAATCATAATATTTGTGTAAGTAAGAAGTTAAAACAATAGGTATACCAATTAGTGACTTGGGGTGCGATCCAGTGTTTAAGAAGTGGACAATCTAATCAGCTAATAAATAAATCAGTCTAGCGCGGTGTAGGACAGGATCTTAATTCCTTTCTACCGCGCCGGTAGTATTTTAATGTTCGATAGTATCTACATTTATACTGACAAATAAAGCAATACGTGAGAACTTAATCCACGTCAAAACATTAAAAAAAAAAACAAACATTAAACATTCACAACGTTAATTAAAAAGTTCACTTCTGCCGGCACTCCCGGAGTGCAACCCGTTGTTTTTTTAAGCCTTTGCTTCTGGCTGTCTTTTAGGTATAGATCTTTAAATTCATCGTTCTTTAACAATGATTGTCAGAATTCTGAAAGTCCGACAAACATTCTGGAAGTATCGTAGTAAGCACCTAATAACTGGGTTACTGGACATGGCTAGGGCTACTTTTAGCTGCTCTTCGCTGCTTTACCGTCACATAACATCAGTCCTTAATAGCTATTATTATCGTCACAAAACAACTAAAGTACGTTCAAACTAATGTTTTAAAATGACATTATTTCAAATATTAACATCATTTTAATGGTTACCCGGTTTCAGAGCGTCTAGCGTATTGAAATAGTACTTAACAAAAATATTTGAAGTTCTAGCGTAAACTCTGCTTGATTGCACAGGGCTAGTTATCTGCTTGGGAAAATGATTTCGCGCGTTCATATTTGTTTACATTTTTTGGAAATAAAACGCGAATGGAGATTACTCTGACGTACCCTACGTCGCAATATATCAAAGAGATTAAACAAGACTCATCAAACAACCGCAGCTTCATCCAATGAAATAACATTGATGATGAAAAATAAAAGTCTTCCCCCAGCAATTATTAGTATGGAACCGTAGGGTACTACTTTTATTTTTGAAATGATAAATTGCTTTTCACGGTAGCGCTGAATGTAACGCTCGTAAATATTGCTCTTATGCGCTTTAGCCTTTGCTTTTCTAATAAAAAGGTCTCGTATAATCGTCATAGCAAGTTCAACTAAGCTAAACGGTTCCGAGATACAGTCGAGCACAAAAAAACTGGCCGGAAAACCTCCCTTTTCAAAGGGGGTGAGGGAGACAACACCCGTCTGGTCGGTGGAACCTCCCTTTTTTAAGGAGTATGAGAAACACTGTTTCTCATTGCTTTGACATAAAAAGCTTGTTATAAAAATGCCTGTTGTCTCTCTTTATATGGCACAAGTTCAATAATAAAGTATTTTATTTATTTTTTTAAGTTCAGTTTAAAAATATATATAACCGATTGAAATCTAAATAAACGAAATTTGTAGTTATAGGTGTTTTTACAAACAAAATTATCTTATCTTACAGTTTGTTGCGAAACTGGGGATGTGGTGTGTAGTAAAAAGATTTAAGAATATAAGTTTTTTTTTTAGGTTCAATGCTATATAGTATTGTTGTTATAGTGTGAGTTGATTGAAACACCTCCGTAAAGTTTACTAACGAAAATTGATATTTGCAATAATATGTATTTCAGCAAAATTGATATTTGCAATAATATATGTATTTCAGCGGTTGATGACCCCAAAAACATCTTGACTGCACTTTCGCCAAGTAATTGCATTTCACAGTGTTTAATGAACTCGTAACATTTAAAAATAGTGATCAGTAGCATTAGAAATAAATGTATAATTTACATACCGGCTCTAATTCCAAGAACAGTTTATGGTTTTCCTCATTGGGTCGCATGCCAATGACACCATCTCGGTACCTTATGTCAGCGAACAGGAAGTGTGGGTAGCTCATCACGAGGAAAGCACCTAAAACAACGATAAACAGCAATAATATCATCATCATCAACCTTTATATCGTTCCACTGCTGGGCACAGGTCTCCTCTCATACAGAGAAGGATGGCAATAATATATAAAATATAATAGTGCTTATACAATATGTAAAGAAAACCCTGTCCGATCCGTGAAGGTATTGTTAGGTATCGATAACTGATTGATGATTATTTTGTAAAAGGAGGTAACTTAATACATGTGCGGTAGGCAATACACGCGGTAGAGGCAGGGCGGCAGGGCACGCGGCACGCGGTTGCAGCGTTAGTCGCGCATAATAATACCGTCAAAAATGGTGTTGTCACTTTTTAAAAAATATCAAATTTTGGGCAAGTTGTTTTTAATACGCGGAAAAAAAAATAATTTCAAAATTAATTAGTGTTGTTGAATATGTAAAATTTCATATTTTATTTGGTCATGTGTTTAACTAACCTTATGGGTCGCACGGGGTTTTCTTTACATATTGTACATAGGATAAAAAAGATATAAAAGCAAGCTTCCTAAAAGCGTCGATTATATAGGCTGGGTTTCTAAATGTCGAACAGTTTCTGTGAAAACGTCAAAGAAGATTTTTCTAGCAGGATCACGATGCATTGTCGCAGCGCGTCTCTCCTGTCTGCTTGCATTAAGACGTTGTGGTGCACGTATCGTGCCTATGTGTACAATGTACAACTTGCTAGCTATCTTGTACACCACTAGCTTTGACCACCCACGCTCTTGCATTTTAAAGAATGCTACAAGCTACAGCTTATGAAAATAGCCTCTTGATTTTCCTTTACAATTATGTTATTTCTTTCTTTCTTTATTTTTTGGCTTCGCACGGTTTGTACATTTAGCCAATGTTACGTAATTATGAATTATTCATGTCGAAAAAGACGGCCGCGTGACTCGTCTCACTAGTGAGGTTTGGGGCAAAGTCATGATGTGGCCACTATGCTGCGATATTTCACTGTTCTTTATGAACTATTTACTAAATGCAATTTTTACTACATAAATCACGCACTTTTATTTAGTAACCAACACTATAAATAATTTTAAAAGTCCAATGAAAAACGAGCTTGACTTTCCCGCCAAAAACTCTATGTTATTTATTTTTTTGTCAATGTTTCATTGAGTGTTTATTTATTGAGATATGGAACCTTTTTTATCGCGAGTATTTTTTTCTTTATGGTTTAAATAACGTTGCCCTACACTAGGTATTTCACTGATATCGTGGGTGCATTTACATATACACAAACAGCCAGAGACGGAACAACTATTTGTAGGTCATAGGTACAAATATTTGATCCGTGCGGGGATCCAACTTGCGATACGTAACGCAGTATTTAATGGCTTAACCATTGCGCCAACTGTTCAACTCCCATTTGGACGGTTTTTTTTGTATATATGTAAGTAGAAGACAAAATTATTACGTAAGTTTTTTTTTACATAAAAGCCGCACATATTTAGATGACACAGCAATGAAAGGGGATTGTCTAATAACTTAGATTTTAATGTTTATTATAAGGCTAATGGATCTTGTAAAAATCTCATCGTAAAAAATTAGGTGAAACGAGAGCGAGAACGCATTAAGTAGTTGGAATAACAGTTCGATTAACGCTTACTTTTTTTATAAGTTATAAACTAGTGCTTGACCGCAATCCCGCCTGATGGGAAGCAGTGATGCAATCGTTGATGGTAAAGCGCGCTATTTTATTAAGAGCCCATTCACTCTAGCCTTGAAGACACTTAAATTGTAGTCAGACAGAAACTCCGCCGCTGGCAAATTTTTGCAATCCCTCGATGTACACGGTCTAAAAAACGAGGCCAAACGCTTCGTACGGATCGTAGTGGTGTCAACAACGTAAGGGTGGATACTCTCCGTACCACGTGTCGTCCGATGATGGAACGGAGATGGGAGAATTAAGTCATGCAATTCCCTCGCACACTCTCCAAAATGAATCCTATATCTATATATAGGATGAGTAGCCAGCCTGTCGCTGTTCTATAACAGCGACAGGCTGGCTACTATTCGCCTGTGCTCCAGGCTTTGGCGCAATTAAGTTTCAATTAAATTTTCACGGTAAGTTGGTTGCACAATAGCACTGATGTACAATACGGAATCAATATTCTATTAATCCTGTATTGAAACTAATTAATATTGCTATATTAATCTACGGGCTTATCACCGACCCTACCCACACTTGCAGACATCTCTTTGCCTTCAACCATGTTGATCTTGGCAACTGACAGATAACATTTACCGTGACAGGTACCCACAGCTATATGAGATAACGTCAATATAATTATCTATTACACATTCACCTCAGTAGTTAAATAATATTAACTTTGAGCGTTGCATCCTTTACATAAAATACTAGCGGCTGCCAGCGACTACGTTCGCGTTTAGTAATGCTCCGATCCTATTGGTCGCATCGTAATGTTCCTGCATTAATAGGCTGTTGCCTTCCTGTATTAATAGGCTATCCAACGCAAAAATAATTTTTCAAATCGGACCAGTAATTCCCGAGATTAGCGCGTTCAAACAAATAAACAAACTCTTCAGCTTTATATATTAGTATAGATTTAGAAAGGGACAGAACATAATATGTTAGTTTAGACCTGTCAAATTAGTCCGCGCTTAGTTGATGTATTTTTGGTCGCCATGTTTAAAAATCAAAATCAAAAGCATTTATTTCAAATAAACCAGCTGGATATAGGTCGGTCAGTCAGTAAGATGAAACCCATTCCAAAGTGTAGGTAGCTATGGAGTAGAACGGGCAAGAAACTCCATAGACACTCTTTTAAATTATCAAGCTATTGATACAAATATTTTATTACATCATGCATTTTGAAATCAACCGTGTGAGAACGATGCAGAAATATATTGTACGCTGAGATCTGATCAAATAGATGCTTTACAGCAAGTACATTGTGCTCACACGTGTGCCATGCAATTATACAATACTAAGAAACTGAATCTACACAATGCAAATATAGTTTTGTCAAAGGTTCAGCAGCTCCAACAGTGGTCCCGAATACTAAGTTTAGCTCCTGTGTAGCTGTACCAGTGCCGAACACCCCTGTCAGCGATGCAATTCCGTAACGTACAATATGCTTGGCTACAGTGTGTAATACTGGCTTTGAGTAAAAAACATAAACAATTACAAATTACAACTACAAGAGGAAAAATCAAAGAGCAATCAGGGTATAGTAAATCGGACGAGAGTTTTGGCGGGAAAGCTAAGATGAGTGCCAGGCTCATTTTCCATTGGACTTATAAATTATTTATAGTGTCGTTTACTAAATAAAAACCCGTGATTTATGTAGTAAAAAGTGCATTCAGTGAATAATTTATAAAGAACATTGAAATATTGTAGCATAGTGGCCACATCATGATTTTGTCCCAAATGGTTTGGTTAAGTTAGATTAGTTAGGATAGGATAGTTTCCGTTTCCGTGTGCAGTTTCTGGCCTGCCATCGGACGCGTCCCCAGGTGGCGGATAGGAACGACCCCCAGATATGGGGGTAACCGGTTTACCGGCGCGGACCAAAACCAGAAGTGGGGACCGCTTCGGCGGTCACGTGCGGCGGGTCGGGCAAGCCGGTCTCCTCACTGAGAGGAGCTGGGGACCCGTTTGCTTCTGGGCAAACGAGTGGGGCTAAGAGGAAGGACACCTCGCTAAAAGTACTCGCACTGTAGTTTTATAATCACCTCTAAACTGTCTCTGGGATATCTTAATTGGTCAGGATGAAACTAAAATGTTATCTTCTATCCTTTTCTTACTGATTTAAGTTAAGATTTCTTGCAGTGAAATTAAATTAAATTTAGTTTCAGGCAAAGGAATTGGGTTGTTAATGGACTTTAGTAACAAAAGTATGTACTTTTGTTACGAAATTGGCACGGCTACAGTTTCCTGGAAGAGGAAGAGAAGGATTTGAATTTGACTAGGACGGTGCACAGCAAATTAAAATAGAGTAAGTAACTAACTATACGAACTGACAATTGGTTTTTCTGCTGATTCAAAGCGCCGCGCTCGAATGTCTCGAACACTAATTAACACAATGATGCAAATGGTTGGCGTGCTGTATTGGAATGTATCTGATGATTTATAAAAATCGTGGAATGAGGCATTTTTATACAGTTAAAACACCAGCCTCTCAAGTATGAGTGCGCGGGTTCGATTCCAGGTCAGGCAAGTACCAATGCAACTTTTCTAAAGTTATATGTACTTTCTAAGTATATCTTGGACACCAATCACTGAAGGTGAAGGAAAACATCTTGAGGAAACCCGGACTTTAAGTCTGAAATCGCCAACCCGCATTGAGTAAGCGTGGTGATTACGCTCAATCCTTCTCTGTATGAGAGGAGATCTGTGCCCAGCAGTGGGACGATAAAAAGGTTGATGATGATGATGATGATCTTCGTGACGCTTAGAACGTTTTTATCACGAGAGTATATGCATTTTGTAAAATTCACTATCAAAAATATTAGTTCTACGGATGCTCACGTTGATATCAGCCCCGTGTTAATGATAGCATGATGCCTAATGTACTTGACCATTATATAGGTAGGTAGGTCAGTGGACGGCTGTTATAACAATGATTCCATTTTCAAAAATTGTTCTCTTGGAGAATTCCTAGAGTAATAAATATTACAGTGACGTCATCACTATTTCGCGTTGCTGAATTTGGGGCCAAACAAATTAAAAACAAACTCCATCCTCCATAAACTAAGAATATTATTATTTCTAATTATTTAAAAAAAAAAAACCTAAGAATATTGGCATCATTCGCCAGTAAATTGCAGACGATAATTATGTGGCAGCCACCGCTCTTCTAGGAAACCTTAGCAAGGGAGGATTCAAGGCTGACTACAGAGTACTGAGCAAGTTATGTCCTTTATGCGTCAATCAAAGACCGCCGGTAGCCCGGCCTATCATATAACAAACACTTCCTACCTGACCACTATCCACTACATAGATATTAAAACAAATCATGACTTAATCATCCGTTATTATTTATTTTAATAGTTGATATGTTAATATGAGCACGGACGTGTTTACCAAAGTCGAGTCATCGGTGCTGGTAAAGGTTAGGTGCACCGGTCACCACGTAGAAGTACATTATTTTATTCAAACAAAATACTGATGACGGCAACCATAAACTGTTCTGTGACGGCGACAGATCCGCCATTACGATTTCAATTAAGTGTTTGCCTAACTTTTGCATAACTTGTTTACAGACTGTATGTATTTTGGTACACAACTCCACGTACTTTTAATTACTTTCTGCGGTCCCTTTTAAAATAGCTTTACGTAATATCAGCTAACATATGAAATGAAAAACAGAACTTGTATTTACTGTTGAATAAGAGCGCTTTTTAATTAAAACGCGTTTAATACCACGGAACTTTACAGAATTTAGTGCCATTGTAAAGATTGAATAAAATATAGTTCTATATGCGTTTCGTAACTATTGGTTAGAATGTGGTGAAACTTTAATAGGGTTTTCTTGGGACGCCCGTGAGGCACCTTAAGTGGCATTGCAAATTTGCAAAGCATGCCAGGTGCCATGGGTGTGCCCAGGGCGGGGGCAGGTGGAGGCAGCTACCCCCCATCCCCCCTGAAAATTACTAATCAAAGTATAAACGGGGACTTATACAGGATCATTTGCGTCCATTTTCGCTACACACCACACTACAAATACCTAATATTTGTTTCCCGGGTTGGGTAGACTTGACTCCCCCTCCCCCCAGGTCAGAAACTGGGTGCGCCCATGCCAGGAGCAGACACAATTCTGCGTTAGGACCTGTTTTACCCAGGATCAGGGCAGGGCAGGCTAGTTTAAAAAAAATGTGCGTTAACGTAGCGTTCCATCATTATCGATTGAACCCTAATTGTCCGCGATTGCGCGTGCGTGTCTACATATTAGAATGCATCTGTTATACATTGAGATGACAATGGCATCGGGGTAGCGAGCTATATACCGACCGTGCCTATAATAAAACAAAATATGTTGTTTACACATCGCGGTCGAAGGCAAGCATCGATGTAACTTGGCTCACGAATTGCATGATAGGTCAAATTGGTTTAACTTGTAGATGAGGGATAGCACAAACAAGGATTGAGCAGCCTTTAATTTCAAGTAGGGCTAAACCTATAGACATCGAGGTATCAGATAGCGACCAGCCGGGATGCGAGTATTAAAATGGACCGATTGGATTAAAGCCTCCCGAATATCGAAAAACCAGTATGGTAAAACCAGAGGTGAGAATGATCACTTTAGGATGATAAGCCACTATAGGATATATATAAGAAAAATTCGGTAAACGTGCCATGAGGTTCTGAAAGGACATGAAATGACTAGTAAGTGTTATTTGAATCTTTGGTTTCCCGCTCGGGTGCGGTCACTAACTCTTACATTTATGTTTATTAAAGTACCACTAGACATGAAATTTATTTGATAAAAGTCGGGCTGTACCTCTATTATGAATAAGAATGAAAAGAATACAAAGACATTAAATTATTTACTTAACTAATAGGGAAAGATAAAAAAAAATATTGACTTTCTTAAATCTCTTTGCAATTTTTTGTATTTAAAAGCGGCCCGCGGGCTTCAACGCGAAAGCCGCGGATGCAACCGGGACTAAACGCTGACATGTTGATGGCAATATTATAACTTCATCCTAGAAATTAAATTAACCCACTAACATACTAGTCTAAAAATTGCTTAGCTTACAAACTTTCTAGAAAATTTTAGTAGCCTGGTTTCAAAACTAACCTTAATCCCTGTAGTGTACAATATAAATCAAACATAGGGTTAATTCTATTACATGCACTATCTCCTCAGAGCCCTCTTTCCTCCTGATGAAAAGTGCTTCCCTTCGGAGCCTGTCAATCACCTGGCTGAAAAGGGTAAAATTTGTCTAGGCAGTATTAAAATTTTAACGTACTTTCCGGGTTTAAAGTGACTTAGTACTAAGACTTCACTGCCTTTATACAATATGTAAAGAAAACCCTGTCCGATCCGTAAAGGTATTGTTAGGTATCAATAACTGATTCTACTAATGGACACAAAACCGTGTTAACTTAAAAAAAAAATCTCCTAAAAAAATAAATATTATTTCGCAAAAAGAGGTAACTTAATACATGTGCGGTAAGCAACCCTTCCACGGGCGGCAGGCGGCAGGCCACGCGACACGTGGTCACATCGCTATTCGCTCATAATAATACCAGTGTTCGAATCTGCAAATTATAAAGTCAACAGTTTTTTTGCAAACGTTAGCAAAGCCCTTGCCGAAAAAACCTTAAACCAGAGTAATCATTTTTCACAGCCATCATCAACAGTGTTCAATACTTCGAATACTTGAAATTCTTTTGTTTTATTAGACACTGATGTCAATGAAATTTTAGGAATTATTACCGGTTTAAAGGACAACTGTGCTGTTGGGTGGGATGGAATTAATAATAAGATACTAAAAAGATTTAAACACTTTCTTACTCCTCCATTAACCCATATTTTTCAGTCATGTTTGTCAAACGGAACATTCCCCAAATTGCTTAAAAAATCTATAGTTACACCAGTGTACAAAGCGGGAGATAAAAAATGTGTTAATAACTATAGACCCATTTCTATACTAACAGGACTATCCAAAATATTAGAAAAAATTATAAACAGTCGATTAATTAAATGTCTTGAAACTAACAAATTGCTTTCCAATAACCAATATGGGTTTAGACCCAACAGATCAACTAACCAAGCAGTTCACAGGCTGACAGAGTATACATATAAGTACTAATTTAGATAATGGCTTGCACACTATAGGGATCTTTCTGGACTTCGCCAAGGCCTTCGACACTATTTCTTGTTCTATATTATTACTCAAGCTTGAAACACTTGTTATAAGAGGAGGGCAACTTTCTTTATTCTCTGATTATCTTAGCGACCGCTATCAAAGTGTTAAAATAGGTCAGTACACTAGTTCTGAGATGAAAAGTAGTATTTTTGGAATACCCCAAGGTAGTATTTAGTCCCCGACATTATTTTTAATTTATATAAACAACCTTTGCAGCCTAGATCTACATAACGGGATAATACTATCTTATGCCGATGACACTGCACTAGTGTTTTCCGCTAAATCCAAAGATGAGGCATACAAACATGCCCAGAACGGCTTTAATATTGTGTCTGATTGGCTTCATCAAAATCTTCTAAGTTTAAATGTAGAAAAAACCAAATACATTTTATTCTCAATGAGAAACATTAACATTCCGCTTAATAACATAAACATATATGCACACAACTGTATTCATGCTGACACTGCTTGCACTTGTCCCACTTTAACTAAAGCTGACCACATAAAATATCTGGGTGTTACGATTGACACAAATCTCAATTTCCGTAAACATATCGAGTTGCTGTCTACGAGAGTACGTAAATTAATATACATTTTCAAAAACCTACGCCACATAGCTGACTATCAGTTAACAAAACAAGTTTATTTAGCTTTGTCCCAATCTGTTATCACCTACTGTATTACTTCATGGGGTGGTGCAGCAAAGACCATACTGCTTCCTCTAGAACGTGCTCAAAGAGCTATTCTAAAGGTTGCAACCTTCCGTCCGTTCAGATTTCCCACCCATCAGCTTTATGTGGAATGCAAGGTTCTAACTAGAGATGAAACGGATAGTGATTTGGCCGGATACCGGATATTCGGCTAACTACGAGGCCGGAGCGCCGGATATCCGGCCACCGGATATTCGGCCGCTTATCGCGTTACAATTTGATTTGAATATGCGCGCGTGATTAAGATCGGAAATATTCGGACGCATTCGGCGTGATCGGCATTCGGCCGGCACGACTCGCGGCGTTCGGGTGTAATCGCTCATGTCAGGTTATATGCATTTGTTTATTCCATTGTTTTTCTTTCTATTTAACTTGTCGATTATTAAAAAATGTCAGTATCAAAAAAAAAGATCGCCAATTTGGCAATATTTTGATTTAAAAAGTGACGATAACAAGTACGCGTCATGTTTATTGTGTCAAGTTGAAATTTCTCGCGGTGGTGAAGGAAAAAAGGCAGGTATGTAAGTTTTAAAGGTTATGTTTTTGCTTCAATTTTAATGCGAGAATAATCTTATATTTTCAAACTTATTTTGTTAATAAACAAACATACTACTTAGCAGTATTCTTAAATTAGTTATTTCGCTGGTCATTCATTTCATTTTAATTTTCATTACTACTACTACAATCTCAATTTGAAATTTATTTTTTTTCTAAACGATATTTTATTAATGCAAGCTTCAGACTTCAGTTTATTTATGCATATTGTGAATGGGTAGGTACTAGGTACAATATTTTAAAATACGTTTCTTTTTCATTCATCAGGTACGTCTGCCATGAGTAATCATTTAAAGTCCAAATATCCACAGGAGTCTAGATTGATAAGTACAAGTAAAACTAGCGAAATTTCAAGATCAATTACGGTTTCACAACGTGCCAACCCCAGCCCAATTGCTCCTTCTACAACTGCAGAAAAACAGCTAACACTGTCGGAATCGTTTGAAAGAAAATTACTTTGGGATGTGAATGATGCCAAAGCCAAAAAGTATCATTATTTAATTGCAGAAATGATTGCAATAGATAACGAGCCGTTCAGTATTGTAGAAAAGGTTGGGTTTAAAAGACTTTTAGAACAAGCGCTACCTCGTTATGAATTACCAAGTCGCACTTATATATCTCAAAAAATTATTCCAGACATCTACAATAGAATTCGCGACAAAATAAAAGCAAACATTTCTAAAGCTATTGCAATTTCTGTTACGTCTGACATTTGGACCTGCCTGCACAATAGTTCCAGTTTCCTAAGTTTCACAGCCCATTGGTTGTCTCCGGAATTTCAGCTGAACCACGGCGTTCTTGCTATGAAACCGTTTTCAGGATCACACACAGGTGAAAATATAGCAAACGAACTGAACGCTATAGCTGCTCGCTGGGATATTGAGAAAGATAAAATTCACTTACTAATCCATGATAGTGGAGCTAATATGGTGAAAGGAGCTCGAGTTGGAGAGTATCATTCCGCTAGATGTTTCATACATTCGCTTCAGCGAGTTATTGATAAATCAATGAAGGTCCAGGCTGAGCTATTAGAAGTGATTGCTACTGGTAGACGTCTAGTAACTCATTTCAATCATTCAGGTTTGGCACAAGAAAAAATACTTGCAATTCAAAAGGAGTTAAATTTGCCGCTGCATCAGTTAGTGCAGGACATCAACACGAGGTGGAATTCTACCTACTACATGGCTGTACGCTTGGTGGAACAAAAAAGGGTTATCTCTCTTTATGTTGTTGAACATGGGACACTGACTAATTTGACGATACAACAGTGGGGTCTGTTGGAGCAGTGCATAAACCTTTTAAAACCATTTGAAGAAATAACAAAAATTACAAGTTCTGGCGTTTCCTGTATATCCGAAGTGATACCACACGTTTATGCACTAAAAAAGTATTTGGATAAAACCGAGACAGCACAAAGAACACCAGACTTAGCACGTTTAAGAGCCTCCTTGAAAGCTGAATTGGAAAGTCGTTTTAAATCCTTAGAAGAAGATCTAAACTTCATAATTGCTACCTTTCTAGACCCAAGATTCAAATCAGACTATTTAGGAGTTCTTGAAACTGAAAAAGCCCGACAGAAAATCCTGATAGAATATATAAAAAACTCTTACGACGATTCTTCTTCCGACAGTAATAGATCATCGCCGTCTTCAACACCTGCTAAACGACAAAAAGAAGATGAAACTGGATCAAATTTTACACGCGAAGCTCATAACACTTTTTGGGACTGTTTCAATGAAGTGGCAAAGGACAACAGTAGCAGTTGTCGCGATCAAGAAAAACAAAATCCAATTTCTAATGGGATTGACTTTTTCTTAAAGTTATCTCGAATAGATCGCAATCGCGACCCATACCTTTGGTGGTCGGTCAATTCAAACCAATACCCTCAATTGGCGAAGTTTGCAAGAATTTATCTTGGAGCACCTGCCAGTAGCGTTTACAGCGAAAGGCTATTTTCAGAAGCTGGTCTAGTATACGAAGCCAAGCGGAGTCGCCTCTTACCAACAAATGCTGAAAACCTAGTATTCATTCACCATAATTTGCCGCTAGTTAATTTTGAGTACTAACACTAAGTAAATTTTTAGTAATTAACTTTTTATCAAACAATTTCTGTCATTATTTTAATTTAATAAATGGTGTCCGTCCATAACCTATTGTTATATTATTTTTATTTCATATATGTGTGTGTATGTGCAAAATAATCCGTTACTAATATTATAAATTCAGTCTGTTTGTCTGCTACTCTCTCACGCCTAAACTAAAGAACTGATTTTGCTGAAATTTGATACAGAGATAGATTAGACAACGAGAAACAATATAGATAGGCTTAAAAACTTTTGTATTCCCACAGAAAAGCGCGATATAGACGAGTTTAGGGCGTAAAGCACTCAGCGCGAACGGTATCGCGGGAAACATCTAGTATTCGGTATTCGGCCGGATAGTGCCCTACTATCCGGTATCCGGCCGGATAGTGAAAATAGGCCGGATAGGCCGGATATCGGATAGTTACCGGATATCCGTTTCATCACTAGTTCTAACCGTACGTCAACTATTTATAGTATTTATTTTGCATACCGTACTTCATCTGCACTCTGAGCTTCCTTTTGACCTAGTACCTTTAACCAGGAGGAGAAAAGACATGGTTTGCACAAAACCACAGACGAGACATGCTTATGCCTGCAGATTTGATGTATTTTTAGGCCCTTTCTTATATAACAAGCTCAACAAACTATTAGATATATACAGTATAAATTATAAAAAATGTAGTCAAGTAATATCAGAGTACCTATTGAATCTCAATTACTCAGACACAGAAAAGCTACTGGAAATTATAGTGTGATAGTAGGTAGATAGTTCGCAGATAAAGGTTAGATTAGATATACAATTAATTTCGTTTTTTTTAAAAAAAAAATCGTTTTTGATCCTGTGTATTCACATATGTTTTTAAAGTGTACTAATAAATTATTTTTTTTTTTTTTATTATTATTATAAAGTTATTATTACTATCGAACAAAATACTTTCATCTATATTATTAAATTATGTTATTGTGATGTATTGTGAAATAGTATAACATAAGATAGCTTGAAAAATAACTCAAGTTCTTTGTTTATTGAATTCCTAGTCCATAACATTGCATGATTAAATCTTACGGACTTATTAATATATTCTGATGTAGAGTGATCGCCTGAAACACAGGTTTAATAAACCTAGCTCGGGTATGTCGCTAATTTTACATGATTCTCTGTATAATAATACGTTCTGTATGACCTTATGTATATTTTTAGTCACACATAATACCTAGTTTTTATTTAGGCAGTAAGATATGTATGTATTTCTATAAGAATATTTTTGTCGTTTTTATTTTACAATGTTGTGTAAGTTTTTGAATAAAGATTATTATTATTTCGTTTATTTTTATACATATACATATTCATTTACATTTTTAAATATTTATAAAAAACATAAAAGCATTTAAAAATATAAAAAATTGTGTTCCACCGATGGCGGGAGCGGGGTCCAAGCTACCGGTGGTTAGAGCTCCAGAGACAGAAACCTCCTCACGATGCGGGCCGTATCGAGGAGTACTGCCTTTTGAATCTGGCCTTTGATCCAACTGCCTAACAAGAGCCTCAATAGATGTTGATCGAGGCTCTTGGCTATCAAAACATTGGCCGATACGACAATCGGTACTTATTATTATTATTATTAATGTTGTCACTTTTTTTAAAATTACCAAATTTCGGGGAAGTTGGAATTAATTCGTGGAAAAAAAGAATATTTCAAAATTCATTAGTATTGTTTCTATGATGATTACGTAAAATTTTATATTATATTTGGTCATGTGTTTACCTAACCTTTATTATCCTTCTGGGTCGGACAGGGTTTTCTTTACATATTGTATATGCGTAAAGCTGACTAGAGTAAGTTACACAGTTGAAATTTTAAAACAAAACAGAATAAAATTTAGTTTTCCAGTTCAAGAGAACAGAATGTGAAAAGATCACCAATTTAATTGGACATCGCATGGAAATATCCTCCTCCTTAGCCACCGTGGCGCAGCCTACGACGCCTACGACGTGGAGGCCCCTTGTTCGATCCCCGGCCAGGTCGTGATGGAAAACGATCTTTTCCTGATTGGCCTGGGTCTTGAATTTTTATCTATATATGTATCTATTATAAATATAGTATCGTTGAGTTAGTATCCCATAACACAAGTCTCGAACTTACTTTGCGGCTAGAGGCTATGATTTGTCCGTAGCCTCTATTAATTTTTTTTATCTTATCTTATCTTATACCTTTAAACGAGCAATTCTTGTATATATGTATATATATAATTGGAATCTCGGAAACGGCTCCTACGATTTTCATGAAATTTTGTGTGCAGGGGGCTTCGGGGACGATAAGTCGATCTAGCTAGGTTTAATTTTCAGAAAATTTCTTTTTTCCGTGTTTTGAGGCACTGAACAATTGCTAAACTTCTTATAAGAAGCTAAATTTCGGCGCTGTCCTTAATGATACGAATAGCCGAGGGGCTTCGGCCTCTGATTCGGAGCTCGTAGACTTCGGGTTCAAATCCCTGGCGATTTAGTGTTTTTCCTTTTTTTTTTTGAAGTTTAAAAAAAAAGAATGATGGCGTTGTCTAATGCTTTTTTTTATTTAATAAAAATTTAATTTAATTTATTTAATTTTATTTTATTATTTTTTTCTTTTTTTTATATAATTGGAAACTGCGTCAACGAATTTTCTTTATCGTTTATTTTATCAATGGAAGAAATTTTGTTTTGCCTAATTTGTGGAGATGCAAGGTACTAGGGTCGCACAAAAGTGTAGGAGAAGTCGAAACAATGAAGCTCATTCATTTTAAAGATCAGCCTGAAGGAGCAGTCGAATTTACAACAGAATTTCTCAACAGTGTCAACATTTCAGACTTGCCACAACACGAACTAAAATATTATTATTATTCCCTTTATTTCTTTATACATACATATTATTCTACATTTTTAAATATTTATATAAAAACATACAAAAACATTTAAAAATATAAAAAATAGTGTTCCACCGATGGCGGGAGCGGGGTCCAAGCTACCGGTGGTTAGGGCTCCAGAGACAGGAACCTCCTCACGATGCGCGCCGTATCGAGGAGTACTGCCTTTTGAATCAGGCCTTTGATCCAACTGCCTAACGAGAGCCTCAATAGATGTTGGTCGAGGCTCTTGGCTATCAAACCATTGGCCGATACGACAATCGGTACAATGACAGCCGAGTTCACATTCCACATGTCAACAACCTCGTGCGCCAAGTCGGGATATTTAATTTGTTTATCTTTCTCAGCTTTCACGAGATTCCCGTCATGTGGAATGGTAACATCGACAATCATTGCGAGGCGCGCTAATCGATCTATCACTACTATATCAAGCTTGTTTGCAACAATAGTCCTGTCAGTAATGATAGACCGGTCCCAGTATAACGTGACATGGCCATTTTCAAGAACTGGGTCGGGCACATACTTATAATACGGTACCTCAGAATCCACAAGTTTATATTTCAAAGCAAGTTGCTGGTGGATAATCCTAGCTACTTGGTTATGCCTGTGCACTACTCGCCATTAGCCAAACGAGAGCAACCAGAGATAATATGTCTGATGGACTCACCCGGATGGTGACATGCCCGACACACGTCAATCGTCCCGTCCTTCATAATATATCTTTATTATTATTATTGCTAACATTATGATACCTTGCACCTCCTCAAAGTAGGCAATATAAAATTCATCCATATAATATGATTTAATAATGATGAAGTACCTAGGCGACCGAGCTTTGCTCGGATTTGCTTTTTTTTTTTAATAATTATAAACTAGCGCTTGACCGCAATCCCGCGTGATGGTAAGCAGTGATGCGATCGTTGATGGTAAAGCGCGCTACGTTATTAAGAGCCTTCCGTGTGCAGTTTCTGGCCTGCCATCGGACGCGTCCCCAGGTGGCGGACAGGGGAACGGCCCCCAGATATGGGGGTTACCGGTTTACCGGCGCGGACCAAAACCAGAAGTGGGGACCGCTTCGGCGGTCACGTGCGGCGGGTCGGCCACCACTCCAGGTGGCTGGCATGACCCGAACTCCGGGTCACCGTCGGGCAACCCGGTCTCCTCACTGAGAGGAGCTGGGGGCCCCGTTTACTTCCGGGCAAACGAGTGGGGCTAAGAGGAAGGACACCTCGCTAAAAAACCCTTGGCTGCTGCGTCTTCTCGCACAAGAAGACGTACCCAGCCGGGCCCCTCCCCATGGAGGGCCCACTGTGGGCCTGCCTTCGGGCGGGAATCGCCGGCGGGGGATTGGTCGGCAGGCTTGCTATTTCCCATGACCCCGCCACTAAGGCGATGTCGGTGTGCCGCTGTTCGGGTTTAGTGGGTATTCCCGGCTTCGGCTGGGCGAGTCCCACACGCGCCCTTCGGGGTATGGTGCGTAAACAAAGCATTCCCACAGGGTACAAAAAAAAAAAAGGTTATTAAGAGCCTATTCACTCCGGAAAACTGAGCGAATAGGAAGGAAGACGGCAGTTGAGAAAGGTGATACAATGTTAAACCCAACAGCACGACCAACAATGCTGCCCCAAAGGGAGATTGATCTGGAGAACCTCCACGACAAAACTCCCAACACAACAACATTTGGCGCATCATACCCGGCATGATATAGTATGGAAGGAAGTATTAGGTTAAGACCTTAAACTACGAGTATGTATTGATGATAATATATAACTGATGTAACTGATTGTTAAACTATAAGTACTTATTTATAATAAAATGTTAAACTAAATTGCACTCGTAATTTTATATTTAAATAACAGTTAATAATATTTTTTATTATTATCTCGGTATGATCGAAAATATTATTATTATGTCGGTATGATCGAAAAACATTAGTCAAAAAATATTATTTAAAAAATTCGCTGGTTTTAAATTTTTGGTTTTGAAAATATAGAGACACACGATGTACCTAACAAAAAAAAAGTTGCCGAGCAAAGCTCGGTCGCCCGGTACTTTTATTTAATGGTATAATCTAGTGCATGACTGATCCTCCTAGATAAAGCGCACTAGTTCCTCATGAGCCTATTCCCACTAGCCTTCAATACACTTAAATTGTCATCAGATGGGAAGACGGCCGTAGGAAAATTGTTCCAGCCCTTTGATATATGCGGAATAAAAGACGAGGCGAAACGCTTCTTTCAGATCGTAGCGGTGTATAAAATGGACGTGCAGAACCACCATGCCTTCTTTATACATATATATTTTTTGAGGGGATGGGAAACCATCATCATACCTCTCTCGCTATGAGCGGAGCGGAAGGTCGTGTCAGACTTTTACTGACTAAAAGCCACCCGTATTTCACTTGCCTGTGCGCCAGGGCCACGGTTTTTATCAACCCATAACCCTGCCCCAGGAGGCATCGGTGTTCGTGGACCCCGTCACGATGTGCTGACATCTCTTTGAGGCGCGAATGAAACTCAACGCGCCGTCGACTCGGGCCTGGTCCTTACCGGGTGGCCAGCTGCCCACTGCTCACCGCCCGCAGGCCTGCACCATTACTTCATAGCTTGACTCACCACATCGGGCATAGTATCCGATCAGTTCAAAGGATATTCAGAAGAGAAGCAGGTCTGCTGTTGGCTGAGATGCGTCATTTATCAGGAATAAGACGTAAAGAAATGACGCGTCTCATCCCGATCTGCTGACTTGTATGGCGCATTCATCGTTCACCGCGTGAACGCAGTCCACCCTACACGTTCTCTGGTTTGTCCCAGGGGACACGTGAAGAGTGGTCAGAGTAACTCAAATAAAGTCTACAGATGTAAGCAGTTCATCCCTTTAAAAATTATTATTATGCATATAAAATGTTTAAATGAATGAATGTTAAATAATAATAAATTGTACGTTTAATCATACGCAAATACAGTATATTTATCCGCTCGGTGTGTTTACCATGTTCAGATTACTGATCATAAGTGTTAGTAATATTAATGAAGATGTATAAAATTACTGGCTAATTAACTCATGTCCATATTGTTATCACATTATGCTAATATGGATAGCAATAAGGAGTAGTGGAGTATAGACATTTATGCTTCAGCCTTTAGAGATCCACTTCTGGACAAAGGTCATTGGTGCACCTTATGAGGGGCCTCCCTAAGCTTCATCTTCCGGTGGCCGCCACTCCAGAACTTTACTGCCCCATCGGTCATCGGTTCTAAGAGCAATGTGCCCCTCCCACTGCCACTTAATTTTAGCGACTCGAAGAGCTATGTCGGTGACTTTGGTTCTTCTGAGGATTTCTTTATTTCTGATCTACACAAACAGACATTTTAACAAACCTTTTTTAAATATGATGATTATATTAGGATGAAGAGAAAATAGGAAAAAAAGTGGTTAAAATGCCAATTACTTGGCGCAGCCACTTCCATTTGCCATGCCACCGACGCAATAGAAATAAAAATCGATTAAACGAACTGAAAAAAAGGTATGTTTAAATATTTAATCTTTTTCCAAATGGAGTTTAGATAGACACAGATTGGTGTGAACGATATTTAGAAAAGCGGTTTATTAGAGTGCTGGCCAATATATGGGTAGGTAGGCAATGCAAAAGTATAAAGTATCGATTATGTATATATGTAATCTCAGAGGATTGTAAAAACATTAATCACACAATTGTGATTAATGCTTTTATTTAAATTATTTTTAATTTAATGTCCATCAGATAGATTTATAAAAAATATTGAACACGTATTTTTTCTTTCATTAAAATACTTGGAAGATATATTGATTTGAGATGTCGCTTCGCTAATTACGTCACGCCGTGGTACAAAATATACCACGGCGTGACGTAATTAGCCCCCACTCCGTAACTTTAATACGCTATATCTCAGTAGTTTTTGGTAATTTCGAGAAAATAAAAAATACGTGTCTTAATTTTTTGTATTATCTATAAGACGGCCTAATTATTTTTTTCATTTTCATACCTTGGATACATCCCTATTATCAGAAACTTTTTTTTTATTTAAATTTTGATTGAGTTCTCGCTCGGTCTTGGCAAGGTTTTGCGTGGACCTAAGACGGACTGATAAAATTCTCATGGTGTAAACTCAGGTGATGTGGGTTTCGAGTGATCTGTCATTCAAGTCCATTCCTAGCATTAGTTGGAATGACAACTCACTCCAATCTCACTTTATTTATGTTTTCATGTTGAGTAGTACAGAATCGCACTGCAGCACGTAAGATTATCATCGGTTATCAAAATAAATCTGCTGTGATAACGAATAGTCTTGATGGACTGTGTCCGGTATGAGTCTAGTAGAAATGATTTGTTCAGTCTTGAGTCAATCACATGACGATCATACGAAGAGTCTGTTTAGGTTCAAGGCTCAAATACGAGAAATGTGGATTTAGTTTACGATGATACTGACATACGCATTGCGATTATAAATTTAATGTCCTTAAACAAAAAAAAAAGAATAACAACAAAAAGAATGAATGGAATTCTTATTTTTTTTTTACAGATAGTGGTGCGGAAAACTTGGTGTGCGAATGCTACTCACACATGTTTGTACTTTTATTTTTGGGTTAATATATCCTTCCTTATCCATACAGAAACAACACTTGAATCGTTTCATTGGATACTTACCCCCTTATTCATAATTGTCACGATGGCGTTTATTCATAAACTATGATTAAAATTAAGTGACGTGCAAACGTCAAAAGTGTATAGTTAAACAAACGCTAATCACCAATCAACAATCAACCAATCAATCACCAATCAATCAACTTTAAGCAAGGTCATATTCATAAATCTTGCTTAAAGTTAACTAGTCAAATCAAAGGTTAACCAATCAATCAGTGGAGAGGCGTGCGAAGAGGCTGATTGGTGACCTTGATTTAACTCGAGTTGGTCTCCAAAGCCTAGAGCACAGGCGTAGAGTAGCCAGCCTTTCGGTGTTCTATAGGATACATTTTGGGGAGTGTGCGAGGGAATTGCACGATTTAATTCCCCCATCTCCGTTCCACCATCGGACGACCCGTCGTACAGCGAGTTTCCACCCTTATGTTGTTAACACCTCTACGATCCGGACGAAGCGTTTCGCCTCCTCCTTTATACCGCGTACATCGAGGGACTGGAATAATCTGCCGGCGGCGGTGTTTCCGTCGGACTACAATTTGAGTGTCTTCAAAGCTAGAGTGAATAGGCTCTTAATAAACTAGTGCGCTTTACCATCAACGATTGCGTCACTGCTTACCATCAGGCGGGATTGCGGTCAAGCGCTGGTTTATATTTTAATAAAAAAAATAATAATATTGAAATCGTTTATTATAATAATGGATTAATATAAATATTTATAATATTAAGGCCAACAATTGGGTCATAATTCGTTTCTACCACCTTCAGAATAACAATCAATCAATTTGATCAAGTCGGAAATGGAATGCGTCCAACAATTCTATCAAGAAGACATCGGATGTTCACAGATTAACGGAAGTTCGCTCATCACTGAATCATTGTTCGTTGAAGATTTTATTTAATAAAAATATATGTTTAAGTATATGGTCTGGTCGTGCCTCGGAAAGCACGTTAAGCCGTTGGTCCCGGTTGCCATACGAACATCTAGTGGCAGTCGTTGCGGGTTGTTGGCGCCCTCAAAAGTTCAACAATTGGTCTAACTGCAATGCTTTAATATAACCTTCGGCGTGTGGAGGTCAGACTGCAGTCGCTTCACGGATAATATCAAAGTTTAGCCAAAACCAGAGGTTAGACTGGTAAAACGGACCCCAGACTCCGACTGGGATTAACGCTGAGATGATGATGATGATATGTTTAAGTACACGACTTAGCTTTTAAGTCATTTTTACCATGAATTACGCTAAGGGTACAAATTATGTGATTATTTTATTCTGACTATATGGAACTCCTACACGTCTTCATTTTGCAGTGCAGCTATTGAAAGCCGAGCTGCGTGTTCGAATCCCGCACGGAACACATATTTACACGGGTCTGGCTGTTTGTGTAGATATGTAAGTTTATATGTTTGTAAACACACCCACGATACAGGAGAAATACCTAGTGTGGGACAACACATAAAAAAGTACTATACTTTAAACAGTACTTTAGTTCGAAAAACTCGTAAGTCCCATGCTACTGCAATTCTGTAGTCATGTCATCGTGAAAACTTAGATGGAGTGAGCTGTCATTCCAAATATTGCTAAGGGATATGACATTATTGACATCTCACTCTAATTTCACATCACCCAACTTTTCGCGGTGAGATTTCTAAAGAACCTGTTATAAAACCTTTCTTCGATATGACTTAGCTAGGAAACAACGAGACTTAAACGCCATTCTTCTTCGACAACAATGATGGTCCATTACGACGTAAATGTGTCCATACAGACTATGTACAGACGGAAGCACATCAAGCTACTACAATCAAGCTAATACAAGCTACACAAAGCTCAAGATTGATTGGGAATATCTGACAGTTTCGGATAGCTTGACCTGCTATCATCCGTACTACGGTGACATACTTCGTATTTCGACATTGACGCTAATTGAACTAAATTTAAGTTCATCTTTTTCTTTTTATTTCGTTATGAAAAGGACGGATATTTCGGTGAGAGGGAGGGGCGGTAGTCCAGCATGTTTGGTTGTAGGATATGCTGTTTCCACTATGTTTTCCTTCACCGTTCTGAGGGCATTGGTAAAGAAACAATTCACACAAAGTAAAGCCCTTGACGGGATTCGAACCTAAGATCTATAACTTGTACTTCGCGACCATTACCCTTTGTAAAATGTTCCTATTTATGCTCTGTATTTTTATGGTGTAAATAGTAAAGTGTATTATACAATATGTAAAGAAAACCCTGTCCGACCCATAAGGATAATAAAAGTTTGGTAAACACTTGACCAAATATAACATAAAATTTTACGTAATCATGATAGAAACAATACTAATGAATTTTGAAATAATCTTTTTTTCCCGCGAACTAATACCAACTTCCCCGAAATTTGGTAATTTTTAAAAAGTGACAATACCGGTATTATTATAAGCAAATAGCGATGCGACCACGTGCCGCGTGCCCTGTCCCCCGCCGCCCGCGGAAGGGTTGTTTACCGCAAATGTATTAAGTTACCTCTTTTTGCGAAATAATATTTATTTTTTTTGGGGGATCTTTTTTAAGCTATTGCATAGCTTCTATCGCGGGCCTTGAGCGCGGGGACCGAATCCAGAAATTCCGTAACGAAAAAACCTCACGCTCCCCACTCCGACGGGCACGGAGGTGTGGCTTGAAGGCCGTATATCGTCTAACGTCGTTTCAGTTCGGCAGTCTTCGGCACGGTATGTTTGTGTGCGTGCGACTACATCTTTTGAAAACAATTTATAGATTTTCAAAAAGAGCATGCATATTGCAGGGCGCGAACTCAGTTCTACACACTTGCCATGTTACTGATAGTCGCGATGTGCTAAACTTGCGATTAATTTTCTCTCTGAAATAGGTCTTCTATAGAGATATGTCATAGACGTCATCGACGTTGTCATGGCTACCTTAAAAACTTTTCATATAATTAATGATTAAGTACTTTTATTCAAATTAATTTAGTAGTGTTTTTATAAAATAACTTTTTTTCTAACGGAAAAGCTAAGATGAATGTCACGCTAATTTTTCATTGGACTTTTAAATTATTTATAGTGTTGTTTACTAAATAAAAGCGCGTGATTTTATAGAGTAAAAAGTGCTCACGCGGCCGTTTTTTCAACTGTGATTGGCGATATCCGCCATTATTGTGAAATATTTTTTTAAAGAATTTCTATAATTTGTTACACGTGTTATTGGCAAAATTGTGGTATCTATCCACAGGGACCAGATCAAGAGTTGAAGTTGAAGTTTTTATTAAATAAAATATTACAGGAAGATGTCGGTGAACAATGTTAATACGAGTACATTTAAGTGTACGAGTTGTAATATTTTTATCTCCGAAACGAAACAACGAAAGTTTAATAAAAATATGCTCGTCGGCTTTTTCTGAGGAAGACATTGATGAGGCAAAACGTACGTAAAGAAGTTGATGAAGGATTTATTAATTCTACGATCAGATGTTAACGCAATCAGAAGTGATTATATTACTAAAGATCAGCTCGAAAATATTAAATTGATAACAAATAATTCGACACCGACGCCGTTCATCATCAACAACCTTTTTATCGTCCCACTGCTGGGCACAGATCTCCTCTCATACAGAGAAGGATTGAGTGTAATCACCACGCTTGCTCAATGCGGGTTGGCGATTTCAGACTTATAAAGCCCTGGTTTCCTCAAGATAAAAAATCAGAGCGGTTGACAACTTTTCTATCAAAAACATTGAATTTGAAAATGAATAATGATCCACAAGAGTCCACAACAAAATATGGGACCACCATTGACGCGGTATTTTCTAGGTATTTAGAGGATATTAAGTCGCAAACTTATGTTTCTTATTTCAGTTATCATAAACCTATAGTTTCAATGATAAATATTGCTGAATAACCAACAGCTAATAACCAACAGCTCTAAGGTAATGTATTGTAAAATAATAAAAATATTTTAAATAATATTAACTTTTTATTTATTTAATAAAAGTAAAATTTGTTTTCTTATCGGTCACCACGCTCAAAAAGTGTAACTTGAATTAATATCAAAGAAAAAGAAATACTGCATAAATAAAATAAATAAATAATTATAATTGCATAAATTGATACAAAATGCTATGCAATAGCTTTACCGCGGCAGTCCCCGAGTGCCACACGTCTTTTTTTTAAGTTTAGCCTGGCTTTGTATCTATTAGTAGAATCAGTTATCGATACCTAATAATACCTTCACGGATCGGACAGGGTTTTCTTTACATATTGTAGGTATATTCTATAATGATTTTTATTAAAAAGGTAGTTGAAATAACTACTATGAAAGTATGAAGTGACAGTTGTATAAAATGGCAATAACACAGAATACTAAAACATGTTACAGTCATTTTGCTTTGTAATGAACTTGTTTGAATGGTCTCTATGCCAGAACAAACACATTTGTTCGTCAACTAGCGAGTGCCGAACTCGCGCGCGCGCTTGATTTTGTACATTTCTATTTTACCAGATCTTTTTTGTCGCCAACTCGCTCACTCATAAAAGGTAAAGTGAAATAAAAGCGGATTTTTCATTTTTGAATAAAACGCTATTGCACGCGGCTTTGCCCGCGTTGGCTGATTCGGTTAAGCGCCGATTATCGACTTACATTTTGGAATGCGTTTAAGCTTGACATTCGCCAGTTGACGAATAAGTCAATAAACGCAATGGTGACTGGGAAATGGGATTGCCATTCTCCATTGGTTAATTAAATCTCAGTGAATCCGATCATACATGACGGTGAACACAATTTCCGAAGTAATTGGGCAGTGTGCAAGTGGTAATCCATGTACTGTTTATTCAATTAGCAAATTATCATCCGTACCATCGATGAAAAACCGGTAAAGAGCGTGCCGAACTCGTACATCGAAGGTTCTCTAAGTACCTCGATGAGTGAATACTTTTAAATAGATTTTTTTTTTTTAATAAACGGTGTGGTGAAACGTTTGTGCAGCGGGGTATCATGGGTTTCATTTTGACAGTTCAATAGTATTCATTGCATTATTAATAATGTTGAGCAGAATTTTTTTCGAAAATATGAAGCAATGGATGAAATCCTTCAGAATTATTAATTTATACGTAATTAAATTTATAAGATAATGTGTAGGGTAATTATGGTTCTGGTTGCTAAAACATTGTGCTAGATAGAGTCTGTTTTATTTTTCATGTACATAAAAATAAAAGGAAGGTCAAAGGGAGAGACACGCTGAAAGGTCAAAAGGTTCTTCTTGATGTCATTGCTCATAGAACAGAAGACCAATTTTCATAATTAATTTAACAACAGAACACCTGTTTTTAAGTAAGTTCTTTGTAAATATTTATCTTAAAAAATATAGGGAAATTGGAAATTATTCATCTGGGGCAGCAGTCTCCACATTGATAACGACTCCTTTACGATCGATATCAGTCGCAATTCCTGTCGATACGTTTATAACAATAATTGAGAGTCTTGACTCTCAAAGTTATCGATTGTCATCATCATGATTTTCGTAATGAAAATCATTATTTATACTAAATTATAGTTAGTAAATTTTTACTGCATTCAGGGAGATTTAGTTACGGTTAATAATTTGCTTATGAATAAATTGAACTATGGATACGGTCTTTATAAGCCTGTTTTTTGGATGCCCGGATCATGAAATGACCTCTCCCAATCTGGGCGGAGAGGAAGGGCGTGTCAGACTTATACTGACTCAAACCCACCCGTGTTTCTTCACTTGCCTGCGCGCCAGGGCCACGGTTCCTTTTTTAACTACCCCGCAATCCTGGCCCAGTCTTTATAACCTTACCGATATCACATTATCTTGGATGAAGATGCGTTTGTGAGGATTATTTGCGTTACTTATTATCTAACGATCGGTATATGACGGACTGTGGTCAACAAATTGATTCTGTTTGTTTTTTACTTAAAAAAAAGTTAACCCGTAAAATATAGGGTTAAATAAAGTGATTTCAAATAAATATAGGTTTACAATCAAACTTGATTTTATCCCTGAGAATTACTAAAGTATCAAAATGGTAGGTATAGTTAAATCAATAGGGGTTAACCATATGAAATAAAATTTGTACGATTTATTGTAAGTAATTTAAAAAAAATAAATATTTTGCTAATTACACAATGACACATGTATGTAGCTTCGGAACAAAATTGGTTAAGTACCTGCGTCCAAAAGCTGTTTACATTTTTAGCTTATTTCTCTTTTAATATGCATGTTTCAAATATTATGACGGTAATGATAAAGTTTCTTTCCATTAATTTCAAACCAGTACATGGTATTATTCCGTTTTTCATTTACGCTGGAAATGAAAACCGGCAGGGCAACGCAAACAAACTACATAAAACATACATTTATTAACATAACATTCATTTCCTGACTCTGAAATTCAACTCAAGGTACATTCGTGATATTATCAATTAGAGGAGACTTCAAAGCTCGAAATATGCTTGTGCTAAACTCAAAGAACTACACACATGACTTACTATATTTGTGTCTGACAAACATTGACCGCTCGAGTCGGAGGTAGCAAATAGTCTAGGTCGGCGGTATCCCTCTAGGTCAGTGGTTCCTAATCTTTTCAATGTCCCTGTATTTAAAATAATAATTAAAACCACACAAATTCGAACGAAAATATGTTTATTTTGTATGAAATTGTGCGGTTAGGTAATTAGTAAAGTAATATATATCTCGGAGTTAACTAGTGTGAAGGTTGAAGTTGCTTTGCATTCGCAATTTAGACAATATTAGGTTTGGTTTCACTCAACGCGCATCTCATGTCATGCTCAACATTCAGACTTTTTCTGGGTTTTGTTTTTAATGTAACAAGAGTTGAGAAATCAGTTTTAGCAAATGGTATCACCATTTTTAAAGCTCTGTCAGCTATAATAGGATATTCTGCAGTTGCTTTTCGCCAAAATGTGCTGAGGTTATCCTTTTGAAAATCAACTTTTAATTAATTATTCTCCAGCAGTCCGAGAAACTCTACTTTTGCTGACACCTCTTCGTCCTTGAAAATATCGACGCAAGTAGAAAATGGTCTAAAAATCCAGAAGTACGACTCTCTACTGTTCTGACTGACTCTGCTGACCGACACTGAACATGTTCCGAAAATATTGCTGAAGTGAGTCATCACGGCAGTTAAATGTTGAGCCACGGAATTTTCAAACAGTATTTTGTCTTGTTTATTATAATTTTTTTTTTACGGATAAATCACATAGATTCAGCTAGCCCTGAAGTAAGTTCGAGACTTGTGTTATGGGATACTAACTAAACGATACTATAGTTTTATAATAGATACATATATAGACAAACATCCAAGATCCAGGCCAATCAGGAAAAGATCGTTTTCTATCATGACCTGGCGTGGCTTAATTGCTCACTTAAATGTGTAAACATTGACACATCTAAGTAAATCTTAGAGTGCTACCCCCTGTAATCTCTGTTTTACCCCTGCGGGGGTAATTACCCCCAGGTTAAGAACCACTGCTCTAGGTAGGGTTAAAGATTTCTCATAGTAAACGCTTTAAACTTCAGTGGCATGCTAAGTATTGTACGTGCTACATTACGCAACCAGTGCGTGTGCGTGTATCAGTGATGTTTCAACTTTCCACAGATAACGCACACACTGATGAACTGATAATAAATTTCTATTGCATTTAAAATATTCCTCAAAGAGTTCATTTGTTCTTACCATTTGCATTTCTTAAATTCGCTTAAATCGATCGATCGAGCACAAGATCGGTCGTCGTGGTAAGCTGGTGGAGGCCTTTGTCCAGCACCACTGAGTCTGAGAGGTCCAGGTCCACACCTCTATAGACTGAAGAAGAAAAAAGAAGGAGAAAGAACGATCGATTAGATCGTGACCCCCTTTGCTTAGCCCAAATAACACGCGATATGATACATTCATATGCTGTTTGGCCTACGCAATGGATTCACGATCAGCGAAGTCCGAGTTGGAATCTTAATTAAGTAAGTACAATTTGTGGCTATTTTTTTGTTTTTTTTTTTTGTTTTAAACCAAGATAATATTTGGATTTTAAACAAAACTTGTTATTTCTTTAAGTTTATTTATAAAGGATTCATGCTATTTTATTTATAAAAAGTGAAATATTAGTTATTGCATTATTACTTAACTACAGTGATTATGTATTGGATTTATCTTTTTCTTGTTAGAAGGTGGAAATTAATAGGCCGTATTGAATGATAACAAAAATGTTTAATCGTATTATTTGTTTATAAAATTAGCAAACATTTGAGAACTGTGAAGTCACATTCGATGCACGACTATGCACATATGTTTATGTCTATGTTTGGAACTAATCTCCGTTGTCATTAACCACCGCTCATCGAGATTTAGTGGGAAGGATATTACCTTCCTATGATACACAAGATGCATTTCCTTTGACAAAGTCATTATTACAATATCGATCCAGTGTAATTATATTGAATGGTTTGATTACAGTTAAGTACATAATGTACTTAGCTGTATTCAATCTGTTGTCTACATAATGTACTCAGCTTTAATCAAACTATTTCAATCATATTGTGCAAAACATCAGAAATATTTCATTAAACTGTTAGTCTGAAAGTGCTCATACCAAAATGTAACTTATTGTGGTTTAGGTCCTTTCTGTTTAACCGCATCCAATTATGAAAAGTGGAAATATCGCGACAAAGTCAAATTGTATGTGTTAAGTCGTGGTGGCCTAGTGGTTACAACACCAGCCTCTCAAGTATGAGTGCGCGGGTTCGATTTTAGGTCAGGCAAGTACCAATGTAACTTTTCTAAAGACAGAAAAGTATATCTTGGACACCAATGACTGATTACAAGGTGAAGGAAAGCATCTTGAGGAAACTAAGTCTGAAACCGCCAACCCCCATAGAGCAAGCGTAGTGATTACGCTCAATCCTTCTCTGTATGAGAGGAGACCTGTGTGTGTACGATGAAAAGGTTGTTGATGATGATGTTGATGATGATATGTGTTATTGCTGGTTATTAACCATCTGTTTGCTAAACATCCAAATCTGTTTAGTAGTTTTTGCGTGAAAGAGTACGAAACATCCATCCATCCATAATTCCATTCTCACAAACTTTCGCATTTGTAATATTTGTATGTAGGGCAAATAACATTAACTAATCTCTTCATCATTAATGATTGTGTAGCTCAATTAATGCTTATATGAGCTTTTTGATCGAAAGCCTCCGTGGCGTAGCGGTAGCGAACGCGGCCGCTGCGTTAGAAGGCGTGGGTTCGATCCTCGCGCAGAACATATATTTATATACATGAATATGAATATTTGCACTGGTCTGGTCGTGCCTCGGAAAGCACGTTAATCCGTTGATCCCGGTTGCCATACGAACATCTAGTGGTAGTCGTTACGGGTTGTTGAAGCCCTCAAAAGTCCAACAATTGGTCTAACTGCAATGCTTCGATATCGCCTTCGGGTTTTGGAGGTCAGACGGCAGTCGTTTCATGGAAAATATCGAAGTTTAGCCAAAATCAGCAATTAGACTGGTAAAAGCGGACTCCAGACTCCAAAGCTGAAAAGCTTCGGAGGCGACTGGGTTTAACGCTGAGATGATGATGATGATGATGAGCTTTTTGATCAGAAACATTTACTGAATCGATTTCAAAACAAATCAGTAAAGCATAGCTTTTCAAAAAACTGACCATAATAATTATACAACCTGTGGTCTGAAGCGGGGTCGTCGTTACAAAGTTTGTTTGCACACTGAACAGTGTTCCTATGTAAATACACTGAGATACAAGTCACCACCAAGCTTTGCTGTATTTGCAAGCGTTATAATTAATATTTACTTAGTTTTGGTTTAGATATTACACAGATGCTTAGTGCAAGTCAGAGTGGCTAAATATCTTGGTCTCAATTTTAACTTAAGGAATCGGGATAAACACTATACTCGTACTCTACGTCAATGCCGATTATAAGTCACCAGTGTGCCAAATATGCAAATCCGTTCAGTAGTATTTTCGTGTAAGAGTAACAAACATCCGTACATATACAGAGCGGTGCTGACAATACGACAATAAATAAAAACACGAACAATGCTGGTTCATAGAAATAATCCTAAACCATTGAAAAAACCTAGCATCAAAAATGAAAAAATGAAAATTTCAAACAAACTAAATCGCATAAAATTGCAAACAGAATAGAACACTCTTTAAAAATATTGGTTCACTGACCTCCGATCGGCGACAGCGCGATCCAGTGTGGACTTGTTTTTTTCACGCCATTATTATTAAAGTTTGGTACCGTAAGATGCGGCGATCATGAACCTATAAGCGCTTCCTTATCAACATGTACATCATGTAGAAAATGTGAAAAATGAAAAATAATTTCTTGTGACTAAACTAATGGATATATTTATATGATTTTTTATGGGCCGACTGAGAATGTGTTGAGGTACACGATGTTTAATTTATTGTCGTATTTTCAGCACCACTCTGTATATACATATATATACATCCTCACAAAATCCGCATTTTCAAAATTATAAGGATTAAGTATGTACATTTGAAAAAATGTAATTGTGTTGTATTTTCGCTAAAGGCTATATCATAGTAGCAACTATAGTACTACAGTAGTAACTAGTTGTGACTCAGGAGGAAAAGCCTATGTTCTTACCCAAGTCAAGTTTATATGTGTGCCAAATTTTAGTCACATCCGACAAGCTGTTACAGCATAAAAGCGAGAACATATACAGAGTTATATCCAAATTTATAATATGGAGTACGTATTTCACAGCAATCTACGATTTAGGATTTTATTTGCCAACTTTTATGTCAACACACATTTTATAATAAACTCTCTCGTCAAAAGCTAGTGGACTGATATTAAATTGAAGTTGAAAACTGGGTCAACCGTAGACGTAAAAGCCTTGGACTGAATTTATACACATGCGGAATATTCTGTCCTAGAAATAATTTTTAAATGGCTTTATGGTTTCTGATATTATTAAATTTTTCATTTTTCAAAAATATAATATGATAATCTAACGTGGGCTGACTTTCCAATGCCAGATAACTTAGTCTGAGAACTTATATTTGAAATTTTTGAAAGTTGCACAGTACAGTACAATTGTACAGTAACATAAATTTTATTCCACGAATAAAATTTACCTGTCTGAAACATGAATAAAAAAAACTAAATCAGAAAAATTAGTTTATCAGTCTGTTATCATCATCATCATCATTTCAAAAGAGGTACACTGCTGGACATAGGCTTCCCCCAAGGCTCTCCAGGACGACCGGTCCTATCAGTCCTGTCCCTCCCGCATTTCGCGATTTCTCGCGACCTTCACCAGGTCGTCGGTCCACATTGTCGGGGGCCTACCCACTCTGCGTCTTCCGGTGCGTGGTCGCCACTCGAAACCCCGTCAGCCCCATCGGGCATTGGTTCTACGGGCAATGTGTCCGGCCCACTGCCACTTCAGTGTTGCAGTCTGTTAAAACAATCATTCCTAATATAACAATATTTATTTATTTATATATTCTTTATTGTACACCAATCAAACATCGAGCAAAAACTACTAACAGCATACAGATTTATCAATAAAATAATAAACAGACTTGAAGAAAACGCCTTTGATGTAATATATTGGTTGGGCGATCCGATGGTACCAATAATTCATCAGACTTTAGGGTACCCAATAATCACATACTGATGCAAACTGACCACACAGATCCACCCAATCTGTGTTTATTTCTTCCTTTCTACTCAGAGTAGTCACTTATGAAACACCAAACACATCTAGTTTAAAAAAAAATTTAGTGATGAGTTTGTACAACTCTACTTTACCTAGTTATTCATCATAACTCCAGTGAAAAACTAATGATTACTGCAACCAGTGACCTGTGTATCTCGGTGACACAGTTCTTTACACTGACGCGCATTAAAAGGGGCTTTAATGAGGACAGTGCTAGCCTCAGATAAATGAATTTACAACTAAACAACCGGCTCAGGAAATGTACTCCGAAGCCTCAGAGATTTCAACAAAATGTAAACCAGAAACTGCTGTTGCTGCTGTTTATTTGTAAAAAAAAAGCGTATGATTTTTTGTTTTAGTTTTAAATATCTGTCTTGTACAGACAAAATTAAATGTATTTTAACAAGTTAACGTGTTTAGTTTAGGTGCAATGTGTGCCTTTTAGTCAGTTCTAAATAAATTTATTTCCTTTCTTCTATAAATTTATGAGGGTAGGTTGATACCTACATCTATATATATAATAATTATATACAATATACAATATGTAATGAAAACCCCGTCCGACCCATAAGAATAATAAAACTTAGGTAAACACAGGACCAAACATAATATAAAATTTTACGTAATCATCATAATAACAATACTAATGAATTTTGAATTAATCTTTTTTTCGCGCAAATTAATTCCAACTTCCCCGATTTGCTAATTAAAAAAAAGTGACAACACCATTTTGACGGTATTATAAGCGATGCGACCACGTGCTGCATGCCCTGCCCCTCGTCGCCTGCGCATGGATTGTCTACCGCACTTGTATTAAGTTACCTCTTTTTGCGAAATAATATTAATTTTATAAGGGGATTTTTTTTTAAGTTTGACGCGGTTTTGTGGGCATAAGTAGAATCAGTTATCGATACCTTGACAGCCTCCGTGGCGTAACGGTAGCGAACGCGGCCGCTGCACAAGGACGCGCGGGTTCGATCCCCGCGCAGAGCAAATATTTGTATGCATGAATATGATTATTTGCACTGGTCTGGTCGTGGCACGTTAAGCCGTTGGTCCCGGTTGGCATACGAACATCTAATGGGAGTCGTTACGGGTTGTTGGAGCACTCAAAAGTCCAACAATTGGTCTAACTGCAATGTTTCGATATCGCCTTCGGATTGTGGAGGTCAGACGACAGTCGCTTCACGTATAATATCGAAGTTTAGCGAAAACCAGCGGTTAGCTGAAAAAGCTTCGGATACGAGTGGGATTAACGCTGAGATGAAGAAGAAGAAGTTATTGATACCTAACAATACCTTCACTGATCGGACAGGGTTTTCTTTACATATATATACATATTATGTGTAAAATAAAATGTTATTTTTTGGGGGTCAACGACTGCAGGTGGCTATTTGGCCTTCCATACCATCATGTATGTGGAGTTTAAACAAAGATACCCTTTTTAAAGCCGATAATGTTTCAAGTACAGCTGTCGTTGATGGATGAGCTTTAGAAAAATTTATAAAAAAATATTTTATAACATCGGCCGCCGGCAGAAGTTACCACTCACCAGACAAAGTCTTGCCGTCAAAGGGTTTGTCGTGTTCCGGCATGATGTCTGGTGAAGCCGTACGGAGGACGGGTCTGAGCAGTTGTGTTGCGATGTGTGCCGGGTACGATGCGCCAAATGTTGGTGTGTTGAGAGTTTGGTCGTGGAGGGTCTTCAGATCAACCTCCCTTTGGCACAACATCGTTGGTCGTGTTGTTGGGTTTAACATTGGATCACCTCGCTCAACTGCCGTCTTCCTTCCTATTAGCTCAGTTTTTCTGAGTGAATAGGCTCTTAATAAACTAGCGCGCTTTACCATCAACGATTGCATCACTGCTTACCATCAGGCGGGATTGCGGTCAAGCGCTAGTTTATAATTATTAAAAAAAATGTTTAGTTATCACGTCGTTTCAGATAGTTCGTCGTCGGAGTTCCAGCTTTTGGCCCTGCTTTCAGCTAATTTATCCTTGTATCTGTAGTTACACACAGTTACAAGTCTGTAGGTGGGCAAATGTAGTGTAGCAACAACACTAATGGACCGTGCCTTTACCCTGTGCATACGTCATGTACTGGCTAAAGGCACGGTCCGTTAGTGTTGTGCGGAGCACTATGGAAATGCTTGTTTATCGACACGTGTTAATCGTGTGATCAAACAAACTTAGCTACAAATCAGTGGTATCGTTTATATCAATATGCAATATTCTCAACTGTCTTCTTCAATTCGTGTCAATGGTACTCTCCTTCGATATTATGTAAGTAAATGTAAGAATCTGGCAGATGTCATTGTCGTGTTCCGGCATGATGTCTGGTGAAGCCGTACGGAGGACGGGTCTGAGCAGTTGTTTTGCGATATGTGCCGGGTACGATGCGCCAAATGTTTTTGTGTCGGGAGTTCGGTCGTGGAGGGTCTCCAGATCAATCTCCCTCTGGGTTAAACTTTGCGTTACTTCGCTGAACTGCCGTCTTCCTTCTTATATAGTCAGTTTTTTGAGTGAACGGGCTTATTAAGCTAGCGCGCTTTACCATCAACGATTGCATCACAGCTTACCATCATTATAAAAAAAAGCTAAGATGAGTGTCACGCGCATTTCTCATTGGACTTTTCAAATTATTTATAGTGTCATTTGTGCATTCAGTAAATAATTCATAAAGAACATTGAAATATCGCAGCATAGTGGCCACATCATGACTTTACATGAAACCTCCCTCATAGACAGTTCACGCGGCCGTCTTTTTCAACTGTCATTGGCGATATCCGCCATTATTGTGAAATAAAATTTTCAAAGAATTTCTATAATTTGTTACCCGTGTTATTGCCAAAATTGTGGTATCTATTCCACAGAGGCCATTGATCAAGATTTGAGGTCGAAACTCACCTTGAAAAAAAAAAAAAAGAAAAAAAGAACGATAGTTGAGAAACCCGACATCAAATGGTAGGTATGCTTGTATTGTCTGAAGGTATCCCTTGTGTAAATCCTAACGTGCAACTCTTGCTATCGCAAGAAGTTGCACATTTCACTAGGGTCCCGTATATCAGCGGGTGAACCTATTCCTACCTATCACGCTAATAGATGTATCTATCCTTATGCGAAACCCGCACCTTCGGTCATATGTAAAGGTTCAAATTCAATTTATAATTTATATATTTGTACAAGACACCTATACCTATATACAAAATTTATGTTTATAAATTTTGTATATAGGTATAGGTGTTAAAAGATGGTATTTAAAAAGCAAAAATGATAAAAATTTGCAGATTATTATAATGTTACCTATTCGAAACGTCATAATTTATTTAAACAAATAAATGTCAAATTTATTTCATTTAACGTGTTTTAATATGTATGTTTTTCTATGCCAATCCATGGCGAAACATGTGAGCTCGTATCTATGTAAGCTCATTTATTAGACCTTAATGTACCATGTTTTAAAGCAAATAAATATATTTAATTCTATCGATTGCGGTGGCTACACCATAACGAGGTTGCAACCTCGTACACCGCACGCACGATTAAATATTCAGTGCAACTGAATTTAGCTCTAAACGTTTTACCAAACGCCAATCTGGTATGAAATTCCGGAACTGGCAACTTTGGACCAGTCGTTTCAAATGATTAGTTAACGTAACTTACGTGCCTACATTAAACAATAACTACTACGTAATACGAGTAGTTATTATTTGACGCAAGTAAAAATAATAAATAATAAAATTTATTTAGACACATTTTGATTTATTATTAAAATACTATGTTGTGCAATGAAGTAGGGCTAGACCTCACACTAGGATACCCTGAGTCGTGGGATCTAGTATACCATAAACAAGTAGACCATAACTTTTTGAAACATTTTTTTTATTTGTCGACATTTAGGTCTTACATAAATTATGTACGCGCCCGTGACAGAACTAGCCAAAGCTTTGAACGTCGTTCAAGAGAATGCTTTTAAATAAGTAAACGATACTTCACAATTCATCGCGTGTTATTGTTTTCGTTTGCCAAACTCAGTTAGAAATATATTTAGGATTGAATTATTTTTGAAGTTTAGGTGAATCTTTGTATATTAAATCGATAGGTACAGTCAGTTCCGTAGATATAATTTTCTAAGGACCAGGAAACATTTTATAGCTAATAACTTTTGCTTCACAACTTTGTATACACAGTAAAGGTATGCATGCACGCTATGGCCATAACAATTGACACAAATATGTATCTTCGTAGTAATAACAAGTCTAAAAAATCATTCAATATTTCTCGGAATATTTCAAGGAGGACAAGTTTGAGTGTTAGGAACATTTCGTTGAAAAAGCAAATGCTATAAGTACAATGTAAAGAAGACAAGATACATAGTTTAATCCTGTCAAATTAAGTCAGCCCCTGACGTAAATAATTGGCGTACGTTTAGTCGCCATGTTTTTAATCGCGTCTAAACTGTCTACAGAGTATCTTAAATTGACAGGGACTAAACTAATCGTTGTTAATTATCTTTTATCCATTTCTTAATGAACTAGAACGACAATGAAGTTCAGAACTTTAATTTAGTTTAGTTTAGCTTGTAAATAAGAAAATCGACACAACTGTCATGTTTTGGTCATTTTATAAAGGCTGTATCTGACATCGACGCACAAACGAGTAGGTACCATGGATCCAATACATGATAAAAAAAATTGGTTGTCTGTAGAACTCCGTCTACTGCCGATATTTGAACGTGACAACGTCTATTCGCTCTAGGGGTGGGGGTAAAGTAGGCGTGGACTCCGTGTGGCGTCAGATTCGGCCGTTACGGTGTTTTCGAGAATGACTCCACGCCGTACCAATTTAATAGACGTTGTCACGTCAAAAATAATATATGTAGTTTTTTCACTTTAGGCCGTTCATAATTGCTATACTTTTATAACCCAATAAGATTTTAAAGTAAAAATCAATTAATCGCTAATTACACAAAAAAGCGCAATGAAAACAAAACTCGTTAAACTATCTTATCAGCTGATTTAATAGAGTTCACATCAGGGATCAACGTCATACCTACAAACCCGCACGGCGGCACGCTTGCAACGTTCAAAGGCCGAGCCGACACTTTTTTTTTAAACATTGTTATTTCTGTAACCGTTCATTAACGACATAAATGACTATCATAATTTTATTAGTGGCATGCGGTGTAGCCTTTTCGCAAAGTTTGCGTTACGATGTCAGATACAGCCTGTAGATGTTTTGGCGCCAAATTATTACTTTGTTTTTGACAATTAAATTGCATACAAAATGACCTATACCTACGACGGACAATGTTATGAAACAAAACATGTTACCAAAAAAGAAAACGATTTATTTTATGACATATAGGTACATCTTTTTAAGGCTGACTGTAACCACATATGAGTGGCCATTTCCATATTTATATGTATAGGTACCTACTTATGTTTTTCTCTATTCATTTGATACATTAAATGAAGTATATTAATAGTCATGTCGACCAGACTCATTTATATTGGAACATGGAACGAATCAAATACTATCGAAACATTGATTTAAATATAAATTAAAGCAATATCCTCATTATCTGATGTGGTTGATGTAAGAAAAAAAGCTAAATTATGGTCTGTTTGCCAAGTTTTCGCATACTTAATAAGACAGGTTTCGATGAGACAATTTTCCAAGAACTTTTGACTGTTTAATGTTTTGTGGTAACATATTTAATTGGGTCTATGTAAATAACTTACTAAACAAACCTTCGGTAAACCGCATCTTATTCTGCACAAGGTCATGGCGCGAAGATTTATTGGCGTCCAAAATGACTGAGTTGACATTTTACTAGTTAAACTGTGACATACCATTTTATAATTTCTAGGGATCCAGATGATTGAACAGAGCGGCAATTCTAGTATTTTAAGAATGTACACAGTCTGATCTTGAGATCAATCGATCGAAATGTAAAGAAATTGGAGGAACTTTTCTACAGACTGAGATTGATTGGTCTGTGAAAAAGTTCCACGAATTTCTCGCCTGATTTTAAACGTTCTAAACTTAGACTGGTAGTTCCTTATTAAGTATAAGGGGTGTCTTATGTTCCGACACGATGTCTGATGAAGCCGAACGGAGGACGGGTCTGAGCAGTTGTGTTGCGATGTGTGCCGGGTACGATGCGCCAAATGTTGTTGTGTCGGGAGTTTGGCCGTGGAGAGTCTCCAGATCAATCTCCCTCTGCCGCAGCATTGTTGGTCGTGTTGGTCTTAGGTTTAACATTGCATCACCTCGCTCAACTACCGTCATCCTTCCTATTCCTAAGTTTTTTAAGTGAATAGGTTTAATAAACTAGTGCGCTTTACCATCAACGATTGCATTACTGCTTACCATCAGGCGGGATTGCAGTCAAGCACTAGTTTATGATCATTAAAAAAAGAGTGCACTCTTTTTAAATTGTTTTTTTTTTTTTCAAGCAAGTGACAACGCATGACACTTATCAGTTGTCATCTCTGTTTATTTCGATTAATAAAAATTTTGTTTAAAAAACTAAAAAGAGATGCTTTTAAAGAATATCAAACTAAAAAGTTTAAAATATTTTTAAAATTTAATTTATGACAATAGTATATAAACAATATGTACTAGCAAAATGCGTGAGGCGCTTCGTGCCATAATTTTTATATATTAAGCGCCTCACACTTTTTTCTATTGCTGTTATAAATGTTATAAATTAAATTTTAAAATTATTTTTAACTTTTTAGTTTCTTTTTTAATTTTTTAAACTATATTTATTTTCAACTTTTTAGTTCGATATTCTTTTTTTAAATAATATACGGATAACACGAACGCTTAAGTGGTGCTCATTTGTTTTTACCAAACTTTTCTTGATCTCCAACAGACAGAATAGCAAGTGGTAAAATTCATAATGATGCGTTAACCAAGTAACTAAATCTAAATCTAAACTAAAAAAATACTTTGCCTGCACAAATTAATGTAAGGTAAGGTTAAAAAAAATTGAGTTAGAGACGGGCAAGGATAAAAAGCATGTAAAAATGGAGTGCTTTTTGAAAGACGTTATTATCATGAAAATTCATTACAAAAATGGGAAAAGTTACGCTGAAACCGCTTATACGCGGATTCCCTGTGGCCTCAACTGGACGGCATGAATCTGGATAACGTGTGAAGAGTGATTTTTAAAGAATCTTCTTTAAAAATCACTCTTCACAGCTTCAGGTCAAGCTACCCCAAACTGTCAAATATTCCCAATCAACCTTGAGCCTTAATGCTTCAAAGATAAAGGCGAAAATCTATTAAAGAAATCTGACAGATTCTAGTAGCTTGATGTGCTGTCGTCTGTACCAAAGACAGCCGGGAACACATGTAGTATTCCCCAAAAATACCATTTTATATTAAACAGTAGCTTTCCGCCCGCGTGTAATTGGATTATAACGGGCTTTTTAGATTTCCCTCGAGAATATCATTTTTTTTTTCAATAAAACGTAGCCTGTGTTCTTTCTCAGGGTCTAAAGACTGTCTGTGCCAAATTTCATCAAAATCGGTCGAGAGGTTTAAGCGGGAAAACGTAACAGACAGGCAGACAGACGGACAGAGTTATTTTCGCATTTATAATAGTACCGGGCGACCGAGCTTTGCTCGGCATCTATTTTTTTTTGTTAGATACATCGCGTGTCTCTATATTTTCAAAACAAAAAATACATAACGAGCGAATTTTTTAAATAATATTTATTGACTAATGTTTTTCGATCATACCGACATAATAATAAAAAATATTATTAACTGTTATTTAAATATAAAATTACGAGTGCAATTTAGTTTAACATTTTATTACAAATAAGTACTTATAGTATAACAATCAGTTACATCAGTTATATATTATCAGCAATTGTTCAGTGCCTCAAAACATGAAAAAAAGACATTTTCTGAAAATTAAACCTAGCTAGATCGACTTATAATCCCCGAAGCCCCCTGCACACAAAATTTCATGAAAATCGTAGGAGCCGTTTCCGAGATTCCAATTATATATACACACATCAAAAGTGTCTAGGGATCAAGCATTTTTATGCGGATTTCTTGAGATTGAGATGTGGCTTTGTAATAAATTTATGATTTTATAAATTTATATGGATCCTTTTTGGTGCATTTCATAATTTGAATCAGGAACTGTGAATCAAATTCGAGTAAAAGATGAAAATCAGCTGTCAATATTTTCCCTATAAAAACATACAACGCATTGAAGACATTATTAGTGTTACTGTTTCCCTACTACTGATTAAAACCAACGTTATTATGGAGCGGCGACGTCATTTAAGCAGGGAAGAAATGCTCAGAGCCGTGGGAATGATAGAAGCTGGTTCCCGGCAACGTACTGTGGCTTTAGCTCTGAATACAAGTCAGAGTGTTATCAGTCGACTTTGGACACGTTACCGAAGCACTGGTACCGTGGCTGAGCGCCATGGAGGACGGTATCGCTGCACCACACGGAGACAAGACCGATACATTCAAATCTTAACTCGAAGAGCTTCAACAATAACCGCCATGATGTTAGCCGTGAGGCTTCATCACTCTTCAGGGAACTTAATTAGCGACCAAACAGTCAGAAACCGCTTGCATGAAGTGAACCTTCATTCCCGAAGACCGCTACGGGTACCACCTATAGCAATGCACAATCGTAGGATTCGATATCAATGGGCTCTTGAACACAGAAATTGGGCAGAAGAACAATGGCGTTTCGTGTGCTTTTCTGATGAGTCTCGTTTTGGTATGAGACCGGATACAAGACGTATACGACACTGGAGAACCCCTGGACGCCAAAAGCGATTAAAATCCTGCCAGGAAGTCCATCCTTATAGTGGTGGAACCATCATGGTATGGGCGGGTATTTGGATCGGCGGAAGAACTGAGTTGATTTGGATCAGAGGCAACCTCAACGCTCAAATTTATACTGAGACGATTGTATCAGACGTCATCGTTCCTCTACAAGTGCAAATCGGTCCCTTATTTCAGTTAATGCATGATAATGCACGACCGCACACCGCAAGAGTTGTAAGACAGACTCTCGCCGCAGCTAACATCAATGTCCTGCCCTGGCCTGCTCAGTCGCCAGACTTGAACCCGATTGAGCATGCATGGGATATGCTACAGAGAAGAGCTCTGCCGAATATGGAGGGTATCCAGTCGCAAGAAGACCTTTTTTTGTTGTTGCAACGAACATGGGCGGCCATTCCACAGCGTGATTTGGATGAACTCATTTTGAGTATGCCAAACCGATGTTCTTGTGTTGTTAGTGTTCGCGGTAGAAACACTGATTATAATCAGTGTTTCATAACTGGGTAACTTAAACAATTAATAATTATTAATTGTTTAAGTTACCCAATAAAATTTTAGAGAAAACTGTTATTTCAGTCTTTTTTTCGAACTTTTGTGTTAGTGGTTCAAATGTCAAATATCCCTTTATTAGGAAAATGGCAAATTTCTTTATTAATGCAAAGGTGACTTGGTTTATCGTTACTGTGACAAACGAAAACACTTTATTTGATGAATCCTTAAAGAAAATTTTAATTAATATCAATCAGGTGAAAAGTTATTGCAAAAATATATGTTGATCCCTAGACACTTTTGATGTGTGTATATTTACAAGAATTGCTCGTTCAAAGGTATAAGAAAAAGCATTAGGACAACGCCATCATTATTTTTTTTTAAAACTCCCAAAAAAAAAGGAAAAAACACTAAATCGTCAGGGATTTGAACCCGAAGTCTACGAGCTCCGAATCAGATGCCGAAACCCCTCAGCTATTCGTATCATTAAGGACAGCGGCGAAATTTAGCTTCTTATGAGAAGTTTAGCAATTGTTCAGTGCCTCAAAACATGGAAAAAAGACATTTTCTGAAAATTAAACCTAGCTAGATCGACACAAAATTTCATGAAAATCGTAAGAGCCGTTTCCGAGATTCCAATTATATATAGGGTAAAGATGCCTATTATGAGATACCATTTCCATTTTTGGGTATAAAAAAAAAATGTTACATTTAAAGCTTTCTAAGATATACTTTTAGATAGAAAATTTAATGTACTTTAAATGTATATTAGCTATTTTAGGCTAAATTATATTATTTTTTGGCTATGCTGTAAAAAGTGAAAAATATCAGAAAAAAATTCCAAGGCAAAGGGCGCCTATTATGAGATATTAGGGGTTCTAAATATAAGATACTATCTTATATTAGGTTCCATAAATTTTAGGGGTCAACAAACAAAAAAAAAACAATATTAACCTCATAATCACATTTTTATTGTAGGTAATTTATTAATTAAATATTAAGACAAATCAGTCTTAGCAGTTTGGTACATTAATTATTAAATTTTAGACTAACATCAGTCTTCAAAATTTTTACTTTACTTAAACTTAACAAAGATTTGAGCAGAACTCAGTTATCATAATAAAAATTAGCATTTTTAATAAAATTTAAACAATAAAAAAATTAAAATCTTTTCTAAATTATTTTTTAGTCTTACCATGACTTACACATCTAAACATAATGAACACAAAAAACGATTCGATGCTACATCTCCACAATCTTCATGAGCCCATTTAAAACAACTATCACATTTGGCCCATTTTTCTCCTCTTGTATCCTGCGAAAAGTTACCGCTACAGTAGGGACATTCAGCATCATATTCATCCCCACTGCTATCTGCCAACTCAGGCATGTCATCGTCTTCGGAACTGGAACTAACTTCTTCAGCTTTTTTCTTTTTAATAGGTTTTTTTTTCATTGTCTGCTGTTTTTTAACTGATTGTTTCTTCTGTCCTTTCTTATTTTCTTTTTCTTGTTTTTTATTTAGGGATTCTTCTAATGACTTCTTATACGGAGATGCCGTGATTATAGAAGCTGCTCCAGTTCGGGTTTTCTTAGAAGAAGAATTGTTCTTAGGTAGCCTGGGCACTGGCTTAAGTGCAAACGGGGAGACAGAAGACGATGTACTGGGTACTGGATTGTCATAAACACTAGCTGTTGAGGCTGTTTTAGAAGATGCTAATCCTTGGTACTCATCTGAAGGATTGTCATTTGTAATTCCGCTATTGGGTAAGATTTCAGTTGGCTCTGATTGGTTTTCAATCGAAGTAAGCACACAACTAGTATCTTCCAGATCTGCGTTCTCGTCATTTCTCTGAACATTAAGTAAATCTTGCTCTTCATCCCCATCATTAAAGATTGAAAACTCTTCGTCTGTAAAAATATGTCGATTGCACGGAAATAACCCAGCTTTGCGAAAACCGTTAACGGAGTTGGTCATGGTAGCAGCTTTTTCATAAGCCGCACCAAACAATCTAGCCACATATTTGTTTGTTAGAGTGCGCCCCGAATTATTACGCAGCCAAGTTTCAATTTCTTGGGAGTAGTAAGCTTTTAGTGGCTTCATAAATGCTACATCCATTGGTTGCATTCTATGAGTGCAGTGTGGCGGTAAACAAACTATAATTACGTTGTTGTCTCGAGCTAAATTAATAAGATCGATGTTTCTCGTGTGTGTGTAGTGGCCATCTAAAACCAATAAAACTGGATCATCTTTACTTGGCTTTGTAAAGTTGATAAAATGCTGAAACCACTTTGTGAATAGGTGTGTCTGGATCCAGCCTGACGGATGACAATCGCCAATGGAACCTGCTGGTGCACCATCCATTAGGTCTTGAGCCATATTTTTCCTTGGGAAAACTATTAATGGAGGCACGTAGGTACCACAAGCGTTCATACAGGTCACTATGGTCATGAGCTTTCCTCTTTCCAGGGATGTCAACGCACCGACCTGTTTTTTGCCTTTCATACTGACAACTTTGGAACGTTTATGTTGAACTACTGTTATTCCTGTCTCGTCAACGTTGTATACCCTATGTGGAGCGGATTTTATCTTATCAAGTTCAGGCTCGTACAAATCAAAAAAGTTGGCGACTGCAACTGGATTAAATCCTTTTACTCTAGCAGCAGAAACTGCTTCAGGTGTCCTAATAGATAATGTAGGATGTCTCCTCAAAAATCCACGAAGCCATTTTTTACCAGCAGAAGCTTTAGTAACACTGAAGGGATGCCTCAAATTATTTTTAATTGCCAATTGAAACGCCATGTATTTAATGTCCTGCAGACGTAAGCCATAAAATCTTCTATCCATTTCTTTGCAATAGCTTTCCAGCTCGGCTTCTAAATCAATAGGCAAGGCTGGCCGTCTTCCCATACGAACCTGGACAAGATCTTCTGCGCGGACATCCTTTTTCACATAGCGCTCAAGGGTACCCTTAGGAACACCAAATTGTTTCGCTGCTCTTAAGTAACCCATTTCTTTTCTTCGTACTGCATTCACAGCCTGTATCATGGCAGCGTGGTCCCAGGTCTTTCTTTTGATGGGAGGCATCTAAAATAAAAAAATATACGGTTTAACCCAACACCCATGATAATTGTTCTTTTTGTGTACCATAATATGAGATATCTCAATTTAGGAACCCTAGCATATCTCATATTAGGAAAAGAACAGTTTTAGAAAATGGCTGCCTTTTTTTTTGTTTCCAAAAGAAAATACAATTTAACTGCATTCATAACTTAAAATTTACCATATAAGCTACAAACAAAACATAAATTAAATGCGTTTAACGTAATAATAAAGTTGTTACGTACCTTGTAAACATTTGATGAAAAATATTTGGTTTAACGATGTTGAAATAACCAACACGCACACGTTCTTACATTGCCGTTAGCCGGCGCGAACTGACAGACGTTTAGCACTGTTGATGTGTCAATCCGAGCCACACTAGCGCCAAATGACTGACGTGAGTAGTTTGACCAATATCTTCCTATCTCATATTTAGCGCCTATCTCATATTAGGCATCTTTACCCTATATATATATACAAGAATTGCTCGTTTAAAGGTATAAGATTAGTATAAATATAAAAACTAGGACTTTGTAAATATACCAGAATGTAGCTGCATCTTGGTCCTAATTCATTAATTAGGAGGTCTTTTGAACATCAAAAGGCAACTAATGAGCTAATTAGCGAGTCGGGGGTCGTGGTCAGGCAACAAAGAATCGCCGTAAAACTCATCATAACTATACAAAAAATTGACGCAAATAAGGGGACTAAATTCAACTTTATTTTGTAATGAAAACGAGTACTATAAAAAAATGAATCTGTAGAAAAGCGCTGCTTTCTTTTAATCATAAAATAAATGTAAATAAAAAATTATTTAATCTAGAATCTTTCCAAAACCATTTCATGTAAAATGCGTTACCAAGATTAACATATAATAACGCTGTCACTTCTGCAAAGATGTCAGATCTAATGTAGAGAGCCAAGCGTCCTAACCCTGGAATCCTTATTTTATTACTTATTAATTTATTATTTGTGTACACACAATAAAATACATAAGGATATCAAAATTAAAATCTAAGTACAATGGTGCTGCTTATTTCTTAAGAAATTTCTTCCAGCAGACCTACGAAAGGAGAAGTAAAACAGAAATGTAGACAGTAGTGTGTAAGGAGAAAAAAAAAATGAACGTAAATATAAGTAAATGAAATGAAAGAAGAAAGAATGTAAATGTAAGTAACTATAAGTATAAAAGTAATAATATTAAATAAACCTAAACATATAATCTAAAATATTTACACAAATATACTTAAATAAATACCGACGGTTTTCAAGCAATCATACGCAAAAGGACCGCGTCGTTGCTGAGAAGAGTGAGGGACAGTCGGAACAGCATCCAGAAAACTGTAGCTGAGAGCTTCGGCTCTCCAAAAATTAAAAAAAAATGTGCACACTTTAATAATTACTAACACTAGGCAATAAGTTTTTGTTTTCTTTGTATGTTACTAACATTCTTATGGATTTTTATGTCCGAAAAAAAAATGATTTATTTATTTATTTAAAATATGTAAATATACCTAAAACAATTTCTCACAATTATGTAGAAGAAAGGAAAGGTCTTTTAATCGACGTATAAATATTGAAATAGTGTTTAAATCACGAATGTTAGGCGGTAGTGACTTCCACAATCTTACAAACATAGGCGCGATCTACACGGTACGGCCCTAGAACGCGCGTAAGAGAAACGCTCACGCAGGTAGGAAGGATAAGACGGGTTGTGTAGGATGTTGAAAAGGAAACATAAAATCCTAGTATTCCTGTGAAGACGGATTGGGAGCCACTTGAGTTCCTAGCGAAGGTGAGAAACATGGTCATACTTTCGAAGACCGAAAACAAAGCGAATGCACAGGTTTTGTAGGCGCTCAAGCTTGTTTAATAGCTCCTCTGTAGCATCCAGGTAGCAGGCGTCGGTACAATCTATAATCAGCTGAATAAGTGTTTATGCCAAAGAAATTTTAGTCTTCAAGGGCAGAAGACCCTGAAGGGATTCTAGCGAATGAAAGGAGAAATTGACTTTTCGGCTGAACTCACTGACCTGAGCACGCCATGAAAGATTGGAGTCAATAACTACCCAGACTTTAGGCTAACCCAGATCTTTAGCAGTTTCAGTAAAGTCAATGTGGACACCATGGAGATATAAGGGCATGAGAGCTGTTACGTGGGCCGCTTTGCGAATGAATCTGCTGCCTGTGATCATAGCCTGAGATTTAGTCGGGTTAATTTGCAAACCAAATGACTAAGCCCAAACGCTGACACAAGGCAGGTAATTTTTTTTTTAATTTATAAATTTAGCGCTTGACCACAATCCCGCATGATGGTAAGCAGTGATGCGATCGTTGATGGTAAAGCGCACTAGTTTATTAAGAGCCTAGCCTTGAAGACACTCAAATTGTAGTGGGACGGAAACACCGTCGGTGGCAAATTGATCCAGTCCCTCGATGTACGCGGTATAAAAGAGGAAGCGAAACGCTCCGTCTGGATCGTCATGATTCATTTCAGCAATTGTAGAGACAGCTTTGGCTGCAGTAGAATGTCGATACAGCTGCAGGTCATCTGCGTAGAGATGGAGACTGGTGGAGATTACCTACTGTAGTAACAGGGTATATGAAAACTGAAAAAAGGAGAGGAGAGAGAACGCTACCCTGGGGAACACCGTCAGTGTGAGTACACCAATCGGAGAAGGACTCCTCCAGGCGAACACACCGAGAGCGTCCCCCAAGGAAAACAGCTGAACCAGGCTAAAGCCGAAGAAGAGAAATTGATAGAATTGAGAATACCTAATAAAATGTTGAAAGCCACTGAGTTGAAGGCGCTGCTATTGACTTTAGCAGCGCCTTCAACTCAGTGGCTTTTTCAATAGGAGAACAGTCAGTAATTTACAACAACAGTCAGTAATTTCAACCTTGTAGGTTGGTCAAACCGTACGGCTTGGCTGTTCGATTGGCCTATTGCTTGGTATGAAAATAAAAAAAAATAAAAAATTAAGTCCTGTATTTTTTATTTTGTCGAAATTACCAAAAACTACTGAGATATAGCGTATTAAAGTTACAGAGTGGGGGCTAATTAAGTCACGCCGTGGTATATTTTGTACCACGGCGTGTCGTAATGCGACATTTCAATTCAATATAACATCTTGAACTACTCAAGCGCGTCAGATTAAGATTTATATAGTTCATCTATATGCCCCGTGCGTGTTATCTCATAATCTGACAATTATTTTTTTTTCATTTTTCGAAATCATGAAACTTTAAAAATTAAAAAACTCAAGAAAAGTATGTAAATTAAAAAGTGGGATTTTTTTTAGAGAATACTCCTATTATTACAAAATAATTATAAAAAATTAAGTTGAGCCATGATCAATAGATGCAAAGTGAATTAAATCATGTTTATTGATACTTAAAGATAAAACGAGATTCCGTCTGTTTAATGTCGTCCTGCGTGGCGCAGCGATCAACACGCCTGCTGCGACGTGGAGGCTCCGGGTTCGATTTCCGGCCAGGTCATGATGGAAAACGATCTTTTCCTGATTGGTCTGGGTCTTGGATGTTTATCTATATATGAATCTATTATATGGGGATAGCTCAATCTGTGTGATTTGTCCGTATATATTTATTTATATTTCGATGTCTTGTAGTTTCTTCCATACCACCGAATAGAACAACTCGACATTATGGGGTATAATACCAAACTTTGAATATTTTCAATAAGGTCAGGAGATGTAGGTACACACTGGGCACTAGTTGGTGCGGTACTGTTATAGTGCATTCGTGAATTGTTATTTATAAGTAACAAATCACAGATAAGTTTAGGAATTTCACGGCTCATATTACTACTCTATTGGATATATGCGTGATGTGAAAGAGTCTTTGTGATTAGCTGTCTTGGCAACAGAAACCAGAGTAAGGACGGAATGAGAGAGCAATAGATAGAGAAAAAGTCAGAGAGGAATAGAAACGCCGAGAAGGGAATAGACAGAGAAAAAGTGAGAGATTAATAGAAACGCAGAGAGGGGAATACAGGCCGATGCCTGTGTAGCGGTACCTACAAACGCCACAAAATGAACGACGCGTCATACTGACGTCACACGAATTCTACATCTCGCAATCAGAGTTTACCGTGCAATTAGCATACATACAACTTGCCAATTTCAACCATTGGGCAAGTGCTCATCAGACATAACACCCGTCTAGTCGGAGGATCCTCCCTTTTCTATGGAGGATGAGTGAACTTTACTCCCTGTTCCTCATGCCTCCACAATGGTGACCCCTATTGAACGTCAGCGCAGCCTTCGTGCAACAACTTGAGCGTGACGTCATCATCATCACTCCCGCAAGCTTCATCGGAGAATCACCCACTCAGCCAGCACCCACTTCTTCAACGGGTATCCTGACCACAAGCATGCAGCGACCGCGCATACCTGGTCATCACCCTCAACCTCATCAGCAACCTCGACGCAGCCTCAACCCGGCGCTGTACGACATCCGACGCACTGGAGTACAACGCAGCGCCCCACCACCCCGACTCACTGGGGAATCTTCAAAGACAGTTCCGACTCACCGTGAACTACGCGGCAACCGGTTCCGACTCACTGGAACCTCAGCTGGCCTAGCAAGAACCACAAGATACAAGACTCAGCCCACTATCGACCTCCGGTCTCCGGAGGGGAGTGATGTAGCGGTACCTACAAACGCCACAAACTGAACGACGCGTCATACTGACGTCACACGATTTCTACATCTCGCAATCAGAGTTTACCGTGCAATTAGCATACATACAACTTGCCAATTTCAACCATTGGGCAAGTGCCCGCCAGACATAACACCCGTCTGGTCGGAGGATCCTCCCTTTTCTATGGAGGATGAGTGAACTTTACTCCCTGTTCCTCATGCCTCCACACCTGTATTCCCCTCTCTGCGTTTTTTTTGCGTCAAAAACAGAAACCACCCGGAGCATACTTTTCGTAAAGTATCTACGCGATCGTAGATACTTTATGAAAAGTATGCTCCGGGTGGTTTCTGTTTTAGACTCGTTTTAACAATAGGCGACCTCGACCGTAAGTGAGCCCATATTTAGATACTATTTTAAATTAGTATTTAGTTTTTTCTTAATAAGAAGCGGCTTTATCCTCTCTCCTATTTAATATATTAACTTTGCTGTGCCCAACAGGACAACTGTCATATTATGCACACATTGCATTAAAATATTTAGTATGTTAAAAATATGTGATTTTCAATGGGGTAACTATCAAGATAACTAATAGAGAAGTGTGGAACAAGATGACACGTGAACCTCAAAAAAAACTAGAAAATATTGACGATGGTTTCATAATTCTGAAGTTTATAGGTACTCTTGCCCGAATTTAAACAAATATAGTTTTTCATTATCATATCATCATTTTAAGCCGAAAGACGTCCACTGTTGGACATAGGACTCCCTCAAGGATCTTCACGACGACCGGTCCTGCGCCTCCCGCGTGTCCGTTTCCGTGACCTTCATCAGATCGTAGAGTTTTTATTGAAATTAAATTTCGAGCAACAGCTACCTACATAGAAAGAAGTAGGCATATTGTATAATCCGTATACTTTACATTTTACCTCTCCGTGTTCCACAGGTGTTTATTTTATGACATGTTTTTTTCGCCAGTTCTATAGGCAATGCCATCATCGAGCGCTGCCGCTATGGGGAACTAGTTTGACAAAGATGTTGGTTGTCATGTGAAATAGAACGGTAATAATATATAGTTAGCAGTAGGTATGTTAGTAGGTAAGGTCTAATCAGAATCAGGTTTTCAGTTTAAACAAATTTCAATTTTAATATAGTGAAATTTAAATAGATTTTAGAGTCAGTAATACTATGTTTGAGGCTTTAACGTAAAGAGAATGATATTGTGTTAGGTATTAAAGTTGTTTATCCAATAGCTTATATTTGTTTACATGTTTGAAAACTAAATCGCGAATGTAGATTAGTGGTGATATAAAGTTAATTACAATGATGTATCGATGGTCAAGGTCATTCTGATGAACGGGTGCCAACGGACTGCGAGGGCTGCGGGTTTTTTTTTAAATAATTATAAACTAGCACTTGACCGCAATCCCACCTGATGGTAAGCAGTGATGCAATCGTTGATGGTAAAGCGCGCTAGTTTATTAAGAGCCTATTCACTCAGTAAAACTGAGCGAATAAGAAGGAAGACGGCAGTTGAGCTAGGTGATGCAATGTTAAACCCAACAACACGACCAACGATGCTGCGCCAAAGGGAGATTGATCTGAAGACCCTCCACGACCAAACTCCCAACGCAACAGCATTTGGCGCATCGTACACGGCACACATCGCAACACAACTGCTCAGACCCGTCCTCCGTACGGCTTCACCAGACATCATACCGGAACACGACTAATCGCTTGGCGGCAAGGCTTTGTCTGGTGGGTGGTAACTTCTGCCGGCGGCCGATGTTATGGCCTACCACCGAGAGAGAGAGAGGGTTGTCGAATGAGATAAGTGCCGTGGCTGCGGCGCACAGACAAACTAAGAAACACGGCACTCCCGTGTGCCTTCAGTCAGTAAAAGTCTGACACGGCCTTCCGCTTCGCCCAGAGAGATCATTTCTTCTTCTCCTTTATCATGGGTGCGTTTTACAGACATAAACTACACAAACAGCGGAAAGACCCGGAACAACTAGTTGTAGGTGTTGTTATTATAATTTAGTACCGGGCGACCGAGCTTTGCTCGGCATCTTTTTTTTTTTGTTAGGTACATCGCGTGTCTCTATATTTTCAAAACAAAAAATACATAACGAGCGAATTTTTTAAATAATATTTTTTGACTAATGTTTTTCGATCATACCGACATAATAATAAAAAAAAAATATTATTAACTGTTATTTAAATATAAAATTACGAGTGCAATTTAGTTTAACATTTTATTATAAATAAGTACTTATAGTTTAACAATCAGTTACATCAGTTATATATTATCATCAATACATAGTTTAAGGTCTTAACCTAATACTTCCTTCCATACTATATTGCGGGTATGCTGAGGGTTTTCATTAATAATAATCATTTCACGTTCTGACGCACGCTGCCGCATATCTTGCAGACGTCGCTCCCGTTGCTCATCATTTTCGGCGGCCACACGTTGTGCTGCACGCTCTCGTGAAACATCTAAATCATAAGACCTTTCTGTTCTTAAAATGTTAGTCAAGTTTTGCAAGCATCTTACTTTAGCAGCACGTGTGGGATGAGCAGAAACCTGATGATTTTCATCAAGTTCTTCTTCAAATGGGTCCTCACTGTGCGAAGTCTGACAAACACGTGTGGGACGAGCGAAAATCAGATTGTTTTCATGGAGGTTTTCTTCTGCTTCTTGAGATGAGTCACGGCTTCGTGTAGTTAAATTGTTCGTAAGCGTTTTTTTTAATGTTCTTTGTGGCATTTTCATGTAAAAAAGACACATGATATTTTAAGAGCAATTTTCTGGGTCTAACCTCAAACCAAACATTGGCTTCGTGTACCATGAATGTAAACGTCATCTATATCAAATCAAAGTACTATATTAATTATCAGTTTAATTTTATTTTATTTTATTTTGGAATGTTATATGTATATTTATAATAGTTCATAAATAATTTAAATGTATTTTGTGTACTTATGTGTTTTTATGAATACTATGAACAATTGTCTGATGTAAATAAATCAATAATAATAATTATAACAAAAAAAAAAGATGCCGAGCAAAGCTCGGTCGCCCAGGTACTTCATCATTATTATTAAATCATATTATATGGATGAATTTTATTTTGCCTACTTTGAGGAGGTGCAAGGTATCATAAGGTTAGCAATAATAATAATACTAATATTTCAGTTCGTGTTGTGGCAAGTCTGAATGTTGACACTGTTGAGAAATTCTGTTGTAAATTCGACTGCTCCTTCAGGCTGATCTTTAAAATGAATGAGCTTCAGTGTTTCGACTTCTCCTACACTTTTGTGCGACCCTGGTACCTTGCATCTCCATAAATAGGCAAAACAAAATTTCTTCCATTGATTTAATAAACAAAAAAGAAAATTCGTTGACGCCGTTTCCAATTATCTCCGTGGCGCAGCGGTCAACACGCCTGCCTGCGACGTGGAGGTCCCGGGTTCGATCCCCGGCTAGGTCATGATGGAAAACGATCTTTTCCTGACTGACCTGGGTCTTGGATGTTTATCTATATCTATTATAAATATAGTATCGTTGAGTTAGTATACCATAAGACAAGTCTCGAACTTACTTTGGGGCTAGCTCAATCTGTGTGATTAGTCCGTAAAAAAAAAATATATAAAATATAATAAAAAGCATTAGACAACGCCATCATTATTTTTTTTAAACTCCAAAAAAAATAGGAAAAACACTACATCGTCAGGGATTTGAACCCGAAGTCTACGAGCTCCGAATCAGAGGCCGAAGCCCCTCAGCTATTCGTATCATTAAGGACAGCGGCGAAATTTTGCTTCTTATGAGAAGTTTAGCAATTGTTCAGTGCCTCAAAACATGGAAAAAAGACATTTTCTGAAAATTAAACCTAGCTAGATCGACTTATCGTCCCCGAAGCCCCCTGCACACAAAATTTCATGAAAATCGTAAGAGCCGTTTCCGAGATTCCAATTATATATATATATACAAAATTGCTCGTTTAAAGGTATAAGTACCGGGCGACCGAGCTTTGCTCGGCAACTTTTTTTTTGTTAGGTACATCGTGTGTCTCTATATTTTCAAAACCAAAAATTAAAAACCAGCGAATTTTTTAAATAATATTTTTTGCCTAATGTTTTTCGATCATACCGACATAATAATAAAAAATATTATTAACTGTTATTTAAATATAAAATTACGAGTGCAATTCAGTTTAACATTTTATTATAAATAAGTACTTATAGTTTAACAATCAGTTACATCAGTTATATATTATCATCAATACATACTCGTAGTTTAAGGTCTTAACCTAATACTTCCTTCCATACTGTTACGAATGCACCTTATGTCGAGGGCATAAGGTTCAATATCGCTTGACATGCAGTGTGTAACTTTTAAGATCTATAACTCGAGATCTGGACATTGTCTAGGTGTAATATAAAAACGCATTCCTAGACTTAAGGTGGCCTATTGAATGGTACAGGTTTTATCAATTTTGTCAACAAAGTGACGACATCGAAATTTCTAGAAACCCGTTTCCGGGAATTACCGTAGGTACTTACTGAATGTACTCGAAGTTATGCGCTATTATTATTACGTCTAGACGATTCTGGAATGTTCGATCAGCTGGCCTATATATAGCGCCGTGACGCCGGCGCCGAGTCAGTCTACACTTGACTACCGAGACGAAACAGCGACATTTAAGAAGCGATCTTTGAGAATACCTACTGCGACAACTGTAACGAGAACATTGAGTACTACGTGAAGAAACATCTGTAGTGTTGTTGTGTGTTTACAACACGGACTTCGTGGACGTAAGTGAAGACTTCGGTGCAACGTCAGCAACATTCTACTTGTCATTGCCTACACTCGACTGTACCTTCGTTGCCAATAAACTTCGTAACCCTTAACCGGTATTTTAGTACCCCTAGCCCGTAACAATTGGTGTCAGAAGTGGGATGCCGGTCACGCCAAGGGAAGACGAAAGAGTTCGCACGCGACGACAAGCAGCGATGGATTTGGCGCGTCAAGAGGAAGAATCCCTTAGTGTCCCTGCACCCATAGAAGATGCGGCCGTCGTAACACCGACGAATGTGAGTGCGCCTAGTACCACCACTGTTCCCGGAACCAGCGGTTGCGATTTATCGGCATTACTGGCTCACTTGACGGCGCAAATAAGGCTGAGCATAGCAGAATCCCAGGCAGAAACCCAGGCTCAAATAAAAGGCATAGCAGAATCCCAGGCAGAACTAAAACAATCCCAGGCAGAAACCCAGGCACAAATAAAGGAATCCCAGCAGCTGGTCTTAGAATTAAACGAAAAATGGGAAAACACCAAAGAAGAGGTCAACGAGCTTAGAGTAAAAACAGCACAACAAGATGCACGTATGGACCAGCAAGATATGCGCATAGACAAACAAGAAGCGCGTATGGACCATCAAGATACGCGTATAGACAAACATGATGCGCGTTTCGAGAAACTGGACAATACCATCATGGAGTTTGGGAAAGAAATAGAAAGAGTACAAAAAGGAGGTATTAAAGGTGTGATTCCTGTACCCAGTGCTTTGCCGACGTTCCTAGTACCTCATTTTGACGGAACAACGTCATGGGTGGCCTTCCGCCTTCAATTCGAAAAGGTCGCAACAGCCAACAACTGGGACGACAATCAAGCGGTAACCGCTCTTACGCTTGCTTTGCGTGGTGATGCCGTACGAATTCTCGAGAATATTTCCGGCGATTGCAATACCCTAGCCTGTCTGTTAGAAGCGTTGGAGACTAGATATGGAGAGAAACAGCTCGAACATGTCTACAGGGCCCAACTCCGCGACCGCACACAGAAGAGCAGTGAGGGTCTGCAACAGTGGGCAACGGAAATAGAACGTTTGGTTCGCAAGGCGTATGCATCAACACCGGGACTGATTGACGCTACTACCCTGCGATTCTTTACTGATGGGATTCGAGATGCAGAAGTCAGAGCTGCAGTTCGTCTGGGTCACCATCAGACTCTGAAGGCAGCCTTGACACATGCTCTGGAGGTGGAAGCTGTACGTCAAGATGGCCGACAACACGACCGTATTCGAGAAGTGACCTCACAAATAAAAGCCCGACGAGGACCAACTTGCTATGAGTGTGGCGAAAAGGGGCACATTCGAATTGATTGTCCCAGGAAGGCTAAGGAAAGAAGAACTTCTTGGTCACGTGAGGAGGCCGCGGTAATGGCGTGGCGCAAGCGCGGTGCGAAGGTCGAGCCCGAGCGCCGGTGCGAGTGGGTCGAATGGCGCAAGCGGAGCGATCGGAGCAGGCATCGCGAGCGATCCGCTGAACGAGAGCGTGAACGCGTCAAGGACCTGGAACGCGAACGTTCCGGCAAGCGAGAACAAGGGCGAGAGCGGTCGTGCGGAAGGTCGTGGAGTGAGTCAGACGCAAGACGGGACAAGGAAGTCGAGGACGAGGCGCGGAAGAAGAAGCGTCTCGAGAAAAAGGCAAGACAAAAGGACCGCCGCCGCCAGCTTACTTCAATTAGTAAGGACCGATGTGAAGAACCCAAACAAGAGAAAGATAACGTAAGGATTATCCAGGTGAACGCTTTGGATGAAGACTGGGATAATCGATCATTGGAAGACGCACAAAAGGAAGATAGTGATTTGAAGACAGTAATCGAATGGAAGAAACGTGGCCAGAGGCCCGCTTGGAGTGAAATATCAGCGCTTAGCCCAACAGCAAAAAGTTACTGGGCTCAATGGAACAGCCTGATAATTGATAACGGAGTTCTCAAGAGGAAATGGGAATCACCCAGTGGACAGGAGATCACCTTACAGATAGTTGTCCCCTGCGATAAAGTCGCAACAGTGCTAAAGCAGGTGCACGACGGAGTATCCGGAGGACATCTAGGAGTGAAGAAAACCCTGGAGAAGGTGAGAAAAAGATTTTATTGGGTGCATTGTCGCGAAGACGTAGAGGACTGGTGTAGGAAATGTGTAGCCTGCTCCTCAGTAAAGGGACCGCAAACAAGAGCCAGAGGTCGGCTGAAAGTGTACAATGTTGGTGCACCATGGGAAAGAGTTGCTGTCGATATAGCAGGGCCATTCCCTATCACTGAAGAAGGGAATAGGTATATCATCGTCATGCAAGACTATTTCAGCAAATGGCCAGAAGCTTTTGCAGTACCCAACCAAGAAGCTCATACCGTTGCCAAAAAGCTAGTTCACGAGGTGTTCTGTCGATTTGGCGTCCCCTTGGAGTTGCACTCTGACCAGGGTAGAAACTTCGAGTCTTCGCTATTTCAAGAGGTTTGCCAACTACTCGGGATACATAAGACTCGTACAACACCATATCACCCTCAGTCAGATGGAATGGTCGAAAGATTCAACCAGACGCTAGAGAATCATTTGGCCAAAGTAGTGGAAGAACACCAGAGGGATTGGGACCAATATATTCCACTCTTCTTAATGTCATACCGCTCTGCAACACATGATAGCACAAATTGTACACCGGCGAAAGTCAACTTCGGCCGAGAAATTAGACTACCCATAGATGCACTAACCGGAACACCCCCCGATACCCCTATCCTAGCCGTCGACTATGTGGCTGACCTACGACGAAAACTAGATGGAATACATGAGCTAGTGAGAGAGAATGGTCTGAAAACCAGCGAGAAAATGAAGATCCGATACGACCGCAAAGCTAACGTGCCCGGATTTGAAGAGGGAACTTTGGTATGGTTACATAATCCCATTAGGAGAAAAGGAAAGAGTCCGAAATTCCAAGCCAAATGGGAGGGTCCGTACACGATAGTAACCAGGATAAACGATGTCACCTACCGCATAAAGAAAGGACCTAGAGGGAAGCTGAAGATCGTACACGTAGACCGCCTAGCTCGCTATTATGGATCAAATCATGCTCGGGACGAGCACGACTAAGAAGGGGGCAATGTTACGAATGCACCTTATGTCGAGGGCATAAGGTTCAATATCGCTTGACATGCAGTGTGTAACTTTTAAGATCTATAACTCGAGATCTGGACATTGTCTAGGTGTAATATAAAAACGCATTCCTAGACTTAAGGTGGCCTATTGAATGGTACAGGTTTTATCAATTTTGTCAACAAAGTGACGACATCGAAATTTCTAGAAACCCGTTTCCGGGAATTACCGTAGGTACTTACTGAATGTACTCGAAGTTATGCGCTATTATTATTACGTCTAGACGATTCTGGAATGTTCGATCAGCTGGCCTATATATAGCGCCGTGACGCCGGCGCCGAGTCAGTCTACACTTGACTACCGAGACGAAACAGCGACATTTAAGAAGCGATCTTTGAGAATACCTACTGCGACAACTGTAACGAGAACATTGAGTACTACGTGAAGAAACATCTGTAGTGTTGTTGTGTGTTTACAACACGGACTTCGTGGACGTAAGTGAAGACTTCGGTGCAACGTCAGCAACATTCTACTTGTCATTGCCTACACTCGACTGTACCTTCGTTGCCAATAAACTTCGTAACCCTTAACCGGTATTTTAGTACCCCTAGCCCGTAACAATACTATATCATGCCGGGTATGATGCGCCAAATGTTGTTGTGTTGGGAGTTTTGTCGTGGAGGTTCTCCAGATCAATCTCCCTTTGGGGCAGCATTGTAGGTCGTGCTGTTGGGTTTAACATTGTATCACCTTTCTCAACTGCCGTCTTCCTTCCTATTCGCTCAGTTTTCCGGAGTGAATAGGCTCTTAATAACCTTTTTTTTTTGTACCCTGTGGGAATGCTTTGTTTACGCACCATACCCCGAAGGCCGCGTGTGGGACTCGCCCAGCCGAAGCCGGGAATACCCACTAAACCCGAACAGCGGCACACCGACATCGCCTTAGTGGCGGGGTCATGGGAAATAGCAAGCCTGCCGACCAATCCCCCGCCGGCGATTCCCGCCCGAAGGCAGGCCCACAGTGGGCCCTCCATGGGGAGGGGCCCGGCTGGGTACGTCTTCTTGTGCGAGAAGACGCAGCAGCCAAGGGTTTTTAGCGAGGTGTCCTTCCTCTTAGCCCCACTCGTTTGCCCGGAAGTAAACGGGGCCCCCAGCTCCTCTCAGTGAGGAGACCGGGTTGCCCGACGGTGACCCGGAGTTCGGGTCATGCCAGCCACCTGGAGTGGTGGCCGACCCGCCGCACGTGACCGCCGAAGCGGTCCCCACTTCTGGTTTTGGTCCGCGCCGGTAAACCGGTAACCCCCATATCTGGGGGCCGTTCCCCTGTCCGCCACCTGGGGACGCGTCCGATGGCAGGCCAGAAACTGCACACGGAAGGCTCTTAATAACCTTGCGCGCTTTACCATCAACGATCGCATCACTGCTTACCATCACGCGGGATTGCGGTCAAGCGCTAGTTTATAATTATTAAAAAAAAAAAGCAAATCCGAGCAAAGCTCGGTCGCCCAGGTACTTCATCATTATTAAGTCATATTATATGGATGAATTTTATATTGCCTACTTTGAGGAGGTGCAAGGTATCATAATGTTAGCAATAATAATAATAAAGATATATTATGAAGGACGGGACGATTGACGTGTGTCGGGCATGTCACCATCCGGGTGAGTCCATCAGACATATTATCTCTGGTTGCTCTCGTTTGGCTAATGGCGAGTATTGCACAGGCATAACCAAGTAGCTAGGATTATCCACCAGCAACTTGCTTTGAAATATAAACTTGTGGATTCTGAGGATTTTATTATAAGTACCTATGTGCCCGACCCAGTTCTTGAAAATGGCCATGTCACGTTATACTGGGATCGGTCTATCATTACTGACAGGACTATTGTTGCAAACAAGCCTGATATAGTAGTGATAGATCGATTAGCGCGCCTCGCAATGATTGTCGATGTTACCATTCCACATGACGGGAATCTCGTGAAAGCTGAGAAAGATAAACAAATTAAATATCCCGACTTGGCGCACGAGGTTGTTGACATGTGGAATGTGAACTCGGCTGTCATTGTACCGATTGTCGTATCGGCCAATGGTTTGATAGCCAAGAGCCTCGACCAACATCTATTGAGGCTCTCGTTAGGCAGTTGGATCAAAGGCCTGATTCAAAAGGCAGTACTCCTCGATACGGCCCGCATCGTGAGGAGGTTCCTGTCTCTGGAGCCCTAACCACCGGTAGCTTGGACCCCGCTCCCGCCATCGGTGGAACACTATTTTTTATATTTTTAAATGTTTTTGTATGTTTTTATATAAATATTTAAAAATGTAGAATAATATGTATGTATAAAGAAATAAAGGGAATAATAATAATATTTTAGTTCGTGTTGTGGCAAGTCTGAAATGTTGACACTGTTGAGAAATTCTGTTGTAAATTCGACTGCTCCTTCAGGCTGATCTTTAAAATGAATGAGCTTCATTGTGTCGACTTCTCCTACACTTTTGTGCGACCCTAGTACCTTGCATCTCCACAAATTAGGCAAAACAAAATTTCTTCCATTGATAAAATAAACGAAAAAGAAAATTCGTTGACGCAGTTTCCAATTATATAAAAAAAAAGAAAAAAATAATAAAATAAAATTAAATCAATTAAATTAAATTTTTATTAAATAAAAAAAAGCATTAGACAACGCCATCATTCTTTTTTTTTAAACTTCAAAAAAAAAAAAGGAAAAACACTATATCGTCAGGGATTTGAACCCGAAGTCTACGAGCTCCGAATCAGAGGCCGAAGCCCCTCGGCTATTCGTATCATTAAGGACAGCGGCGAAATTTAGCTTCTTATAAGAAGTTTAGCAACTGTTCAGTGCCTCAAAACACGGAAAAAAGAAATTTTCTGAAAATTAAACCTAGCTAGATCGACTTATCGTCCCCGAAGCCCCCTGCACACAAAATTTCATGAAAATCGTAGGAGCCGTTTCCGAGATTCCAATTATATATAAACATATAGTACCGGGCGACCGAGCTTTGCTCGGCAACTTTTTTTTTGTTAGGTACATCGTGTGTCTCTATATTTTCAAAACCAAAAATTTAAAACCAGCGAATTTTTTAAATAATATTTTTTGACTAATGTTTTTCGATCATACCGACATAATAATAATATTTTCGATCATACCGAGATAATAATAAAAAATATTATTAACTGTTATTTAAATATAAAATTACGAGTGCAATTTAGTTTAACATTTTATTATAAATAAGTACTTATAGTTTAACAATCAGTTACATCAGTTATATATTATCATCAATACATACTCGTAGTTTAAGGTCTTAACCTAATACTTCCTTCCATACTATATCATGCCGGGTATGATGCGCCAAATGTTGTTGTGTTGGGAGTTTTGTCGTGGAGGTTCTCCAGATCAATCTCCCTTTGGGGCAGCATTGTTGGTCGTGCTGTTGGGTTTAACATTGTATCACCTTTCTCAACTGCCGTCTTCCTTCCTATTCGCTCAGTTTTCCGGAGTGAATAGGCTCTTAATAACCTTTTTTTTTTTTGTACCCTGTGGGAATGCTTTGTTTACGCACCATACCCCGAAGGGCGCGTGTGGGACTCGCCCAGCCGAAGCCGGGAATACCCACTAAACCCGAACAGCGGCACACCGACATCGCCTTAGTGGCGGGGTCATGGGAAATAGCAAGCCTGCCGACCAATCCCCCGCCGGCGATTCCCGCCCGAAGGCAGGCCCACAGTGGGCCCTCCATGGGGAGGGGCCCGGCTGGGTACGTCTTCTTGTGCGAGAAGACGCAGCAGCCAAGGGTTTTTTAGCGAGGTGTCCTTCCTCTTAGCCCCACTCGTTTGCCCGGAAGTAAACGGGGCCCCCAGCTCCTCTCAGTGAGGAGACCGGGTTGCCCGACGGTGACCCGGAGTTCGGGTCATGCCAGCCACCTGGAGTGGTGGCCGACCCGCCGCACGTGACCGCCGAAGCGGTCCCCACTTCTGGTTTTGGTCCGCGCCGGTAAACCGGTAACCCCCATATCTGGGGGCCGTTCCCCTGTCCGCCACCTGGGGACGCGTCCGATGGCAGGCCAGAAACTGCACACGGAAGGCTCTTAATAACGTAGCGCGCTTTACCATCAACGATCGCATCACTGCTTACCATCACGCGGGATTGCGGTCAAGCGCTAGTTTATAATTATTAAAAAAAAAAAGCAAATCCGAGCAAAGCTCGGTCGCCTAGGTACTTCATCATTATTAAATCATATTATATGGATGAATTTTATATTGCCTACTTTGAGGAGGTGCAAGGTATCATAATGTTAGCAATAATAATAATAAAGATATATTATGAAGGACGGGACGATTGACGTGTGTCGGGCATGTCACCATCCGGGTGAGTCCATCAGACATATTATCTCTGGTTGCTCTCGTTTGGCTAATGGCGAGTAGTGCACAGGCATAACCAAGTAGCTAGGATTATCCACCAGCAACTTGCTTTGAAATATAAACTTGTGGATTCTGAGGTACCGTATTATAAGTATGTGCCCGACCCAGTTCTTGAAAATGGCCATGTCACGTTATACTGGGACCGGTCTATCATTACTGACAGGACTATTGTTGCAAACAAGCTTGATATAGTAGTGATAGATCGATTAGCGCGCCTCGCAATGATTGTCGATGTTACCATTCCACATGACGGGAATCTCGTGAAAGCTGAGAAAGATAAACAAATTAAATATCCCGACTTGGCGCACGAGGTTGTTGACATGTGGAATGTGAACTCGGCTGTCATTGTACCGATTGTCGTATCGGCCAATGGTTTGATAGCCAAGAGCCTCGACCAACATCTATTGAGGCTCTCGTTAGGCAGTTGGATCAAAGGCCTGATTCAAAAGGCAGTACTCCTCGATACGGCGCGCATCGTGAGGAGGTTCCTGTCTCTGGAGCCCTAACCACCGGTAGCTTGGACCCCGCTCCCGCCATCGGTGGAACACTATTTTTTATATTTTTAAATGTTTTTGTATGTTTTTATATAAATATTTAAAAATGTAGAATAATATGTATGTATAAAGAAATAAAGGGAATAATAATAATATTTTAGTTCGTGTTGTGGCAAGTCTGAAATGTTGACACTGTTGAGAAATTCTGTTGTAAATTCGACTGCTCCTTCAGGCTGATCTTTAAAATGAATGAGCTTCATTGTTTCGACTTCTCCTACACTTTTGTGCGACCCTAGTACCTTGCATCTCCACAAATTAGGCAAAACAAAATTTCTTCCATTGATAAAATAAACGATAAAGAAAATTCGTTGACGCAGTTTCCAATTATATAAAAAAAAGAAAAAAATAATAAAATAAAATTAAATAAATTAAATTAAATTTTTATTAAATAAAAAAAAGCATTAGACAACGCCATCATTCTTTTTTTTTAAACTTCAAAAAAAAAAAGGAAAAACACTAAATCGCCAGGGATTTGAACCCGAAGTCTACGAGCTCCGAATCAGAGGCCGAAGCCCCTCGGCTATTCGTATCATTAAGGACAGCGCCGAAATTTAGCTTCTTATAAGAAGTTTAGCAATTGTTCAGTGCCTCAAAACACGGAAAAAAGAAATTTTCTGAAAATTAAACCTAGCTAGATCGACTTATCGTCCCCGAAGACCCCTGCACACAAAATTTCATGAAAATCGTAGGAGCCGTTTCCATACATATATACAAGAATTGCTCGTTTAAAGGTATAAGATACAAGAATTGCTCGTTTAAAGGTATAAGATTAAAGATGGATGCAGTACTTTGGAATCCTGTGATAAAATTCTTTAAAACTAATAAAATAAAATATAAACAGTTTTTCCTTTATTCTCAAATGTTCACTATAACAATTTATTTCTTTCAGACTACTATATTACATTTTCAATATATTCTCTATAAAAAGATGTTGCACAAAATCATTTCATCATGCACACACGACGATTTCTTTTTGACTACTACAAAGCAACAAAACATTTTTCCCCCGTCTACAGAATCTGTCTTCCAAACTTAAATATATTTAATTTCTTTATAAACTTTGTAATCAGCCAGAGGCAATATAAAAATCCAACTTCAACAGTAGGTCATACAAGTATTTGTTCCGTGCGGGAATCGAACCTGCGACACACAGCCCAGCAGTTAATAGCTTAACCACTGCGCTAACCGTGCTGGCATTTGATGAAATGAAATCGTTTATTAAGCATGTAGGATCACCGATCACTTTTACACGTCATATATTTTTTTTATACTAGATGAAGCCGGCATTTCCTAAATGACTACCTCTGAGAAGAAATAGCCGAAACAAACTCAGGGATCATCGTCTTTTTTCAAGTCCAGACATTAAAAATGATTTTGTTTACAATAATTTACCTTATAATTACGCATATTGCTTAATAAAATAAAATGAAATAAAATTTGTTTATTTCAGGTTTCCCCATATTTTGTTAGTAACATTATGACTTAAAACAACTATGTTAGTATCTAAACATAATAAAACAAGTAATACAAATAGAAAATACAAAAAAAAAAACAAAATAGAATATTAAAACCTAATTCATGAACCTGGAACCTTCAGGGGCACCTGGAACAAGCACATGCGATCGTACCCAATGCCGCTGAATGGGGCAGTCTGGCAGGTCAGCAACGACCGACAGGATGGTGTTGGTGCTCCCCCTGACCCTGCGCATGAGCGAGGCCACGCGGCACCTCACTGTCGTCCCGAACCCTTCCGTACGGGCGTGTGCAAACATGGCCGATGCGCTGCAGTACCGTGGAAGCCCCAGCATCACCCTAAATGCATTGTTATAACAATGCTTAATAGAGCGAGCAGCTCAGTCTCAAGCTTTTTTGTCTTCTAAATGGTACCCTTTTTGTTGATAATTCCCATCCTAAACAAAAAGGGTGCCAACGTAAACTTGTCAGTATGCTCTGCTATCTGCCAGTCGTCTGTATTTTCGCTGGCTGTATCTAATGAACCACAATAAGTACGTAGACAGTTAAAATTTTCTCAGACTGTGTATTTTTATACAGCCATCAGAATAAATAAGATTGAAAAGTGAGTAAAAATTACGTATTAAATTTTATGACGAACATTTTAATCGAACACAAGAAAGGGCTTAATTTTGTTTTTCAATTGTAAAATAGTGATTGACCGCAATCCTGCCTGATGGTAAGCAGTGATGCAGTCGTTGATGGTAAAGCGCGCTAGTTTATTAAGAACCTATTCACTCCAGCCTTGAAGACCCTTAAACTGTAGTCAGACGGAAACACCACCACTCTCAAATTGTTCCAGTCCCACGATGTACGCGGTATAAAAGACGGAGCGAAATGGGTAGTGATGTCAACAATGTAAGGGTGGATCCTTGCCGTGCGATGGTCGTCCGATGTTGGAAAAGAGATGGTTTTTTTTTTAATTTATTTATTAATTAAGACGGTACAATACCAATTACAATAATTAACATAAATAGGCACAAACAATGACATTAATTAACTTAAAAACTACTACTAAAACTAACATGGCACGGTGGACTCTCTCGCCTCCTTCATACAAGACCAAACATACACACATAAGCTTATTCCATTCATCCGCAAACACGTCACATTCAGGGTTGGTCATCAAAAGGGCATTCAGCACCTTTAGACTACGACAGGCCGGGGAGTAACTCATGTAATTAAATCCAAGCTCCAAATTGCATCCTATAGAACACCGACAGGCTAGTTACTCTTCGGCTGTGCTCCAGGCTTTGGTAACCGTTTTGAACCAAATCTGGTCACGAACTCGGGTCGGGTCGGGTCACGAATTAAATGAAATGAAAAAGCGCCGGTAAAAGTTTACATTCACCTCATTATTTAGAAATCAAACTTTTTTGAACGTCTCACTTCTACTAGCTGCTAGCCACAAAAGACGAAACATCAAATCAAATCAATTTTCTTAGAGATCCCAATTATTTTACGTTAGTTGGTGATTGAAGCCTCCTGATAAGCAAATAATGCCTGTGTTAGGAGACTCCGCTTTTCCACAGCAGTATATAACCTTATATACAACCAGCATGTAACTGTGTTTGTGTGTGTGTGTGTGTGTGTCTGCGTGTGACACATGAACCTAAATACTTACAGTTTTACTGAGCTTGCATTGTTACCATACTCGTTATGTGCTTGATATGCAATCACGGGCAACAGCAAATTATCCTCAATTATAATAATTTAGATTGATAGGTAGGTAGGATGACATTAGGATTAGGTAGTTAACAAAACTGGACACGAGCTTTCACTGATGACTCATAATCAATAAACACAATATAATAAAAAAAAAACCAATTTATTATTTTATTTATTGATTGTATCATCCTCTGAACTTTAAATGTGATACTGGCATTATTATATATAATAAATCAATTTGAATAATGTTGTTTGTGACAGCCCTCGCGACCGGCTCGGCCGGACATTACACCGCGTCGTCAATCAATTCACTTTTCATGGATGTCGCATTAACGTATGAATATTAATAAAATGATTAGTCAATTAATTCTACATTATATTAATGCTGTCTTTTGTTTATTATTATTAGCTTGCGCCTTCGGTTTTACCCGTGCAGTGTAAAGTAAATTATGTCCTAAGCGAGGTAGATAGTCTCTACCTGTACACTTATAACAAAATAATTTTCTTCTTAGTGCGTTAGTAAGTTGTGTGTAACAACCTCCCGACGGCAACTGTCGAGCAAGTGCCAGCAGGTCTGCCTAGTTGGAGGATCCTCCCTTTTCTAAGAGGTTGAGTGAAATTTACATCCTGTTCCTCATACCTCTAAAATTATTGGTGAGGAAACAAAAAACAAAAAAATATTGTCGAGACATTTTTTTATGTTTCCTCACCGTTTTGAGAGGAGTGGTGGTGAAATTACTAATACAAGTAAAGCGCCTGCCAGCATTCGAACCCAAGACCTACAACTCGTAAGTCGACCTTTAGGCGAATACTGCTCTCTACGTCCTAAATGTCAATCCGTCTAATAATTGTACGTGATTGCGTCACAAACATTCATAAAAACAAGATTATAAATTTATAATATATATACTTATTATTATAAAGTCGGATTATATATCTACCTAAGTATTATATTGTTTCAACTAAAATATACCAAATAATAAACTTGAAAGTAGTATAATGCTAAACTTGTATAATTAACTTTTATTTCATTTTATAATAATTGAGATCTGCTTGATTAACAATATAATTAGTAGCTGGATTGAATGCCACGCCTTTAAAAGAGCACGTTCCAAGTGATATTGGATATGTTACTGCAAAATTCATACTAACATGTCAGTAACTTCTGTATGTATGTATGTCTGTACGTTTTCACGCTTAAACCAATGAACAGAATTCTACAAAATTTAGCAAGAGTTATTACTTATAACTGCTTTTTTTTCTCAAAAACAAGACAAAATTTATATAGGGAGCACAACATTTCCTTAATAGACGCGGGCGAAGCCACAGGCAGTAGTGGTAGCATCATAAAACTGTCAGCACTTGACATGTTTTTATTAATTGTGTAAACGATATACAGAGTATCGTCCTTCAGTACATTCGCACCTTCAGTTCATTTCCGTATTAGAACTTGTTATGTTAAATGTTAATTACAAAAATAACAAGCCTATGATAATGTTAACCATTATTTTTTTGTTAAAAAAACGTATAATTAAGACCTTATATTTAAATATATTAGAATATATCTATTCATCACGTCGTGTCATCCGTGTAACCGAATTGTTGTTCTATGTTACTGGTCTGATTTCCGCAATGAGACCCTCCAGTGGACCATTGTGCGTGGGCCATGGCGGCCTTTGGCGGTTATTCCAGCCAGCCTACCTTCCTCCAGAAGCCCATCAGGTCTCCTAGCTTGTTGAGAACATCTGTGTAAGATCTTGGTGCTCCTATGGTTTTGTTTCTAATTTGGGTAACGCCTGTACACTCGAAGAGTACATGCGCAACTGTCTCGCGAGTCTCTATACAGGCTCTGCACAGAGGGCTGTCCGTTATGCCTATTGTGTGGAGATGCTTATTCAGCGAGCAGTGGCCCGTAATGATCGCCGTCATCAATCGTAGGCCTTTCCTATCCAGGCGCAACAGCCTTTTGGTCATCAAGTGGTTGATTTAAACTACAAAATGGATCACGATTCGGTATTTATAGTCATTTACAGAATTTATACCGGAACATTTATGTGCCTCTAACTCATTATTATTATACTTATATTTAATAGAGAAATCTCGACGTTTTGTAAAGTCGTAAAAACCGTGCTAAGCTGTGGTCGCAAGTTAAAGATAAAAAGCAATAAAAAAGATATTATGTATAATTAAAAAATATAATTTTTAAATATACAAGATCAGATGAATGCTTTTTTGGTTTAATACTAAAATAAACATTCGCTTAATTCGCAACTTATATTTACATAGTAAGAGTAATCTCCGTCGTATGGCGTGTGAATCGCTTAAGCATGCGTTTGCGCAACTGACATTTTAATACAATAGCAGTTATTTTTCCTGTGCACATCTCATAATGACAGGCATCTGTAAATTAATGCTAGTAAACAAAGTGGCACGTGTCAGGGCAAAATAGAACTTATTGTTATACAAATGATGACGAAGATCACAAATATATTAATAACCTACGTATTATGAGATGTGTACACTATGCTTGTCTTTTGACGTAATTTTTGGCGGCGCCATTATTATTCTCCCCACGTCCTCGTGTTGACTGTACCGGGGAGGGAGTCGTAGTGGTCCCGCCAGCGAATATCTTCAACCTGGATTGACCCCAGTTGTATTTGTAACTTGGCAATTGTGGTGCTTTCGTTGGATTCAAGTATAGATCGAATATCGATTGAGTCGTTTTTGGTTTCTGCGTGGTCCTTTGTGTCCTATGAGTGGTCGAATAAGCCAACGCTTGGGTTGTTCTTGTCTGTACATTATTTTTAACTTTATCAGTGAATGCAACTGGCTGCGTAGTCCTAGTTTGACTGAAAGACTGAAGTTTTGTCATAACCGGGCTTGTCGCTGTTCGAGACGTGAAAGTGTACAACGAAAAGTCTTTTTTAGGTTTTGTTGTGACTGCTTTGCTTATAACCGTGGGTATTTTTGAGGTTTTTGAACTCCATCTCCAAGCAGTTGTTGGTTTTCTTGTGGTAGTTGTAGTACTTGGTTTATGTGTGGTTGTAGTTTTAGGTCTGTAGGGTGTAGTTGCAGGTCTGTAGGTTGTAGTCACTGATTTTGGTATCACTGAGGTGGTTCTCGGTCTTTGTGTGACTGTGCTGATCTGCCTTGTTGTTAAGGCAGTTGAAATATGATTGCTTGTTGTTGTTCTAGAAAAAGGTTTGTACGAACTTGCCCATGTAAATGGCCTAGTGGTTGAGGAAGTCGGTGGCCTGTAGTTTGTTGTTGTAGTAGGCAGCCTGAATGTAACTGTAGAAGCTGGTGAGCTGTATGTAGCAGCAGTAACAGTTGTCCTCGTCACTGGCCTCAATGTCGTTGTGCTAGATATTGGAAGAATTGTTGTACTTGCTAGTTGTATGGCAGTGCTTGTTTTCGTGCCCTGCGTATATTTATCTAATTCTGTGGTGTATTCTTTCTTGGTAGTTGTTTCACTAAACTTTTGTTTCTTCCTGAACTGGTTCGTTTCAATCACTCTCCATACCTTTACTGGTGGTATGTACTCCGTGGTGGTCGTCGTGGCCGTGGTTGTACGACGTGGTGCAGTCGTTGTTATGGGAGTGGTAAGTGTTGGTGCACTCGTAGTCGGCGGTATACTTATATGCTGAGATGGTTGGTTAAAGACAGGAAGCTTGAGGTCGTCAATGTTGTCAATCTTATAATTATACCATTCATTTTGTTCAGGTACTTTACCGTAGTTTTGTCTGACGAAAGCTCCAATGGACAGGTACGGAGGCAACAAATTTTCTACAATGTGTCTGTCTGTCGTGTCATTTGGCTGGTCGTAACTGTTTGCATATTGATACGCACGGGACCTTGTTATCGGCACTGAGTTTTTCGCGTTTAGATCACAATCCACAAGGTATTTCTTAGTATTATGTTTGCAATGCTGTGGGTACACTACCCAGGCAAGGAACCCATTTCCCTGGATGCGCGTATGTTCTTCATGGACGGTGAGTGCACAGTCCAGGTCATCGGAGATGTCGTCATCTCGCAGTGCAGAGCAGGGCAAGCCGCACGCTTTGCCCGGCCCGCACCAGTACAGTTCGCTGATCTGGAAGATGCCATGATCTCCGCTATAGGCGTTGTTGGCGGAGGTGTCGAAGCGTGACTCGTGGAAAGCAATGCAGACCCATGTGGAGATGTGGTCAGGGCGCACACCGAGCGCGCTCAACTCGCGCGCCAACTCGCATCGATCGAATACGCGCGCGCCGGCGACCGACAGAAGCGCACACGTCAACCACGCGACGCGATTCATCGCAGCGTGCGTTTGACCGACCTGCGCTCGCGCACTCATTTTTACGTAAGTACCACCGACCTCCCGCCGCGCGGCTCTCTCGAACTGTGTCGCGCCCGTATTCCTACTGCAATCTCAATTGTTTTAACTTGAGATGCCATGCATTTTGGAGCATCAATGAAGGTCAGTGTTTTCAGGTTATATAGGTAAGTTATGGAAAATTCAATATCTATTATAAGGGACCTGTGTGAGCTTGACACTGACGGGGCACGCCATATTCTCATCGCATTAAATGTCATATGTACAACTCGGAACTCACTATAGTTACGACTATTACTAAGGTAATATGAATAGGATGAATGTAAATAAACATGTTTATTCCATTCACGCACATTCTGAAGTAGCAAATACGTGTGTAAAATGAAACATTTGAACATTGTTTTGAATCAAATACACTCGACGGCACCGCATCGTGAGAAGTCTGGGTGTGACCGGTTTTCGAAGACAGTTTATTAATATTATGGGTCTTGCTAGTTTAAAGGTCAATCTTTGAAATGGTCAGCCTGCTCCCTAAATAGGAAAGAGCGTATAATATATATATATATTAGGGTGCTGGCCAGATTGGCAGTTACTTCTTATAAAGTAGCTGCTTGTGTCTCAGCAGTGAGAAGTTCATAGGTTCGTTATGCTAGGTAGAAGAAGATCCTGGCTCGCCTCAAGAGGTGGACTGAGGCGGCCACAGCATGGTCGCGGTCGGTGTCGTTAGACATCGCGAACGCGTTCAAGCCCACGAATGCATAGAGGCGGCACTGAATTACCACGAGGTGCCCTCTACCTCTGCGCCCTCGTGCGGGACTACCGTCAAGAGAGGAAGGTCCTGTACAAGGACGCGTCCAGTCGTGGACCATGACGGTAGGTGCACCCCAGGGTTCTTGGTTCCCCGCCCTGAAACCTGGGGTACAACTGGGTTCTGCGTGGCGCGCTCTTGCCGCGGATGGACGTCGTCTGCTTCGCGGACGACACTCTAGTCGCGGCCAGGGCGCGCGAGTGAGAGGATGCGGTCCACCTGGCGTCGGTCGGCACCTCACTGGTCGTCCGACGCATCCGCCGAAGTGGCCCTCGAGAAAACGAGCCATGGCCTTCCACGCCCCGCGACGCAGAACCCCACCGGGGCTCCGTATCCGAGTGGAGGGGGTCCAGGTTCCCATCGAGGTGTACATCAAGTACTTCGGCCTGATCCTGGATCCCCGCTGGAGTTTCGAGGAGCACTTCAGGCTCCTCGCCCCGCGGCTGTGCGGGCCTACCGCACAGTCAGTCATGGGGCTGCCTGCGTGCTCCCGGGCACGCCCCCGTGGGAGGTCGATGCCCTGATTCTGTCCCACGCCTTCTCCCCGGACCCGCCTTACCTCCTCGAAGGCGGGTCGCCTTCGGGGAGGCCCTGAGTCGGTGGAGGGAGGCACTCCTTTCCCCAGCTGCCGGCCACCGGACGATTGGAGCGATTCGTCCGGTGTTGGAGGGATGGGTTGGGCGCCGGCATGGTAGCCTCACCTTCCGCTTGGTGCAAGTACTGACCGGACATGGGTGCTTCGGGCATTACCTGCACCGGGTCGCCCGTCGGGAGGAGTCACCGCGGTGTCAGCACTGTGACTCTGTCGACGACACGGCCGAGCACACCCTGGTTGAGTGCCCGGCCTGGCGAAACGAGCGCCGCGACCTCATTGCGGCGCTCGGAGGCGGACGCCTTTCCCCTTTGCAACCATGGTGCGAGCCATGGTTGAAAGTGAAAGTGCATGGGAGGCTGCCACCTCCTTCTGCGAGACCGTCCTCTTGCAGAAGGAGGCTGCGGAGAGGGAGCGGGAAGAGGATGCTCTTGCCGCTCCCCTCCGGCGTAGACGGGTGGGGCGAAGAAGGCGGGGGACGAACCCCCGTCTCCCGCACGCGAATTGCACTGGTCACCACGTCTGAGGATTACTCCGGTACCCGGGTAATCCTCCCTTGGCGCGGAAACCGGCCTTAACGAGGCCAGTAAGCCCCGTGACACTCTCAACGCAGGGCTCGAGGGTAACCGAGTGGTTTTAGTGGGTATTCGCGGCTTCGGCCGGGCGAGTCCCACACACGCCCGTCGCCTCGCTAGCGGCGGGTATGGTGCGTAAAGGAATTTACACTCGTAAAAAAAAAGGTAGAAGAAGATGCTATCGATATGTCGTAAATATCAGTCGGTATGACGTTTGGCGGCTATGTTAAAATTTGTACAAGGTTGCCTGCGTGCACACTTGTATGTAAACATTAAGTTGAGTTCCGAGGAGGGTCAAGAGGTTAGCCGCCGGCCTCTGTTGGCTAATAATAGTTTAAACTTAAAGATATTAGTTAACACTGACGCGTCGCATAGCTACAAAATATATCTATGGATAGTCGTGACTATCAATCAATTCAGAGGACCTATTTGTTTATGCGATATGGATAACTGCCGTTTTGTTTAATGTATAAAAAAGTACTTATCATAGAATTATGCGAAGGTGGGTTCATAAAGATATAAGTATTTATATTTTTTTTGTGTTTGTTAAGGATATATGATGTATTAAAAAAGGCTGGTGTTTTACACCAGCCTGTTTTAACCTCTCAAGTATGAGCGCGCGGGTTCGATTCCAGATCAGGTAAGTATCAACGCAACTTTTCTAAAGTTATACTCGTATGTACTTTCTAAGTATATCTTGGACACCAATGACTGAAGGTGAAGGAAAACATCTTGAGGAAACCTGGACATTGAGTCTGAAATCGCCAACCCGCATTGAGTAAGCGTTGTGATAACGCTCAATCCTTCTCTGTTTGAGAGGAGACCTGTGCCCAGCAGTGGGACTATAAAAAGGTTGCTGATGATGATGATGTATTTAACGTAATATTTACTGTCATGGATACTGACAGAGTAAAGATTTTATGCAAATTGTGTCAAGTAATTTGAAAGTTAATATATATACGAGTATATACAATATGTAAAGAAAACCCTTTCCGACCCATAAGGATAATAAAGGTTAGGTAAACACTTGACCAAATATAATATAAAATTTTACGTAATCATCATAGAAACAATACTAATGAATTTTGAAATAATCTTTTTTTCCCACGAATTCATTCCAACTTCCCCGAAATTTGTTTTTTTTTTTAAAGTGACAACACCGGTATTATTATGAGCGATGTATATTAGGAATATTATGATTATGCCGCCCGTCGCCCGCGGAAGGGTTGCTTACCGCAGATGTATTCAGTTACCTCTTTTTGCGAAATAATATTTATTTTTTTAGGGGGATTTTTTTAAGTTTAGCCAGGCTTTGTATCCATTAGTAGAATCGGTTATTGATACCTAACAATACCTTTACGGATCGGAAAGGGTTTTCTTTACATATTGTATATATAAATTGAAAATAATTAATTCCTTAAATATGTTTGTCGCCTTCATTGCTTTTTTTACATATTGTTAACTAGTGCTTTAGCGCAATCCCGTCTGATGGTAAGCCGTGATGCAATCGTTGATGGTAAAGCGCGCTAGTTTATTAAGGCCTATTCACTCAAAAAAACTGATTATGAAGGAAGACCGGAGTTGAGAGAGGTGATGCAATGTTAAACCCAACAACACGACCAACGATGCTGCGCCAGAGGGAGATTGGTCTGAAGACCCTCCACGACCAAACTCTCGACATAACAACATTTGGCGCATCGTACCTGGCACATATCGCAATACAACTGCTCAGTCCTGTCCTCCGTTAGTACGGCTTCACCAGACATCAGGTCGGAACACGACAAATCGCTTGGTGGCAAGACTGTGGTGGGTGCTAACTTCTGCCGCCAGCCTCTTCTTCATCTCAGCGTTAATCGTCGCATCCGAAGCTTTTATCAGCTTTGGAGTCTGGGGTCCACTTTACCAGTCTCACTGCTGATTTTGGCTAAACTTCGATTTTTTCCGTGAAGTGACTGCCGTCTGACCTCCACAACCAGAAGGCGATATCGAAGCATTGCAGATAGACCAATTGTTGGACTTTTGAGGGCTCCAACAACCCGTAACGACTGCCATTAGATGCTAGTATGGCAACCTGGACGTTACCGCAACGCCACGGAGGCTGTCCATGCCGATGTTATGGCCTACCACTGAGAAAACTTCCGGATATGTAGATATAAGATTCAAAAATGCTTCCAATTTAGTTTAATTTTAGCCAAAGAAGCCATGCTATTGGTACGTACGTATATACCTTTTACGTTACAAGTTGTATACTTATGTAACAATCTGAGCACTCTCCATACGTATTAAATATTAATTTATAGTGATGACGTCACGATACGTTTAAATAGCCGTGATCTGCTTATCTAATATTGATTTATGTTCACTAAACGAGCAAAGAAGAGTATTAATTATAAGACAGAGAAACTAATAGCGCAGAATAAAGTTACATCATCAAAAAATGTATTCAAAAGCTTTTAAATGATATTAAATTTACATTAATTAGAGTAGTTATGAATGGTCTTTTATTGCGATTGTAGATGATAATTTGAATCATCCATGTATTTATAAAATCTTACTCATATCAACGTCACTTAACTTAAATCATCCTTTATGAATAAACAACACAGTGCTTAAGGGGTTTATTCATAAACGATGATTAAAGTGAGAGTAAGAGTTTTAGTTAGGAAGGTCCAACTTCGAGAAAGAGGTCAATCGTCGAATCCAACTCGGCTGGGCTGCTTTCGGGAAGCTACGTAGAATCTTTTCGTCCGAAATACCGCAGTGTCTCAAGACAAAAGTCTTCGACCAGTGTGTGTTGCCAGTGATGATTTATGGAATTGAGACGTGGTTGCTAACAATGGGCCTTATAAGAAGGCTCAAAGTCACTCAAAGGGCAATGAAGAGGGCTATGCTTGGGGTTTCACTGCGCGAACGAATTAGGAATGAGGAGATCCGCAAAAGAACGAGAGTAACCGACATAGCCCGAAGAATTGCAACACTAAAGTGGCAGTGGGCTGGACACACTGCCCGTAGGTCCGATGCCCGATGGGGACGACGAGTTCTCGAGTGGCGACCACGCACCGGAAGGCGTAGCGTGGGTAGGCCCCCGACAAGGTGGACCGACGACCTGGACCGGGACCGGTCGTCGTGGAGAACCTCGGGGGAGGCCTATGTCCAGCAGTGGACGTCTTTCGGCTGAAATGATGATGATGATGATGATTAAAGTTAAGTGACATTAAAAGGTCAAAAATGTATGGTTAAAGAATCTCTAATCACTAGTTAACTCTAAGCAGCGTTGATATGATATGATATGATGAATAAGGGAGAGAGACTCGTTGGACTGGTTGAAAGATCTAAGTATACGATTCACTTATTTACTAGCGAATTTATAAGCTTCTGCCCGTTAAGTAGTTTGGTCCGTGAATATTCTCGTTCACTCCTTTGCATCGCATCGCCTGACCGCGCTTATAACTACTTTGTTTTCTGTTAGCGTTCTTACTCACTTTTTTGTTCTGCTCCTAAGAGTTGGTAGCCTGTTGTTGATTTTTTTGTTGTTCAGTAGCTTTTCTCAAGTACTGGATTATCAGATGCTTTTTATTACTTTGAAATTCTTCTTCAGATTTGTAGTTTCAGAGATTAATACGTTCAAACTTCAAATAGCGCAACAATATAAAAACTAGCTCTTCGCCTTTATCGTTAGTATAGATGTAATAACAAATCGATTCGGTTATTGCAAACTTGTTGTCAAAATCGTTAGAAAAAAAAACCCTGCAAATTGAAAATAGCTTCGAACTCCGCATAAACAAATAGGTGAAATACATAAAATAAAAAAATAATAATATAAATTGATATTTTTTTTGACATCGCACATTAATTATGTGAATATTAGATTGGTAAGGTGCCTTTGTAAGTCTAAAGGCACCTATTCTTAAACTTAGCTGACCTCACAATCTACAAAGAAGAAGTAAAATAAGAAGGTCAGCTTATACTGGTTATATAGGTACGTACATATATTTTGATGTTTAGTCATGCGGACCTAATAAAATGTCACATTATACAAAACGGATATCAACAAATCAGATCTCATCCTCTCACCCAGCCCGCAGCAGGCGTACCGGGCGTCGCCGGAGGGCGGATAATGCCCTCTTCCAGCCCCCCTAAATGGGTCCAGGGGCGATAGACTCGGGGAAATCTGTCGCTCCCCAAACATCAGGACCCGAGGTGGCGGCGCGAAGTGTTCCACGCGCGCTACTCTTAGGCGTCACGGGGGGAGTTCTACACCTCACTCCCCCCCCTGACCTGAGGAGGCCCCACGGCTGCGGGCCAGCACCAATCGGGGGTTGCGGAAGCAGTATTAGTTCTCGCAGCCCCCGGTGTAGGTGTGAGACGGAACACCCGGGTGGTTTTTAGTCAGTAGGAGTCTGACAGACCCCGTCGCCCACCCCAGGGCGGCGGACATCCATGAGGATTTTACACCCGGAAAAAAAAAAAAAAAAAAAACATAGCCAACATAGTTGGTTGTGGAGGTTGGTTAGTTGGTTGTTCAACCTTTTTTGGTTTTTATTGATTTTACTTATTCAATACCTTAGGAATTTTGTTTTAGTTCTTGATGGATAGTTTGGAAATCGGTGGTAGATTTTAGTTTACATATAATATAGTTTTACAAGAGCATGCATTCATAGGTACATAACTTTCTGTTTTACTCGCGTCTTTTTAAGAGTTTGGGCCTAGATCTTTATGATACAAAACGTCAAATTCGAAAGAACACTCGCCAACGTCCATACCATGTTGAATACACCGGTTCTCGTCCGATCACCGAAGTTAAGCAACACCGGGCGCGATCAGTATTTGGATGGGTGACCGTCTAGGAACACGGCGTGACATTGGCGTGTTGCACTGTTTTCTTTTACTATAATAATTGCATGATTTAATTCCCCATCTCCGTTCCACCTTCGGACGACCCGTCGTACGGCGAGTTTCCACCCTTACGTTGTTAACACCTCTACGATCCGGATGAAGCGTTTCGCCTCCTCCTTTATACCGCGTATATCGAGAGACTGGAACAATTTGCCAGCGGCGGCGTTTACGTCGGACTACAATTTGAGTGTCTTCAACGCTAGAGTGAATAGGCTCTTAATAAACTAGTGTGCTTTACCATCAACGATTGCGCCATTGCAACTGTACTAAAATTACTAGAAATTTTGGAAATATCTACCACTAATGATTTTTTTTTATAAAACACCAGCCTGGCTCATATGTAATGTTGTTTAACCTTAAATAAGAACATTAAAAAATGTGCTGTACAGATATTCAAGCCCTCTATATTTGTAGGTACTTTATTCTCTGACTAGCGTTTTCCAACTTTCTATGGTTCGACGTCCAGTTTTCAGAGGCTTCTATGAATCCTAATACCCAACAATCTGAAGGGTTTTATTGGTTTGAACAAATTTGCAATTTGTAAAAGGATACGACGATTCGTCGTGTCGACATGATGTCTGGTGAAACAGTACGGAGGTCCGGTCTGAACAGTTGTGTTGTGACGTGTGCCGGGTGCCGGGTACGATGCGTCAAATGTTGTTGTGTCGGGAGTTTGGTCGTGGAGGGTCTCCAAAACAATCTCCCTCTCGCGCAACATCGTTGGTCGTGTTGTTGGGTTTAACATTGTATCACCTTTTTTTTTTTTTTTTTTTTTTTCTTTCCGGGTGGAAAATCCTCATGGATGTCCGCCGCCCTGGGGTGGGCGACGGGGTCTGTCAGACTCCTACTGACTAAAAACCACCCGGGTGTTCCGTCTCACACCTACACCGGGGGCTGCGAGAACTAATACTGCTTCCGCGACCCCCGATTGGTGCTGGCCCGCAGCCGTGGGGCCTCCTCGGGTCAGGGGGGGGAGTGAGGTGTAGAACTCCTCCCGTGACGTCTATGAGTAGCGCGCGTGGAACACTTCGCGCCGCCACCTCGGGTCCTGATGTTTGGGGAGCGACAGATTTCCCCGAGTCTATCGCCCCTGGACCCATTTAGGGGGGCTGGAAGAGGGCATTATCCGCCCTCCGGCGACGCCCGGTACGCCTGCTGCGGGCTGGGTGAGAGGACGAGATCTCCCTCTCCCTTTCCGCAGCCTCCTTCTGCGAGACAACTGTTTCGCAGAAAGAAACCACCGCATCCCAGGACTCTTCGCTGCCGACCATCGACCTGATTACGACCGGCAGCGATAAGTCACTGCCTACTTCAGAGATGAGGGCACGGCGCAGCTCCTCCCAAGCGGCACACTCTGCCAGCGTATGCTGCGCCGTGTCCTCCCGGCAGTCGACGCAGTGGTGACACCGGGCGTCCGGCTCCCTGTTTATGCGACACAGGTACTTTCCGAAGCAACCATGCCCTGAGAGCACCTGTGTCACCCGAAACGTCAGGGAGCCATGCCTTCTCCCGAGCCAGTCCGCCAGTACCGGCCGGATGGCCTCGATGGTGTTGAGGCCGGCGGTAGGGCGTGAAAGCCTGTCCCGCCATTCCGCCACCAGGACCTCGCTGAGCTGCGACCGACGCTGCTCAATCTGACGCTGCATCGGCCGTTCGCCCCGTTCTCGCGCCTGCTCACGCCACCGGTACAGGGACGCGAGGACCTTCGCCTCCAGGTCCCATGGCGGGGATCCAGCCAGTAGGCAGGCCGCCTCATAGGAGATCGTGCGATACCCATGTATGACTCTGACGGCCATCACTCTCTGCGGTTTCCGCAATATAGCGATGCTGCCGGCCGTCAAGTCAGAGGCCCACACCGGGGCCCCATACAGGGCCATCGATCGCACGATTCCCATGTAGAGCCGCCTACAAGCGGCGCTCGGCCCCCCCAGGTTGGGAAGCAACGTTGAAAGTGCCCCAGCCGCCCCCAACAACTTGGGCGCCAGCCGCCGGAAGTGGGGGCCGAACTCCCACCGGCTGTCGAGCACCAATCCTAGGTATTTCATGGTGGACTCGACAGCGATCTGAACCCCCCCGACCACGATGTGTGAGCCGGGTGGCGGCGCCCGCCGGGGACCATGAAACACCATGGCTTCCGACTTGCTGGGGGCCACCTCCAGGCCTAGGCGACGTATACGGCCCACCACCTGTGATGCCGCAGCCGTCGCCAACAACGTTGCTTCCCTATGCGAGCTCCCCCGGGCGGTGACCAGCGTGTCGTCCGCATAACACGTCAGGTCTACCCCCGGTCTGAGCTCGCCTCTCAGCACCCAGTCGTAACCGATGTTCCACAGGAGCGGGCCTAGGACCGAGCCCTGTGGAACACCGCACGACATGCGGCGCTGCTGTTCGCCATCACGTCCCATGTAAGTGACACATCTCTCGGACAGATAAGCCCCAACTATTTGACGGAGGTAGGGAGGCACTTGATGGGACCGCAGTGCCTCCCGAATACAATTCCAGGGTAGGGTATTAAAAGCGTTGGAGACATCCAAGGACACCGCCAACATCACCCCACCCCGGGACACCAACATTGTATCACCTCGCTCAACAGCCGTCTTCCTTCCTATTTACTCAGTTTTTTTTTGAGTGAATAGGCTTAATAAACTACCATCAATGCAAACTTCTAAATCGATGCAAACTTTACCATCAACGATTGCATCTCTGCTTACCATCAGGAGGGATTGCGGTGAAGCACTAGTTTATATTTCTAAAAAAAATAATACTTGGTTCTGGAAAGCTGTTTTTGAAAGCCGCGGTCATGCAGAAGGTAGTTTATAAAAATAGATGTACTTATACCTTTTGTGAGTTATGAGCACGTGCTATACTTACATAATTACTTATATGAACACCTACCTGCATTCAGAAATCGAGCATGAATTTATTGAAAATACAGATCGCGTTGAGGCAATTTAAACACAAAACGAACAAGTGAACGAACAACTTGTTCGCTTTGTATTCCGCAAAGCGGTGAGTCAAGTGATTTCCTCATTTTCTCAACTCAATTTCACTGAGATCAAAGGATTTCATTTAATATTAGTTCTGGAGACAGAAATAAAGAAATATGCATTCGCAGATGGTAGCGTACGGATTATAATTGTTTTCACGGCTTAGGACCGACGGTGGAAGGATTTTAATGCCACTAATTTAAAATATAACATAAAAGTATGACAATTAAATTAATTTTATGTATTTACATTTCTTTTAGTACTTAATACTTTTAGTTTACTATTGTACCGCGAAAATTGTTTTCAAGAGCGAAGAAAAAGTTATTTCAAGAGCTACATAGTTTCGCTGTTCGCGATTAATTTCCCGTTTGTTGTACCCGTTTGTATGTTGTAGAAATGTATTCCCCAACATACAAAAGCCAAATTGAAATAGTTTTGTTAATTCCTAGACTGCGGCAGAGGTACTTAGTGAGTAGAACAATCGTTAGTTTGCATCTTAGGGTGCGTTTCAACAGGGAGTTGCCTGCCCCGTTTTTCCCAGCTTAGCTATCTGTTCGGTTAAAATAATGCCTGCGTATGGTTCAATTGTGCCTGTGTATGGAACAAATATTTGTATGATCTACAAGTAGCTGTTCCGGGTCTTGATGTTTGTGTATGTGAATTTATATGTTTGTAAACGCAACTACGACACAGGAGAGAATCCAAGTGTGGGACGAAGCTTTATAAAAAATAGATAAAGAAAAGAATGGTTTGGAGCAAAGTATGTATACAGTATGCGTACTCGGTACTTATCTAGCCTATGAAAAATATTCTCTTTGCTGGATACGACACCTGCCTCCTTTTCGAGAGGGAGAAATGTTCACTCAATGGGGAGAGGATTGTAATCTCATCAAATCAAAATATTTCTATATCACATTAAACCTAATGAAACATCACAAGATGAAGAAGGTGCACGGTTCCAAAAAGTTGTTTCCTATGGAGAAGAGCAGGAAACAAACTGCCCGGTCACTCTTTTAAAGCCGGCGCCAGGCACAGACAATTATTTGTACAAATCTTTGTAGAAATATTTACGCGTGTGTAGCATGCTACGAAAACATTTGAACACAGACACCTTTGAACGCTTTGATGTGCGCTCGAAACCGACAACGAATGGCAAAGTATAAATGTTTTAACAAAGCTTTGAACAAATACTCAAATACCCGTTCTACATATGTGTCCAAACAAGTGTTTAAATAAGTGATCAACTATTTGAACTATGTCTGGCGCCGGCTTTAAAATAATTGGCTTTTACGATGTTTTCATGGGAGGACCGCATCAGGCCTAGGGGGCCCAAAAAGTACCAGGTACTTAATAAAACAGAGCACATACATACAGATCTATAATAGTTTACAACGCCTACAAAATACTCACATTTACAAAATAAAAAAGAATCTACCAAAATGATTAATACAATATTAAAATCTAGTGACATGAATGCCATTACAACCACAAATGAAGAGTTTAAATTTGAATTCTTAGTATATAATGCCAAATAATAGAACGATTATTTCAATACGTTTAACATCGTAATTTAAGAACTGTTAATAGACATTTGCATGTTATGCCATTAATGAGTTGCCAGGTAAGCGTGTGCAGAATGAATCATTGGAATTCTACCTTGTCTTCAACGTAGTCTTTAATCTTATATGATTTTTTCGGTTAGGACACTTTTGATGAGAGTTTTGAATTTTCTGTAACCGGCATTGGCGACTTGTTATAAAAGCGGATGCTGTTTGTAAGAAATTACTTGCTAGTTTTAGTTAACTATTAATATTATGTAATTCTCGAAATAACATCTAATTTCTTGTCATCAAGTTTTAGATCTAGACCCATTTGAGGTATATTTGGTAAGGAGAATTTAAGACATTAAGTTCTATTCGCATTAAGTTAAAGATTATTATTAGCTGCTAACCATTTCGATAGAATGGCTAGACTATTGTTAATATATAAGATATATTTACGTTCTATTTTAAAAATGAGGTCTTTGATATTTACTAGAAATAGGAAAGGGCCCAGAATTGACCTTTGAGGTACTCCCGTCTTAACAAGAGACCCTAAGGAGGTCGCCCTATTTACATTTACTTTTTGCTCCCTCTTGGATATATAGAAGAGAACAAGATCAGCAGCTCGTCCATGAATTCCGTAAATGTGTAATTTAGAGATCAGTGTCTTCTGATTATGCAATCAAACGCTAAAAGGTAATATCTGTCCTGTAAGCGGGCCCAGTGTAGGTTGGTAGTTGTCACATGTCTTCTTTCAAGATTTTTAAAACTGATATACTTATCTTCAATCCGTAAGTCGAGGCCGCAACTTGATTGTCCTCAAACTAACATCCTAACTAATAGACCGTATGTATATGTCAATTTTTGGGTGTAAATACCATTATTCTGGGAAAAGCCCAGAGTTAATAAAATTGTTTAATGAAGTGCATGTAAACTTAAGTAAATAAAGCAATGTTTGTAAGTATTTGAACAAGTTCTTTATACTTATGTATATTCATGTATATGTAAACTCTTCCCACAAGATCCTTCAAAAGTTACGGATAGGAAATCCTATCAAGCACACATCACTTGACATCATAAAACCACTTACCGACACAAGTGTACAGCTCCATTGCACCTTTCAGCAGACAGCCGTCCTCGCGGTTCAAACCTCTCGTGTAGTTAAGACAGTAGCAGCCCTCATCATTATCCAGAAGCCACTCATTTGCGACGAACCTCACTGTCGGAATACCCTCGTATTCCGTATTGGATTCGTACCGTAGTTCAACGGACCTGAACAAAAATCAAGCATTTCAAAGGCGTCCAGAATAATTTAAATCTTCCCCATTGATGATCGGAATCTAACCGCTTCACCATCATCAACATCTCAACGTTAATTCCAGTCGCATCTGAAGCTTTTTCAGCTTTAGAGCTTGGGGTCCGTTTTGCCAGTCTAACTGCGCATTTTGGCTAAACTTCGATATCTAAAACCGGCAGTTAGACTGTTACAGCAGACCCCAACTCGGAAACTAATCGCTTCGTACCTATATAATGATTTTTAATTTCCACTTGTTCGTTTTAGTTTATGGTAATCAGCAAATTAAAGATGCAGGCAGATAAAAGCTATATTATCGTCGAACGAAAGACGAAGTAACTGCTAATATTCAAAATTTATATACATTTTTGTAATGATTCTAAACAGTGATGCAATCGTTAATGATAAAGCGCACTAATTTATTACGAGAGTCTTCACTCTAGCTTTGAAGACAATTAAATTGTAATCAGACGGTAAGACTGCCTCAGGCAAATTGCTCCAGTGCTTCGTGGTACGTGGTATATACGATTCATAAATTAAATGAGAAATTGAAATGTGTCTCAATTGACGTATGTATTGACGCATTGATTAAGCGTTTGACTAGTGTGCTGCGCTTCGTTCCGACAAACTATTATTATCAATTGGAATAGAAGCATATTGCTAATCATTGTTCTATATGTTTGGATTTATTTATTTACTAGCTGAACCACGCGGTTTCACGCAGGTTTTTTTTAATATGCGCCGCTCCTATTGTTCGCGGGGTGATGTTATTTAGCTTTAACCCTTCCTGGATTAATGGGCTATTCAATGCAAAAAGAATTTTCAAATCGGAGCAATACTTTCTGAGATTAGCGCGTTCAAACAAACTCTTCAGCTTTATACAGTATGTTAAGAAAACCCTGTCCGACCCATAAGGATATTAAAGGTTAGGTAAACACATGACCAAATATAATATAAAATTTTAAGTAATCATCATAGTACCAATACAAATGAGTTTTGAAATAATCTTTTTTTTTCCGCGAATTAATTCCAACTTCCCCGAAATTTGGTAATTTTAAAAAAAGTGACAACACCGGTATTATTTTGAGCAAATAGCGATGCGACCGCGTGCCGCGTGCCCTGCAGCCCGCCGCCCGCGGAAGGGTGCTTAACGCAGATTTATTAAGTTACCACTTTTTGCGAAATAATATTTATTTTTTTAAGGGGATTTTTTTTTAAGTATAGCCCGGTTTTGTATCAATTAGTAGAATCAGTTATCGGTACCTAACAACACCTTCATGGGTCGGACAGGGTTTTCTTAACATACTGTATATTAGTATAGATTATAAAAAAGTACTGCTACATCACAAAAATTAAACATTGAAAATAATTTAAGCAATTTAATTTATGTCCTGGTCCATGTGACAATAACGGCGTACATAACATTGACAGTTCATCGTCTTGTAGATGGAATACAATATGTAATTAATAATAATAAAAAAACACCCAATGAAAATATACTTTAAAATTCAAATTTAGCAAATAATAAGTAATAATTGCTGAAATATTAATTATTATTATTAGTTCTTTATATTTTGGCTTCGCACGGTTTGTGCATTTAGCCAATGTCATGTAATGAATTATTCATGTCGAAAAAGACGGCCATGTGAACCGTCTACGAGGGAGGTTTGAGGCAAAGTCATGATGAGGCCAATATGCTGCGATATCTCAATGTTCTTTATAAATTATTTACTGAATGCACTTTTTATTACATAAATCAGGCACTTTTATTTAGTAAACAACACTACTTATAAATGATTTAAAAGTCCATTGAAAAATGAGCGTGACACTCAGCTTAACTTTCCCGCCAAAACTACCGAAATATTAATAAGAATATCTAAAAAAAATGTCATGTCATAAAAAAGAAGAAATTTCGAGTATCATATAATACGAGTATCAAGTTACAATAAGTCAGTTATAAAACAACAAAAAATTTAATTGTAAAACAACGTAAGCAACGCAATGAATTGGTAAAACAAAACCGTTTGTTACTGAGAGTGTGTTAATTTATCCACCTGGTCTGGATGTTTGTGTATGTAGTTTAAATATTTGTAAACACATTCACGATACAGAAGCAATTCCAAAAGGGGGAAGAGTGAATAGGCTCTTAATAAACTAGTGCGCTTTACCATCAACGACTGCGTCACTGCTTACCAACAGGCGGGATTGCGGTCAAGCGCTAGTTTATAATTTAATAAAAAAAAATATCATAAAATTATTATGTTAAACCACTGCAGCTCTAATGGTATTAGTCTTCAAATATTAGCCACACGATCAGCGGTCGGATAGCGGACAACTAAGCCGAGAGCACATTGGCAATATGAATAGAGGGTGTAATTTAGAAATTGAGATCAGAGTAAGTTTAGTTCATTCCAAACTAGTGCAGGTCTACACCATTTTCCACTAATCCATTTATGTACAAGGCAAGTAACTAAACTTGGCTTTTAATCAAACTAACATTAACTTTATCAACGAACCAAGTACAGCTTTCATTTGCAAGCGAAGCTCATGGTGGTTGAAAACTCTATCAGCACCGTCACCGTATAGCCTTGTCATGAAATAGAAGCGGAGACAATACATAGTCCGCCTTATTCATAAACGCTGCTTAAAGTTAACTAGTGATAAGCGATTCTTTCATCATACATTTTTGACCTTTTAACGTCACTTCACTTAAATCATCCTTTATTAATAAACACCTTAGTGTTTAAGGGGTTTATCCAAAAGCGATGATTAAAGTTAAATAACGTTAAAAGGTCAAAAATCTATGTTTAAAGAATCGCTAATCACTAGTTAACTTTAAGCAGCTTTTATGAATAAGGGGGAATATGTTTAGCACATTCTCCCTGGTGACTCTAATGGAAGTATTTGCGTTTCGTATGTCAATATACATTTGCCTTTGAGTTTCATTCTAAGGTATACATGAAGACCAAGCTGCAGGGTAATTACGTAAACACATTATCATTAGCAATGGGTATTGTTGAGGACAGTGGACTTCTCCAATAGTAATGAAAAACATGCGGACACTACTATCAAATTTACTGTCTGTATTCCACAGGTTTGAAACTAAACACATCAAAAGTGTCTAGGGATCAACATATATTTTTGCAATAACTTTTCTCCTGATTGATATTAATTAAAATTTTCTTTAAGGATTCATCAAATAAAGTGTTTTCGTTTGTCACAGTAACGATAAACCAAGTCACCTTTGCATTAATAAAGAAATTTGCCATTTTCCTAATAAAGGGATATTTGACATTTGAACCACTAACACAAAAGTTCGAAAAAAAGACTGAAATAACAGTTTTCTCTAAAATTTTATTGGGTAACTTAAACAATTAGTAATCCGTGTTTCTACCGCGAACACTAACAACACAAGAACATCGGTTTGGCATACTCAAAATGAGTTCATCCAAATCACGCTGTGGAATGGCCGCCCATGTTCGTTGCAACAACAAAAAAAGGTCTTCTTGCGACTGGATACCCTCCATATTCGGCAGAGCTCTTCTCTGTAGCATATCCCATGCATGCTCAATCGGGTTCAAGTCTGGCGACTGAGCAGGCCAGGGCAGGACATTGATGTTAGCTGCGGCGAGAGTCTGTCTTACAACTCTTGCGGTGTGCGGTCGTGCATTATCATGCATTAACTGAAATAAGGGACCGATTTGCACTTGTAGAGGAACGATGACGTCTGATACAATCGTCTCAGCATAAATTTGAGCGTTGAGGTTGCCTCTGATCCAAATCAACTCAGTTCTTCCGCCGATCCAAATACCCGCCCATACCATGATGGTTCCACCACTATAAGGATGGACTTCCTGGCAGGATTTTAATCGCTGTTGGCGTCCAGGGGTTCTCCAGTGTCGTATACGTCTTGTATCCGGTCTCATACCAAAACGAGACTCATCAGAAAAGCACACGAAACGCCATTGTTCTTCTGCCCAATTTCTGTGTTCAAGAGCCCATTGATATCGAATCCTACGATTGTGCATTGCTATAGGTGGTACCCGTAGCGGTCTTCGGGAATGAAGGTTCACTTCATGCAAGCGGTTTCTGACTCTTTGGTCGCTAATTAAGTTCCCTGAAGAGTGATGAAGCCTCACGGCTAACATCATGGCGGTTATTGTTGGAGCTCTTCGAGTTAAGATTTGAATGTATCGGTCTTGTCTCCGTGTGGTGCAGCGATACCGTCCTCCATGGCGCTCAGCCACGGTACCAGTGCTTCGGTAACGTGTCCAAAGTCGACTGATAACACTCTGACTTGTATTCAGAGCTAAAGGCACAGTACGTTGCCGGGAACCAGCTTCTATCATTCCCACGGCTCTGAGCATTTCTTCCCTGCTTAAATGACGTCGCCGCTCCATAATAACGTTGGTTTTAATCAGTAGTAGGGAAACAGTAGCACTAATAATGTCTTCAATGCGTTGTATGTTTTTATAGGGAAAATATTGACAGCTGATTTTCATCTTTTACTCGAATTTGATTCACAGTTCCTGATTCAAATTATGAAATGCACCAAAAAGGATCCATATAAATTTATAAAATCATAAATTTATTACAAAGCCACATCTCAATCTCAAGAAATCCGCATAAAAATGCTTGATCCCTAGACACTTTTGATGTGTGTATTACAATCCCCGAATTCGGGCAAGTATAGCTACGGTCTTATAGCCGTGGCCTAGTGGTTAAAACACCAGCCTCTCAAGTATGAGTGCGCGGGTTCGATTCCAGGTCAGGCAAGTACCAATGTAACTTTTCTAAAGTTATATGTACTTTCTAAGTATATCTTGGACACCAATGATTGAAGGTGAAGGAAAACATCTTGAGGAAACCTGGACTTTAAGTCTGAAATCGCCAGCCCGCATTGAGCAAGCGTGGTGATTACGCTCAATCCTTCTCCGAATGAGAGGAGACTTGTGCCCAGCAGTGGGACGATAAAAAGGTTGATAATGATGATGGTGAAGATAGCTACGGTATAATCTTTCCATCCTAAACGCGGTTACATTTTACGAGACTAACACTAATGCACCTGCACACTTGACGTCTGGAGGCGAACAGAACGTTATAATTAACATTTTGATAGTTCAACAGCATTCATTGCGTTATTCACGTTGTTGAGCAGACACTTCATCGAACATAGGGAGCAATGGATAGTGTGTTGCGTAATTAGGGTGCTGGAATGTTCTTCAAATACTTTTGACCATATTTTTATGTATGTTGGTTGATATCCGAAATTTATTGAAATGTGGCTCTATGCACCATTGTCACCGTAATAACTTCAATATTTTTATTTTAAAGTCCGTAGTTCGTTTACCGTTTTTATCGGTTTTACCGGGTTTTTTATCGGTTTTGAATTATATTAATAAATATGATTCTCTTTATCTGCAACGCTGTGTGACTTATGTGCAACAATCTTGAAGTGTTGCTAACTGGTTGTTGCTTGTTTTATTGGTAATTTTCTAAGTTCTCCGGCGCTATCCTAACTTGGTACTCACTCATTTTTAGTCAGTTATTAAATCAATTACTGTTACAGTTCCGTTACAATGAAATTAACTCTTGTAGAAACGCAGTTATTTACACAAAAAATACAATTTAATTCAGTGCTAAGTTCTTATTTTAGTAATAAGAATATATATGTCTAAATGTATGTAAATAAAGTTCGAAATATAAATATTGACCCAAAATTTTAGGTTAATAATAAAGTTAATTTTGTTGTGTAAGTATAAATAAGTGTAATACATGTATTTTCAATTCCTAGCAGGCATAAGTAGTTAATATGAGGCGAAATCTATATTTTTTACATGAATTACAAACTAGCTTTTCAGTTTTCTCGGTAATTCCAAATATTTTATCGGTAACTTCGGATGGGAAAGTTAAAACATTGCACGGTAGGCGACTAAAAGAGGGTGTGGGCGCGTGGTGGGAGGTCCTATTTCAATCAATGACTATCAGCTGAGTTACGGTCCGGCAGACACTCAATCCTACCGACAGATGGGGATAAGGCTATTCAACGTAGGCACTTTGTTGCTTTTTACCGTGAATTTGCGACAAGATTGGCTTGAATTTGTAGCAACAGGTATTTAATGGATGTCTTGAATCACGATTTGCGAAGTAGCCATAGCTTACTACTTAGCTTTGACAGTTCAACAACATTCATTGCGTTATTCACGTTGTTGAGCAAACACATTTTTAAAACATATGGAGCAATGGATTCGTAATATACATCGTTAGTTTTTGTTTATGCGAACCCTGAATATAGTTTGTTCTATTTATTTTAGTTTATTTTTTCCTAATACATTTAGAAATTGTTGTATTGTGGTTGCTGTCGCGCCACGCAGGTTCCGATAGCGCAGGCCCGCGCAACAGCTGACGCCAGAGGTCAACGCACCGCGCGCCCGCCCGAGCGGAGCGTGGACCACATTTCTGTTGGAACAGCCAAGTAGGATAACAAGCTCATAACTTTGTGGATTTTCATGATATCTTTTTGAAGTTTTGTAAATAGATTCTTTACCTAAAAATACTGGACACATGTTTCGGGCTTCGCAAAAATAAAAAATAATGTTGTAGGTATATTAATATTTTTCTTCTTGATAATAATAGCGTGTTACATGCAATACATTGGAAGGATTTTGCTAATCCCTTGCATTATATATTTTCTAAAAAAATGTCTACTGAATAACGTATTTAAATAACGTGGGGGCAGTTGCCCTCACCTGAGGTACGCCCATGGATAGTCACGTCACCTTAAACTAAATTACTTCAAAGCATTTTCTTTTTTTAAATTGAAGCACTAAATAGTAACGAAACCTCAGGTAATATTTTAAGCCACTCATATCGTCTTAACCTGTTAATCTGCCTACTGTATTCCTTGGAGAATAAATATTTTTCTATTATGTACCAGCATGCGAAGTCTGAAGTAATCAGCATCGGTAAAAAAACGCCGAGAGAACCCTAGTTTATTTTTATTTCCGAGTCCACCAAAATAAATAAATCGCTTCTCCCTAACACATTCCTTTAACACAAAAATATTGTATATACAACTACACTAACTTACACTGCACACAAACCTTACAAGTAATTTTGCATGTTTTCTTTAGTAAATAAGTTTAAATATTGTTTAGATTAAGCAACCTCATTGTGTGAGGCACATATAATGTGTCTCACACAGGGCGCTAGACCCCACACTAGGATACCCTTATCCTAGTGTGGGGTCTAGCGCTACTTCATTGCACGCCATATTTCATATTTATTTTAATTTATGTTTTGCTGTCTTGACAAGATAAGCAAAACAGACAAATTGTGCTTATCTTGCCATCAAAATGTGTCTAAATAAATTTTTATTATTATAATCACATAAATTGCATTATAATTAGGATTACAAATCGGCTGTAATTCTTCGCTTCCAGTCAATTCCAGCCACACTGAAGACATCCAGAACATCAAATGTTCTGAACAGGTATACCTACAATTCTTCTTTCACCTTTAATAATTAATGAAATCGATTTTCTCGGTGGAAGACTATGGCCTACTTTTGCCGGCAGCCTAGGTTATGAAATCGGCTGCCGGTAAAAGTTACCACCCACCAGACAGTCTTGTCGCCAAGCGATTCGTCGTGTTCCGACATGATGTCTGATGAAGCCGTACAGAGGACGAGTCTGAGCAGTTGTGTTGCGATGTGTGTCGGGTTCCTACATGTCATTGTGTCGGGAGTTTGGTCGTGGAGGGTCTCCCGATCAATCTTCCTCTGGCGCGGCATCGTTGGTCGTATTGTTGGGTGTAACACATTGCATCACCTAGCTTAACTGCCGTTTTCCTTCCTAGTCAGTCAGTTTTTTTGAGTGAATAGGCTCTTAATAAACCAGAGCGCCGTCGGTATAGGGCATTTATGAAGGAAAATAGCTAGGTGCACGGTTCTAATTGGTCGTTTTCTCAATGGAAAAATAATTGATTTTTATAATGTTTTCAAATAACAGCATCAACAGATATGGAAGGGACAGTGTAACAAGCACTAACAAAATATAAATTGGTTCTAAAATCTACAATCTACATCGCTATAATGTCACATTCGCCAAATATAAAATAATGTATTTAAAAAATAATTGAAAATAATTAAAATAAAACCTGTTTTAGCCAGATGTCATAATTGCTATTACAAATGTTACAAATTAGAATGAATATATTATCCACAAACGCCTATAAAAATATCAATTCAGTCATCATAAGTAGGACACCGACGGGCGGGAGGTCAACGTCCCGTCATGAAAGGATGAAGCGACACGATCATTAGGGAACCGGGTAACCCCAATTTGAGCACAAGTTAACGAAGGCTTTATATTTCTTGCTGCTATTTAGGTACTAGTCGAGCGGTTGTGAAATTCTTTCGTATACGTCATCTTTGTTTAATACCTTGTTGATTAGGTAAGATTAGGTTCACCGGGGAGTACTATCATAAAAGTATAGGATTTTTTAGATCTATAAGCCAAAGATATGTGGCAGTACTACATAGACACAAAATGATACTCCCAAGCACACACACATACATTCACACACGCAAACACACACACACACACACCCTCGCACACACACACACACACACACACAGCCACACGGACTTACAACCGCATGTTGAATATACCTAAGGTCTTGAAAAATAAAAATATACAGCTGTAGAAAAGCGAAGTCTCCTAACACATTATTGGCTTAATGCAACACCAAATAATGTTGGATCTCTAAAAAAATTGATTTGATTTGATGGATATATTAGTCATCCATTGATCAAAAAACAATCAATTGATCGAAAAACGCAATAGCATTAGTGTAATACATATAGTACACAATTCTTATATTTCATCCAACATAAATGCTCTTCATGGTAAAGCGATCTCTTCAGAACAAAGAAAATTGAAAACCTGAATGATTTGATGAGTAATCGTTATTTGATTCGAAAGACGGAGAAAGGTTATTGTAGCGCAGCTTAGTAGAGGATTATATGCCCAACAGTGGCCTGCAATAGGCTGGGTTGATTAATTTAATGGTACGTGTAGGTAGATGAATTTTTCACTATCCATAATCAGGGCCAACGGAGATTTATATGAAGAGAGATCGTATGGCGAGCTACGTCAACGTCTCGAAATCAATCATAATGACCACGACCGTTCTGTCAATAACGAAACGAAGAAGAAGATAATTAGTAAACTTTCTTAAGTTGTAACATAACCATATCGCTGCTGTTGTTACACTAGCACATACATATACCGCTCCTTTAAAATCTTAATCATACTGCAATCTGCGGTGATTCACCCAAGGTTTTTGAACTAGTGAACTGCATATTCCATTTACTTTCATTGTATACTGATTTGCTTTCACTATTGTCCAGGAGATGTTGAATTTCATTATATTCAATTGGCCGGGTGATGCGCTGTTGTTCGATCCGACGGAATCTTCCGTATCTGCCATGTGCGTTATTGTTACGCTCGATATGAAATATTATTGGATTCATGCTGGGTCATAAACGTTCTAAATACTGTAATGAAGCGGATGGTCAGCATTGGCATCCGTCCGCGAAGTAAAGCTTAACATTACTTTGTATCTTTAACAGAATTAGCCCATGATGTCCCCAGTATAGGGAGGGACACACGTTTACACCGTATTCAACAAAATTAATTACGCGGACCTACTGGGGGTTGGTAGATGTAAAATCTTTGTTACTAGGATATCGGTTCCGTTAAGATATTTCCTATCCATGACCTATGTCTTGTAAGATTGGGGCCATTACTAATGTGTTAAGCCTGCTATTTGTACAATGTAGGTAAGTAAAAGATACCAGACAAAAACAAAAATGCGACAGAATAGAAGATATACAGAAATCAAATTATATTTTAACTTAAAACCGAGCGAAACTCTCATAAAATTATAGTAAACCGCGTTTCTATATAATTAGATACTTATATTTGTCCAAATTTTGGTTTATTAGTAGTTTTAATTAGTTTAGGGAATAAGCCTCTTTAATTAGTAATTAAAAGTTCTGGGTATTCTCACTTTAGGTTTTTTTTTCTTGATTTTATAACATTATTCCCATAAGTGTGTCGTGGTGGCCTAGTGGTTAAAAGACCAGCCTCTCAAGTATGAGTGCGCGGGTACGTTTCCAGGTCAGGCAAGTACCAATGTAACTTTTCTAAAGTTATATGTACTTTCTAAGTATATCTTGGACAATAATGACTGAAGGTGAAGGAAAACATCTTGAGGAAACCTGGACTTTTAAAGTCTGAAATCGCCAACCCGCATTGAGCAAGCGTGGTAATTACGCTCAATCCTTCTCTGTATGAGAGGAGACCTGTGTCCAGCAGTGGGACGATTAAAAGGTTGATGATGATGATTCATATAAGGAAAGCTGCGCCCCGAGTTCACGCACATGAGTTTTGATCCTGATGGAATAAAGGGTTAAAAATCATCGTGTAGGTATGCTGGTTATAAATCACATCTGCTCTAAACTTCATCCAAATAAAATCGTCGAAAGAATAACAAAGCAATACCAATTTATCAGTTCATATTATATTACCCTTATCACATTAATATAGAAATCATGACACTTTTTAATTACTTTTTTCATTTTATCATATTTTTTTTTTCATTTTTAGTTGTATTGTAGAGTGCAGAGCGGGTGTCTTTGGGGGACTGGCTTGTAGTTTGACGTTTGAAAGGTGCTAATTGTCGTGTAAATAAATAAGTGACGTTAAACGTGACGTGCTGTTCATGACATAAATGACTTCAAGTTTTTTTTTTTTTTAATAATTATAAACTAGCGCTTGACTGCAATCCCGCCTGATGGTAAGCAGTGACGCGATCGTTGATGGTAAAGCGCGCTAGTTTATTAAGAGCCTATTCACTCAGAAAAACTGAGCGAATAGGAAGGAAGACGGCAGTTGAGCGAGGGGATGCAATGTTAAACCCAACAACACGACCAACGATGCTGCGCCAAAGGGAGATTGATCTGAATACCCTCCACGACCAAACTCCCAACACAACAACATTAGGCGCATCGTACCCGGCACACATCGCAACACAACTGCTCGGGCCCGTCCTCCATACGGCTTCACCAGACATCATGCCGGAACACGACAAATCGCTTGGCGGCAAGGCTTGACTTGACTTGCTTATTGACTTTAGGATAGTTTTTAACCCAATATTTTCACGGATTCGAAATTAATGCAGGTGAAAGCGCGAGAAGCTGCTGCCATAAATATGTGTATTTTTGTTCCAGCCGTGAATCATATTTAGGTCCCACAAGCCAAAAGAAGAATACTTAAAAAAAAGATATGTACTTCAGCGCTTTTCTCTTAAAATCTGTAAGATATTTTTTATTTTCAGATATATTACATAACTATTACTTTAGGTACATGACCAGAACTTTTGAAATAATGGCAATGTAATACATGTTGATATAACTAATTTACCCATCGCTAACTGACAAGTTTTGAACGGCATTCCAACTAAAACATCGAGCCAGGCCGAAATGAAAGGGTGTATTTTTTTTTTTGTTGTTTTTTCAATCAGAATGCTCGAAACTGCTACAAATTGAAAAAAGCGGCTGTTGAGAGTTTTCAACCCGAAAAACATACCAGGAATTTCACAGAACCGCAAAATCAGAGCTTCAAATAACTTCAAATTGAAATTGACCAATCGTGTGCCGGATGCAGGTAAAAGCAAATGACGTAGAGAGCATCGTAACCATGGTAACGTAAATGCATCGTACTAGCACATAAATCTGCCTATACTGTTTACGTAAACATTACTTTGCATAAGAGCGAAAGAGATAAAATTACTACTGCACTATATGCTTTTAACGTAAAGCTGTTTTGCATGTGTGAGTGCTAGCCTGAAAATAATGAAAATTCTCGGAAGTGTGCAATAAGCTCCGCCTCGTTGTATGAAAGGGTAGAGGAATACATGCCTCGCAGTCTACTGCTGTTCTATGCATAAATTTATTTATTTAGTATCTCCATTAAAATATCTACATAATACATGACATATACAATAAGCAGATTGCAGTAATGGAACATATTTTGTGTGTCAAAGACAAGTGTGGAAAAGTTCCTCGCGTAGTAAGACGCTGTAGGAACATGATATTAACTGCTGTAATTCTTACGCTATCGATTGAAGCATTGACATTTTATAAATTTTTGAGAATGAATAGCAGCGGTGGGTGGCCCAGTGGTATCGGCCGCGACTTAAAGTTTGTAGGTCATAGGTTCGAACCCCGTCAGGCGCTTTACGTTGTGTACATTTTTTCATTACCACTGCTCTCAAAACGGTGTAGGAAAACATCGTGAGGTGGCATGTCCTAGAGGCCAAAAAATTCAAAGACAGTGTCGTCTGCCAACCCGTACCTACTGGGCCCGCGTGGTAGATTACGGCCCACTCCCTATCACCAAGAGTAGGTCTGTATCCCAACAGTGGGAACATTATAGGTTAAATATATATGTATGTGAATGTCACATTTATATCTACATTATTTTTTTTTGATAATTATAAACTAGCGCTTGGCTGCAATCCCGCCTGATGGTAAGCAGTGATGCGATCGTTGATAGTAAAGCGCGTTAGTTTATTAAGAGCCTATTCACTCAGAAAAACTGAGCGAATAGGAAGGAAGACGGCAGTTGAGCGAGGTGATGCAATGTTAAACCCAACAACACGACCAACGATGCTGCGCCAACGGGAGATTGATCTGAAGACCCTCCACGACCAAACTCCTAACACAACAACATTTGGCGCATCGTACCCGGCACACATCGCAACACAACTGCTCAGACCCGTCCTCCGTACGGCTTCACCAGACATCATGCCGGAACGCGACAAATCGCTTGTTAATTATCTTAAAAGTTTCACCTATATATCAAGAGGCGCATTTAATAATTAAAATTATCAGTGCACATAAAATTAATAATAAAGCACAAATAAACGGTAACGGATTAAAATAGGGCAGTTGCCTAAAAAAAAAAAACTAGACACGTATTTTTTCTTTTGTCATGTAAACAATAAATGAAGACAATACAGTGCGTTGAAAACTCGTGTGACGTCACTGCTTGCTACACTTTTTTAGCAACCAGTGTCGTCACCAGCCACCACTCCTGATCTTTAATGCCTTTTATATTTGTCAATTTTTATTGATTTGATAAAACAAAATATACGTATCCAATATTTTTCTATAACCTGAATGACGGACTAAATAGAATCTTATTTTTTACCTAGTAAACATCCCTATTAATATGGAAAAAATATGGTGATAGTAATAATAATAAGGCAATAAATGAAAACGCAGACAACTTACTTATTTATATAAATAACAATTTATTTTGTATAATATATTTAGAAACTACCAGATTAATCATATTAACGAAAAATATAAGGGGTTATTTCAAACAAACTGTTACTAAATTACTAATACTTTTTGAAACAAATCGATCCTTTTTTTAATAAAAAAAAGGATTTTGCTAATCTTTAACTGGTTTCGCATACACACAAAATAACGTATAAATATCGTACGTATATAAATATATACAATATGTAAAGAAAACCCTGTCCGATCCGTGAAGGTATTGTTAGGTATCGTTAACTGATTCTACTAATGCCTACAAAGCCAGACTAAACTTAAAAAAAAATCCCCCTAAAAATATAAATATTATTTCGAAAAATCGAGGTAACTTAATGCATGTGCGGTCGGCAACAAGTTAGGGGTACATGCGCGGGTGAAGGAGGGCTGGGCACGCGGCACGTGGTCGCATCGCTATTCGCTCCGTCACAAAGGATGTTGTCAAAAATACCAAATTTTGGGGAAGTTGGAATTAATTCGCGAAAAAAAAAGATTATTTCAAAATTCATTACTATTGTCACTATGATGATTACGTTAAATTTTATTTGGTCATGTTTATACCTAACATTTATTATCCTTTTGGGTCGGACGGGGTTTTCTTTACATATTGTATAAATATGTATATTTCTCGCGTTTTGTGGCGCGATACAAATACGTAAACTCACACGCACGAACAGCGAGACCCGGTGTCCAGGAACAACTATCTGTAGGCAATACAAATATTTGTTCTGTGCCGGAATAAAACTCGCCACACGCAGCGCAGCGGGTATCTATAGGGTGTATCTGACATCGTAACGCAAACTTCGCGAAAAGGCTACACCGCATGCCACTAATAAAATGATGATAGTCATTTACATAATTAATGAATGGTTATAGAAATCACAGTGTTTGAAAAAATGTGTCGGCTCGGCCTTTGAACGTTGCAAGCATGCCGCCGTGCGAGTTTGTGGGTATGACGTTGACCCCTGATGTGAACTCTATTAAATCAGCTGATAGGATAGTTTTTCGTGTTTTGTTCACATTGTGCTTTTTTGTGTAATTAGCGAATTTGTTGATTTTTCTTATTGGGTTATAAAGGCATAGCAATTATGAACGGTTTAAAGTGAAAGAAAACACCCTTTTTATTTTTTTAAATCATTAAAACACCGACGAAAAATTCCACCACGGGGGGTTCAGAATCATGTACTGGATCCATGGTACTCGTTTGTGCGTCGATGTCAGAGACACCTTTTATATTTTGATTGAATTTTCGTATAACTACTAAGAATATCTTACATAAGTCAGGTCGTTATCAAGCGTTAGTTTAAAAACCTATACGTTACAGTAATGATCATAATTTATATCCAATTTAAACGTGTTTAATTACAGGCAGTTTCCTAATGAGGCGAACCAATCTTGTGGCATTCAACGGCGCCAAAACACAAGTGTCTATTCACCGCCAAAAGGAGCGCGTTCACCTTGGCTCCTACTTTTCGGAATGCATCCTTGGAGTGCACCGATCACCTTCAGCTTTTAGGAGTTGAGACTTACTCGAACCTAAACTTTGGGCGGTTCATTGTGTGCATACCAAGGTGGCTGAAAGCAAACTTTGCGTTGTGGCAAAGGTCTAATGTTATACAAAGCACAGGTCCGTTCGTGTGTGGAGTACTGCAGCCACATTTGGGCTGGTGTTGCAAAATGCCACCTGGCATCTTTGGATTCGGTGGTGAGGCTTACTAAGAGGCTAATTGGCGACCATGATCTGGTTCAAAATGGTCTCCAAAGCTTGCAGCTCAGGCATAGAGTAGTCAGCCTGTCGGTGTTCTATAGGATGTATTTTGGAGAGCGTGCGCGGGAGTTGCATGACTTAATTTCCCCGTCTCCGTTCCATCAGAGGTCCGGTCACACGGCGAGTATCCAGCGTTACGGTGGTGACACCACCAAGCGTTTCGCCTCACCTTTAAAACCGCGTACATTGAGGGACTGGAACAATTTGCCAACGAGGGTGTCCCGCATAACTACAATTTAAGTGTCATCAAAGCTAGAGTGAATAGGCCCATAAAAAACTAGCACGCTTTACCATCAACGATTGCATCACTGCTTACCTTCAAGCGGGATTAAGGTCAAGCATTAGTTTTAATATTTAAAAAAGAAGACGTAAATATTGGACTGTGCCTGCAGCACATTTCTTTTTTTATCACAACAAACAGTCAAATCATCAAAACAAAAGTTGAAGTTTGTTCAACTTGGAAGCGCTGCAGAGTATTGAGCATATACAATCCTGCCAAACCCGTGGTTTGTCCGAAATAGATGCCACGGTATCTGTTTCAACCAAGATGCGGTGTCCAGGCAGTGACAAATGAAGGAACATGGTAAGATTTTAGCCAGTCAAAGTCTACCCTTTCACTCCTTTGAGCGGGAGATGTTATTTGATAATTCCCTACCTAAAAAAACGCTGGAAAGTATCATAACAAAAAATTAAAAATTAATTATTAATAAAAAACAATCTTTAATTTGTATGTGTGTGTGGGAAAGAATAAAGATACCAACTTCACAGACGAAAGCTACATTCGTAATACATAACTTATTTCTCTTCCACTCCTCATATTTGTTACTACTACTTTGTAACAGTCGCGAATTAAGTATAGGTACTTTGATCAACATCCGACACAGACCAGCAATCGGCAAAAAACGCGAGGATAGAATTAAATTTTCTGGGCTACCATAAGACCTTGTCTTAAAAGCGATTATCGCGTAAATACTTTATGAACTCACCGACAGATATCCGTGTTAATCGCATATACGTTTTTGCTGGTGTCCACGAAAGGTGCGTAGATTCCGGAGTCAGTTCCCTTGATGTCATTGCAGGCACTCATGCCCCCCTCCGGCGGATTGGGCCATTCAGAGAAGTAACGGGACTTTCCATAAGTCAGGATACGTCCCAAGTCTGTGGGATCTTCCAGACCTCGTAATGCCTCGTACTCTTCACTGGGTAACTGTTGTTTCTGAGATCAAACATAAATACAAAGTTATTACAGCGACTGTGGCCGAAAAATAGCATATCTACAAGTTTATTAGATTAAAACTTAAACTAAACAAAAAAAAAACCTACAAACAGACACAAACACGCATCAAAAATCTAATTTATTCTGGAAATCAGTAATATCGCTATTCGCGCTGATTATTATTTTTTCTCTTCTTTATGACTCGGTGGATGATTCAGTGAGCAGAATTATTTATTCCAAATATGCATAAAATATAAATTATAGAAAAATAGAATTGATTCTAGTCGGCCCTTCCAAAAGTTTCTTTTCTTATGGAGAAGAATGGACAAGAAATTCAACCGCTACCATTATTCATAAATAAATGTTTCCAATATTTTTCATACATTAATTACCTACATAACAATGTTTAAAGATGATGCACTAAAAATGCATGACATATAATCAATTACTTAAGGGATAGTACAAGATGTACAAACAATTTAAAAAACAAAACAATTTTCATTCTGACCCCAACAAAGTAAGGATAAGTTGGGCAGATGATTTATAATAAGTTAGGAGAGATTTTTATGAATTATTTATAATCAAGTGCTTTACCGCTATTCCGTCTGATGGTAAGCAGCGATACAATCATTGATGCTAAAGCGTGGTAGTTTATTTCTTAATAAACTAAGTAGTTCAAACTTAAATTAAGTTTAGTTTTTTAACAAGAGAAACAGCGCCGATAGGTTTATATCTAATAAACATAGTTCGGAATAGGTAGAGTGAATTGGGGTCATTGATCGGAAACGTGTATATTAATGTAGACATTCCTCCTGATTTACGGAATTGGTTGATATATTTAAAAGAAAATGGGTATAAATTATATTAAGTCGTAAAACCGTTTGATTTGGCCATACCCTTCATTAGAGGCTAAAAATAAAATATTGAAATGTATTATTGCATCGATCGGAATTTCATTGTTTTTACTTTTCAACAAGTAAATAATAAATTAGTTTAGTTTTGTTACCTTCCTTTGAATGAATTGAATAGTAATAACGTCACTACCAACATTAACAATATTTACTTGGAATATGGATATTTGGATATTCTGGGAATATGGCTTATCCACGTTATTCTTTCTGTGAACATTTATGATACAAGTACCGAAAATCACTCTACCTATTCCGACCTATGCTAATAAGTAAAACTATTAAGATTCAAACTTTGTTTAAAACTACCGCTAACTACATAACCAATGTTAATCTCCAACAATTATCTTTCTTTACTCTCGCCATTTTCCATGATGTAACGACAAAATAAAGTCACACTGCCTTGTTTCATATTTCTACAAGCTACTTGTACTTCATTCCTAAACATGATTCCTATGTACAATAGCTACATGCCCTCTCGGGGACGTGTGTCACTTGTGTGTTTTTACAGTAAGGGCCAAAAGTGGAGTACCACTTTTGACACTTATTGTTAGTGCAATAAAGTTCAAAAGTGGTAATGCACTTTTGAGCCTTACTGTAAAAACACACAAGTGATACACGTCCCCGACAGGTCATGTAGCTACAGCGTTCGAAAGGTTTCGATGGTTCCGGTTTCCGATGTTGTTGACGCGTGCCACTCGTGTGTATTTGGGCAACTCTAACTCACTTTGTCCTGAAAAATTGGAACTAAAAATAGAACCATATTTTTTAAAGTTAACCTTACATCGTAGTGTAGGAGGCAACGTTTTAGGGCGGGTTGTTTCAAACGGTTGGTTATCGTAACATAAGTACGTCAAAAAGTTACGTTAACGGATTATGTTTAACGTTCGATAAATAATAAGTGTTGTTTCAAAGCGTAAAATACTAGCTGTCATGGTTAACTTTTACGCATGCGTTAAGTGAACGTGAAACAATCCGCCCTTAGCCTTTTTCCTAAAGTTTACTGATTTTATCTGTAATGTTAGTATTTTTGATAACTTAAGTTCTTGTGTTAATAAATTTATTTTTGACTTTTATATTCCTGTCGCTGAGCAGTTCCCGAAACTTTCCAGGAATACTTACAAGAAATTCACGTTCTATTTTTTTCTTACAATAAATTCACTCCTAACTAAGTAGGTATGTATTTACTTGCTTACCTAAATAAGATTTTAAGCATTTTGGTAAGAATAGATTCATTTATCGCATTTAAATAATCATAAATTTTTGAGTTACATACGTGTATATTCTATATCTATACTTAAATTTTAAAGTAGGCTTGCGACGAATATTCGTTTACTATTAGATATTCGGCCTATTCGGCTACTTTTATTAAATTTGCTGAATACCGAATACTCAAGCAATATATTTCGTTATAAGGAGATAATGGGTAAATTTAACAAAAAAAATATATATATTACAGGTACATAATCATCTTCGGTATTAGAAAAGTGAAGGATTCTATACAGAGATTATTTTTTTCTGGTGCGCAAAAAAAATGGGTGGCTCAAAACAAATCTGCATCATTAGTTAAAAAAAAACAATTTTTTATCCGTCCTTAAATCAGCAAATGATAGACACCAATTATATTCTTATCAATATCGTAAGTATTAGCGCCGCGTGCGCGGGCGCGGTGTTTACTTCGCGCGCCCTCCACCTACCTAGGGCCCGAAGGCCATAGATCTGTGCGACACTCACACGAGTCACAACAGTGACTCACGCGCGCCCTAGCCTGGCGGTGTGTTTCAATTCGCGTGCAAACTTCGCTGCCACAGTTAACGGGCAACGTTTACGAATAGTGAATATCTTAGAAACCTAAAAACGCATCGATTACTATGCCAGACTACACGTACCGCGAGTTTTTCGAAATGTTGCGAGTGTATATCGCCGCACATCAAGCTACTACGCCGCCGACGTGATGCCAATAATTTGAATTCATTACTATTTTTTTTAAAAGTGCACTAACTCATTTTTTCGATAAACGCCGATCCTTAACGTGTTGTTCATAAGACATAGTTTTTAAAATACATTATACATAGTTTCTAATTTTGTATTCATAAAATTGTGCCTTATGAGCTAAATGAGCTTTGAGTTGCTCAGCCGTTTTTATGTTTCGTTTGTTATTAATCAAAGCTTTATTTTCTGTATTTCGATGGTCCTAAGCCCATAAAAGTATGAAGGAAAAATTGGAATTATTCTGCAAATAACAGCTAATTCGAACCTGATGAAATAGCCTTCTCTTATATGAAAAATAAAGGGCGATGACCTAAGACCTGCGTACATGCGGGGGCAGCGTGGGGTGCCGGTATTAGGCTGCGTAGTGAACATGGGGGCGGCGCGGGCGCGCGGGGGTCCTGTGATGTTCCTGCCGTTCCCACTCCGCCGAACATGAATGGCAGCCCATGCGGTGACCATAACATCGATTTCAAATTAAACATCTTTCGTTATCAATAACTTTTTTTTTGTACTAAAACATATCAAAGTAATAATATTTTTATCTAAGTATAAAACTTATTTAACTAAGTTGACAAAGTTTGCGCACAGGAAAAAATTTTATCCTGTATATTTGAATTATTGTCGTAATTAATCGTATAAAATTCTAAGAAAACTTCGGTAGTGTAAGCCGAAACGTGAAATACATATATACAAAAAAAGCTTAGTATAGCGAAAAGTAATGTAGGTACACCCAGTTTTTAGAGGACATCTACAAAAAAGTCCGCAGTGGCATACTTTTTTTTTCACCTGTAAGGCACATTCGAGGGGAGACTCTAAGAAGGTCTCTCCTGCAGCATGTTTAACTATTATGCCACATGCTTACATTTTTCCATTTTTAATAGGCTGATAAAAATGAAGATCTATCTTTGTATTAATTCTTATATAATTAAATTGCGTACACATTTCGTATTCAAAACTGTTTCAATAGCTATTGATTACTTTTGAATTATTGAAATTAGGCATTCCATTTAAAAATATAACAAAATAAAAAATCTCAATATAAATATTATAGTAACAACTCCACCCCGCCGACTGAGCGAGAAACGCCAAGTAGCTGTCTAATATTACCTATCTAGTATTTATCACAAGTTCTTTTAAGAACTACCTCCTTATACTTTCCTTCATTTATAATTCTTAGTAGTCTTAGAGAGTACGCGGTGCAATCGCGGGCCAGAGACTTTAGCGCCGGACATTCATTTCGTCTTGTAGAAGAAAATGCGAGATCGTCATGGCTACACGAAGAATAGCCGAGCTCCAAGCCCTCGCAACGTCTTGCTGAATGGCACAGAGACACACCTGACGTTAAAAACTAGGACGCACAATAGAATTTTAACTACTCCTAATTGTGATATCGTCTGCTCAATAAACATACCGCGTAGATCGAGGGACTGGAACAATTTGCCAACGGCGGTGTTTCCATCGGACTACAATTTGAGTGTATTCAAGGCTAAAGTCAATAGGCTCTAAATAAACTAGCGCGCTTTACCATCAACGACTGCATCACTGCCTAACATCAGGCGGGATTGCGGTCAAGCACTAGTTTACAAAAAAATGTATGTGAATTTTTTTAATAACGTACGTGAATACAATATCCATATTTTTCAAATTATTTCCTTTGGGTCGAAAGGAATTAGAGAGGGATTTTTTTTGCCACAATTTATGGTATAAGGACAAGTTTATCATTTCTTAGGTAGCTTTCTATGTTACAAGACCTTCATTTCATATTCTACATATATCAGAAGCTGACCATTGCGATCAAAGATGGCCCCCTAAAACTAGATTTGTTTTAAAAGAATAACATCCCGTAATAGTGAAATATTAGGTCCTTACATATGAAATTGGCGTTTTGTATGGGAGGAATAAAAGTCGTTCATTTTTTTAATATAATATATATATTTAATCAAAGTATGGTCAATTGCTATCTATGCAATTCTGCCATCTCACAGGTAGTTCGTTTATGCCTTTTCAAAAAAAACTTTAGGACGGGAATCAATAAAATCTTTGAAGGCAATGTGGACTGCCTCAAGGAAGTTGAATGTTTTTCCCTGCAAAAAGTTATCCGAATTTCTAAAAAAGTGGTAGTCTGTTGGAGCAAGATCCGGGGAGTACGGTGGATGTCTTAAACATTCCAATTGAAGCTGCTCTAACTTGGTAGCAGTCTGTTATGTAGTGTGTGGTCTCGCGTTGTCCTGAAGCAGCAGTGGCCTTGTGCGATTAACCAGTCTCAGTTGTTTAGCGGCTAGTTAATCCATCATTATGTACAGCTGCTCACTGTAGAGATCTGCAGTAATCGTCTGGCCAGATTTAAGGAAGCTGTAGTGCACCACACAGGCACTACTCCATCAAACGCTGATCAATAAGTTTTTTCTAGTCAATTTTCTCTTGCTGCAGAATATGGATGGTTCACCGGGGTTCAGCCATTGCGATGTGTGCTTCTTATTGTTGTAGAGTATCCACTTCTCACCACAGGCAATGATTCGATTTAAAATCCCTTCATTATTGTGCCGATTCAGTAATGTAACTCAGCAGTCGACGCGCGTTTGTCGGTTTGCTTCACTCAATTCATGAGGTGCCCACCTTTCGAGCTTTTTTATCTTCCTAATTTGTTTCAAATGCATTATAACAGTTTTATCACTAACACCGCAGCCTGCAGCTAACTCGGACGTAGTTTGTGGTGGATCCGCTTCCACAATAGCCTTCAATTCTTCGTTGTCGACTTTGGTCCCTGGCCGTCCACGGGGATTATTCTGTAGGTTGAAATTTCCAAAACGAAAACGTTGGAACCAAAAAGGTTCTGTGCTTTCTCTAGCGACACCACTTCCATACACTTCATTAATTCTTCGAGCCGTTTCTGCAGCACTGGTGCCACGGCCAAACTCATATTCGTAAATAACGCGAAATTTAAAATTTTCTATTTTGTAAACTTAATGACGCAAAGATAAAAACAAAAGAAATATGGTTATCGAGACACAAATTGATGAGTAAATAGCTGTAAAAATTTGAATTTGGAATTCTAAACCAAAGAGGAGATATTTAAGATCAAAGTGACCAGTACGACAAAACGCCAATTTCATATGTAAGGACCAAATACATAAAATAACAGAAAAATTGAATCATCAACGTTTCAATTAACATACCTATAGGCTATAAGTACCATTAAATTATCTTAATTTAATAAACTGTTTATAACATATTTCTATACGAGCAAAGCCGGGACGGGCCTGTAGTCTATATTTGCTTTGCTCTTCATAGTCCTTTGAAAGAGCAAAGCCTAGACTAGGGTTCTAAGAAAAGTTAATATTAAAATTTACATTAAAGTATTCATTTCTCCGTATCGTAAATCCACACCGGGTAATTTATTAAGAAATAAGTTGTACCTTTGAGCTATTAAAATGCTATTTGAATTATTAGTTAGGTACTAGAAGACCAAGTTAATACTAATAAGACGTTATTATTAATAAATAATATACTAATATGTAGTACAAAGGTACCGCTTATGTCTTATTAATATGAAATTAACGAATATCGTTATCGTTGTCGGAGTATAAAGGTGCTTTGGGGTCCCACCACCATCTTTGGAACCCAAGTCAACCCCACCTGCCAGACGGTGCACCTGCTGACTCACGAACGGGGCGCTAACGCCGGCTTTCCCTTCGGGGTTGAGTGGTCAGACGGCAGTCGCACTCGTAAAAGCCAAACACGCCAAACCCACATGAAAGGAAACGGAAGAAATGCACGAGTCACAGTTAGGGCGCCGCCGCAAAACGGCGCGCAGGAGCCTCGCCCGACTCATGTGACCTGTGATCTAGGGCTACCGTGTCAGAGGCGGACGCAGCTGAATAATCAAGCTCAAACCAGAAAACTCCGTTTTGCTTCGTGGAACGTTGGCACGTTAACTGGACGCGCGAGAGAGCTGGCCGACACTCTCCACAGGCGGAGGGTGGCCGGGAGAAATGGGGTGGCCGTGGTGTTGTCTGACGAGCTCCAGGATGACGTCTTGGAGGTAAATCGCATCAGCGATCGGTTGATATCGGTGCGGGTGCTTGTCAATGGGGTTATAACCCACTTGATAAGTGCCTACGCTCCGCAGGCGGGATGCGGTGACGCCGAAAAGACGTTGTTCTGGAGACAGCTCGAAGGACCGTTTCGCGGGATCCCGTTATCCCAGGGAATCGTTCTGGGTGGTGATTTGAACGGTCATGTGGGTCAGAAGTGTGATGGGTTTCAGCGTGTTCACGATGGTTTTGGATACGGTAGCCGCATCGCGGAAGGGTACATATAACATTCTCCGAACTTGTGAACTGTGTTGTTTTGTTAATTTATTAGAGAACTCAGGTTATTATAATAAAATTATAAGTCTATTTCAGTCCTAAAATCTTGTAAACCTATTTTTGGAGCCCACAAGAATAACATCTACTTGTGCCACATGTCTAGATAATATTTTAGGCGGGATTGCGGTCAAGCACTAGTTTATAATTATTTAAAAAAAAATATGCTTGATACTCCGATAGACCTAGGAGATTTCGAGATAGGATACTTTTTTTTTTATCTTATTCTGTATATTTAGATTTATATCCTGCATGCAGGATAGTAGCAGAGCTCTAGAGTCCCAGCGGTAATGACTACGACTTACAAGTTGAGGCTTTGAGTAAATAATTTAATGTCCACTGCTCTTCAAACGTCACAGGAAAACATTGTGATGAAACCGGCATGCCTTGAACTAGAAATCCAAAAGGAAAATATAATGCCGTTCACTAACGCGTATTGAGCCAGCGTGGTACCTTAGGCCGCTCCTCTCAAACGAGACTTGGTTTTCTTGCATTGAGAACATTGGTTGATTATGATACGCTGGCGAAAGCAAGTAAACAACAAAGCTGAATCCGAAAATATAATATTAAATGAAACAATGTGTTATAACTTATTATTAAATAAACGAGAGATTCAGATTACTGAGGCGTGAATACATTTCAGATGCATTGATTCAAATTCTGTTGTTATTCCAATAAACGAAATATTATGTAGTTCCAACTACGTTTTCCGATAACAGAATTAAATTGGAGATAATTGAATTGTAGGACGCTGTGCTGCCTGCGGCGCTTGTTAGTCCACGTAAATTGGCGCCCGACGGGAGCAAATTTCCATGGTTACCGTATTTCTGTCATTCCCATTGCGTACTAGATAAGAGTAAAAAAATCACTGTATTATTTTCGCAAAATATTCGTTAGCAAATTCTCAGTAGCAAAAGTAACATAAGGAAAGGGGAGGAACTGAGATTCTCTCTTCTTACTGATTTAGGGATTTTATTTATAGTATGGGTTAATTATTCAGATGATCTTGGAAAAGATGGTGTGATCATCTACTGCCCTGCACGGTCAGGCTTCAAAGAGACTCATTTACTTACAGTCTTTCCAAATATGTACCCGAACAAGCGTTGTACAATGGGGGCTCAAGATTGGTCGTTTGAGAGGTAACATATCCATGTGACAGGTGATGGTCACCAGGACGATTTTAGTGATGCATAATTCCACATTCCCGGTTGACAGGAATAAACTACTATTTAACTTGTGACCTTTTGTTAATGTAGTAGCAGTAGTGTGTATCATCATCTTTCTAGATGATCCTAAATTTATTTTATTCTGTGAAACGGCACCAGTCAGTGATGTAGGTTTTCGACACTCTTCAGGTTAATTATTAGTATAAATAGCTACATTAAACAACGTATCAATTACTTATCAGAAGCAATTAGAACGTCTTAGACCTCCCCCGCGGCAATACGCGTCTTGCTTCGCTATCAGTTATCACTGTTTATTTTGACAGGAGATGTGTATGGTTGCCATGCGTGGGCGGAGCTTCGTAAGGGGTGGCAGGTAGGGTGGCAAAGCGCTCGACCGTTTCCAAGAACTAATCTGACAGGACACACGTACTCGCTTCCGAATTGATTATTGATAAAATAAACCCTATGTACTGACCTACATATCATAATAGTTAACATCACGCCTGTTATCAGTGATAGATTAGGCAGAGGTGTAATAACGCCAAAACCTACGTCTTTTTTCAGTTGTGAAATCATCAAATGACCTCTCCCGATCTCAGTGGAACGAAAGGGTTAAAACTGACCACTATTAGTCACCATCATTATCTCAACGTTTATCCCAATCGCATCCGAAGCTTTTTTTTAGCCGGCCATATCCCATACACATGATGACCAAACTAAAACAAAAGAGGATTAAGGTGGATATATAATAATTGCAAACAGAATTACATCTAACGATGGTCAGAGATAGATTTTGGCGCATAATTAACCTAAAACCACCATTCCACCCAACTCCCACTCGATGTACTCAATATTAATTAAATTAATCCAAAATCGGCCCATTGTGGTAGCTCTAATAACGATCAGTAATGAATCGTGTAAACTGGACGAAATATCTGTTCATTATTGGGATTTCTGAACAGATTCCGATACTGTTATTTGCGCAACAAGTACAATCGGTCTGTTTAGCGAATACCTCACAATTAAAGCTTGGATTTCGAGCTCAGTTTAGCTATGTATTCACAGTGTGGTTTTAACGCAACGGAATGATTCATTATGGTGCAGTCTTTGGTAAATTTTGTAATAGAAATGTTCCATATTGCAGTGCTCTTTAGTTTTGTTTAAACGGGCTGTTTCTTGTGTCAAACCGATGCCAGGTGATAGGGAAATACCTACCATATCTATCTATTGAACCCCCATGTTTGTTCAGTGATTTTTTACTACTATACTTTATTGTACACCAAAACATACATTAATTAAAATACATTCAACAGAACAAAATATAGTACAATGCGCGGTGTTATTGTTAATGCAATCTTTTCCTGGCAACCAAATAACATAACATAAGACCGCAATAATTTGTGGACATTCACATGAGTAATTCCTGTTCGCCAACTAATCGCTCTGGTACTGGTTTAAGGATTGCGTGTTACTTCTTCTACAAAAAGGTGAACTCGATCGGGATCAGCTGTAAACGATGTCTCGCTTGTTCAGATGGCAGGATTGCGACCTTCTTCTAAAATCTCGAAAACAATATATACCTATATACAATAGATAGGTAGGTATAGTATTCCCCAATCACCTAGCATCGGCTTGACACTTTACAAAAAACATCCTGTCTATGTAATTTATTCATTGATTGATTATGCAATTTCTACTTCCTTGGGACGGGTTGTTTTACAACTAATTGTCGAACGCGTAACTACTTAAAATGGCGTTAACTAACGTCAAACTAAACACAAAATCTTTGTTTCTTTCAATTACAAAGTTATGGCGTTGCCGATCGTTAATTAATAACGGGTAGGAATTCTTCCAGGGATCCTTATCTACCTCGATCCGCCCACCATCAACCCCACCTCGATACCTTGATTACTCTGTGGTAGGCCATAACCTCAGCTGCAGGCAGAAGTTACCACCCACTAGACAAAGTTTTACCGCCCAACGATTCGGCATGATGCCTGGTAAAGCCGTACGGAGACGGGTCTAAGCAATTGTGTTGCGATGTGTGCCGGGTACGATGCACCAAATGCTATTGTGTCAGGAGTTTGGTCGTGGAGAGTCTCCAGACCAATCTCCCTCTGGCGCAGCATCGTTGGTGGTGTTGTTGGGTTCAACGTTGCATCACCTCGCTCAACTGCTGTCTCCCTGCCTATTCACTCAGCTTTTTTGAGTGAATACGCTCTTAATAAACTAGCGCGCCTTACCATCAACGCTTGCATACCATCAGGCGGGATTGCGATCAAGCTTTAGTTTATAATTATATAAAAAAAGACTCCGTCGCCTCGTACTTAAGGTTGGCCTTCAGCTAAAATTAATAAAATTATTTATAATACTTACATAGTCCAAAATCGAGAAAACGAGTGTTCCATCCTCTAACATTGCTATATTCCGAGCGTTTTGCGCTATTCCTCTAATGATGTCGCACGCAACAGCCCCGACGAGACTGGATCCCGGCTTACATAGCGGGATCCCGCTGAACAGCAGCTCCCTCACCGAAATAGTGATAAAAGGCTGGTCGTAGTCACCAAACACATCCTTTATGGCAATGTTTAAAAGAGACACCAGATTAGGGTAGAGGCTCTCTGCTACCTGTATTATAGCCTGAAACAATAACATTATTATTTTAATACATTAAATCTTTCGTCATCCTATACAGGTCCACTACTGGACAAAGGGCTCCCCAAGGTTTTATTGTATGGAGAGGTTTGCCATAATCCCCACGCTTGGCAGGCGGGTTGGGAATCGCAGTAATTTGATATTCCACAGGAGAAGCGCTGCTGCCCGCTTCCCTGGTGAGTTCCCTTAGTCGCCTCTTACGACACCCACGGGAAGATATGGGTTGGTACTATTTTAAGATCGGTACCACACGGGCAAGTCGTAGATAGATTCAATAAAATTGGAAGGTTGGTTGGTTAAATTGGTTTACACTTTAATATAAAATACAAACTGGCCAAATGCGAGTAGGACTCGCGAATTAAAGTTTCCGGATTCAGTATCTACCATTATCGATATAAAAAAAAAACTATTTTCATTTGTTGATAAAACGGCAACAGAAATAGAACATCTCTGAAAATTTCAATTGTTTAAATATTCATGGGAGAAAAATTAATAAACTAGAGCTTTACCATCAACGTTTGTTTCACTGCTTACCATCAGGCGGGATTGCGGGCAAGGACTAGTTTATAATATTAAAAAACACAGTGAAAACTTAGGCAATGTGAGCAGTGGAATAAGCTGTCAATAAAATTAATGCTAGGGATTGACACAATAGACAGCTCATCATCAACGTTTTTAACGTCCCACTGCTGGACACAGCTAGATCTCCTCTCATACAGAGTAGGATTGAGCGCAATCACCACGCTTGCTCAATACGGGTTCCTAATTTCACACTAAAAGTCCAGGTTTCCTCAAGATGTTTTCTTTCACCTTCTAATCAGTCATTGGTGTCCAAGATATACTTAAGAAACAATAGACAGGTCACTACAAGGTTAATTCTTTCCACTTTTTACAGTAACATTTTTATAGACTCGATCGGCTGTATTAAAGGAGCCAGAATTGTAAAAATATGTGCCTATAACACCCACCCTCTTAATAAGGCACGTAGATTTATGATTTTTAAAACCAAATCTCCCAAACAACATCCTTTATCATAAATTCAATTAATTGCATTTTACAAAATTCTGAATTCTGAAAATATGAAATATAAAGTCGAAATATGTGTTGCTTTTTGCGAGTACGGTATTGAATAACAGAGTAGGAATTTATATTTGTTTGGTGGTTGTAGTTCAAAAAAGAGTGCGGTTATAGTGACTGACATAAAGCTCAATATTGTTTTGATCACTTAATGTAAAAGTAATGTCAAAAGATTTTTATATTATTAAGTGATTCATACATAAAGAATATGTAAAGAAAACTTCGTCGGACCCATAAGGATAATAAAGCGAATTAATTCCAACTTCCCCAAAATATACCATTTTTTTTTTAAAGAGACAACACATTTTTGACGGTATTATTAATTACGAGCGAATAGCGATGCGACCGTGCCGCGTGCCCTTCACCGGCACATGCATTGCCAACCGCACATGTATTTTTTTAAGTTTAGCCCGCCTTTGTAGGCATTAGTAGAAACAGTTATCGATACCTAACCATACCTTCACGGATCGGACAGGGTTTTCTTTACATATTGTATAAAGAGTTATTCTCAACCCTCAGATCAAAGTTCGCAAAAATGGTTTTATTTTTCTATTTTTATCATAAGCTGTCACAATACGAGTAATATGTTTACTCTTACGTATCTCTTTGTGAGTCTTATAAATAACTTGAAATAAACAAATTGTATTTGTTTATTAATAATCAAACTAATCTTGGACACCAATGACTGATTACAAGGTTAAGGAAAACATCTTGAGGGAACCTGTAGGCCTAGTATGAGTTTTCTTTATGAGACTCGTCGTCGATATCGAGTGAGTTCTTACGACCTTGAAGCGGGCCAATCGATGAGTCAAACGCACTCGATATCGACGATCGAGTCTCGTAATGAAACTCATACTAGTCCTACTGGTCTTGAAGTCTGAAATCGCCAACCCGCATTGAGCAAGCGTGGTGATTACGTTCAATCCTTCTCTGTATGAGAGGAGAAATGTGCCCGGCAGTGGGACGATAATAAGGTTGTTGTTGATGATGATGATAATGAATCAAAGAAATATTCCGTTTAATTCAAATTATTTTTATGACTTTAAATGTCAATTCACTGATTAGAAGGTGAAAGAAAACATCTTGAGGAAACCTGGACTTTAAGTCTGAAATCGCCAACCCGCATTGAGCAAGCGTGGTGATTACGTTCAATCCTTCTCTGTATGAGAGGAGAAATGTGCCCAGCAGTGGGACGATAATAAGGTTGTTGTTGATGATGATGATAATGAATCAAAGAAATATTCCGTTTAATTCAAATTATTTTTATGACTTTAAATGTCAATTCACGGTTTCCTAAAAAAGCGCTCCAAGAACACAGAGCGCTTTTTAACACATGAAACTGAATTATATGACGTCCGTTATAAATATGATAAAATGCTCTCTTCTATAAAACCATAGCTTTACAGAAAATTTCTCCGGCCGTAATGATCCGGAATAGGTCCTTTTTTAACCGACTTCAAAAAGGAAGAGGTTACTCAATTCGACCGGTATATATGCTTTTTTTATGTTTATTCGCCGATAACTTCGTCGTTTATGAACCGATTTTGATAATTCTTTTTCTGTTGGAAAGAAGACATTCCCAAGATGGTCCCATGATAAGGACATCAGAGTTTGATGGTGGAAGACCAGCGAAATCAAGGGGAACTTTCAAAAAGCGTAGGGGCAACAAGTGCATTTGTAAGTTTTGTCATTAACTATTTTAGCGTCGTGTTTTTAGGAAGTCGGTTGTTTTTTTTTTTTGTAAAAAAAAGTTTTTATAGCAGATCTGCTTATTAATAACGCACCATAAAACGAGAGATGGTTACTCTGATTTCGTTTAAATAAAACTTAAACGAAATAACACCGAAAAACTCAAACAACGTGTAACTTTATTGCTACACGCCAACAACTTCTCAACCTATAAGTTTTCCACTCCTGGAAAAAAAACCTCGTGAGATACAATAGGATAGTTGACTAAAAAAACTAATTAGTCCGTCAGGCAGATTTCCAAAAAATACTAGACACGTATTTTTTCTTTTTTCTTACAAACAAAATATACATATATATATATATCTACCCTTACCAAAAAACGCCCTTAATATTAGACTTTACCTTCAATAACTCAAAGTTAGAAACTGTTAACGAATTTACCTTACTCGGACTAGTTATAGACACACATATAAATTGGAAACCACACATACAAAAAACGCACTCTAAAATTTCAAAATTCTCTTACGCCCTCCGTGAAATAAAAAAGACTACCAATTTCGAAACAGCGCTCACCACCTACTATGCCTACGCTTATGCATGGCTTAGCTATGGTGTCACCCTTTGGGGTAACAGCACAGATGTACAAACACTTTTCATCCTGCAAAAGAAACTGATAAGAATCCTCGTAAACATTGAGCAAACAGACAGTTGTAAACCATTCTTTCAGAAACATAATATCTTAACTCTTCCCTGTATTTACATTCTAGAATCATGCAAATTTGTTCTGAAACACCAAGAGCTGTACTCAAAACGAGATGACAACCAGTCACGCTATCAACTCAGGCATCGTTCTAAACTAAACATTCCACGTTCACGGTTAAAAATGCACTCGACAAGTCCCTATGTGATATCTATTAAACTGTATAATAAACTACCCGCACAAATAAAAAAAGAAGATAAAATAAATATATTTATAAAAAAACTTAGACAATTTCTTATAAATAAATGCTACTACTCTGTCAACGAATACCTCAATGATAAAAATATAAAGACACAAACTTAAATAGACATACATACATTCGCACACACACACATACGCACACGCATCCTCACACACACACACACACACCCACAAACGCACCCGTTAGCAAGCAACGTAGTAAATTGTAAAAAAGTGCTTCCTCTCTCCTAACTTCACTTATTTTGTTTGTGCCCGACAGGGTCCACGTGAACTAATTTTAAGTATTACCATCTAAGAATACATGTGGAAAACAATAAAAGTATTGAGTATTGAAATTTGAAGACGACACAGTTCGTTGAAAACTTGTGTGGCGTCACTGAACGCTACACTTTTTAGGCAGCAGTGACGTCACCTGCCACCACCCCTGGTCTTTGATGTGTTTTATATTTGTCAATTTTTATTGATTTGATAAAACAATATATTCGTATCCAATATTTTTCTATAAGTAATCTGAATGACGGACTAAATAGAATATTTTTTTTTTAGCCAGGAATCATCACTATTGCCTGTAATACAACACGTGGCCACAGCGCGCCGTCAGATGTCACGTGTCTCCGATTTTTGGTTGTAGTCCCGATGTTTGGTCACAATCAGGTAGTTTTCCTTAACCTTTTTGAGAGCAGTGATGAAATTAAATATGTATAAAAATTAAAGTGTCTGTCTGTATTCGTAATCGCGGTCATAAGTCGGAGTCGTAAGTCGTCTAGAAAGCTAAACAAATTACTCTTTTTTCATCACAATAAATTTTAGTAAGTACACACACATATATTAGTGATTTTTCTTAGCTTTTGTTTTATAATATCTATCCCTTATGTTTCCCTTGTCATGTTAATCTTTACACCACCTTAAGATTGCTTTTTTTATAAATTATAAACTCGCTTCACCGCAATCCCGCCTGATGGTAAGCAGTGATGCAATCATTGATAGTAAAGCGCGATGGTAGTTTATTAAGAGCATAATCAGTAAAAAAAACTGAGTGATTAGGGTGGAAGATGGCAGTTGAGCGAGGTGATGTAATGTTAAAAAAGCCCTACCACCACGTATGAGGTATGACCGTATTAGAAAACTTTTCGGGTTTGGTAGACTTATAGTAAAATTAAAAGCGTTCGAGGTACTGACCATCCCTGATTACTTTAAGTTTGTAAGATGGACACTAGTAGCTTACGTAAGATATAACTAAATAACTTATTTAATTAAACGCTTAATAAATCGACAAGATAGATGGTAGTCCAAATGAGTTGATTAAGTGTAATTGTTGCTGTTATGAGTTGATTATAATAAATTCAGAAACAATCTTACCTGTAACAAAGCATTATGCTTTATTTTTTTTTTCGCTGTTCTATAGGATACATTTTGGTGACTATGCGAGGGTAATGCATGATTTAATTCCCCAATCTCCGTTCCACTATCGGATGACCCATAGTACGGCGAGCTTCCACACTTACTTTGTTAACACCACTACGATCCGGACGAAGAGTTTCGCCTCCTCTTTTATACCGCGTACTTCGAGGAATAAATTTGCTAGCGGCGGTGTTTCCGTCGGACTACAATTAAAGTGTCTTCAAGGCTAGAGTGAATAGGCTCTTAATAAACTAGCGTCATTTACCATCAACGATTGCATCATTGCTTACCATCAGGCGGGATTGCGGTTAAGCACTATTTTAAAATTTATATATAAAAAAAATGAAAAGTGTACGCTAAAAATAACCTTTTTAAATTCTGTCACGTCTAATTTTCGCGACATGTCGACGTACGCTTTTTACGTTACTGGCATACAGTTAGAATCAACTATTTACTCCAGCCGCTTGGGGTTTAAAAGTATCGGGAGGTTCCTGTTCCGGATAAGGCGGGAGCAAACGCCAGGGTGTCACCATTGTGTGGATCGCCCTGAGGACACGGTGGAGCATATGGTGGAGCCGTGTCATCGTAGTGGCGATCGGTGGCGATCTCTCGCGTCCGACCTTGGTCCAGGCTTGGCCCGGAGCAAGTGTGCATGGCAGGCCGTCACCTCCTTCTGCAAAGCAGTGATACTGGCAAAGGAAGCGGCGGAGCGTGTGAAGCAGCGGGAATCCCAGCGCCCTAACGCCACTATCCGCTGCAGAAGACGCCCTGGTCGAGAGACAACACCGAACTCCCGGTTACCGAAGGCGCGGGCCTGCGGGCGGTGAGCTGTGAGCGCCGCCTGGTAAGGACCAGGCAAGAGTCGACGGCGCGTCGTGTTTCATGCGCGCCTCAAAGAGCACATAGTGACGGGGTCCACGAGACCGATGCCTCCTGAGTCAGGATTGCGAGTTGTTAAAAAAGAAACCGTGGCTCTGGCGCACAGGCAAGTGAAGAAACACGGGTGGGTTTTAGTCAGTAAAAGTCTGACACGCCTTTCCACTCCGCCCAGATCGGGAGAGGTCATTTGATGATTTCCCATCAAGAAAATAAAAGTGTGTAAAAATAACAAACAAAGACAAAGACATAAACACACACACACACTCGCTCATAAAACTTTCGCCTCTAATATTATCTAGTGGAGTAATGAGGCCACTAGTTGTCGGCTACTTTGGAGGGATAGCCTCTGTCTAGTCTTAAATCTCGAGTGTGTTAAGTGTTACCAAGCAACGGGTTTCACATGGATGAAATTATATGTTGACTCGTGTAACCGCCGAAAGATTTCCGTTGGAAGGTTGAACGGTTACTATGTATGTCCGAAATAGACTTTGTACTTGAAATCTGTGGGCAATCTTGTTATATTTCTATGGAACAAGAGATTAGGTATCAAAAAAAAAAAAAAATCCTGAAGTAATAAATTCTAGCCTCAGTTATGAAAGAAATTATTTGAATTAATTTTGGTTTAAAGCACTTTTGCTTTAAACCAAAATTAATTAGGAACTAGGATCTGGTGAAGGGAAGACGTTTTCAGGGACTACCTTTTGTAATTTTGACAATCGAAACGTGCTGATTCCCAGCCCATTCCCAGATTTAATTCTGATTTTTAAAGGATTTCTTCCTCTTTTGCAACTAAGCCGATATGGGTTATTCCCACCGCCAGCGTGGCCACACCACAGCCAGGTGTCGACAGTGCAGCGAGGTGAACACAATCGTGTTAATTAAATGTTAATAGCTGAAAAGACAATACAGTTTTTGTAATTCAAAATAGCTTTTAAACGAAAAAGAATGAGAAACTTCACCTGAACAAAATCGCTCGCAGAAGCTAATCTTAAATATATCGATTAAAATTGCAGCTTGAGGAATTCGCCTGGCGAGTCTGCGACGCAAGCATATTTCTTTTTTTAAATTGTTTTCATTTTCGCCAACAGCTCTCCCGAAAACCACAAACATGCATAGCATACACACGTTCGCATTAATTAAAATGTGGATCGTTCATCCAATGGTAACCAAATCGTAAAAAAAATAAACCAAATTGTATATGTATATGAGTGAGATAAAGCCTCAGGTCTCTCTCATTTGACCTTTCATGTCATTTCACTTCCCAACGGAAGTGAAAAGAATAAGAAAACATTCTTCATTTAGTAAATGTGTTGCTACGGCGATAATTCTATGAGTAGGTGGTGCTTATGGCAATAATAATAATTGACTACTGGACACATATTTTTATGTATCAAGAAGCCACGGGCGCTTTACTAATGTTTAGCTAGCGCTTAATTCTTTATGCAACAGCAGTCAGGAAGCGCGCAAACTAAAAACAATTCTGAAAGATCTCTTAGCGAAATTGAAGCAATAACGCGGGCGGGCGTAGTGTTGTCCCACGACGGGCTGAATCACAGGGCTGAATCAACGTCAAGGGCATGTTTTGCGGCTAGTAAAGTGTAAAACGACTTTTGCTAAGAAAAATGGCTTTTAGTGTTAATTTTAGTTGCACTTCACTTAGCAGTAGATTGTTGTTGTGTTGTCTTGTGGTACCTAGTTAGTTTAATCAGCCATTAATGTTTACACGGATGGACACAGACCTCGTTTCGGTGAAAGGGAGTGGGCCGTATTCCACCACGCAGGGCCAGTGCCGGTTGATAGATGTAACATATTTTTGGTTATAGTACATGCCGGTTTCCACACGACGTTTTCCTGCACCGTTTTGAGAGATTGAGGTGATGAATTTATTTGAACAAAGTGAAGTTTTGCATCGCTTTTTAGCTTAATGGATTGGTTTATACAGTATGTTAAGAAAACCCTGTCCGATCTATAAGGATAACAAAGGTTAGGTAAACACATGACCAAATATAATATAAAATTTTACGTAATCATCATAGTACCAATACAAATTTATGAATTTTGAAATAATCTTTTTTTCCCGTGAATTAATTCCAACTTCCCCGAAATTTGGTAATTTTTAAAAAAGTGACAACACCGGTATTATTATGAGCGAATAGCGATGCGACCATGTGCCGCGTGCCCTGCCGCCCGCCGCCCGCGGAAGGGTGAACGCACATTTATTAATTTACCACTTTTTGCGAAACAATATTTATTTTTTAGGGGGATTTTCTTTAAGTTTAGCCCGGTTTTGTATCCATTAGTAGAATCAGTTATCGATACCTAACAACACCTTCACGTGTCGGACAGGGTTTTTTTAACATACTGTATAACAGGTACCTACCTAGATATTTAATGTGTTTAATGTAATGTAGGTAGATATTTAATGAGAAACATTAACTATATTGTATACAGTATAAAACGACCGACTTGACCTTTAATTATCATTTTCCCTCACGATGTTTCCCTTCACCGTTTTGAGAGCAGTGGTGATGTAATAATTTACACAAAGTGAAGCGTCTGCTTGGGATTGAAGCCCTGCCCTAGAGTCGTCCACCTACATAACTAAAAATAAATAAAAAAATTGTTTATTGATACCAGATACATTCTCAACTTTACAGGATAAAACAGATAACAATTTAAATGTACAATACATGCTGATATTGATTCTCAAACTAAGCTTGAGCTTGTATTTTGGGAAAACAATGTTCAGTCATAGTGATGACATACAATATACATTAATTGATATTTGAGAACAAAGGTAAAATGTTGTGAAAAATTTGTCGCTGGACGGTGCATATGGTTACAAAATAATTCTTCATAATTAAACCGACAGTTTCGCCCCGGAGATGTGCCCTGGTCCGTGTCTCGATGCAAAGTGACCGTTCAACAACCCCCACTTCCAAAACAGCTCTGTCTACGTAACGTTCAAAATAACGTCCGAGCGTTTGTCCTACTAATATGTAACTCAAATGAGCAACTTTTCTTAAAATGATTTTGAAGATTCACGACATACCAACATACGAGTATTATACAAATTTTTCCCAACTGTCTAACCAGATGGAGCTGAATACCAGCTTTTTACACAGAATGACTGTCAATCTGATCTCCACAACCCAATTACCTACTGGGTAACTCGATAACTCTTGGTAAGACTGGTTGTCAGACCTCCAGGCTTCTGACAAGCTGTATCGAGTTACAAAAATCTAGGAATGGTACAGGAACCCGTGCTTATCAAGGCAGCCAGCGAAAGCGAGGCGAAGGGTGGGTGTTTTGAGGGAACTGTCTCATGTAATATTGACACCACTCTATCTGTCATTCAGCTTCAAAAACTGAGGAAATATGAGTGAAATGATATTTTTTGCTCTACCTTTAAAACATGGATGTGACATCAAAACCTTAAATTTTTGCAAAGTTTTATTCAGTTATGTAGCATATTTTTTGAGAAAAAAACATTACAAAAACACAAGAAAAGTGATTTAAGATTCCACGTGGTTAAACCAGGGATACACCAAGCCTTGGGGGAGGCCTTTATCCAGCAGTGGCCATCTATAGACTGAAGAAGAACACACCAAGGATCAGGATAAGAGCAGGATGACGATGACCCCATTTTTTTGTTCTGGATGGGAAATCATCAAATGACCTCTCCCGTTCTGGGCGGAACGGAAGGTCGTGTCAGACTTTTACTGACTAAAACCCACCCGTGTTTCTTCACTTGCCTGTGCGCCAGGGTCACGGTTTCTTTTTTAACCAACACGCAACCCTGGCCCAGGAGGCATCGGTCCTCGTGGGGTCCACGAGGACCGATGCCTCCTGGGCTAGGGTTCATCACGATATGCTGACATCCCTTTAAGGCGCGTGTGAAACACAACGCGCCGTCGACCCGGGCCTTATCATTACCGGACGGCGAGCTGCCCTTCGCTCGCCGCCCGCAAGCTCATGATGATGACTTATACCTAAATATTACTAATTCTAACTAACGTTAGTGTAAAAAGTACTAGGTAAAGATAATAATAATAACTTTATGTTGAGGTACACAGATGAGCTAGACTTAACATAATCGGAAATCGATATAAACTTTCGAATATATTTATGAAGAGACTTTCTTAGTCCCAGCCATTATGTGAAAGTTCTAAAGGACTGAAGACCAATTTTCGTAGTTAATAACTTTCAAAATCCAGTATCAATATCATTTCAGAGAGAATCGATGTCAAACTTGGAGGTTCTTTAAATTGAATTTTTTTTGCTCTGTGTGTCATTGGTTCTCTCAAAAAAAGAACAAAACACTAACATAATCTGTAGATGACACATGTCAGCGAAGACTTTTTTTGGCTTTAGGACATGCCTGGTTTCTCACGATGTTTTCCGTCACCGTTTTTGAGAGCAGCGGTGAAGAACTAATTTACACAAACTAAAGCTCCTTCATTCAGCAGTGGACCTCTGCAGTATGTTAAGAAAACCCTGTCCGTCCCATAAGGAAAGGTTAGGTAAAAACATGACCAAAAATAATGTAAAATTTTACGTAATCATCATAGTACCAATACAAATGAATTTTGAAATAATCTTTTTTTCCCCGCGAATTAATTCCAACTTCCCCGAAATTTGGTAAATTTAAAAAAGTGACTACGCCGGTATTATTATAAGCGAATAGCGATGCGACCACGTGCCGCGTGCCCTGCCGCCCGCCGCCCGCGGAAGGGTACTTATCGCACATTTATTAAGTTACCTCTTTTTGCAAAATAATATTTATTTTTTTAGGGGGATTTTTTTTTAAGTTTAGCTGGTTTTGTATCCATTAGTAGAATCAGTTATCGATACCTAACAACACCTTCACGGGTCGGACAGGGTTTTCTTAACATACTGTATAACCTGAAGAAGAAAAAGAAAAGAAAGCGCCAGATGGGTTCCAATCTACGTACGACCTACAACTTATAAGTCGCACTCTATACCTAACATTAGGTCACCGTAGGTCTAAAAGAAACAGCAAATATAAAGAAAATAAATTTAAATAAACATCTTGAGTGCACTTCAGTGTACAAAATGTAAAATTCAGTGTAAAACAATGACTGTCTGATCATACCGCTGTTAACTCAAACGGGTTAATGGTACTAACGGTAATAGGTTTTGATTTTATTAACTCAACAACATTCATAGAAAATCTTTCCAAATGAAGGAAACATTACAAAATATTCACTGCTCCACAACATACCTAAATTTCGCAATGAATATTGTTAACAAAATAAATTCACACGATAATTCAAATTTTGATGCATTCACAATACACAAATTGTAGATATTATACCTAGATATAATGTACATTATGGGGAGAAAGGGGGCCCCCCTTTATTTCCCCTCCCTATACATGGTAACTGACAGAATTAATTTTAGAGTAGGTTACATGTACATCTGAAACATAATCTATTTGAGGCACAGAAACACTGTGCTCGGTTTAAATCTACCGAGAGTTGTATACCTTTTATAGTTCGTTTTTAGTTGTATGTTTTTAATTATGGTTTGTATGGATAGTTTAAAAACCACAGTATCTTATAGCCTTTACTTCATGTTTGTAAAGTAGCTAGCTGTCTTCGTAAAACAGGTTCCGTAACTTTTCTGACCATCTGAATGGCCACGGAAAAGTTCCGGGAAAAAAGAAAAAAGTTCCGCTTTTAATCTTACTCAAAGAAATGAAAGTCGTATTTATTTTGGCAAAACTAACAGTGTCTTAATGAGTAGGAGTATTTCATAGCGACAATCGTTGGTGATAAAATGAGAATGGAGGAAAAATCAAGTTTTTTTAAGCAATTTAACCATTTTCATCATTCCTTGATTTCAGTGTTTCGTCTCAGGGATCCGACTCATGAAACGAAACATAGACAGAATGGCACGCCGTCATCAATCAGCGTGCTACCCCTGCAAACTCAACCCTGGATCTCTACGGCTACCCGGTATTATGTTAATTAGACAACTAACTAATCCTTTCATCTAAATTATGACACAGCTCCTGTATACAATAGGAGATAATTGCTATCAACATGTGGAAGTATAAAAATGCGGAAAAAAGCGGCACAATGGCATGCGACTAAGTATCGTAATTGTATTATTTAGTGCATGTTCTACATGCTACATGAATGTCTGCTACAATTAGTTTATACGACAGCAATTATTAAACAAATTAATAACATTCCAACTAGATTTTACCACAGACTTATAAATGTGAAGAGCTAGCAGATACTCAATTTTGGTGAAAGATATAGTATGAGGAAAATATCTGTATCTTATTTTCATTGCTAACCGTGAAAACGTGACCTGCCTGTCTATTCTGTGGAAATCACGTCGTGAAAACTAACGTAAAGTGAGCTAATAGTGAGTTGTCAACTGTGCCAATACCTAATATCAGGTGGAGTGGCACTACAGTCAACACGGTGAGATTTTTTATAGAATAGTTAAATACATCAGCTATAGGTACGGGGGAGAATTAAAAAAAAAACATAATATATTCGCTTCTATGTCGGACAATCATTGCCAAATCATTAATACATACTAAAAACAAGAATGGACCCAGTATTGAGCCTTGTGGTACCTACACCTAACTGAAATGGTAGCCCGGAAGATTCGAATCTATTATGTAAATAATGATTATGACTTATACGCAAAAGTATGTCACGGTGCCCGCAATCAAAGATTTTGGAGATGGAAATCTCTATCAAATAAACACATTTTATTATTATTGATTTCTTTCAGGCGAAGCCGGCCTAAAAATGGATATCTTATCATAAAAATATACACAATTTCATTATAGTACTTCACTAGCTTGTTTTTATACTTTTAAAGGCACAAATACATATGTAATATTAGAATATTGGCATGTAGGTTGTTTAGTTATCCGGTCCTGAGCATATTATTCTACCCAAAGCCATAGAGATTCTATTTTTGTCGTCGTCAGGCCGAGATTACGAGATTTAAACCTTCCCAATCACACAATACGCAGAAGAATTGGTGGGGCATTAAGCCGGCATTTCCGGGAAAAATAACAAATATTTATAACCAAGTACGTAAATAACGAGATCTTATAAGCCTTAGGAACTAGTACAAACTTGGGGCAATTGTCTAACATGCTAACAGTGATAAAGGTTTTCATTTTGACTGTTCAATCACATCCATTTCAGCCATTCCATTCGAATTTTGTTAAGCAGTCTAATTTTTTCAAACATATGGAGGCTTTATAAGCATCGATTCCTTTGTTCAAAAACGAAATTAATTTCAAGTTCAATGCATCTTTTTCTTTCTATTCAATTAAGAAAAGGATAGAAGATAAAATATTAGTATAGTCCTGTCAAATTGGGTCTTAAGTCATGGTGGCCTAGTGGTTAAAACACCAGCCTCTCAAGTATGAGTGCGCGAGTTCGATTCCAGTTCAGGCAGTACCAATGAAACTTTTCTAAAGTTATATGTACTTTCTAAGTATATCTTGGACACCAATGACTGAAGGTGAAGGAAAACATCTTGAGGAAACCTAGATTTTAAGTCTGAAATCGCCAACCCGCATTGAGCAAGCGTGGTGATTACGCTCAATCCTTCTCTGTATGAGAGGAGACCTGTGCCCAGTAGTGGGATGATAAAAAGGTTGATGATGATGATGATGATGATGTCAAATTGGGATACTCCATAGACAATTTAGACGAGATTAAAACCACGGCTAAGTACTTAAACTACGACAATTCGCGCCAGGCGCAGACTACTTTGATAGGACTAAATAAATTTTATCTTTAGTCTAAGTACATAAATTGAACGTGTATTGCCTGTTTAATTGTTATAAATTTTACAATGTACCTTGTTCCTAATAAAATACCTAATGACAAGTAGGTATTGTAAATACAGCGCGTCACATCTCCCGTTGTCTAATTCTATACTGGTACAAATGCAATTAACAGCACTAATTGCTTCTAGTAATTGGTGATGTTACTGACATAATTATAGAGGTGCTTTTGCTGAACTAGTGCTTGACCGCAATCTCGCCTGGTGGTAAGCAATGATGCAATCGTTGATGGCATAGCGCGCTAGTTTATTAGAGCCTATTCACTAAAAAAAAAAAAAACCGGCAATTGAGCGAGGTGATGCAATGTTAAACCCAACAACACGACCAATGATGCTGCACCTCCATGACCAAACTCCTGACACTTAAAGATTTGGCGCATCGTACCCGGCACATATCGCTACACAACTGCTCAGACCCGTCCTCCGTACACACCAAACATCTTCACCAAACATCATGCCGGAACACGACGAATCGCTTATTCTCGTTCGAAAATAAAGGTAAAGACCCATCTCAAAGCGAATTCTAAGAATTTTGTGCAGACTTTCATTTTGTTTATAGAACAATGTTACGCTTTTGTATCTCATCTTTCACATTGTGAAAGATGTGAAAGGGATATTTAAAGTTAAGTTTTATCATATAAAACTTGTTCTGTTCAATAATACCATCACGAGAGCTCTCGGTATGGTGCAGTGCAAAAGCAACACTATGGCACTATGTAAGATCAAGAGACTCATCTTCGTTAAGCGTCTTTCTACGCTTCTAAAAACATTTAGATGATATACCCAAACATTTAGATGCACCCAAACAACTAAAACGCAGCAGCCCCATTGCCCCAATGACCGCATTTTCCCTCAGACACAGTTTGGAACAGCGAAAGCGCTCCTCGTAGACTAAATGTCTACACATAAATAGGTGCGTCCCAGCGAAGTTACCCTCCATAATTAAAAGGGCGATGAGCATTGTAAGTAGATAAACAAAACTATGCTGTTAATTAATATTTTTAGCTCCAAATTTCTCAAATTATTCGGACCTTTGCAATCACAGATTAACAATAAATAAAAGAAACGAAATTTTGTATATGTCCTCATAACCATATAAGACTAAATCTAACCGTAGGCAGCAAACAAAGCATGAAGCAAATTAAAACTATTTATTCAATCAAACACTATTCCCAAAAAAGTTTTTGTGAATAAACATCATACATATCGTGCGTCCGCAATTTTTTTGCCAAAAATGTGAACATATATGAATTTATGAATAAATAACTCTAAATTCTTATACAATAAAATTCACGCAGTACTTCAAACGTTGTGAAATTTTTCCAATAGTCCAATAGTCACTCTGAAATGTATTTAATTGTCAATGAAGTGAGTTGATATTTGAATAATTTGAATTATGGTGGGGGTGTGCAGTATTGCGTACTTTTACCATAGATTTACATATAACAGTTCTAATATGCGACCTTACAAGCTGCATGAGGGTGGCGCGCAGAGCAAGGAATGGCCGCTCCGGTAGAACCGGCAGCACCTAACAAATTTGTGGCAACGAAATTGCATAAAACTTAGAACTTCTATGTTGAACCACCTTTTAAAGCTGTCAGTTTATATAAGTCATTAGCACGAGCAAACGAGTGTCGTAGTGTTCATAATCTAAGATAATTACAAAAGATTTATGTATGTCTTTGGATAATTTAAATTACATCGATATTTAATCAATTATCTACTCTAGGTAAATGTATTTTAAGTTGATTTTTTAATGACTTGTAAAGATAAGGTCCTAATAAGTTTTTAGAAGTTGCACTTTGTTCAGATATTCAATTCGTTGTTCCATAACTTGACAATTAATTTATAGATATTCTAAATTCAAATACAGCTTGTGTAGAAAGTGTTAGTGATGTACCTCTAGAGCCTGCCGCCGAGGCGCTTCCGTATCCTATGGGGCGGCGCGCCTCACATTGAGTCAATAGAGGTAAAACATAGTAAGTACCAGTATGATCGAATTGATGAAAAAAAAAAAAAAAGAATTGATTTACATTCGTGTAGCTATCGTTCGCTGAATGTTTTTCTGACCAAATGTTGGTGTTCATATGCTTTGTTCGAGTTCAGATCACTGTGAAAACAAGTATTCGAATATTACAAAAGGTACTCACTCTCCCGCGTGTGTAAAATATTCGCTACTAATAAAATTATTTCGCAAAATGATTTTGGATTTGTAGATGTAGGATTTGCGTGACGTCAGTATGACGCGTTGTACGCATGTAGCGTTGTAGGTACCGGTACAGTAGCAAATATTTTTTCGAAACTTACCGACCAGTTTAATCTACCATAACACACCGAGCTTGCTTGTGGCATTACTTCCTGTCACAGAGAAGTAGCATGTGTCCCAGCAGTGGGCTCATTATGCGTTGCCTATGAAAGAACAAGCCTTATGTTTCATCGTCAACTTAATCGGCATAAGCAACGTTTATTCTTTTAAGGTACAAACACGGAGAATTAATATTAGTATAAATTAATTCGATGCATATTGGTTGTCACGCGCTGTCAAGATGATGGTCAAAGTTTCCCACAGCTAGCTTTACAATTTTTCCTTTTTTTGTATTTGCTTACTGGCAATAGTTTTTAGTAGCAGTGTACAAACATATTGGGCCTTGTTGCCACAGATAAAAAAATATTTAGATATCGTCATGTATACAAAAACAGTTAAGAATCAGAACTTTAGATATGGAGTTTTGGCGGGAAAGTCAAGCTGATTGTCACGCTCATTTTTCATTCGACTTTTAAAATTATTTATTGTGTTGTTTACTAAATAAAAGTGCGTGATTTATGTAGTAAAAAGTGCATTCAGTAAATAATTCATAAAGAACAGTGAAATATCGGAGCATAGTGGCCACATCATGACTTTGTCTCAAACCTCCATCGTAAGATCACGGTCACGCGGCTGCACAAACCGAGCGAAGCCATAAAAGAAAGAAAAGAAAAAGAACTTTACATACATCAAAATTACAGAAGATACACAAAACGCGTTCGTCCTTTACAAAAGGTTTTCTGAAAATTTACTTACAATCATGTAACTCTGATACTATTATTCCTCGTTTAAGACTCTCGAGTTAGACAAAACCATGGTTAGACGCACTGACTTGTATGGATCAGAATGTTAGGCCAAAAAAGGGATAATCAGTTGAAGGCTGCTGACGTGAAAATGCTCATATCATTGGTTATTCTAACCATACCATCATGCTTTTATATATTTCCCCCTTAAGTTTAAGGGGAATTCGAGAGTCGCAGAAAGTGATAATTGTATATAAATTCGCGGCTTATCAACAATGTTCTATTATTATAATCCTCATATCACACTCGAACCCATATCACGCGTGATAATGCAGATTAAAAATTTCATAGAAACAGGATACCATTGTTTATCTGTTTATCCGATTGCGTCGACGACATTTGCGTGAACGTACTTTATATTTATATCTTGGATAATTACATTTATTTACTATTTTTTGCTTTCAGATGTTTCATGGCGGCGGGCCCTTGATGGTTCTGTAATTTAAAACGGTCTGGCCGCCTCAGAGAGTAGCCGGGACAAATGATGAAAATTTACCTTTTTTTGGTTATAAGTTTTATACTTTCATAATATGAAATTAATTAAAAGGTGTTATTTTGAATTTCCAATCACACACTTCAATTTAATTTCTACTAAGTACTTATAACAATGTTGGTTCATGTAGGGTATTTCACTTCTTTTTTATAAACTAATATTGTAAACGTGAAATGAAGAAAAATTACCATTGAACAGGTTTGTATGGAATTTTGCACAGATTGTTAGATATTTACACACGACACTGCCACGGGATTATAAAAAAACCGTGTTTGTATGAAGGGTACCAAAGAAAATTCATCATTATAAGTAAAATTCATCATCAAGGGAAAGAAAGAAAGATAGATTTTTTTTAATATAATTATAAACTAAAGCTTGACTGCATTTGCGCTAGCTTATTAAGAGCCTATTCATTCTAAAACGCTTCGTCCGGAGCGTAGTATTGTCAGCAATGTAGATACTCGCCGTACGACGGCTCGTCCGATGATGGAACGGAGAGGGGGATTAAGTCATGCAATTCCCTTGCTCACTCTCCAAAATGCATCCTATAGAACACCGACCAGCTAGCTACTCTTCGCCTGTGCTTTAGAGAAAGGTATTTAGGCTTTTAGCCTAAGCTTAGATAGCTTAGGCTTTTAGCCTAAATTACCTTTATTTATGCCAAAATGCACACAATACTACGCGTATTCTGTGTCTTTAGTTTGTTTGTGCGTGTAAAACATACATCAGTTAGCCTCAAATAAAAATCGTTCGGAAAAAAATCGAGCGCGTTTGACTCATCGATTGACCCGCTTCAAGGTCGTAAGAACTCTTAACCAATCAGAGAGCCAAATGCGCTTGATGCATATCATCGAGCGCATTTGGCTCTCTGTAGGCCTAGTAAGAGTTTTCAATACGAAATTCGATCGTCAATAACGAGCATGTTTGGCGCTCTCATTGGTTGAGAGTTCTTACGACCTTGAAGCGGGCCAATCGCTGAGTCAAACGCGCTCGATATCGACGATCGGGTCTCGTAATGAAAACTCATGGTCAGGAACTATGCCGTGTTAAAGGGTCTTTAAGGTTTTGGAGGAAGTACTCTTGGAAATTTCAAGCGAAATATCGCTTGTATTATTTAAGATAATTAGCCTATAATGTTAATGTCACAAAATACCCTCTTACCTGCCTGTGGCCCAACAGTGGGATGTTGGGCCACAGGCCTCCTCTTGGTAAGAGGGTATTTTATATGAATCCTACTAAAATTACAAACGTGAAAGTTTTTAAGGATGAATGTTATCTATTCTTTCACGCAAAATCTACTGAACGGATTAAGATACAAACATAATTAAAAGATACAAATATAATTAAGATACAAATATAATTTTTAAGCATATTGCTAATCCATTGTTACTTAAGTTCGAAAAATGTGTCTACTCAACAACATAAATTACGCAATAAATGTTGTTGAACTGTCAAAATGAAACCGATTATCTCTTATTGCTACTGATAGTGTATTACCCTTCAGGATTGATATAAAAGTAATTTTTTTTATTCGAATATTCCTACGGAATCGAAATCAATGCGGGCAAAACCGCGGGGCTAAGCTAGTTTTACACAAATATTCATCACTGGAACAGTCATCAGTCTGAAATATACACATCCATGTATCGGAGTAGGGCGGATATTACCCGACGGAGTTGGAAACCGCACTTCTTGCATTCAGGAAATTTGTAGTCCATGTGACTTTACGGCCGGCAGATGTCAACCACCTATTGTATAATGTATCCAGCATTATACATATGTAGTACGTAATTAACATTCCTCCTATAATAGAAACCAGTATAGTGTGATGCACAATAGGTACATAGGACATCAACTAGAGTTATGTAATTTCATTATCGATTTAAGTACCTAATTAGCTAAAGGTAAACAAAGAAACCACGTGACCTAGTTAACCTAGTCAGAACGTTAGAGTAGTACTTTTCAATTTAGCTACGTTACAATTCGACTTAAGAGTACGCCTGTGACTTTGTCACAAGTGTCACCTACAAGTACTGTCGTAAGTAGGTACAATAATTAGCAGAATGTTCCCACATGCATACATTGAGTCTATGGTTCTTATTAAGTCTATTAACAGAGGAAATGATGTAGCTAATTAGCTTTCAAGTTATTCCGGTTGCATCTTGCTGTTAGAGCGCGCTAGTTTATTAAGAGCCTATTCAAGAGGCTCTTAATAAAATAGCACTACCATCAGCTATTGCGTCAGGATGGAAGACGGCAGTTGAGCGAGGTGATACAATGTTAAACCCAATAACACGACCAACCATGCTGCACCAGAGGGAGATTGATCTGAAGACCCCCCATGAGCAAACTCCTGACACAATAACATTTGGCGCACCGTACTCGGCACATACCACAACACAACTGCTCAGATCCGTTCTCCGTACGGCTTCACCAGACATCATGCCGGAACACGACGAATCGCTTGACGGCAAGTCTTTGTCTGATGGGTGGTAACTTCTGCCGACAATTAACAACGACCTATCACCGAGAAAATAAAAAAATGATTATTTCCATGAAGTTGCAGTACCTACATTTAACTGTATACCTACATGCTAAAGTTGTTAATTTAGCAATAGGTAGATAATAAAATCAATAAATGCGATCGTAAAAGTCCTTCTACCGCTGTTCAGAAATCAGTCGAGGCGATAGAAAAAACGGCCCAAAATCAGATAATAAATTACTATTATATTGATAACTGTTTACTGTCGGGGACACGGAAAATGCTGACAGATGGAACCTTCATTTGGTGAAACCTTGAAACATATCTCACTCACATTCTCACTCACTTAAAACATGTCTCACTAGATACATACATATATTACGAAGAACAACAGGAAGATGTTAACAAGAACTTCTATGACAAGTATGCATTCAGAGGCTAGTAGAAATTGCGACACGCGGTTTCACCCGCGAAGGTTTCGATATGTTCGGCTCCTATTGGTTGCAGCGTGATGTTATATAGAGTTATAGCCTAAAGCCTTCCTGGATTAAAGGGTTATGCAACGCAAAAAGAAGTTTTCAAATCGGACCAGTAGTTCCTGAGATTAGTGCGTTCAAACAAACAAACAAACTCTTCAGCTTTATATATTAGAATAGATTAGTTATTAATGGGTTTATTCAGGTAGGTAAGTAAAAGCTATTGAAAACAATTTCTATGAGTATAAAAAATAATACCTAAGGAAAATCTCAGCCTGGGGCTTCCAATCAGGTCTTGGCCGCACCAGTCCAATCCTGTCATAACAATGTTTTCCCGCGATTTACTTAGCAGGAGATCTTATTTTTTCCTAGGTTTTTTGCAATTTGCAGGTAGGTAATTAGAACAAAATGAAATTTGCGACAGTACTAGACTATCCTTGCAATCTTCAATGCAAACTTCAACGTTCATAATACCCTATAGAATAATATTTTATACAAAAGTCGAGTAGGAAAATTTGAATTTCGTTAAATACCTTTTTTTTTTTTTTTTTTTTTTTTTTTTTAACGAGTGGAAATGCCTTTACGCACCATACCCGTCGCTAGCTAGGCGACGAGCGTGTGTGGGACTCGCCCGGCCGAAGCCGGGAATACCCACTAAAACCACCCGGTTACCGTCGGGCCCTGTGTTGAGAGTGTCACGGGGCCGACCCGAAGGCCAAGTACTCCGTGCCACTCTCAGGGCTTGCCGGCCCTCCCCTGTAGGGCCGGTTTCCGCGCCAAAGGGGGATTACCCGGTAACGGAATAATCCCCAGACGTGGTGACCGTTGTGCAATGCACGTGCGGGAGCTACCCGCACGCGCTGGTCACACCCTGGGGCTAAAGGAGACGGGGGTTCGTCCCCCGCCTTCTTCGCCCCACCCGTCTACGCCGGAGGGGAGCGGCAAGTACGTCCTCTTCCCGCTCCCTCTCCGCAGCCTCCTTCTGCAAGAGGACGGTCTCGCAGAAGGAGGCGGCAGCCTCCCATGCACTCTCCCTTTCAACCATGGCTCGCACCATGGTTGCCAGGGAGAGGCGTCCGCCTCCGAGCGCCGCAATGAGGTCGCGGCGCTCGTTTCGCCAGGCCGGGCACTCCACCAGGGTGTGCTCGGCCGTGTCGTCGGGGGAGTCGCAGTGATGACACCGCGGTGACTCCTCCCGACGGGCGACCCGGTGCAGGTAGTGACCGAAGCAGCCATGTCCGGTCAGTACCTGCACTAGGCGGAAGGTAAGGCTGCCATGCCGGCGACCAACCCATCCCTCCAACACCGGACGAATCGCTCCAATCGTCCGGTGGCCGGCAGCTGGGGAGCGGAGCGCCTCCCTCCACCAGCTCAGGGCCTCCCCCTGAGCCGCTAATCGGACCCGCCTTACTTCCTCGAAGGCGGGTCGTTCCCCCCGTTCCCGGGCCGCGACACGGTGTCGATGCACCTGGGACAGAACCAGGGCATCGACCTCCCACGGGGGCGTGCCCGCGAGCACGCAGGCCGCCCCATGACTGACCGTGCGGTATGCCCGCACGGTCCGTATCGCGATGACCCTCTGCGGCCTCCGCAGCAGGGCCACTGTGCGCCGGGAAAGGCGCTCCGCCCACACCGGGGCTCCGTAGAGTGCCATCGACCGCACCACTCCCTGGTACAGCCGACGGCACGCCGAATTCGGCCCCCCCAAGTTGGGGAGGAGCCGTCCGAGTGCGGCTGCGATAGAGCACAGCCGCGGAGCGAGGAGCCTAAAATGCTCCTCAAAATTCCAGCGGGGATCCAGGATCAGGCCGAGGTACTTGATGTGCACCTCGACGGGAACCCGGACCCCCTCCACTCGGACACGAAGCCCCGGTGGGGTTCTGCGTCGCGGGGCGTGGAAGGTCATGGCCCTCGTCTTCTCGAGGGCCACTTCCAGCCCCAGGAGGCGGATGCGCCGGACGACCAAGGAGGTGCCGACCGACGCGAGGTGGACCGCCTCCTCCCACTCGCGCGCCCTGGCCGCGACTAGAGTGTCATCTGCGAAACAGACGACGTCCATCCGCGGCAAGAGCGCGCCCCGCAGAACCCAATTGTACCCCAGGTTCCAGAGCAGGGGACCAAGCACTGATCCCTGGGGTACTCCGACAGATACGGTCCACGACTGGACGCGACCCTCTGCGTCCTCGTACAGGACCCTTCTCTCACGGAGGTAGTCCCGCACGAGGGCGCAGAGGTAGAGGGGCACTTCGTGATATTTCAGTGCCGCCTCTATGCATTCGTGGGGGAGAGTGTTGAACGCGTTCGCGATGTCTAACGACACCGCGACGACACCCTCACCCCTCGCTGTGGCCGCCTCAGTCCACCTCTTGAGGCGAGCAACCGCGTCCATCGTGGACCGGCCGGTCCGAAAGCCGTATTGGCAGTCCGCCAACTGCGGCCCGCGGCTTTCTAGGTGCTCCTGGATGCGAGAGGCGATGATCCTCTCGAAGCACTTTCCGCTCTCATCCAGGAGCACGACCGGCCTATAGCCCGACGGTGAGTCGGCGGGACGGCCGTCCTTGCGAAGGAGGCAGAGCCTGCCCACCCTCCACCTCCTGGGGAAGCGGCCCGTCGCGATGCATGTATTCATGACCGCGCGGAACCGGTCCCCCAGGGGCTCCATGGCTAGTGCCATCACCTTCGCAGGGACGCCGTCCGGGCCCGGAGCCTTGTTTTTGGCTCGGAGCCTCTCTCTGACGGAGTCCAACTCACCGTCGGATACGGGAGGCCCATCGGTCCACACCTCCAGAGTGGATGAACTGGAGGCGGGCATCCTGGGGGGCGTGAAGGGTCCCGGGTTCGGAAACAGAGTTTCCAGGACCCTTCTCAATAGGCCCGGCTCCATACAGGATGTGGGGGGTGCCGCTCCCTGCAGCTTCCCCCTCACCATCCTGTACGGCCTTCCCCAGGGGTCGCTGTCGAGGAGTGCCAGAAACTCCTCAGCGGCAGCGACCTTTGCCCTGCATATGGCGGTACGCAGGGCTCGATGAGCCTCCCTGTATGCCCGGCGAAGACCGTCCTCTTCGCCGGGCCCCCTCACGGCGCGCTTCCTGCACCTCTGGTAGGCGCGCCGTGCAGCCATACTGGCGGCACGCAGGTGAGCGAGTTCCTGCGTCCACCAGTATGTCTGCCTCCTCCGACGGTACCCCCGGGCCCTCGGCATGGCGGCGCTGCAGACCACTTCCAGGTCCTCAGCGAGGAGGTCCGCCATGCCGTCCGCGTCTCCCGTGAGGTGGGCCGGTGGTTCGGCCCACGCTCGGAACACCGCCGCCTCCTCGGCGACATCCCTGCAGAGGTGAGCAAGCGCCCACCTCGGAAATGAGGAGGCGCCTGCCGCGGGACCCAGGTGGAGCGGGGCCGCAGGGCCCGCCGTGGAGATCTCAAACCGGACGTACCTGTGATCCGAGATCTCCACCGCTGTCTCCACCCGCCAGTTCTGAACCCGGGGGGCCAGGTTTGAGGTGGCCAGGGTGACATCCACTATCGACTCACCCTGCCACCTCACGCACGTCGGAGTGTTGCCCCGGTTGAGGACCTGGAGACCCAGGCAGTGGGCCCAGTCCGCCAGGTCCTCACCAAAAGCGTTCGTGACGGGAGACCCCCACGCGCCATGCTTGGCGTTGAAGTCCCCCGCCACCAACACGGGGCGTGGAGCCGCCCTAAGGACCGCCACCTCGACGGCTGCCAAGAAGCACTCGAACTCGGCCCGACTGCGATTGGGGGAGAAGTATGTCGATATCACCACTACTCCCCCCCACTGCGCCGCCACAAATCCAGGACCCCTCTCCCTGAGAACGAGAGGGGGGCCAGTGCTCGCGGCGGGTCTTGCGATCGCAGCCAGGCCATCCGACGACCCCAGCCAATTGGCAGACGCCGGGATATGATGCGGCTCTGAAACCACCGCCAGATCCGCCCCCCACTCCGCCATGTCCTGGCACAACAGGTCCTGCGACCCGGTGGAGTGGTTGACGTTGACCTGTAAGATGACACCGATGGACCTACTGGGCATCAGCAGTATCCATCGGTGCCCCCCCTGCTGCGGTGGTCGCAGACCCGGCCGCTGGTCGTCCCAATAGGGGGCGGCCTCGAACCGGTGGCGCGTTGCAGGAGCCACCTGCCATTCTGTGGCCGCTGGGCAAGCCCCTGTCTGCGCATAGTGCGCACTTTACAGAGGCCTTACAGCCCGCGGCCAAATGGCCCTCCTTGCCACACCGGAAGCACAGCCCGCTCCGGTCCTTGGTAGATGGGCAGAGCGCCGCAGTATGCCCCCTCTCCAGGCACCTGCGGCAGCGCATGGGGCGCTGCTCTAGCAGGTGGATGGAGGCGACGCTCCAGCCCACCACCAGTTTGCCCCTCTCTGCCAGCCCCTTCGCAGCCTCTATGGGGCACGAGACCCGTGACGAGCCCGTGCCCCGTGGTCCCATGGCTATGGTGCCCACCCGGAATTGTTCGGGAGGGCACTTGGCCGCCTCGGCCAGGGCCCCTCTCACCTCCTCCGCAGTCAGGGACTCTTCAAGGCCCGCCACACGGATCTCCGCCATTTTAGTGGGCCGGGTAACTTCGGCCGCCTCCCCGACCACCTCAGCCAATTTCTTGGCCAAGGCGTCGGCCTGGGAGGGGGAGGTCTCTTTTGGGAGCTCCATTAGGACAGCTCCCGTCATGGACCTCCTCACCTTACCCGGCTCAACCCCAAGATCCGTGAGGCTGATGGCCGCCCTCGCCTTCCGGAGGACGTCCACGTACGTGGCGCCCTCCCTTAGAGCCTCGGGCTTGAGGGCCACCAGCACGGCGTATTAGCGGCGGCCTAGCGTATTTTCCTTGAGTTTCCTTTTCGTCGGAAAGGCTTTGTTTCATTGTGAAAGACGGGGACTCACGTTCCTTACTGAAACGTCAAGTGATTTAGTTCGACGTTAACACACAAATAAAGCACTGCACAGAATTTCATAATATGAAACACCACAAGAAATTCTTTTATTTTGTACGAAAAATATATCAAAACAGTGTTCGCAAAATTCGCTTTTAAAGTAGCAAAAGGGCGTCCTAATTATGATAACTATTAATAGGGTAAGATAAGTCTTTATTTGCCTTAAACATGGTACAATGATGTTGCAGTCTTATTTAAATACAATGTCCACATTTCTAGCTATAAAGAATATGTATCAAGTGGGTTGTATCCTAAAAACTAATTTAATCCATCAGATAGATTTATAAAAAATATTGAATACGTATATTTTATTTTTTCTTCATTCAAATACTTAGGAAGATATATTGATTTGAAATGTCGCATGACGTCACGCCGTGGTACAAAATATACCTTTGCGTGACCTAATTAGCTCCCACTCCGTAACTTTAATACGCTATATCTCAGTAGTTTTTGGTAATTTCGAGAAAATAAAAAATACGGGTCTTAATTTTTTGTATTATCTATAAGACGGACTAATTATTTTTTGATTTTCATACCTTGGATACATCCCTATTGCATGCAAATATAATAATTATGTAAGTATGTGAACAATGTCATTATTAATCCAAATTAAAGTAATATATAATATTACTTTAATGTCAAAGAGCCATTTGTACAGCTTGTTTTTAAATAAATTCGCATTATTTATAAATTTTAGCTCATTAGAGATTTTTTTGTAAATGCGCACACACTGATAAGTGTGCAAATTGTCAATCAGCCATGTTACTTTGCCTTGTGAGTAGCATGGCTGATTGACGATTTGGTTACAGTTACAGTTAACTCATGCTGATATTGATAATATTGATAACAACTAAACAGAGGGTTGAACAGGAAGCCAAAAAACATAGACAGTCTTGATTTTTCAGTCACAAATATTTTTCAAAATCGGTAATAAACATTGGAAAAGTATAGAACTATCTGTTGGCTTCTATATTAGAACACAGAAACATCGCCACATTAAAATCGTTTGCATTCAAAACAAGTGTGAATAGGCCTTTTACTACCAACGTTCATTCCAGAGACCCCATCAATCGCTTTTCATCACACGTGATCGAGGTTAAGAAGAGAACCATTTTTAATTTTTAGTAAAAAAAAACATACACGGCCAATTATGAAACGTTAAAAGCTCAGCACGTCTTTAATTAGTGGTTTTCTATAGCCGGGAAAAAACTCCGCAGTGAGCTTTTCGAAAAATATTCGTTAAGACCCAACTTTTCAATAGACAGACAGTTTTTATTCGTGGAATTTATTTGACATGTGACAGTTTTCAGAAAAACTTTCGAAAATTTTATATTTACATATTTCTCAAATAATATTATTTGGCGTTCCAAAACGTCGACCCTTAATTGTTGTAAATAACAGTGTTCACTGGTGTGGTAGGACACTGTAGGCCTGTCAACAAGTACCAGGTAATTAACAAAACTTAACACCGATACTCACTGCCTGCCAAGCGCTGTACGTCGTACTTAAAGCTACACATATACGCTGCACGACGTAATCATAGCAACAGATATACGCTACACGACGAACTTATAGCTAGCTCAAAGGGCCAAACGAAAATGTCAATTAAAAAACAATGGTGGTGGTATTCCTCAACTGTTTTAAATTATATAGGTATGGATAGTAAATAGACGCAATAGATACATGCACATGCGTTCCTGCAATTAGTTTTACGCTTTCGCTCCAGTAGACTTCATAGCAACATAGAAAGATTAACACTTCGCGAATCTTAATTGGACTGAGGGATCAAGCTTTTCGGTAAGCTAGTGGGGACGGCGGACTAGAGACGTCAGTAGTACGAATAGGCAGGCCCGAGTAGGCGCCGCAATAATTCAAGCGTGCCGCTTGAGAGTGAGTGCTTTCTATATATTGTAATGTACTCGGTGGTGCATTCATTCTAGAAATGGTCGGACGGGGAGGTAGACCCCGCTGCGGACCAGCGGGTTGAGGGCTGGGGAGCGGAAAATGCTTTAGCGAATCCCGCACCCCCAGGCCGTAGGTAAATGTAAAACAACTCTGTGGTTTTGGTTAGAATCGGTATCTACTGCGAAACAATAGAAAGGTAGCCATACTAAACTTAACACGTATAATGTTAATGTGGATCAAATATTGAGGCCAAATACTTTCACATGTTTCCAATTGTTATTTACTGTGTACCGGACACAGTATTAATTAGGGCCGCCCCAATCCCGCAGATCTCCGACTGACATGTAAAACAATGACGCCGATACAAGGGCGCCATTGTTTCGTTGGTCAGTCCTGTGAAAGGACACTCCATAGGCAGTATAGACTTGATTAAAAACGTGACGACCATTATACGTCAATTTTCGCCAGGCGCCGACTAATTTGACAACAGTAAATTAATATTTATCATTTGACCTCATTTTAATCAAATGGAAAGAGAAAAGATGCACTAATTAATTTAGTGTGGGAACACAGGAATCAGCGCATTAGATGTATTATATTAGTCGCCAAAGGGTTTGTGTGCGAGGCTGTAGTATGAGTAAATAAGATAAAATGGCGACGGTGATGTGTGATACCAAACATAAGTGCTTTAATTTTAGAAGGATCTATTCTATCAAGTTTTCTATTGCACTTAACGTAGTTACTAGAGATATAGTTTTATGTATTTCCATGTTAGTTATTCGCGACGACATAGTAAGATAGGCTATTATCGATGGATTTTCATAAAAAGTGGCTACTTACACCTTGTAATTTTGGAACTACACCTACAAATAAAACTAGATATTCAACTTTGATAAGTCGCAGTGTCTATGTACATACATAGCCACTGCCTGCTAAAATTCGCCAGGCGTTTCAGGTTCAGGTTTAAAATAGAGAAGAATATTATTTTGATTAAAATCAGAACAGAAATAAATAACTCTTGTTTACTGTAAACTCTATCCAAATATTCAAATTGAAGCTATTTCAAGTAAAATAAATATCAACATCATTATTTCAATGGTGGTATTCAATTAATTTGGTTTCAGAGTAAATAACACTACTGAAAAGGTTGAAAGAATGTTTAAAGTTGCAGCGTAAATTGAAATTTCTCGTGGAAAAAATTTTAATATTTTGGAATATTATTTTTCCATTAATTCATATTTGTTTACACTTTTGCCAAATAAATAGTGAATACCGAGGTCGGCTGCCCGCTATAGTCACGCAAATCTCGACCCAACGGACTGAGTTGAAGATGAGCAGGCTTATTAATAGAGTTGTAACAAACTAGTAGAGTGTGTATTATACAGGTGTACATCATGTATATATAAACACAACTAGTTCTACACATAGATAACATATCCTAAAGGGCTACAGTGATCGATTCCCGCCTGCGCATAGGTAAGTATTTATGCAGGTCGCACGCCAGTGAATAATCATCCAACGCAACTAGCCGTAACGCAACGTATTTTTACAAAACTGCGGTTCCGCCCGCTTGTAGTGTGCGTTCATATAAAAATCATAAAAATGGTAAAGGTGGATGTTTTTAAAGCGTAGCGTTTTGGCGCGGTTCGGTTTAATTGAAATGTTCGCAGCTGGCGGCCGAATTGCGGCGCCAACGCCCCGACCTAACCTAGGGGCCCAGATTGAATTAGCCATTTAACACCTACATACTTTGATGTTAAATGTATGTTGCGCTGTGGAGTTACACGTCATAGAGAACGCTGAACACCAAGAGTTGAGGCTATTCCAATCACATGTACTATAATAATGTGGACACGTACATATTTGTGCTTGGTGACCCGAGAAATTCTTATTTTATTTTTTTTGCATTTTGCAGGTGGTGGTGGTGGTGGTGGCCACTTGTATGTTAATGTATATGATTTACGGGCATAACAAATATTTAGTTAGTGAATTATATTAGCCTATTGGCTCATTATTATTGAAAAAAATCGATCGATTTCGCGATAGGTAACTGATATTTAAAAAAAAATATATAAAATAATACGCTATAAAAATAAAAAATGTAAAGTAATACGCCATAAAAATAAAAAAAAAAAAGCTCACATGGTACGGAACATTGATGATGGTCAACAAATCCGTTTCTTTGTTTGGATAAGAAAGGACGGGATCAAACAAGAAGTCTTCATGTCGTATGTACTTGATAATGTCTTCGTTTAATCCAAGCACTTCTCGGGTTGGATAAAGTCTGAAAAAAGGATAAAAAAGAATATTTCATTTTGCAAGGAAAACCAATAAGTAGTGTATTTATTCATTCTTACACTATCTGTCAAATTTTATATTACCTAGTTTGATAGACCACTGTAGATGGTAGCTAGGATAATAGTGCCAGTATAACATAAAAAGCCTTATACATTTTATACCAGTAAAAAAAATATCAACTCACTACATTTTCCACAGATTACAGATATTAACAATCTGATCACATATCTATAGCATTAGACAAAAGTTAAAAAGATTATCCTTAGGATACACTTTGTAATCATCATTATCAACCTTTTTATCATCCCACTGCTGGGCACAAGTCTCCTCTCATTCAGAGAAGGATTGAGCGTAATCACCACGCTTGCTCAATGCGGGTTGGCCTTCACCTTCAGTCATTGGTGTCCAAGATATACTTAGAAAGTACATATAACTTTAGAAAAGTTACATTGGTACTTGCCTGACCTGGACTCGAACCTGCGCACTCATACTTGAGAGGCTGGTGTTTTAACCATTAGGCCACCACGACTTGTAATAAAAGATACACAATATAAATAAAATATTATGCATGTTGTGCCTTGTTGCAGTTCAGATTGATGCTGATTTATTATGATCAACTTATATACCACCTGTCATACTTAAATCAACACATTAGAACTATTTATCTTCTAAACTTATTCTACTTCTTTCTGCCTAGGTATAGAGATCCAATGCTGGAAAAAGGCCTCCTCCAAGGTTTTGCACAATAACCGGTCTTATGCTGCCCGCATCCATCGGCTTTCCACGGCCTTGTAAACTTATAAGGCTTTCAATTAAATAAAATATTTAGTTTTATAATATTCTTTTGAATGCTATTTACCTCCTTTTTGCCGATTTTGGTTATTTACTAGTTGTTCTTACTTTGTTATCGTTTATAAACATTATTTTTCGGTTTGTTAAAATGTTGAAGTCTCTTCTAAAATTAAATCCTCTCATTTTAGACATAAGAGGTTTATAGAAGTCTATGCTTGTATACACCTCTTTTGCCAGAAGGTATCGCGAATGGAAAATAAGTCGGTGTGAAAGGAAGTGTCGTTGGAACTACTGCTTTCGCATTCCCAGACAGCTCTCACGGAATGGTTAATAGTATTTATGATTCAACATTACGGTTCACTTAAATACTGAGAAATGTGTAAAAAGTATATACAATATGTAAAGAAAACCCCGTCCGACCCATAAGGATAATAAAGGTTAGGTAAACACATGACCATATATAATATAAAATTTTACGTAATCATCATAGTAACAATACTAATGAATTTTGAAATAATCTTTTTTTCCCGCGAATTAACTCCAACTTCCCCGAAATTTGTTAATTTTTGAAAAAGTGACAACATCATTTGGACTGTATTATTATAAGCGATGTGAGTACGTGCCGCGTGCCCTGCCCTCCGTCGCCCGCGAAAGGGTTGCCTACCGCACATGTATTAAGTTACCTCTTTTTGCGAAATACAATTTATTTTTAGGGGTTTTTTTTTAAAGTTTAGGTCAGCTTTGTATTCATTAGTAGAATCAGTTATCGATATCTAACAATGCCTTCACGGATCGGACAGGGTTTTCTTTACATATTGTATATAATGAAGGCAGTTCCAGTCTCTACGATCACAAAACGACAAAATGTATAAATTTAATAGGCAATATTGGTCATCGTACTTCGTTCAAATTCTTCTTTTAGGATGTTCTTATGAAGGTACCTAGGTATTAAAAATACTTCATCAGATATTTCATTATAAAAATTTTCTCTTTCATAAAGGAATTCTTTTCCTAGTACAATTAGTTCTAGAGTTTCATAATTTCATTTTGTCCCATCCTGCAACATTATTCTGCGAACATTATCAGGAAGGTCTATCGATTAGGAAGAAAAAAACTTAGCTGTATTCTCACTTCTCGTTTCCTCCCACGTTTAATTTTTATAAAAATCATTGTTATAAAAATCTGTCCCAAATTTTACTCAACGATATTGTCTAGAAAACGAGGAGGACAGAAATACTTTTTTCTCGAAACCACTTCAATAACTTTGAAACTTTTGATGGTACTTAGAAGGCTTCTCTCGAGCCTATTTCAGTTATCATTGCATAAAAGTATTTTATAGCAGCAGCGAAGTCAAAGTAGGGAATTTAATAACCAACGACAGTATTTAAATTAACTATAGAATAAGAAATTTGTTAAGAAATGAGCAATGTTATTAACAGACTAGAACTCATCAAGCTACTACAAGTTTTGTCGGTCTCCGTGGCGCAGCGGTCAACACGCCTGCCTGCGACGTGGAGGCCCCGGGTTCGATCCCCGGCCAGGTCATGATAGAAAACGATCTTTTCCAGATTGGCCTGGGTCTTGGATGTTTATCTATATATGCATCTATTATAAAATATAGTATCGTTGAGTTAGTATCCCATAACACAAGTCTCGAACTTACTTTGGGGCTAGCTCAATCTGTGTGATTTGTCCGTATATATTTATTTATTTATTATTTATTTATTATTACTACAATCTGTCAGATTTCTTTATTAGATTTTCAACTTTATCCCCAAAGCATTAAGACTATAGATAGACAATATTGATTGGAAATATTTGGCAGTTTGGGATAGCTTGACCTGCTGTCGTCCGTACTCAAATAATAGTAATTCCATATATCTTTATATTTTACTGTGTGTAGGTACATATACGTGTATAATAAAATAAATATAGTGTGTACTACGTTACAACGAAGCGTTTTCGACATGTAAGATGTGGATTCAGTGATATTTGTCTCTAGCCAAATGACGCGGCTATCGCCAAAGGAGGCTAACGTTAGGCAGCTGAATCATCAAGGGCTTGATTCAGAAAGCTTTTAGACACGGCTCAAATTGTTAGGTTTCTATTTCTAGAGCCCTACCTTGGATCCTGTTCCCGATACCGTTCTAGAGCCCTCCCGCCAGTAGCTTGGATCCTGTTTCCGATACTGTTCTTGAGCCCTCCCGCCAGTAGATTGGATCCTGTTCCCGATAGCGTTCTAGAGCCCTCCCGCCATTAGCCTGGATCCTGTTCCCGATAGCGTTCTAGAGCCCTTCCGCCAGTAGCTTAGATCCTGTTCCCGATACCGTTCTAGACCCCTCCCGCCAGTAGCTTGGATCCTGTTCCCGATACCGTTCTAGAGCCCTCCCGCCAGTAGCTTGGATCCTGTTCCCGATACCGTTCTAGAGCCCTCCCGCCAGTAACTTGGATCCTGTTCCCGATACCGTTCTAGAGCCCTCCCGCCAGTAGCTTGGATCCTGTTCCCGATACCGTTCTAGACCCCTCCCGCCAGTAGCTTGGATCCTGTTCCCGATACCGTTCTAGAGCCCTCCCGCCAGTAGCTTGGATCCTGTTCCCGATACCATTCTAGAGCCCTCCCGCCAGTAGCTTGGATCCTTTCCCGATACCGTTCTAGAGCCCTCCCGCCAGTAGCTTGGGTCCTGTTCCCGATACCGTTCTAGAGCCCTCCCGCCAGTAGCTTGGATCCTGTTCCCGATACCGTTCTAGACCCCTCCCGCCAGTAGCTTGGATCCTGTTCCCGATACCGTTCTAGAGCGCTCCCGCCAGTAGCTTGGATCCTGTTCCCGATACCGTTCTAGAGCCCTCCCGCCAGTAGATTGGATCCTGTTCCCGATACCGTTCTAGAGCCCTCCCGCCAGTAGCTTGGATCCTGTTCCCGATACTGTTCTAGACCCCTCCCGCCAGTAGCTTGGATCCTGTTCCCGATACCGTTCTAGAGCCCTCCCGCCAGTAGCTTGGATCCTGTTCCCGATACCGTTCTAGAGCCCTCCCGCCAGTAGCTTGGATCCTGTTCCCGATACCGTTCTAGAGCCCTCCCGCCAGTAGCTTGGATCCTGTTCCCGATACCGTTCTAGAGCCCTCCCGCCAGTAACTTGGATCCTGTTCCCGATACCGTTCTAGAGCCCTCCCGCCAGTAGCTTGGATCCTGTTCCCGATACCGTTCTAGAGCCCTCCCGCCAGTAGCTTGGATCCTGTTCCCGATACCGTTCTAGAGCCCTCCCGCCAGTAGCTTGGATCCTGTTCCCAATACCGTTCTAGAGCCCTCCCGCCAGTAGCTTGGATCCTGTTCCCGATACCGTTCTAGAGCCCTCCCGCCAGTAACTTGGATCCTGTTCTCCATACCGTTAGGCTATTATTTAATGTTCTATACAGAGTGGTGCTGATAATACGAAAATAAATTAAGCATCGTGTACCTCAAAATATTCTCAGTCGACCCATAAAAAACCATATAAATATGTCCATTAGTTTAGTCACAGGAAATTATTTTTCTTTTTTCTCATTTTCTACATGATGTACATGTTGATAAGGAAACGCTTACAGGTTAATGACCGCCGCATCCAGCGGTACCGAACTTCAATAATAATGGTGCGAAAAAAGCAAGTCGATACAGGATCGCGCTGTGGCCGATCAGAGGTCAGTGAACCAATATTTTTAAAGGATGTCCTATTCCGTTTACAATTTTATGCGATTTAGTTTGTTTGAAATTTTCTTTTTTTTATTTTAGATGCTAGGTTTTTTCTATGGTTTAGGATTATTCCTATGAACCAGCATTGTTAGTGTTTTCATTTATTGTCGTATTGTCAGCACTACTCTGTATATACACTATGTAACAAAAACCCTGTTGTTACTTTCAGGGACATATAATTTTACCTACAAACACATTATTAATAAAGTCATAATTAGAAAACAGTACCTAATCATTGTCTAGTCGAGGGGTCACAATCAAATACAGTGTGTTTTCGAGACCGTCTCGAGTTAAATCAGGGTCACTAATCAGCCTCTTCGCACGCCTCCTCTCCACTGAATCCAAAGTGGCCAGGTGACACTATGCAGCAACTAACCTCTAAGGTCTAACTGCATTGCTTCGATATCGCTTTCGGGTTGTAGAAGTCAGACGGCAATCGCTTCGCGGAAAATATCGAAGTTTAGCCAAATGAGCAGTTAGACTGGCAAAGCGGACCCCAGACTCTGAGACGCTGAGTAAAGCTTCGGATTCAACTGGGATTAACGCTGAGATGATGATATGATATAGATTTTATAAATGCTATTGATAATTACTTCATTGAAGGAATTAATTAATAATACACTCACGTATACACGTAGGGTCCAACTTCGTTCACCACTGGGACGCCGCCGGCCATTACCACATCGGGGTTGGTAATGTTAAAGATCCGAACGGTAAAGTTCATAGGGAATGGTACCGCCTCGAAGCGATCCATCTGTATCGTGTCTTCAATTAATGTTGTTTCCTAAGACCGAAGAAAGAATTATTGCAAAGTTAATCATAAAACAAGGTTCTTAATGCTAATTCATAATAATAAATCGTATTATTAGCAAAATTCATGATGCTTTTTAGCCGAAATTACTACTATCGACTAAATTAACTAATAAAGTGATAAAAGACTTATAATACCTCCAAGCTATTTGATATACATGCATAAGCATCAGCTTATTTGTCGCTAGAGTGTGTAACCAATTAATAGTAATCACTATCAGCCTACCGCCGCATTTTTACGACGTTTTAGGGTTTGCGCGCTCCGAACTCTAGGCATGCGCCAGAATCCGTGCGCAGTTCCTCCGTGCGCAGTTTCTGGACCTGCCATCGGACGCGTCCCCAGGTGGCGGATAGGGGAACGGCCCCCAGATATGGGGGTTACCGGTTTACCGGCGCGGACCAAAACCAGAAGTGGGGACCGCTTCGGCGGTCACGCGCGGCGGGTCGGCCACCACTCCAGGTGGCTGACGTGACCCGAACTCCGGGTCACCGTCGGGCAACCCGGCCTCCTCACTGAGAGGAGCTGGGGGCCCCGTTTGCTTCCGGGCAAACGAGTGGGGCTAAGAGGAAGGACACCTCGCTAAAAAACCCGTGGCTGCTGCGTCTTCTCGCACACGGAGACGTGACCAGCCGGGCCCCTCCCTATGGAGGGCCCACTGTGGGCCTGCCTTCGGGCAGGAATCGCCGGCGGGGTTGTGGACGGCAGGCTTGCTACATCCCATGACCCCGCCACTAAGGCGATGTCGGTGTGCCGCTGTTGGGTTTAGTGGGTATTCCTGGCTACAGAGCTGGGCGAGTCCCACACACGCCCTTCGGGGTATGGTGCGTAAATGCATTCCCACAGCGTCAAAAAAAAAAAAAAAAAAAAAAAAGGCATGCGCCAGAAGAGTTAACTTAGCCGAAAGGTGAGGAGCCACACCAAAACAAACCCGCAGGGCAGCAAGAGTAAGCTGTTAGGCAGTAGCTACCCCGTGGACCTTACCTCCCGAAAGAAGTCTCTTATTCCTCACCTCTGGCTTGGTCTTAATGGCGGGTCGGAGTGGACATGACGAGAACCAAAGTTCTCACCTCATTCTGGTTTTTATTGAATGGATTTTCTTTTTTTTTAATAATTATAAACTAGCGCTTGACCGCAATCCCGCCTGATGGTAAGCAGTGATGCGATCGTTGATGGTAAAGCGCGCTAGTTTATTAAGAGTCTATTCACTCAGAAAAACTGAGCGAATAGAAATGAAGACGGCAGTTGAGCGAGGTGATGCAATGTTAATCCCAACAACACGACCAACGATGCTGCGCCAAAGGGAAATTGATCTGAAGACCCTCCACGACCAATCTCCCAACACAACAACATTTGGCGCATCGTACCCGGCACACATCGCAACACAACTGCTCAGGCCCGTCCTCCGTACGGCTTCACCAGACATCATGTCGGAACACGACAAACCGCTTGGCGGCAAGATTTTGTCTGGTGGGTGGTAACTTCTGCCGGCGGCCGATGTTATGGCCTACCACCGAGAAAATTTCACAAGAGCAGAAGAAGAGAGAGATTCACAAGAGCAAACGTGACGAAGGATGCATTTCAGTAAGATGCTGGATGATGAGGGATCTTGGCCTCCTGAATTACTCGGGAATCTTCTTCTTGTGGGAGGCTTTGTCCAGCAGTGGACATCTCCACTGCTGGACAAAGCCTCCCACAAGACTTTCCACGATGCCCGGTCTTGTGCTGCGCGCATCCATCGGCTTCCCGCGACCTTCACCAGGTCATCAGTCCAGCGTCTTCCGGTACGTGGCTGCCACTCCAGAACCTTACTGCCCGATCGGCCATCGGTTCTATGAGCAATGTGTCCAGCCCACTGCCACTTAATTTTAGCGACTCGAAGAGCTATTTCGGTGACTTTGGTTCTTCTGCGGATTTCCTCATTTTTGATTCGATCACGCAGAGAAACTCCGAGCATAGCTCTTTCTATTGCCCTTTGTGTGACTCTGAGCCTTCGTATGAGGCCCAATGTGAGCGACCACGTTTCAGTTCCGTAAGTCATTACTAAACACAACAACACTAAAGTGGCAGTGGGCTGGACACATTGCCCGTAGGACCGATGCCCGATGGGGCCGACGGGTTCTCGAGTGGTGACCACGCGCCGGAAGACGTAGCGTGGGTAGGCCCCCGACAAGGTGGACCGACGACCTGGTGAAGGTCGCGGGAAACCGCTGGATGCGGGTGGCGCTGGACCGGTCGTCGTGGAGAACCTTGGGGGAGGCCTATGTCCAGCATTGGACGTCTTTCGGCTGAAATGATGATGATGATGATGAAGTCATTACTGGCTAACCACTTTAGTCTTGAGACACTGTGGTATCTTGGACGACGAGAAGATGTAGCGTAGCTTCCCGAACGCTGCCCAGCAGCGCTGGATTCGACAAGACACCTCTTTCTCGAAGTTGGATCCACCTTATATATACTCGTCAACAACTTCGAGTGCACAGCAACCAACTAGAATTGGAGTGGTTGCGACATGAGAGTTCGACATGATCTTCGTCTTATCCATGTTTATCTCCACTTGTTGGGAAGCTTTGCTGAGGACATTGAGCATTTTGCTCAAGTCTTCCAGGGTCTCAGCCATGACCACGATATCATCTGCAATCATCTTGGTTCTGCGGAGATTAGTGATGTACTGGCCGTTAATTTTAATGCCAAGTCCTTTCCAGTCCAGGAGCTTGAAGACCTCTTCCAACGCAGCAGTGAACAATTTGGGAGAAATTACATCTCCTTATCTCACACCACGCTGCAGTTGGATTGGTTTCGAGTCCTGATCCTGGAGACGGATTCATGCTTCATTTCTCATAAGGACTTTAGGAAGTGTATATTGCTAGCGACCGTTTGGGGGCCCATTATTGAGTGCGCAAATCACCCCCTGCCATTAATCCGTGTAATTATCATAATACTGTGGCATGGTATTCGGGCAGGGGCCATAGATGTTCCATAGCTTTTGATAACTGGTCTACTTTAACCAACCAAACCCATAGTCCAACATTTTTAATTCTCCATATCCTGCAATAGTGCTACACCAATCGGCGGTTGTCCTTGAATGTACTTACAATGTAATCACTATGTAAGAGTCTTACATAGTGCTTACAGGGTTCGAAGGGAACTCTGGGAGTTGGCTTCGGCCCCTCGTACGCCTACCAAAAGACCGACATTACAAGATCCCGATATATGTAAAAGAAGCATCATTATAATCATTAGACATTGTGGTGTATACAAAAACATTTAAATATTCTTTCGTTTTGACAGTTGCCTCGGTGGTAGGCCATAACATCGGCCGCCGGCAGAAGTTACCACCCACCAGACAAAGTCTTGCCGCCAAGCGATTTGTCGTGTTCCGGCATAATGTCTGGTGAAGCCGTACGGAGGACGGGTCTGAGCAGTTGTGCTGCGATGAGTGCCGCCGGGTACGATGCGCCAAATGTTGTTGTGTCGGGAGTTTGGTCGTGGAGGGCATCCAGATCAATCTCCCTTTGGCGCAGCATCGTTGGTCGTGTTGTTGGGCTTAACATTGCATCACCTCGCTCAACTGCCGTCTTCCTTCCTATTCGCTCAGTTTTTCTGAGGTAGGAATAGGTTCATAATAAACTAGCGCGCTTTACCATCAACGATCGCATCACTGCTTACCATCAGGCAGGATTGCGGTCAAGCGCTAGTTTATAATTATTAAAAAAAAAAAAGTTTAGCCATGTTTATTGCGTAATTAACGTTGTTGGACAGACGGATTTATTTAGACCTATAAAGCCATAGATTAGAAATATCGTTCAATTCAAACTGCATATATCCGAGAGGGATCATGACGTTTCGAGTTGATTCATATTTGTTTTAATTAAGTAGTATTTTGAAGAGGACAAACTAATGCGCTTTACCACCTAATATTGCATCACTGCTTACCATCCGGCGGGATCGCGGTCAAACACTAGTTTAGATCATTTAAAGGAGTCATTACTACTCGTTCACGCTCAATCCATCCATACTAATATTATCCATATATTATAAATGCGAAAGTAACTCTGTCTGTCTGTCTGTCTGTTACACTTTCCCGCTTAAACCTCTCAACCGATTTTGATGAAATTTAGCACAGACAATTTCTAAACTCTGAGAAAGGACATAAGCTACCTTTTATTGAAAAATTGATATTCCCGAGGGAAATCTAAAAAGCGCGATATAACCGAATTCCACGCGGGCGAAGACGGGGCGGATAGATAGTTATTACTAAAAATAATTCTCATTTGTTACTGAAAATGATCGATTCGTAATGACGATTTTTTTCGCGACCCCAGTTTTGTTCTCATGGTAATGATTGTTCAAAAATGACATCTTTAGTTTCATTATTCATTCATTACCAGTCACCAGAATAAACGGATTTTTTCCGGATCTATATCACAGGTATATATTTAGATAGACTTGTGTTCATAAAATAAAATAACAGAAAACAATTACTAGCAAACATCCTGCTCAAACAACGGAAACGGATACACTTTATTATTGTTGACAGTTCCGCGCTACTGCTAATTAATCTAATAAAATCAAAGTCTTCTCCTATAAATATAATATTAGATAATATCCTAGAAAGACTAATTTGGAATTGGAAAAATCTGTTCAATAGTAAGAAAAAAAGAAAATACATTTATTTAGCACAGTCTAAAAGACACCATTAGATAAAAGCGAGTAGCAAGAGGAAAAGCGAATAGCAGAAAAGTGTGCCTCGCAGCTGCACAAAAAGGACTGCTTCAGCAAAAATTCCAGACATCTAGTACTTTACGCTGTTATGCACCACGGAATATAGCTCGGAAATGGGTATTTATCTTTTCTTGTAAGAATCTCCTTTCAGATAGAAAACACGCACGGTCCAACACAGAATATGCATCCAAGCGCGTTCATACGGTTCACGCGTCCACAAACGGAGAGACATGCGTACACGTGCGTGGGTGCATAGCGAGATGCAAGGTTTGACACACCTGTCTCGCAGTCCCATGCGTGATTTTGGATGGACCTGACGTGGCGTTGGGTGAAATGAGTCAGGGCCGCCGTGTCCACAAAATAAAACTAACACAGATCTTCACTCCCGCATTAACGCACAATATGATAAACGCTAATATTGTCAATGTGTTGTGGCGTCGAATGTGGCTGGGGTGGGGGGAGGTGGCCGCGTTTTCGAAGGGACTTCAGACACCCGTTGAGCTCCTTGAGAAAGGATTGAGAATACGCTGTCCTATCTTTTCTAACACGATGCCTTTGAATTAATGCCTGGTGTTTAGTGGGTGGTCAAATAGACACATACGCGCAATTTCTGTTTTGAATTGAATTGTGAGTTTTGTTTTTTTTTGACGTTGACGTTTTATGAGCACCGATGATAATATAACAAAAAAAAAACAATAGAAAATCGACTTGAGAAGCTTCTTCCTGCAATACTTACGCGAGTGATGACATTCTTGACGATTTCAGGGACCCAGACGTAGCCGATGAGACTGCTGCCCAGTACGAGAACAGCGCCAACGGCTAACGTAACCACGCTACCGATTATCCCACACATTTTACCACTCACAATTCCAATTAAGCAGCGATAATTACAGGTGATAATTACTGACCGTGCGGTATTACTACACGATTCTGATGCCGATTAGTGTTGTGTACCACATTTTTCTGTGATAACGATATCCAAGATTTATATAAAGGTTCTTGATAGGACGCGTTATCTGTAAAAGTACTTTGGCATGTTTGTATCACGTACTTTTCTATTCAAGTATTTTTATTGATACTTGGCATATCCACGCACTGATTTTTACTCACGGAAACTATAAAAAATACACACATCAAAAGTGTCTAGGGATCAAGCATTTTTATGCGGATTTCTTGAGATTGAGATGTGGCTTTGTAATAAATTTATGATTTTATAAATTTATATGGATCCTTTTTGGTGCATTTCATAATTTGAATCAGGAACTGTGAATCAAATTCGAGTAAAAGATGAAAATCAGCTGTCAATATTTTCCCTATAAAAACATACAACGCATTGAAGACATTATTAGTGCTACTGTTTCCCTACTACTGATTAAAACCAACGTTATTATGGAGCGGCGACGTCATTTAAGCAGGAAAGAAATGCTCAGAGCCGTGGGAATGATAGAAGCTGGTTCCCGGCAACGTACTGTGGCTTTAGCTCTGAATACAAGTCAGAGTGTTATCAGTCGACTTAGGACACGTTACCGAAGCACTGGTACCGTGGCTGAGCGCCATGGAGGACGGTATCGCTGCACCACACGGAGACAAGACCGATACATTCAAATCTTAACTCGAAGAGCTCCAACAATAACCGCCATGATGTTAGCCGTGAGGCTTCATCACTCTTCAGGGAACTTAATTAGCGACCAAACAGTCAGAAACCGCTTGCATGAAGTGAACCTTCATTCCCGAAGACCGCTACGGGTACCACCTATAGCAATGCACAATCGTAGGATTCGATATCAATGGGCTCTTGAACACAGAAATTGGGCAGAAGAACAATGGCGTTTCGTGTGCTTTTCTGATGAGTCTCGTTTTGGTATGAGACCGGATACCAGACGTATACGACACTGGAGAACCCCTGGACGCCAACAGCGATTAAAATCCTGCCAGGAAGTCCGTCCTTATAGTGGTGGAACCATCATGGTATGGGCGGGTATTTGGATCGGCGGAAGAACTGAGTTGATTTGGATCAGAGGCAACCTCAACGCTCAAATTTATGCTGAGACGATTGTATCAGACGTCATCGTTCCTCTACAAGTGCAAATCGGTCCCTTATTTCGGTTAATGCATGATAATGCACGACCGCACACCGCAAGAGTTGTAAGACAGACTCTCGCCGCAGCTAACATCAATGTCCTGCCCTGGCCTGCTCAGTCGCCAGACTTGAACCCGATTGAGCATGCATGGGATATGCTACAGAGAAGAGCTCTGCCGAATATAGAGGGTATCCAGTCGCAAGAAGACCTTTTTTTGTTGTTGCAACGAACATGGGCAGCCATTCCACTGCGTGATTTGGATGAACTCATTTTGAGTATGCCAAACCGATGTTCTTGTGTTGTTAGTGTTCGCGGTAGAAACACGGATTATTAATTGTTTAAGTTACCCAATAAAATTTTAGAGAAAACTGTTATTTCAGTCTTTTTTTCGAACTTTTGTGTTAGTGGTTCAAATGTCAAATATCCCTTTATTAGGAAAATGGCAAATTTCTTTATTAATGCAAAGGTGACTTGGTTTATCGTTACTGTGACAAACGAAAACACTTTATTTGATGAATCCTTAAAGAAAATTTTAATTAATATCAATCAGGAGAAAAGTTATTGCAAAAATATATGTTGATCCCTAGACACTTTTGATGTGTGTAACTCATGAAATTTTCTCTCGTTTTCGCGCACTGAATTTCAAAGATGTTGAACTGAACATAAAGAATGTTAAGGAACACTAAATTATAAGGAAAAACCTATCGATCCGTATTGACAATAACTGAGTTAGGAAGCGGAGGGAAGTCCGGAGGCGGAGGAGGACGTTTTTCAATTGCTATTGTCAAGTTACTTATTAGCTCCAGCGTTGGAATATGTCGCCTGCCACCGTCGCTGAGGCCTCGTCTAAACCTGTAAGTTTAAAAAGCTTCGCAAGCAAAAGGAAATCATTGAATGAATGTACTATCGGACAAACTCCCGCTTGCCCACCTTATAGGACATAATCGCATAACACGGCTGTCGGCTCGGTTCTAGACGCGTGATTTTTGTCAAATAGGAAGCGACAAAGCGTTTTTAGTTGTGTACGTAGTTAGTATAATTGAGCAAGACATTAGTGTGACACTAGGCGCGTGGCCGATAACGTGTTTGTAAGACTTTTATGAATACAACCGACCGACGTAAGTTCTTTAGAATATTGAATGTTGACAAAAAGTAATGAGTTTCTTATGCCTTCTGTTTGTATTAGAAAATGCTTTATTGGTTTATTACATAAAAGGATTATATATTAAAAATAATGACTATATTTACAGGTAGTGAAAAATGAAATTATCTTTGAATAATTAATATAAAATTAGATTATAAGGTACAAAAATATTTAAATCATAGCAGTACCGTAATAAGTTGCGCTTCAAACAATATTTGAAGCGTCAATTGTCAATAAACCGCGTGCGACTATAACGTACAGAGATTATCCACTCTGAAATTTGACTTTCCCCAACCTAGGCCTGATTTGCAAGCCCCTTAGGTCAGAAGCGTATGAATTTGGCTTACATTACATGTCAAGGAGGCTCCATTTAGGCATAGAAATGCCTGTAGTTGAAGACTCCGCTTTTCCCGTAATACATAACAAAATGCGTATAATTGCATGTAGAATGTATAATTTAATACTTACATAACTAATGAGTAGTCATAGGTCACCCAGTTTAAAAAAAATGACCTGTATAAGTGTTTATACAAGCCTACTTACAGATAAATATATAATCAATTATCCTTGAGAACATAGGTACCTAAGACAGATAATTAACAAACAATTTATACTTTTCCTTGATCACAAATGCGGCCAACGAGCTATTGCGATCTTCTTTCTCGTTAGTGCAAAGTTCTAATAGATTTTAAAGATCAAATTCGCCAAACACGTATTCGTTTGTTTGAAACTAACTGGTGCCAGGTGTGTATACCTACTTACTCTTACGCCCCATCAAATGAAATCAAAAGTCAGTTATTCAAATTAGGCTAAGAATCAGCACATTTTTCACGTCAATAAAAACTAATTAAAAAACTTATTATTATAATTATACTTATCATGGGAAGTTTTTATAAAGTTCTATTTTTGATATTTTTTTCAGATTTTTCAAACGTATGGTTCTAAAGTTGAGAGGAGAGGGACACATTTATTTTTACTTTTCCTAGCCCCTATTTATCTTTAAATACCTATCCAATAATATATCACACGTTAAGGTGTAAAAGAAATCACTCCCTGCTTTATGTCTTACTCTAAAATCACTCCCTGCTTTATGTCCTACTCTAAAATCACTCCCTGCTTTATGTCCTACTCTAAAATCACTCCCTGTTTATGTCTTACTCTAAAATCACTCCCTGCTTTATGTCCTACTCTAAAATCACTCCCGGCTTTATGTCCTACTCTAAAATCACTCCCTGTGTTCCAGTTTTTATTTTACCAGTTTGTCGGCGTGATTAATATACAGATTGGTACCAAACTTCAGCTTTCTAGTACTAACGGCCAATTAGATTATCCGCGGACGGACAGACAAACAGACAAGCCAAACTATAAGCGTTCCTAGTTGACTATTGAACCCTAAACACGTATTACCTAAATAAAAGCCTCTAGGCATGAAGGGCGTGACAGCTCACATAGGTATTAATGCATTTTAAAAAGAATAGACAATTATATGCACTCATACAACCCATCATTAAGCTAATTCTGGAGAAAGATCACAAACATTGTCTTGAATTAATATTTTTCGACACTTACAGTGTGTCCTGCACTCTGTCTAAACATTAAACGCAAATTAATTATTTTTAGAGTATTAAACTTAGGTGGTTAAGCTAGATAAACAATGGTTAAACCTGCCAAACTTTTCCCACCCACTGCAACTCCTGAAAGCCAGAATCAACAGTGGAGACCGCCAGAAAAACGCCGAGCAATGAAGCTCGACGAGACGTCTTGGGTCCCGCAACGAAATTAATCAGAAGAGAATAGCGGAGGAGTAAGAAAAAAGATATTTTTTCCACTTCCCTCCATAACAAGCAGGAGACAGAACAGAACTAGGCCAATCGGCATAAAGGACCTACTTAGGACCCATTAACTTAATAAAATTTTATTCCGTGGTGTTTGGCAAATTGGGCTTCTCCCAGTAGACAATGGTTAGTTAGTTCTTTTAATGAAGTACAACATACTAAATCTTATTTACCGAACGCTTTACTAGTCCTCGACTGATTGATAGTCAATTACTCCCGTCTCGCAGTTACGTGGGCCATTGTTCAGGTACCAGCCGTGTCAGCACAGAACGTAGAAACCGTTAATGAATGCTGCGTTCGAACCAACTTGTTGCCCTGAAAACTTCGGGAGAAGATTTTTTTTATAAATTATTAACTAGCACTTGACCCCAGTCCCACCTGATGGTAAGCAGTGATGCCATCGTTGATGGTAAAGCGCGCTAGTTTATTAAGAGCCTATTCACTCTAGCCTTGAAGACACTCATATTGTAGTGTGACAGAAACACCGCCGCCGACAAATTGTTCCAGTCCCTCGATGTACGCGGTATAAAAGAAGAAGCGAAACGCTTCGTCCGGACCGTAGTAGTCTTAACAACGTAAGGGTGGAACCTCGCCGTACGGCGGGTCGTCCGATGGTGGAACGGAGATGGGGGAATTAAATCATGCAATTCCCTTGCACACTCACCAGAATGCATCCTATAGAAGACCGAAAGGTTGGTTACTTTACGCCTGTGCTCCAGGCTTTGGAGACCGTTTCGAGTTAAATCTGGGTCGCCAATCAGCCTCTTCGCACGCCTCTGCACTGAATCCAGTATGAAAGTAGCCAGGTGACATTTCGTAGCACCGGCCCAAATGAGGCTGCAGTACTCCACACACGAGCGGACCTGTGCTTTGTACAACATTAGAAGCTGCCTTGATGTGAAGTACCGCCGGACCTTTGCGATGACGCCAAGTCTTCTGGCAGCCACCTTGGCCTTGGACTCAATGAATCGCCCAAAGTTTAGGTTCGAGGAAATCTCAACTCCCAAAATCTGAAGGCGGTCGGTGCACTCCAAGAATACATTTCGAAAAGTAGGAGCCAAGGTAAACGGGTTCCTATTGGCGGTGAAAAGACACGCCTGTGTTTTGGCGGCATTGAATGCTACAAGATTGGCATTGCCCCATTCGGAGAGCCTGTAGTGCAGCACTCGTACGCTCTACCATAGCCTCTCTTTCGGTCCGGATTGATTCCTTATTAGCCAGAGCTTCCGGCATCTATCTCTCCACAACTGTGCTGTCGTCTGCATACACATAGATACCGGGCATAAGCAGATCGTTAATATGCAGCAAGAATAGAGTTGCAGAGAGAACACTCCTGAGGAACACCGGCATTGGTCATGGGCTCCGATGAGCATCCGTCGACAACAACTCGGAGGGACCGCTCAGTCAGGAAGTCTTTTACCCAGCCAGTCAGGCCAGCGGAAATTCCGTACGCTGGAAGCTTACTCAAAAGGCCAGCGTGCCATACCCGGTCGAAGGCCTTCGAGACATTAAGGGAGACGGCAATCGTTTCCAAATTTTTCTCGAGGGCCTCGCCCCACAAGTGAGTGGCATACACTAGTAGTATTAAAAATGTTCGTTCGAGATCCACATACTCGTACACCCGGAATTCAGCCCAAGCGTTAGCGTAGATACCTACTATTTTCAAAATAATACAACAACAGGTTTTTTTTTAAAGAAAACTTAGATTTAGTGGCCTGATACCTAAGTTTGACCTTTATAAAATGAAATGACAAAAATGACAACATAAAATATTATTAGTTCAAGGTAGAACAATTACAACACAATAATATATGTACATTTTAGTTTTAGCCAAAAACGTAGGGGGCTGATGATGGCAAAGGGACTTCACGGCTGATTTGAGAGTTAAAATATATGAAGGAAGCATAGCCTCCTGCGTCCTACCTCCTGAAACAGTGAGCGACCAAAAAATAAATCGGGTAGTTCCACGGATTAGCTCGTTCAAGCAAACAGACAAACTCTTATTTCTGCTTGTTTATTAGTACCTATAGATTCGGATTTGGGCTCCATTGGTCTCGTGGTTTTAAGCGTGATTGACGGATTCCCAGGTCGGACAAAATGTTTTCCATTGAACCTGGAGTTTTGAAGTTCATTTCATCTCTTTTTAAAAAAGAATATAAACTAGTGCTTGACCGCAATCCCGCCTGATAAAACGCGCTAGTTTATTAAGAGCCCATTTACTCTAGCCTTGAAGACACTTAAACTGTAGTCCGACGGAAACACTGCCCCTAGTAAATAGTTCCAGTCCCCCGATGTACGCGGTCATGTCGAATTGCGGACCTATCGAACTGTGAGAGTAAAGCAAAACAGAATGCACCAGTGTTTACCCATACACTTGTGCACGATAATATATCCTGCATATCTAGAGATTGACCAACGTATTAAACGGGAGGCAATCATAGTTTACAATTTCTAATTAAGAGCCTGAATTTGTGTCCGGGTGATGGCTATTGTTTGATGGATACTCTCCCTCTCCCACCCCATACTAATTGTTAGCGGCGAGTTTGTGTTTATATAGAACTAGCGATCCGTCCCGGCTTCGCACGGGTGCGATGCTGATACTAAATACACTACAGAAAAACTGTGAATGTTGTTTAAAAGCACAGCGGCCCGCCCGCTCCCGACCCCACGGCCGGCCAGCCGGTAAACGCGACGCCCCGTAATTTTTAAATCTGTAATATCTTCGAAAATACTCATTTAAATCTTATGCTGTACATTACGATTTAGATCTACAGTACCTTGCCATATTATTAGACCCAAACAACAAAAACGCTTATTTTTCAGCGTAAGAGTAAATATCGGTAAATAATTACGTGATTTTAATTATTTTATAGATATTTAAACATAATAACAATTAAATAAAACAATTGTTTTTGAAATATTTTATATTATGAAGTTATAAGACAAGATTTATTTGTAATACCCTCAATTGATCAATATTTGGTTGACCCTCCTTTGGCTGCAATAAGTGCTTTTATTTGGCGAGGCATACTTTTAATGCATGCTTGGATGGTTTCCTGTAATTGGGGGTTATAATTCCACTCGTAAATTAATTTTTCGATAAGTTCCCTTTTTGTGGTTATGGTGGATTTTGATATTTCCCTCTTGAGAAGCTCCCAGGCATTCTCGATAGGGTTCATATCTGGCGAGTTGCCAGGCCAATCCAAAACTTTGATATTTTCTTGTTGCAAGAAGTTTGTAATACTCTTAGCTTTATGGCAAGGGGCCCCATCATGCATAAAAATTGGTTCTTCTTCATTAGAAAACCAGTCCTTCAGTTGGGGAATAAGTCTCGTTTCGAGAACTTTTTTTGTACTGGTCCTGCCGCATGGTCTTCTCTACAATATACAGGCGACCCATCCCTTTGCCCGATATAACAGACCAGACCATAATAGAAGGTGGATGTTTAACAGTGGGAATGATGCAGTCGGGTTTGTATTTCTCGCCAGGTTTGCGCCGTACAAACATCGATTTTTCCATCAAAACTTGAAAAACGGACTCATCGGAGAAACAAACCTGTTACAACAAATAATATTTTAAGTTTATAATGTGAAACATTAATAATAATGACCTATGGCAGTGATAGCATATATTTTTACCTTTTCCCAATCTTGAATAGTGAAATTTTTATATTTGCGAGCCCAGTCAAGTCGCTTCTTTATCATAGCCGGAGTTAACTTTGGCTTTCGCGCAGGTTTACGCGCAAACAGTTCATTTTCAGCGAGTCGCCGCTGCACAGTTCGCTGAGAAATTAGTATTCCATCATCCCTGATGTTCTTCGTTAATAAACGAACCGGTAATTTTCTGTTTTGTATACAGATATCACTGATTTTTCTATCTGTTCTTGGCGTCGTAATGCGTCGTCGTCCACATGCACCTTTTCTTTTTGGCGATAAAGTTATTCCGAGGTCCATTTTTTTCTTTATGTTCTTTACAGAACTTCTCGACACGTATGCCGCTTTTGCAATATCATATTGTGATAACTTAGTAGACTGTAAAAGTCCCTGTACTTGTCCAACTTTCTTGGGAGAAAGGTCACATTTTTTTCCCATCTAAAATATTAAAAAATATTCTTTTTAAATAAATTTCTCGCTACAACAGTAAATAATTGTAACAAACAGAAAATATTATGATATATACTGTCTTAATAAAACTAAAATAACATCACAAACTTACCTTTATTAATAAAAAGAAGCAACTTTAATTTCACAACTTTTTAGGTTATAAATCACTCAGTGCACTAACGAGCCTATAATGACATTAATTTTGTATCTTTATTGTGTTACAATCATTAAAATATATTGCTAAATGTTATCATAATAGAAAAATACAAAAACTAACATTATTTACACCTAAATAATGACGCTATTATTCTCTAAAGTTCAAAAATCTAATTTTATTAGCTTGGGTCTAATAATTTGGCAACCCACTGTATATTAAATCAACAATGTGTTTGAGGTATTAAATTGGATAAGGATTAATGCTGTATTGATTAAAATCGCTTCGAAAGTTAGCTAGTATTTATCGTTAAAAGTACATGTCAAAAAATGTTATTTTAGGATATCCATAAGAGATAGACATATGCCATGGCGGACTTTTTTGTAGACCTTTTCAATGTGTACAATATTTAGTACATTATTTTGATAAATCTCGTAGTGTTAAGCCTGCGTTTTATTGCAAACGCGGAAAAAAATGTATTTATTTACGACATCACATTAGAAACCTCAAAAATAATAGTATTTTTCCACTATTCTCCGTGCTTTCATAGTCCATTCTTGCCAGAAATTTTGAGACAATTTTTGCATTTATTTCTAGTCATAGGTAGTATATCCATTAACGGCAGTAACGGCCCCATATAAAGAAAGCATCTGCGGCCAAAACATATATTATATCTAGGTTATGCCATTTAGGTTTATTTGCATTTCTAATATATGATGCATACATCGCGGTCTTTACTATTGAAGGAACCTTACCAGTCGATATGCTTAAATTGCACAAGAAGGTAATTGGTGCGGCAAGGGAATTTTTGCATATCTTAAGGGTTCTGTTTGTAACTCCATCCCATCCAGGTGCTGAATTGTCTTTGAGATTTGTTATGATCTTTTTGACCTCAGCTTCGTCTGCTGGTGCTGCGAAAAATAAATCACTGGGTGGGTTTTTATCAAGAAATGTTGACATAGCTCATAGGTATATCAGTCAAAATGATCAAATCAAGCAAAAAGATCAAACGAGACAAAAATACAGTGAAGTTATCGAAGTTCTTTTGAATACTCCTTATATTTTGACTGATAATCGTTCGCTGTGAGAACACATCGCCAATGTCATTGGTACATTTTTCTGGGACATTGTGTTTCGAGCTCACGTACAAGTGGGTCTCATCCAGATCGTTAATTAAATTATAACTATTAGCCATTTATATTATTAATTATACAAGGATACGGTAGTAGCTTTTGATTAGGGTTACCCAAGTGGACTATATAATACAATAGAATCGGGGGCGTGGTAAGTGACATTATTTTTAAAATTTTGTGACATTGAGAGCACGGTGAGGTATGTGGTGTTAGGTGAGCAATGAGCTTGTGTGTATGAATATGTGTTAAATTTAAGTTTTATTGATTTAACTGACATAAAGAGAAATACAAAGATGTGTGATACAAAGAGTGATACAAAAAGTTTAATAGTATACTTGACATTAACTATTAGTACCATATATTCCTCGTAGTTGTTAGAAAGTATTCTCATTTATGACAACTGTATACTTTTCTACCTCCTTTTTACGCAGAAACACGCGTCCATTAGCAATCCAACAAACAGTATTGAAATTGTTCAGTTCTAGCGAAATCACGAGCAAGAGAGTGCAGTCGCTTTGCTTTCGGGGTTAAATGTTCAGAAATAAATATGGTCACTTCGGGTCCATCAAGACCTTAGGCCTTGTGTTGAGTTTCCGACCTCGTTGGGTGGTGTTATATTGTTTAGCACTGCTTAAGAATTTTTCCATGAAAAAGTAGTTTGAAAATTCAGGTACAATAGTGGAAGTAGTAACATTCTCCTTTGAGGGTAATCTATATATGTCGTTAATATCATAGGGTGAGTATTCTAATCCTGTCGTTTTGATTAGACTTGTAACCATACTTAGTAATTCCTCCCACTTTTCTTTCTTCTTCTTGGGAACTCCTCTTATTTCAATGCTGGTTTTTCTAACAAATCTTTCCAGGCTTTCACTTCTTTCTTCCAGCTCAGCGATTTTTGCACGTGTATTCCTGCGCTCACTCCATGTCCATCTTTCTATCTAGATCTTTCATTTGAGTCAAGATTACTCAATTTTGTTGTTGCCACAGGAATGTTATTTAATTGAGACAGATTCTTTTCTAGATAACCTGGCCTTAGATTTTGCTGGCTTATCCAGTCTGAGATCATTTCTTTAATCTCTTCTCTAAACAAATCGAAACTGTTTCCGTCATCATCACGTAAGCGAGCAAGTTTAGAATTGCCTCTTGTAGTGACATTGGAATGGAGCATTGGATGGCTATTTACAGACCTACTTATGTTTGGGTCTAAAGTAGAGAATCCATGTGGAGGCGTTCGGTCAGTATTCATGCTTCACACGCAATGTTTTGTTATTATGCGGTTAAAAAATAAACAGTAACTCACTACAAGTCGATCCCGCGTAACCGATGTATGAAGCCGGTCAAAGTCGCCGTAGCAACTTCGTAGCGGAAACCAGTTTCGTAGCAACAGCAGCAGCGGCGACGTTGCTGGAGCAGGATAGCAATTATAACAACTGTTTCTTTTACTCGAGGTGCGAGGGTGCGCGGGCGCTCCTCTCCAGTTTGGATGTGCGGTGTACCGGGATACTCGTAATAACAATTAAAAACTCAATGATATATGCTAGTATCGGTTAATGTAACTAACTAGTTGATTGCAGAGCAGCACATAACATGTCTACTACCGATGCGAGTTTGAACGAAAGAGAGCAAGTTTGGACGAAAGAGGAAGATTCCGAGTACTCATCAATCCCACAATATTTTTTTTGTCATTTACTTTTCCGACAAATACCGGCTAATTTTCGAAGTGATTTTAACCAATACAGCATTAACCCTTATCCAATTTAATACCTTAAATACATTTATTTAAAATAGATCTATATCGCCCTTTACGGCATATGATTTAAATTAATATTTTCGAAGATATTACAGATTTAAAAATTGCGGGGTGTCGCGTCTGCGGCGGCATACGGCGCGGCGTTCGCGGCGGTTCTTTATACAACGTTTAGTTTTTCTGTTGTGTATTTAGTATCAGCATTGCACCCGTGCGAAGCCGGGGCGGGTCTTTAGTTTAGATTATAAAATAACGATATACATCTAATAATAAACATGTAGCAAGATCAAAGAAAATGTAATGAACATATTCAAAGAGAGAGGAAATGTTTTCTTTCTTTATAGTTTATAAGTGGACAAGAACTGGGCACGCCATGCCGACACGGGTGAGTAATTTAATAACCGTTCGCTTTTTAGATGTGAAAAGTAGACGCGCAAAGTAACTTTTTTTACAAAAGTAAATACCGCCGACATTTAAATAAAATCTACAAAGTGAAAATTAGTTATTTTTACTTTGTAGATTTTATTTAAGGAGCTCGGCACGGTGTGTCTTTGGTTTCTGTAATTACGTTTTTGCCATCAACCACTTTAGACTTTAGTTTTTATTTTTCACTTTTTTTTTGTTGTGAAAAGCAGTCACTCCTGGTTAAATACTGAAAGAAAAGATGAATCTGGTCAGATTGGATACTGATTGCACTGGGAACGTTGTTGAGTTTTATCAAATGTGTTGTAGTCAGCATTATCACGCAAGCAATATTGTTCACTGAATTCTAACCCGTAATTTTGGTTTAAAACCAAACGACTAAACTTTATTTGATGAAATTTCTACGAGCCCAAACAAAAAGTATATCCTCTAACTTAAAAGAAGATTCATCACAACCGATTAGCTATATATATATATATATATATATATATATATATATATATATATATATATATATCAGTGGCGAAGGGTGAAATTTTGACAAAGGGAAGCCGGTCCAAAAAAATAAACACTTACCTACTGCAGGATATCTTGGAGGAGGTCTTCAGATAAGAATAATATGAAAAGCCCCACCTTCACCATACAAAAAAGGACTGATGATTTGATAACAGTGTCTTTCAAGTATGATAAAAGCGGCTTTGTGAAAAGCCTTTTTCGACGTGCATCTCTATACCACACATGCATGCTTGTTAGTAAGTACTAAGTTAAGTACCTATTGTTAGGGAATAAGAGTCAAGAAAAAATAAAATAAAAAATTACAAAAATAATAAAGTGTTAAAAACCGAACCACACAAACACCGATCCAAAACCAACAAAAATACTAAGCAAAAATAAAGCAAATTATACACAATCACTACGTTATTTATATTCTAATGCAATGCGTCTGTTTTTTTTTTAACAAAATGAGCTAAAATGTTGTTATAAAAATTCGGATTACTTTTCATTTTATTAAGCAAATTTTTTTCAATTGACATGATAGCGAATCGGACAATCTCTGCTCTTTTTGGCAGTTTCGCACATACGTGTGAATGCGTTTTAAAGCAGAAAATGACCGCTCAGCTGAAGCTACTGAAATGGGGAGGGTCAGAATTAAACTGCAAAGAGTCGAAACTTGAGAAAATGCGTCTTTCAAAGACGTATTAACAGTAACAGCACTCTATATGAATTAAAGCCATAATAACAAACAAAATCCACAGTATTTAACCAAATCTGCGATTAAATTACCTTACAGAATCCGTCACAGTTTAAATAACACAAATATTAAAAACAAACGAAAAACTCACGCACCATAGGTATAGAACGCTTTCTCGTACTGGCGTGGTTTCTTTGTCTCTTTCTAATAGAGGAGAGGAGAGAAATACAAGCCGCTTGCCAGTAGCCTATATTTATCAAGTTTTACCTACGGTTAGCGAGCATTAGAAAGAGATGGTCTGACACGCTCTGTCTCTTTCTCGCCTCATAGTAAAACGTTGATCGAGGTAAGCTGAAATTCGTCGGGTTCCTTGTACGAAAAATTGAAGCGCTGATTAATTTACGACTATAAAATGAAATGTGATACTTAGGGTATTGCTAAAAATTACGATTGCTATTGTAAATCGCGCCGGCATTTGATTAATAATACTTTGTTAATGAAATAGAATGTAAATAGTTTTGTATGAATATGGAACTGATTTTTGAAAGGTAACCCGGTGGGAATCGGCTTGTATGGACCCTTCGCCACTGATATATATATATATATATATATATATATATATATATAGGTATAGTACCGGGCGACCGAGCTTTGCTCGGCAACTTTTTTTTTGTTAGGTACATCGTGTGTCTCTATATTTTCAAAACCAAAAATTTAAAACCAGCGAATTTTTTAAATAATATTTTTTGACTAATGTTTTTCGATCATACCGACATAATAATAATATTTTCGATCATACCGAGATAATAATAAAAAATATTATTAACTGTTATTTAAATATAAAATTACGAGTGCAATTTAGTTTAACATTTTATTATAAATAAGTACTTATAGTTTAACAATCAGTTACATCAGTTATATATTATCATCAATACATACTCGTAGTTTAAGGTCTTAACCTAATACTTCCTTCCATACTATATCATGCCGGGTATGATGCGCCAAATGTTGTTGTGTTGGGAGTTTTGTCGTGGAGGTTCTCCAGATCAATCTCCCTTTGGGGCAGCATTGTTGGTCGTGCTGTTGGGTTTAACATTGTATCACCTTTCTCAACTGCCGTCTTCCTTCCTATTCGCTCAGTTTTCCGGAGTGAATAGGCTCTTAATAACCTTTTTTTTTTTTGTACCCTGTGGGAATGCTTTGTTTACGCACCATACCCCGAAGGGCGCGTGTGGGACTCGCCCAGCCGAAGCCGGGAATACCCACTAAACCCGAACAGCGGCACACCGACATCGCCTTAGTGGCGGGGTCATGGGAAATAGCAAGCCTGCCGACCAATCCCCCGCCGGCGATTCCCGCCCGAAGGCAGGCCCACAGTGGGCCCTCCATGGGGAGGGGCCCGGCTGGGTACGTCTTCTTGTGCGAGAAGACGCAGCAGCCAAGGGTTTTTTAGCGAGGTGTCCTTCCTCTTAGCCCCACTCGTTTGCCCGGAAGTAAACGGGGCCCCCAGCTCCTCTCAGTGAGGAGACCGGGTTGCCCGACGGTGACCCGGAGTTCGGGTCATGCCAGCCACCTGGAGTGGTGGCCGACCCGCCGCACGTGACCGCCGAAGCGGTCCCCACTTCTGGTTTTGGTCCGCGCCGGTAAACCGGTAACCCCCATATCTGGGGGCCGTTCCCCTGTCCGCCACCTGGGGACGCGTCCGATGGCAGGCCAGAAACTGCACACGGAAGGCTCTTAATAACGTAGCGCGCTTTACCATCAACGATCGCATCACTGCTTACCATCACGCGGGATTGCGGTCAAGCGCTAGTTTATAATTATTAAAAAAAAAAAGCAAATCCGAGCAAAGCTCGGTCGCCTAGGTACTTCATCATTATTAAATCATATTATATGGATGAATTTTATATTGCCTACTTTGAGGAGGTGCAAGGTATCATAATGTTAGCAATAATAATAATAAAGATATATTATGAAGGACGGGACGATTGACGTGTGTCGGGCATGTCACCATCCGGGTGAGTCCATCAGACATATTATCTCTGGTTGCTCTCGTTTGGCTAATGGCGAGTAGTGCACAGGCATAACCAAGTAGCTAGGATTATCCACCAGCAACTTGCTTTGAAATATAAACTTGTGGATTCTGAGGTACCGTATTATAAGTATGTGCCCGACCCAGTTCTTGAAAATGGCCATGTCACGTTATACTGGGACCGGTCTATCATTACTGACAGGACTATTGTTGCAAACAAGCTTGATATAGTAGTGATAGATCGATTAGCGCGCCTCGCAATGATTGTCGATGTTACCATTCCACATGACGGGAATCTCGTGAAAGCTGAGAAAGATAAACAAATTAAATATCCCGACTTGGCGCACGAGGTTGTTGACATGTGGAATGTGAACTCGGCTGTCATTGTACCGATTGTCGTATCGGCCAATGGTTTGATAGCCAAGAGCCTCGACCAACATCTATTGAGGCTCTCGTTAGGCAGTTGGATCAAAGGCCTGATTCAAAAGGCAGTACTCCTCGATACGGCGCGCATCGTGAGGAGGTTCCTGTCTCTGGAGCCCTAACCACCGGTAGCTTGGACCCCGCTCCCGCCATCGGTGGAACACTATTTTTTATATTTTTAAATGTTTTTGTATGTTTTTATATAAATATTTAAAAATGTAGAATAATATGTATGTATAAAGAAATAAAGGGAATAATAATAATATTTTAGTTCGTGTTGTGGCAAGTCTGAAATGTTGACACTGTTGAGAAATTCTGTTGTAAATTCGACTGCTCCTTCAGGCTGATCTTTAAAATGAATGAGCTTCATTGTTTCGACTTCTCCTACACTTTTGTGCGACCCTAGTACCTTGCATCTCCACAAATTAGGCAAAACAAAATTTCTTCCATTGATAAAATAAACGATAAAGAAAATTCGTTGACGCAGTTTCCAATTATATAAAAAAAAGAAAAAAATAATAAAATAAAATTAAATAAATTAAATTAAATTTTTATTAAATAAAAAAAAGCATTAGACAACGCCATCATTCTTTTTTTTTAAACTTCAAAAAAAAAAAAGGAAAAACACTAAATCGCCAGGGATTTGAACCCGAAGTCTACGAGCTCCGAATCAGAGGCCGAAGCCCCTCGGCTATTCGTATCATTAAGGACAGCGCCGAAATTTAGCTTCTTATAAGAAGTTTAGCAATTGTTCAGTGCCTCAAAACACGGAAAAAAGAAATTTTCTGAAAATTAAACCTAGCTAGATCGACTTATCGTCCCCGAAGCCCCCTGCACACAAAATTTCATGAAAATCGTAGGAGCCGTTTCCGAGATTCCAATTATATATATACATATATACAAGAATTGCTCGTTTAAAGGTATAAGATATAATATTAAGTTATTAGGTATTTCATTTCTCGCGCACATACTTAAATGAAAATTTTAGACTCAGCATTTTTCTTTTTACGATCAGTCCTTCTCTGTATGAGAGGGGACCTGTGCCCAGCAGTGGGACGATAAAAGGTTGATGATGATGATGATGACATTTTTCTTATGGATACCATTGTCAGAATTGGACCAGTGAAATGTGATCACACGGAACCCAGCTTTCAAATAAAAAAAGAATCAACAAAATCCGTTCAACCAGTCGAACGTTTTGAAGGAACAAACAAAATAAAAACTGTCGAATTGAAAATAGGGATTGCAATCCGGCGTCACTTTCGGTCCGCCCGAATCCGACTGGATTCACATCGATGCGGCCGGATCTTTTCCGGATCCGTCTGGATTAAACAAATCAAGATGATTTTCGCTTAAATAAACTATAAGTTAATCGAATGTAATTGTATATCTACCTTAGTACAATTGAATACGATAACCAGATTAAATCAGTTGATCACCTTTTTTGATTTATTGTATACATAAAATCAACATTATTTCTTCATTCAACTTGTATTGCCGGTTACAAATGCAACCGAGAAATTTGTCTCGGTTGCATTTGTCGACAATGCCGAGCACGAGACGTGATTACGGTAGAGCCTTAATAAAATGAATCAATAATTAAGATGGAGTCATTGCATGTCGAATCTACACCATCCAGTTATAGGGTAGGTACTGTGGATACGATAATCCTATGTAAGACTTCAGGTTATTAGGCTTCTGACTGCTGTGACGACTATCCAGTGTCCACGTTTGATATACAGGATGGAGGAGAACGGAGACCAACCAACCCACAACAAAACCCAGACAACAGATAGTGCCTTTACCCAGTGCATAACGTTACACTACATTTACTCACCAGCAGACTTGCAACTGTATGTAACTACAGATACAAGGATAAGTTAGCTACAACACTAGGTACATAGAGGGACTGGAACAATTTGCCAGCGGCGGTGGTTCCATCTTATTACAATTTGAGTGTCTTCAAGGCTAGAGTGAATAGGCTCTTAATAAACTAGAACGCTTTTCCGTCAATATATTGCAAACTGTATTTTTTTTTAAAACTTGTTCCTTCGCCTTTGTGTCAATGTTCTACATCGAACTGTGAATTTGAACAGTCCGCACATCACATCTTGTGGGAGTGTATTCATTGGCAGAATGAACGCAATATTATGTTGGATAGTGTACAAGTTACATCCGGAGTCGTTTATTATACGGACCTTGTAGAAATTAGAACCAATTTCCGTGCGTTCAGGCGCTTTTGCCATAACTATTATTGGAATCAATTGTAACAGCACATACCTACTTAGGACCCATTAACTTAATCAAATTTTATTCCGTGGTGCTTGGCAATCTGGGCTTCTCCCAGTTGCAATAATGTCCCTTTGTGCCGATTGGCCTAGTTCTGTTCTGTCTCCTGCTTTTTATGGAGGAAAGTGGAAAAACAAATCTTTTTTCTTACTCCTCCGCTATTATTTTCTGATTAATTTCGTTACGGGACCCAAGACAGCTGAATCGTTTCTCCGGGACTCGTCGAGCTTCATTGCCCGGCGTTATTCAGGCGGTCTCGACTGTTGATTGTGGCTTTCAGGAGTTGCAGTGGGTGGGAAAAGTGTGGCGGATTTTGTACCAAAATATATATATATATATATATATATATATATATATAAATATATATATATATATATATATATTGCATCACTGCTTATCAACAGGCGGGGTCGCGTTCAAATTCATCGCCATTTTTTTAAATGTGTGTTAAACTTTAAGATTGACGTTAGAAAAATTGGTTGGGCGCCCACTATTCAGTTTTATAGGGAGCACTGCAAAGGCTTTAAAAATATATATGTTATTATGCTAAAAACCAGTATGCCTACGCTCAGATAGTTACTGGGGTAATAATTCTACAGATTAGTAACTATTTTGTCACATAAAATAATGCACACAGAGCGCTGTGGGGCTACCGTGGCGCTGTAGTGCCTCAGGGATGTTTGTGGACATGCATTAATGGTTTTATTGCCATTTCTAGCAATAGATGCGCATCCCTGATGACGCATGTTCGCGGCAGCAACAACTAACAGTGTGTAGGTACGTGGATCGGACTTGATTTCATTCAAGTAATAAATTCAATAATCCTATGTACGTATCTTATCTTACCACTAAGTAATGTCAGGTTCTTAATTATTTATAAAATAAGCATATAAGATAAATAGAAACGTAACAAAGATGTTTGTTACCAACTCGATCATTAAGAATATTTGACACAGAAACGCATGCTTTACACAGGAAGTATTAAGGTACATCTGTACCTTAATACCTTAATACTTCCTGTGTAAATCATGCGACTAGTACTGACGACAGCAGATTAAGCTACCCCAAACTGTTAGATATTCACAATCAACCTTGAGCCTTATGGCTTTAGAGACAAAGATGAAAATCTAATAAATAAAACTGACAGACTGTAGTAGCTTGATGTGCTGTCATCTATACAACACAGTTGTGCGCGTGACATGTTAATAAAAAAGTACAAATAGGGCCGCTATTTGTACCTTTTTATTAACATGGCACGGCTCGGTTGGCGATTGAATGCTACCCCGCATGTCGCAGAGCAAGGTACAAATATTTGTTGTACTTATAATGCTGGGGCTACATTAGCGGGCGACGATTCCTATAGCGTTGGCGTGAAAAATCTCCGTTGTCGGTCATACACGATGTTCTTGTCTACATTGGCGGGCGAAGATTTAGAAAGCGATCAACGGCGAATATTCGTTGTATAGTTGTGCGGCCGAGTCGATGGAGGAAGCAGTGGCTTTGCATTATATGTCAGTAAATTATTATTTATTACATGTGTACAAAACAAAAACAATGCAAAAAGAACATCAGTCCCTCTCGCTTCAAAGTCTAGAAGACACTGAAGTGACGTAGGTGTGGCCACTCCAGCGAATATTGTCGCGACAAGTCCTTTGAAGCGCGCTAATTTACCGTGTGCTGTGCCAGTGCCCCGATGCTCGTCTGCGCACGAATACATTGCGTTGCAACGATGTACCCCCCGCACATACATCGCCGTAGCCCGCTAATGTAGCCCCGGCGTAATAGTTGTTGTACAAATATTTGTTATTACCTATAGTAATGGACTTGATTTGATTTCATTTGTTCTGGACCTGGCTGTTTGTGTACGAGTTTAATAAATGTTTGTAAACGCACCCACACGATACAGGAGAAATTCCTAGTGAGAGGCCCGTGGTAAGCAGTGATGCAATCTAGTGATGGTAAAGTGTCCTAGTTTATAATGAGCCTAGTCACTCTAGCCTTGAAAACAATTAAATTGTAATCAGGAGGGAACACCGCCGCAAGCAACTTGATCGACGATGAAATGTCATCATCATCATCTCAGCGTTAATCCCAGCCGCATCCGAAGCTTTTTCAGCTTTGCAGTCTGGGGTCCGCTTTACCAGTCTTAACTGCTGATTTTGGCTAAACTTCGATATTTTCCGTGATGCGACTGCCGTCTGACCTCCACAACCCGAAGGCGATGTCGAAGCATTGCAGTTGACCAATTGTTGGACTTTTGAGGGCTCTAACAACCAGTAACAACTGCCATTAGGTATTCTTATGGCAACGACCAGACCAGTGCAAATATTCATATTCATGCACACAAATATTTACACAGCGCGGGGATCGAACCCGCGCCTACTAGCGCAGCGGCCGAGTTCGCTACCGCTACGCCACGTAGGTAGTCAATCAACGATGCAATGTATTTTGTTGTATGGAAAATAAAAACAATCAACACGTTTTCTTTATACGGGCAGTAGCATTAATCTCAATAACGTTTAATTTTTTTAATCCTGATGAGAAACGTATTATATGATATTTGAAAAAGTCTGCATAATATTTGAAAAACTCTGTATATAATTGTTTAGAATTTTAAAAGTAATCATTTTTACAAGAAATGCAGAATAGTAAAGTTTCGAGTCGCTTTGTTTTTATTCGCTTTTGCTTCATCGTAAATAACGCGATGAATATTTTTGAATTGCAAATGAAAGTCGTTGCTGCTGTTATTTTTGTTATGCAGTTACCCCACTGGACAAAATCAACACTTTTCACACTAAGTGGTATGAAAAGTGTTGATTTTGTCCAGTGTTTATCTACATCAGTGTATATCTACACTACAACACAATGAAATTTGTTGTGGCTTATCAGACAAAGGACGGTCGCATGTGCAAATATCCTTATAGTTCCAATTTTGCGATACATAAATATAAGGTCTAACAAATAGACCATTCCAAACGTTCAAACGTTCGCTCATCAGTTTTCCTATTAACAGTGCAATAGAATATGTGGATTCACTCCCTATAAATTGAAATTGCATGCACTAATACTCTTAACTAATGTAGGTACGCGATAACATGTTCTATTCAGTTTAATGCCGAAATTCTGGATCTGTCTGTATGAAACGAATTTCGATTAGCACACAAGTGGTTCATAATAGGGATGTTACAGACATGAAATTTCGGATACGGATTGGATACGGATATAGAAATGATTATTATACCGGATACGGATATAAAATTATTTCAGATTATACGTTAGTTTCGGATAATTTCGGTTATGGATAGTATGATAAGACGATAACAGCACAAAAGAAACAATGCGTGCTTGTTAAACAACTTGTCATAACGGGTCGCACTTAGGCTCGGCCCCTATCCGATATTACCCGAAACTTTTTTCGGATTCGGTTACGGTTATGGATAATATTTTAAATCGGGTATTCGATAGTTTCGGTTACGGTTACGGAGCTCTCTAACATCCTTGGTTTATAACCAGAATTAACATAAGTTACTTTTTATCACGATATTCCAACGTGCACTTTTTTTTCTCAAACATCATAAACTTATGCTTGACCGCGTCCCGCCTGATGGTAATCAGTGATGCAATCGGTGATGGTGGTAAAGCATGCTAGTTTATTAAGAGCCTATTCACTCTAGCCATGAAAACACTTAAATTGAAGTCCAGTTAAGTTCCAGTTCTTCGATGTACGCGGTATAAAAGACGAGGTGAAACACTTCATCCGGATCGTAGTGGTGTCCACAACGTAAGGGTGGATAGTCGCCGTATGACGGGTCGTCGGATGATGGAACGTTTAGTTCGGGTGATTTTAGAGTTCATCACGGAAGTTACTGAATTCTCCCTATTGAACCTATAAAATCTGTAGAGTAATCATAACAATGTTTTTTTTTTTACGGACAAATCACACAGATTGATTGAGCTAGCCCCAAAGTAAGCTCGAGACTTGTGTTATGGGATACTAACTCAACGATACGATATTTTATAATAGATACATATATAGATAAACATCCAAGACCCAGGCCAATCAGGAAAAGATCGTTTTCCATCACGACCTGGCCAGGGATCGAACCCGGGGCCTCCACGTCGCAGGCAGGCGTGTTGACCGCTGCGCCACGGAGACCGACAGACTGACTGCCAAAGTTCAACAACATTCATTGCATGATTTACCTAATTGAACAGACACATTTTTCAAACCTACAATGCATTGGAGACTCTTCACAATGATTCCAATTAGTAATGGTAAATCTTATGAAAATTCCAAAAATTATATGTTGTGCCTACTGCCCATAGACACTAAGTGAATATATCAAGGAGCTTATCGGGCGTCTCCCACGTCAGATTTGTCAGACCATATCCACGCTGCGTCTAAATCACTAATTGAATCAAGACACATGTCCGGCGTACCGTCAGCTACAGGCAGCCTTCATTCAATTATAATTGCATCGGCTTCAATACAGATTAACATTTCAGTTTAGTTTACCTTTGCTTAATTTCATGCCTGGCTAACTGGCTTCAGAGATACTAATAGCTAGCTAAATCCGATTCAAATTCAGATTAATATCTCTGAAACCTGTCTATATCGTGGGAGACAAACGGTAATTAATGCTGGGAAATTCTCATTGATATACTTGCTCCGAGAGCAAAGGAGGGTTTATGGAACTCCTCGAGACGATAAGTATCTCCCGGGGCCCCACGGTGGTAAGGGTATCTCCCAGTACCATGAGTGGGGGCTGGGAGATACTTGTAAATTCGCCGAATCCCAGGCTGGCATCAGGCCCCAGCACTAGCGGGCGCCATTACCGAGCGCGGCTGATCCCACGACCGCATGTCCTTCCACTAAGCCGCGCATACTGCGTGTCACCTCTTCCTTATTTGACTTGAACAATGGATGAACTCATCAAATAATCATGTAATATTTATTCATTGTCGTCCTCCGTGGCGCAGCGGTCAACACGCCTGCCTGCGACGTGGAGGCCCCGGGTTCGATCCCCGGCCAGGTCATGATGGAAAACGATCTTTTCCTGATTGGCCTGGGTCTTGGATGTTTATCTATTTATGTATCTATTATAAATATAGTATCGTTGAGTTAGTATCCCATAACACAAGTCTCGAGCTTACTTTGGGGCTAGCTCAATCTGTGTGATTTGTCCGTATATATTTATTTATTTATTTATATATTTATTGTCCCTGTGGTAGAGTTTGGATGTTCGAAATCCTTAATTTTTCTCTTTTTTAGCCTCACCAGTGTTATAAAAACAGCAATTGTTGTATTTATAGACTTGAATTTAATAAAGATAGCATTAATAAACTTGTCCGCAAAGGGACATTGAAAGTTGTTAACATATGAGTTTTTTATTTAACTCTCAAAATAGAGCACATTCATAAGATTTGAGAGGTAGCATGATCAATATCCATAGGTCCCCAACCCGCCTGCCAAGCGTGGCGCCCCCCAAAGCAATGAAATCCTTAAGGAAGGCCTTTATTTACCAGTGAACCTCTATAAGCTGAAAAAGAAGATGATGATCAATATTTACATTATCAATAAACAGCGTCGTATGTCGTCAATCCAATGAACAGAACGGATCCCCGTTACCGAGCTACCGGGGGTTCGCGTCTTCGGATCCATTTAGGCGCGATACGGTAATACAGGTACGGTTAAATAAAAATTAACATATTGTCACCTGTCTTATGCATAGTTAGTGATAGCTTAACCAGCACTCTAATTGCGTGACTTGCTAATACTATTAATTTGAATCAGTTAGTCCATAATTCTGATCCATTGCTTCATATGTATGAAAAATGTCTCTGCTCAACAAAGTAATAAACGCAATGAATATTGATGAATTGTCAAAAATAAACCTACTGCTATAGATAGTGTTTTACGTAATTTCCCTGATGGAAAGTTATATGACCTAATAAACAAAGTTCCAGTTTTTTTTTATATTTTTTTTTTATATTATAAACTAGTGCTTGACTGCAATCCCACCTGATGGTAAGCAGTGATGCAATCGTTGATGGTAAAGCGCGCTAGTTTATTAAGAGCCTAATCACTCGGAAAAACTGAGCGAATAGGAAGGAAGACGGCAGTTGAGCGAGGTGATGCAATGTTAAACCCAACAACACGACCAACGATTCTGCGCCAGAGGGAGATTGATCTGAAGACCCTCCACGACCAAACTCCCAACACAATAACATTTGGCGCATCGTGCCCGGCACACATCGCAACACAACGGCTCAGACCCGTCATCCGTACGGCTTCATCAGACATCATCTTTTTTCTCCATTTAATGTATGTTTAGGCGCAACGCTTCGTCCTGATCGTAGTGGTGTTAACAACGTATGAGTGGGTACTCGAAGTACATCGGGTCGTCTGAGGATCATCCGAAATCAGTGATGTCCTGTGTTCGATATGAACAGAATAGAATAGAATAGAATAGAATACTCTTTATTATGTACACCATATAGATTACAGAACATAAATAAAAATATTTTACAAAGGGTGACACAATGGGCGGTCTTATCGCTAAGAGCGATCTTTTACAGACAACCTTTGGATGGAATTCTAAGAGAACAGATGTACTTATTCAATGAGAAATGATCTTTTATTGCTCTTAAACCGACTAGATATGGGTACATGATATTAAATTGTGTTACAACTTAATAATGATGATGATCCGAAAATCTGTCCAGGTTCATGACGTCACCCGTAGCAGTACAGTACATACGTGCGATAGTACTGACATTACGTTCATAAAAGTCTCTAATAAAGTAAATAATGAAACAAATCATACGATTAAAGTATTTATTTTATAATTACTCAATACTATCTATAATTAATATGATAAAGCACGTAAGTAAATACTCTGATAAGAGATACTGGGTTACTTTTTAGATAAGTAAGGGTTAATCTGGTGTAAGAATTTTATTGGGCCAGATAGGTACTGTAATGAATCATCTGAGTCAAGGATAGATAATGCGATGGCCGGTGTTGGCTAGCGCTTAGACCGGCCATGGCATCTTTATCTTCACAAAACTCCTACGGTTTAGTTTAAGTAGTTAGTAAAGTTGAAGTAACCTACCGTTAGATTTATTTAATAACTGGTGAACGGAAAAATACGCTTCTTACATCTATTGACGGCATGATTGACGCAGTGGTTAAGCTATTGGCTGCTGCGGTGCGTGTCGCAGGTTCGTTTGATTCCCGCACAGAATAAATATTTGTATGACCTACAATTCCTTGTTCCGGTTCTGTGTGTTTGTGTATGTGAATTTGTATGTTTGTAAACGCACCCACGATACAGGAAAAAATCTTAGTATTGTAGGGCAACGGTTATTAAAAAATAAGGTCTAATGTATCAAATAATCTTGAAATAGATTCTTTACTCTTTTAGGACCTACCTTTTGCCAACAGGACCCTATTATCAAGCTATCTAGATCAGTCCGTCGGTCTGTCAATGGGATGTGCCTCATGACCCATAATAGGTAGACATTTGAAATTATTATAGACTAGATGTTGCTCGCGACTCCGTCCGCGTGTTGATATAAAATAAGCGCCTGTTAAAATAGTGGGAGCAATATGTACGTCCACATTTGCCCCCGTTTTCGTAACAGTTTTTGTTACTGCTCTGCTCCTATTGGTGATAGCGGGATATTACGTAGCCTATGTCCTTTCTCCGGCTCTAGACTATCTGTGTACCACATTTCATTACAGTCAGTTCAGTAGTTTTGGCGTGAAAGCCGGACAGACAGACAGACAGAGATATTTATAATATAAGTATGGATTTCTTTCGCATTTATAATATAAGTATGGATTTCTATGGCCGTTGTAATAGCAAAACATAAAAGAAGCTCATAAAAGTTAATAGCTACTGAGATGTCTACTAATAGCGAACATGGATGTTGCACCGATCCCAAATCAATTTTGATAAAGGCAGGAGAATGACGAATGAGGCCCAGGGCACGCCGCTGGAGGCGCGGCGGAGCACAATAATTGAAGACAACAATTACAATTAGTTTATATTGAATTGTTGTTTATATTGTGTTGTATGTAACCACCTTGACATATGGTCTACAAGGGCACACCACTGGAGGTGCGCGGCGGAGTGCATTTCCTTGATTTTCCTTTTGTAGACCGTATGTCAAGGTAGTTAAGGTTTCTTCGATTGCGCTCCGCCTCCAGCGGTGTGCCCTGAGCCTGAGGCTGCTATTCCTATTGGCGAAAAGACCGCCCACTGTGTCTTCGTTAGTAAAATTTTATTTATTTATTTTATTATTTATGTACACACAATAAAATACACAAGGATAAGACAAAATTAAGATCTGAGTACAAAGGTGCTGCTTATTTCGTAAGAAATTTCTTTCAGCAGAACAACGAAAGGAGAAATAAAACAGAAATGTAGACAGTAACGTGTAAGAACAAGGAGGAAATAAAGTATGAATATGCTAACTATAAAAGTAATAAAATTAAATAAACGTGAACATGTAATCCAAAAATAATTATATATCTACTTAAATAAATACATAATACTAAAATATACTTCTCGGTGGTAGGCCATAACATCGGCCGCCGGCAGAAGTTACCACCCACCAGACAAAGCCTTGCCGCCAAGCGATTTGTCGTGTTCCGGCATGATGTCTGGTGAAGCCGTACGGAGGACGGGTCTGAGCAGTTGTATTGCGATGTGTGCCGGGTACGATGCGCCAAATGTTGTTGTGTTGGGAGTTTGGTCGCGGAGGGTCTTCAGATCAATCTCCCTTTGGCGCAGCATCGTTGGTCGTGTTGTTGGGTTTAACATTGCATCCCCTCGCTCAACTGCCGTCTTCCTTCCTATTCGCTCAGTTTTTCTGAGTGGATAGGCTCTTAATAAACTAGCGCGCTTTACCATCGACGATCGCATCACTGCTTACCATCAGGCGCGATTGCGATCAAGCCCTAGTTATAATTATTAAAAATATATATATATATAAATATAATAACCAAATTCTCACAGTATAGAAGAAAGGTACCTACTTAATCGACGTTTAAATATAGAAAAAATCACGAATGTTAGGCGGGAGTAAGTTCCACATTCTTACAGTATGGACACATTCTAAATAATAAGCTTCATATTTTTGGTCGGTAATTTAGTTATATGATGTAAGCAATAATATATTCTATTCTATCCTAAGTACGGGTAACCTCCAGTACTATTTTATTGTATTACTTTCTACAGTCCGGCAGCTTACCTGTGACGGCGTTAGGTTAGCACAATCTGCTAATGGAATGAGCCGGACGTGCCTGTCACATGACCTTACCAGTAAAGGTTGGAGAAGTTGGAAGCGGACCGCACCACTTTTCAAAAATGTCTCTTATTTTGCTCTTTGAACTGTCCAACTCTCGCCACACCGTACATCCAGCCGCGCTGCGCTCTTTTGCATTGAAATGTGATGCACTACGGCTTGATCCGGCTCTAATATGCATATTTAAGTATAACATATTCAACCTAATATTATTACTTGTAGATACATAGACCCAAAGTCTTATTGTTTGTTTTACACCAAAAAGCATGCCAAAAACATACATCGATCAAAATAGATTCAACACAAAAATCATACAATGTGCGGTCTTATCGCTAATGCAATCTCTTCCAGGCAACCAATGAATGGACAGAGATTCTCCTCAACCATAAATAGGACTGTCGTTGATGTAAATATTATAAATATGTACTATAAATAAAACAAATACCATATTATAAATACAAAATACTAAAATACCAAATCCAAAACTATACAAATACATACATAGATATGTAGTGAACATCACAGGTAAGCAAATAAATAAGCCCTAAATTGTTTGTTGAACAAGACCATAACAACAAGTAGTGTTCCTTCACAAGTTTCTTGAATTCCTGTAACGATTGCGATTCTAAATAGGTATTAGGTAAGAACTATTATCATTAATAAGTAGGTATGTATTATAATTTTATTTAAATACGTCAGTATTTCAATTGCGATTTCAACTGCGTAGAGTTGGATATGCCTATTGTCAAATAGGCATTTCCAACTCTACGCAATTGAAATCAAATTTGTTAACACAATGTATGGTACACAGGTTCCATACATTGTCTGAAGTCGATTATTAAATCATGCTGCACCTCTGCTACGAAACAACTCGCCTAGGCGCCTACAGACACACAATATAGACAGCAACAGTATAACAATGCTACATTCGTAGCTGCATAGTCACGGAGCTACGAATCTACGAGCTATTCAGAATAGACTACGCTGAGATCAGAGACTGTTCAATATTTTATTTTATAAAACTTTTCGCACAAAAGAGCTACAAAGGCGGACATAATGTCTCAGGCATTCCGTTACAGTCAACCAAGGGTGAAGAGATTAGATTGTAGGTGCTTTAGTTGATAGGAATGAAAAAGAAATAAAACATCTTAAAGACATGATTGGTGCAGTGCACACGGAACAGATATTTGTATGGCCTACAATTAATTATTCCGGGTCTGGCTGTTTGTATGTGAGTTTTAATGATTGTAACTTTTTTTTTTTAAATAATTATAAACTAGCGCTTGACCGCAATCCCGCGAACGAACTCAGCGAATAGGAAGGAAGACGGCAGTTGAGCGAGGCAATGCAATGTTAAACCCAACAACACGACCAACGATGCTGCGCCAGAGGGAGATTGATCTGGAGACCCTCCACGACCAAACTCCCGACACAACAATATTTGGCGCATCGTACCTGGCACACATCGCAACACAACTGCTCAGACCCGTCCTCCGTACGGCTTCACCAGACATCATGCCGGAACACGAAAAATCGCTTGGCGGCAAGACTTTGTCTGGTGGGTGGTAACTTCTGCCGGCAGCCGATGTGGCCTACCACCGCGAGTCTCGGTGGTAGGCCATAACACCGGCCACCGGCCACGATGCGCCTAATGTTGTTGTTTTGGGAGTTAGGTCGTGGAGGGTCTTCAGATCAATCTCCCTTTGGCGCAGCATCGTTGGTCGTGTTGTTGGGTTTAACATTGCATCACCTCGCTCAACTGCCGTCTTCCTTCCGACGTCAGTTTTTCTGAGTGAATAGACTCTTAATAAACTAGCGCGCTTTACCATCAACGATCGCATCACTGCTTACCATCAGGCGGGATTGCGGTCAAGCGCTAGTTTATAATTATTAAAAAAAAAAACCTACGATACAGGAGAAATTCCTAGTGTGATTATTTTTGTTTTTTTTTTATAAAAATAAATTGTTTCATCTTTAACATACATTTACATATTATTATTATCACCACAACATACATAAGTACAACTTTCTGTAGAGGAACCCTGTTTCATTCAGTATATTCATAATAGATGAACAAAAGTACCTCACAAATATTGTACAAACCGATCCAGGCAAAACAAACAAAGCAAACGGGAAAGCTTTATGTCACTTGAATAGATTTAATATTGTTTTAATTACTCAGCAATGCTTTTTCTGACAAAAGCCGTCTATCGTTCATAAGTATCTGAAATGTAAAGAGGGATTAACAGCCAATTTGTATAAAAACAGTTACCTATGTTACCACTCACCCACCGGGCGGGGGCCGCCATGTTTCCGCACAGCGTGGGAGGATGCCTGCACCCCCATACCCTCACTACGGCCCCGGCCCGAGCTACAGGCAGACGAGAAATGTGAGATTTAACGAACTTAGCAACAGGCTAAATAACTCTACAGCAAACTTAGGTATGACATACATTCTTTACTAAAATATGCTCAAAGTTCATTATTCCAAGTAAGACGGTACGTAGGTACTTCGGTATCGAATTTGCAATTTCAGCTCAAAACAGGTTGTACAGAACTACAGTGAAACTACACTGTAGCGACATCTGTTATTTGGAACTGCAACTAATTTAATAAATTGCTAGTAGAGGAGTACGTGCTCCATGATTTTCACATAATAAATGTGGATTTAATTTAATTGAAGAGCTTGTGGATGCAGACATCTGAAATTGATTTTCAAAGGTAGGTAATTTCCGCTGACTTTGCCTGGATGGTTAGTAAAAAAATCTCCGCGGCGTGACTGATAAATTCAGGTTATATCAACTTTTGATAGTTTTTTTTTATAATGCCAATTACTTTTTGCGTAGGCAGGTATAGGTCTATTTTTTTAAATAATTATAAACTAGTGCTTGACTGCAAGCCCGCCTGATGGTAAACAGTGATGGAATCATTGATGGAAAAGCGCACTAGTTTATTAAGCCTATTCACTTAAAAAACTTAGGAATAGGAAGGATGACGGCAGTTGAGCAAGGTTATGCCAAGTTAAACCCATTCCGTGTGCAGTTTCTGGACCTGCCATCGGACGCGTCCCCAGGTGGCGGATAGGGGAACGGCCCCCAGATATGGGGGTTACCGGTTTACCGGCGCGGACCAAAACCAGAAGTGGGGACCGCTTCGGCGGTCACGCGCGGCGGGTCGGCCGCCACTCCAGGTGGCTGACGTGACCCGAACTCCGGGTCACCGTCGGGCAACCCGGCCTCCTCACTGAGAGGAGCTGGGGGCCCCGTTTGCTTCCGGGCAAACGAGTGGGGCTAAGAGGAAGGACACCTCGCTAAAAAACCCTTGGCTGCTGCGTCTTCTTGCACACGAAGACGTACCCAGCCGGGCCCCTCCCTATGGAGGGCCCACTGTGGGCCTGCCTTCGGGCAGGAATCGCCGGCGGGGGATTGGACGGCAGGCATGCTACTTCCCATGACCCCGCCACTAAGGCGATGTCGGTGTGCCGCTGTTGGGTTTAGTGGGTATTTCCGGCTTCGGCTGGGCGAGTCCCACACACGCCCTTCGGGGTATGGTGCGTAAATGCATTCCCACAGCGTCAAAAAAAAAAAAAAAAAAAAAAAAGTTAAACCCATGACCAAGACGACCAACGATGCTGCGCCAGAGGGAGATTGATCTGGAGACTTTCCACGACCAAACTCCCGACACAACAACATTTGGCGTATCGTATCCGGCACACATCGCAACACAACTGCTCAGACCCGTCCTCCGTACGGCTTCACCAGATATCATGCCGGAACACGATGAATCGCTTGGCGACAAGACCTTGTCTGGTGGGTGGTAACTTCTGCTAGTAGCCGATAATCTAAATTCATGAGATCAAGTGGGGTGTTTTCTGAGTTCTATTGCAAGTATAGGTACAGACTGCTAAGAATTTCCTGTCCTTACTACACAAACTATTGTAAGTATCTACCTACATATATTATTTAAACATATTTTTATTTATTCTGTTCACTTATAACTTGCTAATTACAACTAATTACCTACATCTTAGGGGTCAATTTTAGCCTACTATTTCCGAATGGGAATCCATAAAATGACAGAAGCAGAAGGCCGTGTCAGACTTTTGCTGACTGTAACCCGCCCGTGTTCCTTCACTTGTCTGTGCGCCAAGAGCCACGGTATCTCTTTGTAACTTTAACCTACTTTGCGTAATTGTCGTATCAAAATGAAACTTTGAGTGTAGAGGGTTTAATATGGAAAATAAGGTGGATAATAAAACTACAAAGAGTAAAAAACATCCATCCTTCCATAATTCCATTCTCACAAACTTTCGCATTAGTAATACCTATTTGTATGTAGGACAATAACAATAACTAATCTCTTTACCATTAAACATTGTGTATCTCAATTAATGTGCAAGTTAACTGTGGAACCTCGCTGGAATGCGACCCCTCTCCCGTTTCCCCGCGCGACGCCCTGCATTCGCCGTAAGTGTTTGGTAGCGTTAGCATCTTTGTTACGAGTACAATTGTCTAAATGCAGTTTAAATCCCATGTTGTTAATACTGTTTCTATGGAGTTTTGGCTTTGTTAAGTTTTTTTTTTTTTATTAAGTTGTTTTTTTTACATTTTGACGCGATAGAGAAGCCTGTTGGTTGCACCAACATTATATTTTAATCCATATGTATTTAATTGCGAAACGTCATCAGTAAAATGACTTAGTATTATGACGCTTTATCGTTAAGACGACCTTTTATAAACATAAAAAGAAAATTCAAAAAAAAAAAAATTACGTAATTCTCTTTATTGCAAACGGTACCTTCCGAATGACGTTACAGAGGGAGGTGCATATATATGAGCTTTGATCGACAGCCTCCGTAGCGTAGCGATAGCGAACGCGTAGGAGCCGCGGGATCCATCCCCGCGCAGTGCTAATATTTGTATGCCTAAATATGAATATTTTTACTGGTCTGGTCGTGCTTCGGAAGACACGTTAAGCCGTTGGTCCCTGTTGTCATACGAATATCTAATGGCAGTCGTAACCGGTTGTTGGAGCCCTCAAAAGTCCAACAATCGGTCTAGCTGCAATACTTCTAAATCGCCTTCGTGTTGTGGAGATCAGACGGCAGTCGCTTCACGGGAAAATATCGAAGTTTAGCCAAAAATCTCCAGTTAGACTGGTAAAGCGGACACCAGTAATGCTGAGATGATGATGAAGGTGGATATTGGATGTAAACTCTTTTAAGACCACTATCTATAGTCGAAGACAAGTACCAACCAACCAATCCTCTTCCACCTTCTACTATCAACACCCAACCTTAATCATTTTAACTTTTAAATAATTGTGTTTTTTTTTTAATAGCCATAAAAGCAACAGTAACATACATTGTAAAATTGTGTTTTCTCTAACGGATACTTTTAGGTAACGTTCACTTCTTTCTGCATTGTTCTCCTATGGATAAATACAACATGAATGATGTAATTAAATTATTTGTATAAATACGTCAACTGTTTCTCCTACGATTAGTGCTAAATACTTATATTAACACTACAAAAATCGTTCTAGTTGTAGCAAAATGGGTAGGAAAGTATCCGAAGAAATCCCACTTTCAAAAAGAAAAACCCTATTCGCGATCCGAATTTCGTCGTATCTTCTCATACGAGGGTTCAATGTAATAAGCAAGGCAAGTTAAGAAATACGGTGGGTTTTAGTCAGTAAAAGTCTGACACGCCCTTCCACTGCGCCCAGAGCGGGAGAGGTCATTCGGTTATTTCCCATCCAGAACAATAAAAAGGCTAAAGCAAAACTTAAAGAATGGCCTGGCCTAGGCCAAACTTACGACGACAAAGCAAGTTTTCTCTGCTGTTAATACGCACCATTTTATGATAACACACACACATTCTCTCTCTCTCTCTCTCTCTCTCACACACACACACACAAGCACGCACGCACACACTCACACTACACCCTTTAATTAATCACGTAATTGTTTTTGTAAGTTTACGTAGTTGCCCTCTTTCTAGTTTCTTATGTTACACATTCTATTAATATTTAATTAATAGGAAAGTCAAAGTGAAGCCAAATCTTGAGCTAGTAGAACTATCACTATTAGTAACTAAGTATGTGTGGGACGTTGGGCACACCAAGATGCAGGCTGTGTCTAGTATGGGACCCGCAGTTAATATAATTCAAATTCAAATTTTATGCATGATATTGATTATACAATCTGTTTCAGAAATATGAAATTTACTTTCAGTACATATAAAACACATGTATGTTGCATACCCATGGCACCGGTGTGTGGTACCTAAGGACATGGGTTTTTAATTATTTTGCTTTGAAGTTTAGTTTTTTTTTTTTAATAATTATAATCTAGTGCTTGACCGCAATCCCGCCTAATGGTAAGCAGTGATGCGATCGTTGATGATAAAGCGCGCTAGATTATTAAGAGCCTATTCACTCAGAAAATCTGAGCGAATAGGAAGGAAGACGGCAGTTGAGCGAGGTGATGCAATGTTAAACCCAACAACATGACCAACGATGCTGCGCCAAAGGGAGATTGATCTGAAGACCCTTCACGACCAAACTCCCAACACAACAACATTAGGCGCATCATACCCGGCACACATCGCAAAACAACTGCTCAGACGTTGGGGTCACCAAGATACATACAGACTGTGTCTAGTATGGGACCCGCAGTTAATACAATTCAAATTCAAATTTTTTGCATGCTATTGATTATACAATCTGTTTCAGAAGTATGAAATTATACTTTCAGTACATATCAGATATGTTGCATACAGGCGCGTGCGCTCCATAGAGGCATATAAGCACTGCATACCCTAATAATTTTCTAATTCGGAACACCCGAATCGTATTATAATATAATTTTTGTACTACAATACATTCTGTTAAAACACTACACTGGTAATAACGCTCAATCCTTCTCTGTATGTGAGGAGACCTGTGCCCAGCAGTGGGACGATAAAAAGGTTGATACTGAGGATGATGATGATCTATGCATACCCTCAACAAAAGCTCTGTGCACGCCCCTGGTTGCATACCCATGGCACCGGCGCAGTGTGAGGTACCCAAGTACATGGGTTTTTACTTATTTAGCTTTGAAGTTTAGTGCGAAAACTTCGCAGTGATGACCCTAGAAATAACTTTAAAATTTAATTTTAAAGATTATAAAACAGAGACGACTTATTTGTATCGGCACCTTTAATGCCTAATCTTTTATTCAACTAATCAGTGTTATAGAAAAATAGTTTTTGCAATGTGAAGTAAATTCAATGAAATCTTCTTGCATCTACCCCTATTAAGGGTACTATTAATTCTGTTATTTTCAATAATTAATTACGATCTTTTAATTTTCATGCTCACATCAGTCGTGGATAGCTTCTTAGAAGCAAGAAAATAATTCAATGTTGTGTCTATTTTTTAATCTCTTTAGTCAACGTGGACTGTCGGTATTAAAGAAAGGAATATCGACCAATAAGGGCCAGGCGGCGAATAAGCAGCGATGCCTAAAAATATGGTTGAAAATATCTGACTTCTTTCATATTGTTTTAATTTCATATTATTTAAATGTGGGGTGATCTGATATTTCTGAGTGTTGTTTTTTTATATAAATTATGAACTAGCGCTTGACCGCAATCCCGCCTGATGGTAAGCAGTAATGCGATCATTGATGGTAAAGCGGGCTAGTTTATTAAGAACCTATTCACTATAGCCTTGAAGACACTCAAATTGTAGTTTGACGGAAACACCGTTTCACCAACACAAATTGTTCCAGTTCCGCTATGTACGCGGTATGAAAGAGGAAGCGAAACGCTTCGTCCGGATACTATATATAGAAGTATATAGGATAGAAGCTGCCCTGGTGTGAAGTACCGCCGGACCTTTGTGATGACGCCAAGTTTTCTGGCAGCCACCTTGGCCTTGGACTCATTGAACCGCCTAAAGTTAAGGTTCGAGGAAATCTCAAATCCCAAAAGCTGAAGGCGGTCGGTGCACTCCAAGGATACATTCTGAAAAGTAGGAGCGAAGGTAAACGGGCTCCTATTGGCGGTGAAAAGACACGCCTATGTTTTGGCAACATTGAATGCTACAAGATTGGCTTCGCCCCATTCGGAGATTGCCTGTAGTGCAGCACTAGTATGCTCTACCATAGCCTCTCTTTCGGACTGGATTGATTCCTTACTAGCCCGAGCTTCCGGCAGGTATCTCTCCACAACTGTGCTGTCATCTGCATACCCATAGAAACCAGGCATCAGCAGATGTTGCTCTGCGTAAAGGCCCAACGTAGACGTGCAGAGGGCTACCGGCGCCAGAGCCGGTGGTGGCTGCTTGATGAAAACAGGTCCCAAGATTTTGCGTCGGTTATTGGCAACAAGTGCGTCGGTACCGGCGGAGAACCTGTGCAAGACCACTGGGACGAGATCCAGGCAGCTATTAAGGGGGCGGCGCGGGTGGTGCTAGGAGTCTCTAAGGGCGGTCACAAACGTGACAATGAAACCTGGTGGTGGGACGACTCAGTCCAGAGGGAGACTAAGGTGAAGAAAGCCCTCTTCAAAACGTGGCAGGTGACCGGATCTCCTGAAGATCGCGACTTTTACAAGATTGCCAAACGTGCCACTAAAAGAGCTGTAGCCAGAGCCAGACGAGACCACTTGCAACCTCTCTACGAGAAGTTGGAATCGTCTGAGGGTCAAAGCGGCTCAGGATATATCCAAGTGCCATTGTGTAAAAGACTCTAATGGCAACCTGCTATGTGAGGACCTCGCGGTGAAGGAGAGATGGCGCTCGTACATTCACGAGCTGCTGAACAAGTAGCACCAAGAGGTGGAGACACCGGAACTGCCTCCGAACCTTGGACTAGTGCCTCTGATAACGCCTGAGCTCTTCGTCGTATGGGGAATCGGAAAGCTGTCGGAGCTGATGGAGTCCCCATTGAGGCCTGAAAGGCGATGGGTCCTCGCGGTGTAGGCATGTTAACTAACTTTGTCCCGAGCCAATGGAGGCTAAGTATTATTACTCCAGTCTTCAAAGGCAAGGGCTCGGTTCAGGAGAGTGGTGACTATCGGGGTATGAAGGTCATGACCCATACCATGAAAATCTTTGAGAGAATTATAGACTACCGTATCCGACAGGAGTATGCTGTCTTAGAGTGTCGATATGGGTTTCGGCCAGGGTACAGAACCATGGACTCGATCTTCGCACTAAGGATCACCATGGAGAGATACAGATCGAAGAACACGCCTCTGCATATGCTCTTTTTAGATATGCAGAAGGCCTTCGACTGTGTCCCTCGCGGGGTGATCTGGTGGGCGCTGAGGTCCAAAAGGGTACTAGAAGCTTATGTAGACATAATTCGAGACATGTAAATCAATTCCGATTCCGTTGTTAGGACCGCTGTTGGCGACACTAAATCCTTCCCCATCACCGTCGGAGTCCACCAGGAATCCGTCTTTAGTCCGTTTCTGTTCAGCGTGATATTATACAGCATCAAAGACTCACATGAGCAACCTCCCTGGCTACTGTAATGTATGCTGAAGATATCGCGCTGGCGGAGGCGGACAGGGACCGGTGGTGCGGCGTGTGAATGCGTGGAAGGACTCGCTTGAGAACGGAGGTCTGAAACTCAACGTGGCGAAGACCGTGTACTTGGCCAGCAACACGACAGATCCCATGTCTGTGCGCATAGGCGGAGACATGGTCGAGTGCACGGACCAGTTTAACACGTTGAACGCCGTGGTGGTCACCGGTGACCACCGCTATACTTTCTATATAGGCCGACGCCAATTTGCGATTTCGACAAATTTTACACATTATATTTTATTGGCTCATACGGTTCCAAATAGTCAAAAACCTCAATCTGAATAGTTATTTCTTATTACTATCCAAAGAATTAACAAAATAATTGCTGACGGACACCGGTGACCACCACGGCGCACGGCGATGGAAATTTGCATTTCGTTCGCGCGGGGCCGCGGGGGTCACTGTGCCGGTCACATTCCACGCCCTTCGCCGAAAGGGATTACATATATTATACATGTTTTGGATGATTTTAGTGACAAATTTACCGTGGTTACCTCTAAAATCAATAAACTGCGTCCGACCTCACTGTAAAAAAGTATGGTGTCAATCATGGATGATTTTGAAGACTTTGAAATAACAAATGATGATTTGACGGAGATCGAAAATATAGAAATTTCCGTGCTCAATAATAGCTTTCAGCTAAGTTCGGAGTCTGCGGAAGAGTTTGACTTACAACCAACTTTACGAAAGCGACGTCGACGAGTTCTGTCCATCAGTAACACGAGTAATATTGAACTAGAAAATACCGTGTCAAATACTTCTGGTCACATCTCGTCGTTTCCTGTAACATTTACCGTGTGGCACCAACCAAAAGGTAATCAGCGTCGGATTATCCCCTATACTGAGTTCTCAGGATTAGATGCACGAGTTGTAAGGGAAATAATCGATAAGACCCCGGCAGATTTCTATCATTTTTAGTACCTGTTATGTATGTACACTGAATAAAAGGATGAAATGATTGTACTTGTTTTAATTGTAATTTCAATCAACGTTACAGTAATAATCATAAATAATAAACAATATGTAATTAACAATGTGATGGCTTAATTTAAGATGGATTACCGGATACAGGAAATCAATCAATGTTGACATTAATCATCTATCATTAGTGTTGCCCTAACACTCTCCCACGTTATATAGAATTGTTCATAGGTCCAGTCTTGTAGGTGCTTTCTTTAAGCGTGTACTGCGTCGCAATCCAGATGACTGCTCTATATTTTCGCTGTGTAGTCCTTGTCTATTTTCTTCCAATTGTATGTGTTGCTCATCACAAATTTTAGGTATTTCTTTTTCAGGTTCTTCAGGTATTATTTGTATGACATCTTTTTCAGTAGCTTCTTCATCTCTCTTTGGTGTAGGCGGAGCTGTTTGTTCTCTATATTGGTAATCTGACTTATCCGGCATTATATGTGATAACACTGCTCCATATCCAGTAGGTGATGCATCTGTAGCCAGTATAATGGGTAAGTGTACTTGAAACGGTGTAAGTATTTTCTCACTGCAAATTTCTTCTTTCAATTTATGAAAAATCTTTTCACATTCTCTTGACCAAACAAATTTGGTATTTTTGTGTAGTAGCTGGTAGAGAGGACTCAATTTTGATGCAAGGTTGGGTATGAATTGTTGGTAGTAATTTATCATACCAAGGAATGTACGTAGAGATGAAACATCTGTGGGACGTGGACTTTTTTTTATATCTTTTACCTTTTCCTCTGTAGGATGCAGCCCCTCTGCATTTATCGTATGTCCGAGATAATTTATTGACTTTTTGAAAAATTGGCACTTCTTTTTATTAATATGTAGTCCACATTTCTGAAGTTTTTCAAATACTATTTTTATTCTCTGAAGTAACTGTAAGTATGTCTCTCCTTGTAGGGCAATGTCATCAAAAAAACAAGCTGTACCTGGAAGTCCTTGAAGAGTTTGATCCATGTATCGTTGCCATATATTGGGAGCAATCTTAACACCAAACATCAGTCGTTTAACTTTGTAGGTTCCTTTACATGTGCTTATGGCTTGCATTTCAGATGTAGCTGCATCTGTTTTCATATGTAAGTATGCTTGTTTTATATCTAAGGTGCAAAAATGTTTGCCACCACTTAGCTTTGAGAAGATCTCTTCAATTCGTGGAATTGGGTAATTATCGCTTTGTAAATTTTTATTCAATGTAGATCTGTAATCTGCACATAATCGTACCTGTCCTGATGGTTTTACCACTGGCACTACTGGTGTACCCCATTGTGAGTATGTGACTTTCTCCAGAATTCCAACTTCTTCCAAGCGATCAATTTCTTTTTCCACCATGTCTCGTAAAGCGAATGGTACTGGTCTTGGCTTCATGAAAACAGGTTTCACATTTTCTTTTAGTTTGAAAGAAGCTTCATAATTTTTAATTTCTCCAATTTGTTCTACAAACAGGTCTTCATATTCATTAAGTAAACTTTCTAATTTTATTTTGAACTCTTTTTCTGTTATATCATTTTCTTCTTTATTCAATTTATGTATTTCAAAATGTATGCATAATTTTCTTATCCATTCTCTTCCAATTACTGGATCTACATCTCTATTTATGATAAATAATCTTTCTTTTACTTCTTTATTTTTGTATTTTATTTGTATTAAGCAGGTTCCTATAGGTTGTATGATTTCATCTGTGTATGTTTTTAGTTTTATCTTTGTATTTTGTAGTTTCAGGTTAGAAAAATGTTCTTTATAATATTGTTCTGAACATGTAGACACTGCTGCTCCTGTATCGAGTTCCCAGGTATGTATTTTGCCATTTAGTTGAAGTGTAATATTAAATTTATCATTTTCTGTATTAGTATTTTCTGTATGTATTTTATATATTTCAAAAATATCTTCATTATCACTTTCATTTGAAGCTGATGTCTCATATATTTGTAATTGCTTTTGCACTTGAAAACATACCAACTCTACATGTCCTTTCATATTACAATTCTTGCAAAATAGTTTATTTTTCAGACGGCATTGATGAGCTTTATGATTATCTTATCCACATCTGTAACATTTTATTTGATATTGTACTTTATTCTTATTATCTGTATTTTTCTTGTATGTATTTTTATTTGTAGTATTGTATGTATTTTCATTAGAATTTTTGTTGTATGTATTCTTTCTCTTAAATGAAATTTTATTAATATTTGTGTGATATTCACTTTCCATTTCTTTGGTTTCACATTTAGAAGTTTCTATAGCCATTGCTGTTTTTATAATTTGATCAAATGATGTTGTCGAAGCTTCTTGTAAAAGTCTCTCTTTAATCTCTGAGTTCCGTAGACCTCTAATAAATTGTACACGTAAGTGTGTTTCAAATGTAGATTTCTTGCAGCTTCCGCATACAAAGTTACATTTTCCACCCAGCGCTTTTAATGCTGATACGTAATTTGAAAGAGATTCCTGTTCTTGTTGCGTTCTAAGGCAAAACTTATGTTGCTGGGCAACTTCTCCTGGTTCCGGAGCTATGTAATCCTTTAATGTACTTATCAATGTTTCATATGTTTTGCTTTCCGGAGTTTCCGGTGCTGTCAAATTCTTTAGCACTTGGTAGTATTTGGGTCCGATGCAATTAAGGAATAATTGTAATTTAACAGTAGGGTCAGACACGTTTTTCAAGGTTATGTAGTTTTGCAGACGCTGTATGTAACTTTCAAACGTTTCGTTTATTTCATCGTATGGTTGTAAGTTGATACCACTTATGTTAGTATTTTGTTTACCTTGGTTAATCATTAGTGCCTGTTGTAAATTCGCTTGCTGCGTTTGTAATCCTCGCATGGTTTCGGCCATTTGAGCCAACACTTGTGCTAGTTGTTTTTCCATAATGGGTTTTTTGTGCGTATAAATATGTAGGAAGAAGGAATCTTTGTGAAGCGGGCTATCATCACAGGAATGGGAGCCCCTGGATCATGGGAATGTAAGGTTATGTGGAACGCATGGGTATTCACTTATTTTTACAACACCTGAACACATTTTCACGATCCTCGTCGCCAATTTGTTATGTATGTACACTGAATAAAAGGATGAAATGATTGTACTTGTTTTAATTGTAATTTCAATCAACGTTACAGTAATAATCATAAATAATAAACAATATGTAATTAACAATGTGATGGCTTAATTTAAGATGGATTACCGGATACAGGAAATCAATCAATGTTGACATTAATCATCTATCATTAGTGTTGCCCTAACAGTACCAGACGAAGTAGTTGAAATGGTGGCCGATTATACGAATACTTATGCTATCAAAAAAGTCACTGGGTCGGACGCAGTGCTAAAACTGTGCGGATTCGCCTATGGAAACCTACATCCGCAGCAGAGTTGAAAAGATTTTTCGGATTGATTATTTTCATGGGGATCGTAAAATTACCCAAAATAACCGACTACAGGTCGAAAGATGCTGTACTTGGACAGAATTTTACTCGGAAAGCGATGAGAGCATAACTGTAATGAAGTGAAAAGAGACGTCCGTTTTTCGAAGTTTGTTTAGTTTATTTTATACTAAGTCCAAAAATAAGTGATTGCCTAATGGATAATAAAACGTTTTTAACTATATTCTAATAAAATATATATTTTGTAAACCTTCTTTTACTTTCAAACCACATCTTGTATAGTTAGCCAAAAAATCAACCACGTCTTTTTAGCTAGTATACGTAAACTATTCTCCAGGGCCGTGCCGGGCATGCTCAATACAGTTTTGTACTGGCACTGTGTCTTCCAGCGAGAAAACTAAGTTCAAACACGAGTCCGTCGCGCGGTCACCGGTGAGCCCCACGGCCTGAACGGGTAGTACTGCTGTCGCTCACCGGTGAGCCCCAGGGCCCAAACGGAACAACCACTAAATTTGAATCGGCGTTCAATGTGTTAAATACTTAGGGTCGGTGCTCCACGCGTCCGGCGACATTGATTGCGACGTCAGGGCACGTATTTCCGCAGCTTGGGCAAAATGGCGTGAGGTGACAGGTGTCATTTGTGACCCCAAAATTTCGGATAACCTTAAGGGGCAGGTCTATAAAGCCATCATTAGACCTGTTCTCCTGTATGGCAGTGAGGCGTGGCCTGTGCTTGAGCGACAAGCAGAAGCTGCGTGTCACGGAGATGAATATGCTGCGGTGGGTGTGTGGAGTTACGCGGAAAAACCGCATCAGGAATTCCCGCATTAAGAATACTTATTGTTTTTTATTTAAGAGCCAAAAAATCTTAATTAGTTGCATAGGTGCGTCTGTAGATAAGAATATCACTATTGGTTTTTCGGCAAAGGGAACCCTAAGCCCTTACCCATACGTAGGTTTAGGTAACTACTTATTCTTCATTTTTATAATTTTTTCACATATCGCGAACTCCCGACTAGTCTAGTTGCTTACTAATCGTCCCGAGGTAAAGTCGCTGTTTTGCAATTGTTCTGTTCCACGTTCTACGTGTTGTCAACGGTTTTCAAAATGCCTCATCATGGTGAAGAATATTCAAATCGTGAATACTATGAGATAATTCTCTGTGTTGGTGCTGCTGGAGGTAGCATTAAATATGTACCGGCAACGGTTTGTTAACGGGACACCCGCCGCTGATCAACGACGCCTGCCGTCGAATACGTGCTTCAAGAACATGTGTCTACGGCTGCAACATATTTACGTAAGTATCTTTATTGACGCGAACCAGTAGATAATGTATGCCGAGTGCTCGTAGGTAAGTATCCATCGCATGCATGTGTGTGTGTAGCAGGCGGCGCGGCCAATACTGTAGCGTAGGTTTAGGGTTGTTGACGAAATGTCTAATAAATATTTTCATTTATTTTGTAGGGGAAAAAAAGTCTTAGTATTTCAAATTTATGACTAGGTCAAGTTGCAAGTTTATAAGGTATAGGAGTACTTCGATATCTGAAAATATTGTTTCATCTTTCTGAAACACGTTGTATATTAGTGAACGGTGTGCAAGTTTAATAAAAAATAAATTGTTTTTAATAATTTTTACAATGTAATAATTATGTACCTAATTAATTAATCTTACTGGCCGACCCTTTGACAATTTAAAACTACGTGTAGGGACACGAAAAAAGTATCGATACTTTATGGTATCGAGTAGATTTTTTTCGATACCGATACTTTTGTACTCGATACATTTGTATTCGATACTTTTACTTATCAAGTACTTTTGACGAGGTATCGTATCGAATAATTTCCGTTGCCGGTAGGCTGCCGGATTCACATTTCACTTGTTTGATTCTAACTCGTTTGTTCAATTTTTATTGATTCCTCCAACTTCAATACACTTAGAATGATTGTTTTCAGAAACTGGAAATACCGTCGACTGCAACAGATCAAGCTATCTGAAACTGACAAATATTGCCACTCTACCATGAACATTACTATGATACTTTAGCGATAAAGTTGAAAATCCAATAAATGTAGCAGCTTGATGTGCTGTCTTCTGTAGGTACAATTATTAAAACCAGTAACCGGCTATCGCTAAAAAAGCTGGACAAGCTTCTTTTCTCGAGCGATTATACTGAGAAGGAATGAGATATATAATATTTTAGATTTAAAAAATGTGACTTTACGTACTGGTGGTATCTATTTGTCTAATATTTACATAGGTGCGACAGCAAGTCAAGCTACCCGAAACTGTCAAAAATTCCCAATCAACCTTGAGTCATAATGCTTTAAAGATAAATATAAAATTCTAATAAAGAAATCTGACAGATTGTGTGTGGTAGCTTGATGTCCTGTCGTGTGTACCATTTGTTATTTTTTCATTTTGCCTGAATGTAGGTAACAACGATACTTACTAACATTGACAAACTAAAGTACGGCTCGGTATTATACTTTGAGGTATCAATACTTTTGTGTCGATTATTTTACGAACACAATACTTTTTTATCGATACTACTCATGAATAGAGTGCCGGTACTTTCTATTTGATGCCGTGACCCTACTAATAACGTATGGCGTACGCCCTGCCTGAGAAACGAACTCGGTACTTTGAGGTATCGATACTTTTGTGTCGATTCTCTTACAAGCACGATACTTTTTTTAGATACTACTCATGAATAGAGTATCGGTACTTTCTATTTGATGCCGTGTCCCTACTAACGTATGGCGTAGGCCCCTGCTTGAGAAAAGTACTCGATACTTTGAGGTATCGATACTTTTGTACCGATACTTTTGCGAGTACGATACTTTTTTATCGATACTACTCATGAGTACAGTATCGATACTTTCTATTCGATACCGTGTCCCTAACTACGTGTAAATTGTTTCTGTGATATAACTGCTGTGATTTTAATTTTATGGTTAAAGTAAATACGAATGCCCCCAATTACACTTTGTCGATGACACTGTTGACAAGCGGGAAGGTTTAATTCGTCCAGTTTTGACGAACGAGAAAGTTTTTCGATTTTTCTCGATCAGTAATAGCCGCCGTTAAGGAGCTGCGTGTCACGGAGCTGAATATGCTGCGGTGGATGTGAGGAGTTACGCGGAAAGACCGCATCAGGAACTCCCGCATCCGTGGCGGCCTTCGTGTCCGTGACATTGCAGACAAACTGCAGGAGGGTCGCCTACACTGGTACGGTCACGTCTTAACGAAAACGGCATGTTACGTGGGTAAACGTCTTGCCATGGCGCCTCCGCCGGGCCGGAACAAGCGAGGCAGGCCAAAAAGTGTTGGGTTGACGTTGTAAGAGATGACATGTGTGCCAACAATCTCAAACCACAGGATGCTAAAGATTTCGCGAAATGTAGGAGATTGAGCAAGAAAGCCTGGACCCTGAGCTCCAACGCGAAAGACGCGGTCGCAACCGGGACTAAACGCGGAGATGATGATGAGTCATACCCGCCGTTAACTTATATTATTTAGCGATATACAAGTAAGGAGGCAATGAAGCAATAAATAAAAAATGGTATTTGCAGTGATTTAATTTATTTAAAGGTAGTTCTATTACATTTGGTAATTGACTGATAGATCCAATAAATGCAACAAGATTTTATCAGCAAAGAGCATGACACCTTCAAATATAAATTTTAAATGGATGTATATCAACATAATTAAATCTAATTACAAACGATCAGTCATAATTTTCCGTTACCATTCCCTCTAAGACGAGATCATATTTTTCTTGTAAATCACACAAACATTCATTTGCTTTTTCTGTCAAGAAATACTTTCTGATTGATATGTGTTATCAATCAGAAAACAATATTAGTCTATGGACCATGCACATTCCATTCAATAACAAAACTACAAGCTACAATAAAAAATATGAACTCGTGAAATATCAGCACTATCGACTGAGATCACTTCGTATGAAGTTTCCAATGGTCTAAGCACACTATGCTAAAAATATTTCACCAATTCCCACTACCTAGATTCAGGTTCATGCTTAGTCGTTAGTTATAACAAGCGACAGTAGTAGGCCGAACGTTTAGCGTTGCGCTAAAAGTTGTATATTAAAGGTTTAATGCAGAAACAAACCAAAGTTGAATTTTGAACCATAGAGCACGGAGGTGCCTCGGCGATGTTTACTTCAAAACATGCAAATAGAAAACGCTTAATGCAATGCACAAGTATTGTTAGTAGTGCCTTGGCTTGTCTCTGCTCTAAGGGATTATAACCTTTTTAAACAAGTGAATGTCCTGAATCTTAGTGGATTGGTTAAAACAAATTGAAATTAAAATTAACTTAAAATATAAATTGCCTAATTAAACATTCAGTAAAAAAATTTGTTTGGAAACTAAGCGTAAGACAAACTATGTTTTTGAACGCAATTGTTTCAACCATAAACATCGTTTAAAAATTCGCCGGAGGTAAATCGATGCATTTTTATTCGCAATGTTTGTAATCGCATCTAAATTGTCTATGGAGATTCTAAATTTGACAGGACTTAACTAATGTATTGCCTTCTATCAATTTCTTAGTGAAATAAAAAGAAAAAGGCGCAATGAACTAAAAATTAGTTTAGTTTGTGAACAGGGGAACGGGACTAATTTAGAACTTCATCTTAATCCACATTTTTAGACCTGATGTTATGAAAAGGTAATGTGCTCCGTAAAATATCTTTTCCGCAGTATTTCCACTACATGATTACATTTAAACGATGTCTATAAGAAAAAACCACTGGCTCAAAAATCTGCAATAATAAAAAAATGCCACGCCAACTTAACCAAACATCATAAAAATCCAACCCATTCAAAAAAACATTCCAGATAATAATTTTATCACATTTAAATCGAATTATATGTAATTTTGAATATTTATAGATAAAACAAGAAGTGACAGTAAAATAAAATGCAATATAAAAGCACCTAATTTGGATTTAAAAAAATCTACAAGAAGAATTTAAAATCTTTCGATTAAAATATGCATCATTTAATTTAAAACCCTAAAATGAGTAAATAAGTAAAATATTACGTAGGCACATTTAAATTAAACATGGTGTCATGACTTAAAACATTACTCTTTTGATATGAATTTATTTTATTTAATATTTTTCTAGAATTTTGTATGTCTCACGAAGTAGTTCTCAAGTTAGAATTAAGTCGTAGTTTACTGTCTTAATGTTACAGTTAACTGGGAGATACTTATCAGAGTCCAGCTAGTTGAAGAAAATCTATTGTGAAAAGAATGCGTGAAAGAAAAGGACCGCCTTATAAGGTGCAGTGGAATCACCTACGATATCAAGAGTTACGTCTGAGATTGAATATCTTACATACTGACATTTAACTACAGAAGCGCTCGCCTACAGACATCGGTCACTGTTCTGCTGTCAAATAGAACACACGTAACTGAGGTGTTTGCAATATAGAACTGTGTGCGTTCTCAATAACCCTTGCTAACCGGTCCAATAAGAACTGTCCAAGTTTAATAAGAACTCGCGACCGCTATCTGTTTGCGTGTGCGTTCAACACTGACTACTTGACATTTTTTTTTTCGTTTTTATTTTGTTTAAATCTACTAAGTCTGCGTTTAAATGGCTTGAGACTGCACAGAAAGCTCCGCATTTTAGCGGAAGCTAGGCTAAAAGACGGTCCAGTGACCAACGCGAGAGTGATTGGCCTGGTAGAGACTAATTGATTAAAATTTAATTAATTATCGGTACATTGAAATAACCACGGATTCGTTTAACATTCAACACCGATAAATGGGGTGTTGTACTTCGTTTGAAGTTATAATGAATGCGTTCGTAGCCGTGCTACGAAGTACAACACTAGATGTACGAACGACAGCAGATCAACCTACCAGAAACTGTCAAAAATTCCCAATCAACCTTGAGCCTTCATGCTTTCAGAATAAAGTTGAAAATCTAATAAAGAAATCTGACAGATTGTAGTAGCTTGATGTTTTGTCGTCTGTACACCGTTCAACAACATTGAGCTTAGTAATTATTTGCTAATAATATCGATACATTCAATGTTTACTTAAAGTTGGACTACATAATAACAGTGATGGCTTGTACTACGGCCCGTTGTAAGGGGGTATAATATACGTAACTGACGAGCAGGCGCTTACGTTAAGAACGTTAGCAAGACTTGTCGCAATACATCGAGCGTCTACATTCCACACAATGACTGCCTCGATCGTCTTCCTCTGACCCGAGAGTAGCGAGACACTTCTCTACGCAGCACGTAGTACTCATCGGAAACACATAAATCTGATGCAAACACCTACAAGTACACGAATCTTAAAGGAACGTACTCTATCACATCGTAAATATATAATACTGAATGTGCTCGTAAACTATCAAGAAATTAATTTAGTTTATCAGAGCCGCGTCTCTTCCTTCAAATGTATTTGTGTGGCGCACATATACACATCAGGGTTTAGGCGTGTGTCGCGCGCGGAATAGAATTACAACTATTGTTACACGTACCTAACATATTGATTTCCTGTACATCAAAGGACATCGAACAGGAATATTACTTCTAGAATTATTTAAAACGGTGCAATAATCTTATGACTACAATCTTCAGTTATACAATCGAATCAACTGTAATTATGTATCGTTTCAACTGTATACAGTTGTAATGTACAGACGCGGCCCCCTACAACGCACGGTACATCATAAAGAACATCTATTGTTACCAAGCTCCGTATCGGTCATCAATTGAAATACTGCAAATATTAATATCAATTATTAATTTACAACTAACACACAGGATTTAACTATTTTAATAATAAACAATTAAACCATGCATCAATAAGTAATCATCCACCAGTTACAGTTCATAATTTACGTCCAACATGATTCCAGGCCAACGTCTCCAATATAATCGATCAATACTTTCGCGATCCTGAGCTGCATAAAATCTATTACATTCATTATCAGATACAAAATGTTCAGTATCCCCAGTCTACAGTTTTCAGAACCTAAGGACTCGAAGGAATATTTTCCTGCTGTTGGAACATTATTTCAATGACAACGGTAGAAATTTTACTTTCTACAATGTCATAGTCGTATTTTCTATTTCCTTAATCTAAATCCTAGTACACATAGTTCAAAATCCTTAATCCTAAAATAAACATTTAACCGCTGCCGTCGTTCAAAAGAACGGACTATCCAAACAGATTAAGATGTTGATACAGTCGAATATATAATAACACTTATAGGATAAACCGCACTTCGCGTAATCTACTCAGTCGGTGGTGTCGTGACCTGAGGTCTACACCAAAGTACTAACCGAGGCTTCTACATCGATTAACATCGACAACCAATGCCACAATTTAATGCCATGTTAATGTATATATATATTGAAATGAAAATGAAATAGGTAATTACCAACTTTGGTCCAAAGGGGACGCCTATAAACAAATAAGCACAAAAAGTTGGCAACCCCAGACATCACATAAAAGCACGTTTTAAAATCGTATATTTATTCCTAAAAATACATGGCGATACAATATTGTGCATAAGAATATACGAAGCATCGGTTTCGTTCTTAAATAGTAGACCAAACAGCATTCAAGATATCAACCTCGACACGACTAATAAACGCTGAAACCGCCCAAAAATATAACACACACCAGTGCGTTAATCTAGTATAACATTTAGAACTTATACTACAATAGTGCAAGCTCTGAATAGAGCTGAAGCACAAGATCGTTCGTAAGCCGACCAAGTCAGCCGAGTCCTTGTTGGGTGGTGGCAACGAAATGGAGCCGCGCAACAACTCACTTCTTCACGAGCTAAACAACGCAGACACTAAATGTGTTCTAAATTCCGACACTGTTAATGAGAAGTTAAATTGTAGTAGAAGTCATGTTTTGTCAAGGTAACGTACAATGTAGCTTCTAAAATACTAGTGTCTGATTTAATTGTTGAGTTTAAGAATGGAATCGATGGAGAAGTCGACCCTGCGTCGTTGCTCGAGCATGATGAAGGTTTGGACGGTGTGCAGCGCTGCCGGGTTGGCCGACGATGGCCCCGGGGCGGCAGCGTCGCCGCCGCCTCCGCCGCCACCATCTTGCTTTCAGCTGGGCTTTTGCTGCACCTCACGCATTATAAGCTAAAACAATTAAATTCGCTGTATACTTCCGTCCTGACAAGTTTCATACGACATTAACCTATTGACCGCTAGATTATTTCGTCTTGAAATTCTTACGTGGGCGTTAGAACAAACGTAATTTATTCATTATGAATCAATTGTATAGGGTTCTTCTTTGTTTTTTATTACCCTGCACGACCGTTGTCGATCTATATATAAGCTGAGCGGTGACGGAAATAATAATAATACCAAGCGGTCAATAGATTAATCGACACTTAGAGATGGTTTTTATAATATTCGTTTCAGGGTTCCATTACTAAACTGTCAGCCCATCAAAAGGTGCTGCCAATTAATAGTAATAGAGCAAATGAAATAGCAGCATCTGTCTTCTAAACAAAAAGCATTCGAGACAGCAAGAGAGCGCACAGCGCAAAATCATAATGGGAGCGAAAATGACTAAACCTAGTTTAATATATTAACGAACATTTATAATAACATACGAAATGTCAGTATTTTTTTTTTGTTGAGAGCTTAATAATATGATAGATTACTTTTAACTAAATCCTTTATTAATACATTTTTTTTAAACTACATATACTTTATAAATCCAATATAGTTCAAGATATTGTAGGAATCGATCATTATAATAATATATTCTTAGATATTGTAAGATACAATAAAAAGGGACTGATCAGTCAATAAAATTGTTTATTTCGTGAGTGTAAAAACGATTCCTACATCCTACATACATATTTGCATTAATTTGCTTTAAATTTAATAATGCATCATAGTGTTAAATAAATTTGATATAAATATACAATATGTAAAAAAAAACCCTGTCCGACCCAAAAGGATAATAAATGTTAGGTATACACATGACCAAATAAAATATGAAATTTTAAATAATCGTCATAGTGACAATACTAATGATTTTGAAATAATCTTTTTTTTCCGCGAATTAATTACAACTTCCCCAAAACTCGTTTTTTTTTTTTTTAAGGTAACAACACCATTTGTGACGGAGCGAATAGCGATGCGACCACGTGCCGCGTGCCCTGCCCCCCTTCACCCGTGCGTGTATGCCTAACGTGTTGCCTACCGCACATACATTAAGTTACCTCGCTTTTTGGAAATAATATTTATTTTTTTTAGGGGGATTTTATTTTTAAGTTTAGCCCGGCTTTGTAGGCATTATTAGAATCAGTTAACGATACCTAACAATACCTTCACGGATCGGACAGGGTTTTCTTTACATATTGTATACTTGTAGTATTCAAAAACCTGTAACATATTTCATTTAAATATTGACATATAAACTCGATACATAAGATAATAGAGTATAATATAAAATTTTTCCTAACTATGGGATCCTGAAACGAATACACACCAGACAATACTGCAGTGTATCAGTCCACGCACCTTGCCATGTATTCTACTAATTCGGAGTTAAATTATTTACGATCTCTGAGCGTCCATCGTGTTGATTAAGACAAAATACTTTTGTGGTAAAATTATGATCAAAAATAAACAAAAGAGAAACTAACAGCCGATCACTGAAGCAATTAAAAATATTAAAATTATAAAAAAATTAATGCTCCAAACTAAATAAAAAGCATTTGGTTTGATACATGGCACGCAAAGCGGATGCTTTACTAATTAATACTAACAAAATTAAATAAATATTTTGTTGATAAAAAAATAATATAATACCGATTTCCTTTTTTTATTAAAAGGAGTTGCGTGATGACGCTACAAGCATTATGAAATGAAGTGGAGGGATTTTATGAAACTTTTTCTAATATAAATTTATTTGGGGCAAAATAATTTTGGTTGTGTCAGTCATGTGTGTCTGTCCTAAAGATCAGTTATTTCCGTCAGCCGAAATTGGTTCACTAAATATCAGAAAATCGATGAAAATCCTACGTTAAATATATTTTGAGGTATTTATTTTATTTTTTTATTAGTCTATTACCACGGATGGTCTCGTTTTGCACTGATGAGTGCAGCGTTGCATCATGTCTTCAACATTTACATGTGCCTGGAAATGCCCATACAAGTGTCAAATTTCTGTTTTGTATATGATTAAAGGTTAAGCTCATATTGTGAGCGTGTCGCGAGCCTTAGGCAGCACTGCTAGATAGTCTGCTTAGCGTCTGGGGCCTAACTCTAACATATTTTGCTGCTTAAGCTTTAAGCTAAGCCACTAGCGAATGCGCAAAGCTCGCGGTACGGCTGGTAATAACTAGAAAATTCGCTCGAGTTGCCGTCTAGATCATAGTTTAAATAGGCACCAGGTGCTAAGTAGACAGTAGAGAAAAACTGCGTCAAGTTGGGCAACTGAATCTATTATGTATGTTAATTATCTTGTGTTAGACACAGAGATTGCCAGAATCCGGTCCTAATTGAAATACTACTTAAAACCTATGGTAAAATATAGAATTGAGAAATTTTATCCTGATTTAGGTTAAAAGTGAATTAATGTTATATTATAAAATTAAAGAACTATACAAATAGCGTGTGTAATTTTTAGAGCTTATATTTACAGCAATATAATAATTGCAGATGAAACTATTAAAATCAGTATATCTCACTAATGGTTATGCAGTTGAGAGGTGTGTTTTTTATTTTTAATGAAATGTTTTGTTATGCTGCTAGAGATGAGGAATTTAATAATCTAATGAAGCAAGGTCAATTTACTCTAGAGATGCCACGACAATGCTCAGATGACATTATGCGAGCTAATTATACGCTACTGACCCCCGACGGCCAGACCTTCGTTAATTAGTAAAAGCTGAAAGATTCTCATCTCCGACACAGGTAAGAACGACCATTGAGTGTGGAGGTGTATAAAATAGTACCTTAAATCTGTTAAAGTATAAAGCTATTTTTTTTATACTTTAACATCTTTGGGATGACAGTACTAATCACGTGTTTCTTTGCTGGACACTTGTAGTTGTACAGTATTGGATAGTGTAGTTGCAATTGCAACCGCCTGCCAGACACTCCTATGTAATAATACAAATTATAATCACAGTTTCGCTTAGCATAAAAGCTGAATTTTATATATATATTATGTATGTTACTTTTTTTTTTTTAATAACTATAAACTAGCGCTTGACCGCAATCCCGCCTGATGGTAAGCAGTGATGCGATCGTTGATGGTAAAGCGCGCTAGTTTATTAAGAACCTATTTCACTCAGATTGAGCGAATAGGAAGGAAGACGGCAATTAAGCGAGGTGATGCAATGTTAAACCCAACAACACGACCAACGATGCTGAGCCAAAGGGAGATAGATCTGAAGACCCTTCACAACCAAACTCCCAACATGGCTCATCATACCCGGCACACAACACAAGTGCTCAGACCCGACCTATGTACGGCTTCACTAGACATCATGCCGGAACACGTCGAATCGCTTGGCTGCATGACTTTGCCTGATGGGTAGTAACTTCTGCCGGCAGCCGATGTTATGACCTACCTATGATCTTATTCTTGACGGAACGGCGGTAGTGTGTGCCCGTACCCGGTACCTTTATACCTACCGCTCCAAACTCGATCTTTCATAACTGCGTTGGAGATATGCACAGACAAAATTTCAGCTTTTATAAAATAACATAGGTCTGGCCGTCGTTGGCTCTCGGGCCACTACAGGAACTAATAATGAAAGTTAATGTTTTTGAATGACTCCCTCGGGCAGTTAAAATAGCGTTTTGATTTTATGTTGACAAAACCTAGTCACCATCATTGCTGAGGTAAAAAGACCAATGTTTTCTGGCAAGCTCCTTTATTTCAACTACAATGGAAGCTATATGTTATTTATAAACAAGCCACGAGGGGAGTTTGACAATTTCCTAGAACTATGGGAGCACAGAATGTATCAAAGTTATCAGCCTTTCTCTACAAGTGAATTTTTGAACTTTATTGAATGAAGAGGAATGGGCAAAGGCAGACCATGAAATTCAAAATCTGATCTTTTTAAGAATATTTTCACAGAAATATGTTGAAGATTTTTATGAATTATTGAATACACTATGATTATATTTACGCATAAAATTTTGATTATTACAATACAACTGAATGTAGAGTTGCAATAGCTACGCATCAAAATCATATAATCGCGAGCTTACATTCGCACATTCGCCTTAATTCAGTTAAAAGGTTAACGCTAAGTTTTGGAACGAATATTAACAAAAAAAGTATCTAATCAAATTATCAAGTGCTTTCTGTAATGTGATTATTTGATGAAAATAATTTTGTTATATTTATTTATAACAGTTTCGGGGTATTATCTGTTGTAATAATAATTAATGTACGGACGACAGCAGGTCAGGGTAACTATCCGAACCTGGTAAATATTCTTAATTAACCTTGAGCCTTGATACTTTAGGAATAAGGTTGAAAAATGAATCCAGAAACTTGACAGTTTGTAGTCGTTTGATGTATTGTCAGTACCTATTCTTTTAATTTTTACATGTGTTTAATGTTTCTATGCCAGTAATTGGCCAATGATCTTAATTTTATCTGTAAGGCCTTAATGTACCACGTTGAAAACCAAATAAATATAGAACGTAGTACTTATGATATAAGTCATAAGTACTATAGGTAACAATAGCCTCAGATTTGCTCGTTGTTGATTTTCGTTCCAGAAACTTTGTGTTAAAACGTTGAGATGTTTTTTGTCAAAAATTCACCCTAATCTGTATGCTAACAGTGCGCCCGCCTCGCGGGCAACAAGATCGAAATTATACCTGATGAGGGCGCTCCGAGGTGACGGTCTCGGCGGCGCGCACCGGCGGCGGCGGAGGCCGGATCTGCATCATCTGCGGTCCATTCTCGCGTGTGCAACGACTCGGTTCGGGCGGGCCGGTAGTCACTGCGCAATTGTACATCACTTGAATTGTAACATCTGTCCGCATGGACCGTTTCTGTGACAGTTACAGTAAAAAAACACGTTAATTTTCATTTTTATTAAAAACATACATAAAAGAATAAAAACAAAAAGCTTTAAGGGTTCAATAACTCACACCGTGCCACCGATCATCCTCCTAAATATAAGTCTTTATTATTTTCTTGGGACACAACATTGAATTTCAAATAAAAAGCATTTTACTATAGCAAAACAGTCAAACATAATCTTCTAACATTAAATCCCTTTTATAGTCCTGTAATTGTTATTATAGCTATTGTAACAAAAAGAAACTTTTTTGCTTTATTAAGTTCCAATATGCCAAGATAAGTCTCGTCCTTCGAAGCATTAGATCGAATGTATAGACCGCCAAACCTATACATATGAGCTCATGCTTGTAAAGTCGACAAGTCTCGAGATGATAAATTAAAACGACTACAACACATGCGTTCTACAGATGTGTCAAGCAAATAAACATAAGATCAACTAAAACACATTTATATGAAAGAATTGTAGTTATGAATATTATTTGACCCAAAAAATTATTCCTGTTAGGTATGCGGATTCTGATGACGCATTCTCCAAGTAGACATGGTCAAAATTCTGTAGACATGAATCTGTAACTGAACTGCCAATGATATCAAGTTATATCAAAACTATGGATATCAACCACCACATTTAGCATGCAGGGTTAATTAGTTTAGAGGGCGAAAATGAACTTATAGCTAACATTCAGCAATCAATGTGAAGATAATCAAAGTCAAATATTCGAAAAATCTTAACATTTTTTTACATATCGCTTTCCTCCATTTTCTGTCAATGTTTCAGTAGTTTTGGGTGTTACCACACCAATCGGACGATCATCGATCGATGGTAGAATGGATTAGTCGACGTTTGTGGCTCCGTAATAATAACGCGTCCTCTTGTGAATACATTTCGAAAGAAACGACAGAACTTCGATAAATTGAGGGCGATGTGTTAAAAATGTTGTTAAGATTTTCATTACATTTTTTTTAAAAAACATACCAGTTGTAAGCGGTATAGCTAGACGAGCGTTTACCGCTAGGAGATGGTCACGTCGTTGGAGCAGGCTTCCTACGTGTTCTTCCAGTCGCACATTCTCTGTGCGCAGTTGGTGAAGGCATGACAACAGCGAAGCGACTGTGCACACGTATCATGGATTAGCGGTACATACAGTAAAGAAATACACCATTCTTCTAAACTTAGAGCAACGGCTAGAGACGGCAACGCCTGTTTTTACAGTACTTTACAGGAATTGTGATACATCGCGCTGTAGAAAGAGACAAGGCACTACACCACAAAACTTTACACATACAATTTGCAAATTTTCCAAATGTTTGTACCACCAAGGTCTAAGATCGAGTTTTACCAAACTTTTATACATAAGTAGTCATAAACCGAGTAAAAAATAATTTAATGTCCATCAGATAGAATTATAAAAAATATTGAACACGTATTTCTTATTTTTTCTTTCATTCAAATACTTAAGATTTGAAATGTCGCATGACGTCACGCCGTGGTACAAAATAAACCACGACGTGGCGTAATTAGCTCCCACTCCGTAACTTTAATACGCTATATCTCAGTAGTTTTTAGTAATTTCGATAAAATAAAAAATGCGGGTCTTATTAATTTTTATTATCTATAATACACAATAATTATATTTTGATTTTCATACCTTGGACACATCCCTATTTAGAACAGTTTTTTATTAACTGCTTTTAGCAAAACCAGCCTTATTCCACAGACTTATATCGGTATATGTAAATAGAACTGACAAGTCTACATTTTACAATATTTTTTTTGTATCCGTGATACGCAATATTATCAGATGAGCTATGGATAGTTTGCTCTTAAGAAAACAGGTTTTTGGTTTGGCAAATTTGTGGTATTGTAGACTTGTGTAAAGTTTTGTGGTATAATGGTCGTATACCGATTGTCGTCTGAGGGACCGTTTCTACTCACCGGCCTCCTCCGTTAGCGAGGTTTCGAGGTTCATATATGAGGGGTGTCTCGTCGCATCTGCATACAAAATACTATTGATAATATCTCATAGATACACATTAATCGTAAGCGATACCTGATTTATTCACTATTCACAATGATTCATAATGCAAACTGTTATTACATGTGAAATAAACTTTCATTGCACATCATTCCTGGTTCCGTATTGATAAAAACAATAGATTAGATAGTTTATAAGCAAGGGCTGATTCAGAGGGGTAAAGTCTGATTTACACGGTGCAATTTAATTGCCTATGGCTTTAATTAAGTTGAAGCAACAATAAAAGTTGCATTGTCTAAACAACATTTAGACGATGCAAGTCATTTGTTGCATCAATTTTATTGTATGCCATAGGCAATTATATTGCACCATGTAAATCAGTCTTTTTTCTCGTAATTGGGTTGTATCTTAAAAAATAATTTAATGTCCATCAGATAGATTTATAAAAAATATTGAACACGTATTTTTTATTTTTTCTTTCATTCATATCCTTAGGAAAATATATTGATTTGAAATGCCGCATCACGTCACGCCGTAGTATAAAATATACCACGGCGTGACGTAATTAGCCCCCACTACGTAACTTTAATACGCTATATCTCGTTCTTGGCATTGCTATCTCTCTTCTAGTTTTTGGTACTTGCGACAAAATAAAAAATACGGGTTTTAATTTTTTTTATTATCTATTGGACGAACTAATTATTTTTTTGATTTTCATAGCTTGGATACATCCCTATTATAAGAACGTTCACAATCTAATCTCAATTTGTCAAAAAATGCTTCCAATTTCCCTACATTTTGACAAGTTTTTGACACATGTTCACGTGTCATCGCCGAGAAGAGACTGCGGCTATATTTTGTACATTTTAAATTAATAGAATTGAGCTTCAGGTGTATCGACAGATATTTTTTATACGTGGAATTCGTTTATTATTTATGGAAGAACTGACAAAAAATCAAAATAATTCCTCAAATTAAATTATCTGGTGTTGTAAATATCAGCCTTTAAACTATAAAAAAGAGCAAGATTTTGGTAATAATTTCATTATGTTCTTACTCTATGTTTTGTCCTATTTAATTGTATAATAACCACACACATTGTCATTATGTGTAAGTTTAAAGATTACGCTTTTTGTATGCAGATGTTACACAGAATACTAAGATTGAAGTGAATGCTTTCATGTATTTATGTATTCATAACCATGCTGTGATGGGAGCCGTTTGGCCTCGTATAGGACTTTGATTTATAGTTACTTTTTTTTATATAATTTGCTTTTTTTTGGGTTTGAGTTTAATTTTATAATCTTCTTATCTAATCACAATAATACTTTTTTCTTTGCTTCTTTCTTTACATTATATTAATTTTGTTTTTTGTGTTGGAGTTATTAAGACGGCTTTCATAATGAAATATGTTCAACAAATATGTTGCTACATATACTACAATGATTGAGAGCTACTTTGTGCAATATTTTTCTACAATAACAGAAATTGTTCAAAATCTCACGGTGACGCTAATTTCGCCGAGTCAAACGTCGGCGCAGTCTTAAGTAGCAAGCAAAAAGTGCCCTTAAATTTTAATAATTTACTAACAGTTTTATTGTTTAATTACCACAGAGTTCTAAAGTACTAAATAACAAGCAACATTAATTACAGTTAAATTACAAATGATTCTAATAACAAAAAAATAGATGTAAGTGCTAAAATTACTATTCTAACTAAACTGGTATTAAATAATAAAAAAATAAAAAACTTGGGTGTTTCTAATAAAAATACTATAATCTCATTACTTACCAGTTTATAGATATACTAAGCCTCTTATTCTTGTGTCGAGATGATCAGCGGTAGCAGGAGAACGCATAGGAGTATTGGATGTTCAGGAGAGGTTACGGCACTAATCAACTACTATCAAACTACACGGTTATCAAAGCATATGTTTAGCTGAATATTTATCACGTCGATGTCTTCATTGGCTGTCTTTTAATAACTGTCCCTTTCTTGTGCTCTATGTTTCATAATTGTTGCAAAGTACTGTGTCTATCACTTTATTAGGGGGAAAACAAAAAGGAGAAATAAACCAAATATCATACACAATTATTATGAAACAAAAAAACTATGACAATAATTTAACAACGACAAATAAAGAATTAAATAGGTAAATAAATTATTTCATGCCATGTGGTCAAGAGTTTTTGACGAGGGTTGAATACCCCACATGCCGTCTCCAGTAAGTGCTCGGAATATAAGATACATCACAGATTAAAAGAATGCTGAACTAATCTAAACATCGAAGTATATTGTGTAGAAATGTTTACTTACTGTCAAAGTGTTGGGCTTGCTCCATGAGGAACTGTGAACCCTGCTCCCACTGACGCTCGAGCAGCTGGTCGAGGCTCTGAGCGCTCGACGATCGTCCAGAACTGATACTGCCGCCCTGTTACACAGGTGGTTAGTTTTCAAGCAAGTGCGTACGTGAGTAGTAATTTCAAAGTCGTAAGTAAACAGACCTGCAGAGTTCTTCAGTGTATTTATACAGAAAATTCTCATTAGTTTGGATTAGTGTCCGGGTTTTTTTTTAAATAATTATAAACTATTTCTTGACTGCAAATCCGCCTGATGGTAAGCAGTGATGTAATCGTTGATGATAAAACGCGCTATAGTTTATTAAGCCAAACCACTCAAAAAAACTTGTGAATAGGAAGAAAGACGGCAGTTGAGCGAGGTGATGCAATGTTAAATCCAACAACACGACCAACAATGCTTCGCCAGAGGGAGATTGAACTGAAGACCCTCCACAACCAAACTCCTGACACAATAACATTTGGCGCATCGTACTTGGCACACATCGCAACACAACTGCTCAGACCTGTCTTCCGTACAGCTTCACCAGACATCATGCCGGAACACGACGAATCCCTTGGCGGCAAGACTTTTTGTCTGGTGGTTTATGACAATATACCCACATATATTTTTCATACGATAAGGTAAAGACAAATTGACTTACAGCTCCAGCTTTGTTCATAAGAGGTGGTGGTATGAGTGTATCTCCACCCGCGCTTCCAGCGGCATGAGCAGCTAATTCGGCAGTCAGTTGCTCCTGAAGACAAGCAGCTGCGCCACTCTCGGGATTCAATTCATTGCCTAGCATATGAGGAGCTGTGCAGGAGGGTCCGATCCTGGGATACATGAAGGTTCTGAGGGTCAGTCAGAGTACATTGAATATCCTCGATTATAATCAGCTTCGGAATAAACCCTCATTTGAAAATGAGTTTGGCTATTACAACATCTACCTACACTTTTAATGAAATATTAACTTAAAATCAATAATTTCACGACCGAGACTTCAAATCGGTGGAAAAAATCTAATAAATTATATTTTTAGTGGAAGTTGTCAAAAATTAACAAATATCCATATTATAATAGCGACAAACGAAAATACACAGCAATGTAACAACAAAAACTACACGAATGTGAATTTATTGTTTACCACTGTGGTTCAACAATTATTTTGTTGTTAAACTCAAATATAATACTATTATCTATAGGTGTTTGATACAGTAATTAAAACCAATAGAAATAATATTCCCAGAAAGAAAATTTTCAGTACCAGAACTCATAACGCTAAAAATAAGGATAACAGAAGCAGATTTATAAATTGTTAATATAAAGAAATACTAAACACGTTACTTACTTTGACTCCATCTTGGGCCTCAATGGTCTTTCCGAGCCTGAAAAATAAAACGTGATTCTCTAAGTAAGCAATGAATAAAACAAATGATATGACCTTTGTTTTCAAGTGGGTTTCTACACGACTAGACACTGGCTTCATATGAAATTCAAAGCAGACAAAAAATTTGCAGTATGATAAAAAAAATGAGGAAGATCTCATTGTTTTTTTTTGTTTACCTCATAATAACTTGAGACTGGTTGAGCAAATTTTATTGATTCTTTTTTCATTTTGGTTCACTTGTGACAATTTCATCCATAAGAAAACCGTATAAGTGTAAAATTTCCATTAATTTTATTTATTTATATTATATATTTTCTAGATTATGTGCACTACATGGGCGTATCCACCTTCTGGCCTAGAGGGGGCAAGTCAAATTTTTAGAGTGAGTTATCTTTGTTTGTTATAGTCGCAAGTGGATTTTTGGCAATCACACCGTACATTTTATTAGTTTCTACTGCGTGGTTTATTTTAAAGTTAGAGATAACTCCTCGTTTATACTTTGTTTAGTAATAAAGGCAGTTCATATATGTTCTGCGAGATCTCAGCTCACGGATTGAGTAACAAATATCCCACCAAAAACATTCTGTAAAAAAAACTAGACAAGTCTCGATGGAGCTGCTTATTTATCTCTAAAAAGTGATGAAATCTGGTCGTGCCAAGACTAAGGTTCCTTATTGCGATATTTTTTATTATTTTTGTTAATTTTGTGTGACTTGGTTGTGGTTTTTTCTTCAATATATCAATATAATTTAATTCTGTGACACAAATGTTTACCTCCTCCTCCTCCTCCTCAAAGCAGTCTAGTTAGAGTATACAGGTACAGGTATTTGTACCATAAAGTTGACTTACTTGGAGAGCTGGGCGGAGAATCTTTGATGGTCTCCGAGTACATCTGCGGTGGCGTCGGCTGCGGCTGACGGCGCACGCTGGCGAGAGTCTGTGTTGCCATAGATTCTGAAATTCCCGTTGAATTCCCGTTACATTAGCTTCATATACACTGTTGCGTCAACAATAGTGAGGTCAGAAAAGGATGTGTTGAATGAATGTGTCAAATTTCAGAAAAAAATAGGTTGTCTGTTGGTTATTTGATAATAGATTATTTAAACAATTTCTGAACGAAACTAAAGTGTTTGTTAAAAAGTATCAACCACTCAACTAAACGTAGTTTTGCATAGTGTCCTTCAATCGCAACTGTTAGTTTCCTTTTCCAATGGTTTAAAATGACTCCCACTTGATGAAACATGTCAGCCAATCACATGTCTAGATATATTTTTATTTAACTGTAACCAACGGACATCAACCACATCACATAGCCGACTTCATCCAAGTAGGTACCTACAAAATTATTATTAACTACGACCAACCGCTATAAAACCCACAGCATTTGACATACACAGTAAATAACTTTGTAAACTTTACGTTTTCTTGTTTGAAATATCAACATGTATTCATAGTCATACTTTTAATATTGTACTGTATACATCCTAACAGGAGAGCAATGGTACAAACTAAGCACCAACGACATTGGCATACAATTCAGCTGCATTAATGAAGTACTTACGAATAGCCGATGCGGTGTTGGCTACGACAGACGTGGCCATGGCAGCTCGTTTCTTTGTCCTTACTGTAGTGGTTGGCATCGGTGGCATGGGTGGCATGGGCACCATGTTCAAGGGCATATCCGGCTGCTTGCTCGGGCCAGGCATGCCACTCATTCTGGAGAAGAAACATTTCTATTATCTTCACTATATTACATTTATTGCTATACTAGGATTCATAAGCGCGTGACCAAAATTGGAACAAACAAATTATACAACGCCACTTGAGCGTCGAACGTCGTCAGTAGCCGTTTATATTATATAAATATCACATTGAATAACTTAGAATAGAAAAACGTATTGCTGAACAAGCCACGATTAATAGTTAATGGTAAATTGTACATTTTTATGATGAAAATTTACAAACAAACGTTGTCCTTTCCAATTTATATCGAACACGGAACCTTACTTTCGCTTAGACTAAACTAGTATATGCTTGATCAAAGGGAAAACACACTAATTTTATAGCACAGCGCAGTTATAAATTTTAAAATATTTTACAGCAAAGAATAATACCGTATGTAAGTATTTAATATAAGCTGGCGTTTATTTAATTCAACATTTGTCCTGTGTAAAACTCACAGCGTATCCTTAATTCAACACGACATAATTGAACATTATCTTCCTGTTATTTTTGTTATCGACATAATTAACAATGGCTTTGCTCATAAACTAAACTAACATTAAGTTCAACAAGACAACGGGATAGGCGCAAAGACAAATTTATGATGTAATAGACAAATTTGTGACGTAATGCCGCAACAAAAATGAATCTAGGAAACTAGATACACCCATTTAACAATAGCAATAGCAAATTTTCATTTGTGTTAATTAATTAAGTAATAGTCTGCAGAAAGTTTGTATTTGAATCTAACCATCAGATATAAAACCATAGAGTCCTGAAGAAACTTGTAGGACTAGTAACGCAAAAATAAAAGGATACATTTGCAGTGCAGGAGCGAGCAAAATAACTATTAGTAGCTTATGATACTTAAACTATTCTTTCAAGTAATAGCATAGTCAGCCTATATATAAAGTTCTCATTGCTGGGTAAGCACAGGCCTGCTCCCTCAGAGAAAGAGGGAGGGTTGTAATGGATTGGTAGATTTCACATGTCTTGTCCGTTCTAGAAAATATCGGTTCCTCACGATGTTTGCTTTCACTTTAAAGTGCAGTGATGATGAAATTAATTATAAAAATGAATTATTTACACAAAGTGAACCCACTAAGCGCACACACACGAAGCTACGATATCGTAACCACTGCGTCACCACTGCTCTTCAAAAATAATAGGTACCATAAAAGTATATTAACAACATTAGGTACACAATTTATGCTACCCAAAATGACATATTTTCTTGATTAACCTAAACCTTGTATTGTAGCGATTAAGGTTAAAATCTATCATAGAAGCTCGACTTTTTTGGCACCTGTACAAAAAGTTTTTATCTTATTGAATACTTTTTTAAGCAATTCATTTATTCTAGTTCTTAAAGTTGTTTTTCTGTCGTAATATATTTTCTCATTTCGCATGTGCACAAATAAGTCGCAATTTAAATGTGTATAATGCATTTTGATTTATTCGTGATAGACATATACAGTAGCCTTGTTCCAATTTACATGATATAAAAAGAACTCAAGGCAAAATATTTATAGTGCCTTGTGTTCTAGAATAAAAAGGAATGATTAAAGTGCATGAAACAATAGCTTTGGCTAAGATTTCTAACTTAGAAATGTTATTCAAAGTTATATTTGGTTTGGGATTTGTATTTTAAGCAAATGTACAGTGCCAAATGGAAAATGAGTTTGAAGATCCTTACACAAATTACAGCGACTGCAGATAATAAATTTAGGCTTAATATGATACGCCCAGCCAGCCTTAATATCTACGGTTATTCTTTTGAATTTAGAATAATTTATTAGAGGATAATTTATTAAAAGTTGAGAATAATAATCGTATATATATGTATAGTATATGTAATAACACACTGTTCAATATTGTATTGTATTCAGCAATAAATAATTATATGAATCAGTATCGAAGCTCTGCTGAAAACGTAACCATATACTTCGTTGAGCAAGTAATATTATATAGAAATATTTAAAAAGAGCTACAAAATATGGATTCAGAAAGTTTGTTTATACATAGATAAATAAAAACATACTAGTTGTTGTTGAGTGAATTTTTGTTTTGTTTCATACAAATAACAAAACCTTCCTAAGAGTAACTTCAAAATATGATGTGATTTTTAAACAAAGTAAATATGATAAAAAAAAAACAGAAATATTACTGTAGCCAGGGAACATAATTGTTACCCTATTGTTGCATTTAAAATGGTTGTAGCCAGCTTCTAAAAGTTACTTAAAAATATTCCCCCTTATTCATAAACGCTGCTTAAAGTTAACTAGTGATTAGCGATTTTTGAAACATACATTTTAGACGCTTGCAGGTCACTTTACTTTAAAAATCCATTATGAATATACCCCTTAAACACTGTGGTGTTTATTCATAAAGGATGATTTAAGTAAAGCGACATTAAAAGGTCAAAATGTATGGTTAAAGAATCGCTAATCACTCGTTAACTTTAAGCAGTTTTTATGAATAAGGGGGATTATTTTAAGTGATTTTTAACCAAGACTCCATAAAAGAACAATGAACAACAATATGACTGCAGCCAAGGAACCTAACTGTTCCTCGATTGTTGCAATTCAAATGGTCGTCGCAAGTTGTACTTTGAATTTATGGACAATGTTAGACAAAAAGGAAAAAGGCATGAGTAAAGTAGCAATTGAGAATGTATGTATATTGAGATGATGACTATTAGTGAAGTATCTTCATCATCATCAACCTTTTATCGTCCCACTGCTGGGCACAGGTCTCCTCTCATACAGAGAAGGATTGAGCGTAATCACCACGCTTGCTTAATGCGGGTTGGCGATTTCAGACTTAAAGTCCAGGTTTCCTCAAGTTCTTTTCCTTCACCTTTTAATCAGTCAGTGGTGTCCAGATATACTTAGAAAGTACATAAACTTAGAAAAGTCACATTGGTAGTTTCCTGACCTGGAATCGAACCCGCACACTCATACTTGAGAGGCTGGTGTTTTAACCACTAGGCCACCGCGGACTAACTTAGTGAAGTATGGATGAAGAATATTGGTGAAAAAGCAAGAGAGTAAAGGCTAAGTTGATAGTAAATTTGTTTACCTATCAAATACCCCGGTTGTAGAAAGGTATGTCATCGTACTTACCCAGTTTTGTTGGGATCTTGTTGCATCTCGTAAGCTATGTTAAGACCTCCCCAGGAGCGCCCGGGGTGAGCGTGCGGTGAATGCCCTGGGATAACAGTGTCCAACGCCGACTGAAAAGAAGGATTTACCATAATTATTACAACTTATTTTACAAACGATGTCTTGTTCTAGTCTATGTTTGAATAGTTAATCAAAATTCAGATGGCCCAAGACTTTAAATCACTTATGTATCATGTTTTTTTTCTATTAAGATAGATTATGTCGGTCGGGCGAGTCCCACACACGCTCGTCGCCTAGCTAGCGACGGGTATGGTGCGTAAAGGCATTTCCACTCGTTAAAAAAAAAAAAAAAAAAAAAAAGATTATGTTCCAAAGAGTATTGGTATTGGTAAATTTTCTGTGATAAACTATTTATACTGGCAGAAATACTGAACGATGTATACAAAATCAGGAATAATATGTAAAGCGGAGTACAAAACTTATATTCGTTTTGACCGCCTACGGAATTATTGTTTACAGTGACCAAACAAAAACGACTACCCAACATGTGTTCACAGAAGACGCGGTTATCATGACACGTAAGTCATATTTTTTGTAAGTGGGTACATTGTTTTATTTGTCTTTGTGTGTGCTATGTTTTTGTCTCCACTAAATAAACTGATTATTTATCTATCAAAAAATCCCATTAACATTTTATATGCGAAATTTTGTATATATATTCGTTACTTTTTAACATAAAAACCACTGAATGGATTTGAATTAAATATGGCACAGAGATGGTTTATAATGTTTAAACATAAGTAGTTTTTATCAGCATATTGCTTTGCAAAACTCGGCGGTGGAGCGCAAGTGATAGTTAATAAATGTCATATCAATGCTAAAACAAATCGTTTCAAGCTTATTTATAAAATAGGTCACATTAAAGTGGCATTTCATTACTACGAATTGTGGTTTACATATATGACATTCGTAATGAGACAAGAGTAAACGGAGCGATTGAAATGTGAATATGATTTCGATCTGGCTGCATCTGGTTTCAAGTCCTTCAATGATTGATAGTGTCATTCATATTAAGAAGCGTCCTGACCTTGTTTTGCACGAATGGGACATGTCAAAACATGAACATTTTTGTCTTATTATTTCAAAGCTACGAAAACTGACACAAATCTTCAAAGTAGTTTAGAAAAATTAAGCTGCAGACACAGCAACTCTATTTATTATAGATATAGACCAATAACAGTAACACGTGAAGGATTGCGATTGAGTAATTAATTTGAATTACTAACTTATGTATTAAAACATTAAAAAATGCTGTTGTTATTTTTTAACAGTAGATTTTTATCGCAACTAAAGTAACGTTACTTAGAAAAGCTAGATCACTTTTAAAGGTAAGTTGGTAAAACACATTGTATTACAAAAACCTGCTTTGATAATTAAAATTTACTTACAGAACTCCATTTGATAGTATATTATAAATATTCTTTTAGTTTCTAATCGCAACTATAACAAACCTTAGCCGACAATTTTCTAGACTCTTATATAATAATTATTATGAAATACCTAAACAACTGACAAGTTACTAACTCGAGTGAATCTTCAAAACCGCGGGAGAAGAACACGTGCTACACAAATGATACGGTACTACACGTTCTCACTGACACAAACACAAACTCACCATTACACGAAACTTGTTTTTTAGATTACAACTACCGCGTTTTATCTATAATTTCACTCTAGTACCACAGACAGATGTGTAGTTACCAAGCGTCGACTCCTGACTGAATAAATTTGAAAGGGACTCCACGTGGTCCAAAACATAAAGCTTTGAGACAGGTAGGCCAGGGGTTGGGGGCAGGTAAAAAATCGCTAAAATTATCTTTTGTTATGATCCTAGGGTGGTAGACACGCACAAAACCTTTCTAATAGATTTAGTGAATTTAGTCAAAACATCGTGTTTGCTAAATTTCGAGTTCTTGGTAGAGATTGTCTTAATTAAGGATTTTTTTAAGCTCATGATTTACTAATTATTGTATGTTATGTAACCGAAATAATCCCAGACGCCCTTTATAGAATTATTATTGAAACAATTTTCTAAGTTGTCTAGTCCAGGGGCTCCATTGTCAGCCCTGCACCATGTTTGTGCCGGTCGTGTACATTGTGTAGACACGCTCATTGTCTGAGAGTTCTGTACATTTTTTGTTCACACCCTTATTTTTGAGAGAGTCAAGTTCTTTTGGCAGTTATTTAATGGTAGTTTTACTAGTTTTAACATTTGGTTTTTCCAAATACGTCTAGCGTATAGATTGGCGTCGATTGCCTTATTCTATAACTAAAAGAATTTTAAATTTAGTGCATCTTTTTCTTTCATTTCATTATGAAAAGGACAGAAGATAAAATGTTAGTACAGAAATGTGAATGAGAATCGAGATACGTTGGTAAAGTAAGTCCGGCTTGAATGGAATCAACGGATATATTAAATGATAGCAAGCAAGGTTTTGCCTACCAATTGCCATTTTTGCCAAACGGGGGGAAATTACGCTCGCTGTCTTTTTTTTTTTTTTATCTGATGCGATCGTTGATGGTAAGGCGCGCTAGTTTATTAAGAACCTATTTACTCAGAAAAACTGAGTGAATAGGAAGGAAGACGGCAGTTGAGCGAGGTGATGCAATGTTAAACCCAACAACACGACCAACGATGCTGCGCCAAAGGGAGATTTATCTGAAGATCCTCTACGACCAAACTCCTAACACAACAACATTTGGTGCATCGTACCCGGCACACATCGCAACACAACTGCTAAGACCCGTCCTCCGTACGGCTTCACCAGACATCATGCCGGAACACGACGAATCGCTTGGCGGCAAGACTTTGTCTGGTGGGTGGTAACTTCTGCCGGCGGCCGATTAACCTGGCTTTACGCACAAGCTCTTACACACAAAGGAAAATGGCATGTGACATGTCGCAATTGGTGGCATCTGGTTTTGAGACTGTAATGAAAGCCGCAAAAATACAGTATTTTATTTACATTGAATATCAAAAGGGTAATGAGATGATCAGTTCTGAGGTTAGTTTGTATCGTGTTACATACTGGCTGCGCCCCGTAGTTTCACCCGCTTAAGTAGTAGAAAATAGACAAAACCTATTCTCATGCCCCACGAATGTACACACATCAAAAGTGTCTAGGGATCAACATATATTTTTGCAATAACTTTTCTCCTGATTGATATTAATTAAAATTTTCTTTAAGGATTCATCAAATAAAGTGTTTTCGTTTGTCACAGTAACGATAAACCAAGTCACCTTTGCATTAATAAAGAAATTTGCCATTTTCCTAATAAAGGGATATTTGACATTTGAACCACTAACACAAAAGTTCGAAAAAAAGACTGAAATAACAGTTTTCTCTAAAATTTTATTGGGTAACTTAAACAATTAATAATCCGTGTTTCTACCGCGAACACTAACAACACAAGAACATCGGTTTGGCATACTCAAAATGAGTTCATCCAAATCACGCTGTGGAATGGCCGCCCATGTTCGTTGCAACAACAAAAAAAGGTCTTCTTGCGACTGGATACCCTCCATATTCGGCAGAGCTCTTCTCTGTAGCATATCCCATGCATGCTCAATCGGGTTCAAGTCTGGCGACTGAGCAGGCCAGGGCAGGACATTGATGTTAGCTGCGGCGAGAGTCTGTCTTACAACTCTTGCGGTGTGCGGTCGTGCATTATCATGCATTAACTGAAATAAGGGACCGATTTGCACTTGTAGAGGAACGATGACGTCTGATACAATCGTCTCAGCATAAATTTGAGCGTTGAGGTTGCCTCTGATCCAAATCAACTCAGTTCTTCCGCCGATCCAAATACCCGCCCATACCATGATGGTTCCACCACTATAAGGATGGACTTCCTGGCAGGATTTTAATCGCTGTTGGCGTCCAGGGGTTCTCCAGTGTCGTATACGTCTTGTCCGGTCTCATACCAAAACGAGACTCATCAGAAAAGCACACGAAACGGTATTGTTCTTCTGCCCAATTTCTGTGTTCAAGAGCCCATTGATATCGAATCCTACGATTGTGCATTGCTATAGGTGGTACCCGTAGCGGTCTTCGGGAATGAAGGTTCACTTCATGCAAGCGGTTTCTGACTGGTCGCTAATTAAGTTCCCTGAAGAGTGATGAAGCCTCACGGATAACATCATGGCGCTTATTGTTGGAGCTCTTCGAGTTAAGATTTGAATGTATCGGTCTTGTCTCCGTGTGGTACAGCGATACCGTCCTCCATGGCGCTCAGCCACGGTACCAGTGCTTCGGTAACGTGTCCAAAGTCGACTGATAACACTCTGACTTGTATTCAGAGCTAAAGCCACAGTACGTTGCCGGGAACCAGCTTCTATCATTCCCACGGCTCTGAGCATTTCTTCCCTGCTTAAATGACGTCGCCGCTCCATAATAACGTTGGTTTTAATCAGTAGTAGGGAAACAGTAGCACTAATAATGTCTTCAATGCGTTGTATGTTTTTATAGGGAAAATATTGACAGCTGATTTTCATCTTTTACTCGAATTTGATTCACAGTTCCTGATTCAAATTATGAAATGCACCAAAAAGGATCCATATAAATTTATAAAATCATAAATTTATTACAAAGCCACATCTCAATCTCAAGAAATCCGCATAAAAATGCTTGATCCCTAGACACTTTTGATGTGTGTATATACGAAATTTCATTGAAATAGGTTCAGCCGTTCTGGAGGAGTTCGAGGACAAACACTGTAACAGGAGAATTTTATATAATAGACGATATAGACCAACGAAAAGCTTGTATGGGCAAACGAAAACATGTAATAAAAGATGTTGGCTCATCATCATCATCAATATCATCAACGATTTTATCGCCCCACTGCTGGGCACAGGTCTCCTCTCATACAGAGAAGGATTGAGCGTAATCACCACGCTTGCTCAATGCGGGTTGGCCATTACCGACTTAAAAAGTCCTGATTTCCTCCAGATGTTTCTCTTCACCTTGTAAACAGTCATTGGTGTCCAAGATATATTTAGAAAGTACATATATACAATATGTAAAGAAACCCCTGTCCGTCCCATAAGGATAATAAAGGTTAGGTAAACACATGTCCAAATATAATATAAAATTTTACGTAATCATCATAGTAACAATACTAATGAATTTTGAAATAATCTTTTTTTCCTGCGAATTAATTCCAACTTCCCCGAAATTTGGAAGTTTTTAAAAAAGTGACAACACCATTTTCACGGTATTATTATAAGCGATGCGACCACGAGCCGCGTGCCCTGCCCCCCGTCGCCCGCGGAAGGTTTGCCTACCGCACATGTATTAAGTTACCTCTTTTTTGCGAAATAATATTTAATTTTTTAGGGGGATTTTTTTTTAAGCTTAGCCCGGCCTTGTATCCATTAGTAGAATCAGTTATCGCTACCTAACAATACCTTCACAGATCGGACAGGGTTTTCTTTACATATTGTATAACTTAGAAAAGTCACATTGGTACTTGCCTGACCTGGAATCGAACCCACACACTCATACTTGAGAGGCTGGTGTTTTAACCACTAGGCCATCAAGACTTTTTGGCTCAAAATTAAATATTTTTTTGTATGCTAATAGGCCATCCACACCAATGAGGAACGTATGGTAAATATGTATAATAAATGAATTTATGAATAAATGAGCTAACTCATCTTAAATCGGCCACGAGCCCATAGGTGAGAAAGACATACATAACATAAATAATTAAACAGTCTATAATATTCCCTCCTCCTCCTAGGGCACAGGCGGGTTAGTAGATGGCACATGTCTTCATAGGTTTTGGCTCCAGGACATGTCGGTTTCCTCACGACGTTTTCTTTCACCATTATGAGAGCAGTGCTGATGAAACAATTTACATAAAGTAAAGCGAACTTACGACCTACAAGTTGTAAGTCGCGGCCGATGCCACTAGGCCACCGCTGTTCAACGAAAGACACGAATAAGTTTCAATTGAATCTCGCAGTTCCATTATTAATAACATGCCAATGACAAGTGGTGTAACAATTGACTTGTATCCTAAAAAAATATTTAATGTCCATCAGATAGATTTATAAAAAATATTGAATACGTATTTTTTATTTTTTCTTTCATTCAAATATTTAGGAAGATATATTGACTTGAAATGTCGCATGACGTCACGCCGTGGTACAAAATATACGGCGTGACGTAATTGGCCCCCACTCCATAACTTCAATGAGGGTTTGCCATTACAGACTTAAAAGTCCAGATTTCCTCCAGATGTTTCAATGATTTTTCACAGTAGTTTTTGGTAATTACGACAAAATAAAAAATATGGGTCTTAATTTTTTTTATTATCTATAAGACGGAATAATTATTTTTTTGATATTCATACCTTGGATACATCCCTATTCAGTGGAACAGTGTAAAATATTGTGTAAAATAGCGTACAGTCTTGGTGGCCTAGTGGTTAAAACACCAGCCTCTCAAGCGTGAGGGTGCTGGTTCGATTCCAGGTCTGGCAGTACCAATGTTACTTTTCTAAGTTATATGTACTTTCTAAGTATATCTTGGACACCAATGACTGATTACAAGGTGAAGGAAAACATCTTGAGGAAACCTGGACTCGATGGTAAAGCGTGCTAGTTTGTTATGTCTGTTCACTTAAAAATCTCAGTAAATAGAAAGGAAGACGGCAATTGAGAGAGAACTTGAACGGTAACTTGCCCGTTTTGGGCAGCAATTCTATATGTTGTTTAGACGGTGCTTGTCGACTATTGCTTTAGTTTTATAGTATTAAGTCTGACATCACCAACCCGCATTGAGCAAGCGTGGTGATTACGCTCAATCATTCTCTGTATGAGAGGAGACCTGTGCCCGGCAGTGGGACGATAAAAAGGTTCATGATGATAATGATAATAATATATTATTTAAAGTTTTTAGCGATCTACTCGTCTTCTGGCATTTTTACTGAAATAGGTCTTTTTATCTAAGGCGTAAGGCGCACTTTCCTGCTGATTTCTAAATTTGAATTTATTTTATTCTTTTTTTTTTATTTTTGTCTAAAGTAGATATATTATATATTTTAGTCTAAATAAAAGTATACACGATGCGACCACATACTATCGACAACATCTCTTTAAGCTGCTAACATTATTCTCGGTGGTAGGCCACAACATCGGCTACCGGCAGAAGTTACCACCCACCATACAAAGTCTCACCGCCAAGCGATTCCTTGTGTTCCGGCATGATGTCTGGTGAAGCCGTACGGAGGACGGGTCTGTGCAGTTGTGCTGCGATGTGTACCGGGTACGATACACCAAATGTTGTTGTGTCGGGAGTTTGGTCGTGGAGGGTTTCCAGATCAATCTCCCTCTGGTGCGGCATAGTTGGACGTGTTGTTGGGTTTAATATTGCATCACCTCACTCAACTACAGTCTTCCTTCCTATTCACTCAGTATTTTAGTGTATAGTCTCTTAATAAACACTAGTAGAGGTATAATTGAGGGGTATAGTTTCAAAACCCACTAAGTCCAGTGACGTTAAAAATCCAGAAATAGAAAATTTGGGATAAATTGTTGTAGCGTTATTTTAATAATTATGTTTCTATGCCTTTTGACAAATTGATCGCTTCACAAAAGTTTTGTAACTTATTCATTAAATTAACATGAAAAGATGGAGTTGCTAGAGACATAAAAATATTACTACGTGTAAAAAATGGACTTTGCGGGTTTTGAAAGTATACCCCCAATTGCTTAAAAAAAAAAGAACAATAACAGGTTGGTTACCGGCAACTAACTTTCATTTTAAATAATTTGTCCATGTGCTAAGCAACGGTATTTTAAGGTCGGCACAAATGATTATTTGGAACTTTACAATCCTACTTTTTTCTATTGGATTAGTATAAATTGCCTTCATTTTGTCCCTCTATTGGACAAAGGCATGCACTTTTTAACCGACTACAAAAAAGGAGGAGAATCTCAATTTGGTCATCTTATTTTTAAGTCAGGAACTTATTATAAGCCGATGTACAATAGGTATAATGTGTAAAGTATGCTTTTCTTTATAATTTTCAATTAACATAGCTTTGAGTTCTTTAGCTTCAATAATAAGATATTGATAATGGCGCCGATCTGTTGTTCACAAACTAAACTAATTTTAAGTTATGTGCTTCTTTTTCTTTCCATTTCTTTAAGAAAAGGACGGAAGATAAAATGTCAGTTTATTCCTGTCAAATTAAGATACTCGCGATTCGATTACGATTATAAATATGGCGACTAAAAATACGCCAGTTTACGAGAGGAGCGCACTAATATGACAGGTCTAAACTGACATTTTATCATCCGTCCTTTTCTTAACGTAATGGAAAGAAAAAGATGCACAATCACATAACTTAAAATTAGTTTAGTTTGTGAACAACAGAATCGGCGCCATTGTTTAAATAACTTCCAGTCACTGATATTCACATAATATGAATTTATGTATAGTAGGTAAAGTTTAAAAAAAAAACAAACAGCCAACTTTCAGGGAAAAAAAACAAAAAACATAGTGGTGACAATTATAAGTTATTTTTAAGTCGTTTTTTGTTGAAATATTTTTTCCTTTCGACGTCTTTATTTAGTGTACAGCACCCTAATCGACGAACACATTTTTGTCAAATGATTGCGACTAGTTGGGATCAGTTGGGATCGTTCGGATCGCCCATTGGTCCGTTCGGTCCAAACAATCCCAACTAGTCGCAATCATTTGACAAAAATGTGTTCGCCAATTAGGGGGCAGATCATGTTGGTCTTATATCTTATCAAGGGAATTAAATAGTGAAAATAAAACTTTACTTACTTGCTTTTGTGGTTGGTGGAATATATGCGGAGTGGGACTCGACAAGTCATTTGGAACCTAACAGAGAGAAAAAAAAAAGTTATTTCATCTGCGCTTACGAAATCTCATAAAAACTTACACCAAAATCCCAAATATTTAATCGAAACAAAACTAAATTTTAATAGTAAATTGTAGTTTTCACAAAAGAATTTTAAAATGACAGAAGTTATAGTAAAAATATAATTTACCAGCTCCAATATTCGCACAAGCTAAGCTTTCATTGTGCCTGCGTCGTAGGCAGATCATGCATCTCCCAATTTGATGGTACGACGCACACGGGCAAGCGGATATTGTTAGTAGGTAGTAGTAGTAAAAAGCATGAGTGAACACACAACTGTCATCAAATTATTACGACCGTCTTTCGCTACCTTTACGTGTATAATTTATACGAAACCTGAATGTAGTTTTTTCAGAATAAGCAACTGAATCGATTCCACTCATCATATTTACACTATGTTATATTTTTTCCCAAATACATTTAGAAATTGTTGCAGTGTGGTTACCGGACACAACACAGCTGACGGTAGATCATAGACAGCTCGCCAGCTTTGCTACCGCGCCTAGTGCTTTGACCATATTATTGTTGGGACAACCAAGTAAGATCTTTTTGAAATTTTGTACATAGATTCCTTATTTATAAATACTGGACACGTGTTTCGGGTTTCGCATATAAAAAAATAGAGTTGTATACCTACCTACTTGCTCAGTACTTACCTTTTGTTGAGGCATTTATCACAAAAATATTATAATGAAAAAGTACCTGCAATTTTTTTGTGAGAATCTTTCTACGATAATAAGTTAAAAACACACTCACCTTAAACCACATTTAACCGACTACAGTCCTTCATATACAGTTTATGGTACGAAATAAAAAAATACGATGAATACAATGAGAATGAAAACCTGTAACGAATATTGCTAGATTACTAGCAATATCTATTGTACGTAATTTGTACATTACTAGTATTCATGTTCAACTCTCCGATTGAGCTAAGGCATTCAATACACGTGTTCTGTTTCAGTAACTCAGGCGAATCGTAAGGTTTGTTAGCATTAATTAATCACCGATGTTTAAATAACATCGTCCCACCCTTGACACCGTACAGAATAGTATGGTGACACCTAACAGCCCCGCCGAAGTACAATAACTTAACGGACTAAACTAATTATTGCAGTTGGACTGTTTTCGCTTCAATCTAAGAAATGAAACTAAGTAATTCTACTTTTTATTTATAAAAGGATAATAAGTTACATTCTATTCATGCAGTGACGGGTCGCACGACATGAACTTGATATACAAAGTGGTAATGACAATATGACAGTAAATTAAACATCACAGGAAATTATTTTTAATTTTTCATATTTTCTACATGATGTACATGTTGATTAAGGAAGCTTACAGGTTGATAACCGCATCCGGCGACAGGTACTAAACTTTAATAATAATGGCGCGAAAAAAGCAAGTCGATACAGAACCGCGCTGTCGCCCATAGGAGGTCAGTGAACCAATATTTTAATTAAAGGATGTTCTATTCCATTTGCAATTTAGTTTGTTAGATTTTTTTTATTTTTGACGCTAGCTTTTTTTCTATAGTTTAGGATTATTCCTATGAACCAGCATTATCCGTGTTTTCTTTTATTGTCGTATTGTCAGCACCACTCTGTATGTTAGTGATTATTTTCTTTATAGCAGAGTTAAAAAAAAACTGTTCTGCCGTGCAAAATATCCACGACACGCGTCGTGACCGTTTCTACCGTGAATAGAGTTTAGATGTTAGCCGTCGACAGTTATGTATCCATCATTAGTCATGAACCTGTGCGTGCGCGGTGAGGTTGAGTCCGTGGCTGGTGGAGGGCAGTGGCACCGACACGAGAAGCGACGCCGGACCCTCGCGATCGCCCTTGCCGCCCTACACAACCCACGCATTAGTACGCTCTGGGACGTCTACGGTTACACGAAATACAAATGGAGTGGCAAGGGAAGGTAGGGAGGTGGAATCGATCCTGGATACCAAATTCTCAAACGTACGTGATCAATAGTGCAACTGTTCGATTCGCAATCGAATTCTTTAGGAAGGACCTTCTTTTAGGAGTGACCTTCAAAAGTGGTAATTATCATTGATGAAAATATTTTTAAGTATTAAATACACAACTTTCATAGGTTTAACTTGATTTTATTTGACTTGTAAAATCCGTATCAACCAAAGTTTTTATTTAGAATGTTTGTGGTATTGTCATGCTTAGATTATTCAAGGCATCAAGGCCTGAACACTTCTAGAGTCGCCACAGATCATTGCTTTATACAAGAGGCTATATGCCCTGTTTCTGGTAACACTGGAACAGGTTTACCTGTTCAGTTAAGTCTCCTTTACATATGTATCTGTGTAAGGCTTGAGTTGTTTTAAGTCTTTGTCTTTAGGAGCATTGTCAAGTTACTAATATAGCATAATCCTTAAGAGGGGACTCTAGTGCCGAAGAATTTGGAAAATAGGTATTTGAAGAAACTATTGCCGTCGCGCTGCTTCCAACCTCGCCCGGTAAAGTGCGAAAAAGACCAGTTGCAGCTCACGCTGATTTTACCTACAAAAACGATGACCAAAACACGTTTCGTATTCCGCTGTTTTCTTTTTCAAAACACGACAGATCTCAATTATTTTTGTATCAAAATTTAGAGGAAAAGTATACCTATGCTTCTATTATTTTCTTTTTTGTCAAAAACTTATCACGTTTGTCTAATAGTCGTCTCAACATCGCGGTAAAAATGGGTTTCGGGACTTTGAAGTATCATATTTCTTTTATTAATTAAATTTCGGAAAAAATCAAATGATAGTGGCACGTATAATCACGGTGTAAAATTGTAGAAAATAAAATTGCTCTAAAAGAAATCCACGAAAAAACCAACGGAATACGTTTGTATAAAGAAAGCACCACTGGAGTCCCCTCTTAATAACTAGACTGGAGTTTGAGAATTTGGTCCTTTATAATAATACGCGCCAGCGGGAGCAAGTTTGAATCAGCACTTCCATTTGTGAAATATGTACTTCGTGATTACATGCAATATGCATCGATGGACCAGACACTTTAGAACTTATTAGATACTTATAAATGTTGCATAATTATTATGAAGTTCATACAGATTTACTGCTTAAAGCATAGTATCATTGACCATTCAGGTATTCCAATTCATGCATAGGTCACCATTCATGGCATAGGGAAGTTTATGCATGAAATTCTCTTTTGATGAGCGTATTTTGTTATATAAAATACAGTCGGATATAAAAGTGTTAATAACTAAGCATGTATTTTAATAACAATATAGGTAAGCATAATGAAGCACACAAAGGCATTCGTCAAAAAGCAAAGCTTGTTTTGTTTTTTGATGGCGACAGAAGAGATACGTGAAAATGCTTTTTTATCAATCCACGATCACATCTTTCATAAATATACGTAATGTTTTATGAAAATACTGATTTCTTTCCCCACAACATTACATGGCAAAATGTGGGTGTTCTATGCACTAGTTTCACCATTTTGAAATACAAACTCCATGCTATGTTTATATGTTTCTAGGTTGTATTTTCCTAACAATTCTGTAAATGTATTGTTACTAACCTGTGGGTTTGACGGCGAGCGTATATTGGAGACTTGATTCATCCCACTGGGGCCCGGCATTGGACTGGGCATTTGATGTCTGTGGAGAAGTAAAGTTTTTATAATGGAAATACACAAAATTCTTTCGCAAGTACTTTCAAACCGTTTGGCTCATCACACCACGACTCCACCTTGTTTGTACAGACGACAGCACATCAACCTACTACAATCTGTCAGATTTCTTTATTCGATTTTCAACTTTATTTATAAACTATTCTGTTCTAAACTGTTCAACATTGATTGTGAATATCTGTCAGTTTCGGCTTGACCTGCTGTCGTCCATATATCTCGTGCGTACCTATAAGTAAAATTAGAATTAAGAGTACTTATGTTAGTTTCTGCTAAAAAATTCCCTCCATTTCCCACTGCAGCTCTTTGCATGGTCCACTCTTCGCCCGACCGCCTTCCCGCATTAAGGTCGGAAATGAGGTCACTGGAACTTACCCTCTCTACCGTCTACCTGTGTGTCGTTCATCCAAATCCGGTCGTCCAGGGGTATAAATAAACAGACAGGCAAACAACGTATTAGTATAAATGTTATGTATAAAAAGGTACTAACTCATACCTAGGACTTGGATTAGAAGCCGGGCTATGAGCAGGCGGTGGCGGCGGCAGCGGCGGAGCGGGGCTCACGCTTGCGAAGTGTGATGTTGGCACAGGAATCACTTCCAGGCTCTCAGTTTTGGCCTGTGTAAACCAGATTGGATTCAGATCGAAGAACCTAAAGTCTAGGAAATTACAATTAAGATCGCTTGCACCACTCATTTTAAAACATAATTCTGTCTGTGTGTTCATTAAAATTGAAAGCATAACAGTGATATTTTAAATATGATTAGCATTAAATGCATTTTATGGTTTTGTGGTGCAATCGGCCTTTTGTATATTTTAGTTTGCAAGTTAATACTACAAAAACTAGTGTTAACACAGAAATTTTAAACACAAGCAGTTGTTCTTTTTTTTTTTTTTTTTTTTTTTTCAATTAGTCTTCGTTTGTAAAAATTAATAAGGAATAGCCCAAAGTGTGGCCCTGAACTTTAGTAGGAAAATAAATCAACAGCCTGTATAATATTTTATTAGGTGTACAAATAAGTTTCCGCCGTTTCACAAAAGATGTCCTCACTAAGAGGTTTTGTTGAAATTGTCAGATGTATAATGTCGTATCGTAAGTTTAAGCATCTGGTAATAACATACACTTACGAGTATTAGTGACTCGTGTATCAGTATCAAATATTTATTTTTATGCAAAAATGTCAAGTTATGTGCCGAATAGTCGTTATTTGCGAGAACTTTTGTTAATTATTTAATTTGAAGAAATCTGCAGCTAAGGCCCATTGATGGCTTGTAGAAGCTTAGGGTGAAGCTGCTTTGAGAGAGAGAAGTTGTCGTAAGTGGTTTCAAAAGTTTAGAAGCTGTGAAAACAAAGAACGTAGTGGAAGACCGAAATCGTACGAAGACACGGAAAAGGAAGCATTATTGGAGCAAAATTACTACTACACATATGACAAAATTATTCTTCTACGTGATAATGCTCGTCAGCATGTTCAAAAAACGGCGGAAACTTATTTGTACACCTATTAATATTTGACATGATATAGAATACACTTTTTGTACAATGTGAGTAGTGTAGTGAGTATTAAATAAAGTGCGGAATTAACTCTTAAAACTAAATGATTACATTTAAAAACTAGTTACGAACATCTAATGAAAACAGCCACTATGGAACGTTTAACTACAGACTACCAAGTCACTATAACACGCAAGGAGTTAAGCAATGAAAGTGATAGATGAGGACAACAATGAAAGTACCTTTTTAATTATTTTGTCAACGGTTTCCAGCGGAACATCGGCTGGTACATGTGTGGCTTCCCATACTCCACCCCCTTGGGAAGTACCTTCTCCCGCCTAAATGATTTCAATTGAAAACTGTTACTAATTGTTTATTCTATGTCTATTTACTTTTCCAATAACCTATACTCCGTTCGCGTTAGCTTTAGACGATAGAGGTTCATAGAAGCAGAGATGTACAACATCTAATATCAAAAAGAAGATCAGCAATGACCAAGTAAGACAGCATTCACAAGTATCGACAAGTGTAGGAAAATTAAACACCTCTACCTATTTCGGTGGAAATCATTATAACCCAGCAAAATTAAAAAATACTCTGCTGCCACAACATATTAGGAAACATTTCAAATTTGGCAGACTTGTAGTAAAATGTAAACCGTTCCAGGTATAGACCACTTCCGATTCTTTTGACATTGAAACTAGTAAACTTACGTAAAAACTAGATAATTTAATTAATTTAGAAAATAAATAGTTCAAATGAGTTGATTGCTTAACAAAAGATTATAATAAATTCAGCAATAACCTTACGTAATACACAAAGCGCAATCGTCATATCGTCCCTCAGCTTACAAAGTTACAACACTGCTTAAGTTTACAGGAAAGGAAAAAACAGCCTATTTTAAAAAATCTATGGTTTTATTTATTCTATCGCTAATACTACGCTTTTTTGAATTACGGCTTCTGATTGGCTGAAATCTATATCATGAGGCCAATGGTTCGCCGCGCAATGCGCAGCTTTATCCAATGGAATTAAAATGTAAAAAACCGCCAACTTTCGACTTGAGCGGTGTTGTTAGCTAAGGGACGATATATATTATTTGACAAGGGCTTTTTTTTGTCATAAGTTCTTTCAAAATTTATCTATATACATAGATGAGGCATCATTTTAAAGCTTTTTTGGAGCACTACACTGGAAAAATAAGCAAACTACACATTCGTGGTGTTTGCATATTGGTTTTTCGAAAATTTACGATTGAAAATCAAGGATGTGCGAATACTTTGCACGGGTCACCTAGTAAACATATGTTATTGTACGGACGACAGCAGGTCAAGCTGCCCCTAACTGTCAGATATTCCTAATCAACCTTGAGGCTTTATACTTTAAAGATACAGTTCTAATAAAGAACTCTGTCCAGAAAGACCGTATTGTTATTACAAAGTATGTACCGTAAACCATTTTTTTTTTAACTTTTGTCTAATGCTATCGCGAATGAAATATAGCCTAGCTCAAAAGACAAATAATTAAGTATGATAAAAAAAAAACTATTATGTTATACCCATTTGTGTTTACCGCGGAGCCAGCGCACTTCGGCGGACGGTGCAGCATAGGATTTCAAGTTAATCGTATTTATAATTTAATAACATTATTTTTTATTTTATCGAAATATATAAAATATAGTATATATAGTTATAGGTAATACGGACTGGTGTCCAGTGTGGCATGAGTTTTCATTACGAATGAAAACGTAAGGAAAACTCATGGTAATCACACTGTACGTCAATGTGCGTATATTGCGCAGTGTAGTAGCAACTGTTCTTATAATCCGCTGACGATTCCTCGACCAGATTTCCCTGGTTCATAATATACTGAAAACAAGTAATTTCTGGCCTTCTTACCACAGTATTAGGAGGTGTATTAGAAGTATAGTCGACCGGCGCGTTCATATTATTAGCTGCAGTAATGGCCTTCCTCTTCTTAGTCTGTTTGGTCTCAACATGGTCAGTGTTAATTATGACAGACTCTTGATATGTCGGCTTTGAAGTTGCAACTTGCACCACTGAAGCAGGTACCGGAGTGCTGGTCATAACAATTATGTACATTTATTAACAATTTTTCCTTTTTTTAAATTATATTACTGAAAGAAATGTATGTATGTGCGCGGGCTATAATGATGGATTAGAAGTGAACAGAAGGTCATTTATCTTAATGTAAAACATTCAAAATTTAGTTTCAGTCTAATTTTGGCCACAACTAAATGTCAAAATGTAGGGAAATTAGTATTTTTTTGACAGATCGAGACTGAGAATGTTCAAAACTACGAGAATAACCTAATAAATAAGGCAGATAGTTTTTTTATTTTTTTATTCATACTAGTACTTGACCACAACCCCCACCCGATAGTAAGCAGTGATGCAATCGTTGATAATAAGGCAAGCTAATTTATAAAGACCATGTGGCAATTTAATCTCAGACTACAAAAAAATTTCTTGACAAATGACAATGACCAAAGCAAGATTGGGAATTTTCTTAAAAAGTTAAAATACGGAAATAACTCTATTATGCATCGCAGAAGTCATCACAGTGATGAAGATGGAATTATATAAGCATGTCAGGATTATTATGACTTGATAATCAGCTCTGCAATCCGTTCTTCCCAGCACATAAAGTGTTGACCCTTACCTAGTTGGGTTGGTAGTGATGGTGGACACGGAGGCAACGGCCTGTGCCACAGAGCTGATGACTCCAACTGGTTCCACGGGCTGCTTACTGGTGCTGGGCGAAGCCGGTGGCGGTGAAACTTTTGATGGACCGGCCACTGGGGTTGAGCTGCCCGACGCTGTAACAAAATAGTTTAGCAATTGGTGATATTTAGGTGATTTTTACAAGACATTGCATAATATAAACTTGTTATTAACAAAAATTGATAAAAATACTAAAGACAAGAAGTATTGTGATATATCTAAACACATGGACAGTTACTATTTTTACTATACTACTCTAATACTACTCTACTCTATTTACTATTGTTACTATTTTTGTTAAATACATTCTTAGTTACTATTTTAAAATATAGAAATTCTGCAATAATAATAAATTGACTTCAATCACAGAATCGTAACTTGATTTATGATATGAAACCATTACACACATTTGTAAGAACCTTAATTTCCATCTCAATTAACCCTGAACATCAGCATGATAGAACCAAATCAGAAATCCAAAGTTTGGTAACCTAGTACGTGAGGAAATGTATCATGGGACTATGGTGGTAGGCCATAACATCGGCTGCCGGCAGAAGTTACCAGACAAACTCTTGCCGCCAAGCGATTTGCCGTGTTCCGGCATGATGTCTGGTGAAGCCGTACGGAGGACGGTTCTGAGCAGTTGTGTTGCGATGTGTGCCGGGTACGATGCGCCTAATGTTGTTGTGTTGGGAGTTTGGTCGTGGAGGATCTTCAGATCAATCTCCCTTTGGCGCAGCATCGTTGGTCGTGTTGTTGGGTTTAACATTGCATCACCTCGCTCAACTGCCGTCTTCCTTCCTATTCGCTCAGTTTTTCTGAGCTTACCACCAGGCGGGATTGCGGTCAGGCGCTAGTTTATAACCATTATAAAAAAAAAATCTTTTAGGCACAAAGGCCCTACACTGTAATCAAAGAAGTCATCAGACCAGCTGAGTAATAGCATAACACATTATCAGTAGCAAGGGTTTCATTTTAACAGTTCAACAACATTCAATGCGTTATTTACGTTGATGAACAGACGCATTTTGAAATATACGGAGCAATGGAATAGCAATAAGCTTCAAAATGATTCTAACTAATAGTGTTACGCAATAGGGTAGTTAAAAAAACTAATTAGTCCGTCAGTCAGATTTCCAAAAAATACTAGACACGTATTTTTTCTTTTTCCATATAAACAAAAAATGAAGACGACACAGTGCGTTGAAAACTCGTGTGACGTCACTGCATGCAACACTTTATAGCGAGCAGTGACGTCACCAGCCACCACTCCTGAGTCCTGATCTTTGATTCCTTTTATATTTGTCAAATTTTTATTGATTTGATAAAACAAAATATACATATCCAATATTTTTCTATAATCTGAATGACGGACTAAAGAGAATCAATTTTTTTTACCCAGAAAACCTCCCTATTAGGGTGCAATTTAATGCTCATACCTTTAGCGGTCTGTGAAGATGTGGACTCCATGCTATGCTGCGGTGAAGGTGCTGGGGTGCTACTCTTGCTGCATGAGCCTCCGTCCCCCGCCGAGGAGCCACGACGAGACGGCGATGGTTTCTTCTTGTCTGACGAATGGTGTAATTTGCCACCTAAGTATCATGTTCATATACTGTGACTACGTTTTCTTATAAATAATGGCAAGCGAAAGGAATGGTGTGAAGTTAAAAGGATGGTTGGAAATCAGGTTGACTCGTTAACAAAATGGAAACATTCGAGGGAGGATTGTATATAAAAATTACAATATTTCAAAAATATCAAACTTATACCAACTTAAAACACTTATGAATCATTCTCCAAACCTCAAACCTTTACTCTATACGAAATCTAATTACGTTTACGTAGACATATACATGCATAACGAAAACATATACCCAAAATGTTAACAATACAAGCAAAATCTATTAAACTCTTGTCTTCCCACATATTCTGAAAGCCCACACAATGTGAACGACTGTTAAATCTTTTTTAAGTGATGGTGAATCACAGGTAACATAAAACACAACAGCTGATTAACTGACCAGAAGCTAACCTAGGCTTTCTGTATACAGGGCTCTATCACTTACCGATTATGTAATTACAAAAAAAAAAAAAAAAAATTACCGAAAAACCGAAAGCAACTGCTCAATCGTATTGCTTCTACATTAAAACATTATTTTGTAGCATTTTAGAGCTTGCATGTCAAAGGATTATGGATTTATAATGAGTAGCTTCTATTGTCTGCAATGGTATCCTACTAAATATTATAAATGCGAATGTTTGTGAGGATGTATGTACATGGGCGTACCGAGAGACACCCCCGAAATAAGATATGGACTCCCCTGATTACTAAACAAAGTATAATCGAGGACTTATCTCTAACTTTTAAATAAACCACGCGGTAGACACAAAATGTACGATGTAATTGCCAAAAGCAGCGTGCAATCAGTCAAAACATTTGAATTTGACTTGCCCCCCCTAGGCCAGAAGGTGGGTATGCCCATGTGTATGTATGGATGCATGTTACTCTACCACGCAAAAACTACTTAACGAATTTATATGAAATTTAGCACACAAATAGTTTATAATCAGGAACACAGGATTTTTATACGGATATTCTCACGGGATTGAAACGACGGGGTGCAGCTAAATACTAAATAATGAATAGAAATGGGGCACCGCCACCATCGAAAGATAAATCTTTTGTTTTATTCTGTTGCGTGCGTTTGCAATCGATTCAGCCTTAAAGCAAGTTGCCGTGCGGTGTGTATGTTATGAAAAGCAATACAAACATGATCATTTAGTTTTAAATTTCACTTTTGATAGGATTTACAAGAGCACAGCATATATGTTCAAACGTATTCGTCAGTTTTACAGTTTCTTTTTTCTCTTTCAAAATTGGCTGTTTTGGCAGTTCCATTAGGTAACAGCTAAATTAACCCCGTTTTGAACACCAGTCGCTTATGATTTTATACCCGCACCTTCAGAATTAAGCAAAGAGCTATTCCTTATAAATCTTACTTCAATAACATTTTAAGCCACATCGACAAACGAGCTAACATGCGACAAAAGATTTACGACATACGAAACAAACTTTTTTCGGTCGCCTTGTGTTTTCGTAGGACAGGACCCGTACACTCTGTGCTCTCTTGTGACACATCTGGTGGCAGCGAGCGAAAAAGAAAATACGGTATCGATTAGTTTTATTACCAATAAGTATTTAGAATGTTTATTGTCTACCACACAGCGTAAAATGCTTCCATAAATTGGGTATGAACTACGATCTCCTTAGCAAAACGTAACTAGGTATGCTAAATGTGGGTTTGCACATATACAACGTGATATTTTCTTTATACGAACCCTGAATACAGTTTGTTCAGAATAAGCAACTGAATCGGTTCCAATCATTTTTACACCATGTTATATTTTTTCCCAAATACATTTAGAAATTGTTGCAGTATGGTTACCGAGCGCGCTACACAGCTGACGGTAGATCATAGTACTAAACGCACAGTGAGACAGACCCCCCGCGCCGCACCGCTCCAGACGCGGGCGGAGAGTGGTGCGTTGGCCATATTTTTGCTGGGACAACCAAGCAAGATTTGTAGTTTTTCATGATATCTTTTTGAAATTTTGTACATAGATTGTTTACTTGAAAATAGCGGACACGTGTTTCAGGTTTCGCATAAACAAAAAATAACGTTGTGTGCATAATATATATTGTTGAAAATTTCAACGAATAATTAATATTCTACTTGGTTCGGGTAAAGCCATAAAAACATATTGAACAACTATATCTATGATGGCCTTATCAAAACTCAATTTTGTTAAATATCTGACGGCACAGTAACTTCAACATACAAATGCATTCGTCTCTTTTATAACTGAGCAGCAGTGTAAATTGAATACAGTGTCTCTTCCAAAATTGTGTAGCAATCCCATAAATTAAGGAGAAAAATGAATTATTTTTCAAACAGCAACCCCCATGATTTTACCCACACCTTCAGAATTAAGCAATGAGCTATTTCTTATAAATCCTACTCCAAAAACAGTATAAGCCACATCGACAAACGAGCTAACATGCGACAAAAGATTTACGACATACGAAACAAACTTTTTTCGGTCGCCTTGTGTTTTCGTAGGACAGGGCCCGTACACTCAGTGCTGTCCTGTGACATATCTGGTGGCAGCGAGCGAAAAAAAAATACGATACCGATTAGTTTGATAACCAATAATTATTACTGCTACCACAATGTACAGAGCTCTTAGATTAATTGGGTATAAATCTTCAACTCCCTCTCAGCGATAATCCCAGTCGTATCCGAAGCTTTTCAGCTTTAGAGTCTAGGGTCCGCTTTACCAGTGTAACTGCTCATTTTAGCTAAACTTCGATATTTTCCATTAAGCGACTGCCGTCTGACCTCCACAACCCGAAGGCAATATCGGAGCATTGCAGTTAGACCAATAGGGTATTTGACTAAAAAAAAACTAATTAGTCCGTCCGTCAGATTTCCAAAAAATACTAGAGACGTATTTTTTGTTTTCTCAAAACAATAAAAATTTACAAATATAAAAGGAATCAAAGATCAGGAGAGGTGGCTGGTGACATCACTGGTCGCTAAAAAGTGTAGCGTCTAGTGACGTCACACGAGTTATCAACGCACTGTGTCGTCTTCATTTTTTGTTTATATTTGTTTATATGAAAAAAGAAAAAATACGTGTCTAGTATTTTTTGGAAATCTAACGGACTAATTAGTTTTTTTTTAGTCAAACACCATATTGTTGGACTTTTGAGAGCTCCAACAACCCGTAACGACTGCCATTAGATGTTCGTATCGCAACCGGGACCAATGGCTTAATGAGCTTTACGAGGCACGACCAGACCAGTGTAAATATTCATATTCATGCATACAAATATCTGCACTGAGCGGGGATCGAACCCGCGCCTCCTTGCGCAGCGGCCGCATTCGCTACCGCTACGCTATGGAGGCTGGTCAGCTATTAATTAGGTATGAATACCTTACTTAATTCATTATTAATTTAACAAAAAAAAAAAAATGGCCATGTACAGATGACAGCAGGTCAAGCTAGCATCAACCTTGAGCCTTAATGCTTTAGAGATAGAGTTGAAAATTTAATACAGAAATCAGACAGATTGTAGTAACTTGATGTGCTGTCGTCTGTACATATATTTTAAGCCTTAACGGTTCAATTTCACAAGTATTTCAGCTGTGCTCTTCCTAAGAGATCACCATTAAGATACGTCGGTATCTTTATTCTAATTATTGATACAAAGTCAGATATCCGTCTGAGAAAATTATACATAACTCAAATATACAATAGGTAAAGAAAACCCTGTCCGACCCGTAAGGATAATAAAGGTTAGGTAAACACTTGACCAAATATAATATAAATTTTACGTAATCATCATAGAAACAATACTAATGAATTTTGTCATAATCTTTTTTTCCCGCGAATTAATTCCAACTTCCCCGAAATTTGGTAATTTTTAAAAAAGTGACAACACCGGTTTTATTATGAGTGAATAGCGATGCGACCACGTGCCGTGTGCCCTGTCCCCCGCCGCCCGTGGAAGGGTTGTTTACCGCAAATGTATTAAGTTACCTCTTTTTGCGAAATAAAATTTTTTTAGGGGATGTTTTTTTTTAGTTTAGCCCGGCTTTGTATCCATTAGTAGAATCAGTTATCGATACCTAACAATACCTTCACGGATCGGACAGGGTTTTCTTTACATATTGTATATTCAACAACACAATATTATTCTATGAAACTATAATCAATTCTTTATTGAGGTAAGTTTCTAACCTAATTAAGAGGTCGTGTTACATAAAAACAATCACAATGGGGAAAACTACAGATATTATTAATAGCATTCCATTAAACATGTCTTTTTGTGCGACAGAAAATAAATATGTTCAAGAGTAGTTATTTTAATTTAAAAACATTCATTTTTTAAATATTTATGTGCATATCGCAGTCAACTGGTTAAATTAGCCATTTAGTCAACCGCTTAGCTTTTAGCTTAGCTTTTAACAGTAGTGCTCGCCTCGCTTTTTTCTCTCGGCTCGTAAGCTGTTGTTATTTTTATTATTTATTTTTTATAATTATAAACTAGTGTTTGACTGCAATCCCGCCTGATGGTAAGCAGTGATGCAATCGTTGATGGTAAAGGGTGCTAGATTATTAAGAGCCTATTCACTCAAAAAAACTGAGTTAATAGAAAGGAAGACGGCAGTTGAGCGAGTTGATGCAATGTTAAACGCAACAACACGACCAACGATACTGCGCCTGAGGGAGATTGATCTGGAGACCCTCCATGACCAAACTCTCGACAGCACAAGTTTTGGCGCATCGTACCCGACACACATCGCAACAAAACTGCTCAGACCCGTCCTCCGTACGGCGTCGGCAGACATCATGCCGGAACACGACAAATCGCTTGGCGACGAGACTTTGTCTGGTGGGATTAGGTTAGAACTTTTTGCTTCGTGATATTTAATATCATTCAGGCCGTTAGTTAATCGATCGCTGTAGTTAAAAATCATGGACGGTTAAGTACACGGCTGAATAAACCAGTCGTCTGCGACTTGTATAAGTAATTTAAATACTATTTAAATTTCAAGCTTTGTAACCTATTATTTTGATAACAAGAAATTTGAACTAGAAGTTTCAATAACTATTTTTATCAACTCATTATTATTAGCTAGATAACTTTACAAAAATGTATCGAAGTGTGAAATTTGAACTACGTGACAACATGTTTACACTGTTAAAAAAATATTTTTCATTATGACAAAATATTTGGCAGCCATCTTCCTATGTAGTAAATACAATTGTTGCGGTCATCTAGCATATTTCTAGAGTTAATAAGCATAAAGTAAGGAAAAAATGTACACACCCATTGGTTGAGCAGGATTAGGAGTCTTCGACGAGTTCGGAGTACTCTTTCCTGATCCAGAAACAACAGTGCTTGTCGCGTGTGTTGATGACTTGCGTCCCGGCTAAGAATGAAAACATATAGTCAAAGCACTATTAAGCCAACTTCATAGTTAATAGCAATATTAACTTAAAAATAAAATACCCATATTATTGTGTTACATTACATAAATAATAATAATTAAATAAATTGCACATATTTTACTAACCGAAGTTATTGCGATACTAACTTGTTACAAGTATGCCACATACCATAACGGAAAAAAAAATATAATTAATTATTACATATGTAATTCAATATAAAGTACTCTGTTATTAACGGACTTCAAATTGAGTTGATTAGATTACGAAAACTTATTTCTGTTCCAATACTTGTCATGGATATTTTTCATTCACTTAGTCATTTCATTTCATTCATTTTTCATTTTCAAGGAACAAAGGTGAAGCAGTTTTGGGCTAGTATTATCAACTAGAACGATGATTCTACGAAGCAGAAGCATAAAACCATAGACTATTATAATAATGGGCTAAATGGCAGATGGTGGGAGCTATAAATACATGGATTGGGCGGCCGTGCTACAGGCAAGAGACGTACGTACCCCTTTGGACTTGCCGGCATGCGTGGGCGTGCCGCTGCCGCTAGCCTTGGGTGAGCAGGAGGGTTCGCCTTCCTTCTCGCAGCTCGAGTCGCTCGACTGACTGTCGTGCGACACCGGCTTGTACGGCGGGATGGTCTTTACGTTACCGCCCTTTTTCTGCACAATCAACGTTCGTCACCGTATCACACACCGCTTATTAACGCCGGCAATAATGTCGGTGTCAAATTAAAACGAGTTCGCGCTACATCGCTATGAAACAGGATATTTTTATTCAATAATTGATAAACCTTTAGTTATGGTCAGTAAGACATGTACTCTCTATTCTACTCTATTGAAATTACTTCCAACAGGCTAGTTGACAGTAGTATCTAAAGAATTTTGTTTAGGTTCTTGACAAAAAACAACAAAACTCATATTAATTTTGTAAATGTTTTTAGATTAATTAATATAAATGTACGTAATAGCCGTGCAAAGATAAAGCCAACGGTCACGTGACATTGAACTCTAATCAGAGCGCGCCACGTAATTTATTGTACTTGATTGCTAATTTCGAATTGTAAATAAACAAATTTTTTGATTGAACAGTTTCTTTTGCATTACCAAAAATAATAATATTTTTGAAAGGAACGACACTGATTGGTTTAGTGTGTGTACTGTAGCACTGTTTATTAATTTACAAAATTAGTAACCAACAATTAAAGAATGGAATTCAAATATAAGGCTGTCAATGTAAGTGTTAATACAATTAAATATTTGTCTGCTTTGAATATTATTTATTGTTTATTAAAACTATCGGATTGACATCCGATCTAAGTAATGAATAAAGGCTTTACCTAAATTATTACTGTGTCTTTTGAATGGGACATGTAGCAAAATAAAGTATAACTTCACTCGGAGAGCTGCCATGACTAGAGATGATAAAAAGTATATCTACAGCAATAACAAAAGCATGCTTTTCATTCAATATATATACGACTTTTAAGTTGGAAAGTGCTTTTGCGGAGCAACTTTATCGTTATTTCGTATAACTTTTCTTTCACTTATGCTTTATGCTTATTGATTTATTTGCTTTTGCTTTTCTGCTTTGGCAGATTCTTCGAATCAGTTCAACTTATGAATTAGTGAATTATGTTTTTTTTTAATTTGGATGCTTAATGGTAATGGTCAGTTTTGATACGCGTTTGTTTATTGTTTTGTGACTTTAGTGTATTTTTAAATTGTGAAAGACTATAGATATTAATTGAGTAGAGTTTAATTAAAATGTTTCGTTTTAGGTCGGTTGCGTGTAAAATACTTTGTAAAAATATTATTTCATTTAGACATTTAGAAAATGTCTCGCAATAGTAATAATAACGAGATATGGAACTTTTTTTAAAAGAAGTACACTTTTTGTAAAAAAATCTTTTTCGTATAAATCGTCAGTTGCCAAAATTCGTGTTTAATAAAAAAAGCATAAATAAAATAGCAAACAGCAATCATTAACATTTACTTTTTGCACTAGAAATTGCTTTCAAAGTTTATAAGCAATTAAGCAAATAAGCAGTTAACAAAAGCTGCTATTTGAAATAAGTAAAAAGCATAACTGCTTTTTTACTTTTAAGCACTTAGTCCCAAGTCTAGCCATGACACTATGCCGTGTTATGGCAATCAAAATGAAATTCCTATATAAAACAAAAAACTGAAGTAAATATTCAGTTTCAGAAATATACATATACCTACATACTGTCATCTAGCCTATTGCGTTTATAAAATGGAATGGTTTTAGTACCTTGGCGATGATGGTGACATCATGATTGGTGAACTAAAAAAATGATAATGAATGAATAAATCAATTATCATGCACAAATTAGTGGCGACGTAACGCAATAATTAGGTGCAGTAGGCCGATATGATAACAAAATGACAAAGTGAAAATGTTAAACACTATAACTCGTACTCAACACAATAATCAGCTCTTATGACCGAACGAAGTGATGTAAATGCTGGCGCCCATTACAACCCCTACAATACGTTAATGTATACAACGGCATTTTATGTTTATGCGGAACCTGAATATAGTTTTTTCAGAATAAGCAACTGAATCAATTCCAATCATTTTGACACCATGTTATATTTTTATCCCAAATACATTTAGAAATTGTTGCACTATGGTTACTGAGCGCAGTACGCAGCTTACGGTAGATCATCGCCCGCGCAACAGCTGACGCCAGAGGTCAATGCACCGATCGCCCGCCCAAACTGAGCGTGGGCCATATTTTTGACAACCAAGTAGGATAAAACTTTGTGGTTTTGATGATATCTTTTTGAAATTTGGACACGTGTTTCGGGTTTTGCATAAACAAAAAATAACGTTGCATAAAAGTGTAAATTGTTACTGTTCGAGTACACAAGGCGGAGAGGACAATATGACAAATTAAAAAAATGTACATAGCTCAAAGTGCCGTTCCCAGTCTGCATACAAATTTTTTATCAAACACATCCAATAATTTAGTCAAAGATTGGCAAAACCCGTAGTCGACCCGTCACTACTAAAAACACTTTAGTCTGCAATGGTTTATTTTCATCAAGCCAAAATACTGTTTGCATTAGTGGCCAGAATTTTAATTTACTGTAGTATTGTTGTCTCCACATTGTATAGCTATCTCCTTCGTGTAACAGGCGCCAGTCTTTAGAATCGAAGACCGTCAGTGTGTGTGTGTGTGTGAACATAAATCTAAATGGCAGTACATGTGAACACAGACAATGATCGAAAAGAAGTGTACGCGACAGTTCTAAAATGATCTTGATTGTGCATTGACATAAAAATTGTAGGTAGTATATAAGATTTTGGACATCTTTTAATAAAAGCAAATAAATACACAGAATTTCAAGTTCATAAATTGATTCCAACACGGTCTTAAACAACCAGAACATTTATTTCCTGATCAACGGTGCAAGCGGGCCTCAAGCACACATCGCTACAAACATTCATACACTATGTTCCCAAACAAAATATTAGCACCATACCAATTATATTATTTAAAAAGGGTACAATCCGTTTGCATCCCACCTTCATCAGCAGCATCCTACACTTCAAACTTTGTCAGTAATTCCATAATTAGTTCTTGATTGATATCTGTGACAATGTAAGAGGAGAAACAGAGACAAAGAGAGTGGGAGAAAGACAATTGGAACTAACCAGTTTACTGTAATGATGTTGGCAGTAGCCGCAGTACTTTACGTTGTCCAGATAGTTGCCTGCTTCCTCGCATAGCAGGCCAAGGCCCTGCGCGCAAGTCACGTGAAACTGTTGCTTGCAACCTTGTGAGAAACAACCCGGATAAAGCGATATGTTGTCCTGTGGTTTATAATTTGCAAATTATATTATACAGGGCTGGTGATAATGAGAGGTGGAAGACAATACATTTTAAATAAATTATGAAAAATGTAAGCAGCATATGCAGCAGCCTTTATAGGTAAAGTGTACATCTGTACTTGCATTATCAGCCTATAACATTCCTGTGAGGGAGTGGCCATAATACACCACGTGGGCGCAGGGTTGACAGACTTCCTCCGCATGTCTTAGAATTTAACTGTTGTCACCTCTAGATCATAAAGTATATTATAATTGGTCCTTGTTTCATACAATAGGTCCTTAACCGTGGGGTTAGTGCAAGTGCCAGTTGGCACCTTGCAGAGATAAGTATCTGTTGGTAGATGGGACTACATATCAACATATCACAAAAAAGCCCTTTAATGTTAGTGACTGACATAAAACATGTAGGAAAGTAATCATAGTATCGCAGAAAACAACAAGTATTCTATGAAGTGCCTTCAGAAACAAGAATACAAAAAATCTAAACTCACCAGTCTTGTTACACTGCATGCACGCCCCGGCATTAGCTCGATGAGTTTTGCCCAAATCTTGGCAAATGTAGCAGGTCTGGGAAAAGATAATTTAATGAATGAATTATAGTAGTGACACAAAATAAACTAACTAAGGACATATACATTATCTCTTTATATTGAAGGCAGGTTTTACATCAAATGGGAGAAAGCTCTTGTCAAGTTAAAAAAATCACGTATCCCCCTGTTTGAGAAATATCTCCTCAAAGCTTTGTCGAAACTGGCTATAAGACTTACTATTATAGAGATAATTCTGTAATCAACTCAACTACACTATTGAAAGCTCACTCACTTCCTTCACTTTATTTTTCATGGTAAGATTTTTCAAAAGTGAAATGATCGGCTGTTCTTGACCTACCTCAAATGATAAAGTGATGCAACAGATGACAAGCATGCCCAAAGACACCTGTACATTCTTGTTAGTACATAGAGAAACACGATAGATAGGCTATAGGATTCTCACCTTATTGAATCTCTCTGGTGGTATGAGACGCAACACGATCGGTTCCATAGATGTTACATTGCCAAACCTGACCTCAGGAATGTAAAGGGCACAGACGACATGTGCCCATCCTCCAGTGTCCGACCGTTTTAGAGCACCCGATTTGGACGGGCATAGCTCGCAACGCTGAAATATTAAGCAGTTCATATTATAACACAAGAAAAAAAAATTAAACAGTTATACCAATGCTCTGTAAAACAATCACAATACTCATCATGTTAATAAAATATATACTACAACAGCAAGGTAACAATTGCGCTATGATGCATTTGAACCTATAAAGCAAGCAAAGTCATCTAGAGTGCAGTACTTTTCTAAAAATTGGAAAGCATAGCAATACAGGGAAGTGCTGAAGTTTCAAAGAGCAATAAATATACTACATACTATACAGGCTGCTGTTGGATCCCCTAAAGCATAGATACCACCAGTCATACTGAATAACTATGTATTTACTCAATAAAACTCATCACCTTGGTATTATTTATAATATAATTTCAAATTTCAGAAAAATCAACAACCTGTATAATGGGTGAACTGCTGTACTTACAACCTTGTTTTTAGTATCTGGACATTCACATTTTCGACAAAACCATGGTCCTGTTGGTACAGTCACTATGCCGTAGCACGCTGAAAATATATTCAATTTCTCAATAAAAGTTACAATTGATAATAAAAGCAACCCAAATAATCATTATATTCCTCTAAGAAATATCTTGGACGAATTTCCAAATAAAGTTCAGAAAAGGTACTAGTGTTAAGAGACCAGCTATTGGAAGCACTCAAGTAAAAAAATACCTTGATGTACAGCGACAGTGCAGCCATTTCCGTCACAATAGACAAGCGGGTTGTCGGGCCAACCGCGCTCATCAGAGCACACGCAGCAGCCTCCTACCATCTCCTTCATTGTGTACTCCTCATTATTGACTTAAAACCTATAAAACCCCGCACTTAAAAACCGTAGTAAACACCACTAACAAATATTCAATGTCAATGAAAAGGACATGAAAATAGCAATTTATTAATTCGCAATTAATGATCTTTAAAGGAATACATCACCCGGTAATTTGAACCTATGGAAGCTTCAGATGATAAAGATGACAACACAAATGATTTTGTATCTTGTATGTTTAAAATGATTTAACGAATGTAGCGGCAATGGAACTCTACCACTTCATATTGAATTAAGCTCTTGCTTTCATATTTTATAAATAACAATATCAGATATTTTAAAACTATTCAGATGAAATTGAAGTACCAGTTCAGATAATTTTTTGAGGAGGCCATGATTATTTAGCAAACACAAGTAATTTTAATTTTTTTTTTACCTATATTTACTATGTCACTATAAAGATTATATACTAGTGCTTGACCGCTATCCCGCCTAATGATAAGCAGTGATGCAATCGTTGATGGTAAAGCGTGTTAGTTTACCCAGAGCCTATTCACTCTAGCCTTGAAGACACTTAAATTGTAGTCAGATGGAAAGACTGCCGCAGGCAAATTGTTACAGTCCTTCGATGTACGCGGTATAACGAGGTTAGACGAGGCGAAACACTTCGTCCGAATCGTAATGGTGTCAATAAACAAGGTGGATTCTCGACGTACGACGGGTCGTCCGATGATGCAAGGGAGACGGAAGAATTAAACCGTGCAATTCACGCGTACTCTCCAAAATGCGTCCTATAAAACACCGACGGGCTGGCTACTCTACGCCTGTGCTTTGGAGACCATTTTGAACCAAATCTGGGTCGCTAATTAACCTCTTTGTCACACCTCTCCATCGAATTCAAAGTTGCCAGGTCGCGTTTTGCAGCACCAGCCCGAATGTGGCTGCAGTACTCCGCACACGAACGGACCTGCGCTTTGTATAACATTAGAAGCTGTCGTGATGTGAAGTACTGCTAGACCTTTGCAATAACGCGGTCGGGCCACTCAAAGGATATATTCCGGAAAGTAGGAGCCAAGGTGAAAGGGAACCTTTTGACGTTGAATGCCACAAGATTGGCTTCACCCAGCTTCGAACAGACCCCTGAGAAATACCGGCATTAGTCAACATGGGCTCCGATCAGCATCCGTCGACAACAACTCAGAGGGACCATACAGTCAGGAAGTCTTTTACCCAGCCAGTCAGGCTAGGGGAAATGCCATACACTGGAAGCTTACTCAAAGTGCCAGCGTGCCAAAACCGGTTGAAGGCCTTTGAGACATCTAGGGAGACGGCAATAGCTTCCCCATTGTTCTTGAGGGCCAGTTGACCTATAACGGTGAAATCCATACTGTTGGTCACTGAGGTGATTGTTACCTTCCAGGTATGCCAAGTGGCGCGTCCATAATCTTGCAGTGTGGTAGGATCAGCAGGACTATCCTTTTTGGGTACGGGCTGCATGTTGGCAAGCTTCAATGACTTGGGCACTATACCATTCATATATCAAATCCGGCAGGAGTGTGCTCCATGGTTCCGTCAAGGGTTCGGAACCATGGACCCTATCTTCGCCCTAAGGATCACCATGGAGAGATACAGATCGAAGAACACGCCTCTGGATATTCTCTTTCTAGATATGCAGAAGGCCTTCGACTGTGTCCCTCTAGGGGTGATCTGGGGTGCACTGAGGTCCAAAGGGGTACCTGAAGCCTATTTTGACATAATTCGAGACATGTACCTCAATTCCGATTCCATTGTTAGGACCGCTGTTGGCGAGACTAAACCCTTCCCATCACCGTCGGAGTTCGGACCGGAACAAGCGAGGTAGACCAAAGAAGTGCTGGCTTAACATTGTAAGAGATGACATGCGTGTCAACAATCTCACACCACGGGATGTCAAAGATCATGCGAAATGGAGGCGTAATTGTAGGAAAGCGGACCCTGGGCGCCAACGCGAAAGCCGCGGATGCACCCGGGATTATACGCTTAGATGATGATGACCATTCTTAAATGTTTGTCCACCACATTACCTAAATATTACTTATTCCACATTTGTCTACTTCTTGTTGAGTACTGCACATCACTATTTACTAACTGTTTATTGATTATTTAAGTAGTCATTGGATTTTATTAACTAGGTCAGGTCAACTTGTAGACTACCTACACTAATGCTGCTAAAAAATTAATGTTAACCCTAGAATGACCTACTAACTGTGTGACCTGCTTACAGAAGTGGTAAAAGGCAAGCTTATTAAAAATAATGTTATTATTTATATGTAAAATATATTCGCCAAAAATGTTTAAAGTAATATGAATTAATGGAAAAATAACTTTAAAAGCAACAAAATAAAAGTGAGTTTACTTACTACTATAAATATTTTTATAAATTTTATTTATAATGCTAGTCACCTGAAATCATCATAATAATTAAAGAAATAAAATTGGTATTAGGTTAAGTAAGTTGCAATTTTAGAGAGCTAACATAACAAAGAAATACTTAAGAACGCAGATTAAACAATGAATAATAAGCTTTTAATTAAGTTGAGAGGAACCAGTGTGAAGCTTGTATCACTGAAAATTTAGTCGGTACTCTATAATCAGACAAATTTGAGAGTTCAACACTGCTCTGCAAAATGTTGATCGGATTATCAGGGGTTCATTGTATTCAGATTTTAAAAGATTTGACTGTTATTACTCCATGTTGCATTGTTAAATGTCCACATAAAACCTGACATATTTAAGCTTTTTGTTCCAATGTACAGCATGTTTGGTTTTTAAAGTATAGGTTAAAAACGTCCGAATGTACCTACAACAACATCTGCCATTATAAAAGACATGAAAGTCATAATTTGAGGGGTCACATTCCCCAAAAATTTCTCAAAAAATAATTTGGCTGGTTTGTGAGCTTTCTGATTTTAAGATCTTGCAGCCCTAACCCCAAGGTCTGAACATCATAGCATCTTTCACTCACAGAGTCGTGATACACATTGAACGCTAATCAAATTTATGCCTGTCTATAGTTCCTACAAATTAAAACTTATCATGCATTCATGACTTAATAGAGAACTTGTTACTGTTACCAGAAGATTTTAAATATCAGAAAGTATTGTTTTAAGTAATAAATGTACGAGAATAGCGTGTAGTATCCAAATTGTGACAGCTCCATGAGATACAAAAATTGGATAGAGCTATATCTTCTTCCAGGAAATGAAATAACATTACCTTCCCAAATGGAAATAAGTTTCTCTGTGCCTATGCAGATAATGCTAATGAACTTGGTGATTTACCGGACATAAAAAGCTATGAACAATAATACAAAGCAAGAGCTAACACAATAAAAAGTGTAACACCGATGATCGCTACGGATAATGCTGTGAATTTTAAATGACAATGAATAACTTACAGCTTCCATCTAGTTATATTTACCAAAAGTAAAATTATCCGTTCATTGATGCAGAATTTCCGGGCAACAATTCTTTAATTCATCTTTAATTTACAACTGATATCTTTTGTCACCTCACCTGCGCCTAGCAAGAACGATAAAATGAAGATTACACAGAATCTAAACTTGTTGAGTGATTTTATGTAATACCGGTCAAAATTAGTTAAGAGCTCTGATTAGAACTGATCTTACAACTGCATATAACACTGAAATGAGTTAGTTATTGATACGAAAAATTTAGTAAATTACGCTTACTCGCTCGCTGCCATTAGCTACAAGCAAAAGCCATGTTGAATTTGTTTGGAACGCATTTCAATAAATTTTTTTAAGATCTTTAGCATTTGAATTGTAGAGAAAGGTAGCAGCAGCCTTGGTATGCAAGTGCAAAAGAGATAACATAATGTTTCAGCATTCTACTATAAAGCAATGGAACGCGCTGTTTTAGTCTATCTTTCAGACTTATGTTAATCTAGTTAGGTTTGCTGTGTTGGTACTATTGGTAACATTGTAAAAAATAAAACAAAATAATCGCGTCTCTTGCGCGCGCAACGTAGGTATGTAATTGCATTGCAGCCTGTATTGATCGATTTCGATTTCAGTCTTGGTTCCAGACAAAGCTAAAATATGCCTTTTATAAACAGTTACCTAAAATGTTATACCTAATTAAATACTAGATATAAACAAAATGGTGTAGTTAATGCTCTGAGATGTTTATTTTCTACATCAATGGTGGTAAAACCTAATAACTGAATAGTCTGTTAACTTTTTTAACAGAAGTATGTACTAAATGCACAAACCATGCCAAAAAAGAAAGAAATAATAAAGTATGTACTGCTTGTTATAATGGATCAAAGTTCTTTCAATTATTTTTAATGTTGGTAATTGTTTTGAATTGATCCAAACACGTGGAGGATTGCATCTTTTCTTTTCTTCTAGTCATACCAACGAATTAGTGTAACATAAAAGATTATATAGAGTTGTAGGAACACACATACAGCACTCATAGAATTACCGTACCTCCAAACAGTTACCAGTTACCTCCAAACAGTTACCAGTTACCAAGGAATACCAACAACACCTTATTACCAATACGTTTTGACAACATCCATTCAGGAATAATCGAACAACGCCGTCTCGAGAGAGACGCTATACGTTTGACTCATCTGTTGAAAGGAACAAGAGGCCGCCTTGAAAAAGGCGTTTACTGTCAAAGGAATATGATACGTGATGCGTTGCGTGGGTTCAACGACATCACTCGTAAGTACGTTTTTGACACACGGAGTTGATATATCGCAGCGGAGATCTGTACACGAAGACTGCACACGAAGATTACATCGCAGCGGAGATATGTCCACGAAGACTACATCGCAGTGGAATCTTGGCGCGAAGACGACACACGAAGCTGGCGCATCGCAGCGGAGACCTTGACGCGGCGGGCGGCCCTCGACGAAAAGGAACGACTCAGCGCGTCTACCTATATTTATAGATTCACAGCGCGGGCCAGCGGCGCCCCGCGCCCCTCTCCGAGACGCGACGCGTGTTAAAGATCGCAGTAATAATATTGTATTTTATAATTGTAAATAATTAGTCATACCGCAACTTGTACCATAAAAAATGTAGATATAAGCAGGGGTTTTGAAGTCGAATACACAGATCATATCGGACACGCAGTTTTATTCTACCTAAGAAGATTCCTCCTCCAAATTGGTGACCCCGACGTGATACGTTGCCACTTAGGTCGCGCATTTAACGTAGCAGCTGGCTCGGTTTCTGATCACCGAGTTCGAGACCGCTGAGGAGTTTCTGAAGCTGGCGATGGCCGACAAAATGATGGAACACTTCGAACCAACAGTCGCCGCAGTCTCCGTAATTCCCCCGCCAGCATCGGTCAACGAAGTTCAACAGAACTCCGTCACAAATCTGCAAATCAGCATGCTTTGCAAACAAATTGAAAAGCTATCTCTCGAAGTCGCCGAATTACGAAGTAATCAGCAAAATGCATCACATCGCCGTTCCCGCTCGCACTTTGCTAGCCGTCAACATAGCCGCTCTCGCTCACACTCAAGGTCAAGGCCGCGCGCTAGTAACGCACGCACACCGAGGGACGCCGACTGGCTATGCCGTTATCACTATCGATACGGCGACGATGCTCGTAAATGCGAATCCCCGTGTTCCAAGAGCAAGCAGGAAAACTAAAAAGTACATCGACTGTGGCGGGTGTCGATGTAAACCACACATCTCGCCGCCTATGCGTGATCGACATCAACAACAGAGAGAGATTTCTCGTCGACACAGGAGCCGACATATCGGTATTAGCCGTCCGAAATAAGAAAAATAAACCGACCAAGAATACCTACAAATTGTTCGCGGCAAACGGAACAGAGATTCGTACCTACGGAGAGCGCACGCTTGAACTCAACTTAGGTTTACGAAGAAGCTTCAAATGGACATTCGTAGTCGCCGATGTAAAAACCTCAATACTGGGTGCAGACTTCCTAGTTTACCACAAACTGCTAGTCGACCTGCACCAGAGGAAACTTATCGACCGCGTTACCGATCTCAGCGTGAACGCCATCAAAATAAATAACAACGAAGAAACTATACACACGGTCAACCGAGACCACGTATATCACGACATATTGAAGAAATACCCTGATGTTCTGCGGCCGATGTCACTCAAGACTCCAGTGAAGCATGACGTCACACATCATATTGAGACTACAGGACCGCCGATATACGCACGGCCGCGCCCTCTACCGCCGGACAAATACAAAGCGGCAAAACTGGAATTCGAGCGCATGATAGAGATGGGTATATGCAAGCCGTCAAAAAGTCCGTGGGCAAGCCCTCTCCACGTCGTCAAGAAAAAGGATGGGTCACTTCGTGTATGTGGAGACTACCGGAGACTAAATGCAGTCACCGTACCTGACAGATATCCCATTCCACGTATTCAGGATTTTACGTACCAGTTACACGGCAAGAAAATATTTTCAAAGTTGGACCTGAAAATGGCATACTTTTGGATTCCTATAGCTGCACAAGACGCACAGAAGACCGCAATCATAACACCTTTCGGCCTATTCGAATTCAACTGCATGACGTTTGGATTACGCAACTCAGGCCAAACATTTCAACGTTTCATGCATGAAGTTTTACGAGGACTGGACAACATCGTATTCTGTTTCGTCGACGATCTACTTGTCTATTCAAATAACCAGGAAGAACATCGCCAGCACTTACAAATAGTACTCGAACGCCTAAATACCTACGGCGTCAGTCTTAACATCGACAAGTGCGAGTTTGATAAAGAAAACATAGAGTTCCTCGGTTATCAAGTATCAGCAAATGGTATCAATCCCACGCAAGAACGTATACAAGCAATAGTCAATTACCCGAAACCACAGACAGTACAAGAACTAAGAAGATTTTTAGGCATGATTAACTTTTATCGCAGCTGTTTGCCACATCAAGCCGAACATCAGCATGAATTAAACAAGTACCTACACAACAGCAAGAAAAATGATAAAACTCCGATAAAATGGACACCAGAAAGCGAGCAAGCTTTTGAGAAATGCCGACAAAGCATTCTCAAGGCCACAACACTTACGCACCCGATTCCCAACGCAATATTACGTCTATACACAGACGCGTCAAACACTAGCATTGGCGCTGTATTAGAACAAAAGGTCGATGGCGTATGGAAACCACTGGCATTCTATTCAAAAACATTGAGTGATACGCAAAGAAAATATAGCGTATATGATCGCGAATTATTGGCAATGTTCACCTCAATTAAACACCTACGTCGGCTGATAGAAGGCAACGACGTAACAATATTCACCGACCATAAGCCATTAACGTATGCATTAACAAGAGCGCCAAGTACCAGCGATACACCGAGAAGAGAGCGTCAACTACATTACATAAGTCAGTTTTGCTCGAAAATTCAATACGTTCACGGTAATAATAACGAAGCGGCCGACGCCCTATCTCGTATAGAAGAAATCGACTTGTCGCAATCTACGATCGACTACAATCAACTCGCTAAAGACCAAGAGAACGACGACGAACTCAAGATCAGCATGACCAACCCGAATCTGAAGTTTGCAGAAATCACATTGCCCGGAGGTCAACGACCTATCATATGCGAAACATCAACAGGCAACTTACGCCCGTACCTACCAGCGTCTTATCGTTTTGTAGCATTCAAAGCACAACACGAACTTAGTCACCCAGGTGTACGTACGACAAGAAAGATTATTGTCACTAAATTCTTTTGGCCGAATATGAATAAAGAAGTCGGTATGTGGACAAGGTCATGCATCGGATGCCAGCGCGGGAAAATCCAGCGACATGTTATCAGCCCGCTCGGCGAGTTTCAAAAATCAGCGCGTTTCGAACATATTCACGTAGACATTGTCGGACCACTTCCGCCGTCTAATGACTATAGATACCTAGTCACGATGGTCGACCGTTGCACTAAATGGCCCGAAGCAATACCTACTCGTGACATCACCGCCGACACTGTTGCCAAGGCAATTTACGAGGGATGGATAGCGCGATTTGGCTGCCCCTTACGTGTGACAACGGATCAAGGCAGACAGTTCGAGTCGTCATTATTCAACGCACTGATGAAGAAATTTGGCATAACACGGATTCGAACCACCGCATTTCACCCTCAAGCAAACGGTCAAGTCGAACGATGGCATCGAACCTTGAAATCCGCACTTATGGCGCGAAACGCCGGCGTACACTGGAGCGAGGAACTAGCGACCGTACTCCTCGGTTTAAGAACAGTTTTACGTGAAGATACGCAAGTCAGCCCAGCTCTCATGACATACGGGTCAACATTAAGAATACCGTCAGATTTTTTCACGCCTACACAGCCAAAAAACGACGACGCAGAATTCGCCCGTCAGCTGACCGAAACAATGTCGACACTATCTCCAAACAGCAAGTCACATAGCAACAACAGAAAGATTTTCGTGTACAAAGACTTGGCTACGTGTACTCATGTCTTCGTGCGTAATGATACCGTACGAAGCCCACTGACTCCACCTTACGAAGGCCCATTCAAAGTTCTACATCGCGGCAACAAACAATTTACCATTCAGATGCCCCTACGAACATCTGTCATCACAATCGACAGACTCAAACCAGCACACTTACTCAAGCAAGAAGAATCTACTACTAGAGGAACAACAGACGCACGTGACACTCGCCGCACACATACATCGAGCGCTAATAATGAGCCGCGGCCGCTGACCCCGCCGACCTCGAGTACAACCCGCAAATCCTACGTCACTCGCACAGGACGCACCGTTAAAAAAAACGTACGATTCGCTTAAGAGGGGGATGCTGTAGGAACACACATACAGCACTCATAGAATTACCGTACCTCCAAACAGTTACCAGTTACCTCCAAACAGTTACCAGTTACCAAGGAATACCAACAACACCTTATTACCAATACGTTTTGACAACATCCATTCAGGAATAATCGAACAACGCCGTCTCGAGAGAGACGCTATACGTTTGACTCATCTGTTGAAAGGAACAAGAGGCCGCCTTGAAAAAGGCGTTTACTGTCAAAGGAATATGATACGTGATGCGTTGCGTGGGTTCAACGACATCACTCGTAAGTACGTTTTTGACACACGGAGTTGATATATCGCAGCGGAGATCTGTACACGAAGACTGCACACGAAGATTACATCGCAGCGGAGATATGTCCACGAAGACTACATCGCAGTGGAATCTTGGCGCGAAGACGACACACGAAGCTGGCGCATCGCAGCGGAGACCTTGACGCGGCGGGCGGCCCTCGACGAAAAGGAACGACTCAGCGCGTCTACCTATATTTATAGATTCACAGCGCGGGCCAGCGGCGCCCCGCGCCCCTCTCCGAGACGCGACGCGTGTTAAAGATCGCAGTAATAATATTGTATTTTATAATTGTAAATAATTAGTCATACCGCAACTTGTACCATAAAAAATGTAGATATAAGCAGGGGTTTTGAAGTCGAATACACAGATCATATCGGACACGCAGTTTTATTCTACCTAAGAAGATTCCTCCTCCAAAGAGTCATACTGTCATACCATATCTACTGACTGTCAATGTCAGTGTCAGAAAATGCCAAAAACAAAAGACAACCCAAGTGACTCAAGCATGGAGAGAAGGGTTGGGCTGAGAAGAATCTTTTGTTTGAAAGGATTTCAGACCTGGGGGTTGCCAGCATACAAATACTTTTAAAAAATCGGTAAACTCCTAAGATAGATTACTAACAAAAAAAAAAAAAAATTGTAAAACGCTAGTACGTAAAAGGTTGCACGATCGGCTTCCAAGAATCATGAGTAAGAAAGTAGATATTCATACAGATCAAACGATCAACACTGGAGCTCTACGAAGCCCACGCTAAATGTAACCGGTAACATTCAACCCGGTCACTAGGGCACTTGTATCGCTGCAATTGCTTGGTGGTTCAAAATAACTTCAAAGCAACATGCTTAAATGAGCGAGCTTATATTAATTAAAGGTGGGTGGGATGGGTGCAACGCGGATCAATATTTGCATCCCTCGCCCTGGTTATTGCAAAGAGAGATCCGTGAGTCGGGACGGCCACCATTTTGTTTAGGCACGCGCATGCGTGATGCGCTACATTGTTGCCAAAGGCGTCTGTTACATGGAATGTGTGTTAGGGCTGCCAGGCAGCATAATTTTGTTAAAATGTAGTTCGAAAATTAATGTGCTAATTATTAATTAACCCAAGCTGAAGACAAGAGTCGCAATGAGAAAGAATATCTGCAATGTAGTCATATCTCCTTTATTTCATATAATTTAATACTGTGGCGAGAAAAAAGATCTCCACCACGGCACCTTTTTTGCCTTTGAAATCACTTAACGGCAAGAAACTTTTAAACATATATAAGTTAACAACATAGAACATAATTAAACTATAACAAAATTAAACTATATTACCCACATTATACGTCTGCGATATTACCAAACAATTTATCTCTAATGTCTCAAGAGTAACTAGACAGAAAGAGAAGTTCTTAGTTTAGTTATAGTAACTAGGCAGCGCCTAACTTAAACTAAGAACTAGGACTAAGGCAGCGAATTATTTTTTGTTTTCTATTCGTGAAAAGTGTTCTTCCTGTCTCTTAGTTTAGTTATAGTAACTAGGCAGCGCCTAGTTACTATAACTTAAACTAAGAAGTAGGACTAAGCCAGCGAATTATTTATTGTTTTCTATTCGTGAAAAGTGTTCTTCCTGTCTCTTCTTAATTCTTATGCCCAAACTTTTTGGAGTTAAAGAGCGGAAGTCTAACACTAATATACAATAATAAATACAATTGCTACACGTATAAAAGATAAAGGTAGTTAGTTATCTACACTTTTTAGCACATAGTAAGTAGTTAAACTATTAGGGACAGAATATACTAATGTCATAAATCTAGTCCGTATCCTGTGGCGATTGGCAAGCAATAGTGCGACTCTATCTCAGAAACTTTATCGTTCCGTGGACCGTATCTTCGTGTTGCCACGTGGGATGCGTCTAATACAGCCTACAGGCGACGCTACGTATTTCAATATGCGTTCAAAAGTGCATCGTGACACCAGACATTGCTTACGACATCTATACGGTCTCATTAGAACTAGTCAACCAGCAAGCTAGATACAAAAATGGAGCTATTGTAACACTGCCGTCCTGTCGGTGTTGTTCTTTACGCTACCTTACCCGAGAGCGAGCCCCGTATAATGTTTCATGTACTTATTAATTAGACAGATGACCGTATGTGAAGAGAGATTTTTCTTTATAAATCATATCAAGTAGAAATAATGTAAAAGATGTAGGAAAAGGTAGGGATTTCTTTGTAGGAAAACTATTTAGAAAGTAAACAATGAAGTCTGGAAGATAAATGCGCAGTTCTAGCTCGTGAAATTTCTTTTAAGCTTTTAGCAATTTTTGTTTTTGTTTTTCTGGTATTTTGGCGTACCTAACTAGCTGGCATATGATAAATAATTTCATTGTTGTTGTTTTTTCTTGTTTTCATCGCTATACAATAGTATAGTATAAAATCATGAGTTTTTTTTTTATGTGAAGATGTTATGAGAAGACTATTACAGACTTTAATTATAAGCTATGTATTTGTGTGCAAAGTTCTCATCAATAAAAAATGATTAAGTCCAAATACCAGGTAGCTACTGTAAACCATTGAGGAGTTCCCTGAACTGTCCATTATCTTCATCATCAGACCTCTAGTGATAGTCGCAACTCATCTAGGTGCAAAGTTCTTATCAATATCTAGCAATTAATCAAGCACAAATATAAGACAGTTGTTGTTAGTAATCGTTGAGGAGTACCCTCGACTGTCGCTCAGCTCCATCATCAGATCTACTCAAGACCTTTATTAAATTGTAGTGCTTTAAAATACTTTATGAAAAAATTAAAAAACACACTAGACACCCTTACGACTTATGAAAGTTCCCCTTTCAATATTCCCACCATCTATCAACCAACCCACCACCACCACCATCTATCATCTATGTAACTACCATGATCAGACACTGATTTCCTTATCATGATCATCAACCACCTTTGAAATATATTTCTTGCAACAAAAAGAAAAAAAAAAAGAATCCTTAAAAACTGTTTATATTATAAACGACGAAGTTATCCTCGAACAAAAATTAAAAGCATAGGTATATACGATCGTATTGAGCAGCCTGTTCCTTTTTGAAGTCAATTAAAAATCAGACATTACATAGTAGTTTCTTTTTTACAAAATTCATGACTTCATTCTTTCATATGACATTTTTTGGTGTTTCCTTACATTGATAAGTATTTCACCCAGAGTTTGGATTCAGTCCGAGATACCAATATAAAGATAATAATAGAAAGGGACCTACTTTGTTGTCGCGATCAGCTGGAATATTTCATGTACTACATATCGCCGGAAACCCCGCCAGTTTCCTTTTGTTCCAGGTATTTTTTTCTGACACCTTTTCGCTTCATGATGGAGGTATTTACGTGCATTGGCTGACTGAACCAGCGTTAGGGATATGCAATGCTATTGACGTCGACCAGTCAGTTTCTAGGGTAATATCTTAGTGGAAATTAGTGCTAATTTTCATATGCACAAAGTAAACTTAATGTTTTCCTTCCCAATTCTTTAAGTTTTGCCCTGTGATATTAAGATAATTCATAAGACATAATAGACGTGATAAAAAATTTAGCTACTTATAAAAACTTTATGCAAAAAAAAAACTAACAGACTTTCAAAAAACTTGTAGTGTTTTTTGGAAGTCTGTTTTTTTTTATTGTGTGTGAAAAATAACTAATTTCGTTTGTGTATTTCCCAAATACATTTAGAAGTTGTTGCAGAGTGGTTAACGAGCGCTCCACGCAGCTTACGATAGATCATAGTACGCGCCATAGGTATACGCACCGCTGGCCCGCCCGAGCGGAGCGTTGACCATATTTTTGTTGGGACAACCAAGTAGGATAACAAGTTCATAACATTGTGGTTTTACATGATATCTTTTATGAATTTTGTACATAAATTCTTTACTTAAAAATACTGAACACGTGTTTCGGGTTTCGCATAACTCAATACTCAATACTCAATATCTTTATTGCTTTACCATAAGTTTATCTAAGGGTGGTAACAATTTATGTGAGATCAATTATGGACCCTGTAGGGCACAGCAAAATAGGGTAACAGGAGAGAGGAAACTCTGTTTTAAAATCTTAAAATAATATAATTATATTGCAATTTTTATTTAATAATAAATAAAATATATACGGAGATCTTTGGTATCTGACTAATTTTACTTAATTTATTTATTTCCTTATTTGTGTTTAAATTATGAATAATTATAACGTTTAGACGGTATTTTTGTAGTATGTTTAAGATAAGTATAATCAATTATATCATCCTCATCATCATTTCAGCCGAAAGACGTACACTGCTGGACATAGGCCTCCCCCAAGGTTCTCCACGACGACCGGTCCTGCGCCTCCCGCATCCAGCGGGAAACCGCTGGATGCGGGAAAACAAGCTGAAGACTGACGACGGCAAGATCTTAACGTCCGGGCCCTAGCTTTTGAGGGAAGTCGAGTATTTCTATGGACAGCTCTACACTTCAACGACAAGACCCGCATTAAATCTTGCTGAAGACCCTAGAGCAAAGATTAACCCGACACTACACTGAAGATATCCCGGACGTCAGCCTGCAGGAGATTCGATTGGCTCTGAAACAGCTTAAAAACAACAAGGCGCCGGGCGATGACGGAATAACGGCAGAGCTACTGAAGGCGGGTGGTGAACCGATCCTTAGGGCCCTTCAGAAGTTATTTAATTCCGTTATAGTTAAGGGAAAAACGTCACAGGCATGGCACAGAAGTGTAGTGGTACTCTTTTTCAAAAAGGGTGACAACACCCTTTTGAAAAACTACAGACCCATCTCACTTCTGAGTCATGTCTATAAGTTATTTTCAAGAGTCCTCACAAATCGTCTCGCCTGCAGGTTTGACGACTTCCAGCCGCCCGAACAAGCCGGTTTCCGAAAAGGCTTCAGCACAGTAGACCACATACATACGCTCTGGCAGGTTATACAGAAGGCCGAGGAGTATAACCTACCCCTTTGCTTGGCGTTTGTGGACTACGAAAAAGCCTTTGATTCGATCGAGACCTGGGCTGTACTGCAGTCTCTCCAGCGGTGCCAAGTAGACTAATCAATTATATATTAAATTTTAATTTAAATTCTTAGTTTTTATCGCTAAGATATTCTTTTATAGTGTAGTAACATTTGTTTATTAGATTTTTTTTTAATTTATTTATAAATATATTTAACTTTCTTCTTCCTTTATTGTGTCTGGTAGTTTATTATATATTTTAATTGACTTTACGTAGGGGCTTGTAGAATGTAGTTTTAGGTTGGATGTTGGTATATTTAATCTGAAGGGGTGTCTGAGTGTGTAGAGTGTTTGGATGTCTTCGCGCTTTTTCAAAAGCGTAATAGGTGGTGAGGGCAGTTTGAAAGTTGGTGGACTTTTTAATTTCTCGGAGAGCATATGAAAACTTTGATATTTTCGAACGGGTTTTTTGTATTTGTGTTTTCCAATTAATGTGTTTATCTATTGTAAGTCCAAGTAATGCCTCATACACACGTAACGATTTGTCGTAGCGATTTCAGACTGTGCAGATAAATCGAATGTTCCTATTGCCTCCACACGCCTCCGATATCGACGTCGATCAGGCAGTTCTCCGCAGAAGCTCACGCAAGACACATGTCAGTTACGATGGAAGACTATGACGCACTTGCGATATTAGGCCTGGTTATGTGTTTAAAGAAAAAAAAGAAGCGGAGTCTATGGTGTAAAGACTGGCTCATGAAAAGGAAGCAATTTTCTCATACCAACTTGTTAAATGAGTTGAAATTCATTCCGAAAGATTGGCACAACTATTTAAGGATGAATGAGGAGGCATATTTAAATCTACTGGCTTTAGTTTCTCCACTAATAAAGAAACAAGACACTGTGATGAGAGAAGCTGTAAGTCCTCATGAAAGATTAACTGCTACACTGCGATTTCTAGCTACAGGACGTTCCTACCAATGTATGAAGTTTTCTACAGTGATATCACCGCAAGCTCTTAACAAAATAATCCCTGAAACCTGTGATGCTCTATATGAGGTTCTACGGAAAGAGTACTTAAAGGTAAGAAATTATAAATACTGTAATCAACAAATTATTTATTAATTAAACTTTTATGACATATTAAGAATATTTTACAAAACTTTTTATATTATGTCATTAAAATTACGTAAATAAGAAGTAATTGTATTATCAGATTGTGCATGATCTGGCTCTACTGTTGATGGAATTTCTATTGATGATTGAGTGTGTGGCTCAGTGTAAATTATTTGAGTGTGTGGCTGAGTGGAAAGGTTTTGGATGTGTGGCTCAGTGTAAATTATTTGAGTGTGTGGCTGAGTGGAAAGGTTTTGGATGTGTGGTTGAGTGGAAAGGTTTTGGATGTGTGGCTGAGTAGAAAGGTTTTGGATGTGTGGTTGAGTGGAAAGGTTTTGGATGTGTGGCTGAGTAGAAAGGTTTTGGATGCGTGGCTGAGTGGAAAGGTTTTGGATGTGTGGCTGAGTGGAAAGGTTTTGGATGCGTGGCTGAGTGGAAAGGTTTTGGATGTGTGGCTGAGTGGAAAGGTTTTGGATGCGTGGCTGAGTGGAAAGGTTTTGGATGTGTGGCTGAGTGGAAAGGTTTTGGATGCGTGGCTGAGTGGAAAAACTAGTATTTGCAAAATCATCGTATTTTCTTACAGTGTGTGATATAGTTAAGCTACCCATTTCAGCCAAGAACAGAGTCTCATTAATAATTTTTTCTGCTATAATTCTCTGTTCTTTTGGTAACTCTTGTAGTTTCATCCCAACATTTTTTCCAAAAACCTCAAAACGATAATCGGGTTGTTTAGGTCTTTTAAAATGATCATTTACGGACTTAAGTACGTCTTCAGTTAATGTATTTTTCCGTGGTCTTGGCCGATTACGATCCGAGATTGATGTAGCCCGTTCGCTATCAGAACGGTTTGCCGGGGACGATGTATATAATTGATTCGTTGTCAGAATAGCTCTGTGTTAGTGTTGGTGTATCTCAGTCGCTGTCTGGACGATCGTAGCTCGTTGAGTCGAAGCTGGCGGTTGACTGCGTCTGTAGAATAGGTAAAAGTATTATCTTCCTGAAATAATTACTAATCATGTACTTATTTTGTTACAGTTTCCAAAAACAGAAGAAGAGTGGAGAATAATAGCGAGAGAATTTGAGCAGACGTGGAACTTTCCTCACTGTTTAGGTGCTATTGATGGCAAGCACGTTGAAATCGTGCCTCCAAGCAACAGTGGCTCGTTTTATTATAACTATAAACATAGACACAGTATGGTATTAATGGCAATCGTTGATGCAAAACACAGGTTTCTGTTAATTGATTTTGGTACAAATGGAAGGGTTTCTGATGGTGGAGTATTATTGAATACAAAATTTTATGAAAAACTTGAAAGAAAGGCGTTAAATATTCCTACAGAAGAAAAGTTACATAATAGTTCACGAATACTGCCGTATGTATTTGTAGCTGATGATGCGTTTCCTCTAAGACAGGACATGATGAAGCCATTTCGGCAAAATGACTTAGATAGTAGAATTAAAAAGATATATAATTATCGGACATCGCGAGCACGCCGTATAGTTGAAAACGCTTTTGGTATACTAGCGGCGAGGTTCAGAATTTACAGAACACAGATGAATATGTCGCCTGAAACTATTGGGTCAGTCGTAAGAGCAACCTGTGCTTTGCATAATTATTTGATGTCATCATCGCTTAATTCATACGCTCCTTCAGAATGTTTCGATAGTGAACATTATGAGGAAGGTACGATAACGTCAGGACTCACAACAACAGAGTCAACACTTGAACCATTACAAAGAACTACACAAGGCCGTGCAATTCAAACAGCAAAGCAGATAAGAAGTCAATTTATGACGTATTTTGTAACTGAAGGGAAAGTTCCTTGGCAAGACAATTTTATTCATTAATGCCAAAATATAAACTACTAGTTTATATTTTGGCATTAATGAGAGGCTTCGCTCGGGTGCAATGTAGATTTATTTTAATAAATAATCCATCTAAGATTATCTCGGGAAAATATATTTTTACTCGGTCTTGTTTGAAAAATCATAACTCTGCAACAAAAATATATAACAGTTCAAATTCTTTTTTGATGCCTTTAGTTTATTAGAAACTTAACATTTTGTAATGAATCCACCCAAAAACTATATGGAAACAATACCTAGGGAAAAAATATAACAGAAAATATTTTAGGTAGACTTTTACTTCGAAACTATATTCTATTCAATATTAATGGAATCCACTTGAAATTGAGTATCCATTATCATTTACTGAATTAAGCTAATTATTTAATTACGATTTGTACATAATTAAGCAATAAATATTTTTTCAAAAATAAAAGCTTACCTCATTTTCGTCCTCATCTATATTCGATGTAATCTTCTTGATCGTATAAAAAACTCAACAACTCGAAGTACCATAAACGAGGTTTATAAATCTCGTCAGTCCCTGCTCCAGATTTACACGATTGTTTTATTTTATTGAGCTCTTTTTTATATGTAGTTCGAAGGTTATTGATCTTCTTAACCACTATGTCCCTGGTGGCATTTGGATCTATGGATTTATATTTTTCGACTAGCCTGTTGTAGGCGGCATTTTTTTTGTTGCGGTCATGGTAATCCTTACATGTCTTCCAAAGGCAAATTTCGTTTCGGTAATTTTCTATGAAATCTTGCAGTTGTTCGCGGTGTCCACCTCTTTCGTCTTCCGACATGTTTCCGCGAAAGCGATGTGCACGCCCGCACACTAGCAAACTCTGTGAACTACTGCCGTAGTAGGCTCGTCGAAAAAATATCGATATATCGATATTATTTTTTCAATGTATCGATATTTTTGAGCGATATTTAATGTTTCGATGTATCGAGGTATCGATATAAAATTACAAGTATTGAAAAGGTATAAAAATCGATATTTTTTATAATTAAAAATGTCTGTATCAGATAAATATTGGTTTGATTAATAAATAATTAATATTTTTTATTGTTGCCCTTGATTTAAAAAAATTAAAAAATGGAGCCGTCACGGGACGCCTGGTAGATGTGAAACATCGACGTTGTTTCGTAAAAGTAGTATGCAGAAAAGAACAGATTGTGGTAGGAACTAAAAATGTCAATAAAAATATAACGATTTTACGCTTCACGCTGCTTCAATTTGTCTCTGTTCTGCTCCCTGTATCGTTTTTGACGTTCTCTTTTATTATTATTTACTCTAAATATATATATATATATATATATATATATATATATGTGTTAAAATAAGCTTAATTAAAAATTGGTAGATTCAGGTACTATTAGATTAATAAAATCTTACATCACATTAATAGTATGTCTTGTGTTTAATTGACCTTGGTGATGTCCAGTTTCAATAATAATATCTTGTGACCCCTGTGATGATTGTTGGGTTCTAAAACATTTATAAAAAAAAATTTAAGTTAATATTAAGTTTTTAAAATATTAAGTTAAATATTAAGTTATTAAAATATGCAGAAAAAAATTTTAAATGGCTTCAATATATTAGTGAACTCAAGAATCTTAGCTAGTTATTTCAATATACTACTAAAGATCGTAAATTATAAATATAAATAATGAATGTTTCACTATAAACTCCTTTATGATTAGAAAAATTAATTAATTTTTTAAAGTTTAAATTAATAACAAATAAGAAAAAGATTCGTGCGCTGCACGCCATCAGCTGATTTTAAAATAAAGTTCTGTCAGTCTTAATAAATTTATTCTCTAAGCAATTGTTTTAATGCATTAATTTCAATAAGAATGAAATTAAAATTAATAATTAATTTAAAAACATGATATGCAATGAAATTTATGTGAATTTTAATCTACCTAGAGAGTAGATTTTACATTTACTGGCGCTCAATACACACCAAATATACGCGTGCTAAATGCACAGATAAATGCATACTTTAATTATAAAAATATAATTAACTTACTGATGACTTGATAATGTGTCATAGTGTGATTTTGCTTTCTTTGCAGGAGGCTGATCACTTCCACTCTCTAAATTATCACGGTCAGACATTTTATTATCAGAACAGAAAAATGATTTATTTACCAGAAAAACACAGGTTATGAGTACTGTAATAAACAGAGTATACACTATAGGTATCCGAGCTCAGTGGAGCGAAAGAGATGGCTTAACGCCGGATCGAGTGAGAGAGAAACGCACAGTCGACTCAGTGGAGCGAAAGAGATGGCTTAACGCCGGATCGAGTGAGAGAGAAACGCACAGTCGATTGCGCGTGGCGACGCGTCGCCACGCCAGAAATCGGTCTCACGTGCGCCTATAGATGTTTCACATCAAAAATGATGTCTATTGATTAGTATTTATCTAGTAATGTAAGATGATTGAAGTAGATTAGGCCAAATAATTTTTTTTTCCTATCACACCGATATATCGATATATCGATATTTTTAAATAAAAATATCAATATCGATATTGATATATTCAAAAATTATCGATACAATATATATCGATACTTTATTGCATTTCCGACATCCCTATACTGCCGAACTGAGCGATCGCCATCCACACGCAACGATAAAACTGTGCAAACGCAATCGACAACGATTTATTTAATGAAAATTGTAACTGCCACCGATGAACGATTATCGACAACGATTTTTCATACACACGATTGATAAAACTGCGCAAACTAGTCTGCACAGATTAATCGCTACGACAAATCGTTACGTGTGTATGAGGCATAAGGTGAACTCATCAACTGATTCCAGTTTTGAGCCGTTAAATTTTATATTATTAAGAGATAGGGGAGCTTTTTTTCTTTTTAACCAAAAAATAATGTTGTATGTAAAGACAAATAATAGAAAATTACAAAAGTAATTAACAAAAAATCAAAGTGAAAGGGAGGATATAGTTGATAACAGGAAAAATCTCATTTCATTGATCTTCTAACTTTAAAGTTGCCAAATGCATATCAAAATTAATAACAAATTGTATGTAGATAGGGTTACAAAACCCGCCACACTTTTTCCCACCCACTGCAACTCCTGATAGCCAGAATCAACAGAAAAACGCCGAGCAATGAAGCTCGACGAGTCTCGGAGAAACGATTCAACTGTCTTGGGTCCCGCAACGAAATTAGTCAGAAAAGAATAGCTGAGGAGTAAGAAAAATGTAGGTAGGGTTAGTAAATAATATAGTCAGAAAGTTTTGTGATAATAAAAAAAATCTATAGGTACCTACATTTTTATTACATCTTTTCAAAGTACTCTCCATCAGCGTCAATACAAAGTTTCATGCGTCTGAACCAGTTTTCGAAACATTTTTTCCAGTCCGCCGCAGACACCTCGTTTACAAACATTTCATTCAGCGTTAATGCTTCTTTGGTTTCGTAAAGGAATTGACACCAAGTAGCCACTCAAACTGAAAAAGCTCGCGATCAAAATCTTATCCCCGCTTCTTCACTTTGGTAGGCGTTGATTCGTTTTGTAACACTCAAACCGTCGACTGCCGCTTCGTTTCTGGATCGTATTGATAAATCCAAGATTCATCACCTGTAACGATGTTGTAAACACACCTTTCTATCATATCATGGTACCATTGCACCGGTGCCTGCTTCTGAGCATCGGTGAGATTTTTTTTTTTTTTTTTTTTATTCTACTTTTGTTTAGGGACATTTATAATCGCAATGCGTATGTCAGTCCCATCGTACCCTGAATACACATTTATCACATTTGAGCCATAAACCTAAACAGACTCTTCGCATCGTCGCCATTTGGTTGGGCCAGGATTTTATGGAATGTGCCTATTTCAAGTCTGTTCAGCCTCAAGACCCTGAACAAAGAAGGGCCCTTGTCCATGAATGCTATTTGAAGTCTATCGTACGATTCAAATGTGTAAAAAATCAAAATGGTCTCGACGCAAATCCATTTTTCAAGGAGACACGATAATTTTAATTAGCTCTCAAAATATGTGGAGGGAAGTTTTGAATTTAGAACGTACCTGTTATTGTTATAAATAATCATATTTTTAAATAAATTATAACTGGCCAGTTTCTCATACATAAAAACTTGTCGCAATACCTTCTGAGTGATCTGGTATTTATATATTTTTTTAACTACCTGCTTGTTTTTATGGAAAAGTTGTCGAAGTCAAATTAATTTAAAACATGTTTAGGGTAGGTAGGGCAAAGTAGGGTCGGGGTACGTGTAGGTTATGTATTGTGTGTGCGGTATTTTAAAAATTAATTGGTTGGAATCGGTCAAAACATTTAAGGCCAGATTTTACTGAAAAAAGGGGGAAAATAAAGTTTTTGTTAAATAATATAATGCACTGAAGCGCAAGAAAGATTTTTTTAAAAACAAGCTCTGTGAATTTATTGATATATTCCATAATATACATATATAAAAAAAAAATTATATTTTCATTGTTCACCATAAAACTATAACATAAAAATACATTTAAGTAATAATAAAGCAATATCTTCCAGCCAACCTTAGAATGGACAGACTTTCCTTGACCTAAAATGGCACTGTCTTTGGTACAAATATTATGTAGGTACTTCTGTATACAATATATACACACATCAAAAGTGTCTAGGGATCAAGCATTTTTATGCGGATTTCTTGAGATTGAGATGTGGCTTTATAAATAAATTTATGATTTTATAAATTTATATGGATCCTTTTTGGTGCATTTCATAATTTGAATCAGGAACTGTGAATCAAATTCGAGTAAAAGATGAAAATCAGCTGTCAATATTTTCCCTATAAAAACATACAACGCATTGAAGACATTATTAGTGCTACTGTTTCCCTACTACTGATTAAAACCAACGTTATTATGGAGCGGCGACGTCATTTAAGCAGGGAAGAAATGCTCAGAGCCGTGGGAATGATAGAAGCTGGTTCCCGGCAACGTACTGTGGCTTTAGCTCTGAATACAAGTCAGAGTGTTATCAGTCGACTTTGGACACGTTACCGAAGCACTGGTACCGTGGCTGAGCGCCATGGAGGACGGTATCGCTGCACCACACGGAGACAAGACCGATACATTCAAATCTTAACTCGAAGAGCTCCAACAATAACCGCCATGATGTTAGCCGTGAGGCTTCATCACTCTTCAGGGAACTTAATTAGCGACCAAACAGTCAGAAACCGCTTGCATGAAGTGAACCTTCATTCCCAAAGACCGCTACGGGTACCACCTATAGCAATGCACAATCGTAGGATTCGATATCAATGGGCTCTTGAACACAGAAATTGGGCAGAAGAACAATGGCGTTTCGTGTGCTTGTCTGATGAGTCTCGTTTTGGTATGAGACCGGATACAAGACGTATACGACACTGGAGAACCCCTGGACGCCAACAGCGATTAAAATCCTGCCAGGAAGTCCATCCTTATAGTGGTGCAACCATCATGGTATGGGCGGGTATTTGGATCGGCGGAAGAACTGAGTTGATTTGGATCAGAGGCAACCTCAACGCTCAAATTTATGCTGAGACGATTGTATCAGACGTCATCGTTCCTCTACAAGTGCAAATCGGTCCCTTATTTCAGTTAATGCATGATAATGCACGACCGCACACCGCAAGAGTTGTAAGACAGACTCTCGCCGCAGCTAACATCAATGTCCTGCCCTGGCCTGCTCAGTCGCCAGACTTGAACCCGATTGAGCATGCATGGGATATGCTACAGAGAAGAGCTCTGCCGAATATGGAGGGTATCCAGTCGCAAGAAGACCTTTTTTTGTTGTTGCAACGAACATGGGCGGCCATTCCACAGCGTGATTTGGATGAACTCATTTTGAGTATGCCAAACCGATGTTCTTGTGTTGTTAGTGTTCGCGGTAGAAACACGGATTATTAATTGTTTAAGTTACCCAATAAAATTTTAGAGAAAACTGTTATTTCAGTCTTTTTTTCGAACTTTTGTGTTAGTGGTTCAAATGTCAAATATCCCCTTTATTAGGAAAATGGCAAATTTCTTTATTAATGCAAAGGTGACTTGGTTTATCATTACTGTGACAAACGAAAACACTTTATTTGATGAATCCTTAGAGAAAATTTTAATTAATATCAATCAGGAGAAAAGTTATTGCAAAAATATATGTTGATCCCTAGACACTTTTGATGTGTGTATTACTAAAATAGACACACAAAATACAAAGAAAAGGTAAAATTATAAAGTTTACAGAAAAGTGACGAATTTTGGGATATTTCCAAAAAGATATGAAATTGGGGTTATCTCGAACTCCATGAATTCTAGTCATTGTGGGGTTGCTTTGTTATACAATACATCAAATAACTTAAAATATAATAACATAGTAGTAAGTACAGCAGTCACAATAACATACAATAACTAAGAGACGATAAAATGAGACAGAAACAAGTAGGGTACTCACCTTCTTTTTTTTCGAAGAAGACCGCTTCCGCAGACGTTCACTCATAGTTTTCGAAGAAGACCGCTTCCGCAGACGTTCACTCATATTTTAATTAAATATTATGTATCTAGAAACTACACGGACTCGACCCGGCTTTGTAGGGATTTAACGATTCGACAAAATATCTTTATTTATAATAATTAAAACCAAACACAGGGTAAACCACTTAATTTTTTTTTTAAATAAAATAATAGAACGTTTCGTGATGACTTCTACCCGAATAATGATCGCTTCCTTTACTTTAATACGTTTTTCTCTTAAAGTACAGACAGAGTAAAGGAACCTCCCCAAGAATTAATATTATCGCCCTAGAGATTGTGGGCACGTCACTTGACTCTGGCCGCGAACAGCAGGTCCCCTGTCGAAGTTCCAAACTTTCGCCGATCCTAGTCAAATATTATTCACACGTTTTTAATAATACACTTCTAACATCAGGTCCGTGTCTTATACTACAAGCTATTGGCTCAATTATCAATCTCAATGAAAAACGAATAGAAATCACTCTTTGCCGAAGATAATTTATAACGGTCTAATCTTCTAGACACCACGCGTGATACTAGTACTTCGCCGTCTCGTTTTACAAAATACAATATTTAACTCCTCAATTATATAAGAAATAAGGTTGAAATTAGCACAGATTTCTTGAATAGAGTGTGCTTGATTCCGATTGTTGCAACTACCGTCATTTTTCTTAATAAATGAAATGCCAGTGTAGGTTGAATTTAGAATAGGTACAAACGACAGCAAGTGAACCCGAACCTGACGGGGAATATTTGTCAGTTTCGGCGTTAAGCCTTAATACTTTAGGGGTAAAGTTAAAAATATAATAAAGAAAATTGACAGATTATAGTAGCTTGGTTTGCTTTCGCCTGTCACTTCTGCGCCTTATTTACTATACTGTGATTGAGGGTATAATTACTTTTCAATTGTTTCGTTTTTGCATGTAATATCTTCGTCATAACATTATCCAAGTTACTAAGTCTTTGAAAAGTTCACAGATTTCTATTATATTAATCTCTGGTATGGATCGATTACTTAACATTGAAGGCCAAAATTGTTGTTCTTTGGTAATAGAAACAAAGCATAACAAAGTAAGACAAGTTATCAGAAGCTTATTGTGCTTACCAACCGCTTCTGAAGAAATGAGGCATGTGTCCCTGCTAGGGTTAGGTCTTAGCAAACAAAACGCGAGGCTGTTCTTAACACTAGCGAAAAAAATGTATCGTTCACGCCTAATGCCGACTGCCACTGATGATATGCAGTGCGCTGATCTCCCTATAGCCCTTGCGTATCAAACCATAGCACTTAAAAGTAATATATATATATATATATAATAATAACCGGTAATACATTTTAAACTCTTTTTCTGTCAAAATAAATATGAAAAAATAATTTTTACAGAAAACTGTCATTTGGACGTCATTCCAAAAGGATTTTAGTCATTAAGTCCGAACATTGATATACGAAAATATTGATGAGTCCGGACCCCAAAGTGCGTTATAATGTAATCAGCACCCCAATAGCCCCTATTATGTCAGTTTAAATAATTTTAAAGCATACTGCTAATCCGTTGCTCCATATATTCGAAAAAAGTAGGTATCTGCTCAACATTATGAATAACGCAATGAATGTTGTGTAACTGTCAAAATGAAACACATTGCTACTGATAGTTTATTACGCAATTACCTAGCTTGACTGTATACTGTCCATAAAGTATCTGGGATTGGTGCTCGACAGCCGCTGGGAATTCGGGCCTCACTTCCGGCGGCTGGCACCCAAGTTGATGGGTGCAGCAGGCGTGCTATCAACGTTGCTTCCCAACATGGGGGGCCGCCTGTAGGCGGTTATACGTGGCACAGTACACGCTCTCCGAGTGTGTGGCTTGGGAGGAGCAGCGCCGTGTCCTCACAAACGAAATAGGAGGCGACCTGACGCTGCCGCCAGTAGTGCGGAGGATGGTCGGTAGCACAGAGTCGTGGGACGCGGTGGTGTCCTTCTGCGAGGACATGATGTCTCAGAAGGAAGCTGCGGAACAGGAGAGAGATCTCAACTCCCTTCCCGGGCCGCAGAAGACGCACCGGGCGCCAAGGAAGGGCGGATAACGCCCTCTTCCGGCCCCTATGAATGGGTCCAGTGGCGAGGGACATGGGGAAGTCCCCGCCCCCTATTCGTTGGACCCCGAGGCGGAAGCGCGCCCGAGTGTCGGCGCACGCCTCAGAGGCGATGCACGGGGTAGTTTAACACCTCACTACCCCATGCAGGAGGCGAGGCCCGGACAGACCGGGCCGGCACGAGAGTGTGGGACCGCGGCAGAATCAGGGACTCCCGCGGCTCCGTGCGCACGTGACCGGAGAGACACCGGGGTGGTTTTAAGTCAGTAGGAGTCTGACATACCCCGTCGCTCACCCCAGGGCGGCGGATATCCATTAAGGATCTTCCACCCAGGAACAAAAAGAAAAAAAACTGTATACTGTTCCTATGGTAGTTAGTATAAAAGTAAAAAAATAGAAAGGGACGACGGCGCTGTTAGTGTCAGTTCCTAAAGTGTTATTTCATCGGATTAATATTTTAATTTTATATATTATATTTGACGCATGTAACGGAAAAGGTACCTGAGCTAAGCTGTCTGGAAAATACTACAGACAGCTTTGCTTAGGAACCTTTTCCTTGAGGAATTGGTTTTTTAAGTACCAATTGGGCAAAAAATCCACAACCTTAGTATCTGTCGTATACGTTTAAATCATTGTTGCTCTCCCCATTTCTTGGCCAAACATAGGATTAAAGATAACTCTTTTGGTGAATGCGGTTTGGATGAAGGAAACGTGGACCATTTATTTTTCTTCTTTCATGAAATCATTCCAACTCATATTCCTCGTCCTACCTCGGTCAAATGTCTACTTCCTTTTGTGTTTACACGTTTTATATTCAAACTATGCAAAATTATTGAAATTAATAAAATTAAGCTGTAACTCTAAGCTGTAACATTTTTTTCTCTCCCTTTTCCTTCACTGTCCGTCGTGATATACTTAGTCATTTTCATATCCATAATCTGTGATCTTACTACCTATCTGTCAATCTGCGAAACAATATTTTTTATTTTAACTTAACAAGAAATATATTATTATTATTTTAATACACGCTAAATACTCTCCAGCGTTTTTCCAGTCGCACGTGTTCTGGGCAAAATTGTGGCGTCCCTCCCACAAAGGCCATTAATCAAGAATTGAATTTAATATGAACAAAATTATTTAACTCAATCATTGAATTTTTAATGGGGCAGCAAAGAAAATAATGAGCTCCAATAATTGGAGTAAACAGATTTTTTGTTCATATCTTAATAACTCTAATTACTTCCTACTTACTTATAATAATACACAGACGAAATTAATGTTAAAAGCAGTAGTCGATAATAATAATCTATTTTCATACCCATAAGCTTGTTAACTTGAATTTGCTCTTTAAGAAATTTAACTGGGTACTTGTGTCTATGTTATACTAGCTTCTCCACACGACTTCCTTCAGTGTGAAATTCCAACCCATCACATCTCCCGCCCGTCCTAATTCTTTGTTATCTATTAGTGTCCTTTCAGATTTTTCATTTTGCCCAGCTCCTAAGAATATTTTAGTCAATTCATACAAATTAATCAAATAATACTAGAATAATAGGAATGTTTCCTGGGTAAAAAAAAAATGATTCTATTTAGTCCGTCATTCAGATTATAGAAAAATATTGGATACGTATATTTTGTTTTATCAAATCAATAAAAATTGACAAATATAAAAGGCATCAACGGTCAGGATTAGTGGCTGGTGACGTCACGACACGAGTTTTCAAACACGAGTTTTCAACGCACTGTGTCGTCTTCATTTTTTTTTTTATATGAAAAAAGAAAAAATACGTTTCTAGTATTTGGAAATCTGACTGACGGACTAATTAGTTTTTTTTAGTCAACTACCCTATTGTAATAAATAAACAACTCCGATAAAACAAAAAGTTAGCATCATCATTAGGCCTAGTATGAGTTTTCATTACGAAACTCGATCGTTGATATCGAGCGCGTTTGACTCAGCGATTGGCCCGCTTCAAGGTTGTAAGAACTCTCAACCAATGAGAGCGCCAAACGCGCTCGATATCGACGATCGAGTTTCGTAATGAAAACTCATACTAAGCCTACAGGTCGTTTACTTGCCCGTCTATTAATAGGCAAATAGTCAAGTTCCTTAAAAAAGCCTTTTTGGCCCGGCCGTAAATTACCTATGATCACGTAACAATGTAAACATTTTGAAGCCATATCAACATTTTTTAACGCCCATTTGTTTTTGTTCATAAAACACCGCAATGATTAAGTTTACAAACAAACTGTTCTTATACCTACCAATGAATTTCTAAAGATCTAAAAGTATAAAAAGAAGGGGATATCAAAATGCAGGGTTAGGCTTGCATGGCCACAAATTTAACTTTGCTTAATAAGGTTCTTCCCTTTTTGACATAATTGGATTAAGTACATATATCGAAGATTTTCAAATCCGACCCGCGCACGAAGATTTTGGTGACATAGGCCTTTATAACTCCTGAACTGATAAATTTATCTAAACCGTTATAGTTTTCCTTCATTGACTACAATCATGCTTTTTTTCTTACAGATTTTGTCGAGCCAACCGTTTAGCTTTTTCAGAAGAGGGAAGGGAGGGCGTTGAGACGTCATATTTTAACAAAACATTTTAATGTTGAATATCTCGCATACAGATACCTAAATCAAAAAAATCGTTATTGCATTCAGTGTAATACAACACTTATTTAATGATATCCTACACCACAGGTAGAAGCGAAACAAAAAATCTTTTACAATTTACCCCCACGGTATTTCAAATAAAACAAAAAAAAAAATTGATTCTGTTTTATATATTTTAATCGTTTATGCTTATTAAAAAGATGTGCTACACTAGGAATTTCTCCTGTAACGTAGGTATGTGCGTTAAAGTCACATAACTACACAAACAATCTGACTCAGAACAACTACCTGTAAAGTGTAAGCTGTAGACCAAACAACTATATGATGATTTTATTATAGCACTTCATCGACCTGGTAAATGCACACATATGAAGGTAAGCCTACAAAAGGTACAAAAAGAAATTTATTATCTAATAGAATAGGGTAGTTGACTAAAAAAACTAATTATTTATAATTGTTTTTCTTTTTTCATATACTTAAATAAAAATTGAAGAGGACACAGTGCGTTGAAAACTCGTGTGACGTCACCAGCCACATTTTTATTGATTTGATAAAACAAAATATACGTATCCAATATTTTTCTATAATCTGAATGACGGACTAAATAGAATCAATTTTTTAATACCCAGGAAACATTTTACGATTATGCTTGAAATTCGCATTTCTGCAGTGGATATTGTCATAGTGGAAAATCAACACGTGGTCAAGATATACCTGCATATTAATTGAGAAACGTTTCTTTGTTGGTGGGTGTAGGGATTATTAATTATTATTAAGTAGGGATTAAATATTAATATACAAGAATCACATCTAAGTACTGTATGGGCTTCCATACAATACACGTGATTCTTGTACAGACGACAGCACTTCAAGCTACTACAATCTATCAGATTTCTTTATTAGATTTTCAACTTTATCCTTAAAGCAGTAAGGCTCAAGGTTGATTGGGAATATCTGAGAGTTTGGGGTAGCTTGACCTGCGTCGTCCGTCGTTTAATTAAGTACGTGTATTTAATGAATAAAGTACATAAGAATACTGATGATAAATAATTCTTTAACAGACTGGGTAAAATACACAAAGAAAAAACCTGAAACATCACAATAAAAACACGTTAGAAAATTCTTCGTTCGTTAAGATATGTACTCACTACTCGTATGAAATTATCAAACAATTTAGATATATCAGATACTAAAAGACTGTCTATTTATATACAAAAACACTAATTATTTGTTTATTATACACAATTTCAGGAAAACTACTCAATATTGATAAGACAGCAGTCGGCTGCTGATATCCGTTAACGACTAAAGATGTTCGAAAAGCGATATAATAAGTTATATTGATAACGTACAAAAGTAAAAAGGATTTCGCATTTTCATTATTAGTGAAACAAAACTTTCCGTGATAGAAAAAAGGTTCATTTCTCTTTGAATGATCTCAGCATAGGTTTACTGTTTATAAATAGATAAGACGGATTTTTGTTTTTGTGCCTTAATTAAGTGATCAATAACAAGACAACGAAGGTAATCGAACCCCTACAGTGGTTGTCACAGCCCTTAGGGCGGGTCTTTTGGGATTTCAGAAGCACACTCAAAACTCAAGCATTACTTTTAAACTCGTTTTGCAGCAATTTGATTGGTTGAAACTAGTTTTAAGTAATGTTTAAAAAGAGATCAATGCTTGGTTTTTTTTCTGGAATATGGACCTTGATTTGTAGTTAACTCAATAAATCGTTAAAATTAGTAAGTAACTAGTGATATTTTTTTAAAAATGGTATTTTTGATCAATCATTAGTTTATTTAATGACATAATAATTAACAATATGTAGGTACTGCTACATCACTCCCCTCCGGTGACCGGAGGTCGATAGTGGGCTGAGTCTTGTATCTTGTGATTCTTGCTAGGCCAGCCGAGGTTCCAGTGAGTCGGAACCGGTTGCCGCGTAGTTCACGGTGAGTCGGAACTGTCTTTGAAGATTCCCCAGTGAGTCGGGGTGGTGGGGCGCTGCGTTGTACTCCAGTGCGTCGGATGTCGTACAGCGCCGGGTTGAGGCTGCGTCGAGGTTGCTGATGAGGTTGAGGGTGATGACCAGGTAAGCGCGGTCGCTGCATGCTTGTGGTCAGGATACCCGTTGAAGAAGTGGGTGCTGGCTGGGTGGGTGATTCGCCGATGAAGCTTGCGGGAGTGATGATGATGACGTCACGCTCAAGTTGTTGCACGAAGGCTGCGCTAAAGCTCATGCTCGGGGTCACCAATGTGGAGGCATGAGGAACAGGGAGTAAAGTTCACTCATCCTCCATAGAAAAGGGAGGATCCTCCGACCAGACGGGTGTTATGTCTGGCGGGCACTTGCCCAACGGTTGAAATTGGCAAGTTGTACGTATGCTAGCCGCACGGTAAACTCTGATTGCGAGATGTAGAATTCGTGTGACGTCAGTATGACGCGTCGTTCATTTTGTGGCGTTTGTAGGTACTGCTACAAATACATAATCAGCCTGTAAGTTCCCACTATTGGGACGTAGCGTCTCCGTGGACCGCGGACCTAGTGCGGGCTGGTAGATGGCTCATGTCTTCGAAGTTTTGCTTCTGAGACATGGCGGATTCCTCACGATGTTTTCCTTTGCCGATTATGCAGTGTTGAAGAAATAATTTACACAAGGTAAAGCACCTGATGCTGTAAGGTTCTGGAGTGGCGGCCAAGTACCGGAAGACGCAGCGTAGGGAAGCCCCCAACAAGGTGGGCCGATGACCTGGTGAACGTCGCAGGAAGCCGTAAAACATTTTGTTTCTGAATGCGATTTTAGAATTATGTAAACTCCAGTAAAACCATACTCCATATGTGGAATTGTAGTGTCTAATTTTCACTATAGTCCTATTCAATAAATAAATAAATTGTTTATTTCTCAACTTTGTACATAATTTGTATAATGATTTTCTTAATTCTAAATAGCACTGATGTATAATTTGCCTGAATTAGGTAGAACCTGTGCTTCAGGCGTAAAAGTGCTTATTATAATTTTTTATTTTGCAATAAATTAACAATAAAACAATAAAAGTAGGACGTAAAAATCTAGAACACAACGGAAGTATACAGTGTTATTATTAGTATCCTATTGCTTACATAGTATTATTAGTCTGTTAAAGTAATGGATATAAGTGTTAGTAGTAGGTCTTCAGTCTGCTCATATGACAAACCTTGTAGATACCTAATTAGAAACAACATTCTTACAGCTAAAATAATTCAAATTATAAATATTTAATACTCTATTTAATCTATTGTATAAAAAGGACCCTAAGAACGTATAGAATTTGTTTGTAAATGCATATTTAGAGATAGAGGTTGAGCTGCACACTATATCATTCCGCCTTTTGTTAATTATATTAGCTTTGTAAGTAAGCGTAGCATGCTGTTTTAGTATTATGTGCAGCCGAACTGACAAAACTTTGCAGGATTTAAATAACTAAAATGTAGGGAAAAGGAAAGGCAAAGAATTTGCTACTTTTAGAACAGCTCTTTGTGCATAGGTGACATGCACGGAAATCCTAATAATAATATTTCTGTGCTCACGTGAGACGTATGAGGGCACGGTCTTAATAAAAAACGTAATCTAACTTAATTTAGTTCAGAGTCAGTATTTGTATTTCAGTTAGCAGACGGCACGGTTAGCGCAGTAGTTAAGTTATTGACTGCTGCGCTGCGTGTCGCAGGTTCGATTTCCGCACGGAACAAATATTTGTATGACCTACAAATAGTTGTTCCACGTTTGTATGTTTGTGAATGAGTTTTTACAGGAAAAAGTCCTAGTGTGGAGCAACACTAAAAAAAATAAAAGAAATTATTAGGTTCATAATTCAATAACTATTTAGATGGTTTAAACCTGATCTAAACAGAACCCTTCATCTGTAACAGAAATATGATCTTATCTTAGTCAAAGAGTCAACGGTACCCTGCTTTCCCTATATCGCCTGAGGAAGTCTTCTTACCCGTTAAATCGAAAACCATGCCTGTGCTGACTTTGATTTTCCCTATACTCGATTATGATGACGTGTGCTACTTTGAGCTGAATGCGGCTGAGCTGGATAAGCTTGACAGATTGCTTAAGAATGGGATCCGGCTCGTATTCAATCTCAGGAAATATGACCATGTGTCGAGCTGACAAGTCTGTACTCAAATGGATGCCCTGCATTCGCCAGAAAAGAAATTTGCGCGCTTTGACCACGCTTTTCTCCCTTCTTATCTCACACATCCCTCCTTCTTATCTTGTGATTTACTTATAATATTTATGTTCTCCACACAGTGAGAACCTGCGTTCTCTTAACAATCTCCTTTTCCTCTGTCCTGCACCCTACGTCTGACTTTCTTCACTCTTCATTTCATATTCAATCAATTCTTCTGTGGAATGCGCTTCCTCTTGATATCAGGATGGCCGCCAGTCGGTTTGCATTATAGCGGAAATTGCTGAGTTAATAGGGGTTAAAGCATAAAATTGCTGTTTTATTGCAATAGATTCTTTGAATTGACAAACAATCTTCATGGTTTGACGTTTTCGAATGAAAGTTTTGAAATGGTTTCTATGAATTTCATCTTAAAAAATGTGAAACATTTGAATATCTACGTTTTTGTTATTCAACTCAGACAAGAAAGATGGATACTGAGAAAATACGAGTTCCGACGCAGAAGTACCTAACGCGGCAAAAACTGATCGCAATATCAATATTGTGTTTGGATGGGGGTCTACTAATGAACACACAGTGCGATTTTGGTTTAAACGAAACGGCTTTCGTGATGGAAACTTCGACTTGAAGAACGATGAATTAAGAGAGATGCAGGAACCCGATCCTAGTCAAACTACCCAAGAATTAGCGCCATGGTTTAACGTTACCTGACCCACAATATTGACTTATTTGCGTCAAATCAATAAAATAAAAAATTACGATTTGACTGATCTGCAGAAAGTAACGCGTGATGAAACTTGTGTTGCCATGTTGGTAAGGTAAGACTGGTTGTTACACTTTCGGGTTTCTGACCAACCGTAACGGCTGTCTTTTTCTCAGCCCATAGAAGTCCACTGCTGGACAAAGGCCTCCCCAAGGCTTACAATCTATTTGGGGCATTGCCATAATACCCACGTTTGGCAGGTGGGTTGGAGATCGCAGTCATTTTTTTAAAGATAAAGATGAAGATTCATTTATTGCAAAACTGTGGACATATTGATGTTATTTAATTATGTAAATACAATGCTTTGGCACGACAGTCTATCCAAGTCGAACATGGAACATCAAAAAATTAAATAAGAATAAAGATTTACAAACAATACGACAAGTCTAAATTTCAATTCTAAATTACTAATTAAATTATTTCACAGGAGAAGCGCTGCTGCCCTCTTCCCTGATGAGAATTTCCTTAGTCGCCTCTTACGACACCCACAGGTGGATATGGGTTAGTACTATTCTAAGCCCGGTATCACACCGGACGACTGTCTAAGTTGCTCGAATGGCAGCCGACACCAACGGCTTAAAGAACTATCCAAGGCACGGAAGGATATTGGTATTTAAAGATATTCACCCAGTCCCGGACCAACAGCACCAAGCGTAGCATAACCTGAACTATCAAACCGAGCGCCCCATATTACTATTAGCTTTGAAATCATGTTAAATGTTTTAAAATAATAAAGCTTTATCCATAATTAGCGGCCACCAGCGTCTTCGTTCGCGTGGTTTAGTTTAGTCGCAGCGTGATGTTATATAGCCTAAAACCTTTCTGGATTAATGGGCTATCCAACACAAAAATAATTTTTCAAATCGGACCAGTAGTTCTTGAGATTATCGCGTTCAAACAAACAAACAAACTCTTCAGCTTTATATGTCAGTATAGACTAGCTGCCGCCAACGACTTCGTTCACGTGGAGTTAGTTATGCTCCATTCCTATTAGTCGCAGCGTGATGTTATATAGCCTAAAGCCTTCCTGGGTTAATGGGCTATCTAACGCAAAAAGAATTTTTTAAATCGTACTAGTAGTTCTTGAGATTAGCGTGTTCAAACAAACAAACTCTTCAGCTTTATATATTAGTATAGATTTTCTTCACGATAAATTACTACTTTTAATTTTAATGACTGCTTTGTACCTCATAACGCATGGAGGGTGTTACGTAACCCAATGTTAGTCCTAGGATGCTACATAGTTCATTCCCACCCCCCAGTACCTAAGTACTTTCTCCTATGACGTCAAAGATGGGAGGCAGACACGGCGTCGCCATTGCATCGATTGCTCAGCTCATTCAATGCCAGGCGGGATGACGCCGTTCAACCCCCATGGGATGCCGTCGCCGAACTGACCTTTCATCGAGGAGTTGTTTATATGAATGAATGAACGGTTTACGGGCTGCATTGATTTAGTTTTTATTATTCCTCTCTTAAAAGAAAGTTTTACAAGTAGGCCAGGATGTTTGTAGGTTAAGTTTTTACGTTTGTATACTTTATCCAGATCTATCAGCAGTTTAATTTACCTAACTACCTAGATATTATTGTAAGAACAGGAGTAAACACTATATATCTCGGAACTCTGAGGTAAGTTGACTTAATATTCACTTTCGTTACTTTACCTAAAGAAAGCGCCATAACGGCCTTCTAAATTTGTCATACTTCAATTTGTGGTAGCGATAGATTTCGAGGATCCATTATTGTGTGTCAAGTCAACCCCAGCCATTTCAAAATTTAAATTTTCATATGCTTAACTCTCATTCAAACTTTCATCCCCTTTTAAGAATTTTTCGGGATGTAAGATAGTTTTGTGACAATCGTGATGTGGGATTGTGGGCTGATAAGTTATGTGTTTTATTTCATTTGAAAAAAATATAAACAATATTACATTACATACAGCATTATTAGTAAGGTAAATGAAATAAAATCAATGTAAAGCTTCATACAATGTCGGTTATGACCGAGAATCCAAGACAAATTTTTCGATTGGATTCGTAGTCAAGAATGCTATACCGAATACCGAGACTGAGACTGAGATCTCGTCCGAGCCATATACTAGATGCTAATAGAACTGTGTCAAAATATATAAAAAATCATTAAAATAGAAATTTAAGTAAGTAAAAACTTATTACTTACCTAAATAAAAGCCTCCAGGCATAAAGGGCGTGATAACTCATATATTTATGCATTGTATAAAATGAACAATTATAAGTACTCATATACCCTAAAATGGTTATACAATACTATTTTTTGTTTATACGAAACCCGAAACACGTGTCCAGTATTTTTAAGTAAGTATCTATGTACAAAATTTCAAAAAGATATCATCACAAAGCTTGCTATTCTACTTGGTTGTCCCAACAAAAATATGGTCAAACACCACACGGGTGGGCGGCGCGTTGTCCTCTGGCGTCAGCTGTGGCGCGCGGTGCAAGTACTATGATCTATCGTAACCGCGGTAACCACGCTGCCACAATTTCTAAATGTATTTGGGAAGAAATATAACATGGGGTCAAAATGTTTGTATCTATTTAGTTGTTTATTCTGAACAAATTATGAACTAGCTATATTTATGCGAAACCTGAATACAATTGTAGCGCGTAGGGCGTGTTACGTAATTAAAACTAAGATGAATTGAACGTTATGTATTGTACGCATCGCTGATTGTACGTGTGTAATGAGTACAATGTGTATGACGTGTACAAGAATGTGATGTATAGATCAATATGTACAAGTCCGTATCATTACAATTTTAGTACTTATATGTACTGCCGAAGCAAGTACATATACTAAAATTACACGTAGAATACACAACGTTCAATTCATCTGAGTTTTAATTGCGTAACACGTCCTACGCGCTACATTTGTATTCAGGTTTTGCATAAACAAATAAATAACGTTGTATATACATACTAGCTTTTTACCAATCTAGTTTTGACTTCGCCTCCGCTTCCGTTGCTGCGGAAGTTCCGCATGAAATCGTATCTTCGCTTCCGCCTCCAACTCTGCACAATGTTTGCGGAGTTAAAGCTTTAACGGGTATAGTAGCCTCAATGACCTTGTGCATGTGGGCGGAGCTAAACGCCGTACTCCCGAATTCGTAAAATGCGCGCGGTGGCGCGCTAAACTAAAACGACAATCAAAGAATATCCAGAGATGCAGACAAGCCGCGTGTAGGTCGCGATTTGTGCCTACGATTTCAGACGGGGGTATGGATGCAAGACGATAAATGTATATTTTGCATTAATAAATGGTAATATCGTACTATAATATATTTTTAGTATTCTTGATCAATGTTTAAATAAAATCAAGGAGTGCTCGTTACACAGTTTAATGGCCGATCGCAGACTGACAGACATTTGTAAAACAAGTACCCACACATTATAATATATCATAACATTCACATAAAAAATAATGGTAGATGGTAATATCTACCGATTCAACATATTTGAATTTTTTTTTTCACTACTTTTCAGTATATGAGTATCATGTCTTTGCAGTGTCCTTGAATTAATTACTAATGCGAATAACATAAACGAGTTCATCGCGTTAACGTAAACCAAACGCGCACTAGGCACTTTGTGATATTTTTATTAAAAAAAAAAACGTTGAACCACACTAGAAATTACTTTTATCGTGGGTGCATTTTTAAACATATAAATTCACAGACACAAACAGCCAGACCCGGAACAACTACTTGTAGGACATGTTCTGAATATTTGTTCCGCGCGGGAATTGAACCCGCGACAAGCAGCGCAGCAGTCAATAGCTTAACCGCTGCGCTAACCGTGCTTTATATAGATGCCTTGAGATTACAAAGCGCGTAGTTTCGGCCGTTTTCCATAAAGAGATAGTACCCTATTTATACCGTGTCAGTGACGTCGGATTGAATGTACTTCGTCGTAATGAGGTTTCAAATAAAACACGAGTTATTTTAAAATCTGTAAATTTTAATTCTTCGATCCAATAAATAACATGCGAGATTATAGGCATATCTAAAGCTGCAGAAATTTCTTGCAGTTGAGAATGGCCACAGTCTATTTCTATTGTTCCTACAACTGCACAGCTGATATTGATTTCTGTAGGATGTGCAAAATGTTTCCATACACATACGGCATTTAAAAATAAATAGGGAATGTAGTCCCACTTGTCGTTCTCCAACAATATCCACAGATCCTAAACCACAGTCTATAATTCTCCGTGCTTAGCAATTTTCTTTAGTTCTGAATAAAAGTAAGCAATATTAATTATGCGTCGCCCTTCGATGAAACAAGCTTGAGATTTGTTGAGGTGTTGGTGATATTTTGAGCTAAAAAAAGATATAACATACATTTTAATTAACCCTTGCAACACTGTTAGAGATTTATGTCAAGGAATTAAGAATTTATCAAGAAAAATTAATTAAGAATTAACAAAAAAATAATTTTACAGGTATATGATATATTTGTAAACTAAAAATATAGGTTGTAGGACATGCAGGCATAATTTTACCTGAATGATGATGATGGAACTTGCGTCGTTTTTTTGTGCACATAGAGATATATAATATTATCATTTTCTTGACGACATTCTGTATGGATGTCTGACCTAGAATCAACTGCGTTAGTGTTCGACCTAAAAAGCAAATTAAACTTTTATGTTCTGTCGATTGGTTTCTTTCTCTTCTTTTCTGTAAGTCGAAAAATGTTATTACAATATTATTTATTATTAATTAATATTATTTATTATTTATTTATTTATCCTACAGTATGTTAAGAAAACCCTGTCCGACCCGTGAAGGTGTTGTTAGGTATCGATAACTGATTCTACTAATGCATACAAAACCAGGCCAACTTAAAAAAAAATCACCCTAAAAAAATAAATATTATTTCGCAAAAAGAGGTAACTTAATAAATATGCGTTAAGCACCCTTCCGCGGGCGGCGGGCGGCAGGGCACGCAGCACGTGGTCGCATCGCTGTCGCTATTTGCTCATAATAATACCGGTGTTGTCACTTTTTTAAAAATTACCAAATTTCGGGGAAGTTATTTCAAAATTCATTTGTATTGGTACTATGATGATTACGTAAAATTTTATATCATATTTGGTCATGTGTTTACTTAACCTTTATATCCTTACGGGTCGGACAGGGTTTTCTTAACATACTGTATATATACGGACAAATCACACAGATTGAGCTAGCCCCAAAGTAAGTTCTAGACTTGTGTTATGGGATACTAACTCAACGATACTATATTTATAATAGATACATATATAGATAAACATCCAAGACCCAGGCCAATCAGGAAAAGATAGTTTTCCATCATGACTTGGCCGGGAATCGAACCCGCGGCCTCCACGTCGCAGGCAGGCGTGTTGACCGCTGCGCCACGGAGGACGTCAAAAAAATTTACTGATAACTGTGACATTCCAAGCCCGCCAGCCCGCGTCCATCGGCTTCGGCTACTTTAAACAATTACATATAGAAATAAAATATTTACAGGAAGAATCATTTAAAATAATCCAAGTAAGAGTTTTTATTACACATTTTTGCTAATATCGCAAAAACTAAAAGTCCTATCAACTCAAAACTTTTTGTAAAACTGTTTTTACACCAAAACCTTTAATTGAGTCCTAATTTTTGGTTTATATCACCATAAACAAAAAATCACATTTTCAAGTTACGTAAATTTCTAATAAGATTTTTATTTTTAAATCTCCTTACAAACCTATAAATTATAATCTAAGTGCGAGTGTTTACTTACCTGAATAGAGTCTTTTATATTATCAGCGGATGTAGTTAGTCGGATTATTGCCTTTCAAGTCTAAAGATTTCTTTCTAGATTTCCTGGAACAATTCGTAATTGTTTAACTTCAATTGTAAAAGAAAAATGGTTACAAAAGCTAATAGTAATTATAAAGAAAAATACAGTAATATGTAGGTATAAATACAAGAGTATAGGTAGATAGATACTTACGCCACCAGACGCATCTTCAATTCTCATTTGCGAGCTAATCTATGAACGTACACTGACACGATTCGCTCGTAAATATTTGCACTCACACAGACAACCACGCGTAGTCGGCGATAGCCGGAGCAGAGCAGCAAGCGACACAACCCTCCCGTCTGAATGCTAACGCACGACTGCCGCCCGCGCCCGCGCAGAGCACCTCTAAACCTATGTTTCAAAATAAGGATATTTTCTTGGCAAATGTTGATGGATTTAAATATGCTCTTGCATATCTGTAGTACTTCTAACCGCGAATTTTTCAGTGTAAAAATATTTCCACACATCAATGCCGTTTAGAAGTAATAACGAATATTAGCCAAAAATAGCGTTTTGGTAACTATTTTTTTAAGGCAAAAGGCAAAATCCTACGAAAAAATCATCTTTAGTAAATGTTGTACATGAATCAATAGACAAGATATATTTTTTTCAAATCTCAAAACCAAGCCGTTAATTAGAAATTAGCTTCCTAAAGTGACCATTTTACGCTACTAAATGAGACTAAGGCCCTTAACAGACGTTCGAATACGGTGCGTCGAACCGTCGGACCGGTCCGGTGCGCTCTACACGCCACACCATCGCACCCGTACAAACACGGTCCAGTGCTTTTCGTGCTACACAGTCCACCGGCGGACCAGATTGGCGCACCTCCTGTCCGTCGGTGGCCTGTGTTGTTCTATGTTACCCAATTATGTAGGTTCTCGATCAGACGACATTGTGACGTGTCTCTCGTTCGGTTGTAGATCCGCGACTGACGCTCTGAACGATGCGGTGGCCCGTCCACACGAGCGAATTTGGTGCGGACCGTACAATATCCTGTGGGAGAATCATCGAACCGAGCGCACCGTCAATAATAATAATAATGTCCGGCGGACCGCTGTACATACCATCGAATATTGTTCGGAGCAGACCAAGGTCGCGGTGCGGAGCGCACCATATTCGAACGTCTGTTAAAGCTTTTATAACGGATAGACGGTTATTTACGTATTCATAAAATAAATAACGCGCAAGCTGCGACGCTCGACAACCGTTCGGCCGCGTTTGAGGGCGAAATGATCAAGAATCAACTAGTGCGAGATGGGAATGCGGCAAATACAATTTGTTTCTCCTTAATTTTCATTACTAGAAGGTAATATTTTTTTACTAAGTGCACTACTATTAATGTACGTATTTAAAATAAAACTCTTTTTTAATTAAGCATAATTTTTTTTTTTCTATATCTACTTTCACCTCCGCCTCCGCCTCCGTTAACCTCCGCATCCGCGGAGGTGAGACTCGTCGCCTCCGCTAACAAGGCCTCTGTTACAACCCTAGTTTTGACCCCTAGTTTACTGTACTTCATTTGCCTGTTTTAAGGAATATGTCGAGTTTCCCTGTCGCCTTCTAATAAGTTGATAGGCTTCAAAAGAAACTTCGTGGTTGATATTTTTTGCTCAATATTGGAACAATGGTCACGTTGGATTCATAGCCTTGCTCGTAAAATAATAAATCTTTTACATCAATAGGGACTGGTTTGAGAGAACCATTGAAGACAATGGTTTGGTGTTTTATTATATTCTTTTTGTTATTCAAAAGCAAGCGGGAATACAATTTTGTCCTACATTGGGAGGACTTCAAGGGATGTGTGCAAATGCAAAAGTTTTAATTCCCAAGGATAAAGTTAAAGTTAAAGTGGAGGAGAAACGGAGAAACTTTCTAGGAAGAAGAAATCGTGGAACAAACTCCCGAGCAGCGCAGCTGTCTGTTCAATTATATTATTAAACACGTGAGTATTTACAGTACGTAACTAGGCTTGTAAAGTGACTAACATAACAAAACATCAGAACAATAAATTGAAGCGGCAGGAGAGCCTTCATCAGTACTCATCTTGTGTGCTGTGTGTGTAGGTAGGCAGGGTGTGAGTAGAAAAATCACAAGTCCTTCCATTGAGTTATAATGTACTCGTGTTACAAACAGTCTAGTTGAGGCGCCTTCTCTAGTACGTAGTACATTATAACTCAATGAGTCCTTCTTACAATCACCGTTACTTAATCATCACAGGGTTTAATAATCGAAATAAGTAATCAAATGAACAATGTACAGTCTAAGCAACACGACTCTAACTTAATTATAACACTAGATTAAACTATCACTCGGATGCAAAGCGATTGCAAACGTTGTGCGCGGGCCCGTCGGCCTCACCATCCTCAACAATGACTTTTACCACTCAAAGTCAACCTGATGTCGAACGTTGAGGGATGCGCCGTCAAATTAAACCATATTAATTTCTGGGCTCAACATTATTTTTCCTTACCACTTGATAATATGTAAATCAGCTCATACTAATAATCAAACTAAATAGCTTTTGGTTCTAGGGTTTTTATAATCTTTATCACCTTTGTTTGACTGATAAAAAATGAGAATTAAGTCCTATATTGAACCCACCAAACACTGTTTTTGTTTGCAAATAAATAATTGTCATAAACAACTTAAAGAGGCCCTTTTAATAGATGCATTTGCTTATCAATTAGGGTAAACTTGCTTGTCGCTTTTTTCTGTGTATGGGTGACTCGTAAATCACACTTCAAGTCTAGTTTGCTTAAAAGGTTTGCTCGTGACAGACTAGTGTTTGTTCAAGTAACGGTCTAATTAACCCGTCAATAGAAGTTACAGTTTTGTGTTTGCACTTCATGCTTCACCATACGACACGGCCAACCCATAGTTATAAATAAGGAGCAAAATACTGGAACTAAATGAATATCTTGAATTGATGTGTCAAGATTCTACGAATTGGTGAAACTTGTCATTCTCCTACACTTTTTTTTTTAGTTCTGAATGGGAAATCATCAAATGACCTCCCCGGCTCTGGGAGGAGCGGAAGGGCGTGTCAGAGTTTTACTGACTAAAGCCCACCCGTGTTTCTTCACTTGCCTGAGCGACGGCCAGGGTCACGGTTTCTTTTTTAACCAACCCGCAACCCTGACCCAGGAGGCATCGGTCTTCGTGGACCCCGTCACGATGTGTTGATATCTCTTTGAGGCGCGCGTGAAACACAACTTGACGTCGACTCGGGCCTGGTCCTTACCGGGCGACAAGCTGCCCACTGCTCATCCCCTGTAAGTCCGCGCCGTAGGCGCCGCTATTGTGGCGTGCCCAGCACTGGGTTTCGACAATCGCCCTCTCCATGTCGCCATGAGATCCCGCCGGAGCTCTGTCTGCCGTATCACGATTTCTCGCGGCAGCGGAGTTATGCACCGGCGTTTAGCCTCCTCATTCCCCTACCCTTAGGTACCCCAATTTATGTGGAGTCGGAGTAACTTTGTCTTTTTCATCCAGACTTCTCAATAAGTTTGCTGCTTCCAATGGGGTGGGAAAGACTGGATTTCGACCCCAACATAGTTGATAAAGGTTACGCTAATGATTATAACTTTTCTAGTACGTCGTCATCTCGGTAGCCACAGGTTTATTGGCCACACCATGAAAATATCAAAAAGGACCGGCGAGCCGAGAAGGCACCGTACAAACCTGTATTAAAATTATTTGTAACCAAAAATGTATGGTTTTAGCACTTTGTCCTGATCTGTGTTATAAGATATTGCTTCGTACCACCACTGTCATCATCATGTCAGCCAGAGGCACTCCACTACTGCTCCACTACTCTAAAAAGACTTAGGCTTGCATTCAGTGCTTCCCTGCGATTTTGGTCAGGTTATCCGACCACATAATCGGTGGGTGTCTGATGCTGCACTTGCCGATACGTGGTCGCCATTCAAGACCCTTTCTGCTCCATCGGCCATCGGCTTCATACCAAATTTCAACTATTCTGATCTCTTCTCGACGCGATTTTCTATTCAGTGTACGGACCAGTCATCCACGCAGCCTACATCCGATGCATTTCTATTTTCAAAATTTCAGGGGATACAAATTAGGATATATCTCAACTATTAATAATTAGCTTCTAATGTTCCCATTGATTGGAAACTGATCTCCTCTCTGTTAGAGGTGGTGTCCTATAATTCAGGGGCAACGAAACCGGCAGTTTCCTACGATCTTTTCCTTCACTATATTGAGAGCAATGCTGATGAAATAATTCACATAAACAGGTGCCTGCTTGGGTTACAACCCTCGAACTACTTTGGTAATTCGCGATTGTTACCACAGAGCCACTGCTTCTCTTTCGTAAACTTGATTCTAAATTATAGCCGAAGTTGTATATTAGAACATGAAAAATTCAAGCCAATTTGTTAAATCGTCTACCGTCATTTCCTGCCCAAGTACAAATTATATGAAATTATCCATTGATGCCATCTCATTGAGACTAACAGGCGGTGTGTATACAATTCTTGATAATTATATTAAAACCTGTACTCCCACTCACTATGACTCTTAATTTTTCTCGAGCAAAAAATAAATAAAATTCCATTATTGAGGTTGTTTTCCGAAAATTTTGAACCGCTTCTCTCTCTCTCTCTTAACAACTTACGCCGCTTAGTAGGTACCACATCTCAAAACGCTTCTCAAAACACCGTAGGAAAAAAACGTGTCCGTCAACAAGCTTATATTGCTCTATAGCTATATTGATTAATATAAGTCTTATAATTAAGTCTTATAATTATAATTAATTGAATATACGCATAATTAGATTAATATAATATAAATAATCGTGCCTACGTACGGCAAATAAACTGTAGTCTTTTACGGGAAGTGAAACGTGTATCCCAAAAGTAAAATGGTAGATGTGGAGATGTCTAAATAGAATGCAACATTTTTGAGTCTACAGACTCATTATTACCTACAATAACTTCTTAAATCGAACGATGAACCTTAAATAATAGAAAAAGAACACGTCCAACGTAGTTACATAGCGGAATGATAATGTTCTGCAAATTGTGACAGTTAGCCGAAGCCAATTCGTCAAGTCGTGTATTATAATAGGTACCCATTACCTACAGCTCACAGCACAATACTTCATAGCTTCATGCTACTCACATACGCTTCATCTAGGAAAATTCCAATACTCTCAGAGCTAATTAGTTTGGCGCTAATATCTACAGATTTTTTGCTGATGCCCGAGGATGGGTGCCAATATTTTTAACGCAACAGACGCATGGCAAGACCGCCCACTCTCGATTTCTTTAAAGTACGTCATAGATTGAAACTGGAGCCAGGAAAGTTGACGCGTTGTATTCCTGAGATTCGGTGTATTTCTTTTTTAATTTGCGGTGTACTAGTTTACCTAATATTTGTTGTTTTGCTACACTTAGGAACCAATTGTTTATGTAATACATTCGTCCACACTAAATTTTCCAACTGATGGTTAAACAAGAATATGGAAGTCTTTTCAGCTGAAAACTAAAACGAAAATCAATCCAATATTGTTTTACAAAAAGTGTCTAGGTTTTTCCATTAGTTTTTGCGTTTAAAGTGTCGATTGCATGAAATCATTTTGGCATATTTACATGAAAATAACTCGATAGTTTTCTCATAGACAATACATACCTACATCGTATAATGTACTATATGCGAGAAAAGGCGTTATCTCATGTATTGTAGTATCAGCTGTTGTATGGATTTTCTCTGAATAAAAGAATTGATTCATCATTCATCATTATCAACCTTTTAATTGTCTCACTGCTGGGCACAGGTCTCCTCTCATACAGAGAAGGATTGAGCATAATCACCACGCTTGTTCAATGCGGGTTGGCGATTTCAGACTTAAAGGCCAGGTTTCCTCAAGATGTTTCCTTCACCTTGTAACCAGTCATTTGTGTCCAAGATATACTTAGAAAGTACATATAACTTTAGAATAGTTACGTTGGTACTTGCCTGGCCTGGAATCGAACCCGCGCACTCATACTTGAGAGGCTGGTGTTTTAACCACTAGGCCACTACGACATAGAAGAAGATCAAGAATTGATTGTAAGCATTGAATTACTGGAATTTATGCAATGAGCAGTGTAGCATAATAACCACTAATGACTATGGTGCTCAGACGCAGCAAGAATGCGCACGTCGGGACATAGCTTGTAAAAGATAGTGGGAGAGCTGATCAAAAGTAACGACGAATGCTCAACATTATCCCTGGGTGGTAGAAACTGATAGTAGTACCAATAAACATTAAATTAACGAATGTTTAATATTTTTAAAGGTACTGTACCTGCGCTTTTGAATTCTCACCAGCACTCAGTTGGACAGCTTACAAGTGACGCCATAGAGCTGAATCTTATTATTTTATGCTTTTATATCGTCCTATATACGTCACCTGGTGGTTTATATGACCCATCCATTTTTGGACATGGGCCTGTAGTCTACAACTGCCGTCGTCCTTCCTATTCGCTCAATCTGAGTGAATGGGTTCTTAATAAACTAGCGCGCTTCACCATCAACGATCGCATCACTGCTTACCATCAGGTGGGATTGTGGTCAAGCGCTAGTTTATAATTATTAAAAATAAAAATATAATAAAATTTTAATTTTAAGTACAAGGAATTTTGCCCAAAAAGTACCAAAACAGAAATTACGACGAACTCTATCTACAACATCTATTTTTAAACATCGCTTTTAATTAGTTAGTTCTAAACAGTACTTTCAACTAAGTTTTAAACCAGTAAGGACTTACTTGGTATAATTGCCAAGTTTTTATTGAGGCGTAAAACTTGGCACTTGTTTTACGAATTGAAGATTTAAACAGAAAAACAGTAATTGTAGTAATTGTGTCCAATTTAATACATTTAGTGCTACATACGTTACGCTATTGATTTTCACGCAAAAAAATTGCGCATTATTTGCATAAACTTGTTTGTTTTATTGTCGCCATGGCAACTATCCAGGTTCCTGTTGTTTCCGTAAACCTTTTATTACAGAGCAATCGTAAAATACTAGATTTAAGCTTATTTCCTGGAACTGCCTGAAACCAGGACTTTACCTCGAATTTCCGGCTGTTATGTAAGTACTACCTAACAGCTCGTGACTAAAATAATAAAAGCCGATCAGGTAAAGCTACGCTTGCCGCGGTTGTTTGGTGGATAGGTGGCCAAGGCCATCTTTACATATCGCTACCTCTCAGTGTCTCGGAAAGCATGTTAAGTGGTTGGTCTCGGCTGTTATTTGCAGATTATTGACAGGCGTTACCGGTCATCAGAAGTCCGAAAGTCTAACAATCTTACCAAGGGGTATCGTCTGACCCAGATGCGGTTCTGGAGGTCAGATAGGCAAACACTCCATGTAAAATCATATAAAATACTGTTATTCTGACTGGTGTAGATTGGAAGGCGAGTCTAACATAGTTGGGAACAGGCAGACAGATGGTGCTGCGTACTGTAGGTAAATCTAGGTATAATCGTGTCTTCGGGCGAAACCAGTCTATGCTGGCCAAGACAGAGAATTGGACAGAAGTAGCTTCCTTCTGCTTCCTGCTGTCAAAATGAAACCCATTGCTACTGAGAATGTGTTAGGCTTTGTGACTGAAACACGTTTTGCCAACCCAAATTAATTGGAAGTGTAGAAGAATGATGACTTAAGGTTTTTGTTATCAGGTATGAATGATAATAAATAAAAAATAAGAAGCTTTAGGTGTAACTAGAAAGAAATAGTTTAAAATTGATTCTACTAAATCAATTACTTCTTAAGGCCTTCGCAGCCCGGCGACTCGAAAATGCGTTTCTGGTAAACAGAATAGTCTCGCGTTGGTTTATTGGAACCTTTACTTAGAGAATTTGGCAAACACTAAATTGTACCTAATATTTCTAAAACGGCTATAATATTGTTATCTGTGAAACTGTGATGATCAAGAAGGAAGCCGCTGAACGGGGTTGAGAGAAGGCTGATCCTGCTCGGAGATGCAGGCGTCGGAGAAGAAACCGCCTTGGCGCTTAATACGTCGAAACCCCCCTACATATCGAGGTAGGTGGACCTTTGGGGTCGCGGGCGTACTGAGCGGAGACTCTACCTGCCCACTAAGTGACCCCAGGGAAGACGATGGCACAGTGGCCACGTGGTGAAGCTTAGGGGAGGCCCTCTTAGAATATCCCCAGGAATGTGCCTTAAACGAGTTGCGCAGAGGAGGGGTCCGGAATTGGTCTATTAAGAGGAATCAGGACCACCCCTACACGCAGAGTGTGACCTGGGTGGTTTTAGTGAGGTAAAATCCCACACTACCATTTTTATATAAATTATAAACTAATGCTTGACCGCAATCCCGCCTGATGGAAAGCAGTGATGGTAAAGAGTTAGTTTATTAAGATCCTATTCACTCTAGCCTTGAAGACACTCAAATTGTAGTGTAACGGAAACACCGTCGCTGGCAAATTGCTCCAGACCCTCGATGTACGCGGTATAAAAGAGGAAGCGAAACGCTTCGTCCGGATCATAGTGGTGTTAACAACGTAAGGGTGGAAAGTCGCCGTACGACGAGTCGTCCGATGGTGGAACGGTGATGGGGGAATTAAATCATGCAATTCCCTCGCACACTCACCAGAATGAATCCTATAGAAGACCGAAAGGCTAGCCAGCCTCCAAACGGTCTCCAATCAGTCTCTTCGCACGCCTCTCCACTGAATCCAAAATAGCCAGATGACATTTCGCAACACCAGCCCAAATGTGGCTGCAGTACTCCACACACGAGCAGACCTGTGCTTTGTACAACATTGGAAGCTGCCTTGGTGTGAAGTACCACCGGACCTTTGCGATGACGCCAAGTTTTCTGGCAGCCACCTTGGCCTTGGAGTCAATGAACCGCCCAAAGTTTAGGTTCGAGAAAATCTCAACTCCCAAAAGCCGAAGGCGGTCGGTGCACTCCAAGGATGCATTCTGAAAAGTAATGCTTTACACAAATCAATACTAACTACATACTTTTTAATGCTTTCCATATGGAAAGCATTAAAAAGCATGTAGTTAGTATTGATTTAATGTGAAGAGAAATATTTCCCCTGCACATTAAATGCCTGCATGTAAAACGGCTGAAATAAGGCAAATGTAGAAAGCAGCAAACTACGACACACACTATCCATATCAAACTGAATCATTTTGAATCGTCAAAATGAAACCTATTGCTATTAATAGTGTGTTACATAATTACTTCGAGGTACTGCGTTTAACAGTCCAAGCGTATTGTACTCAGGGTCTTTGGGTTCAGCCATTCGATTGATTCGAATTATTCCACAGCCAGCGTAGTGATCAAACGACAGATCAGTGTGCAATTGTGCAGTCGTGTATGCGAAGCTGGAGATGTGGAGACTGATCATGTAACTTCTGGCGGTTATTATGTGTTTTGAAGGAAAAACTTCTTTAGTGGCATTGTTATCTGGGAATTCAGTTATCTAGAAGTTACTGAGCAACAACTAGATAAACTTGAGCGACTTAAAAACTTTTTCATAAGCTTTATATTTAGCCCGCGCAAATATGATTACATATTTGAATTTCATACAAAGCTATTTTATTGGTTAATCTAAATAGTACACCGTAGACTACCTACACTATTTATCTCTGCATAGTTGTCTGTAAAAGATTGCTCTTAACGATAAGACCCCCTGTTGAGTGGCCTTTTGTAAATTTTCATATTCATTTTCTGTAAAGTATATGGTGTACATAATGAAGACTATTCTATCTATCATCTTGAAGGATTGTTAAGACTAATAATTTATTCGTCTCTACTAAAATCATGTTTGGGTAGACAACATCACTGTACACAATAAATGTGGATGTAATCACTTAATGACCTATAATAATGGACGCAAAAAATGGCGACGCCAATCGTTGCAATGCAATGTTTCCTTCAGTTAATCGTCGGGTATTTACATGCTAGAGCTAGTTACTCGTCTCTGCTACGGATGGGTGCAATCTAATGATACGGTGACATGTCTGTGCTATATCTAAGTTGAAATATGTACATATTTCAACTTAGATATAGCAACACATTGTATATACGGAGCTATATGTTGGAGCCGTTTGGGGTTGAAACACTAGGGCCTTGGGTCCGAGTGTTCATCGAAATTTTCGCGACGTCGTCAAGCGGTTAGCAGACTCTTCACGTGGCCAGAAGACTGGTCTATTTTTAGCCCAAAGAATCAGTATTGCCCTCAAACGTGGTAACCCATTTGGGCACTTATCCCATTGACAACGATGTGCAATTTTTACTTATATAAATATGTTTATACAATATGTAAAGAAAACCCCGTTCGACCCATAAAGATAATGAAGGTTATGTAAACACATTACCTAATAAAATATGAAATTTTACATAATCATCATGGTAACAATACTTCTTCTTCTTCTTCTTCTTCTTCTTCTTCAGTCTATGAATGTACACTGCTGGACAAAGGCCTCCCCCCCAAGGCTTTCCACGCTGACCGGTCTTGTGCTGCTCGCATCCATCGGCTTCCCGCGACCTTCGCCAGATCATCGGTCCACCTTGTTGGGGGCCTCCCTACGCTGCGTCTTCCATTACGTGGCCGCCACTCCAGAACCTTACTGCCCCATCGGCCATCGGTTCTACGAGCCATGTGTCGTGCTCACTGCCACTTAAGTTTAGCGACTCGCAGAGCTATGTCGGTGACTTTGGTTCTTCTGCGGATCTCCTCATTTCTGATTCGATCACGCAGAGAAACAATACTAATAAGTTTTTAATTAATCTTTTTTTTCCGCGAATTAATTCCAATTTCCCCAAAACTTGGTATTTTTTTAAAAAGTGACTACATCATTTTTGACGGTATTGCCGCATGCCCCTCTTCGCCCGTGCATTTATGGCCTACCGCACATGTATTAATCTCCTTTTGAAGTAATATTTATTTTTTTAGGGGTTTTTGTTTTAAGTTTAGCTCGGCTTTGTAGGCATTAGTAGAATCAGTTATCGACACAACAACATTTGGCGCATCGTACCCGGCACACATCGCAACACAAATGTTCAGATCCGTCCTCCGTACGGCTTCGCCAGACATCATGCCGGAACACGAACACGACATATTGCTTGGCGGCAAAACTTTGTCTGGTGGGTGGAAACTTCTGCCGGCAGCCGATTTATATACGGATTTAGAATAAGTAACTATATTCAATAATTTATTGGACAGACAAAACAATAAGCAACCAACATTCCTGTATCTAAAACGAATAACAAAATCGAACCGTCAATGTGAAACAATTGGATACCTATTGCATGTTCTAATAAAGAGCATCCAAAGCGACTCTTTTAACAATATTCAAAGTTCAAATCATTTAACCGAACTTCATCAGCTTTAGATTGAACTGGGTTATTGCTTGATTGTTTTGTTACTTTTATCATGGTCAATAATGTTTGAGGAGGGAGCTGGCCTTGCATATGAACAGGGAAAGAGCGAAATCCGCACGCAAATGGTAACCATAAATTCAGCACATGAATGAAGAGCTCCCAGAAGCTTCTTGCCGGATCTAAAATAAAATAAAAAAAAAATGTATTTCATGGATAGGTGCAATATCTACGCAATCAAGACTTTTAATTATTTTATTTACGGGTTAGCTATTATTAATCTGACAGGAGTTTCCATGATATAATTAGAGCCGGTGTTCGTCCATGTGGCCAGCCGGTACAATTTTATTTGTATCGCGTTTCAAAGTTCATGTTCAATGTTCAGAAGGACGTATGCAAATTACGTTACGACTGGTTACGAAATAGGGCATTCATTTGTTACTGTTGTATTTGTATTCATAACTAACTATGGTAAATATCACCATTGGACGCCATAAGTGGCACGCGACTCTGCGCAATAATGTGTCAAATTGTAATTATTACGGATTTTTTTGTTTTATCTCTCCAATTTTAGTAGTAGTAGTAGTTTAGTTCAAATCAGTTACTTACACAGTTACACAGTTTACATTTATCTGAAGAATTTGGAAATATGTTATTTTGCAGATTTTGTTTAGAAAATGTCAAACTGATTTTGATTTTGATTTTGAAGTCATACAGGAACCTGGCAGTTAAAAATCTGCCCTAAGTTATGTATAAAAAAAAATTTGTATAACCCCTCGCATGTTGAATTGCCCTCACAACCCCCCACTTGTCACTTTGTGCCATCTTTCACTCCCCTTTTCGTAATCCACGACAAACAGCTGAGGACTGACATGCTCTTTATTCGCAAATCGGTCAAGGCTACCCGATTCAATTAAGATGCTGACGTTTATGGAGTAATAGTACCTAGTATTTTACTTTCCTAGAAGCAACCGACCACACATCACTAATTTTCTTGAAGAAATAATTCTTATAAAAAGAAACTTCAATGCAATTAAAATGTTTGTATAACCTATAAGTATTTGTTTCGAGTCAGGCTGTTTGTGTAAGTGAGTTTAATTATATGTGTTTGTACACTCACCCACGCTGCAGAACTAATTAGAAGTGTAGGGAAAGGTAAAAAAAAAAAAGAATTATTAGAATACTAAATAATTTTGAACCTAACATACCTACCTTACCTAATTTGAATATTACCTAAAACTATTATAAACCCGGTCAAGAGCAAGCCAAACTCTCACTTTAAGGGTATAAAAAGCACGTCAGTTGTGTGATGTTTTTATTATCTGTTGTAATAGCTGTAACAGAAATATGTATGTCGGTTCATTAGTCAGACAGACAAGATTCTTAGAAACCCTAAAAACTAAAAATTGCGTCGGTCGAAAGCCAAGAGCACAGGCGTAGAGTAGCCAGCCTTTCGGCGTTCTACAGGACGCATTTTGGTGAGTGTGCGAGGGAATTGCATGATTTAATTTCCATCTCCTTTCCACCATAGAGTTTCCACCCTAACGTAGTTAACACCAGTACGATCCGGACGAAGCGTTTCGCCTCCTTCTTTATACCACGTACATCGAAGGACTGGAACAATTTGTACGACGTGTGGTCCGATGGTGGAACGGAGATGGGGGAATTAAATCGTGCAATTCCCTCGCACACTCCCCAAAATGTATCCTATAGAACACCGAAAGTCTGGCTACTCTACGCCTGTGCTCTAAGCTTTGGAGACCAACTCGAGTTAAATCAAGGTCACCAATCAGCCTCTTCGCACGCCTCTCCACTGAATCCAAAGTGGCCAGGTGACACTTAGCAGCACCAGCCCAAATGTGGCTGCAGTACTCCACACACGAACGGACCTGTGCTTTGTACAACATTAGAAGCTGCCCTGGTGTGAAGTACTGCCGGATCTTTGCGATAACGCCAAGTTTTCTGGCAGCCACCTTGGCCTTGGACTCAATGAACCGCCCAAAGTTTAGGTTCGAGGAAATCTCAACACCCAAAGCTGAAGGCGGTCGGTACACTCCAAGGATGCATTCTGAAAAGTAGGAGCTAATGTGAACGGGCTCCTTTTAGCGGTGAAAAGACACTCCTGTGTTTTGGCGGTATTGAATGCTACAAGATTGGCTTTGCCCCATTCGGAGACTGTCTGTAGTGCAGCACTCGTACGCTCTACCATAGCCTCTCTTTCGGTCCTGATTGATTCCTTAGTAGCCCGAGCTTCCGGCAGGTATCTCTCCACAACTGTGCTGTCATCTGCATACCCATAGATACCGGGCATCAGCAGATCGTTAATATGCAGCAGAAACAGAGTTGCAGAGAGAACAGACCCCTGAGGAACACCGGCATTAGTCGACATGGGCTCAGATGAGCATCCGTCGACAACAACTCGGAGGGACCGTTACCGTTCTTACCATCAAGTGGGATTGCAGTTAAACGCTAGTTTATAATCCATAAAAAAAAAACAAAATAAAAATATTCTTTGACATGGATCTCCAATGGTACTATCCCAAGAAACGAAATTGGGTTGTATCCTAAAAAAAGACGTGTGGCACTCGGGGACTGCCGCGGTAAAGCTAATGCATAGCATTTTGTATCAATTTATGCAATTATAATTATTTATTTATTTTATTTATGCAGTATTTTTTTTCTTTGATATTAATTCAAGTTACACTTTTTGAGCGTGGTGACCGGTAAGAAAACAAATTTTTCTTTTATTAAATAAATAAAAAGTTAATATTATTTAAAATATTTTTATTATTTTACAATACATGTGGGTTTTATTACCTTACAGTAGCTGTTGGTTATTCAGGAATATTTATCATTGAAACTATAGGTTTATGATAACTGAAATAAGAAACATAAGTTTGCGACTTAATATCCTCTAAATACCTAGAAAATACCGCGTCAATGGTGGTCCCATATTTTGTTGTGGACTTTTGTGGATCATTATTCATTTTCAAATTCAATGTTTTTGGTAGAAAAGTTGTCCACCGCTCTGATTTTTTATCAGCGAAGTTAATGTTGAAATCGCCAGCCAAGATAAGTGGAAATTTATTACCATTTGTTTCAAGTATTTTCGAGCCACTCGAGTTACTCCAGTAAAGTGCGATGAATAAAATGCTCTACCTCGTCCAATTTTGGATTCGGAGAAATGTAAATTGCTACCATAACTATTTGTAGGCCATTTCTAAGTTTGCATAAGCACGCACAAATATCTCCAACAACTGAGCGCCTAACATTAACATCGCTAACGTGTGCAATATTTATTTCAATATTCGGAGTCATAATATTAGTAATATCATTTTTATTTTGGTAAATAGCTACCCCACCTTTTGAAACAGTATCTCGCTTGAACTGAACAATACAATTAAAATTAGGTATTTCAATTGGATTATCATGCGTCATGCAAGTTTCGGTAAGAAGTAACACATTTGTTTGTCTCGTAACTGAATCTTGTAAATCGTATTTATGACTATTTAGACTGGCAGTTGAAAGTCATTATTGAAATGCCATTTCTATTACTAATGAAATCTAATACACTTTGAGCAATCGTCTGAACACTATTTAAAGACAGTCTTTTGAATTCTTGCAACAATTGAAAAAACGGTCGCGTGAGCACTTTTTACTCTATAAAATCACGCGCTTTTATTTAGTAAACAACACTATAAATAATTTAAAAGTCCAATGAAAAATTAGCATGACATTCATCTTAGCTTTTCCGTTAAAAAAAAAAGCTATTTTATAAAAACACTACTAAATTAATTTGAATAAAAGTACTTAATAATTAATTATATGAAAAGTTTTTAAGGTAGCCATGACAACGTCGATGACGTCTATGACATATCTCTATAGAAGACCTATTTCAGAGAGAAATTTAATGGCAAGTTTAGCACATTGCGACTATCAGTAACATGGCAAGTGTGTAGGACTGAGTTCGCGCCCTGCAATATGCATGCTCTTTTTGAAAATCTATAAATTGTTTTCAAAAGATGTAGTCGCACGCACACAAACATACCGTGCCGAAGACTGCCGAACTGAAACGACGTTAGACGATGGGGAGCGTGAGGTTTTTTCGTTACGGAATTTCTGGATTCGGTCCCCGCGCTCAAGGCCCGCGATAGAAGCTATGCAATAGCTTAAAAATAATTTTATGTCCATCAGATAGATTTATAAAAAATATTGAACACGTATTTTTTATTTTTTCTTTCATTCAAATACTTAGGAAGATATATTGATTTGAAATGTCGTATGACGTCATGCCGTGGTATATGTATTTTGTACCACGGCGTGACGTAATTAGCCCCCACTCCGTAACTTTAATACGCTATATCTCAGTAGTTTTTTGGGAATTTAGACAAAATAAAAAATACGGGTCTTAATTTTCTTTATTTATCTATAAGACGGACTAATTATTTTTGAAGTGAAACTTCTTTAGGCACGCTTGACTTGGGGAGTAAACTAGCGAAAGCGTTACGAAAAATGATAGGAAAAAAAAGATGAAGGCGAACGGAAGCAGAGTATAGTCCTATTTCGTCTGTAATACAAACAAGGAGTTGGCTCGTGTAAATATTGCATGACCTGTCGAGTATGAAGTTGTGAGTTCGCATCTCGCCGAAGGCAATATATATTTTTTGGATCTTTTTAAGATTTGTTAACAATTGAGTCGAGTATGAAGTTGTGAGTTCGCATCTCGCCGAAGGCAATATATATTTTTTGGATCTTTGTAAGATTTGTTAACAATTGATTACCTAAGAGCACAAATAAATTTATAAATTTCGTTCTGTTCTGGCCTTTATATTGTTTTATATATTTTTGCTGAACATTTCTGATATAATTGAAAGTATAGAAGCTTTAAGATATCGTCACAATACGATAATTGGACACAAAGTACAAATTGCTTTCGAGCCTCATAAGCTCAATTATTAAGCTAAGTACCTTGATTGATTAAGAACTATGAATTTTTTCGAGAACATGACGCTGCGAACACCCCCCGACCCCCCTCATTGATTACCTCACCCCCCCGTGGATTATCTCGGGAACCAGAGGTCGTGGACTACCCGAGTTTGGGGTCCCCTGAATCAGGAGGAGGAGCCCGACCTTTTGGCCCCGAGGGAATCCACTCCCCCCTCTCCCCCTCCCCCTACCCCCGCAACCCCACGAAATCTACCCCCCCCCCCTTTAGTTACCTCACCCCCCCGTGGATTATCTCGGGAACCAGAGGTCGTGGACTACCCGAGTTTGGGGTCCCCTGAATCAGGAGGAGGAGCCCGACCTTTTGGCCCTGAGGGAATCCACTCCCCTCCTCTCCCCCTCCCCCTCCCCAACGCAACCCCACGAAACCTATCCCCCTCCCCGACCCCCTTTAGTTACCTCACCCCCCCGTGGATTATCTCGGGAACCAGAGGTCGTGGACTACCCGAGTTTGGGGTCCCCTGATTCAGGAGGAAGAGCCCGACCTTTTGGCCCCGAGGGAATCCACTTTTTTTTTTTTTTTTTTTAAATTGGAGGTCTATCCAAAAATATTAATTTATAAATGAAAGCATGAAATAAATTTAAATATTTATAGAAAATTAATATATGTATATGTGTATACATGTATATATTGTACACACACATATATATATATATACATACAGATGGTGCAAAAGAAGTTTCACTTCAGTCGTGTGGTCATAAGCACACTCGTTTTTTTTTGATTTTCATACCTTGGATACATCCCTATTATCGCCTTTCAATTTTTCTGTTCATAATCGGGTTCGGAATCTGTTATTTTATGATCTCAGAATCTGAACCGTAAGGAAAATATTGACTTCTACAGTAATAAACTGATAACGATGACCATAAACGTCAGGTTTCTTCCAAATGACTTCATCTCCTTGATAGACCATTTTCATTGCAATAATATTTGCGATATAATTATTGCGATGGAAATGGTCTTGGCGCCACTGTTCGCCGTACAATTGTTTGTTGTGCATCGAAATTTTAACGTGTGTTCGTAGTGGACTTGCTGTTTATCTGTTATGAGTCACCAAGTATTCAGGCAAACCATTCGCGGAGTGACGCAATAAAGTCTATTGAAATAATGATACTAGTATCACGCGGAATATTTGAACAGGGAAAACACAGAAACACTAATGATGCTTTTGAAGCCAGATATAGAAAAGGTTTTGCTGTAAGTAGGTGTACAAAGAAAACTATTTAGAATTACCAACACGTAGAAGTTCACAATTTGAGTTCCTTTTTTAGGGTTCCGTAGCCAAATGGCAAAAAAACGGAACCCTTATAGATTCCTCATGTCTATCTGTCCGTCTGTCCATCCGTATGTGTCCATTCTTTTCCGAAACTATAAGAGCTATACTGTTGATAGTTGGTAGGTAGATGTATTCTATGAACCGCATTAAGATTTTGATGCAAAAATAAAAAAATAATAATAAATATTGGGGGCTCCCCATACTTAGAACTGAAACTCAAAAATGTTTTTTTCATCAAACACATACGTGTGGGGTATCTATGGATAGATCTTCAAAAGTAATGTTGAGATTTCTAATATTTTTTTTTTTCTAAAATGAATAATTTGCGTGACAGACGCTTCCAAAGTGGAAAAATGTTGGAGCCCCCCCCCCCCCTAATTTCTAAAATAAGAAAATGAAAAATCTAAAAAACATATGATGTATGTACATTACCTACTATAAAAACTATCAACGAAAATTGTTTTGAACGAGATCTACTAGGTACTTAGTTTTTTTTAATACCTCGTAAATCGTAAACCGCTTATTACCGCGTAATCTTTCATATAAATAACTTAAATCCTTTAATTTCATAAAGCAATGGTACGGAACCCTTTGTGCGTCAGTCCGACACGCACTTGGCCGGTTTTTATTATTTGTTGTTAGAGCGGCACCAAAAATACACAAAAAAAACGGCCAAGGCGGTTTTTTTTTTTTTGTTTGGGATGAGAAATCATGAAATGGCATCTCCCGCTCTGGGCGGAGCGGAAGAGCGTGTCAGACTTTTACTGACTAAAACCCACCTGTGTACCTTCACTTGCCTGTAGACCAGGACCATGGTTTCTTCATTAATCAAGCCGCAACCCTGACCTAGGAAGCATCGGTCTTCGTGGACCACACAACTTGAGTTCCTTGTGTAACGTTAGATACAACTCACTGTCTACGTTTAAGTAACTTCAACCATTACTCCACGCACTCACCAACTGTAATAATCTTAGCGTGAACAATATAGGTGAAGATAGCGTGGACAGAGCTGTCATTCCAGTTAAAACTAGGGAATAATACTGCTGGCAGCTAACTCTAAGCTCTCGTAGCGTAGCCGCTGACTTTTTCCTGATACATTCCTACAGTCTACACTCTATACGACATGAAACAAAAATTATCTGCACAAGATGTAAATTCATATATGTATGTAAAGGGTCTTTCATTAAGAGCGCTCAAACATTGAAATGAAATAAAAGAATCTGTTTATGTGATATTACCACAATTTTTATTACATTTTAAAGAATATTCAATGTCATTATGCGTGGAAAATAATATCAGCCAAATGGCCACCGCGACTCCGCTGTAGATGGTGTATTCTGGTGGACCAATTTTGAAGGACGTCTTCGCATAAATGGGGCTCAATTTCACGAAGAACGCAAGTTATGTTGACCTTTAGGGCAGCAATTGACTGTGGTTTATCTGCATACACTAGAGATTGCACGTAGCCCCACAGAAAATAATCGACCGGTGATAAGTCACACGATCTCGGGGGCCAGTTGATGTCGCCACCAAGCGAGATGACGAAGCCCTCGAACTTCTCTCTTTTCAATAAATTTAATGTTTCCCGTGCTGTATGGCAAGTGGCGCCGTCCTGTTGGAACCACATGTTTGTAAGATCCATACCACCTACCCTAGGCCACAAAAAAAATTGTTATCATCGTCCGATATCGGTCGCCATTGACAGTGAGCGCGGCTCCTTGCGCATCTTCGAAGAAATATGGGCCGATAATACTGAAGGACCAAAATCCACACCAAACAGTTACTTTTTCGGAGTGTAAAGGCACCTGATGAATCTCCCGCGGATTTTCAACGCACTAAATCCGGCAATTTTGTTTATTTACAAAGCCGCTTAACCAGAAATGAGCCTCATCTGTGAAGATGATTTTTTTTGCAAAAGCAGGATCTCTCTGGGCATGCTGAACCTGCTAACCTTGTCAGATCGTCACATTACCTTCGCCATGGTCTGCTTCGATGGCGATATGACCTCCCTCAGCCCTCAGGCGTAAAGTGAGAAACGATCTTTGCCCATGGCTCCTGATGTCGTGGACGTGTCCGGGCCGCACACAATTTTGCTTGGCTGTTTTTTCTCCAACACCTGCTTTCAGTTATGTTAATAGGAAACAAAACGTAGGTCGTGTAATTCTTATTATACATAAATAAAATAATATCTTTCGGATACAACAATAATCAAGAAATCGTTTTATATTTTTTCGTTTATCGTCTGATTTTTAAAACTCAAAAAAAGGATGAGGAGGTTCTCAATTCGGCTGTATTTTTTTACTCAGAACTTTCGTGTGGTTAAACGGATTTTGATGATTCTTTTTACTAGAAAGCTGGTGCTTTTTGTGTGGTCCCTTTTCACTTTGATCCAGTTATGACAATCATATCAATCTTGTTCCTTCGCCATTGTGTCAATGTTCTACATCGAACTGTGAATTTGAGCAGTCCGCACATCACATCTTGTGGGAGTGTATTCTTTGGCAGAATGAACGCAATATTATGTTGGATAGTGTACAAGTTATATCCGGAGTCGTTTATTATACGGACCTTGTAGAAACTAGAACCAATTTCCGTGCGTTCAGGCGCTTTTGCCATACCTATTAATGGAATCAATTGTAACAGCACATATCTACTTACTACTTAGGACCCATTAACTTAATCAAATTTTATTCCGTGGTGCTTGGCAATCTGGGCTTCTCCCAGTTGCAATAATGTCCCTTTGCGCCGATTGGCCTAGTTCTGTTCTGTCTCCTGCTTGTTATGGAGGGAAGTGGAAAAAAATATCTTTTTTCTTACTCCTCCGCTATTCTTTTCTGATTAATTTCGTTGCGGGACCCAAGACAGTTGAATCGTTTCTCCGGGACTCGTCGAGCTTCATTACTCGGCGTTTTTCTGGCGATCTCCACTGCTGATTCTGGCTTTCAGGAGTTGCAGTGGGTGGGAAAAAGTGTGGCGGGTTTTGTCAAAAAAAAAAAAAAATCACATCCATAAGAAAAACGTATAAGTCTTAAATTTGTATTAAGTATGTGCGCGATGGATGGACGAATAACTCAATCTTACGTCGACCGATTTCTTGATGATTATTTTTATGTGAAAATTTTATCATTTTTTTTATAATTATAAACTAGTGCTTGACTGCAATCCCACCTGATGGTAAGCAGTGATGCAATCGTTGATGATAAAGCGCGCTAGTTTATTAAGGACCTATTCACAAAAAAAAAAAACTGACTGAATAGGAAGGAATACGGCATTTGAGCGGGGTGATGCAATGTTTAAACTAAAAACACGACCAACGATGCCACGCCAGAGGGAGATTGATCTGGAGACCCTCCACGACCAAACTCCCGATACAACAACATTTGGCGCAGCGAACCCGGCACACATCGCAACACAGCTGCTCAGATCCGTCCTCCGTACGGCTTCACCAGACATCATGCCGGAACTTGACGAATCGCTTGGCGACAAGGCTTTGTCTGGTGGGTGGTAACTTCTGCCGGCAGCCGATGTTATGGCTACCACCTAGAAAATTTTTAGTAGTTTGGTTTTTAAACTAAGATTAAAGTAAGTAAACGCAATTGCGTCGTTCGCTTTAATGGTATAAATCGAACGTCGCAAACGCGTTTGCGTTGAGTTTTCTCAACATCTGCCCAGCCGTCCGCCTGTATGCAACTGAATATTAGTACTTTACATAACTAAAAAGTGAAATAAAAACACTTTAAAGTAAAAAATTTATAATTTCGGAAATTGATGGCAAAACCGAAAATACGAAAACCAAAGACTCCAATTTTTTATTAAAAAAAACTATATCCTATGTGGAAATAAAGACAAAAACCAGAATGATCTGTTGATCTGATGTTAGACAAAGAGGGAGCTATACAGGATGAATAGCGCTATCCCTTTTTACAATTGAAACCAGAGACAGGTAAAATTGATTCAGCAATATTAGCCACAGCAGCATTGATTGGTTCATAGCACACAGTTTCAATTAAAGGTACATAATTATGAAGTCAATGACCTTGATGAAAAACAGAACCATTTTTATCAAGACATACCATTAGGTACATGAATCATCATAGTTATAAAAGTTATTTTTAACCCACTTCAAAAAAGTAGGAGGTTCTCTAGATTGTAGTTTTAAATTTGGTAGGTACAGACAGCAGCACATCGAGCTACTAAAATCTGTCAAATTTCTTTATTAGATCTTCAACTTTACAGCTAAAGCATTAAGGCTCAAGGTTGATTGGGAATGTTTCACAGTTTCGGTTAGCTTGACCTGCTGTCGTCCGTACATACCTCAGAATCATAGGCGTAACTAAACAAAGTATAAACGAGGAGTCATCCTTAACTTTTAAATAAACGTCACGCAGTAGAAACTGACAAACTGTACGGCGTAATTGCCAAAAAACCACTTGCGATCACAAAAAATTTGACTTGCGTCGTTTCCACAACTCACTATCTTCCTATTCTGTTCCCAACTATGTATATTGGAATAAAATCCCGCCTGATGGTAAGTAGTGATGCAATCTTTGATAGAGAGCGCTAGTTTATTAAGAGCCTATACGCTTTAGCCTTGACGACACTTAAATTGTAATCAGAAGAATGATAGAGACAACGCTGCTGGCAAATTCTTCCAGTCCCTCGATGCAAGCGGTATAAAACACTTCATCCGGATCGCAGTAGTGTCAACAACGCCAATGTTGTAACAGAGATAGGGAGAATTAAGTCATGCAATGCCAGGGCACAACTTCCAACTTCTGAGTTTGTTTCGGCTTTTCTTCTCAGAGTCAGTTAGGAAATGCCGGCTCCACCTAGTTTAAAAAAATATGACTTGTAAAAGTGATCAGTGATCCTCCTTACATAATAAACTATTTCATTTTATTTCATTTCCAAAGAAACAAAGTGAAAAAGAACAATTTTTTTGAAATCGATGATAAATAACGAAAATACAAAAACCAAAGACACCGACTTCCTAAATTATCTGTATTTTTTTTTATAAATAAGTTATTCTGACACGCACAGCGTACGAATTCTAAGTCAACTGCTGTCATCTATAAAATGATAATGTACGATATCGTCATCCACCTGATAATGACTAGAATAAGGTGCGTTGTCTGTCTACACGGTCAAATTAAATTACCTAGCAAAACTCTGGAGACGTGGTGGGTATCCACGACAATATATAACAAACAATTGAAGCTTATTTCACTGTTGTAACTGAAAGTATGAATTTAGAAAAAAAAAAAAACATTATTGTTGGAAACACAATCATTGTTGTGTCACTACTGTAACGCCACACACGGTAGTTTCGACGGGAAAGCTGAGTGTCACGCGCATTTTTCATTGGACTTTTAAAATTATTTATAGTGTCGTTTAGTAAATAAAAGCGCGTGATTTATGTAGTAAAAAGTGCATTCAGTAAATAATTCATAAAGAACAATTAAATATCGCAGCAAAGTGGCCACATCATGACTGCCTCAAACCTCCCTCATAGACGGTCCACGCGGCCGTCTTTTTCAACTGTCATTGGCGATATCCGCCATTATTGTGAAATAAAATTTTCAAAGAATTTCTATAATTTGTTACACGTATTATTGGCAAAATTTTGGTATCTATTCCACAGTGGCCCATTGATCAAGAGTTGAGGTTGAATTTCACCTTTTAAAAAAAAAAGGCACACGCGAACAACGCGTCGTTGAATATTGACGTCACATGGTCCTGCATCTCGTAAGTACCTAGAGTTAACCGTGCAACTGACGACTGACTGTTCGACTGCACGGTTAATGCAGTGGTTAAGCTATTGACTGATGCGCTGCAGGTTCCATTCCCGATATTTGTATGACCTACACCTACAAATAGTTGCTCCGGGTCTGACGGTTTGTATAAATGTGAGTTTATATGTCTGTAAACGCACCCACAATACAGGAGTAATTCCTAGTGTGGGGCAACGTTCTTTTTTTTTATCGACATCAATCGTTAGCAAGTGCCCGCCAGTAACACCACCCGTTTGGTCGGAGGATCCTACCTTTTCAACAGAGGATGAGTGAGCTTTACACCTGTCCTTCATACATATTATAAACTAAAAATCTAAAGTAAAAAAAATCACAAAAAAAAAATACAAGTTAGTCAAGTTACTGGATAATACGAATCCCATGGTAAGCAAGGAGTTTCGTAATACCCAGTAACTGGGCTGGAGGCAGTCGCTCCATGTAAATACAAAACTGATACCTACTCAGTTGCATCCGGTTAGACTAGTAGCTGACCAGCCTCCGTAGCGTAGCGGTAGCAAACGCGGCCGCTGCGCAAGGAGGCGCGGCTTCGATCCCCGCGCAGTGCAAATATTTGTATGCATGAATATGAATATTTGCACTCCGAGGAAAACACATTAAGGTGGTCCCGGTTGCCATACTAACATGTAAGTAATGATAGTCATTACGGGTTTTTGGTGCCCTCAAAAGTTCAACAATTGGTCTAACTGCAATGCTTCGATATCGCCTTCGGGTTAAAAATAATAAATAAAATATCGAAGTTTAGCCAAAATCAGCAGTTAGACTGGTAAAGCGGACCCCAGACTCCAAAGCAGAAAAGTTTCGGATGCAACTGGGATTAACGCTGATCATCAAATGATGAGACTAGTAGCTGACCCCAACATAGTTATGGAACAGGTTAGGCAAAAGATGATTATATTAAATATCGATGCCTATCGCGTCTCCGGAGTTTTGCTAGCTAATGAAATATGACCGTATACAAACAATGAAATTGACTGATTCATTAACACCACGAAGTGTTAAACATTCGCCACCTCATTGTTTCGCACGACTATTTCAATTGTATGACGTTTCAATTCGCAGCTTTATTTTTCTGTACCAGCTATTCATCCCACCAGCTCATTACCGCAACCAGAAACATCTTGATTCTATTGCGCAGTTAAATATACTTTATAAGCAATTGAAGAATGCCTTGACATAATAATTATTACAATGAAAATGAAAGGACATTTATCAGTCACACGACAAACATCTCAACATCTCCCTCCCTTGAATTAGTCTACTATATAGTAAGTATGTAAAAATCCATTGATAATATACAAGAAATAATGTATAGGTACTTAGATATTATTAACGTATTTCTGTTATTAGAATTAAGGGTTTTTAGCTCAAATCAAATCTCTTCAACTATGGGCGTACCCAGGGGCAGCGCAGGGGCAGGTGCAACTGCCCCCCTGGAATTCCCACAAGACATGTATCATCATAATCATCATTATCACCCTTTTTGTCGTCCCACTGCTGGGTACAGATCTCCTCTCAAACAGAGAAGGATTGAGCTTAATCATCACGCTTGCTCAATGCGGGTTGGCAATTTCAGACTAAGAGACATGTATGAACTGCCCTAATTACCTTTTTTTGGATATGGCATCTCGTAGTTGACCTTGAGAGGCCGTGACTACTTAACCGGACTTTCCTGTGGATGCCTTAAATGAATTTAAAGCCTCCAGCCAGGGCTACTAAAAACTAAGCGACTGCGCACTAAGGGCACCCCCTGTGGGGTACGGACCTCGGCTTAGGGCGTCGCTGGAGTGAACAGCAAGGGATGGCTGGATCTAATTTTTTATTTATTGGCTCAGCTGCGGCGCGGGCTGGCCTTCATCGGACGAGACTGCCCTAATTACCGACTAAACAAAGTATAAAAGAGGAGTTATCTCTAACTTTTATATTAAACCACGCAGTAGACAATGACAAAATGTACGGTGTAAAACCGTAAAAAGCGTGCGACTACAGCCTTTGAGTTTGTTTCAATCTATCCTCGAATAGTCGGTTAGAAAACCCCGAAGTCATCTAGTGTAAACACATAATTTAATGTTGACGTATATGATCACATTGTCTCACGTCCACTGGACACAGAAAAACAGCCTTATTTGAAACATGAAATATGAAAGAAGGCTGTTCCAATTATTATTATTATTTTTTTTAATAATTATAAACTAGCGCTTGACCGCAATCCCGCCTGATGGTAAGCAGTGTTGCGATCGTAGATGGCAAAGCGCGCTAGTTTATTAAGAGCCTATTCACTCACACAAAACTGAGCGAATAGGAAGGAAGACGGCAGTTGAGCGAGGTCATGCAATGTTAAACCCAACAACAAGACCAACGATGCTGCGCCAGAGGCAGATTGATCTGAAGATCCTCCACGACCAAACTACCAACACAGCAACATTAGGCGGACCCGTCCTTCGTACGGCTTCACCAGCCATCATGCCGGAAGACGACAAATCGCTTGGCGGCAAGGCTTTGTCTGGTGTGTGGTAACTTCTGCCGGCGGCCGATGTTATGGCCTACCACCGAATATTAATATGAAATAGGGCTGTGCATCAATATATAAAATTCTCGTGTCGCGGTTTAAGTGGTTAAATTCCTCCGCATATTGGGTAGGTCTAAGAATCTGACAACATCAATTTTTTATCCCCTTAAATGTTAAGGGTAACCCACCCCTTTTTGAAGTGAAACTTCTTTACTCACGCTTGACTTGGGGAGTAAGCTGGCGAAAGCGTTACGAAAATTGATCGGGCAAGGCGAACGGAAGTTAAGTGGGGGATGTAAGCACAGAGGCGCCCGTGGCGCGAGCTTGGTACTACAAGGTCTACAACGACTTTTTTTTTTTTTTTTTTTCAATAAAGATAGAAGATCTATGCAATTTTTTTTTTTTTTATATTTTGAAACACGGATACACTTATTTATTTACACTTAACACTATACATTAAATTTTATGTTGACTGACAACCATTAAGGGGGTCAGTTAACATAAAATTTGGTACAGCCTACTTCACAGTCCCTCCTGTATCCCCCCCCTCCCTTACTCCCCCCCTCACCCCTTAATATCCACACGAATCTACCCCCCCCCCCCCCCGACCCCCTCATTGATTACCTCACCCCCCCGTGGATTATCTCGGGAATCAGAGGTCGTGGACTACCCGAGTTTGGGGTCCCCTGATTCAGGAGGAAGAGCCCGACCTTTTGGCCCCGAGGGAATCCACTCCCCCCCCCCGTCTTGCCCTATCCCACTGACTCACCTGGTGCTGCACACTCAATCGTTGGCGAGCAGGCCGTGTCTTATAGGTTAGTTAGGTTAGGAATTGTGTGTGTTGTGCTGTTATCGTCCCCCTATTGGGACGCATAATTTTAATTCTAGTTTAAGTAAGTCTTTTGACCGCCACCCCTATTGGTGGCGTAGATTTTAATTAATAGTAATTATTGAAGTGCAACTTCTTTACGCACGCTTGACTTGGGGAGTAAGCTGGCGAACGCGTGACGTAAGCGTTACGAAAATTGATCGGGCAAGGCGAACGGAAGTTAAGTGGGGGATGTAAGCACAGAGGCGCCCGTGGCGCGAGCTTGGTACTACAAGATAACAACGAGTTTTTTTTTTTTTTTTTCAATAAAGATAGAAGATCTATCTATATATATATATACATTATACATAAAGATGGAGCGAAAGAAGTTTCACTTCAGTCGTGTGGTCATTAGCACACGCGTATTTTTTTTTTAAATATAGATCTATTACGCCCTTTACAGCACATGATTTAAATAAATAGTTTCGAATATATTACAAATTTAAAAATTCTGGGGTGTCGCATTTGCGGCGGTACCAGCCTGATGGGCGGCGGGCCACTATGTTTTTTATACAACGTTAACAGTTTTTTTGTAATGTATTTAGTATCAGCATTGCACCCGTGCGCAGCCGGGCAGGTCGCTAGTATTTACATATATTCATATCTGTGTGCGAACATGTAAATCTGTTCAACAGTTTTGTGGGAAAGAGAAACATTCATTCATCTATACTAATATCATCATCATCATCTCAGCGTATAATCCCGGTCGCCTCCACGGCTTTCGCGTTGGAACCCGTGGTCCGCTTTCCTACTATTACGCCTCCATTTCGCACGATCTCTGACATCCTGTGGTGTGAGATTGTTGGCACGCATGTCATCTCATACAACGTCAAGCCAGCACTTCTCTGGCCTGCCCCGCTTGTTCCGGCCCAGCGGAGGCGCCATGGCAAGACATTTGTTACCCACGTAACACCGGTTTACGTAAGACGTGGCCGTACCAGCGCAGGCGACTCTATTGCAGTTTGTCTGCTATGTCACGGACATGGAGACTGCCACGGATGCGGGAGTTCCTGATGCGGTCTTTCCGCGTAACTCCACACATCCACCGCAGCATACTCATCTCCGTGACACGCAGCTCCTGCTTGTGTCGCTCAAGCACAGGCCACGCCTCACTGCCATACAGAAGGACAGGTCTAATGATGGTCTTATAGACCTGTCCCTTAAGCTTAACTGGCATTTTGGGGTCACAAATGACACCTGTCATCTCATGCTATTTTGCCCAAGCTGCGGAAATGCGTGCTTTAACGTCGCAATCAATGTCGCCGAACGCGTGGAGCACAGACCCCAAGTATTTAAATAGGTCTGTGCACTCGACCCTGTCTCCGCCTATGCACACAGGCATACGGTCTGTGGTGTTGCTGACCATGTACACCGTCTTCGCCACATTGAGTTTAACACCTCCGCTCTCAAGCGAGTTCTTCCACGCATTTACCCGCCGCACCAACCGTTCCCTGTCCGCGTCTGCCAGCGCGATATCATCAGCGATATCATCAGCATGCATGAGCAACCAGAGAGGTTGCTCATGTGAATTCTTGATGCTGTCTGACAAGACATCTAATATCGCGCTGAACAGGAACGGACTAAGGACGGATCGCCAACAGCGGTCCTAACAACGGAATCGGAATTGAGGTACATGTCTCGAATTACGTCAACATAGGCTTCTGGTACCCCTTTGGACCTCAGATCACCCCCCGAGGGACACAGTCGGAGGCCTTCTGCATGTCTAAAAAGAGCATATGCAGAGGCGTGTTCTTCGATCTGTATCTCTCCATGGTGATCCTTAGGGCGAAGATAGGGTCCGTGGTTCCGTACCCTGAACGGAACCCATATTGACACGTCGAGACAGCACACTCTTGCCGGACCCGGGAGTCTAAAATCCTCTCAAAGATCTTCATGGTGTGGGACATGACCTTTATACCGCGGTAGTTACCACACTCCTGTACAGAGCCCTTGCCTTTGAAGACTGGACTATATAAAGCTGAAAAGATTCTTTGTTTGTTTGTTTGAACGCGCTAATCTCAGGAACTACGTGTCCAATTTAAAAAAATATTTTTGCGTTGGATAGCCTATTAATCCAGGAAGGCTTTAGACTATGTAACATCACACTGTGCCCAATAGGAGCGGAGCATATAAAAAACAATTATCGAAATACATTCTTTAATGGTTATAATATTAGAAGAATAAATTTTTTTTTTATAAACTACTGCTTGACCGCAATCCCGCCTGTTGGTTAGCAGTGAGAAATCTATCTCTAGCCTTGAAGACGCTTCAATTTCGTTCAAATTTTTTCCAATCCCTCGGTGTACGCGTTACAAAAGACGAGGCGAAACGGTTTGTCCTAATCGTAGTGGTGTCAACAACGTAAGGGTGGATACTCGCCGACGACGGGTCGTCCGATGATGGAATGGCGATGGGGGGATTAAATCATGCAATTCCCTCGCACACTCTCCAAAATGCATCCTATAGAACACCGACAGGCTAGCTACTCTTCGCCTGTGCTCCAGGCTTTGGCCAACGTTGTGAACTAAATCTGGGTCGTTCGCACGCCTCTCCACCGAACTGTTTGCTCACTTAGCATAGTAAGTCCCTACGGAGAAGAACAGGCAAGAAACTCAATGGACACTTAAATCCAAATCCATAATATGGTTACAAAGTATTGGTTACATAATTCTGGACAGCAAAGAGTTGACCTGGACCTGCTGATCAATCCTTGCTGAAGGAGAAACCCAAACACACAGCCCGACCATAGATTCAAACTCACCACCTTCTTTCTGCTCAGCAGTAGCACTAGACCAGCGAAGAACCTACTATATATAAAGGCTACAACTAAAATGTCTCTAAAATGACTCATTTCAAATTAAAGTTAAATAAATACCTACTCTAGTGAGCAATCAAACTCAATCCAAACTTCAAAGTTATAACGGCTGAAACCAGCGCTGTTACAATTCATTTTATTTCAGCGAAACACTCATAATATCTTGATTAACGATTGCTCAAACCTCGGGTTTCGACAATACAGTTTTATTGACATTATAGTCGCTCGGAAGGATTCCGTGCCGCCTGTCGAGGGGAATTTTCCATAGCTTTAACTACCTCAAACTTTTTTTGTTGTAATGTGTGCTCATCGTAAATCCTTATAGGATTGGTCGTTGTGCATGTGGTTACACCGCGATGTTATCGCTAAGCCTTCTTCCATTAAAGTCTCAATGTTCAGGATTTTATTGTCAATAACTATTAACAGTCACAATACTAAGTCTACAAAATGTGTTTTGTTATTCAGTCATGTCAACGATTAGGTCACCTGAGCTGGGTGTTACGTCTTTCTGTTATTGCAAATGATTTTCCTTGTGACTATCTGCTGTTGCAGGTTTATTCGTGTCTACACGTTTTGTATTGTTATCGGTTTATTGAGGCAGGCAGTAACCTGTTAATTTTTTTTCTTCACGGCTTCCAGGAATTATTACTGGCCATTGAAGATTTCAATCTATTCAGATAAATCTACAATGCTTTCGATACAAGGGGCCATATTTTTTTTAGTTTTTTTTTCAACTTTGCCTCTTGAGACCCAAATATGTTTCGGGAACACCTACTCTAGAATTAAATAGTATTTTTGGCCATACATATCTCCTTGGCGATTTTATTAAATCTGGCGTCCTTAAAGTTTAATTTATTATATAAGTATGTAAAAAAATACAAGTAGGTTAGTAGTTAGTTAGTACAATAATATTTAAAATTTCTAGGAGTACCCGCAGACTGAAAGATTTCATCATCAATCATGATTCAAATAATAGAGATTCAGTTATGCATGAAATTGATTTTCTTATTATTGTATAATCAATGATTGAAATAAAAAAAATATATAGTTAGTAGTACCTACTACTTACTTATTATGATGAACACATTTGCTTTTAATAATGCTTTTAATGTTGCTATTAATAAAAAAGTAAGTAATACATTTTATTATACAGGATGTTTTCGATTTCTTAACCACTCACGCCGCGATTTCTCCCACATAAATTCCGATCCTGTGGGAATATTGAGATCAAAAGCATTGAGTTATAATGTTTTAATAATAGCTCAATGATAAGCTTTAGCCTGGTTCAGCTCATATCTCCGGGGACACTCTCATTGTATTCGCTAGAGGAGTCCTTCTCCGATTGGAGTAATCTCACTGAGGGTGTTCCTCAAGGTAGCGTTCTCTCTCCTCTCCTTTTTCAATTTTCATAAACTCTGTTACTGGAGCAATCTCCTCCAGTTTCCATCTCTACGCAGATAACTTGCAGCTGTATCGACATTCTACTGCAGACAACGCGGGCTCTGCAATTACTGCAATACCTGGCTTGTGTTAGCGCTTGGGATAAGGTCATTTATCTTACAAATTAACCCAACTAAATCTCAGGCTATGATCATAGGCAGCAGATTCGTTCGCAATGCGGCCGATATTACATCTCTTCTGCCTTTATATCTCGATGGAGTTTCAGTGAAGTCAATGCGTACCGCATTGAATTTACTGAACCTATTAAAGATCTGGGTGTAGTTATTGACTCCAATCTTTCGTGGCGTGCTCAGGTCAAAGAGGTCAGCAGAAATGTACATTTCTCCTTTCATTCGCTGAAATGCCTTCAGGGTCTTCTGCCCTTGAAGATTAAAATTTCTTTGGCACAGACAGTTATTCAGTCGATTATAGATTATGCCGACGCATGTTACCTGGATGCTATTGATGAGTTAAACAAGCTTGAGCGCTTGCAAAACCTGTGCATTCGCTTTGTTTTCGGTCTTCGTAAGTATGATCATGTTTCTCACCTTCGCAAGGAACTCAAGTGGCTCACAAGAAAGAGAAGAAATTTCTTTAGAAATAAGCAGCACCTTTGGACTTAGATCTCAATTTTGTCTTATTCTTGTGTATTTTATTGTGTATATAAATAATAAAATGAATAAATAAAAAAAGATAAAAAGTCTCCTAAGACAAAAAAAAAACGCAGGCCATGGCCTGCCAGTTCGTCAAATTTCATCCAACTCCGTTCAGTAAAATTGTGTAGGAATTAAAGTTATCTAAAATAAAATAATATGTAGGTATATAATCTTCTACTGTCACGGTGTTATTCCTGGAACTCCTCCAAAACTGCTATGAAATGCCGATTTTAATGAAATTTCGTACATACATGCGTTAGACGTTAGGTATTGGATTCGTTCCTTCTCTGTATGAGAGGAGACCTGTGCCCAGCAGTGGGAAGATAAAAAAAAGGTTGATAATGATAACGGTGATGATTCGTTAGGCATGAGAATAGATTTTTATTTATTTTTTCGGGTGAAACCGCGGTTCGCAGCTAGTTTTTCCATAAACTCATATTTGTTTACATTCTTGGCAAATAAATCGCAAACATAGAATAGTTAGGATTATATTAGTACAGGTATTGTATTTAAAGTATTGTTTAGACTAGCGACCACTGATTTGCATATTATGCATTGTGCAATGGTGAAATGTTCGACCGTCTGGCAAGTGTACAGAATAGATCATACAATTATTCACATGACAAGACCTAAAGATGTATTAATTGTATAATACAATAACGCCTAGTGGTTAAAACACCAGCCTCTCAAGTATGAGTGTACGGGTTCAATTCCAGGTCAGGTAAATACCAATTAAACCTTCTAAATATCTTGGTCACCAATTACTGATTATTTAAGGTAAAGGAATCTTGAGAGAATAAGAGGAAACCTGGACTTTATTAGTCTGAAATCGCCAACCTGCATTGAGCAAGCGTAATGATTACGCTCAATTGGCTTGTATCCTAAAAAATAATTTATAGTCCATCAGATAGATTTATAAAAAATATTGAACACGTATTTTTTATTTTTTCTTTCATTCAAATACTTAAGAAGATATGTTGATTTGAAATGTCGCATGACGTCACGCCGTGGTACAAAATATAGCACGGCGTAACGTAATTAGCCCCCACTCCGTAACTTTAATACGCTATATCTCAGTAGTTTTTGGTAATTACGACAAAATAAAAAATACGTGTCTTAATTTTTTTTATTATCTATAACACGGACTAATTATTTTTTTGATTTTCATACCTTGGATACATCCCTATTCTTCTCTGTATGAGAGGAGACCTGTGCCCAGCAGTGGGACTATAAAAGGTTGATGATGATATACAATAACGCATAAACGTATATAGTGCTTCGTTGTATAGTTCGATAAAATCGATATAATTTAAATTCAATGCAACTTTTATGAAATAGAAAGATCTATTTCATTATGAAAAGGATAAATTAGTTTAGTTCTGTCAAATTAGTCCACGCCTGACGTAAACTGACTTATTTTCAGTCTCCATGTTTTTAGTGTCTATGGAATAAACTTATTTTGATAGAGCTAAACTAGTATTTTATCTTCTGTCCTTTTCTTATTGAAATAGAAAGAACAAGTGCACTGAATTTAGTTTTAGTTTAGTTTGTGTACCTACAGGGGCTATTGAGTTGAATTTAATTTTAGTTGAGTTTGTGTACCTACACGGGCTATTGAGTTGAATTCGAGTCACCAAACAACTGTGTGGTGGTTTTTGGTTGGTATTATGAATAATACTGTATTAGTATGTAAATGATATATTGAATAAAAGCATAATCTAATAGAGATTTTCTTTTCCTGGTTTTATTGTTGCTTGCAAAATCTGTGCATTCCTTTTGTTTTCGGTCTTCGAAAGTATGACCATGTTTCTCACCTTCGCAAGGAACTCAAGGGGCTACCAATCCGGCTTCCCGGGAATACTAGGATTTTATGTCTCTTTTTCGATGTCCTACAAAATCCGTCTCATCCTTCCTACCTGCGTGAGCGTTTTTCTAGCGCAGCACCGTATTGATCACACCCATGGTCTATGCTTAATTCTCATGTCCATAAACAGAGTTACTATTCTTATTCCTTCTCTGTCCATGCTGAAAGATTGCAGTAATCTCTCCCGTCTAGCATTCGTGATTTAAAAACTATTTCTGTAGGTATTTAAACGTCGTTTAAAAGAGCTTTACCTTTCCTCGATACTGTGAGAAATAGTATATTACATTATTAGGTGAACTCAATATCTGTAGACATCATCAACATAATTTCAGCCGTAAGACGTCCACTGCGGGAGATAGGCCCCCCAAGCATCTCCACTACGACCGGTCCTGCGCCTCCCGGATATTTACCTATATTTTTAGTTTTAGACTAAAAAGATTCATATTTTTTTCTTTTTATTCTTACACGCTATTGTATACGACTACATTTCTATTTTACTTCTCTTTTTAAGAAATAAGCACCACCTTTGTACTCAGTTTGTAATTTTGTCAAATGCCTATGTATTTTATTGTGTGTACATACATAAATAGTAAAATAAATAAATTGATTTCTTTAAATTCTTGATTTATTTGTTATGTTTTTGTCCTAGACACAGGCTTGCCGTTTTTGGGGCCAATGTAAAATCTCTGTAATCTATTGAGCAATAAAGTCTTTTTTTTAAATATTAGGTATCATTATATTGTTAGACTCGCCCCACCGGTGTTTCTACAATACATCACCTGTGGAGGTAATAGCGGCATGTCGTCGCGACAGATGATTGGTGACTTTGGCTCGTACCTACCCCGCCACAGTATAATAAAAGCAGAGTTCTGTGTGAAGAGAGAGAGTGTGTTGGACTCAGCGTGATATTTTACAATTAAAAATTTTACTACATTATGTAGTATCTTTTTCAAGGTAAGATAGTATCTTACCTTAACTCATTACATGAAAAATTATGAAACTGCACTGAAAGTTCCATGAACTAATAATTCGAGAAACGAATTTTTTACTTAGCAATAGGTGTACTTATATAATATTCTCCACAGAGATAAAGGTACGAGTATCTACGTCTTCAGCGAGCTAGCAAACCCTATCTTTAATTGATTCTAATCCGTCGCTTCGCCCAGGCGTTAGCTCAAGCTCCCTCGCTTAGCTTTTCAATATTCGAAACTGCGCCCGTGATATTAAGACACTGTTACTCCTCAGTTAATAATCCACTATTATTGAATTGACTTTTATTTCAAACAACGAATCCTAATCACTTGTAACATATAACCCACAAGCCTGCGGGGAATTTAAAGATAGGAAACAGCTGTCAGCTGTTACCACCTGTCCACATTACGGGGTAATTTCAAACAACACGCGAATGAAAGTAATATTTGAAAGATATTATGCCCTTATGTCGAACCAGAAATACAGGCATATTGGTGCCACCAATGCGAACATGTTTCTATGCATATTTTCAGACCAATACGTAGGTAAGAAAGAGAAATTAGCAAAAACTTTACGAAACACGCCTTAGAAGGTAGGTACGGACATGAAGATCACATTAGGTACAATACTAGATGGTTGATTCTGTAAAATACTCACCATAAAAAGTTAGATGATGTGGGCTATAAATAGTGTCATTCCTAGCTATTAGATGAAATGCAAACTCACTCCACATTCATTTCAACACCCATCTGGACAACCAGATGGGTGTTTACTTAGGTGAATTGAGCCTTGTGACTGCGCACCTAGATTTCTCGACGAAACAGATCAGATATGTATCTGATCCCAGGAATGCGGACACCAGATGAAGCAATAACGCTGGAGAGAGAGAAAGAGAGACTCTATCAGCTATAACCTATGTCCCTGCTACCTATCTTCCTATTGAAACGTAGATGTTACCTACCTTAACAAACGCTTTCAAAGCAAATTCTTCACTTCAATTCACCGACCGCATACCGGAAGACGTAATGTTGGAAGGCCACTACAAGGTGGACCGACGACCTTGCTGCAGAAACCCGTTGGATGCGAGAAGCACCGAACCGGTCGAAGTGGAGATGTTTGAGAGAGGCCTAAGTTAAGCAGTTAACGTCCTTCTGCTAAACTGATAATGTAAATAATGACTTTTCCATAATTGCTATCGCTGATAGAATGTCACCTTGTCAATGCGTGACACGTTGATTATTAATTACTTACTAAAAACTAGCCCTGTCTGCAGCTGTGGTCTGCGCCTAATGCGACTCTGATTAACTCAATCGTTATATGAGTTCACACAATGATCTTTTTTTATACAATGCTTTTATTTGATAATAAGTTTTTACTTACTTACATTTCCATTTCTAATGTATTTTTATTTATTTTTTTGGTTTGCTGGTACATTGACGTGACTAGCTGGCATATGGTAAATAATTTGCTTGAATGTCCTGTGCTTTCTTGTGTTAGTTACTATGGTATTGTATAGTCATGAGTTTGTTTAAATAAACAGACAGATGCGCTGCTGGGGACTTTATTCCGCCACTTCTTTTTCCCAGCGAAAGCAGTAGGAACTGGGTTTAGGACTGTCCTATTTAATATTGACGTTCAAAAAGTGCTGACTCTCAGCAGTCTCAGCCTAATTTGAATAAATGACTTTTGATTTTGATAATACCGTTACCAAAATTCTGTCTAACCGTGGCTACCTTGATCGAGAAAGCAATAGTCTTAACACAAACAGAAAGGTATGTTGACGTAAATAAAATAACAATAGTGCGTACGATAGCAGGTCGAGCTACCCGAAACTGTCAGATATTCCCAATCAGCCTTCAGCCTTAATGCTTTACTGATAAAGTTGAAAATCTAATAAAGAAATTTGACAGATTGTAGTAGCTTGATGTGTTGCCATCTGTAGTTACTATTGTTACATATTGTTTTGCCATTCATTTTTTTTTACCAGAATGTATTTATTATATTATATACATCATTCATTTACTCACAATCATGAAGTAAGATTTAATTTGGAGTTTAGGCGATTGTAGTTTCTATTACTTCTCAGCCTTTAGTGGTTCACTGCTGGATTAAGGGTTCCCCATAGCTTTCATTCCATTGGGGGGCATTGCCGTAATCCCCACGCTTAGCAGACGGGTTGGGGATCACAGAAATTTGTTATTCCACGCTGCTGCCCGCTTCCCTGGTGAGAGTTCCCTTAGTCGCCTCTTGTCCTTTACGTCGTTTCCAGTTATCTACATACTTCGATCACTACTTGCAGAACAGCAGGGTAATTATGTAACACACTATTAGTAGCAATCGGTTTCATTTTGAAAGTTCCACAACATCCATTGCGTAATCACGCTGTTGAGCAGACACATGAAGCACTGGATGAGCAATATGCTTCGAAATAATGCACACTAATACAGAAGATGTAAAGACCTATGTGAAACTCTAGCTCATGTATCGGAAAAAGAAGATGAATTGGCAGTATTTGTGTCTCTTGTCCTGACCTGTGTAAATAGGCGCTGAATTTTGTGAAGGACAATCAGAGGAAAGGTTTGATATTGAGTCATGGTTTTGATAAAATATTGATGAAAGAAGTCAGAGAGTCTCGGTGGTAGTCCATAACGTCGGCTGCCGGCAGAAATTACCACCCACCAGATAAAGTCTTGCCGCCAAGGGATTCGTCGTGTTCCGGCATGATGTCTGGTGAAGCCGTACGGCGGACGGTAGCCTAATCTACTAAAATAATATTAACTGTGGTCCAAACGATCCCAACTAGTCGCAATCGTTTGACAAAAACGTGTTCGCCGATTAGGCTGCTGGTCTGAGCAGTTGTGTTGCGATGTGTGCCGGGTACGTTGCGCCAAATATTGTCGTGTTGGTAGTTTCGCAGTGGAGGGTCTCGAGATGAATTCCCTCTGGCGCCACGTCTTTAGTCGTGTTGTTGGGTTTAACATTGAATCACCTCGGTCAAATGCCGTTTTCCTTCCAATTCACTCGGTTTTTTTTTCAGTGAATGGGCTTAATAAACCAGTGCTCTTTATCATCAACGATTGCATCTCTGCTTACCATCAGGTGGGATTGTGGTCAAGCAGTACTGAATTGTTTATAATTATTATAATTATATGTTTAAGCAAAGCAATTTTTTACCATTTTCATTTGGCCGTGGGCAAAATAATAACTGACGTACAGATAGATCGGTCAGGGTAAGCAACGCTGGCCGCGGTCAGTCTGTGGATGGCTGGACCGTCACTACATGCTGAGACTATTCCGTGCCGCGGTCGTTGGTCCCAGTTTTCATTAGTCGATCTTTAATCGTCGTTACTGGTAATCTGAATTCCGAAAGTCTGACAACTAGTTACCAAGGAGTGTCATGTCGTATTTGGGTAGTGGAGGTCAGATATGCAGCCGCTCCTTGTAACATGCTGGTATTCAGCAGAATTCGGTTAGACTAGAAGCAGACCTACATAGTTAGAAAAAGGTTAGGTGGATGATTATAAAGAGGATCCATTTTCGTCTCTATTTTTATTAGATTCATTATTACCACACTGTGAGAGATTTGTGTCCATTACCTACGTTTGCTATCGGTGTTTGGAGTTCATCATATCATCAACCCTTTTATCGTCTCTTTGCTGGGCACAAGTCTCCTCTCATACAGAGAAGGATTGAGCGTAATCACCACGCTTGCTCAATGCGGGTTGGCGATTTCAGACTTAAAGTCCAGGTTTTCTCAAGATCTTGTCCTTCACCTTGTAATCAGTCATTGGTGTTCAAGATAGACTTAGAAAGTACATATAACTTATAAAAGTTACATTGATACTTACCTAACCTGGAATCGAACCCGCACACACATACTTGAGAGGCTGATGTTTTAACCACTAGGCCACCACGATTTTGGGGTTGATTCATATGATTGCAAAATACTGTCATTGTATATCAAATAAATACATTTGTTTATAAACAAATAACAATATCAGTAGATGGCCTTACCTGCGGGTATTTACAATTCAGGCTGTGATTACTTTAAAAGTAGAATGAGTTAATTTTAAGATTACTGACTAGTACTAGATAAGTGATAAGATGAAGGGGTAGCTATAGACAATCGTTTTCTATTCAAGCTTCCAAGATGAGCATTGATAGATGTATTTATATAATGATTTATAAAACATACATTAGTGATGCACCATATTTCAAATAGTACATAGCGAATATTTTTTACACTTCTTTGCTTATTAGAATTACACCCATTATCTGTTTTTTTACTATAAATATGTATAAGATATATATAGTACATAGCTCACTGGGAAAAGGATCATAAGATTTACAAAACACTTGATGTTGCACAATCAGTAGGTACAGCACTCGAGGTATCAATGCTATCGCGGTCACTGCAATCACAGTGTTTATTGGTAGTCTACTACTGGTCTTCTGGACATAAAGATATATCTTTGACAGCGTAATGATTGGTAAAACGAAGCTAGCTGTGTATATCATCAGTGATGGTGAGCTCCACGATTCCAGCCCAGTCATGTAAGTGTTTTGTATCGCCTAGCATTAAATAGCGGCGCTGGGATAATGTGTTCGTGAGTCACGTGTTTTGAAGTCAAGGCGTGTTGTACTGGCGATTCTCAGGCTAGGGGCGTGCTGTACCGTCACACTGAATTGACGCAACGGTGAAAAACTATGGACAGACTAGACAGCGCTTGAACGGAACCACAGCAGTTTTCAGAGCGCTGTATTGCGTGAGGCACGCTGACGTCACTTGGCGCCTCCGCGGTCCGCTCCGCTACAGCGTCAGGCGACCCCTCAGCGGCAGCGACTCGGCTCGGGTTCGGCGGCTCGGTGGCACGGCTCAGCACGACTCACTCCTTTTGGCGCGTTCACTCGCGCCTCACCCGTTCATTGTCGACTTGACCGCAACCGTGGAACGACGTATGGTACACAAAAACACCGACGCGTCTCACTCAAATTAAAATTAACTTTTTTGGCACTGTTTAGCAAGTGACCAAATAGTGTACCGTCATTAAAAATATTTTAAAAAGAAAATAAACAACGATTTTTTACAAAATTCGTTTTAGCTCGACGTCTACTTTTATTGTAATTTGTCATCGGCAACTTAACACTTTCAGTTTAAGATTTATTTAGAGTTGTTTTAAAGTAACAAGTATAGTTAATTCAATTATTTGTGAGGAAACCGATAAATAGAGACGAGGAAGAAAAAAAGATCCGAAAATGTCGAAAAAACATCTTCACAACCAGGCGGCTATACCGTTAGCTCCGGCGGTGTTTAAGGTAAGTCTTTTTTAAACATTTTTTTTTTTATTTTATATGCGAATTGTTGTTTGTTGGATACTGTTCCGATTTGTACCAAATGGATTACTTTCTCTGAATTGCTTTGCGACCATACTTGAATCGTCAACTTGTATGAATTGATTGATTATAATTGGGCTTGTTTAGAAACTATTTGAGAAAACCGCCGCCAAACTAACTCGTTCTTAGAGAGGCGAGTAAAACTTGGAAAACTAATAAGACGGGTAACGTTAATGTATAAAATAACATCAGTTATCATGAACGTAACCGTTCCGCCGCTTTTTAAGGTAACGCGAAATTTCATTGACATTGTGAAACGACGGAATGCAGCGGAATAATTACTTCGTTCAAACCGAGTCCAATACCAATCTTCTCAGAATTGCGTTCTGATGCTGTGCGATATATCTTAAGTACTGATTTCACACGCAATATGTAATCAAAATATGTAGTTTGGTGATTATTAATTTAAGTTGCTTTGTTAATTAATAAAAATAATAGCACTAAAGTTAAATCAAGAAGTAAAAATAATACGTCGGTAATTTGAAATCAGTACTTTATTGAAAAATTTAAGATAGGTACAGCCAGCATACCAAGCTACTAAAATCTGTCAAATTTCGTTATTAGGTTTAAAACTATATCGTAACAGCATCCGAGTTCAAGGTTGATTGAAAAAATTGGACAGTTTCGGATAGCTTGGGCTGCTGCTGATCTACAAGCAACAATTTAAATATGTTTATATACAATTACAAAAAGCCTACAAATGGGTTGGTTTGTTATGAGAATTTGAAAGATTTTCTTGTCAATATTCGGAATAGATGCTGAGCTCGAGATTTTAGGTCAAGTGGCATCTCCGTCCATATTTTCGGAAACTAAACTTCGCCATAGTAGATAATATTATCTTGGCTACTTTTAACAATATTTACATCATACGAATATGGTGTACATAATAAGGAGTATTCTATTCTATCATCATCTGTTCAGCAGTTTCCCATCTAGGCATGTTGGAGTCTGCTTCGACCAGCAGATAATTTATAATGCGCGACTGCCTCTCTTCTCTAATTTTCACAACCAAATCACACGATACCCTTTAGTAAGGTTCATGATCAGACTTCTGGAATTCCGACTTGCTTTTCGAGGATTTAAAGATAAAGATGATCACCCATTCCCGAACCAACCGCGATAATAACCTTTAATCCGTGACCGATCTGTGTGGCAGTTCTTACGAGTGTTTAGCCACAAGCTCCCACTTCACGCTCTTAAAGTCGTCTGATGTAATTTTAATGTTTCTTACTCACCAAACACCTCGGAACAAAGTTACTTAGAGCGGGTTATGCAATATCAGTTTCCTTTTATTGCGCTCGGGTGTATAAAAAGTTAGTAACATCCTGCAAGCACTAGCTAAGCTAGAGATATGAATTACGCTGTACCTACATTAAAGAGTATTAAAGTATTTACAATATGAAGGAAAGGGAAATTATAATCACTAATAAGAAAGAAAGAAAAAAGGTATTGTGAAAGTAAATAAAACGTCAAAAGAAGCCAAAAATAATTCAGTAGCTAGCACAAAAGCGGCGCCTGAGGCCCTGAATTGTTTTTTCTCTCTTTAAACTTTCACAAAAATAAAGTACGTATACAAATAAATAATATTAAACACAGACAGCTGTAAACATAATTTTTCGCATAGATGAAAGGTAATCGATTCTTTCTATGACATAAATAGCTTTTGTAAGGGCGCTCAACTTTAAAAGTAACAATTAAAGGACCATATGATACGAAAACGTATTATTGACAACGTACAGACGACAGATTCAGAAATCAAGCTACTACAATGTCTCAGATTTCTTTATTAGAGTTTCAACTTTATCTCAGCCATAAGTAAGTTGATTTGGGAACATTTTATAGTTTCGGATAGCTTGACCTGCCGGACAAAGCCCATTATTATAAAACCATAACAGCATGCATAAAGGCGACTTTTAAAGTAAACCATATGAAAAAATCTAACGCTGTAACTAAAACGATGGGACAAAAGCTCCCAAAAACTAATGTTAATCAACATACGATCAAAAATTTACAAAATATTTTGTCTGATTCCATGATACATGCCTGATTTGTAAAATCGTGATAAAGCACCTAACTTTACAACGACATTTACACTTACATACACATAGAACACGTGATAACAGAACGTGCATACGTGATTGTTGAATCTAACTTTAGCTTGAAGAAGCAGAAATAAATAATCTATTTGTGACATAAAGCAAGTCACATAAGTCGACACAAAGCAAGCAGTTAGCAGAAATACAAATACATAAATACTGTGGCCCCTGGCATAGGCAAATGAGGGTAGGTTTTTAGACAGTAAAAGACTCGAGCCCTTCCACTTCGGACAGAGCGAGGAAGACTTTTAATGATTTCCCACAAAAAAAAAAGCAGATCTTCATATTAGGTAATCCAAAACCGCCAAATCAATTTTTTTCAAAAATGTTCACAAGACACATTTAATAGAATTACCTTCTCCAAATGTATCGTTATACGTCACGGCCCATGGCGGCATCACGTGTTAATTTTTTGTATGCAAAATAGCAGAATATATTACTAACTGAACGTGAGCTGTTCGTCGCTGTAGACTGAATTCATTTGCGCCATTTAGTCCCTCTTAAAAGGTGTTTTTACCTGAGCATTATTGATGAATTTATACTGTTTGGTTAACTAAGTCTAGCATCACTATGTTCCGTTTTAATATTGTCAATATTCAAAATACAATTTAGTTATAACAGTACGATATCCGTCCCTATTACCGAGCCCACGTTATATTATATTTTCTAGAAACTATCAAAACACATAAGTATTTGAATAGTAATGGCAGGATTGCCATTGTCAAATTTGTTTGCGACAAATGTTTCTAAAAAGATGTCACTTTCTTCAAATTACGTTACGATAGATTGGCACGGTCATGACGAGTTGTTCTTGTAGTGGTGGATAACATATTTTCTAGATGAGTGTCACCTACCGGTTTACTATATAAGTTATTTTTGATGCGACATAGAACCGAGCCAAAATTATCATTATTTTCTGGTGCTGAAAGAATCTCACCCAATAAGTACATACATGCATGGGATGAGTAATAACACCAAAACTGCCACAATACATGGAAATCCATGGTAATACCTAAAATTAGTAAGTTAGATATATCCCCTTATTTTAAAAGGGTATTTTAAATTAATTGCACTCGCATAACTAATGAAGTGAGGGGTTGAAGTATAAACTATGGAAATAGGGTCTGACAGTCGCGAAAGGATTGACCTAACACTGTATAATCAAAACTGGTCGCTTTCATAGAAACACGAATGACTAATGATTTGTTAAGTAATGATGGAAAATATTCTGTAGGTAAAGGTTGGTGTTGAAAACCCCAAGTTTATTTTCGTGAAGAGTGTTGATTGATCATCTTCTAAATGTGGTACTAGTTCACGTGTAGATAATGATCATTCTTTAACTGCGCAGGCGACGGATTATAAAATTTTGTAGCATATTGTAATTCATTCACGTAATATTTGAATATTGCTGCTTTTAATTAAGTAAATATTTACTTTTAGATTTCACTCCATATTTTTCAATGGTTAAGAAATCTGAATCTACTGAATGCTTCATTCTGGTACATCATTGTTGTTTATATGGGGTTTTGTGTAATTTTACTTGCGTTGGGCTTGTTGCACCAGACAAACAGTGTTATAATTTACTGACTCCATGTCCTCGGCCGCCTGTCACGCTTTTTTCACTGATAGCTTTGTGGTATCTTCTCATCTCAGATTAGTGCACTTGAATCATATTACCTCCTCCCTTTTGCGTTGGATTATTGTTTCCGTCTAGTCTAATATACAGTCTGCTCCTTGGAGTCACCTTGTATCATGTTCCTTATTTTTCTTATGTTTGTTTCAATTTACTTTAGCTATAACAATATTCATATTCAAAAACTCAATAATATAACGAAATATTATTACGTATTCAAGATTCTTTTCTTATCAAAAATGTCGTTGTTAGTAGTATTCTTCAATCATTATTTAACATTGTTTTCTGAACTTGTTAATACAAATGTTCTAGTTTAATGAATTAATTGAGGTTCTAACGGGGTTAGTATAGAATAGATATACATACATAGTGTGTTTGACAGTAACTGTACATTGAATATGTCATTCTCCATACAGCGGTTAGCTCGTGAAAACGCACATACCACTTCCACTTGACAGAGGTATTGTATGTAATGTTATAACAATTCTCATGTCTTTATTCATCAACAGTATCAGATGTTCATTGGGTATTGTCTACACGATCCGGTGCAAGCGGACACTCACCAGTATGCTCGTCCACTTCAGATCCGCAGTCCGCAAGCCACAATGCTATCAAGAAGAAAACCTATTTTACATTTAGCATGACCAACTGACTCGTTATTCATCACTTGAATAACGCATTTTCCCTTAAGAATTGATTTCCTTGTTTTCTGTGGTAAACCGTTGAAACATTATAAACTCATTTGAATAATACATATATGTATATTCTATTGCTATATTGACTTTGTGATATTCTATCTTTTTATGAAATGCTTACATGGCACTAGAGCTATGTTCAAATAGATTTAATCATCTATAACCGCTACCCGGTGTTAAGATTAATCTAGAAATAGAAGCGCTCACGGTACCCGTCTCGATTTCCGTCCAATGGAAAATAACCAAAAACGGGATGCCTTTAGACAAGGACAGACAGATATACTCAAGTCGCCGGACATGCCTTGTTCAAAGTAAAAACGAAGCTAGTGCCTTCTGTTAAAGTTCAATTTAGTTTCAATCGGTAAGCATATCCTAAGTCTATAGCGAATAACCCCGGCAAGACTGGCCTCTGTATTACTGAAGCGTGGAGCCGAAAGTTGCGCGTGCGACTACACGGCGCGGCCTCCAAATTGGTGCCACGAGTGTAGAGGAGGCGTTCGCGACCGCGGACCGCTTCGGCTTCCAACTTTATTCACTTGATAACGATACAGCACCGCTTATATTTAATACTCGTATTATAAGCATATATGTATAACGTGGGTCTCATTTCAGTTTAAAACACTGTTTTGTTTTTGTACACGTAGGTACCTTTGAATACCGTTTAACCTTCTAAATAAAACGGCAATAATTTTACGGGTTAAGTCTCGTAAAAGTTTATCGTGAACGCAGTCAGAGAAAACCATAAGTCAGCTTCGATTATCTGGACATAAACGCGTGTAGTTCTCGAGGAGAGGCGATGATCGTGCGTCTCTCTCTAGCCTTTTCGCTTGGTTTTGTATGTATGTATGTGTACGCGATACAACAACGGCGCTTGGGCAAGGCAATGGAAATTTCTAGAGACTTACTCGTCCCCCCTCTCCATCGCCGACACCTGCCCCACCCCGTGCCGCTCGCTCGTTGTACCCAAATACCGTTCACGAGGCGCTCTCCCCTTCGATAGAATCAAAGGATTTCATATTTCTATACAACCAAACCGCTCCAGCTTGTTATCCGCGCCATTCAAAAGGACATAAAAAGGATCATTGATAAAAACTATAAAACCAGTTTTTAAAATGTTTAAACTCGCTGTTGCATTTTTCTCAATGGCTTTAGGAAACAGTGAAGAGTGTATTATGGTAAAATAAAAATTTGACGGAGCAAAAAATCAAGGTCATTCATAGGTAAGAAGCGGCGTCTAAATGGAAAGATAAGAGCGTGTCTGAAGCCAGTGTTGTGCGCCTCCGCCCGCTCTTTGCGCTGCGGCAAAAAAACAGCGCAACTCGCTCAACGAATCAGATGCTTTGTCTTCTATGTAGCTATCTACCTGTTACAGATTGTTAGGAAATCTAACAAGCAGACCGGTTTTTTTTAAACAGCTTGTTTTAACTTCCAGTTACCGCTTAATTGGTCTTCATAGTTTCTACATAAATGTATATTCATTTTCAGTAAGTACACAGTTCATCAAATATTTAGAAAACAGACATTTTGAAAAACCAATTTTTGTTCATAAGAAAACAGCTAATCGACAAAAAACACACAATCACAGTTGTTAAAAAAATATGAGCAAACAATTTTGAATTGTACAAAATAAAGAGTCTTTAAAGCGAAACTGCAAAATGTTGATTCTAAGAAAGATAATTCTAAACGCATTAGACATTAGCGGTCAGGCAAAATTGTACTCTATACTAAAGGAGTAAAGTAGAGATTCGCGTTTTGTTCCAAAGGTCAATTCAGGTTTACATTTAGATGTATGGCTTGTTTCGCCGTGGTCTTGCACACAGTGGGTTGCTAACTCAAATTGTAATAAGTAAGTACCTATGTCTGAAAAAAAATACTGTCGAGTTTTATTTTCAAAGTTACGATTCATATTCTTCTTTCTTTTGACTTTGACTAGTTTTTATGTGGAATTTCCTCGAATGTTCTTTACGTTTCCATTTACCGTTTTAATTATCTGGCATCATAATGTCGTTCTGATGTAGCGTTAACTGCGCTTCAGCCCAGACATTTATTTACCAACATTTGACGCTAAATGCTTCGGATATTTGTTAGACAATTGCAATACCGTAACCGAAGTATCTCGAATGATTTTAAGTTGCACATCATAAATTCTAGACGTGGGTCTAGCTTGGTGGGTGGCGGATTCTATAGCTCGGTTTACCTCCACGGCTTTCACATACCATTGTTTTGACTGCACTTAAAATACTAATGAGGTCGCACGTTGGACTGCTAACACTCGAGGTTATTTGTCTGTTGGTGACACATAAAATATTACTATACCTACTTACAGTAAATGATAACTACAATTTGTTAGAAAAAATCTTTCAAATTCTACCGAACCGAGTCTCAAGACTCGTAATTAAAAATGTTCTAGATAATGAACATGTTTAAATTCTTTTTTTATTTTGCAATTAATTTCGGCGTAAGTGGCGTTGGCTGCGACTTGAAAGTTGTAGTTTGTGTAGTTTACATTGTGTAAATTTTTTCATCACCACTGTTCCCAAATGGTGAAGGAAAACATTGTAAGGAAACTGTCATATCTCAGACGCAAATCTTCTAAGACATGTGACATCTACCAGCCCCCACTCGCTCTCATCAAGAGGAGACCTGTGTCCCAGTAGTCGATAGGCGCATTATGTTAATTACAATCGTTTTCCACATCAACTGTCAAAAACTTGTCAAAAGGGAATAGGAAGTAGTTAGAACAAATGTAGTCAAATTATAATGCAACCTTACTACATATTACTTGAACCTCCGGGAATTGTCCATCTAATTAGGTACCACAAATCCTAACACAATTAAGCATTCATAAGTCGAGAAGCAAGACTCAGTTCAGTTCTGTAAATAAACCTTATGAAACCATAATATAATATGCATAAGAGATGAGCATTAGGTTTATTTTCTAAACAGAACAAAAAAATCTACAAAACCGGATTCTGCGACACGCGCCGGCGCGGGCGCATAGCATGGCGGCGAGTCTTGAGAATCTGCAGACTAAGATTAATCCAGACTAACTAAACTGCTAATGCTAATAGCCAGAAGAGAATATTAAATTAAAAAGCTTATTAATCTCGAATGGTAGGTAAATCTTGTCTTGTCTTGATCGGTCAGAGAAATGGCAAATGAAATATATTCTTTGATTCTTTATGAATCCAGTGGTGTGATTGAATTTTGGATAGCAATGATAGTTATGAGAATATAACACTATACTGTATAACCCGATTTTGTTATCATCCGTTTTTTTGGATTGTCTCCCCAAGGAAGCAATTTTGAAGATGTATACGCATCAAAACTAGGATTAGGTAACACATTTTTTTTTCAGCTATCTAATCGTTTAAAAAAGTCGTTTATAGAGAATAAATAACTTTTTTTATACTTATCTTATGGCCATTGACTTCCAAAAGCTATAAAACATTATAATTAATTAATTATTACATCTTGCATCGTCTTACTTGAAGTTTATAATGCATTTTATTAGCAGAAACGATAATTAATACTTTAATTACAAACATTCACGTTAGTCGTAACAATACTCGCTGATTGAGTAGGTATGTTTTTATTGTTTTCAATTACTTTATGGAGATATTTCTACGAACATTTTTCTGCTTTCATCTTAGCAAAAGAGAAAACACAACGGTTAAGATTGAATACTCAACGGTCCTCAGCACAACATGTATAGTCTTGCTTCACAAATAATCAACAATGACTCTAGTTCTTTTCACTCTCTTCTCAGCATCAGTAGGTACTATTTATCTCTATGTGTAGTCTTAGTGGCAGGCAATCTCAGGCATACGCGTTTTGCACGCTCTCAATACACAACGAGAATAACAGACCTCACAATCAAATAGAAAACCAACAGCTTCTGTTCTGTAAAAATAGAAAATACCACCGTGAAAATTCAGGTGAGTTTAAAATCAAAAGTCCAATCGAGGCTGAAATCCAGCCATCTTTAGAAAGTCAAATTATTAAGACAGTTCCACAGAACGCTTACCGTTCAACACTTTGAAGACAGATAGTATGACAGCTTATTTCACCTAAAACTACATAGTGAGATGTTTGCAGAAAAAAGTGGGCCACTTCCACCAGCTTTTGAAAATCTGCATTCGATTTCTGACCTCCTTCTGACAATGTCAAATTTTTAATAATGAAGTGCAGTTTTAGCTACTTGCAAAATTCCGATGAATCTGGTAATTCTTGCGAAAATGGGGGAATTACTTGCATGTTTTCAGCTGCCAATCGAGTTGGTTTTCCTTGACCTATATGTTAATGGCTATATAGCAGACCATTGGTAGGGATGTATGTGAATCGGTTTCATCTGCCCTATTTCGACTGAAAGACCAATATTACCTAATGTTCCATTTTAAGTAAATAGTCAATATTTCAGTTGGTGTTTATACGAAGTTCATAAGGATTAACCTCCTTATTAATAAACGCCACTTACCTTAAATCATCCTTTATGAATAAACAACACATTGCTTAAGGGCGATGATTCAAGTTAAGTGACGTTAAAAGATCAAAAATGTATGGTTAAAGAATCACTAATCACTAGTTTTAAAAAAATTCAAAACTGAGACCAGTGATGATGACAATATAGACACAATGTATAGAACTGGGTTTGAACGCACGACTCGTAAGTCTAGTCGGGGCCCCACTAGGCCACCGCTCCTGCTAACAATGTAACAGTGTGAAGTAAGGTTAATTTCTATCACATTGCTGTAATTCATACAAAAATCCGAACCGCATCGTACCATCGATTAAATTACCATGAGCACGCACCATGCCTCGATAAGATAAGGATGTCCTTGGCACCGCGGATTGTTATTAACGCTTGCATTCCCCCCTTTATTTTAAAAGAAATATGAAGGTTAGTTTCCGGTGGCCTTTCAGAGACTAATTACTTTTAACTTTTTACACTTTTTTTGTCATCTCTTGTCCCTGTCACCTTCAAAGGATTGATAGAATTTGAATCAAATATTGATATTACTTACTTAGAATTTTATGCTAAGCGTAAGCGATTAGTGGCAAGTATAGACTCCAGCAGCACAAGTTACCCGTAACTGTCAGATTTACCCAACCAACCTCGAACCTAATGCTTTTGCCATAAAGTTGAAAATCAATTGAAGAATTTTGACAGATTGTAATAGCTTGTTGTTCTTGCGTCTGTACATTTAGGCCTAGCATATGTACATTTTCTAGCTGGATCAACACAAAAATAAGTTAACTGAAAAACTTAAACATCACGCCTTGTAACCCTTTGGTTTAAGCAGAAGTGTACCTAACACTTGCCATGACTTTGAAAATAGGGACTGTAAATTTACATTATCATATCAAACAAGAAATATCCACTCCGACTTAAGAATTGTGTAAATTATTTCTTCAACACTGTTATAAATACGTCGAAGGAAAACATTGTGACGAATACGACATTTCCAAGAACTTATAACTTTGAAGACACGTGACATCTACCAACCCCCACCCGAATTGCTTAATACATCATCCATGGCTACATATCTTCGAAAAACTGTGCCTCTCAACAACGTAAATAACGCAATGAATGTTATTGAACTGTCAAAATGGAACCTATTGCTACCTACTGATAGTGTGTTATGCAATGAACCTCAGGACTTTGCCTGAGATTATGGCTTACTCCCTTATACCGCGAATAAGCCTGTGACCTATAGGTATACAGTATGTTAAGAAAACCCTGTCCGACCCGTGAAGGTGTTGTTAGGTATCGATAACTGATTCTACTAATGGATACAAAACCGGGCTAAACTTAAAAAAAATCCCCCTAAAAAATAAATATTATTTCGCAAAAAGAGGTAACTTAATAAATGTGTGTTAAGCACCCTTCCGCGGGCGGCGGGGCACGCGGCACGTGGTGGCATCGCTATTGGCTCATAATAATAACGGTGTTGTCAATTTCGGGGAAGTTGGAATTAATTCGCGGGAAAAAAAGATTATTTCAAAATTCATTTGTATTGGTACTATGATGATTACGTAAAATTTTATATTATATTTGGTCATGTGTTTACCTAATCTTTATTATCCTTACTGGTCGGACAGGGTTTTCTTAACATACTGTATAATAGTACATTTATATGTTATATAGTGAAATTAATGTATTGAAACAGAATGCTAACGAAGGCGACATTATATTGTGGACAGATTACATAATTAATGAAATGAGTTCAGTCGAACAAGCTATTTGAGATATAGCTTGGTTACTTGCTCGCGTGTATTAATTATATTTATACATAATTTCTTTTTAATTGTGTGCGTAGTATTTTTTTTTATGCTTAAGAAAGTGATTTAAAGTAAATAACTACTCAGCACGCTCACATAAATGTTAAGGAGTGGTTGTGAAACAGCCCGATTCTAACTTTAAGGCAGTTTCTGAAGTGCGCTTCTCACTGTAGTGAAGAAAAGTGGGGTACCTGTACCTTTCACTTCATTGAATCTGTCACTGCGCATGGACTTGCCGAGCCTCATGTTCAGATCTGCAATGAAATTTGAAACGGGCTGTAGCTGCCTGTAGGTTTATCTGCTCCTGGTTTTCTGTACCTACATAATAATTATAAACGATAAAGAACTGAAAGAACTTTGTTTGGCAGTTTTTATCAGAAGTAATTATAATTTATTATAATTTTTATTTTAATATACTTACTACTGTCGTTCAATACCGGTTATCTTATAATTCTTACTATAAAAAGGAATCAGACTAATATATTGAAAGAGGACTCATTGTGGTGAGAAACCGCCGATTGTCTCACCCTTTATAAAATCTTCATAATTATGTTGCGTAATTTATATGGAATACATAATAAAGAGTAAGTATTAAATGACCTAAGGAGTTACATACCTAATTAATTAACGTGATAGTGAAACAAAGAAAGAAACTTTTTCTTACTAATTTTGGTTAGGTATAACTGCTGTCCGCGTCGTCTGACTTCGTATGCTGGAAATTTCTCGCTTGCTTCGTATCCCTTGACGGGCTCAACATTTTTCGATCAGACTTCTTTCAGACTTTTGTTTCTTGATAAGTAATTAAAAGATGATATTTGCGTGATATTAAATAAAACAAACTTTCTTTAGTTACTGAAATAGTAAAAGCAAAAAGAAGCGTCATGATTAGACAGAAAATTTGCTGTTTTTGGACGTCAAAACTATAAAAGATAATCATCCTAAAAACACCTTCCCTTTACCACTTCATTTTTTGCTTCAAGTGTGCAATGCGTTTCAGCGTATTATTATCACTTAAACAATCTTTTGATCTCTCTCAGAAACTAAACTTCAAAAACATACCTCCGAACGTCGAATCATCGCCCGTTCTAGTGTTCTTGATATAAATGCGCGTAATCTGACTACTACAATCTGGCGAATTCCTCTGTTAGATTTTAAACTTGGAAGTCAACTATATAATACTAACCATTACATAGCTCGTAGAGCCGATGGCCGATGGGGCAGAAAGGCTCTTGAATGGCGACCATGTACCGGCAAGCGCACCGTCGTCGGACGCCCACCGACTGTCGGATGAGGTGGTCGGATGATCTGACCAAAATCGCAAGGAAGCGCTGGATGCAGGCCGCGTTCAACCGTTCTCTCAGGAAATCCTTGGGGGAGGCCTATGTCCAGCACTGGACTTCATGTGGCTGTGATGATGATGATGATGATGATTTTAAACTTTATGGCTGAAGTTTTAAGACTTAAGTTTGATAGGGAATATTTGACATTCGGTCCACCTTGTTGGTGGCCCAAAAAGGTGGACCGATGACCTGGTGAAGGTCGCGGGTAGCCGATGGATGCGGGCAGCACAAGACCGGTCAGCGTGGAAAGCCTTGGGGAGGCCTTTGTCCAGCAGTGGACATCCATAGGCTGAAGAAGAAGAAGAAGAAGAAGAAGAAGATTTGACATTGTAGGGTAACTTGACCTGCTGTCGTCCATACATGACTAGATAGACATTGACATTGACACCGATTATCTTATTCACAAAATAAACTAATTTTATGTTCAGTGAATCTTTTACTAAATAGTCCTGTCAAATTAGTCCGCGGCTGGCGTAAATTGACATATTTTTAGTTTTTAATCGCGTCTAAACTGTCTACGGAATATCTTAATTTGACAGGACTAAACAAATATGATGTTTTCTATCCTTTTCTTAATGTAATAGAAAGAAAGAGATGCAGTGCATTAGGTACTAGCAAAACGTTTTGTTTCCGCCGTTTGAATGCTTGCAAAGCATAAACAGATTGCTCACGTGGTTGTCAAGGAAGTATATAGTATAATAGGATTTTTTTAAAGACACGTGACATTTGTAAGCTTATGATAATAGATTTAATAAAGCCTTAACACCTAATGCACCTTACCTTTTCATATACCTAATTCTTATATTAAATGGTTACTTACGTGTACTTTATACGTAAATAACCATAAATATTATATCGATCTATGGAACTTTATCAACTACAAAATATATTTAATCACTGAGTTGACTGGCACAATACCTAACTACCCCCGTCGCGTCGGGCCTTATGCTGCTAATATGTAGTTTTAAAATACATCTACAATACAATAGGTATACAGGTGCCACAAATAAATCTACTGTATAATATATGGATACCACAAATATATGTCTTATCTTATCTTAACACTAATGTGGCGTCATCCTCATGCTTCCGTGTGTATAATCAAGTTTCGTCATCATATCCTCCTGTTCATATCCATATTCCAGTCCATACATCTTTATTAGCCGTCACCCTTAACTCATTTAAGTTCGCAAGGTCATAAGAAAGGAGGTCCTTTCTTATGACCTTGCGAACTTAAATGTTTGAAATAATCACTCTGAAAGTTTACAGTAGTAAATATGGATGTCAAAAGTGACACTACAGAATACAGGATTTTACCGATTAACACGTGGGTTCCAAGCAAAAAAAGACAATATGGTGGCTAGCTATATCGCGGACATCAAAGCCCAATTAAACACTTGTAAAAGTACCTATACCTATTATGAACAAAATTCTCGTGTCACCGGAAAACCCAAACAATTCATTAAGTTGTAGTAGAAATATTATTAGATATCTAGGCATTTTCCATGGTTTTTATTAATTATTTCGATAGCAAAATAAATAACGCCACTCCTACATATCGTGTGTCAGAGTGGGTGCGGCCAGCCAGGCTTTATTGGCGTTACTATCGAATGGTGGATTATCATGAAATTCGCGAACACACATTTCGCTAGGGCACTTAGCTGTTTTAAAAAACTCGTCGGGGTAAAACCTGCCTTACCTACAACTGCATTATTACAAACTAATAAGTCAGCAAGCTAGCTATAGGTACAGATTCCTACGCTAAGGGGTCGCTAAGTCGCCAAAACTTAGGCTTAAAGTTGAGGACTGTGTCTGTGAACTGAATAATGAGTCCTGGTGTAGTAGAATATGATCAAAACAGAGCCTCATAGTAATGGAATGCATATTATGATCTGTGGTAATGAATGATACATATTATATAAGTATGAGTATAAATAATAAGTGCTTCACTAATCTTGTATGACATCTGTCATTGATCTGTCAACAGACCCTACGAAAGATGTAGGTATTAGGTATTGCGACATTTGGGCAATATTGCTGACCAGTAGTAGTTACTTATCTAGAAGAGTCATCATTATTGCACAAATGTTGATTAAGTAATCACACACTAAGTTATCAAGACTTGACACCGAAATAAATTAATATTATATGGAAGTTCATGATCATCACGCATGTATCGTGATCATAACTTTAGTATTATCATACTCTTGGACAAGTGTTAAGCCCGTAATTATGGATAAAGTTTTTTTTTACAATATATGTATATGTCGTTATATATTATATCATGTATATTGCAATACATTTTTGCGTATAAGATTATCATATCATATTCGGTAAATATTACTATCAGTGTTAAAGCTGTATTGCTGTTTATAATACCTCACTAATAAATATACATACTGACACATCTCGTGTAGATAGTTTTCTTCGATATCGATAATTATCGTTTGAAGCGTGAAATACCTATCGATAAGATAGTGATGTACCGCGGAAATCACTTTCAAGATTGGTTTGCGATACAGTTATACTAGATAGTTGTAACCGGTTTCAGAGACTATCGTGAATCATAATTTTAATCGGAAAATGAAGATAGCGGTCGGAAAAATTCCGTCAAATATAGATTATGCCGTGACTAGTTATATTACGAACCGTAATTAGAGTCTGCTATATAGCAGACTCTAATTACGGTTCGTAATCAATTGACATATAAGGAACAAGTCATTTTTTTTTGGGAAATGGAAGTTGATTAAATAAGTTGGAAAAGAAAGTAGTAGAAAAAAAAGAAAGAAGTACTAGTGGGCTTTACCATCAACGATTGCGTCACTGCTTACCATCAGGCGGGATTGCGATCAAGCGCTAGTTAATAAATTTATAAAAAAAAAGTCACTTCAGCTTCAGTAAATATTAAATATTCATTTAGAAAACTAATCTACCTTTGGTTATATTTAATATGTACATGAATAATACAAATAGAAGCCGTATCCATGATTAGTACAATAAAATTACATATTGTTTGTATTGCAAGAGGATAAGCTCTATCTTGCATGCGGTCGCAGCCTAATGCTGAGCTGAATACCACGAAAACTTAGTTACTTAACAAAAAATCTCATGAACGTGCAGTGTCTCTGTGTGAAAATGTAGTGAGAAGCCAGACTGCATTCCACCTAATACTAGGAATTTACACTATCCGTAGCAATAGATCAATCCCTGGGGTTTTGTCAATCCCTATATTCCCTAGACTCAGATAAAAAGACAGTTCACTATTCATAAATTCTCACATTCTTCACCGAAAGTCTCCCCTTGAAGTTTTAACAGAACAAACTAGCTGGATTGACGATGTATTGTTGTCATACAACCTACCATGTCAAAATTCATAGGATACCGTGGCCGACGTGTAATTCATATTAATAATGAGATGATATACTGTGAACCGGTTAGAGCCAGTATACTACTGCTGCTGCTAGTGTACAGAAGTCCGCAAGCCCCAGTTTATAAATACCAGCCTTATTGTGGGAAAGACTGCCATTAGAGACACGTATTCAGGCATTGTGCTGTTAAGAAATTTCCGCACTCAGTGTACTTATATCTTACTAAGAACGAATAAGTTTTGAGATTGAATACATGAATAACTGCGATCTATACATACGACCTAAACTTCTAAGGTCTAAAAATGATTTTGATTCTTGGAATGGCAGTTGGAACTTTAGGAGAAACCGTGAAGCTGCCTTGGGGCTTAAATAAAAGGTGTATTCTGACATAGACCCACAAACGAGTACCATGGATTCAGTACATGATTCTGAACCCCCAGTGTTGGAATTTTTCGTCGGCTTTTTCCTAATTTATATAAAAATTCTAATTATAGTAATATTCAGTTTTTTCACTTTAGATCATTGCTATTCTTTTATAATCCAATAAGATTTTAAAGTAAAAATTAATTAATTCGCTAATTACACATAAAGCGCAATGAGAACAAAACTCGAAAACTATCCTATCAGCTGATTTAATAGAGTTCACATCAGGGGTCAACGTTATACCTACAAAAATGCGCGGGCGGCACGCTTGCAACTTTCAATGGCCGAAACGACACTTTTTTTTAAACGCTCATTAATGACATAAATGACTATCATAATTTTATTAGTGGCATGTGGTCTAGCCTTTTCGCGAAGTTTGCCTTTCGATGTCAGATACACCCTGTATTTTATTGCGTTCTCAGCTATCAGAGCTAAGTGAGGTCAGATTTATGATAAAATAGAGGTAATACTTACCCATTTAAGCCTAGAAAATTACCACGATATTGTTTAAGCCTATTCTGCCGAAACGTACATAGAACATTGTAAAAGACACATGTGTATTTATAAAAAAAGAAAAAACATTTTTCGCAACCCACAGTGTGGTCAAGCCAACAACAACGATAAAACGCCATATAGAAGAAAATGAAATAAAGTTATTTTACTACAATGTACTTCGAATAAAATACATGTGAGTAGTTTTAACTAATGCGATTAAGATAACTTCAGTTCCCTTATTTCAAGTGAAGAAAGTAGGCAAGCCAGCTTATCACTACGATAACATCAGTCGAAGCTTGCACATAGTCTCTATCTACACTGTAATCTAGGCATCTGCAACCAACCAACGCCTAGTCACGTTTTCCTCATTTTTCTAAAGCGTTTGTCTATTAATAAATCAAACAAATATCACAGGTATCTGTACTAAAATTCTCTTTACATATCTGTTGATTTTTTTACAAAACAACCAGAATATTTTCTTGGATCCCATTTTCAATTAGCATTTATTAAGAGTTTTTTGCGAAGTAAATGGAAGTAATAGCTTAATGCATGCGGAATTGAAATGAGTTCAAATACGCCCAATCAACATACTGTTCATTGTTATTCGTTATCATCAATTTACGTAAAATATTATTAATAAGATTCAGCTTCTGACCCACCCCATCGCATCGCACAAGCCTCCCGCGCTTTGTTTTTAATTTATTAATTTTTGCTTGTCTGTGGTCGCAGCGTAATATTTAATAACCTATTACATTCCCTGAGAATGAGGCTATATTATGATAAAATATTTTTTTTTAATCTAACTTCAGTTCTCGCCTAAACGTTTCAGCCAGTAGGTCTATTTTGTTTAAGGCAAAGTTCTTAATGCTAAAAGGATAACCTTTAGGATAATTTTAACAGCTTAGTTAGGTGCTACCGAACTAAGCGTTATTTTTGTATAAAAAAATTCATTTCTACATATAACTGTCAGGTTCTTTATTCAATAACTCGCTTGGTGGTCTAAATCCGATCTAAAGAAAACTTTGTTTTCCAGTAAGGGGGCTAACATAATTAAAAAGATTGCATTAGCAATGAAATAGAAACCCAGAACAGAACATGATACCGTTATAAAATGGTACTCAACAAATACATTCAGATCCGTATTTTTCCGTAATGACAAAAAGCCGTGAGCCAGTGTCAACAGCCAGGTGCAGCCACGCTTAGTAGGCTTCTCACAATGCGTGCCGTGTATATAGCCTAAGATTCCATTAACGCTTAAGTATTATGAATCAACCATGATTTTTCTTAGATAAATGAAAATTCAGGCAGACGCCTAATAATTTTAATACAAATGTTTAATTGAAATCTCTGGTTCTAAGAATAACTGGGAAAATCTTACTGCCTAACTAGGAAGCATAAGTACATGGTATATGATATTACTTATTACATACTACTTATATATCCTATTAGTATTATATTCGCGAAAGTTTGTTAGGATTCATGAATAGCAATAACATGATTCTTTCACGCAGAAACTACTCAACGGATTTGAATGAAATTTGACACACAGATATTTTATAACCAGGGTGCTTTTTATTCCGATATTCTTCTAAAGGGATAGTAACTGACAGGGCGTAACCGTGGGGTCCTGATAAAATTTCTATTGCAGTATTAAATGATGATTTTCCAGAGTAGAGCATAGTTAATTTATTGCTCAAAAGACGAGTCATGGGTACATTCTCATACGCCATGCTGTGACGCGATGACGGTGTGAAAACAATATCCTTTTCTTGGTAAAACCTATTAGAGCTACGTCTATGTAAGAGTTTAATAGGAATAGTTTTTTTTTTAATAATTTATTGCAGTTAAATCACGTTTTGTATAAGGTAAACTGTGTGCTTTTCACTAGGTTCAGTTTTGCCAATGACTGCTTGCGTGACGCTAGCGTTAATTTTGTTCCAGGAAAACTAGCTAATTAGCTAATACATAATGGCTCAGATTCCCTTGTTCACAAACTAAATTAAATTTAAGTTCACTGCATATTTTTCTTCTAATTCATTAAGAAAAGGACAGAAGATAAAATGCCAGTTTAGATCTGTCAAATCAGTGCGCTCCTGACGTAAACGGGCGTATTTTTGGTCGCCATGTTTATAATCGCGTCTAAACTGTCTATGGAGTATCTTAATTTGACAGGATTAAACTAAAATCTTATCTTCTATCCTTTTCTTAACGAAATGGAAAGAAAAAGATACACATAACTTAAAATTAGTTTAATTTGTAAACAACAGAATTGGCGCCATTATATAGGGAATTATAACTAAGAGTGAAACTGAAGTATAGCATAGCATTAAAAAATTATTAAAAAAAAAAAACGAGTGTGCTTATGACCACACGACTGAAGTGAAACTTCTTTCGCTCCATCTGTATGTATAAATATAATATATATGTGTGTGTACAATATATACATGTATACACATATACATATATTAATTTTCTATAAATATTATGGTTTCATTAGTAAATTAATATTTTTGCATAGATCTTCTATTTTTATTGAAAAAAAAAAAAAAACTCGTTGTAGACCTTGTAGTACCAAGCTCACGCCACGGGCGCCTCTGTGCTTATATCCCCCACTTAACTTCCGTTCGCCTTGCCCGATCACTTTTCGTAACGCTTACGTCACGCGTTCGCCAGCTTACTCCCCAAGTCAAGCGTGCGTAAAGAAGTTTCACTTCAAAAACAGATTTGTGGTCATTACAGACAGTGGCCGAAGTTAACAAACGAAACGCCTTTTGGCTAGTGCGTGATAAAGGTACAGACGGCAGCAGGTCAAGCTACCCGAAACTGTCAAATATTTCCAATCAACCTTGAGCCTTAATGCTTTAGAGATAAAGTTGAAAATCTAATAAAGAAATCTGACAGATTGTAGTAGCTTGATATGCTGTCGTCGATTAAAATAATAAACCCATTTATTATCGGCATTACATTATAAACTGTGTAAATGTAACATATCGGCCACCATTCCCTTGTTAACAAACTAAACTAAAACTAAGTTCAGTGTATCTATTTCTTTAAATAAGGACAGAAGAAAAAACATTAGTCCTGTCAAACCAAGATACTCCATAGATTTTAGATGTAATTAAAAATATGGTTAAATAAGTTCAGAAGAAAAACATTAGTTTTAAAGTCTAATTAAGATACGCCATAGATTTAGACGTAGGTAATTCAAAATATGTCTCCTAAAAATACGTCAATTTACATCAGGTGCTAATTTGAGAGGACTAAAATAGTAGTTATTTATCTTCTGTCCTTTTCATAATGAAATAGAAGCACTGAAGTTAAATTTACCTAATTTAGTTAGTGAATAAGGAAATAGGCGCCAAATATGTACATTTATTCCATTTTTGTATACAGAGTGGTGCTGACAATACGACAATAAATTAAACATAGTGTACCTCAACACATTCTTAGTCTACCCATAAAACATCATATAAATATATCCATTACTTTAGTCACAGGAAATAATTTTTCATTTTTCACATTTTCTACATGATGTACATGTTGATAAGGAAGCGCTTACAGGTTAATGACCGCCGCATCCTTGCGGTAACAAACTTTAATAATAATGGCGCGAAAAAAGGTAGTCGATACAGGATCGCGCTGTCGCCGATCGGAGGTCAGTGAACCAATGTTTTTTAAAGGATGTTCTATTCCGTTTGCAGTTTTATGTGATTTAGTTTGTTTGAAATTTTCATTTTTTCATTTTTGATGCTACGTTTTTTTTCTGTGGTTTAGGATTATTCCTATGAACCAGCATTGTTCGTGTTTTCATTTATTGTCTTATTTTCAGCACCACTCTGTATACGTATAATGCTGTATTAGGTTGGTACGTATATTGAGTTGCATTGATAGTGAACCATGAAAAATTTATTAACATAATCAACGTTGAAGTTTCTACAGAGTCACGTATTTATAGAAATTATGTAACTCAAAACGTTACATTTATACCTCGCTTCTATGAAGCCCGACTACAGTAAAGATTAAAATGAAATCTGTCATCCGCCGAGGCGTTAGGGCTATAGGGTTGGTAATGAAACGTTAAAAAAATTATATTTTTATTTTTTAACAAACTTCGCTAAAAGAATTCTTCTTTTAATAAACATTGCCTCGTTCTGCGAATTATTCGTGTGTCGTGACTTTACAAACACAAACAGCCAGAACCGGAACATCTATGTATACATACCTGTAGGTTCTACAAATGTTTGTTCCGTGCGGGAATCGAACACGCAGCGCCACAGTCGATTGCTCAGACACTGGGACAACCATGTCCTTACATAAGCATGTAGATAAAAATTATAAAACCATTCTACGGTTACGGAAATATCCAATTCTAAAAATAATTTCATGATAAACCTCACCATTCGCAATAAAAAATTATTAGATTTCAAACGGACCATTATAAAAAAAAACTGCCAAGTGCGAATGGGATTCGTGCACGAAGGTAGCGGCAACAGAAGTAGATCATAATCTGTGCAAATTTCAACTGTCTGATATCACGGTTCACTGTGAAGTCTTTGTAATAAATTCCCGTTTTTATCCTTTGGGAACAGAACCTAAAAATTAAACATTAAGTACTTATTTTATTCTGTTTATAATATTTCAACAACAGAAATACACCATTTTTTAAAATTTCAGCTATCTGGCCATCACGGTTCATAAAACACAGGCTGGTGACATCGACAGACCACCGGGCAGTCAGTATTAGTAGATAATATTATCCAGTTTTTACTCCGGTCTGTAATCCGCACCCAAATTGGGGAACCCTAATAATGAGCTACATTCAGATGAGTTATTAAAGTCAGTAGTTTGACAAGTTGACAGACACGATTCCGTAGAAAAAAATGTAGGCAGCCCTGAGTTACGGTTGCGCGGGCGCACGTGGTGACCGCGTGCTCCGCCCGAGCGTGCTCTTGCGCCGGAACAAGATCCGACCGATTGGTCACAAACCGTTTGTGTGGGTCGCCTATGCCAACAACAAAACAATTTACCATCTATTACCAATTTATCCTGTTAAAAACCGCCATAACTGTAATAGAAATCGTAAAACTTTGTTCACAATGACTATAACTACATGTTTTCCTTTTCGATTGTAGACAAAAATCAATTGTAAATAGAAATGCACGCGAAAACGCGAAATTCCTTTACGGCTGCAACACGTCCATTTCATAATATTCGTTAGGAAATGAACGGAAATGTATGCATTAATGCATGTACTCGTGTCGGTATCACACACACACATACGCAACGTTACATCGCACGCACACACATGTCTGCGTCATTCTCAGAGTGCGCTCGCGCATGAGGTCGAAGCGACGAGCCGCTAACCGCTATTTAAAATTGCACACAACGTAAGCTATACTTCAACACGACTGCGACCTCCTTAATTAAAATAGAAATAAGTTTATTGTAGAAACAATACGTATTCCATTTATGTGGAAGCGAGATTTTTTTTTATTTTTGCGATTTTTAGCCTTGTTCGATTTTGCAGCATCTCAAAATACCTATCTAAGGATTAGTTTTGAGGCCGCCTCGTTTCTCTGCGATTTTTATGTAAAGTGAAATCTACTTAGATGCGCATTTATTGCGCTACTAACGAGGCAGATACAGTTATTTGGGTACCTACCTAGCAGATGCAACTTTAATGTTTAGAGGAAAACTCACAGGGACTGGTGTGACGTGTCGGTAGCTTCTGTAGATTAAATATAGTTTGGCAAAGTACGCAATGATCCTCTTTTCAACACCATTGTGAAGTGCATTTAGTAAAAAACGGCGTACTTAGTTAAAAAAATACAATAAAAATGCGCTTCATTTCCTGTCTTTATCCGCGCCATTTTTAGCTAAACAAAGCGTTTGATGACTGTAATTTTATTTTATAACAACTACTATTTGCTTATAATAATCTATAAGTGAGCGAATGTACGTAATTTTGTTTCACAATTCACAATACTAGATAGTACGTACTTGTAACGGCAGTACTAAAATTCCACTAAGTGATAAGACTTTTTTACATAACCATTAAATTAACAGCGTGGCTACATTCTGTTTGACAATACAAATTACTTACACAATTACATACTTACATAATCCTTTACTTTATAATCCTAACTAATATTATAAATGGGAAAGTGAGTTTGTTTGTATGTTTGTTCCGCTTTCACGCCGTAACTACTGAACCTATTGCTTTGAAATTTTACAGACGTTAAGTTAGAAGTCCGGATTAAACAATAGGGTACTTTTCATCACGGAAAAATTAGATATACCCTAGGGAAATCTAAAAAGCGTGATATAACCGAAATCCGCGCGGGCGAAAAGCTAGTAAATGAATAAAATAATTTATTATCAAGTATCAAGATTCATACAAACAGATACACAGTCTAGACCAAGTCGAGTAACCTGATTATCTTCAGCTGATTAGAGCTTCCTGTATGTTTAAAGATACGCAGGATGTTGTACATATTTCTGTACATACTTATTAAATTAACAGGTAATTATTTAAATAATTACATATGTTTAAAGACATATTTGCCTAGCCAAATACTTTATAAGATTACTTAACTAAGAGAACTAAGAAACTAATGTTATATTCATTATTTTTTCTTAATTAAATGGAAAGAAAAAGACACACTGAACTTAGTTTAATTTGTGAACAAGACAATCCGTACCACTTTATTATTATTTTTTTCTCATACAAAGCCTTTGCTTAATTAAACCACACGACTTTTTCCCGAATTTGGAAAATTTTCTCAAGCAGGTGGCTTTGTTAGTCGTAAGCTGTTTTAGAACTTAGTCACACACTTAACTTTGCGTATACTTATACTTAATTTCATCATCATCATTTTCATCACAGCGTTAATCCCAGTCGCATCCAAAGCTTTTACATCTTTGAAGTCTGGGGTCCGCTTTCCCAGTCTATCTGCTGCGTACCTAGGTAATTTCATCTTTCTGCTAAACGGTGAAGGAAAACAATATGGGTAAACATGTCTGGAATCGGAAATTCAAAGACTTGTTGTGACATCTACCAAACTGCACTGGGTGCTCTTGTAGGTTGACACAGTCCACTCCTTCAACATTATGGGCTGATTATGCATATTATGAAAGAATGTTTTATGGTCCTGTTCCTAATATGGTGCTTGAATGAAAGCTCGATTCACCGAGTTCCAGAATCGTACTGCAATTCAAATTAAATAAAATATTTCGGATAAAATACATAAATATCCATATAATGTTAGTAAAAGTGAAGCTTAGCCAAAAGTGAGTATGATAAATTAATTAAAGTGGGTCTGGACTCTTATCTACCTACATAAGAGGGGCGAGTCCTACCGATCTGAAAACACATATACACAGGATACCATTGGAGGAGGAGTGCAAGCGCGCCATTATGGAAGCTTTCGCCTTGGCGAACATCCCTGACGCGCTAGAAATGCAGCGCCACGGTAACCCCAAGAGCACCCTGAATGCGTTAGTATACTGTACGCGCAGGTCTCTTTATGTCCCTGGGTATACGTGGTCCACAGGCTGCACGTGTAAAACGACTGGCAGAAGGCATTATGTATACTTTATTATCAAATATGTAAATCAAACCAATCTCTAATCTAATCCAAGCGGACATGCCGAGTCCAATTTATTTATAGTTACCCCATACAATGCTTCAAGTACAATGCAAATTTTATTGTTTTATTTTATCACTCGTCTATTACCGGCCATAGAATTGAAAGTGTATAAAATACTAGTCCTGAAAATATAAAATCTATTTTAATATAAAGTTTCATAGTTAAAATTATAGGTTTATTTTCTATGTGGGTGTGGTGAATGTTTATGCGAATCTCGCACCCCAGGCCAATGGCTTTTAGCCGGTAAAATAACCCCCTGTAGTGTAGTTTGTGTATCACTCCCAAGATAGAGGATGTCTATGAGATTTCCACCGCAAAACCAAAAAAAGGTGCTGGTTCCCTTAATCATTTTTGATGAAATATTAGAAAAAGAAAGAAAGGAAATACATTTATTCTGTACAGGGCAACACACGGCAAGCCCTACGTTGGGGTCGCCCTATGTTGGGGTTGTAATCGACCTAAGTCGATTCCTTTTTTAGTTACTATCATCGAGCAGTGCCTCTCAGTCCTCCAAAAACCAGGTGTCAAAATACCTTTGGAAAGACTGGTATGACTTTCGGGCTTCTGTCTAATCGATCAAAGATCTACAAATGAGAGCCGTAGCAACGCTACAGCTTAGCGTAATTTATAGCAGTTACGTCGCATTTAATAAAAGATATTCCTAAATATTGGCACGGGCATTAGATTTTAAGAGCGAGTTCACACTATCCGAATTGAAAATAAAATGCTCTATCGTTAGGACCTGCCTGTTAGCCTGGATTGTTGGAACAAGTGAATATGTGTCAGTCTTTAAGTAGTCTCGGTGGTGGATGGTGACTTGGTGTAATTGTCACCGCTTGCTGTTACTGCTGATGGGTGGAAACTATCTTGAAGTTACCCTCATTCACACACACAGTTAGTACGGATTTTAATGTGCTCTGGTGGAATTTTAAAGCCTAGGTATCATTTACGTCAGTTTTCACCAGTTTCACCACATCTTAAATCTACATAGTACCGGAGCTCTGCCTAGTTCTAAGATCTCGTTAAAATAATAGCGATTATGATCAATCATTTTTCAACAAGGAAGCCGTCAACATCACGTGTTTTTGCAGTTTGTCGCCAGCAATTATTTCATAATGTTACCTATAGCAGAAATAGGTATTTAGACTCCGTAGTCAACGTTAAACTTCTGACACTTCGGTGGACTAGAAATTACTTAATACTTGTTTTATTGCTCATGCGACTCTCTGGTGCAATGCGAGGGATATTAACTCTTAATTATGTTATATTAGACTTAGTTCTACCGTAGTTATTAGCTTGTAGTTTAGTGAGGTTTATAGCTAAATAGGTTTAAAATACCACCTATAACGGTCGATTTAATTACATTACATAACGTTCATGAGTCTATGATCACTTTTGTGGTCAGAATGTTTGTTTTGAAACTTCCGAATATTTCAAAGATGTTCGGGTATATATTTTTGTCTATGCATTTAAAATAAAAACTTATATGGTTTGTGTGCATAAAATGATTTGGTATTGAAATTTAACAGAACCAAATTGAGATATTAATCAAAATAATTATACTGATATATACTTAGTATTTAGACGGACATAACAATATTGAATGCATTATGAATCTTGAATGTATTCTTATTAGAATATGATTATTATGCTTACTTAGCAAACTTTTCCAAGATTTACTGGTTTAACTATGGAATGTCGATTCTTATAGGCAATTTAACTGATTTTATCGAACCATTAGGTGTGAAAATTATAATTATCTATGCATTATCGTCTTCTATGCCAAGCGGAATATTTGATCGTTGAATCAACGTTAGTAAAGCACAACCCAAGCATAACTTGAGCGCAAATCATGATTACTATAGAACGTAGAGAAATCTATGTCTTTATTATAAAGCACTATACACACACTGGAAAATTGGCAGCAGCCGTGTCTTCTTGTTTACTTATAACAAACTGAGATCATTATCCATCAATCAAACGATAATTTGCCAAATGCTAAAAGGGAAGTAGTAGTCAAAAAAAGCGTACAAATCAATTCGTATTAGACATTGTTCTTTAATACAACATTATCATTCTAAAGTAATCCATTATACGCTCACATGCCGCCAATATGAGGTCAAGGATGCCCTTTATTTGCCGAACAAACTCTTAAACGAGCCTTTCGCTTGTAAAATGGTACGTTTGTCTTGCGATCAGTCTGAAAGTGATCAGAAAATATGAAGAAATAATTGAGGCCAGACTAAGAAACATTTAGTGGGTTGTAGATCAATAAAAGCTGTTTATAATTTTATTAACAGCAACTGAAAGTACCGACTTTACTATCTAAATTATGATTCTGTTTGACTACAGCTTTTAAGTATCGGTAATTATTTATATCGTCGTACTTGTTCGACAAGGTCGTGCCGCGTGCACTTTCTACATACATCTGCCAGCGAAATTGCATGGATCAAATATAACAATTTTTGTTTTATGAATTGTGTTCAGTTTAAGTTAACAAACACTGAACGGCAGAGTAATTGCGAAACACATTACCAGTAGCAATGTGTTTCATTTTGACAGTTCAAAAACATTCATTGCGTTATTTACGTTATTTAACAGACATATTTTTGAACATAGGGAGCAATGGAACAGAAATAAGCTTCCAAATGATTCCAACTGATGATACCCTTTACGAAGAAACACAGAAAATAAATTCAGCTAGTTATGGCTACAGATAAACATAACTTGACATAGTATTCTGATGTGGCTTAAACATTAGAATGGTTCTCTGTTAGTTGCACATACCTAATTCTAAATAATGTATTACTGAAAATGAGCCAATAATTGTTTTTTGTGATGAGCGGTATTCAATGCAGCAATCGTCACGTAATGTGAGGCTGGGGGGAGGGGGAGTTCTTTTGGATGCCAAGCTTTGGCGCCAGAGTGGGGAGGCGTCCAGACAATTGCGTCACGAGAAAAACATGCTTTCCCAGTACCGGGCCAAAGGCCCGCCACCAAAGGGAAATAAATATCAACATATTCTTTCAAAACTAACTAACAAGGTCGATTACAAGGCTGTGTCGAATTACATAGTACATACTTCGAAGGATTTATACACTACTAATTTTTTATTACAATCACATCAGCCACCAAAAAGATTAAAGTATAAATTTACTTAAAGTGAACTTGAATCGAGCTGTCAATCCCTAGCATCAAATGCAACTATGTATCTATTCACTTAATCTAAATTTTGGGGTGACGCCATTGTTTCGACAAAAAACCAGGTTTACAAAATTTATAGCATTACTATTAAACAATAATCAAAATTATCATGCATTCTAAAGTAGAAGATAACTTCTAAATTGTATCATTGATAATGCAAAATTTTTAAACGTTAGCTCCAGGACTATGTGGGTCACATAAATGACACTTGAATTTTGAGGACATGACTTTCACTTGTCACAAAATGTATGTTATAAGATTTTTTGCCAAATTGCACTCCACTTTCATTTAATCTTATATTTATAAAGAAAGACATTATGTACTTGGAAAGAAAATATTAATACGTATGTCAAGCACCCTAAATGCGTAACACACTAATATTAGCAGTTGGTATCACTTCGAAGCGTATTGTTAATCCATTGCTCCATGTGTCCGAAAATGTGTCTGCCCAACAAAGTAAATAACGCAATGAATGTTGTTGGAATGTCAAAACGAAACTCATTGCTACTGATAGTGTGCTACGCTATTACGCTGGCGGTCAGGTGGACTGATTAGGTTAACACGTCACCTGTCCAGGGTGGAGCACAGGCGTAGAGTAGCCAGCCTTTCGGTCTTCTATAGGATGCATTCTGGTGAGTGTGCAAGGGAATTGTATGATTTAATTCCCCCATCTCCGTTCCATCATCGGACGACCCGTCGTACGGCGAGTTTCCACCCTTACGTTGTTGACACCACTGCGATCCGGACGAAGCGTTTTGCTTCCTCCTTTATACCGCGTACATCGAGGGAACAATTTGCCGGCGTCGGTGTTTCCGTCACATTACAATTTGAGTGTCTTCAAGGCTAGAGTGAATAGGCTCTTAATAAACTAGCGCGCTTTACCATCAACGATCGCATCACTGCTTACCATCAGGCGGGATTGCGGTCAAGCGCTGGTTTATAAGTCATAAAAAAAAAAAACTTACAAAGAATATAAAAAAGATTTTCAATAAAACTATTGAAAATACTGAATTTCAGCATTGCATTATTTTTAACGCACGGACGTGACAGCCGGAATACCGTGCATTACACATAATGCACCACGTAATGAAGAGGACCGTTTATATAAAATACAGCCACCCTCCGAGTCCATTCCATCTAATAAACCATTTTACTTACCATGTTATAACGAATCTCAACTTACTTTTTTCAAATAATAATGCTTTTCAATAACCCAGTTCATGTCACCAGCCAATAAAAGAAATAGCGGGACATTGATGTTTCATTATTCCCAATAGGGTATTTGACTAAAAAAAAAACCAATTAGTCCGTCAGTCAGATTTCCAAAAAAACACTAGACACGTATTTTTTCTTTTTTCATATAAACAAAGAATGAAGACGGACACAGTGCGTTGAAAACTCGTGTGACGTCACTGCACGCTACACTTTTTAGCGAGGAGTGAAGTCACCAGCCACCGCTCCTGAGCTTTGATGCCTTTTATATTTGTCAATCGTTATTGATTTGATAAAACAAAATATACGTATCCAATATTTTTCTATAATCTGAATGGCGGACTAAATAGAATCATTTTTTTTTTACCCAGGAAACCCTCTTCTTGAAGTCATCTAGTACATTACAGTACAATCAAAAGTAATTTACTTATGTTGTTTAAAATGACCAAAATGCCTGACCTTCACCATTTTCTAATGTTTTCGCTGGGGAACTCCCCAGCAGCACAACTGTCTGTTCAGGTAGAAAAATTTGCTTCTACACAATAGTAGACATACAAAGCAGTTAATATTACGAAACACAGAACATCAAATCAAACTATTTTCCATAATATGTCAGCTAGCCAGATCACTAAAGATGGTGATTGACTACTCTCGTTAACTACCCTACTTCGCGACTGTTAAGAGAGGGTCATGTTTCTTCAGTAAGTCTTGTATATACGTGGAAGTCGTTGGTTACGTGAGTCTTAATAATTTAAGAAGTGAATCCGATAGGTATTTCCCATTGTTCTTTCCACACACTGTCATTATTCTGAACGTATCGTCAAACAACCAATAAGTATCAACAAGGGATACTTCCGACCAGTTACAGATTGACTACCTACTTAATTACTTTAAGGCTATTTCGCATCATGACTGTAGGTAGCAATCGCTATACCCAAATCTTCATAACCTATCGAGGGCAAAGATTTCAAACATCTTGGGCCTAAAAAAAAGCTACTTTGAGAACTCCTGTTCTGTTCCAACAGTTTGGGGTTGGAACACTGCGCCTGAAAGTGACAATGACACATATCTTCCATTTTTTTCATTGTAGGATATACCAATTTCTTCAAAGTCTTTTCCGTCACCATTTTGAGAACTATAGTGAAGTAATGGAATTCACAAAGCAAAGTGCTTCTAGGGTTCGAACTCACGACACAACTCGTAAGTCGAGGACCAATATAATGGGGCCACCACTGCTCTGAATAAATCATGAACGTTGATTATACCAACTAATAATCATAATATAAACTTAGATTATTTTGCATTTTGATAAAAAGATGAAGCGAAAACTTTTGAAATTATCCCGATTCTCTTGCATTTGGGACGAAATTATGAATCTGATTTCTGTTATTATAAGCTCGGTCAAATAAACAGTCTTTAAATTAAAGGACATTGTGATGGTGGCCCATTACAAAGATATCTAGTTTTTACGAAATGTTTATTGGTAGACTACGTCTATTATCAAACATACGGTTCAAAAGTAGATCAAAACTTTAAGATCACACTCAACTCCCGACCACAGTCCCGACTGATCTTTTTCGGACGGGTAAACACATATTGGAAGCAAAGACGACTTTCATTTTGTGTTGTCATTAATTCTTAGATCGAGCTCCAAATTAGTACGTGATACGGATACGGAAAAGCCACTACGTGTAACTACGGCAAAAAACTGCCCTTTGTAACTGAGGGCCTTCGGTGGAGCCTACTCAGACGTTTTTCGCTTAAGCCTTGGAGGTGTGGAGAGCACCAGGACTGTATAAGCAAGAAATCCATGTTTCTTTGCCATTCGAAAAATGAAGATATGATAAGATATGACTATGGTTATAGGCACTTCGAATTACGGATCAATAGTACATTAATAAGCTCCCTGGATAGGCTTAAACTTTTCATTCGTATTAATACATATACAGAGTTAGGTACTCTTACTAATAACCAATCGTGTGTCGATCTCTATAGAGTAACCGACAACGACGCATTGTTTGCAATAAGGCAAAGGCATTGTATTCGTTTCATTTACAAGAATAGGTTGAATAAGTGCTTCAATATTTGAAATCTGTTATGAATAGTCCATTTATGAATACAGTAGTTAAGTACATAACATAACAGATGACTAAGGTGGTCTGTTTCATCTAGGCTTTAGACGTTTGATGGAGAATCAGCAGTACGACGACGTGACGACAATCTTTCAGTGGATATGAATACACGTATTATAATAAATTTCTCTTTGTAAGGGTGTATGCAATCGTATAGTAGCCACTTAGCCAGTCTGGTGCTCACACTGTATAGCCAACCTACTATCAATCTTATTCTGAATGTATTTAAATTAGCCAATCCAATGCTTCATATGTTCGAAGAATTTGTCAGCTCAAACGTAGATCTATTTTCGAAAGTCAAAAATACAAAACACAGTCCTCAAAACGCCCTTCACGATATTATAGTGCAGATTAGATGCACTCTTTCCCCATCACTCTTGTTGTCTGAGACAGCAATCTAACACAATTGGAGAGACATCAAATTAAATAATTTATTTAGTAAAATATGGTGACCAGACACAGGACATACGGCTTAACATGCTCTCTAAAGCGGTTGGGTTTCATCGCACCGCCAATTTCCAAACTCCAGTCTGTTACTAGGAAATTTCTAATGGAAAAATACCCAAAATCCAATCCAACTGGTCGACCCTGTAACAATAATAATGATCAGTAAGATTGCAAAATCAAAATCAAAGCATTTTATGTATAGACGACAGCACATCAATCTACTTCCATGTGTCAAATGTCTTTATTAGATTTTCAACTCTATCGGTAAAGCATTAAGACTCAAAGTTGAAGGGGAATATTTGACAGTTTCTGGAGCATGACCTGCTGTCGTCCAAACAACATCGCTTGACAAGGACGTATGTAGGTGTGACGTATCTAGATGGGAACTCGATGACGACAAGCAGGTATCTACCGATGATAACAATCAAAATATCACGTTTATATCGCGTGGCTGATTGCTGAATATATAAATATACCTAAATAACTAAACTGAATATTGTCATTGAAAAATGAATTGGCATTCAATCATCGCATCGTTGTTCGAAGAATTATTTCTCTGTGAAATGTAGGACAGTACTTATAGACTTAAGTAGGGAGTTACATTGATTTGTTGTTTGTTCACTGGGTAGGTTTTATTTTAGCTATGAATATCATAGGGATAGTTCACGTAATTACGTTAATAGTCTGCTCTCAATCTTTCAAAAATATTTCTATATTTAGGTGTGTTTTTATATTAATCGTCGCCGAGATGGGATGCCGACTAGATATTATCTTCTGCGGTAAATCTTTTAATAGGTACGGGAATACGCCTACAAATTAAAAAATAAAAACCTTATTATAAGTAGGTTTTGAAAAATTATAAACACCAAAGTAGTACATATAAAAAATATACAATTCAAAATCATCATATGTACAGATAAATGTATGTACACTGAAAACTTCTTCCTGATATAAAATTAAAATGTCTTAGCAACGGAACTAAAAATTTATTCATTGGTTTGTCTAAATCGTCGACTTTTTTATCAACATTAATAACCTGGCAACTTTTTTGTAGATTTTACATTACGAACACCTAACGGTTGGCCAGGAACCAGTAGCCAGTTTTGGCATTCTCGAGGTAGAAAAACCTACATACATGTATTATTATACCAAAAGGCAGTTATCATTTGTACTTGCTACCAATAGTAAACACCAATAACCAATAGACATCGAAAAAAAGAGTTTGCAGAGAATCTTTAGAGTAGTCTGAAGCTTACAAACGTGGGTACATGGAAATCTCTGACCGGACTTGTATCAAACAAAGCGACAGGCCCTTTACTTGAGTCAACTAAGTCTACATTTGTACAGAAAGTATGAAGACGAGTATCCTCAGCATTTAACGCACACATACACATCTGATTTCGCCATTGTCTAAGACGGTACTGACGACTCCTGCGCTGGAACACGCACTTTCACACTTGTACACGAATAAAGCGCGAGTCGTTTCGTGAGATGAAAGTTCTATAGCTAGCTTAGTCTAACTTAACTCTCTCCACACGGAAGCAGCAGAGAACGGTATTCTGAGGAGTACCGCGTATTATTAAAATATTCCTTTGAATAACATAAAGGGGCCAATACACTTACAAGTCCGCCTGTAGTCTCTGGTCCTAACGATTATTGCCTGCTGGCAATGGTTAAAAAATGGCTCTGGGACTACACACTAGCAGGTGGCAGTCGACAGTTTCACTCGTTTCATCACGGACTGTCCTGCCGATACCTGTCGACGCAGGCCTGAGACGGCAAGCGGCCACATACTGTGGGTTCGCATTGACCGTCGATTTGAAATCGTCAGGGTAACTGCGTGTCTGTGATCTTTTCTGGTTAACTGACAGGCTGATATCCACCGGTGAACCGTTAATGTGTGGGGCCCTTAAGGTGTCGAGAAGGTATACATCACCCACCTTACGATATCAGTTACGATGTGTACAGAAACTAAAAGTCACCCAATAAGAGCAAGCAAACAAGTCATGTTATTCCTCATAACAAAAACCTGTCTAGTCTAATTTGGTATCTAAACAAATTACTTCCTAAGTGATCCTACATATAGTACATATAAATGTCATACTAATTCCCTTCCACATGAGAGGCGCGGGCGCAATCATCTCGTAACATACAAGTCCGTTTAGTGGCTCAGTGGAGTGCAATGATTAGAACGGCCTTGGTCGTGTCGCGAGGAAGCACTGACAAGAATGCCTTTATACACTCAACCGCATTTTAGTAACAGTACAAAAATCGTTCTTACTACTACAACATAAAGGTGGTGGCAATGTCATTTTCTTCCGATCCGCTGTGCTGTTGACTATACATCAGCTGCCTACTATGGTGACCATCAATCAACCACAATGAAATACTATAAAAACTCAAGTATATTGATTAATTTGTAACGTTCTCGAGGTTGTTTTGGCAAATAGTTTTATTCAGTTGATTTCAGTTAAGAAATACGTATACGTATCTATTTACAGTATTACGCAATCATTCAATCCTGATGATGAAATATGTTGACTTTTAATATACCTACTTGCTGTGTATCTACTTATAAACATATGTTAACAATATATTATCAGAAATACTTTGGTATTTTACGGAAGACGCTACCGAAACACGTGACATATTAATATTATCCCATATTTTGTAATAAATATTAATTGTCAATAGAAAAAGAAAGTACAAAGTGCAAGAAGTTTTCTCATTCTGAACTACATGATTGCCAAACGCCGGTACGTAAGCAGTAAATATGTTTGTATGAGAAGAAAAAGATGTTATCGTTTTTGACGCGAATACATCCGCAAAAACTATAACACAACGTGCCAAAAGGTGTAGCTGTCAGATTGTCACACCTCTCGTCGCACGGCCTCCAATTTCTACCACATTGTCACTGCTTTTGCTAATCTGATGCGTATTAAAATAGGTTTCAAATAAGATAGATGTTTACTTTCATGACACCCGCAAAGTTAGTGCAAACATAAAATTTACCAACACACCATCAATCATCTAGCTATCTTACAACACTAGATATTAACAGCAGAGAGAGTTCTAATTATAAGAGCTGTCAAAAGCTTGGGCGCCATTTTTTTTTGCAGTTACAAAATGGACGCCTTTATTTTTGAACGTGTTCTTTTTAAATAAATACTTGTGCGAGTCTTGGCTTATTCAAAATTGAAGGTATGTTTTAGCGTACAACATATAACATCTGGGGATATGGCTGATGCTAACAAATATTGAACGTCTTGCATAGTTAGGTATTGTTTAAAATAAACATCATTTTCTTTGTCTTTTTCGTGGCTATGCGTCACATAATTAATCTTGCTCGTGTCACCCACACCTTTAGTTTCCGAAATAACGCAAAACTTCATAATAGTTCGTTTATTTTTTAATCATGACTAAGTAAAAATCCATACCTAAAATATTTTATGCTCCATCAGGTGATAATAATATGTCAGTTGCAATTGCGAAGTAAACAGGTTGCATATCAAACAGCTGGATACTACTTACCTGTGCATAATGAATATTAGAATTACAATAAAACAGATTAAAAAATTTTGTTGCATGTTTAGATAGTTTCAGTCTGAGGAAAACTTTAAGTCAGTGCGGAATATGAGGCGAGTCACTGCGCAGTTATGAATTCACTTGTCAGCGGAGGTGAGGGCAGCTACTGCGCATCGTATAGCATATTTCAGAGCCAACATAAAGTTTGGATCAAGATTGATCATTGATACTTTACAAGATTCATTCAGATTTTCAAGTGTAAATCATAGCCTGAAAGTTAGTTTAAAAAAACTTCCATTTTATAAGACACTACCAGATTCCATGTTGCTATTCTCAATAGTTACATTTTAAGTAGGACTTTCAGTCATTCAAGGCTCTTAAACAAACGTACAAAAGAAGACAAACAGGAAGTCGTTTATTCATTTATTCATGCACTATCCAGCGGATCTATTTCAACTGATGTCAAGTTCAGTCTAACCGCACAGGAATTAATTTGTAAAAAAATCTGTCTCGTCCGTAAGTGTAATCATCCGGTTGTGAGGCAAGGCCGAGTCATTTGACTGAGTGACACTCTTCATTGTTTCTCGAGGGCTCAGACTGTGCTATTTCATATGATAAACGACACGACCTCACCGCCCGCTGGTAGCTGTTGGTATTCAAGTGAACAAGTAGACCACCTACAATCCAGATTGCTAAATGTGAACCTTAAAGTTATATTTTTTTTTTGTTAATTAAAGAAAAAACAAAACAAAAAGATTTTATTTACTATCAGTTATCGCCAGTGTCAGGGACATGTAACATGACCACGAAATGGCCACTGCAAACGAAAGACAAACACGGAGCTATGTCGAAAATTTACAAAAGACCGCTCACTTTTCTATAAAAAGAGCTATTCTTAGTCAAGGAGCTTAGCTTGCCTAGTCGATATCATCAGCTGCTTAGCGTTTTCTCCAACTATTATGTTGAAGTCAGCTTCCACTGGAACTGGCTGTAGCAGAATACCAGAGGCCCTAGTCTATTATTACAATAGTGTCAGAATGGTCGTTCAGTGATCTCTTAATGATCGATGTTGATAAGTTTCGTAATCTACTAAATAAATCGCAAAAAAAAGAAAGATATTTATTGCCACTGGTTTGAACATAACAACATAAAATATCAATCACTAAACTTATAACAACGCAAGTGTTTTAGATAAACTCTGGCACCCAATTTAAGATTTAACTTGTGTTTAGGGTGCCAGGGTCCTCGCCTGCTAATTAAGCCTAAAGTAACAGTAGATGTTAGCCAAACACAACATAGGTAAATTAGGTCAATAAAATAAATGAACTATCTAGCCAAGTACCTATGTATCAACCTGGTAAACATGGCGTTATTATGACTTTCCAGTGGTCAATCACTGACAATCCACTCCATATTAAGAAACGTTCAAATTGAGTAGTAGTTTTTAGAAAATCATTTCTACTGACAGGTTTTATAATAATGGCAATATTCAAATTTCATTTCATCACCATTACGAAGCGACTGAGATAATTGATCGATATTATGAATTTAGTAGATTACGAACTTTTCAGCACAATGGATAGTCTGGAATCACAAATTTATAAAAATAGCGGACTAGGGCCCCAGTATTTTACAAGGAGCAACTATGTGACCCCCACAACCCATTACCTGGATCACATAATGCCCCTTTGTAACACTGGTTATCAACTTTTCAGCTTCTAACTACCTGTAAAGACTGCCTTTTTAAGGTCCTATAAGGTCTGTGCTGTGCGTTATTGCACGCACGGCTACACTTCAAGCTATAACACAACCAGTATAAACTGTGTCCTAATTGTACCTGAAGACTATAGAATACGTGGTCAGTTAAAGCTGGAAATTTACAGTTTTATGTGTGTTTTATTCTAATTGTAAACTGTAAGATTATAGGTATTACCAGAATTCTGACTTCATTACTGAAAGTTATTCATGACGATAACAATGTAGATGACATAATCATGAAGTTATGATACAGTTCACAATGTAAAAGACTTTAACGAACTTAGTCATACGTCTGACTCTAAAAACCGGCGCTAAAAATGTTCGTCCCACACAATTCTCTTTCCGATAATAGAAATACTGAAGCCAATTCTCGTAATAGAAAAATCAAAATTTTGGCGTAATGTCTAAAAGACATTTAACGTCAAAAATGTATGGAAATTAGTGTAATTTTTAATAGATTTAGACTGATGTCAGCCTATGTAGTTCTTAAAATTAAAAAGTCTGGCCATTCAGTTTTAATCTATATCAGTGCCTAAGTGCTGACTCAGAGTTAAGTAAACTCAGTTAATCAAACGACATGTACCTATATAAGCCAACGTTAGTCAATGTTTACTAGCGAATGTTTTGCTAAAAGTACACATGAACTCACATGTTTTAGTCAGGCACGTGTACTTGGCACCTCGCGAGCTATCACTCAATAAGCTACACGCCCCGTGTGAACCGAGCCAATAACTAACACTGTACAGTCTTTTTAAATAGACATTACAAGGAATCTTGACTTCTGTCCAATGTCCCCACCAGCATGCCACCAGAGGCACTTTAGCGCGACCTTAAACCTCATCATAAAAGAAATGAAGATAGAAAGACCACACATTTGTTTACCACAAACTTAAATATAGAAACATTAGATAAAAAAAAGCAAGAAGAATCAAATTAATATATGTATACTGAGAAATTCGATGTACGGAGTAGCTTCACCTCCTATCGGGAGGTGTAGCTACTCGAAACTGTCAAATACTCCCAATCAACCTTAAGTCTTAATGTTATAAAGATGAATTTGAAAATCTAATAAAGAACTCTGACAGATTTTAGTAGCTTGATATGCTCTCTCCTGTACAATGTAGATTCCCAAGTACAGTAAGACACTTTCAATCAAATTCTTCATGATTTCGAATCTTTTGCTAGAGCATATTAAAGCGTTAGTGTTAGTATGTGAATGGTGATCTAATTAAGCCTGTTTCACAAACTGAGAACTTGAAGTTGCTTGCCAAAATTACGTATGGCTAATATTAAGGTAAAATGCGTAAGAAAATTTGGAATTTTTGCGGGGTTTTATTAATGCTAAAGTAGTTAGACAGATACTCGACTCCAAAAATTAGCGGGCTAAGCGCGTAAAACATAATAGGTAACAAAGGTAGCTTTCATTTTAACAGTTCAACAATATTGTTGTTTGTTTTGATATGTAATAAGGTGCCGGTCTTTGTCATCTCAGGTCTAATCGGGCAAAGATGTCCATGTATCAACAAGGCATTTACTTAAGAATAAGATGCTCACTAACTGGATACTATGTTTCAATGGTGTCAGTTTTCAGTCTTTAGATACATTCAGGAAATTCATTGACTCTGCCATAGAGCTAATAAGGCGCATATGTGTACAGACTACTGCACATCAAGCTACTACAATCTGTCAGATTTCCTTATTAGATTTTCAACTTTATCTCTAAAGCATTAAGCATCAAGGTTGATTGGGAATTTTTGACAGTTTTGGGTAGCTTGAACTGCTGTCGTTGGTACAACATACTTATATTTTCTATCTCCCGCATCCGTGGCGGTCTTCGTGTCCATGACATAGCAGACAAACTCCAAGAGGGTCGCCTACGCTGGTACGGTCACGTCTTACGAAAACCGGCATGCTACGTGGGTAACAAATGTCTTGCCATGACGCCTCCGCCGGGCCGGAACAAGCGAGGTAGACCAAAGAAGTGCTGGCTTGACGTCGTAAGAGATGACATGCGTGTCAACAATCCACACCACGGGATGCCAGAGATAGTGCGAAATGGAGGAGTAAGTGTAGGAAAGCGGACCCCGGGCTCCAACGCGAAAGCGGCGGATGCAACCGGGATTATACGCTGAGATGATGATGTTGATGACTTGTATTTTCTATCTTCTAGAGTTTATGACACTGCAATATCTTGTAATAAAAAATTCAATTCAAAATTAAAAGTTTACCCGGAAAATTGTGTATATTCTCAAAAAAGAATATGACGACATAGGTCTTCTTAGTGACAATATTCATGTTATGGAAAAAAAATAAACATCCAAATTGAGATCTCCACCTTTTTTGAAGTTAGTTAACAAGTAACATTGAAGGCGTCATCATGCTTGTTATCTCAATACCTATTTATAATTACCTACAAGGTATGATAGGCAGGTATTATAAATCTATAATCAAATCCTAGTTCCTCTAAGTACCTACTTCATTTACTCTTTAGTGGCATATTTGCAATTACATAATATTTAGGTTACCTCCAGAAATTTCGACGCTGATAAAAATATCTATACAAATGCATCTTTCAAGTAATCTACGTATTATCATTATTTATCTATCAATTATCAATTGAAGCTGCTAGAAAGATAGCATGAAAAAAATTCTGAGCGATCATGAGGAATTTGATGATAGGTCGCAGAGAGTGCAACTATAACTTGATTTGTGAAATAACTGCACATCATTGCAGTTCATGACCATCATTCAATTTCGCAGAACCAAAAAGTGGTAAAAATGTGCCCAATTTAGTCGAAGTACGCACACCTATTCTGAGTGTTTACCTCAATGTTTGGGTACAGTGTGACCATTTGACCAATCAAGTCTAACGGCTCGGGAAGTAGGTCTCGCATGGTTGCGTTCTCAAGGATTCCTCTCTTTTTACGGTCACACCTCTCCCCAGTCAGTTCACAGACCATTTCAAGTGCTAAATCGTTCAGATCCTGCTTAGCACAGGTCTAATCAATTTTGCGATTCAATTCAATTGTGGCACGGGACGCGACATTATGTGCAAATATGGACGGCATACGAGGAGTTTATTTTAAAATCGTGTTTCATACTTTGTAACTCTCTGCGCGTCTTTTTACATTGTTCAGGTTGTAGACATTTTTAGAAAAGGCAGTAACAGGCCAATTTCAGAAATAAAAATACCAACTACTGTTAGAATATATAGATAAAGTAGACAATAATTATCTAAAACATGTTAAACGAATTCTATACATATAAGGAGAGTCCGAAAATCTCTCAGGCAAGATCTTTTTTTTTTTTTTTAAATAATAAGTCTTGTTTCAAGATATTCACCAAATTATAATCACAAAAGACGCCAATTTTCTACCTTGAATTCACATTTGAATATATTGGGTTATTTACGTTTGAAAGCTAAGTGTTATGTAATGTTTAAGTACAATAGACACCTATTGCATAATACATACCTAACCACTAATTCAAAAACGTTATAGTATAATTTTTACGATATTTATAGAGATTTTACAATCGACAGATATTTTTTATTTGTGGAATTAAATTGACATCTGACAGATTTGTTTTCAAGAACTGCGAAATATCATTGAATAAAATTAACTGCCGTTGGAAAAATAAGCGCTTAGATAACAAACGTGGATATGAATTTCAGTATTTCTGAGTGTAACTTGGTGAAATATGTGTATAAATATTTACAGGATATGTAGCTCTATGGCGACGAGACAATGACAGTGCAATGTCAAAAATTAACATAAGAGCGGTCACTTTGACTATAGAAAGAGCTATATAGTTTGTATAGAAAGAGTTGGTTAAGGAAATCAATTGCAACATTATGATTTGTCTTTTATATTGGGATCGGCTTCCATGCTCACCGGACGGTGCTCAGTGCCAGAATTATGTATAAATCAGCTGCCGGTCTGACCTCCATAACCCAGTTACTGAATAACACGATTCCTCAGCAGCTTACATAGTACCTATATGCTAATTCAATGTTGTTAGTGGAAAAGTAGGGAAGATTTCTAGCAGTTATCAGATATTTAATGAATTTCCCTTCTTCTTCCAAAGACAACTGGTACTTACTACTTTCCATACACAAAACTTCGCTACTTCTACCGCAGAGTACTTTGACTTTGACCGCAGAGACTTTGACTTCAAGATTTTGAACAAAGAATGCGTGATAGGACAAATTATAATGAAATCTTCTTTAATGATAGATTTCAGATTGTCATAGTATTTTTCTCTCGTGTTGTTGTTTAATACTAAATATTACATGTCTTTCACCTTTCAAGGTCCCTGACAGAAGGCGTTTCGTTCGTTTAACTAATGTTGATTAATGAGAGACGCAGAAACAAGTGATTACTGTTTAGGATGTAAAAATAGTTACTAGTTTTGAAAACATCGCTGATTTCTTTTGGGCCTTTGCCAGAACCGTGTGTACCTATTAAACTAACTCATTTTGTGGGTGTGGCAATGTTTTATGTTGGTTTATTTTTATTTATTTTGTAATCTCAGAAAGTCAACACCTGCAAAAGAAAGGGCGAATTTATATTCTCTTTCTTCCTACAAATTACAGAAAAGAATATCCCGCAGAAAGTAGTTCAGAATCAGAATTTTATACAAACAAGGATTCTCCATATAAGTGTTATACCTATTAGCAGTAACTTTTTGCTTACAAGGTACCTCCGATTAAATACATTTTATTTATAGTCTTTTACTAATTGAAAACTCACAGTATTTCAATTAAAAGTTTGCAAATAAGAAAATTTGTTCAAAATATTTTGCAGTCGTGACAGAAAAGATTTAGCGTGTTATACCTACGTCAGGAGGCGTGTCTACATTACAAACATAGGCACTCAATCAAGTCACCCATCCTCGTCGCGTGATTAAGGTGAAAATGCGCACATCTTCTATATTGTAATAATAAGCATGTGTCGTCACAAAAGTACTTTAACAATTAGACCATCGTGACTATTGCCACAAGCAGCAATTATGGGGAGCGACTCTGGTCACAATAGCCGTCGTCGTGCCATGCTATATTGACATTGGCTATATTTGTCACAAATATTGATACTGTCACGCGACTACAATGATGAACATCACGGATTTAACTGTATTCCATCTATGTGTTTCTTTGCACAGTGTTGGGTGTGATGATTTCCGAATAGGATTTTACCGTGCAATTGTATTTGGCCGAATTATGGCGTAACAATTTCCCGATGTCGTTGAAAAACACTCGAATGCAACTTCATGACACCATTAATCCAAATTTTACATAGCTATATCGATATTCTTCGATTATCGATATTGTGTTTCCATCAAAATGGATAGATTCCTAGTAAGATCGGAATCTACAGGCAATCTCAATTCCAAAAGACCTGGTGAAGATATATCCGGTCCATGGCAGTTCGCCAAACGTCCTGCGGTCTCGAGAAACTCTGAAAAATTTGATGAAGCGCGGAAGTTACCTCTGCACAATCAATTCAATGATCTAACTGTGGACGATAATAGTGAACAATCAAAGAATAACTTCTACAGAGATGCATCAACTGGAGTTAAGAAAAATGGACATATTCCACCCTTAATATTGGAGATACAGAAAGATTGGACACATGAAACCATCAAAAACCTCATCTCCCGTTACACCAACAAATTCCATCTTCAGTATAGAGCAAACAACAAAGTTTCAGTAAGTTGCCATACAACAGAATGTCATCAACTTCTGAAGGAAGGCCTCCGCAAAGAAAATGCTGCTTTCCTAACTTACACACGCAAAGACGAAAAAGTTCCCAAAATGGTGATAAAAGGTTTACCATCTTACGTTCAAGATGAGTTACCTGCCGAGCTTGAAAAGCTAGGTTTTCCAGGTGCATCAGTCTCACAAATGAAGACTCAAACAGTGAGTACATTGTCTTGTCCACCTTTTTTAGTAGTTCTTCCTGCTGGAGCGGATATGGCAAAGTTTCGCAATATTAAATATTTATTTAACTGTGTGGTCACGATTGAAAAGTTTACGCCCATAAAGACTGCTGGGACGCAATGCTACAGATGTCAAAGATTCGGTCACGCTTCGAGGAATTGCAATATGCCTGCTAGGTGTGTTAAATGCACGGAACCGCACGCAACGAGAGAATGTCCTAAAAAAGACCGCCTCAAACCTGCACGTTGCTGCAATTGTGACCAGAACCACCCTGCTAACTATCACAATTGCGAGACCCGTCTTGCCTACCTGAAACGAACCCAAGCTAGGCGTGAGCGCCTGTCGGCGCCGTTGCGTGCCGCAGTTCAATATGATGCTGCACCTCCTACTATTTTACCACCCTCATCTAAGAAACCTTCGTATGCCGCTACTGTTAAAACCCATACCAGTCATAATTCTGCTCATAATGAGCAATTGAATTTGCCACCGGACGATCCTTCGACAAAGGAAATGTTGGAAATACTTACCTGTGTTAAAAACCTTAAACCACAATTTTCTGCCTGTGAATCTATGTTAGATAAAGTTATGTTAATTTTGACCCACCTTGGACACTATGTATAATCAAAATGAGTTAAGACTTTTATCTTGGAACTCCGATGGAGTTCGTTCAAAAATGCATGAACTACTTGATTTAGCTGTATGTACCCTATCAATTGATATAATAGCGGTCTGTGAAACCAAACTTACCTATAATACTTCCTTAACTACGCCAGGATTTAATGCTATCGTCATGACAAACACCATAATGGGCGTGGACAAGGCGTAGCCATTCTGGTGAACGAGAGATTGAAGTGTGAACCGATTACTGTTCCCAAAACAAAACACATTGAAGCGGTTGCTATAGGTTTGAAAATTAGCGGGAAAAACTACATCTTTGTGTCAGCTTACCAATCTCCCAATTTGCAACTTGAATCATACGATCTAGATATTTTATTGTCCCTGGGGCCTCATGTTGTAATAATGGGAGACTTTAACGCCAATCACGGGTATTGGAATAGTAGTTATGTTAATACCCGCGGTAATATACTTTTTCGTCACATGCTTAACCATGATTATGTGATACATTACCCTGACTCACCTACTCAGGTCAACTACAGACCCGATCTTACCTCTACTAATCCTGATTTGATTCTGGCTCTTAATGTAAATAGTATACATGAGGTTCGAGCAATACCTGCCCTTTCCTCAAACCACTTTCCCATATTTTTTTACAGTAAATGGACAATGCTCTCGCAAACCTAAATCCAAACACTACCTCTATTGTGACGCTGACTGGGATAAATACCGGTTCTTTCTTGACCAAAAGATCTCACTAAACTCAAAGGTGTTTAAATCTGAGGCGGAAATCGACTACGCCGTAAACTATTTACAACAGTGTCTTACTGCTGCCAGAGACAAATTTATTCCTAGTAAAGAACACGCTAATACTAACATAAAACTACCAAATTACGTCACTAAAATGATCAAATATAAAAATCAACTTCGTCGAAAGGAACAAAAAGTGTCCCTTCCGGAAAAAAGGCTTTTACGGTCAGCTATTAATAAATTACAATACATGATTAAATCGGCTATAATAAAACATCAAGATAAAATATGGAACACTAAACTTTCAAAAGTTGACAATCCTAGCAACGATATTTGGCGACTAGTTAAATCATTGAAACCTAGATCGCACTCAATACCTCCACTCAAAACACATGAGGGTACTTTAACAACCAACATCCCTGAACAATGCGATGCTCTAGCAGATGCTTTCGAGATGAACATAAAACTTACTCGTGACTGGAAGAGTGAGTCTGTCGAGAAGGACGTCCAGTCTGCTATTACTTATTTAAATGATGTTGCCATAGATGATAAACACCTATCTGTACGGCCAACCGAAGTCTGGAAAGTTTTACGTAAACTCAGGACCAGGAAGGCTCCAGGGAATGACGGTATACACAACCTTATGCTTAAAAATCTGTCCCAGAAATGTGTGGTGTCTCTCACTAAAATTTTCAACGGTTGCTTCAAATTAGCATATTTTCCCAATATGTGGAAAACTGCAAAAGTTATCGCACTTAAAAAACCTGGAAAAGACACCTCTCTACCGGTAAGTTATAGGCCCATTAGTCTTCTTCCTGTTCTAGGTAAGCTATTTGAGGTTATGATTTATGATCGCTTGCTGCGTTGCTCGGATCGGCTGATTATGATGGAACAATTTGGTTTTCGTTCCACTCATTCCACGGTACAACAATTAGCTCGAGTATCTGAACATATTTCTTATCATCTCAATCTTAGGCAGTCTACTGGTATGTTCCTACTGGACATCGAAAAAGCCTTCGACACCGTTTGGCACGAGGGCCTGTTATACAAACTCATCACTTACGGCATTCCAATAAATCTTGTAAAACTCATTAAATCTTATCTTAATAACAGGCAGTTTATGGTTCACATTGGTTCTGAGACGTCTTCGCCCCGGTCGGTGCCGGCAGGAGTTCCTCAAGGTTCGGTGCTTGGTCCCTACCTCTTTATATTATTTGTGAGTGATATTCCTGTGCAGATTCGTACACATCTGGCCTGTTTTGCCGACGATACAGCATCGTACACAAGCGATGATGACATTGACATTATAATTAGTAGACTTCAGTTGTCACTTGACCTGCTCCAATCATACTTTAATAAGTGGAAGCTAAAACTGAACGAATCCAAGACTGAAGCGATACTCTTTACACGCCAACGTGCTACTCCAAAAAGAAAATTGGTAATTACTGGACAACTAATCCCATGGAGCACTGAAGTTCGCTATCTGGGTGTTGTATTGGACAAAAAGCTTAACTGGACAAAACATGTAAATACATTACGCATTAAAGGTGCCCAAGCACTTGGTTCTCTTAGTCCCATATTTAATCGTAAAAGTAAGCTCAGCCCTAATACAAAACTTAGGATATACACGACTCTAATTAGACCGTGCATAACCTATTCATGTCCGGTATGGAGCAGCACTTGTCAGTCTAATTATAAGTCGTTACAAATAATTCAAAATAAAGCTGTTAAAATTGCCTACAATACTCCGTTTAAAACTAATCTCAGAATACTACACACTTCTATACAATTACCTAGCATAACTCAATTTATCCTGAAATTGACTCGCAAATTTTACAACAAAAATAAAGGTCATTCAAATACATTAATTGCTAACATTGGTCAAATTGAATTAAAAGACTTGCGACGTTTCGATAGATACGGTACATACAAGCTTCCCCATCACTACGTATTGTTTGTGCACAATACTGATAAAGAGCTGGACCCGTACGATGCGCCAGCGCTTCCCCGCGCTCACCGTATACAATTGAGTACGCGGGGGGCGCGGTAGCTCGTGCGCCGCCGGTGACCACGCGTGGTCACTGCGGACTTGTGATTTTGTTTCTACCCCCCTAGTTCTCTTTTTTGTTTAAGAAATGAAATTACCACAATAATTTCATTAGTTATTTTAAGATTAAATTATTAAATGGTCATGATGTAATTAGTTTGTAGCCATCAGTGTTATTTACTTATAAAGGTGATTCTAGCCTGTAAAAGTGTTGCTTATAATATTAGTGTACTGTAACATATTTTTGTAAGTACCTACCAAATGTTTTATGATAATAAAGAATTTTAGTAAACTAAAACTAACATAGCTAGCTGCTACCCGGGACGGTCTACGTGTACTTTGTATTTCATCCTTTTTGTGAAAAAAGGATGAAACCTGATAACTGATGATAACCTAAGTACATACCTACTTTATTATTTAGAAGCCAGGCTATCTATAATTAATGCAAAAACGATCAGATTCCACAGTAATAGGTATCTAGCTAATAATATTATTACTATTGATTCTAACATACTTGAAATACCAATTCATTGTTGTGTTAACAGTTGGTACTTATTTGTAGAATTAGGAAATCAAAGTACTTCGTGGAACGCCAACACAGGCTAGCTAGGGAATCATTGCAGGGTACTGTGATTGTATAGCAAATTCAGTATCAAAAAATATTTAATGAAACATAAATGTTTCTTTTTAAACTTAATATCTGTACATGTAATAAAAAAAAAAAAAATCATAAGTGATCAGACGTAAGCAATGGCTTTATCACGATTGATCTATAAATGCATAATGACTTAACAAGTTACAAATTTTCCGTTGTAGCTAACCTTGCATTGACACCAACACACTGCAATCAGTCAAATTTCTTTTGAATATAAATATTCCGTTGTAGCTAACCTTGCATTGACATCAACACACCACAATCTGTCAATTTTTTTTTTTACTTTCAACTTTATCGCAAAAGCATTACGGTTCAAGATTGATTACCTGAACTCCGTCCGCACAATAAGAAGACAGCGTTGTTACGGGTTGTTAGAGCCCTCAAAAGTCCAACAATTGGTCTAACTGCAATATCGCCTTCGGGTTGTGGAGGTCAGACGGCAGTCGCTTCACGGAAAATATCGAAGTTTAGCCAAAATCAGCAGTTAGACTGGTAAAGCGGACCCCAGACTCCAAAGCTGAAATAAAGCTTTGGATGCAACTGGGATTAACGCTGAGATAATGACTGGGTTTGACACACATAAAACTTATCAATATATATCAATAACTTTGTCAATAACTTAGACATCATAGAAAAGCAGTAATAAATTGATTTTAAATTAATTTTGGTAACATTGATTTATGTTTTTCTTATAAATAAATAAATATACATACGGACAAATCACACAGATTGAGCTAGCCCCAAAGTCAGTTCGAGACTTGTGTTATGGGATACTAACTCAACGATACTATATTTTATAATAGATACATATATAGATAAACATCCAAGACCCAGGCCAATCAGGAAAAGATCTTTTCCCATCATGACCTGGCCAGGGATCGAACCCAGGGCCTCCACGTCGCAGGCAGGCGTGTTGACCAATGGGTTTCATTTTGACATTTAAACAACATTCATTGCGTTATTTACGTTGTTGATCAGACAGGTTTTCGAACACATGGAGCAATAAGCTTAGAAATGATTCAAACTGATAATGATATGTAAGTAGTATGTTACTCAATTAGAGTGCCGGTCAAGCTAGCTTAACTAGACAGATCGACCTATGCGACTGTTATCGTGGTATGTGTTATGTGGAATAAAAAATATTTCTTTCTTTCTTATCTTTTAGCCATCAGCCCCTCGAACGCCACCAAATAAATTAAGTTACATATAAACCACCAAATAAATTAAATTACATATTTCTTAAATCTCTTTTGACAAGAGCACAATGCGTCTGCTACATAAAACCATGCGAACGCCATAAATAATACAATAAAACAATATGATTTTTTGGGTTACGCATTAAGAATATAAAACCGATAACATTCACTTGTATCTCTACAGAGGGATCGGTTATTCTACAGTTAAAAATATAATAAAAATCAAATCACGTTTTTGGTTTTAACGTTGAATTAGTATTCTAGGCGTATTAGTGGCACCTACTAAAATTATTTTATGGCAATGGACTCACAAAACCGTTTTTCTTTTAACAAATTAAACTATGCTTAAAAACACACCCGCATAGAGGCGCGATGCATTTCTAGTAAGTATTGCAATTTCCATTAAATTTTTCATAGAAATAGGTACTGCTAGTAGGGTCGCATGGCACCTTTCTAAGTTCGCATTGATAAGTTCTTGGTACGGATCAAACTCATGCAAATCATTATTATTAAAACTGGACGCTTTTTTTCGAATTCCAAGCGACCGGTTCCTTCCAAAAGTTTTTAAACCAGTTCAATCCAGTATCATGCGCAATCTGTCTTGTCGGCAAACAAAGACCACACTATACTATAATGTAGACACATAATATACTTTTCAGAAAGGTGCGCAAAATACACACCTATGTGATTGTAATAAAGTTAAAAATTGCCTATCGAAGACAAGGCACAGCTTGGTTTGACTGAATTAATTTAGGTAGGGGAACTGAATCGCATGAACATGTAACATTCAATATTTTAACGAGTCATTTTATTACAGCCGACGAGGTATCCTTTTATTTATATCCTAGATCCCATGGGGAGATAACAATTAACTTCTGTGCCTAAATGCGAAATTTTCCAACTTGTTAGGAGAATGTCAAAATAAGTATCGATCCTAAGCCCTTTTCCGAGTTAATGAAATCTATTAGGTATTAAAGCTTTGTATATGCAGTTTTAGTAAAGACTATGTTTTTAAATCCGTACCTGGGTTTTCGAAATACATCGAGAGGAAATTTAAAACAATGTCAAGAGATACAAACATTGGAATAGGGGCAGGAGAATGATTTAAAGATGATGATAAAAGAAATTTATTCTGAAATAAAAATAACATAATATTTTCCAAAAGATTTAGGATCCAAAAATTCCACGATGCACGATGATAGTGAAGTCAGATCAAAAAGTAAAAAAAAAAATCGCATAACAATTCTGTGGGAGATCTGTATTTCGTACTTATGCGGCCGCGATAGCTATTTATGTCTTCCCGAAATAGCAACTGCTTGGTCACATGGCCGCCGAACCAAGCCCCTGCAACGAATAGCGCCTGACGTCATCGAAGCGTCACATTCAATGAAACTTGTATTCATTCCCAATTCTGCAACAGAAATTACAATCACAATTCTCCACGCAAGCCAATTTTTAACACCATTCATCCTAGGAACAGTATCCTCATATTATGTTCTTACTTTTCATTATACCGTAACACTTCCACCATCATCATCATCAGCCTTTTTTTATCCTCCCACTGCTGGGCACAGGTCTCCTCTCGTACAGAGAAGGATTGAGCGTAATCACTACGCTTGCTCAATGCTGGTTGGCGATTTCAGACTTAAAGTATAGGTTTCCTCAAGATGTTTTCTTTCACCTTCAATCATTGGTGTCCGAGATATAATTAGAAAGTACATATAAATTTAGAAAAGTTACATTGGTACTTTGCCTGACGTGGAATCGAACCCGCGCACTCATACTTGAGAGACTGGTGTTTTAAACACTAGGCCATCACGACGTAACAATTCCATAACTAAGTGCATTTTTCTTTTTTCCAGAAACCTCAAATGCGGCCGATGATAGTTGAATATGACCCCAAGAAAAAAGGAGTCAAAAATGACTTATCAGATGTCGTTATGGTCAAGTAAGTGACTCTGTTCCGTACATTCTGCAGCGAGGATGCCAGTAGAGCGATAATCACTGAATATGCCTTGATCGCCCTTTTTGTGTTGTCAATAATAAATTTCAGTTTGATCTGATGCCACATCCGATCAATGACTATGTTGTACTGCTTAATAATTAATTTAAAAACAATAAATAAACATTAAAGCATGCTTCACTGCTTACCTCATTTTTGTTTCTGTTCAGCAATTGATATTTTAATTGTGGAATATCTTGTCAGATTTGCCTTGAACCTAATAATTTTTGAAGTTTTTATTTCTACAGGACATTGAAAAGAAAACGTATACGTTTTAGATTTTATTATCAAGTTTAAAATAACCTAAATCGGTAGCAATTAGAAGTTTAATTTGAGTGCACCCCAGGTGTGCCGAGCGTGCAGCTCTGCTCTGTCGGTCGCCCTGGTCGCATCTCACTATTGTTTGACAAATTTATGTTTTGTCGTGGTATTTTATATTGTATGTTGACTGTTAAGTACTCGCTCCTTAAAATGAGCTAAAATGCTCGAAGCTGTACGGAGACGATCCGGGAAGACGAGTGCTGCTTCCACGAGATAAATGTCGTTCGTCGACCTTGATCATCTTGCAATGGACTCATACACCGGTACATCATTCCATTTTATGGTTTCAATTTTGTTTATTTAATTTGTTTTGTTTGGTAATGGTAAAAAATTTGGAGATGATTGCGTACGAATTGTGCCCAAGTCCGCTGTCACGGAGCCGACGCTTGCGCCGCCCGTGCTCGGCGGACACTCGTGCGCCATCTCTGTTCAGGCTCGGGATTGGCTCGCAAACTGACGATTTGTACAAATTTGATTTAGCTTTATGTTCTGTTTATATTTCTCTACTTTATTTCTTACTAACCTCTGTATAGCTAGAGATACAATCTGATAGAATTATCATATAATTCTTGTCAAAGTTTTTACTAGTAATTAATCCAATCATAAAGTAAGTAACCCCATTGTCCCAACATTGTCTGTTAAGTTTCTAGACTTCATATTTTTAATTACAACGCAAAGCTGTATTGAATTTAACGGTTGAGCCACCTATTTGTAAATGCCGAGTCTTAACAGAGTGAAACGCACATAAACAAAATATTTTATACTTTATTTTGGAGACCATAATGAATGTATCACACTTCACACCACAACACTCACACAGATTAATGCAGCTTAAAATCAATAAATAATCTTAATTATTCGCGAATAGTTCTTATTAGTCCTAGAATCAGAATTTCGATGCGAGTAAAATCATATAACTTGTTGAAACCGCGGCCGCGACATTGACACCTCGTTCGTTTCACATTATAGCTTGAAATATGCGCTTTGTGTGTTCTCGCTACCATTACATAGATCTGCTTTAAATTCAATGAGTTATTAGAAACTACACTTTGTTACCCACCTCACTTCTAACCTATCAACACCACTTTACTTAGTTTTTAATATGAGGTTAGCCGAGACACTTGTTATAACAGTATTCGCGAAATGTTTACAGGTACAAAGTTGACCCAAATGAGATCCCAGTGGAACAACAGGCAGGCTCCACCTTACCCCTCATGGAGATCCCGGGCAGGGACATTGAGGCTGATGAGGACTATAATCCTTTCGAGCATAGAAAGCTGGCGCACCCCACATCGTAAGTTTATCATTAAAATGCAAAACTTTACAAACTCTATTGTTATTTCATTTACAATATTAATGAACACTTCTCTTTCCAGGGATATGGATACCCTGATTCATTTGCTGAAAGGATCCCTCGGCAGTGGGATCTTGGCTATGCCTATGGCATTCCGCAACGCCGGCCTCTATTTCGGCTTGATAGCAACGTTCGCCATCGGTGGTATTTGTACCTATTGCGTGCACGTACTGGTGAGAACAGCACACGACCTCTGCAGGCGGTTACAAAAGCCCTCGTTAGGGTTTGCCGAGACTGCTGAAGCCGCTTTCTTATCAGGACCACCCTCCATGCATAAGTTCTCCCGACTTGCCAAGTAAGTATCATAATCATTAGACCATACTATGCGTTACGCATATTTAACCGAAACTTTAATATATTTGTTAATGTTTCAGAGCTATGATCAACTGGTTCCTTGTAATTGACTTGCTGGGCTGCTGCTGTGTCTACATCGTGTTTGTCGCCAAAAACGTTAAGAACGTGGTTGACTTCTATGCGGAAGGGACTTCCTTGTATGACACGAATGTTCGTTACTACATGGCTGCACTACTTCCACTGCTCATCCTCATGAATATGATAAGAAACCTAAAGTATTTGGCGCCATTCTCTATGATTGCTAACTTACTGGTCGGAACTGGAATGGGAATTACTTTCTATTATTTATTCCAAGATGTTCCTAGTCTGAGCGAACGTTTGCCTTTCACTCGTGTTGAGCGCCTACCGACCTTCTTCGGAACAGCTATCTTTGCTCTGGAAGGCATTGGCGTCGTCATGCCTTTGGAGAACAACATGAAGACACCCACACACTTCATTGGATGCCCTGGTGTGCTTAACACTGGAATGTTCTTCGTGGTTTCACTGTACGCGTTCACTGGATTCTTCGGCTATTTGAAATATGGTGATGCCACCGCGAGCAGTATTACTTTGAATCTCCCGCAAGACGAAGTGTAAGTATTTTTTCTCTACTTTAAATTCCTAAACTATCAGACCTGTATTAAATTGAAGGGTCGATTTAGATGCTCATATAGTGCTTCATATTTGAGTATTATTTGAGAATCTAATGTCAAGTTCCTTGATTACTAAACAAATCGATATTAAATTTTTCGTAAATTCAAATGACAACTGCCAACATAAAATCATGTCATTTATTTCAAATAAACCCACCGAGGGCAGTTGAAAAAAAAAATAAAGAATAATTTATTTATTCTAGGCTTACGATAGTTCTCACTCAAGAGTTACGATAGTTGACACAATATTCACAAGTTCTAATAATATCTGTTAATATTTACAGATTGGGTCAATGCGTCAAACTGATGATTGCTGTCGCCATTTTCTTCACATACAGTCTTCAATTCTATGTGCCAATGGAGATTATTTGGAAAAACGTCCGCCACTGGTTTGGAGCCAAGAAAAACCTCGCCGAGTACAGCATCCGTGTCGGAATCATCTTACTGACACTGGGCACGGCCATCGCTATCCCTAACCTCGGCCCATTCATCTCACTGGTCGGCGCCGTCTGTCTGTCTTTCCTTGGCCTTATCTTCCCCGCTGTTATTGAAACCGTTACTTACTGGGATAGGCCCAATGGCCTGGGTCGCTTCAACTGGGTACTTTGGAAGAACATGTTCTTGGTTATGTTTGGTATCCTAGGTTTCTTAACGGGAGCTTATGTCAGCATTTTGGATATAATCCACGGTGAGGAATAAAGACAAACGTGCATGACCCATTTCATAGAATAAGGCTCAATAGATATGATTTAGGCTAAGGCCGATTTTTATAAGTATTATGGCATCGATGGGTTAATTTGATTGACTATGGCTTCCATTTTAATAAAAACGTATTTTTAATTAAAAAAAATGTTAATAACTTTACAAACATCACGTTTATCGGAAAGTAAATCTGCACAAAGAGACTCATCAAATTTTTTCTTATAAATTGTTGAATGTAATGTTAATTTCACTTTTAGTTTTTTTATACTTCTTATGGTCATCGCCACTTTAATTTTGTATAGCAAAGTTGGATTCTCTTAATAGAATTGAGTTATTGTTTATAATTGAATGCTCAATTTGTATTATGTGAGATTAGTCTTTTCAATCTAATATACACTTTGAATTGAATATCAGTAATTGATGCAAAGCAGGTTGTGTATTCCTATTACTTACATTTATTTAGCCCCGAAACGTAGCCATTTTAGTTTTAAGCGAATTGTAGATAAATCTACTTTTATAAATGTGTGAGAATCTGTCTAGTGCATTATCGAAATGTGATACAAACTTAGGTTAACTAAAAGCATTATGGTATTGGAAAATTTGACTAAAAGAATATAAATTGTTTCGAAAATAGACAATATTAATGTGATGTTGTAAGCAAAATTTTGACCTGGCTACAGCTTGCCAAGTTGTCCTAAAATGGATTAGAAGTTTGGGGTCTAATAGTAGAAACATTATTCGTGATAATAATTATGGCATTTCCATTACCAAAAAAAAAACACGTAGGTAAGTATATAATTATATAACTGCTTATGTAGTATAAATATTCATATCGAGCTTTTTTGGAAAATTATTAACTGAAGCATTTATCTATAGGTACCTGTAGGTACAATCTTAAGATCTTCTGTCGAGATCGTTAATAATATATTAGAGAAAAACACAAACTCAGGCGACAAAGTTGAAAAATCTCAATAGATACATAATATGTACATAAAGACTGTTTATAATATTGTATTTTTATGTCACAAATATATTATTTTCCATCGTCCTTAGTTGTCTCAAAATTGAAGTTGACACTTCTAGAAATAAGATTTATAAGAAAGGGTTACACATCTCTTATGAAGTTATGAATAGGTAAATATCAAAGACTTCGTGCGCTTGGTGATAGTAACCCTATTGTTCCTCGTACAAGTTTGATTCTGAATATTTATTTAGATATTAACCGAGTGAATGTCTGAGAATATACGAATGACTAAAATTTAGATAATGAAAATATTATAAATGACCGTGTGATAGTCATTCTGTATTAGATATTAGGTAATAAGTGTTTGACTATAAATTCGGGTCGTTTTCCCCAATGATCATTGTTGTATAATCTCGCTGCTGTCCGGACTTGGCGTATCAAACTCTACGATGCTATGGGAAACATCCATCTTTTCTTCAGTTTTAGTATGATACAAGGTCGAAGGCACAGCATTGTGGGGGTTAATATTTGATATCAAATAAATGTTAAAAATAAATCAATTAGAATTCTAACGACTAAAAAATTGACTAGACGAAACAAAAGATTGCGATCGCTTCCAGACATATAAAATTAAAAAGAGAAACAATAATATTTATTCTGTATCTAAAACATATTTTCGAACTGCATATATTTTTATGTGAAAATTTTATTTAGTACCCAAATAAGATGAAATTATTTGCTACTCGTTATATAAAATTAATGTTCATGGGATATCATTCCTACATATTTGGTAAAAGTACCAGCCTACCTATTTTAGATACTTAGAAGTGGTTGTTTTGTTACAGTATTAAATAAATAATATTAAGGAATATATGTATTTTATTAAAATCCTCCAGCCAGACTCGGCCATGACAGCCTCGACCGAGAGAGTCATATAGAGAGATTTTCCCACTTATTCATAAAAGTTGCTTAAAGTTAACTAGTAATTAATGACTGTTTAACCATACATTTTTGAAGTTTTAACGTGACTTTACTTTAATTATCGTTTATAAATAAGCCCTTTAAGTATTAAGGTGTTTATTCATAAACGATGATTAAAGTTATGTGACGTGCAAACGTCAGAAATGTTTGGTTAAACAATCGCTAATCACTAGTTAACTTTAAGCAACGTTTTTGAATAAGTGGGTTTATAGTAGAGCACGAGTGTGTGCTCAGACTCGGTGCACTCACTCTTCCCTCACTCACATAGCGAAATATGTATGTGAGTGAATGCATGGGAAGGCAGGCAATCTTACACGACCAGGGTGAGATCAACACCCTAATTGAGTAACACATTTTCAATCACAACCTGCCGGTTGATTCTGCAGAAACTTTGTAATGGCCTTCTGTAGGCCTAGTATGAGTTTTCTTTACAAAACTCGATCGACGATATCGAGCGCGTTTGACTCATCGATTGGTCCGCTTCAAGGTTGTAAGAACTCTCAACCAATGAGAGCGCCAAACGCGCTCGATATCGACGATCGAGTCTCATAATGAAAGCTCATACTAGGCATACTGGTCACTTACCACCGGCCTACCTCAGCAATACTTACTTATGAGACTAGGGTATGTTGTGCATGAACTAATTCAGATTTTTAAACGTTACAACTTGACCATGTAAAGTCAGGTAAACTGAGCTACTATCAAGCTGTCATTAGTGTCTTTTGTGTGGTCCATCCCTAGTATTATTTGAAATGACAACATATAGTTTTAAGGTCATTGTAAAAACCTACATTCTGTAAATGGACCATAAGTAAAGTCAACTCACTCATTATTGTAACGAAATTTTAAAGAAATAATATTTCTTGGGTTCTTAGTGCTGCAAGGTCACTGTTATTACCTGCAATCACAGTGACCTTGGAAGATAACTTTACTGCCGTGGTGGCCTAGTGGTTAAAACACCAGCCAGTTAAAACGCAAGCGCCAGTCTACTTTCTAAGTACATCTTGGACACCACTTGATTATAAGGTGAAGGAAAACATGTTCAGGAAACCTGGACTTTAAGTCTGAAATTGCCAACTCGGATTGAGCAAGCGTGGTGATTCCGCTCAATCCTTCTTCATATGAGAGGAGAACTGTACCCAGCAATGGGACGGTAAAAAAAAGTTGAAGGGTATATAAAGGTTAAGGGCTGTATACATAATAATGTCTTTTCCCAACTATGCTAAGATCGCCTTCCAGTCTAACTGAAAGCAGTTAAATATCAGTATTTTACATAAAGCGATTCCCTATACGACCTCCACAATCCAGATCAGTCTAAAAGAAGGTCAGCAATGTATACGCATCACCCTTTAAACTGGTATTCAGATGCAATCCCATAGGCGTACCCAGGGGAGAAATCAACTCCCCTAATTACTAAACAGAGCATGAAAGAGGAGTTATCTCTAACTTTTAAATAAACCACGCAGTAGACACTGACAAAATGTATGATGTGATTGCCAAAAAATCGCGTGCGATCAAATTTGACTTGAAAGTTTGGCTTGCCTCCCCCCGCCCCAAACTTGATTTGCCCCATGGGCCTGACTTGCCCAAGTGCGTGTTTGTGCACTTGGTATAACTACTTATTTAAAGCGAGGTGTGATAGAAATCAGCACTTGCCGGGATATCAACCGAGTTTGTGCTGTCACTGTCAACAAAAATGCGCCATCTATGGCCTGCTATTAGAAGTAGTAGTAGGCACTTCGTCCATTAGTCTTGATAAAATTACACAATGGCATGTTCACATTTTATTGTTGTAAAAGTTTGTTCTTGAGTTGCTCGGTAGATGTCCTTTTTATTGTTTTGCGGTTGACTCCGGAAATCGCCCGTTAAGATATGAGATTAACTGCCGATTTTGTAAAAATGTCACCTTGAAAAGATGGGTGTAGTGAGCTTGAGTGAGGTGTCAATAGAGTCCCCTATGTGGGCGATGGACCTGACGGCCAGAACTCCCGCCATTTTGCGCAAACCGCAGAGGGCGATTTCCGTCAGGGTCGTCTATAGGCGAAAGTACTTAACGTCACTATACCCATGGCGCGAGGAAGAGCGGGCACGTGGCTCAAGTCCGGTGCAGCGGCAGATCGAGCTGCGCCGAGATGAGCTTCGTCAGGTCCTGGTGGCGGACTGACGGCAAAGGCTTCTGCACCCTTTCGCCGGCCTCGCTACCGTCGAGGCGATCCGGCCAGTACTCGACGACTGGCTCGGTAGAAGGCACGGCTCTCTGTCGTTCAGGGTGACGCGGGTACTGTCGGGGTGCGGCCGTTTCGGCAAGTACCTGTGCCGCATAGCCAACGTTCGCAACGCCCTTCTCCGGACCCCATGAATGAGTCTAGGGGCGAGGCACATGGGGAAGTCCCCGCCCCCTATTCGATGGATCCCGAGGCGGAGGCGCGCGCCAACACTCATGCGCGCTCAGAGGCGATGTATGGGGTACTTTAACACCACACTACCCCGTGCAGGAGGTGAGGCCCGGTCAGACCGGGCCAGCACGACAGTGTGGGGCTGTGGAAGAATATAGGATCCCGCGGCCCCGCGCGCACGTGACAGAAGAGCCACCGAGGTGGTTTTTAGTCAGTAGGAGTTTAACAGACCCCGTCGCCCACCACAGGGCGGCGGACATCCATGAGGATTTGCCACACCGGAACAAAAAAAAAGGTGTCAATAGAGTCAATCCCTTAGCATTAGTTGGAATGACAACTCACTCCGCGCCCATTTCACTTAAGTTTTCATGATTAGATTAGGTCTGGTTACAGAATCGAACTAGGTTTGGGCATTCCATTAGATCTGATTGTGCTATTTAGAAATATATAAATGCTAAGAAAACTTATTATTAAAAGAAAACTGTAATACTGCCAATTACTGGAACAAAAATAATTATTGAAATTCTTTATATGGACAAAACAGGGTTTGCGCCATATTTCGGTTTGCGCAATTATATTGATCGTGTGTAAAGGTCGTACAATATATTGCGTGATATTCAAAAAGTTGAAAATATATTGCACAAACGGGAAAATACGTATTGTATCGTCTATTGGCAGTATTGCGCAATATCCCGTCGGTCGGTCAATCCCTCCCCAGGTAGTCTCGTGTTTCAACTCGTCGCTTTGTCAACACGGGTGACAAGAAATCAGATAAACAATTTATTGTTGAATTCATTGAAGTTTATCGAGGTCTTCCGGCACTGTGGGATGTGAAGTGGAAAGACTATACTGATCGGAACATAAAGGCGGAGATGTACGATGTGCAGATCGGAAAATACGAATAATACCCGGATGCAGACATGAAAGAAGTGGTAAAGAAAATAAATTCATTGCTAACAAACTACCGCAAAGAATTGAAAAGGATTAGCGATGCAGAGAAAAGCGGTGCGGTTGCGGAGGATGTCGAACCAACGCTGTGGTATTTGAGGTTTCTTCAAACTCAAGAAATACCTACTGATTCAATAAGCACGACGGACATATATGATCAAGATGTTGGCGATGCAAATGAAACTAGCGGCCACACAATAAGTACTTACTTTATTAAGTAATTGTAGTTTTTTTTCTCAGTCCTTTACGTTTTTGAAAAACCATCATAGTTTGGCGTAACTATAGAGGGCCACGCGGGTCAATGAATATAGGATTTAGTTTGATAGCACTGCTCTACGGCTTGTATGAATAGATCAAAAACACTCGTAAAACGCGGTCAGCAATCACCGACGCGACCCAAACGGAAAGTCTAGTTGTCGACCATCACTGACCGACGCAGCCCGAACGGAAAGTCTAGTTGTCGACCATCACTGAACCATCAAAGAAACCTAAATAAACAGGTCTCTTTGCATTTCTCTTTGCCCTTAATTCGCGTCTTGATACTGGCAGTGCTACTGCAAGCAATCAAAGCAAGGAGGTTCTGAGAGTACTGTGTCGTCTGGACGTGATTAAGGCTAATGGTCCAGATGGTACACCAGTGATTGTTTATTTTATTGTAATTTTAATAAGTACAGCTACAGACTGAGACAATCAACACAGTTAATACAACATACAGTACATAAATCTGAAGTCCAATTATTCCTGTACATAACATTCAATGATTAATACTATGCCTCGTTGGAGACATATTAATATGGGCAAGTAACTAAATGACATTATACAAACAATTACAACTTATACAAACAATTTCTAAATTCGTTAAAACTGTTCAGGAATAAGTCTACCTCATATATTGTTTTATATTGATTGCACATTCTGGATAACGGGTTCTTAAGGCATGTACGCCCGAGTTGTCTCCAGTATTGACGCGCTTGTATCGCCTCTCATTTAGGATTAGTATAGTGCCCAAGTCCTGGAATCTTGCAAACGTGCAGCCCGTGCCCAAAAAGGGTAGTCGTGCCGATCCTACCAACAATCGGCCGACTTCGATAACCTCCATACATTGCAAAATTATGGAGCGTGTGTTGAACTCGCGCCTCTTGGCATACCTGGAAGGTACCAATCTCCTCAGTTATCGACAGTACGCGTTTCGCCGCAATCGGTCAACTGGGGACCTACTTGTCTCTAGGGTAGGTATGCCACTCACTTATGGTGCGAAGCCCTCGAGAGAAATGGGGAAGCGATTGCTGTCTCCCTCGATGTCTCGAAGGCCTTCAACCAGGTATGGCACGCTAACTTATTGAGTATGCTTCCAGCGCACGGCATTTCCCCTGGCCTGACTGGCTGATTAAAAGACTTCCTGACTGAACGGTCTCTCCGAGTCGTTGTCGACGGATGCTCATCTGAGCCCATGTCGACTAATGCTGGTGTTCCTCAGGGGTCTGTTCTCTCTGCAACTCTGTCCATGCTGCATATTAACGATCTGCTGATGCCCGGTACCTATGGGTATGCAGATGACAGCACAGTTGTGGAGAGATACCTGCTGGATGCTCGGGCTAGTAGGGATTCAATCCGGTCCGAAAGAGAGGCTATGGTAGAGCGTACGAATGTCGCACTACAGGCAGTTTCCGAATTGGGCAAAGCCAATCTTGTAGCATTCAATGCCGCCAAAAATAGGCGTGAATTTTCCCCGCCAAAAGGAGCCCGTTCACCTTGGCTCCTACTTTTCGGAATGTATCCTTGGAGTATATCGACCGTCTTCAGCTTTTGGGAGTTGAGATTTCCTCAGACCTAAACTTTGAGCGGTTCTTTGGGTGCTAGGCCAAGATGGCAAAAGCACAGGTATAAAAAAAAAACAAAATGTTTGTTATATTTTTGTTTGATTTATTTACGTTATGCTCTAAAATAATAATTACCTAGCTAGCAATAGCAACTTCTTGAATAGTTTGTACCAAGTTTGACTGTGATTTCATTATAATAATGAATAAGTGATAATTTCCTTCATCAGAGCTTTCCATTTAATAATTTTAAATCGATTTTTACATTTTATTACCTCTTTTAAAAATATTAATGGGAACCGGGAAGAACCGGGAATCCCGGTTCCGAACCTGTTTTTGTCCCGGGAATAAAAAATGAAGAACGGGATGCGGTTCTGCAAGCCCTACATTTACATCATCATGCTTTAAAGGGCGATTTAGATCTATATTAAAATCAACAATGTATTTAAGGTATTAAATTGGATAAGGATTAATGCTGTATTGGTTAAAATCGCTTCGAAACTCAGCCGGTATAGGTATACCGGCTGAGTTTCGAAGCGATTGCATCGAAACTCAGCCGAGCGACTCAAGCGAGCATTTACTTTTTATGACGTAGGTACGTCATAAAAAGTAAATGACCAAAAAAAAAAATTATAGTGGTATATCCATAAGATATAGACAAAGACATATATCATCCCGGACTTTTTTGTAGATCTATTCAATGAGTACAATATTTAGTACATTATTTTGATAAAGTAGGATGCGTTTCACTGCAAACGCGGAAAAAATGTAATTATTTACGACATCACATTAGAAACTTCAAAAATAATAGTATTTCTCCACTATTTAATGGATGTTATTATACATATTAACCTTCCTCTTTAATCACTCTATCTATTAAAAAACACATCAAAATCCGTTGCGTAGTTTTAAAGATTTAATCATAGAAAGGAACATAGGGAAAGAGAAAGTGACTTTGTTATACAGTATGTTAAGAAAACCCTGTCCGACCCATAAGGATAATAAAGGTTAGGTAAACACATGACCAAATATAATATAAAATTTTACGTAATCATCATAGTACCAATACAAATGAATTTTGAAATAATCTTTTTTTTCCCTCGAATTAATTCCAATTTCCCCGAAATTTGGTAATTTTTAAAAAGTGACAACACCGGTATTATTATGAGCGAATAGCGATGCGACCACGTGCCGCGTGCCCTGCCGCCCCCGCGTCCGCCGCCTCCGCCGCCGCGCGCAGTAGGGTGGATAGCGCAGATTTATTAAGTTACCTCTTTTTGCAAAATAATATTTATTTTTTTAGGTGGATTTTTTTTTTTAAACCTAGCCCGGTTTTGTATGCATTAGTAGAATCAGTTATCGATACCTAACAACACCTTCACGGGTCGGACAGGGTTTTCTTAACATACTGTATAATATGTAGTGATTTGAAAATTTACTGTGTAAGTAGTGTAAAGATTAATAGTACCGTATCCATATCATAAAAAGATATAATGCTGTTGTAGATTTTATGATGAAGAATTTATAGGCATCTTTTGAAATCGCCATTCACGCAGATGGTTTCGATGTCACCCAAATCTACTTCATAATATCATATAATATCTATCATAATAAATTACTCATTAACTGTTTCACCGCGTTGCGTTGTAGTAAAGTGATTCCCCGTTCGCAGGGATGGGGATTATAAATATAGGATCAGAGATTATGTGATTGACAGCCTCCGTGGCGTAGCGGTAACGAACGCGATCGCTGCGCAAGGAGGCGCGGGTTCGATCCCCGCTCAATGCAAATATTTGTATGCGTGAATATATATGAATATTTACACTGGTCTAGTCGTTTTTCCCGGTTGCGATACGAACATCTAATGGCAGTCGTTACGGGTTGTTGGAGCCCTCAAAAGTTCAACAATTGGTCTAACTGCAATGCTCCGATGTCGCCTTCGGGTTGTGGAGATCAGACGGCAGTCGCTTCACTTAAAATATCGAACTTTAGCCAAAATTTACAGTTAGACTGGTAAAGCGGACCCCAGGCTCCAAAGCTGAAAAAGCTTCGGATGCGACTGGATTAACGCTGAGATAATGTTGATGAGACATTATACAGGGATTAAGTATATATTGGATTACATGGTGTTAGGATGTTATCGCTCATTTAGTAAATATATCGGCTCGTCTACGTTTTTCATATTGTACAGACACAAGGATCAAAGGTCTAATTATAACTGTTTTCAATTAATTTATGAGATCCTTTTAGGTTTATTACAGATTCATGATGTTCGAGTATAGACGCTAATAAATATTAAGGATAGGTATGATGTGCCAATATACTTAGATATTACCAGATCACCGATATAGTGTTTCGGAAAGAATTACGCAAGTGTTTTTTTTATATGGATAATACTATAGGCAAAAAAGGCAATATTACAAATTAAGGTTTAAATACGACGTCGGAGGAACTTGCATGTAGACTTACTTATTACTTATTCTCTCGGTGGTAGGCCATAACATCGGCCGCCGGCAGAAGTTACCACCCACCAGACAAAGTCTTGCCGCCAAGCGATTTGTCATGTTCCGGCATGATGTCTGGTGAAGGGGTACGGAGGACGGGTCTGAGCAGTTGTGTTGCGATGTGTGCCGGGTACGATGCGCCATATGTTGTTGCGTTGGGAGTTTGGTCGTGGAGGGTCTTCAGATCAATCTCTCTTTGGCGCAGCATCGTTGGTCGTGTTGTTCGGTTTGACATTGCATCACCTCACTCAACTGCCGTCTTCCTTCCTATTCGCTTAGTTTTTCTGAGTGAATGGGCTCTTAATAAACTAGCGCACTTTACCATCAACGATCGCATCACTGCTTACCATCAGGCGGGATTGCGGTCAAGCGCTAGTTTATAATTATTAAAAAAAAGACTGTAGTATGTCTGTTGTAGAATCTAGTTAATCCATTAAGTTCATCAGTTAATTCATTGAGTGAGTAAAATATTTGTTGTTTTGTCAGTTCAGACGTTAACTACTTACTACTCGCGCTAGTTAACTGTGCACCTCGCTGGAATGCGAACCCTCTCCCGCGGAGTAGCGATAGCATCTTTGTTACAGTTGTATAAATACAGTTTAAATCCCTTGTTGTTATTACTGTTTCTGTGGAGTTTTTTTTTTTTTTTTTATTAATTATAAACCAGTGCTTGACCGCAATCCCGCCTGATGGTAAGCAGTGATGCGATCATTGATAGTAAAACGCGCTAGTTTATTAAGAGCCTATTCACTCTAGCCTTGAAGACACTCAAATTGTATTGTGACGGAAACACCGACGCTGGCAAATTGTTCCAGTCCCTCGATGTACCCGGTATAAAGGAGGAAGCAAAACGCTTCGTCCGGATCGCAGTGGTGTCAACAACGTAAGGGTGGAAACTCGCCGTACGACGGGTCGTCCGATGATGGAACGGAGATGGGGGAATTAAATCATGCAATTCCCTTGCATACTCACCAGAATGCATCCTATAGAAGACCGAAAGGCTGGCTACTCTACGCCTGTGCTCCAGGCTTTGGAGATCGTTTCGAGTTAACTCTGGGTCGCCAATCAGCCTCTTCGCACGCCTCTCCACTGAATCCAAAGTGGCAAGGTGACATTTCGCAGCACCAGCCCAAATGTGGCTGCAGTACTCCACACACGAGCGGACCTGTGCTTTGTACAAAATTAGAAGCTGCCTTGGTGTGAGGTACCGCCGGACCTTCACGATGACGCCTAGTTTTCTGGCAGCCACCCTGGCCTTGGACTCAATGAACCGCCCAAAGTTAAGGCTCGAGGAAATCTCAACTCCCAGAAGCTGAAGGCGGTCGGTGCACTCCAAGGATACATTCTGAAAAGTAGAAGCCAAGGTGAACGGGCTCCTTTTGGCGGTGAAAAGACACGCCTGTGTTTTGGCGGCATTGAATGCTACAAGATTGGCATTGCCCCATTCGGAGACTGCCTGTAGTGCAGCACTCGTACGCTCTACCATGGCCTCGCTTTCGGACCGGATTGTTTCCTTACTAGCCCGAGCTTCCGGCAGGTATCTCTCTACAACTGTGCTGTCATCTGCATACCCATAGATACCGGGCATCAGCAGATCGTTAATATGTAGCAGGAACAGAGTTGCAGAGAGAACAGACCAGGTAAGCCAAGAGGCGCGAGTTCAATACACGCTCCATAATCTTGCAGAGTATGGAGGTTATTGAAATCAGCCGATAGTTGGTAGGATCGGCACGACTACCCTTTTTGGGCACGGGCTGCACATTGGCAAGCTTCCAGGACTTGGGCACTATACCAGTCCTAAATGAGAGGCGATACAGGCGCGTCAATACAGGAGACAACTCGGGCGCACAAGCCTTAAGAACAATCGCTGGTATCTGGACCTCTAGCCTTATTCACGCTCTTTAGTTTATGCTCTGTTAAGTTTTTTTTATTAAGTTTGTTTTTATTTTTTACATTTTCGACGCGTTAGTGAAGTCTCTTGGTTGGTTGTATAAATAATGTATTTCAGTCCATATGTATTAATTTAATAGTAAAAGGTTATGAGTAAAATGATCTAGTATTATGACGCATCAAAACGACCTTTTATTAATATGAAAAAATTTAAAATTGATATTTTTCTAGTATAATTCTCTTTTTTTACAAACGATACCGTCCCAATAACGTCACAGACTTGGTGCACAGTTAACTGGCGCGAGTTATTGGAGATATTTTCGTTAATGAAACTTAATTATTAGTAGTTGGTCCGTTAAACGTTAGGGAAGAGGGAGTTGAATTATACCATAATAGAGAAGAAGTTGTTAGCTATAGTTTATAAATAAAAATAAAATAAATAAAATAAAATAATTTTTATTTCGAAAACATGTACAAACTTTTATAGTAACTCACGTAGGGACCTCCTTTTAAGTAAAAACTATACCTGTGCTAGGAGGCCCCGCTCCTCAATATTTACTTTAAAATAATAAAAGTTGTGCATAAAATAACATAAAACAAAACTTAAAATAAAAAAAAATAAAAAAGAAAGGAAAGTAAATTGGGTCTGGATAACAACTCCTAATTAAAAGAAAACAGAGAATAATAATAATTTGAAATGCTTAGTATGTAATGCTGTAATAGTGTGAGTTTGTGTGGGTGTGGAAAGGTAAGGAGTGATGAGTAAGTGTATAGATCAGTGTGTTGAGTGGGGCTGAGTGTCCGTGTGTGTCTGTGAAGTGTAACGAGGCGTGTGTCTGTTGTGTGGGTTTGTGTGCGTATGAATTCGCTCAAATAAACTATGTATGTAACAGTAATTCAATGTCATCATAGGTCTTTGGTTTTAGCCATTCAATAATTGCCTTTTTGCAGTCTTTAGTAGACATAGGATATATGTTGATTGAATCATTAATTTTATTATATATGGCAACGGATCTGGAATGTAATTGTCTTCTGGCATATGCAGTCTTAACAAAATCCATTCGTGCAGCGGTATATTTTCGCCTTTTTTTCTGAAAGTCAGGATTATAGGGTAGTACTTTGTGTAATTTTAAGACAATATAATATTTTATGGTGTAGGAATTTTAGACCGTATTTGTATGGAAGGAAGTTCGTTGTTGAAACGGATCATAGGGTGTTGTTGTTTGTTTAATATGGCCCATTGAGTAGGTAAACAATGTTTCGTTTGTTTTTAAAAGAATCACTTTGAGGTCCTGTATGTCAAGGGTAAAGAAAATGGAGCACAGGCGTAACGTAGCCAGCCTATGGGTATTCTATAGGATGCTTTGCTGGTATTTTGGCGTGGCTAGCTGGTATTTAAGATAGATAATTTCATTGTTGTAGTCTTTTCTTCTGTTCATTCCTGTAGTCTGTACCTACATAGTATTGTACAAAGTCATGTGTTTTTCAAATGAACAGACAGCTGTGCTGCTGGGGAGTTTGTTCCTCTACTTCTTCTTCCCAGTGAAAGCCCTAGCAAGTGGCTAAGGGTGGGCGTTTTGGAGGGACTGTCTTATGTAATAATGACGTTCAAAAAGTGCTGATTCTCAGCCCAATTTGTTTTTTTTTTTTAATTAAATTATAAGCTAGCGCTTGACCGCAATCCTGCCTAATGGCTAATGGTAAGCAGTAACGCAGTCGTTGATGGTAAAGCGCACTAGTATATTAAGAGCCTATTCACTTTAGCCTTGAAGACACTCAAATTGTAGTCCGACGGATACACCGCCGCTGGCAAATTGTTCCAGTCCCTCGATGTACGCGGTATAAAGGAGGAGGCGAAACGCTTCGTCCGGATCGTAGTGGTGTTAACAACATAAGGGTGGAAACTTGCCGTACGACGGGTCGTCCGATGGTGGAACGAAGATGGGGGAATTAAATCATGCAATTAGCTCGCACACTCCCCAAAATGCATCCTATAGAAGACCGAAAGGCTGGCTACTCTACGTCTGTGCTCTTGGCTTTGGAGACCGTCTCGAGTAAATGACTTTTGATTTTGATTTTGATGCATTTTAGAGAGTGTTTGCGGGAATTGCATGACTTATTTGCGCCATCGTCGTTCCATCAACGGACGACCTTTCGAGTATCCACCCTTACGTTGTGGAAACCAACTGTTAATATTGTAACCTATGAGTTAGTTTTTGGTAAATTTTGCAGATTGCCAATTTATCTTCTAGGTTAAATCATTGTAAGAACAACAGCAATGCTGTCGTCTGTGTCTATAATTTTGATGATTATCCTTAAAATACAGTAGATTGCAGAACTCAAAATGGTATGAAGTATATGACAGTAATTTCTCACGCGCCTAGTACTATGATCTAACGTCAGCTGAGTTGTGCGCTCGGTAATCATAGGTACTGCAACAATTTCTAAATGTATGTATTTGGGAAAGATTATAAGATGGTGTAAAAATGATTGGAATCGATTCAATTGCTTATTCTGAACAAACTAATATTCAGGTTTCGTAGGTATAAAGAAAAAATAAAATATAGTATGGACGACAGCAGGTCAAGCCGAAACTGTCAAAAATGCCCAATCAACCTTGCCCGTTGCGCGAAATGTTCAAGAATCAACGTCGATGTCAGATACACCCTGTATAACATTATGTTAAGAAAACCCTGTCCGACCAATAAGGATAATAAAGGTTAGGTAAACACATGACCAAATATAATATAAAATTTTACGTAATCATCATAGTACCAATACAAATGAATTTTGAAATAATCTTTTTTTCCCGAGAATTAATTCCAACTTCCCCGAAATTTGGTAATTTTTTAAAAAGTGACAACACTGGTATTATTATGACCGAATAGCGATACGACCACGTGCCGCGTGCCCTGGCGCCCGCAGAAGGGTGCTTAACGCACATTTATTAAGTTACCTCTTTTTTGCGAAATAATATTTATTTTTTTAGGGGGATGTTTTTTAAGTTTAGCCCGGTTTTGTATCCATTAGTAGAATCAGTTATCGATACCTAACAACACCTTCACGGGTCGGACAGGGTTTTCTCAATATACTGTATAATAAATAAATAGTATCATAAAAGGACAGTATTGAATAATGATGTACTAGGTGAACCGTGCGAAGTATTCGCACATCCTTGATTTTCAATAGTAAATTTTCGAAAAACCACTGAAATGTCAGAAGTTTGTATAATTTTCCGGTGTAGCGCTCCAGAAAAGATTTAAAATGATGCCTCATATATGTTATGTATATTGATAAAGTATGAAGTAAGTACATATGTTATTTATGTCGTACCAACAAAAAAAGCCCTTGAGAAATAATCCCCCTTATTCATAAAAGCTGCTTAAAGTTAACTAATGATTAGCGATTCTTTAAACATACATTTTTGACCTTTTAACGTTATTTAACTTTAATCATCGCTTATGGATAAACCCCTTAAACACTATGGTGTTTATTCATAAAGGATGATTTAAGTTAAGTGACGTTAAAAGGTCAAAAATGTATGGTGAAAGAATCGCTAATCACTAGTTAACTTTAAGCAGCGTTTATGAATAAGGCGGAATACCTATAGTCGAGTTAGATTTTTTTTTAATGGGCGTGGGTAACCTGTAATAATAAGTTCATGTTGCGTATCGAAACATTACGTTATATTTTATTTTTCTTTCTTTTTGTCCTGTTTTTATAAAAAAACGTTGCCCCTCTTTAGGAATTCTCCTGTGTCGTGAGCGCGTTCACAAACATTAAACACATACATTCACAAACAGCCAGACCCGGAACACAACTACCTGTAGGCCCGCCACACAAATATTTGATCCGTACGAGAATAGAACCCACGACACGGAACTCAGCAGTAGATCGTTCACCCACTCTATCAACCGTGTCAACAAATATTTTACGTGATGTCTTAAATGGGCTTAAATCATTGGTACTCTGAACGAGCAGTACCTGCTTAACTCTGTGTTTGTTTGAACCCTTTTCTCCACACCAGCCGGTATCATCAAACCATCTAACACCAAGGAATAGGGTATTTGACTTAAAAAAAAAACTAATTAGTCCGTCAGTTAGATTTCTAAAAATACTAGATACGTATTTTTTCTTTTTTCATATAAACAAAAAATTAAGACGACACAGTGCGTTGAAAACTCGTGTGACGTCAGTGCACGCTACACTTTTTAGCGACCAGTGACGTCACCAGCCACCACTCCTGATCTTTGTTGCCTTTTATATTTGTCAATTTTTATTGTTTTGATAAAACATAAAATACGTGTCTAGTATTTTTTGGAAATCTGACTGACGGACTAATTAGTTTTTTTTAGTCAAATACCCTATTGCCATGCATCTAGAAAGTTCTCAGTTCTTAAGTATAAAAATACTTATCGTTCCATTATAGCTAAACGAAGAGCATTGTCCACAGAAATCGTAAGAACATGACTTGTTATTACGATTAGGGGTGAGTTACCTATATCAATATCACTACATATTATAAAACAAAGTCGCTTTCTCTTTCCCTATGTCCCTTTGTATGAATAAATCTTTAAAACTACGCAACGGATTTTGATGTGGTTTTATTTAGTAGATAGAGTGGTTAAAGAGGAAGGTTTATATGTATAATAACATCCATTAAATAGTGGAGAAATGATACGATTTTTGAAGTTTCTAATGTAATGTCGTAAATAATTACATTTTTTCTGCGTTTGCAATGAAGCGCAGGCTGAACCTCTACGAGATTTATTAATGTACTAAATATTGTACACATTAAAAAGGTCACACAGAAAAGTCTGCGATGGTCTATCTCTTATGGATATCCCACAATATCCTTTTTTGTCATTTACTTTTTACGACAAATGCTGGCAAATTTTCAATTAAATACATTGTTGATTTATTATATATCTACAAATTTAAAAATTGCGGGGCGTCGCGTTTGTCTCGGTACCGACCGGCCGGAGCGGGGAGCAGGCGGGCCGCTATGTTTTTTATACAACGTGCACAGTTTTTCTGTAGTGTATTTAGTATCAGCATTGCACCCGTGCGAAGCCGAGGCGGGTCGTTAGTTTGAAATAAAATCTCCCAATTCTTGACTTTAAAAACTATATTCGTATAGCCTATAGGTATCTATCAAAAAGCTCCTCCACGCTCACATTCCTCCTGTGACATGTTTTGTGCATTATTCTACGGGGAAACAGCGAAGCAATAATAACAGAAATCATGTTGTACCTACCTATTTCTTCCAATCCAGAGCTAAATATATGGAACTGCAAGTCAAAAGCCATTTATTCAAATTAGGCTGAGAATCAGCACTTTTTGAACGTCAATATTACGTAAGACAGTCCTCCAAAACACCAACCCTTCGCCACTTCCTGGGGCTTTCCCAGTGAAGAAGTGGTGGAACAAACTCCCCAGCAGCATATACAATACTATGTCATCATCATCATCATCATCTTGCGTTTATCCCGGTTACCTATCCGCGTTACCTATATAAAAAACACAGAACATTCGATTTAATTATACTTATACCATATATTATGCCAGCTAGCCCGGCCGTAAAGGCCAGAGCGTAAATAATAGACATCGTAACACTATCATGTAGGTAAGTAGGTAGGTACTCATATTATAGCCTCGTGCCTATAGCCTAAGTGAGCTAATATGTGTAAGGATCTTGAAGTTGGAGTGATTAGCTAAGAAATTGTCAGGGCTTCGTTCGAAGTAATCAAATAAGGTACCACTGAGTGGTAGCGATGATTTATACACTTTTTACATTAAACGTTACATCGAAAATAGTTTGAATTTTTTTGCTGATACCTACTGCATTAGACTTATGTCCGTTACGCCACTATGAAGATGTCATTAATTACCTATATTTTATTTTATCTTATATTTTATAATAAACATCACCTAATTTTTCATTTGTTACTTTTAATATTCTATTCTGTTTCTATTTTCAAATTTATTCCTAAACAATTGTGGCGACATCTATTCCTCCACAGTCGTACTAACCACAATAGACGAACCTTACCAGACTGGCTTGAGTGCCATACAGTGTTGCCAACTCTGATTTTGAAAAAGGCGTAGACCTGTTGAGAAAAGTACGTAGATTTAGTAAAAATTACTTACTAAAAGTTCGTAGATCTACGTATTTTTTTTTTCAAGGTAAAATGAAGAAGTTTGGGTAAGTGAAATTAAATAAAACAAGTATTTTAATATACCTTCACCTTGTAATCAGTCATTGGTGATTTACTTAGAAAGTACATATAACTAAGAAAAGTTACATTGGTACTTGCCTGACCTGGAATCGAACCCGCACACTCATACCTGAGAGGGTAGTGTTTTAACCACTGGGTTACCACGACAATTTATACATATTTTTGTTAAAATATTCTATGTGTTTGTGAGTAGGCTCAATGTTTCTTTTCAGGTTACTTTTGGACAGAAAAGTAAGTGTGTTAGCGTGTCAATAGTAAGTCTGTTTCTGATGTCATTTTTCATTACATTGATCGACTGAAATCATTACAGGCACTGACGATCCTCTTCTTATCCTTAATCCCCTTTTTATGTACCTAATTAAAATATATATGCCAAGAGGAAGCGCTCTTCGTTATCAAAAATAGATTGCCACAAAAAATAGAACCGAATTCGATCTATCGGTTGAATTTTGAAATGTAATACTTCTTTGAATAGAAATAAACACCTATCTATGTTTTGGATAGTTTTCGCGGCCTCTGACAGAACAGAACATAATATGTAACTGCAAATTTGTCTCGTCTGATGGCGCCGTAATGTTTCCGCCAACTGTCACTGTCAATTTCATGTTGTTTTTTGTGATAAACTATATTAAATTTCTGTGAAGACATGTTCAAATAATAACTGTTATACCAGTATTTGGTTAAAACCACTGGATAATAATAATAGAAAAAAAAAGAGACCGGAAACTCTTTGAATGACAACAACTTCCTTTCCTTTAAAGGAAACGCAAATGTTTAGAGCCCATACAGTCAAGTACAAAGACACTCGCGCCCCCGTAACAGTGAGAAAGACAGTGCGACAATATAATTTTTGCATCAGTTTAGTTACTTTGCATACTTTTACAAATTAACTAAAAGTACGTAGATTCTGGGACTGAAAGTCGTAGGTTTTCAGGAAAGACCTAAAATACGTAGATCTACGTAAAAAGACGTAGAGTTGGCAACGCTGGTGCCATAGGCTTATAGAGGTTTAAGACGTGGGTGTTTTGTCATTTATTTTTAAATTTTAGCAGCTGGTGTTGCCATACTAAAAAACAATACCATATTGACGGTTATTTCTCATATTCCGTGTTGTGCACAAAGCATGCCAAATAAAGCAAATTAATAAAGATATTGTTCCAATCTTCGGTTCCAAAAAAGGTTATTTATAAAAATAGAAATTACTTTCCTCTACATGAAATAGTAATAAAGATAATTCTTTATTATTTTGAAAATGCTATTCCACCAGGTTATTTACACCTGGGTTGTTTGTCGGAAGGCGTACGAGTTTGCAATTACATTAGTGTCATGATGAAAGTAATCTAGGTTTTAAGTTGAATAGGCTTCTTAATTAACTAGTGTGCTTTACCACCTACGATTATTTCACTGCTTACCATCGAGCGAGATCGTGGTCAAGCACTTTCTTACAAGTTTTAAAAACAAACATTTCAATGTTTCTTATTATTGATTGGTATGTGGTATGGTATGGTGGATCGCAACGTGTCATTTTGTTTTGGATGAATGCTTTGCGAAGTTGTTTTTGCGGATGTTAGCGTGAGTTATACTCGTACATTATCAGAGGTGATGATGATGGCGTGCTTTGGATTACCAATTTTAAATGATCTCACATAGTATAGGTTTTTTGTACAACCGGAAGTTAGCATATGCTGGTTATGAACAGTTTGATTTGTAAACGTTACCTGGATAAGTTTAATACAATATGTTATCTTACGCTCTTTCTGTAATGAGTAATTTTAAATTTGTTGAAAAAATAAGGATTTATATTTAATATTTTTTTATTAGTGTCAAATGTTATTTACTAGTTTGACGAGTAAATACTCGACTCTAATATTTCCAGTATTGTATATTAAGTTTAAACTAAAATTTGGACTGTTGCTTTATAAGAACACATACCTACATTACAAAATTTATGCATATGGCTATACAGCCATATGCATACATATGTAATGCATTTATAACACGTCCCGCCTCACCCACCGCATGTCTGCGCAATTGCGATAAATGATTGATTGACTAACTGAAGCCCAGTGCCCAAATGTACCGGAAACGGACAGTCGCGTACTCTCTCTAAAATATTTAATCAGTGACAGTGTTATAGTTCGAAAATTACAGAGAAACCAAGAAGTAACTGTGAGTTTGTAACTTAGTTCGTATAATTATTGGTTTCACTTCCACTGGGAATTCATTCCCAAGTTAAAAGTGTAAAACATGTTGGCCGCTCTGGCAACTAGATTAAAACGTCAATGTCATAGTGTCATCCAACGGCTGAGTTGTCTTACAAGAAAATCCACAAAGACAAACTTAAAACCGTGGACAGAGTATGCTATAGAAAAATGAATATGTTTAGTCGTAATCATACAAGAAAAAGCGCAATTATGCCGATGTCGTGCAAAGAAATGAGACAGAAGAAACAGATTTTTTGTTTCACAATTCAATTTTCTATTATCTATTTTGTCCCTATCACTTTAAGCTGTCTCTTATTGTCCACTTTAACCAATTGCGGGTTAACTTTTTCCTTACGCGGTAACCCTAAGTATGAGACGTATTTTTGTTTTGTCTCTTTCTGCGACACGCTTGTGATGACGTCTGTAGCATCTCTACCAAAGTACCAACACTTAAAATTGGCAGTCTGTGGAAACTTCTTTGGCGGGCTTGGCGAATGACAGTTGACATTTTGCAAAACAAATATTAACAAACAGAACATGATAGAAATCATTCAGTAATTAAAAACATTTACAAGCATCGTATTTATAGGAAACACCTTGGATTTACCTATCCTTCTGTGCCCCTGAGGTTTTAAATTTAAGCATAAATATAAACATATCAATAGGTGAGCGTCAGGTACCTAAGTAAACGCCCTATATTGCTTGTCTAGACCTAAAAGCGCAGGTCACAAGATATTGATTAATATGCAGGGGCGGGTAGGAGGTTCCTATAGTGTAGGTAATTGTGTGGAGAAAACTTCTATGACCACTCATTAAAACTTAGACTGCATCTACCTTATTATAATTGTATCGTTGTTTATACGAGCGGGTGCAATATATGAATATAACAAATTAATGGGATGAATTGTGATAATAATAATAATTGGTTTTAATGAACACCTACCTATTTATAAACATCAACTTCTTTCTATCCCCATTAGTAACTACCTTGAGAAAGGTAGTGGATATAGCGGAAGATAGCGGCGTTATTTTAACTGTTACATATGTAGGTAATATTAATAAGAATGGAACAAATGTTTTATTTGTTCGGCGTCTGTCATGAAAATAATTAGGAGGTAGGTGTATCAAAAGTTTCAGTTACAGTCAGATTTCGTATTAAATCGGGTTTTTTTTTCTTGTAAGGAGCTTAAATAACGGACTCAGTATATGGGAAATCGATTTATTCGGTTACACTATTGGAATTACAAAAACTAAAGGTATACTTGTGTACACACAGTGCGGAAAAGATGAATTACCTACAATCATGAATCAAATGATCAGGATTTGTTTCTGCGACTTGCATGTGATTATGCCCAGGCCTGATGATGATCAACATCGGGAGAATCTGCTATTCAAATATTCTTAAATTGTCGTCCTAATGTATGCACCTCCATTACATTTTGTTGTACCTCCTTGGATTTTCGGACACCATCATAAATTCCGTTATTATATTTTAGCAATTTTGTTAGATCTCCTTCCATTGTCAGTTATTATTAATAATAAAAAAGCATTATTCACAATTGCATTAACGGAACCACATTTTTCCGCAACAAATCACACATTTTGAGTAAATTATTTAAGGATAGCATAGTAAGTATAGTAGATTAATCTAAACACTGATGTACCGAGCAAAAAAGTAACATCATTATTTTCAAATTTAGAAATTTAGCCTCTTTCCCTGTTGGTCTCCGGTTCCTGTCGAGAACAACGGCGTATCTCCGCGAGGACGTCAACAAAGAGACGGTAACATATCTCCGCGCGGATCGAACTGCATTCATCTTCAGACTTCGCGATGGCTAGAGCCTGCATCAAAACTGGACGCCACTTTTCTATATACTTGTTGTACGGGTCAAGTACCAGCTCGAAGTCGCCCCCTATTTCGAATAGGTCGTCAGCCCCAATTCCTTGTCCTTCAGCCATTGTTCAACGTTAAATTAGTTTCCTCACTTCAGACACGTTATTTTACTCGATTAATAAACGGGAGAACGCGTTATGATGCCGAGCTAGATTACTAGACTGCGGGCGAGACTAACCGCTACACAGAACGAAGGTAGGTACAGTACGACAAGAAGCTAAAGGTGTGGCGAAAAAGAGAAATGCATATTAGTGATTTAAAATGGGGAATTATAAAACGAGTGATTAAAAAAAGCTTTGCGACTGATGATGACATACTGTATTAATAACTTGAGCGAAATGAATTTGAGTAAGCGAAAAATTAACTAAACTAACGACGAATATTGATTAAAAATAAAATCCAGAACGAGCTTACAGAAAGTGGATTGTGTTTAATCCTTTTCATATATTAAAATTTTATCCGAGCGACTACATTACTAAGTGAGCGACTAGAAATACAGAGAGGGAAACTTCAATATTAAGATAGAATTGATTTTTCTAAGTGAGGTTATACCGGCTCAGCCTGAGAAGGCTAGGGAGGCTCGGGGGGCTAAGCCCCCGCCCCGCCACAAAAAAAAACAGTTTTATAGGTTAGGCTGGGTTAGAACTATGATCAAAACGGTGCGCGAGCCGAGCGAGCGAAGGAGCGTGCCGCGGCAGCGGCCGGCGAAGCGCCAGAAAAACAATATACATATATTATATTTAGAGAAACTATTTTAATTATTTTCTTTATAAGTTTTAATCATCCCCCCTTCTGGGGGGTTCCATTTAGGTTTTTTTTCTAATGTGAGCACTTTATACTCTGCTCATTAGTGTATTTTCAAAGTAGTTTTTATATTCGGAACACTTCATTTAAGATAAAATGCCGCTCAGTATAAAAAATACATTTGCCAAATATTGAAAAAAATGTAGGACGTAACGTTGACACTCAAACAGATATTAAGTGCTTCAAATATTATGAAGCTTATTATTTTATATTTTAAGTAACCCAAATTAATGTTTGGAAGATACTGTTCTGTTGATTTCTCGTCACTTAAAGTCAGTCGCTCACTTAGTAATTGTATAACCCAAATTAATTAATTTTGACACTTAAAATTGTAATTTACAGTCACTCGTTTTATTGCTACCCAATTAAAATAGATGTAGCCTGCAGTTGGTTTTTGGAGGGAAAGTCAAGCTGAGTGTCACGCTAATTTTTCATTGGACTTTTCAAATTATTTATAGTGTTGTTTACTAAATAAAATTGCGTGATTTATGTACTAAAAAGTGTATTCAGTAAATAATTCATAAAGAACAGTGAAATTACGCAGCATAGTGGCCACATCATGACTTTGTCTCAAACCTCCACCGAAAGACGGGTCACGCGGCCGTCTTTTTCGACATTGAACAATTCATTACGTGACATTGGCTAAATGCACAAACCACGGGAAGCCATAAAAGAAAGAAAGAAAAAGAAGCCTGCAATAAAACAGTTGGTATTTTGGAGTTTGTTCTGCGCTTGGATCAGACTGTAAGAATCTGAACCAGAGCAGCTGTTAAAATTAAAAGTTTCATACATTTACTGCATCTTTTTTTAAAAGTATTTAATATTTATACGTAGTCGGATCATAAATATTTTCGCACAGTAATAACTATTTTTTTCAGAACTTTGGTCACATTTGGAATTTGATTTATGAATTGGTAATGAAAATAAAATGTGTACCTACTTTATAGTCCCATTTTTACTCATGTTTAAATATGGAGTGGAAGAGAAAACGAAAAATAATATCAGGAAATTCTAATTTCGGATGGAATACAGCAAACAAAATGGTAAATAAGGTTTATGCACACAATGTGAGGAAGCGAGCAACCGTAGTCCGTGTGTCCAACGAGGTCATTTTCCATCCTGGTATGGTTGAGAGTTTCTTGGGGCTTATGGTACATTTTTGTTATAAAGGAGTAAAAACGAATGCAGTTGTGTATCATGCCATGTTCAATAACAGGCACAGGGTATTCCAGCAAGATTCGGCGCCAGCTCACAGACAGAAGAGTACAAAGACTGGCTGGCGGCGCGTGAAATCGACTTCATCCGACACGAAGACTGACCCTCCTCCAGTCTAAATTTTAATCCGTTAAATTACAAGATATTGCAACACTTGGAGGAAAGGGCTTGCTCAAAACCTCTCCCTGATTTGGAGTCACTCAAGGCATCCTTGATTAAATCAGCCATCAATATAGACATACATCTCGTTAGTGCTGGGATAGTCGACTGGTCGCGCAGATTGAAGGCCTGTATTCAAAATAGCGGAGGTCATTTTGTATAAACTGTATTATAATAAGAATCTGGTTTGTTTAAATTCGTTTTAGAATATAAATGGTTATTTATAATGAATAAACTTGTCTCAATTATTTCATATTAAAAAAAAAACAATAATAACAGCTAAATAACGAAAATAAAAAAAAATGCAGGTAAGACGGCATTCACAAATCGACAAGTAAATAACAATCAAATGCAGCTGAGTATTTTGGAGGAAGCCATTGTAATTAAACCATTATAACTCGGCAAGCAAAAAATACGTCGGCTTAGGAAACATTTCTGAATATTTGATTGACTTATATTTAAATTTAATGTAAAAAGTTCCAGCCGATCCACTCTAAAAACGTAAAAACTTAGAGTGAAGCGAGTTTAGAGTGGTAAATGTGGTAAAAGATTCAAGTTATAAACAAGATAAGCTAAATATTTTTAGTGACCGATGACCTGGTACAGGTTGCGGAAAACATGGATACAGGTAGCACAAGACCGGTCATTATGGAAAGCCTTGATGAAGGCCTGTGGCCAGCAATGAACGTCTATAGGCTGAGAAAAAGAAGAAGTTGCCCGAAGTTCGCAGTAGACTACCGTAGTGTTAGTGTTACTGGTCTGAACATAAAATTAAGGATACTTGCTATAGACTTGTAGCATTGTACAAATGCCACACGTGTTCGCTATTGTGGCGATGTACAAAGGCTACACATGTCCTCTTACAAATTACACCAAAAAGGTCGACTATTAATCACACGAGGATCGCGGAAGTCATGGCGCGCGTCCTACTCCCGCTGCGAGGGTTCTCATAAATCTCACGTCCCAGAACACATCTGCAGGGCCAACGGTCAACGTCCGTGGGAACCATAACGAGTCATCTAGCACGTGACGGAATTGGCGCGCGTTCTACGTTAACCAGTCATACGCAGTGGCCTGCCTCGATCAACGAATCAGCATCAAGAACGCACGCAACACCGCGTGGACATCGCAGGACGGAAGCTGATTCGTTATTGGTTACCCCACTATCATTTAGAGATAGTTAGTATAGAGATAGTTAGTATTTAAGTGAGTGCATAGCTTGTAAGACATTATTATCATATTCAACATCATTGTACATCATTATTACATTACAGTCATTCCTTGTTCACACTCTTGTATCGCGTCATTGAACACGTCAAATACATTGTACTCTTTTACATTCGTGCAATACACAAAGTTCGATTTATCTGAGTTTTAATTACGCGACACGACCTACGCGCTACAGTTCGACCTTTTTGGTGTAATTTGTAAGAGGACATGTGTAGCCTTTGTACATCGCCACAATAGCGAACACGTGTGGCATTTGTACAATGCTACAGACTTATTACATAAAATAAGCGCGGAACCATATTTTTTATAAATAAATTTGTATACTGAAAGTGAATATAAAATCTAGATTATACGACACAGTTCATCAAATTCTAGAATTAAAACAACATCACGTCGAATAATCTGATATGGCATAATGTCAAAACTTGATCGAGCATAGTGGTTAGTACTGCGACTAACGACGACTTATAGCCAAATTGGTCGCAGTTGTAAATAATTTAATATTTTTATAATATTGAAATACGATTTAATTAATAGATATTTAACCAATATTTATTGGAGAGCAACTCTAGATTAAATGCATGCCAACAATAAAATGTTAATAGTGTGAAATCGTATCATAATCTCACAATAATATTGTTCACACACTATTTAAAACTTGGTACAACCGGCAGCCTAACTGCGTAACACACCATTACTGTCAATTTAAATCGTTTTAAAGCGTATTGCTAATCCATAGCTCCATATGTTCCAAAAATATGTCTGACAACAGCATAAATAACGCAATGAATGTTATTGAAATGTCAAAATAAAACATTGCCATAATATAGATAATGTTGAAGACAACATTACGTGAAAACTTAAAAAAATAATTCGTAACTATAATATGGCGACGTTGGTTTCGATTGTGGCCACGCACTAATATTTACTAGTAATAACTACTTTTTAGTGGAAAGTAACCGTTGAAGGTTACAAACACCATCTACACAGAATTTTTGAAGTGAAACTTCTTTACGCACGCTTGACTTGGGGAGTAAGCTGGCGTGACGTAAGCGTTACGAAAAGTGATCGGGCAAGGCGAACGGAAGTTAAGTAGGGGATATAAGCGCCTCTGTGCTTATATCCCCGTGGCGCGAGCTTGGTACTACAAGGTCTACAACGAGTTTTTTTTTTTCAATAAAAATAGAAGATCTATGCAAAAATATTAATTTACCAATGAAACCATGAAATAAAAATTAAATATTTATAGAAAATTAATATATGTATATGTGTATACATGTATATATTGTACACACACATATATATATATATATATACATACAGATGGAGCGAAAGAAATTTCACTTCAGTCGTGTGGTCATAAGCACACTCGTTTTTTTTTTTTTCAATAAAAATAGAAGATCTATGCAAAAATATTAATTTACCAATGAAACCATGAAATAAATTTAAATATTTATAGAAAATTAATATATGTATATGTGTATACATGTATATATTGTACATATATATGTCGGAGACAGCGACGGCAGAGCGGTAGGATCGACAGCATCTTGATGTGGTGGTACAGGTTCCGTTTCGTAGGTGAGTTTTGAATTAAAGCACGACGTGTAGATATACCCTCCAATCATCATAATTACAATTTGAATAGGCAAACCGACAGTTTCGGTTCGGAGATGTGCCTTGGTCCGCGTCTCGATGCAAAGTGACCGTTCGACGAACCCCACTTTCCAAAGCGACTCTGTCCGTGTGCCGCCATCACAAAAATAACGTCACAAGCGTTTGCCCCTCTACTACGTAAATCAAATCAGCAACTTCTATTAAAATTATATCGACGATCTCCGACACGGCCAGCCTGACGATTTGCACGTCCTCGTGCATCATCATCATCATCATCATCCCAACGCCAATCCAAGTCGTATCCGAAGCTCCCTCAGCCCCGGAGTCCGGGATCCGGTTCACCAGGCCAACCGCCGATTCCGGCCAAACTTCGATATTTCCTGTTGCACATCCTCGTGCATGTCTGTAACAAATTTAAAAAAAACACAGAAAACCGACTTTGAAGCATTTTTGAGAGCTCGGCCAACCTGACCGTCACACGTCACGTTTAATTACATTGACTATTAGAAAACCAAACAAACTTAATTGTTTTAACAACTTAAACGCAAGAGCTTCCTTCAAGCCTCATAATTATCAAAATTCAAAAAGAAAACAAAGGGTTCCTCCAAGCCTCATAATTATCAAATTTCAAAAAGAAAACACAAAAGGTTCCTCCAAGCCTCATAATTATCACATCAAAATAATAATCATCAAAAAGAAAACACATCATCGCCCGCTACCACAGTAGCTAGTGACAACTCATAGTTGACACCCAAATCGTCATCACCTCTTGTGATACGACCAACTCTAGAGTCCACGACTCCCAGGTCAACACATGACCGTACAACTAATAGTCTCCTCCGAGACCCAGGTCCCCGCCACATCACTAGCTGCTCATCGCCCCCTGAACAACTCCTCACTGAGTTGCAGTTACGACTACAGACTAGTGCATGCAGTGCGACCATATCTACCAAAGTCCCCGCCACATCACTAACTGCCCATCGCCCCCTGAACAACTCCTCACTGAGTTGCAGTTACGACTACAGACTAGTGCATGCAGTGCGACCATACCTACTAGTGTCCCCGCCACACCACTAGCTGCCCATCGCGCTCCGAACAACCCCTCACTGGGCTGCAGTTACGACTACAGACTAGTGCGTGCTGCGCGACCACATAGCCATGATACGTGTTCTATTTGCTGGCGGAGGCACCCTCCTCACCATCTTCTACATTATGAAAATCTAACTCAGCAGACATTACTTGGAAAAATCTTTCGTACTTATGCGATCGTGGGGTACTTATAAGTTCTGTTTCCAATCAACGATTTCAATAGGTAACGATCGCCATTATCGCCATCAAACAACTCACCATTATTAAATTTCATTACTTTAGCACACTTCTATCAAATTTAGATTTTTCGTAAATAGCACTCATTTCTATGTTCGTTACCGCTTGTTCTCTTGAGAAGATTTAATAGTCTAGCCACACATACTATCTGAAACTCAAGTGAGCTCGTAACTATAGGCCACAGTGAAATTTAGTTTTGAAATAAAGACAAACCAGACATCATAATTTTAAAACCCTGATTTAAAATTTCTCAGCCCATTATAACAAAGAATACGGGTAGTACAAAAAATAAAATTTGCAAATAACTCTTATTATAATATCGCAACGAAATTGTTCAGTACACAATACACTGGCACAACCTTGTACACTGTATATATACTGGCGAGTGTGTACGTACACCAATGAAATTACAGATTGTTTGACAAGAGAACATTCGGTCACGGAATCAAAATAAAAATAGTACGACTCACCGGATTATGGCAATTTCCCGCAAATACCTGCCACTTGGCAGTTGTCAACCGTTGCACACCAGACATCTCGGAGCTCTCATAAAACTCCATTACGTTACCACAAACGTTTTGGGTATTTTGACATCTTCTCATCGCCTGCAGAGTAGAGGCTCAAGTCTTGAAACCTTGGGCGTTCCGCAAAGCGCACGCAGCTCTGACTCCGCACCACACGCCATTGATGTGATTCACCAAGCAGCTAGAAACGCGCTCCGCAAGCCCACCTTGCGCGCTCCGCAAGCCCACCGTGCGTGCTCCGCAAGCGCACCTTGCATACTCCGCAAGCGCACCTTCCGCGCTCCGCAAGCGCACCTTGCACACTCCACAAGCGCACCTTCCGCGCTCCGCAAGCCCACCTTGCATGTTCCGCAAGTGCACCTCGCTCGCCAAGCAACAGCCAGCACTGTCGCGCGCCAAGCTTCAGCCAGCACTGTCGCGTGCCAAGCATCAGCCAGTACAGTCGCACGCCAAGCATCAGCCAGCACTGTCGCGCGCCAAGCAACAGCCAGCACTGTCGCGCGCCAAGCAACAGCCAGCACTGTCGCGCGCCAAGCAACAGCCAGCACTGTCGCACGCCAATCATCAGCCAGCACTGTCACGCGTCAAGCATCAGCCAGCACTATCGTTCGCCAAGCAAGCCAGCACTTGCACGCCTGCAGCGCACACCTGCAGCGCACTCTTGCAGCGCACTCCTGCAGCGCACTCCTGCAGCGCACTCCTGCAGCGCACTCCTGTAGCGCACTCCTGCAGCGCACTCTTGCAGCGCACTCCTGCAGCGCACTCCTGCAGCGCACTCCTGCAGCGCACTCTTGCAGCGCACTCCTGCAGCGCACTCCTGCAGCGCACTCCTGCAGCGCACCATCACGCGGAGCGATCTCTGCGCCAGCTATTGTGCGCACCTCGTAACTTGACGTTCACTTCCAGCCTCACTGCCAGTACATCCAGTATTTACAGAAGCTCATACAAAGGCAATGAACAACTACCACACCAGTAATCACACAAGCACTATAAAAATATTGGCAGAAAGTGACTGTTATTCTGTTCCTTGATTTATAACGAGATTGTGAGCAGTGTAGTTCTTTATCCAACTTCTGATGTCGGAGACAGCGACGGCAGAGCGGTAGGGTCGACAGCATCTTGGTGTGGTGGTACAGGTTCCGTTTCGTAGGTGAGTTTTGAATTAAAGCACGACGTGTAGATATACCCTCCAATCTTCATAATCACAATTTGAATAGGCAAACCGACAGTTTCGGTTCGGAGATGTGAGTACTGGCAGGCAAAACCAGTCGTGACACTGCACGTCGCGAAATTCTATATACTTTTGTTTCCGTCATATATGTCATACATGTAATATATAATAAAGGCGATTTACGATCACACGCATGTATTTCTATAAAGAAAAACCCTCACAAATTGGTAGCAGAGCGTGGTTCTATTTCGTAAGCATACTATAAAAAATGGCATCAGGTATTAATTATCGTTACATAGAACCTTTGACCAAGTCTAACTATGATACGTGGAGTCTGACAGCACAAGCTGTCCTAATAAAAAACGATTATTGGGATATCGTAAGCGGCGACAAAACATTACCACCAGCAACAGATGCGGCGGCGAGATCGGCGTTCAACAAAGAGGACTTAAAGGCAAGAGCTGAAATCCTACTTTTATTGTCACCGTCTGAATTAAAACAAATTAAAGTCTGTACGACATCTAAAGCTGTATGGGACAAGTTAAAGGCTACTTATCAAAGTACTGGGCCTGCGAGAAAAGCTACCTTATTAAAACAGTTGGTTTTAAAACGAATGACCACTGGTGAAGATGTACGAGACCATATAAATGATTTCATGGACATCGTGGACAAACTCGCAGATATGGATATAAAGGTACCTTCAGAACTGCTAAGCATAATGCTTCTATATAGTTTGCCAACAAATTTTGAAAATTTTAGAATAGCCATAGAATCCCGAGACACCCTGCCTAATCCTGAAGATCTAAAGGTAAAGATTCTAGAAGAATACCAAGCCAGGAGTGGTTATGATCAATCTGAAAAAACAGAAGCATACCATATGAAGAAAAATAGGCAAAGGTTGTACTGCAAGGGCTGTAGAAAAAAAGGTCACACTATTGAAGCATGTTGGGGTAACAAGAAAACGTCAAAGAAAGAAAGTTGGGGCACTAAAGAAAAAGGCAACGAAAGCAAATGCAATTTTAACGTTTGTCTGAGCACCGTAAATTCAGATGCTGATAAAAATGTCTGGTGTCTAGATAGCGGCTGCTCATCACATATGTGCGGAGACAAATCAATATTCTCAACCATGTCTCCTGCAACTGGTACCCTAAAATTGGCGTCAAGCAAATATACCAGTAGAATTTATGGCAAAGGCAGAGTCACAATCAATACCGATAATCAGGGCTACAATTTCCATGATACCTTGTATGTTCCTGACATATCAGTAAACCTTTTATCAGTCTCTAAAATAACGGACAGAGGACATAAGGTTATTTTTGACAAAGAAAAAGCCTACGTCGTAGAAAAAACCGGCAAAATGACACTGACAGCTCGAAAGAAAAATGGGCTTTACTACTTTGAGTCTGGACGAAAAGAGTCTGCAAAGTACACACCGAAAAACGACTGTGACATAATGGAATGGCATCGCAAACTAGGCCACATAAACGAAAGAGATTTAAAGAAAATGTCTACAGATAATCTTATGTATGGCTTGAACTTAAATGATGAACAAATGGAAACATGTGAAACCTGCATAAAAGGAAAATTATCGAGGTTACCGTTCATAAGACATAATGATCTATACTCAACCGATACTTTGGAAATAATCCATAGCGACGTTTGTGGACCATTTGAATGCGATACATTAGCAGGATCAAAGTACTATGTTACTTTTATAGACGACTATAGTCGCTATTGTCATGTCTATTTTATTAAAAAAAAGAGTGATGTATTTAACATTTTCAAGGAATACAAAAACGAAGTTGAGACTTTTCATAACAAGAAGATAAAGAACCTGCAGACCGACAATGGCACAGAATATCGCAACAAGGAATTTGATGGCTTTCTCAAATCGCATGGCATCAAAAGAAGACTGACCACAGTTTACACCCCTCAACAAAATGGGATTAGCGAGAGGAAGAATAGATCCTTGTTGGACAAAGCCAGATGTCTGTTAATCGAGGCCAGGGCACCTAAAAAGCTATGGGCGGAAGCGGTAGCAACTGCAAACTACCTTATAAACCGCAGCCCTTCTAAAACACTTAACGGTGAAACACTATTCAAGAAATGGCTAGGTCGAACACCATCTGGACATCACCTTCACGTGTATGGCAGAAAGACATTTGTTTTAAAAAAGAACAAACGAGGATAATTTACCCAGAATGCCAAAGAAGGCGTATTCATGGGGTACTCGCTGACATCAAAAGCTTTCAGAGTGTACATACCCGCAGATGATGATGTTGTGATAAGCAGGGACATAAAAGTCATAGACAAAATGTACTTCGAAAAAGGAAGCCAGAACTATGACGAACTTGTTAAAGATAAAGATTACTCTCGAATGTCTGAAAAAGAAAACAAAAATAGAGACATGAAAAATAAAACGGTTCAATCAATAGAAATTGAAATACCGGAGAATAAAAAGGGAAATACGTCACAAAACTTCAACGATCAAGAAGATGAGATGTCTACAGTAGAAGAAATAGAGTCTTACGATGACGCATCAGACGTTTTAGAAGAACCAGTAAATGGGAGGCCACAAAGAGAGAGGCATCCGCCCGCGTGGATCAAAGATTTTATATTGCACCAGACTGAAGAAAGTCAACTATTCACAGAGATATCTTTTATATCTGAAGAGAATGAAAATGAAGAATACTGGCATGATGCTATAAAAGCTGAAATAAGAGCACATGTTAAGAATGGAACCTGGAAAATAGAAAAGAAGAAGAAAGACATGAAAGAAGTGGATTATAAAATAGTTCTAAGAAATAAAATAGGCCCTGACAACAGAATCACCAAGAAAGCCAGACTTGTAGCACGGGGTTTCACTCAACGACCAGGCGTTGACTACAACGAAACATATGCTCCTGTAGCTAAACTGAGTACGATAAGATCTGTTATCGGAATAGCAATAGAAGAAGGCTTGAAATTAAACCAGATGGATGTCACAACGGCGTACCTGAATGGTGAACTAGAAGAAAATATAGTGATGAAGTATCCTGAATGTTTAGAAGAATATCTGACTGAAATCATGGTCGAAGAAAGTACACAAGAAAATTCTATTTTGTATAACAAAGCAATGAGAATGTTAAAGGACATAAAAAACAATCCCAAAGAGAAAGTTTGTCATCTCATAAAAGCTTTATATGGACTCAAACAGGCAGGGAGGCAGTGGTTCAAGAAACTCGACACAGAATTAAAGAACATCGGTTTCAAAGCATCAGAAGCTGACCCATGTCTATACTTACTAGAGAAAAGAGGAGTTAAAGTCATAATAGTTATCTATGTCGACGATTTGTTAATTGCCTATTCGTGTCCTAGAAAACATAAAGAAATACAAGACTTGTTGAATACAAAATTTGAGTTAAAAGACTTAGGTAAGCCTAAACGGCTAATTGGGATAGATATTACTTATAAAGGAGATGAAATCAAATTGAACCAGGAGAAGTTCATAGAAGATACTCTTAAAAAATTCAAAATGGAAGATTGTAAGGCCACGTCTACACCTATAGAACCAGGTCTTAAGCTAGAAAAAGGAGGAAGATATGACAGGAACGATCTACCCTACAAAAATTTGATTGGCACACTCATGTATGTGGCAGTGGCAACTCGACCCGATATAATGTTTGCCATAAGCTATCTCTCCCAATTTAATGATTGTTATGGAGAAGAGCATTTCAAATGTGCAAAAAGAGTGCTGCGGTACCTAAAGGGTACAAAAAGCGTTGGTCTTATATTTAGAAAAACTCGCCAAGAATTACACGGCATGACCGACGCAGATTGGGGCGCATGCAAACTCGACCGGAAATCTTTTTCTGGCTACTGTTTTAAATATGCAGGGACGGCTATAAGCTGGATGTCGAAGAAGCAAAAGACTGTAGCGCTATCGACTGCCGAAGCTGAATACGTCGCCTTGACTGAAGCTGCAAAAGAGGCCATTCACCTCAAAAGTATATTTAAAGATCTTGGGGCCAATTATGACAGCATAGTCATATTAAACGACAACCAAGCTGCCCTCAAGTTAAGTGAGAATACAATGGTCACTTCAAAGTCCAAACACATTGACTTAAAAATGCACTTTATAAGAGATTGCATAATGGAAGGAGCGATACAGGTCAGGTATCTGCGAACCGAGGATATGGAGGCAGATATTCTAACCAAAACTCTAGCCGGACCGCGGCTGTTAAAATTGTGGAGCGACTTAGGAGTTTCCTGAATCCTGATCACTACGACAGTGCCGTGAAGAGGAGTGTGAGTACTGGCAGGCAAAACCAGTCGTGACACTGCACGTGGCGAAATTCTATATACTTTTGTTTCCGTCATATATGTCATACATGTAATATATAATAAAGGCGATTTACGATCACACGCATGTATTTCTATAAAGAAAAACCCTCACAGGAGATGTGCCTTGGTCCGCGTCTCGATGCAAAGTGACCGTTCGACGAACCCCACTTTCCAAAGCGACTCTGTCCGTGTGCCGCCATCACAAAAATAACGTCACAAGCGTTTGCCCCTCTACTAAGTAAATCAAATCAGCAACTTCTATTAAAATTATATCGACGATCTCCGACATATATATATACATACAGATGGAGAGAAAGAAGTTTCACTTCAGTCGTGTGGTCATAAGCACACTCGTTTTTTTTTTGATATTTTTTCTTTAACATTCCGATCGTAAACACGCCTGTTGTAGAAGCGAATCAAAATTTTGATCAAGATACTAACTTTCACGGATTCGAAAATTTAAGAAAATCCTTAGAAATATTGGATTTCGCGGGCTGCATTGTGCATTCTCACTTTAGTAATAGTAAACTTACTAAATAGTACATACTGAATTCCATGTGCAAATGTATGGAATTTAGTAAGTATTATTTAGGTTATCTTTTATTAAATAGTACTTATTTACTCATTCCGGGGTGCTATCAAATGTATCACACATTGAATTCACATCATATTACAACAAAAACTGAAAAGCTCAAAATAAACGAACTTTTGAAACAGAAAACTATGAAATAAAATGTAATATCAAAAATTATGGCCACAAGTCATATTACAAAATTGTGTTTCCTTTGTAGTAATATTTTATTTCTATTTAAATAAATACTAGAAATATAAGAAATAGAGAAGAGAATGTAAAACCATATATGGTTAACAAACAATTTTTTATTATTATATTATAAAATTTTTCTCACGCAAGTGTCACATCGTAGCGCTTAGGAGAGATTATTACAAAGAGTATAGTAAGTATATAATTAAAGAGTGCCAACTCTGCGGTAAAATATGCATGTATGGAAAGTGCTGCCGTCTTCAGTTTAGTAGGTGAACAACTACTAGTGAATGTAGGTGCGTAGCTATACGTATGTAGCTGAATGATACAGGTACATAGCTATACGTATGTAGATATGTATATTATAGCTACGTACCTATGCATACGTAGCTATGTATGTTATAGCTACGTATCTATGCGTACGTAGCTATGTAATGTATATTATAGGTCTGGGTTTTCAGATGATTAAAACAAAGTATTCAGTAATTTATTTATTTTATGAGTGAAAACTTCACAGCTGATAGTATGTAAACATAAAATCGTTATATAAAACATTACGTTAATTATGAAGTACACAGAAATAAAATAATATTACAAATTAGCCGAAAGTGTCAGAAATTAACAGTTTGGAAATTAGTATTTATGGTCTGTCTCCACAAAGGTACTGATTATTTGTTGAATACCTGTAACATACAATGCAAGGTTATTACCAGTTCACATTGTGACGGGGTCCACGAAGATCAATGCCTCCTGGGTCAGCGTTGCGGGTTGTTTAAAAAAGAAACCGTGGCCCTGGCCGTCACACAGGCAAGTTAAGGAACATGGGTGGGTTTTAGTCAGTAAAAGTCAGACACACACTTCTGCTTCTTCCACAATTTTCAGAGTAGGTACTTTTAAGTTACTGATTAGCAAAATCCAATTGAGGAGAGACTCTTCGGGAGGACTGCATTTTTTTTGCAGAATTCATACAGAAATAAGCCCTTTCACAAAGTCATAAGGGGCTATTTCTCTTTAGAGTTCACACAGAAATAAGTCCTTTTGAAAAGTCACCCCACAAATGATTGTAAATATGAATTGGAACAATTTGGTATGGTAATAAATGTTGTGTTCACACAAATATTGAGCTAACTTAATTCTACTTACGATTCTTATTAACTGTTGGTGCTCCTGAACAAATAAGACGACCTCCAGCTGTCTTGATTGATCAAAATGGTGATCATATATTCTTTTGAACATATTCTTATAAATCTTCATATGATCACTTTCTCTAACTTGGCTGCCAACAGCGGCTATCAAAGTAGCGAACTAATCAGGGTCCTTTTCAGGGTTTGGGAGTCGGAGAATGGGTACACCGTGTGCAACTGAAATTGGAATGAAATTTGTGAATACCTAATTACTTATCAGAATTTGGGCAAAAAAAAAAACATATTATAGAACATAAAAACCTTTTTACTTATATAGATAATACGGTAGGGTACAGTAATAAACACTTACCTAAAGCATCATAGTCAAAAATACAATATTTTCTTGGGAGTTGAAACATGACAACAAATCATGAAAATTGAACTTCAACTTCAAGTCTTGATCAATGGCCTTTGTGGAAGAGACACCACAATTTTGCCAATAACACGTGCGTACATCATATCAATATTTCATATATTCATTCAACACGAGTATAAATAAAATAAAATTGTTTGATTCTCTATCCGCCATCTTGCTTCCATAGCTTGAAAATTGAAATTAAAAAATATGACTTGGTATAAGATGGCTGCTTTTTTTTTTTTTGAAATTTTACGACCTGGTAACCAAGACCTTTATAGGTCAATAAGATGGCTGCCCAGTTGTTCACACACTTTTCTTTAGATGTCGCTGTCGACTGTAGAAATTCATAAAGTACTAAGTGTGCCCCCCCTGGATTATTACACTCTTCTGAAAACGCGGAACTATACAAGTTTTTGTATTGGCAACATTTGACATCATAAACAAGTAACTTCACTGTGGATTAAATCTATTGTTATACTCTTTGATCACATCACTCACTTCACTCCTGTTCATTACCTCCGCCGCCATATTGCCGTCCCCCGTGCGTGCGTTTGATATTGGATCATTCAAGCACTTAGGTAATTATAATCTAATTCCGTACTTAATGCAATTCTGATATGATCCAATACTTCTATTGAAATTAAACTATCTATAAAGCGCGGAACCATTCCTTTTTATTGAAAACGTATGGTAATTCTGTCCCTACCCTGCCACCTTGACTCTTGGATTGTGTGTTTCGTTTCAATCCGTTTGAGTCTCATACGCGAGGTGCTTATGGTTTCTCAGTGTGTTTTTGTATCAAATGGATTATTCTAATAATATTGTGGTTTGAATGGAGTGACTGCAGCACTATGATTCTATTGTGATTTTATAACAGTCGGCGCTGAGCTTAAACTACTTAGGTACCTAACTACCTGTACAAAACCATCATCATTCTTTATGCACTGTTATTTAGTTGATAAAACCATAGAAGTTCTGTGTTTTTGGTGAATATCTACTGGCAATTATCCAAAGAATAGTAATTTTGGTCGTAGGATGTTTAATTATTTAAAGACTTAATATAAATTTCCTTGATATTTTTGTATTTGGGGGTATATTGCGAGTGATTATTGTTGTGTTAAAATACAATCGAAATTTAATTCAATTAATAAACTTAGCTTTTAAATGAGTAAGTATCTGTGTACTGTTGCGCTTGATGGTATATATTTCAACATATTAAAACATTCTTATTCATTTGCATACAAACTTATATTATTATTTCTTGTTTACACATTCCAAATAAAACTTACTTGTCTTTGCATAGTAGCTGTATCCTAGATTATAAGTAACTTTTCTTGAGATATTAATGTTAATTATTTCAAATCATCGTCAATCAATGGATCTGGGTGTCCATATTATATTGCACAGGTAGATGTAAAAAACATGTGGGTATATCTAGTGTCCTGCGACATGCAGACATTCATGCCATCACATACCATGAGTAGTTTTTCTTGATGATATAAATAATTATGATATACCATTATGAAATTATAAGTTACAATCACCCAAGGGTTGCAATATTGACTTACCAGATATGATTGAAAGCCCTCATTTTGTAATAACCAGTTGTTCATTAACCTATATTTATAAAATGTAGGAAGGGATCATGTACTCATAGACATAATAATTTAGTCTTGTAGGTATACTATTTATACATGTATCCATAATAGGTTCTTTCTTATTTTTAAAATGAATAGAAATCTTTAATATACCAACAATAAAAAAATGGTAGGGTATATAATACAAATTAAATTAGAATGGACTGTTACAATTTTGTTACTGATATTAGTCTTTGTTTTTTACCAACAATAATGAAAACAGAACTATGTGCTGGCGAACACATTTATATTGGCTTATAAACAATTTTTAGATTGTAGTAGTTGTTCTAAAACCAATTGCGACTTTTATGCATTATGTTTATACAGCATACAGTATTTTTATGCAGTATACAGTGATATTTTCTATCATTTGTCATCTAAAGGAAGCAAAAATATTTTTTACTAAAAGACTGACACAAAGGAAGTTTTAAAGATTACTTCGGTTCCAGTAATTTTATTTAAATAGACCTCTCGGATTAGTTTGCAAAAGTATGCACTAACACACTGTTCACTATAATCTATTTATAGCTTGCGATTTCCATCTATTAACGGCACAGGTTCATAAGGTTGGGATTTATTAACATAAATTAGTTTAGCCAGCTTGAAGAAACTTTAATCTTTTGTGGGCATATATGCTGAGCGTTAGTCTCCCAGTCTGTTAGGTGAGTTATCATAGATTCTTGATTTATATGAATATTATCATACATACCCAATGTATGATAAAATTCATATAAATAAGAATAAGTATAATTATTTTAATATCATACCACTAAAGTTTGGTTTTTAACAAAGTTAAAACCTAAAATATGTTACTAGTTGACCTTATACATTCTTACTACTACAATATTAACTAAGTATTATGTATTCAATGAGAAAATAATGCTGTCCCTTTTAATGATATTATTATGACCTTAATTAAGGACCTTAAGTCCTTGGCAAGACAGTTGTATTAATACCATTTCTTATGTTCTGGATTGACTGGTTCTAGATTCGGGACGACTATCACATGCACAAAGAAGGATTATAAATTTCTTTTTAAGATATACATATAGGGATTTAATTCAGTCACCCTGCAGCCCTGGTTCAGGTCAGATTTACATTGCCTGTGCAGTTTGTAAAAATAAGGTCAAAACAATAATAATGAATGAATTGAATTTCCAGTCTTATGTTACAGTCAAAATAATAAAAATATGTAGATAAAATAGATATAAGTTAATCTATAATGTTCCCACTGTTGGGATACAGGCCTCTTCTGGGTGAGAGGTAGTGAGCCGTAATCTACCATGCTGCCCAGTGCGGGTTGGCCATATCACATGTCTTTCAAGTTTTTGCCTCTAGGACATGCTGGTTTCCATACCATGTTTTCCTTCACCATTTTGAGAGCAGTGGTGGAAGAAATCATTTTCACAAAGGGAAGCGCCTGATGGTGTTTGAACCTATGATGTACAATTTGTAAGTCGCGGCCGATACCGCAAGGCCACCACTGCTCTTCTGCATATAGAACATGATTAATTTCTCAATGCGAATTTGCGAGTTTTCCCATTTGCGAGTATCATTAAACTATGCATTATGTGTCACAGCAATTTGTGTAAGATAGTCTATCTTCCATAAAGCCTTTGGTAACCACTATTCTAAAGGATGTGGTTTCAAGCAGCTAACAATGTATTGGTTGCTATGTATATTGTTAAGTTGGTACATAATACATGTATATTATACATATGTACTAATATACATATATATAATGAAGTATGCAAATAAAGGGAGACAGTATGGTGCACACACCATGCTGTGTCTCATCCTCTTCAATATCTGAAATATCCTATTATTTTGTGTTTAAATCCATGTGTTTGTTTCAGTTGTTCCTGTCTGCAGGTTTCTTAAATTCGTTCAATATTATCTTCGTCATCAAGTATAATGGGTGATCGTAACAATCCCATTAAGTTTGGCCCCGAGTGGCTGCGTAATATGTCCAGAGAGCGTAGCGCAGCTAGGTTGAACAGTCAGATTGCCAACGCGGGGCCAAGCACTTCAGCTTCAGGTGGCACTTCTGGGGGTGGCACATCCAACTCTGCATCAGCTACTACATCGACACATTCAAACAATGGGCAACCTAAGGTCCTCTTAGCTAAACAAAGGTAACACTAGAAAGCATTTCAAATTTTTGATTAAACAACTAACATTATTAATGTATTATAATATTTTCACCAGGTATGGTAGAGAAGAGATGTTGGCCTTATATGATAGAAATGCAGAGGCACCATCAGAGCTAAAAGTAATTGATACCCTGTATCAACCACGCGGGAAACAACCAGTTGCATTAAACAACACATTTGAAGATGATGTAGTAAGTTCAATAATTCAATTTGTTGGGTTAGTCTTTTTTATTGCCTTGTGCTCTGGCTGTTGAGAGTATGTCATGCTCACTCAAATGTCTCGCTGGTAGTGGCATGTGTGTTGGATCATTAGGTTCCCTTCAATATGGTTGAGCTGAATGATTCTGATGCATACGTCATGTTCGTGAACGGACGCCGTCAGAGGGGACTGGTCATGTCTTAGCTGCCACGGCGTATTCAAATTTCTGAATTGTTGTTTTTATTTGTGTTTTCCATAATGAACGCTTACAACGCTCAGCGTACAATATATTTCTGCATCATTCTCACACGGTTGATTTCGAAATGAATGATGTAATCAAATAGCTTGATAATTTAAAAGTGTCCATGGAGTTTCTCGCCCGATCTTCTCCATAGGTACCTACTCTTTGGAATGGGCGACTAGCTTCATCTTACTTACTGACAATTCAAAAGTGCCTGTAACTGGTTTATTTGAAATAAATGCTATGATTTTGATTTTCAAAAACATAATATTTCCACCAATATTTATTTAATACAGTCTAAATTTTTTTATTTATTAATATTTTTTTTTACAGTCTAAAATAATAATTTGATTTTATGTATTTTTTGTTACAGAGGGATAACTTGCGGAGTGCTCCACCTATAGGAGGGATGGCATCAGGTGACAGATTCGTTCTTGCACGTGGAGCAGGTCGGGGCGCAAGCAATGATGGTCGGGGCAGGGCCCGTGGGTCTTACATACGACAGCCGTCTATGGGGAGGTAAGTAACATTATTTTAACTCAAAAAAGTCTCCAAAGCCTGGAGCACAGGCGTAGCCAGCCTTCCAATGTTCTTTGCGATGCATTTTGGAGTGTGCGAGGGAACTGCATGATTTAATTCACTCATCTCCGTTCCAACGGACAACCCATCGTACGGCGAGTTTCCACCCTTACCTTGTTAACACCACTACGATCTGGACGAAGCGTTTCGCCTCCTCTTTTATACCGCGTACTTCGAGGTTCTGGAACAATTTGCAGCGCATAAGCAGCGATGTTTTCGTCGGACTACATTTGAGTGTCTTCAAGGCTTGAGTGAATAGGCTCTTAATAAACTAGCGCGCTTTACCAACAACGATTGCATCACTGCTTACCATCAGGCGGGATAGCGGTCAAGCACTAGTTTATAATTTATAAAAAAAAAACTCTGAATAACTATTGAGCTAAGAACAGTTCCGACCGGAAAACCGAGCGGGCATTACGCATAAGTAATTTCGCTGTTTCGTTCCAGGCGCCCAATTTTTACCGGCTGTTGTTATTTTTAGTATAAGTTATTAACAGAAAAAGAACTAATAACTTAGCCCCATGGTAGCATGGTTGCCCCAGTAATATTATAAATACAGCGTCGACCATGTTATCAATAGCAGAACGCTTTTAGATCTCTTTATCGTTTTCAAGGACAACCTCTACTTCTTTTTGTTAGGCACCCTTCTGGATATTTATACTGGCAGCTGTGCTATAAAACCCTTTTATTTACCAACTATTCTTCTTGATTATGTATTTATCAACTATACATCTTAGCTTAAAATAAAATACATAATACCTATTGTATGTAAGTTGAATGTAGGTCACATTAATAATAAGCATATTTGTGCTGTTGACTCAATGATAAAAGTTAATTTTAAATAGGATCTAACATTGCTTAAATAGAAATATAATAAATATATTCGAAACTAATTTCTTATCAATTGTTTCATTTCTACATGTCCATAGTTTTTTTTTTTTTTAATTGAAGCACTGACTAGGATGTACATGCGATAATAAAAAGTTACGAACTTATTTCTATTCATACGTTTTTTTTGGATGGGGCCACCATGCAAAAAAAACGTTTTTTTGTACAATAAAATTAGCCTAAGCTACGCTGCATAACATTATCACCATCGGTAAAAGTTCCTTCAATAGCGGTCCATCCGTTTCGTTGGTCAAATAACAATAAGAGAATAAAAAAAAGAACTTAAGATTGATTGACTTTCTCGTAGACAATTCAATAAATTTCCATTGATTTTATACATCTATTGGATGCTGACTGTGTTGCACATGATTTCATAAAATAATGAACTATAAAAGAATAGATAAAAAAGTGTTATAATAATTTGTTTTCATATTTAATACAGTAAATCATTGATTAGTAACTTAAGTAATTCTATTGTGTGAATTTATACGGGCTTATAGGAATATGTAGTCAAAAAATAACTTTAAACTCTCATATTGCAAGGTACTTTGTATAATCCGTGTTTCAACCACTTTCTGCGATCCCATTAAACTGAAACTTGGCATACTTGTGAAACTGGTCACAATGCAATAAAAATATATTTTAATGGAGCTAGTCTGACGATGGTTGGACCATGGTGATCATATTCATTGGTTTTGTCTTGACAAGTACCAGGGTGATGATTAGTCTAATTTTGAAGAGGGGTCGCTATAGCAACTCTAATTAACTAGGTAGTCTCGCTGTGATTTTTTATATATTTTTTTTTAGTAGTATGGCTCCGTCGATGACTGATGATTCTGCCAATGTCAGAGAGAAAAAAAGTAATATATATACAATATCATACGTAGTAGATATCGACTGTTGGTCGGTAGTTTTAGCGATGGTTTTTCTTTGGGCTAAAACAAACGCAAGACGACAGAAATATTAGTAAACATAAAGGTTGGAAAAGATGAAATTTTGATTTTGTTAAGGGGAATAAACTTTTATAACGATTTTAATGAATGGGGTATGAGCCAATGTTAAAAGGAAAGGTAGGTTGATAGGACGAGGAATATGTTTAGGAAGCAGATCATATAGAGGATGGGATAGTTAAGGACAGGAAAAAAATAAATGTTCTAGAGATCCCTCTTCTATTTACCATTAATGCAAAAACTATTTCTATTTGTCACAGCTCAGTAGCTGAACTGATTTTAATGAAAACTGAATTTAATGATGTTATTAACTTATAGGTAAATAGCACAGATACAAAAAAGGATTTATCGATAGTCGATAAAAAATTGCACCACACTAGTGTTTACGACGAAAAACATTTGCAGATTTATTTTCTGAAATATGTCGTAAAATTCCATATATTATAAAATATGTTGATTTAGAGTATAGTTAATTCGTAAAATTCAACCGATTTCATCCAGTGGAAATTGAGCAATAAATGTTCCTTTTTGTTTTCCACCCGACTTGTTCTGAGTTTACATATCTCACACGTTACAACTGGCATGTTTATAAATAAAAACTACTCAAATTAAAAATAAATAAATAAATATAGTACGTAAATTACTACACACATCAAAAGTGTCTAGGGATCAACATATATTTTTGCAATAACTTTTCTCCTGATTGATATTAATTAAAATTTTCTTTAAGAATTCATCAAATAAAGTGTTTTCGTTTGTCACTGTAACGATAAACCAAGTCACCTTTGCATTAATAAAGAAATTTGCCATTTTCCTAATAAAGGGATATTTGACATTTGAACCACTAACACAAAAGTTCGAAAAAAAGACTGAAATAACAGTTTTCTCTAAAATTTTATTGGGTAACTTAAACAATTAATAATCCGTGTTTCTACCGCGAACACTAACAACACAAGAACATCGGTTTGGCATACTCAAAATGAGTTCATCCAAATCACGCTGTGGAATGGCCACCCATGTTCGTTGCAACAACAAAAGAAGGTCTTCTTGCGACTGGATACCCTCCATATTCGGCAGAGCTCTTCTCTGTAGCATATCCCATGCATGCTCAATCGGGTTCAAGTCTGGCGACTGAGCAGGCCAGGGCAGGACATTGATGTTAGCTGCGGCGAGAGTCTGTCTTACAACTCTTGCGGTGTGCGGTCGTGCATTATCATGCATTAACTGAAATAAGGGACCGATTTGCACTTGTAGAGGAACGATGACGTCTGATACAATCGTCTCAGCATAAATTTGAGCGTTGAGGTTGCCTCTGATCCAAATCAACTCAGTTCTTCCGCCGATCCAAATACCCGCCCATACCATGATGGTTCCACCACTATAAGGATGGACTTCCTGGCAGGATTTTAATCGCTGTTGGCGTCCAGGGGTTCTCCAGTGTCGTATACGTCTTGTATCCGGTCTCATACCAAAACGAGACTCATCAGAAAAGCACACGAAACGCCATTGTTCTTCTGCCCAATTTCTGTGTTCAAGAGCCCATTGATATCGAATCCTACGATTGTGCATTGCTATAGGTGGTACCCGTAGCGGTCTTCGGGAATGAAGGTTCACTTCATGCAAGCGGTTTCTGACTGGTCGCTAATTAAGTTCCCTGAAGAGTGATGAAGCCTCACGGATAACATCATGGCGGTTATTGTTGGAGCTCTTCGAGTTAAGATTTGAATGTATCGGTCTTGTCTCCGTGTGGTGCAGCGATACCGTCCTCCATGGCGCTCAGCCACGGTACCAGTGCTTCGGTAACGTGTCCAAAGTCGACTGATAACACTCTGACTTGTATTCAGAGCTAAAGCCACAGTACGTTGCCGGGAACCAGCTTCTATCATTCCCACGGCTCTGAGCATTTCTTCCCTGCTTAAATGACGTCGCCGCTCCATAATAACGTTGGTTTTAATCAGTAGTAGGGAAACAGTAGCACTAATAATGTCTTCAATGCGTTGTATGTTTTTATAGGGAAAATATTGACAGCTGATTTTCATCTTTTACTCGAATTTGATTCACAGTTCCTGATTCAAATTATGAAATGCACCAAAAAGGATCCATTATAAATTTATAAAATCATAAATTTATTACAAAGCCACATCTCAATCTCAAGAAATCCGCATAAAAATGCTTGATCCCTAGACACTTTTGATGTGTGTATTTATATAATTATTATATTGTTTTAATGAACCATTTTTTTTTATATCCTCTTTCACCTCCGCCTCCGCCTCTGAGAGCTATAAGACCTCCGTTACAACCCTCAGCTACAGAGTTCTGAGAGGGACTCTTAAAATTCAATATAACGTTGAATTTGGGTATCCAAACCTTAGATCCCACCCAGTCCTCGTTAGATTATTTGGATGCATCTGTATAGACGGTCACCCAATCAGACCAATCACTACCAAGAATAGCGGAATGGCTTTAATTGGCATTCAGGCAGTGCTTGTTGATGCCAAAATTTAGAAATATTCTTGGTTGATATATCAGCACTGGGAATTCAGTTTCAAAAAGAGGGTTGATACTAGTTTGAAAGATAGTGATCTTATATTTTCTGAATGAATTGACAAGCAGATTAATTATATGAGAAGATTAAGAGTATATTAAAGGAAATAAAGGATGATAACTAGAGCGGATAGTTAGTGAAAAATCTGTCCGCAAGGTACTGACGACGGAGGTGAAGAGTAGGATCAAGGCTTTCCATCTGGAGAGCATTAATGAGGGAGCATTTCATGGCATCTGTTATAATTCGAAGGCGCTTGAATTGGATACTCTCAAGCTTGGACAGAGCGATTTTATTGCAAGGTTTTAATAAGAAAGAAGCATAATCAAAATGGCTGCGAACTATAGCGTTGTATAAAAGCTTTTGGCAAAAAGGGTGAACACCACCCCAGCGAACGCTCGATAGGGCTCGCATGACGTTAACACCCTTCTCTGCTTTTGGCACAATGTGATTTAGGTGATCTATACCTGAGACCTTAGAATCCAGGATCCAAAAACTTCACCCGATCCTTATTAGGAATTGATTCATGACCTATCAAAATATTGATGTCGGGAACGTTTCTCCTACGAGTAAAGATTACTGTACTACATTTGGGGACAGATAGGCAGAGGTTATGATACAAGTGCCAATTATTATTATTATTTTTAATTAAAATATAAACCATCGCTTGACCGCAATCCCGCCTGATGGTTAGCAGTGACGCAATCGTTGATGGTAAAGCGCACTAGTTTATTAAGAGCCTATTCACTCTAGCCTTGAAGACACTCAAATTGTAGTCCGACGGAAACACCGCCGCCGGCAGATTGTTCCAGTCCCTCGATGTACGCGGTATAAAGGAGGAGGCGAAACGCTTCGTCCGGATCGTAGAGGTGTTAACAACATAAGGGTGGAAACTCGCCGTACGACGGGTCGTCCGATGGTGGAACGGAGATGGGGGGATTAAATCGTGCAATTCCCTCGCACACTCCCCAGAATGTATCCCATAGAACACCGAAAGGCTGGCTACTCTACGCCTGTGCTCTATCAGCCTCTTCGCACGCCTCTCCACTGAATCCAAAGTGGCCAGGTGACACTTAGCAGCACCAGCCCAAATGTGGCTGCAGTACTCCACACACGAACGGACCTGTGCTTTGTACAACATTAGAAGCTGCCCTGGTGTGAAGTACTGCCGGACCTTTGCGATAACGCCAAGTTTTCTGGCAGCCACCTTGGCCTTGGACTCAATGAACCGCCCAAAGTTTAGGTTCGAGGAAATCTCAACACCCAAAAGCTGAAGGCGGTCGGTACACTCCAAGGATACATTCCGAAAAGTAGGAGCCAAGGTGAACGGGCTCCGTTTGGCGGTGAAAAGACACGCCTGCGTTTTGGCGGCATTGAATGCTACAAGATTGGCATTGCATATTGAAGAATTTTGCAGAAAGGAGAGACAGTGAGATCAAAGCTAGAGGTGTAAAGGAGGTTATAAAGAAGGGCTGTAAAACTGACCCCTGCGGTAGGCCCAACCAAACAGAGCGAGGAGGGAGAAGGGTAGCTTGATACCGGACTGTAATGGATCGACACGACAATAAGCTGCTAATTATGTTAATCAGTCTCACAGGGATACTCAGCTCGAGCATTTTCTGCCTGAGTATTGGAAGCTGGACTCCATTATAAGCTGCAGAGATGTCAAGGAAAACACCAATAACATGATTATTCTGAGAGAAAGCAAGGCGGACGTCTGAGGTAAAGATGCTTAGATTATCTAAGGTACTATTCTAAACCCAAACTGAATATTTGATAGTAGACCTCTACTCTCTAAAATCCATTCCAGTCTATTCTTAAATAAATTCTCCATTATTTTGGCCAGCACAGAGGAATAAGGCTATTGGTCGGTAAGACATTAGATCCTTTGGATCCTTACCTGGTTTAAGGATTGGGATTATAATTTGAGTTCTCCATGAAGAAGGAATTTCGCCAGAAATGAATATTTCATTCATGATCTGAAGTAAAAGTGTTTTGCAGGAGTCTGAAGATTTCCTAATGAAATAATGGGTATGCTATCTACACCAGGAGCAGAATCACGAAGGTGGTCAAGTAAGCAGCTTGGCAGCGCGTGAAGCAATCTGCTTGTAAGATATATAGTCACCCATATCCAGAGATGATGAAAACCTGTTCTCCGCCTCCTTGCGATGGCGGACGCTTAATGTATACTCAGCATCCCACCAAGGAGAAGGAACTATAAAGGCTCATAGAGGAGAAGGAAGTTGGACGAGTTACATTGAGGGAAAGTATCAATTTCTCTGTCAAGGCAACTAGAAAATTCATCCCAGTTGGCTTAAGCAAGACAGTACTTTAGGAGAGGTTGCAATGGTTTGGGTGGAGGAACAGCTGAAGGAGGGAAGTAAAAAATAGAAATTCGAAAGTGATCACTTCCAAAGGACATTGATAGCACTGACCAGGATAGATGGCAGACTATAGAAATATAATAGGGAGAACAAAGAAATATCTGGGATACTAATGTTTTGGAATAGAGAAACTCTGCGAGTGGCAGATCTATCACTAAAGATACTTGGTTAATGTCATCCTGAAGATCCAACAGACAAGAAGAACAAGGATCATTGCAATGGGATCCCTAAAGTGTATTTTTACAATTGAAATCACCCTAGAGAATAATGGGGGGAGGAATAGCAGAAAGGATAGATCTGAGTTCAGAAATAATGTTAGGATTGGGATGTGGAATATATACAGAGATAAAAGAAGTATCTGAAACTCTAGCGGCTATAAAATGAAGACCAGAACCATGATTTGGTAACGGTATTTGCGTGAACTTAACACATCTATCGGCTAAAAGGGCAGAACCTACCTTTCCGTCATTTCTGTCATCTTGGAGACATGAGAAGGCTGGTATCCTGAAATGGGATCCAGACCTCAGCCATGTCTCCGATACAGCAAAGACGGATGGTTTAAAATGGTTAATTAAAAAGATCACCTCCTGCTTGTTACTTAGTTGAATTTTGAGATCCATTGGAAAGATTGTTTCGAGATAACACTGATAGTACCTAATTGTTCTACAAGAACAGAGACATTGTACGGTAGAGAGTCTGACAATTTGGAAAGCATACTAATAAGGGAGTAGAGGAGAAGTTCAGCCAGATTCTCATTAAAAAGTGGTTTCAATAGGAGAAACAAGTGCACAACCATTAGGTTGTGAATAAGGAGAGGCTACTATAGAATTTTGAGTGTGTGTCATAGGACATGCCTAAGACAGGTCAAGGGCGACAAGGAGTGAAAACAGTTTTTTTGTAAGAAGTTACGGGAGAGGTAGAAGTAAAGTAAAGGAGAAGATTGCACATGTTGAGATAAAGTATGGGATAAACGGGGAGTAGCAGCAGCCTCAGAGAAGAGACGCTTTGGCTGGGGATACCTTACTGAAGCTTCCAGATAGCTAATAATTTCCTGAGACTTGACTGTTTTAATGGCCCTCTGACGGGCATGCTCTGGGCATTTTGGGTCAATAGCTCTGTGATTACTACCACGACAAAGGAAGCATGTGACATCTGAGTCCTTAACTATACAAGAATCGCCACTGTGGTTTTGGGAGCAACTACAGCAGCGCGGCTGTGATCTGCACTGATTAGCTATGTGACCAAAACGACAGCAATTACGGCACTGGATGGTAGGAAGTTGGTATACGGAAACCGGAAGCGAAGCATTATAGCAAAACACTCTTTCAAGGCAGATTTTGACCTAAAAATGTAAGGACCACCGAATTAGAGGGGATCCAGGATGTGGATTCGGAATTCGGGATTTTAAATTTAAACGCCTAGCCCCGATCACCTCGCTAAAGTTTCCATTGCAAGAAATTCCTTAAACAAGCTCTTCAAGACACCATTCTGTGGGAATCTCTCAACACCCATCCTAAAAATTTGGAGTTTCGGTATATAAGCCTCGTAATTGTTGATCTCCAATACACTCAGGGATAAGAAATGGTTTGCACTGTCAGCTGACCTAAAGTCTATCGAAATTTTATTCCTTCCCATATTTTTTATTCTTGAATACCTTCGACATTATTCTTATGTAGGAACTGGGCAAACCTTCTCAAAGGACAGACCTGCAGACGGTTCCGACTCTGCCCTTGAAGCATATACAGTGAAGGGCCCCTTATCTAATTCCGAATAATTTAATCTCGCATTGGTTTCGTATCCAGGTTCGTATACACAGACTGGATCGATTCCGCTGGAGACAGAGTCTTCTTAGCTTCAGAGCTTACATTATTAGGTATCGACTAAAGGTCTTTTAGTGAAGGGATTCAAAGCAGTGCCCAAGCAGAGTATTCTCCGGAAGTACCGCAATCAAAGCCATGGGAGAAAATGTTAGGTCCGCCTATTTTACCACGTCATCTCTTACAAGTCATCTGCACAAATATTATAAAGAGGATAAGACTTGTATTTTTGTATGTAACGAATAAACTCAAAAAGTACTTGACCGATTTAAATAATTCTTTTTTCATTAGAAAGTTACATTATCCACGAGTACAATAAGCTAAATTTTATTAAAAAAAAAAAATAGTCATCGCTAAGTACAGTTTATGTAGATACTATTTGGTCTTTGAATGATTAAAATTGGGCGTTTGGTTTTGAAGTAATGGTGAAATTAAAATATTACGATTTCTGCTGCACCGCCCGTTCCGTAGCCAGTGCCACCAAGGTGGGTGCGCGTGCATGAGTCAACAGAGGTACGCGAGTAGATATTATGAAGGCATGTTTAAATTCGTCTCAACTTTGGACTACTGTTCAACATTTGAATTTGCGCACCAATATGAGAGCTCATCTACATGGAAATACGCTTAGCAATTTTCCACAACAGCTGCTGAAACTTGGAGAAATAATTTTTCCATCTTTAAATTTGGGCACCGATTATGCAGTTACTTTGGATGAGTCTCTAGGCCAAATAGTCCATAATTTATATAGTCTGATAGATGCTACATATCCTGACATCGAAAACTGACATCAAAACTATTTTCGTTGGCTATGTTGTAGAGCAATAGTTGCTCCCGGGAATGAAACAGTCGACGAAATAAACAATTTAATTATGCAGTACCGGGTTAAGAGCTGTAAATCCATAGACACCGTCTTTAAAATCGAGGGCACAATGCACCACCCCCAGGAATATTTAAATTCTCTGAACCACGCTGGTCAACCACCTCATGAACTGTCGTTAAAAGTTGGCACGTCGATAATGCTTCTCAGAAATTTAAGTCCTCCCAACATGCGTAATGGCACGAGACTTCTTATAAAGTAGCTAATGGGTAATTTAATAGTAGCGAAGATTATCACCGGCCCTGCAGCTGTTGAATTAGCTCATATACCAAGAATAACCCTGATTCCTACTGCTTTGCCTATACCCTTCAAAAGGCTTTAATTTCCAGTAAAAATTTCTTTCGCACTAGCGATAAACAAATCCCGGGGTCAAACATTCAAATTAGTAGGAATTGATTTACGAAAAGAATGTTTTACGCATGGGCAACTTTACGTTTCCCTATCACGGGTCGGGGCTCCCGAACATCAGTATATTTTGTTACCTGAAAATACAATTAGTCCACCACCAAGACAAAATAAACACACAAGCCAAAAGATTAAAAACAATACCTACGTAGCCAAAAAAAATACCTAAATATCTGACACTCTCAAAAAAAAAAAAAATAGTCCGTCTTATAGATAATAAATAAAATTAAAACCCGTATTTTTTATTTACCAAAAACTACTGAGATTAGCGTATTTAAGTTACGGAGTGTGGGCTAATTGCGTCACGCCGTGGTACAAAATGTACCACGGTGTGACGTCATGCGACATTTTAAATCAATATATCTTCATCTTCCTAAGTATTTGAATGAAAGTAAAAATAAAAAATACGTGTTCAATATCTATATATATAAAAGAAAGTCGTGTTAGTTACATCATTTATAACTGAAGAACGGCTATACCAATTTGGCTAAAAATTGGTAAGGAGGTAGCTAAGAACTGGGAGAAGGACATAGGATACTTTCTATGCCGCTCCCCGTCGTTCCTGTGGGAATAAATGAGCAGAATTGTTTCGACTTCTCCCACGCTTTTATGCTACCCTGGTACCTTGAACGTCAAAAAAATATGCACAATAAACCTTCTTTCATGTATTATGATTATTTGATAATGATGAATGAATGACGTTTATTGTTTCGACTTCTCCTACAGTTTTGTGATACCCTGGTACCTTCCACGTCAAAAAAATATGCACAATAAACCTTCTTTCATGTAATTATGATTATTTGATAATGATGAATGAATGACGTTTATTGTTTCGACTTCTTCTACAGTTTTGTGATACCCTGGTACTTTGCACGTCCACAAACTATGCACAATAAAACCTCTGTCATGTATTATGGTGATTTGATTGATAATGATGAATGAGCTTTTTTATTGTTTCGATTTCTCCTACACTTTTATGCTATCCTGGTACCTTGAACGTCAAAAAAATATGCACAATAAACCTTCTTTCATGTATTATGATTATTTGATAATGATGAATGAATGACGTTTATTGTTTCGACTTCTCCTACAGTTTTGTGATACCCTGGTACCTTGCACGTCAAAAAATATGCACAATAAACCTTCTTTCATATATTACGATTATTTGATAATGATGAATGAATGAGGTTTATTGTTTCGACTTCTCCTAAACTTTTGTGCTACCCTGGTACCCTGCACCTCCACAAAGTAGGAAACACGTGTCCAGTATTTTTAAGTTGATAATATTATGTAAAAATTTCAAAAAGATATAATGAAAAACCACAAAGTTATAATAAGCTTGCTACGAGTATTCTACTTGGTTGTCCCAACATAAATATGGTCAACGATCCGCGCGCGAGCGAGCGCGGTGCGTTGACCTCTAGCGTCAGCTGTTGCGCGCGCACAATACCTATGATGATGTATCGTAAGCTGCGTGACGCACTCGGTAACTACACTGTAACAATTTCTAAATGTATTTGGGACAAAATATAACATGGTGTCAAAATTATTGGAATCGATTCAGTTGCTTATTCACTATCTATATATATAAAAGAAAGTCGTGTTAGTTACTCCACTTATAACTCAAGAACGGCTCCATCGATTTGGCTGAAAATAATTGGTAGGGGGGTACCTAAAAACTAGGAAAAGGACATAGGATACCTTTTATCCCGTTCCCGTCGATCCCATGAGAATGAATTAGCTTCATTGTTTCGACTTCTCCTACACTTTTGTGCTACCCTGGTACCTTGCACGTCCACAAACTATACACAATAAAGCTTCTTTCATGTATTATGATGATTTGTGATAATGATGAATGAATGAGGTTTATTGTTTCGACTTCTCCTACAATTTTATGCTACCCTGGTACCTTGCACCTCCACAAAGTAGGAAACACGTGTCCAGTATTTTTAAGTTAATAAATATTATGTACAAAATTTCAAAAAGATATAATGAAAAACCACAAAGTTATAATAAGCTTGCTATGTGTATTCTACTTCGTTGTCCCAACATAAATATGGTCAAAGATCCGCGGGCGAGCAAGCGCGGTGCATTGACCTCTAGCGTCAGCTGTTGCGCGCGCACAGTACTATGATGATGTATCGTAAGCGGTGTGACGCACTCGGTAACTACACTGTAACAATTTCTAAATGTATTTGGAACAAAATATAACATGGTGTAAAAATTATTGGAATCGATTCAGTTGCTTATTCACTATTTATATATAACTCAAGAACGGCTGAACCGATTTAGCTGAATATTGGTGGGAGGTAGTTAAGAACCCGTCCCCGTCGTTCCCGTGTGACGTGACATAAGACATGGTCCAACTCATTCAAAATGTAAGTCAGCAATTCATATACCAAAAATGGTATAACAAAAAGCAAATGACAGCTGAGCATATTTAAAAAAAAGTCTAACCGGTTGAAGCAATCGTTTAAAGCAAAGAATATAAATACTCTCTGCTGGTTTAAAGTTTCTAATAAAAAACCACAAAGCCAACTTCAACTTCAAAATTTTCTAATATTGTATTGCTGTGCCATTTATCATCAATAAAAATATCATGCCGTGACCAAGACCATCAAATCTTTCTCGACAAAGCGGTAATGCAAGAGTAAATCGAAACATTCTGAATGAAAGCACTGAAGAAGAGCAAGAAATTGCACGTCCAGAGCGCCGCCTTACTATGACTCGACTTCGTGCTTCTCACTCACAAGAGCAAAGGGAGGCGGCAGTCCGTGAAACTGTTCCGTTGACAATGCGAAATCGGCGAACAAACCTCAGAGATCATCATCATCATCAATCTTTTTATCGTCCCACTGCTGGAGACAGGTCTCCTCTCATGCAGAGAAGGATTGAGTGTAATCACCACGCTTGCTCAATGCGGGTGCAAAACGAGCAACTACCTATCTTTTTACTTTTTAGCATTTCTGTACCTTCACTTGTAAGGTAATTGTCAAGACAAATCCAATGATTCTATGGTGTGAAGTAAAATGATAAGCACAACTGTCACTGTTACAAAAATGGTGACACGCTACAATAGTGATGTTCGGCAATGAATAGACTAAGGTCCGTATTCCAGAAGGTAAGTCAAGCTTTGATCTCTGTTTAAGCATTACTTAAAAGTAGTTTCAACAATCAAAAGGCTTCAAACAAGACTTAAGTAAATCTTGAGTTTTGAGTGACGTTCTGTAATATGCACCTTAGCCTTAGATTTATAGCCATGCTTTATTTTATTAGGTATCAAAGCGTTTTTTGACAAGTGATAAGCATAACGCTTCCAATAACCAAAAATTCACCGAGTCAACATTTTGAGATATTTAACTTATTTAAAAAATAATTGAATGTCCATTAGATAGATTTTTATAAAAAACTAGCTGACCCGGCAGACTTCGTACTGCCTCATCGATAAATAAAAGACCTAATCTTTTGTATAAAATGATTTTAAAACAAACAAATCGAATCCGTATTTAATAAAAAAGCATTTATTGAATAAAGCATGAATTATTATATTATATATTATTTTCGATACATCATGTTGCTTACTTACAAAACAGAGTTTTCCTGAAATACTGGCTATTTATAAGGTTTAAATTTGATATTCACAGACACACACTGTTAAAATACAGTCTGTTAATTAATTTAAAGCTTTCTCATAAACTATATTTTTTGTTTTGTTTTGTGGTGCGTAAATAAACAAAGAAGACGGTTTTCCGACGCGCGAACACGCGACGTACAATTGTCCATGCGCGAAACAGGGAAACTCCAAGTTGATTCCACAAACTTCTAACGACTGTCCTTGCGATTTATTTATGGTCATCGCAAAGGCCAGACGCACTGGAAATTGTAACCGTTTAAAATCGAATGGTAAGTCCGTTGGAATCATCGGTATCCGCGGGATCAAGACATCCTCTCCTTTGTATTTTCCTTTTATGATTGTCGCCTCAATGACGTTATTCATCAGTCTTTTCACAGCCAGTCTTGTTCCATTGCATAGTCGAGGTTGATTAATGTTACGCAGCATGATGACAACTGATCCCACTTTTAACTGCAAATTGTGAGGTGGTAATCCAGGCAATTCCAGTGAATTTAAAAACTCAGTGGGATAGTTGACTACGTCATCCTGGTTCATTACGGTGTCGACTGATTTGAAGGAAACCAACTGTCCTGGACGAAAATTCTGAATCGTCGCATTAAGATCCTCGACATCTTTATTTTTCGCTGCTAATATTGCTCGTTCACCCAGCCAATTATGGTTATTGAACTTTTGCGCTATATCTGGGAAAACTCGCTGAATAAGCTCCACTTTTGAGTCTGTGATGTGACAGAAATCTGTAGGTAATGTGATGAATCCGGTCGAGGTGTCCACTGCAACTTTATTATTTCCAATGTCTAACAACTGCTTCGCAAACACATTTGCAGTTTCATCTTGTTGCAAAAATACTCGCATGTTAGTTGTTAAGTGGAGTGTCTTTACGTACTGCCACAAATTTGATGATTTTAGGCATGCATTTAGTTCATCAGCAACAGTTGATCGGGGAATAACTGGAAGAGTCTGACGAAAATCACCTGACAACAGAATCATGGCCCCACCAAAAATATTTTGGTTGTCACGAAGATCTTTCAACGTTCTGTCCAGTGCCTCCAGTGATCTCTTATGGGCCATTGTGCATTCATCCCAAACAATCAATTTGCATACCTGTAGGATCTTGGCCATTGCGCTATTTTTGGCGATGTTGCAAATTGGTGTTTCGGTGATTTGCATGTTTAGTGGTAATTTCAAGGCAGAATGTGCAGTCCGCCCGCCTTCTAGCAGAGTTGCAGCTATTCCAGATGAAGCCAACGCTAGAGCAACATCATTTCGCGATCTGATCCTCGCCAAAAGCAATGAAATTAAAAACGTTTTTCCGGTTCCTCCGGGAGCATCAAGGAAATAAATTCCACCAGATCCACTGTTCACAGCTTCTATCAAAGTGTCGTACGCAATTCTTTGTTGTTGATTTAATTGTGGAACATTTGTACGAACTGTTTCGGCCAATGCTTCAATGTCGTACTGATGTTCTCTTTGCAACTCGTGGTTTAATGCATCGTGCATATGACTATTGGGTGCTGTCATTCCCAAACACGACAATACTTTATTTGCCATCAATAAACACATATCTTCTATCATGATCAATGTGTCATTGTAAATTTCTTCAGTCATTTGTAGTGTATGATTCAAAGTTTGACGGCGCACACGATGCAAAACATCCTCAGACATGTCATCTCTATACTTAACCCACAAATCTTTTGGATTCGAGGGGAAACATGTCGATATGATAATCGCAAACAATGTACGAATTTGATGCGGCGATGAAGATATTACGGAATCCTTGAGCGTTTCATCCCAGTGCGAATCATTCTCAAGTAAATGTAATAGTTGACATGCCTCACGGTAAGTCGCACACAGCTGTCCATTAACTGTTCTCAGTTGTTGAAACGATGTCGGACCACGAACATTCACCAACAACAACCGCAAATAATAACATTCATCGTTATTTGGATGTACTGTGTAGATGCGACCCAGAGCATCTGAAGCAAATACATTTGGATGTCCTTCAACTGGTGTTCCTTGTTTTCGACGCTGAAACGATTTCGATGATGCGTTCCATGTGTAATAGCGTGGCATGTCAGCATACAGCAAAGTGCGAGCAAAATCATCAGTTTGACAGACTGTGAAGAAACTTGTTAATGTTGTCGACGGTGGATGTGCCGCCCTGTCTGCCGCGTAGACATGAGATTAGATGCATTAAAATAAACTCGTTGACCATTTTCTAAATGGACTGCCAAATGGATTACTGTAGGGTGTCTTTCATGGATCGCAAATGAAAAGATTCGCCAAATAGCTTCATTGCTACTTACATAGCGACCCATCTGGTACTGTGATATTTCATCATTTGCATTGGTTACACCGAAGACAGCCATATCACTACCTTTATTAACATATTTACATATGTACTTTATCGACTTCACAGAATTACAATATTCCACATTGATGTGAGTCTCAAAAGCTTTGGACAATATTGGCGAGTATGGCACAATCCAACGATTGTCTACATCAACATTTTGTCCTCTTACCTTCACAACTACCGATCGCCCACTGTCCGCAACTGATCGCCGACGATACAATGGGTATCCATCATTTCCCGTTATGGTTTCAGCAAGCAGGTCTCTTGGGTATCGCTTGGAACACCTACCGTCGACCATACATTGTGAATTGTAGTTGAAATGTCCGCAAGGTCCATGTATCATGTGTTTGGTAACTACTGCATGCAATTTTGGGTCAACTATTTCATCTGGAATTTCAGCTGAAATTATGGAATCAATCTCATCTGGCCTTATTTTGTCCACTAACCAGACTAAAATGTGCGCATGTGGCAATCCACGCTTTTGCCATTCTACAGAGTACATCCAACAACGGACTCGGCCATACACACAATGCTTTATTAAAAAATTCATGAGAGATTTTAATTTTTGTTTAAAAACTCTGGCGGTTATGTCATGTCTATCAACTGGTGTTTGGCTATGTAGTAATTCCTTCTTTATTTCGGACCATTTTGGGTTACATGTGAATGTAACAAATAAGTCTGGGCGGCCATAATGCCTAATATATGACATAGCATCCTGAGCATATTCATGCATGTGTCGTGGGCTTCCTATATAAGTAGCTGGCAAAATTGTCATTCTTCCTACATTATTCACATTGCCATCAGCATTTATAGCATCGCGGAGATGAATGTATTCCTCTGACCGTAGCCGTCGTTGGTTCAAACGGATGTATGTCAATCGTTCAGTCTCAATTTTGACATACATATCAACTGCAAACTGATGAAAAAGTCGTTGACACATCAAAATATGATTTACTTCACCTTGACGGATCATGAGTCTGTATGAATAGAAATTCATAGCACTAACTTTTTTGTTGGTTTCAGCACCTGCAATCAAAAATGATAAATGTTTAAATTGTTACTTCGATGAATTGAATTTAAAAATATTATTTAATCTTGTTCAATTCATTTACCTGTTACTTGATTTACCATTTTGATATTAAAATGGTATCCATCTTCCCCCTGCCAGAAGATCAAAGGATATTGTAGTGCATCATAACTCCTGTGTGTTTCAGATACACGTTTTAAATTACTATTCCGACGATGAAGCACAATATCTCTAGAGTGTAAATTTTCTCCCACAATGACAACAGCCACTTCATCAATGGTAGGTGAATTGAACCTCCTTGTGTGTTCACCGGCAGGTGTTTTGTCAGCTCGAATAATAATGTTATGGCTATCAGATGGCATCCGATCCAATGCTATTTTGAACATGTTTACTAAATTGTTATTCTCATGAAGAAACATTTGTAATTGTTGGACAATGGTTCTCTTCACTGTTGGATTGTGAGCACAACGATTATTAATTTCCGCATCTGAATTGCCCATAAAATAAATTTGTAAAAATTGATGATCTGCATCAGGTAGTGGTAACAGAGTTCCCAGTAAGTGATAAATTTGTCCTTGTATCTGTAATTTTTAAAAATTTGTCCATTAATTATTTCCGATATATATTTATTTTAGTACAAACTTGAATAATATAAAAAAATATTCTTATATAATACCTTGAAAGTGGGCATGAAATTGTCTTGTATAATATGTGTAGCACCAAATGATGTCATCTGGAAACAGTTGTTATATTTCTGAATGTTGGTCAAAAAGTGCTTAGAATCATTTCCAATCCCAGAAACTAAAGAGCGTAAAGGATCTGGTGGTGGGACCAATTGTGGCAATTTTACTTTGCCTTCAGCACAACATAATCCAGTAGATTCACCAGTGTATTTTAACGCCTTACAATATTTACAAATTGTTTTCATTTCCCCAATTGTTACTGATTTGTCGGCACAATAATCAATTGCCGGATCATAGTGGAATGCAGCTCGTTCAAGAATCACAGGAGCACTGCGTCTGCGGATTCGCTCAATTTCATTATGTCTAGCTTGCTGTTGTTGTGTTTGATGTGCACGAACTCGTTGCATTCTAAGCCTATCTCCTACATTGTCACTCACTAAAGAACGCAATTCTGACATAGCAATACGACTATTTTCTTGATCTCTCTGTCTCTGGTCATCAGTGCGGTTAGCACGTGAGGTAGCTCTTCGCACATTTGATTGACTACTACGACCTACGTTAGGTCGTCTTCTCCTCGGCATCGTAAATTGTAATTGAGAAAATTTCCCGGTTATTTAGCAGTAAAGTGTCACTATCACAAAAAAGAGCACATTACTTGGAATGTCACTATCACAAAGGATCACCAAAGTAAAGAAAGTTCTCGCGCACGTAGCCACAAAGATAGAAGGATGCACTCATAGATATCGTAACTCGTAACACAATATAATATCGTAATACTTTTTTCCGTGCTCTGACTGAAAAGCGACAGACAGGATGTATTGACATATTAGTTGGTTGTCAAATCTAATGTCAAATATTATGATTGCGTTCAGAAATTTAACTTAAGATTTATAATTTAACGTTTGTGACAAAACTTAAGATTTATCTTTCAATTTCTATAAAGTCTTATTAAAAAAATAATCGGACAGATTAACAACTGAAGTTAGCTAAAATTAATTTTCTCGAAGCTATATGAAGCTGTGAGACTATGCAATTTTGTCGCGTTCGCGATTCACTTTCACTTTTGTTGAGTTTCGGAACGCGATATTAGATCCTCCAACGCGCATGCGAATTTGAACTTTATACAGCGGTAATAAATTACAAATTGAGTCTCCATTTTATTTAGAAAACGTTTATAGAAAAATACTGTTTTGAGGATTTTCCCGGCAATTATTCGAATTTTTCTCACCTTTTAAACCTTCCCTAGACCTCCACGAATAATTCAAGACCAAGATAAGATAAATCCGTTCAGCCATTCTCGAGTTTTAGCGAGACTAACGAACAGCAATTGATTTTTATATATATAGACTAGCTGACCCGGCGAACTTTGTTCCGCCTTAAAGGCAATAAATATCACATTATCACATTTTTTACTTTTTAAATTAGGAACACTGTAAATAAAAAAAAAAAAAAGTATTCCATGATTTTTTTATTTGTCATTTATTTAGTGTAGCACCTTGTGAAAGAAATGAATTTCTACTTGTGCTTCGTAAATTATCTAGCTATTGATCTCTGAGATGCCGTGGTGGCCTAGTGGTTAAAACACCAGCCTCTCTTGTATGATTGGGGGTTCGATTCCAGGTCAGGCAAGTATCGACGTAACTTTTCTAAAGTGATATGTACTCTCTAAGTATAATATCTAGGACACCAATGACTGAACGTGAAGGAAAAAATCTTGAGGAAACCTGGACTTTATAAGTCTGAAATCGCCACCCCGCATTGAGCAAGCGTGGTGATTACACTCAATCCTTCTCTGCATGAGAATAGACCTGTCTCCAGCAGTGGGACGATAAAAAGATTGGTGATGATGATGATGATCTCTTAGGTTTGTTCGCCGATTTCGCACTGTCAACGGAACAGTTTCACGGACTGCCGCCTCCCTTTGCTCTTGTGAGTGAGAGCACGAAGTCGAGTGATAGTAAGGCGGCGCTCTGCACGTGCAATTTCTTGCTCTTCTTCAGTGCTTTCATTCAGAATGTTTCGATTTACTCTTGCATTACCGCTTTGTCGAGAAAAATTTGATGGTCTTGGTCACGGCATGATATTTTTATTGTTGATAAATGGCACAGCAATACAATATTAGAAATTTTGAAGTTGAAGTTGGCTTTGTGGTTTTTTATTAGAAACTTTAAACCAGCAGAGAGTATTTATATTCTTTGCTTTAAACGATTGCTTCAACCGGTTAGACGTTTTTTTAAATATGCTCAGCTGTCATTTGCTTTTTGTTATACCATTTTTGGTATATGAATTGCTGACTTACATTTTGAATGAGTTGGACCATGTCTTATGTCACGTCACACGGGAACGACGGGGACGGGTTCTTAACTACCTCCCACCAATATTCAGCTAAATCGGTTCAGCCGTTCTTGAGTTATATATAAATAGTGAATAAGCAACTGAATCGATTCCAATAATTTTTACACCATGTTATATTTTGTCCCAAATACATTCAGAAATTGTTAGAGTGTAGTTACCGAGTGCGTCACGCAGCTTACGATACATCATCATAGTATTGTGCGCGCGCAACAGCTGACGCTAGAGGTCAACGCACCGTGCTCGCTCGCGCGCGGATCTTTGACCATATTTATGTTGGGACAACCAAGTAGAATACTCGTAGCAAGCTTATTATAACTTTGTGGTTTTCATTATATCTTTTTGAAATTTTGTACATAATATTAACTTAAAAATACTGGACACGTGTTTCCTACTTTGTGGAGGTGCAGGGTACCAGGGTAGCACAAAAGTTTAGGAGAAGTCGAAACAATAAACCTCATTCATTCATCATTATCAAATAATCGTAATACATGAAAGAAGGTTTATTGTGCATATTTTTTGACGTGCAAGGTACCAGGGTAGCATAAAAGTGTAGGAGAAATCGAAACAATAAAAAAGCTCATTCATCATTATCAAATCACCATAATACATGAAAGAGGTTTTATTGTGCATAGTTTGTGGACGTGCAAAGTACCAGGGTATCACAAAACTGTAGGAGAAGTCGAAACAATAAACCTCATTCATTCATCATTATCAAATAATCATAATACATGAAAGAAGGTTTATTGTGCATATTTTTTTGACGTGGAAGGTACCAGGGTAGCACAAAAGTGTAGGAGAAGTCGAAACAATAAACCTCATTCATTCATCATTATCAAATAATCATAATACATGAAAGAAGGTTTATTGTGCATATTTTTTGACGTTCAAGGTACCAGGTTAGCATAAAAGTGTGGGAGAAGTCGAAACAAAGAAGCTCATTTATTCCCACAGGAACGACGGGGAGCGGCATAGAAAGTATCCTATGTCCTTCTCCCAGTTCTTAGCTACCTCTTTACCAATTTTCAGCCAAATTGGTATAGCCGTTCTTCAGTTATAAATGATGTAACTAACACGACTTTCTTTTATATATATAGACTAGCTGACCCGGCGAACTTTGTTCCGCCTTAAAGGCAATAAATATCACATGATCACATTTTTTACTTTTTAAATTAGGAACACTGTAAATAAAAAAAAAAGTATTCCATGACTTTTTTATTTGTCATTTATTTAGTGTAGCACCTTGGGAAAGAAATGAATTTCTACTTGTGCTTCGTAAATTATCTAGCTATTGATCTCTGAGATGTCGTGGTGGCCTAGTGGTTAAAACACCAGCCTCTCTTGTATGATTGCGCGGGTTCGATTCCAGGTCAGGCAAGTATCGATGTAACTTTTCTAAAGTGATATGTACTCTCTAAGTATAATATCTAGGACACCAATGACTGAACGTGAAGGAAAAAATCTTGAGGAAACCTGGACTTTATAAGTCTGAAATCGCCACCCCGCATTGAGCAAGCGTGGTGATTACACTCAATCCTTCTCTGCATGAGAGGAGACCTGTCTCCAGCAGTGGGACGATAAAAAGATTGATGATGATGATGATGATCTCTGAGGTTTGTTCGCCGATTTCGCATTGTCAACGGAACAGTTTCACGGACTGCCGCCTCCCTTTGCTCTTGTGAGTGAGAAGCACGAAGTCGAGTCATAGTAAGGCGGCGCTCTGGACGTGCAATTTCTTGCTCTTCTTCAGTGCTTTCATTCAGAATGTTTCGATTTACTCTTGCATTACCGCTTTGTCGAGAAAGATTTGATGGTCTTGGTCACGGCATGATATTTTTATTGATGATAAATGGCACAGCAATACAATATTAGAAAATTTTGAAGTTGAAGTTGGCTTTGTGGTTTTTTATTAGAAACTTTAAACCAGCAGAGAGTATTTATATTCTTTGCTTTAAACGATTGCTTCAACCGGTTAGACTTTTTTTTAAATATGCTCAGCTGTCATTTGCTTTTTGTTATACCATTTTTGGTATATGAATTGCTGACTTACATTTTGAATGAGTTGGACCATGTCTTATGTCACGTCACACGGGAACGACGGGGACGGGTTCTTAACTACCTCCCACCAATATTCAGCTAAATCGGTTCAGCCGTTCTTGAGTTATATATAAATAGTGAATAAGCAACTGAATCGATTCCAATAATTTTTACACCATGTTATATTTTGTTCCAAATACATTTAGAAATTGTTACAGTGTAGTTACCGAGTGCGTCACACCGCTTACGATACATCATCATAGTACTGTGCGCGCGCAACAGCTGACGCTAGAGGTCAATGCACCGCGCTTGCTCGCCCGCGGATCTTTGACCATATTTATGTTGGGACAACGAAGTAGAATACACATAGCAAGCTTATTATAACTTTGTGGTTTTTCATTATATCTTTTTGAAATTTTGTACATAATATTTATTAACTTAAAAATACTGGACACGTGTTTCCTACTTTGTGGAGGTGCAAGGTACCAGGGTAGCATAAAATTGTAGGAGAAGTCGAAACAATAAACCTCATTCATTCATCATTATCACAAATCATCATAATACATGAAAGAAGCTTTATTGTGTATAGTTTGTGGACGTGCAAGGTACCAGGGTAGCACAAAAGTGTAGGAGAAGTCGAAACAATGAAGCTAATTCATTCTCATGGGATCGACGGGAACGGGATAAAAGGTATCCTATGTCCTTTTCCTAGTTTTTAGGTACCCCCCTACCAATTATTTTCAGCCAAATCGATGGAGCCGTTCTTGAGTTATAAGTGGAGTAACTAACACGACTTTCTTTTATATATATAGATAGTGAATAAGCAACTGAATCGATTCCAATAATTTTGACACCATGTTATATTTTGTCCCAAATACATTTAGAAATTGTTACAGTGTAGTTACCGAGTGCGTCACGCAGCTTACGATACATCATCATAGGTATTGTGCGCGCGCAACAGCTGACGCTAGAGGTCAACGCACCGCGCTCGCTCGCGCGCGGATCGTTGACCATATTTATGTTGGGACAACCAAGTAGAATACTCGTAGCAAGCTTATTATAACTTTGTGGTTTTTCATTATATCTTTTTGAAATTTTTACATAATATTATCAACTTAAAAATACTGGACACGTGTTTCCTACTTTGTGGAGGTGCAGGGTACCAGGGTAGCACAAAAGTTTAGGAGAAGTCGAAACAATAAACCTCATTCATTCATCATTATCAAATAATCGTAATATATGAAAGAAGGTTTATTGTGCATATTTTTTGACGTGCAAGGTACCAGGGTATCACAAAACTGTAGGAGAAGTCGAAACAATAAACGTCATTCATTCATCATTATCAAATAATCATAATACATGAAAGAAGGTTTATTGTGCATATTTTTTTGACGTTCAAGGTACCAGGATAGCATAAAAGTGTAGGAGAAATCGAAACAATAAAAAAGCTCATTCATCATTATCAATCAAATCACCATAATACATGACAGAGGTTTTATTGTGCATAGTTTGTGGACGTGCAAAGTACCAGGGTATCACAAAACTGTAGAAGAAGTCGAAACAATAAACGTCATTCATTCATCATTATCAAATAATCATAATTACATGAAAGAAGGTTTATTGTGCATATTTTTTTGACGTGGAAGGTACCAGGGTATCACAAAACTGTAGGAGAAGTCGAAACAATAAACGTCATTCATTCATCATTATCAAATAATCATAATACATGAAAGAAGGTTTATTGTGCATATTTTTTTGACGTTCAAGGTACCAGGGTAGCATAAAAGCGTGGGAGAAGTCGAAACAATTCTGCTCATTTATTCCCACAGGAACGACGGGGAGCGGCATAGAAAGTATCCTATGTCCTTCTCCCAGTTCTTAGCTACCTCCTTACCAATTTTTAGCCAAATTGGTATAGCCGTTCTTCAGTTATAAATGATGTAACTAACACGACTTTCTTTTATATATATAGATATCAACCAGGGCATAAAATACATAAATAATAATTTGTGTATTTTTCTTTATTTTAGGGGGGCTTTGTGGCATGTTGGTGGATCCAGAATTCTTTACAGTGGAGGTCAAGATGACGAAAGTGGGCCGAGCGGCACCAGTCGTCCTTGGACTAATAACAGCCTCAACAACCCCAATAGAAATAGTGGGGATCAGACAGACTGGACCACCAAAATGTACAGGAAGTATGTAATCATATGCATGACCTCACAGACTAGTTTAATAGTTCACTGGAATCTGCATTGTATTAACATGGAATTCTATGTATTTAGTAAACGACCAGGCAATAATACCAACTGGCGATCATCGCAAACTCGTGATGACAGCGAAGAGTGGCGATCTTCAGAACCGGGCAGAACCCGCCAACTCGAGAAATGGGGTAAAATGAATTGGACTATCAGTTGTTTATTGGACTCCAGTAAATATTTACATTTGAAACTACAAAATATGAAGTGGGCGGCCTTATAGCTTCTCTTCCAGGCCGACCATTAAAATGGGGTTGTTAATAATGTTCAATATGTTCCATATTGCAAATAATTTAACTGAAAGCTACTGGGAAGTTTACTGTACGCCTTCCAAGCTAAACCACTTGTGAGGGGAAAATATAGAACCATCTTAAGAAATCTTGAAATTATAAAATGCTGATTCTCTGCGTAACTATTTATTTTGAGCATAATACATTCTTCATTGCTTCTGAACGGTTTATCTATATAAACGAATAATTCAAATGCTTCATCCATTTCACAGACCGCGACTGGGGTGACAGACCTAGTGGAGAGAGACCCCAACCTTGGAATAATAGGCGTAATTGGGGTGGGGACCAAAACAATGAGGAAAATTTGCCAGAATGGTAAAATTAACTTTATTATAATGTATGTAGGATCAATCCTTAATTTTTTGTGTAGAGCTTTGACACTTTATGTTGCTTATTAGGGCCGTTGAAAATGCTGAATGTGGAGGCACCTTTGACTCTTCAGGGGCCTTCCACGGGTACAGTAATGATGACAGCAATCTGCCGAAACACCAAGACGCCGCATATTGTAAGTGTTGCTATAATAATGTTTTTCAGGTGAATTAAAATATTATGATATTAAATAATATCATAATATTTTAATTGGAAAAACATTCATCTCAAATGAGATGAATGTTTTTTCACAATAGAAACTAACTGTATAGATAAAGTCCAAATTCCGTCTGTATTTCACATTACGTAAAATGATAATATTCACCAGTAGTTGGTTTAAAAGAAGTATATTTTATTTGGACACCAAAGGAAATAAATACATTTAAAAAAGAAATCCTGTGTGAAAGGCCAAAAAGGCTGGAGGTCAAGACATTAATTTTCACATTTTCCTTTCTTTTAAAATTTTAATCGATAGTTAATTAATTACTGTCAACGATATTAATTTACTGTCAAGTATTAATCAAGAATTAATGTATTACAGCTCTAACACGGTCCCACACACATGGCAGCTTTCCTCGTCCCAAGGTCGTGGAAGAAGGCTCTGACGAATGGTGGGCGTCAGAAAAAGCTAAGAAACTCTCGCCAAAACGTTTCGATGCCAGTGATCTCAAAGTGAAGAAGGTATGAAATAACACTTATTCAGATTTCCATCAACTGTATTCTCTTATGTATTTTTATCAGTCCGCCTACTTTAAATAATGATTTAATGATTTAATATTGCAGCAGCCAGGTATTGGAATAGCAGAGGCATCAGGCTCAAGTACAAATAATCGGTCCAACGATGAAGGCGAACTGGACAAGCTGGAGGATCTGTCGGCTTCGGGACCGGAGCCTCCGGAGGCTAGCGCGACAGGCCAAGGTGAAAAAATTGGAAAACAAAGTGCTTACAAATCTAATAAGTTTACAGAGAGCAAAACTTTTGATGCACTCATGCGGTCTGATATTGATTTAGAGGAAGCAAGCGATGAGAGGGGCAACTTCCAATCAGTCATCATAAATTCAAACAACAGTCTGCGGCAGAAACATCAGCATCTCGTGCCTGCATTGAAGGAGGCTTCGGGTAAATCAATGCATAACATGAAAGGTCCAATGAAACCCAATCAGTCGGACATGTATGTACTTACTGATTTTAAAAGCTATTAATTTTAATACAACTTTGTTTTACTTTAACTTAACAAACTTTTTCTTTCCAGGGATCATATATCACACAAATCTCCTGAAGAATTGCTGGTGGACAACATTTTCAACATGTCCCTCGATGACAAAGAAATACACTCTACACCTTCCTCTAATTCATTTTCCAATACGATGTCATCTGTGTTAGCTTCTGCAGCAAGTGGAATGCCACAAAACCAAAACATGCAAATGTCAAGCATCTCGAACATGGCAAATTCTGGGCTACCCAATCATGGCATGAATATGGATATGCATTTGAACAGCCAAAATAGGCAAACAGCTGTAATACCACCCGTCCATCTTTCACCTGGGATGCAGCCAGTTGTAATGAATGCAGGTGGGATGCAGCAGGGTATGCAGCAAGGTATCCCATCAGGTATGCAAGCTGGTTTGCATATGCCTGGTATGCCTGTTGCAATGCAACCTGGAATGCAAAACCCTGGATATCCATCAGTTGCTATGCAAAATATGCCTGGGATGCCAACTGGTGGCATGCAGAATATGCCAGGAATGCCTTCAGGTGCCATGCAAAACATGCCTGGAATGCAAGCACCACGAGTACAAACACCAGGAATGCAATCAGGCATGCAGAATGTTGGTATCACAAATTCTGCATTGAATGCATCGTTAGGATTGCCCATTGGCCCTAACATGGGACAAACCTATCAAGGCATGCCACAACAGATGCCCAATAATTCACCCCTGAGCTCATCTGGAATGGCAGGAATGGGGACTCCATCTATGCAAGGAACTGGAAATATGCCCAATTTTCAATCAAGCGGCACTATGCCAGGCATGCCTAGTAATATTGCAAATAATTCATTGTTTATGGGACAGAACTCTAATAATACCTCTGTAAGTAACAGATTTTTTATGCTTACAGGCCACAATTACACTAAACAACAGGACTATAAATAAATATCATATATTTATTTCTCGTCCTCCGTGGCGCAGCGATCAACACACCTGCCTGCGACGTGGAGGCCCCGGGTGCGATCCCCGGCCAGGTCATGATGGAAAAACGATCTTTTCCTGATTGACCTGGGTCTTGGATGTTTATCTATATATGTATCTATTATAAATCTGGTATCGTTGAGTTAGTATAACACAAGTCTCGGACTTACTTTGGGGCTAGCTCAATCTGTGTGATTTGTTCTTATATATTTATTTCATTCTTTCTTTCTATGTATAACCTGTTCCTGTTATAAAAGACGATGTGTATCTGTTCTTTTATAGTGTGCGTAAATATTAAAGAGAAGAGAGAATCCAATCTTCTTGATTGTTGCTTGGTTCTTTAGCAAGCTTTTATTTTGTGCATATAAGTATCATACAAATGGAACAGGGAGATGCCTGAATTTTCAAAATATGAACACTTTATTTTAGTCCACCAAAAGCTTGTATGGAATATTGATGCCTTTTTGTTCAACAGATGTCATCAGCAAGTGACATGCCAATGTCCAATCATTCAGGACAAAATATAATGATTCAACTTCAGGGAATGCAAGGGTCTCAGGGACCTTTTGGAAATTCTATGTATGGAAACAATACCATGCCAAATAATAACATCCTTGATCAGTGGTATTATGAAGATCCTGAGGTAAGCTTATATTGTAAAACTTCCCACTAATCCGCACGTGTAATTTGCAATTGAAGTGAATTTAGAAAATAGAACTCAATATTTTGACTTACTAAAAAAAATAAAACTTTAAAACTGTATATATCGTTGATAAGCTCAGATACTTTTACATTTGTTTATTTTTACTTTAGTAAAGTAATTAAACTGCAGATTAATTCATCAATTATGTGCACAATAATTGTTTAAACAGACATTCTATTAAATGAAATATTGATGAAAAATAGGCTACCTATACAAGGTCAGATCTATCTTCCGATTCGTCTGATCTGATCAAAATTTGGACACAGATTTTGATGATATTCGTATGTTAGCTGATTTTCATGATACATTACTTGCGCTTGCCACAGTTATAACTGTTTGAATCAGCATTTAAAACTAAAAAACCTTGTTGTTCCATGTCTGTGCACCCATCCGGTCAGACGGATCTGGCGCAGGTTTGTCCGTTAAGATTGATCATTCTATGTATAGGTAGCCTTTGTTAGTTTCTCACTGTTTGATAACAGCAAAGAGTTTAATAAGTGAATGTTTTACAGAGGAACATCCAGGGTCCATTTACGTCCCTAGACATGTACAACTGGTACAGGGCTGGCTTCTTTAGCCCAAGCCTGATGGTGCGCAGAGCTTGCGAATCAGTTATGAGACCCTTGGGTTCCTATGGGCCGGTGGTACCGTTTGCACAGATGGTAAGTTGTTAGTGAAATTATTATCAATGAAGTACCACCACTACGTTATCACTACACCACCAGTACTACAGTTATTAACTAGAAGGTATTCTGTTATATGAAATTATTTCATATGATCGACAATATTCCCACGTGCGCAAAAAGCTGCTTTTTCCTATGTGGTTATATTGATGCGACTCACGACTTCCTGGTAGCACAAATTAGTCGTAAATAAACATAAAGGAAGGTAAGAAAATAAGAAATCAAGTCCGTCCGAAATGAGTTGGATTACCGGAACCGGGAAGTAAGGCAAAAGAAAAAGAGAGGCTTATAACCACCAGTGGGTAACGTCGAACTAAAATATGATGGTGATGATGAAATTTTAATGTTGTAACTTAGTATTGTGCATGAAATTTATATACTCAATTCCAAACAATATTAGACATTTCATTAAACATGTTTTTCGGTCCATTCGATCGATTTTGTTGTCTATTATATTGACAAATAGTAGGTGCAGTAAATACATAGCTGGTAAAGAGAACTTTTTTTAATGCCTTCCTCGTGCCTATGATATAGAAATAAAATCGGTTGAAAGGATTTTAAAAAAAAAGTTGGTTTAAACCTACTAATCTTATTTCAAATGAAGTGTATATTCATCTGCATGCAGTACTAATTCCTAATTCTTAAAATAGACAATAGTTTAATAATAAATAGTTTACTAACACAAATCAACTTGTTGCAGGATATGATGAATTCGTTCCCACAAATGTCTGGTGGCTTCGATCGTCCACAAGGATCACACGATAATATGATGAACGCACAAGCAACATTGGGTCTTGATGTAAGTATATAACTTCTTATGCTCTGTTCATGCATACCAATGTAGATCAATATTCACCCGTAGTTAGCATTATAGTAGAATTCTGAATGCCTTGTAATAATAAGGTTTTCTTGATTTCTAGGTGATGAATATCAGTAATATAAATATACCCGATAATGCACATAATATGGATTTACAATTCGGATCTGTGAGACTTATGGCAAATCAAAATTATGCCCCACCGCCACAAATGGTAATAAAATAAATTCCTACAATCAGTTTGTTTGTTTGTTTTATGATTTCTTGCATTATGAAATCTACAAACAGTTGCGGTGCGGTTTTGCATAAATGTCCACAGATTGCGTTATGTGATTTTTTTCTGTCGGGATACCATTTGGTTGGTGGCTATGGTTTTAAATTGATTTTAAGAATATGGGGTTATAAATTTTACATATTATTTATTCAGTACATTTAATTTTTGACGAAAATTACACGATCTATACAAACTTAAAGCATTTAGGGGCTGAATATCCAGAAATACTTAGTACTCACTTTCCTTATTTAATAAGCATTTTTTTTTACATATGGTTTTAGAAGTTTCAAACCCAGTCGTTTAGGCTGTCCTTTGTCTACCAGTGAGTGAACAAATAAGTATAAGAATTTAATTAGTTAGATTAGAGGCACAATACAAAATTCATTCTGTTTGGGAATCCTTGAATTTTACTATCACAAATGAGGTAATGCTACCCTAATAAGTAATAAACAAAAAAATAAGTGTTTGGAAAATATGTTTCAATGGTCTTTTTAATTAGTTTTTATTTTTTAGTTTCATTATTTAGTATACTTTAAAGTAAATAAACATAATAAAAACAGAAAAGCACCAAAAAAGCAAAAGTAACTGCTTATTTCATCAGCAAGTTATTTTTATTTATCATTTATTTTTTAATAAAAAAAATACGGATAGGTATTGTGAAGCAGAGTTAGTGCAGAAATTTAAAAGTTGAAATATTTCAGGTGGATTCTCTGTGGGGCCAGCCAGCGCCGTCATCGGCTGATTTAGTGTGGATGCAACAGCCTCGCAGCCGCGCGGAAGCACGCGTCAATAATTTGCCAATGTTCTTCTCATGGGATCATCAGGTGGGTTTGAAGCCCATTCGGGAACAATAAGGATTTCTCAAATTTTGTGGCTATATTTAAAAAAGAATTACTTTTTTTTACATTTTTCTTAGATTTTCTTAGTGTTTGTTTTTTCTATGAAACATCTTTATCATCTAGACCACTAGAATGTATTTTATTGTTTTGATTTTGAAAAATATGGTCACAAACTTTAGTTATGCCTTAAGAGGTGGGCATTATGCAAAAGGAATGAAAAATACTAGAAAGTTAAAGGTCTTTCTTTTTTTGTTATATTGCGCAAACAGACCTAAGCATAATTCATTATCTTGGCACTGTGTGGATGGTATCTAAATCTACTAACTGCACAATCCTATATGGTGATATTAAATTGCCATTATCATCATGATTAACGCGGAACAGTCCCCAGTTAGCTTTTTTTATATGTTACTAGTTTTAAAAAGGTAAGTTAATGTATGGCAATTTTTTCTTAAATGTATTTGGTTTAAATTTTAATCACTGAGCATGCATATGACTTTTGCTATACATGTTTTTACTTTTTTTAAACTAGTTTTTTTCGTGTTCCAACATGATCTGCCTTATATGATTTTAGCTGTTACATAAGTTTTCATTAGAGTTATGCACTTCCTTTCTACCTTATCATGTATATTTCTTGGGCTTTTCTTACCTTTACCGTGTAGTTCTGGAACTTTGTATAGAAATACGAAAGTATACTTTTAACAGTCAGTTATGTCAACTGAGTAACTTTTTTTAAATAACAAACATTAGTTTACTTTAATTTTCCTAACATTGTGCTTTGTCGTGTTTCTATTTTGTTCTCACATTTTGCATCCAGCAAAAAGGAATCATGAATGACATAGATACAGTAAAATAATCATAAATATTGCATAACTATCAGCGTATTATTTCCCATCATTGTACTATGATCTCATAGATACAACCCATGGTCAAATGTTTCTCAGTCTACAAAGAAAATTATACATTTATAACGCAACATCCGCCGTAGTAATTTGCCGGAAATTAACTATTTTAATCCTTCATTAAAATTAATAGGCAAGTTGTAGAGTATTTTATTTATCCACTTTTCTTAAAATCAAGCGATGATTTTGTGACGTTAATACGGCTTTTAACATGTAAGCAATGATTATAAGTAAAACCTAGAATTTTCTTAAGTGAACATACAGTAACAATAGTTATTTATTCTAGTTATTTCTTATAGTACCTAAGAAATTACCCAGGCCTTTGTATCTACGCCTACTATCTTATCTATTAACCGATTCTTCGTGTATAAAATTAGAAATCATCTCTAAAATAAGTATAATTTCTCAATATACGGGGTCTTGAGCTACAATCTCTTAGCACAATACCTGAGCACACGAATCACCTCAGTAGTAACATAGTAGTACTTGACGCTGTGTCTGATCTACTCTGCTATAGGCATCGCTTCAACAATTGAAGTAGTCGCAAAAATACCGTTATTTAATCATCAACAATTACATAATTTATTGTAAAGCAAGTACTCCAGTTTTAAGGTTTTAAAGGCATAGAAGACATCACTTTCATGATTCCTTAAAATGCTTAAAGCGCTTTTTATGTAATATTTGCATTGTATGTAGACCAACAGTCGTAAATGAGCAGCTGTGCCATTAAAAACACATTAACACAAAGTGGTTTGTTATGCCGAAGTTTAAGAAATAGCAGCGACATATGAGGAACATCTTTTTTTTTAAAATATTCTTGCTGAACATGCATGTTTGCCAAAATGTCATTGCTGACTCTTAAATGAAGAAAAACAATATACTAAATATCTTGTATTGTAATCAATATTAAATAAGCTTATGTAACTTTCACTAATCGCTACCTAGAGAAATAATTATGTGGTAATATCGGAGGTCAATAAGGGTCATTTTCACGAGTCTTTTTTTTGTGATTTAACATTTTTACATTTAATTTTTTTTGAAGTTTATAACTTGTAATGTAGCATTTCCCATATCGGTATTTTATGATTTAGTTCAAGTATTTAGTTATCAAACTTATCTGATTTTTTAAGAGCTGATTTATTAATAGCCAGATAACTTTTATTTGAGGAACAATATTGTGGTCTGACAACTTGTATAGAAAATATTTCAAACCGTTACTTTTCAGTTCAGTACCTAATTGGTATGAAACTAACTGATAAGTGAATGGAAGTCTACACAAGATTCCTGATTATTAATAAGATATTTAAAGAAGCATCACTTAAAAATGGGAATGACCTGAAAGAAAAACTTATTAATTGTGCCTTTTCCGCTTGCACCACTTTGTGTTAATTTTTTTTTTTACATTTTTCAAGTTGCTTTGAAGTAAGTTAGGGAATTATAGATAGATTCAGTTCTCACTAGGTTGACATAGGTCGCCACACGACACTTATAAACGGTGTTTTATAAGATTTATTCATCGCGCGCGTTTTGTGTTTCCAGCCACATAACAGGTACGTAACATGCTAGTGAGCAATTAATTTGCTATTATCGACTGTTTGATTGAGGTCATGGTGTATGAACGGTGTAGGCAACAACAATATTTATGAACTTAGGTGGAAAGCATTCGTACATTTTCCAGGCCGGAAAATGCTTATTCAGGTGTAGCCATTGAAGTCTAGCCATTTCCCCTAACATGTTAGTGTTTTGATTGAAATAATTACTTAAATTAGGAAATAACATATATTTTTAGATTTTTTAATTGATATAGAAATTAAAGCTCCATCTGTCAAAATAGGTGTACAAATAATTAAGATATTGTATTTTTTATAATAATAATATTTCCTTTTCATATGCTTTTGACGAAGTGTTTTGTAAAGTATTGCCAAAAAATAGAAATTGACTCTGAAAAAAATAATTTTAGCCATAGCCACCAATGCTGGCAGGCAGTTGGATTTAATTCTGCCAAATGTGTTTTTTTTCTGTTTTTAACATATTAGGTAATGTTAAAATTGCCGAACAGAGTCACAGAAAACCATATAAGCTCGACAGTGAAATTTCACTAAGTAATTGCTTTGTTAGAGAAATGCCATCTCTGTGTAATAAATAAATCTATTCAATATTTAATCATTACAACCTCAATATTTAATAGTCTAATTAAACGCAATGATAATGATAATGTTTAACTGTGTGCTAAACTAAAGCTACTGCTTTTGTATTGAGTAATTAAGATCAACTTCTAGTGAACTGTATCGGAAAATATCTGATTTCAATGAGAAATTTTATAATACTAAACTGCTAAAGAGTACGTGCAATGCGGGTTGTTGAAATATACTTATTCAGACAGACATTCGATTTTTGAAATAAATTCAACTATATTTTAGATCTATATTTTTTCATTTTAAATGAGGATGGTTATTTATTCATATTTCTCGGTGGTACGCCACATCGGCTGCCGGCAGAAGTTACCACCCACTAGACAAAGCCTTGCCGCCAAGCGATTCGTCGTGTTCCGGCATGATGTCTGGTGAAGCCGTACGGAGGACGGGTCTGAGAAGTTGTGTTGCGATGTGTGCCGGGTACGATGCGCCAAGTGTTGTTGTGTCGGGAGTTTGGTCGTGGAGGGTCTCCAGATCAATCTCCCTCTGGCGCAGCATCGTTGGTCGTGTTGTTGGGTTTAACTTTGCACCACCTCGCTCAACTGTCGTCTTCCTTCCTACTCACTAGGTTTTTTGAGTGAATGGGTTTAATAAACTAGCGCGCTTTACCATCAACGATTGCATCACTGCTTACCATCAGGCGGGATTGCAGTCAAGCGCTAGTTTATAATTATTAAAAAAAAAATATAACATTTAATTCGATTAGGTTTCTTGCATTTTATTTTAAATAATTCCTCATAATGCTGTCAGTAAAGACAATGTACTTGATCACTATGCACATTTTTAGCTCCGCACTAGGTTTGTACCGAAACCACTCAAACCTGTTAACTCATAACACTTGAAAGATAACTAGTGGTGCTTAGCTTCACGGGAAAAACTCCGCAAAAGCATAGTGAAATCTTTTGCTGTCATATTTTTGTAACTTACCATTATCTGAAATTGAAGAGGGTTGACTTATGATTTAATCGATTTGGGTAGTTAATACAATAAGTACAGAAAACTCTGTCCGATCCGTGAAGGTATTGTTAGGTATCGATAACTGAGCCTACAAAGCCGGGCTTTACTTAAAAAGTAAATATTATTTCAGAAAATAAGGTAACTTACATGGCAAAACATGCGCGGGCGACAGGGGCAGGGCACGCGACATTGGTCCCATCGCTCATAATTATACCGTCGAACATGGTGTTGTCACTTTTTAAAAATCAAATTTTGGGCAAGTTGGAATTAATTCGCTTAATTCCATATGGGCCTGACGGGGTTTTCCTTAAATATTGTATGTGTACTGTCTCTATCGTAAACCTGGCACCTGTTCTTAATGCAAACACGTAAAGTTGCTACTGTAGTAATGGTGTTAACAACAAAAAAAAACTTTATTCGGCGAAAACCGATCAGTACGTTACTGTCCGTAGTCCTGTTTATTTAGGGGTATTCTCTCGTGTACGTTTTCACATGTTGCACGTTCGTAGATATACCACAATCGATTTAGTTTTCTGGTTTTATCTGTGGCGGATGTAAAATAGAGTAAGAATATTTGTAAAGTCGAAAGTATTGGATCGATTTTGACAGCTAAAGTCTTAAAGTGGTGCGCATGTCAAGTCAATTTATTTTGAAACCTTGCTGCTATTTATTGATATTGGCTCAATTGTAATTAAAGCAAGCAAATCTTATAATTGTGGTTCGTCTATGAGCGTTATTATTTCAGCGCTCTTTTTAACATGGTTGTGCTCTGCTTCAAGATATCTGTGCAATGTTTGCAACCATATAATTGATGTGGTTCTTTTATTCCAGCTATCTACTTTCTAAGTTGTCGTATTATGAAATCGCTCGCATTTCTTCACTTTCTCATTTATTTTAATTTATATGCAGTAGATAACCTGGTGGACTAGAAAAATGCGGTTTATGTATGATGCTAATATTAAAATGAAAATATTGTCCAGTTCAATAAAAACCTGTACCAAAAGGCCACACGAAAAGATTGCGTTTCACCAATGTGTCAATTGATATCCATTACTGAGAACTTATCAGGCGAAATGTGGACGATGCACAAGACACTGTATGTTTATGTATCATAACTAGAATTACACGCCACTGACCACATGTGTAATTTCAACATTCAAAGGATTTTCGGGAGCTTGGCTGTCACATAATTAACCTGTGGGTTTTCAGAGAGATTATCAAAAATTAAATACACCCCTGACAGATTATGCAGTGTGCTGCATAATCTGTCAGGGGTGTATTTAATTTTTGATAATCTAAATTCTCATTTTAAAATTATCCCACATTTTCTTTAGGTTCAAAATGCGCTCTGTATACTTTGTTCGCATATTTGGCTTTCAGTTCGTACCGTGATAAATCACATCACGAGTAGTATTATATTAGGGGAAAGATTAAGGGGTCAACAGTTTTACATACATTACATACATACATGGAGTCTACAGTAACTGAGGCATTCAATAATTTTAGTGACAGATGCTCTCCGAGATACCTTATACTTATAATACTTTATTTCACTTGCTTTTCTTATGCCTTATACTCTAAAATTAATATATTCGTACGTATAAAATATTTAAATTTTTCACCTGCACACGCAATTATAGTAATAGTAATAAGATTTATAAAAATAGATATGATTATTTTGGAAGTTTTTAACTTAGAAAATAAAATAGAAAATACTAAATAATATATTCATACACCCAAACAACAGCTTACAGATACAACGCAGTGTGTTTTTAGTCATAAACCTGAACAAAGGTGTTACTGTGCCACACCGCTCTCTTTACTTGAGCCAAATTTGATAAAGAATAGAGGTAAACAAGCCTTTGCTAGGCAACGACTTGTTTACATCTAGCAGACAGATGTTTACAAACTTTTCTAGTAAGATGAGTTTCATACAAGTAATAATTCAATTAAAAAAAAGGTTTATTTATTTTTAAATGTTTATAATTTGTATAGAAAGCTTAACCAATTCGATTTATCCTTTTAATAGATTAAATTTTTGTTACGTATATATTATACATTATATGTATAAATTTTTGATACGTATATATTATACGTATCAAAAATGATGGTGATTACGCTTAAACTTTCTCTGTATGAGAGGAGACTTGTGCCCAGCAGTGGGACGATAAAAGGTTGATGATAATGATGATATATTATACGTTGTCTTTAATGAAATAACAAATCGCGAATCTTCTATACTTGGAAGTGTTATAATGCATGTGTTATGTGGATGACGTTGATTTGAGTAGTTAAAATATACAGAATTGTATCGACAGAAATGTTTTTATACCTGGATTTTATCCATATTTCTTTATCTATATAGCTATAGCGTTAAATTAATGTCGACTTTTTAGAGGTTTTTCGAAATAGCAAGTTAATATGACTGATGAATGATTTTTAGTAAAATATGCTGCAATAGGAATTGTTAATAAATAGTTAGCATCGTTTCTCCGGGACTCGTCGAGCTTCATTGCTCGGCGTTTTTCTGGCGGTCGCCACTGTTGATTCTGGCTTTCAGGAGTTGCAGTGGTTGGGAAAAGCGTGGCGGGTTTTGTCCCAAAAAAAAAAAAAAAATAGTTAGCATGGGAAAGACAACAATCACTTAAATAATAAGAGATTTGTAAAACGTGATTTGTGGTAACCCTAAATTGGTTTGTTTATCTGTATTCTTTATCGAATTTGGCATAAGTATAGATGTATGATGTGACGTAGACTATTTATTTTAAATCTTTGAGGTATCTGAGAGACTTCCACATCCACCTTAGAACTATTCAGTAAAATCAAGTTCAATTTTTCATAAACTAGGTAGAATCTGGGAAACAATAATTACTACGGCGTGATGGACTGGTGATCTCTCTACTATTAATTAAATTTATGTAAATACCTCACAACTTAGAGAAAATGGCGTCAATTATCTTGTTCAAAAATTAAACTAATTTTTATGTTAAGTGCATCTTTTCTTTCTATTTCATTATGAAAAGCATAGAAGATAACATAAATTTTAGTTTAATCCTGTCAAATTAAGATTCCACAGACAGTTTAGATGCGACTATAAATATGGCGACCAAAATTACGTCAATTTAAGTCAGGAGTGGAGTAATTTGACAGGTCGAACTAAAATTTTGTCTTCTGCCGTTTTCTTAATGAAATAGAAAGAAAGAGATGCACTTAACTTAAAATTAGTTTAATTTTTGAACTTTAGAATCGGCGCCATTATGCTAGTACACTTGAGCACTGAGGGAAATTGTAATGTGATAATTTAGCAACGGTGTCTTATAACAAACTTATATTATTATATAATAACCAGCGATCGGAATAGGTAGAGTGATTTTTGGTACTATTGTCATAAATGTTCACAGAAAGAATAACGTGGATAAGCCATTTTCCCAGAATGTAATTCCGGATCCAAGTAAATATTGTTAATGTTGCTAGTGACATTATTACATGCAATGGTAAAGAATTTCCATTATAAGTCGCCACAATTTAACTAACTGCTGTATTATATAATTGACATTAATAACTAACTAAACTAATGAGTCTTCAAATAAATTTCCTCTTAACATATCTTAAAAATAAACTTTTTATATGCATATATTATTATTAATTTTTATTTCTTTTTAATTTTATAATTTTTTAGAGTTCCTTTTATATAACCTAATATTTAATATTTCATAATATATAACTTATCATTATTTTATTACCTAATAGCTACTTTAATATATCTATAATATATCAAATAGTCATCATTTCTAATCCTAATTATTTTCATTTTTACCTATTACATACCTATTTCCTATTGTTTTAATATATATTTGTTTAGTTTGAGACAGACTCACAAGTGCTAATTTTTTACTTATTTTAACTTCGGCGAGTTCTTTAGACCACAACGGTATGCAAGTTTTAACACGCTGGGAAGTGGTTCTTTTGGAGTCAGTTTTCAATTGGGCCAATTTCAATTCCAATTTCAACTAAAATTTATTTAGTTTTGTTACCTTCCTTTAAATGAATTATTTAAAGGAAGGTAACAAAACTAAATAAATTTATTATTTACTTGTTCAAAAATAAAAACAATCACATTTCGATCGAACCATTAATACATTTCAATATTTTATTTTTAGCCTCTAATGAAGGGTATGGCCAAATCAAACGGTTTTACGACTTAATATAATTTATACCCATTTTCTTTTAAATATATCAACCAATTCCGTAAATCCGGAGGAATGTCCATATTATGTCGAGACAAAGCCTTGCCGCCAAGCGATTTGTCGTGTTTCGGCATAATGTCTGGTGAAGCCGTACGGAGGACGGGTCTGAGCAGTTGTGATGCGATGTGTGCCGAGTACGATGCGCCTAATGTTGTTGTGTTGGGAGTTTGGTCGTGGAGGGTCTTCAGATCAATCTCCCTTTGGCGCAGCATCGTTGGTCGTGTTGTTGGGTTTAACATTGCATCACCTCACTCAACTGCCGTCTTCCTTCCTATTCGCTTAGTTTTCTGAGTGAATAGGCTCTTAATAAACTAGCACGCTTTACCATTAACGATCGCATCACTGCTTACCATTAGGCGGGATTGCGGTCAAGCGCTAGTTTATAATTATTAAAAAATAATAGTAATAATATATACGTTTCCGACCAATGACCCCAATTCACTCTACCTATTCCGATTACTGGTAATAACGTAAAAGACGAAGCGTTTTAGGCATTAGAAATAGGCAAATGTCATGAAGGAGAATACCGAAACCTGTACCAAATGCTTATAAAAATACATTTCCCTTAAATACTTGAAACAGTTTTTGACCAACATTTCCAAAATGAATCATTACTAAATCCGCGTTTAAGAAATGTTCTAAAAAGTTCGATGACTTGACTTTCAAATGCATTTCCGGTAGTAAAGAATTTATTGATGCCAGCACAAATATAACGATTCCAAGCAACAAAAAATCCTTAAGAGAAATCGATCACAGAACGATTGCTTAAACGAATAATTTTTTTTTTTTTCAGTGATTAAAAAAATCTGATTTATGTGATTTTTGAATATAAATAGGCAGCACATCAAGTTATACATGTCGACCTTGAGAGCGCGCTTATCTTGCTCGAAATAAAGTTTGCTGACCGTATATCGATTTGGCCACTTAACTTAATTTCAGACTGAAAAATCAATTTATTTATTAATCGATTATTTTTTAGTCGATATCGATTATAGACATTTTGAATCAAAATAGCAACACTCCTAAACAAATATCAACCCTCTCACATCACCTCGTTCTCGTTCCTGTGCGTTTCATCAAATAGTTCCTTTGCCGTCATCTTGGCACTAATGCAAATTAGTATGAGAGAGAGAGAGAGAGAGAGAGAGAGAGAGAGAGACACATACACAGAGTGCGCCTACCTTGTTTAAGTTATTGAAATACATGAATGCCAACATGACGGCAAAGGAACTATATGATGAAACGCACTATCGTCGCTTATGAATTGTATCGTGTTTGTGTTGTTATTTTGATTTGTTGCTAGTTGTTTTTATCCTTTGAGTTGAGCTTTGTTCCTCTGGGTCGAATTTCCCTTATATATTATAGTGAATGGTATCTTTGCAATATTCAAGGTTTTTTTAAAAAAAAAATAGTTATGAGGAAAAATCTCAGTACTGCGGATTCGAAAACAAAAATTCTTAATGCCAATAGTAATATTAAACAATAAGCTGGCTAAATATGGTTATTTAATCTAAAAGCAATCGGTACAGGCTTCCATACAAAAACCGGCATTCTCCTTTAGTTTTATTTTCGTTGTCGTTCATGATTCCACTTCTTCTTCTTTTTTTTTTGGTACTTACACAAGTAACTCGTTAAGTGAGTACTGTGGTTTCAGACATTAATATTCAACGAAGATTACTTATATAAATTGATTGATGATTAAAGAAGACATTGAAGATTATTGTAAGTACGTAGGGGAGAGGGTGTAACCGTTTATTGAAAGTAAAGTATTAAAAGAAAAAGGTAATGTGCAAAGGTAAAGTGCATAATTATAGATTACTCAATATGAAATACTTATATTATTGAAGTGTTAATGGTTTATGTTATACCTAAATGTTGTATCGATGTCAATGTAGTATCATTCATATAGTTTGGACACTTTAATGTTTTGTCTATTTCTTCGTATAAACTTATGTAAAATACGAGCGGAAGGCGAAATTTCGCAAATCTTATGGAAAGTTATATCGCCATGTAGAAATGAAGTGAAACAGTCTTTCATAAGATGAACATGCAAATTATGTAAATTATTGATTTGATCTTTCTTGGTAACTTGATAAGTATTGACCTAGAGAGCTTTTAGAAATACGTAAAAAAAAAAAAAGAAAAATACATAAGTAAAATGATACTGATTAGAATTTGTTTCTTTTTTTGTTAGATATGATTAAATATGGTCATCGGGCTTGAGAAGTTTCACCAACAGAAGTATAGCAGGATAACAGATACATACATTGTGTAGCGTACCTACCTCCTCTCCTTAATACGTCTATATGAAAAGGAAGCATTGTTATTTGCCGAAACATTAATTATCTCATAGTTGTATTACCATCAATCTGGGTAACTTTGACAGATAAATGTGGTATTTTACACAATATTTAAAAATTTAACCCAATCACACGAATGAATTTTATTTTGTTAGTGCTCTCATAACATTTTTCATCCCTAAAGATTAATTCAATTATATATATAACTCATCTGTCTATATAAAAGAAAACCTTATTTTCTAGTCTACGTTACCGTCATTACATGGTAACTTTGATACACAATGATGGAGAAGAAGTAATAATTATATTTTGAATTAAATTGGGTTTAAGTTTTTCTTATAAATGGAATTAACTGACGAAATAAAACCATTAATTTCCAGTTTTGTCTTATATATTTTATAAAATAATCAATAAAATCAGTCTAAGACGTTTGGGATTGTTCTACAAATTTTAAATGAGCATATAAAAATAACCTTTAAAACACATTTGAGACTAAATTTTTTGCATAACTAAGTAGAAAAGAAAGACGCTACGGAGCTAGTTTAAAAATAAAAAGCTCAAGCATCAAAAGTAGGTCATGGTCACACTGTCAATGTTACCCGAACCAATCAAAGTTACCCAGATTGACCGAACTTGTAAATGTAAGAAAAGTAAAACAAAAAAAAAAGAACTTTGTTGTTAGAATAAAGGGCGATGGGCGAGTATGTATTAACTCCCTTACAAGTCTTGTATCAAAATAAACTTTTGTGGACCAGAAGGATAATTCTTGTAATTAAAAACATTCATAATCTAATCGCAGTTTCATCTACGCGACAAATAAGCCGAAAACTTGTCAAAAAGTAGGGAAATTTTATATAATTCTGACACACTGAGACTAGACCTTGAACGTTCGTAAAATTATGAGAATTGCCCCTCTGTTGTTCTCTTTTATTAGAAACGGGCAAAATATAACTAAACAAAATTTATACTTATGTAGATGTTATTGAAGTTAAAATATATTTTCATCGAACTTATGCAGCTGTTGTGTTGAAAATAATTATTTATGTTGGATGAGCCACTAAACAAATATTTACTAACAAGTTCATTATGAACTTGAACGCGCGGAATTACGACAGTGGAAGTAATGATTTGCAAAAAAAAAAACTCAAGTGTAAATAATTAAGGTTTTTATTAACAAATTGGCTGACAGCAGAAAAATTGAAAATCTATTGTAGGCGGACACCGCGCGGAATGATGGTTTTGGCAGTCGACGATTAGAAAAAGAACATTTTAATAAAACGTCAAGCTGAGGTGTCGTAATTTTATGTTGGTTGAACCACTTTATACAGTATGTTAAGAAAACCCTGACCTAACCTTTATTATCCTTACGGGTCGGACAGGGTTTTCTTTACATACTGTATACAGTTTTTTTTATTAACTAATTGACTGCCAGAGAACAGACAAATAAAAAATCTATTTTTGGCGCACACCGCTCAGAATGACTATCGTGGCAGTAGTTGATTAAAAAAAAACATTTTAATAAATCGTCAAGCTGTTCCACTTTATACAAAGTTTTTTTTTTATATTAAAAAGTTGAGTGCCAGACAAATGACAAATAGAAAAAGTATTGTTTTCGGAAACCGCGCGGAATGACGTTGGTGGTAGTAACGATTTGAAAAAAAAAAAACGTCAACCTGTAGTGTCACAAATAATTTTATGTTGGCAGAGCCATTTTATTTACATACATGACAGTAAATGATTTAAAAAAACATGCTAATAAAACGTCAATATATTTAAAGGACAAGATTGTGCTGAATTAGTTGGGATGGCGTTTTATCATTTCGTAAATGTCATGTACTAAGACTGACTATAGACTATAATACCGTAGGGGAAAAAATCTCAACGTAATAAACCAAATTAAAAGTATTATTAAAATATTAGCTTTGCTCATAAGTGCTAGGTCTTTGTTCATTTACTTTGCGTATTTGATTTTGTTCAAGAACAAAATGAAGTTTTGATGTGTAATTAAATTGATTTAATTGATACAAAACTTAAGCCGGGTCCGCCCATTGTCATTTCTAAAATATTTGATTAACTTGTTAGTTTACTACCGTCACGTAATTACGTTAGTTAAAAACAGCATATTAATTATTAATACATGCCATTAACTCGATCATATCTATTCCAATGTGAACTGACAAGTATTTTCAACTCCACTTTTATACAAAATAATGTTTGTAAAAGCATAGATTTAAACCGACAGGTGTTTATTCATCTTTTGAATAGCTATTTGTGTTGTTGTTTGCTATTTCATGTCTTTTTATTCCAAGGACACATTAGGTTAGGTTAGGTTAGGTTAGGTTAGGTTACTTGCTATTATTACCTAGATTTAATTTTGATTATATAAAACAGCAGTGGTGGTCCAGTGGAGCAGTGGGTCATAGGTTGGTGGAAACCAGACGCGCTTACATTGTGCGAATTATTTCATCACCACTGCTTTTAAAACGGTGAAGGAAATCATCGTGAGGAAACCGGCATGTCCTGGAGCTAACACTTCGATGACATGTGACATCAACCCCCACTGGGCCCATGTACTACTCGTGCGAGTTAACTGTAGACCTAGTATGAGTTTTCATTACGAAACTCGTTCGCCGATATCGAGCGCGTTTGACTCAGCGATTGGCCCGCTTCAAGGTCGTAAGAACTCTCAACCAATGAGAGGGCCAAACGCGCTCGATACGATCGAATGAGTTTCGTATTGAAAACTCATACTAGGCCTACTGTGCTCCTCGCTGGCATGCGACCCCTTTCGCGGTTCACCGCGCAACGCCCCGCATTCGCCTTAAGCGCTCCGTAGCGATAGCATCTTTTTTACAAATAGGGATGTATCCAAGGTATGAAAATCAAAAAAAAAATTAGTCCGTCTTATAGATAATAAAAAAAATTAAGACCCGTATTTTTTATTTTGTCTAAATTACCAAAAACTACTGAGATGTAGCGTATTAAAGTTACGGAGTGGGGGCTAATTACGTCACGCCGTTGTATATTTTGTACCACGGCATGACGTCATGAGACATTTCGAATCAATATATCTTCGTAAGTATTTGAAAGAAAGAAAAAATAAAAAATACGTGTTCAATATTTTTTATAAATTTATCTGATGGACATTAAAATTATTTTTTAGGATACAACCCAATTGCCTAAATACAGTTTAAATCCCCTGTTCTTATTATTGTTTCTGTGGAGTTTTTGCTTTGTTAATTTTTGTTTATTAAATTTGTTTTTTTACATTTTAGACGCGTTAGTGAAGCTTGTTGGTTGCACCAACATTATATTTCAGTCCATATGTATCAATTTATTTGCAAAACGTCAGGAGTAAAATGATCTAGTATTATGACGCTTAAAAATTGTAATTTATTTTCTTTCTCGTCTTTTGCGAACGGTATCGTCCTAATGACGTCACAGAGCGAGGTGCACAGTTAATTCGCGCGAGCAGTAGTGAATTACAGCCCACTCCCTCATCATTGAAAATTATACTCAGATTATGATTCAGAATTTTTGATATTTTTTTTTAGATTTAGTTTGAAGGGCGAGTTTTGTCTATGATAGGGCGGTTGAATTTCATGGCAGGGTAGTAACAAAGTACTGATTATGATACGAAGGTCGTTAATTCCTTTCTTATTGAGGTTAATTGTTTGAAATTTCAATTGTGTGTAGAAGTTATAAACAATGACGTAATAATTCTTTGGCCTCGGTGAAAAAATGTGTATACCTTTAATTGTATCATGCTTTATTTGCCTTGTGATCCCGATTTAATCATTGGGACAGTTATTTTTTACTGCAGTATATAGCAATTACAGTTGGTAATCTGCGTGAGCCTATTAACTTAATACTGTGGGACAGTCATAGTCCGTTTCATTTATATTAGCATAATATTTATATGCTTGTTTTTAGGTAAACATAATATTTAATGTTCCACAGTAATGACATTTTTCTATATACGACATGTAAAGAACACCCCGTCCGACCCATAAGGATAATAAAGGTTAGGTAAACATATGACTAAATAAAATATGAAATTTTACATAATCATTCTTTTTTTCCGTGAATTAATTTTCCCAAAATTTGGTAATTTTTAAAAAAGTGACAACACCATTTTCGGCGGTATTTTTAAGTTTAACCCGGTTTTGTTGCCATTAGTAGAAACTGTTATCGATACTTGACAATACCTTCACAGATCGGACAGAGTTTTCTTTACATATTGTTTGCATTTATAATAAAACAATGTAATATACGGGGTGCCTTTTTTATGATGGTTTTCAGTGCAGTAACCGTATGGAAGAAAAAGAAAGTGGTGAAATATATTATGGACTTTTGGAAAATTCCTAATTTCTTACCTAAACTTTATTTTCTTTCGCCAACATACGACAGTGTTGCAGAGCCTCGTTTATCAGCCTGTTTTGAAATCTTAAGTAATCACAATAAAGTGTTACCTTTTATTAGGTAAATGAGGTCTAGAAATTTTCACGTGATACCTTTCATACAAAAAATTTTACTACAAGAGATTGGCATTATACACCTGCGTTTATATATCTATTGTAAATATCACCTGCCTTTCTCAAATGAAATGGCATTTTTTTAAAATTCAATTTTTATAAATAATTTATATTAATTAATTACACTAGCTACTTTCACTTTTATTCGCGTGCCATAATTAATAAACACTTCGTTCATGTGCTATGTGTGTCTCAGATGACTACAATTAAATCCATGCAACATCCCTTCTTTGCACTCAGTCGACTGCATTGTTAGCCTTCTAAATCGACCCCATGAATTCTTCGACCGCTATTTATTATGCATATTTCTATATGCCAGTATATACCAAATATTATAGACAGAGTATATACATAGAAAGGGAATAGCTTCCTTCGATGACATCAAACGAAATTGAAAGGATTTGTATTGTATCTCTACATTTTCGGAGGTTTGTAGAAGAAAGTGGTAGGCTAAATCGATACTAGGCGCGCGGAGAGATTTATCGTAATATTGGCCAGTAATGTGACATGTAACGTTTAGTTACTAAGCTACGTAGTGCGGTGACGTATTTCTTAGGACTTGAATTTAAAAAAAAAGTGAAGCCTAACTTTTTGGTATCAATAAATTCTTAATGCATTTTATGTGATTTTGAGTTGAATCCGTCTAAATAACGTTTGATTTCATCCAATGAAGCCCTTTTATGTAAATACCTTTTCCATTACTTATTGTACAATATGTAAAGAAAACCTTGTCCGACCCGTAAGGATAATAAAGGTTAGGTAAACATTTGACAAAATATAATATAAAATTTTACGTAATCATCATAGAAACAATATTAATGAATTTTGAAATAATCTTTTTTTCCCGCGAATTAATTCCAACTTCCCCGAAATTTGGTAATTTTTAAAAAAGTGACAACACCGGTATTAGGAGCGAATAGCGATGCGACCACGTGCCGCTTGCCCTGCCCCCCGCCGCTCGCGGAAGGGTTGTTTATCGCAAATGTATTAAGTTACCTCTTTTTGCGAAATAATATTTATTTTTTTAGGTGATCTTTTTTTTAAGTTTAGCCCGGTTTTGTATCCATTAGTAGAATCAGTTATCGATACCTAACAATACCTTGACGGACCGGACAGGATTTTCTTTACATGATATTGTATAAATGACATTCCTTTAAAAAAATTACCCTGTAACCAAATGTTTCCTTACACATTCTGACATTGGGTCTATAATGAATCATTGATGGGTAGCTGACTACTTTTTAATTTTACTTAATTTTGTCTTTACTTGAACGACATTCAACATTATAGACAGTTCGGGCATTACAGTGCATTTATTATCAATATTAATTCCACTTGATTTTTATGTGAAAGCAATGAGAAAAACTCTCCTATTAAGAACGAATAAAGTCACCCAATCCAGCCCGGTGCGAAAGAAATGTATCCCAGTTTTTGCATTACATAAGTAAAAAAATAACTGCATTTTTTAAATTAATTCCAATGCCTCCCATTTAGTATTATTTCCTTGAGTGTCCCTTTTTATTCCTTTAAAGTTGCAAACAAATACTTGACACTCGTAGTTTAGCCATTAGTGAATATATGTGATATTGCTACGCATTGCAACACATATATTTTCCTTTCACTTTATTTTTACTCTTTTAACGAATGGTGAACATAGTGCCATACATTTAAATAAATAGAAAAAAAAAATGCTTCATCATATTTGATTTCATTAATTGTTATTATCTAGTACAGTCACAGAAGATATTATAAATTATATTAGATGCTGTATTTAATCAGTTTCACAAATATATACACTCTTTGTAAATACCTTCTATAGGTACATTTTCTAATGGAATAATAGAAAATGAATGTCTTTTCAGTATATTTTCTGACAACACATTTGTAGCTTTATCACAATGAAAGTCACAATTTAGGGCAATGGTGACTACCAATTACTAATATACTAAAATGTGAGATAATTTTTACTTGTCCTCTTTACATAAATATGTATTTTTTAGCGTCTTGAGTTCGGACGAAGAACTTAGCATCTTCCTTTTGAAGCCGGTTAAAAAGTAGCCAATTACCATTCTACTATTGTTAAAGACCTTCATGTAATAAAACCATTCCAAATAATACCCTTCTTGGCTGATTTTAAATTTAAATACGCACGTATGCACAGTAGTACAATTGTTATGAGCCTCGGTATAAAAAATGCGTTTTCTTTTAACATTTTCGTAATATAACTTAGCGTCATACCCGTGCTACGTTACGTTCCCAGGCGTATTTTCATTTGGGCCACAGAATTGATATTTTTTCGGGCATGAGATTATACAATCTCTATGTAATGTTTGTATACGATTTTATTAACACACGGACTGTTTGCTAGAAAGACTGATTTAAAAAATGTTTAGATTTGGCGAATGTTAAAGGTGATAGTGTGTTGAGATACAGCAGTGTTGTTGATTCCTGATTTAATATTCCTTTAAGCTATATCCTAGTTACCAAATATAGTGTTTATTAAGTTTGTTAGTTAAGTTTATTACATTTTTCGCATTGCGTATAATATAACATAGACTTGTAAAACTTGTATTATTGTAGCTACCCGCACCCTAACTTGATTCATTATATTATATTATGATATATGAATTAAAATCTGATACAGAAACCGCTTTTGCATTTAGTTAGTAATATTACAGAAATCGTGTGTTTCCAAAGTCTAAATGGTGTTATATGACGATACAAAATAGTAAATAACAAAAAGTAACGTGATGATCACGAATGGTCAATGATTACTTATTTTAAACACACATTTTCCGTAATGCAACATTATCCCCATTCATGATTTTTATTTTCCAAACGATAAATACTCTATAAATGTTAAGTCTGCTTGATAACTGTACCAACACTAATACCGATTGATTAATACGAAAAAAAAAAAAGCTAGAACAATTACTAAATCTCATAAATAATTGACGACGTCGTGCGACTACGCCAATGCCGTAATATCGGACTAATATTTTTCCGATACGTAGATGATACATGATAGATTTTTGTCGGCCTATTTTAAAAGCGCCATGAAAGATAATCTTTTTCAACCAATACTCTGATAAAACTGGTCGATACCAGTTTTGACAGCGTATTAGTTGATTTCACGCCGATTCCCTTGTTGACAACCTCTTAAACTAATTTTAACTTTTGTGCATCTTATTCTTTTTTTTTAATAAGAAAAGGACAGTTGATAAATATCAGTTAGTCTTGTCAAATTAGTCAGCATCTGACCTAAATTGGCTTATTTTTAGACGCAATGTTTTTAATCACGTTTGAACTGTTTATGAAATATCGTAATTTGATAAGAAAGATAAGATGCAGCAATCTTAAAATTTGTTATATTGTCTACAAGTGGATTAAGTTCAATTGACCAAGGTGTCATAATTTATCCTGCACTGATATTGTACGAGGGGTTGTCTTGCTAGACAGTACACAGCGATCTGAGTCTTAAGCTTATTTGTGCAAATTAACTAATACATAAATGATGTACTTTGTAGCCTATTTTGAAAAATGGAGCAAGTAGTGATAATGTTCCACACCATCTTCATGATTTCTTTAGATCCCCGGATTCTTATGTTAAATCAAAGATATGAGATATATTTAGACTTAAATATAAAATCGAGATCTTCAGAGGGATCGGCCTGTCTGTAATTGTGTAATAGCTTTCATTTACTCCGCAACACTTGAGGAAGTTTATTCAATAGAAGAAGCTGATTGAATAATACTCTGCATTAGTAGTGCACATAACAGGATGCCACGGTTATTCACTTGTGTGCAACATTATATCGTGATGCTCAATGCATTTTTTGTCTGCAATTTTCAACAAATAAATCTAATCACATACACTACACTATGCATGTCCTAACCTCTTGGTTACAAAAGCCTCGTGCATAAATTCACAACGGCAGTACATACAATCTTACATCGGCTACCAAATTTTGAACACCTTATAAAGGCTACCGAATTTGTAACGCATTACAATGGCTACCGAATTTGTAATGCCTTACAACGGCTACTGTAATTATAACACCTTACAATGGCTACTGACTTTACGTCATTATTAAATTAACGTCTTACAAAGGCTACCAATTTTTTGGGCCTTCAACGGCCACCAATTTTTAAGGTTTACATCGGCTGCCATATTTATAAAGTTTTACATCGACTTCGATATTTGTAAAGTTTGACAATGGTGCCAATTGTGTTGTTCACAAATTAAACTAATTTTAAGTTAGTAGTTAGCAACTTTTTCTTTCCATTTCGTTAAGAAAAGGATAGAAGATAACATTATAGTTTAATCCTGTCAAATTAAGATACTCCATAGACAGTTAAGACGCGATTAAAAAAATGGCGACTAAAAATACGACAGTTTACGTCAGGAGCGCACTAATTTGACAGGTCTAAACTGACATTTTATCTTCTGTCCTTAATGAAATAGAAAGAAAAAGGTGCAGTGAACTTAAATTTAATTTAGTTTGTGAACACGAGATTCGAGACCATTGGCTACCGAATTTGTGACGCCTTATAACGGCAACTGAATTTGTAATGCTTTACAATGGCCACAGACTGCGGAACGAAAACTTCCGCCACCGCAAAACACTATTAAAATTGATCATGGTTTCTACTTGATTTGTTTTAGGAATGTTTAGGTAGCTCGCGAAATTTAAATTTACCGATTTGCTCGATCACAAACTAAATATCAAGAAAAAGATACAGTGAACTTAAATTTAGTTTATTTAGTGTGTGTGCATGTTGATAGAATTTTTTTTAATAAATATGGCTTTACGAAATTATTATAATCAACATTAAACCTTTCGAAAGGCATGTTTTCATAAAATAATAGTCTCTAAATAGGCTAGTATGAACTTAATTAGTACTGTTGTTTTTTATGATTATTTCGCGAGCTACTTTCAGAAATTTGTTTTATAGGTTTGGATGCATAGCGATTCTCATAAATATATTTTTAAACAAGACACGTAGAAACATTATTTGGATTTTATATTCGATCCTTTTTCGAGGTATGCACGCAATTTAATAACTTATACCTTCTTTTATATTTTACTACTTATCACCAAATAATGTGGTCGTTAATATGAACTTTAGATCGGAAACAAAAAATAGGCCGTAATAAGCAGATAATAATGGCTCGCTGTAAGGTCAATAGATAGATAAGTAACCTGAGACGTCGGATATAGTTTGAAGTTTTATAAATAAAACAATTTGTTCTCGAATAAAATTAAAATTTAGTTAATATAAAACAAACAGTTCTATGGTCACATTAAATTTCATTCGAAAATATTATGTTTCCTGCTAATCTTCAATATTATAAAACAAAATAAAATTATCTTTACCTTTATATCCGACCATGCTGGTTACTTACCTCTTGGTAACTGGAGATCATGATAATTATGGTACATAATATGGTATATTACGGAATGGTAGATTTTTAGTGTACGCATTTAATAGATAACTCAAATACTCGGCTGTGAATATGTCACGTGGAATTTAAGAAAAAGTCTGGCTTTATGAGGTACTTTTATGCATTATTAATATCTGCCTACGATAATAGGGATGTTATCTGGGTAAAAAAAAAAGATTCTATTTAGTCCGTCATTCAGATTAGAGAAAAATATTGGATACGTATATTTTGTTTTATCAAATCAATAAAAAATGACAAATATAAAAGGCATCAAAGATCAGGGGTGATGGCTGGTGACGTCACTGTGCGCTAAAAAGTGTAGCGTGCAGTGACGTCACAGGAGTTTTCTACACACTGTGTTGTCTTCAGTTTTTGTTTATATGAAAAAAGAAAAAATACATGTCTAGTATTTTTTGGAAATCTGACTGACTGACTAATTAGTTTTTTTTAGGCAAAACCCATATTGTACTGGTGAATGTACGCTACAAACAATATATAGAAATAGTAACAAGATAATTAATTACTAGAATTGATCTTAATTCATCCTAAGTACTACAACAGAACTCTGCTGTTAATCAGGTATGTGGAGATTAAGAAAAAGTTTGAATTGTCTGAAACCAAATACTTGCTCTTGTGCATTATTAATAACAACCTACAGTAATTGTTCCGTTGAATGTACACCAAACAAGATTGGGTTTAAGTGGTACGAGCATCACATCATTTATTCACAAATATCTACATGCCTTCATGTAGATATTTGTGAATAAATATTTCTAAGTAGATATAACATTTTCTTGACAGGACAGAATCGTGGAAATAGTAACTAATAATTACACATACAACACAAAACGAGTGTATACATTACCTAACAGCTACCCTTAAAACACAAAACTAATATATGTACAATATGTAAAGAAATCCCCGTCGGACCCATAAGGATAATAAAGGTTAGGTAAACATATGACCAAATAAAATATGGAATCATTTCCCGCGTATTAATTCCAACTTCCTCAAAATTTGGTATTTTTTTAGAAAGTGTCAACACCAGTTTCGGCGGTATTATTATGAGCGATGCGACCACGTGGCGCAAACCCTCCCTTCGCCCGCACATGTATTAAGTTGCGTCCATTTGCGCAATAATATTTATTTTTTTAGGGGTATTTTCTTTTAAAGTTTAGCCCGGCTTTGTAGGCATTGGTCGAATCAGTTATCGATACCTAACAATACCTTCACGGCTCGGACAGGGTTTTCTTTACATATTGTATACATTACCTCATATTATAATTGGTCTGTAGTTCCAAATATTGAATGCTTTCCCGGTTCATTCTTGCATCTATACCTGTTGATGATTTGGTCAACAAAACGTGCGGTATGCGTAGAATATCTGCTAACAAGTTGGTTTTATATTCAATATACTAACAATATTGGTAATGGTTCATATAACAGAAAACAAAGTAGTAGGAAATGGAGTGTTTATTTGTGATCGATTAAGGCCAGCCGTCGTCAATTGTTGCGGCGACATAAATAATTTAGCGCAGCCGTTGCCTCACGCGTTCGTGCACTGCCAGGCGCTACTTCGCTGTCATGAAAAGCAAAGCAAATAATGCAAAATGTTCATCGCGCTTAATTTAAAAAGCTCTATGTATAGGCGGCACTCTCATCATTTACTACTTTGTGGTGTCGTCTTATTGATAAAGAAAAAGGGATGATGTTGGTACGCTAGTCGGGTTTAAATTATTATATTTTAGAGCCTTATAATTATAATATGTATATATTCTCTGAAACATACTTGAAATATTCATGATCCCCTGTAGGTGTTGTTCATTTTAGCACGAATATCGCCACTATAAATAACAAGCTTACTGTGGTACGGTTGTGTGAATAATGAACGAAGCTCACTGTGTTTTTATGTAGAAGTAGGAGGCTTAAACCGTCTCTCACACTCGAACATTTATGTATGAGAATTGCCAATCAATTTCAGCCTTCTGCCATCAATTCGAATTCTCTCCTACCGGAAGAAATTACCAAGGAGATGAAGACCGAAGATCAGATTCTGGCGCAGCTGCGTGCTACACAAAACATTGGGCAGCCCTCGCAGCCGTTTATGTCTGAGATGCAGGGTCCACCCGCAGCCACTCCCAAACCCGAGGACTGCTTCGCATCCAATGTCGGCGCTACTCCCAATATGGAGGAACTACACAAACTTATTCAGACTGATATGCTTACTGGCCAAGCCAGCGTCTCCAATATTGCCAGTGTCACCGCGCTTCCTGACCCTGACAACATCGAACCGCAGGTACCAATGTTTAATTTGTTTTGATAACCAAACTACCATCAGGGAATGAAAACTTGAACACCATAAGGTGAATTTTTGCTTGCACCTTAATATGATAATGTATTACTGAAATTTTGATTATAAATTATGGCTCCTTGAAATAATCCAACAAAATATACATTTACTTAGTTCTTAGAGCTACTTATCATCATGATTAAAAAAATAATCTAAAAAATATTTACAGACAGTGACGCAGAAGTCTGGTAAAAATGAGCAGAGCTCCAGCGAGTCGAATATCCTAAAGCCGTCATCTCAAACCAAATCCAATGCGGAGCCAAAAGCAACAAAGCAAACGAAGGAAGCTGACAAGTCGACCAAAAACAAGGAGAATAACAACACTAAGAATAAGAGCAAGAAGTCTAAGGAAGAAAAGAAGGAAGATGTCGCTGATGGCAAGCCGAAGGACGAGGAACTTGTTAAGGCAGAGGTATGACTTTACTTTTTGAATAATCAAAAGAAACGGCTATGCCTGTGCAACAAAAAATACAGTATACTTAAAAGAATGCACAAAATTTAAACGATAGAAAACAGGAGATACAGCGCAATAATTTGGAGTTTTCTAAGGTTACATTCTCCTCACCTAGCGAATATTGTAGTTCATTGAATTTTTGCCCTAATATCATGGTTACATAACAGTGACACCACTGCAAAGTGCGGAGATCTCTCGGCTGCCGCTGCTAGAGGCGGCATTGTCATACCGATTAAAACAAAAAATTGTTTTCTCGCACTACAGTACAAATTGGACATAGAAACGACGCCTTTGGGGGTCCATGAAAGGATTACTGCGCTCAAAGCAATTTTGACGCCTTGATTTTTATTAGTATTACCGTTTCTAGATGATTCTGTGCTGTATGGCGAAATACATCCTCCTTTTATTTTAAACGTGAAGGTTTGGATATATGTTTTTTCACGAGACAATTACTGACTGACGGATTTGGATGAAATTTGGCACAATTGATTGTAAATCTGTTTACAATCAGTATTAACATTAACAGTTTTTATTTCGATACCTATTTCCACGGAAAGCAACTTTTGCGGGTGAAACAGCGGCAAGCAGCTAGTACTTTATACTTGCGACAATCTAAGATATCTGATTTGACAGCTGAAAAAATAGTTTATTTAGTGATGGAAAAAACCGTTTTTAAACTGATTCTCGATAGAAACCGATTCATCAAACTTTGTAATCGACAATTTATCTACATATATTGTTTAAAATTAATTCTCGAAATTTTTCTATTATTATCTTTTCTCTTAATTCTTAATCGATTTTAATATTTAACGGTTCAATCATATGAAAAAATGTGAATTTATAAAAAATACATTATTTTCCTTGGTCTACGCAACATTTAATGGGCAAAAAAAAAAAAAAACGTTAACCACTGAATTCAGCAACCATCATAATTGAGAATAACTATAGTAATTTTAATTTAAAATTAGATATATTAAACTTTTGCGCCGGGCCTGGGGTTTTTTTGGCCATTCTCCTTTGGGCGAGTTTCAAAGCTAACTGATTTCTTCCAGAAAATTTATATTCATTGTTATAATGTATGGATAACAGGATTTAGAATTGGATTTATCGATTTCTTACTTATGCGACGTGCGTACAAAATGATCGCGGAATATGTAATGAGAAATGTCACATCAGGCGTCTGAAATTGTCGCAAGAATATTAATTCTCGACCTTAAATGCATTAGGCCGAATGTTTAGGCGACCGATCGACGACCTATGCATACAACCTAATGCTTCTAAGGTCGAGATTTCATTTCCTAGTTTCTTAGTTCATTTCTTGTTCTTTCTTCATAATTTCGAATAAACAGAATGCTATCAAATATAGTCATTGACATCATAAATATATATTTTATAAAGTAACGTTTTCACAAATAAGATGGCCAAATCGTTGATTTATTGGCGAGGCTGGTTTGCGATCAGTCAAACAAACTGAACTCTGGCCTGGGTCAGTACCCAAATGACACAGAAATAGGCTTGCAGTTTATGGCCAATTTAGTCTTCAAGTGCGTCGTTTCAATAAAGGACGTCTTGTTAATATTAAGGTTTTGCTCTTGACGATTGCAACGGTAGAAGATTTCTGTAAGTTTTGTTTGAATATATATCTATTTAACGAGAACTTTTCAAACTTAACGCGAGTTGTACGTGATAGATTTGTAGTAGTTATTACAAAGCGGAATCCATCTTTTAGATATTGCAATAGATAGTAACTTCAAAATTAGTTCGCGATCTGCGCTGGCTCGATTTTGTTTTTTTGAATATCGTTTGTATTTTGAGCATTCATTGAAATTAGCCACAATTTTTGTAAATTCATTATATCAGCTGAATCCCGTTGAGATAATATCGCCTTGATATCTCAGATAGTCTTGATATAACGGTATGGCATGCTATTCTGTTAAGAGGAAACTTCCCTCGTTCGGTTTCCTTGCTGTTTTTTTGCAACTAGATTTCCGATTTCCTGATTGAGTGGTCGATCAGAATGGAAATAAATAATACGGCTAATGATGTCGGTGTTCCACAAGGGTCTGTTCTTTCTGCAATTTTATTTCTGCTGCATATCATCGACCTGTCACAGATTTGTACAATCAGGTAGACAAATGACATTTGTCTGACAAGATTTTTTTTGTTGGTATGGGAAATCGTCAAATGATTTCTTCTCCCGCTCTGGGCAGAGTGGAAGGGCGTGTCAGACTTTTACTAACTAAAACCCACCCGTGTTTCAACACTTGCCTGTGCGACTGCCACGGTTTCTTTTTTAACCAACTCGCAACCCTGACTCAGGAGGCATCGCCCTTCGTGGATTCTGTCACTATGTGCTGACATCTCTTTGAGGCGCGCGTGAAACACAACACGCCGTCGACTCGGGCCTGGTCCTCACGCAGGCCCAGGCGCCTACGGTGGCTTGCAGTTTGATGTCGACTCCCGACTAGGGCGTCTCCTGCGGCGGCTAGTGGCGTCAGGGCGCTGGGATTCCCGCTGCCTCACGAGCTCCGCCTCCTCCTTTGCCAGCACCACTGCTTCGCAGAAGGAGATGGCCTGCCATGCTCCACCGTGTCCTCAGGGCGTGACAGCACATTCTCAGAAGGATATCTGTCAAGCAAGGCTCAACAGAAAGGAAACGGCTACCCAAAGAGAGGACGAGCGAATGAATTTCACTTCAAATCTCGTTTCTCAGTTGCTCGACAATCTAGTCAAATTCAAAGATCTCAAATCACAGCCATGTCTTTTTACTGCCAATAAGAGCCAGTCCTTATCTCCTACTTTCTGGGGTGCATCTGTACCCCTTACCTGCCGCCTGTAACTTTTCGGCAAAATACCTGCTTGCTACACTTGGTTTGGAGGAACTAAGAGCAAAAAGAATTATAGGCGACGAGAAACTGGTGGCTAGGCTGTACAGCTTAACCAATCGGCATCAAGTTGCTTGATGTTGGTCTTCTATAGACTGCACTTCTGACAATATGCTCAAGATAGTTCCACGACCTGTAGGCCTAGTATGAGTTTTCAATACGAAACTCGTTCGTCGATATCGAGCGCGTTTGACTCAGCGATTGGCCCGCTTCAAGGTCGTAAGAACTTTCAACCAATGAGAGCGCCAAACGCGCTCGATATGGACGATCGTGTTTCGTATTGAAAACTCATACTAGGCCTACAGATCCCGTCTTGCCTTTCGACTATCGGATCATCAGACGTACTGCAGGATACCTGCACTTGGTGGATTAGCACTTTTTGATTATATCTGATGCCACCTTTATTAAAAAAAAAAAACACAAAGCAAAGCATCGTTTGGCACGCTCCTTCCATCGTACACTTCATCCATCGCTTACCATCGGGCGAGGTCAAGATCATGCAAATGAACGATGGTTCACGCTGCCATGATTAATTAGTAAGTGATTAACACAATATATTTTAACAGAAAAGATCACAGGAATCATCCCCAACCAAGACCAAGAAAGAAGATAAGAAGAAGGACATTGAAAAGGAGAAAAAGGTAAATAAAGTTTTGGATCACATAATGTTTATTGCTTTGTCAAAATGAATCATGTTAAGTCAAATCAATAGAATAGAATTCTCTTACACTACACTATATAGATTACAGAACATAAATATAAAGATTTTATAAAGGGGTGAGACAGTGGGCGATGAATGGGCTACGATTTTCTAAACAACTAGTATTTGATTACCGTTTATTCATTCTTCATTTTTCAATACCGCTATTTTTATTTGGAAATAGCAGTAGGTTACCTCTGTTTTTAACCCAGAGAAAAAGGCATAGCCAGTCGTTTGGCTTCGATTATTTTTATGTCTAGCTAATAAATTTCATTGAAACAAGAACAAAATGAGCCTTATGTGTCTTCTTTTATATTTTTTGTTTATTTTTTTTTTTCTATGTGTATAGGAGTGGATCAAGGAAGGCTTTACAATCGTGAAGGGTCCCGAAAAAAGCGCTAACAAGGATAACAAGAAAAAAGCGGAAGAAGCACGTGTCGCCGACGAGGCCGAGCGTAAGAGGTCAGAATCAGTCTTCTAACATGGATTCTGTCTCCGATAATGTTGGCTAGAATGTCAGTTACATTCCCGGCTCCATTTGAGCCACCAAACACTCCTTGTATTCTAATAAAAAAAATGAATTTATCTGCAAGGGCTGCTTGAGCTTCAATGCTCAGAGTCATTAGTAGCGAGTTACGCATTGACAACGGAATGGCGAAGCACGCTTGCCCTTAATATTATTAATAGTACATCTGTTTCTACGCATGACTGTATCGATATAATACGACCGTAAGGTACGTATTTTACCTATTTCTATATTTTGGACTGACTTTAATACTACAATTACTCGTTTATTATGGTTAGGGTGTGATACACCATAAGTTGAGCTAAATGAGTATTATGTTTAATATTTATTTAGTTGATAATTTTAACAGGAAGGAAGAAGAGAAATTAGCGAACGAGGAGGAAAAGAAGAAAAAGCAGGCGGAAACAGCGAAGAAACAGCAGGTGTGTGTGTACAGTGTATTAATGATAACCGAATAGACTATACCGGTGTTGTGGACAGTGTTATTAATCAATTATAAACCCTTTGTTATAAGGAAAACAGATAAAAATACAATTTTGTAAACGTGTGTGTCAATTGTAATATTTTGTAAGTCAATTTAATGTTACCTTTTAGCATTTCTGTTTAACAAAATAATGTTGTAGAGTCTCTTCTACTTTCCTCCGCTTCATTCTCTTACCATTTTTTAAAAGTCATTACTTTGATTTATATCTCACGGAGTAATAACAAATGGAGTGATGAATGTTCAGAAATTTCCGTCTACAGTGACTAGACAGTCAGTACCCGCCACTGCAGTGTCACGTACTATCAGCCGAATACAGTCGATAGAAACGTAAAACAAAGAATAACAAATCAAAATTGCTTACCATCATACCATTTGTTTATTACCCTTTTTTTGAATAATGACCTAATGTTGTGACTTTTACAGGAGCAGCAGATTCAGCAGCAACAACGTCAGATCTCTGATTCGGTGGTTAAGAAGGCACCGTGGTCGTCTGTTGCCACCCAGAGCATGCAAGCGACCAATAAGGACGGGCTGACGCTCGCTGAGATACAGCGTCTTGAACGTGAGAAAAAACTCGAACAGATGAAGGAACAGCAGCAAATGATGCAAATCATTGCACAGCAACAGGCTGCCGCACTAGCTCGGGAACAGGTCGGGATTCAACTTCAGCTTGGGGATTCAGCTTTGTACAGAAGATTTGATGCAGCTTTACTAATATTTAAAATTAAAATGAAAGAAATTCGTCAACTTTTTACACTTTTCAACCATTTAGATGGTAAAAGCTTACCGCACGGTTTGTTAACACGTAAATATGCGCACGGTTAGGTAATTTACTAGCACTTACTATAACATTAATACTAAGCGTTATCCTTAAATACCGTACTATAATACCGTAAATTACCGATTGTTATGAAATTGGACAAATAGGTAACCGTAGTAAAAAACATCCTTTTCTCCGGGTGGAGGTCGGAAATTATCCCACGGGAATTTACTACTGGGCTTTCCTACGTCCCCGTACGTAGTACCTTTCCCAGGTGGTCTGGTCTGGTCTGGTGGTGGTCTTTGTTCTGTTTGCCAATTTTCCCACACTATCCGTTAAGTTATATTAGTAGAGAGAGTTACTTTGACATATTATTTCAAAGTAACTTCAGCTTGGCAGCTAGGAGTTAGCCAGTTCGTCAAAAAGTTGTCTGTTTTGTACTAACTAGTAGCGATCTTTCATTGGTAGTATCATATTAACACCTTTCATCACAAGAGCCTATAGCGTTTATATTATTCTTACCTTTTGCCTGCTGCTTCGCCCGCAAAGTTGTCGGAGAATATCCCATGGGGATGTACTATCAGCTTTCACCCTATACCATATAGGGTTCATAATGTATTAACTTAGTTTAATACATAGTACGTAGGGACACGCCAGTGTAGCTCCCAGTTGGCATGATATTGTCCGACATCTTCAACAATCCCCGTAAAATTCAGCCAATTTATAACCTTAGCTTATTGAATTATATATCCACGCTTTCCTCATCAATCACTTGTATGAAAATTTATTGGAATGTTTTTGACTTTATCGCTTCCAGGGATGATGAACGAAATACGCAGTGTCTTGCGTACTTTGGTCTATGATATGATTGTTTATTGTCTAACTTATGCTTTCTTTTCTTTCGATAGGAAATGCAGGCTGGCTTGGGATGGGCCAAAAAGAAGGTACCTGCTCCATCGCAAGGGCAGAGTTTGGCCGAGATTCAGGTAGTCAAGGAACTTTTCTTTGCAATATCTTGACAAATTATGTGTAATATAAGAATGACAATTGTGGTCGTCGCCACAGATGATCTTTCGTAATTGGCGAAAATCATATTTAGTAGCATCTGCTGTTAATGAAAGTAGGTAAATTAAGACTGATTTACACGGTGCAATTTAGTTGCCTATGGCTTCAATTAAATTGAAGCAACAATAAAAGATGCATCGTCTAAACACCATTTAGACGATGCAATTCATTTGTTGCATCAGCTATATTGTATGCCATAGGCAATTAAATTTCACCGTGTAAGTCAGTCTTTAAGCGAGAAAACTTTCGTTTAGAGATTGACAAAACTATTATACGCGCAAACTACTAATTAATAACGTAATGATAAAACAGGCTGAAGCTCGCAAGCAGCAGCTGGCGGCAGCGGTCGCGGCGGCCGCTAAAGCCATGGAGGAAGCCGAAGTCATGCCCCCTCTTCAGCCCAATCACGCCCCATGGGCCAACCCTACCCAAAATGGAGGTAATTCGACAGTTACATTTGTCCTGTATTGAATCACTTTAGACAATATTGAACCAATACTGATATAAATAAATAAATAATAATGCGCTTATATTATGAAGATCTTAATACCTATTTTAGGATCCTTTTTTTTATTAAAATGGTAGGTAGAGTGATTTTTGGTACTTTTATCGTAAATGTTCACAGAAAGAATAACGTGGATAAGCCATTTACCCGGAATGTCATTCCGGATCCAAGTAAATATTGTTAATGTTGGTAGTGACATTATTACTACTCAATTCATTTAAAGGAAGGTTACAAAACTAAACTAATTTATTATTTACTTGTTGAAAAATAAAACAATCAAATTCCGATCGAAGCATTGAAACATTTCAATATTTTATTTTTAGCCTCAAATGAAGGGTATGGCCAACTCAAACGGTTTCACGACTTAATATAATTTATATTTTTTTTTTATAATCAACCAATTTCGTATATCCGGAGGAATGTCAAATTGAATGACCCCAATTCACTCTGCTTATTCCGATCGCTGGTAATTACCGACACCTGTCGCGGCTTGTTGCCGCAGTAAAGTATGATTGACTATAGACCTATTCCTATACACATAAAAACAACTTTTATTTCATTAAGAAAAGGATAGAAGTTAATATTTTAGTTTAATCCTGACAAATTATGATACTCCATGGATAGTTTAGACCTTTTCAACCAAAAATACGCCAATTTACGTCAAGGGCGGACTAGTTTGACAGGTGTAAACTAACATTTTATCTTCTGTTCTTTTCTTAATGAAATAGAAAGAAAAACAATGTTCAAGAAACAAGAACAAGATAAGTTTTACCACGATTGTGTTTCTTCTACTTCATTTTCTTTTTCTTATAAGGCGGTTTCTGGGACACTCAGCAACCTAACTCGTCGAAGGTTGAAAAACAGCAAGAATCACAGAAGTCATCTGAGCCGACCAAGACTAAGAAGAAGCCCACTCTGACCATGCCATCAAAGAAGGACACTTCACCAGCTGTTGAGTTCGAGTCCTGGTGCACCGGAGTACTGTCTTCTTGGAGCTCTAAGATTGACGGTAAGTCACTCGCTCAGTCTACTCTACTCAATGAGAATAGCTCGTAGCTTGGCGAATATATTAGCCAATCAGCAGTAGCGTAGCTGATTTCTCCTGGTGTGCAAGAAGTATATTTAAGTATAGTTGTCCTTAGATGTACTATAATAACTGGTCAGGAGTTCGCGAAAGCTCTTATTTCATTATCACTGCTCTCAACATAGCGAAGGATATTATGCACCAGCGTGTCTTCAAACATAAAAATCTATAGGACTAAGGAGACCATCTTACAGTGAGGAGACCACCTTACAGTTAGGAGACCACCTCACAGTGAGGAGACCACTTCCCAGTGAGGAGACCACCTTACAGTTAGATCACCCCACAGTGAGGAGACCACCTTATAGTTAGGAGACCACCTTACAGTTAGGAGACCACCTTACAGTTAGGAGACCACCTCATAGTGAGGAGACCACCTCACAGTGAGGAGACTACTTCCCAGTGAGGAGACCACTTCCCAGTGAGGAGACCACCTCACAGTGAGGAGACCACCTTACTGTGAGGAGACCACCTTACAGTGAGGAGACCACCTCACAGTGAGGAGACCACCTTACTGTGAGGAGACCACCTTACAGTGAGGAGACCACCTTACAGTGAGGAGACCACCTCACAGTGAGGAAACCACCTCACAGTGAGGAGACCACCTCACAGTGAGGAGACCACCTTACAGTGAGGAGACCACCTCACAGTGAGGAGACCACCTTACAGTTAGGAGACCACGTCGCAGTGTGGAGAACCTTGCAGTGAGGAGCCCTGTATCCTATGTCATCATCATCATTTGCCTAGCCTTTTCAAAATTATGTTGCGGTCGGCTTTCAGTCTAATCGGATCAGCTGAATACCAGAACTTTACGTGGGAACCTTTCTGACGCCCCACAACCCAGTTATTAGGTTATACGATACCTTTCTGACGCCCCACAACCCAGTTATTAGGTTATACGATACCTTTCTGACGCCCCACAACCCAGTTATTAGGTTATACGATACCTTTCTGACGCCCCACAACCCAGTTATTAGGTTATACGATACCTTTCTGACGCCCCACAACCCAGTTATTAGGTTATACGATACCTTTCTGACGCCCCACAACCCAGTTATTAGGTTATACGATACCTTTCTGACGCCCCACAACCCAGTTATTAGGTTATACGATACCTTTCGGTATGATTGAAATGAAGAATGAGGGTAGGAGCGCTTTAGCTACAAGCATATGGAGTGTTGTTCGCCACTTTAAAAAATTCGTTAATAAACAGCGTATAATAACAATAATTATGTACCAAAAACGTTAAACAAGTTATAAATATTATTGAATTGATTTGGTTGTCAGACATTCGCCTGTGTTTTAAGTGTGGGAACTCTCTTGCCCAAGCCTGTTATCCGTCAAGGGTAAGCAGAGGTGTCCCTAATACATTGTCTACAATACAGAGAGATACTACACATGGGGAAATCCAATAATACTTTGTACATTGCTTTTGCTAAAAGTTTAATGTTATTTAAAGCCTTGCCAAAGCGAAGGTTTTATCTATGTTCCTATTATTTTTAGCATGACCTATTAGTTTATTTGAACTGGCTGTGCTCCACGGTTTCACCCGCATAAGATTCTCGAAGGAACAGTGTATAAAGTATGTTGTATCCTATTTGTCATTCTTGGCTATAAACCAAATCTTTTCTAAATCCGTTGACCGTATATTCACAAACTTTCACATTTAGAATATTAGTAGGTAGTTTTTATACTCTTTTTTATAATTTTCAACTAGTGCTTGACCGCTATCCCGCCTGATGGTAAGCAGTGATGCAATCGTTAATTAAGAGCTTATTCACTCTAGCCTTGAAGACATTTAAATTGTAGTCAGACGGAAACATCGCCGCTGGCAAATTGTTCCAGTCCCTCGATGTACGCGGTATAAAAGACTTGGTCCGGATCCTAGTGGTGTCAACAACGTAAGGGTGCATACTCGCCGTACGACGGGTCGTCCGATGATGGAACGGAGATGATGTTCGAATTATTGTCGTGTTTTGATGACACAACTTTATTAATTTCGTACTCAAAAATGAAAGTGCCGGCCAGAATAATAATGTAGTAGATTCTCATCGGATTTTTTTTTTTTTTTATAGTTATAAACTAGCACTTGACCGCATTCCCGCCTGATGGTAAGCAGTGATGCGATCGTTGATGGTAAAGCGCGCTAGTTTATTAAGAGCCTATTCACTCAGAAAAACTGAGCGAATAGGAAGGAAGACGGCAGTTGAGCGAGGTGATGCAATGTTAAACCCAACAACACGACCAACGATGCTGCGCCCAAGGGAGATTGATCTGAAGACCCTCCACGACCAAACTCCCAAAACAACAACATTAGGCGCATCGTACCCGGCACACATCGCAACACAACTGCTCAGACCCGTCCTCCGAACGGCTTCACCAGACATCATGCCGGAACACGACAAATCGCTTGGCGGCAAGGCTTTGTCTGGTGGGTGGTAACTTCTGCCGGCGGCCGATGTTATTGCCTACCACCACATAAAAATTACATGAATAAAGACATTATTTAGCCTAAGAAACTAGTATTATTTTCATTTTTGAGGCACAAAATGTTCGAGACTTAAATGATGTCCTTTATTACTTCTCAGGGTAATCTCACTTTGCTTCCGTACCCATGCTGGCCATTAGTAATATGTATACCAACTGTACTGCAAGTTAAGGATATGTGCAGACATTTAGCATTTATGAATTTTGTAGGTCTTCAATATCTTGTGCTGTGCTTTACAACGGCGTGTTTTATGAGTACTACGTTCTTATAAATGTTTACTAAACTTGCAAGAAAGGATATTTAGGACGAATTTCATCAATGAATTTGAATGCAAGCAGCACTTCTAAACCGCATTCAAGAGAATAGAATACTGTTTATTATGTACACCATATGAATTACAGAACAGCCTTTGTACAGTATGTTCTCACAATGGGCGGTCTAAGACGAGTGATACCATCATTGTCACGGCATAATACCGCTGATAAATCTTGGTCGCTATTTAGATGTACTGAGTTTTAGTCATTAGACTTGATGACGCATTTTCTGGTATCCGTTCCACATTGCATACCAACAAACAACCGACATACTGGGCTGAGGCAATTTATTTGCTTATATATCGTGTTTGGATTTTGCGTGCTATACATATTATTTTGGTATTTTTATAAATATATAATTTTAGCATATATGCTATAATTTTGAGTTTGTACGTCGTATAACATTATTATATATATATATATATATATATATATAGGATATTTGATTCAATAATGTACTTATTGGCATTTCATAACATTTAGCTAAGTTTTAAAGAATTTCAATTTTTGTTCTGACTGTACTTAAAATAACTAAGCGAAATGTGCGAACAGTAGGTATAATGTTTGTTATCAAAACAAATGTTGAAGTGCTGTATCATTTATGTTTCAGTGCCGACTTTCGTTGGTTTCTTGAAGGATATTGAGTCACCGTACGAGGTGAAAGATTACGTCAAATGCTACTTAGGCGAATCGAAGGAAACTAACGACTTCGCTCGCCAGTTCTTGGAGAGAAGGTAACAATATTGTAGAAAATCATTGCTTACTAATTATGATCCACCTCAGAAAAGCATTAAGATTGTAGCTTTCACATAGGTACTATTTATGTAACATCTTAAGGGTTGACTTTATAACGCCAGATCATTATATTCGTGGAATTATTTTGACAGTTTTCCATGCAAAAATTGTCAAGCGTCAATTTAATTTCTGGAATGAAAGTTATATCGCAATGGAAAAGTCAGTCCTAATTCAAACTGCACCCTAATTGCGTAATACACTATTAAACTCGATTTGAATCATGTTCTAACCTACAGGCTGTATCTGACATCGAAACGCAAACTTCGCGAAAAGGCTACACCGCATGCCACTAATAAAATCATGATAGTCATTTATGTCGTTAATGAGCGTTTACAGAAATAACAGTGTTAAAAAAAAAATCGGCTCGGCCTTTAAACGTTACAAGCTTGCCGCCGCGCGTGTTTGTACGTATGACGTTGATCCCTGATGCGAACTCTATTAAATCAGCTGATAGAATAGTTTTTCTAGTATTGTTAACGAATTAATTAATTATTATTATGAACGATCTAAAGTGAAAAAAAACTGCATATTATTTTTTTTAAATAGAGAAAAAGCCGACGCAATATTCCACCACCAGGGGGTTCAGAACCATGTACTGGATCGATGGTACTCGTTTGTGAGTCGATGTCATATACACCCTTCATTGCTAATCCGTAACTCCATATCTTCGAAAAATGCGTTTGCTCAACAAAGGAAACAAACCAATGAATGCTGTTGAATTGTCAAAATGAAACATGTTGCTACTGATATTTATTGTTTCATTGAATTCTGAATGCTCAATTTTAATACCGTTTTTTTTTTTTTGTTAATTGATTTGTATGTAATTTGTATATTTCTGTTTAATTAACTAACATACCTCACTATCTACTTTATGTATTAAATATTTGCCATCACTACATTATGAATGAGCTTTGGCCCTGGGAATAGGGTAGTCATCTCAACACTTTTCTCCCAAATTTTACTTTTGTAGACAGAGTGGTGCTGACAATACGGCAATAAATGAAAACACAAAGAATGCTGGTTCATAGGAACAATCCTAAAGCAAGCGCTTTCTTATCAACATGTACATCATGTAGAAAATGCGAAAAATGAAAAATAATTTCCTGTGACTAAAGTAAAGGACATATTTATATGATTTTTTAATGGGTAGACTGAGAATGTGTTGAGGTACAAGATGTTTAATTTATTGTCGTATTGTCAGCACCACTCTGTATATTTTGGTAATACATAGTATGTATGTGTTTAAAGCTTACTTAAGTATTTGCTTAAATAGTGTTAAGAGTTTTTTTTCACTAAAGCACCTGCCATCTCATCACTTCACTACTCGTGGTTGACTTGTAGAGAAAGCCTACGGCATTAAGTCCGCCTCTTTACAGTTCATGTGCGAAAGTGCAAATAAATAAATATTTTTTCCCTGCCATATTTTATGCAGATTAACTATTTTAATTTGATGCTTTATATCCATAATTGATAAAGTGGCAGAGGGCCGGGCACATTGCCCGTAGGACCGATGCCAGATGGGGCCGACGGGTTCTCGAGTGGCGACCACGCACCAGAAGACGCAGCGTGTTTATGCCCCAGACAAGTGAACTGACAACCTGGTGAAGGTCGCGGGAAACCGCTGGATGCGGGAGGCGCAGGACCGTTCGTCGTGGAGATCCTTGGGGGAGGCCTATGCCCAGCAGTGGCTGAAATAATGATGATGATATCCATAATTTGTTTGATAGCCCTGATCGAGTATCATTTTGATAGGTCTAAGTTGCTGCGCGTCGGCATGGTGACGCCTTCTGACGACCTGTGCTCACCTGCCATCGCCGTCAACCCCCGCACAGTCTCCGGCTCCGACTACCAAGAAGTAAAGGGCAAGGGAAAGAAAACAAAGAAAAATAAGATGCTGAAGGTCGACGTGCGTATACTGGGATTCTCAGTCACTGCATCCGAAGACCGCATCAACGTGGGTGACATTGATACTGTCTGAGCTGTCTGCACCCCTCTCGTGTTCACTCAAACTCGCCTTGTGATAACCCATCGGAGATATAAACACTTGTGTCGACACTACAGTTACTAAAGCTCCATGCCTCGGGTGACTGGTCCGCACTGCTCGGTGGTATCCATCGAGTTTGCTCGCGAGCCTGAATCACCCCGTCCCATACTTCATCCCCTCCCTCGAATCAATAATACCTACTCTCTCAATTATTACTAATTATTACGACGTGAATTTGACTATACTACATTATATGAATACTGTATTGCATGATGCGTTTTGCGACCGCAATATCAATTTGAACCAATTTATTTATTTATTATTATCTAAATATTATTATTTTTTATTTTTAAAATGCATGTAATTTAATCAATTATGAAATCATTCTATTTTTATTTGTAACTAGCAAACCCGACAAATATTGTGATGTCCACCCATTCCTTCAACTCATTCCCTTGTCCCTCTCCTTCATTTCTGCGCTACAACCTAATTAGAGCACAATGACATGTTGTACATTAAAAAAAAAAAAACTTATCAGGTCAGCCGTTCTAAAGTGATGAAAAGTACACTTATCAAGGAAAGTATTAGAGTTAATTAGTTGGTTCCCCGTATTAGTCGTTTTTATCAAGATATTTTGTTGTAATTAAATGTGCATGTCAGTTTTAATCATTGTTAATTTTGTTAATACTCTAGCAATAGTTGGAATGAGTATTGGACGTCGTTGTCGAATGTTCTGCCTCGATATTGTCACATAATTTTAACTCTATGTCAGCTATGTATTATTTATATTATAATAAAATAGTGAAATCGTTAAAATATTCTACTTTATTGATTATCTCGGTACGGTCGCAGAACTCGTCATCGGATACGTCGCATCGACTAAGTTGTACCGTCAGCCACTTGCTTATTAAATACTTAGAATAGTTAAGAAAATTGTATGTAATATTGAGCCGAGGGGTATTACTGTCTGTCAATTTCATCTTCAACACTTTTCTACTGCTGTGTAATAATCTGAACAATGTTCTCGTTATTTTAATAATAATAATAAAAAAGTGTATTTGCCAGAGAAACCGTTTGATCCAGCTAGGTTGGGCATGGTGAGCATGCCGGGCACATATCTAGTGCATAATAAACTGCCGTTATATTGTGCCTTCAGTGTGTTCAGGCCATTGAATGAGTGTAGGAGTGTCTTCTTCAGAGCATTAATTTTGCTTGTTTATATTGCATGTCATGTTATATCAGGTAAGCACGAATTTGTCTTATCTCTTATACAGAAACATTCTTGGACAGCTGTAGGCCTAGTATGAGTTTTCAATACGAAACTCGTTCGATCGTATCGAGCGCGTTTGGCGCTCTCATTGGTTGAGAGTTCTTACGACCTTGAAGCGGGCCAATCGCTGAGTCAAACGCGCTCGATATCGGCGAACGAGTTTCGTATTGAAAACTCATACTAGGCCTACTGTGACTAGAATGTGTATATACTTCAGACAAACAAAATAATGATTAATCTCTGTCCCATGATCTTTATAATTATATCTTTACGATTAATTTATCATTTACTGGGATTATTTTATTGAATTTACTATCAATTTTTGCTTTTTTTTATGTTGAATTGTGTCAGATTGTCGTGTTCGATTTTAGCTGACTACTGTAGTTTATTATCACGTGTTTTATTGTAATTTTACTGACTAAGATAGATGTTGTTTATGAGACAGAGATTAGCTACTCTTTACATCCTGCAAGAACTACCGCAGCAGTTTTCTAGTCAATATCTACAATAATAATAATAATGTGAAACCCCATAAAATTATTTTAATTATTTCAAGGAAATTTTAAATAAACGGCATGCAATTTGTGACAATTTATTACATGTAAATCTTGTGTAGCCTAAGCAGGAGGTATTTTATTTTGCTCATTTAAATATAACGAATAAAGATTGCGTGAACATGGCGGCGATCCTACTGTTTACAAACTAAATTAAATATAACAGAACATTTTTTCTTTCTGTTTCATTAAAAAAAAAGACAGAAGACAAAATATTAGTTTAGTGACGAAACTAATATTTTATTTTATCTTATCTTTTTAGTCCTGTCAAATATAGAAATGAAAACAATAGCTTCTTAAAATATATTAATTTACTTTAGGCACTGACATAATTTATACTACTATTTTTTATTTTCGGTTCTCTTAGATAAATGAACAGAAGAACATGTACTAAATTTAATTTTAGTTTAGCTTTGTGAACCTGGGAATCGGGGCCCCTTATTTCGTTATATTTTTTAACAACATGATTTTTATGTATTCTTCCAATAAAAAACAATATATTTATGATATAAATAGTTTGTATCCTTGTCTTAATAAAATGCTGTTTACAGGTTTAATTTTTACAGGGATCGAAATAGTTCCATTGCTAACCGTAAGAAGTAGATGTGTAGCAACTTTTTAAGACTAATGTCAAAAAAGATCTTAGAAGATTTCGAGGTGACCAGACTAACTCTCACGATTAGCAGATTGATCCCTGTTAAAGAAATTAACCTGTATATTATTTTGTGTCTGTTTGCCTCTCTCTGCATTGGAATTGTGATAAGTATCCATAGCCTATGTCCGAATATGAAATTATTTTATTATTAGTTTTAATAAACTCGACGATATCTCTCCTTCATTATCCGGGGCAAGCTAGCACAAACTAATATGTGTGTATATTCTAACTATATCAAGGAATTTGTAATTTTTATCTTGATGATTGTTTACAAAATTTTAACTTTAGACGGGTATATCGGTTTTTGATGTCGAGTTTATTTCAGAAATTACCGCAAAGTACTAGTTATATTTTGTTTAACCTTCGACGAGCCAGGCCACAGATATGATTTCAGGCACATAGACAAGCGATGCTTACAGAAGGAAACTATTAGGACGACGATTCCTATCTATTATTACACTAGAAGTAGAAGTTAATGTTGAGTCCTCATAAACCAAAAACCATATTTGTAAGCAGTATTCCCAAGTTATGGAAACATTACTTTTGTATTTATATCATTATTATCATCCCTCTAATTGATACGCATTTTAAAACTGTTATTCGTCGGAGGTTAATATTTGTAATGATTTTTAATTATTTATTTTAATTTGAGTAGTAGCATTTTCTTACATTATACTGTATATAAGACAACAATAGGTATATATACCTGATGGGGGATAGTATAATGTGTATAGTTTCGCACCTTCTAATATATTATTATGCCTACTTTTTGTCTTAATTGTCTATAGTTTGACAAAAATTAGCGCCGATTTCAATGTTAACAAATTAATCTGACTTTCAAGTTCAGTGCATGTTTAAGAGAAGGACAGAGGACACTGAATTTAAATTTAGTTTAATTTGTGAATAAGGGAATCACCGGCATTGTTTTTTAAATTTAGTTTAATGTTCGAACTACATCATAAGGATTTTAATAGTATTTTATGTATATATAACATTTTAAAATATATAGTCGTTTTGTATATACTTTGTTTGCTAACGAGCATATTTTGTATCAATGTATGAGCATGTGAATTTTTCTTTTATTTTCTATTTAATCTTTGCGATATTACAACGTGACTGTTATGTATTTGGCTCTGTCTAATGTAAACTGCTGATTCCGCGGCGTCATGTACGTGTAACATGGCAGCACGAGTGTTGTCCGGTAAATTGAAGTTTGATGACGACGTGTTTTTATATAGTTAGGCATAATTGTAACACGACTGTGTTGAGCACGATGAATTAAGTAATTAATATATGTACATTAATATAGGCCGACGGGGCTTGTCATCGATTTGTAATTTTGCCAGAGGAACGTTTAGCTTCTTGTGCTTTTGCCGTTATTTGTAACACGTGTCGTACGCGTGTGCATCTGTCTATTAAACTCAACATGTAATATGAACTTTGAGATTTCGTTAGGGTAAACGAGTCATGCTCTTAGAGAAAGGTTAAATTGCAAGTTTAGCTTTTCGAAAAGAAATCTGCGTTAGGCACGGTCTCGTTCCGGTTCATTCCGGTCTTCGCCCTAAAGGTCTATCTCAAAATTCATCTTGTATAATTAATTGTAAAACAATTTACTTCCTTATCGTCTTTCTTGAAATGTAGGTTTTAAATATTTTTGTGCGTCTATGATGTATTATCTCAATATGATTCAGCTACTAATATAATATTACAATTTGAAATAACTGTCAATATGATTCTACAGTGGGTTGTCAAATTACTAGGGACAGCTGCAAAAATATGGTACTCCTTAAAATTGATAAAACAGGTTTTCGGAATGACAAAAGCAAGTAGTTATTTACTAAGGAAAATAAGAACAAAACATAATAATATAAACAATGCAATTTATATGTAAATAAATAAGCGAAAAGATATATTATTTAGTACTAATCAGTACTCCTTTTGTCTATATTAATGCTTCTACACGCCTTTCTTTGTAGTTTATGTCCCTTTCGTTTATTAAAGGGTTGTGTTGTCAAATATTTATGAGCATTTATCTAAGTCTGACCTTGGTTGTTATTATTACTTTTGTATTTAGGTTTGTTTCATGGTTTCCTGGGCAACCTAGAGGCGCCCAACCCTTCTAGCGCTTATGACATACCACACCATTATTTTAACAGGGTTTTTTTTTACCCTCACCACGATCCAGTAAGGGGGGGATTTTTCTGCTAGACATCTTCTGACGAAGCTGCTGTTGTCTGCCAGTATCTAAACTCATAAAATGTTACTTATCTGACAAATATCTGTAAAATATGGTCCTCAGAGTCAACCAAGGTTTTTTTACAGGCTGTAATATCGGCCGCCGGCAGAAGTTACCACCCCACCAGACAAAGTCTTGCCGACAAGCGATTTATCGTGTTCTGACATGATGTCTGGTGAAGCCGTACGGAGGACGGGTCTGAGCAGTTGTGTTGCGATGTGTACCGGATACGATGCGCCAAATGTTGTTGTGTCGGGAGTTTGGCCGTGGAGGGGTCTCCAGGTTAATCTCCCTCTGGCGCAACATCGTTGGTCGTGTTGTTGGGTTTAACAAAGCTCAACTACCGTCTTCCATCCTATTCACTCAGGTTTTATGAGTGAATAGACTTAATAAACTAGCGCGCTTTACAATCAACGATTGCGTCACTGCTTACCATCAGGCGGGATGCGGTCAAGCATTAGTTTATATTCATTAAAAACCTGCTATACATAGTTCTCTTGGAAACTGGTATTCCTGACTCCTGGATTGAGTTAATAGCTCAGCAATTTTTCTCGGATTTCTCACATTTTCATATCACAAGGAAGAGTAGTCATGCGTTTTCTTCACTATTACTCCGAATTTGCCTGAATTGGATCAAAATTTATTTTCAATTAAGTTACTGCCGACTTAGGGACACCCACCATGTGTGCTATCTTCCTTTTGGAGTAACTGATACACTGGAGCAACAGAGTTTTTAATTCGTTGTATTTTCTCAAGTCGCACCCTTTACCCTTTTGGAATTACTTACATCCACATAAAATTTGAGTTATACGTGACGAGGCGAACTTAAATAATACATTCCTGCAAAGCTTTATCACTCAAAACTGCAGTCAAGTACATCCAAAATAGGAAGTTGATAATGCGACTGTTCCTAATAATGTGGCAATCCACTGTATTGAACTGTAGTTTTAACGATGTCTGTGTTTTTGTGTACCTGTTCTATATATAATATACAATATATTCAATATTCCCGAAGTATGTAGGAATTGTATCGTGTGGTAGATGGAAATTCAATTATCCGACCTGTGCATTTCCGGCAGTTTTGAAGTAGTATTGTAGTTTTTTTGTTGTATGCTGATTCTAAATGTGTTCGGATTTTACATATTTGTAGTGTTTTAATATTTGTAAATAACACTCATTGGTGTATAATTAATAATCAAATCAATTTCCGCATTAAATGCACTTTGCTGAATGATTCTGAGTATGTAATAGGTTTTACTCTCGAAACCATGAAATAATAAACGATAAAATTCAAATATTATACAATGGGTTCACAATTTCTACTGAATATTTAATAATGACATCTGAGAATTAAATTTTTACAATATTTATAGGATATTTTATGTCTGCCAATCGTATTCAAGCTCCAGAAGAGTTTCATCTTAACCGTTTCATATAAAAAATATTTATAGTACAAAGGGGGTAATCGCGTGGATCGTTGAAAAACTTCTCGCGTTATCGGTTCTGAAAGAAAAAATCGTCTTTCAAACCTCTATCACTCACTAGCCCACTCAAAATGTATTTATTCCGTGAATTATATGCTTAGATTACTATTCTCCGTCGGTTTAGGTAGTTAACTAAAGATAAAGAAAAAAAAAAACTACATGACTTAGTTTGACCCCCTTAATTTATTGACGTTATAATGTTTATAACTTTGCTAAACTGCAGAGTACATCTGCGGCGTAGCATAACAACTAAATTAACTGCAAGTCACGTGGGTTTATATTTATCTTTACATAAACTGATGGAGTATAATAATTTATAATCTGGTAATGGCACATCCCATGTGATCACTTCTGAGAAAAAATGCCGGAGTAAATTATCTTTTTTTTCTTTCTCGACGCTGCTTAAGGCTCGTCATAGACAAAAGCAAAGCGCCTTAAAAGCTAGGTCGAGAAAAGAGTTTGGCTCGAACTTTCCAAGTCAAGCGACATGAACAGATCCTATCGCTAGGCCCCCTGTACCAGGCGGACCGGTACACCGCCGGGAACTCGCTTATTTAGTTCTATGTGATGTGGAAGCAGTTATTGCCAATAAAATGATTTGTTTTAAAATCGTTACTAGTTTATTAAAAACACCTTGTCTTCTACTCTTCATAAGTTGACACTTCGGAACTGAATTAAATTCATGAGTAAACTAGTGTTAAAATTTCTATGGACAGTAACGATGAATGTGAATGTGTGTGCTCACATTGGAGCGTGTTGGTGTCGTATACCCTCGTGGAGATACCTTAAACTATAGGCTGTATGTATGTAAATGTAACATTATTTATTTAGTGAGGCGGCCAGTACGCTGTCAAACCAGAGACACCTGCTTGACCACATTACGTGGCATTTGCTTCAAGTACGGTACAACTAATGTGTAAATATTTATTAAACATGTAATTATCTCGACCTAAACATTTTGTACTTGAGAGGTTAACTATCCTATTTTTTATACTTTTGAGCTGACTAGTAACTTGTATGCATATTCTATGTATGGATGACAGTCAAGCTACCCGAAACTGTCAAAAAATTCCAAACATTTTTGAGCCTTAAGGTTTTAGAAATAAAGTCGAAAATCTAATAAAGAAATCTGACTAGCTCGATGTGCTGTCGCCTGTACCAATAATTCTGACTGACAAAATAATAAAAAGGTAAATACTCTTAGCATTCAGTCATAACATCATCATGCTACAAGCAACTTAATTGCAAACACTTTATTACTATCAATTGGAATCATTCTGAAGCTAAATGCTAATCCATTGCTCCATATGTACAGAATGTGAGTCTGCTCAACAACTTATATAACGCAATGAAGTGGCAAAATGAAACCCATTGCTACTAATAATGTTACGCAATTACCCAGCAGTTGTTAATGGTTGTACAGGCCGCCTATATTATTGTCAATGCCTCCCATACAGCCTTTGCCTAGCATCTCTAGTAGGGTTATAAATGAAGCAATAAGTGTAGGTATGTACCGTACTGATGTTGTGTAATCTTTAAAAATAACTGTTACTGTTTCGATTACTCTATGGAAAAGTATGTTTTACTATACGGAAGACGTGTAAATATTAAATTAGAATTAAAAAATAAAATAATGATCACAGAACTTGAGGTTTTATTTATTACATAACACGTGTTTATTATTCCCAGTATGGTTAAGACTAGGCGAAATGCTTCTTTCGGATCATTTCGGCGTCAACAACGTAAGGGTGGAAACTCCGTACGACGGGTAGTCCGATGATGGAATGGAGATGGGGGGGAATTAAATCATACAATTCCCTCGCACACTCCAAAATGCATCCTATAGAACACCGACAGGCTGGTTACTCTTCGCCTGTGTTCTAGGCTTTGGAGACCGCTTTAAGGTAAAGCTGGATCGCCTATTAGCCTCTTCCGCACGCCCCTCCACTGAATCCAAAGTAGCCTGGTGGCATTTTGCAGTACCAGCCCAAATGTGGCTGCAGTACTCCACACACGAACGGACCTGTGCTATTATGCGGACTTGTATAACATTAGACATTGTTTGTTAGTATAAGGAATGTTCATGAATGGCGAAAGCGTTACGAAAAATGATTGGGCAAGGCGAACGGAAGCAGAGTATAGTCCTATTTCGTCTGTACTACAAACAAGGAGTTGGCTCATGTAAATATTGCATGACATGTCGAGCATGAAGTTGTGAGTTCGCATCTCGCCGAAGGCAATATGTATTTTTTGGATCTTTTTAAGATTTGTTAACAATTGAGTCGAGTATGAAGTCGTGAGTTCGCATCTCGCCGAAGGCAATATATATTTTTTGGATCTTTTTAAGATTTGTTAACAATTGATTACCTAAGAGCACAAATAATTTATAAATTTCGTTCTGTTCTGGCCTTCATATTGTTTTACATATTTTTGCTGAACATTTCTGATATAATTGAAAGTATAGAAGCTTGAAGATATCGTCACAATACTATAATTGGACACAAAGTACAAATTGCTTTCGAGCCTCATAAGCTCAATTATTAAGCTAAGTACCTTGATTGATTAAGAACTATGAATTTCTTCGAGAACATGATGCTGCGAACACCCCCCGACCCCCCTCATTGATTACCTCACCTCCCCGTGGATTATCTCGGGAACCAGAGGTCGTGGACTACCCGAGTTTGGGGTCCCCTGAATCAGGAGGAGGAGCCCGACCTTTTGGCCCCGAGGGAATCCACTTTTTTTGAAGTGAAACTTCTTTAGGCACGCTTGACTTGGGGAGTAAACTGGCGAAAGCGTTACGAAAAATGATCGGGCAAGGCGAACGGAAGTTAAGTGGGGGATATACGCACGGAGGCGCCCGTGGCGCGAGCTTGGTACTACAAGGTCTACAACGTTTTTTTTTTCAATAAAAATAGAAGATCTATGCAAAATTTTTGAAGTGAAACTTCTTTAGGCACGCTTGACTCTGGGAGTAAGGTGGCGAAAGCGTTACGAAAAATGATCGGGCAAGGCGAACAGAAGTTAAGTGGGGGATATAAGCACAGAGGCGCCCGTGGCGCGAGCTTGGTACTACAAGGTCTACGAGTTTATTTTTTATTTTTAAATAAAAATTGAAGATCTATGCAATTTTTTTTTTTTTTAATTTTGAGACACGGATACACTTATTTATTTATTTAGTCCCTCCTGTATCCCCCTCCCTTACTCCCCCCCCCCTAACCCCTTAATATTCCCACGAAACTACCCCACCCCCTCACCCCTTAATAATCCCACGAAACTACCCGCCCCCCCGACCCCCCTCATTGATTACCTCACCCCCCGTGGATTATCTCGGGAACCAGAGGTCGTGGACTACCCGAGTTTGGGGTCCCCTGAATCAGGAGGAGGAGCCCGACCTTTTGGCCCCGAGGGAATCCCCTCTCCCCCTCCCCCCTACCCCCCGCAACCCCACGAAATCTAACCCCCCCCCCCACCCCCTTTAGTTACCTCACCCCCCGTGGATTATCTCGGGAACCAGAGGTCGTGGACTACCCGAGTTTGGGGTCCCCTGAATCAGGAGGAGCCCGAACTTTTGGCCCTGAGGGAATCCACTCCCCCTCCCCCCCGCAACCCCACGAAACCTACCCCAGACCCCCTTTAGTTACCTCACCCCTCGTGGATTATCTCGGGAACCAGAGGCCGTGGACTACCCGAGTTTGGGGTCCCCTGATTCAGGGGAAGAGCCCGACCTTTTGGCCCCGAGGGAATCCACTTTTTTTTTTTTAAATTGGAGGTCTATGCAAAAATATTAATTTATAAATGAAAGCATGAAATAAATTTAAATATTTATAGAAAATTAATATATGTATATGTGTATACATGTATATATTGTACACACACATATATATATATATATATACATAGAGATGGTGTGAAAGAAGTTTCACTTCAGTCGTGTGGTCATAAGCACACTCGTTTTTTTTTTCTTAGAATTTTGTTTTCGTTCTTTTTTCTTGGTGAGATGGTGAGATTCAACCTCAACTGTTGATCAATGGCTTCTGTGGAATAGATGCCACAATTTTGCCAATAACACGTGTAACAAATTACAGAAATTCATTGAAATATTTTATTTCCCTATAATGGCGGATATCGCCAATGACAGTTGGAAAAGACTGCCTACGCGGCCGTCTTTTTCAACCGTCAATGAGGGGTTTGAGGCAAAGTCATGATTTGACCACTATGCTGCGATATTTTAGTGTTCTTTCTGAATAATTTACTGAATGCATTTTTTACAACATAAATTACGCGCTTTTATTTAGTAAACGAAAGTATAAATAATTTTAAAAGTTCAATGAAAAATGCGCGTGACACTCGGCTTTCCCGTCAAAACTCCCTAGAATTTTGTTATGGAAATGGTTGAAGATAATAGGGTATTTGACTAAAAAACACTAATTAGTCCGTCAGTCAGATTTCCAAATAAATACATACTAGACACGTATAAAGTAAAAACTTTCAAGTCTATTGCCTCGATCTCTCTCCGGTCATTTGCCGTCCCTTCGGACTATGAGAGAAATTGACAGTTGTATGGCTGCGTAATCGGTCTCAGTGTTGGGTACCTATTACGAAGGCATGATGTGCATTCGATAACTGGTCAAGGACAAGTTTTCTGAGTGAGGAATAACATGGCAGCGTTCGAGTATAAAGACTGGGTACCTGTATCTAGGTAGTTAGGTATGCCATAAAGAAACAAGTTATTGTAAATCACTATTTACTTTACCAAAGAAATTGAAAAACAACTTTAAGAATGCGGACATGGATGCGGACGTTTTTTGTTGCACCGCCGACAAGGTTTATTTGTACCAGGTCGGCGTTTAGGAAGGCGAGCACAGCTTCGGGACACGCTTACTAAGAACCTGCTGCCCCGCCGCTCAAGAAAGCCCAGCACAGCACTCTTCTGTAAAGTTTCTTCTGCTTTACACATTAAGGTACTCATCTTCCACACGTCCCCGAACTTGTTCTGCAAGTAGTTCGTGACGTCTGCAGCCCTGGCGCCTTCATTATCTGCTACCTTATAGAATGCGTTTATAACCAGTTTGCCCGTGTTCTCATCCTGTTTCTGTTGAAGGTCGCGGGACATTTTATCACATTTATGTTTTCTATCTTTACGAATATAACATTGTTTCTGAATTTCAAATGTCAATATTGAAACAGAGAATAATCAAGTGTAATAATAATAATTCTAATTACCTATTGAAAATCCATGAACACATCATGGAAGTCACCAATGAAAGAGTATAACAATATGTCATCAATACGCTGTATTTTTTTTTATAGAAATAGTTTTGTTCTTTCTTTCTTTTTTTATTTTTTGGCTTCGCACGGTCTGTGCATTTAGCCAATGTCAAGTAATTATGAATTATTCATGTAGAAAAAGACTGCAGCGTGACCAGTCTTACGTGTGAGGTTTGGGGCTAAGTCATGATGTGGCCACTATGCTGCGATATTTCACTGTTCTTTATAAACTATTTACTATATGCACTTTTTACTACATAAATCACGCACTTTTATTTAGTAAACAACACTATAAATAATTTTAAAAGTCCAATGAAAAACGAGCGTGACACTCAGCTTGACTTTCCCGCCAAAAACTCCGAGTTTTGTTCTTGTTTTGCAAGACCAGTGTTTGTCACATAGATTATATTATTAAATAATTATTTATCTATGGTTTTGGCCTCATGCTTCCATCAAGTGAGATTTTTTCACTTTAATGCACTTCTTGGCGAAATTCTATTCCTTCTTCTATTACTATGAAGTGTTAATACCATCAATGTTCCGGCGTCAAACGAAGATGGAGCTATACTGGTTAAATAGCGCTAACTCTTTTTCATAGTAGGAGTTCCTATGATGCAGTCTAGGTACCAACATCTTTCTAGTGTTAGACAAAGATAGAGCTATGTAGTATGAATAGCACTATCACTTTTTCACAACAGTACAATTATGTTTTTAACAGGTCATAGTAGTAGTGTCCTTTCAGTATTACCGTAGCTTTTATAATACATAAATAAATATCCTACTACACTATTTAAAACTATCAAAAAACTAAAATACTGCGTTTAAATATTCATCCGCATCGCTGTCGACCAGTGATGTACCAAAGAGATTGGCGGCATTGCCACGTTATATAGCAATACAGAGCCTCTGGCCAAAATAAAACCCAACCACTGGCTCACGGGCAGTGTCATTCAGCAGTTTAGGGCAATGAGAATAAGCAATGAGCACTCGAATCTCACTACTGGACCATAATTGTTCTAAACACAAGTGACTGTTATACTTTAGTGACCTTCGTAATTATCATGTGACTAGACTTTTTTGATCTCTCTCCCCCTTTCTGAACCTCGATTTCCTCCCTTTTTACCCTAGAAAGCTACTAACTCGTTTTCTATCGGAAAATGTGAATCATGTTGCGCCAACTACGCTCGTCTACTGTTATCTCGTGTTTTTAATGTACCGAATCACCCTCATAGCACCTTAATTACCATTGCAATAATTGAGATCATGTAAATGGACTAAGTGCATACATACCCATTACAATTTACATTGATCTGCAATACCGACTTAATTGCCAAAAATGAAAACAAATACGAGTTAATGGAAAAATTACTTTAAATCTTACATCAATACTCTAAAACTTTAAACATTTTTTAAATTTTTAATAAATCATTCATATATCACATTAGCGGCTATCCTTGTTGGACAAAAATTGTATTGACTGTATGTATCTATAGCGGTGTTAATTCCGATTTCGGCCACGCACCAAAAGATTCTTGTACAGTTGCAGTTTCCTCTTTGCTTCTTTTCAAATTAAGAACAGAGACTTACAACAAATCTGACATTTTGTTAAACTCTTAGTCTGACATTCACATCGATACAATCACAGGTTCAATAGAATATAAATTTTTGGGTTTAATGTAAACAAAATTTAAAAGCTTATGTGTAATTAGATTAAAATAATGGAACAAGTTCATATAATGGAAACAGAAGAGGAGGCACCCAAGCCACCCGAGGACTACCCGGCTCCGGGTAAGCTCCCGGGAAAATTAATTATCCGATTCCTCCAGCAGAAGAAGACGGGGGCCACGATGCGTGAGATCGTGCAGTTCCTAAGCAAAGAATGTGGGAAGGACACCGAAGAGCTGACGAGTTCCGTGGTGACCACATTAGAAAATGGAGCAGCTCTGGGGTTTTTGGAGAGGAAAGGTTCTCACTATTTAAATTGGGCGGTTCGTGAAGCATGCTGCAGAAGACGGCGGCGTAGGCGCAGTAGTTGTAGGCGGCGGCGTAGGCGTAGCAGTTGTAGGCGGCGCCGCAGACGTAGTTGCCGACGGCGCAGGCGCAGGAGTTGCAGAAGAAAGCGGCGTCGGAGGTGCTGACTAGAGGACTTGCCTGATCCTAGACCAAAACGAGTACAGGCGTTAAAGACCATGAAAATTAAAAGTGGCTGGGCCTCGTGATGTTGTATGTGACGTGTGATTATTTATATAAAGAACTTGTTCGCAAGTTGTTGTGGTTTGATTCATTGAAAAATTATGTTTTTATTCACGTATGATCTTAATTCTATTGGTTAGTTTTCCGTGCATATTTCAAACTAATATTAAGAAGACTCGAAGACTAACTGGGTCAGATGACCCATCATCATCATCATCATCCTTTTTTCATTCCACTGCTGCTTTTTTTAGTCAAATACCCTATTCTAGAGATGGGCGAATTGGATCCTGAAACAGTTTTGCGGAAAGGGGACCGGAATATTTTGCTAATGTGACGCAGGTAACTGTGGGGAATGTTAAATATAAGCATACTTAACAGTTTCCTATATACATTACTAATTCTATAACGTCAGCAGGTTTAATAAGCATTAACTAGTTAATGAGCAGTCTTCAGTCAGTTCAGTTTTCGTTCGAACTCCGTCAGGCGCTTTACTTTCTGTTAATTATTTCTTCACCACTGCTCTCAAAACTGTGAAGGAAAACATTGCGAGGAAACCAGCATGTCCTAGAGCAAAAAAAAAAAAAAAACGAGTGTGCTTATGACCACACGACTGAAGTGAAACTTCTTTCGCACCATCTCTATGTATATATATATATATATGTGTGTGTACAATACATACATGTATACACATATACATATATTAATTTTCTATAAATATTTAAATTTATTTCATGCTTTCATTTATAAATTAATATTTTTGCATAGACCTCCAATTTAAAAAAAAAAAAGTGGATTCCCTCGGGGCCAAAAGGTCGGGCTCTTCCTCCTGAATCAGGGGACCCCAAACTCGGGTAGTCCACGGCCTCTGGTTCCCGAGATAATCCACGAGGGGTGAGGTAACTAAAGGGGGTCTGGGGTAGGTTTCGTGGGGTTGCGGGGGGGGAGGGGGAGTGGATTCCCTCAGGGCCAAAAGTTCGGGCTCCTCCTGATTCAGGGGACCCCAAACTCGGGTAGTCCACGACCTCTGGTTCCCGAGGTAATCCACGGGGGGTGAGGTAACTAAAGGGGGTGGGGGGGGGGGGGGTAGATTTCGTGGGGTTGCGGGGGGTAGGGGGGAGGGGGAGAGGGGGGAGTGGATTCCCTCGGGGCCAAAAGTTCGGGCTCCTCCTCCTGATTCAGGGGACCCCAAACTCGGGTAGTCCACGACCTCTGGTTCCCGAGATAATCCACGGGGGGTGAGGTAATCAATGAGGGGGGTCGGGGGAGGCGGGTAGTTTCGTGGGATTATTAAGGGGTGAGGGGGTGGGGTAGTTTCGTGGGAATATTAAGGGGTGAGGGGGGGGGAGTAAGGGAGGGGGATACAGGAGGGACTAAATAAATAAATAAGTGTATCCGTGTCTCAAAATTAAAAAAAAAAATGGTTGCCTGTAAAGTCGGTTTTACGGGCGAAGATTTTACGTGACAACGTCTTTTTCTCGGTAGAATATTTATTGATATGAATATAATTAAATTGCACAATAGGAACAAGGAATTGAATGAAAATAAGAATTGCACAAATTTTAACTATAGAAATATATTTTGTTTACTAAAACATCGGTGACTCATCGTAACGTTACCGAGCGTTACACTTTTTCATAAGTGACTCCCAGCCGCAACCTAATTTAAGACGTTGTCACGTCAAAAAATTGCATAGATCTTCTATTTTTATTGAAAAATAAAAAAAAAACTCGTAGACCTTGTAGTACCAAGCTCGCGCCACGGGCGCCTCTGTGCTTATATCCCCCACTTAACTTCTGTTCGCCTTGCCCGATCATTTTTCGTAACGCTTTCGCCACCTTACTCCCCGAGTCAAGCGTGCCTAAAGAAGTTTCACTTCAAAAATTTTGCATAGATCTTCTATTTTTATTGAAAAAAAAAAACGTTGTAGACCTTGTAGTACCAAGCTCGCGCCACGGGCGCCTCCGTGCGTATATCCCCCACTTAACTTCCGTTCGCCTTGCCCGATCATTTTTCGTAACGCTTTCGCCAGTTTACTTCCCAAGTCAAGCGTGCCTAAAGAAGTTTCACTTCAAAAAAATTAAATCATCTACCAGAGTAAGTTAGTCGTAGCACGGTAACGCAAGCTAACGTAGTCCGGTCATGCCAGCAGACGTAGCCTAGCTACGCTAGCTGACGTAATCTTGCTACGCCGTAGGTTTAATTAGGAAGACGATCAGTCGAAAACTAATAATTCAGTTATCGTTTTGATAGCTGGACGAAGTAAGTACGCCTATAAAACTTTTCAATGAAGTTATACTAAAACATTAGAACTAGAAGAAAGTAAACGGATTTGCAGAAACATTACCTTTTATCCAAGGTGTGAAATTTTAAGTTACCCAAGTTAATGATTGTCTGTTTGGGGCCGATTTAATATTATCTAGTAAGTTTGATGGAATTACGGCTGAGCTTCTGAAAGCGGGTGGCAAACCGGTTTTTAAAGCCCTTCAGAAGATATTTAATGCCGGCATTATTAAAGGCGAAACGCCTAAGGCGTGGCACAGGAGCGTGGTGGTGTTGTTTTTCAAAAAAGGTGACAATACCCTCCTGAAAAACTACAGACCGATATCCCTCCTGAGCCATGTCTATAAGCTGTTTTCTAGGGTCATCACGAATCGTCTCGCTTGCAGGTTCGACGACTTCCAGCCTCCCGAACAAGCAGGCTTCCGAAAAGGCTTTAGCACCATAGACCACATACATACGCTGAGGCAAGTTATACAGAAGTCCGAGGAGTATAACAAACCACTATGCTTGGCGTTTGTGGACTATGAGAAGGCCTTCGATTCGATCGAGACTTGGGCGGTGCTACAGTCTCTCCAGCGGTGCCAAATTGACCATCGATACATTGAGGTGATAAAGTGTTTGTACAAAAACGCCACCATGTCAGTCCGTCTCCAGGATTAGGACTCGAAACCGATCCAACTCCAGCGTGGAGTGAGACAAGGAGATGTAATATCTCCTAAATTGTTCACTGCTGCGTTGGAAGATGTCTTCAAGCTCCTGGACTGGAGAGGACTTGGCATCAACATCAATGGCGAGTACATCACTAATCTCCGTTTTGCAGATGATATCGTGGTCATGGCTGAGACCCTGGAAGACTTGGGCAAAATGCTCAATGACCTCAGCAGAGCTTCCCAACAAGTGGGTCTAAAGATGAACATGGATAAGACGAAGATCATGTCGAACTCTCATGTCGCACCCACTCCAATTCTAGTTGGTTGCTCTGCACTCGAAGTTGTTGACGAGTATATATACCTGGGACAAACAGTCCAACTAGGTAGGTCCAACTTCGAGAAAGAGGTGTCTCGTCGAATCCAGCTCGGCTGGGCAGCGTTCGGGAAGCTACGATACATCTTCTCGTCGTCCAAGATACCACAGTGTCTCAAGACTAAAGTCTTTGACCAGTGTGTGTTGCCAGTGATGACTTACGGAACTGAAACGTGGTCGCTCACAATGGGCCTCATACGAAGGCTCAGAGTCACGCAAAGGGCAATGGAAAGAGCTATGCTCGGAGTTTCTCTGCGTGATCGAATCAGAAATGAGGAGATCCGCAGAAGAACCAAAGTCACCGACATAGCTCTACAAGTCGCTAAACTTAAGTGGCAGTGGGCAGGGCACATTGCTCGTAGAACCGATGGCCGATGGGGCAGTAAGGTTCTGGAGTGGCGACCACGTACTGGAAGACGCAGCGTAGGGAGGCCCCCAACAAGGTGGACCGATGACCTGGTGAAGGTCGCGGGAAGCCGATGGATGCGGGCAGCACAAGACCGGTCAGCGTGGAAAGCTTTGGGGGAGGCCTTTGTCCAGCAGTGGACATCCGTATGCTGAAGAAGAAGAAGAAGTAAGTTTAAATTTAATTTAGAAGCTTTGTTAAGCCAATGAAGGACTAAAAAGTAAAAAAAAAGAAATCAGTTTTTTGGTGGGCAATTTTTTTTAATGAAGGACTTAGTTAATAGTGAACATCAATTAACCAACATTATGTTAATTGATAGCAGATGGGAAGGGATTACGTAAAAATTACAAGCGAAATAATTATGCTAAATGTAAACAAGCTTGTTATTGTCATATTCCAGCTAAGGCTATTTAAGTCATATCGTGTCACATTCCAGCTAAGACTATTTCCTTTATACTTCGAAGATGAGCATTTATCACCAGGCTTCTTCTTGAATTCACGATTTCAGTAACTAGTAAAAGCCTTCACCGATGTAAGTTACACATGACATATACATACTGTACAATAGTTTCAGAATAGTCGATCAGTGATCTCATAAATTGTCGGCCTCCGTGACGCAGCGGTCAACATGCCTGCCTGCGACGTGGAGGCCCCGGGTTCGATCCTCGGCCAGGTCGTGATGGAAAACGATCTTTTTCTGGTTGGCCAGGGTCTTGGATGTTCACCTATATATGTATCTATTATAAATATACTATCGTTGAGTTAGTATCCCATAACACAAGTCTCAAACTTTGGGGCTAGCTCAATCTGTGTGATTTTGTCCGTATATATTTATTTATTTATTATTTATAATGATCGATTTTAACAAGTTTCGTAATCTACTAACAAAATGGCGTCATTATGACATTCTAGTGGTCAGTCACTGACACCGCGCACCATATTAATAAATGTTTAAATCGAGTATATGGTTTTTCGAAAGTTATTTCTATTAACGAACGGGCTTTATAATAACGGCAATACGGCAATGACATTCTATCACCATTCCATTGCGAGATGACTGAGATAATTGATCGATCATTATGAATTTAGCAGATTACGAACATTTTTAGCTTAATGACAATGGAATCGTGTTACAACAAAAAAAATTATAAAAATAGTAGACTAGGGCTCCAGTAGTATGGGAGTACTAACGGTCAATTCACATGTACCACAACCACACCACAACGACGCCACGTCGTCGGACGTATATTTTGTAGGTATTGATAATGAATATTGCAATTTACACGTACCACATTTAGCCGTTGTTATCGAACACCGGTGAAATACGACCACATAGCAACCACATCGCGACGGCAACGCCACCATCGGCGGCGGTACCGCGGCCACATTGCCACGATATGACGTCATCAACAGCGCGCGCCTAAAGTCGGATTTTTAATTAGATGAAGTCAACTGACGTTTATTGTGTTGTGAGTTTTTAATTAAATAAAAATAGTGTTGTGACAAAGTGAATGAAAGACAACGCAACCACATCGACATTTTGTCGGTACCACAACATAACTGCAAAAAGCCGCTGCGACACTATGCATACGTAACCACAGCTTCACCACATTTTGTCGCTGTGACGTGGTGTGGTTGTCGTACGTGGGAATTGACCCTAATAGCTGGTTTTCACTGGCAACCCCATAGAATTTAGATTTTTTTTAGGATTTCATTGCTGCGTAATATGGACAACCCGCTTCTTAGCGCTCTAACAAGTGTTAGAGCGCTACGAGCCATGCGCGAACGACGGGCATGCGTATAAGAGAGGGCGATGTGTCAAAATGGTAGGCGACGTTTGATTGTGTGATGATTTTCGTGTGAAAACAAAAACAAAGTATTCGTTTTATTGTTCATGGTATTATTGACTCTATTCCTTTAGCATGAGTGTTTACATTCGATTAATAACTGTTCAAGGATGGTGAACCTCTTTGTATCTGCGTATTATTCTCGTTAGAATATTGTAAGTAGGTAGTGGTATGGCAAATGATTTCCTGGTATCCAAGTAAGGTGCCCGGCATGATGATGTCCTTTGAACCGACGAACTTAACGTGCGACGCCAGGATTTGAATTTTGTCTTCCCGTTTATTTCGGGGATTATCTACATCTTAATAATCCATATAACTATTATGGACTAAGCAATAAAAGGCTAAAAAAATATTATCGGAATTCGTTTCAATTTTGTAGGCTGACGCTATAACGGTAAGTACTCAGAATATCTATAGACAGGCGACAGCACATCAAGGTACTACAATCAGGCTTTCTTTATTAGATCTTCAACTTTATAGCTTAAGGCATAAAGCATTTACGTTCAAGGGAATATCTGACAGTTTCGGGCAACTTGACCTGCTGTCGTAGGTATATTAGCAATCATATATCTTCATATATTATTTCTGTTGTATACATCCCTTTTCCCCCCTTATACGGAACCAAACTTGACAAACCAGATATCAAAATGCACGGGTTCTGCCTCGCCTCTAGTTTACATTCAAGAATATCATAAGTTTTTCCAAAAAGTAACTACATACGCGCGCGAGTTTCGGCGCGCGCCGGCTAGCACGGGGTAGTTTAACACCCCACTACCCCGTACAGGAGACGAGGCCCGGATCGACCGGGCCAGCACGAGAGTGCGGGGCCGTGGAAGAATTTAGACTACCTCGGCCCCACGCGAGCTCTTGATAGAAGAGACACCGGGATGGTTTTAGTCAGTAAAAGTCTGACAGACCCCGTTGCCCACCCCAGGGCGGCGGACATCCTTTGAGGATTTCTACCCCAAAAAAAAAAGGTTGACCTGCTGTCAGCTGTACATTCAAAGGTTTGTTTTCTTTTTTCAGGACACGGCGGAATTATTCAGTTTTGAGACAATGGAGCAGTCGAGCTTTATGCCGCAATCCCGTAAACGACCAAGCACAGAACCCGTAGTGTGTTCAGAATTGAAGAAACCGGTTACACGTAGTACAGAAACAATTAAAATTGAAAGCTACAAAGCTGAAAATAATCTGCCAAAACCCGGAAGTTCTACCGGTGATTATGAAGTTCAGGTGAACACTCAACACTTGGTTCAGACTAATTTGTTTGATGACGTATACAACAGTGCCAAAGAAGTTTTAGATAGAATTCAGGATCAGATAGAAAATAAATCCTAGAAAGTGTAACACCATAACTTTCTGACTCTTTACATAAGTACTATTTTATATTATAATATGTCATTCAACATCAACCCTTTTTTTATCATCCCACTGCTGGGCACAGGCCTCCTCTCATACAGAGAAGGATTGAGCGTAATCACCACGCTTGCTCAATGCCGGTTGGCGATTTCAGACTTAAAGTCCAGGTTTCCTCAAGATATTTTCCTTCACCTTGTAATCAGTCATTGGTGTCCAAGATATACTTAAAAAGTACATATAACTAATTTGGAATCGAACCCGCTAACTCATACTTGAGAGGCTGGTGTTATAACAACTAGGCCACCACGACTTAACATGTTATTAAAATTATGTTATAAAGTTCAAATTCAAAATGAATTGTTTGCATATTTGGGTGAAATTATGCGGATTTTTTAGTAATATTTTACCTTTAACAAAAATACAGTAAACAATCTGTCTCACTGTGATCTACCGCCTGCTATGTCTTGTGCTCGGTAACCGCACTGCAATAATCTATACATATAATAAAACAGTAGGACCCGGTGTGTCTGTACATTGAAGATAATTGACAAAAATGGAGTCAGGGCGATAAAAGAAAACCAATGAAACACAAAAAAATTTTTTTTGAATTTTTTGTCTGTCTTTCTGTCTGTCTGTCTGTCTGTTTGTTCGAGCACATCTTCGTAACTACTGAATGGATTTTTATGCGGTTTTCACTAATGAAGAATGCACACTCCCGGGCAGTATATAAGCTTTGTTTCATCAAAATCGGACAACAGACAAAAAAGTCAGTCTAGGTAACAATATTTGGAAAATCACTTAACTACCATTTGCTTATCGATCAACTCAGTTCAAGTATAAGTACTTAATGCACATATGAATTTACTAACAAACAAACAAACTAACTAACAAAAACTGGCCTCATTGCATTTTTATCATCAACATAAAGTTTTAAGCAAAAAGTTTTAACGATCACTTATCATTTCTAATTCGTATCCATCAATCGAAATATAGTTTCAAAATTAATTTTATATTTGTGCTTTTTAATAGGTAAAAAATCTCAAAAAAAAATTATTGATTATCGAAAATTTCAAGTAACAAAAAGAAACAAAAGAAACTATTAGGTGCGCTGCTCACGTTTTTTAGTACATATAAAATCCAATAGATGTCACTGTGCGATTTTAAAACGCGCTATCGTTATGTTTTCGCCAGTCTACTTAAGTATCACATCGCGGCTGACATACGTACTTAAAAGTTAAAAAAGGAAAAGAATTATTGGTATGGATTTAGATTGTGGATTTAAATATAACAACTTACCTGCTACGAATACGGATATTTAGAGATTGCTTTGCGATTTGGATTACTTGGTTTAGAGGATATAAATAGGATTGTGTTTAGCGTTTTTATTTGGCTTTCTTCGAAATTTTTATTTTGTTAAAAATAATAATACAATACTTAGAAAATGACCCGAAAAAGGTCTAATCTATCTACCTACACCAGAGCATCGAAAAGAATGAGAATGACTAGCTCTCAAGAGTCTAATGAAGAGAGGCAAGAACGACTTAGGGCAAGTCGTGAACGTATGTCATTGCATCGCGCGTCAGAAACACCTGTTGAAAGGGATTCTAGATTGACGGCTGATTCTGAACGCCATAGATTGTCTCGCGTCTCAGAAACCTACACTCAAACAGAATATAGATTAAGTGCTGATCGTGAGCGCCATAGGTTATCTCGCGCATCAGAGACGTTCACAGAACGGGAAGTTCGTTTGACTGCTGATCGTGAACGCCATACAATATCGCGCGCATCAGAGACGTTCACAGAACAGGAACTTCGTTTAACTGCTGATCGTGAGCGCCATTCAGTATCGCGCGCATCAGAGACTTTCACAGAACGGGAACTTCGTTTGACTGCTGATCGTGAGCGCCATACAGTATCGCGCGCATCAGAGACTTTCACAGAACGGGAACTTCGTTTGACTGCTGATCGTGAGCGCCATACAGTATCGCGCGCATCAGAGACGTTCACAGAACGGGAACTTCGTTTGACTGCTGATCGTGAGCGCCATACAATATCTCGCACCTCAGAATCCTTTTCGGAACGAGAATCTCGATTGACATCCGACAGGGACCGCCACGAACTGTCTCGCGCTTCGGAAACATTTACTCAGTATGTTGACCGCTTAAGTAATGATCGAGAACGACACAGTATTGCTCGAGCTTTAGAAAGCGATGACCAACATCAACGACGATTAGAAGTAGCTAGAGAAAATTATGAACGCTTGCGTGAAACTCATAACACTTCACTAGAAATGGAAAGGGAGAGAGTAGATGCTTTACGGCGTGCAGAGACAGAAGAACAACGTGAGGACCGCTTACATGCTGATAGACTGCGACACGCACTGAGCAGGATGTCAGTTTCTTCTGAAGATTCTGATGATCCCGAAGAAACAGTAATGGGACATGAAATCCTTTCTTGGATAAATAAAGAAAAGAGTGCTTTCGTTTATACACACATGATAGATTATGCCTCATTTTCTTCCATCGGGGGAATGGTAGTTCAGTGTCAGTTTTGCGATGCTATGAAGTGGCCAAAAGAGAAAAGTGGAATGTGTTGCTCAAACGGAAAGGTGCATATTTCTATTTTTAATAACATTCCCGAGATTTTAAAAGCATTGTTGGATGGGGATCATCCACAATCACATCACTTTTTGGAAAATATTCGACAATATAATAGCGCCTTTCAAATGACGTCTTTTGGTGCTAATCAGGTAACGGAAGGATATTTCATGCCTACTTTTAAAATTCAGGGTCAAGTGTATCACCTAATAGGGTCTCTGTTACCCGAAAACGAGCCGAAGTTTCTACAAATTTATTTTGTTTCTGATTATCAAGAACAGGCAAATATAAGAAACCAAAACTTTCCTCAACTGAATGGTAATCTTATAAGGATTCTTAAAAATATGCTGCACGAAGTAAATCCCTATATATTCAAAGTTTCAAAACATCATTAGAGTCATTTCCTCCACAACAAAACAATGAATACAAATTTGTCATTTACGCAGATAAAAGACCCGCAGCTGAACACCGTGGCAGATACAATGCTCCTGTAGCAAACGAAGTTGCAGTGGTATTGTTAGATCAGGAATGTGAGCGTCGTGATATAGTCTTGCGAACTCGAGATGACCGATTGCAACGTATCTGCGAAACCCATCGGGCTTACGACACTTTGCAATATCCATTAATATTCTGCCGTGGTGAAGATGGGTACCATTTTGGCTTAAATCAAATCAACCCCATTACAAGACAGCCTAATTTAAATAAAACAGTATCAGCGCAACAATTTTATGCATATCTTCTGCAAATAAGACGCAACAATTTTATTTACTTGCAAAGATTTCGAGGTTTATTCAATCAGTTCATTGTAGATAAAAATGCCAAAATTGAAACAGAACGCTTGGTGTACATACGCACCAATCAAAGACGCTTACGAGCAGAAGAATATGTGCATTTACGAGATGCCTTGCAGCAAGATGCAGATTCAGAAAATCTCGGTCGTTTGGTGATTCTTCCATCCAGCTTTACCGGCGGGCCACGTTATATGCACGAGCGTACGCAAGATGCTTTTTGTTATGTACGAAAGTATGGACGGCCGGATCTTTTCATTACATTTACTACGAATCCAAACTGAAAAAATCAGTAGTTCCCGAGAGATAACGCGCGATAAACACTTTCTGTGAAAAAACGAAAACCACGCGGGCGAAGCCGCGGGCGGCCGCTAGTTTCTAAATATTTTTGTTAAAAAATATAACATAATAGTTTGTTTTTTATTTCTTTTTAGCTTTAATTTATTCATAATTTAGTTTTAATTAATACCTATTAGTGTTAATTTTTTATTGAGTATAATTCATAGTATTTTACCACTGTTATTATAATAAATAAAAATTTATATAACATAATTTAAAAAATGATTGGAATCGATTCAGTTGCTTGTTCTGAACAAACTAACTATATTCAGGGTTCTATGGTCGTGGTGGCCTAGTGGTTAAAACACCAGCCTCTCAAGTATGAGTGCGCGGGTTCGATTCCAGGTCAGGCAAGTACCAATGTAACTTTTCTAAATTTATATGTACTTTCTAAGTATATATTGGACACCAATGACTGAAGGTGAAGGAAAACGTCTTGAGGAAACCTGGACTTTTAAGTCTGAAATCGCCAACCCGCATTGAGCAAGCGTGGTGATTACGCTCAATCCATCTCTGTATGAGAGGAGACCTGTGCCCAGCAGTGGGACGATAAAAAGGTTGATAATGATGATGATGATGATGATAAAGAAAAAAACAACATTATATCTATGGCTACATGAGTTTTCCTATTTAAACTGCAGTCAATATTGAGACCTAAAAATTGAGTTTTTCTTTCAATATTTTTTATCGATATTTCTAAGCTGTGCAACTTTATTGTCATATATGTATCATTATATTAGTTTTATTCGAAATTTAATTTCAAATTGTTATAAGTGACATTCTATTTTTACCATTTACAACGACAGTCATCAATCAGAGTCTAATTTTAAGAATGTTTTCATCACAGCTTCAATTTGTAAAAATACCTTACACTGTGACAAGTTTTTGAAATGTCTTTGTCCACGAGATGATTTCATAGGGGCTAGATTTTGAACATTTCAAATTATGAGAATCGACTTCAGAAATGTTGTTTTTATTATAATTTTGATAATGATAGAAGTAAATATTTAATTAACTATACTCCGTATACTTGTAGAATATACTTTAATGAATAAAAATATAACTTGCTTGTCAAAAACGAGAAATAAAATAAAATATATTTTTAATAAACAACTGTTTCATTGTTAATATTTTGGTAAATAAATTTTGATTCGACTGAAGCGTGGACCAGCCCCCTAATCGGCGAACACATTTTTGTTAAATGATTGCGACTAGTTGGCATCAGTTGGGATCGTTCGGCCCGCCCATTGGTCCGTTCGGTCCAAACGATCCCAACTAATCGCAATCATTTGACAAAAATGTGTTCGCCGATTAGGGGGCAGCACTCTAATTGCGTAAGACAGTGTTACTACCAGTTGGAATCATTTTGAAGGGTTTTGCTAATCCATTCCTCCATATATTCGAAAAATGTATTTGCTCATCAATGAACGTTGTTAAACTGTCAAAATGATACCAATTGCTACGGATAGTATGTTACGCTATTAGAATGCAGAATTTAATTTCAATTTCGATAAATCCATTATTATTTACCTAATCTGGTGAAAGTTATTGTCACCAGATTAGTTTTGCATCGTTCTGCTTGGTTTCACATTTGGGCGGTATGTAGTCCGTCGAGAGAATACATTTCCGAAACCTGAATACGACAATAGGATGTTTCCTGGGTAAAAAAAATTGATTCTATTTAGTCCGTCATTCAGATTATAGAAAAATATTGGATACGTATATTTTGTTTTATCTAATCAATAAAAATTGACAAATATAAAAGGCATCAAAGATCAGGAGTGGTGGCTGGTGACGTCACTGCTCGATAAAAGTGTAGCGTGCAGTGACGTCACACGAGTTTTCAACGCACTGTGTTGTCTTCATTATTTGTTTATATGAGTATTTTTTGGAAATCTGTCTGACTGACTAATTAGTTTTTTTAGTCAACTACCCTATTTTAGTAATTATTAAAAATGAAATTAGCATAAAACTGATTCGTTATAGGTATAAGAAACGGAAGGGTATCAATTATCATGAATGCATTCCCTCCTGACGGTCGGACCGTAAAAGGTACAGAAGATAAATAAAACACCATTTTATTTTCAGCCAGGATTATACATATATTCATTGGGTGCTTAAATAAATAATACATGATTTTGAATACATAATAGTGATTATACTCTTATAAATAACGTAATTATGTTGTTCAAGAATTAACTTTATCTGTAAAATGTTATTTTAATTTCTTCAAAGCATTGTTTTTATGTTAATCTAGATTGGAAATGGTACATTTTATAGAAACTCTGTATTTACACAATTTTCCAATGGTTTTCAATATTTGGTAAAGGAACAAAGAAATGGAGAGAGAACCAATATTTATACTGGAACTGGTTAAGGAAAAGAAACCCGTAGCGAGCATGATGTCCTGGATTGCTTTTGTGTTTTGACTAACGGACGCTGAGCATAATTTCTGAATTGCTTTTGTGTTTTGACTAAAGGACGCTGAGCATAATTTCTGAATTGCTTTTGTGTTTTGACTAACGGTCGCTGAGCATAATTTCTGAATTGCTTTTGTGTTTTGACTAACGGACGCTGAGCATAATTTCTGAATTGCTTTTGTGTTTTGACTAAAGGACGCTGAGCATAATTTCTGAATTGCTTTTGTGTTTTGACTAGCGGACGGTGAGCATAATTTCTGAATTGCTTTTGTGTTTTGACTAACGGACGGTGAGCATAATTTCTGAATTGCTTTTGTGTTTTGACTAAAGGACGCTGAGCATAATTTTTGAATTGCGTTTGTGTTTTGACTAACGGACGGTGAGCATAATTTCTGAATTGCTTTTGTGTTTTGACTAAAGGACGGTGAGCATAATTTCTGAATTGCGTTTGTGTTTTGACTAAAGGACGCTGAGCATAATTTTTGAATTGCTTTTGTGTTTCGTCTAACGGACGCTGAGTATAATTTCTGAATTGCTTTTGTGTTTTGGCTAACGGACGGTGAGCATAATTTCTGAATTGCTTTTGTGTTTTGTCTAACGGACGCTTCTGAATTCATCCATGTGAGACACATGGATAAATTCAACTTGAATAATCAAATAATTTGTTGCTAAAAGAGTGTCCGTGGAATTACTTTCCCGTTCTTTTGACAAATCCAACCTTTGACATATCAAACGTTCCTGTAATTGGTTTGTTTGAAATAAATGCTTTGATTTTGAATATTTTGAAAGATTTGACAGATAAAATATGTTTTTATTAAACTGGTGTTACTAATGTATTGTTAAACATGAATAATAATACAATATTTCCATGTTGTATAGTTTTTTACCAATGTATAATAAAATATTTAATCAGTCGGTGCGAGCCTCTTTTTTGATCTGTGGTTAACTCAGCCAATTATTGTTAAAAGTACATAGTAAATAATCGTAAAATTTTGGCAAAATGGTTGTTTTTGATCAATGGTTAGTTTATGTAATGGTCACTAATGCTCATATTTTTTATCATAAGGTAAACTAAAATATGATCAAAATTCACATTTACATAAATTTAACCTTTACTAAAATTCGGAGACATGTGGAGGCGCTAAGTTCTGATTAATATGTGGAATGCAAATGCCTTATCTGATAATTACAGCGATGGTCATAAATTTGGTGTAACCAAGTATCCATGTATGGATAAATACTTAAATAAAAAAAAATACGCGGCAAATTATTATGTTTGCTGCTTATTTAGGCCTAGGCTGGTGAGTGTCACTACCGTAGATAGAAGATCACCCTGCACCCTAGTTACGTAACAGACTATTAATAGGACTCTGCATCATTTTCAAGCAAATTTCTTAAGCGTTGCTTCATAAGTTTGATTTTTTTCCACACAACACTTAAAAAAAGCAAAGTATGATTCGGATAATGAACCGATTCCGATTGATATGTATTACGTAACTGCCCCGCCGCGCTGGTCTAATAAGCCATTATAGACCAGCCATATATTGGTTAAATAAAAAAAAAAAAAGGATGTCTGGCTAGATGTGATACATTCATAATATACGTTGTAATCCTATGGTTGGATGTTACTACTGTTATAATTATTTCTATTGCTAAGGACATGATTCTATTGGGTTTATAATGTCTAAGGGACTTTTTTTGTGTTTTTTGTTTTATGTATTTTTTTTTTTGTTTATATGTAGATATAGACACCAAAATGATTATTTCTATTTTAAAGGACATTTTCCATATTGACACATGTTTGTTGCCATCAGATTGGCAGACCAAACTACAATCGAAGAGACGCACATATTCTTTCCTTTTTCATTATTTTTAAGACTGAATTTTTCGACTTTCGAAAAACGAATCTTCGTTTCGATGCTTCAGTGGTTTGAAAATGGAACATATTTTGTCGAAAGCTCAGTCACTGCGTCATCGTCAATCGTGTCGCAAGATTGGATTTGATTTGGATAGAACGGATGATGTCCTTTTTAAAGGTTAGGTAAATGTTTTATTTCTATGTTTAAATACTGTGACACAGCTATTTCGATTAAATATGATTATTTGATTGTCTACTTTAATAAATATTTGATAATGGTAAATCGCTATGATTATTTTTTTTTGCTAAATTATTCGAACAGCAGCAAACTACACTCCATTCAGAATAAGATTACATAATAGGCTATTTGACAGATTTATAATTTCTATCTTGAATTACCTACTTGGTTGCGGTTAAAAAGTTCACCAAAAGTTTTTTTTTTTCATTTTGAATACGTATTTCGTAAGAAACATGCAAATAAAAATTCAAAATTCAAATAAGCCGCTGAAACGCTTTATTCAGCAAAATGGCGTCGCGCTTTGTAAGTGACGTCAGAAACTTATAAACGATTTTCGGTTCCACAGTGGTGTTCATGTTTATCTGTTATTTGTCAGTCAGAAAACAAAAAAATACCTCAAATCGCTGCAAACACCCTTAAAAATCTTCTAACACATAGAACGACAACAAGTATTTATGAGCGTATGACGTCATCGTGACATTAGCCAATCCGGATCGTTTCACAATAAGTGGCGCGAGAAACAAAATGCCAGACATATTTTTATGTTTTTGGATATATTAATTGTTGTTATTATCATTAAAACTCATGTAAATGAGTTTTAATGATTGACAATGACAAAGAACCCTCATTTTATGCATTTAAAGCAAATAACCACAAAAATATTCATACTGTCAAATAGCCCATTGACAACAATTCAAAACTGACACAATGAAAGAAAAATACCATTTCTTTATTTTCGTATCCTCAGTTCAAATACATGTTTTTCATAGATTTTTATTTCATTTTTTTCTGATAACAAAATTACAGTCACAAAACGTGTGGTGTCACTTATACGGCAGTATGAAGTAGTTACCTTCGCCTAAGCAATTGTATATTTTAGAAGAAAACATCAAGTGTCAAATGTCACTTATGTCAATGTTAATGTCTGTTGTCTGCTATCGACAACTATAAATCCCGCCGAAACTTTCATAAAATAACACTTTAATATGGAGATTTATCAATATTCGAATATGGATACTAACACTTGCAAATAACAAAATGTACAAACTCAATTCATAATAAACACAAGTTTAGGTATTTTTTTTTTACGGGTCACAGGCAAAGGTTTTATCGCAAGTCCACCGTAAGTTTGGTCCTGACGTCTTTTTAGAATACACCGAATTTCATAGTTGCAATAATTATGAATGAAAAGTACATAATCTAGAAAAAAATGGGTGCTCCAGTTTTTTATTTTATATAAAGTAATAATATATCTAGGTTAAACAAAAAAATGTTGTCAATTATTATACAAACCTGTTTGCAGTCCGCTCAACCGATTTAGTTCCCTATTACGGTAGAGCCATGATAAATAACAGCTGTAGAAGCACATACCTAGCAGGGCACTTTTTTGCTTTTATGCCTACGGAATATATATCAAAATCGGTTGAATAGATTGTAAAAAAAGGTTTGTTTAAATATCTAATTTTAAATCGAATGGAATGTAGGTAAGTGATTAATCTATTTGAGTATTAATATTTATTATAAATGGTTTAAATGGTATTTAGTTTTTTTTCCATTAAGTTTCTACGGTACTTATTATATTATTTAAATATGGTTATATAGTTATGGTTTTTTTTTGTATTTTTTGTTTTTTACATAATAAATCCTTATTTTTCCATGTTACTATGTGGTAGAATATGTCGTAAATGTACAAGTTGAATAAGAGTGATGTGCTGAATGAAGCTGAGTGAAAGTACTTTCAAATAGTTGTGAAAATAATTCTGCCAAAGTATTTTTAAGATCGAGAGTTATCATATAATAAGTAACCCTTTACGATGTTTAGAATTCATGTCCTATGGGTTATTCAATTTAAGAAAATATGCAGTTTTAGATAAGTGAAAAGTTCACATAACCTTAATGATAACAAAAAAATGATGAAACAAAGATTGTATAGCAGATATTTTTACTCGTTGTACAGAAGTCGTAGAAAATATTTTTAGAGAAGTATAGTAGAGGGTAAAGTGTCAAAAAGTATACAGAATTACTTAATAGTATACATTTACTTATACCTATTGTGATGACCTTTTTTTCTATTTTTTTTTTATTTTTCGTGATATGTAGACATCGAACCTAATCTAACTAAATTGAAATATATCATCAGCTGTAGTCTATAGTTATGGTACAATTTAAGCCCCTAGAAGTTTCTTGACTGTGTATCCGGGAACTGCGTATACGAGCAGCAAGATCATCATAGCCAGAATGATGACGATGGACGCTTTCAGGATAGTCCACTTGTAGTTGTGCCATACGATGTAACGGATCGATTTCAGAGGGTTCAGGAACCACATGAACGACGCATCGGGGCGACTGAGAACAGACAAAACAAGTTTTTAATATACCTAAATCTTCAGGTATTTATAAAAGAAAAAAATGTCACAGTATTTCAAATCAAACTCTGGTCGGTTAGTTTTAGAACAATTTTTTTAGCTCAACAACGTTAACAGCGTCGCCACATATATAGTATTTACACACAAAATTATATCATCAATCCTGCATTCTCTGAAGAATAAACGCCGGAAAAAAGCCGGAATACAACGAGAATATCAAACAAGAAATAGAAGTAAGTTCCGATGGCGACATTACATAATATAAAGTAAATGATCCTGTCAATTATATTTTCACACCCTAACGGCTGAACTAAAATTTCATTGAAATAATAAAATATTAGTAGGTTGTTGGCAATGATCAATTTCGGACAGTGAGCAAAAGTTAGTGGCAAATAATTTAAGCCTTAGTCTTTAATTCTGTGATGTCCCAACTGGCTGAATTTTGAATCATGTTAGAATTTCTTCTTCTAAGTTATTATTATTGTCGGGAGTTTGGTCGTGGATGCTCTCCAGATCAATCTGCCTCTGGCGCAGCATCGTTGGTCGTGTTGTTAGGTTTTAAAATTGCATCACCTGGCTCTACTGCCATCTTCCTTCCTATTCACTAAGTTTTTTAAGTGAATAGGCTTAATAAATTAGCGCGTTTTACTATCATCAATTGCATCACTGCTTACCATCAGGCAGGATTGCAGTCAAGCACTAGTGTATATATTAAAAAAAAAAGTAATTTATTGGGGTTTTTCTTGTTGGAATCTTCACATACTCACTTGGGTTTATCCAACGGGTCCGGTTCACTCCTGCCGAGTCCTGCCGGTACCTTATCGGCCTCCTCCCGGGTCAGGAGGTGAATTTCAGCCTCCACTTTGCCAGTCAGCTCCATTTCTTCGGTATCACGCTTGATATAAAATGGCCACCAGCCCTTAACGCGTTTTTGCTTGAAGATATTCACCATGGGTACTGAGCCGTCGTACTGCAGCATGTCCAGAGTGCAGAGTTTTGATGACTTGGCTCCACGCGGGAACCTGTTCAAGTCCAGTGTTATGGCACCTACAATGAAGAATACGTTATAATTGAGTACTTGGTAACACATCCAATGTTTTTTCAGCTTTGGAGTTTGGGGTCCGCTGTACCAACTGCTCATTTGGCTAAACTTCGATATTTTTCGTGGAACGACTGCCGTCTGGCCTTCACAACCCGAAGGCGATATCGAAGCATTTGAGTTAGACCAATTGTTTGACTTTTGAGGGCTCCAACAACCCGTAACGACTGCCATTAGATATTCATATGGCAACCGGGACCAACCGCTTAACGTACTTTCCGAGGCACGACCAGACCAGTGCAAATATTCATATTCATGCATACAAATATTGCACCCGAATGGAATTGAACCCGCGCCTTCTTGCGCCGCGGCCGCGTTTGCTACCGCTACGCCACGGAGGCTGTCAAACAGGTTACATGGTACACAACTTAGTTTAAATCTTTGAATATTTCTTGTAATTGTACGTAAACTGTCGCCTACGCGTGTCGCTTATGTGTATGAGCGCTAATAAATGATAAACCTCATCATCATCATCATCATTTCAGCCGAAAGACGTCCACTGCTGGACATAGGCCTCCCCCAAGGTTCTCCACGACGACCGGTCCTGCGCCTCCCGCATCCAGCGGTTTCCCGCGACCTTCACCAGGTCGTCGGTCCACCTTGTTGGGGGCCTACCCACGCTATATCTTTCGGTGCGTGTTAGCCACTTGAGAACCCGTCGGCCCCATCGGGCATCGGTCCTACGGGCAATGTGTCCAACCCACTGCCACTTTAGTGTTGCAATTCTTCGGGCTATGTCGGCTACTCTCGTTCTTCTGCGGATCTCCTCATTCCTGATTTGATCGCGCAGTGAAACCCCAAGCACAGCCCTCTCCAATGCCCTTTGAGTGACTTTGAGCCTTCTTATAAGGCCCATTGTTAGCGATCGGTTCGGACTTTCGACAATCCCAGGACACCCCATCGTAACTTGCTCAATGCTTCCTCCAGTTCAATAAACCTCTCGTCGGTCCGCAGTGTGCGCATGTTCAGTGTTGTCAGGTCGATCCGTCATTGTTTGTGGTAGCCGGATCTCTTCCGGAGATTCTTCGCACCCCTTGCCCCGCCGTTACCTTGGCCGCTACCACAATGACCAGGAATAGCGAAGCTGCCGGGGACTAGGGGCCTTGGCTTAGTCGTGTGCATCATTTTGGGGGGTTTTGCCATAATCCCCACGCTTGGCAGGCGGGTTGGGGATCGCAGGATTTGATATTCCACAGAAGAAGCGCTGCTGCCCGCTTCTCTGGTAAGAGTTCCCTTAGTCGCCTCTTACGACACCCACGGGAGGATATGGGTTGGTACTATTCTAAGCCCGGTACCACACGGGACATAAACCTCATAATTTTCCTGAATTCACGAAGGGAGTACTGGAAGCTAAGCCATGTTAGCAAAGACATTAAAACTACATGTTAGTGAGAGTTACCACCCTAAAGGTATGGTGACGCTCTTCAAAAACTACAGGCCAACAGTACATGATCCTGTTATTAAGGCATAAGATTATTTATAAAGGCATCTTGCTTTCCCTACTTCCTTCAGCGGAAAATGTAGTGAGTTTGTGTAACTGACCCAAGAAATCATCAGCGGAGAAGTGATCTGCGTCCCATACTTGTAGCTCGAGCCGAGCCGGTATCTTACATTCGGTTTCGTCCCAGGAGAAGACAGACTCCTTACGGGATATTACTATACGCTCCTCGGCTTCCAAGTAGTCGAATGGATATATGAAACGCCAGTTGAAGTTGCCTTCTCCAGTCAGAGAGCGGTAATGTATGTCTGTGGACTGGCAGTCGTCTGGACCTTTCACCCATCTGCAAGAGAGAAATGGTTAAAATTCATAAAGTTATTCAAATAAAAGTGAAACAAAAGATACGATTTACCGGTTACGTATCTCCTTATACGTCTAAAAATATGAATCAAATGCTTTGTTATTTAGCGTTTATATTGTATTTAGACCCAGGTAGATAAAGTTTTACACGAAGTGGGTGGAATTTTACAAGAAGGAGGTAGAAATCTACTTTCTCTTCTTCTACTTAAATAGAATAACTAGGATGAACTTCGAAGTAGGGCACTTAATTTATTCAGTTTTATTATGAGAAAGCCATGAACTTTGTTAGAAACTGAACATATCTATTGTATAAGTTCTTATTGCTGTCAAATAGGCTTCCCACTCTGTGATTTTCGAATTTTCCGGTATACACTAACACATATTCTAGAAGAAATCTATGAAGTATTCAAGTAAGCACATGAAGAAAATGTGTACTTACCCTTTAACATAGATGTCGGACATCTTTTCTCCAGTAAAGAAGGCGTCATCTTCCAATACCACATCGTCGGTGTTCCAGATGATGACCCTCATTTCATAGGACTTGGGCTTGCGCGCAGATATATCCATTGGAGGGCCCGGGAGGGGCATGTCCATTGGAAACATGTCCACCCACATTTGGAGACGGCCTTGTTCGATACCTGATAATGAATAATATGTCATATTGTAGAATATTGGTTAAGACTTTATCATTCCCCTGGCCCCATCCCCTTTATTAATGGTCACATCTCTAGTCACTCCTTTTTCTTAATTTTTTATTAATCGTCACATCGATAGTCACTCCTTTTTCTTAATTTTTTATTAATCGTCACATCTCTAGTCACTCCTTTTTCTTAATTTTTTATTAATCGTCACATCGATAGTCACTCCTTTTTCTTAATTTTTTATTAATCGTCACATCGATAGTCACTCCTTTTTCTTAATTTTTTATTAATCGTCACATCGATAGTCACTCCTTTTTCTTAATTTTTTATTAATGGTCACATCGATAGTCTCTCCTTTTTCTTAATTTTTTATTAATCGTCACATCGATAGTCACTCCTTTTTCTTAATTTTTTATTAATCGTCACATCGATAGTCACTCCTTTTTCTTAATTTTTTATTAATCGTCACATCGATAGTCTCTCCTTTTTCTTAATTTTTTATTAATCGTCACATCGATAGTCACTCCTTTTTCTTAATTTTTTATTAATCGTCACATCGATAGTCACTCCTTTTTCTTAATTTTTTATTAATCGTCACATCGATAGTCACTCCTTTTTCTTAATTTTTTATTAATCGTCACATCGATAGTCACTCCTTTTTCTTAATTTTTTATTAATCGTCACATCGATAGTCACTCCTTTTTCTTAATTTTTTATTAATCGTCACATCGATAGTCACTCCTTTTTCTTAATTTTTTATTAATCGTCACATCGATAGTCACTCCTTTTTCTTAATTTTTTATTAATCGTCACATTGATAGTCACTCCTTTTTCTTAATTTTTTATTAATCGTCACATCGATAGTCACTCCTTTTTCTTAATTTTTTATTAATCGTCACATCGATAGTCACTCCTTTTTCTTAATTTTTTATTAATCGTCACATCGATAGTCACTCCTTTTTCTTAATTTTTTATTAATCGTCACATCGATAGTCACTCCTTTTTCTTAATTTTTTATTAATCGTCACATCGATAGTCATTCCTTTTTCTTAATTTTTTATTAATCGTCACATCGATAGTCACTCCTTTTTCTTAATTTTTTATTAATCGTCACATTGATAGTCACTCCTTTTTCTTAATTTTTTATTAATCGTCACATCGATAGTCACTCCTTTTTCTTAATTTTTTATTAATCGTCACATCGATAGTCACTCCTTTTTCTTAATTTTTTATTAATCGTCACATCGATAGTCACTCCTTTTTCTTAATTTTTTATTAATCGTCACATCGATAGTCTCTCCTTTTTCTTAATTTTTTATTAATCGTCACATCGATAGTCACTCCTTTTTCTTAATTTTTTATTAATCGTCACTTTGATAGTCACTCCTTTTTCTTAATTTTTTATTAATCGTCACATTGATAGTCACTCCTTTTTCCTAATTTTTTATTAGTCGTCGCATCAATAGTCACTCCTTTTTCTTAATTTATTATTAGTCGTCGCATCGATAGTCACTCCTTTTTTCTTAATTTTTTACTAGTCGTTACATCGATAGTCACTCCTTTTTTCTTAATTTTTTACTAGTCGTTACATCGATAGTCACTAGTCCATCTATTATTTCTTCGGTTAATACTTTTCCAAACTATATAACTAGAGCTTGTTCGAGATCTCGCCTGGTAAGCAGTGATGCAATCGTTGATGGTAAAGCGCGCTAGTTTATTAAGAGCCTAGATAGGCTAAATATGGACAAATAATATATATTTATTTGTTAAGAACCTATTCATCTACGATTTGGCGTCTTCGTACGCCGTCCAAAGGACCAGGACCCAATGGTCTCGATATATGTCAAAATAATTACAAGTTTATTGACCATTAAACTGTTACCGTACATTAGTGACACATAGTTTACATTGTGGCAATACTCACTTACATTCAACTACACTAATTTAGAACTTATCTATAACAAGTAGTAAAAGGAGTGGACAAAAATTGTCATCACAATTAAAGTAATAAAGTAATGGTTCATATAATTTATAAAACTAGTAAATGTCAATCATCATCATCACCATCATTTCAGCCGAGAGACGTCCACTGCTGGACATAGGCCTCCCCCAAGGATCTCCACCACGACCGGTCCTGTGCCACCAGGTCGTCGGTCCACCTTGTCTGGGGTCTATCCACGCTGCGTCTTCCGGTGCGTAGTCGCCACTCGAGAACCCGTAGGTCCCATCGGGCATCAGTCCTACGGGCACTGTGTCCGGCCCACTGCCACTTAAGTGTTGTAATTCTTCGGGCTATGTCGGTTACTCTCGTTCTTCTGCGGATCTCCTCATTTCTGATTTGATCACGCAGTAAAACCCCAAGCATAGCTCTCTCCATTGCCCTTTGACTGACCTTGAGCTTTCTTATAATGCCCATTGTTAGCAATCACTTCTCAGCACAATGAACCACAATTTTTTTAAATTGTTTACCACCCGTGCTGGTGAATGTCTATGTTTTTTACAGCAAGGTTATTTATTATGGTTTAATGTTTTAGGCGGCATCGAAAATGCCAAGTTCAGAATACTCTGCAGGTTGCAGGCGTTATCAGTAGCCGCTCAAACTGTGACCTAAACTAGTCGAAATTGTTATTATTTCAACATCATTGTTTTTTTTGAATAGTCAAGTCTGGAGTTAGCTTTAGAGATAGTACCCATAATTCTAAAGCTTCCACAATCAGAATTATTTTAATAGTAGGACGTGGTACAAATTTGATAAAACAGGACATACCCGCCACTAAAAGCGGTATATGAAAATCAACATTAATATCCTACTAATGTTAAATGCGAAAGTTTGTGAGCATGAATGGAGGGATTTTGTGACTCTTTCATAAAAAACTTCTCAATGGATTTGGATGACAATATCGTATACCGGTTAAGAACCAAGAATAACACATAGGATAGATTTATCCCGCTGTTTCTACGGGATCGGAAGTTAAGACTGATTTACACGGTGCAATTTAATTGTCTATGGTATAAAATAAAATTGATGCAACAGATGACTTGCATCGTCTAAATGGTGTTTAGACAATGCAACTTTTACTGTTGCTTCAACTTGAATGAAGCCATAGGCAATTAAATTGCGTCGTTTATGTGGGGTGCAGCTAGTTAGAAGATAAAATACAGATACCTCTCTCCTTACCAGGTTTACTAGGATTGTACAAAGGTCTGGTCTCAATGTGTTCGGTGACCAGTCGAGTGCCAACCCTAGGCACCTCCTGCCAGCGGCGCAGCACCACCAGCGCCATCTGCTCTTCCACGGTGTCGGGGTTGGAGAACAAATCAGTGTCGCTCATCGGCATGTTAAACACTGTACGCCCAATCTTCACCCGACCGTACTCGTAAATAGGAGGATCGAGTTTGCCGTCTTTGCATAACTTTGCTAGGATCTGAGTTGGCTTCATTGCGTCACGCCAGCGATTATAGCCTTGCCTAAAGATTTTTGATATATTAGAATTATTGATATACCAATTATATTATTGTTTAATAATAGAAAAAGTAATGAAAGAAAACTTACTCTTCATATTTCATCGGAAGTCCACAAGTAGCCCGATGCCGACTGTAGAATCGATTTTCCAGGTCTATCTTGGTTTCTCCAATCAGATCATCCGCTCCGAGTAGATCCCAATCCAGAACTTGTATCGTTAGCAGTGAATCTTGCGGAAATGTTGCTTCTATTTCGAAACACTTTCCAAATACTGGATTCAGTTGCTTTGATACGTAGTTGTCTTTATCACTGATCCTTTTTGAGCCTAAGTGTAGCACGATATAAGGATCAGCTTTTCCGTTCAGGTCCATTGGATGCAAGTCAGTGGCTTTTACAATGTAGACGCGGACAAGCACGTGGATGGGTTCGTTATTTGGAACGCCTTGGAAGAATCCATAATTCGGATCGAATCCCATAACGGTGTGATCATCAATGCCTCGCGGAAGAGGCCATTTATATACTTTGATAGCGCCCTAAAACAAAAAGTGATGTTATGAACAGTACCTACGACTTTGTTCAATTGATTGTAAGATCCAAATCGGCGAAAATGGATATTGTTTAAAGAACGTTCTTTCTATCAGCTGTAACTATTCCGAATAAAATAAAATAAAATCTGCCGAGTCTCTTCCTAACTTGTAAGAATCGGCTTTCTTTCTTGGTTTGAATTTGAATACCAGTATTTTTCATGGAACGACTGTTCAAATGAGCTACAGAACCCAGGTACTTGGTATTGCGGATCGCCCTGAGGACACGGTGGAGCATACAGTGGAGGTCTGCCCGGCTTGGGTACACAGCCGTTTCCTCGTAGCGGCGATCGGCGGCGGTCTCTCGCGTACGACCCTGGTCCAGGCCAAGGTCCGGAACGAGAGTGCATAGCAGTCCGTCACCTCTTTCTGCGAAGCAGTAATGCTAGCAAAGGAGGAGGTTGATCGCGTAAGGGAGCGGGAATCCCAGCGCCCTCACGTCACTAGCCGTCGCAGAAGACGCCCTGGTTGGGAGACAACATCGAACTCCCGGCCAACGAAGGCGCGGGCCTGCGGGTGGTGAGCAATGGGCAGCTCGCCGCACGATAAGGACCAGGCCCGAGTCGACGGCGCGTTGTATTTCACGCGCGCCTCAAAGATATGCCAGCTCCTCGTGACGGGGTCTATGAAGACCGATGCCTCCTGGGTCAGGGTTTCGTGTTGTTTAAAAAAGAAACCGTGGCACTGGCGCATAGGTAAGTGAAGAAACACGGGTGGGGTTTTAGTCAGTAAAAGTCTGACACGACCTTTCGATTCGACCAGAGCGGGAGAGGTCAAAGATACACTTGGTATTGCAATAACCAGTACGTATTACAGTGATGCTAATGAAGATCAGTAGCATCAGTGTTACAATAGTTTGTACCTTGAAGACTCCCACGACTCGGTTTTCATCATCAGAATCGTCTCCAGTCTTCTTTCCCCTGTAGAGCTCAAAGGAATGTAGCCATTCTTTAAATTCATCATATTCTGGCACGCACTCCAGTTCATGTGGGTATATCTGAAACATAATTGAATGGTCATTACCATTTGCAATACAAAATCATGAATGGACGAAAAAACTTAACTTACTTTAGTCAATGCTGAAGTCGGTATTTCATTTTTCTTAGCCATTATTGGGCTGATTACGATTTTCGGCGAGGTTGGTTGCCTTCTCCTCCGTTCACGATCTCTGTCTCTTTCCCTTTCTCTGTCACGATCCGATCTAGGCGAGTGTGAATCCTCTCGAGGTGACCGAACCTCAGTTATCCGGACCCCCTGGGATGGCTGCAGGAAACCTTGCCTCTCCCTTTTAGCCTCTTTTTCTTCTTCGATCATAGATTCTACTGAGGCAAAGTATTTAGTCCACCAATCTTTGCTTCTCTCATCATCGTCTAGTAGTGACTCCGTGCTAGCCTTGCGGTTTTTCATAGATTCAGATTTGTTAAACTTCTTTCGCATGGCTTGTGGCTTTACACCGGAACCATAAGAAATGGCTCCCTTACTATCCCTTACTAATAACGGACAACTTTCTTTTTCATTCTCGATGGTAAAAGCGTCGTCTGGAATGATGCAGTTAGCTCGCAAATCAATATTTTGTAGAGGGATCAGTGATTTTTTCCTCTCCTCGATGTCTCTTTCACGCTTGCTCATAGGAGTATAAATGTATTTGTGAATTGAATTTATTGTATGAGTTCCGACAAGAGTGATCCTACCAAAGCTGCGACAATCCACCACACGGATAGTAAGTGGAGGTCTGTATAAATCTTGATCAGGCAGTTCTACATCAACATACCTGATCGGATTTGTGAAGTTGGGATTGCGTTTCGCATTCTGTATGACAGATGAGCATAGTATATTGCCAGCACATTCGATATCAACTCGTGGTTTATCCACCGTAAGAAGATGGATCCGTTTCAAATCACGCAATCCCCAGAACAGAACTTCAATGCGATATTTTGATAGTGTTGGCCGAATCCCTCTTGGTACGGGTAGGATTGGGCCCTTGTTGATATCAATGGGTACTTTCCCATTGCTCTCCCTCGGTGATGGTAGATCAGGAAGTATCGAAGAATTCTGCTTCGGAGGTATTTCAAGCAATTCAAATGTTGCAAGTAGTTCTCCAGCTCGATCGTCTCCACGTCTGATTTCATACCACTCTAAAGTTGGCAAGTTTTGTGAGCCTCTCTGGACATCTTCGTAAGCTTTGATGCGTGGCTTGGCTAAGGTCCGACCTATAAATTCGGACTTGCCGACTTTGTCTTGATCAAATATTTCGATGACGATTGTGGGTGGGTCGGCCCTTATGCGTTCTATGGTGCTATACAGAAGCACGTCATCAATTACAAGTAGCTCATCCCAAGTTGGGCTCAGGGTCTCATCGATAACTTGTGTGACTGCGGTGGATTCACCGATAACGATACGGGCAAATGGATCAGACAGACCAGACGAATCAGATCCGATCAAAGATCGGGCTTGATAAATATAAGCCCGCAATTGGAAGTTCTGAAATACATAATAAATTATTTTGTTATTCTATTTTAATCTTGACGAGCATTTGAAGAGATTTCGTTACACTTACATGTTTTACGGCGTAAAATATGGTAGCTGGGGCATTCGACCTTAGTTTATCAGCATTTCTCAACTCCGAGCTGACTTCATAGCCCTCAGGCAGTCCATCGATGTAATGTGGCTTATCTTGCAGGATACCGAGCCACAGGTATACACTAATTTTAGCTGGAATCGACCAGCCGCTCGGCATTGTAGACTTTTTGCCTGGCCACTGAAATGAAAATAAGGCCCATAACGACTGTAATGTATCTTTAATAACACTATTTTTAACAATGTTTTATAAATGGATGTAGGCTATCTCCTTCTGCCATCCATCTGCCATCGAGAAGGAGTATGCTATAATCTACCATACGGGCCCAGTGTGCTTTTTCAGCAGCATGGATGAAATTATTTACACAAGGTAAAGGGACAGATTAAATTTGAACCGATGACCTAATAGTGTAAGTCTGGGCCCTTAGCTCTGGGCGACCACTGCTCTACCGTTAGCTTTACTCTGATACTTCTGTTCAGCGCAATATTTTTTCTAGTATGTTAAATCTTAAAGAACATGGACATTGATACATAGATACTTAATAGCTGTCATATTGACTAAATACTTAATTTTTACAAAATCCGTGTTCAGTTTACCTTAAGGAACATTGTCTGCATCTTGGCACAATATTTCCCAGACTCGGCAGAGTATTCAGAGTAAATAATATCCCTGGCTGGGATACGTTGGTACGCTAAGCGCTTGCCGTTGCTTATCATCCAGATGAATATATCTGGCAATGCGTGCTGAGCCTGGAACAAAAACAAAATTAACCATGTGGTAATGCTAGCTACATTGTGTCACATGTACCTTATGCAATATAATTGTGGAGACAACGAATGAGCGAAGTGCTTTAGAGCATGCCACGATTCATCGCGGCGGTACATGCAGAGGGGCGGATGGAAACTGGTGCCTTAGCTTAATTATATGCTGTAAATGTCGCACTGCGATATCTCGAGGTTGAAATTTAGTTCACCACCTTGATTTCACCTCCATGTAAAACTAATGCGTACTAATAGACACGTACGCATATGCCAGGCATCGCGGTGGATCTCCGAGTTGCGATGTATCGCATTAAGCAATCCTTCGGCATATAATTACACTTATGAAAATAATATCAAAGAGGATGCTGATAGTTAAATCTTCTAGAAAAATAACCTAGTCATGAATGTAAATCATAAAATTATATGGCTAAAAATGAGCACTTTTTGAACCTAAGAATTACAAATAACGTCAACTCTTTATCTGTAAAGTTGTTTTGAATGGGAACATGTGGCGAAAGAAACTCTTTCATGATGTGCTTGCTGTACTACTTCCGAAAAGGCGATAATAATAATAATAATAAATAAAAATGTTTATTGATTCAAATTAATATACACAGACACATTTTAAAAACAGATGCTAAGACTAATACAATAAGCATAGAAAAAATAAAAACATAGCTTGTGTACAGAGGATTTAGGTCTACAAGAAGAAAGTCTATGCATACAAAAAATATGAGCCCTGTCTCTTAAACTAGGAGACCTGTATCTTAAGAGACAGTGATCAGCCAAAATATTAATTTATAAAAATGAGATCACAGGAGTGAAAGTGTGACGATCTTTGATTTCAAATGAAAATTTAATGTTAGCATTACGATGTGCATGAATGTGTGTATGTAAGGGAGAAGAAGATGTGTAATATAAGAGTATGTGTGATGGAGGGTGTGTGTGTGTGTGTGTGTGTAAGTAAGTTTGTGTTTGTTTTGATTTGATGGGGTTAATTATGTCAAGCGATGTATGATGATAGTAAGGACTCTGTTTTAGAATAGTCCTGCTGTATAAGCCAGTCAATAGTTTTTGATTTGACATTAAATTTATTAAGGTCTATTATGTCTAGTTCTTTCTGAATTCTTTTGAAAACATGAAGGCTCAAGACATAAAATTGGTGTCTTGCAAAAGTGGTCTTGTACTGTACACCTGGGGGAACATATGTGCGTTTACTTGGATCAGATGGAGGTAAGCGAGCATGTACCCTCAGGACCGATTGCAGAATAAAAAGCTGCCGCACCGTCAACACCCCGCAATCAGCGTAGAGCTGCGCTGTAGGATATCTGTATGGTTTCCTCAGCATAACTTTAAGTACAGCCCTTTGAGACCTTTCTGCTCTCAAAAGATAGGTCTTTGCTGCTCCACCCCATGCCGTTATACAGTATCCAATGACCGATTGGCATAAAGTAAAGTACACCATTTTTAGAATGTCGATACTGGCGGCTACTCGGAGAGATTTAAAGATGTGAATGAGACGAAGTGTTCGGGAAGTTATTACGTCAAGTTGTTTGTCCCATTTTAGTCCATCGTCTATATGCACACCCAAATATTTGACACTGTCTGCTCTAGCAATGGAAGTGCATGTACATGATATTAACTGGTTCTGGCATGAATGAGCCGTTATTGTATAGGTACTTGTGGGTTTGGAGTTGGACCGGATCGCAAATGGTATGTAGTAGGTTTTTTTTAGGTTTAATGTCAGCAAATTTATGTCGAGCCAGTTCATTATTGTAGACATCGCTGATTCCGCCTTTCGTTTCACATCTTCCCAGGAGGGCCCATCAACCAAAACCGCTGTATCATCTGCATAAACATAGATCTTACAAGCTGGTATCGACATTCTACAAAGGTCATCTATGTAAATTTGAAAAAGGGTGGGGCCCAGAATGCTCCCCTGGGGGACACCGTACAAAACAACTTCCTCATCACTGCAGCTAGAGCCAATCTTTACCAGCTGGGTGCGATTCCTTAGGTAGTCTTTAAAGATTTCTAAGGCCATGCCACGTACACCTATAAACTCCAGCTTTTGACAGGTCCAAAAATAAACCTAGGCACTTTATTCTACGGTCTAGAGTCTTAGCAATAGATTGAGTTAGATCTAGTACTGCATCTTCAGTGGAGACTCCAGGCCGGAAGCCGTACTGATTGTCCGCTATAATATTATATTTATCAAGAAAGCTTCTAAGATTTTTGTGAAGGATCTTTTCGAGAATTTTTGAGAGTGACGTCAGGACTGAAATAGGCCTATAGTTATCGACACAGTTCTGTTCCCACTCTTAAAGATTGGGTGAACTATGGCTCTCTTCAGGGAATCCGGAAAAACTCCTGTCTCGATGCAGAGATTGCAGATGTATGTTATCGGCGGTACGAGGATATGACGACATAACTTAAGAAGCGAAGAAGATATCCCATCCCATCCCACAGCAGAGTCATGACGCATCTGCAGTATAATGGTATCTATGTCACATTCATCAACTTTTTGTATTGCAAGTGAGTTGGCAGGCGGAATCAGAGTCTTGCTACTTCTAACTCCAGTGCTCTCGCGGTTTAAAGGCGCTTTAAGAGGGTCGTTGGTTATTTTAGCAGCCATATTTTTGCCTATATTGCTGAAGAAAGAGCAGACATTGTTGAGGGAAGATTGAGGACTGTCGCATGTCTTAAGTAGTTCATCAGGACTAGAGAATATTTTTCCCGTATTGGTTATTTCCTTAATGGTTTTCCACAAAGCTTTAGGATTTTTCCTAGATTTTTCAAGCTCACTCTTCTCATAATTCCTCTTTAATTTACGCAGTAGCATGTTGCAGTAGTTTCTATAACGCGTATAGGTTACACGTAGTATTAAATTGTTCGGTGACTTCTTGGACTTTACGTGAAGCTTATCCCGGTGCTTGATGCATTTTAGGAGTCCTGGGGTTATCCAGGGCTTTGTCGTTCTTTGTTTTCTCGGTACATTGATGTGTTTTGTATGTTTAGTTATTGCTGTTGATATCTTTGAAATTAATGTATTGGTAGCAGTATTTGCATCTCTATCATTGTAGATATCCGAAAAGTCTGTTTTTTCCAGCTCAGCCTTAATGGCGTCGTGATTTAATCGCGATATTGTGAAACTTTTGTTCCGCGTCGGGTTTGTATATTTTGAGATCGATAGAATTATCGGTTTGTGGTCAGTAATATGCGACTCCAATACCAAAGTGGTGGCCTGTGACTGTGTTTTTAACAAGATGTGATCTAGGCAGTTTTCCATTCTAGTTGGTAAGAGGTGGGTTGGTACCAGTCCATGAGACGCGTTTAGAATTAAATATTCTAGTGCACGATCATTCCTATTGCCTGGTTTTATATCGATGTTTAAGTCGCCCACCGTTGAGATATTGGGTATATTTGATATTCCATAGTAAATGTTATTTAAACTAGAGAAAAAGCTATCGAAGTTATCTTTGGTATTATTCGATGGAGAGCGATATATTGCTACTACCGCGAGCTTATTATCAATTTTACATATAAGACTATTTGCATACATAATGTTAGGTCCCATACCTTGATATTTAGCCCAATTTTGGTGTAGATTATAACTCCATCGTTTTGATTTGAAATGTTTTTTGTTGAGTGCGACTGGTATCCGTTTAGAGCTGGTAAGCTAATGACTTTACTCAGCCAACACTCAGTCAAAACAATCAGATCAACATCTATTTTAATCAAACACATCAGCGCTAAAAGGCTGTCGAAATTTTTATTAACGCTACGAATATTTACATGCAATAATTTTAGACTACTATCAGCTGTATTTATATATTTAATACACTCATGAGGGTCACAAGAGAAAGAGTTTGCAAGATTAAGATTATCGAGGTCCTGGTTTATCTTATCTTATACCTTTAAACGAGCAATTCTTGTATATATATATATATATAATTGGAATCTCGGAAACGGCTCCTACGATTTTCATGAAATTTTGTGTGCAGGGGGCTTCGGGGACGATAAGTCGATCTAGCTAGGTTTAATTTTCAGAAAATGTCTTTTTTCCGTGTTTTGAGGCACTGAACAATTGCTAAACTTCTCATAAGAAGCTAAATTTCGCCGCTGTCCTTAATGATACGAATAGCCGAGGGGCTTCGGCCTCTGATTCGGAGCTCGTAGACTTCGGGTTCAAATCCCTGACGATATAGTGTTTTTCCTTTTTTTTTTTTTGAAGTTAAAAAAAAAGAATGATGGCGTTGTCTAATGCTTTTTTTTATTTAATAAAAATTTAATTTAATTTATTTAATTTTATTTTATTATTTTTTTCTTTTTTTTTATATAATTGGAAACTGCGTCAACGAATTTTCTTTTTCGTTTATTAAATCAATGGAAGAAATTTTTTTGATGTGAAACATCTATAGGCGCACGTGAGACCGATTTCTGGCGTGGCGACGCATCGACTGTGCGTTTCTCTCTCACTGGATCCGGCGTTAAGCCATCTCTTTCGCTCCACTGAGCTCGGACTCGGATACCTATAGTGTATACTCTGTTTATTACAGTACTCATAACCTGTGTTTTTCTGGTAAATAAATCATTTTTCTGTTCTGATAATAAAATGTCTGACCGTGATAATTTAGAGAGTGGAAGTGATCAGCCTCCTGCAAAGAAAGCAAAATCACACTATGACACATTATCAAGTCATCAGTAAGTTAATTATATTTTTATAATTAAAGTATGCATTTATCTGTGCATTTAGCACGCGTATATTTGGTGTGTATTGAGCGCCAGTAAATGTAAAATCTACTCTCTAGGTAGATTAAAATTCAGATAAATTTCATTGCATATCATGTTTTTAAATTAATTATTAATTTTAATTTCATTCTTATTGAAATTAATGCATTAAAACAATTGCTTAGAGAATAAATTTATTAAGACTGACAGAACTTTATTTTAAAATCAGCTGATGGCGTGCAGCGCACGAATCTTTTTCTTATTTGTTATTAATTTAAACTTTAAAAAATTAATTAATTTTTCTAATCATAATGGAGTTTATAGTGAAACATTCATTATTTATATTTATAATTTACGATCTTTAGTAGTATATTGAAATAACTAGCTAAGATTCTTGACAATAGATGCTGTATTTATTAGATATCTTAATAATGTTATGTCCAATACTTTCGTATCGTACTTCAGTTACCATCGACCAATTGTCACAGTAATACCGTTCTCAGAGGCAACATCGAATGTAACTATTACCGAAGTCACTGATTAAACTAATTGAATAGTTTCGATTTAAAATAAATATGTAAATTTTTGTATTCAATGAAAATGAATGTTTATTTAATAAAAAATCATCGTTATCTAGAAAAAAAATCGTTATATTTTTTATTTTATTTTATTGACATTTTTAGTTCCTACCACAATCTGTTCTTTTCTGCATACTACTTTTACGAAATAACGTCGATGTTTCACATCTACCAGGCGTCCCGTGACGGCTCCATTTTTTTTTTTTGCCTAATTTGTGGAGATGCAAGGTACCAGGGTCGCACAAAAGTGTAGGAGAAGTCGAAACAATGAAGCTCATTCATTTTAAAGATCAGCCTGAAGGAGCAGTCGAATTTACAACAGAATTTCTCAACAGTGTCAACATTTCAGACTTGCCACAATACGAACTGAAATATTATTATTATTCCCTTTATTTCTTTATACATACATATTATTCTACATTTTTAAATATTTATATAAAAACATTTAAAAATATAAAAAATAGTGTTCCACCGATGGCGGGAGCGGGGTCCAAGCTACCGGTGGTTAGGGCTCCAGAGACAGGAACCTCCTCACGATGCGGGCCGTATCGAGGAGTACTGCCTTTTGAATCAGGCCTTTGATCCTACTGCCTAACGAGAGCCTCAAAAGATGTTGGTCGAGGCTCTTGGCTATCAAACCATTGGCCGATACGACAATCGGTACAATGACAGCCGAGTTCACATTCCACATGTCAACAACCTCGTGCGCCAAGTAGAGATATTTATGTTTAATTTGTTTATCTTTCTCAGCTTTCACGAGATTCCCGTCATGTGGAATGGTAACATCGACAATCATTGCGAGGCGCGCTAATCGATCTATCACTACTATATCAGGCTTGTTTGCAACAATAGTCCTGTCAGTAATGATAGACCGATCCCAGTATAACGTGACATGGCCATTTTCAAGAACTGGAATCTCGGGCACATACTTATAATACGGTATCTCAGAATCCACAAGTTTATATTTCAAAGCAAGTTGCTGGTGGATAATCCTAGCTACTTGGTTATGCCTGTGCAAATACTCGCCGTTAGCCAAACGAGAGCAACCAGAGATAATATGTCTGATGGACTCACCCGGATGGTGACATGCCCGACACACGTCAATCGTCCCGTCCTTCATAATATATCTTTATTATTATTATTATTGCTAACATTATGATACCTTGCACCTCATCAAAGTAGGCAATACAAAATTCATCCATATAATATGATTTAATAATGATGAAGTACCTGGGCGACCGAGCTTTGCTCGGATTTGCTTTTTTTTTAATAATTATAAACTAGCGCTTGACCGCAATCCCGCCTGATGGTAAGCAGTAATGCGATCGTTGATGGTAAAGCGCGCTAGGTTATTAAGAGCCTTCCGTGTGCAGTTTCTGGCCTGCTATCGGACGCGTCCCCAGGTGGCGGACAGGGGAACGGCCCCCAGATATAGGGGTTACCGGTTTACCGGCGCGGACCAAAACCAGAAGTGGGGACCGCTTCGGCGGTCACGTGCGGCGGGTCGGCCACCACTCCAGGTGGCTGGCATGACCCGAACTCCGGGTCACCGTCGGGCAACCCGGTCTCCTCACTGAGAGGAGCTGGGGGCCCCGTTTACTTCCGGGCAAACGAGTGGGGCTAAGAGGAAGGACACCTCGCTAAAAAACCCTTGGCTGCTGCGTCTTCTCGCACAAGAAGACGTACCCAGCCGGGCCCCTCCCCATGGAGGGCCCACTGTGGGCCTGCCTTCGGGCGGGAATCGCCGGCGGGGGATTGGTCGGCAGGCTTGCTATTTCCCATGACCCCGCCACTAAGGCGATGTCGGTGTGCCGCTGTTCGGGTTTAGTGGGTATTCCCGGCTTCGGCTGGGCGAGTCCCACACGCGCCTTTCGGGGTATGGTGCGTAAACAAAGCATTCCCACAGGGTACAAAAAAAAAAAAGGTTATTAAGAGCCTATTCACTCCGGAAAACTGAGCGAATAGGAAGGAAGACGGCAGTTGAGAAAGGTGATACAATGTTAAACCCAACAGCACGACCAACAATGCTGCCCCAAAGGGAGATTGATCTGGAGAACCTCCACGACAAAACTCCCAACACAACAACATTTGGCGCATCATACCCGGCATGATATAGTATGGAAGGAAGTATTAGGTTAAGACCTTAAATTACGAGTATGTATTGATGATAATATATAACTGATGTAACTGATTGTTAAACTATAAGTACTTATTTATAATAAAATGTTAAACTAAATTGCACTCGTAATTTTATATTTAAATAACAGTTAATAATATTTTTTATTATTATCTCGGTATGATCGAAAATATTATTATTATGTCGGTATGATCGAAAAACATTAGTCAAAAAATATTATTTAAAAAATTCGCTGGTTTTAAATTTTTGGTTTTGAAAATATAGAGACACACGATGTACCTAACAAAAAAAAAGTTGCCGAGCAAAGCTCGGTCGCCCGGTACTATTATTTATGTTAGCCATTTATAGTATTTAATAACGAACAACAAGAGAAACATTGAGACTGATAGTCTTGGTACCAGATAAAAACCACATCGCTTTCTGTGATTAATGTGTGTTTTTTGTAAATTTGTAGTGTGTAAGTTGAGTTTGTTCTATTTGTGATGTGTTGGTTAGTGTTTAAATTATAAAATGATGTGAGGTTTGTAGTTGAAGTTAACAGGATAAGTAAACATAGATACAGGTAAAATAAATAGCCCAAGGTTTCCAAACTAAGGCCGGGCGCAGATTCAGCTAGTCACTTGCTGGTGAGGTCATGAAAACATTTCTCTGAACTTATCAACAACTGTTTATCGCCTGTCTGCTTGCGAAGAAAAATGTTTCCATTACTCACCCAACAGAAAGAATAGGCATTTTTCCTCGCAAATTCTCGCGCTAAATAAAACAGCTTTTTAGAGGCAGAGGACAGCTGCTCAGCAACATATACCGCCTGCCGTTTCCCCGGTAAGCCAATCAGCTCGGTGTTTAATTTGTTCTCTTTTGATTCCTTATTGTTATAAGTACGAACTGCAGATAATATATTTTGTTTTGTTTGCACTGTTGTAAATTCAGCAATGATTGGGCGTGTGGTGGACGACACGGTACCCTTAGTATGTTTGCCCGGGAGGCGATATATGTCACGGACTTCAGTATCGGATATTGACATTCCAGCTACTTTGCCTATGTTGCAGACTGTCTTGATTAGTACGCTCGTGGTCTCGTCATCAGTTTGTGGAACATTTCTTATTTCAATTCCCGAAGATCTTGACTTATATTGAAGATCGATGATTTTCCTTTCGAGATCCTCTATATAGCCACGCTGTTCCTGCCGCTCCTTCTTAAGCTCTTCAACCTCTTTCTTCAAGTCTTCAAATTTTGTATTCATGAAGGACATCGATTTCTCAATTTCTGCACTGGTTTTGCAAATTTCGGCGTTGGACGCTTGAATTTTTATGTTTTGGGCCTTAATCTCACTTATGTCGGTAACTAATTTTGACATGAAAGCAGTTTGATCTTCTAGCATCTTGGTGATATCCACCAGATAAAGTTAAGTTTAGTACCTGGGTAATTTATTATTTTTACTGCGTTGGTATTCGAAATCACTCACTATGAAGTGAGAGGAGGTGGTGAAATCAATCACTATGAAGTGAGAGGAGGTGGTGAAATAAGTCATAAAAGAAATAAGTACTTACATCTTCACAGAGATGTTTCAGTTTATCCAAGTATGAGTACGCCGTGCGCAGACGCTCTTTAATTGAGTGTTTGGTGATCAAAGCCCTGAGACCTTTTGACATGGACGATATTTGATCCTGTAAATAATATATTTAGTGGTTATGTTACATAACGCATTTCATGGGGCATTTTGAAACATCAAAACTCACACTAATGTATAAATTATTGATTCTGGACGAAGACGAAGGTTCAGGAACCATCCCCCCGTAGACGTTCTTGCCCAGTTTTTCCCAGATGTTTTGTATTTATCTATTTATTATAACTTCATGCACAAAGAAAAACATTGCACAATGGCGGACTTACCTAATGCCTTAGGCATTTTCTACCAGTCTACCTTAAGGTGACGCAGAGACAAAACATGGTAGGTGCAAAGATATAAAAAAAACGAGTGTGCTTATGACCACACGACTGAAGTGAAACTTCTTTTGCACCATCTGTATGTATATATATATATATATATATATATATATATATATATATATATATGTGTACAATATATACATGTATACACATATACATATATTAATTTTCTATAAATATTTAAATTTATTTCATGCTTTCATTTATAAATTAATATTTTTGCATAGACCTCCAATTAAAAAAAAAAAAAAAAAAAGTGGATTCCCTCGGGGCCAAAAGGTCGGGCTCTTCCTCCTGAATCAGGGGACCCCAAACTTGGGTAGTCCACGACCTCTGGTTCCCGAGATAATCCACGGGGGGGTGAGGTAACTAAAGGGGGTCGCGGAGGGGGATAGGTTTCGTGGGGTTGCGGGGGGGAGGGGGAGGGGGAGAGGAGGGGAGTGGATTCCCTCAGGGCCAAAAGGTCGGGCTCCTCCTCCTGATTCAGGGGACCCCAAACTCAGGTAGTCCACGACCTCTGGTTCCCGAGATAATCCACGGGGGGGTGAGGTAATCAATGAGGGGGGTCGGGGGGTGTTCGCAGCGTCATGTTCTCGAAGAAATTCATAGTTCTTAATCAATCAAGGTACTTAGCTTAATAATTGAGCTTATGAGGCTCGAAAGCAATTTGTACTTTGTGTCCAATTATCGTATTATCGTTATTAATTATATCAGAAATGTTCAGCAAAAATATATAAAACAATATAAAGGCCAGAACAGAACGAAATTTATAAATTTATTTGTGCACTTAGGTAATCAATTGTTAACAAATCTTAAAAAGATCCAAAAAATATATATTACCTTCGGCGAGATGCGAACTCACAACTTCATACTCGACTCAATTGTTAACAAATCTTAAAAAGATCCAAAAAATATATATTGCCTTCGGCGAGATGCGAACTCACAACTTTATACTCGACAGGTCATGCAATATTTACATGAGCCAACTCCTTGTTTGTATTACAGACGAAATAGGACTATACTCTGCTTCCGTTCGCCTTCATCATTTTTTTTCCTATCATTTTTCGTAACGCTTTCGCTAGTTTACTCCCCAAGTCAAGCGTGCCTAAAGAAGTTTCACTTCAAAAATATTATAATATTAGTAATTCTACTAATAAAAAACTGGCCAAGAGCGTGTGCCACGCTTAGTGTTCGGTTCCGTAGTTTCCCGTCCCGCACCATAAATGTGAGAACTTAAGAGTTAAAAAATATGTATATTGTAAATATGTATACTAAGTACAGAATCCTAAAAATGGGCCTAAGAACACGGTGATAAAGAAGATTATATAGATTCCAACTATGCATGGAAAGTTCGAAAAAATGTTGTCATTTGAGTCCCACCACGAGTAGTGGGAAGGAGTTATATAACTAGGTAAGGCACAAGTTTCTACGGCTAAATAAATGTCGATCGGTAACAATATCCTGCAGGTGTTGTACGTTATGGACAATGAACAAAATTAATAGCTCATACTCGCCCCAAACCCATCAACTCAGGAAAAATAATAACAACTCGAAGTAACTCAAAGTACAGCGCCATCTCTCGGGGAATTGGGTTACTTAGTAGTTTATACAAACTAGACGGGTTATGTATGTCGGATTATCCGTGGTTATTTTGGATTGCGTGAAACGCTTTAAAATATATTTTTTTATTTTTTGTCGGTCTCCGTGGCGCAGCGGTCAACACGCCTGCCTGCGACGTGGAGGCCCCGGGTTCGATCCCCGGCCAGGTCGTGATGGAAAACGATCTTTTCCTAATTGACCTGGGACTTGGATGTTTATCTATATATGTATCTATTATAAATATAGTATCGTTGAGTTAGTATCCCATAACACAAGTCTCGAACTTACTTTGGGGCTAGCTCAATCTGTGTGATTTGTCCGTATATATTTATTTATTTATTTATTTGTAGGACGTTCAGGATAATACTTAAAATATGTAACTAATATAAAAAAAAATGTTTGCGTAAACATTTAAAGATCAAAATATATGTAAAATTTTGCAAAAACTATGCATCCTGTCAAGTTCAAAATAATTTTCCTAGAAAGTCTCCAAAACGTTTTACTTTCGGGATTTTTTTTCATAATTTTTTAGTTCAATAGTTATAGAGGGCAAACGCATTTTTTTGCATTTGGAGCGATTATTTCCGAAAATATTAACATTATGAAGAAAAATGATTTTATCGAACAACATATCACACGGTAGCGTAGAAACAAAAACACTCTCCCCACTTTATATGTATGGTAACCCCCCGGCCCCCTAGTATAATTCTATTTTTCTTCTAGCGCTGACGGTCATAACCACACACAGTCAGACTTGGCGATACTATAAGGATTACTAGTTTACTACGGGGCAAGAAATTCGACCGATATAAAATTACTAATTCGACTATTCTACTAATGTTTTATAAAATTAGCGACAGTTTGTTAGGATGCATGGATGTCTGTTATTCTTTCACGCAGAAACTAAACTACACGGATTGAATGAAATTTCGTAGACAGATTTATAATCAGGATTAACATGTAGAATAGTTTTGGAAGGGCAGTTAGTATTTTGTATAAATTTACTATATAATTATGTGTAAAATAACCTACAATGAAATTACTCTATCTAACACAGTAGGTCTCTAAAAACCTAATTGATTTAATCTGATTCAAAACCTCGTGCCCATGGAAACGACTTGTGTGAATCCATCCAATTTACAGAAGATGATCTGTTAGAGTGTAAGTTTTGGAAAAAATTAAACGAATATGCTGGTCTCCCATAACGATTAATTAGTGGTTTTTAAAAACATCAGAAAAGCCGTTATAGGTCGGTTAAAAAATAAATACCGCATTCTACTACTACTCTATTGAAATAAACTGGAATTGAATGTTTATATTTATTTTGTAATTAAACTTATAATAACATAAATAACTTTAATTTATATTTTTATTTCTCTATGATATATACAGTATGTTAAGAAAACCCTGTCCGACCCATAAGGATAATAAAGGTTAGGTAAACACATGACCAAATATAATATAAAATTTTACGTAATCATCATAGTACCAATACAAATGAATTTTGAAATAATCTTTTTTTCCCCCGAATTAATTCCAACTTCCCCGAAATTTGGTAATTTTTAAAAAAGTAACAACACCGGTATTATTTTGAGCGAATAGCGATGCGACCACGTGCCGCGTGCCCTGCCGCCCGCCGCCCGCGGATGGGTGCTTAACGCAGATTTATTAAGTTACCTCTTTTTGCGAAATAATATTTATTTTTTAGGGGGATTTTTTTTTTAAGTTTAGCCCGGTTTTGTATCCATTAGTAGAATCAGTTATCGATACCTAACAACACCTTCACGGGTCGGACGGGGTTTTCTTAACATACTGTATATATCTGTTAAGGTAGGATTGGAAATAACATCGATACTAATGACCAATAGTATTTGAATGCACCAATAAACATAAATAAAAATGCAATGTCTGGTACTTCTATGGTCTATGGATTTTACTTGTATTTGTAAGTACATATTTCGTTCGCCAGACGGCGCTAGTAATATTTTAATAAGTATTGTAGAGATGGGGTCCGGTGAAGAGGGAACAAATACTCAAGGTCATTTGGTCTGAGTATGGCCTTAAGAGAGTGATCTCAAGCTCTCTGCCTCAAGGGCATCGCTAAAGAATCGATTTTGAAATTTTTAAAAGGTCAACAAGCTAACTTGTTGACCTTTCATAAGGAATATACAATATTTTTATTAGCTTTAGAACTTACTATTTCAAAGAGGCAGAGCTTAAGCCGTTCTTTGTCCAGTTTGGTCTTGCCCAAAGGCGATGCAGTGGTCATGTGGCGCACGTAACCGGCGCAGGCGCTGCTCACCGACTCAAGCGCAGTCTTAAGCATGAGCACGCTGGTGTTGTCCAGGACTCGTTCTTCGTCGATCGCTACTTGACAGTCGGTGAGATCTCCCTCCTGGAGTTTGAGAATTCAGATTTAATATATATGTATGTAGCGGTACCTACAAACGCCACAAAATGAACGACGCGTCATACTGACGTCACACGAATTCTACATCTCGCAATCAGAGTTTACCGTGCAATTAGCATACATACAACTTGCCAATTTCAACCATTGGGCAAGTGCCCGCCAGACATAACACCCGTCTGGTCGGAGGATCCTCCCTTTTCTACGGAGGATGAGTGAACTTTACTCAATGTTCCTCATGCCTTCACAATGGGGTCGCTGCACGGGGTCACCATTGTGGTGGCATGGGGAACATTGAGTAAAGTTCACTCATCCTCCGTAGAAAAGGGAGGATCCTCCGACCAGACGGGTGTTATGTCTGGCGGGCACTTGCCCAAAGGTTGAAATTGGCAAGTTGTATGTATGCTAATTGCACGGTAAACTCTGATTGCGAGATGTAGAATTCGTGTGACGTCAGTATGACGCGTCGTTCATTTTGTGGCGTTTGTAGGTACCGCTACATGTATTAAATATTATTATAATCATAAAAATGGACTATCAAAAAAATGATGATATTATATATTTAAGTATACTGACCAATTGTTACCTAGTTTACCTGACTAACGGTATTTAAAAAAAAAAATCTATTAATATTATTTGAACTGGTATGTAGTGATAATAATACACCATTTATATTAGATACATATTGGTTTAGTATGTATGTGTATTGTGTATATAGCTTATTTAAGTTTTTTGAATAGTGCTAAGAGTTTTTTTTCTTTACAATTTTTTTTTAACTAAAGCACCTGCCATTTAATCTCTTCACCGCCTGTGGTTGACTGGTAGAGAATGCTTAATTCATGTGCGAAAGATTAAGTAAATAAGCATTTGATAAAATAAAAAAATAAAAAAACATACTGACTCGTCAGGAGCCGTTCGTGATTTTAATTGAATTTTGTTGAAAATATGTCCAAATTTAACGTTGAAACCGCATTTAGTGAGTTATCAAAGAAGGTAGCAGCGTTGACCGCAAAATCTCAGCGCAATCTACATTAATTGAAGCCCAAAACAAGAAATTGTGTGAACAACAAGAGGCTATTGAGAATTTTTGCACCGCCATTCTTGACCAAAAGAGGGTAATCGATGAATTATCAAGTAAAATCGATCTACTCTCAGGGCCTACGAGTTCGGCGAAGAGCGTGATAGAAGATGTCTACCGAGTCCCGACTACACAGTGTGTGAGTGAAACAAGTGCTGGCGCGACAGTATCGCATAATGCTGTAACCGCGCGTGCGCGAAGAGCTACCGAACGCGCCAAAAATAAGGGTGAGCCCACACCACAGAATTTGGAACGCGGAAAAGACACTGATGCAGACGCTCGTATTAAAAATGTGGAAAATGAATGCAGTATGGAAAATGCTGAATCATTGCAATGGAAGGTTGTGGGAGGGCGCAAAAATAAGAAAGCGAGACAGAATGTGATTCTTAAAGGAGGAAATGATCAAATTGCCACATTTAAGGCGATAGAAAAGAAGAAGTTCTTGCATGTGTGGTCCCTTCTTCCCGATACTTCTGAAGAGACTTTAGTTCAACATCTCACAAATGTATGTGGAACCAGCGATATCAAAGTAGAAAAACTTGTTCCTAAAACCAAACGAGAATACTCTTCGTTCATGGTTGGAGTTCCAGAGTCACACTTTGATAAAATCAACAAGAGCGAAATTTGGCCTTTACATACTCAATTTAATGAATGGGTGTGGTTTCGAAACTACCATACAACGAGGTACAATACCAACAAAGAACAATAATTACTCCATACAATTATACTATCAAAATGTTCGCGGATTACGTACAAAAACTAAAATCTTCCATAACAATATACAGGCGTCTGCTTACGATCTTTTTGCAATTACGGAGTCTGGCCTTAATACTGGGATACTCGATGGAGAACTAATTCCACCTGAGTTCAGCATATTACGATGTGATCGGGCGGACGGACGAAAACAAGGAGGAGTATTTTTAGCTGCTTCGCCGCGTTTAGCTTTGAATCGCGTTTCTGTGACCAACGTGGACAGAGCCTTATTTGAAATAGTCTGTGCGACAGTCCATCGAAGAAACCATTTTCTGTTTTTTTGCTGTGTTGTTTACATACCTCCTAAATGTGATGTTAACGAGTATATGTGTTTATTTAATATTTTAGAGAATGTTTGTGTTAAGTATGATAAAGTTATTGTGATAGGTGATTTTAATATGCCGTCAACAACCACGGAAATTCAAAGTTACTTGGAATATATTATTGCTTACTGCGGATTCCGGCAGGTAAATAATGTTGTTAATATTAATAATCGTACGCTTGACTTAGTACTTTCAACGTTTGAGTGTCGGAACATAGGGGTACAACTCTCTGATGAACCGTTAGTTATTGTAGATACACAACATCCACCGCTAGGTATTAGTGTTCACTTGTCTGACCGAGAACCAGAACCTGACGTAAACAAATGTCAAAGTGATGATAACATTTCTATTAGACGTAGGTGGAATTTTAATAAGGCTGATTTTTTTATTTTATATTATTGTTTTAAGCAAGTCGATTGGGAGTCATTGTATTCTATTGAAAACTCAGAGGAGGCTTTGAATTATTTTTATACTGTTGTAAATGGGGTATTGGATGATTGCGTTCCTGTAAATAAGGCAATAAATAGACGGAAATCTAGATTCATTTATCCGGAATGGTATACGGCTGACTTAATAAGTGACATTAAGAAAAAATGGCGTTTTCATAAGCTATATAAAATAACAGGCTCCCAGACCGATTATGATTCGTTTTCTCGTTATCGCGCTCGAGTAAAAACAAAGATAGCCTCAACGTATGAGACTTACCAAAACAAACTTCAACGAAACCTGAAGAAAGATCCGAAATCATTTTGGAGTTATGTTAGAATGAAACAGTCTAGACGAAATAAACCTAAGATTACTAACAAAGGTATAGTACTGAAAGATGATGAATGTGCCGATTGTTTCGCTTCATACTTTCATTCCGTCTATAGCGAGAAGCGACCAGCGCTGGACCCGAAGGCGGCGGAGCGCGCCGGCGGCGCGGCGGGCGCGGCGCGCGTGCATGTCGGCCGTCTCAGTGCGGGAGACATGCGCGCGGCGCTGCTGGCCCTCAAGCCCAAACGCTCAGTAGGCCCCGACGGCATACCACCTTACATTGTCAAGGATTGTCGTATGGTTTTTGGGGACCCCTTGTTGCACATCTTTAACTTGTGTTTGCGGGAAGGTCATTATCCGGACGCTTGGAAAATAACTCGTGTAATCCCCATCCCCAAAGGAGGTACGGACCTGAGTGGATACCGCCCCATCGCGGTGCTGTCTGCGTTCGCTAAGGTATTTGAATCAGCTTTACATAAGGCCATTTATACGCAAGTGAGTTCACAATTGACGGACGTTCAACACGGGTTCCGGCCTGGCCGGAGTACGGGTGGTAACTTGCTGTCTTTTGTGAACTACTTGTCGCCCATCATCGATGCCGGAGGTCAAGTAGACGTCGCCTACTTTGACTTCCGGAAAGCTTTTGATCTTGTTGATAATGATATACTTTTACGCAAACTATCGGCTTTGGGATTTACACCGCACCTGTTAAAGTTTTTTGCTAGCTACCTTAGCGAGCGCCGACAGTACGTGGAATTCGCAGGACACGAGTCAAGCCCGTATTACACATTTTGCGGAGTGAGTCAGGGAAGTAATATCGGGCCATTGGAATTTATTTTAATGATTAATGATCTCCCTACAGTAGTGACGAATGCGAAATGCCTGCTGTTCGCGGATGATCTAAAGTTATTTCTATCAATTAAAGATGCCACAGACTGCGATCAGCTACAGTCTGATATTAATAGCGTTGTGATTTGGAGTAAAGCCAATAACTTAAATTTTAATGTTGATAAGTGTTGTGTAATGACCTACAGCCGCGCTCAGGCACCCTTACAACGTGACTATTGGATAGACGCTGAAGTACTGCCGCGCGTCACTCAGGTGCGAGACTTGGGCGTACAGATGGTCTCAGAGTTAACGTTCCGCAAGCACATTTTGAAGGTCTGTGGCAGGGGTTTTAGAAATCTGGGATTCATCTTGAGGCAGTGTAAGGATTTTAGTGATACAGCTGCACTTAAAGTCCTATATAATGCACTTGTTAGGAGTCATCTAGAAACAAGTTCTATTATTTGGAATCCTCATGAAGCTAAGTATAGCCTCATGTTGGAAAAGATTCAGAATAAATTCCTAAGATTCTTATATCTCAAGCAGTATGGAGTTTATCCTTTTTATCCCTTGATGTACCCGACCTTGTTTATATTAGGCATGGTCGGGTACACCAAGCTGGCTGTGAGAAGAGACGTTGCGCTGGTGAAGTATGTTGTCTCTATATTATTAGGGGTGCTCCAACATCCAGAGGTACTTGAGGAGCTACGCCTGCGCACGCCGAGCGGGTACGTAAGTGCACGTCGTCGCCCCAGCCTTTTAGATGTCCCCACGGCTAGGACTAACCTATTAAAGTTTGCCCCTATGTCTCGAGCCGTACGTCTGATTAATGTGATTGCGCGTACGGAAGACTTGTTTGGCCAAAAACTTCCTAAGTTCTTACAAGCAGCACAGAACCTAATGGAACAAGGTATAGACTTATAAGAAATTAGTGTATAATGATATTTTAAAAATGTTTCTGTACTAATTATTCTGACCCTATGTATGTTATGTTTTTTGTTTTATGTTTTTTTTTTTCCTTTTTGTATAATTTATCTTACTTATAGCACTGAATTGGAATGCTCTGTAATAGTGCTATAATTGTTCGTTTCTAAATAAATAAATAAATAAATTTAGCAAAAATATCTTTGGTTGCTATTTTTAACAAAATCAAAAGTTATTTATTCAAATTAGGCTAAGAATCATCACTTCGTCATCAATCGTCACTTGAACGTCATTATTAATTAAGAAAGTCCCCAAAAAGGCCGTCCTTCACAATTTCCTAGTGCTTTCGCTAGGAAGAAGTGGCGGAAAAAGCTCCCCAGCAATGGAGCTGTCTGTTCATTTAAAAAACACATGATTTTATACAATACTATGTTTAGTAATTAACACAACAAAACGTAGGACACTAAATAAAATTATTTTTCGTATGTCAGCTAGCCACGCCAAAATTTGTGGAGGTGTACTTAATAAAGACTATTCTATTCTATTTTATTGTAAATACCAGAAAAGCAATGATTTTACAATATTAATGTTTCCTGGGTAAAAAAAAATGATTCTGTTTAGAAAAATATTGATAGGTATATTTTGGCTGGTGACGTCACTGCTCGCTAAAAAGTGTAGCGTGCAATGACGTCACACGAGTTTTCAACGCACTGTGTAGTCTTCATTTTTTGTTTATATGAAATAAGAAAAAAAAAACGTGACTACTATTTTTTGGAAATCTGACTGACGGACTAATTAGTTTTTTTTAGTCAACTACCCTATTGGTCGAGTTTAATTAAGGTTCAACAAACTGGCCCTAAAAGGTTCAGTAGATTCGGATTTAGTAAGTAGATTAGATATATATTCAGGATTCGGATCCGTATGGAAATATATACTAATAAAGCAAAGAGTTTGTTTGAACACGCTAATCTCAGGGACTACTGGTCCGATTTGAAAAATTCGCTTATTCTTTTAGCCCATTAGGCGATCCAACGCAGACAATTTTTCAGATCCAGGAAGGCTTTAGGCTATATAGCATCACGCTGCGACCAATGGGAGCGGAGCATAACTAACTCCACGTGAACGAAGTCCCTGGCGGCCGCTAGTTAGGTAAACATAGTAATCAAAGATCAAAGTTATTTCGTCAGGACTAAACTAGAAAGAATAAATTGCACTGAATTTTAGTTTAGTTTAGTTTGTGAACAAGAGAATCGCCACGATTCCTGCTGTCAACAGGATTATCTAAATGTGTGTGTGTTTTTATATCTATACTGTTCTTTAGACAACATTATTTTTTTGTTTATGCGAAACCCGAAACACGTGTTCAGGATTTTTAAGTAAACAATCTATGTACAAAATTTCAAAAAGATATGTGTGAAAAACCACAACGTTGTGAGTTTGTAATCCTACTTGGTTGTCCCAACAAAAATATGGTTAACGCTCCGCTCGTCTGTTACGCGTTCTATGATCTACCGTAAGCTGCGTGTCGCGTTCGGTAACCACACTGCAACAATTTTTAAATGTATTTGGGAAAAAATGTAACATGGTGTAAAAATGATTGGAATCAATTCAGTTACTTATTCTGAACAAACCAATATACAGGTTTCGTATAAAGAAAAATAATCTTGTATACAATATGTAAAGAAAACCCTGTCCGATCCGTGAAGGTACCTATTGTTAGGTATCGATAACTGATTCTACTAATGCCCACAAATCCGGTCTAAACTTAAAAAAAAATATTATTCCGCAAAAAGAAGTAACTTAATACATGTGCCGTAGGCAATCCATGCGCGGGCGACGGGGGGCAGGGCCCGCGACACCAGGTCGCATCGCTTATAATAAATACCGTTAAAATGGTGTTGTCAGAAAGTTAGAATTAATTGGCGGGAAAAAAAGTTTATTTAAAAATTCATTAGTATTGTTACTATGATGATTACTGACGTAAAATTTTATATTATATTTAGTCATGTGTTTACCTAACTTTTATTATCCTCATGGGTCGGACAGGGTTTTCTTTACGTAAACTTTATGGTATACTGACGTATTTTTCGATGATTTTAGCGATGAGGTTGGAGTTGTACATGCGCCGACGATGGTCGGGCCATATGCTGCGCACGTGCATGCACTGTTTGCTGTCCCAGTATGGCAGGTAGTAGTAATTCCTGTCTGTGGAAGAAGCCTTCACTGGCTGCGTCGTACTTTGCCAGTAGCCCGTGTCAGCACTGATTTCATCTGTTTACATTGAGAGAAGTAAGAAAAATGAAAAATGGTAGGTTTATATTCTTAATTTACTATAATTTCACCGCGGACCGGTGAAATAAAGCCACAAAAGGAATGAGTGAAATAGATTTTGTATTATTTACAAAGGATATTATGGTTATTTGGTGCTTAAGTACTTACCTACATAAATCGCACCGTTCATATGAAGTATAATTACATCGTAAGTGTATAATACTTAATATAGTATAATTTATAGTATAATTTATATTTATAGTATAATTTACTAAACTAAAGAAATAACAGCAAAAGTAATAATGTAAGAAAAGGAAAAAGAAATAGCCATACCTTCAACATTTAAAACCTGAGAAAATAATACTACATAAGAAAAATTATAATAGTTTTCGGCATCGGCACACTTACCTCCATCAGTTCTGAGAGAGTAATAAAATCAAAATTTTATTTTAATTTCGCAAATTAAAAACAGCAATAATTTTATAATGAGTACATAATAGGAAACAATATATAATAATATTTTAGAAAGCATTTTATTAATATACCTTCTAATCTAATGAACACCAAAACGAGAAATCCATAAACATGAATTTAAATTTATCTTAGCGAAGGAGAAAATTTAATTGCATATATTGTTGTAATGTGATGGAGAAATGGCATTAAAGAGAAAAAGAGACAAAAAGTATTATACTACATGAATAGAAAGGGGAAAAGAAAATACTGGAGTGATAGAGAGTAAATTTAATTATAATAAAAAGCAAGAGAGGTATATTAAATCGTGGCTAAAGAGATTTTATATACTAGGGATTGGACCCCATTCCATTGTTTACAAACTAAATTAAATTAAGAAAATGACAGAAGATAAAATGGTACTTTAGACTTGTCAAATTAGTCCGCTCCTGACGTAAATTGACGTATTTTTGGTCGCCATGTTTATAATCATCGCATCTAAACTGTCTATGAAGTATCTTATTTTGACAGGATTAAACTAAAATATTATCGAGTTTTGGCGGGAAAGTCCAACTGAATGTCACGCTCGTTTTTCATTGGACTTTTAAAATTATTTATAGTGTTGTTTACTAAATAAAAGTGCGTGATTTATGTAGTAAAAAGTGCATTTAGTAAATAGTTCATAAAGAACAGTGAAATATCGCTGCATAGTGGCCACATCATGACTTTGCCCCAAACCTCACTCGTAAGACAGGTCACGCGCCCATCTTTTTCGACATAGATAATTCATAATTACGTGACATTGGCTAAATGCACAAACCGTGCGAAGCCAAAAAATAAATAAATAATAATAATAAATATTATCTTCTATCCTTTTCTTAATGAAATAGAAAGAAAAAGACGCATTTAACTTAATATTAGTTTAGTTTGTGAATAAGAGAATCGGCGTCATAGTCAGTAATGATTGTGTATTCTGTTTTATTATGTGGATGCTTGTTAGACACATCGCACATGAAGCAACTATCTTAGCAACTGGCAACTAACTATTTACATATACAACGTTATATTCTCTTTAATACGAAACCTGAATATAGTTTAATAATATTTACACCAGGTTATGTTTTTTTCCCAAACATTGTTGCAGTGTGGTTACAGAGCGCACACAGTTCACAGCGCCATCATAGTGTCCCGCAACTACGGGCGCGAGCGGCACGTTGACCATATTTTTGCTGGGACAAGCAGGTAACATAACAAGCTCATAACTTTGTGATTTTTCATGAGAGATTTTGGAAATTTTGTGTATGAATTCTTTACATAAAAATATTTGACACGTGTTTCGGATTTCGCATATATAAAAAAATTATGTTGTATATGAGCACACCCTGGGTACATATAGCAACTCGAGTATCAAGTTCCTGTGATAATCAACAGTTATCAGTGGCAATAATCGATATTTAAGTTACGCTCTTAATTGCCGGAACTGGGAGCAGTTTAATATTAAAGCGGTTTTTAAGTTGCCAGTTTCGAGTAATTATACATCTTCACTCGCCTTCCTTGTGCCTGGCATAGGCACTAGGCAGTGGCAAATACAAATATCGCAAGTTGCTCACAGATTGCCATGAAATTGCGGTAACCGTAAAGTTATAGCAACTTTCACGTTTCAGTAAAACCTGATTAAGCTGGACCTGGATAAAGGAGAAACCTCTATTGTTGAGAGTTGCAATGAGCCAGTTTCTTTTCATTAAACCTCCTTCCTTTTCACCTCCGTTAATGGGACTTTTTGAACCAGGTGAAATGAGATTTGAATTCTAAGACTTGTTCGATGTTTACCTCTATAATTAAGACTATAGCTCAATTACATGTATAAGTGAGACATTTTTATCAGGTTTAAACACATTTTTACTTGTTTGTTTACATATATCTTGTGTCGTCTTTCACGCATGCTTTGTTTGTCAGTACTATCTCAGGTTTTGACCTAAAAATAAGGTAATAAACGTGTGTAAAATGTCCAAACGTAAACGTTATCAGTAACTGAATAATTAAAACTTCTATTAGATTATGATTCTGGAAAGTCGCGCGAAGAATTGTTTAGAGAGAATAATATATCAAAGTCAACCCTGTCTAGAATATAATACATTAAAACATTAAATAATATAATAGTTACATTAAATTCATAACAACAAAAACACGTTTAAAAATTTCCACATCTAAAAATGAAATAACGGCACACTTCGACCTCTGTAAGCTGGCCTGAATGAGATAACTATAATTTTCAACATCTTTCATAGCAAAACTGGATTATTGGAAACCCTCAATAATTGGTACATACATATGCCTTGGTCCCTTGAGATCCCAATTAAACAGATTTTATTGTAGTTGCCTGAATTTAGTTGCTCCATGTGCATAACAAAATGTATGAAATATTACCAAAAGAACAGTACTTATGTGTCTCTTTGGTAATGCTTCATATGACTGTAAAATTAGTTTTACTCCTAGCTTAAACTTTCTCAGCTCTTCTACCAAAACCTTACCCAGTTCGGCCTCTAAGTCGTGTGGCCTCTTCACCGACTCATGCTGCCCATCCAAAGAATTTCCTGAGTTACCAATGCTGAGTTCGAATTGCAAAGGTTTGTCAGTTAGACGCTTGTCTATCATATTTGCTTCAAAGACGCTGCCGAAGAGGAAGAACTCTTCGTTTCTATCAAAGTTGGATTCGACGATCGGTGGAATCGGCTCCAATACCACATCAGATAGGGGTCCCTCAAGTCCTTCCAACAGTTCGGTTCGAATCGAGATGAGGACTCTGTAATGCATATTTCTTCTGGTTAGTTTTAATGTTGTCTTAGGAAAGATATAATTATGTATGTAAAACAAAGGAAAAGTGCATTGTTAAATATAGTCACTGACGGGTCTGAGCAGTTGTGTTGCATGGTGTGCCAGGTACGATGAGTCAAAAGTTGTTGTATCGGGAGTTTGGTGGTGGAGGGTCTCCAGATCAATCTCCCTCAGGCGCAACATCGTTGGTTCTTAGGTTTAACATTGCATCACCTCGCTCAACTGACGTCTTCTTTCCTAGTCACTCAGTTTTTTTTAGTGAATAGGCTCTTAATAAACTAGCGCTCTTTACTAACAACGATTGCATCACTGCTTACCATCAGGAGGCATTGCGGTCAAGCACTAGTTTATAATTATATAAAAAAGTTGTCCCTGCATATTGCTCATTTGTTACATCAAAAAACTTCACTTCTCTTTTAGGTTTCAGTCAACTAACAGCCGATCAATGTTGTAAAAATCTCATAGTGTAAGTTCAAGTGAGTCTAAAGTGTGGTGCCAATAGTGTCAGCATTAGTTGGAATAACAACTCACTCCACGTTCATTTCCCTTAAGTTTTCGGGATGAAATGGTTACAGAGTAGCGCTGCCATAGGTTCTTATTCTTCTACAGCCTATAGATGTCCACTGCTGGACAAAGGCCTCCCCCCAGGCTTGTGCACGATGACCGGTCTTGCGATGCCCGCAGCTTTATCAGGTCATCGGCCCACCTTGCCACCTGCGGCCACCCGTATATGTACTTTCTAAGTATATCTTGGACACCATTGACTGAAGGTGAAGGAAAACATCTTGAGGAAACCTCGACTTTATAAGTCTGAAATCGCCAACCCGCATTGAGCAAGCGTGGTGATTACGCTCAATCCTCCTCTGTATGAGAGGATCCTGTGCCCAGCAGTGGGACGATAAAAAATGTTGAAGATGATGATTACCGCAATAATCCTACAGCCACCAGGGGTTGTATTTGGGTGCTGAAATATAGTGCGAATAGGAATAATCGTCAGTTTGTGCCTCATTTCATTCAAAAAGTCTAACTACTTTTGGGCCTTCGTACGCCATCCAAAAGTATGATACCCAAAGACATTACAATTATGTGATACTACAGAGTTTCGAAAATTATTGTCAATTATGGCAAAAAAAAGGAAAAACTGAAATGTTAATTAATTTCTGTTGGTGGCCGCACTTACGTATTTATACATTTTTGTGAGAATACTTTGCTAATATCTATGCTCTTCTGCTTTGCTAGTATGACAAACATACATAGATACCCACCAAGCTCACTGGCGTTCATTCGACTGTTTAAAAAAATCACAATTGTCGTTATAACGTAACTCCTAATTATTTAGCTGCCCTCCAATCGCACAACACAATTCGAAGGAAATTCAAAATAAATATCTCCATATATTTGAACAATTCACTTGACAGGGTTAGGCTACGTGAATTACGCAATGAATATTAATGGAATCTCAAAATGAATGACATTGGGAAATGTAAATAATAATGGTTAAAAAAATATATGATAATTACCTTCCTCTGTACGAGACTCCTTCACCCATGCCGGTGTTGAGGCCAGCGTGCTGATCTAGTAGGCTGTAGTTGCGAGTGGAGCCGTACAAGTAAATGTAGGCTGGGCCGAAAGTTGGCAGGAACCCTAGAATACAGCAGTATGGGTTAGAGAAAACTTGAAGAGAAGTTGGACTGTGGTAACATAACATCACGCCGGTTATTGCCGAAAGATTAGGCAGAGATGCTTCATCATCATTTCATTTAAAAGATGCTTCCCCAAGTTCCTTCACTTCCATTATATTCCACATAGTAAGGGGAGCTTATTGCAATCAACCTGCACCCTAATTACCTAACACACTCTTCTTCTTCTTCAGCCTATGGATGTCCACCGATGGACAAAGGCCTCCCCCAAGGCTTTCCACGCTGACCGGTCTTGTGCTGCCCGCATCCATCGGCTTCCCGCGACCTTCATCAGGTCATCGGTCCACCTTGTTAGGGGCCTCACTACGCTGCGTCTTCCAGTACGTGGCCGCCATTCCAGAACCTTACTGCCCCATCGGCCATCGGTTCTACGAGCAATGTGCCCTGCCCACTGCCACTTAAGTTTAACGACTCGCAGAGCTATGTCCGTGACTTTGGTTCTTCTGCGGATCTCCCCATTTCTGATTCGATAACACACACTATTCTTCTCAAATTAAATAATTTTGAAGCATATTGCTAATCCATTGCTCCATGTATTAGAAAAGTGTCTCTGATCAATAACGCAATGAATGTTGTTGAACTGTTAAAATGAAACCCCACTGCTACTGGGGCCCTACTCTGCTTTTTGTAATAATTATAAACTAGCGCTTGACCGCAATCCCGCCTGATGGTAAGCAGTGATGCGATCGTTGATGGTAAAGCGCACTAGTTTATTAAGAGCCTATTCAATCAGAAACACTGAACGAATAGGAAGGAAGACGGCAGTTGAGCGAGGTGATGCAATGTTAAACCCAACAACACGACCATCGATGCTGCGCCAAAGGGAGATTGATCTGAAGACCCTCCACGACCAAACTCCCAACACAACAACATTTGGCGCATCGTACCCGGCACACATCGCAACACAACTGCTCAGACCCGCCCTCCGTACGGCTTCACCAAACATCATGCCGGAACACGACAAATCGCTTGGCGGCAAGACTTTGTCTGGTGGGTGTCTCGTAATCTTCTTAATTTATAATAATCGATTAATTATCGGTTACTTGTTTCGTAATAGAATGGATATGGAATGACATTGGCGTATTGCCATTATTATTAAACACGTAAGTAGAAATGTTTTTCTAAAAACTACTACTCAGTATGAATATTTATTAATAGGGAGTGGAGCGTCAGTGGTTGACCACTGGAAAGTCACAATGACTCCATTTTGTTAGTAGATCACTTATCGATCATTTTGACACTATTGTACTAGCAGATTACCGCCCCTGATGGTGAGTTACTGATAGTTTGTATCATCATCATCATTATCAACCTTTTTATCGTCCCACTGCTGGGCACAGGTCTCCTCTCATACAGAGAAGGATTGAGCGTAATCACCACTCTTGCTCAATGCGGGTTGGCGATTTCAGATTTAAAGTCCAGGTTTTCCCAAGATGTTTTCATTGACCTTCAGTCATTGGTGTTCAAGATATATAGTTTGTATACAGAATGTATCTGACATCGTAACGCAAACTTCACGAAAAGCCTACCCCGCATGCCACTAATAAAATTATGATAGTCATTTATGTCATTAATGAGCGGTTACAGAAAACACAGTGTTTAAAAAAAGTGTTGGCTCGGTCTTTGAACATTGCAAGCGTGCTGCCGTGCGGGTTTGTAAGTATGACGTTGATCCCTGATGTGAACTCTATTAAATTAGCTGATAAGATTTTTTTTCGAGTTTTGTTTTCATTGAGCTTATTTGTGTAATTAACGAATTAATTAATGTTTACTTTAAATCTTATTATATATTTTTTATTTTAATCTTATCTAATTATGAATGGTCTAAAGTGAAAAAAACTACATATATATTTTTTTTAAATCATGATAAAGCCGACGAAAAATTCCACCACTGAGGGGTTCAGAATCATGTACTGGATCCATGGTACTCGTTTGTGCGTCGATGTCAGATACACCCTTTATACGATTTTAAATGTTGGTAAACGCACATACTATATAGGAGGAATTCCTAGTGTGGTAATACGTTTCTTTTGTTATTTTTTATTAAGAAACAATCAATATCTGTGGCAACTAGGCTCAATTTGTAACATATTTCTTTTTTTATGTAGTAAATTAATGCTGATCGCGATTCCGCTTGATGGTAAGCAGTAATGCAATCGTTGATGGTAAAGCTATTGTTCTTAAAAACGATGGTTAATAAAGCTTTGTGCACATACTTGAAGGTATTAGAAATAACATTGTATACCTAATTGTTTTTTTTTAAATTGAAAATAACTTGTAGCTCATGCAGGTGAAACCACGTGGCGCAGCTAGTTTATTGTAACACTGTCTTACCTCTGTCTCCATCGTTGGAGATAGTTTTCAGATCAATGAAGTGAGTGCCAATGATAGTGGGGTGCACAGGGTCATGGTCCCGCAGCTGCAGCTTGATCCGCTGGCACAGTGGCGGAAACATCTCAGTAAACACTATCTGCTCGTTCCAGACTGGAGTGTAGGTATTCTTGCGCACGGATGTCGTTCCCTGGAATACATAGGTATGTGAGAACCAAGTGGATATTCAAGTATAAACTTCTTCAGCGACTTTGAGCAGTTTTTTGGACTGGGGAAAAAGCATCGATTTCATGTTAGCGCGACCAACCCGACACCTTTTTTATAATGATAAGCTTGTACTTAACCGCAATCCCGCCGAATGGTAAGCAGTGATGCAATCGTTGATGGTACAGTGCGCTAGTTTATTGAGAGCCTATTTACTCAAAAAGACTGAGTGAATAGGAAGGAAAACGACAGTTGAGCAATGTTAAATCCAAACGACCAACGATGCTGCGCCAGAGGGAGATTGATCTGGAGACCCTCCACGATCAAACTCCCGAAACAACAACATTTAGCGCATCGTACCCGGCACAGATCGCAACACAACTGTTCAGACCCGTTCTCCCTACGGCTTCACCAGAAATCATGCCGGAGCACGACGAATCGCTTGGCGGCAAGACTTTGTCTGGTGGGTGGTAACTCCTGCCGGCCCGTTATGGCCTCCCACCGAGAAACTTAGCGCGCTTTACTTTTTATACTGTGTTTTTCAATGATTTCTGTTTACCTTTCTGGCGGTCAGTCCCACGACTGTTATTTTTTTTTTCTTTTTCAACAGGTTTTTAGAAATTGTCTGATAGTTTTAAGTAATCACTCGTACTTTCTCAAAATATCCTTCGAGTCGTTTCATTAGCTCTTAAAAGAACCGTGTTGACGCTAAACAGTTGTACTTAAATAGGTTTTATGTCAAAAGAATATCTTAGATACTAAACTGCATGGTCTTCGTATAAGCTGAAGGCCGATTCTCGTAAATTATAATGTTCAAAATTTTGTCGCAATATCATCTCGGCGACAAGCAAATGTCTTGTTTTTTTAGGGAAATTAGAGGCATTTTGACAGATTGAGACAGATCAGACTGTGAACTGCTGGACAAAGTTCAGTTCCGTATGTCATCACTGGCAACACACACTGGTCAAATAATTGAGACACTGTGGTATCTTGGACGATGAAAAGATGTAACGTAGCTTTCCGAACGCGGCCCAGACGAGCTGGATTCGTCGAGACCTCTTTCTCGAAGTTGGGCTGACCTAGTTAGATTGAAGCTGACTCCCAGTATTCTATATGGAGCGGCGGCTGGTCTGACCTCCACATACCAGTTACTGGGTAAACAGATACCTTTTTTTAAACTGGTTGTCCGACTTTCAGCCTTCTGGTGACTCGGAACGTCTGTCAAAGATCTTCGAAAGACAGCCGGAACGAGAAACGCTTAACGTGATCTCCAAGGCATGGAGGGGTCTCGGGTATGTCAAGTAGGTCGCCCATCCGATACCCTAATGCTAATTGATCAAATCGTGCGTCTGTTACTACATAGCGAAAAAGTTTAAAAAACACAGTGTCCTCTAAGTCAGATGTTTCTTCTCAGAGAGCGTTTTAACACATGTATAATTTATTTTTGTTATGTAAAAGTGTTTGTTTAAAGTTAAACAATATGCCCTTTCGCCATTGCGTCACGGGTGAGTCGGGGCTGAAATTGGATAAGCGGATGATTAGGCGACACACGACGACGGAATAAATTACTAAGCTCCTAACGATGAACGATGGTTTAAACGACTTTAAAACATTGTTTTCTTTCCGTCACTTGCAAACATTTAGAGAATTTTTTCCCTTTTAAGCAAAGGAGATTTTTTTTCAAATCGTTTTATATTACAAATATCGGAGCCCTGAGGTAAAATGAAAACAGAATTCACAACGACATTTTTAACCGAATTCAAAAAAGGACCTACAAAGGAGGAGACCTTATTGGATTCCTGTTAAAAATGCCATTGTTATGTGTAAGGGACAATTAGGCTGGTCAAGCGATATACATAACAAGCGGTAAAACATCATACTATTAAAGTAATCTGATACTTACGACCATTCCAGCGAAGCAGACTTGGACGTAAGGATCCGCGTGGTCCTGGCTCTCTCCGGTGAAGGCCCTCTTCATGTTGGCCAGTAGAGAATAATTCATCTTCGGTACTCCATCAGCTTTGTGGATTTTCACGATGAATCTGGCCCGTTGGCGTTCCATTGGAATTCCTTCAGGTAGAAGCAAGTTTCTAGAAGAAAGTGCAAGAATAATGTATTAGTTTAAAGTTAAGGTATAATTCTAGTTATATAGGGATCGGCTTCCAGTTCAACTGGAAGCTTCAGCTGTATACCAGTATTTAACAAGGAGCTTGTTAAATACTGTTTTGTTTGCTTTGCTGGTATTTTGGCGTGGTAGCTGGCATATTTTCAATAATTTCATTGTTGTTGTATTTTCTTGTGTTCATCACTATCAAAATCAAAAATCAAAATCAAAGCATTTATTTCAAATAAACCAGTTACAGGCACTTTTGAATTGTCAGAAGGTCGGTCAGTCAGTAAGGTGAAGCTAGTCGCTCATTCCAAAGAGTAGGTACCTATGGAGAAGATCGGGCAAGAAACTCCATGGACACTCTTTTAAATTATCAAGCTTTTAATACAAATATTTAATTACATCATTCATTTTGAAATCAATCGTGTGAGAACGATGCAGAAATATATTGTACGCTGAGAGCGTCCATTATGGAAAAAAACAACAATTCAGAAATTAAAATACGCCGTAGCAGCTAAGAGATGACCAGTCCCCTCTGACGGCGGTCAGGCTATACATAGTATTGTATAGAGTCATGTGTTTTTTTTAAATCAAATCAAATCAAATCGTTTATTGCAATCCATAATGTACAGTTACAGGTGGTAAATATTTTATTATAATATTGGAAACAATTATGGACCCTGTTGGGCACAGCAAATTTTAAATAAGTAGTAGTTTTAAATGAACAGACAGCTGTACTGCTGGGGAGTTTCTTCCGCCACTTGTTCTTCCCAGCGAAAGCACTAGGAAGTGTCGATGGGTGGGCGTTTTGGGGGACTGTCTTATGTAATATTGACGTTCAAAAAGTGCTGATTCTCAGCCTAATTTGAGTGCAAGAATAATTTATTAGTTTAACGTTAAGGTTTATTTCTAGTTATATAGGGATCGGCTTCCAGTTCAACTGGAAGCTTCAGCTGAATACCAATATTTAACAAGGAGCGAGGGCCTATCTGACTGCCACATTTCAGTTACTGGGTAATACGAAAACGAAGAGACAATATACAAAGTGGTGATGACAATACGACAATAAATTAAACATCTTGTACCTCAACACATTTTCAGTCTACCCATAAAAAAATCATATAAATATGTCCTTTAGTTTAGTCACAGGAAATTATTTTTCATTTTTCACATTTTCTACATGATGTACATAAGTAAGGAAGCGCTTACAGGTTGATTACCGCCGCATCCAGCGGTACTAAACTTTAAAAATAATGGCGCCAAAAATGCTAGTCGATACGGGACCACGCTGTCGCCGATCAGAGGTCAGTGAATCAATATTTAAAAGGATGTTCTGCTCCGTTTCGAATTTTATGCGATTTAGTTTGTTTGAAATTATTTTTTTTTAATTATGATGTTAGGTTTTTCTCTATTTTCTCTATTATATCTGTGTTTTCATTTATTGTCGTATTATCAGCACCACTCTGTTGATTTACCGACCGACTTAGAGCAGCCTCCTGGGACAGGGTTGCGGGGTGGTTGAAACTGAAACCGTGGCCTTGGCCGGCAAGTGAAGACACACGGGTGGATTTTAGTCAGTAAAAGTCAAACACCCTTCCGCTCCAGCCAGAGCGGGAGAGGGTGTTTGATTTTCACCAATCCAGAACAAAAAAAAACGGGGTTAGTCTCTAGTCTCACTACATTTTGAAAGTGTTCAAGTCTCGTCTGGTTAGGATACTGAACCGTTAAGACTGGACAGATATTATATTCGTCCAGATCATTTGGATTATAACTAAGTAGCTTTAGTTTCAGTGTTGGTAAAGGTATACTAAAATAGTAAAAAGTGTTACGTTTTATTTGTAGTACATACATAACTCGAGCCTTTTTCCCCCTAGAGTGTAGGCAACGGGTAGGAACATAGTCCCTTTGACTCTTTTATGTTTTAGTCTATAAGAAATTAGATGTACGAAGCGTTTCGCCTCTTTTTATACCGCGTACATTGAAGGATTGGCACAATTGACCTGCGGCGGTCTTTTCGTCTGACTACAATTTAAGTGTCTTCAAGGCGAGAGTAAATAGGCTCTTAATAAACTAGTGCGCTTTACCATTACCGATTGCATTATTGCTTATCATCAAGCAGGATTGCGGCCAAGCACTGAGTGTATAATATAAAAAAATAAAATCGTTTAGTACAATTTAATCAAGGATAACATAAAATATAATTACGATCCGCTCCCTATATCCAAATGTCGAAGTCAATTCATTTCATTTTTATATTGCAATTTTCAGTAGCTTGGGGACAACATTCATGAAAAATTTACAGCTACATCGAAAACGAGGTCAGTAAACAACATACATACGTTTTATATATACCTATACTAGCAAACCTGGTAACTAGAACAGACAATGATTAATCTATACTAATATATAAAGCTGAAGACTTAGTTCGTTTGAACGCGCTAATCTCAGGAACAACTGGTCCGATTTGAATTTTTTTTTTGCGTTGGATAGCCCATTAATCCAGGAAGGCTTTAGGCTATATAACATCACGCTACGACCAATAGGAGCGGAGCATATAAAAAACGCGGACGAAGTCGCGCGCGGCCGCTAGTATTATACAATATGTAACGAAAACCCTGTCCGACCCATAAGGATAATAAAGGTTAGGTAAACACTTGACTAAATATAATATAAAATTTTACGTAATCATCATAGAAACTATACTAATGAATTTTGAAATAATCTTTTTTTCCCACGAATTAATTCCAACTTCCCCGAAATTTGGTAATTTTTAAAAAAGTGACAACACCGGGATTATTATGAGCGAATAGGGATGAGAACATGTGCCGCGTGCCCTGCCGCCCGCCGCCCGCTGAAGGGTTGCTTACCGCACATGTATTAAGTTACCTGTTTTTTGCGAAATAATATCTATTTTTTTAGGGGAATTTTTGTTTTCAGTTTAGCCCGGTTTTTTATCCAGATAGTAGAATCAGTTATCGATACCTAACAATACCTTCACGGATCGAACAGAGTTTTCTTTACATATTGTATAAGAGCTGTTAGTTATCCTTCAAATAAGCTTATTCATATTCTGCCTTTTCCTAACTATATTAGCGTCGGCATCTAGTATAGTCAGATGCAAATAAATAGAATACTCTTTATTTGGTATGAAACAACACGCTGAAATACTAAGTACTATAATTATCCGTTCTTCGGACATTGTATAAGCTTTTTTGTAAACTAAGAAAGGTTTATGCACATATTTTACAAATAAAATGAAATAAATATGTAGCGGTACCTACAAACGCCACTTGTGAACGTCATACTGACGTCACAGGAATTCTACATCTCGCAAACAGATTTATCGTGTGACCATACACACAACTTACCAACATCAACCGTTGGGCAAGTGCCCTCCAGCTATAACACCCGTCTGGTCGGAGGATTCTTTCTTTTCTATAGAGGATGAGTGAACTTCACACCCTGTACCCCATGCTTCCACAAATATAATAAATAACAAACACTATTTTTTGCAGCTTCGTGGAAGAATCTTGGGGTTATATCTATCTCTACGATAATAACTATTCTAATCCTCGCGAGACGATATGTACAGCACATCAAGCTAATGCAATCTGTCGAATTTCTTGATTAGATATTAAACTTTATCTTTAAAGTATTAAGGCTCAGGGTTGATTGAGTATATTTGATAGTTTTGGTTAACTTGATCTACTGTCTTCCGAACAATAGTTAGAGGATATACATATTTACGTGTAACTGTGAGCCTGAAGTTACCAAAATCGCCGAACCCGTACCAAATGCTCTTTTGTTTTCGTCGAAAGTACTTTCTAAATTATTAATTTATTTGAAAGTAAAATGTTATGACAAGTCCTTTACAGTTCCAAGTACTGCGGCTATGAAATGGCTTGCCTTTGTCTAAAAGACGATTTTTTAAATTCGGGTAAAATAACTTTCGAGAACTCTGTCCTTAACCATCATTAACTACATACCTTCCTTGCTTAAACATATGTTTTATATAAATATGTATGTATATACTTATCGAACATGTAAATGATACTACCTGGAGTATTGTCTCTCCCCCCTTTCCAATCCATCAAATGTTGCATGTTAAAGATCGCTTTAAGCGATAACACCACCCACTGTCACAATAGGTAAAAGTTCTACATTATTACCTGTACATTTAATTATATACAATCTAATAACGGGAGTCTAAGGCACAATTTGTATAAATCTACCCTTACACCCAATACACAGAACATTACTCCATGATGGTAAATGTTTATCGCCTGTAACAGACAAAATCACCCAGTACGTACGTATCAAATTGTAGTAAACGTTACCATAAAAATACATGGGGGACTAAATTAAGTATATCCTTGTATTATTGATGGCGATTTAGCCTTGCAACTTAACAATGCGGCTTTGACGGACTGTAAACCGTCGTGCACGCCAAGAGGCACGACGTCGAATCAATTTTACTTTTATACCTTATTAAATTTGAAACTCCAAACATACTCGTACAATATCAATAAATGTATAATACAAAACGGTGAGCGAAATTTGGGATGAAATGAGAGTGGAAATTGTTTTTTCCCCCGGGGAGAGCGACCGGCTTTGAACTAACACACGCGTTAACATAACATCTTTCAGCCTAAGCTCTACTACGCTCTGTGTTATTAGGTTATAAATATACTCTAAGTTGCTATAGATAGGCACAAGGATATTGTGAATTTTGCCACGTTTCCGACTGTAGGTACAGTGTAATATCAACGAAACCTTAGTACGCCATAGTTTCAGTAATTGAAATGGAATTGTATTTTATGAACAATGATTTAATATAAAGCACAGTTCAATCATTGAATGAACTGTGCTTAAAAGTTCGTTATTTTATTATTATCCTTTATTTAAAGTTATTATTATTATCGAACAAAATACTTTCATCTTTATTATTAAATTATGTTATTGTGATGTATTGTGAAATAGTATAACATAAGATAGCATGAAAAATAACTAAAGTTTTTGTTTATTGAATTCCTAGTCCATAACGTTGCATGATTAAATCTTACGGACTTATTAATATATTCTGATGTAGAGTGATCGCCTAAAACATAGGTTTAATAAACCTAGCTCGGGCATGTCGCTAATTTTACATGATTCTCTGTATAATAATACGTTCTGTATGACCTTATGTATATTTTTAGTCATACATAATACCTAGCTGTTATTTAGGCAGTAAGATATGTATGTATTTGTATAAGAATATTTTTGTAGCTTTTATTTTACAATGTTGTGTAAGTTTTTGAATAAAGATTATTATTATTATTTCCTTTATTTTTTTATACATACATATTGTTTTACATTTTTAAATATTTATATAAAAACATACAAAAACATTTAAAAATATATAAAATACTGTTCCACCGATGGCGGGAGAGGGTTCAAGCTACCGGTGGTTAGGGGTCTAGAGATAAGAACCTCCTCACAATGCGGGCCGTATCGAGGAGTACTGCCTTTTGAATCTGGCCCTTGATCCAACTGCCTAACGAGAGCCTCAATAGATGTTGGTCGAGGCTCTTGGCTATCAAACCATTGGCCGATACGACAATCGGTACAATGACTGCCGAGTTCACATTCTACATATCAACAATCTCGTGCGCCAAGTCGAGATACTTAATTTTTTTTTCTTTCTCAGCTTTCACGAGATTCCCGTCATGTGGAATGGTAACATCGACAATCATTGCGAGGCGCGCTAATCGATCTATCACCACTATTTCAGGCTTATTTGAACAATAGTCCTGTCAGAAATGATAGACCGATCCCAGTACAACGTGGCATGGTCATTTTCAAGAACTGGGTAGGGCACATACTTATAATACGGTACCTCAGAATCCACAAGTTTATATTTCAAAGCAAGTTGCTGTTGGATAATCCTAGCTAGGTACTTGGTTATGCCTGTGCAAATACTCGCTGTTAGCCAGACGAGAGCAACCAGAGATAATATGTCTGATGGACTCACCCGGATGGTGACATGTCCGACACACGTCCATCGTCCCGTCCTTCATAATATATCGCCGGTAGTTATTCATCAAGATAACTTCGTCCGTAATTGCACAGACAAAACCTTATTATTATTATTATTTAATCGACTTCAAAAAAGTCTTCGTTGTATATACGAACAATCACCAAGTCAAGTTGATACAAACTCCTACAATGGGCCAAAGAGGCATATGATAGCTCCAGCAGTGACATAAAACGGTTTCATGTCAAGTTTCCAAATGTACAATACATCTCGGAGACAGATCAATTGTTTACTTTGACGACGTGTCGACAACGCCTAAGTACCTAACTGCGTAAGCTCCCGTTGGCAAGGCTGTCTTTGAAAGACGAACAGAAGAACTTTTTATTTTCATTTGCCCCTTTAGAAGTATTTAATTTGTGCAAATAACAAAAGTAAACGCTAATTGTATTTTATTTACCTATATGTATATAGGATTTTAATTTTTCGTATATGCGTAACCCGAAACACGTGTCCAGTATTTCTAAGTAAACAATCTATGTACAAATAGATAATATATATAGATAATATATAATTCAAAAAGATATCATGAAAAATCACAAAGTTATGAGATTGTTATCTTATCTGATTGTCTCAACAAAAATATGGCGTGGTGCGGTGGGGGGCTGTCGCACTGTGATCTTTTTTTAATAATTATAAACTAGCGCTTGACCGCAATCCCGCCTGATGGTAAGCATTGATGGTAAAGCACTATAGTTTATTAAGAGCCTATTCACTCAGAAAAACTAAGCGAATAGGAAGGAAGACGGCAGTTGAGCGAGGTGATGCAATGTTAAACCCAACAACATGATCAACGATGCTGCGCCAAAGGGAGATTGATCTGAAGACCCTCCACGACCAAACTCCCAACACAACAACATTTGGCGCATCGTACCCGGCACACATCGCAGCATAACTGCGCAGACCCGTCCTCCGTACGACTTCACCAGACATCAGCCGGAACACGACAAATCGCTTGGCGGCAAGACTTTGTCTGGTGGGTGGTAACTTCTGGCGGCAGCCGATGTTATGGCCTACCACCGAGAAAGCTACCGATCTACCGCCAGCTGTGTTGTGCGCTCGATAATCACACTGCAACAATTTCTATATGTATTTGGAAAAAAATATAACATGGTGTAAAAATGGTTGGAATCGATTCAGTTGCTTATACTGAACAAATTATATTCAGGTTTCATATAAAAAAAAATAACATTTTATACTTGAGTGTTAATCTTCTGAAGGATAAATAAATAAGTATAGTATTATAACTATAAAAAGAAATTGACCTTGTCGAATTAATTGGTACAATGTTACCCGCATCGCGAACTAACGAATTTTCATTATGGTATCAGGTTCAGAAGGCGGTGTAGTGGTATACTTCGACCTTGAGCTGGCCTAGTGCGGAATTTCAATACAATAAGGGGCTACATTTTATTTGCTTTGTTACCACTTCGACCTAGCTACCGCAAAGTCAAACAAACTGACTTCTAAGTTGAATACTTTGTGGGAAACAAATAAATAAAAAAAACGTTTATTTGCGGTAAAAATGACGCAAAAGTTTACAAAAGCCCAGAATATGAAACGTTTGAGGGAACATGCGTCAAGTGCATGCAAAACGGCTGTCGCTCAGCGTTATGCTGCGACCCCCAAAACAGCGACAGCCGGCAGAAAATGACAAATTAAAAAAAAATGCCAGCACCTGTAGTGAGTGATACGGTTATGGTCCTCTAAATATAGGTATAGGCATGCCCTTATCTCTATTGTCTGTTAAAATACAGATTCTAACCTAGCTCAGGACACAGAGTTTATTGAATAAATAATTTATCAAACATTTATTACGGCAAATTTATTAAGGACTAGCTTTCCGACCGCGGCTTCGCCCGCGTGGTATTCGGTTATATCGCGCTTTTTAGATTTTCCTCGGGAATATGAAATTTTTCCGGCATAAAAAGTACTCTATTATTTAATCCGGACTTCTAACTTTACGTCTGCAAAATTTCAAAGCAATCAGTTCAGCAGTTACGGCGCACAGTGGGCCCATATTGAAAAATAGTGAACATAGGCAAAAAAGTTTTAATATCGATGCGATTTTTTTTTATATGACGCGTTATGATATTCCTGACAACTTATACTCTTGTGAAAATTCTTCTAAAGTTGATAGTTTGTCTGGAAAAAATAAATTAGTTTTTTTTGTATGCCCTCGACTCCGCCCGCGTGTACATCAGTTTATAAGCGCCTGTTAAAATAATGGGAGCAATATGTACGTCAGTGTTCGCTCCCATTTTAGCAACATTTTTTGTTACTGCTCAGCTCCTATAGGCCATAGCGAGATGTTATATAGCCTATGTCCTTTCTCAGGCTCTGTGTACCAAATTTCATTACAACCGATTCAGTAGTTTTGGCGTGAAAGCCGGACATTTATAATATTAGTATGGATTTCATTTTAGCTACAATTAATTGTACTTACGCCTCAATGTCATCTTCATCCTTCTCACTCTTCGATGGAATCTTAATGGAATCTCCTTTACCGATGACACAGATGTCACACTTGAGGTACCCTTTGGCTCCAGCGCCCACATCGTCGGGATCTGTCAGCAGTGCCCACTTATGGAAAAACTGGCGATCTGTTGGCAAAATAAATTAAATCGTTATCTGTACTAAAATCAATGAAAAGATGTATCATGAAAACACTATTTTGTTGATTTTGTGTAGTTTAAAGCGCCGATGAGTGTAACTGGTTTTTATGCAAACTTAAAATAAGGGCTGAATGCATTCAAAATGTTCATCTATTATTGAAGATGTATTTATCAATAAAATACTACACATCAAAATAACTAGTAATTACTTGGTTTCATCGAGTATTTCACCTTAATAAGCTAAGCATGCTAACAAATTGCTGGTTTTACGCCTAGCAATGTGAAAAAGTAATTGGATCAATTCAAAGTCAACGTTCAATCCAAACCATATTTTGGTTTGTATAGTCGAATTTACTTGCAGCTAAAACAGGCATATTCGTGTTTTTTTTATAATAATTATAAACTAGCGCTTGACCGCAATCCCGCCTGATGGTAAGCAGTGATGCGATCGTTGATGGTAAAGCGCACTAGTTTATTAAGAACCTATTCACTCAGATTGAGCGAATAGGAAGGAAGACGGCAGTTGAGCTAGGTGATGCAATGTTAAACCCAACAACACGACCAACGATGCTGCACCAAAGGGAGATTGATCTGAAGACCCTCCACGACCAAACTCCCAACACAACAACATTTGGCGCATCGTACCCGGCACACATCGCAACACAACTGCTCAGGCCCGTCCTCCGTACGGCTTCACCAGACATCCTGCCGGAACACGATAAATCGCTTGGCGGCAAGGCTTTGTCTGGTGGGGACTTCTGCCGGCGGCCGATGTTATGGCCTACCGCCGAAAAAAAAGAGAAAGTTTTTCTAAATACGACGTGAATCTAAAGATGCTCGATTGGAAGATCAAAGTAATATTTCCAGCTATTTATTATCGCAGATTTCCTTACAAACCAAACTCGTTACCTCTTTTGACGTATTCGCACGTATTTAATCTACCTACAAGATATGTCTCAGCGAGCTTTTCGAATTCATTGTTGGCAGTATTTCACGGATTGCGATTTTCATGAAACGGCCATCCTTACTCAACGAAACGACATTTCTGTACAGAAATACTTGATAAGACTTTGTTATAAGCGTTTCATTTCTAGCGAAATGTAGCTGGTGAAGTTAACGCTCGATTTCCACAGAGTCGCCAAGTTAAGAAATAAGATTATTTTTATTACAAATGAAATTGTCCAGATATTTTAGAAAAGTTATGTAGGTATGTCAAATAAACCAAATTTTCGCATACTTTATTACGTAGTACACCACCAGTCATAAATATTCTGCTTTGAGTGTTCAAAATTTATCACAACATGGCTACTTTACATTACACTTTCAATGTTTTGGTTTCTAACTCCATCTTATGTCATGTTTTCTAGGTCAATTGTCCTACATGGGAGTCGACAAAAATGATTCCTCTCCTCAAAAGTGATTATTTATATTCCTTAAGTCAAAATGTGATAAGTAATGACTCGTAATAGTTTATTGAAAAATTTGCGTCGTTTTGTAATGATTTTAGAAATTTAGGATAAAATTACTGAAGTGAATCCTGTGGTCATGCTCTTATAGATGGTTCATAAAGAATTTGCTAATTCATTCGATGAAAATAGTGGAAATCAAAGAACTGTAAAGAATGACCCCCAAAAATGCATAGAATTTAATTTGGTCATTTGCTCCATTAGCGAAAATTCGAGATGTATACAGTATGTTAAGAAAACCCTGTCCGACCCGTGAAGGTGTTGTTAGGTATCGATAACTGATTCTACTAATGCATACAAAACCGGGCTAAATTAAAAAAAAAATCCACCAAAAAAATAAATATTATTTCGTAAAAAGAGGTAACTTAATAAATCTGCGTTATCCACCCTTGCGCACGCGGCGGCGGAGGCGGCGTAGGCGGCGGAGGCGGCGGGCGGCAGGGCACGCGGCACGTGGTCGCATCGCTATTCGCTCATAATAATACTGGTGTTGTCACTTTTTAAAAATTACCAAATTTTGGGGAAGTTGGAATTAATTCGCGGGAAAAAAAGATTATTTCAAAATTCATTTGTATTGGTACTATGATGATTACGTAAAATTTTATATTATATTTGGTCATGTGTTTACCTAACCTTTATTATCCTTATGGGTCGGACAGGGTTTTCTTAACATACTGTATATGTAAACCTATAAATGCCACTCGTGTCAATGGCCCTGATCTGATTCCCTTGTTCACAAATGAAACTAAATTTAAGTTCAATGCATCGTTTTCTTTTTTTTTTCTTTTATGGCTTCGCACGATTTGTGCATTTAGCCAATGTCACGTAATGAATTGTTCATGTCGATAAAGACGGCCGCGTGACCCGTCTTACGATGGAGGTTTGAGACAAAGTCATGATGTGGCCACTATGCTGCGATATTTCACTGTTCTTTATGAATTATTTACTGAATGCAGTTTTTACTACATAAATCATGCACTTTTATTTAGTAAACAACACTATAAATAATTTTAAAAGACACTCAGCTTGACTTTTCCGCCAAAACTCCATCGTTTTCTTTATGTTTAATTAAGTAAAGGACAGAAAATAATATAGACCTGTCAAATTAATCGATGGCTGACGTAAATTGATATATTTTTGGTCGCCATGTTTATAATCGCGTCTAGACCGTCTATGGAATATCTTATATTTGACAGAATTAAACTAAAATGTCATCTTCTATCCTTTTCTTAATGAAATAGAAGGGAAATGATGCACTTGACTTCAAATTACTTTAGTTTGTGAATAAAAGAATCTGCGCCATTATCAAAAAATATAATCTAATAGCCGAACGATCCTGTATAATATCATTCCGTGAAAAGTGAGGTAAAGTTAGTTTAGAGTGAGTTGTCAATAGTGTCAATCCTTAGGATTAGGTGGTTGGGATGCCAGTATTGATAACTGCTTTTCGAAAACTGTGATCGTCTAGTTTTATTCCGTAGGTACATTTCACACGAGCGCCTATAGCGGAAACTATTATTAACTAAAATAGCAGTATGAGTTCAATCGAATTAAACTATTCGATTATTTTTTAAGTTTTCGAAAGCATTAGTTAATTTTGCAGGTCACGCTCACTTCAATCACATTCTCACTGTGAGTTAGCTACAGAATCACAACTAGGACGAACGTACCCAAGATACTCATACAATTTCGTATTACTGCGAAATCGGTGCGAATTTTTCAGCAGTTTGTATAAGAGATTAATTAAAGAATTAAAATCACTAGTATTTTTTCATCGGTAGAAGAACAACATTCCCTTGTAGTCTAAAGAGAATATCGAGAGCAACGAAACAGCAGACTACAAAATTAAAGGAAACAAAAGGATCGCTAGTCCATTTATAAGTAGTAGAATTTAATAAAATTCGAGATTGGTTTAAATCCAAATGGAAGTTAGCTATTTTCCTTTTACTAGGATGCAACTAAAGGAATTGCTCAAGCAAGCAATACGCATCGCATAATCAGCCTGTGTATGCACCTACAGGTGAGAAACAGGCTTTTTCTCTGAGTGTGAGTGGTACAGACGACAGCACATCAAATTACTACAATCTGTCAGATTTCCTTATTATATTTTCAACTTTATCACTAAAGCATTAAGGCTCAAGTTTGTTTGGAAATATCTGACAGTTTGGGATACTGTCGTCCGTACATACATAAAGCACTACGCGAGGCCAGAGCGCGATTGATGTAATGTCATATTTATTATTGATAAAGGGGCCTGTTTTGATATAATGCTCATTAATGTCAATCTAATCTATTCTATTCATGCGCCTACCGTCGGTTTCATGTTATACCTAAGCTTAATTACCAAATGACAGTTAGCCGCGCCAGCAATTCATTCGCATCTTTTTGGGCGTACATCAAGCCCTATTTCTCTAAAAAACATTTTAAAGATGCTTTCATCAAGTGTTCATCTCAATAAAAAGATCATCGAGTCAGTTACCTACCTAAACATTCAGTAAAGGAGAATTTAACGAATTGCCTTGAAATAGCTCTTAATATAATATTTATTAATTCATGAATTCGTTTGGCAATTTCAGTGGATACATTATTAATGTACATACATACAGTTTCAGAGAAACCTCACCCCCTAGAATAAAGATGTACTTATAAAAAGCGCCATCTCTGTGAAATCAATAAAAACTGCTAACATATACTAACTGGATATTACCTGCCAACGTGTTCCATAAACTAAACATTCTTTTTGTTTTTATTTCTAAAAAATCCAATCAGAATTTTTAAATGTTACAATTAAAAATTCTATTTTTTTAAATTGTAATTGTGTGTGTTGTTGTAGCGGAATTATTTTAAAACAAAGTATGATAGGAACCTACATCTCACGAGCTAAGCTATTAAATAGATCATACGACAAAGTGTAACTAATTTTCTCGATTTTTCTGTGGTGTTCTGTTTACGAGTAGCTATTTGGAACTCGGCTATTTCTTGATGAAGTGGGTATTTGTTGTTTCATGTTGTGTTGATGTTGAGTTTCATGTTTCGTTTCGATTTGAATTTATGTAAATTGATCAAGTTGTGTCTATAAAATAAATAAGTTGCGAGTCTCATTTACACCAGATAATGAATGAAATAAATGATATTTTTTTTGCGTTTTCCAACATTTTTGGTATCTACTCAAACCTCACTTAGACCCATTGATCCCAATAAGAAACTGGATCGGTTGGTATACATTTATTAAAGCGAAGATCTCCTTTTTCTGACTACATTTTTTTTCAGTCTGTGAATACATATTAAAATATCTCAAACGCTAAGGACAGTCTTCTAAGACCGTTTTGGAGACGGTAACTACAGAGGTAGAGGTGCCTGGACTTACTGCAGCGTCTCAACAATCTACTATACACCTAGATATGGACCTTTTTCTAACTCAGAATATGGAAGTAGGTATAACTTGTGCCGCGTTCCGATGCGCACGTGTTTTCATATTCTATTATTGACTAGCGCGGCATAAGATGTCGCTCGTATTTTTTTTCGCCATGAGTAATGAACTTGTGGCGAATGAGCTGCTGGCCTTCCTGCAGCAGAAGCTGGATGTGATGGATGAGGTATGCGCTGTCCAAATCAGTGCAACGAACTTCAGCGAAGATGATATAGCTGCTGCCAAGCTACTGTTGTTTAGTGTGCTAAACAAGCGCGACCAGATGGTGTCCCGCCGGCGCGGCGGCGTGACTGGACTAAAGCCTGCAGGATATTATCACGCTGTTCAAGGAGACTGACTCGGATGACGTGCCATCATTTGTGGCGAAGGAGCTGCACAAACTGCCAAACTTCACTTTCGACCGTGTCGATGTAACAAGCCTTCTGAAGGATATTGTCTTTCTGAAGACCCGTCTCGCGGATGTTTTAGCGAAGTTAGATGAATCCCAAAACAAAGTCACCATTTTGCGTCAGGAATTCAGCGAGATGCGCAATAGTGTAGCGGTAACTAGGTCATCAGTTGATGCATCTAACGTAAACATGTGTCGCGGAGCGGGCCTCGATGTATTGCAGCCACGAACCTGTCATCGCGACTCCTCCACGCAGCGTCGCCCGGACCCCTCGCCTCATCTCGCTGCAAGTTTCTCCAGCTCTAGCGAAGCCTCCTCAAAAGGAATCCGCTAGCATCATAGCGAGTGTCTTAGATATTACGAAAATGAAGCCTATGCCAGATCAGTCACCGAATAGGGATAATGATGAGGGTTTCGTGACGGTGTAAAGGAGGAAGTGCCGAACGTGAACCAACAAGAACCGTTGCGGCAAGCTCCTGCGGGGACCGAAGTCAACTTGCGTGCCGCAAAGCCGAACACACCGGTGGACATCTCACGCCTAAACTACACCACTAAGGAGGAGGACATCGTGGAGTACGTACGCTAGAAGACAAGATAATCACCGAGGGTACAGTTACTGGAGTTGCGCCGCAACGTCAACTTCAAGGCGTTCGTGGTGTGCATACCGAATTGTTTTCTGACCATCGTCATGGAAGAGGACTTCTGGCTGCAAGACGTGGTTTTCCGTCGCTTCCGCGGTCAAATCCCACAGAACAGCATGAGTACGTGCTAGTAGTAGCGAAGCACTATTTTATAATATAAATATATGTATGTTTAGGTTAGGGTATTTATGTATGGGCCTGCGTCGCCTGAAATAAATGAACAAATTAAATTAAACTACTCGTAAAATAACTCGATGTTCGAAGCATTAGGTAGTTAGTATAGGTTGTCGGAGTTATACACATATGACCTAATGCTTCTAAGTTCGAAAACTTGGAATACAAATTTATTTTTCTAAGAGCCTTAGGAGCGCGGATATATCCAGTCGTAATGAAATATGTAGGTAATATCTGAAAAATCTCAAAGTTCTAAGAGAAAAGTAGGCAAAGATTTAATAACTTTGGAAGAGTACAGTAAGTATACATAAGTATCACATTACTTCTGTGAACAAGATGTTGTTTTTATTTAATTTGAAATTCCGAGTCAAAGGACAGGGGCTCTACTCTGTTATATAAATTTGTCATTCCAACACGATTCCATTGTCATTGTGCTTAAAGTTCGTAATCTGGTATATTCATAATGATCGATCTTCTTCTTCTTCAGCCTATAGAGGTCTACTGCTGGGCAAAGGCTTTCCCCAAGGCTTTCCACGATGACTGTCTTGTGCTGCCCGCATCCATCGGCTTCCCGCGACCTTCACAGGGTCTTCGGCCCATCTTGTTAGGGGCCTCCCTACGCTGCGTCTTCCGGTACGTGGCCGCCACTCCAGAACCTTACTGCTCCATCGGCCATCGGTTCTACAAGCAATGTGCCCAATTAAGTGGCCACTTAATTTTAGCAACTCGAAGAGCTATGTCGGTGACTTTGGTTCTTCTGCGGATCTCCTCATTTCTGATTCGATCACGCAGAGAAACTGCGAGCATAGCTCTTTCCATCGCCCTTTGTGTGACTCTGAACATTCGTATGAAGCCCATTGTGGGCGACCACGTTTCAGCTCCGTAAGTTATCACTGGCAACACACAATGGTCAAAGACTAGTCTTGAGATACTGTGGTATCTTGGACGACGAGAAGATGTATCGTAGCTTCCCGAACGCTGCCCAGCCGAGCTGGATTCGGCGAGACACCTCTTTCTCGAAGTTGGACCTACCTAGTTGGACTGTTTGTCCCAGGTAGTCAACAACTTCGAGTGCAGAGCAACCATCTAGAATTGGAGTGGGTGCGACATGACAGTTGGACATGATCTGCGTCTTATCAATTGTTCATGCTTAGACTCACTTGTGGGAAGCTCTGCTGAGGTCATTGAGCTTCATGATCGATCAATTAAGTATATTATCGGTCAGTCGTCTCGTAATGAAATGTGATAGAATGACATTGCCGTATTGCCATTATTATAAAACGGCCAGTAGAAATAATTTATAAAAACTACTATAGAATTTGAATAATTACTAACATGTAGTGGAATGTCTGTGATTGACTACTGGAAAGTCATAATGACGCCATTTTGTTAGTAGATTACGAAACTTATTAAAATCGATTTATGTTAGATCACTGATCATTCTGACAAAATAAAAAGTCATTTATTCAAATTAGGCTGAGAATCAGCACTTTTTGAACGTCAATATTACATAAGACAGTCCCCCAAAACGCCCACTCATCGACACTTCCTAGTGCTTTCGCTAGGAAGAAGTGGCGGAAGAAACTCCCCAGCAGCACAGCTGTCTGTTCATTTAAAAACACATGACTTTATACAATACTATGTACAGTGATGAATAGAAGAAAATATAGTAAGGCAGGCTAGGGCCCCAATGTTTGTATAGAATTGTTACTTGTAAAGACTGTGTGGGAAGAAAAGTCTTACATTGGTTACAACTCTACACGTATATATGTTATATTATTTAAGGCAGGAGTGTAATGCTGGGCCTTTATTACTAATAGTTGGATAGTTTATTACGTGGCCATAAAACCGGGATGTTTATTACAGAAATCATCTGCTTCCTTGATCTCTCCCAACTATGTATGTAAAGGGGTTCTAGGAGTAGTAGTCATTTACTTGGAGCGCTTGACCTCTCAACGTATTTAATGGGTAATACACTGCTTTTAAAACTGATTATCAGATTCTCGGCCTTCTGATTACTTGCAACTATTATAGCTAGCAGAATAACTGGTCGCTCTGATTAACTCAAGAAATTGTTTGTGTTCTTTCTCCAGAATTAGCTTACTGACACGATATATGAGTTCATATAATTATCTTTTTTTTACAATGTATAAATATATGAGCTGTCACGTCCTTCATACCTGGGGCTTTTATGTAGGTAATATTTTTTTACTTATTTTTATTTAATTTTTTTTTTTACTTTTCCGGTATTTTGGCGTGGCTAGCTGGCATATGGTACCCTAAATAATTTCATTGTTGTTGTATTTTCTTGTGTTCATTACTATACATAGTATTGTATAAAGTCATGTGTTTTTTAAATGAACAGACAGCTGTGCTGCTGGGGAGTTTGTTTGCCACTTCTTCTTCCCGAAAACAATAGGAAATGGCGAAGGGCGGGCGTTTTGGGGGGATTGTAATATTGACGTTCAAAAGGTGTTGATTCTCAGCCTATTCGATGCATAGTCCTAGACGAGTTACGGTATAAAAAGATGTCATCCACCCTCAAACCAACCGCGGCAAGCGCTGCTTCATCTGCGGAGTAATTACGTAATACATTATATCAATTGGAATCGGTTTCATTTTGACGGTTTAACAATATTCATTGCGTTATTTAAGTGTTGTGCAGAACATTTTTTTCTTATGAAGCAATGGTTTAGAAATTTGATTTAAAATTGTAATTAGGGTGCTGATCGATTGACCTGTGTCAATAGCCAGTAGTCCTTTCATTAAAGAAACTGACAATGGGGATGTTTGCTAGGTAAAAAAAAATATTCTATTTAGTCCGTCATTCAGATAATAGAAAAATATTGGATACGTATATTTTGTTTTATCAAATCAATAAAAAATGACAAATATAAAATGTATCAAAGATCAGGAGTGGTTGCTGGTGACGTCACTGCTCGCTAAAAAGTGTAGCGTGCAGTGACGTCACACGAGTTTTCAACACACTGTGTCGTCTTCATTTTTTGTTTATATGAAAAAAGAAAAATACGTGTCTAGTATTTTTTGGAAATCTGACTGACGGACTAATACGTTTTTTTTAGTCAACTACCCTATTACTTATAAAAAAAACCCTATCTGGAAATAGAAATTGCGTCAACATCGTACCGTACATTGCTTTAAATTAAAACAAGAACAAACACAAGGATACTATGGACCAAAATCTGAACCGTAATATGATGCCTCTTTATTAATATATGGAAAATGTGGTAATTACATTGAATTTGTTTTTTGTACCTTATACTTATGACTGATTAAATGTATCTAATGTCATATGAATTTTTTCGCAAATAATATAAAATATATAATTCATATTGAGTATCATATAGGCAAGTACTTACTTCAATTCATAATAGTACAATCAATCACTACAAAACTTTTTTAGTTTAACGCATTCCAAGTTGACTTTTTAATAATGACTACCAGTGTCATTTTGCTACATTATTTATGTCATCAATCTGTTTTTTTTTATGGTACAAACCCGCCACACATTTGGCCACCCACTGCAACTCCTGAAAGCCAGAATCAACAGTGGAGACCGCCAGAAAAACGCCGAGAAACGATTCATCTGTCTTGAATCCCGCAACGAAATTAATCAGAAAATAATAGCGGAGGAATAAAAAAAAAGAGATTTTTCCACTTCCCTCCACAACAACAAACAAGCAGGACACAGAACAGAACTAGGCCAATCGGCACAAAGGGACATTATTGCAACTGGGAGAAGCCCAGATTGCCAAGCACCACGGAATAAAATTTGATTAAGTTAATGTATGTGCTGTTACAATTGATTCCTATAATAGGTATGTCAAAAGCGCCTGAACGCAGGGAAAATTGGTTCTAGTTCATCAATCTGTTACTTATTCATCAATATATTTTATATTCTTCATACTTTTCTGAAGTTTATCTTCATAACTTTCTGTTAAACGTCCTCTAGTAGTCACCCCCCCCCCCCCCCCCCCCTATATATTTATAATACGTCAAGTGTATTACCAATCTAATTATGAAACATCCAGTCACTTGACAGTCTAATGTTTCATTCTAATTATTGTTTCAATAAATCCGAGTGATCAAAAAGTTAGCCTTCTCCAACACAATACAGTACCACATAGTTTTGCTGCAAATTACTAAATGGATGTTAGAATCTTGTTGTTCACAAGAAGTTTGACAGTGTTGGACAAAATCAAGTTTGTTTGGGGTTTTGTTCCGACCAGAAAGGACATGGGACCCGTATCCTATACCGCAAATTTGAGTAAGCTCTGACTAGCCTGGCTTATAGTAGTGATGCGACAGATAGAGAAACAAAATATCTCCTTACTATAAATATATAATAATAATAAATTGGTTAAATAAGTAAGAATAGAAAGGCATCATCATCATCATCAACCCTTTCATCGTCCCACTGTTGGGCACAGGTCTCCTCTCATACAGAGAAGGATTGAGCGTAATCACCACGCTTGCTCAATGCGGGTTGGCGATTTCAGACTTAAAGTCCAGGTTTCCTCAAGATGTTTTCCTTCACCTTCAGTCATTGGTGTCCAAGAAATACTTAGAAAGTACATATAACTTTAGAAAAGTTACATTGGTACTTGCCTGACCTGGAATCGAACCCGCGCACTCATACTTGAGAGGCTGGCGTTTTAATCATTAGGCCACCACGACTACATCATCATCTCAGCGTTAATCCCAGTCGCATCCGAAGCTTTTTCAGCTTTGGAGTCTGGGGTCCGCTTTACCAGTCTAACTGCCGATTTTGGCTAAACTTCGATATTTTCCGTGAAGCGACTGCCTCCCACAATCCGAAGGCGATATCGAAGCATTGCGGTTAGACCAATTGTTGGATTTTTGAGGGCTCCAACAACCCATAACGACTGATTAAATAACAGAATGATACACCCACACCACACAGTTTGCTGATTGCATCGTAATGCGAAAAGCGCTCCGGCTGAGCATAATATCAGTGGGATAATTTCCGTAATTTTAAAAACCGCATGATATCTGTTTCATCCTGTCAATATCACCCTTTATTTTCGAACACTTTTATTTATTTAAGGTAACCTAGCAGCTTTTTTATACAAAAAATCAAATAACATTCATGGGCTTTTACAGTTGTCAATAACATGTCAATACCAACATTCTCCGATACAAAACCTAACGTAAGAAATGTATAAACATTAATTACTAACAAACTTTATAAGCAAATATATAAAACTAGCGGCCGCCAGCGACTTCGTCCGCGTGAAGTTAGTTGTGCTCCGCTCCTATTGGTTGCAGCGTAATGTTATATAGCCTAAAGCCTTCCTGGAATAATGGGCTATCCATCGCAAAAAGATTTTTTCAAATCGGACCAGTAGTTCCTGAAGTTAGCGCGTTCAAACAAACTCTTCGGCTTTATATATTAGTATACATGACACAAGAAACAAGTCACAGAGGTTGAAAGATATATCTACATACTAACACAATGAAAGTTCAGATTGTGTGGGTTGGGTGCTTTGGGACCCAAAAAGAGATACTTTTGACAAGTTTTGACGTTTATAACTGAAACTCCGACCAGACTGAACGATTTAAATTAACGAGAATTGTCCTTCAGATTGGCAAAACAAGATATACTACGAGTATCTGAATGACTCTTGAATAATAAACAGTCTAAAACATGAATACCGACCCTTTAAATTTTATTAATTTTGATACCGTAGGTATTCTAGTCTGCACTATGTTTTTAATAAAGGCAAAGAGTGAAAAATAAAGTGTGTAAATTGGAAAATAAAGTACAAATTAGCTTACTCCAAGTAAATTGGCTTATCTGATTGGTTTTAAACCGGGAGGCAATTGAATCTTGTCTATATAAGCTGAGAATCATATTAGGATTTTCTCTTTCATAGTTACGTTAAGTAAGGAAAGAAAAATCTATGTTGGATTAGGTCATTGTTTGGCAAGCTGATACCCACCCCTGTGTCTGTTTGCCATATTTTTATACAGCTTAAAGGGAAAAACTATCCCCTTTAAGGTGGGGGGAGGGGGTTTAACTACGCTTGCCGCGGTGGGTCTGTGGATGATGTACTTTGACATTTGGGGTGTATCGGTAAGCATGTGAAGCAGTTGCTCCTGACTGTCCATCGTGGATCTTGGACTATCGCTAGGGGTCGCCAGATGGTCCAAATTCTGACAAACATTCTTACCAAGGGAAACGGGGAAACAACCCAGTAACTAAGTTGCGGAAATTAGACAGGCAGCCGCTCCACGGTACTGGTACTCAGCTGGACTTGATTTGGAAGCTGACCCTAAAATATGTAGTTAGGTTAGTTAAAGTTAGGTACATAGATAGTCTTATTAGTCGTGGTAAGTTTTAGTCTTAATCTTTTAAAAGTTAATTTCCTTTTACTTCAAAAGCAAGAAATTATTATATTATTATACTTTTACTGTAGGTACTGTTAACTACATATATTCTTTTTTATTTAGTAAAATTGTCTTGAGAGCAGCATCTCTTTGGGCCGCTTAAAGTCTTTTGAGAATATTTTCCTATTGGTTATAGGAATCAGCCGGGCGATTCCGTAAAATCTCAGACCACAGACAATCAAATGACCGTGTTAGACTTTTATATTAAAACCCACTCGTGTTTCTTCACTTTCCTGTGTGCCAGGTACACGGTTTATTTTTTAAACATCCCACAACACTGGCCCATGAGGCATCAGTGTTTGTGCTGTGATGATGGGCTGACATCTCTTTGAGGCGCGCGTGAAACACAACGCGTCGTCGATTCGGGCCCGGTCCTTTCCGGGCGGTGAGCTGCCCACTGCTCACCGCTCGCAGGCCCGCGCCTACGGTGGCTGGGAGTTTGATGTTGTCTCTCGACCAGGGCGTCTCCTGCGGCGGCTAGAGTTGTGAGGGCGCTGGAATTCCCTCTCTCTTACGCGCTCCGCCTCCTTCTTTGCCAGCGTCACTGCTTCGCAGGAGGAGATGAACATGGCCTGGACCAGGGTGGGACACGAGAGATCGCCGCCACGAGGACACGGCATAGTTTCGATCTTTTACTCTTAGGTTTAGTTGAAATGACAAATCACTCTACGCTCACTTTACGGTGAGATGGTTACAAAGTAGCACTGCTTATCTTCAAAAGCCCAAGTCTGAGCTATAAATCTAACTACAAATCGAATATAATAAGAACCAAACCTCATGAAGTCTGAAACAAAGAACTGCTGAATGTACAAAAATACTAGTTAATATAAAGGTGGCGGTGGTCTAAAACCAACATTGATTGACAGATATATGTACCTACTCTACTTTAAACAATTGACAGATTTTAGCTAACGTAGTTAGACTGAGGTGAATTCAATTTGTGGTTTTAGGGATGGACTGCGGGACTATCCTATCTGTGTATCTACTAGCTAGGTTATTACTTAGGGCAACAGGACTTCCGCTCAGGTCAAGCATAATAGCGGTGACTACCGGGCTAACGAGCACTGTGCCGGTCATGACTACTTAAATAAATAAATAAAATAAATAAATACGGACAAATCACACAGATTGAGCTAGCCCCAAAGTAAGTTCGAGACTTGTGTTATGGGATACTAACTCAACGATACTATATTTTATAATAGATACATATATAGATAAACATCCAAGACCCAGGCCAATCAGGAAAAGATCGTTTCCCATCATGACCTGGCCGGGGATCGAACCCAGGGCCTCCACGTCGCAGTCAGGCGTGTTGACCGCTGCGCCACGGCGACCGACGAACTTAACCGGACTATCCTGTGGTTGCCATTAGAGAACTAAAAGCTTCCAGTCAGGGGCTTAACTTGTAAAACTAAGTGACTACACGCTAAAGGCTGTGGGGTACGAGCTTCGGCTCAGAGCGTCTCTGAAGAGTACAGCAAGGGATAGGCTGGATCGAAATTTATTAAATTGGTTTGGTTGCTATGGCGTTTCCAAGTACTATCTCTAAGAAGAAAGGCCGAAACAAACTCAGAGGTCATAGTCGGGAGTTTAAAACTTATTGGCTCAGCTGTGGCGTGCGCTGGCTTTCATCGGGCTAAAGTTCGGGGGCTGGGGGCAAATTAGTTGAGGGCATCGCAAGGGACGGCGTCGAGGTCGGAATGATTCTCTTTTGTGGTTTTACATAGTGCTAGTGGCCTTATTAGCCTTTTAGAGAAGGGTTATGATGTATGGGTATGGTAGTGGAGGGGTCATCAGGGTCGCTAAAGGATGGCAAAGTTTACTAATCTTGGAGAGGATGTAATTGGCTGCCGTGATAATCAGTAGGTTGCGTTTTTGGGGGCAGTGTCAAAGAAACGCTTCGAAAGACGTTGATCAAGATGGAGGATTTCATTTTGGACCAAGGGGAGTTTGCTTTTTGGAGGAAGCGGTTCTGGAGCATTTGCATCCTATGGATATGAGGAGGCTTTGTAGGATTAGCCCGAGACGGTCAGGCTTGCCGTGTTAGTATAGCTTATACAATGAACCTTTGTGCCACACTTTGTCAAAAGCTTTCACTATGTTGAAGTATATAACACTTGTCAGTTCAGTGGTGTGGTGGTCTTGGTGGACACAATAGTGTTGATTACGGGACTCGAATTGCCGAGACGCTTATAAATAAACCTCCCATAGATCTTTCCAAGGACTTTGAGCGAACTGAAGGGACAATAGCTCAAGGCTGACCGATCATATGGTCGGTTTGACACACAGTAGTTTGTGCCTTACCTTCTTATGCTTGTATGCGGTTGTGAGTGTGACCTTCGATGACCTCACAGACTCTTCACACGTTGAATGATACGGGTCGCTAGTAGTCTGTAAATACGGTTGCTGTCTTCGATTATTAATCTTATTTGTATTGTGATTTACTCGGGTGGCATACTATTGTGCACACAATCAGGTAGATGGCGTAAGGCGTCGTGTTATTAATAAGTAGTGGCATAAGTAGTTAATTGGTAAAAAACTGGACTGTTTAATTTTTGAAAGTGCACACTGTGAGTGAAAACAGAAAAGTCTTTGTAAAAATGTTGCTATACATAATGTAAAACTGAAATCGGTACCGTGGAAGAAAGACGTTCCAGTACACTCAACAGTAACTTATAATGACTAGAGATAGAAAATTAAGGCGCCCATGTAAATAAACTTACACAAAATGCGCAAAATGTGGTTACAGCTTTTAATTAACAATTGTGTAAAATATTTTAGTTTTTGTATATTTATATAGAAGTAGTTATGTTAGAAGAAATGTTTTATCGTTTCCTCAAAAATGGCAAAATACCTTGTAAATGAATAAATTATGATTAGTAAAATATGTTTTCTTTATTTCATTTTTTGCTTTGTAGAAACAAAACATCAAATAGTTTTTTGCCATCAGCGCTCACACAATGTGGGATAGAAAATTATCTTGAACTGCTTACGGATTATTTACAACAACTAAAAGAAATGCGACACTTGTAACGACACATGTAGTAACAAAATCTATAGTGGCATACATACTATTAACTATACGTATGTATACCGAAAGACGTATCCATATTTATATTTCGTCAAATCAAGTTTAGTTATTTGAGAAAATATCCGACCATTGATAATGACTCACTTTTTGGACAGAGAATCCAGCGCGAGGGGCCATTTTATCACAATGTTTTCTTTCAGCAGAAAGCAACAACAATAAACGATAATAACAATAAATCGTAAATGTTCATCTCTGATATTCTATTTCAGTAATGCACATCCATTTAAAATCACATTTATTATTTTTAAAGGAAACGGGACAACACATCGCATCGCATTGCAAAGCATCGCAAATTCGCAAACGCCAGCGATTACAATGAATAAATTAAATTAACAATTAACATGCGTCTAATTTGTAGATAATAAGTAAATTAGTTAGGTTTACGTCCATCATCCAATCCTAATTTACATTTATAAGTACACATTAACAGAAACAAACGTTCAGGGTCTGCCCTAGTCTCCTATTTTATGTCATTCCAACACGATTCCATTGTCATTGTAATATATAATAATCGATAAATTATCTCAGCCGCCTCGTAATGGCATGTTGATAGAATGACATTGCCGTGTTGCCATTATTATAAAACCCGTTAGTAGAAATGATTTTCTAAAAACTACTACTCAATTTGAACAATTATTAATATACAACAATATTTTTTTTAATGCGAAACCCAATACACGTGTCCAGAATTTTTAAGTAAAGAATCTATGTTCAAAATTTCAAAAAGATATCATGAAAAAAAAACACAAAGTTCTGAGCTTGTTCTCCTACTTGGTTGTCTCAACAAAAATATGGTCCACGCTCCGTTCAGGTGGGCGAGCCGGGGGCATTGACCGGTGGCGTCAGCTGAGCGCGGGCATGCGATCGAGGTAACTGCGTAACGCGCTCAGTAACCACACCAGAACAACTTTTACGTATTTGTGAAAAAATATAACATGGTGTAAAAATGATTGAAATTGATTCAGTTGCTTATTCTGAACAAACTATATTCAGGGTTCGCATAAACAAAAAATAACGTTGTACAATGGAGTGTCAGTAATTGACTACAGGAAAGTTATAATGACGCGATTTTGTTAATAGATTACGAAATTTGTCAAAATCGATCATTATGAGATTACTAACTGACCCTATTGTAATAGCAGACTAGGGAGAATATGCACCCTACTTTTATTGAGGTTATTTTTAATTTACTTTTTCGTAAGTCACTTCCTTATTTTTCTGCTAAGATAACGGTAATATTAAATTAAAGGTAGGTCAATTGCCTAATTCTAGAATCATGAGGAAGTTGCGTAAAGTATTATCAGTGGCAAAGACTATCATTTTGACATTTCAACAACATTGATTGCATTACCATTAGGTATGTTGTTTATGGTGTCGCATTGCGTTGAGCAGATACATTCACTGAACATTTTTGATTTAATTGATGGATTTTTTTTTTGGGACAATATGTACTCAATAAAAGTGTGGCACTTTTCCCACCCACTGCAACTCCTGAAAGCCAGAATCAACAGTGGAGACCGCCGGAAAACGCCGAGCAATGAAGCTCGACGAGTCCCGGAGAAACGATTCAACTGTCTTGGGTCCCGCAACGAAATTAATCAGAAAAGAATAGCGGAGGAGTAAGAAAAAAGATATTTTTTCCACTTCCCTCCATAAAAAGCAGGAGACGAACAGAACTAGGCCAATCGGCACAAAGGGACATTATTGCAACTGGGAGAAGCCCAGATTGCCAAACACCACGTAATAAAATTTTATTAAGTTAATGGGTCCTAAGTAGGTATTAGTTGTTACAATTGATTCCAATAATAGATATGGCAAAAGCGCCTGAACGCACGGAAATTCGTTCTAGTTTCTACAAGGTCCGTATAATAAACTACACCGGATGTAACTTGTACACTATCCAACATAATATTGCGTTCATTCTGTCAAAGAACATACTCCCACAAGATGTGATGTGCGGACTGTTCAAATTCACAGTTCGATGTAGAACACTGACACAAAGGTGAAGGAACAAGTTTAAAAGAATACAGTTTACTTTTAAAGTGGCCATGACCTGTGAGAAATTGGGCAACGCAGTGGTCAACCTCCAGCCATGTCTTAGCCAGCCGATCGCCAACGGATGGAAAGAATAGATGGAGGTGCCGGCCTTTGATGGAATTATCCCACCTACTTTGCCATTCGGATAAGAGGTCCTCCCAGACTTCAGTCTGAGGTTTAAATAATCTAGAAATTTTATTAAAGTCGCGTTGTGTAACAAAATTAGTGTCCATGGCCTCCCCCTTCGCGGAGTAGTACATTGAAGCACGTCGCTGTACCTCAAGATCTACTGGAAGTACACCTGCCAGTACCGGTAAGGCTTCAGTACTGACCGTTCTATACGCCTTGCATAAAAATATCAATGCCAAACGTTGGCTATGAAGCAGTTTACGTCGTGCCGCCCCTATGCTGGCCCTATCGGCCCAAACAGGTGCACCGTAGCACATACATCTACTATCATACTAAGTAGGTAGCTCCATATATAGTTTTTAAAGTTAGGAATGATAGACCCTAAGTTGCTTTGGATATTCGAGTTAGGGCATAAAAGTTCCTTTTAGCTTTTTCGCCAACTATTTTTATATGTTCGATAAATGAAAAATTCCTTTCTAAGATCATACCAAGGTAGCATACGGATTGCTGTTTTTTTGCCGCGATGACGGCTGTTGTGTATTTAAGCGATGTAACCTACCATTGTCCATTTGAAAGTCCCTGAAACGTCTTCGAACACAAGTGGGACGATGTTAGTTCAAGCTGAAAAAGTAGGGATACCTTGAAGGAATGGCAGCAGGGTGTGATAGTGGATCTGTGCCGCAAACCATTCTCTACCTCCTAACCTCTGCGCCTTCACTGACGCCGTGGAAAAGGTGGGCCAACAAGATATAAAATTCATTCGTATATCATGTCAAAGAAGAAAAAGAAAGATGGCAGTATGGTTTAACAAAAAACGCTAACTAGGAAAACACAAGATATTTATGAAAATAACAAACACGTAATTTATCATAAGTCATAATCCCTGGGACTGAGGCCTCCTCACAGTAAGAGGAGGGAGTACGTGTTGTCACATGTCTCCGAAGTTTTGCCGGTTGTAGGACATGCCGATTTCGTCACCATGTATTGTTTCACCGTTTTGAGAGCAGTGGTGAAGCAATAATTTACACAAAATAAAGCGCCTGATGAGGTTCAAAGCTACGACCTACTTGTAAAGCCCGGCTGATACCATTAGGCCATTACTGCTCTTACACAAACTTTAACATGTGATTATCAAGTAACACAAAAAGATAAGTAAGCACAACTATAATTAATCCAGTGTATTTGTTGTATTTTCATTATGTGTATTTTTGGGAAAAAGAAAATGCATCTTCTGTAAGTACTACGAATAAACGTAACTCCTTTTTCTTTTCTTGTCTCTTTTGGTGACCATCTCTGGAACGCAATTTATGCTAGTCACCAAAAGTTATGATTAAGTAACCAGGATCATCGGATATAGTTGAAGTTTACTAAGAAAACTATGGATGTTTTCAAATGAAATTTATTTTGATAGATGATCCATTTATGTTGTATTCATTAAATTGAATTTCATCAGACAACATTCATTGGTGGTTGTGTAAGACACCGGAGGAAGGAACCAGGAAGTTTAGTAATAGCCTGGTTACTTATCTCTTGTGGCGACTGACATAAATTACGTTCCAGAGACGTAATTCGCCGGTAAATCTCGGACATTATGTGGCGGCCACCGTTCTTTTAGGAAACCCTAGCTTTGCACAATTAGACTAAATAAATTGCTACCATGTTTTTAGAAAAAATACAAATTATAAGAACAGAATCTAGGATTTCAAATTTAGTTTATAGGAAATATATTCCTATAACCTGACCTTTGTACAGACAGCACATCAAGCTACTACAATCTGTCAGATTTTCAACTTTATCTTTAAAGTGTTAAGACTCAAGGTTGATTGGGAATATTTGACAATTTCGGCTAGCTTGACCTGCTGCCGTCAGTAGGTACGTAAGTATTACATGTACGTTTATGTAGGTTTTATACCCACAGACAGTTTGGTTCATGATTTTCCTGTACGAGTCAGAATAAACACTTTAACTTTTTTTTCATTATTTTCTATAATGTTTTCACTTCTGGAATCAGTCCACCATTGAAGTGAGCGGGCTGGAGTCCGCTACGTGGTGCTGGTGCGTGTTGGAAGGCACCGTAAAAAGGGGTGTATAGAAACTGCAGGGTGAATAGAAAAAATGTCAGGAAAATTTTCAAGGTTCATCATCATCATTTCAGCCGTAGACCTTCCCCTAGGATGTCCACGACGATCAGTCCTGCGCCTCCCGTATCCAGCGATTTCCCGCAAGAAGAATTTTGACAGACATTTGATATGTCTTCAAATATCTGGTCCTACGACATGTCGGCTTCCTTGCGATCTTTCTCTTTACCGTTTCTGAGAGTGTTGATGAAGTAATTTATGTAAAGTCAAGATTCAAAGCCGTTACCATGGTGTTCTGTTCTGTTCTTAACACATGTGTGGTACATATGAGGAGTTCAAAGTTGTGTTCTGAATATAATTCATTATTATGTAAAAAGCTTTATGCTAATTATGCTGATGTGCTGTGAAGTTTGGTAACTAATAATTCTGTGTGATGTACTTATTATGAAATTATACAACAGGGGAGATGATGTAGCTTGTACTACCGACTCTAAAATAATGGCTATAACTACTGTTTACTTAGTAGGCTGTAACTAACGACTCTTAAATAATGACTTTAACTACTATTCACCTATTGTGATGATTATTATATAGTCGTCAGTATAACCTACGTTATACTAACGACTAAATAATCATTTCAACTACTGTTCATCTAGCTAGAAGGTTGTATTATCGACTCTAAAATAATGACATCACCTACTGCGTGCTTAGTGGGCTGTACTACCGACTCTAAAATAATGATTTCAACTACTGCTCACCTATTAGGCTGTATTATTGACTCTAAAATAATGGCTTCAACTACTGTTTACTTAGAGGCTATACTGCCGACTACAAAATCAAGAGTTCAACTACTGTTCAGCTAGTAGGTTGTACTACCGGCTCTAAAATAATGATTTCAGCTACTGTTCACCTAGTAGGTTGTACTATGGACTCTAAAGTATTTTAACTGGGTGTTGATTTTGCAAGAGTCAGATAACTAATTACGTTTGAATAATAAATATGGCAATTTGATATAGAATTTCCTATGAGGATGCTGTCAATCCGCTATATTTATTCCTCATCATCACCATCAGTCCCTACATTGGTACCTACTGGCCTGACCTGGAATAAAAACAGGAACCTGGAAGAAAACTCGCACCCTCATATTTGAGAGGCTGGTGTTTTGATCACTAGGCCACCACGACATTTATATTCCTCAGATAAAAAAATCTCTGAATTGAGACAACAATCTCATTTGAAAAATAAGTAACACATAAAAAAAAAGACAAAAGCACTACAATAAACTAAGGCTACTTCGAATATGATCCTCGTTAAATACATTTTTGGACAATCCTACGATGTTAAAAAGGAATAATAATTGAATTAAAGCATCTTTAACTGTGCTCCTCCGCTAAAATAATTTTCACGTTTGTTTCGCGGAGTCCGTGGTAAAACAATATTTTACTATAAACTAAGTATTACGGCACTGATTCCCCTGTACACAGACTAATCTAGAATTTTAAACTAATAAGTTTACACAGATTTACATGTGCTTAAGTTACTTCGAAAGTTAAATTTAAATTCAAATCTAAATTCCAATGTTCGCAATTTAAAACGTTCAAAATCTAGCCGCAGTGTCATATCGGCGACGAACAAATGTCAAAAACTTTCAAATTTGGAACAATTCGAGGTTTTTTTTGACAGATTCAGACTAAGAGACAGGCTGTGAACGTTTTTACAATTACGAAATGATTCCCTCAGTTTCAAGGTGTTGATTTTCATTGTGAATTGTAACGTATACGTATTTGAAGAGAGTTGAAATTTGCTTATAGGGAGAAGCTACTTGATCTCCCTATTTAACCAAAGCAAATTTCAACTACAGATTTATACGAAAGTCTCTTGAAAGAGAGAAGCATAATGGAAACAGCCTAAATTACGATTAGCGTGTGCACAAAAGAATTGGTGCCCATATGTACAGCAAAAATCACAAAATGGCTTTAGTCACATGACAAGAAGCTTTTCAGTAATTATATGTACTCATCACAATAGCGAAGACAGGCCCAGTCCGTCCCCAGGATGTCCTGAAATAGCGTGAAATAGTTCAAAATAGGTGCACGGAAGTAAAACACAGGTAGGGACCACATGCAAACATATTTCATTAGGAAATATTTAAAGATAAGACACACAATCACATAGAAGAAAAAGATAAAAATAGTTATTATAAAAACATATTTTATTAGCTCAGTAAAAGTATAGAGAAGTACTTGCATAATATTTCGTCATTGAACTTTGTGGGGTGATAAACAAAGCAAAATCGACGTTAGGGCGCAGGACACACAGAAAAGGCGTAAGACGTAAACGGGGCGCGGACATTTGTCTCTACCGCGTCCATTTTATACAAAATTTATTGAAGTGTCGCTACGCAGAACATACAGAATAGAAGGGGTGCCCGATTCCTCTGTATCTTTACTGTGTGTCCAGCTCCTAGAAGCAATTAGGTCGTATGTACATAGCTCGACCTTAGAAGAAATTAGGTCTTATTTATAGATAGGTACGACAACTTACACATACGACCTATTGCTTCTAAGGTTGAGCTATATACACGACCTAATTCTTCTAAGGTCGAGATATGCGTCTTAAAATATATCTGTAGATTTTTATAGGAGAGAGAGAGGGAGCTAAGGGAAATAAAAGAGCTTAAGAGAAAACTTAGAGAAGTATAACAAAAGCGATATTTCAGTACCTAACAATAATTTCATGCGAAACGACGTCAATTTTAAAAATCTACCTTGTTTCATTAAGATACAAAATACACCTTTATCCTAGCAGCGATATTTGAGCTAGACAATTGGGTTGTGTCCTAAAAAATAATTTAATATCCATCAGATACCTAGATTTATAAAAAATATTCAACACGTATTTTTTATTTTTTTTTTATTCAATTACTCAGGAAGATATATTGATTTGTAATGTCGCATGACGTCACACCGTGGTACAAAATACACCACGGCGTGACGTAATTAGCCCCACTCCGTAACTTTAATACGCTATATCTCAGTAGTTTTAGGTAATTTCGACGAAAATAAAAAATACGGGTCTTAATTTTTTTTTATTATCTATAGACCTATCTTCCTTAGGCACATGCCTATTTGCCTACGCACTATAATAATAACGTTCTCATTTACACAAAAACTTTACAAATAACGTCTGAAATAATTAATCGGATTAAGTGCACAAACATCACACTCTCCTGAAAAAAATGAAAAAATTAATTAAGTAGGTAGTTTGAAGTAATAATAATAATAAATCATATTTTTTTTATTTCTCAGCTAAGTAGGTACATCATTTTTTAATTTTCTTAATTCTAAGTAGCACTAATGTATAATTTGCCTGAACTAGGTAGGACCTGTGCTTCAGGCGTAAAAGTGTACATTATAAATTTTTAATTTGCAATAAATTTACAATAAAAGTAGTAAGTACGTAAAAATCTAGGACACAACGGAAGTATACCTACAGTGTTATTGTTAGTGCCGTATTACTTATATAGAATTATTAGTGAATGTAATGATTATTTCTAAATTAATTTACATACATGTAAGTGGGTCTTCAGTCTGCTCATATGACAAACCTTGCAGATAATTAGAAATGTATAGAAGTGAACGACGCTGGCTTGCACCCGCTATCAACAACAAGCCTCTCTAGTGATTGAGTACGATGTTCCAATATAGGGGCAGCATATTGTCGCTCCAACCGATGTTTTCATTACCAGACTCGAACATACGCATCGACCGCCTTTGGCGCCGGGTCAATTAATGAGCCAAACGCGGTCGATATCGATTATCGAGTCTTTGTAATGAAAAGTCATGGTACCCACATTGGTATACTCTTACGCCAGTGTGGTTAATAGATGGGATGAGACTGCCTCACTGTTAGTAAGCGTTGCTTTTAAACACGACTTCCTGAGGCAAGTTTTAATCGCTTTTAAATCGCTTCGTAGGTAATTCTAAAACGAATTTAATCGAGACTTTTTTTTTTAATAATTATAAACTAGCACTTGACCGCAATCCCGCCTGATGGTAAGCAGTGATGCGATCGTTGATGGTAAAGCGCGATATTTTATTAAGAGCCTATTCACTCAGAAAAACTGAGCGAATAGGAAGGAAGACGGCAGTTGAGCGAGGTGATGCAATGTTAAACCCAACAACACGACCAACGATGCCAAAGGGAGATTGATCTAGAGGGCCTCCACGACCAAACTCCTGACACAACAACATTTGGCGGTGTATCCGGCACACATCGCGGCACTACTGCTCAGACCCGTCCTCCGTACGGCTTCACCCGACATTATGCCGGAACACGACAAATGGCTTGGCGGCGAGGCTTTGTCTGGTGGGTGGTAACTTCTGCCGGCGGCCGATGTTATGGCCTACCACCGAGAAAAAGAGAGATTGACCTAAATTTTCGGTAGCTTACCTACATTTTTAACTTTTCTGATGAAATATTACAGCCTAGCCGGGGATGGCTAACCACACCGTGGCCCAAGTGCCGTTGCCACAAAATTTTAAATAAACAAAATAATTTCGGCACGGAATAATTTCAGAAGTTTCTTTAAAATTTAAATACTACTAATGCGGCTCGTCAAGTTAATTTCGGCCCCTACGAACGCCTTTCATGAGTCCAGGAGTATGAGGGTCCCGAGTAATATCAAGAGAGGCTTATAATAACAATAATACGCCAGTATAAATCTAGTTTTTTCCGTATAATCATTGGGGAAAAACGACCTGCAGGGTAATTGCGTCATATACTCTGAGTAGCAATCGGTTTCATTTAGACATTTCAACAATCTTCATTGCGTTCTTTACGTTCTTGCGCACACACATTTTTCTAACATATGTAGCAATGGATTAGGATTTGGTTTCAAAATGATTCCAATTGATAGTAAAAATGGCGCCGATTCTGTTTGTTTACGCTCGTTCATCGGTCGGTCCGATTGTTAGTTTGATAGATGGCGCGACCGGTACGGGCTAGCGGAATGTATTATAATCTGTGGGTGGTCGGTGACGCGCGGCGAACAGAACGTTTCGAGAAGTCTTGAGAAAATCATTGCGCACGCGGGGTGCGGTTTGACGATTGATTTTCGGGAAATATAGTCCCGGGCCGCGGTTTTGGACAGTTCTCGCGTTTTGTTGCCCGTGTGTTTGAAGTATTTACTTGGATTATAAACCGTAACAGTGCCGCCTTTAAATTGAGTTGAATTTGAATCTGAAACGTGGTTTCTTTGCTGATTGTTTGTCGGGTGTGGATTGACGCTGCTAAATAACGGTTTTTTATGCTGGTGAGCTTTGGTTGTCCTCATGGAGGAACTTTAATGTCTATTGGTATTGGACAATTAGTGTGTTGGAAGCCATCGGACAGCTTTGTAAGTAGGCGCGCGCGCCGGCTCTCCGGTATTTCATCCCACGACGGAAACACGCTGTGTCCTAGGTAAGTTCCTTAATTTTGTTGTGGAGTGTGGTCGGAGAATTCTTTGTTGTGTAAGCCGTGACTGATCGCGGTAAATGTACGTGCTGTACTGGGGCGCGTACACTGTTGTTCACAAACTAAACTAATTTTAAGTTATGTGCATCTTTTTCTTTCTATTTCTTTAAGAAAAGGATAGAAGATAACATTTTAATTTAATCCTGTCAAATTAAGATACTCCATAGACAGTTTAGACGCGATTATAAACATGGCGATTTTAACTCTATTTGTGAATGCGGTTTGGATGAAGGAAACGTGGACCATTTATTTTTCTCCTGTCCTAAATTACACTTCTCCTTTCATGAAATCATTCCCCCGCATATTCCTCATCCTACCTCGGTCAAATGTCTACTTCCTTTTGTGTTTACACGTTTTAGATTCAAACTACGCAAATTTATTGAAATTAATAAAATTAAGCTGTAACTTTTTTTTTTCTCACTTTCCTTCACTGTCCATCGTGATATAGTCATTTTCATATCCATAATCTGTGATGTTACTACCTATCTGTCAATCTGCGAAGAAATATTTTTAATTTTTTAACTTAACAAGAAATATATTATTATTATTATTTTAATTCGCGCTTAATACTCTCCAGCGTTTGATGGTTAATTAATCGTTCACACGTGATATTGGCAAAATTGTGGCATCTCTCTCACAAAGGCCATTACTCAAGAATTGAATTGAATTGAACATGGCGTTCAAAAATACGCTAGTTTACGTCAGGAGCGCACTAATTTGACAGGTCTAAAATGACAATTTATCTTCTGTCCTTTTCTTAATGAAATAGATAGAAAAAGATGCAGTGAATTTAAAATTTGTTTAGTTTGTCAACAACAGAATCGGCGCCATTGTGTTACACAATTAGGCTGCAGAACCCAAAGAGGTTCTCATACCTCACCTAGGTTTTTAATACGCGGAGGTTCATTCTGAGGACTTGTTGTAAATGGATTTTTTCATCAGAAAACCAGCAATTGACCAGTAGAAACTCCGGATTGCTGCATCATAACCAGCCTCTAATGTTCCGTTAGCGGGAAGTCTTCTCTCTGTGAGAAGGAGTGGACGGTAAGCCACCACGCCGGCCCAGTGCCGGATTGGTAGATGTCACATGTCTTAGATTATTGATGGTGGGATTAAAACAACAGTTTTGAAATATAGTTGTAACATCTGCCAAACTTCTCTGCTTAACTAGCGGCTAAACTTTTTTTTTTTTGTACCGGGGTGGAAAATCCTCAATGGATGTCCGCCGCCCTGGGGTGGGCGACGGGGTCTGTCAGACTCCTACTGACTAAAAACCACCCCGGTGTCTCTCCGGTCACGTGCGCACGGAGCCGCGGGAGTATCTGATTCAGCCGCGGCCCCACACTCTCGTGCCGGCCCGGTCTGTCCGGGCTTCGCCTCCTGAACGGGTTAGTGAGGTGTTAAACTACCCCGTGCATCGCCTCTGAGGCGTGCGCCGACACTCGCGCGCGCCTCCGCCTCGGGGTCCAACTAATAGGGGCCATCTAGCGGCTAACCTTTTTTTGTTTTTTCCGGGGTGGAAATCCTCATAGGATGCCCGCCGCCCTGGGGTGGGCGACGGGGTATGTCAGACTTTTACTGACTAAAACCACCCCGGTGTGTCTTCTATCACGAGCGCGCGTGGGGCCGCGGGAGTCTAAATTCTTCCACGGGTCTAGCGGCTAACCTACGCTAACTATTGTTGTTAGGCGGAGTGTTACATCTAACCAACTACCAAAGGGTAGGTAATTTTGCCTACTTCTTCTTCTTTTTCAGCCTGTTGAGGTCTGGACAATAGCCTCCCTCAAGGCTTTGTACAATGACCGTTCTTGTGCATCCATCGTCTTCCCGCGACCCTCACCGGGTTATCGGTACGCTTTGTTGGGGGCCACTACACTTTTAGAAATGTATAGAGGTATGATTAGATAATCAGTCTGTGAAAATATTTAATAATATTATTTAAAAAAATAAAATAAACCTGTTCGACCCGTCTTATGACGAGTTTCCACCCTTACGTTGTTGACACCAGAACGATCCGAACGAAGCGTTTTGCCTCGTCTTTTATACCGATCATCGAGGGACTGGAACAATTTCAAAGCGGCGGTGTTTCTGTTTGACTTCAATTTAAGTGTCTTCACAGCTAGAGTGACTTGATAAACTAGCGCGCTTTACTATCAGGCGGGATTGCGGTCAAATGTTAGTTTATAATTTATTAAAAAAAGAACATATAATGGCGCCGATAAAATTTAACTTCAGTGCATCTCATTTTATGTATCATTAAGAAAAGGATAGAAGATGACGTATTAGTTTAATCCTGTCAAATTAAGATACTCCATAGACAGTTTCGACACTACGAACATAAATGCGTCGATTTACGTCAGGCGTGGACTAATTTGACCGGTCTAAACTGAGAATTGGTTTTGGCGGGAAAGTCAAGCTGAGTGTTACGCTCATTTTTCATTTAACTTTTAAAATCATTTATAGTGTTGTTTACTAAATAAAAGTGCGTGATTTATGTAGTAAAAAATGCATTCAGTAAATAATTCATAAAGAACAGTGAAATATCGCAGCATAGTGGCCACATCATGACTTTGTCTCAAACCTCCATCGTAAGACGGATTACGCCGTCTTTTTCGACAGGAAAAATTCGTTACATGATATTGGCTAAATGCACAAACCGTGCGAAGCCATAAAAGAAAGAAAAACACAAGGGGACAATATAAGCTTTTACCTGCGGCTTCGCACGTGTGGAGTTTGTAAGGCGCTTAACACACGGCACCGCGCACCGCAGGCGGTGAAGTGAATCTCATGTCGCATTGACCTCTATTAAATCCGTAAATGCCTAAGGTCACTGCTTCGAATCTTGCGGGCAGCGGGGCGGCAGCGGCGGCTGCGAGTGGGCGGCAGGATCTTATGCGTAAAATCAAACGGACCGGTTCTCGAAAACAGCGGCGCGGCAGCGGGGCGGTGGCGGGCAGCGAGCGGTGTACTTCTCGCGCTCGAGTCTTGGGGGAGCGGGCGGGCATAAATAAATTTAAATGAAGAAGATGTTGCCGCCATTGTTCAGACATTTCTTTCGCGAATAAAAACAAATTCTCGTCGATACAATCGTGAACACAACACTACACGGCTGTAGTGACGAGCGATCTGTCCGCTAGTTTCGAGAACAGGTCTTCGATGCCCGCCCGGCTCCCGCGCCGCTGCTGCCGCCGCCCCGCTGCCCGCAAGATTCGAGGCAGTGGCCTAACACACATACACCGCCCGACCGCGCGGTCGAGCGGTACTCGCGCCGCCACCGCCCGGCCCCGCCGCGCGGTAGAGCGGCGCCTCACACACGGCGCGCCGCATAACCGCGCGGATCATCGTAGGTGTAGGACGAAAATCAGAAGATTCTTGCCAGTGTCTGTGATCAAACTGGTCCGCCTTACCGCGCCGCAGCACCGCTACGAAATCCGCTTTACCGTCTCCGCCCTCCGCGTCGGTACATGGTGCCGTGTGTTAATCGCCTAAATTATCTTACCAAACCTCCAACAGATTAAATATACCATTTTTTTTTTTTTTTTTTTTTTGCCGGGGTGGAAATCCTCATAGGATGCCCGCCGCCCTGGTGCGGGCGACGGGGTATGTCAGACTTTTACTGACTAAAACCACCCCGGTGTGTCTTCTATCACGAGCGCGCGTGGGGCCGCGGGAGTCTAAATTCTTCCACGGCCCCACATCCTCGTGCTGGCCCGGTCTGTCCGGGCCTCGTCTCCTGCACGGGGTAGTGGGGTGTTAAACTACCCCGAGCATCGCCTCAAAGGCGCGCGCCGACACTCTGGGGTTCCTCAATGGGGGGCGGGGACTTCCCCATGTCCCTCGCCCCTGGACCCAATCATGGGGGGCGGAAGAGGGCGTTATCCGCCCTTCCTCGGCGCCCGGTGCGTCTTCTGCGGCCCGGGAAGGGAGTTGATATCTCCCTCTCCCGTTCCGCAGCTTCCTTCTGCGACATCACGTCTTCGCAGAAGGACACCACCGCGTCCCACGACTCTGAGCTGCCGACCATCCTCCGCACTACTGCCGGCAGCGTCAGGTCGCTTCCTACTTCATTTGTGAGGACACGGCGCTGCTCCTCCCAAGCTACACACTCGGAGAGCGTGTGCTGCGCCGTGTCCTCCCCGGATTGGACGCAGTGGTGGCACCGAGCGTCCGGCTCCCTGCCTAAGCGACGCAGGTACTTGCCGAAGCAGCCATGCCCCGACAGTACCTGCGTCACCCTGAACGACAGGGAGCCGTGCCTCCTCCCGAGCCAGTCGTCGAGTACTGGCCGGATCGCCTCGACGGTAGCGAGGCCGGCGGTAGGGCGCATAAGCCTCTGCCGCCAGTCCGCCACCAGGACCTGACGGAGCTCCTCTCGGCGCAGCTCTATCTGCCGCTGCACCGGACTGGAGCCCCGTGTCCGTTCTTCCTCGCGCCATCGGTACAATGACGCGAGTACTTTCGCCTCTAGGTCCCAGGGCGGGGATCCGGCCAGGACGCAAGCCGCCTCGTAGGATATCGTGCGATACCCGCGGACGACCCTGACGGCCATCGCCCTCTGCGGCTTGCGCAGAATGGCGAGTGTTCCGGCCGTCAGGTCCATCGCCCACACAGGGGTCCCATACAGGGCCATGGACCGCACGATTCCCACGTACAACCGCCTACAGGCGGCGCTCGGGCCCCCCATGTTGGGAAGCAACGTTGATAGTGCGCCCGCTGCACTCATCAGCTTGGGCGCCAGCCGCCGGAAGTGGGTTCCGAAATCCCACCGGCTGTCGAGCACCAATCCCAGGTACTTCATGGTGAACTCGACAGCTATCCGGGCCCCACTGACCACGATATGTGATCCTGGCGCCGGCGCACGCCGGGGGCCATGGAAAACCATGGCCTCCGACTTGTCAAGGGCCACCTCCAGGCCCAGGCGCCGGATGAGGTTCACCACCTGTGACACCGCAGCCGTGGCTATCAACGTCGCTTCCCTAGATTAAATATACCTATCCCATGTGTTAATTCAGGTTACAATATAATTTTACGGCCAGTTGACACATTAGTAAAGCGCTGTTGCGCTGTTTGCCGCAGGTTCGATTCCCGCACGGAACAAATATTTGAATGGCCTACATGTAATTGTTCCGGGTCTGGCTGTTTGCATATGTGAGTTTTGAATGTACGTAAACGCACCCACGATACAGAAAAAATCCTAGTGTTGGGCACCGTTTTTAAAAGTATTACTTCCACCACCCACTTAGAGTATTAATACTGAAGAGTTCAATTAACTGAATGAAATATTTTCAAACAGTGCATACAACGGCATGTACCAACAAAATTGCATATTTATTGATCATAGATCGTATCATGTTTAATTTTGTAGACGAGTATGAACGTGAAAGCGCAGTGTTCCAATACAAGTACAACTGGGCCTGTAGCCGATGTAACATCGCTTCGTAGCGTAGCGAAATCAAATACCAAATCAACCAATGGCGGGAACGATTGACCACGTGATTTATCGCGTCACGTGGTCAATCGTTTTCGTTATTGGTTGGTTTGGTATTCGATTTCGTTTCGTTGTGAAGCGATGTTACATTAGCTAGGGCCCCTGTAGGGTAATTGTGATACACACTAACTCTAGCAATGTATTTCATTTTGGAAGTTGAACAACATTCATTGCGTGATTTACCTTGTTGAGCCGACACTTTTTCGAAAATATACAAAGTGGTGCTGACTATACGACAATAAATGAAAACACTAACAATGCTGGTTTATAGGAATAATCTTAAACCATAGAATAAAACCTAGCATCAAAAATAAAAGAATGAAAATTTCAAACAAACTAAATCGCATAAAATTGCAACCGGAATAGAACATTGTTTAAAATTTCTGTCGCCGATCGGAGGTCAGTGAACCAATGTTTACTGACCTTCGATCGGCGACAGGGCGATCCTGTATGGACTTGCATTTTTCGCGCCATTATTATTGAAGTTTGGTACCGCAGGATAAGGCGGTCATTAACCTGTAAGCGCTTTCTTATCAACATGTACATCATGTAGAAAATGTGAAAAATGAAAAATAACTTCCTGACTAAACTAATGGACATATTTATATGATATTTTTATGGGTAGACTGAGAATATGTTGAGGTACACGATGTTTAATTTATTGTCGGTTTGTCAGCACCACTCTGTACAGCATCAAACATGTATAGCAGCCGGACGAGACTTGAACACTTTCAAAAACTAGAACTTAAGACTAACCCTGTTTTTTTTTGTTCTGGATGGGAAATCCTCAAATAAGCTCTCCCGCTCTGGGTGGAGCGGAAGGGCGTGACAGTCTTTCACTGATTAAATCCTACCCGTGTTCCTCCACTTGCCTGTGCGCCAGGGCCACGATATACTTATTTTTCGAACATCCCGCGGTCCTGGCAGACAACGATTCCCGTGGACCTCGTTACGATGAGCTGACAACGGACTGGCAACTTTGGATTCGGTGGAGAGGTGTGTGAAGAGATTTCTACATAAAAGCATATATGCAATGGCTCCTAAGATATACAATAAATGACCAAATCAAATTGTATCAGCTAAAAACGTGAATATTTTTAAGCGTCAACTTTTTAAATTATTTATTACTTAATTTTATTAATTAAGATAAATTTGTATGATATTATCTAAATTTGACGACTCTTGACTCTGTTGACTATATTTTATTTTTTGTTTAATATTTAAAAAATGTAATTTGCTGACATTTTATTTTATTGTTTCTGAGACTGTATTGTGTGTTGCTGCCTATTGAGTTAATGTGCCGGCTTAATTTATTGACATATTATTTTGCATGAAACTGTGACATCTACATTCGCTTCCTATGATATTTTGTATGCCTTTTGGAGGGACATAGCATGGACAAAAATTCTTTGTACATAACATCTGCATAACTGTACCCTGTGTTCACAAGATTAATAAATGAATTTGAATTTGAAGAGGCTAATAAGCGACCCAGATTTAATTCAAAACGGCCTCCAAAGCACAGGTAAAGAATAGCCAGCCTGTCAGTGTTCTAAATGATGCATTTTGGAGAGTGTGCGCGGGTATTGCATGACTTAATTCCCCCACCTCCGTTTCATCATCGGACGACCCGTCGTATGACGAGTTTCCACCCTTACTTTGTTGACACCTTGACACCACAACGATCCGAACGAAGCATTTTATTTTTGAATTGGCATCTCGTAGTTGACCATTAGAGGCCGTGACTACTTAACCGGACTTTCCTGTGGATGCCTTAAGTAAAATTAAAGCCTCCAGCCAAGGGCACTTAAAACTAACCTAAAATTAAGGCGACTACGCACTAAGGTACGAACCTCGGCTTAGGGCGTCGCTAGAGAGGACAGCAAGGGACGGCTGGATCGAAAGGGTGCCCGAACGAAGCGTTTCGCTTCGTCTTTTATACAGCATACATCGAGGGAGTGGAACAATTTGCCAGCGGCGGTGTTTCCGTCTGACTACAATTTAAGTGTCTTCACAGCTAGAGTGACTCTTAATAAACTAGCACGCTGTACCATCAACGATTGCATCATTGCTTACCATCAGGCGGCATTTCGGTCAAGCACTAGATAAAATTAAAAAATAAAACATCTCTTTGAAGCTACAAAATCACTATGCACACATAGTTTCAACTAACAGGTATACAGTAGGTAAATTTTCAAAATGGAATCCGCTCATGTTTTGTTTTTGTGTTTTAGTGTGCAGAATATTATGGACGGCATATTAATAGTAATACCTATGTAACACGTATGTAATAAATAACAATAACCTAACACAAATATTTAACTATTAGAAAAGCGGTTCTATCAAAGCTCAAACTTAAAGTAAACGAATTACAGACACTTTTCAACTGTCAAGGGGTCGATCAATTAGTACGATGAAGCCACGCCCATTCTGAAGCGTAGTTAGGTACCAATGGTGAATAATGGGCAAGGAATTCAACTTATTATAATCTTCAGTCATAGTTAAGGTCCCCCTTAAGGGAATAACGAGACGGCTCCGTCACAAGTACTTTGTAACTTACTGGGGACTATCTCAAATTCTGTATTACACAATGTGTAAGTTGAAAGAAATTTTAATTCGTATTTGAAATACGTTAAAACATAAATCCCGTTTTACAAAGATTTAAATCGCTAGATTTGCTCTCTGCCAATATTACAGTTCTTCACTAAAGACTAAAGCGTTACTCGAGACATTTGATTGGTTGAAATTAGTTTTAATCAATGACTCACTCCTTTACTCTTGAATACAGAACCTCATTCATTAGTAAAAGAGTGAGTCATATGGGACTCAGTGAAGCGAAAAAATGTGCACACTAAAAAGAGTAAACTCACACAGTATTCGTCGGCACGGCCGACGAATCATGGCGATGGAAGTTGCCGAACTTCGTAGCCGCCATGTTCGAGCAATAATATTTGTTAGGAATGAAGTGGAGAATCACAAGGCGAGTGTGCGTGAGAGAATAAGCGCAACAGTTAGTGCAGCCTATCACGTCAAAGTCAAATCACTGCGTCACAGTGTGTCAGAGATGGCATCACTATATTTTGCCGCAGGAATTTTTACGAGGTTTTTTTTTTTGACGGGAAAGCTAAGATGAGTGTCTATAGTGTTATTTACAAAGAAAAAGCGCGTGATTTATGTAGTAAAAAGTGCATTCAGTAAATAATTCATAAATAACACTGAAATCGGTGGCCTAGTGGTTAAAACGCCAGCCTCTCAAGTATAAGTGGCCGGGTTCGATTCCAGGTCAGGCAAGTATCTATCAATGTAACTTTTCTAAAGTTATATGTACTTCTAAGTATGTCTTGGACACCAATGACTGAAGGTGAAAGGAAACATCTTGAGCAAACCTGGACTTTAAGTCAAGCCCGCATTGAGCAAGGGACGGTAAAACAGTCGATGATGATGATTGTAATATCGAAGCATAGTGGCCGCATCATGACTTTGCATCAAACCTTCCTCATAGACGGTCCACGCGGCCGTCTTTTTCAACTGTCATTGGCGATATCCACCATATTGTGAAATAAAATTTTCAAAGAATTTCTATAATTTGTTACACGTGTTATTGGCAAAATTGTGGTATCTATTCCACAGAGGCTATTGACCAAGAGTTGAGGTTGAATCTCACCTTGAAAATACAAGAAGAAGATGAATTTTTACGATTGATATGTTGTATGTTGTTTGTATGTGTGAGTTTCAGTGTTTGCAAACACACATACAAGAGTATATCTTGGAGTGGGTGAAAAATTTTGTAAAAATAACAACGTATAAGAACTTTTTGTAAATTACGACCCATATCGAGGCCGGTGTCCCAACAGTGGGAGCGTTTTAGACTGATTATGTGTATGCTATGTAAATCACACCACACCACAGTTCTTGTAGGAACACGTAGCGAACAGGCTACACATTGTTTGCGAAATTATGCAGGCTTGTTTGAGGAATAGATTGCGAAAACTTTGAGTCTGCTTTATCATGTTGGAAACTGTCATGGTGCAACTCTACGATCTTAGTTATGTAAGCATAACTTAAAGTTACTTTATACATAGGTATTTATAAACTGTTAGTAGCTTGAAGAAATATTATTAACTTCGTTATTGTTATAAAACACATAAAAAATTAACTATTTTGTATTTTATCTTAAAATAACTTAAAACAACATAAAATGTATAAATGTCAGTGGAAAATTATTTTAATTTTTTAATTTTATTATATAATTTAAATAGTCCTTTTATCTTATCTTATACCTTTAAACGAGCAATTCTTGTATCATCATTATCAACCTTTTTATCGTCCCACTGCTGGGCACAGGTCGTCTCCTCTCATACAGAGAAGGAGTGAGCGTAATCACCACGCTTGCTCAATGCGGGTTGGCGATTTCAGACATAAAAGTCCAGGTTTCCTCAAGATGTTTTCCTTCACCTTCAGTCATTGGTGTCCAAGATATACTTAGAAAGTACATATAACTTTAGAAAAGTTACTTTGGTACTTACCTTACCTTCCAATTATATATATATATATATAATTGGAATCTCGGAAACGGCTCCTACGATTTTCATGAAATTTTGTGTGCAGGGGGCTTCGAGGACGATAAGTCGATCTAGCTAGGTTTAATTTTCAGAAAATGTCTTTTTTCCATGTTTTGAGGCACTGAACAATTGCTAAACTTCTCATAAGAAGCTAAATTTCGCCGCTGTCCTTAATGATACGAATAACTGAGGGGCTTCGGCCTCTGATTCGGAGCTTGTAGACTTCGGGTTCAAATCCCTGACGATATAGTCTTTTTTCCTTTTTTTTTGAAGTTTAAAAAAAAGAATGATGGCGTTGTCTAATGCTTTTTTTATTTAATAAAAAATTAATTTATTTAATTTTAATTTTTTTCTTTTTTTTATATATAATTGGAAACGGCGTCAACGAATTTTCTTTTTCGTTTATTAAATCAATGGAAGAAATTTTGTTTTGCCTAATTTGTGGAGATGCAAGGTACCAGGGTCGCACAAAAGTCTAGGAGAAGTCGAAGCATTTTAAAGATCAGCCTGAAGGAGCAGTCGAATTTACAACAGAATTTTTCAACAGCTATTACAGCAGAATTGCTAACATTATGATACCCAGGGGCGTAGCTACCGCCGTATCTGCCGTATCAATTATACGGGGCCCCCGGACCACGTGGGCCCCCAACTCGCGTAAGCAAATGTTAATAAAAACTTCCCAACTCTTTTTTTATTTCACAAATGACAAAAGTCAAAGCAATTTCTCTTTTGCCGCGTAATGGCCTCTGCACATTGCGCGCGTCGAGTGACGGGCGACGAGCGATATCCAATGAGAGCTCTGATTTTCTGTCTGAAGTTCTCAAATTTTGGAAAAAGTGACAGACAGATAATAGGGATGTTTCCTGAGTAAAAAAAAAAGATTCTATTTAGTCAGTCATTAAGATTATAGAAAAATATTGGATACGTATATTTTGTTTCACCAAATCAATAAAAATTGAAAAATATAAAAGGCATCAAAGATCAGGAGTGGTGGCTGGTGACGTCACTGGTAGCTAAAAAGTGTAGCAAGCAGTGACGTCACACGAGTTTTCAACTCACTGTATCGTCTTCATTTTTTGTTTATATGAACAAAGAAAAAAATCGTGTTAGTTTTTTTTTTGGAAATCTGACTGACGGACTAATTTGTTTTTTTTTAGTCAACTACCCTATTATGATGAATAAATATTTCTATTAATTTTATGCAGTTTTTTTTTTCTTTTGTGAGAATTCTTTACCCTTCCTAAGGGCTCCCAAACAAATTTTTATACGGGGCCCCGCTAAGGCACGCTACGCTTCTGATGATACCTTGCACCTCCTCAAAGTAGGCAATATAAAATTCATCCATTTAATATGATTTAATAATGATGAAGTACCTGGGCGACCGAGCTTTGCTCGGCATCTTTTTTTTTTTTGTTATAGTTATTATTATTAATTTATTTACATCAGACAATTGTCCATGGTTTTCATAAAAACACATACACAAAATACATTTAAATTATTTATGAACTATTATAAATATACATATAACATTCCAAAATAAAATTAAATTAAATTGAACTGATATTTAATATAGTAGGTACTTTGATTTGATATAGATGACGTTTACATTCATGGTACACGAAGCCAATGTTTGATTTGAGGTTAGACCTAGAAAATTGCTTTTAAAATATCATGTGTCTTTTTTTACACGAAAATGCCATAAAGAATATTAAAAAAATCGCTTACGAACAATTTAACTCCACGAAGCCGTGACTCATCTCAAGAAGCAGAAGAAAACCTCCATGAAAACAATTTGATTTTCGCTCGTCCCACAAGTGTTTGTCAGACTTCGCACAGTGAGGACCCAATTGAAGAAGAACTTGATGAAAATCATCAGATTTCCGCTCATCCCACACGTGCTGCTAAAGTAAGATGCTTGCAAAACTTGACTAACATTTTAAGGACAGAAAGGTCTTATGATTTAGATGTTTCACGAGAGCGTGCAGCACAACGTGTGGCCGCCGACAATGATGAATAACGGGAGCGACGTCTGCAAGATATGCGGCAATGTGCGTCAGAACGTAAAAGGTTTTTTTTTTTTAATAATTATAAACTAGCGCTTGACCGCAATCCCGCCTGATGGTAAGCAGTGATGCGATCGTTGATGGTAAAGCGCGCTAGGTTATTAAGAGCCAATTCACTCCGAAAAACTGAGCGAATAGGAAGGAAGACGGCAGTTGAGTGAGGTGATGCAATGTTAAACCCAACAGCACGACCAACAATGCTGCGCCAAAGGGAGATTGATCTGGAGAACCTCCACGACAAAACTCCCAACACAACAACATTTGGCGCATCGTACCCGGCATGATTATTATAAATGAAAACCCTCGACATACACGCAATATAGTATGGAAGGAAGTGTTAGGTTAAGACCTTAAACTATGTATTGATGTTAATATATAACTGATGTAACTGATTGTTAAACTATAAGTACTTATTTCTAATAAAATGTTAAACTAAATTGCACTCGTAATTTTATATTTAAATAACAGTTAATAATATTTTTTATTATTATGTCGGTATGATCGAAAAACATTAGTCAAAAAATATTATTTAAAAAATGTATTTTTTGTTTTGAAAATATAGAGACACACGATGTACCTAACAAAAAAAAAAGTTGCCGAGCAATGCTCGGTCGCCCGATACTTAAGTAATTGTGTTACAGTACACTGGTTAATGTATATGCATGTAAATATTTTTCAATAAAACAATACCCTTTAAAAGCTATATTTTTTTTTTTAATAATTATAAACTAGCGCTTGACCGCAATCCCGCCTGATGGTAAGCAGTGATGCGATCGTTGATGGTAAAGCACACTAGTTTATTAAGAGCCTATTCACTCAAAAAAACTGAGCGAATAGGAAGGAAGACGGCAGTTGAGCGAGGTGATGCAATGTTAAACCCAACAACACGACCAACGATGCTGCGCCAAAGGGAGATTGATCTGAAGACCCTCCACGGCCAAACTCCCAACACAACAACATTTGGCGCATCTTACCCGGCACACATCGCAACACAACTGCTCAGACCCGTCCTCCGTGCGGCATGTCGGAACACGACAAATCGCTTGGCGGCAAAGCTTTGTCTTCAACGTAAAATAATAAATAAATGAGAGATTCGAGTGTGAGATGTGCAAATTCGGCAAGATTAAATATTAGTGAGGCTGCTTTGGAAGACGAGGTCGAGAGACAATGTAAGAGAGATTTACACAAATCACAAGAGATTTACACCTTCTGGTGAAGGAATTCGTTTGCAAAATTTATATACGGATATACAGTATGTTAAGAAAACCCTGTCCGACCCGTGAAGGTGTTGTTATTTATCGATAACTGATTCTACTAATGGATACAAAACCGGGCTAAACTTAAAAAAAAAATCCCCCTAAAAAAATAAATATTATTTCGCAAAAAGAGGTAACTTAATAAATGTGCGATAAGCACCCTTCCGCACGCGGCACGTGGTCGCATAGCTATTCGCTCATAATAATACCGGTGTTGTCACTTTAAAAAAAAATACCAAATTTCGGGGAAGTTGGAATTAATTCGCGGGAAAAAAAGATTATTTCAAAATTCATTTGTATTGGTACTATGATGATTACGTAAAATTTTATATTATATTTGGTCATGTGTTTACCTAACGTTTATTATCCTTATGGGTCGGACAGGGTTTTCCTAACATACTGTATATGTCATTATGTGAAGCGACAGCCGTCTGACCCCCACAACCCGAAGGCGAAATCGAAGCATTGCAGTTAGACCAATTGTTGGACTTTTGAGAGCACCAACAACCCGTAACGACTGCCATTAAATCTTTGGCAATCGTGACCAATGGCTTAACGCCCTTTCCGCACGACCAGGTCAGTGCAAATATTCATATTCATGCATACGTGTTTACATTTGCAGTGCGCGGGGATCTAAACCGCGCCTCCTGCGGCAGTGGCCGGGTTCGCTACCGCTACGCCACGGAGACTGTCGTTTCAAGGAAAATATCTAAGTTTCGCCAAAAATCAGTAGTTAGACTGGTAAAGTGGCTCTAGACTCCAAAGCTGAAAAAAGCCACGGATGGGACTGGTATTAACGTTGAAACGATGATAATGATATATGTCATTATGTAGATATATTAGCAATGAACTGTTTTAGTGAGTGTGGCTCCACTTCTTCCACTATTTCTACACCATTGCTCTGAAAACTGTGAAGTAATACATCGTAAAGAAACCATGATGTCTTAGAATAAAAAATATGAAGGCATGTGACTTGTACGTAGGGCTACACATCAAGCAATAAATATCCAGTATAAGATGACTTCTGATTGTACTAAAAACCTTTACAATGCCGGGGTCAGCTGAACTGGATATGGGTAACTTCATGTGTAGCCATGTATAACACGCTTGGTCCGTTATAGTCCGTCATATACATGTCGCATCTTCTTCGTCTCTCGAAGTGTATTATTTAGGGCCATTACTAAACAGCAATTAACTTTATAAACTATTCGTTGATGATAAAGCGCACTAATTTAATATGAGCTTATTTAATCTTGCTTTAAGACACTTATATTATAAATAGCTGTGCGCCGCGGTTTAACCCGGGTAGGTTTCGATATGTTTTTTTTCAAAGCGACGGCAATAGTTTCTTCAAATACCTATTTTCCAAATTCCTCGGCACTAGAGTCCCTTTTAACATTCTCCGAGGAGAGGTCTTGGTATGTAATGATCGCGTCGTTTATTCACCGACCGATCACAGCAAGTATAGCTTAATATGATCAAAATCTCTTGTACTGACAAGAGAGGTTTATGACTGAGAAATAGCTTTAGTAGCAAGCCGGCTCAAAATTGTTTGTTTTACCTGTCAAAAATAATTTAAAAGATAAAGAGGATATTATGCCCGCAAACTAAGGTCCCTTTGGGAGCGTTATTTTAATAAGATGCCTGCAAGGTAACCGGAAAAGGTGGTGTCGGCTAGTCGAGGTAAGACATTAACAATATGCATGCATAAGTGTAGATAGATATCTGTTATAACAATGCAAAGTTTTAACGCTATACATGTACTGCTTAAAGTTCTACGTAGCGCTTACGACTTTATGTTCTGCTCTATGTCAAAACAGTATTGTTACGGGTTCGGGGTACTAAAATGCCGGTTAAGGGTTACAAATTTATTGACAATGATGGTACAGTCGATAGTAGGGAATGACAAGTAGAACGTAGCTGACGTTGCACCGAAGTCTTTCCTTACGTCCACGAAGTCCGTGTCGTAAACACACAATAACACTACACTACAGAAGTTACTTCACGTGGTCCTTGAAGTGCTCATTGCAGTTGTCGCTGTAGATGTTCTCGATTATCGTTTCTTACTTATCGCTTGTTTCGATTCGTCATCTCGTAGTTGACCTTGAGAGGTCGTGACTACGTAACCGGACTATCCTGTGGCTGCCTTAAATGAATTTAAAGCCTCCAGCCAGGGCGACTAAAAACTAAGCGACTACACCTAAGGGCACCCCCCGTGGGGTACGAACCTTGGCTTAGGGCGTCGCTGGAGAGAACAGCAAGGGACGGCTGGATCGAATTTTTTTTTTTAATTCGGTTTGATGACCGCGGCGTTTCCTAGTACTAGCTCTGAGAAGAAACGTCCGAAACAAACTCAGAGGTTAACCGACGCTCTGAGTCACGCCGCTTTGCAAACTAATTGAATAATAATTTCGAAGTAACAATAATAATAATGCTCAATTTCCAGTATATTCTTGTTTGCAACCAGCAGGTAGTTACAGGTAATTCACAGGAGACGAAGTTTCTAATAATTTCGATGTCGATCTTTCGTTGTCAATATTGATGACACCTGCACCATTCGATAGGTCACGTTAGGTCTAGCAATACATTATTAGATCGTTCCTCTACAATGCCTAGGTTTCAAGATATACGGCTTAAAAGTTACGTAAGACATGTCACGCAATATTGAACCTTATGCCATTGACATAAGGTACATTTGTAACAATACTTTAGTAGTCTTCATAGTATGTAATTAATTTATACTTCGTTTGTTGGCTGGTAACAGCATGTAGCGAAGTGCTTCATGTAGTAGACATTGCGTCAAACCAGCCGATCGATTCTGTTAAAATATCCTTGTTACTAGTTACAATGACAGCTCACTCCACGCAGCTTCAACTTCAACTCTTGACCAATGGCCCCGTGGAAGAGACAGAAGAGACACCACAATTTTGCCAATAACACGTGTAACAAATGACAGAAATTCTTTGAAAAAAATATTTCACAATAATGGCGGATATCGCCAATGACAGTCGAAAAATACGGCCGCGTGAACCGTCTACGAGGGAGGTTTGAGGCAAAGTCATGATGTGGCCACAATGCTGCGATATTTCAATGTTCTTTAGGAATTATTTACTCAATACTCTATTATCATTAATCACGCGCTTTTATTTAGTAAACAAAACTATAACTAATTTAAAAGTCCAATGAAAAATCAGCGTGACACTTATCTTAGCTTTCCCGCCAAAACTCCGACATGGCTACCGAATTAGAGACTGTAATGTCATCGATACTATTCGATACTCCTCGAATCAGAACACAGCAATGTAATATTTATGTGCAGTATTATTCAAAGGTTTTCACGGTTATTTCAACTGGTTTCCCGACCAAGCTGCCTGAGACTCCATGAGAATGAAACTGTATAGGTACTTTTCTAGTTTCATATAAGAGCAATCTCGTTATACCCAAGTTCTATCCGGCACTAGACAATAAAATATATTGGCTATTGCAACTCCAGTGTCGCTGTGGTTATTAGCTTTTCTTTCCAACACTTCTAAGTCGTGTGAGGCGTAATTGCCACTTCTAAACTAAAAGTTATCTTATTTATTAAGTACAAAAGACCGTGCATGCCAAGCTTACCTAAGCATTGTCCCAGTTGTGACTTAAAAGCCTTAATTTGATACTTTTTTTGTGAGAATATAAAACATGACTTATGAGTTTCCAATCGAGCCTTAGTCATAGAGATATATAGGTACGTATGTACATAATTGAAAATATTTTTTATCCTTTGGATGCCCATTTTGCTCCTGTAATGAAGACATGTTAAATGAAATAATCAAACTCGTACCACTTTGCAGTTAACCGTCCTTATGTGTAGCTCGGCATCGTAGCCCATAAATAATAAAGATGCGTTGTGATAGTCAAAGTTCATAAATATTGAAATGCTGGCCCAAGCCGGGCTTAGTCTCAATTCTCAACTTGCCGGGTTTAATTATAAGGCTTGTGTAATGTGTACGCTGTAACTATAGCTACCTGTTCGCCAGCCGTAGTAACGAGTCCGAGATTGTTTGTACCCGTTTAATTTGTAAATTGTTTGAAAGTTGTGGATTTTATATTATATAACTTTTAGTTGTAATGTAAGTTTTTATTACTGGAACATGGCCGGATTTGTATGTTTAATCTAACAAACAGAGCAGTATTTGACGATTTTTAGTAAAAAAAAATATAAATTGCAAATGGCCTCATCTACGTTTTCCAACATAACTTAAAGGAACGTATGGAAATGAACATGAGGCAAAAGTACATGAGGAATTCGCGTTTTTAAAGTCTTTTATGTAATGTATACTGCTTATGTTCTGATTATCAATAATCGCATTATAATTATAGACGCTTTTTTTTAAAGAAATTTGTTCCATACTATGAATTTCTTCGGTACAGTGGGCGGTTTATAAACATATAAACTCACATACACAAATTGCCAGATTCAGAACAACTACTTGTAAGTCATACAAATATTTGTTTCGTCAGAGAATCGAACCCTCGGTACGCAGCGCAGCAGTTAATCTCTTGATTGCGCTATCTGTGCCATCACAATATATTAATATATCTAATATAAGCTTAGTTAAGTCGTTAGATAAGTCGTGGTGGCCTAGTGGTTAAAACACCAGCCTCTCAAGTATGAGTGCGCGGGTTCGATTCCAGGTCAGGCAAGTACCAATGTAACTTTTCTAAAGTTATATGTACTTTCTAAGTATATCTTGGACACCAATGACTGAAGGTGAAGGAAAACATCTTGAGGAAACCTGGACTTTAAGTCTGAAATCGCCAACCCGCATTGAGCAAGCATGGTGATTACGCTCAATCCTTCTCTGTATGAGAGGAGACCTGTGCCCAGCAGTGGGACGATAAAGGGTTGATAATGATGATGATGATGAAGCTTAGTTAAAAATTAAACTTAAATATTCGCATTTAAAACTCAAACCATTATTAGATTTTTATTTTTTTTTATTTTATAAACTTGTGCTTGACCACACTCCCGCCTAATGGTAAGCAGTGATGCATACGATGATGGGAATGCATGTTTATAACTAAGAGCTTATTTACTCTGGCCTTGAAGACATTTAAATTGCAGTCTGACGGATAGACCGCCGCTGGAAAATTGTTCTAGTCCCTAGCTATCCGCGGTATAAAAGACGAGCTAAAACGCTTCGTCCGGATCGTAGCAGTGTCAAAAAAGTAAGAGTGGATACTTGCCGTACGACAGGTCCTCTGATGATGAAACGGCAATGGAGGAATTGTGTCATGCAATTCTAAAATTATATAAACACTAACGGCCGCCAGCGACTTCGTTCGCGTGGTGTTAGTTATGCTCCGCTCCTATAGGTCGTAGCGTAAAGTTATATAGCCTAAAGCCTTTCTGGATTAATGGGCTATCCAACGCAAAAATAATTTTTCAAATTGGACCAGTAGTTCCTGAGATTAGCGCGTTCAAACAAATTCTACAGCTTTCTATATTAGTATAGATTAGTAGGTATTGAAAACCTATGACAGCGTTTATAAAACCAATTACTTTTAATTGATTAATTATTTTCGTGTAATCTGTGGGTTATGAGGAGCACAGAGCAGCACGGGAATTGCGTAACACACAATGGGTTTCATTTTGACAGTTTAACAACATTCATTGCATTATTTACATTGTTGAGCAGACATATTTTCGAAGATATGGAGCAATGTATTAGCAATATGCCTAAAATGACTTCAACTGATAGGATAGATATATTATGCTACGCAATATTGATGTTTCTTGGGTAAAAAAAATGATTCTATTTAGTCCGTCATTCAGATTATATAAAAAAATATTGGGTACCTACGTATATTTTGTTTTACCAAATCAATAAAAATTGACAAATATAAAAGACATCAAAGATCAGGAGTGGTGGCTGGTGACGTCACTGGTCGCTAAGAAGTGTAGCGTGCAGTGACGTCACACGAGTTTTCAACGCAATGTGACGTCTTAATTTTTTTTTTATATGAAAAAAGAAAATATACGTGTCTAATATTTTTGGAAATCTGACTGACGGACTAATCAGTTTTTTTTAGTCAAATACGTAGGCGCTGGTCGAAGTGGAAGTTCTCGGGAGAGACCAGCAATGGAGGTTTGGTGTGTGGTAAATTTTACACTTGTTTACACTTCGGCATTTACAGCACAACTGGTAACGTCGCATTTTATAACTAGTTACACTTAGGTGAAAAGTGTGTAACAGGTCTGAAATCATTGCGTTTATAGTTCTCCTTATAAGCAAATAAGCATTGGAAACTTGCTAGGCGTTATTTTCATATTAAAATAACTTTAAACATTACGGTTACTTATTTTTTATCCACTATTCACCTAATTCTAAAAAGTTAATAGAAAACCTTTTTAAAATATTGCTCCAGTATAATAATAAAAATTGTAAACCACGAAATATTACACTAAAATGCGATGTTGCCAGTCGTGCGTAGTAATCGCTCATCTTTTTCATCAAAGTTTCCAGGAAATGTTTAATATTAACATTTCGAAAAGGGAACTCGAAATTTTTTTGACTTGTTTCGTTATTTGTTTTTGTAATAACTATAATTTTACATAAAAACTACACCTGCAATGTTCCTTTGCTTTGATCATTCTTTATGTTTATTTTATAAAGAACAATACTTACGAAAAATTAAAAAGAACCCAAGCTTGGCGTAAATGAAATGGTATCTCAATTTTTTTGGAAAAGCGTAAAGAAAAAGATCCATTGTTAAAAATGAAGGCTAAATGTATGAAATCGCTTTTTGTTAAGTGGCTGTGCCTTTCAAGTGTTTTTAAACCACCCACCAGACAAAGTCTTGCCGCCAAGCGGTTCGTCGTGTTCCGGCATGATGTCTGGTGAAGCCGTACGGAGGACGGGTCTGAGCAGTTGTGTTACGATGTGTGCCGGTTATGATGCGCCAAATGTTGTTGTGTCGGGAGTTTGGTCGTGGAGGATCTCCAGGTCAATCTCCCTGTGGCGCAGCATAACGATGTTTCGCCACAGACCAACAGGTCGTGTTGTTGAGTTTAACATTGCATCACCTCGCTCAACTGCCGTCTTCCTTCCTATTCACTAAGTATTTTTTAGTGAATAGGCTAAGTAAACTAGCGCGCTTTACCATCAATGATTGTATCACTGCTTACCACCAGGCGGGATTGCGGTCAAACACTAGTTTATAATTATTAAAAAAAAAATTGACATATTTGTTAGGTAACAAAAAGAAACACTTTAAATTGAAACTGATGGCTGAATGTCGGATTAAATTGATATTTATTTTATACCTTGGATAACTTAAAAAACCGGCCAAGTGCGTGTCGGACTCACGCACAAAGGGTTCCGTACCATTTATTTATGAAATTAAAGGATTTAAGTTATTTGTATGAAAGATTACGCGGTAATAAGCGGTTTACGATTTACGAGGTAGGTACCTATTAAAAAAAACTACTTACTGGATCTCGTTCAAAACAAGTTACGTTAGTAGTTTTTATAGTAATGTACATCAATGATTTTTTAGATTTTTCGTTTTCTTGTTTTTAGAAATTAGAGGCACCAACTTTTTTCCACTTTAGAAGCGTCTCTCACGCAAACTATTCGGTTTAGAAAAAAAATATTTTAGAAACCTCGATATCATTTTTAAAGACCTATCCATAGATACCTCACACGTAAGTGTTTGAAGAAAAAAAAATGAGTTTCAGTTCGAAGTATGGGGAGCCCCCAATATTTATTATTTTTTTGTTTTTGCACCTACCAAGTTTCAACAGTATAGCTCTTCAAATGGCTGTGACATACGAACGGACAGACGGACAGACAGACTTGATGAATCTATAAGGGTTCGGTTTTTTGCCATTTGACCACGGAACCGTAAAAATACTGTGCACTTGGAAAGACTATTACGTTGTAGGTTCAAATGAAGCTGCCGGGTCTAAAAACTTTCTACATACCCAGCAAAAACATTAAAATTATTTACAACACCCAGCAATAATATAATTTACATGATGATTAGAATACAATGCTTTTCCGAAAGGATTGATATTAGAGCAAAAAAGAACAATTACAAATTATTTAGCTAATTCATTAAGACTAAAAATTTTAGTACATTTTCACAGACTGATTAGACACCAATAAATTGGGGTGGAAACTTGTGTTAATTTTGAGTTACTTAAATCAATTCTCATCATCATCATCATCAACCTTTTTTTATCGTCCCCTGCTGGGCACAGGTCTCCTCTCATGCAGAGAAGGATTGAGCGTAATCACAACGCTTGCTCAATGCGGGTTGGCGATTTCAAACTTAAAGTCCAAGTTTCCTCAATATGTTTTCCTTCACCTTGTAATCAGTCATTGGTGTCCAAAATATACTTAGAAAGTACATGTAACTTCATTGGTACTTGTCTGACCTGACCACTAGGCCAACACCACCACTTCTCAACGTGTTTCTTTTAGTTTTTTTTTTAATAATTATAAACTAGTGATTGACGGCAATCCCGCCTGAAGGTTAGCAGTGATGCAATCGTTGATGGTAAAGCGCGCTAAAAAAACTGAGTGAATAGGAAGGAAGACGGCAGTAGAGCGAGGTGATGCAATGTTTAACCCAGAGGTAGATTAATCTGGAGACCCTCTACGACCAAACTCCCGACATAACAACATTTGGCGCATCGTACCTGGCACACATCGCAACACAACTGCTCAGCCCCGTCCTCCGTACGGCTTCACCTGCAGACATCATGCCGGAACACGACGAATCGCTTGGCGGCAAGACTTTGTCTGGTGGGTGGTAACTTCTGTCGGCAGCCGATGTTATGGCCTACCACCGAGGAAGTTTAGTTTTTTTTTCAAGTTTTGTTTTTACACTAACATCTGATAGAAATGGTAATTATTGCTTCTAAGTTTTTTTCAATTCGTTTTACATTAGGCTTTGCAGCTATCGGCCGGTAAAACTATGAAAGTACATAAACTAAACACATCTACTTACCTTAGTTTAGTTAGTCACCACGTTATTATAACTTGGTGACTGACTCTGATATCAAATGGAAAATGGAGAACAATAAGATTATCCGTATGTTTATAAAGGCATCCGACATAAGGCGGCCGTCAGGTTGAAATGTAGATCGTAAAACTATGTTTTATAGAAAACGACAAAACAAGATACTCCTATATAAAATACGCCAGCCTATTGCGCAGGAAAGGTTCCGTGTGCTTAGTGCGAGTTTTTCTTACGTTCTTCTTGTCCGAAATACCGCAGTGTCTCAAGACAAAAGTTTTCGACCAGTGTGTGTTACCAGTGATGACTTATGGATTTGAGACGTGGTCGCTAACAATGGGCCTCATAAGAAGGTTCAAGGTCACTCAAAGGGCAATGGAGAGGGCTATGCTTGGGGTTTCACTGCGCGATCTAATCACGAATGAGGAGATCCGCAGAAGAACCAGAGTAATCGACATAGCCCGAAGAATCGCAAGACTTGAAAAACTGGCAGTGGGTCGGGTTCTCGAGTGATGACCACGCACCAGAAGACGCAGCGTGGGTAATCCCCCGACAAGGTGGACTGACGACCTATTGAAGGTCGCGAGAAACCGCTGGATGCGGGAGGCACAGGACCAGTCGTCGTGGAGAACCTTAGGAGAGGCCTATGTCCAGCAGTGGACGTCTTTCGGCCGAAATGATGATGATGATGAACGTCATAAACGTCCCGATCGCTAAGCACACCGTAAGCTTTTTTTATCTGGATGGGAAATCTACAAATGACCTCTCTCCGCTCTGGGCGGAGCGGAAGGGAGAGTCAGACTTCATTGACTAACCCTCCCGTGCTCCTTCACTTGCCTGTGCGTACTTAGGGCTTCGGTTTTTTAACCAACCCGCAACCCTGGCTCAGGCATCGGTTTTCATCAACCACGACACGAAGTGCTGACATCTTGTGCGCGTGGAATACAACCTTACAGTCCAGTTGTCGGTTAGCGAGCTGCCCACTACTCGCCGCCGACATGCCAGTTTGCTTACTACGGGTTTCTTTACCGGTTTTAATTTTTTTTACTATAAAGTAAAGCGTCTATTTCGCACATGAAGATAACAGACGAAATATTCAAACACAAACTTAGAAAAATAAAATTATGTTAATAGGTATGACTACTAAAACAATAAAAAAACTAAGTCTTGTTTGTGGTAAGCGAAAACATGTCGAGAAATAGGGAAGAGTTGCTTGTATTAGGTACTTACTTGTATGTAGATAAGTACCTTTATAAATCATAAAAGGGTTCCCTAAATTGTGATATGTAGGTATCTTGAAACCCTTAGCTACAGTCTGTTTGGTGGAGGTGCTTGTTGTGTTTTTGCGTGTTTTGTATGCGTGTGTGTGTGCGCGGGCGTGTTTTAGTGTGTGTGCGAGTGAGTGCCTCTCTGTGGGTTTGTGTGTTAGGTGGCCTTTACATTATTGGAATTTTAAGGGCCTATTTTTCAATCTTAAAGTAATTTGTAGCTTACATCTTAAGGCCTATTTACGCAATTTAAAACATTCAAATTCTAGTCTCAGTCTCATCTCGGCGACAGAAGTTTTATTTGACAGATTTAAACTGAAATCTGCAGGGTAATTGCGTAACGCACTATCGATAGCAATGGGTCTAATTATGACAGTTCAGTATCCTTTGAGTAATTTACGTTATTCAGCAGACATATTTTTCGAACATATGCAGCAATGGATTAGCAATATGCTTCAAAATGATTCCAATTGATAATAACAGTGTGTTAAGCATTTGACTGTGAACGTTCTTAAAAGTGCGAGAATCACCCCTCATATGGAATAAACATGGAAAATAATGATCATTATTCAGCTAGTGCCTTAGCACACCTCCACTGAGAAAATAATGAAAGAAACCGCTCAACGAATTCTGCTTAGAAAAGTTTACATTACAATGTTATGTATATCGCGATTCAAGTAACATCGTGACAGTCATTGAGCAGTTTTCCAGAAGCTATCTTATTATTGCTTGCTAGATGGGACAGCCGGCACCTTTGGTAATAGAAGAGTGTTATTTGCACATTTTTATTTAGTTCAAATCAATCAAATTACGACTTATGACATTCTATCACTGTCAGTTCTTTCTTGGCACAGACTAAATTAACCGTAACAAATAAATTTAAAAAAATACCAAAAGTTATGGTAGCGCCATCTCTTGATGACTTTTGAAACTAACCTATCGGAAAAGTGCTCATTGCAACAAAATGTCAGTCTCTTTTGTTATATAAAATACAATGTGATATACTTCGTAACTCTTAGATTACTTAGTTTGTAGATTCTTTTTGGTTCTGTACCCTAATCGCCTAGCACACTAGTAATAGTTATTCTAATTGGTAGTAATACCAATTAGAATATTTGGAAGTAAATTGCTAATCCATTGCTCCATATGTTCGAAAAATTTGTCCCGCAATCAACAATAGATAAGGAATTCTTCGATCTCACAATGTTGTAGATAAGTGTGTTCCAACCTTAGCTTTTATCGATAGAGTTAGGACCACACTACATAATAGTTAATTGAAATTATTGTATTAAAACTGCAGAGTAATTGCGTAACAAAGTATCAGAGGAATGGTTTTCATTTTGACAGGTATGCGACATTCATTGCGTTATTTTCATTGTTGAGCAGATACCTATATTTTTCGGAAAAATGGAGCAAAGGATTAGAAATATGCTTTAGAATGATTCCATTTGATAATAATCGTATGGTACGCAATCAGGGTGCTGTTATTATGAGTGCGATTGAGAAGTTTCATATGTTTTAACTAACTTGAGCCCCTACGCAGCGCACGGTAACGTAAGCCTTCAAAGATGAATAATTTAACCCGCTTTTCCCATATTTTCTACTGATTCTTCGCTCCTGTTAGACGCAGCGTGATGACATCCTAATGGACTATCTCTCGGGGGTTAAGAACCGAGATAGAGTGCACAGTGTTATTCGCGTTAGAAGGAAACACAAATAGTTCAGATATTAACAGATATAATCATGGAGATAGATAACATTACAAGAGAGCCGCAGAATAATATTAGACATATTAGATTTTCTTGTCAACAACTTGACACGCTCTGCTTCATATTTCAAATATATAAAAATATACTTTTTACAGCCAGACTTTGTATATGAAACCTCAACACGCCTCCTCAAATACAAAGTCTTTTATAAACATTAAATAAAATCAAAATTAAAAACGCACAGAACTTAATTAATCAAACAAACATATATCAACACATCATATAAGAAATCTTAACAAGGTTTAAGACCTATAGCATCAATACATTTATAATGCTTAAGACAAGGTAGCGGTTTTGTCATTACATCCGCTATCATATCTGTAGTGGGTACATGTCCCAAACTTATGCCTGTATTATCTCTTAGGACACCCCGAATAAAATGATACTTGATGTCGATATGTTTGCTCCTAGCATGGAACACTGGATCCTGTGCAAGGAAAATCGCAGATCTACTATCGGCATTAAGGGATATAGAAGCATACCTTTCAAGTCCCAATTCCAGCAGCAGACTTTGAAGATACAATCCTTCCTTTATAGCTTCTGCAAGACTTACGTACTCTGCCTCACAACTGGATGTTGCAACAGTACGCTGTTTGCGTGACATCCATGAAATACCAGCTCCACCTAGAATAAAAACGTATCCCGAAAATGACCGTCTATCTATTTGACAACCTCCCCAATCTGCATCACAGTATCCCTTCACGCAATTACCAGCTTTTGTATACACCAGTCCATAATTCACAGTTTCTTTTAAGTAACGTAAGATACGTTTGGCCGCTATCCAGTGTTCTTTCTCTGGATTCTTAGAAAATTGCGCCAATTTATTTACAGGATGTACTATGTCTGGTCTTGTTGCTACACTCAAGTACATTAAAGAACCAATCAACTCACGATATGGCCACGTTTTCTCCTCTTTATTTGATTGTATACATCCCGCCTTATTATTTCTGCTACTTGTCTCCATTGGCGTTTTTATTGGATTCGCATCCAACATATTATATTTTTCAAGTAATTCTTTTACATAATTCTCTTGTGACAACCTTATTTCGTTGACAGTCCGTCGGATGTCAATCCCTAAAAAGTATTTTGCTTGACCATAATCTTTTAATTCGAACTCTTTTCTCAGTTCATTTTTAAAACGAGCTATGCGATCTCCTTTTTCAGACGCCACTAGGATATCGTCCGTGAAGACTAAAACAAGTAAATGATCTTTTCCCTGGTTTCTGAAATATAAACAGGGTTCGTTTAAACTTTGCGTTAATCCCATTTCCTTTAGCTTCTTCTCAAGTTTAATATTCCATTGCCGACCTGCTTGCTTCAATCCGTATAAGGATTTTTTTAGCAAACATGCGTCGCCGCCAGCGTTCAAGCTTTTAAGCATTTCTTCAGCTCGTTTAACTACACAAGGATTCTCACCTTCTGTGTATTTCAACTTCATTAAAGATTCTTTTAGCAATTTGGGTATCCGCATATAAATTTTTTCGTCTAAGTATCCATTTAAGTAGGCTGTATTGATGTCCAGCTGATGAACCTCCAGATTCATTTCTACAGCCAGAGCCATCAGTAGTCTAACGCTATCGAGTCTTGCCACGGGCGCAAACGTTTTATCATAGTCAACACCGAATCTTTGACTAAATCCTTGAGCTACAAGTCTTGCCTTTTTCTTTGTTGACTTATCCACGTTTGTCTTAGTTGTCAAAACGTATCGACACCCTACAATATTTTTGTCTGGTGGCCTTTTGACGATCTCCCAAGTTCCTTTCTGTAGCAGACTCCTTATTTCTGATAAAATAGCTTCTTTCCAAGCTGATCGTTCTTCCCCTTTAAGAGCCTCTTCCAGCGATATTTCAGCAGAACCGGCAAAATCAATACAGTCGCTAAAAGTTTCTTCTCCAGCTTCAGTTTCTATTGACTGTTCTGGTTCTTCTTGTATTGGCTCTTCCACAGTATTATCCGGATGCTTCATTTCCACCGATTGATAAATTTTTCTGGGACGACCTACTCGGCCTGTATGTAGCACTCTGGGTCTTCCAGGACCTCTAGACATTACTACTCCTCTTGACTGAGCACAACGCGTTCTCAAGAAATTTTCTCCTTCCGGTTCCGGATCCGGTTCCAGTACCAGTGTCGGTTCCATCATGCGTTCCGGTTCCATAAACCGTTCCGATTCCATAGTCCGCTCCGGTTCCATAGTCCGCTCCGGTTCCATAGTCCGCTTAGGTTCCCGGTGAAAACTGATATCGATGAACTTCTTCTCATTGTCATCCATATTTTCAGTATCATTGATAATGCCCTTACCATTATGAAGCATTTTATTTCCAATTTCTTCAGTTTCGTAGAATTTTATATCTCTAGAAATCACGAACTTCCTCTGTTCTGGTATCCACACCCTAAAACCTTTGGATGTTCTGGGGTACCCTACAAATATTCCTGGTATTCCACGAGCAGCGAACTTATCCTTGTTTGAATCCTTATTTAGTATAGATACTTTGGCACCAAACTTGCGTAGATAATGTATCTTTACTGATTTGTTGAACCATTTTTCATAAGGTATCTCTCCACCTAAACTTCTAGTAGGACAACGATTCCTTATATAGCATGCTGTGTCAACAGCTTCAGCCCAAAAACTCATAGGTAGATCACACTCCAATAGCATACATCTAGCCATCTCAACTAGAGTTCGGTTCATCCTTTCAGCAATTCCATTTTGCTGTGGAGTCCGAGCTACAGTTAATCTCCTCGTGATACCTTCTCTTCGAAGAAAATCTTCAAAATCAGCATTACAGTACTCACCGCCATTATCGGATTGAAAGTACTTGATTTTCGATCCTGTAATGTTTTCAGCATAACTCTTGTATAGTTTAAATGCTTCGAGAGCTTTATTTTTAGATTTCAGCATATAAATTTCGCACCAACGAGTACTATCATCTATAAAAGTTATGAAATACTTACCACCGGTCCATGATTCACATCTCATTGGACCTACGATATCCGAATAAACAATCCGCAATTTCTCATTGCAGGGTCCATTTGACTCACTAAACGGTAAAGCAGTCATTTTACCTCTAGCACATACTTGACAGTCACGCACCAAACTAAAGTCGTTCGGGTTCACAGGCTCGCCCACCTTTTCCAAAAGTTTGACAACATCTTTTCCGTTCAGATGCCCTAAACGTTTATGCCAAGTTAGCACATTTAAATTACGATCAGTTACAGCATTTGCAGCTTCATATTCTTCAACGCAATATAAATTACCGCGACGGTATGCTGTTAACCTGACTTTATTACTTTTATCAAGAACCCACGCAAAATCACGCGTAAATTTGACATCGTAACCATTATCAGTAATTTTGGCCACTGAAATCAGATTTGTTCTTAAATCCGGAACATAAAGAGTATCTTTAAACTCTACTGTCCCTACGGAATTATCACCTAATGCCGACAGTCTAACTACACCTTTACCTCGGATCTCAGCGCCCATGTTAGTAGCCAATTTTGGCTTACCTCTAGTTTCTTCTAGGTTACCATAAAACTTTTGTACATCCTTGCATAAGTGGGACGTGCACCCAGAATCCAGTACCCATTGCTGGTTTAGACTATCAGCAATGTTATTGCCAAGATCTGAAACATTTAAAGAAGTTAGTTCCTCATCAACATCAACATTATAACTGAAATGTTGTAGTTTTGTTCGACATTCAGAAGCTTTATGTCCAGGACGATGACATCGATAACAGTTTAGTGAAACTCTCCTTTCAATTCCAGATTCCTGCTTTGATTGTTTCAACGCATGTTTGGTAGCGGGCATATTAGAACCATACTTCCCTACATTTGTTCCGTTACTTGTACTCGGTTTACCAAGTTTTTTATTCTTTTGGGTGTACATAGCGCTGTCTTGTATTCGGTTAGCATTTCTTGATTCGTATTCCTCCATTATCTTAACTTTTAGAATATCGGGCTTCGGTAAATCGTCTCTTGTTTCAATAGCACAACGAAAATTTGAAAAACTTGCTGGCAAACTATATAACAAGATAATTGACAATAGATCCTCATTTATTTTTACGTCCACATCCTCCAGTTTGTCAACGGCATCAAAAAATGTGCCCATCTCATCACGAATGTCTCCCGATTCGCTCATCTTGTGCAATAGTAGCCTTTTTAACAGTGTCGCCTTCTTGGCAGGTCCACGCGAGGCGTAAATTGATTCCAGTTTCAGCCATACCTCTCTAGACGTGGTGCAACCTCTTATATGTCGCAATTCGGATGCGTTTATCGCTAGTATTATATCAGCCTTGGCCCTAGCATCCTCGGCTTCCCATTTCAAAATCTCAATATCGCCAGTTGGCTTAGTTTCCTTACCACAAACATATTTCCACCCGTCATTCTTTATTAAAATAGCTTGGGCTTGAATCTTCCAGCTGTCATAATTTTCTTTGCTTAGTGGTTCAATACGGATTTGTGAAAACATTATTTATTAGTAGGTACTTACTTAGTTTTAGTAATGTTTTTCGTGAACTCAAATTCCCTTCTTCTCTGGGCCCATAACCATTCTCGGGGGTTAAGAACCGAGATAGAGTGCACAGTGTTATTCGCGTTAGAAGGAAACACAAATAGTTCAGATATTAACAGATATAATCATGGAGATAGATAACATTACAAGAGAGCCGCAGAATAATATTAGACATATTAGATTTTCTTGTCAACAACTTGACACGCTCTGCTTCATATTTCAAATATATAAAAATATACTTTTTACAGCCAGACTTTGTATATGAAACCTCAACACTATCCAATACAAAAACATTTTTCAATTAAAACTAGAAGTTACTGAGATTATCGCGCCAAAGAAACTCTTCAGCTTTATAATATGCATTAATAAATATAATTATAGATAACTAGTCAGTATATATGTACAACCTTGAATTTAAAAATGTACATACCAGGCTGAGCCCACACCGTGGCCACATCAAGTTTGAAGCTGCCCAGGAGCTTGTTGGCTTGCAGAATGTTGCGAGATTGGAGTACCTGTAACAAAACTCACATTGCATGGCATTCGCAGACAACCTTAAACATTATACACAAGAATAGTTACCCTATAATAAACCTTTCCACTACCAACATTATCACATGATATAACCCGTTTATAGCGCTATAGGGACGAGCATATGATTTATTTTAATGTTGGCACTTCTGAATTTTTGAATGCTTAGCAGTTTATACATTCGCTTGTGATAAATAGTTTAGTATAAAAGAGGACAGCGTGGCTAATAACACTAGGCCCTCGTCCGATGAAGGCCAGCCCGCGCCGCAGCTGAGCCAATAAATAAAAAATTAGATCCAGCCATCCCTTGCTGTTCACTCCAGCGACGCCCTAAGCCGAGGTCCGTACCCCACAGGGGGTGCCCTTAGTGCGCAGTCGCTTAGTTTTTAGTAGCCCTGGCTGGAGGCTTTAAATTCATTTAAGGCATCCACAGGAAAGTCCGGTTAAGTAGTCACGGCCTCTCAAGGTCAACTACGAGATGCCATATCAAAAAAAAAAAAAATAAAAAAAAATAATAACACTAGGTATATTGCAAGAATGTTCTTTATGTAAATGGAATAAAGTTTATTTGTGTAGGTACTAGAAATAAATAAAGTTTTAAGGAAACTTTACTAGTATTTTCAGTGATTGACCCTATGACTCTTTGTTATAACCAGAGGTTGGATATTCCGGAGCTTAAATACCTAAGTGTGTAAATGTGTGTATCAGTGTAAGTATGCCACTACGACATTTTCCTTATAAATATGTATTTCAAAAAATAGCACCGGATGGCGTATAACAAGGTATTTAGTCATTTTTGAAGGAAAATATTATGTAGGTACTTTAAAAGTATTTCAGGTACATAATTGTTAGTTAAAACTAAAAGGCGTACCTACCTATCCACGTTACGTATGCACGTAGGTAAATAGCGTTGTAATTTTCCAACTCTAGTTATAACATAATATATAACATATTTTTTTATAGTGTTGTACCTATAGTGTGGAGGTATGAGGAGCAGCGTGTAACGCTCACCCATCCTCCATAGAAAAGGGAGGATCCTCCAACCAGACTGGTTGTCTGGCGGACTTTGCCCACCGGTCGATGTCATGAACTTGTATGCATGCTAGTTGCACAGTAAACTCTGATTGCGAGATATAGGATTCGCGTGACGTCAGTATGACGCGTTGTTCGCATGTTGCATTGTAGGCACCGCTACATACATTGCAAAACCAGCAAGGCTCTTGGTAATATTATAGCTGCTAGCTGTCTGTGTGTTAATTGTGTACTATGTCAACTTTGTTCTGAAAACACGTCAAAGTACAGGACAGTATTCATAGCAGTCATCATCATCAACAACCTTTTTTATCGTCCCACTGCTGGTCACCACGCTTGCTCAATGCGGGTTGGCGATTTCAGACTTAGAGTCCAGATTTCCTCAAGATGTTTTCGTTCACCTTTTAGAAAGTCATCGGTGTCCAAGATACACTTAAAAAGTACATATAAATTAGAAAAGATCAGAATCAGAATCAGAATCTTTATTTGTAAACATAGGTTAAAGTGTGAGGTTTTACAGATAAATATTATACATCTGCTATGTTTTGCCCAGAGGCGTACAAATATACTTAATAATTGACATTGTAAACTTATCATAAATAAATAACAATATAAAAGACAATATCAGGCACATGCATAAATATAAGCCAGTTGCAATAAAATATCCAATGGATGTCTTAAATTTTATCTGTAGTTTGAAATTATTATTCAAAGACTTCTGTCTGGCAGAGACAGAAATTCATGCACTGTGTAATATGGCCTGTCAACTAAATAGTCATTTAGCTTTTTCTTAAAAAAAAAAAAAAATATTTTCTAAGTATTTCTCTTATTTGCCTAGGAAGCTTATTATAAATTCGTGAAGACATTCCAAAGAAACTTTTAGACAGTAGAGCTGTTTTTGAGGGCATATTATTTGCTATTTTGTCGGCATGCCGACGGGAGTTCAGGTGACCAAACTTTTCCCTATTGGTTTTCAGGAAGGTTTGAATTTTTAGCTTTTTAAAATATGGTACGCAGCTATCTGGGGCATGTATGCCACAAACATCCCTAAGACATATCTTTTGTGCTCTAAATGCGAGTTCTCGGTCTGTAGCATTCGTCCAAAAAATTAGTCCATACCTGAGCGTAGACGTTACTTACGCATGATAAGTGGTTAATACTGCTGCTTGATTAAAAATCTGAGATAATCTGTATAAAGCGTAGGAAAATTTATTTAGTTTTTTACAGACCGCATCTATTTGAGTTTTCCAGGACATATTTTTGTCAATCCACAGTCCTAAGAATTTGGTGGTATCTGTTCCCTCTATTTTTTTCGTGTCATAATTTATATTTAATGTCAAAGATACATTGGTACTTGCCTGACCTGGAATCGAACCCACACAGTCATACTTGAGAGGCTGATGTTTTACCCTAGTGGTTAAACACCAGCCTTTAACACAACCATAGAAGTATAATTATACCATTCATAGGAGCATATACCATTCATAGGAGTAATCTGGGTTTATTAAATTATAACACTTGCAGGGCAATTGCTTTACACACTATCAGTAGCAATGGGTTACATTTTGACATTTCAACAACATTCATTGCTTTATTTACGTTGTTGAGCTGACACATTTTTCGAACACAAAGAGCAATGGATTAGCAATCTGCTTCAAAATGATTTCAATTGGTAGTAATATGTGGCATGTTACGCAATTAGTGTGGTGCTTTATCTTCACGTCCTTTGTAATGAGCATGGAATGAACATAGAATAAATTTTAAATTAACTTCATTTTGTTTTAAACAAAATAACGCGTCTTTCAAAAGACGGTCGAGCAAGATAATTTGCAAAAAAATAATAATAATAATTCCTAGCATTATCTGCCTACCTTTTTCGAACTTTATTAGGGTCAGCTTCCAGTCTAACCGAAAGCAGCTAAATAGCGACAGCCTATCTAAACTCCACAACCCAGTTACTGGGTAATAATAATAATTATTATTTATTTCAGATTCTTCATCCATATAATTTGTTATAACATAAAAATTAGTAATAAGTAGTAAATTAAATTAAATTAAGGTGTGATCTAGACTAGGACTCCCTGATGACGCTATCAGTCGCTATTTAACAGCGTGCAGCCATATCCACCATGCCAACATCGGAGAATCCCACCGGTCCACCAGAGCGGCCAATATGGTGTTGGGACTACCGCGTGTGCGGCGCAGGATTGAAGCGCAACGTTTGCGCATGATTGCCGCAAAGCTATTGGTCTTAGCCGCCGCGAACATCGTGGAGGCGCTGTAATACGATACCTTTTGACAGACTTTCGTTTTTCTGACTATCTGTAACGACTGTTAAAGTTCAACAAAGTAAAAGCTAGGACCGACGGCTTAACGTGCTTTCCGAGGCATCGAGGGGTCTCGGTACGTAAAGATCAAGATCAAGAACCCATCCATTGACTAACCGCGGCCAGCATAGCTTAACCTGACAGGTCGACCTGTGTTTAAAAAAAGTTTTTATGTTTAATATACGGACATAGTTTGAGTAGAACTAATCCCACCAAAAACATACCTGTTTGAAAGTGGGCGAAGTTCCTATCGGCTAATGGGGATTGTTCATTTTATTATAACTAGCCGTTGTCCGCTACTCCGTTCGCGTGTTGATATAAAATAAGCGCCTGTTAAAATAATGGGAGCAACATGTACCTCCGCGTTTGCCCCCGTTTTCCCAGCATTTTTTGTTATTGCTCTACTCCTATTAGTCACAGCGGGATGTTATATAGCCTATGTCCTTTCTCAGGCTATAGACTATCCGTGCACCAAATTTCATTACAATCGGTTCAGTAGTTTAGCCGTGAAAGCCGGACAGAAAGACAGACAGAGATACTTTCGCATTTATAATATTAGTATGGATGAATTAATATGAAATACATTTCGAGGTATAGGGTTAAATACTCGTAACTATCGTGCGTTTAAAAAGGTAAAATAATCACGGATTATTGTTATTCTTATTATATATAACTATCATTTAAAGTCTAATTCACCGAAGGCAAACGATCGCGCGATCGTTCACCAACCAGATGGACCGATCAAGTCAAAGACACATCGTCTTCTAAATTCTACGCAATGGTGAGAGACGCGCTGGATCGAAACCGATGGAGGCAGATCATCCATTCGAAATGTTGCCCCAATGCTGTTCACGATCCTCAGATATGAGGGACCGACTACAGAGAGACATCGAGGGATTGAAACAATTTGCCAGCGGTGGTATTTCCGTCGGACTACAATTTGAGTGTCTTTAAGGCTAGAGTGAAAAGGCTCTTAATAAACTAATGCGCTTTAATAATAATAAACTAGCGCTTGACCGCAATCCCGCCTGATGGTAAGCAGTGATGCGATCGTTGATGGTAAAGCGCGCTAGTTTATTAAGAGCCTATTCACTCAGAAAAACTGAGCGAATAGGAAGGAAGACGGCAGATGAGCGAGGTGATGCAATGTTAAACCCAACAACACGACCAACGATGCTGCGCTAAAGGGAGATTGATCTGAAGACCCAGTCCAGAAAAAGTCGAGATAATTTTTTTTTCCGTATTGTTTACTGTTTACACTAATGAGTGATCATGACACTATTGTTCTTTTTTTTTTGGTTCACTTCTTTCCGTACTTCTAAACGGAAAATCCACTATTGTCCTTTGTCTAACGTCAAAGAAATTATTTTAGGTAAAAGAGTAAAGGCACGTAAATATGATTCCAATTATGACGTAAATATTAGAAGTTACTCCTAATTTTAAATAATTAATAGAAATATAATGACGACATAAATATAAAAAAATATATTCAAATCAGTTTCTCAGAATGCTCTATATTATCGAAATCATAAATAAAAAAATGAGGGTTGAAAAAATCCAATGCCCATTGTTCGTCTATAAAAGAGTTGAATTCCAATCCATTGTCAAATTTAGATGCACTTTAAAATCGATCATATGTGATCATCTTCATCAAAAGCCTGATCTAATACTTCTAAAAGTGAACTTGGCGGGTTTTCGTGCTGTACGTAACACTATTATTATTTATTAATTAAAAACACGTTGCAACAACACTTGATTAAGTAATTGTATAATTAAATTTATTATTTATATAATAAAAGTCACGCTAAGGCGTGGCACAGGAGCGTGGTGGTGTTGTTTTTCAAAAAAGGTGATAATACCCTCCTAAAAAAGTTCAGACCGATATCCCTCCTGAGGTGTCTCGTCGAATCCAGCTCGGCTGGGCAGCGTTCGGGAAGCTACGATACATCTTCTCGTCGTCCAAGATACCACAGTGTCTCAAGACTAAAGTTTATGACCAGTGTGTGTTGCCAGTGATGACTTACGGAACTGAAACATCGTCGCTCACAATGGGCCTCATACTAAGGCTCAGAGTCACACAAAGGGCAATGGAGAGAGCTATAGTCGGAATTTCTCTGCCCGACGAATCAGAAATGAGGAGATCCGCAGAAGAACCAAAGTCACCGACATAGCTCTTCGAGTCGCAGTGGACATCTATAGGCTTAAGAAGAAGAAGAAGATAAGTCACGCTGGACCGATTTCTCAAATTCATATTTTATTTATTAATCTACAAATATCACACGACTTGTGTACCTAATTTAATAACGCTAGGACAATTGGAAGTGGTTTTAATTACCGGTCAGTGAGTGAGTCAGTGCAAAAATTAACTATTTTCTCAGGCTATATCTATGAAATTTGACATCCTGCTACTAAAGCAGGATGTCAAAATGTACTTACAATGGGTACTGAGATAAAGGGGGTCAAAAGTTGATCGAAACGGTTCGAGTAAATTGTGCACGACATGCGCGCGGCCCGTTTCTGGAACTTGGCTTGCGCACTACCTTGCGCTTAGATACTAATCTAAGTGATTGCTCATTGAGTATCAGATTAATGTAAATGCTCCTAGCCTGCTAGTAGTACATATATTGGTGTGTACATAATCATCCAATAACCTGCAGCCTCAATCTATATCAGGTATTAATTACTTATCTGGATATTGGAAATTGAAATCTGTCAAAGCGCTGTATTGAATAGATTGCAGTTTGATTACAGTTTTGTTATTATACAAACTGCAAGTGTACACGAGTATGAATTGATGGAAAAATAACTATAACTCCAATATTATCATCATTATCTACCCAATATAGTAAAGTTTATTTTATTCTTTAAATTCAAACTTTTTTTATGACAATTTCAAGAGTAGTAGTCACCCTAAAATCAACTTAAAAGCCTTTTAAATAAAGTTGAAATTAGTTTAACATGAAATAATTTACCTACGCCTGTCTGCCTAAGTCGTAAGTAGAAACTAAGTAACAGACTGCTGTGCTGCTGAGCAGTTTGTTCCGAGCCACTTCTTCTCCTCAGCGAGCGTTTAGGGGAACTGTCTTATGTAATATTTACGTTCAAAATGTGCTGATTCTGTAACTAATTTGGATAAATAACTTTGATTTTGATTTTTTGATCTACAGAACGAGTCGTGATATGATTTGTATAAATTTCTTTTGATCAATAATTTATTTACATAAACTTGTTAACTTGAGAAAATTAATAATTATAGTGATTAGAAATTAACTTAGCTAATCACAACCCTAGCTTGTAGAGTTAGCATGCTGAAGTGGCCGTGGGCTGACCATGTTGGTTAATGGACCAAATAATGGTTAGAAGCAAAAAAAAAGTAAAGTAAAAATTATTTAATTTTCCACACTAATTAAAACACGGTACAGACTAAATAAAAATAAATGGAGTGGAATGGAGCCTAAACTAGGGCAGCCCTGTATTTCAGGCCTCCAGATCTTCTTCCCGCTGCGTGTAATTTATTGCAATTCTAATGAATTGTAAATGTAGGTAAATGACAACTAGAGGTGTAGTTAATTGTTTGGGTGGGTGCTTGTAAGTGTTGGAAGTGTGTACGGGATTGCATATGTGTGTGTTGTGTATATGAGATGAGTGTGAATACGGTTGTGTGCATCTGTGTTTGTGAGAGTATGTATGTGTACAGTACATAAGTATGCGAAGTCAAGAATGAGTAAATTGGGACTTTAGATTTATTAAAGACAGGAAAGGTAAGGTACTTAGAATACAGCTAAATCGACCAACGACGGCGAATATTTGTAAGTTATATTTATTTCAATATTTACTTTATCGACAACTATAAAGGGTATATCTGACATCGACGCACAAACGAGTTCCATGGATCCAGTACATGATTCTGAACCCCCCAGAGGTGGAATTTTTCGTCGGTTTATTCCTGATTTAAAAAAAATAATATGCTGTTTCTTCACTTTAAACCGTTCATAATCGTTGCTATACTTTATAACCCAATAAGATTTTAAAGGAAAAATTAATTAATTCGCTAATTACACAAAAAAGTGCAATGTGAACAAAAATCGAAAAACTATCATATCAGCTGATTTAATAGAGTTCACATCAGGGGTCAACGTAATACCCACAAACGCGCACGGCGGCACGCTTGCAACGTTCAAAGGCCGAGCCGACACATTTTTTTAAACACTGAGAGTTCTGTATCCGCTCATTAACGATATAAATGGCTATCATAATTTTATTAGTGGCATGCTGTGTAACCTTTTCGCGAAGTTTGCGTTACGATATCAGATACCTCCTGTATGTTACAACATTGTGTGTTGTGTCTTGGATGCACTCCACGCGAATTGTGGGATGGCGGTTAGAGGGTTAAAAAGGTATCACCCATAGACTTAATTCGGAAGGTGAAGGATAAGGTCTACAAGCAACTGGTGCAGCCTGGATGAGGAATACGTCCAGCAGTGGGCTAAGATAGGTCGAGTTTATTGATTTATTGGATGCCTAATTACAAAGTATAAAAATACACATTTACCCAACTGGCTTACTAAAAAATTACGTAAAAATAATGGGTATAACTCGTATATTCTTCAGCTTTTAGAACATTCTAGAACCTTCAAGTAAAAATATATGAGCACAAACAAGTGCTGTTTGTGCTACGAAGAGTCGGCGGACGTTCGTCAACAGTTCTGCAAACCCGAATTGTATAACGTGCATCACTGTGCTAATGTTAAAATTTAGCCCCAGACAGAGATGCTTAGATGAGCTAGACCCCTACGGTAAAGACTGATCCATGGCAAGACAGGGAGGGGTAGAGAAAGAGTTAGGATGACAAAAATACTTAAATATGTTATTAAATTAAAGACAGAAGGAAAATACGTTTAGCACAATACTAAAAGACGCAATTATGTGTCAGAATGGTCGATCAGTGATCTCATAATGGTCGTTTTTACCAGTTTCGTAATTTATTCGTCATTGTGATTTTGCAGTGATCAATCACTGATGCTCCTTTTCATATTAATAAATGCTAAAATTGAAAAGTTTTTAGAAAATCATTTCTACTAAAGAGTTTTATAATACTGGCAATACGGCAACATGGGCATCATGCCATTCTATGACCATTCCATTACGAGACGACTGACCGAATCGATCGATCATTATGAATTTAGCAACTGTTTAGCACAGTGTGAATTTAGCAACTGTTTAGCACAGTGACAATGGAATCGAATAAAGACCCAGAGGAGTAATTCTCGTAATTATAAGAACACACTTCACAGTCTGATCTCGAAATGTAGCAAAATTTGACAGGTTTTTCACATTTACTTGTCGTCGAGATGAGACTGCGACTAGATTTTGAAGGTTTTAAATTAGTAGAATTGGCTTTCTGATACTTGCATCAGATAGCTTCAAATAAAAACACCAACATCATCTCAGCGTTCAGTCCCAGTTGCATCCGCGGCCTTCGCGTTGAAGCCCGGGGTCCGCTCATAAAATGAACACCGGTGTAAGAAAATAGTGGGGAGTGTAACACTTCTTTTTTAAACGTTATAACGTTTAAAAAAGAAGTTATTGACCGCGAATCTCCCTGGTGGTTAGCAGTGATGCGATCATTGATGGTAAGGCGCACTAGTTTATCAAGAATCTATTCGCTCTAGCCTTGAAGACACTTAAATTGTAGTCAGATGGAAAAGCTGCTGCTGGCAAATGCTTCGTCCAGATCGTTGTGGTGTCAACAACGTAGGGCTGGGTCGTCGGTGATGAAGGAATTATGTCATGTAATTCCTGCATTACAAGGCATAGTTAAGCCGTGGGGGCCTAGTGGTTAAAACACCAGCAAAGTAACCTTTCTAAGTATATCTTGGATACTAATAACTGAATACAAGGTGAAGGTACTTGGACTTTAAGTCTGAAATAGCCAACCCGTATTGAGCAAGCGTGGTGATTACGCTCGATCCTTCTCTGTATGAGAGGACACCTGTGCCCAGCAGTGGGACGATAAAAAGGTTGATGATGATGGCTTAATTGAGTCGCACACCTAATGCACAAAAGACTGAAGGCCCAGTGTACGTAAGAGGCGGCTAACGAGGACTCGGTTGTGGCAGCGACACAACTTTTCAAAAAGTATCATTAGCGACCTTTACTTGGGAGGAAGGTCACTCGCTAAGAGACTTACGCTTGGTACAGACAGATAATCGTCGTCCCGCGCTTCGATCTTGATAATCAGATGGACAGATAACTTACTGAGTATCGACATCACTCAATATAACGAGCATCGGTATATGAGGTCGGTACGAAATCGGAGACGATGCCAATGAATTTGGGTCAGCCATCGAATGGTCGATTTTAAAACAATAGTTTTCAAGGACGTTGGAGAACAATAGATTTGTCTTATGTACTAAGTAGACAAGAGATACAATCTGTAGCAGATTTTCCAGCGAGATAAGAAGGTTTAATTAATCCTCGGGCGGCAGATTTAAGAACTATTTTTTTACCACCCGCCAGACAAAGCCTTGCCGCCAAGCGATTTGTCGTGTTCCGGCATGATGTCTGGTGAAGCCGTACGGAGGATGGGTCTGAGCAGTTGTCTTGCAATGTGTGCCGGGTACGATGCGCCTAATGTTGTTGTGTTGGGAGTTTGGTCGTGGAAGGTCTTCAAATCAATCTCCCTTTGGCGCAGCATCCTTGGTCGTGTTGTTGGGTTTAACATTACATCACCTCGCTCAACTGCCGTCTTCCTTCCTATTCGCTCAGTTTTTCTGAGTGAATAGGCACTTAATAAGCTAGCGCGCTTTACCATCAACGATCGCATCACTGCTTACCATCTGGCGGGATTGCGGTCAAGCGCTAGTTTATAATTATTAAAAAAAAAAACGTTTCCCCCTCACTTGGAATTATTCATGTATCGTGGGTGCGTTTACAAACATTTAAACTCTTATACGCAAACAGCCAGACCAGAAACAACTACTTGTGGGTCATAGAAATATTTGTTTTGTGCGGAGATCGAACCCATGACACGCAGCGCAGCAGTCGATCGTTCAGACACTACATCAACCTTGTATCAAAAAGACTTCGGCAAAAGTTTCTCTGATGAGGTACAATTAAACTTTATCTGGTCACAATGTAACAGTGCCTTTAGCTTCAACTCGTTTATTCAAGGCTCAATATTACGAGTTGTTACCAACGAACAAGGAAGTTTCCGCCGAAAAAATGAAAGTATTCGTCAGTGTAATAAGTTTTTAAAAACATACCAGCTGACATAAAAAGCGGGTACAACAAATTTCGTTCCATTATTTCGCGCTGAAACGAGATAAGGCATGTACTGACGCCAGCACATAAAGCTGCTACAATCTTTAAAATTTCTTCAATAAACTTTCAACTTTAATGCTACAACGTTAGGTTCAAGGTTGATTTGGTAAATGTGGTAGTTTCTGATACCTTAACCTGCGGTTCTCTGTACCTATGCATCTAGTTTCATCTCGAGTGTGGACTCTGGATTAACTTAGGATATAAAGGAAAATAAAGTTTTTAATGACTTCGTTAAAGTTTATTACTGCATCACATTTTAAGCCAACATTTTGAGTGTACTTACGAGTTGTGCATGAATCGTGAGTTAGAATTTAGCAGGATAATTGCGTACCTAACGCACTATCACTAGCAATGGGTTTCATTTTGACAGTTTAACAAAATACATTGCGTTATTTGTGTTAGTTGTATTAGCAATAAGGAACTGATCGATTCCATTAATTTTTACACCATGTTATGTTTTTCCCAAATATATTTAAAAAGTGTTGCAGTCTGGTTACAGAGCGCACAACAGTTCACAGCAAATCATAGTGTAATGCAGGCGCGGGCGGGCAAGCATGCGCGTTGACCATATTTTTGTTGGGACAAGCAGGTAAGATAACAAGCTCGTGTAACTTTGTGATTTTTCATGATAGCTTTTTGAAACATTGTACATAGATTATTTTCATAAAAATAATTGACACGTGTTTCGAATTTCGCATATACAAAAAGATAACGTTATATAACATCAACCCATCCGTACTGGGTCCTGAGCTGGGTGAGCTATGGCCCACTTCATCTCACATCAGGGAGAACATATAGGCTAAATGTAATTATAACCTTTTCAATGACATTTGGCAGGATGACGCTGTTGCTAAATATTTGTGGAATTGTCTTGTGAAATGTATTCAAGAACAAAATGGCGTCATAATTTTGACCACGTGCTTATAGTAACCGTAAAGTTAACTCATCGAAATTCACGGAAGCGGTATTTGATATTCTAGTCATGCTGCCGATAATACGGCGGTTATAATTGAAAAGTTGATTGAAAGACAATCAAGGTGGCGGTGTTCCTGTATCCCTTCAGCCAAATTCAATCAAAGGTGATTTAAATCAGGCTTCAACGTTTCTACTGTTGGGATTCAGTCCTTCTTGCTATCAGAGGAACTGGGTAATCCGCTACGGAGGCAGTGCATCATCATCTCAGCGTTAATCCCAGTCACATTCGAAGCTTTTTTCTTTTCAGCTTTGGAGTCTGGGGTCCGCTTTTCCAGTCTAACTGCTGATTATGCTTCTTCTAACTTCGTTCCGTGAAGCGACTGCCGTCTGACCTTCACAACCCGAAGGCGATATCGAAGCATTGCAGTTAGATCAATTATTGGACTTCTGAGGGCTCCAACAACCCGTAACGGCTACCATTAGATGTTCGTATGGCAACCGGGACCAACAGCTTAATGTGCTATCCGAGGCACGACCAGACCAGTGCAAATATTCATATTCATGCATACAAATATTTGCCCTGCGCGGGGATCGAACCCATTCGTTACCGCTACGCCACGGAGGCCTAGTGCAGATTGGTAAATTACTTTTATGGAATCCAATTAATTTAGAGAGATCTTTTATTATTATTTTGAAGCTATTCTTTTGACCACTCTCTGGCCCCCTCCCCTAAAAAAATAGACTTAGGCGAAACCCCTCCGAAAATTGGAAAGAAATCAAATGAAATAATGTATGTTACCTTTACGTTGTTGACACTACAACGATCCGAACAAACCATTTCGCTTCATTGTTTATACCGCGTACATCGAGGGACAGGAACAAATTGCCAGCGGCGGTCTTTCCGTCGGACTACAATTTAAGTGTCTTCAGGGCTAAATTGAAAAGGCTCATAATAAACTAGTGCGTTTTGCGCACGTATTAGCACAATGTACTTGCTGTAAAGCATCTATTTGTTAGGTTATTTTAATTTCTGAATTGTTGTTTTTTTTATGTTTCCCATAATGGACGCTCTTAGCGTACAATATATTTCAGCATCGTTCTCACACGATTGATTTCAACATGAATGATGTAATCAAATATTTGTATCAATAGCTTGATAATTTAAAAGAGTGTCCATGGAGTTTCTTGCCCGTTCTTCTCCATAGGTACCAACTCTATGGAATGAGCGACTAGCTTCATCTTACTGACTGACCGACCTTCTGACAATTCAAAAGTGCCTATAACTGGTTTATTTGAAATAAATGCTTTGATTTCATTGATTTGATTTTTACCAATAACGATTGCATCACTTCTTACAATTAGGCGAGATTGCGGTCAAACACTAGTCTACATTATACATATATATAAAAAAAAAAATGTATTTGTGATTCACAGGTTTATACAACAAAATGAGTTCGTTCATACAAGCCCCACGGGCATACAAATTCATTGAAAAATAACTATATTCTATCCATGTTAAAAGTACAATATTAATATTGTATTTTGTAGTTTACTTTCAGTGCGTTGCACTAATTAATTTTAATTAATACCTACATTTGTCATTAAGCTTGAACGTTATCAATATTTAATATTATTAAATTCTATTCAGAAGTTCAGAACGTTGAAACGTTGATACAAAGAAGAGAAATAGTTCAGAGTAAATTCTAACTAATATAGTTAAATATATTAGTTAGAATTTAAGTTATTTGCACAGCGTTATGTCCTACGGTATTTTACTGTGGGGCAAAGCCGCTGACATACAAAATATATTTGTACTCCAAAAACGAGCTGTCCGATAAATTCACCAGCTCGGTGTCAGATTTTCTCTGAGAGATTTCTTTAAAGATATTGGTATTCTCACAGTTGCTTCACAATGTATCTTAGCCAACATCTTATATGTTAGGCAAAATATTCATGTGTACACCAAAAACTGTGATATTCATAATATTAACACCAGAAACAAGGACAAACTGCGGGCCCCTTTTCACCGACTTCAAAAGGTTCATAACTCTTTTGTTGGGCTTGGTATAACTTTTTATAACAAGATACCCTCTTTTTTGCTAGACTTGCCTTACAATGCATTTAAAGCACAAATCAAATCCAAGCTTTGTTCAAAGGCATATTATTCTGTAAGTGATTATTTAAATGATAAGAATAGCTGGTCGCTCTGATTAACTCAGGACAATGTTTGTGTTCTTTCTCCGGAATTAGCTTACTGACACGTTATATGAGTTCATATAATTCACTTTTTTTCAATACATAAATATGTAAGCTGTCACGCCTTTTATGCCTGGGGCTTTTATTGAAGTATCTAATAAGTATTTAGTTATTTACATTTTCATTTAAATATATATATATATATATATATATATATATATATATATATATTGTTTTGCTTTGCTGGTATTTTGGCGTGGTAGCTGGCATATTTTCAATAATTTCATTGTTGTTATATTTTCTTGTGTTAATAACTATACATAGTATTGTATAAAGTCATGTGTTTTTTTAAAATGAACAGACAGCTGTGCTGCTGGGGAGTTTCTTCCGCCACTTCTTCTTCCCAGCGAAAGCACTAGGAAGTGTCGATGGGTGGGCGTTTTGGGGGACTGCCTTATTTAATATTGACGTTCAAAAAGTGCTGATTTTGAGCCTAATTTGAATAAATGACTTTTGATTTAGATTTTTTTGATTTTAAATTTTGTAAGAAAATATATTATATGCATCGTCGGTCCATCTTCTAAGAACTAATACACTTATAAGGTCTCAAGTTTAGAAATTAATTATGTGATAACGTAGGTACAGCCAGATCAGGCCTACAGACAGCATGGTACTGCGGTAGTTGCTACACAAAAGTGCTAATTTTCTCAGGTTTTCATTACAAATGTTTCGAAGCAATTAGTCGTTTTTGGGTTCACAGTAATATCGTCATTAGTATTTTGTTTTAATTTGTAATTTTGATCAACAGTCCGCTATATTCTGATTCTCATAAATAACATTTTCTTTTTGGTTTGGAAAAACATCTGTTGTCTATGATTGTGGTATTAGTAGGAGCTATTCTAGTGGGAACAGATCAGATATTCTACAGAAATTGGTTGTCAAGATTGGCTGAAACAAATTTATAATTTCAGTTTAAAATTACCATAAATGATGACGTACATATTTGCTTGTATTATAGGTTTTGTGCACCGCTTCATTAAGGGCCTTATTCTCATTTAGTACCATAAAATGGTCACTTTATGATCTTAATTTCTAATTAATGTCTTGGTTTTGAGATTTGCAAAAAATATATTTTGTGTATTGAATTATGTACAACAATTTCTCCTAATGATTTTTTCGAAGGACTAACACTTTTGCCTTAAAAGAATATTTACCAAAACGTTATTTTTTTGCTAATACGTATATTCGTTATTATCTCGAAAAGGCTTTGATGTTTGGAAATATATTTATACTGAAAAATTTGTGGTTAGAGGTATGATCTTTTCAAAATAATAATATAACACTCAAGTATCACCCTGACACTCAACACGCTGACCATCAGCATATTATGATTGTTGCTTTGAATAAACAGTAGACAAAAAAAAACATTTTTCTATGTTTCTGTAAATTAGTACTGCATTACATAGGTACAACCAGTTCTTCTCTCAATCTTTCTCTTTATGAGAGGAGACCTATGCCCAGCAGTGGGACGAAAAAAGGTTGATGGTGGTGATGATGATAGGTACAATAGGCCCCCTGTCCCCTAAACCAGGCTAGGTCTGTATCTTAGGGGGCAGTGTCCGGCTACCTATAAGGTATGCTAAACAATATGTAAAGAAAACCCCGTCCGACCCATAAGGATAATAAAGGTTAGGTAAACACATGACCAAATATAATATAAAATTTTACGTAATCATCATAGTAACAATATTAATAAATTTTGAAATAATCTTTTTTTCCGGCGAATTAATTCCAACTTCCCCGAAATTTGGTAATTTTTATAAACTGACAACACCATTTTGACGGTATTATTATAAGAACGATGCGACCACGTAATGCATGCCCTACCCCCCGTCACCCGCGGAGGGGTTGCCTACCGCACATGTATTAAGTTACCTCCTTTTGTGAAATAATATTTATTTTTTTAGGGGGATTTTTTTTTAAGTTTAGCCCGGCTTTGTATCCATTAGTAGAATCAGTAACCGATACCTTACAATACCATCACGGATAGGACCGGGTTTTCTTTACATATTGTATAATGCTCTTGTAACAGACGTGTCAGTGGACAAGCAAGTTCTTGAATTATGACCTTGTGTCAAACTTTAAAAATATGACAGTGAGACGGTGAAGAGTGAAATTCTGTGGGGTAAGAAGTGTTTGATGATTATGGAAGTGTTTTTGGTGTAGTGAATTATGGTGGAGTTAGTGTATGGTTTGTATGAGCGGATATTTAGCGCTTATGCGAAAAATAGGTGGATTATACATAAAGAGTGGATGTTTATTATATTATGTAGGTAAAAAGTGATTCCGTTCCGTGATAGTCTTGTTTAAGCAGCCATTCAATTAACGTACTTTTTAGTTTAAACCTTGGGAGACCGAGAATGTTTAGTTTGTTTTTTGAACTTTATTATTTTACGTACTTATTACGTAATCAGCCTTGCAAACTTCGTTTTATGTTTAATGCTGGGAATTATATGGTAACTTCTTTTGTTGTCGGGGGGAACAAAACCGCGTTCTAAGAATTGATTGAAGCAGAAACAGCTGTCGTAATGTTAAAACCTTACAGTTTGCATAAAGTTGCTCTGTTTGGTATCTGCGTGTTTTCTTGCGTGCCATAGTTTGTATTGCTCTTTGTGCTCGCTCAACCCTCAGGAGACCCGTCTTCTTGGCTCTACCCCGCACATTAATACAATAACCTAGAACAAATTGGAATTGGGCAAAATACACCATTTTAAGAACATCATGGTCAGCTGACTGAGTTAAGTTGCACAGTCGGGTGGTAAGTGTGTCTAAAATAATAATAAACGATTTTACTTCTAAGTGTTTCCTTAGTGTTACCTTAGTCTGCTGTCTATATGGAGGTCGAGGTATTTTACGCTGTTATCTTTCCTTAGTTATGGACAAGAGCTATGTGTTAAGAGACTGGTATACGAGGGTACCGTTTTGGAGAAAGTAATTAGTGGTTTCAAATTGCAGCGGAGGGCGAAAGGAAGTTTTGGGCAGATTTAATGTCTGTATGTTAGAGTGGTTGTTTACTAAAATTAATAAGCTTTCATATACCTTCAGCATTTACTCTGTATGTACCAATAATAAAGCCAATAGTTTACTTTGTTTGGACGCGCTTTGAAACTATGAATCGCACACAACTACTTGAAAATTTCTTTTGAAAGGACCTTTTGGCAAACCACTCAACTGTCCAATATTTGTATAAAATCTATCCCAAGCTTGGATAGGGTGTTAGTATAAAAATGGCTTCCAAGCAAACAAGGTTTTATTTTCCTTGGTGATTGATATACTTGTTGTCTACATAATCGTTGATTTAGGTGGCGTATTCGGTAAATCCAAAAACGAAGAGTAGTTGATCCATCGAAAAAAGTATTATATTCTATTTTTCGGACAGGTTTAATACACATTATCGGGAGTAGAGACACGTGTCAAATTGTATTGAATTTATTTTATTGCTTATGTACACATAATACATAAGGATATGGCAAAATTAAGATCTGAATACAAACGTGCTGCTTGCGAAAGGAGAAGTAAAACAGAAATGTAGACCATAGTGTGTAAGAACATGCAGTAAAAATTTTAATGTGTTAAGTCTAAAAGAAATTTAAATATACCCTACGTACAAATACGTGTAGGTATATTTATGTAATTATATGTAATGTAATTATTAATTATAGAAAATAATTACATAAATTCTTTTTTTTAAACTTGCCCCACACCAGGGATTTATCCTGTATCGTGGGTGCATTTACAAACATATAAACTCACGTGACAAGTAGTGGGCAACTCCCGTAACTTAGCTCGAATTTTCGAATTACAAGGAACTAGATTCCTGACACGTATTTGAGCAAAATAGTTGAATAATAGCCTGACGATAATAATAATATTATCATGGTAGGACTTACTGTGAGGCGAGAATCCGTTACCAGATTAAAAATATACAGCCTCATTCTGTTAAACCTCAATCTCGGTGACGATCTTCTCGTAACCAAAGGCTACATTGTGATACCAAATATTATCACAGGATCAAAATAAGGTGAGGGGTGAGGTGACGTGACTTAATTGGGAATTTGTTTGAAGGAGGAAAGTTATTATCTACTTATTAGCGCGTAGTATACAATATGTAAAGAAAACCCTGTCCGATCCGTGAAGGTATTGTTAGGTTTCGATAACTTATTCTACTAATGCCTACAAAGCCGGGCTTAAAGAAAAATTCCCAAAAAAAAAAAATACATTATTTCGCAAAAGGATTTAACTTAATTTGGGAAAGGTATTGCCTACCGCACATGCGGTAGGTGCGGTAGGCAATACATGCGCGAGCGAAGGGGGGCAGGGCACGAGGCACGCGGTCACATCGCTCATAATAATACCGTCGAAATGGTGTTGTCACTTTTTTAAAAATTACTAAGTTTTGGGGATGTTGGAATTAATTTGTAAAAAAAAGAAGATTATTTCAAAATTCATTACAATTGTTATTATGATGATTAGGTAATAGTAGTTTATGAAACTGTTACATAATGAGGGATATTATGCACGAGTGTGAGTTTAAAAAACGAGCGAAGCGAGTTTTTTAATAGTATCACACGAGTGTGTTACCAGTTTCATACACTACTTTATCTAATCTCATACATTTTAAGAAACAATAATAATCAATTATGTGTCCAGCGAAACACAACAACGACTCGCAATGCAAAGAAACTTATTTGGCGCCAAAATTCTGCACCCTGCATCAACGCGCACACGCCAAAGCGCGCGCAGCCACAGATAAAAAAATACAATAGTGCTATCTATGGTTTGTAATCTGTACGGTAATGAAAAAAAAATATTATAACATTATTTTGTTAGAGAAATAATGTTATAATTTAATTTTTTAATTTCCTTTCGATATACTATGGGTAAAGTACGTCAATATAAACTCCTTTTTAGTTTTATATTTTTAATTTTTTGATATGAGAGTAGATAAAATTTCATATTTTATTTGTTCATGTGTTTACCTAACCTTTATTATCCTTATGGGTCGGACGGGGTTTTCTTTAAATATTGTATAATAGTAACATGTCAGTATGAGTCTAAATACTCCTAAGTATAGATAAACGGAATGATTAGTACTCGAAATACATTTATTAATAGATATAGGTTCGGTAAATAAATTTGTTTACTTATGAATTCTATGGTTAGGCCTCTTAGCTTACATACTGATTTACTTAATAACTAACAAATGACAGACTTCGTTAAATAGCCGTCATATTCGCAATGGCAAAAACAATTTACAACATAACTCTTCATCTGAGAACTTAATATTAACCATTTCCTCTCATCACACTCCACAAAATCAACACCGAAGAAGATACAATTCATCTGCAGCAATCCATTTGATGTTTGTTGACGCTTCAAAACTCAGCGAGAAATAAAACAGTTTCGTCTATGCGTTTTTTTCATGTCTTTTTTTTTTGTTGGGATGGGAAATCATCAAATGACTTCTCCCGCTCTGGGCGGAGTGGAAGGGCGTGTCAGACACTAAAACCCACCCGTGTTTCTTCTCTTGCCTGTGCGATGGAAAGGGTTTCTTGTTTAACCAACCCGCAACCCTGACCCAGGAAGCATCGGTCTTCGTGGACCCCGTCACGATGTGCTGACATCTCTTTGAGGCGCGCGTGAAACGCGATGCGCTGTCGACTTGGGCCTGGTCCTTACCGGGCGGCGAGCTGCCCACTGCTCACCGCCCGCAGGCCCGCGCCTACGGTGGCTGGGAGTTAGGTATCATCTCCCGACCAGAGCGTCTCCTGCGGCGGCTAGTGGCGTGAGGGCGCTGGGATTTCCGTTGCCTCACGCGCTCCGCCTCCTCCTTTGCCAGCATCACTGTTTCGCAGAAGGAGGTGACGGCCTGCCATGCACTCTCGCTCCGGACCATGGCCTGGACCAGAGTCGGACGCGAGAGATCGCCACCGCTACGAGGACATGGCGGTGCTCTACCCAAGCCGGGCAGACCTCCACCGTATGCTCCACCGTGTCCTCAGGGCGATCCACACAATGGTGACACCCTGGCGTTTCCTCCCGCCTAATAAGGAACAGGAACCTCCCGAAACAACCGTGTCCGGTGAGGACCTGTCAGGCGGAAGCCTCTCTAGCCATTCCTCAAAGAGGGGACTTATCGCCGCTGTTGTGTGTGTGTCACTGAGACAGTACGGAACTATTGTGTCTGGTAAGTTACTGAGACAATACGGAACTATTGTGTCTGGTAAGTCACCGAGACAGTATGGAACTATTGTGTCTGGTAAGTCACTGAGACAGTACGGAACTATTGTGTCTGGTAAGTCACTGAGACAGTACGGAACTATTGTGTCTGGTAAGTTACTGGGACAGTAAGGAACAATTATGTCTGGTAAGTCACTGAAACAGTACGGAACTTTTGTGTCTGGTAAGTCACTGAGACAGTATGGAACTATTGTGTCTGGTAAGTCACTGAGACAGTTACGGAATTATTTTTCAAGTGCAACTAAAACTGGGCTTGCACAATATTTTCTTTTTAAACAAAGGTTGCCCTACATTAGGAATTCCTCTAGTATCGAGGGTGCGTTTACAAACTCACAAAACAGCCAGACCCGGAACAACAACTAACTATTTTGTATGACCAACAAAATATTTGTTCCGTGAGGGAACCAAACACGTAAGACACAGCGTAGCAGTCCATCATGCCGGTGATGACACGGTTAGCGCCCTGGTTAAGTGAAACCATGAGGCTTTTGCTCCCGATCCTTAGCTACCCTGATGTCAGTTATCCAGATCTTACTACACGGCATGACTAGATAAACTTGAATGGTTTCAAAACTTTTGCATACGATTTAGCCTGTGTTATGATCACATATCAGAATTTCGTACTTACCCCAAATGGTTTTGTTTTATCCTAAAACCCCTCTAATCTTAAAAAAAAACGCTTTAAGTTCCTTTAAGGCACATATAATAGATGTCTGAGTTCATCAGATTGTTCATGAGGTAAAAAAAAAGTGGCGATCACATTGCTAAGGAAGAACTCCAAAGCTTTGGTTTCCTTTAAAAGCGGTCATGTGATTATGGCCGTTATTAAAATCTGTCATTTTAAAGGACACACCAAAGCCGGCGGCATATTGCCGGCGGCAACATTTTGGTGAGCTAGGTTAGCGGCTTCAGTAATTGAAAGTAGTGAAACTTTGCCGGCGGCATGTCAGCGGCTCGACATCAGAAACTTGTTTGGCTGTTAAAATACTAGCACGTCACTACAGCTGAAATGTCGCCGGGCAACTCGAGCTGGCGAAGGTTGCCAACATGTTTCTTTTAATATAAGCCGCCGGAATGTGTCTGCGGGCTGTGCCGCCTTGCCGGGCCGCTTTGGTGTGTAATGCGTTTTACAATATTTGGATAGCCGTGACCGTTCAGAGCTTTCTTAGCATACCAAAGTTTGACAGACTGCTTCAGACTGACCGAAAGATAAGAGTTACGTTTTAGGTTTTCTATGAACAATAAATAGTCTACAGATTATTCTTTTTTGAGCAGTGGTGACCTAGTGGTTTCGGCCGCGACTTACAAGATGTAGGTCGTAGGTTGGATAAAACTTTGAAGGTACGTTACATCTACTAACCAGCAATGGGCCTGCGTGGTCGATTATGGCTCACTCCCTCTCACCAAGTTGTTTTTCTTAGCTTGAAACTTTTAAATTGGAAGCGGAGAAGGGCGGTCGTTTTGGGTTCTCTTATTATTTTGACATTCAAAAAGTACTGATGAGCATCAGTGAAAAACGAGAATCAAAATAATACAAAAAACATGACTGAGCACTCAAGTTTGAATAAAGGCCTTAGTTTTCGATTGTTTTTTTCGATGTCATCGACAAATACAAGCCTAGAGTACAGGCGTAGAGTAGCCAGCCTTTCGGTGTTCTATAGGATACATTTTGGGGAGTGTGCGAGGGAATTGCACGATTTAATTCCCCCATCTCCGTTCCACCATCGGACGACCCGTCGTACGGCGAGTTTCCACCCTTACGTTGTTACCACCTCTACGATCCGGACGAAGCGTTTCGCCTCCTGCTTTATACCGCGTACATCGAGGGACTGGAACAATCTGCCGGCGGCGGTGTTTCCGTCGGACTACAATTTGAGTGTCTTCAAGGCTAGAGTGAATAGGCTCTTAATAAACTAGTGCGCTTTACCATCAACGATTGCGTCACTGCTTACCATCAGGCGGGATTGCGGTCAAGCGCTGGTTTATAAATTAATAATAAAAAAAAAGTTAAGTCCTTAGCTAATGCACTTTTTTTTTTAATTTATATAACAATCTTACTTCCAAATCCAATTGAAATATATTAGTAAACTAAAAACGGTAGCCATTTGGGCCTTTGTTAGTTTTGGTTGGGTTGGCTCATGTCGAAGAGTTGTATGGTGCCTTCGGGAATTCGTACATAAAGCTGGTTCGAATGAGTGACTCTTGCACGATGTTGGAATTCAAAACGAAACAAAAATAAGTTAACATCATGTCCTATAACCCCATGTTTGTATCTTATAGAGAAAATAAATAAGTGATAATGTAATTATTAGATAATACACAGTACGAAAAGTAAAGTGGATGAAACGCCATCCAGAGATATACCAGCAAAGTTCTAGCATCAAAAGGCGAAGCCTAGCCTATTACTGATGAAGATAATGGACGTCCTCCGTGGCGCAGCAGTTAACACGCCTGCCTGCGACGTGGAAGCCCCGGGTTCGATACCCGGCCGGGTCATGATGGAAAACGATCTTTTCCTGATTGGCCTGGGTATTGGATGTTAATCTATATATGTATCTATTATAAATATAGTATCGTTGAGTTAGTATCCCATAACACAAGTCTCGAACTTACTTTGGGGCTAGCTCAATCTGTGTGATTTGTAAAAAAAAAACCGCCATTCCGCCTGATTGTAAGCATCACTGCTTACAATCAGGCGGAATGGCGGTCAAACACTACTTTATAAAAAAAAAAAATCAACAAACCCTTTTAGAGAGGCGCATTCACAGAATGAATCCGAATGAATGAACAGAAAATATAAAATTAACAATGTTGCAGCACTCAAAATAAAATAAAATCGGGATTTAAATCCTGATTTTTATTTTCACTAAAAGTGTTTGTTGTATTCTTGTGAAAATAAATAAAACTGTGATTCTGAAATTTTCGCGAATCGGTAAAACGAGCCGTATGACGTCACGGTAAGGCACAGTACTCATGGAATTTTAATGATCATTGGCCAGAGCGCCCCGGGCTGTCTGACCCAGTTTTGTCAGAATGTTTCTGTTCAGCGCTGTGTTTCCTGTAGCCTGTATTTGTTAATGTTGATGTGTTCTTTTGATTTGTTACAAATTGATTAAAATGGAAATATTGGATTAGAAAACATACACGTGAAAACATTTGTAGTGCCACTATGTGCCGTGATTTAAATACATAGGAACAGCTGTTTTTCGTGGATGTCACGCTGTTTCCCTGAACTATTTTTAGAAATTTTTTGCGTTATGTTTACCGCAAATAAAAGCTTTTTCTTTCTTTCTTTCTTCCTTGCAACAAAAATTTTAATCTTATTTAATATACGACGTGTAAAGAAAATCCCGTCCGACCTATAAGGATAATAAAGGTTAGGTAAACACATCATCATCATTATTTCACGTAGACGAAAGACGTCCACTGCTGGACATAGGCCTCCCCCAAGGTTCTCCACGACGACCGGTCCTGCGCCTCCCGCATCCAGCAGTTTCCCGCGACCTTCACCAGGTCGTCGGTCCACCTTGTCGGAGGCCTACCCACGCTACGTCTTCCGGTGCGTGGTCGCCACTCGAGAACCCGTCGGCCCCATCGGGCATCGGTCCAACGGGCAATGTGTCCAGCCCATTGCCACTTCAGTGTTGCAATTCTTCGGGCTATGTCGGTTACTCTCGTTCTTCTGCGGATCTCCTCATTCCTGATTCGATCGCGCAGTGAAACAAGGAAGGAAGACGACATACAGGTAAACACATGACCAAATAAAATATCTCTAGCAAATAAACGTATGATTATGATTATGATTATTATGATTATGATTAATATAAAATTTTACGTAACCATCATACTCCTAGTAACAATACTAATGAATTTGAATTTAAACCCTCACTTCTCATCCCTATGGCTGTTGGTGGACACTGGTGTGGACAAAATAGTTTACACCTGTGTCTACCAATCGCACAGCGGTGATCAGGAGACGACTCGATTGTTTGACCACCTCAGTGAGACTGCTGACAATGCGCTGCACCGACACCCTGATGCACAGTTCGTCGCTCTGGGGGACTTTTCCCGTACCAGAGGACCGACCACGCTGGGAGAGAAGGGCGTTTTCTATGGGGCCGTTCCCAGGTGGTAAAGCAAGCGACTAGGGTGCCTGATGTAGTTGGTCATACTGCCAATTCTCTGGACCTTCTGCTGACCTGGACAGATGTGTAGCAACAGTTTCCTCACCGTTGGGAACTTCAGACCACTGCCTGGTGAAGTATGTATCGTTCTTCTCCCCACCAGATAGTCACTCATGTGGTGAACGGCGAATGTGGCGATACGAGTCAGCGGATTGGGATCAGATGCACCACTTCTTTGAGTCTCATCCTTGGCAGCAGGCCTGCTTCTCTTCTGACAATCCGTCGAGCTGTGCGAACGCTATAACCGATGTGGTGCGTCAAGCTATAGAGTATTTATCCCCTTCAGTGACGTGCCCGTCGGTGGCTCAGCTCATCCATGGTTCAGTGCCGATTGTGTCCAAGCTAAACAGCGTAAGCACACGGCATTTCTCACCTGGGTTGACGCTCGTGATCGCAGAGCTCCGGATCTAAGCTCAAAGAAGAGAGCCTTTAACCGTGCTGCCAAGTCTTACAAGAAGGCATTTAAGAAGGCTCGCTTCGACCCTATTACCCATATTGGCAACAAGTTATCTGCGCAGCCATCCGGTAGCAGATCTTTTTGTTCCCTTGCCAAATCGGTCGAGGCGAGCTTCTGTCGGCCCACACTGCCTCCGCTGGTCAGGCCTGATGGATAACTGGCTCATGCTACGAGTGAGAAAGCTGGATAAAAGTGTATTCGAAAGAATAAAAGCATCGAATAACGTCTAGTCTTAAAAACATTGTGAATGTTAGCTTTAGGTACCTAACTATTGATTCCCGCTGTATTAGCTGTATACTGCCTAGTTTAAAAAAAAATACTGAATACTACTGTGTTTGAAAAATTCCATTTAAAGTTTGGTTGAAAAATAAAAATGGAAATACAACACGGTGCTTTAAAAGTTGGAAATTTACGCCCGCAGTGCAGCGCTTGTAATTGATCTGTACATTCAGGCTTGTGAATCGGTGTGCGTTACCGGTACTAGGATGAGAGATTGAATTAAAACGCACAGGAATGAAAAAGGGGATTAGATATATTTTTATTAGGGATCCTCAAAGGATAAGCGCGGTTTTCGATCTGTCAAGCTCCGTTTTTTCGAAAACGCGTGGACTGGTCAAATAATATTAATATCAAATAACTACTAAAAGCTACAATCTCTTTCTTTCTTTTTTTTTTTCAAGGTGAGAGAGGTTTGAGGCAAAATAACTATGCTGCGATATTTCAATGTTCTTTATGAATTGTTTATTGCACTTTTTACTACATAAATCACGCGCTTTTATTTAGAAAACGACACTGTAAATAATTTTAAAAGTCCAATGAAAAATGCGCGTGATGCTCATCTTAGCTTTCCCGTCAAAACTCCGCAGTAGCTACAATCTCTTGAAGCGGTAAAGAATTACACTTCCTTCAATGTTGTCAAAAGATACCGCGCTTATGTTCTGGTTATATCACATATTTTGACACTCGCAAGGGAAATTAAACCTTCGGAGTACTTCCCATAGACCTAAAATCATGTAATTTGGTAAGAAGCAATGTCATTTATAATATCCGAATATCGTAAAAGAGATGGCTAAACGGCTGTCCCAGCTCGGTTAAACGAATAGTAATTTCACACTAAGACATAATATTTAAATATTTATTCATGAATTGTTCAGTGTTTAAAAGTTTCTTGTAACTTTCGTGGACTAATAAACATAAAAAAGTTTCTCAATAGTTTATGCATAATTTTGGTTTGACATGACTAGGTCAGGGTGTATGGTAAATCCGTTTTATCAAGTTCTTTTCTTGCAATTACCTCATTGTAGATATTTACATCAAGTACCTTAGAGCAAAATTACCAGGGAAAAACAGAATTCTCAATAAATTCGCCGCAGACACCTTAAAACGCTTACCTTGATAAAAGTTCATAGCAAAGTTATTTTTTGAAGCTTTTGTACTTTGTCGTAGGAGTTACGCGATATTAATTTCAGTATTGTGAAGATGTGTAAAGTTCCTAAACTTTTTTAATTACACAATACTAAGTTTCAGCTATTTTGCATTATATATTGCTAGGAATCATGTTTAGACATGCGTTTTCATTGCGGGGTCTCTAACATGCTTCAATTTAGCTATGTCTTTTGCAGTTACACACATGCTTAAAAATTTGTCGGAATTCTCGGTGCGCTCACAACTTTTATTACCGGTTTTATTATTATTTTTCGGTGCCTCCTAAATAAAACTCGTTTATGCAAGCGGTTGATTCATGCAGTTCTATGCAAACACGCGTACAACATGTATTGCAAAATGCTCACATGTCGGAACCCTTACAATTATTATGGCCGTCCGCCGTCCTCGGCTTAGCTACCAAGCGCTTAGTGCTAGAAATATGAATCTTTTTATGGATATGTGTAGGTATTTACCACGTTAAAATTATGAAATAAATTTATGGCATTCCTCTTCTATTCATAAAGTGTAGATGGTTTATTTTTGCGTTTACAGCACATTGTGGGGTAACATTAGATAAGTAATCTTAAAATATTAACAGGTTTCTCAGACCATTTTTTGATTTAGGTATTAATTTGCAATATTCAATCTTTTAAGAGCACTTTTTCTTACAATAAAATAGGAGACTGTGTCCTATAGAAGCTATCTCAAAAAATTGGAAAGAAATCATGATAGTAGTCCATGAAATTTCAAGGAATAATGTAATGGCTTAGATAACATTTTAGTTCAGGAGTTATAGAGACCTTTATGTATCCCTTCGTCAGCGAGTCCGACTTGCACATGGCCAGATTTTTACCATCAACCAGACAAAATGTTGCCGCCAAGCGATTCGTCGTGTTCCTGCATGATGTCTGATGAAGATGTACGAAGGACGGGTCTGAGAAGTTGTGCTGTGGTGTGTACCGGGTGCGATGCGCCGAATTTTGTTGTGTCGGCGGTTTGGTCATGGCAGGTCTCCAGATCAATCTCCCTCTGGCGCAGCATCGTTGGTCCTGTTGTTGGATTAAACATCGCAACACCTCGCTCAACTGCCGTCTTCCTTCCTATTAACTCAGTTTTTTTAGTGAATAGGCTTAATAAACTAGCGTGCTTACCATCAATGATTGCATCACTGCTTACCATCAGGCGGGATTGCGGTTAAGCACTAGATTATAATTCATAAAAAAAAGTTAGCAAATGTCTTGAGGAAAATACAATTATATTATATATTACTTAATTGTAGTCTAAAGGAACCATACTTATGAAGTCCATTTTATACCTAGACTTTATTTTGAGGACAAAACAATTATACGTGACATGTCATGCGACCCAAGTAACGAGTACATCGTCATCATTTCAGTCAAAAGACGTCCACTGCTGGACATAGGCCTTCCCCAAGGTTCTCCACGACGACCGGTCCTGCGCCTCCCTCATCCAGCGGTTTCCCGCGACCTTCACCAGGTCGTCGGTCCACCTTATCGGGGGCCTACCCACGCTGCGTCTTCCGGTGCGTGGTCGCCACTCGAAAACCCGGCGGCCCTATCGGGCATCGGTCCTATGGGCATCCACTGCAACTTTAGTGTTGCAATTCTTCGGGCTATGTCGGTTACTTTCGTTCTTCTGCGGATCTCCTTATTTCTGATTCGATTGCGCAGTGAAACCCCAAGCATAGCCCTCCAGCAAGAAAAATTATAAAATCTTGAACCTTATGTACTTTAAAATAAAGATTATTATTTCGAAACAAGGTACCCACACTTCCGATCTGTGCATGCTCTGTTGAGTGTGTGCGGCCAGCTAGTGCGTGCTTGTGGCACATCACATATTTTACAACAAAGCTGTCGTAAGGGAGGGATAGAGATAGAATATCTATAGGTAAATTAATTCGGCTTCGGCATACAACAATTCAAGCCAGCTATGTAGAATTAAAACACCATTAACAAAATACTGTTCAACATTACCAAATATAAAAACAAATAGCAGTACCTTCTTTGATTTTTCCTCTTGTAATTTTAATTTGTAATTCTTTGTTTTTTTTTTTTACTCAAAGCCAGTACACACTATGTAGCTAAGCATATTGTACGTTATGGAATTGCATCGTTGACAGGGGTGTTCGGCACTGGTGCAGCTACACAGAAGCAAAGTTTGGTATTCGGGAACACTGTTGGAGCTGCTGAACCTTGGGCAAAACTATCTTTGCATTGTGTAGATCCAATTTCTTAGTTTTGTATAATTGCATGGCACACGTGTGAGCACAATGTACTTGCTGTAATCATCTATTTGTTGGGTTAGTTTTTTTTGTGTGTTTTCCATAATGGACGCTCTTAGCGTACAATATATTTCTGCATCGTTCTCACACGGGTGATTTCAACATGAATGATGTAATCAAATATTTGTATCAATAGCTTGATAATTTAAAAGAGTGTCCATGGAGTTTCTTGCCCGTTCTTCTCCATAGGTACCTACTCTTTGGAATGGGCGACTAGCTTCACCTTACTGACTGACCGACCTTCTGACAATTCAAAAGTGCCTGTAACTGGTTTATTTGAAATAAATGCTTAGATTTTGATTGATTTTTGATTTTGACCTAATCTGTTTGATACGATCAACCTTAGTGAAAGTCAAAAACAATGTGCCAGAGATTCATAGAAGGAGGTATTATAAGAATAAAAATAAATTCGTAACCAAAATGAAGAAGAATAAAGTAGACTGTGCAAGTAGTACTAAGATAAATGTATAAAGAAAAGGGTGCAAAGTTCACTCATCTTCCACAGAAAAGGGAGAATCCCCTGACCAGACGGGTGTTGTTGTCTGGCGGCCCACGGCTGATGTAGGGTAGTCTTCGCTAGTTGCGCGGTCATTTTTGCTTGTGAGATGTAGGATCGCAATGACGTCAGTTGCGTCGCCTTGTTCGAATGTAATCTTACCGTTACAAATGTATTTCGCCCTTAATATATGTATAATAATTCCCACCCGTAGCTCGGAGGGAACCCGTTAATAACTTACCATGTTTCTTTGTTAATATCCCTTAGGGTAGGCCTGTGTAGTCTGTTTGACAAGTGCGTAGCCGCTATTATTCAAATTTTTGACAATACATACATATATTGAAAAATTATTTACTGTAGCGAGTCTCATGGGCCTTTTACCCAACTTCTTGTCTAAAATGATACTTACAGAGAGGCTATAAAGGGGCTCCTTTTAGGTTTTGTGGTCACAGTGGCTTTTGTTACATTTGTCATTGTAAGACGTCATGTTTATTTTTTTTTATTTTTGCATTAATATATGGAAAGAGCTATGCTCGGAGTTTCTCTGCGCGATCGAATCAGAAATGAGGAGATCCACAGAAGAACCAAAATCACCGACATAGCTTTTTCTTTAATAATTATAAACTAGTTCTTGATCGCAATCCCGCCCGATGGCAAGCAGTGATGCAATCGTTCATGGTAAACCGCGCTAGTTTAATAAAGCCTCAAAAAACTGAGTGAATAGGAAGGAAGACGGCAGATGAGCGAGGTGATGCAATGTTTAACCCAGAGGGAGATTGATCTGGAGACCCACCACGACCAAACTACCGGCACAACAACATTTGGCGCATCGTACCCGGCACACATCGCAACAAAACTGCTCGGACCTGTCCTCCGTACGGCTTCACCAGACATCTTCGAGTCTCTACAATTAAGTGGCAGTGGGCAGGGCACATTGCTCCTAGAACCGATGGCCGATGGCGCAATAAGGTTCTGGAGTACCTATTTACAGAAATCATTTACTCATTTAAGACTAGTGCTACCTTACCTTCGGTACCACAGTTGTATCTACATCACAAAACATAAGGATATCTTCATAACTAAGTGAAACATTAATGTTCACATACACATTGAGCACGCGTGAGCACAATGTACTTGCTGTAAAGCATCTATTTGTTGGGTTAGTCTTTTTTTGTTATTGTTTTTTTTTTGTGTGTTTTCCATAATGGTTTTCCATAATGGACGCTCTTAGCGTACAATATATTTCTGCATCGTTCACACACGGTTGATTTCGAAATGAATGATGTAATCAAATATTTGTATCAATAGAGATAGTGTAAGAGTGTCCATAGAGTTTCTTGCCCGTTTTTCTCCAAAGGTAACCTATTCTTTGGAATGGGCGACTAGCTTCACCTTACTGACTGACCGACCTTCTGAAAATTCAAAAGTGCCTGTAACTGGTTTATTTGAAATAAATGCTTTGATTTTGATTTCATTCCACCTTTACCTTCTAGATTAAATTCTCAACATGCTGATGTTATATTCCATCAGCGTAACATTTACTACCTTCTATATATACTTTTTCACCTGTTGAACATTCAGAAATCTTATCTGAGTAACACCAAAAAAAAACAGTATTTTGAATAATGACCGCCCGCGAACAAAACAAATATTGCCTGAATAGAATAGGTTTCCCGCGGTACAATAGTATAAAACGAAGTCGCTTTCTCTTTCTCTATGTCCCTATGTATGATAAAATCTTAAAAACTTCGCAACGGAATTTGATGCGTTTTTTTTTAATAGATAGAGCGATTAAAGAGGACGATTTTTTATGTATAATTACATCCATCCATTAAATAGTAGAGTAAACCTATTTTTGAGATGTCTAATGAGCTGTCGTAAATAATTACAATTTTTCCGCGTTTGCTGTGAAACACAGACTGAACTAAACGATATTTATCAAAATAAAAAACCAGATATTATACACATTCAAAAGGTCTACAGAAAAGCCCGCGATAGTATTACATATCTATCTCTTATGGATATCCCACAATATTTTTTTTTTGTCATTTACTTTTTACGAAAAATAGTGGCTAATTTTCGTAGCGATTTTAACCAACACAGCATTAATCCTTATCAAATTTAATACCTTAAATACATTATTGATTTAATATCTACATCTTTATCGCCCTTTACAGCATATGATTTAAATGAATATTCTCGAATATATTACAGATTTAAAAATTGCGGTACCGACCGGCGGCTGAAGCGACAGGCCGCTAATGTTTCTTATACAACGTACACAGTTTTTCTGTAGTGTATTTAGTATCAGTATTGTACCCGTGCGAAGCCGAGGCGGGTCGCTAGTATATATATATATATTACAAGCTTCATCACGCGGTTTCGCCCGCGTAGATTTTGATTTGTTTTTTTAATACGCTCCGTTCCTATTGGTCGCAGCGGGATGTTATATTGCCTAATGCCTTCCTGGATAAATGGGCTATTTATCGCAAAAAGAATTATTCAAATCGGACCAGGGGGTAGTTGCGCTAAATAAAACAGTAGAAGTTCAACTCTTGTTCGTATCTAATCCAGTTAAAGTTATGTTTTAGTTTCGATCACATTTCGTATCGCGCTAAAGTTTCAACTTCGGTTGAAGTAAAATCAATGTAGGTATGAGTGATACATTTCATGAGATATAATAATTAAAAATAAAACAATTATAAGTAAATCTAATAGATTAGACGGAAGTTTGACATGGCATAGAAAAGTTAGCTTTGTTTCAACTTTTTCATTTGACAGCGGTTACGTTCCAATTGCGATCCAGTTATGGTTAAACCGTTAGCGCGATACGAAATATAACAAAAGTTATGGTTTGGTTGCGATCCAATTCTGTTTTGGTTGAATTATTTTAGCGCGATTGTCCCCCAGTAGCTTCTGAGGTTAGCGCGTACAAACAAACAAACCCTTCATCTTTATATTTATTAGTATAGATATAATCTAAAAGAATAAAAGGCCATATTTACACGGTTGGAAAGCCAGTACTGTAGAGGTTTTACGAACAAACCTGTACCAAACAGAGGAGTTAATAGAAAACTAATGCTTGAACTTTATAATAGAAATTGAGATGATCACATGTTTCAAAGATTCACATATTTGTATCGATTGTTTTTAAAGTCGCGTCTTACAAGGTCGTAGGTTCGAACCCGTCTGGCGCTTTACTTTGTGTACATTATTCATCAGCATTGCTCTCAAAACTTTGAAGGAAAACACCGTAGTAAACTGACACGTTGTAGAGGCAAAACTTCAAAGACCTGTGACATCTACCTACAAACCTGCACGGAGCCCGCGTGGTTGATTACTGCCCACACCCTCACACCGAAAGCAGGGCTGCGTCGTAGGGGTACGAACATTATAGGTTAATTACATATATTGTATATCTATTTACTTAATATATAAAGCTGAAGAGTTTGTTTGTTTGAACGTGCTAATCTCAGGAAGTACTGGTCCGATTTGAATAGCCCATTAATCCAGGAAGGCTTTAAGCTATAGAACATCACGCTCCGACCAATAGGAGCTGAGCATAACACGAGAACGAAGTCGCTGGCGGCAGCTAGTAATATACAGTATGTTAAGAAAACCCTGTCCGACCCATAAGGATAATAAAGGTTAGGTAAACACATGACCAAATATAATATAAAATTTTACGTGAATGAATTTTGAAATAATCTTTTTTTCCCACGAATTAATTCCAATTTCCCCGAAATTTGGTAATTTTTAAAAAGTGACAACACCGGTATTATTATGAGCAAATAGCGATGCGACCACGTGCCGCGTGCCACGCGCCCGCGGGGGGCGGGCGGCAGGCGAAGGGTGGTCAACGCACGTTTATTAAGTTACCTCCTTTTGCGAAATAATATTTTTTTTTTTTAGGGGGATTTTTTTTTAAGTTTAGCCTGGTTTTGTATGCATTAGTAGAATCAGTTATAGATACCTAACAACACCTTCACGGGTCGGACACACACACACATTCCTTTGTAGTATATTAGTGTGATGTAAATTGTGAATACGGGGTGTTTAGGTCCAGTTCATTCTGAGTTATTTTCCCTCCAACAACAGCATCCTAACAGCAAAATTGACAAACTTATCAGTGTCAGGAATTCAATAGCAACCTTATAAGTAGATAACAATCTGTTGAACATGAATCAATATTTCGTACATCTATCTAAAGCTATCGTACATGGCACGCGCGCTTTACATAGATCAGCACTTTACCGTCGCCTTGTACAAATCATAGTGTAAGGCGACAGTACACGATCAGCGTTCGACTGTACTCATTTACGCATCATTCATATATATAATTTCTTACATGTAGTTAAATATCTTCAATAAAGCATCATCTTTGAATATCCGTGACTATCACTTAAGCTAATATAATTCAAAGGCTGTCTGTAAAGTATCGCTCTTAGCGATAAGATCGCCCATTGTGTCACCCTTTGTAAATTCTTTATGTTTATGTTCTGTAATTTATATGGTGTACCTACATAATAAAGAGTATTATTCTATTTTATTCAAGTTAACATCCAAGTCGTGTGCGACTCAGTCAGCAGCGCATACAAATAATACTCCTTAAAAGGAGTATAAAGATGCCAAAACAGAGTTAAAATAACTGTGAAACATTGCATATTCTACATTGTTATTCTATGTTAGTTCGTGCCGTGTATAACTTAGATAGAAAACTGGTTGGAAGAGAGACTGAATGTCTAGTATGTTTGTCATTCGAGAACCTTGTAATGTGAGAACCTGCAGCACCTTTGATGTATTGAAGATTGTTCGATTTTCTTTTTTCACGCCAATTGCCTCTAGGGACCGTAATGCGTTGTATATACGAAATTGGCGTTTCTAAACGTCATTTAGTGTCATAATGCGAATAACCGGTGTTACGTTTTTTTTTGTTGGTATGAAATGTGTTGATCCTGTGTTTCTTTCACTTCTAGTGTTATTAATTTGCCTGCACCTTTTTGTATCGTTTACTAAATAATTTTGTATCATTTAATGGATGCCAATCCATTGCTTTATATAAGTATGTTCGGATACAATTGTCTGCTCTGGAAATGTTGTTGCACTGTCAAAATGGTTGCCATTACTACTGTTGGTGATCCAAAAGAGTAAACCCTCCCTAGTCTTATGCTTCTCCATAAGATATAGGAACCGTATCGCTTATCGAAATAAATTTGTACCTCCTGAATACTGAGAAATCTTGTAAATTTAACTTCTTCGTCATTTTGGTAAATTTCAAACCGGGGCTTCTACCACGGTACACATATTTTGTCATCGAAGTTCCGCGTCAAATAACTAGGAATTTATGATCCCGTTTACACCCAAACGCAAGTTGACGAAAGTTACTTGATTTCGACATCGATATACAAGGTTTGCTAATATAGCTAGTTTGTTGAAAATAGTTTATGCCCGAGTTAAATTTATTTCAGTATATACTATTGTCATCGTCGCTGGTCAACTGCAATGCTTCGATATGCCTTCGGGTTCTGGAGGTCAGACGGCAGTCGCTTCACGGAAAATATAGAAGCTTAGCCAAATCAGCAGTTGGGCTGGTAAAGCGGACCCCAGACTTTAAAGCTGAAAGACCTTCGGATTAACGCTGAGATGATGATGATGATACTATCATCGTCATCACGTCATCATCTATACTCTACTTCTATTCTCTATTCAAAGTATTTTTATCATATTTTTGGGTAACTTGAACCCTTAACCCAGCACACACAATGGACGCATTCTAAGATGAATAATTAGGTGACATTGGTGACCTGTACTACATGTTTTCGTAAAACCTACTTCAGACACCAGCTCTAAAGTGAATTTATGATATAGTCCAAAACTGTAAAGTACTACATAAACATTCTGAGAGAAAATAAATTAATATATTATTATAATTTTCCACGTCTTTCCCAAATTTTCTATTAATTTTTCGCTCTTATTGCCCACGGGCTGTTGTTAGCCTAAAGCCTCCTCGATATGAACTATCCAACATAAAATGTTAAATGCTGTCCTCGGTGGTAGGCCATAACATCGGCCGCCGGCAGAACTTACCACCCACCAGACGAAGCCATGCCGCCAAGCGATTTATCGTGTTCCGACATGATGTCTGGTGAAGCCGTACGGAGGACGGGTCTGAGCAGTTGTATTGCGATATGTGCGCTAGTTTATAACTACTAAAAAGAAAAAAAAAAAGTCTTTTTCAATTCGAACCAGTAATTCCTGAGATTAGCGCGCTCTAAAAAACAAACTCTTTAGCTACACACATCAAAAGTGTCTAGGGATCAACATATATTTTTGCAATAACTTTTCTCCTGATTGATATTAATTAAAATTTTCTTTAAGGATTCATCAAATAAAGTGTTTTCGTTTGTCACAGTAACGATAAACCAAGTCACCTTTGCATTAATAAAGAAATTTGCCATTTTCCTAATAAAGGGATATTTGACATTTGAACCACTAACACAAAAGTTCGAAAAAAAGACTGAAATAACAGTTTTCTCTAAAATTTTATTGAGTAACTTAAACAATCAATAATCCGTGTTTCTACCGCGAACACTAACAACACAAGAACATCGGTTTGGCATACTCAAAATGAGTTCATCCAAATCACGCTGTGGAATGGCCGCCCATGTTCGTTGCAACAACAAAAAAAGGTCTTCTTGCGACTGGATACCCTCCATATTCGGCAGAGCTCTTCTCTGTAGCATATCCCATGCATGCTCAATCGGGTTCAAGTCTGGCGACTGAGCAGGCCAGGGCAGGACATTGATGTTAGCTGCGGCGAGAGTCTGTCTTACAACTCTTGCGGTGTGCGGTCGTGCATTATCATGCATTAACTGAAATAAGGGACCGATTTGCACTTGTAGAGGAACGATGACGTCTGATACAATCGTCTCAGCATAAATTTGAGCGTTGAGGTTGCCTCTGATCCAAATCAACTCAGTTCTTCCGCCGATCCAAATACCCGCCCATACCATGATGGTTCCACCACTATAAGGATGGACTTCCTGGCAGGATTTTAATCGCTGTTGGCGTCCAGGGGTTCTCCAGTGTCGTATACGTCTTGTATCCGGTCTCATACCAAAACGAGACTCATCAGAAAAGCACACGAAACGCCATTGTTCTTCTGCCCAATTTCTGTGTTCAAGAGCCCATTGATATCGAATCCTACGATTGTGCATTGCTATAGGTGGTACCCGTAGCGGTCTTCGGGAATGAAGGTTCACTTCATGCAAGCGGTTTCTGACTGTTTGGTCGCTAATTAAGTTCCCTGAAGAGTGATGAAGCCTCACGGCTAACATCATGGCGGTTATTGTTGGAGCTCTTCGAGTTAAGATTTGAATGTATCGGTCTTGTCTCCATGTGGTGCAGCGATACCGTCCTCCATGGCGCTCAGCCACGGTACCAGTGCTTCGGTAACGTGTCCAAAGTCGACTGATAACACTCTGACTTGTATTCAGAGCTAAAGCCACAGTACGTTGCCGGGAACCAGCTTCTATCATTCCCACGGCTCTGAGCATTTCTTCCCTGCTTAAATGACGTCGCCGCTCCATAATAACGTTGGTTTTAATCAGTAGTAGGGAAACAGTAGCACTAACAATGTCTTCAATGCGTTGTATGTTTTTATAGGGAAAATATTGACAGCTGATTTTCATCTTTTACTCGAATTTGATTCACAGTTCCTGATTCAAATTATGAAATGCACCAAAAAGGATCCATATAAATTTATAAAATCATAAATTTATTACAAAGCCACATCTCAATTTCAAGAAATCCGCATAAAAATGCTTGATCCCTAGACACTTTTGATGTGTGTATATAGGTAATATTAGAATAGATGTATTACATAAAAAGCACGCATTGAATATCAGAACAACGTGGTTAGAGTAATGGCTGAGCGATTGACTGCGAGTTGCGAGGATTCCCCGCACGGAACAAATATTTGCATTGCCTACAGGTAGTTGTTCCGGTCTGGCTGTTTGCTTAATGAGTTTAAATGTTTGTCAACGCACCCACGTAACAGGAGTAGATCCTAGTGTGGGGCAACGTTTAAAATAAAAAGAGTGTTGTATGAAGTTTTGTCTAAGACTTCGTCTGCGGTAAAATACCCGACACACCGCATTGCATCGCATCGCCTGCCTACGCTATTACTTCGCTTATGCTCAGAAATCATTGTGACTTTTTTCAGCAGCGCTCCATGCGTAATATTGTAATTAGCTTTCTTTAAAAAATCAAACGAAAGAGATATACAAGAACTTCAACTCTTCAGCATCATCATTCGACTATTCGAATAATAATGCTGGGGATTTTGATATTCAACCTCAACTCTTGATCAATGGCCTCTGTGGAATAGATACCACATTTTTGCCAATAACACATGTAAAAAAAAATATTTCACAATAATGGTGGCCAACACAATAAATAATTTTAAAAGTCCAATGAAAAATGCGCGTGACACTCATCTTGGCTTTCCCGTCAAAACTCCCTCCTGAGGATTTTGCGTCAAACAACGTTTTGGTCATACTTTTGATAAGTTAAATATAGGGGAAGACGGGGCACCGTTATACGATTTTTACTTAGACCCAATAAAAGCCGATCTTAAAATAGTTATATCCAATTTAATAACTATAATATATTCAATGTATATTTATTTTACTTGTTACATACAAATTAACCGATAGATTAATTCACAAAACGTATTAGAGCCTATTTACTAAAAAATGAAATTTGTATCAATATACCCCCACATACGGGATACATTGGTACATACACTGGCACTTTGGTTCATAGAAATATTTCTACAAATTCAACAAGTTTTATTAATTTTTCTGACCTTTTTTATATTGATTATTTGAAATTATATTTATTCGCTGCTTTTATTATTGATAATTTTCCTTCCAACACGTCAGATATCGCAAAACCCAGGGAAATTTCATTGATGGAACTTCTATTCATCTTGCGTTTAAATCTTCAAACCATTGTTCTATAAAGAAAGTAAAATATATTACCTAAGTCTCACATACATTTATATTTAACAAAATATCGGGGTATCAATGTGCCTCAAGAGCACTTGCATCTATGTGCCCCTGCCTACTACAATCGAAATCAACATTTTATAAAAATTAAAGCAATAAATAATCAAAAAATTTAAGTCTATTTAATGTGATGACAGATATGTACTTACCAAATGTCTTAATATATCACAGGTAACACTAAATAAATTAGACGAATCACATTCGAAAGAAAAGTACGAAAATTTTGTTGTGAACATCAGAAACAGTTTTATACGTGCTAGTCGCTAGTCGTCGAGTGAACGTTGCTCTGCGCTAGTGTGCATGTAGGCTTTATTAGATACCTTCTAATCGGTGGCGGATGACTCTTCTAGCGTGTTTTGTTTTCGATTAATATTGACTGTATCTTTGTGCCCCGAAAGTAAAGTCACCGGTGTAGATTGGTTTCAAATAGCCAAATGTAAAGAAGACGGGTCATCCTTGGAGGAGGCATTCACCTGCAGAGGGGTTTTAACAGAAGATTAAAAAAAAGTATAGCTTATAATTACTTTTTCATTTAATATTTTGTTTTTTAAGTTACTTTTTTATTTTTATTTGTTAGTTTATTATGTTACTTTCAGTTTTTTTTTTCTAATTCATTACTATTAACTACTTACCTTCTGTTTAGAAATAAAAGGCTTTTTATTTTATTTATGTGCCCCTTGTATCAGTATAACCCGTCTCCTCTACAACTTGTTTTGGGTGACAACGAAAATAACACGTGTTTTATACCTTGGTTTAAAATTTTAAAATTAATCCTGATTCTATAATTAATGTGTAAGTATAGTCACCAAAGAAGAAGTAGCTAAAGCCGAAGAATATAGTTTAGGTTTGATTAGAAACCGATGAATTATTTTGTTATAATATGTATATTGTTTATTATTGAAACACAAGTATCTAGTTATTTCCCTATACTGCAATTGTCTTTTTTTGCATTTGTCGTTGTTGTATGGTGTCTTGTCATCTGCCGGAGTCGCGAGCGCATCACGGGTGACAGACGGATATTTTAATTTTATAAATTGTCAATGTCTAACTGTCAAATAACGTGTGTTTCTTTGACCTGGGTTATGACATCAGGAAAACATTGTTTTTAATTTCTTCATGTTTGAGTACGAGGCTTTATAGTTTATTACATATTTTCTTTTTTTTATTATGTGGTTATTACTTATTATTATTGTAATGTGTGTTTTGTTTGTGCGGAATAAACAATAAATTATTCTCTCTTTCTTTCTTCTTTTCTATGAATGTTCTAGAATTAATGTGCAAACGTGGTAGCGTGGAAGGGGACGGCTACCAGCAACCTAGGGATCTGTGTCATTTAAACACATATTGGTCCTAATTCCCTTGATTCTCGGTGGTGGGCAGAAGTTACCACCCACCAGACAAGGTCTTGCCGCCAAGCGATTCATCGTGTTCCGGCATGATGTCTGGTGAAGCCGTACGCAGGACGGGTCTGAGCAGTTGTGTTGCGATGTGTGCCGGGTACGATGCGCCAAATGTTGTTGTGCCGGGAGTTTGGTCGTGGAGAGTCTCCAGATCAATCTCCCTCTGGCGCAGCATCGTTGGTCGTGTTGGTCTTGGGTTTAACATTTAATTTTAACATGTAATTGTATATGGAAAAGGAGGTCGGATTTAATCCCGATGGCACGTACCTTTGGGATATTTTGCGACATCCACGCAACTGCAACACCGGGTAAATATAATATCGAAAACAAAACCAGGGTCACTTTCCTCAAATTGTACCGAGCCGAGTGTAGAAAGTTTTATCAACGCCACAAGAAGAATAAAACCTAAATATGTTTGGTAAATTCTCGGGTCGGCTTTGCTGCTCTATAATTACCAGCGAAACGAGTGTACCGACCCGAATGCGTGTTAGATCTCTTAAACGTATCTACAGAAGGGAATGGGAGTTTTCCACAATTTTATAATCCTTACTTACCCGTATAACTAAATCCTTTGTCTCATTCGGGGCTGTCGCTAAATGATCCTCGTAGTGGCTACAGGCTTACGGAGATTTTAAGGAATGGGTTCAAGGTCAGTCAACGACAAATTCCTTTAGTAGGCTTATGTAATAGAAATGCTTCAAATTTTATTCTTTTCAGTCATAAAACTAAAAGTAACGAAAGTGACCTTTGCAGTACTTTGTAGACCACGCAGCGTAGCGTTATTCCTGTAACTGTTGGCAAAATATAAGAAAATCCGAGCTTTTGTAATGCAGGCACGGAGTCACGTCTAAGTCTACTTAAAGGCTAGGTGCCTTTAAATAGACTTAGACATGTTTCTTTGTTGACTTTGTTCGCGTGGAGTTAGTTATGCTCCACTCCTATTGGTCGCAGCGTTGTTATATAGCCTAAAGCATTTCTGGATTAATGGGCTATCCAACGCAAAAATAATTTTTCAAATCGGACCAGTAGTTCTTGAAATTAAAGCGTTCAAACAAACTCTTCAGCTATATAATATTAGTATAGATATATCTTTTTGACTACTCCAAGTCCATATAAAAAGGTTGTTAGCCTTTAAAGATGGCATAGGAGGCAATTGAGATGTACTTATTATAGCTTGAATTCGTTCACATTAAGCCTTTTTCTAAATATGTTTCAGTCAAATTTCAATTCTATCTAGATGCAGATGAATGCCAACAAATGAAGTGGCTGGCAGAAGAAAGAGAGTAACCGACATAGCCCGAAGAAATGCAACACTTAAGTGGCAGTGGGTCAGGCATATTTCCCGTGGGATCGATGCCCAAAGGGGCCGACGAGTTCTCGAGTGGAGACCACGCACTGGAAAACGCAGCGTGAGTAGGTTTCCGACAAGGTGGACCAAAGACCTGGTGAAGGACCTATTGACCTGCAGGGTAATTACGTAACACATTATGAGATGTAATGGATTTCTTTTTGACAGTTCAACAACATTCATTGCGATATTTACGTTGTTGAGCAGATACGTTTCTTGAACATATGCAGCAATGGATAAGCAATATGTTTCAAAATGATTCCAATTTATAGTAATAGTTTATTAGGCAATTAGGGTGCTGTATGGCTGTTGTTACTAAAGCTAAATAATTTTTTAACATGAGACCCTAAAGCGAGAAGCGAACCGGTCGAATTGGTGATCCAGTATTAGACGTCTTTTGGTAGTAATGATGATGAAACACTTCTACATAATAGGCCTATAATGTTCCTACTCTGGGACACAGGCCTCCCCCGCATGCGTTAAATGTAAATAAAAAAGTTTTGTTTGCAAATCCTTATGGATATGCTAACAAAATGGATATGAAAATAAAATTAGACATAGATGTAATATGACATTACGAACTATGACATTGTATAACGAAAAATTTGAATTTATTGACTCTAATGCACTCATTAGTCAAAATTATTTTACGACCAAAGATAACTACACACATCAAAAGTGTCTAGGGATCAACATATATTTTTGCAATAACTTTTCTCCTGATTGATATTAATTAAAACTTTCTTTAAGGATTTTTTTTTTTTTTTTTTTTTTTTTTTTTTTTTTTTTTTTTTTTTTTTTTACGGACAAATCACACAGATTGAGCTAGCCCCAAAATAAGTTCGAGACTTGTGTTATGGGATACTAACTCAACGATACTATATTTTATAATAGATACATATATAGATAAACATCCAAGACCCAGGCCAATCAGGAAAAGATCGTTTTCAATCATGACCTGGCCGGGGATCGAACCCGGGGCCTCCACGTCGCAGGCAGGCGTGTTGACCGCTGCGCCACGGAGACCGATTCATCAAATAAAGTGTTTTCGTTTGTCACAGTAACGATAAACCAAGTCACCTTTGCAGTAATAAAGAAATTTGCCATTTTCCTAATAAAAGGATATTTGACATTTGAACCACTAACACAAAAGTTCGAAAAAAAGACTGAAATAACAGTTTTCTCTAAAATTTTATTGGGTAACTTAAACAATTAATAATCCGTGTTTCTACCGCGAACACTAACAACACAAGAACATCGGTTTGGCATACTCAAAATGAGTTCATCCAAATCACGCTGTGGAATGGCCGCCCATGTTCGTTGCAACAACAAAAATAAGGTCTTCTTGCGACTGGATACCCTCCATATTCGGCAGAGCTCTTCTCTGTAGCATATCCCATGCATGCTCAATCGGGTTCAAGTCTGGCGACTGAGCAGGCCAGGGCAGGACATTGATGTTAGCTGCGGCGAGAGTCTGTCTTACAACTCTTGCGGTGTGCGGTCGTGCATTATCATGCATTAACTGAAATAAGGGACCGATTTGCACTTGTAGAGGAACGATGACGTCTGATACAATCGTCTCAGCATAAATTTGAGCGTTGAGGTTGCCTCTGATCCAAATCAACTCAGTTCTTCCGCCGATCCAAATACCCGCCCACACCATGATGGTTCCACCACTATAAGGATGGACTTCCTGGCAGGATTTTAATCGCTGTTGGCGTCCAGGGGTTCTCCAGTGTCGTATACGTCTTGTATCCGGTCTCATACCAAAACGAGACTCATCAGAAAAGCACACGAAACGCCATTGTTCTTCTGCCCAATTTCTGTGTTCAAGAGCCCATTGATATTGAATTCTACGATTGTGCACTGCTATAGGTGGTACCCGTAGCGGTCTTCGGGAATGAAGGTTCACTTCATGCAAGCGGTTTCTGACTGTTTGGTCGCTAATTAAGTTCCCTGAAGAGTGATGAAGCCTCACGGCTAACATCATGGCGGTTATTGTTGGAGCTCTTCGAGTTAAGATTTGAATGTATCGGTCTTGTCTCCGTGTGGTGCAGCGATACCGTCCTCCATGGCGCTCAGCCACGGTACCAGTGCTTCGGTAACGTGTCCAAAGTCGACTGATAACACGCTGACTTGTATTCAGAGCTAAAGCCACAGTACGTTGCCGGGAACCAGCTTCTATCATTCCCACGGCTCTGAGCATTTCTTCCCTGCTTAAATGACGTCGCCGCTCCATAATAACGTTGGTTTTAATCAGTAGTAGGGAAACAGTAGCACTAATAATGTCTTCAATGCGTTGTATGTTTTTATAGGGAAAATATTGACAGCTGATTTTCATCTTTTACTCGAATTTGATTCACAGTTCCTGATTCAAATTATGAAATTCACCAAAAAGGATCCATATAAATTTATAAAATCATAAATTTATTACAAAGCCACATCTCAATCTCAAGAAATCCGCATAAAAATGCTTGATCCCTAGACACTTTTGATGTGTGTATTATCTTTGTAATATTTTTAAAGGACAGGTAGCAGAATCGCTATCATACTATACAGTATGTTAAGAAAACCCTGTCCGACCCGTGATGGTGTTGTTAGGTATCGATAACTGATTCTACTAATGCATACAAAACCGGGCTAAACTTAAAAAAAAAATCCCCCTAAAAAAATAAATATTATTTCGCAAAAAGAGGTAACTTAATAAATGTGCGTTATAAACCCTTCCGCGCGCGGCGGCGGAGGCGGTGGAGGCGTCGGGCGGCAGGGCACGCGACACGTGGTCGCATCGCTATTCGCTCATAATAAAACCGGTGTTGTCACTTTTTAAAAATTACCAAATTTCGGGGAAGTAATTCGAAGAATTAATTCGCGGGAAAAAAAGATTATTTCACAATTCATTAGTATTGTTTCTATGATGATTACGTAAAATTTTATATTATATTTGGTCATGTGTTTACCTAACCTTTATTATCCTTATGGGTCGGACAGGGTTTTCTTAACATACTATATAAGTCAGCCAAGTGTTTGGCTAACTATACTGCTTTTATTGAGCAGTTAAGTAATAAATACACTTAGTGGTATCCTTACCACTAAGTGTCAAGCAGAGCTTGGAATATGTTCCAAGTTATTTAAATTACAACTTGAGACAATAGAGTCAACCTCTAACACTATTTTAAATACCAAGTTAGACTTGTACCCATTATCAAGGGTCATTGATACAATAGAGTTAAACTCTAGCAGAAATGTAAACTAAGATGTATTAATATGACAGCCATCAAATTTTAATTTTCAAAATAAAATGAGTAATAATAACCTTAAAATTGTTCATCAAAATATACAGGGTGTGATAAATAAACAATTAGAATTGGAGTTGTTCATGAACTGTAGTTACATTGATATTGTTTGCCTTACTGAACATTGGTTAAAAGCCCATCAGTTCATGTTCAGCTTTAATAACCATCAGATTGCTAGCTCGTTCAGCAGAGTGAATATGATAAGGGGTGGCTCCCTAATAATTGTTCGTAACAATATCAAATTTAAAGAACGGACTGATATTGTAAGCCTCTCTGTTGAGCCAGTTATTGAAATTGCTTGCATCGAGGTTGAGCGGTTCATTGTAATAAGTGTCTACAGACCCCCATGTGCTTCCTATGATATTTTAAAAAATATATGGAGGAAGATTTATTAAAGGCTTGTCACAGTAACAAAACAGTTGTTGTCTGTGGAGACTTCAACATTCTAGACAAATCAGCTAGGTACAGTTAATAAATTTATGTCATTATTCAAGTCTTATAACTTGTACGCGAGATTCTTTGAGCCGACTAGAATAACTGCCTCAAGTGCCACCTGTTTAGATAACATCTTTACTAACTTAAGACCTTCTGACCATTTAATTATAATAGAGTACCTTTTCCTCAGAAAAGTGAAGTCAGAGCTCAAAGAAAACTTGTGAGTTTTGTTCCTGTAAATAAAAATCGTTTAGGATAATTTAAAAATAATTTAATTGAAAAGCTACCGGGCTTGCCTTATCACACCAACCCGGGTCATGCGTATAGTGTACTATTTAACCTGATTAATTGTGAATTTATGAAAGTTTGCACAAAAAAAAACATTGCCTGTTAGCGACCGCGTTATATTTAGTGACTGGGCAACCCCAGGTATTTATTAAAGCAGGGAAAAAATGTATGAATTCTATCAGGAAAAAACATATAACCACGATGAAACTTTTCAAGAATTTGTTAAATGTTATTCAAAAACTTACAAATTAAACTATCAAAACAACTTGGGAAATTATAAATTCTGAAACTGGAAGAACTAAAGTACAAAACCGCGATTTCCATCTTAAAATTAATGATGAAAATATAAACGTGGACTTGGAGGTAGCAACTGAGTTTGAGATATTTTTTACTAATATTCCAATAATAACAACAAAAACTTTGTCTTCTTCCTCCACTTCTACTTACGCCATACTAAAAGAATGAATCGCAAGATGCTCTTGGTATTTTTTGTGATTTGTCCAAGGCCTTCGATTGCATACATCGTGATACTCTTATTAGGAAATTGTACCATTATAGTTTGAGTGACAGAGCTATTGACCTTCTGACTTCTTATCTGAATAATCGAATTCAGAGGGTTGATGTTAATGGCAAGAGATCTGCAGGATCTGCGTTAACCACGGGCGTTCAGCAGGGCTCAATTCTAGGTCCTTTCTTGTGTTTAATTTATATTAATGACCTACCTCATCACGTGAGGGATAATCACAACATGTTCGCGGATGACACTTCTCTAATTTTTAAAGTCAAGCGCCAGCTAGCAAATTTTGACGAAGTTAACAAGGCACTTTCTAAAGTAGTCCATTGGTTTATTGTAAATAACCTTCTTTTAAATGAAAAAAGTCATTACATTTTCTGCGCTAAGTACTAATGTTCAACTGAATGGAGTAGAGTTGGTACCTGTTGAGTCGACAGTTTTTCTTGGATTAACTATTGATGCCAAGTTACAATGGGACCCTTACATTGAGACTCAGTTCTGCCACCTTTGCTGTTAAGAAAATTAGACAGATAACTGATATAGATAAAGCCAGAATTGTTTATTTTAGTTATTTTCATAGTCTTATTAGTTATGGGATTCTTCTCTGGGGAACTTGTGCGGACATCAATAACATCTTTGTTTTACCGAAAAAGGCTGTTCGAGCCATTTACAACCTTGGCCCTAGAGATTCCCTTAGAGAAAAATTCACAGAGGTGAACATTCTGATTGTAGCCACACAATATATATTTGAAAATCTTATGTATGTACTTAAAAATATATCGAATTTCAGGAGAGTACGCGATGCTCATAATATAAACACCAGGAACAAACACACTCCTGCTGTACATCACACTCGTTTCCACAGAGTAGGCAACTCGTTCATAGGTAAATGTATACACTTTTACAACAAGCTTCCCATGGACATTCGAAACTTACCCATTAAACGATTTAAAAGCTACATATATAAAGGCCAAACTTTGCCAAAAGGGGTATTATAAAATCACTGATTATTTAGAAGACAATAAAGCTTGGGACTGAGTTGCTCGCTCTGCTAAGCATTTTTATTAAGCATTATGCGAAATTATGACATTTTAAACACTGTTTTTATTTAATCACGTAAATGATTGTAAACGTTTTAATTTTTAATGTCTGGATTTGAAAAAAGACAATGATCCCTGAGTTTGTTTGGCTATTTCTTCTCTGATGTAGTCTGTTAGGAAATGAAGCTCCATCTAGTTTAAAAAAAAAATGACGTGTGAAAGTGATCAGTGATCCTACTTGCTTAATAAACGATTTCAATTCATTCCATTTCCCCTTGGTGAGAAGGAGTAGGCTGGTAGATGTCACAAGTCTTTGAAGTTTTGCGTCTATAATATGTCAGTTTCTGTACGATGTTTTCCATCACTGTCTTCAAGATCTACGGGGATCAAACCAACGACTTCCAACTTGTACACTAGGCCACCTGCTTTCAAAACTCTTCTGAATGAACAAAATTGACCAACCACGATTCTATTATTAAATTAAGAGTATATTAAATAAAATAAAACGACTTGTTGAATGTAGTAATAGAAAACCAAGGTTTTTCTTGCGATAACACCACAGCGCGATTAAGACAACTTTCAACTTTTTCAAGTAGCAATAAATAGAAAAATGTAAAAGTTTGGCGATTTCTTAACTTTGTTCCAATACGCTGGGCGAAAATGTGTCAAATTCTATTTTAAGCTTAAAAAGGACACTGACATTGCTTTATCTTACAACATTTATGTAAATTAAACAAAAGAAATTAGCCATCATTTGAATTTTCAAACATGTACAGATGACAGCACATCAAGCTATTACAATCTGTCAGATTTCTTTATAAGATTTTCAACTTTATCTCAAAAGCATTAAGGCTCAAGGTTGATTGGGAATATTTGACAGTTTCGGCTAGCTCCTACAGTAGGCCTAGTATGAGTTTTCAATACGAAACTCGTTCGATCGTATCGAGCGCGTTTGGCGCTCTCATTGGTTGAGAGTTCTTACGACCTTGAAGCGGGCCAATCGCTGAGTCAAACGCGCTCGATATCGGCGAAGGAGTTTCGTAATGAAAACTCATACTAGGCCTACTGGTGTCGTCCGTACAAACTTACATAATCTGCTTGCTTAGTGTAAGTGTAACGGCACTTACAAACGCCATTGGAACAACGCATCATACTGACGTCACGTTTTTTTTTTTTTTTGGGATGGGAAATCATCAAATGACTTCTCCCGCTCTGGGCGGAGCGGAAGGGTGTGTCAGACTTTTACTGACTAAAACCCACCCGTGTTTCTTCACTGGCCTGTGCAACGGCCAAGGCCGCGGTTTCTTGTTTAACCAACCCGCAACCCTGACCCAGGAGGCATCGGTCGTCGTGGACCCCGTCACGATGTGCTGACATCTCTTTGAGGCGCGCGTGAAACACGACGCGCCGTCGACTTGGACCAGGGAGTCTACTGCGGCGGCTAGTGGCGTGAGGGCGCTGGGATTCCCGTTGCCTCACGCGCTCCGCCTCCTCCTTTGCCAGCATCACTGCTTCGCAGAAGGAGGTGACGGCCTGCCATGCACTCTCGCTCCGGACCATGGCCTGGACCAGGGTCGGACGCGAGAGATTGCCGCCGATCGCCGCCACGAGGACACGGCGGTGCTCTACCCAAGCCGGGCACCGTATGCTCCACTGTGTCCTCAGGGCGATCCACACAATGGTGACACCCTGGCGTTTCCTCCCGCCTAATACGGAACAGGAACCTCCCGAAACAACCGTGTCCGGTGAGGACCTGCGTCAGACATTCAGAGTTTACCGTGCAGCTAGGATACATACAATTTCACAATTCCAAACATTGGGCAAGTGCCCGCCAGACATAACACCCGTCTGGTCGGAGGATCCTCCCTTTTCTATGGAGGATGAGTGAACTTTACACCCCGTTCATTACGGTACAGTCTCATCAGATGCAACTGAATACCAATAAGTATTTAATATGGAATGACTGCCTATGTGATCTCCACAATGCAGTAACCGGCTAAAACGATATCCCCTCTCAACGAGATGAGAGGGATTAGGCCATAATCTAGCACGCAGGCCGCGTGCGAGTAGATAGATGTCAGTCTTTGATAAAAAGACTGACATCTATCATAAAAATATTTTATATAAAAAGCTAGTTCTGCACGATGATTACCTTCACCGTTTTAAGACCTACGGGGTTCGACCTACTTACAACTTGTACACTCGGGCATTGCTGCTTTCGAAACTCTTCAGAATGATCAAAATTAATTTATCTCGATTGTACTATCTATTAAATTAAGAGTAAATTAAATAAAGCAGACTTGTGGAATGAAAGAAAATAATAGAAAACCAAGGTTGTTCTTGAGATAAGATCATCGCGATGAAGACAACTTTTACCTTTTTTTTACAGGTACTGGGTAAGACGATATTTTATGGGTAAGACTTTCGGGTTACTACTGACGATGCGTAGCAACTGTCAACGAATGATATCATCATCATCATCATCAACCTTTTTATCGTCCCCCAGCTGCATAGAGTGTAGGCTTGAGCGTAATTAACACGCTTGCTCAATGCGGGTTGGCGATTTCAGACTTAAAGGCGTTTCCTCAAGATATTTTCCTTCACCTTGTAATCAGCCATTGGTGTCGAAGATATACTTAGAAAAGTACATATAACTTAGAAAAGTTACATTGGTACTTGCCTGACCTGATGTCGAAGCCGCACACTCATACTTGAGAGGCTGGTGTTTTAACCACTTGACACCACGAATGACAGTTGGGACTCAATAGCTTAACGTACTTTCCTCATCATGGAGGAGTTTGTGAAAATGGTCACCCTTCCACGGACCTTCAGCGGCAAGCGGCTCAACCTGGAGCCCTAGTCTGCTATTTTTATAAATTTGTCATTCCAACATGATTCCATTGTCAATCTATTGTCATTGTGCTAAAAAAGCTCGTAATCTGCTAAATTCATAATGATCAATAAATTCGGTCAATCGTCACGTCATGGAATGGTGATACAATGGTATTGGGACATTGCCGCATTGCCAATATTATATAACCTAGGATTATATAATAGGTAAATTATGTATACATTATGTATACCTTTGTGGAGAAATAAATAAATTTATTATTATTATCTCCTTTATTTCATTATAATACACTTATAAATTATATTTTTAAATATTTCTACATAAAAAATATATAAAAAAACATTTAAAAATATAAAAAATAGTAACCCACCGGCATCGGGAACAGGGTCCAAGCTACCGGCGGTCAGGGCTCCAGAGAGAGGAACTTCCTGACAATGTGAGCCGTGTCCAGAAGTACAGCTTTCTGAATCAAGCCTTTGATCCAGCTGCCTAACGAGAGCCTCTTGAGGTGTTGGTCGAGGCTCTTGGCTATTAAGCCATTGGCTGTCACGACTATCGGCACAATGATTGCTGAATCCACCTCCCACATGTCGACAACCTCGTGAGCCAAGTCAAGATACTTGATTTGTTTATCTTTCTCGGCTTTCACGAGGTTCTCATCATGCGGGATGGTTATGTCAACAATCATTGCACGCCGCTCTGATCGATCCACCATCACTATATCAGGCTTATTGGCAACAATAGTCCTGTCAGTGATGATGGATCGATCCCAGTACAATGTGATATTACCATTTTCGAGAACTGGGTCGGGCACATACCTGTAGTACGGCACCTCCGATTCCACAAGGTTGTACTTTAGAGCAAGTTGCTGATGAATTATCCTGGCTACAAGGTTGTGTCTATGCATTATTATTATTATTATTATTCCCGCTCCCTCACGCACTCCGCAGCATCACTGCTTCGCAGGAGGTGAAGGCCTGCCATTCACTCTCGCTCCGGACCATGGCCTGGACCAGGGTCGGACGCGAGAGATTGCCTCCGATCACCGCTACAACACGGCGGAGCTCTACCCAAGCCGGACAGACCTCCACCGTATGCTCCACTGTGTCCTCAAGGCGATCCACACAACGGTGACACCCTGGTCTTTCCTCCCGCCTTACCCGGAAAACTAATATTTACCTTCTGCCCTTTTCATATAATGATAAAATTGAACTTAAGTTTAGTTTGTGAACATTGGAATCAGGGCATTACCTACACAAATTATTTAAAGTTAACTTTCCTTTAGGAATCATGTCGGTAGCAAATTTGTTTAATATAGGACATTTGTGTTTTTTTTTTTAATTCTTTGGAGTTTTATTTCAATTCCATAGATAAACGGGCGGCCAGTAATGAGGATTTCATTTTAATTAACAGACAGACACAAAAGTAACACGACAAAAAAAAAGCAAGCCTCGAAGGCACAAGTACTTTGCATCGTTTGAAAAGGCACTGAAACGAAGTAAATATTTACTTCTTGTTTGAAACGCAAACGGATACCTACATTATGTATTCCATTCCTGTTTCATGAACAGAATGTCACCTTTCTGATATTAGCTTTGTAACTTATGCCATTATATTTTTGCCTTATTCCCTCTAGATGTGGAATATTTACATTTTTGAATGAGAAAAAAGTAACCTTTTTCGTTCAAATAAAGCTTTTTCAAATCTAGATTTGAATTTCGTTGGATTCATTTCATTACAGCTTTAGTACTCAATACTCAATATCTTTATTGCTTTACCATAAGTTCATATAAGGGTGGTAACAATTTATGTGAGATCAATTATGGACCCTGTAGGGCACAGCAAAATAGGGTAACAGGAGAGAGGAAGCTCTGTTTGAATATCTTAAAATAATATAATTATATTGCAATTTAATTTAATAATAAATAAAATATACACGGAGATTATTAGATCATTTTACTTAATCTACAATTTATACATTATTTTATCTTTGGTATCTGACTAATTTTACTTAATTTATTTATTTCCTTATTTGTATATTTGTGTTTAAATTATGAATAATTATAACGTTTCAGGCGGTATTTTTGTAGTATGTTTAAGATAAATATAATTAATTATATCATCATCAACCTTTTCATCGTCCCACTGCCGGGCACAGGTCTCCTCTCATGCAGAGAAGGATTGAGTGTAATCACCACGCTAGCTCAATGCGGGTTGGCGATTTCAGACTTATAAAGTCCAAGTTTCCTCAAGATGTTTTCCTTCACCTTCAGTCACTGGTGTCCGAGATATGCTTAGAAAGTACATATGACTTTAGAAAAGTTACATTGGTACTTGCCTGACCTGGAATCGAACCCGCGCACTCATACTTGAGAGGCTGGTGTTTTAACCACTAGATTTGTTTTTATCGCTAAGATATTCATTTATAGTGTAGTAACATTTGTTAACTAGAATTTTTTAAAAATTATTTTTAAATATATTTAAATTTTCGTCTTTCTTTATTGTGTCCGGCAGTTTATTATATATTTTAATTGACATTACGTAGGGGCTTGTAGAATGTAGTTTCAGTTTGGATGTTGGTATATTTAATCTGGAGGGGTGTCTGAGTGTGTAGTGTGTTTGGATGTCTTTGCGCTTTGTATAGAACTGTGGATGCTTACGGACAAACTTACAAGTTTCTAGAATGTAAATACTTGGGAGGGTTAAAATATTATGTCTTATAAAATACGGTTTACAGCTGTCAGTTTGTTCAATATTTGCCAGGATTCTAATTATTTTTTTTGTAGAGTAAAGAGGGTCGGTGCATCTGTACTATTATCCCAAAGAGTTACACCATTACTAAGCCATGCATTTGCATAATCGTAATAGGTGGTGAGGGTAGTTTGCAAGTTGGTGGACCTTTTAATTTCTCGGAGAGCATATGAAAACTTAAAAATTTGCGAACGGGTTTTCTGTATTTTCCAGTTGATGTGTTTGTCTATTGTAAGTAAAGTAAAGTGAACTTATCAACTGATTCCAGTTTTGAGCCCATAAATTTTATATTATTAAGAGATAGGGGAGCTTTTTGGTAAGGGTGAAAGGTTATTAATTTAGTTTTAGTGTAGTTAATTTCCAGGTTGTGCGAAGTTAACCAGTTACAAATTTTAGTGAGTGTGGCAGTTATTTTATCTTCTATATTATTTTTGTTGTTTTGGCATGATATTAATAAGGATATTTCATCTGCCTTGCGTTCAAATAGAACGCAAGGCCCCTCTATGGTTTTTGGTGAGTCGTTGATGTAAACGAGAAATAATAGGCAGCCTATGACACTGTTTTGCGGGATGGACGAATTTATTATTTTGGTGTTGGATCGGATTTTTTCTATTTCTCTATTATTATGGTTGAAGAATTGGATTTCAACTATTTGCTGTCTATTTTTTATTATTTATTAGTATTTTAAATTGTACTTTGTCGTATGCTTTGGTCATATCATATATATCATGGCATATTTCTTGTCGTTTATGATATTAAGTCCTTCTTGGATATATTTATCCACAGCTAATGTGGTGGAGCGGTTTTTTCGGAAACCATTTTGGCAGTCGCTAAATAGTTTAAATTTTTCACAAAAGGTGTGATGTGTGTGTGTGCTTTGAATGTGTCACACTATTTTAAGGAAAGCTCAATAATGGCTTCGATTTTGTTGTTCACAAACTAAATTAAATTTAAGATCAGTGCATCCTTTTCTTTTTATTTCATTAAGAAAAGGACAGAAGATAAAATGTCAGTTCAGACCTGTCAAATTAGCACGCTTCTGACGTAAACTGGCGTATTTTTAGTCGCCATGTTTATAATCGAGTCTAAACTGTTTATGGAGTATCTTAATTTGACAGGATTAAACTTAAATATTATCTTCTATCCTTTATATATATAATAGAATTAGCGCTAATTTTTGAGTTGTCCCTTTCGGATGGACTAAAATACAAAATTATAAAGAAACTATTTTTTCATTACTTTTTTAATGACAGCAAGCCGCATTCTTGATGCCTCAATATACGAAACAGCCGAGAAACTTACAAAGAGAGCCCACTTCATCTATCCAAAGATTAATAAAAATTTGTAATTATAAAAATACTTTTAAAATATACTAGCTGTTCTGTTATTATGGGTCGGAGGATCCTCCCTTTTCCAGGGAGGATGAGCGAACATTATGTACATCCTGCTCCTCATACCTCTGTAACCATCTCAGTATCCATGAAGCTGAAGCTGCTGGCAAAAAAGTTAGTAATCGTAATAACAGCTTAGTCGTAATGAAAACATGAAAGTTTCTCGTAACGAGAACTAGTAGGTAACATAAATAAATATAAAACTTATTAAGTATGCATAAATTCGACTACTTAATGTTGTTACGAAACCGAAAATTGCTAACTGTCTCGGTAACTCAGCTACAACGGTAAGTTACTACAACGGTTTTCATTTACACTTTAATTAAAACAATATAAATTAGAAGAGAAATACTCTTTATTATGTACACCATATACCTTATAGAATATAAATACCTATTATATTATATGATAAATATGATTTCCCTATGTAGTTTTTTTTAGCTTTGAAGTGTATTTGTTTGGGATTATACATACATATGATTATTATATTATTATTAACACCACTACCGTCCGGACGAAGCGTTTCGCTTCCTCTTTTATTACGCGTACATTGAGGGACTGGAACAGTTTGCCAGCGGCGGTGTTTCCGTCACACTACGATTTGAGTTTTACTCGGTGGTAGGCCATAACATCGGCTGCCGGCAGAAGTTACCACCCATCACATAAAGTCTTGCCGCCAAGTGATTCGTCGTGTTCCGGCATGATGTCTGGTGAAGCCGTACGGAGGACGGGTCTGAGCAGTTGTGCTGCGATGTGTGCCGGGTATGATGCACCAAATGATGTTGTGTCGGGAGTATAGTCGTGAAGGGTCTCCAGATCAATCTCCCTGTGGCGCAGCATCGTTGGTCGTGTTGTTGAGTTTAACATTGCATCACCTCGCTCAATGCCGTCTGCTCTGTCTGTCCTCGTCTCAAAGTTGAAAGCTGAATTTGTGAGCTGACTGTGGATGAGTAATGATCCCTGGTGCCGTGGAAGGTAATCAGAACAGCTCAATCACACACTTTGACAACTTGCTGCCCGCTTAGGATTGTTAGGTACTACTTACTAATTTCAACGTGCGACGGCCAGGGCCACGGTTTCTTGTTTAACTAACCCGCAACGAAAGATATACCCTGGCTACAGAAAAAATTAAACACCACGGGTGGGTTTCAGTCAGTAAAAGTCAAAACGCCCTTTCGGTCCGTCCAGAGTGGGACAAGTCATTTGATGATTTCCCACCCAAAAAGGGGGGGAATATTTAATGCCCAATTTTAAGCCAATTGATTTGTTTGTATAATTCTCTATTCTATTTTATACATATGTATATATAATGGTATATAAGTGAACCACTTTGTAGGTATACTAAAAATGCCATATATCGTAAAAAGGCAATAAATTAAAAACATCATATCAACCAAGTGATACATTAATATTAATATTTGTTTTACGAGGTCATTCTAGACCTCTTCCTCTTGGCCTATCAGCATTCACAACCATTCGATCGGCTTGCGAGTCGATTATGACACATTTTCGATTACCTAATATTAATTCTTCGTTAATTCTTCTTCCCAGCGAAAGCACTACGAAGTGGCGCAGGGTGGGCGTTTTGGGGGACTGTCTTATGTAATATTGACGTCCAAAAAGTGCTGATTCTCAGCCTAATTTGAATAAATGACTTTTGATTTTGATTGATTTTGATCATCTATTTGGTTTAAACAGAAAAGTTTCGCTTTCATATTTGTAAACGTTAAAAACATATCTTAAACTAGCAGCCTCCAGCGACTTCGTTCGCGTGGAATTAGTTATGCTCCGCTCCTATTGGTCGCAGCGTGCTGTTATATAGCCTAAAGCCTTCCTGGATTAATTGGTTATCCAACGCAAAAAGAATTTTTCAAATCGGACTAGTAGTTCCTAAGATTAGCGCGTTCAAACAAACAAACAAACTTTTCAGCTTTATATATATACAACATTATTTTTTGTTTATGAGAAACCCGAAACACGTGTTTTTTTATTTTTAAGTAATGAATTTTTGTACAAAATTTCAAAAAGATATCACGAAATATTAAAAAGTTATGAGCTTGTTATCTTAAACGTTAATTCAGACGTATGTAAGTGGTAAAATAAAATGTAATACGTTTACTTAAAACATCTTAAATTTACTTAGAACATATTGCACCCCTGCACGGAGGGGCGGGGCCCTGTCGCATTGTGCGCGCGAGCCTAGTACTAAAATCTACTGTGAACTGTGTTGTGCGCTCGATAAACATACTGCAACAATTTCTAAATGTATTTAGGAAAAATATAACATGGTATAAAAATGATTGGAGTCGATTCAGTTGCTTATTCTGAATAAACCATATTCAGGTGTCGTATAAAGCAAAAATAATGTTGTATAATAATTATAGAAGTAGATCTTAAAGCTCCTTAGATATCCTAGTAAAGTATATAACCTAGATCCATTTTGTGTAACCTTAACCTTATTTACAGGGTGTATCTGACATCGTAACGCAAACTTCGCGAAAAGGCTACACCGCATGCAACTAACAAAATTATGATAGTCATTTATATCGTGAATGAGAGGTTATAGAAATAACAGTGTTTAAAAAAATGTGTCGCCGCGCGTGTGTGTGAGTATGACCTTTACCCCTGATGTGAACTCTATTAAGTCAGCTGATAAGATAGTTTTTCGAGTTTTGTTCACATTGCGCTTTCTTGTGTAATTAATAAATTAATTAATTATTCCTTTAAAATCTTATTGGGTTATAAAAGTATAGCAATTATGAACGGTTTAAAGTGCAAAAAACTGCTACTAAAAACTCCATCTAAAGGTTGTCTGTAAAAATGGCTCTTGGCGGTAAAATCGCCAATTGTGTTCTTTTGTGAAATCTACAGATTCTGTTTTTTATATGGTTGCCATATAATATAATATAATGTAGTTGGCAGCAGAGAAACAATAAAAAATAAAAATGTCGGGTAGAAATTTATCGAATTTTTTCGGTCACAAAGCGGGTAATTTAATTACTCTAGTTATGCCTAAAATCATATGTTATTGTATTAGTTAGGTCACATAAGAAAAAAAAAGTAAAAATAGTGTTTAAAACTAACAAAATAACACTAAAAACAAAGCAAAAAAAAAACCGATGCAAGGCACATATCGACAAAATAGATGTCTGCCAAACTTGCGATTTTTAATAAACAAATACCACAGCGCCGGTATTCTGATCGCCGCATACGGCCACATTTTCCAATACAAAGCGGTTTTAGTTCAATATAATGGAACATGATGGGAACGCTCTTCTAGGAGATTATAGCTATAGATAGCACAATCCATTAACTTGGCTGAAAGCCGTCCGAAGTTATCAGTAAGCTGCGTTACCATTGGGGCAAATTCCGTGTATAGTGGGATTTTTAATTCGAGTCAGAAAAATGACAAGGGCAACTGTCACTTATACGAAAAAGGGTGACCCGCTACAATAGTGATGTTCACCAATCAATAGACTTAGACATTTAGTCATGCATTATTTTATTAGGTATCAAAGCGGTTTTTTTTATTTTTATAATATTATTACAAGAACTGGGGAAAAATGTTTAAAGAGATTCAGAGGAATTAAGGAAAACAATACAAATCATTTTATACGTTTTTATTCTTTACTTTTTTATTGATTACGACTCGAATCGGAATCAGTTACATTTATAATTAATGAATCCACACATTCATCCATAATGTGGTCGAGTTGACACATTTTTCACGTCATTTCATACGTCTTCAACTTTTATGGCATGATTGATGCACTTTCGCTAATGTTATTAATCAATTAAATTTTTAACTGATGAAATTGTAAAATAACACGATAGTTTCATTCAAAAAAACATAATAATTCGTAACTTTTCGCGCAATGAAGTTATGGCGATGCTGGAGATAGATTTTTTGTCGGAAATTACCTCCTTCATCTCCCTTTTGACTTTTGGCCATCTTGTATAAGTATACATGAATGAATCGTCAAGGGCAGCTTAAGACTTTATGGCAAGAAAGTGATATCGAAAAGAGGGGACATTAACTAGCCGCCTCGTAGCTCGGATCTATCCCCAATGAGTTTTTTCTTTGGGGATATCTTAAGGCTAAAGTTTACGACACCAACCCAGTTGACGAATTAAAGGATCCTATTCGCACAGAAATCCAAAACAACACAACAAAAACATGTAAAGCTTTTATCGAAAATTTCCGCTCTAGATTACAGTAATGCCAGAATAATGAATTGATGATGAGATTGAAATTGATTGCATATGGATGATATGATTTTTAAGAAATAAATTCCCTTTTTGTATTCTATCGAAAACAATAAACAGTTTTAATCTACCTACTGTATCTTTTTTTTTATCATTATTTCAAATATAAACGGACTTCTTGTCCACCCTGTATTTTTATTTATATAATATACGCAATTTGAATTTTAATAAAAAAAAGCAATCTCGACTAACTTTTAATTGTAAAATCTCGATTTACCTCACTATTTTTTTGGGACAAAAACCTGCAACACTGAAATTGTCATTTTTCTGACTCGAATTAAAAATCATAGTGTAGAACGCAGCACGAGATTACGCGGTACTTCCGATACAGGGAATCGGCATCACTATAGCTATGGCACATTTTGGTCTGAGCTTAAGCTGGCTTTCAGCTCTTACCGATCAATTCTCGTAAAGTCACACATAAAACGAGCATATGGAACTCATATTAATATGAGATCAGGAAATATTTTGCTATCCATGCTTTCTTAAAAAATACGGTAACGTTGTTATGAAATATACCCCTTCGATATTCTCGTTTTTAACCGACTCCAAAATGGTGGAGGTGATGCAATTCGACTGTATATGTATTTCTTTAGGATACCAGGCTTTCATTAGTCCGCCATACATCTTTGTGACGTTACCAATAAGTAGGGTCTCATCAACCGTATACCTATTCCTTTGAGAACTTATCAATCTAATTGGGTGTCATGCGTCACAAATATGATGTTATTGTTACGAATGCACCTTATGTCAATGGCATAAGGTTCAACATGTCTTACATAACTTTTAGACCTAGGCATTGTAGAGGTACGATATAAAAAAGCATTGCTAGACCTAGGATGGTATACCGAATGGTACAGGTTTCATTGATATTGTGAACGAAGTGTCGACTTCGAAATTACTAGAAACTCGACTCCTGTGAAGTACCTATTATTATTACGTTTAGACAGAGCTAGAATGTTCGACCGGCCGACCTATCTTTTTGTGTAGTCATAACTAAACCAAGATTAACTAAGTATACCAAATATAATAGCATACGGAACCTACAACTAATGGTTCTTACACATTCATTTGAAAAGATGAATCATGGATCACACTTCGGCACAAAGATTTGAACTCTTTGCTAGCACCTCTGTTCCCTTTAACGTTTAGTCCATCCGCCTCCAAAGCAAGATTTAACAGTCATCTTAGGTACACTCGTTCCACAATTGAGCTCATCTATCATAAAGTTTTATAAAACAGTGTATAAAAAAAGGTCATCTGCTTACACGACATTAGGTATACACAATATTATTTTCATATAACTGCGTGTCAGTCAATCTCATGATTACAGGATCATCAAAACTGTTTACATAGTGAAGCAGACCGCAAATCTCATATAATTGTAATTATTGCAATTTGCTCTTTCGCCCATCTCTCTGCGCCCTCACACTCCTAGTTACCGCAGGGAACTTCCTGGACGTCGGGATACCACAACGAACTCCCGGCCACCGCAGCCACGGGGTTGAGGGCGGTGCGCGACTGGCAGCTAACCGCCGGGTACTCGCAGACCACGTACGGGTCGACAGCTTGTTGTTTTCCTTTCTCACCTCAAAGAGGTGTCAGCACATTATGACGGGGTCCACTAAGGCCATTGTCAGCCAGATCAGTGAGTGCGTCGAAAATGATACCGTCCCTCCAGGTGCTCAGGTATATAAAGAAACACGCGCGGGTTATATTAGTAAAAAGATGAAAACTTCACTTCGGTTGGTCCTTCTATGTATGAGAGGAGACCTGTGCCCAGCAGTGGGACGATAAAAGGTTGATGATGATGATGAAACAACTGAAACGATTCCAATCATTTCTACACCATGTTATATTTTTTCTTAAATAAATTTAGAAATTATTGCAATACTCAGCAGCTTTGTTGCAGCTGTGTTGTGCGCTCGGTACAACACAGCTGACGTTAGATCATAATAATAGGCGCGTAAGACGGGGCTCCCGCGCGCGGCGGGCGGTGCGTTGACCAAGCTGCGATGATGATGATACCGAGGTTACCGGCTATTAACTGAATAATTTCGATTTTCCACATTTAAAAGGCAGAGCCCGATTACCCGGTTCCTACCCACTAGTAAACTATTGTAGGTATTTAAATAAAAAACATATCATAAATACAGAAATAGAAACAGATAGAACTAAATGATAGTTCTATTCGACTATGTTAGCAATAACGTAATAATAGTGCCTACCTATATTCCTCGTATTGCATCGATGTTAATCTCTAAATGGACTCGGCCAAAATTCCGTTACGTGTTTGGTGCAAATACTGGAATCCATCAATTACTATTACATGCAACTGACAGGATACAAAGGACACGCTTTTATAATGCCTACCTTCATATAATACTAACCTTTTTTTACTCCCTAATATAAAAACCATAAACAATAAACAAAAAGAACTTGAGCAGTTAGCGGCATTTGTGCAGTAATCATTGTATTTTGATCATAATGTCATAAATCAAATAATGAAAAATTTTGCGGAAATGACGCTTGAAGCCTGAAGGTTGGTACCTCTACCCCTCAAGCTTGTGTTTGAATACGATATGGCTTCATTTCACTGTACAGTGTACGACGAATAATTTATGTGTTCCGTGATAAAATTAGGTTGCCACACAGATTGTTTGATGAATGTTTAACATTGACATATTAAAAGCATACATATCTTTATCTACATCATCACACATAAGGCTTGTTGGAAATTCATTTGACCAGAAATATAATTCTTGTAATATTAAAAATGTTCACAGTCTGATCAGTCTCAATCTGTCAACAATTACTTGTTAGGTAGTGGTAGTAGGCCATAACATCTACTGCCGGCAGAAGATACCACCCACCTGACTAAGTCTTGCCGCCAAACGAGTCGTCGTGTTCCGGCATTATGTCTGATGAAACCATACGGAGGACGGGTCTGAGCAGTTGTGTTGCGATGTGTGCCGGGTACGATGCGCCTAATGCTGTTGTGTCGGGAGTTTTATTGTGGAGGGTCTCCAGAACAATCTCCCTCTGGCGCAACATCTGGCGCGCTGGTCGTGTTGTTTTAACATTGGATCACCTCGCTCAGCTGCCGTCTACCTTCCTATTCACTTAGTTTTTTTTAAGTGAATATAGTCTTAATAAATTAGCGCGCTTTACCATCAACGATTGCATCATTGCTTACCATCAGGTCGGATTGTGGTCAAGTATTTTTTTTTTTTTTTTTTTTTAATGGGACAAAACCCGCCACACTTTTCCCAACCACTGCAACTCCTGAAAGCCAGAATCAACAGTGGCGACCGCCAGAAAAACGCCGAGCAATGAAGCTCGACGAGTCCCGGAGAAACGATTCAACTGTCTTGGGTCCCGCAACAAATTAATCAGAAAAGAATAGCGGAGGAGTGGTCAAGTATAAAAAAATAGGTTCCCTACATTTTGGAACTTGCTTGTTGGCGAGATGAGACTGAATATATTTTGAACGTTTTCGATTGCTGGCCTCCTGGAGTTGGAGTCAAGGTCACCGTGAGTGAGTGTTTGTTTTGTCCGTAGTTTTAGTTTATAAAACACGCTCTGTGTTAATGATGTGGTGCACTTTGTTGAATTCTTACTTCACTCAAGACCGTGAATTTTTATTTTATTTTTTAAACATTGTCCCACACTAACAATTTCTCCAGTATCGTGGGTGCGTTTACAAACATATATAAAGTCACATACACAAACAGCCAGACTCGGAACAATTAATTGTAGGTCAGACAAATATTTGTACCGTGCGGGAATCGAACGCGAGACGCAGCGCAGCAGTCGATCGCTCAGCCACTGCGTCAATCGTGTCGTCAAATTATAAGCCAAGAGCGTGTTATGGGGGATTACTACACATCACGCACGGAGATGCCTCTTTTGTTTTCTTTGCCTTCTCTGTATGAGACGAGATTGCTGAGCAGTGGGACGGTGAAAACGTTGATGATGATGATGATGACGCACGGAGATGCCTCACGACCGCTGTTAGATCGGTGCATGATGTGTATGCAATCAATCGAGCCATTAGAGCGTGAAGAAGTAACAAACATACAAACACACATACAGACACAAACTTTCGCTTTTATAATATAGGTGTGGTCAGATAAACAGCTATGTGTACAGTAGTGATTTATAAAATTTTAAATTCTTCCTTATTTCCCATTTTCATAATCAATTCAATCTGACTTAAATATAATTTATGTAGGTATTAATGAACTACTGATAACTATACTATAAATAACTAAAGTCTTTTCAATTGTCTAGGGTTAAATATAGAAAAGGTGGCTCATAACTTTTGTTTTTAGCGTAATGGCGTCCGCTATTAGTATTTAACGACACTTAAATCTTATTAAGTCTTTTATAACACTAACTCTAGTAAAGAAATCCTGAATTCATTTTTAATTAGCGACGGCATTTTAATTTCTGTACTTCTTTTATATTCAAATTACCATAATCAAACTTACCTCATCAATCATCATACTGTTGGTTGCTTAGAGGCTGGTCAATACAACATTTAGGTGTGTAATTTTGTAATCACATGGCAGTTTCTTACACAGCTTTTGATTGTAACCATATAAACAGTGAAATACTACGTGTGAACTCAACTTTTAATGGTAAAGTATGTAAAAGCTTACGCTACAGCTAATTGCTACGAGACTACGACGGGTCGTCGTAGCAACATGCTACGAAAATCCGTAGCAATAACTTGCTCAATAAAAAATATATTCAATGATCATTTATGTACCGTTCGTTGATCACACTCAGACAACTTATTTGAAGAGGATAATTTATTATTATACCACGCTGCCGTTTTTAATTAAACAGAAAACAACGCAAGCCTTAGGCTACGAGTAATTCGCGTTGCAAAAAATGTATCTGTCGCTTAGAGAAAAGATTAAAAAAATAACACAAAAACTTACCGACAGTGTGATAATCTTGTCAAACAGCATTACAGGCGGCATGTGGAAATCGAAGACGAAGTACTGGGGACAAAATAATTTAATATAAGTCTTTAATTCTTGGTATAATTAATATAAAATATGGTGCAATCTTATTGAATAAAACATATATAACAACACCCCAAAGGGCTTGCAACGCTTTGCGTATCCAATACAACAATGCGTTCAGGATGCTGTTGCGACTGCCGCGCTTCTGTAGTGCGAAGCAGTATGGCGCAAGAAATCTGCCTCGTTACTTCGCGGGTTGCGTGTCAGTCCCAACATCATTCTGCACTCGATAGCGGACCGGGCAGATAATCCAATTGTGTGGGCATTAGCGGACCGTACAAAATCGGTTTTAGTTATTAAGTACTAACATAGGTTTAAGTGAAATTGTTACTAACCTAATGGACCACATGTAGTCTGAATAAATAATAATAATAAATAATATAACAGCCTGTGTAATACCTGCTGTAATTTTTGCCAAAGACTTCGCTGTCAAAAGATTTAAATTTCTGGTCTTAAGAATAACCCCTTATTCATAAACGTTGCTCAAAGTTAACTAGTGATTCGCGATTGTTTAACCATACATAACTTTAATCATCATTTATGAATATACCCCTTAAACACTGTGGGGTTTATTCATAAATGATGATTAGAGTTAAGTGACGTTAAAAGGTCAAAAATGTATAGTAAAATAATCGCTATATCACTAGTTAACCTTAAACAACGTTGATAAATAAGGGGGTTAGTGAGAAAAGTGTGCTCACATGTTATTAAATAGCGTACGGCAATCAATTGAAGACATTGCGTTATTGAATGTCATCAAACATTTTTTTAAATTAATTATAAACTAGTGCTTGACTGCAATCCCGCCTGATGGTAAGCAGTGATGCAATCGTTGATGGTAAAGCGCACTAGTTTATTAAGCCTATTCACTTAAAAAACTTAGGAATAGAAAGGATGACGGCAGTTGAGCGAAGTGATGCCATGTTAAACCCAAGACCAACACGACCAACGATGCTGCACCAGAGGGAGATTGATCTGGAGACTCTCCACGACCAAACTCCCGACACAACAACATTTGGCGCATCGTACCCGGCACACACCGCAACACAACTGCTCAGACCCGACCTCCGTACGGCTTCACCAGACATCATGCCGGCAAGGCCTTGTCTGGTGGGTGGTAACTTCTGCCGGCAGCCGATGTTATGGTTTACCACCGAGAAACATCGAAGATATCAACCCGCACTGGGCCCTCGTGTTAGATTACGGTTTACTTACTCCCTCTTACCAAAAGGATACCTGTGACCCAGGTCGGAGTGGGAATATTATAGATATAGACTGATTATATTAAGTTGTTGACAGCTACGTGTACCTGGGACAAACTATCCAGTAAGGAAGGTCCAACTTCGAGAAAGAGGTTAATCGTCGAATCCAACGTCGGCTGGGCTGCTTTCGGGAAGCTACGTAGAATCTTCTCGTTCGAAATACCGCAGTGTCTCAAGACAAAAGTCTTCGACCAGTGTGTGTTGCCAGTGATGACTTATGGAATTGAGACGTGGTCGCTAAAAATGGGCCTTATAAGAAGGCTCAAAGTCGCTCAAAGGGCAATGGAGAGGGCTATGCTTGGGGTTTCACTGCGCGATCGAATCAGGAATGAGGAGATTCGCAGAAGAACGAGAGTAACCGACATAGCCCGAAGAATTGCAACACTGAAGTGGCAATGGGCTGGACATATTGCCCGTAGGACCGATGCCCGATGGGGCCGACGGGTTCTCGAGTGGCGACCACGCATCGGAAGACGTAGCGTGGGTAGGCCCCCGATAAGGTGGACCGACGACCTGGTGAAGGTCGCGGGAAACCGCTGGATGCGGGAGGCGCAGGACCGGTCGTCGTGGAGAACCTTGGGGGAGGCCTATGTCCAGCAGTGGACGTCTTTCGGCTGAAATGATGATGATGATATTAAAAGACAGTATAAGTAACATAAAGTATTAACTACAGTTCTCAAAACAGATAAGTGGTCATGGTAGTCGGATCTAGTTGAAGTTTAGAGAGAAATGGTTTCCAATGAAAACCGACTATCGTTGCTTCTAACCTACTTTGGTGACAGTACTTGTAGCTAGGTTACAAAGTTGGTACAATTTGTCAGTAAGCCCGAAGTTATAACGGGCTCAGGGGAATGATATCATAGTGAATGTATTGATGAGGAAATTATTGATGGGCAAGTTGCAAACTGTTGTGACCTACGCGTATGTACATCGTGATTTTTTCTCTATACTAAACCTGAATATAGTTTGTTCAGAGTAAGCAACTAAAGTAATATAACTTTTCTAACTTATATGTACTTTCTAAGTATATGTAGCTTGGACACTAATGACCGATTATAAGGTGAAGGAAATCTTAAGGAAACCTGGACTTTCAAGTCCGAAATCGCCAACCCGCATTGAGCAAGCGTGGTGATCAATGCTTCTCTATATGAGAGGAGACCTGTACCCAGCATTGGGACGATAAAAGGTTGATGATGATGATGAAGCAACTGAAACGATTCCAATCATTTTTACACCTTGTTATATTTTTTCCCAAATACATTTAGAAACACACAGCTGAGCACAACTCAGATGACGTTAGATCATGGTACAAGGCGCGTCAGACTGGGCCCCTCCACACCGCGCTGCTGCGGTCGTGGCCGGGCAGGCAGTGCGTTGACCATATTTTTGTTGGAACAACCAGGTAAGATAACAGGCTAACTATGTGGGTTTTTCATGATACCTCTTTGAAATTTTATACATATATAGATTACTTACTTAAAATTTAAACTTAAAATTTTAGTTAAATAAAATAACGTTTCATAAACATCCTTTTTTGGCACAAACGTGAGTGAGGCATACTTTCCCGCTATTATGGTCATTGTGATATCTTTATTAATTAATTTTATCTGATGTGGTCTGTGTCTTTTATTTTGTATCAAAAATGTATTTTATCTCTTTGTATATACGAATAAGCTTCAATTAATTACTGTTCTCAACTGTGGGATGTGGGACTAATCACACCGTTATGATGTACTAATCCTCAACTCAATTGAAGCTTAGCGTGTAATGTTTGGTTACAGACGTTATAAATGGTTACATATTGTTAACCTAAGACTTGCCAAGACCTCACCACTACATGTGGATTATACTCTTAAATGGGTAACTTATGTGTTGTTTTGCCACAACAATGGCGGTTTCTCAAGTAAATACTGAAGAGACCGCCGCGAGACCGCAAAAGGAAAGTCGGGAAATTCAATTCCCAAGTTTATTTATTATTTATTTTTCCATATGAGAAACAAATACAATTCTATTTCAATATTATGTTTTGTTTACTTTATTCTCAATGTTGTTTATATAAGTCAGTTGACAGTTTATAGAACAAATTTAATTATATATATTAAAATAGTTGGACATTGGACCGAGTGATGTGATTAATCAAAAAGTAATATAACAAATTCTTATTTCGGCGATACTTAATGTCAAATACTTGTTATAATTCATGGAAAATTAACAATTCTTTTTGACAGATCAATGGCAATCGGACAAAAGTTATATTTGTTTCTGCGAGTTACCGAGAAAAACAGCTAACAACTAAAACAATTTACATCAAAATTAGAACATTACCTCGTTGTAATAAGGACAGTTAGTGCTCTCCTTGACGCTAGTGAACTTGCGATGCTCCCCAATCTGCACGCAAACCACGGGATCCATGTTCAAGCCGGCTAGCTGACGAGCTTCAATGATAGTCACACAGACTTGGAAGTCAGCAGCCTTCTGCGCTGATGGGATTCCTGACTCGATGATAGCGCGCCTAAGAACAAAGTTAAATAAATTATTTCTATTGGACAACACATCATAATTTCAGGCTGTAATTTCTAAAGAGAAATTGTTGTCCTTAGTCCGTGAATGTTGTGCTTTTTAAATGTAACCATTATGAATACTTTGAAAAGGTTTTGGAGGTGGAGGCTTCAATAGGTACTTGAGTAAAAAAATAGGATACCATTTATTGCTTTCTTTTTTGCATTTATTCTTTCTAATCCCAGTCGCATCCGAAGCTTTTTCAGCTTTGGAGTCTGGGGTCTGCTTTACCTTCTGATGTAACTGCTGATTTTGGCTAAACTAAACAACTGCCGCCTGACCTCCGCAACCTGAAGGCGATATCGAAGCATTGCAGTTAAACCAATTGTAGATCTTTGAGGGCTCCAACAATTGGCTTGTATCCTAAAAAATAATTTAATGTCCATCAGATAGATTTCTAAAAAATATTGAACACGTATTTTTTATTTTTTCTTTTATTCAAATACTTAGGAAGATATATTGATTTGAAATATCGCATGACGTCACGCCGTCGTACAAAATATACCATGGCGTGACGTAATTAGCCCCCACTCCGTAACTTTAATACGCTATATCTCAGTAATTTTTGGTAATTTCGACAAAATAAAAAATACGGGTCTTAATTTCTTTTATTATCTATAAGACGGACTAATTATTTTTTTGATTTTCATACCTTGGATACATCCCTATTAGATGGTCGTATGGCAACCGGGACCAATGCTTTCCGAAGCACGACCAGACCAGTGTAAATAAATATTCATATTCATGCATACAAATATTTGCATTGCGCGGGGATCGAACCCGCGCCTCCTTGGGCAGCGGCCACGTTCGCTACTGCTACGCCACGGAGGCTGTCAAAAATACCTAGACTAAAGGAGATTAAGAACGTTTTATGTTGCGAGGATTGCCCTTTTGAAATTAAACCCTTCACTCGAGTTATAATGGTTGAATCAAGTGTGAAGTGTCACACGACGCTGACAAAAATGACATAGGAATTAGTAACGTTTATCTTTCACACCCTTTTAGGCGATAAAAAGATCCGTCTCCATTCTTAGATAGATTCCATAAATTCACTTTTCATTGATTTTGTGTTGTTTCACTTCAAATGAAAGATGTCGAACGAAATATAAAAAAATAATGTCGTCTGATATATGCTTTAGGATTAGAACAAATGTTAATAGTAAAATAAAGATGGATTTACGAAATCAACGGTCTAAGCGCACGTTAATGCGTAGGTTTCCAGCAACAGACCCTGCGCTTGCCGTCTATTATTTACACGAAACATTTTCGACCCACTTTTGATCCCCTGTAACTCAGTGCCTATTGCAAGTACAGAGACAAAATTGTAGCTACGTAATTATATAGAAGTACTCAAGCGGTATGCCAAATTTCATTCATTAAGCTTCAGTACATAAAATTTTAACTTGGCAGGTTATTGGTTATCATACTAATATTATAAATGGGAAAGTGAGTTTGTTTGTTTGGTCCGCTTTCAAGCCGTAACTATTGAACCGATTGCTTTGAAATTTTGCAGACGTAAAGTTAGAAGTCCGGATTAAATACTATGCTACTTTTTATCCCGGAAAAATTTGATATTCTCGAGGGAAATCTAAAAAACGCGATATAACCGAACTCCACGCCGGCAAATAATAAATTTAATTATTAATTACCCGCACTGAGCAAGCGTGCTGATTACGCTCAATCCTTCTGTGTATGAGAGGAGACCTGTGCCCAGCAGTGGGACAATAAAAAGGTTGATGATGATGATGATACAATTAATCAAGTGTTATTTATTCCATGAAAACCTGCCAAGTTCAAATTTAGAAGTTTTACAATTTTATTTAATATAAACTTGGCATTGGAGTCGATTTCAACTCTTTTTTAGGCTAACAAGTAGCCGAAACCTAGTAATTTTTTAACAGACCATGGTTTTGATGGGATGATTATTACATTGATATGAATGAATGTTATTGAATTACCTTTATACTGTTTTTCAAAACATATTTTTGAGTTAAGAATCATTTTTAAAGTGGCCAAAAATACATTAACGATTACTTTAAATAAATACTATCTTTATGTGGAAAGGATTAACTTCGTGCCTCGTATAATGGTAGCATTATTGTCCCACTATCCGTGATTTTCGTTCGACTTATAGTGAGAATAGCTTTTTCTGGATATCTCATCATTTTTAGTGACATACATGAGACAAACGGCAATGACGTCAAACGACTTGGAACACGAGTTGCGGGAGAATTAAGCTCCAGGTCAAAAGTTGAACGCCAATATTTTTAGCAGTTTGTATTGCAAACTTTATGTGGAAGACGGAATACAAGATGTTACTGTACAGCCTGTGAGAAGCGTATATCCATCCACAGTGGATAGAGAGAGGTAATTTAATAATTAAAAGTAATATTAGTGTGGATTAATATGTACAATTCCTTATACTTACTGCTTTGTGTTCTTGATTGGATCAGTTGGTGAATGTATATCGACCAATACTTCTTCTGACGATATCGAAGTCTGGCTGGCGGGACGGTCTGACTCCGTTGACGGTCCTGCAGCAATATCCAGTAGACCCTGCTCCTCATCGCTGCTGTAACGAGGAGGACGGACCTTGCCAATTCCCATTAAGGTCTTGACTGTCTTGAAAGTTGATGGGCGTTTGCGCTCTGGCATCTCATACAGCGACCTGTCTCCTCCTCCCATGGTGAACCCTCGCCTTGAAATAAACAGATGTTGTAAGTTGCTAGATATTATTTTTATATAATTTATAAATTAGTGCTTAACGGCAATCCCGCCTATTCACTCTAGCATTGAATACACTCAAATTGTAGTCCTATGGAAACACCGCCGCTGGCGTTCCAGTCCCTCGAAGGACGCGATATAATAGAGGAGGCACCTTTTCGTCCGGATCGTAGTGGTGTTAACAACGTAAGGCTGGAAACTCGCCGTCCGATGATGGAACGGGGATGGGGGAAATATAGACGGGATTCGGTAAGAAAGTTACTCTACACTCAGCTTGACTTTCCGCGTAGCTTCAATTCATCATAAAACTGCATGTGCAAAAGAGATTATTGTTCGAATTCGCACCATTTATTATGTTCCAACAGCACGATTGTGTGATCTCGCAAATAGAATAGCCCTCTCATCTTCAGAACAAATGAGTAACACAAAAATGCAACATATGTGTATTCGTGCCCTATGATTAGAATGTGAGGTCATGCAAACTAGGACTAGGTTCGCAGAGTAGCGTTTGTTTTTTTTTACGTTATTTGTTTTCCCACATATCATCATCATCATCAACAACCTTTTTATCATCCCACTGCTGGGCACAGGTCTCTTCTCATACAGAGAAGGATTGAGCGTAATCACCACGCTTGCTCAATGCGGGTTGGTGATTTCAGACTTAAAGTCCAGGTTTCCTCAAGATGTTTTCCTTCACCTTGTAATCAGTTATTGGTGTCCAAGATATGCTTAGAAAGTACATAGAACTTAGAAAAGTTACATTGGTACTTGCCTGACCTGGAATCGAACCCACACAGTCACGCTTGAGAGGCTGATGTTTTAACCACTAGGCCATCACGACTTTCAACATAACATAATCAGCCTTTAATATTATTTTCCACAGGGCTGTGTGGGCCATAAACTACCACGCCGGCCCAGTGTGGATTGGTAGATGTAACATGTCTTCAAAGTTTTTGCTTCTAGGACATGGCGGTTTTCTCAAGATATTTTCCTTCACCGTTTTGCGTTTTTCTTCAAAGCGCTTCAAGCCGCGCGGCCGATACCATTAGGCCACCACTGCTCTCACTCACTGCTGTTTTGCAACGCGAGAATTGAATAAGTTAATAAAACAGTGTGTTTTGTTGACTCGCTGGGATGCGCTGTGTTGGATTTTCAAAGCTCGGATCAACGCCATGAGTCGAAAATCCAGTGAGCTTGAAAATTCCGCCGCCATATTTTCAATCCGCGCCAGTGTGGCTCGTTAACAGAGAACAATTTGATTACTGTGTCGGTGATATTCAGATTTCAAATTTATTCTTTTCAGATCACCATCATAAATAAAATCACGTTTCCCAACTCCATTTCACGTATACATAGGAATATTTCGTTATAAATAGTTAAATATTCTCAGGCCGTGCGTGAGCCATGAATATTAAACGGGCATAAAGTTACTTACTGAAAAGAACTGTGTTTGTGGTGACAGATTTTTGTAACTGACATGACTGGTGCCCGTTTTTACTAACTCTGGGTGACGCCTAAATGCGCTCGGAATTACTTATAGCACCATCATGACCCAGTGTTGGTGAAAAAGGAGTAAAACGTCTACAATCCATGGTATTAGTAGTAGACTTTTAATATACGGGCAATGTCCACCCAATATGTTATGACTCGCGCTTGTTACCTGTGCACCTCGCTCTGTGACGTCATTCGATATAAAGTATAATAAATATATAAAAATTATACTCATGACGTTTTGCAATTAAATTGATACCTACATATGGACTACATTCCAGCGAGGTGCACAGTTAACTTGTGGGAGTAGTACAACACAACTTTTAGTCGTACGGCGAGTATCCACCCTTATGTTGTTGACACCACTACGATCCGGACGAAGCGTTACGCCTCGTCTTTTATATCGCGTACAACGAGGGACTTAAACAACTTGCCAGCGGCGGTGTTTCCGTCTAACTGCAAGTTAAGTGTCTTCAAAGCTAGAGTGAAAAGGCTCTTAATAAATTAGCGCGTTTCACCATCAGAGATTGCTTCTCAGCTTACCATCAAGTGGGGTTGCGGTCTTGCACTAGTTTATAATATATGTAAAAAAAAAACTTGCATAGTGAAAATGTAACAAAAGACAATAAATAATTTGCCTTAATTTTTTGTTTGTTGCTAGGCTTGTAATAATTGTAACGCTAATTTCATAACCAATTATAATAATTTTAAAGGATTACTTATAGGGATGTATCCAAGGTATGAACATCAAACAAATAATTAGTCCGTCTTATAGATAATAAAAAAAATTAAGACCCGTATTTTTTATTTTGACGAAATTACCAAAAACTACTGAGATATAGCGTAATAAAGTTACGGAGTGGGGGCTAATTACGTCACGCCGTGCTATATTTTGTACCACGGCGAGACTTCATGCGACATTTCAAAACAATAAATCTTCCTAAGTATTTGAATGAAAGAAAAAATTAAAAAAAAGGTTCAATATTTTTTATAAATCTATCTGATGGACATTAAATTATTTTTAGGATACAACCCAATTATGTTCGAATTTGTCTGCTCAATAACGTTAATAATGCACTAAATACTGAAGAACATTTTGATTCTAGAGTGTCACAATAAGAACAATTGCTAGTGTTAGTTTGTGTCGCGATTACTACACTACGTACAACCAGCTGTTCGCTACATTTTGTTTTATTGTTCTGTATATTCGTCGCTTTTAGAAGAAATTTTGACAGAATAATGTTTTTTTTTTTTTGATAAATGGATGGAAGTAATACTCTTATCAAAGATATTTATAAATATTATAAATTCTAGATTCTTACCTGAGGAGACGTTTCCCAGCAGTTTTCAGCTTATGAGTTCGTGTCGTTTCCGGTGACTCAATATCTACAGTGACCTTATCACGGATCGACTGCTCAATATTTGCAATGTTGCGTTCCACGTCATCCAAGACGTCCAATGATTCCTTAGAAGAGGCTTCTGCGACGGATCCACCAGAAGATCCTGGGGTTGCGGGGAAGCCTGATGTAGATGGTTCAGCACGTTGAGTGTGGGGACCATGGACTGGCACAGGACCCAATCCGTGAAGTTTTGTGATGTTGTAAGATGTAGACTTCACGGAACGTACTTCAGCATCGAGAAATATTCCAGTACGCATGTCATCAGTCGGTGGGTTGTAATAAACTTCCATGTCGACGAAGACCTGCATAAAAAGAATTTTATTAATAATCCCACTTAAATAATGATGGCATCATAATTCTTATTGAAGTGACAACGTCTTATAAATTGGTTTGCCGGGTGACACTTCAAGAAACTGCGTTACGCTCCACTCACGTTATGCGCTCACAATGAGAGCGAGTGAGAGGCACGCGTCCCTTCCACTCGGGCATGGTTAGCCCGCCTAAGAGCGAGAGAGACAGACATAACAAGTGAAAGGCACGCGTCCCTTCCACTCGAGCACAGTTAGCCCGCCTAAGAGCGAGAGAGAGAGAGTGAGAGAGATAGGCATACACACCGGTTCATGTCTTGCGCTTCTATTTAAATTTTGTTAATATGAAATTCAGTGGGAGATTCTTTGTATAAATTAATGTTTTAAATTGTTACTATTATTTCATCCTTCTTCCTACTATACGAATGAATATTCACAATAAAATTATTTTACCACTCAAAGTCGTTGTCACGTAAAACTTTCGCCCGTATACCGACTTTACAGGCAACCAATTTTTTTTTTTTTGGTAACATTCTACATGTCAATGTGTCATGTATATTGTCAAAGTCAAATATTATCTTCTCTGCTTTGCCGAGTTAATATATTCTCGTTAGAATTTTTCAACTGCCGGTGTTAATTATATTCAACAATGCAAGTAACCCAGAAACCTATTATAAAACTTCATGGAGCAGAGCGTGGTTAAATGACATATTAATTACGGGAACTATTTTTATGTAAATGAAATGAAATTGTATTATAAATTGGGTATTAAATGATTGTAACAATCTTATACAATACTAGCTGACCGGCAAACGTTGTTTTGCCATATAAATAATAGATTAAATTACTAAAATGGCTATTAAAAAATAAGGGTTGATCGTAGAAGGGTGAAAATTGGGGATTGTATCTATTTTTGTATGTTGTATCATAAAGAAATAGAAATTAAAAATTTTGTCTAAAAAATAAAAAATAAAAATTAGGGGTGGACTACCCCTAACATTTAGGGGGATGAAAAATAGATGTTGGCCGATTCTCATAGATACCGGTTAAGCACAAAAAATTTCATCAAAATCGGTCGAGCCGTTTCGGAGGAGTTTAAAGTCGAACACCGTGACACCAGAATTTTATATATTAGATGGTTACATCTAGTTCAGTTATGAACTAATGTACATAATGAAACTATATATTCAGAATCGAAAACAGAGTTCAGTTAACGATTCTGAACAAAGTAGCTTCATGGAAATCAGTTCATAATATAAATGTTTAATTACCTAAAATACAGGGTTTTTATTAAGAGCGCTCGAATATTGAAATGTCTGTTTAAGTGATATTACCACAGTTTTTATTACATTTTAAAGAATATTCAATGATGATTATGTGTGGAAAATAATATCAGCCAAATGGCCACCGCGACTTCTCTGTAGATGGTGTATTCTGGTGGACCAATTTTGAAGGACGAACCACGAAGAACGCGAGTTATGTTGGCCTTTAGGGCAGCAATTGACTGTGATTTATCTGCATACACTAGAGATTTCACAGAAATAATCGAGTGGTGTTAAGTCACACGATCTCAGGGGCCAGTTGCTGTCGCCACCACCCGAGATGATGAAGCCCTCGAACTTCTCTTTCAATAAATTTAATGTTTCCCATCCTGTATGGCAAGTGGCGCCGTCCTGTTGGAACCACATGTTTGTAAGATCCATACCACCTACCCTAGGCCACAAAAAAATTGTTATCATGGTCCGATATCGGTCGCCATTGACAGTGAGCGCGGCTCCTTGCGCATCTTCGAAGAAATAAGGACCGATAAAACCGCCGGACCAAAATCCACACCAAACAGTTACTTCTTCGGAGTGTAAAGGCACCTGATGAATCTCCCGCGGATTTTCATCGCACCAAGCCTCATCAGTGAAGATGATTTTTTTTGCAAAAGCAGGATCAGCTGCCAGATGCTCTAACGCTCAATCAGCGAATACATGGCGCTGCCTGTGGTCATTGGGTTTTAGCTCCTGAGTTAATTGAACTTTATATGGATGAAAACCCAAATCTCGGCGCAAAATTCGCCATGTTGATGTCGCAGAAAGACCCAGTTCTTGCGCACGACGCGGAATGGATTGTCTGGGGTTTTCTCGCGCACTGTCTCGAACGGCAAAAAGATTCTCCAACGATCTTGCGTGTCTTTGACGTACAGGAACTGCTTTATCGATTACCGACCCGGTTGTCTCAATTTTTTTTATCAAACGATCTATTCTGGACTCTGCAGGACGGCCATGAACGCCATAAATTGGACGCAACTCACGAAACGTTAGGCGAATAGAGCACTGATTTTCATAATAAATTTTAATAATTTCTACGCGTTGTTGAAGCGTGTAGCGTTCCATGGTGAAATGCCACGACAAAATATGTATTCATGCCAAATTTGACAGCTATCGCATTACCAAGATGGCCACTATGCGCTGACACAACTTCGAGCGTCCCTATTGAAAAACCCTTTATTTAACGCAAATAAATATACTAGAAAAAGACGGCAATATGTTCAACGTACGTAATGGACGGTGTACCTACTAGGTACCTACGCTCGTGAGTAGATTTGTAACGTGTAAATCAGTATATTAGATTTGATGATTTAATAATGGTTTATACATTAAAATCGAGTGTATGTGTTACGATAATTGGATATGGGCATGATCTATCACTACATAATTATAAAAAATTCACTTTCTCTTTCCATATGTCCCTTGAATGAATAAATCATTAAAACTACGCAACGGATTTTGATAGGGGTTTTTTAATAGATAGAGTGATTCAAGAGGAAGGTTTATATGTATAATAATATCCATTAAATTGTACATAATTACTATTATTTTTGAGGTTTCTAATGTGATGTAAATAATTTCATTTGTTCCGCGTTTGCTGTGAAACGCTGGCTGAAACCTACGATGTTTATCAAAAGAATGTACTAATATTGTACACATTGAAAAGGTCTATAGAAAAGTCTGCGATGGTATATGTCTATCTCTTATAGATATCCCACGATTACAATTTTTTTTCATTTACGTTTTAAGACAAAATCTGGCTAATGTTCGAAGCAATTTTGGCCAATACAGCATTAATCATTATCCAATTTAACAGCTTAAATAAATTGTTGATTTAATATAGATCTATATCTCTCTTTACAGCATATAATTTAAATGAATATTTTCGAAGATATTACAGATTTAAAAATTGTTAATGCCACTTTCGTTGTAATTTTATTACCTACTCAAGAACGGGCTCACCTATCCAAAACAAATGTTTAGACTTTGTTTCCACTAATTAGTAGATGGTTTATGTAAAATCAACAAATGAATTTAATAAATTGTAATGATCCACCATTTTAAATAGAAACATTTATGAGATCATAGATATAGGAAGTACAAGATACACATAAATGAATCGGTGACGAATCAAAAAATATATACATATTTGTGCGTAAAAGACAATGTTTGAGTGAAAACTAGTGTTGTCCACGATGGCTTACGATAAATATTACATTATCAATTATTTATGTAATAGAAAACCATTTTCCGCTAGTTTCAGATATATAAAAGTTATTTCCGGTGAAATACTGATTGTAATTGTAATACAGGAATAAAAACACTTTATTTTTAACTAATTATTTATTCGAAAATGAATAAATCAAAAGTCTTTTATTCAAATTAGGCTGAGAATTAGCACTTTTTAAACGTCAATATTACATAAGACAGTCCCCCAAAACGCCCACCCTTCGCCACTTCATAATCCTTTCGCTGGGAAGAAGTGGCGGAAGAAACTCCCCAGCAGCACAGCTGTCTGTCTATTAAAAAAAAACACATGACTTAATACAATACTGTGTATAATAATGAACACAAGAAAACACTAAAACTATTAAATTATTTGCCGTATGCCAGCTAGCCACATCAAATGGAAATGTAAAAAATGGAAATGTAATAATCCTACAGTACCATTTCTTCGCCGAAATCAGTTTCTTCGTTTTCGTTACTGTCTTACATCAACTCTTTGAAAAATTTATTATAATTTAAAGAATTATTGATTTTAGCTACTGTTGACATAGTGTTAGTAAATAAAACTGGAATTTTTTCTAGTTCTAAACAATTGCCACTTTCATTTACTTTTAATCTAAATCTGAATATGTATATATATTTCAGTATGAAAATTAATCTTTTGTATGCTGCAAGAAAAAAAATACTGTTGGATTGTTGTTGGATCCCCCTTTGGACTTGATGATGAAATTTAGCTCATTATTTTTTTAAATAAATGATATTGTATTAAGTATAAACCCCAAAAAACCAATACCTCTCTGCAAGATTATTACAAGTCTACCATTTTCACATTTGAATGTTTCAAAACACTCTTAAACTTCGTCTACTTTGTTAAAACATCTGTTTTATTGCTTTTGTCGTTTACATGGTGAAGAAATTGCACCATAGCTTCAGAATTATGAAATTCAGATATTTAGCTGGAATACAAGATTAAGTGGTCGGTAAGCGATGGCACATTATTATTGTGCTTGCAATGTAGGCAAACGAACCGTCGGTTGCTGCTGTCACAAAATGTGTTTGGTATGGTATATGAGCTTCGCAAAACATGAACCTCATATTAGTCCACCCGCAATGGGGTTGGAAAACATTATAATAAGGTCTACTGCAACATAAAAACGTATATTAATTAATAATATTAAAAGATTCCCCCAATCTTTTTGTTGTTATTTTACTACCTATGATCAAACATTAGTATGATTTAACGCGCAAGTCTATTATTCTACCTCGGTGTAGTAGGGGGTAATCGTAGACGTTAGGTCATAACAAAAATCGTTTACGCGTCATTTCTGGTAACATTCAAGTACACTTTAAGTTCACTTTAAACTCAAATAGCACACTGGGAGTAATGGGAGTTAATCGTAGACATTCCTTGTAATAGTAAAAAATCTTCAGGACATTATTTGCAATAAGAATCTACTATATTTTTATTCTAGCCGGCACTTTCATTTTTGAGTACGAAATGAATGTTGTAAGTAAGTGTTAATCAAAATCTTATTAGCTTCTATTTAATAAAAAGAAATGAAAGGCCAAGCGCTAGTAAGGTCCAGTACTATCTTCCTTTAGTACTTTCTAGACAAAATTTGTTTAAATCTAATATTGTTTTAATCTAATTAAATATAATTTTTATATCCAAAATTTGTTTTAGTTTAATAATATGTAGTATAGTAAACCAGTTGCGGTGTCTCTAAAACTAAGTAATATTTTATCGATACTCGTGACGTAACCGCTTTGTCAAGCACCAGCGTAAACAAACAATTTTATTTTTTACACAATATTTTCATAAATCCTATTTATAATCACAAAACATACATAGATACAACAATGGGAATAAGTAATACATTGAAATTACTTTTTTCTCATCTATTTAATCGTAGAAATTTAACAAAATATGGTTCGGACACTTGTGATGACAAAATCATATTTACCTGTAAAAAGTGTATTAAATCGGATTTTTTTTTTGTCACATCACATTCACACACAGAACAGGACACCATAGCTGAGCTTTTTTTTTTATTAATTATAAACTAGCGCATCCCGCAATCCCGCTTGATGATAAGCAGTGATGCGATCGTTGATGGTAAAGCACACTAGTTTATTAAGAATCTATTCACTCAGAAAAACTGAACGAATAGGAAGGAAGACGGCAGTTGAGCGAGGTGATGCAATGTTAAACCCAACAACACGACCAACGATGCTGTGCCAAAGGGAGATTGATCTGAAGATCCTCCACGACCAAACTCCCAACACAACAACATTAGGTGCATCGTACCCGGCACACATCGCAACACAACTGCTCAGACCCGTCCTCCGTACGGCTTCACCAGACATCATGCCGGAACACGACAAATCGCTTGGCGGCAAGGCTTTGTTTGGTGGGTGGTAACTTCTGCCGGCGGCCGAACTTTAATTTAGGAATTATTAAAAAATGCTCAAAATACAACACTTCGCAAAATACAATGGAACACTATGGGCCCCTACTTGCAAAAACAATGTCCTAACGGTCATTTATTCGCTATCTCTTTCTCTCTCGTCTGAAATGAACTTTATTGGGGTCTCTCGCTCACACGCTTTGTGTATCTTCGTAGTAATGAAATCCTAAACCTATGTATGAGATGGAGATTATGCTGACAAATTGAAACTTTTTTCAGTGTTGACAGTCCCAGCATGTTGTTATGTCATGCATGCTGCCATTTCATATTGAACCTGCTTCGATTAAAGCAAATAGTGATGTTTTTTGACAGGAAAGCTAAGATGAGTGTCACGCGCATTTTTTATTGGACTTTTAAAATTATTTATACTGTCGTTTACTATAAAAACGCGTGATTGACGCGTGTAGTAAAAAGTGCTTCAGTAAATAATTCATAAAGAACATTGAAATATCGCAGCATAGTGGCCACATCATGGCTTTACATCAAATCTCCTAGTAGGCGGCTCACGCGGCCGTTTTTTCAACTGTCATTGGCGATATCCGCCATTATTGTAAAATAAAATTTTTAAACAATTTCTATACGTGTTATTGGCAAAATTGTGCTATCTAACCACAGAGGCCATTGAAGAGTTGAAGTAGTATTTAGGTACTCTAAAGAAAAGAAAGAAAAAAGCAAATAGTCAGCCAAAATTATTGCTTTAATTTTTAAACATATTGTTGAGGGCCATCATACAAACGGTTCACAAATCAGTCTTGAATTGTTGAAATGTTATGTATATTATTATGTTAATGTACTATGTTTATATTGTGTGCGTGTATTTCTATCAGTTTTACAGATTTTATTTGAATTAAATTATCAAACGCATTTACACAAACTGTAAGTTTTGCACTGATAAAGTGAATAACATGTATGTACATAGTATGTATGTGTTTCTTTATTATAAAAAAAAAAAAAACATTATGTGTGCATACGGTTGTTTTATTCTTTTGTAACAGATTGTCCGATGTTTTTTTTTAATAGACTTCAAAAAAGGAGGAGTTTCTCAATTCGTCGAAATCTTTTTTTATAATGTGTTCACCGGTTACTCTAAGACTAAGTTTGAAATGGTATACTTCCCTGTAGTCACTAACTAGGTCAGGATCTGATAATGGAAAACTAGAGAAATCAACGCATAAACGTCAACGAATATACAAACACCAAAGACTTCCGACATTAGATATTTTTCAGTTTGTAGTGTTTTTTGGAAGTCGGTTGATTTCTTTTTGTAAAATAGTTTTGTTTTTACCGATTGTCATCAGTTCCTTGGACATATGTACAAAAAATTACACTAAACATTCATATGCGCATTCAGTTACGAAATGATCCAGCTGGCCATGGCTTTTCAAAACAATTGTTAGAAATTGGCGATGGCAAAATACAAATCGACAGTACCAACGGATTGATCGCTGTAACGAGGCATTGTTTGTACTACAATGGTGCAATCGATAGATGAATTGATTGAATATGTTTTTGCATATCAGGAATCATGTTTGGTTGAGAGGAAGCGCCATTTTAGCACTTATGTAACTTTAAACTGCCTGAAAAAATAAAAATATGTTTTGAATTAAGTCTTAAAATACCTAGCAATTAATAAAATATTTTTTTATTTGAGTACCTATATGAATGTTATGTACCATTTTTTTAAATTATTATTTCACTTTATATACGTAGCGAAGCACATACCGGGCCGCTAGTTCTGTAAAGGGTGTATCTGACATCGACTCAAAAACGAGTACCATGGATCCAGTACATGATTCTGAACCCCCCAGTGGTGAAATTTTTCGACGGTTTTTTCATGATTTAGTTAAACATATATGTAGTTTTTTCACTTTATACCATTAATAATTGCTATACCTACTCTTATAACCCAATAAGACTTTAAAGTAAAAATTAATGAATTTGCTAATTACACAAAAAAGCGCAATGAAAACAAAACTCGAAAAACTATGTTATCAGCTGATTTAATAGAGTTCACATCAGGGATCAACGTCGTACCTAAAAACCCGCACGGCGGCACGCTTGCAACGTTTAAAGGTCGAGCCGACACTTTTTTAAAACACTGTGAATTCTATAACCGTTCATTAACGACATAAATGACTATTATAATTTTATAAGTGGCATGCGGTCTAGCATTTTCGTGAAGTTTGCGTTACGATATCAGATACACCCTGTATAAAAATGTACCTAATTGGTTTAAATTCGATTATTACATTAAATTCCAACTCGTTTACCGACTGTTCACTGTGGATTAAGTATTTTTGATGGAGGACAATAATATCTAGGTTCGCGGACCACATCCGCGTCTAGATATATATTTTTCGAATTTATACGATCATTTAAAAAACAAACGCATGCCTTTTTAATCAGTGTATAAAGAAAGAAATAACGTTGATGAAAAACAAAACATGACACAGAAAATAACGTACACACAAAATCAAAAACGAAATTGACACACACGAAAGTTGGAGGGAAGTATGCGGAACATCAAAGCAAAACAGTCATCGCTCAGCACAATGCGAGAAAGAGGGCCCTTATATTCGTTTTAAGTTACAACCGATGGTGGGGTGACGGGAGCCTAAAATGTCACTAGCAGTGGGCAGCTCGCCGCCCGGTAAGGATCAGGCCCGGGTTGACGGCACGTTGTGTTTGAGATGCCAGCATATCATGACTGGTTCCACGAAAACCGGTTTACCTCCTGGGTGAAGGTGCCTCCAGGCAGTCTGACACGCCCTTCCGCTCCGCCCAGAGGGGGAAAACTCAAAATAAAATACCTATTGTTTTTAAACTACGCTAAATATTTCATAATTTAGACCCGTCTAAAATCAACTATGTACAAAAGAAGTAAATTACTCATCAAATAAAATAGCTTCCTTGTTGTTCTGGCAAGTCTATTCAATTTATATTAGCTACTGTGCAGGGCGCGCAACAGTTGGCTCGTTTATGATGACGAATAGTAAGTACACTCAGACGAACCTTACCTTTATTTAACGCGGTACTGAACATATCAAATCAAATCAAAGCTTACAATGAAATAGAATTGCTTCTAGTCCTTTCCGAAAGGTAGGAAATGAAAAGGTTTTGTATGAAAAATAATAGATAAGAAACTTCCAATTCTTAAATTAAAAAGAAATACATTTTAAGCTTTTCTCTTGATTGAAGAAATGTAATATCCTGAATTTAAAGTGTCCATTGTGTCTTGTCCGGTATCGTATATCTAACTAACCACAAGTACCTGAAAATGGTTTCATTGAAATAAACAAAATAGCAATGTTGGACAGCCTCCGTGGCGTAGCGGTAGCGAACGCGGCTGCTGCAAATATTTGTATGCATGAATATGAAGATTTGCACTGGTCTGGTCGTGCCTCGGAAAGCACGTTAAGCCGTCGGTCCCGGTTGCCATAAGAACATCTAATGGCAGTCGTTACGGGTTGTTGGAGCCCTCAAAAATTCAACAATTGGCCTAACTGAAATGCTTCGATATCGCCTTTAGGTTGTAAAGGTCAGACGACAGTGGCTTCACGGAAAATATCGAAGTTTAGCCAAAATCAGCAGTTGGACTGGTAAAGCGGATCCCAGACTCCAAAGCTGTAAAAAGCTTCGGATGCGACTGTGATTAACACTGAGATGACGATGATGATGATGAAACAAAGTGGTAATGTAATTTTAAAAAGTCTGATCTCAGCCTCAGCCTGTCTAAAATATACAGACAATGGTGCTGATTGTCTTGTTCATAAACTAAACTAATTTTAAGTTCAGGGCATGTTTTCTTTCTTCTATTTCATTAAGAAAAGGATAAAATATAACTTTTTAGTATTTTTTTTTTTAATAATTATAAACTAGCACTTGACCGCAATCCCGCCTGATGGTAAGCAGTGTTGCGACCGTTGATGGTAAAGCGCGCTAGTTTATTAAGAGCCTATTCACTCAGAAAACGTGAGCGAATAGGAAGGAAGACGGCAGTTGAGCGAGGTGATGCAATGTTAAACCCAACAACACGATCAACGATGCTGCCCTGACCCTCCACGACCAAACTCCCAACACAACAACATTTGGCGCATCGTACCCGGCACACATCGCAACACAACTGCTCAGATCCGTCCTCCGTACGGCTTCACCAGACATCATGCTGGAACACGACAAATCGCTAGGCGGCAAGACTTTGTCTGGTGGCAAACAAACATGGCGACCAAAAATACGTCAACTGGGTAGTTGCCTATAGTCAAAATAAATTATATTTACTCAATTATTAAAAGCGTTTACCAAAAATAAGCTGGTTAACTCCAGTTGCATTTGATTTTAATCATTTGGTGAATTAATATTAATCTAAAATCAATAAAAAGTAACGTTGAAATAGTGACGTCATAATTTGCGTTTTCGTACAATCTTCATAGGTACTAATTTATTGTTTTGACATTTCATAAAGAGTTGCTGATTTGACTAGTAGGCAACTTGTCTATTTACTGCGGCAATTTACAATTTGACAGGTCCAAAGTAACATATTATGTTCTGTCCTTTTCTTAAGTAAGGTCCTGACGTAAATTGTTTTATTTTTGGTCGCAATGTTTCAAATGGCGTCTAAACTGTCTATGAAGTATCTTAATTTGACAGGATTAAAGTAAAATATTATCTTCTATCCTTTTCTTAATGAAATATAAAGAAAAAAATGCACTTAACTTAAATTTGGCTGCCGCTGAGATGAGACTGCAACTAGATTTTGATTGTTTTTTATTATGGGAGTCGGGATTCTAATGTTTACATCAAAACTCCCCATTTGCGGTTAACTGTACCTGGCAGCATTATCCGTTACGTTCCGACGTTCATTGTTTATGGACAATTACGTCAGAACTGAATGCCATGACAGGAGCTCCGGTTTCCGTAGTTCGTAATAATTGAACGACGGTTACTTCAGATTTGCCACTGATTTATCTTGCCTTCTTTTATATACATTCATGCCTTGTTCCCAGGAAGGTGAACGTCGAAAATATACATAGAAAACCACCCGGGCTGATTACGTAACTCACTGTTACTTTAATAGAAATTATTTTAAAGCGTTTTGCTAATCCATTACACCATTATGTACGAAACTGTGTCCGCTCAACAAGGTAAATACCGCAATGAATGTTGTTGAACTGTCAAATTGCCATTGTTACTGATAGCGTGTTACGTAATTGTCCACCATTTGCATTCAGTGATAGAGGCAAGCTGTTTGCGAATAGGTACTATACATCTAAACTTCCTAAAGAACAACACCAACAAGGATTTTCTTTCTATACTGTCTGATTTATAAATTAAAGTCCCTTGTCGCTATTTTCACGTCCTTTTAGAAGATTCATTTTGAATCTTTTATGTCTTTCTATGTTTTCTGCTTCTTATGTACCTAAATATGTTTATATAGATAGTTCAGTTTTTACTGATAATAGATAACGTGTGAGAAATATACGGTAAATCATAATAAAATGTATTCTATTCTTCTCTACAGATAATAGAAACATTTGCAGATAATAAATACATTTTTATGTTGGTCAAGACGTCAAAGCCGAAAGTAGGAGGGTCGGATCTTTACTTAATAAAATTAATCAAAGCCTTTTCCCAACTAAGTTAGTAGGCATCTAATCTTACCGGAATACAGCTGAATACCCATTCTGCAACATGGAGTGACTACTTATCTGACTTCCAGAACTGTGATGTGTAAAAGAATAACTGATTACTGGATAACAGTATAATCCATGGTAACAATAATTAGTCAAACTGTCGGGCTTGTGACAACCATAACGATGTAAGAAAGTGGCTCGGTATGGAATGTCATCATCATTATCTTTTTAATTTTATATAAATTATAAACTAGCGCTTGACCGCAATCCCGCCTGATGGTAAGCAGTGACGCAATCGTTGATGGTAAAGCGCACTAGTTTATTAAGAGCTTATTCACTCTAGCGTTGAAGACACTCAAATTGTAGTCCGACGGAAACACGGCCGCTAGCAAATTGTAGGCGTATAGCGAGACAGGGCCCCTTTTTTCCGGGTGGGAAATGCTCATGGATGTCCGCCGCCCTGGGGCGGGTGACGGGGTCTGTCAGACTCTTACTGACTACAAACCACCCCGGTGTTCCGTCTCACACCTACACCGGAAGCTGCGAGAACTAATACTGATTCCGCAACCCCCGAATTGGTGCTGGCCCGCCGCCGTGGGCCTCCTTGGGTTAGGGGAGGAGTGAGGTGTCGTCGAGGCGATCCGGCCAGTACTCGACGACTGTGGAACCGGAGGAGGCACGGCTCCCTGTCGTTCAGGGTGACGCAGGTACTGTCGGGGCATGGCTGCTTCGGCAAGTAACTGCGTCGCTTAGGCAGGGAGCCGGACGCTCGGTGCCACCATTGCGTCCAATGCGGGGAGGACACGGCGCAGCACACGCTCTCCGAGTGTGTAGCTTGGAAGGAGCAGCGCCGTGTCCTCACAAATGAAGTAGGAGGCGACCTGACGCTGCCGGCAGTAGTGCGGAGGATGGTCGGCAGCTCAGAGTCGTGGGACGCGGTGGTGTCCTTCTGCGAGGACGTGATGTCGCAGAAGGAAGCTGCGGAACGGGAGAGGGAGATATCAACTCCCTTCCCGGGCCGCAGAAGACGCACCGGGCGCCGAGGAAGGGCGGATAACGCCCTCTTCCGCCCCCCATGAATGGGTCCAGGGGCGAGGGACATGGGGAAGTCCCCGCCCCCCATTGATGGACCCCGAGGCGGAGGCGCACGCGAGTGACGGCGCGCGCCTTTGAGGCGATGCACGGGGTAGTTTAACACCCCACTACCCCGTGCAGGAGACGAGGCCCGGACAGACCGGGCCAGCACGAGTGTGTGGGGCCGTGGAAGAATTTAGACTCCCGCGGCCCCACGCGCGCTCGTGATAGAAGACACACCGGGGTGGTTTTAGTCAGTAAAAGTCTGACATACCCCGTCGCCCACCCCAGGGCGGCGGGCATCCTATGAGGATTACCACCACGGCAAAAAAAAAAAAAAAAGGAGTGAGGTGTCAGACTTCCCCCGTGACGTATAAAAGTGGCGTGCGTGGAACACTGCACTCCTAAGGTGACCTTGGGTCCTGATGTTTGGGAGGCGATAGAGGTCCCCGAGCCCCATTTAGGGGGGCTGGAAGAGAGAGACAGGGCCCCTGGGCCAAGCTGCTGCAGGCGCGGGCGGGTGCGCGGTGCGTTGACCATATTTTTGTTGGGACAACCAGGTGAGATAACAAGCTCGATAACTTTGTGGTTTTATATAATAAATAAAATAAAAAATAAATATATACGGACAAATCACACAGATTGAGCTAGCCCCAAAGTAAGTTCGAGACTTGTGTTATGGGATACTAACTCAACGATACTATATTTTTATAATAGATACATATATAGATAAACATCCAAGACCCAGACCCATATGATACCTTTTTGAAATAGATTCTTTACTTTAAAATACTAGACACGTGTTTCGGGTTTTGTACATAAAAAAACAATGTTGTATAACCAGAATTAAAACGTAAGATACTTAATTATATCTCGAAATTAACAAAGGATCAAAACTAATCCGGGGGAAGACGCCGGGAAAACCGCGGGGCATCCCTACTGTGTTATAGTTAAGCTAAGCTTTCCTTTGAATATGTTTATAACATTTAAGCGTTGGCTTCGTATCAAAGCAAACTTTAGGTAGATATTGAAGATACAAAATAACTTTTAATTCAATTAATAATCTGAGGAAATTTTAGTAACAAACAACCTCATCATTTATGATTAAAATATCCTCAGACTAAGTAGAACTAGTTATAAGTCTGGCAGTGGGATGCGGACGACATTGTTACCGACCATCGCAGATTGAACGTGGAGGTGGCCGGGGTAGAAACGAAGCGATTGACACAAGATAAGAGATGTCAGTAGCGGGTGAAATCGGGCTAGCGATGATAACGATGAAGTCTCATTGTGACAGGTCACACTAACAAATACTCCTTAACTTTTTTTATATATTATTTGACTGCAATCCCGCCTGATGGTAAGCAGTGATGCAATCGTTGATGGTAAAGCGCGCTAGTTTTTTAAGAGCTTATTCACTCTAGCGTTGAAGACACTCAAATTGTAGTCCGACGGAAACACGGCCGCTAGCAAATTGTAGGCGTATAGCGAGACAGGGCCCCTTTTTTCCGGGTGGGAAATCCTCATGGATGTCCGCCGCCCTGGGGCGGGTGACGGGGTCTGTCAGACTCTTACGGACTACAAACCACCCCGGTGTTCCGTCTCACACCTACACCGGAAGCTGCGAGAACTAATACTGATTCCGCAACCCCCGAATTGGTGCTGGCCCGCCGCCGTGGGCCTCCTTGGGTTAGGGGAGGAGTGAGGTGTCGTCGAGGCGATCCGGCCAGTACTCGACGACTGTGGAACCGGAGGAGGCACGGCTCCCTGTCGTTCAGGGTGACGCAGGTACTGTCGGGGCATGGCTGCTTCGGCAAGTACCTGCGTCGCTTAGGCAGGGAGCCGGACGCTCGGTGCCACCATTGCGTCCAATGCGGGGAGGACACGGCGCAGCACACGCTCTCCGAGTGTGTAGCTTGGAAGGAGCAGCGCCGTGTCCTCACAAATGAAGTAGGAGGCGACCTGACGCTGCCGGCAGTAGTGCGGAGGATGGTCGGCAGCTCAGAGTCGTGGAACGCGGTGGTGTCCTTCTGCGAGGACGTGATGTCGCAGAAGGAAGCTGCGGAACGGGAGAGGGAGATATCAACTCCCTTCCCGGGCCGCAGAAGACGCACCGGGCGCCGAGGAAGGGCGGATATCGCCCTCTTCCGCCCCCCATGAATGGGTCCAGGGGCGAGGGACATGGGGAAGTCCCCGCCCCCCATTGATGGACCCCGAGGCGGAGGCGCGCGCGAGTGACGGCGCGCGCCTTTGAGGCGATGCACTGGGTAGTTTAACACCCCACTACCCCGTGCAGGAGACGAGGCCCGGACAGACCGGGCCAGCACGAGTGTGTGGGGCCGTGGAAGAATTTAGACTCCCGCGGCCCCACGCGCGCTCGTGATAGAAGACACACCGGGGTGGTTTTAGTCAGTAAAAGTCTGACATACCCCGTCGCCCACCCCAGGGCGGCGGGCATCCTATGAGGATTTCCACCACGGCAAAAAAAAAAAAAAAAAAAGGAGTGAGGTGTCGGACTTCCCCCGTGACGTATAAAAGTGGCGTGCGTGGAACACTGCACTCCTAAGGTGACCTTGGGTCCTGATGTTTGGGAGGCGATAGAGGTCCCCGAGCCCCATTTAGGGGGGCTGGAAGAGAGAGACAGGGCCCCTGGGCCAAGCTGCTGCAGGCGCGGGCGGGTGCGCGGTGCGTTGACCATATTTTTGTTGGGACAACCAGGTGAGATAACAAGCTCGATAACTTTGTGGTTTTATATAATAAATAAAATAAATAATAAATATATACGGACAAATCACACAGATTGAGCTAGCCCCAAAGTAAGTTCGAGACTTGTGTTATGGGATACTAACTCAACGATACTATATTTTTATAATAGATACATATATAGATAAACATCCAAGACCCAGACCCATATGATACCTTTTTGAAATAGATTCTTTACTTTAAAATACTAGACACGTGTTTCGGGTTTTGTACATAAAAAAACAATGTTGTATAACCAGAATTAAAACGTAAGATACTTAATTATATCTCGAAATTAACAAAGGATCAAAACTAATCCGGGGGAAGACGCCGGGAAAACCGCGGGGCATCCCTACTGTGTTATAGTTAAGCTAAGCTTTCCTTTGAATATGTTTATAACATTTAAGCGTTGGCTTCGTATCAAAGCAAACTTTAGGTAGATATTGAAGATACAAAATAACTTTTAATTCAATTAATAATCTGAGGAAATTTTAGTAACAAACAACCTCATCATTTATGATTAAAATATCCTCAGACTAAGTAGAACTAGTTATAAGTCTGGCAGTGGGATGCGGACGACATTGTTACCGATCATCGCAGATTGAACTTGGAGGTGGCCGGGGTAGAAACGAAGCGATTGACACAAGATAAGAGATGTCAGTAGCGGGTGAACTCGGGCTAGCGATGATAACGATGAAGTCTCATTGTGACAGGTCACACTAACAAATACTCCTTAACTTTTTTTATATATTATTTGACTGCAATCCCGCCTGATGGTAAGCAGTGATGCAATCGTTGATGGTAAAGCGCGCTAGTTTTTTAAGAGCCTATTCACTCCAGCCTTGAAGACACCTTGTAGTCCAACGGAAACACCGCCGCTGGCAAATTGTTCCAGCCTAAAAGAAGAGGCGAAACGATTCGTTCGGATCGTTGCAGTGTCAGCAACGTAAGGGTGAAAACTCGCCGTACGACGGGTCTTCCGACGATGGAACGGAGGTGGAGGAATTAAATCATACAATTCACTTGAACACTGACAGGCTGGCTACTCTTCGCCTGTGCTCTAGGCTTTGGAGACCGTTTTGAGCTAAATCTAGATCAGCAATTAGCCTATTCGCACGCCTTTCCACCGAATTCAAAACAGCTAGGTGACTTCCTCGACTTTTCCTAACTACTGACTGTGACTGTGTGTGTGTGACTGGAAGACGACCACATGATGCAACTGAATACGAGTTTTTTACATGCAGCTACTGCACATCGGACCTTCGCAACACAGTTACAGAGTAAGGCCGCGTTTCCACTGATCCGCTTAGTGGTGCACGAACTAACTAATCACTATGCTCGAAATGGAAACAGTACGAGCGGGGTGGAGCAGAACTGAGCAGATATTCATTATAAAAATACAGCGAGGCGATGCGATGCTGAGGACAAGACCATTGGGGTTCAGAGCGGACGACAGCGGGGCGGTGTGGCGCGGAGCGGTGCGTATCGCGCGCGTTTTGCCTCACTTATTATCGTTATGTCATTAGGTAAATACGTATCAAAACGAATTAGAAGTTCAAAAGTATGCTCCGCTCCGCTCCACTCCACTCCACTCCGCTCCGCTTCAGTGAAAACACTGACCACTTTTCACCGCTCCTCACCGCTCCTCTCTGCCCAGCTTCGCTTCAGTGGAAACACAAACCACTTTTCACCGCTCTTCTCTGCTCCTCTCCGCCCAACTCCACGTCGGTAGAAAAGTGGCCTAACACGATACCTCTTCGTAAGACTACTAGTCTTCTGAGTCTAAGATCTACGAAAGAAAGCCGGGACGTTTTCGCAGCTCGGACGGTCTTGTAGTCATTGTCCATAATTTTGTAAATTAAACTCTAAGTTAATCAAATTTGCATTAGCAAGACTTGCTACTTTGCTGATAGCTAACTGTTGTTTAAATGTTTGAGTCGGCATGATTCAAAACCAAACGTATGTACGAACATGATTAAGCTAAGGTAGATGCCGAACTAAACTTGTTGATCAGCACTAGTGGAATAAGGACCGACTGTGTCTGGTAATTGCTACGCATCAGCTTTATTTGCTTTGTACTTCAATAAATACTGTTAATTCGGTTGTGTCTACCCGAACATGCGTGTAGCGTCTTTTTTTTTTTCTCTCGGGGTGGGAAATCCTCATGGATTTCCACAGCCCTAGGGTGGGCGGCGGGGTCTGTCAGACATTTACTGACTAAAATCCACCCCGGTGTTCCATCTGAAACCTACGCCGGCCGAGAACGAACACTGCTTCCGCAACTCCCGATTGGTGCCCGCCACTGTGGGCCTCCTGATCGATCGATCCGAGCGTCAGTTAGAAACTAAGTTTAGTAACCAAATCATAACTCATAATTGAATGTTAGAATAGATGAATCAATCATAATTATCTGATTGATTCATCTATTCTATCATTCAATTTTTGTCTTACGGCTATCTCATTCGCTTTGGCAGTGAAGCCACAAAAAAACAAGAATTAGCGGTAAGATCAATAATGTTTTATGCCTACTCAGTGCCGAACTCAGTGCCGACCGTTGAGGCAAATTCAAATACAAAAATATTTTTAAGAAAAGGTCCAGTTAAATGTAGTGTAAAATGTTTGATAATGGTCGTTCAGAAGAATGGCCACGATAAGAGCGAGGTCTTTTCACAACGGCGACACGGGTCAACTTTTCTCTTCCAGAACGAGGCAATGTTATATCATGATTTAAAACAGTGTCCTTAAAGTCTCAAGCCCTTTATTCCTCATAGAACTTTGCAACGGACTAAAGGTGTGTTAAGTGGTTTAGTTAAAATACATGCTTCAAATTTGTGCTTCTACGGCAAAGATTAGGGCAAGTCGTACGAGCTGTGGTTGCCGCCGCGTACATAAGCCAGCACTTAGTTAGGGTGCTGGCTTATGTAACTCATTATCACTATAATTTGAATAATTTTGCAGCATATTGCTAATTCATTGGTCCATGCGTTCGAAATATTTGTTTGCTGAACAATCTAAATAACGCAATGAATTTCATTGAACTGTCAAAAAGAAACGCGTTGCTACTCATAGTGTGCTACGCAACTACTTACCCAGTTGCTTTGTAATTCACATATCTTTGACGGCATATGATTGACGTTAATAAAAAGCTGCCTCGCATTTAAAGTTCCATAGAAAGCACTTCCAAAGATTCAATTCATCCTATAATTCTTAAGCTGTCACTCGTTTGAATACTTTTTTTATTTTACCAGCCATTGAAATGGCATTTGATTGACATGGGAAAAAGAATAGGTACGCAAAACGAGTAAAAAATTAGAAGGCTGGCTTTCTTTGGGGTTTTGTTCCGTTTTTGTATTCTAAAGAGAATTCTTAAGACAATCGGCGAAATCCCATGTAAAATGATTTCTTTTTGGTAGATACTATTACTGAAACGATTTATCATTAGATGTCAGTGCCTTCATACCTACTTCTGAACTGGACTTAGATCAGTCATGTAACATGCATAAATACAGCCTATAATATTCCTATCGTTGGGTCAAATGTCCCAGGGCAGCTTGCTAGATGTAATTGGTTTCCTAACGATGTTTCCTTCGCCTGTATTCACTTATATGTACAAAAGTACAGACAGTCTTCGTATATACGGCATGTAAGGTTCTCGAAATACGCGACGTAAATCGAAACGACAAAGGCAATTTTTTTCACACATTTACATGTAAAACTCAAGAGTTAAATCCACACGATTTAAAACAAAACTGTATTGATAACAAAGGATATATATACTTTAATAACAAAAGTAAGTGATTAGTACCCGGCCCCACTGACATTAACCTCGCGACAAGTTATTTTCCTATCAATAGAAATCGAAACAATTGACGTATATTTGAGAAATAGTGTCAAAACATTGTTCGAAGTAACTTGAAACGATCTAAATCGAGGACTGCCTGTAAAGAGAATGGCCGGGTTCGAACTTATAATCTACATACCCTGAGTAGCAGCCGATAGCACTGATCCAGTTCTGCTCTCAGATATAAGGAGCAATTCGCGTAATACCTACTATGATCATCAAGTCTGATCTCAATCTGTAAAAATACCTATAATTTCCCTAAATTTGACAACTTTTGGGAATTATTCGTCGAAGAAATGAGACAGCTATTAGATTTTATTTTGGTTTTCAGTTGATCAGTTGGAAAATTCAGTTCACCTCATCTTTTAAAATCTGCACCGTATGTGAATGTTACAGTTACAAGCGATTCGTCGTATTCTGGCGTGACGTCTGGTGAAACCGTTCGGACGACGGGGTCTGAACAGTTGTGTTGCGATGTGTGCCGGGTACGATGCGCTAAATGTTGTTGTGTCGGGAGTTTGGTCGTGGAGAGTCTCCAGATCAATTTCTGTCTGGCGCGGTATCATTGGGCGAATTGTTGGGTTAAACATTGCATCACTACGCTCAACTGAGTGAATAGGCTCTTAATAAAATAGCGCGCTTTACCATCAACGATTGCATCACTGCTTACTATCAGACGGGATTCTGGTCAATCACTAGTTTATAATTATATGTAATCTAAAGCGACATTCTATCAGTGATACTGATAGAACTATGGTGGAAAAGGCAAAAACCGTTCGGATTAAATAAGCAACTTGACCAGTCAATCCTGTTGAAAGACGTTATTAAAAATCGAAATGGTTTGAAAATTGCCACTTGTGTGGGTTGATCAATAATCATTACCTACCTAGTTGGAGCGACTTTGTCGCAGACCTGTTCCCCAAGCACATAACATAACACACTTTATGTCACAAGAGGATTTTGAAAGAAATTCGTAATCCATGGCTTAGTAAATATTTAAAAAAATTGTCTGTTCGACAAAAATGAAATCCTTTTGAACTTTCATAATAATTAGCATTTGGATTGTGAATGTATTTACTGACTAACTTTTGGTACTCTTCATGATTGTCTGTTTGGCGGAAAGGGAAAACGTGGCCCTAACATTTTTTTCTTCATCATAAGTTGAGAATATGATTCTCGAGATTTACAATTTAACAAAGAAACAAGAAACTATAAGATAGGAAGCTGTATCTAGCTTTAATACGCGTTGCTCTTTACGTCGTAATGCGAGCTCCATATTATGATGTGTGTTATTCAGTAGTTTGTATTCACAGCTAGTAAACTTTAATCTACGTAAGTATATTAATATTATAAAGCTGAAGAGCTTGTTTATTTGAACGCGTTAATCTCAGGAACGACTACTTCAAATTGAAATTTTATTTTTGTGTTGGATAATTCATTTATCAAGGAAGATATATGCATTTTTTATGCCCCAGCGTTGAAACGGCACCAGGCTCTCGTATCATTGAATATTTCAATGGCATAAGCAAGGCAATATTTCTTGGTGAGGATCCGGGTTGAACTCCTGCCATGGCGGGCCTTCTCGTACCACAATCAACTCCTTACAAGTGCCCTGCAGGTAAACAATAGTCGAGAAAGTGGGTTCCGTATCTACAGTGACGGAGTCATGGGATCTGGCACACGGGCAATGAGTGGTGATTTGATATTTAGTAGATTTTTAATGTGTAAATATTCTGCTGTACATCTTGATGCGGAAGACTCTCTGCTCTTTTGACACGGGTAATGAGTAGTGATTTGATATTTAGTAGATTTTTAATGTGTAAATATTCTGCTGTACATCTTGATGCGGAAGACTCTCTGCTCTTTTGACACGGGTAATGAGTAGTGATTTGATATTTAGTAGATTTTTAATGTGTAAATATTCTGCTGTACATCTTGATGCGGAAGACTCTCTGCTCTTTTGACACGGGTAATGAGTAGTGATTTGATATTTAGTAGATTTTTTAATGTGTAAATAATCTGCTGTACATCTTGGTGCAGCAGATTCTCTGCTCTTTTGAGTTCGTGGCGAACCCCTTACCATTATCTACTGTCTTGTAGTATAGACTACAGGCAGACAATAGTTGTGAGAATCAGTTCGATTTCAGACTTCATAATTTATTCATAATGCGGTTGCAGTTGTGCTTGTGAGCTAGAAGTGACATCTGATTGTAAAGAATGTTAGATATACTATGCAGTTTTTTATAGCATCTTATTTCCTTTACAATAGCTATTAATTTGTTTGGGACTCCCTGGTTAACTGAGATCGAAGCTAACTCTCTCGCTCTATTATCAGCTGTCATCAGTACAATAGGCAGGCAGTGGTGGTGAGAGTGAGTTCGGCATCTCTAGAGACGAAATGAACTAAGACTTTTGGAGTAGACTTGTTCTTGACGCCCTTTCGGATAAGTGCAAAGAGGATGCGCAAAGTGGCGTGCAATAGGAGAGGCCTATGTTCATCAGTGGACTACTGTCGGTTGATGATGATAGACCAAATGACTTTTTATTTATCAGATTATATTTGTATGTATTAAGATATTGCATTGAAAGTATAGTAGAAATAAAATTACATATTATAGTATTTTGCCTTTCCAGCGTCAGGTTCCAGGCTTCATATTTTCTCCACATTGCAATTGAGTGCATCAACTAAAGTTTTTTTTTTCATAGATGACGCATGCTTTGTTGCCACTTGTCTCCTATATCGCTAATAAAATGGTGACATTAAACAGAATCATGTATTTATTCTCAGTACGAGTCGATAAGCTGAGACCCATAAATCGTAGCGATAAGAATGTTGCCATTATTGGCAATACAGTAAACTATAATATACCAATCACATAATATGATAGTAATTTTTAGTTCAACATAAGAACTTTTTTTAATATTTAAGTAAGGTTTTAATTCTTAATTTTTTAATAATAATAAATAATAAAATATTTAAGTAAGGTTTTTAATTTTTTAATAATAAAAAGACATAAAAAATAATAGACAATAAAATAAAAGAACGAAATAATAGTATACTCTGTCTATAAAGTCGTTAAAATAAATGAGGGCGCTGCGGTCGTGCATATAGCAACCCTCTTGACTTGACTGAAATCATTTTGATGCTAGCACATTATTTTGTACTAGAAGCACAACTGGTTTTAATGAAAACATAAATCTATGGTCTCTGCCGTTTAAATAAAATGAGTAAAAAAATTAATAAATATTTATCATTATATGTATTGACGTGTTTTTACCAATGAAAAATATTCCAAAACATAATAATTGCTTTCATCATCTGAATCCAAACATTCTTCGTTGAAAAGTATTTTCATTGATAGCTGCGTCACTAACAACGTCTCCGCTACTGCTGTCATCAGCCTGCTATCTTCACTTAAGCGAATAACTAACTCGTATATATCTTGATAAAGGGTTTACTCTCACATTATCCTGAAAGATTAAATATAATAATATGTAATTTTTATCAGAAGATGGACAGCACTAATTTTAATTCCGAATAAATTTTTGAAATCAGCGGTAAATTAAATCACCTAAATTATCAAACTGTGCTAGTCGCACTACTATATGGTCTACTTATATTTGTAATCTAACCTATAAATGTGCAATGTAAACAATCATAATTTTAGTCTTAAAATCGTTTACTCAGTAAACTTGAAACTTCTAGTATATAATAACAAACAGTAACATGATTACATACCTGTTTTAGCAACTGTTCAAGCATAAAAAAGCATCCATATTTGATACAATTTGTCCAGTATCGTGTTTTAACAAACATCGCCGATATACTTTAAAAAATATTTCCTGAGCTCCACTTTTATTTACTTTTGCTCATTTTTAATACGTTTCTTCGATGTTGTATCCATGTCGATTTGAAAAGTAATAATAAATGCAATAGATATCGAGTTACAAAACAAATATGCGACAGCCGATGACATTCGATTTACTATGATTTAGTGTTGCCCTACTTTTGAAATGTTTCGTTCCAGAACCATTCATTTTCATGACTTTATAGACAAACTATACCTTGAATTTAATTTCCACAAGTTACCGTGTGACTCAGTGGGTTGAGAAAAACAGATACCATGTGGTTTTCGCTTGAAAAGACTGGGCAATAGGTAATCTATTTAAGTACCTACTTCAGCCAAGGCAACCCGAATGACGGATAGGTAAAAAAGGCAAAAAAAAGAAAGATAGAACGGAAAATTATGTTAGTAGGTTTAGGGTAAAACCATTCCATCATCGGACAACCCGTTTGTACGGCGAGTATCCGATCAGAACTTTACTGCATTTCGGCTCGTCTTTAACGAAGGACTAGATCAATTTTTCAGCGGCGGTTTTCCCGTCTGGCTATAACTTAAGTGTCTTCAAGGCTGAAGATGAAAATACTCTTAATAATAAACTAGCGCGCTTTACAATCAACGATCGCATAACTGCTTACCATCAGGCGGAATTGCGATCAAGCAGTAATTTATAACGTCATTAAATCCTTTTCCCTTTTCTGCATTATACCTCACCGGTGCTATAATGTTTCACCGATGGATGCGTGTAGAGAAGCAGTGGCCTAGTGGTATCGGCAGCGACTCACAAGTTGTTGGTCGTAGAACATGCTTCTCACTCCACTCGCACCAGCCTGCCATCGGACGCGTCCCCAGGTAGCGGATAGGAGAACGGCCCCCAGATATGGCGGTTACCGGTTTACCGGTGCGGACCAAAATCAAAAGTGGGGACCGCTTCGGCGGTCACATGTGCGGCGGGTCGGACACCTCGCTAAAAAACCGTTGGCTGCTGCGTCTTCTCGCACAAGAAGACGTACTCAGCCCGGTCCACAATGGTCCCTCCCTATGGAGGGACCATTGTGGGCCCGCCTTTTAGGCGGGAATCGCCGGCGGGGGATTAGTAGCGCAGGCTCTGCTATTTCCCATGACCCCGCCACTAAAGCGATGTCGGTGTGCCGCTGTTTGGTTTTAGTGGGTATTCCCGGCTTCGGCTGGGCGAGTCCCACACACGCCCTTCGGGGTATGGTGCGTAAAGGCATTTCCATAGCGTCAAGGAAAAAAAAAGGTAGCACAAGACTCCGTGTGCAGTGTCTGGCCTGCCATCGGACGCGTCCCCAGGTTGGTGGATAGGGGAACGGCCCCCAGATATGGCGGTTAACAGTTTACCGGCGCGGACCAAAACCAGAAGTGGGGACCGCTTCGGCGGTCACACGTGCGGCGGGTCAGCCACCACTCCAGGTGGCTGTCGTAACTCAAACCCCGGGTCACCGTCGGTCAACCCGGTCTCCTCACTGAGAGGAGCTGGGAGCCCCGTTTGCTTCCGGGCAAACGAGTGGGGCTAAGAGGAAGGACACCTCGCTAAAAACCCTTGGCTGCTGCGTCTTCTCGCACAAGAAGACGTACCCAGTCCAGCCCCTCCGCATGGGGGGAGCATTGTGGGCCAACCTTGTAGGCGGGAATCGCCGGCGGGGGATTGGTAGCGCAGGCTCTGCTATTTCCCAAGACCCCGCCACTAAGGCGATGTCGGTGTGCCGCTGTTTGGTTTTAGTGGGTATTCCCGGCTTCGGCTGGGCGAGTCCCACACACGCCCTTCGGGGAATGGTGCGTAAAGGCATTTTCAAAGGCCACAGCGTCAAAAAAATAAGGCAGCACAAGACATTGTGGACACCCCAAGGCCTCCCCGCCTTTGTCCAGCAGTACTACTATTCTTTTGCTATATTTTATTTTTGTCTGGAATCCTATAAATGTTGTCTCCCTAAGCTCAAACGGAATTTTAACGAGGGAAGTTTTGAGTCGATGGACAATAACGATTGTGAAATGCGCGAAAATTGCATTCCTGGGTCGTTTATGTAAAATATATGTATATTCCGTATTTGAAATGTACTTGTTTAAATGAAATTAAATTCAACTCTACCTAACAAGTTTAGGCTGCTTACAGCTCTTGCAGCTGAACCTATCTGCTTTCAATTTAAAACAAACTAAAATATACATTTAAGAATCTTCTAAATGTTATACAAAAAGTAACAAAATCCAATGTATCATCTGAAATCAATTAAAAGTTTGTTGGTACTAAGAGCCAGGCTTACATATATTTTAATTTCTTATTTACATTATGGCTTCAAAGCGTAGAAACCGTGTTGGCTTCAGAAATTAGTTTGTAACCCTAGCTCAAATCTGAAAGGTCTGGTTGATAAAACATTTTTTCTTTTAAACTTTACCTGAAGAAATTGTGAAATTAATCACAGATACCTTTACTTGCCACTGGCAGGTTCATTATGTCTGGCGAAAATATCGGGTATTTCTTACTTTCTTTGACCAACAAGGCAGATTGTATCGGAGCTTATGTAAGTATTTATAAAGTAAATGAAATTATGAAATTAATTACTGTTTCATTAACTTTGTTTGTAATTGGCAGGTTCATTATGCCTGGCAAAGATTTGCGTTTATCCTAATTTACTTGACCAACAAAGCAAATTGTATCGGGTTAGAAAGTTTTTTTTTTATAATTATAAACTAGTGCTGTAATCTCGCCTAATGGTAAGTAGCGATGCAATCGATAGAGGAAGAGAGAAATAGAGCGCTAGTTTATTAAGAGCCTATTCATTTAAAAAAACTGGAGTAAATGGGAAGGAAGACGGCAGTTGAGCCAGGTGATGCAATGTTAAACCCGGAAGGAGATTGATCTGGAGACCCTCCACGACCAAATTAAATTCTACGACGATATTATTGTTAAAACTTGAATTTTTAATTAATTCAAAAATGGATATCTTTCATCGTCATCATCAACCTTTTAATCGTCCCACTGCAGGTCTCCTCTCATACAGCGAAGGATTGAGCGTAATCACCATGCTTGCTCATTTTCGATTTCAGACTTAAAGTCCAGGTTTCCTCAAGATGTTTTCCTTCATCTTTTAATCAGTCATTGGTGTCCAAGATGTATTTAGAAAATACATATAACTTAGAAAAATTATAATGGTACTTGCCTGACCTGGAATCGAAGGCTGGTGTATCCTGGTAGAGTATAATGTACCCGGATATCTTTACCCTTATCTTATGTCCCTGGAAATCGTCAACATTCGTTATCCATCAGTAAAATCCTTTTTCTCCTCTTTTAGGAAAGAATTAATAGAGTGTTCTCAACAATGGTAATTGTGGGCAGCCCGAGGCAGGCTTACCTTTATCGGAGATTGGAATGACAAACAAGGCAATTCATTACCGTAAGCTCGTTTTCTCCATTGGTCACCAAGCTCGATGGCTTTACGGCTTTGATATCATCCGTTTTTGTCATCCTCGATTTCAAAGTGGACAAGTTCGAAATTGGTTCTCGAGTTTAAATATGGAACATATTCGGAAACATTATAAATATATGGATATACAAATATCAAAGAACATGTCGATATTTTTTAATATGATACGTGGTGTAAAGTGTTTTATTTTTTTTAATAAGTTACTAGTAATAGCCGTACTAATATTATTATATGATGCCGTCTGCCAATGACAAAAGTGGATTGAGGAAGCACTAGCCTCCAAACTAGGATTTCCTGTGTCGTGGAGACAAGTCTCCCTCTAGCAATATTATTGGGTAGGTACGGTAGGTAGGTTCATACATCGCGTCAGTCAGTATTGATTTTTGATGCGACAAAAATAGTTTGATCTTCCAAACAAATAAATTTACTAAAAATATGTATCAGTAGTTGACAGCACAATATAAGAATATCAGGTTAAAAAGAATGTTGTACCTATGTTATTCCTAGTTATGAACTCTCTGTACCTATGTTATAACCATGTGTTAATAGTTATTGCGTAAAATATTAACAAACATTTATACAACCATCCATCCATAGATACAGAATTATTTTTTGGATGGTAGATAATAAAATGACCTCTCCTGCGGCAGAGCAGAAGAGCAGGTCAGAGGTGAGTTTTACTGACAATAAACCCACTCGTGTTCTTTCACTTCTCTCACGTCTGTGTAGCAGGGGCCACTTTATCTCTTTCGAATAACCCGTGACTTTGACAGCCATCAATCCTTGTGAACCCCGTCACTGTGTACTGACATCTCTTTGAGGCGCGCCTGTAGGACAACGGGCCGACGAACCGGAAATTTCGTAACACTCTATATCTATTAATTGGGACCATTTTCAAGCATATTGCTAATCCATTACGTCATATGTTCTTAAAATATGTCTGCTCAACAACGTAAATAACGCAATGAATTTTGTTGAACTGTCAAATGAAACCCATTGCTACTGATTAGTTATTAAGTCTAACGCAATTACCCTACAGGCCTGATACTTGACGAGCAGTGGGCGCACTGCTCGGCGAGTTCGATATTGTCTCCCAATCAGCGGCTCTGTAGTCTGCTATTTTTATAAATTTGTCATTCCAACACGATGCCATTGCCATTGTCCTTAAAAGTTCGTAATCTCCTAAATTCTTAATGCTCGATCAATTATCTAAGTCATCTCGTAATGGAATGTTGGTAGAATGACAATGTTGTATTGCCACTATTATAAAACCCGATAGTAGAAATAATTTTCTGAAAACTTTTACTCAATTTGAACTTATATTAAGACGGAGTGGAGTGTCAGTGATTGATCACTGGAAAGTCATAATGACGCCATTTTGTTATGAGATTACGACACTTATGTAATTCGATCATTATAAGATCACTGATCGACCATTCTGATACTATTTATATAGCAGACAAGGACGACGGTTAAATTCACTACCTATTTATTATTCGTGGGTAAACCGTAAATAAACAGCAATAGGAATCCGTATTAGCGGGATTAATTAAAACGGGCGAGTAAAATCCTTTCATTATAAACAAATGGTTTAATTAATCTAATCTTAATGCTTCGTTTATGGCATATTTCAGAGTTATTATACATAGTAATAGTAGAATTAAGTGTACTACGCAATTGTAATAATATACTATTAATATACGAGCTTCACGGAAAACCAATAACACGGCGTTGTATGCCGCTGTTTCATAATTACAATGTATTTTTGATTTTATTTATAACTAGGCAGTTCTTAGAGAGATAGTTGTCTAAGTGACAGGTATCACATGATGAGATGTCAAACTGAGATGTTGACTAAAATTATTGCATGGGTAAAAAATATCTACTTCTCGTAGTTTTTTTATACGTGGCAATGACATTAGCAGCGTGATGGCTCCCAGGTAAATTATAATAAGCGGAGCTAAGTTTATTATGGTAAGCTTACCGCAAACGGTTCGTGGATGGGTGACCGAAAACCATGGATGGTGCTTACGATATTGAGAGGGTGACTAAGCGATGCGGTGGAGGGTAGGGGGCTTACTTACTGCGCACCGATAGATCTGTGAACACTCATATTAACAGTAAGTGCTTCTTTCAACTAGAATAACTGGAAAAATTTCTTTTATATTTCAAGTTTCATACAAAGTCTGTATCCTAAAAGGATTTACTACAATTACATTTACAAAGATGCGGATTCTTAGAATTACGATTGATAAACAGTCTCAGACAATCCGTATGGTATATCTGGATACGAAGAAAAGATCATTTTATAAAGGTGATATAGATAAAGTTCGTAGAAGTAGGTAATACTGTTGTATCTTACATCGCTTTGTTTCCAATCCACTTGCATTGCAATGAGAACAATATAAATCCGCTACCTACCTACATCAAACATTTGTAGGTATTTTATTTCAACGCAAGGTGAGTTTATTGAATTTTTCCCATGTTGCAGAGAATTACACTTTTGTCTTCACATTGTTCCATTTCCGGAAAATTTTATTCTGAAAATTCCACACAGTTCTCTGTTGGCAAATGTAATCGTGATAATTCCACATATCGGTTCGTGTTACGTCTGACCGAACAAATTGGTGGAACGTGAAGAATGACAAGCCGAAATTTTTAATGAATTTTTGGCTTAATTAACGTGTTTGGATTTAGGTAGAAGCTTTATTTTGAACTTTTTGCTAACGTGTCTTCGCTTGCGTGACTGTATTAAACCTCTGCAAATTAGTCTATTAAATATCGTTAGTTTTTGCGCGAAAGAGTAACAAACAAACATACATATGTATGACAGCAGGTCAAGCTACCCAAAACTGTCAGATATTCCCAATCAACCTTGAGCCTAAATGCTTTAGAGATAAAGTTGAAAATCTAATAAGGAAATCTGACAGATTGTAGCAGCTTGATGTGCTATCGTCTGTACATACATCCTCACAAACTCGCATTTTTAGTAGTATTAAGGATAGTAGTAAAGTAGGATTTCGTCGGTCTGTTGGCCACACAAGTAACTGTTGAACATGAGGGTAATAGGTTCGATCCTCTTGTCAGGCAGCCTAACCCAAAAAGGAGAAAGGCAAGCTGGAAACTACGTGTTTACGTGTAATTACCATTTGACTGATATTATAATTTATTATAGTCTAACACGCATGTCCACGTATTCCAACTAAAAATATGTGTTTAAAAACTGTGACTAATCTATAACACAACCATACTCTGAGTCTCTATTTTGAAGAGGTTGGTTTTGAACAATCTTTTCGAATTTAATTTGCCATATTTTGTAGAGGTTACAAAAAGAGCTGAGTTGTATGATTAATGGAGGCTAGGGAGAAGTAGCAAATGTCGGGTATATATCATGTCCGAAATATCGTGGTGTACATACCTACACAACGATATTTTTTGTGTTAAACCTGAATATAGTTTGTTTAGAATACGCAACTGAATCGATTCCAATCATTTTTACACCATGTTATATTTTCTCCCAAATACATTTAGGAATTGTTGCGCCATGCAGCTTACGGTAGATAATCGCCCGCGCAACAGCTGACACCAGTGGTCAATGCACCGCTCGCCCGCCAAAGCGGAGCGTGCACCATACTTTTGTTGGGAGACCCAAGCAGGATAAAAAGCTCATAACTTTGTGGTTTTTCATGATATCTTTTAGAAATTTTGTACATAGATTCTTTACTTAAAAATACTGGACACTTATTCCAGGTTTCACTTGAACAGAAAATAATGTTGTGTATATATTGTGAATGATTAATGATTTATTTTCTGTAGGTTTAAATATAAATACTTATACAAGTCAATTTTTTAACTAGACGATTTCGACCTCTTCTATCTGACTACCTTAGTAATCAGATATTGAATTCTTTTTAATTCTCTTAAAATGAAATGCCCAAAACAAACTCAGAGGTCACATTCTCTTTTGAAGTTCAGACATAGTCTTGATCAGATTATATGACGACCATAATAGACTATACTATACAGAGTGGTGCTGACAATACGACAATAAATGAAAACACGAACAAAGCTGGTTTATAGGAATAATGCTAAACCATAGAAAAAAACCTAGCATCAAAAATAAAAAAAAAATGAAAATTTCTAACAAACTAAATAGCATAAAATTGTAAACGGATTAGAACATCCTTTAAAAATATTGATTCACTGACCTCCGATTGGCCACAGCGCGATCCTGTATCGATTTGGTTTTTTCGCGCCATTATTATTAAAGTTTGATACCGCAGGATGCGGCGGTCATTAACCCGTAAGCGTTTCCTTATCAACATGTACATCATGTAGAAAATGTGAAAAATGAAAAATAATTTCTTGTGACTAAACTAATTGACATATTTATATGGTTTTTTATGGGTCGACTGAGAATGTGTTGAGGTACACGATATTTAATTTATTGTCGTATTGTCAGCACCACTCTGTATAGTCTACATACTAAACTGGATTAGATTATATGACACACTATACTGTACACTGTCTTTATGACACTCATAGATAATTAAGGGTACGTCTTGCGCGGTTTAAATATTAACTATTTATTTTATTTTATAATATTTTTACTTATACTGTATGTTATGACACTCTGATAGCCCGTAACATCATACCATGTAATTTCAGAATACCAGCTCTGCGACATTTACTTTTAAATATCGAAGCATTATGCATTATTAGAGAGGAGCCTTTTTGCCTCGCAAGGGACTTTCTGATTATTGTTGCTTTTTTTATATATGACTTGTTTTATACTTAATTGTGTATTAGCCCAGTCATATTAGGTAAAAAAAGGGGTCAACCTCGGAATGAAAGATAATAAGCTGCAAATTGGTATGAACCTTTGTTTTGTCATTCTAAATGTTGTCTCAAAAGTCACAATCGTTATCGTGTCCGCGTCTCAAGATATTCAAGGTCAAAGGTCACAAAATCGGTTTTTCGCGAATATCTGGCTTCCTATCGGTTAAATGAGATTTGCATTTATTATAAAAGTTGTAGGCTATAAAATTCCCTACAACTTTTGTTTAAACTTTTTTTTCATACGACCAACCGTTTTGAAGGTAGAGCGCGAAGAGTGCACATTGTACAGTCATATACGGCCTAATGCAAGGTCAAGCGTGAGTTATGGTTATCAGTACGTTATAAAGTCAATTATTTACTTGGAAATTATAATTATTAAACAATGCCCATTATTTATGTACTAACTATTAATTATTTATATTTAATTAAAGTAAGTAACTTGATTATTTATATATAATTATTCATATTTAACTATTTAAGTATAAAATATTATTAATTCTGGATTATATATTTTAGTTTGTTTGTTAAAATCAGGGCTACAATGTTCTTTAGCTTGCGGCCAGTGCAACGGACAAGCTTGCCTCAACGCTTCACTGTATCCAAGTAATCCCGATGAAGAAAATACATATGATCCCGATATTCTGGAAGGTTTGGAGATGAACATGACAGATAATGAGGATGATGACAATGAATCGAACATTTTTGAGCGACAAGAAGAAGAAGACGACGAAGAAGAAGAAGAAGATAATTAGCTTCCATTTCCAATTTCATTACAATTAAAATCAACAAAGATACTTTTGATATTTGAACTCACATTTTGATAAATGTATATTATGCCGTATTTAATAATAAATAAAAATATGTGTAAAATATATACTCTTACTATCATTTTAACTTAAAATAAAACTAAAATATATAATCCAGAATTAATAATATTTTATACTTAAATAGTTAAATATGAATAATTATATATAAATAATCAAGTTACTTACTTTAATTAAATATAAATAATTAATAGTTAGTACATAAATAATGGGCATTGTTTAATAATTATAATTTCCAAGTAAATAATTGACTTTATAACGTACTGATAACCATAACTCACGCTTGACCTTGCATTAGGTCGTATATGACTGTACGATGTGCACTCTTCGCGCTCTACCTTCAAAACGGTTGGTCGTATGAAAAAAAAGTTTAAACAAAAGTTGTAGGGAATTTTATAGCCTACAACTTTTATAATAAATGCAAATCTCATTTAACCGATAGGAAGCCAGATATTCGCGAAAAACCGATTTTGTGACCTTTGACCTTGAATATCTTGAGACGCGGACACGATAACGATTGTGACTTTTGAGACAACATTTAGAATGACAAAACAAAGGTTCATACCAATTTGCAGCTTATTATCTTTCATTCCAAGGTGAAAGCCCTAATATGACTGGGCTATATACTTAGTGTAGTCTTAAGGTTTTTTTCTTAGAATCGTTGTCTGAGATGGTTGCAACAATTCTACGAACAATACAAGTAGGTATTATGCAAGCTATTACGACTGGGTTCCCGAGGTACTAATTTATTTATCTAATGAGTGGCTCTGCATACAATGAATTATATAATATACACACACACATACACACAAATATTTATACACAACTACAAATGTCTCTGTCTGTGTCTTTCACCTTTGTGTTACTTGGGAACATAGGCGTACCCAGCTTCTGGCCTTGGGGGGGGGGGGGGGGGGGGGCAAGTCTGGCCTAGGGGGTGGCAAGTCCGTCCTAGGGGGGTAAGTCAGACGTAGTGGGAGGCAAGTTAAATTTTTTGAGTGATTGCACGTTGTATTTTAGCAATTAAATAGTACATTTTGTTAGTGTCTACTGCGTGGTTTATTTAAAAGCTAGAGAGAGCTGCTATTTGTACAATTGTTAGTTCAATTCGCTGACACTATTTTCTCATGTCTTCATTAAAAGTATTTACAGAATCTATAGAAATGATTAGAAAACCCGTTAGTAATGATGATTTTCTAAAAACTGCTACTCAATTTGATAAATTATTAATATAGAGTGGAGTGTCAGTGATTGATCACTGGAAAGTCATAATGAAGCAATTTTGTTAATAGATTACCAACTTTTGACCGACCATTCTGACACTATTTTAATAGCAGACTAGGGCTCCAAGGCGTCTCCTGCGGTGTCTAGAGCCGCTCCATCGCTAGGATTCCCGCTCCCTCACGCGGTCCGCCTCCTCCTTTGATTTTACACCTCTGTCGCACACAATTGACTTTATTACCATAGCAATGCCGCATACGAGGTATGAGAGCTGACCCTTCTCAGTATAGACACTCTTCGAGCGACATAAGCCCTGTGAGGGTAAGTCAACCGATTTAAATATTTGGTAATATGTTACCTTTTACGCAACATCTCTTTCGGAACGTTAGAGCGACAATCATGAATGCACGGTTATCGCAGTGGTTAAGCTATTCAGTGCTGCGCTGCGTGTCCCGGGTTCGATTCCCGCACGAAACAAATATTTGTATGATCTATAAGTAGTTGTTCCGGGGCTGGCTGTTTGTGTTTGTGAGTTTATATATTTGTAAACGCACCCACGATACAGAAGATACTCCTAGTGAGACGCAATGATTAAAAATATAAAAAAAAGATATATCTCCCAAGAACTTGCTCGTTCAATTATGATTTTTGTGTAAATTTGAATAAAGTTTATATTTAAGTTACATAATTCACTGTTAGGGCCGATCATTTCGTCTATAGTTAAACTAAACCAATTGCTTTTTTATTTACCTAACCATATTAATGTCACTGCTAATGCTTAAATAACTAACTATTATTTAATTTAAAAAAATAACCATTAGGTCCTTACAGAAAAATTTATCAAAAAAGAATCGGTGGTAGGCCATAACATCTTCCGCCGGCAGAAGTTACCACCCACCAGACAATGCCTTGCCGCCAATCGATTTGTCGTGTTCCGGCATGATGTCTGGTGAAGCCGTACGGAGGACGGGTCTGAGCAGTTGTGTTGCGATGTGTGTCGGGTACGATGCGCCTAATGTTGTTGTGTTGGGAGTTTGGTCGTGGAGGGTCTTCAGATCAATTCCCTTTGGCGCAGCATCGTTGGTCGTGTTGTTGGGTTTAACATTACATCACCTCGCTCAACTGCCGTCTTACTTCCTATTCGCTCAGTTTTTCTGAGTGAATAGGCTCTTAATAAACTAGCGCGCTTTACCATCAACGATCGCATCACTGCTTACCATCAGGCGGGATTGCGGTCAAGCGCTAGTTTATAATTAATAAAAAAAAAAAGAAAATAAAAACACGCTTCGCAAAAATTCAAACGTTACTTACTATTTTTAACTTGTTTGAGCTTAACTACGGATGAAAAAACCGGCCCTAAGTACTTTCATATCCCGTCTCTTGTGATCACTAGACAGGCTTTGATTGAAAAAGAAACCGCAGGTATTTGACGTAAACAGCTTGTCCAACATTATAAGGTAGCTTTTTTTTATTGTTATAAACTAATGCTTGACCGCGATTCCGCCTGATAGAAGAAGTTAATGCAATAGTTGATGGTCAAGCCCACTAGTATATTAAGAGCCTATTCAGTGTATTCTTGAGACACTTAAATTATAGTCAGAGGGTAAGGCCGCCGCAGGCAAATTCCAGTCCTTCGATGTACGTGGGATAAAAGAGGCGGAACGCTTTGTTCGGATCGTGGTCGCGTCCAAGACGTACCTACGGTGGATATGTATACATTGTTGTAGTTACATCAGACAATATTATTCGGAATTTTCTCTATGTTTGGTAAAATGGCTCGAGAATACTATTTTTTCTATATAAAATTATAAACTAGCGCTTGACCGCAATTCCGCCTGATGGTAAGCAGTGAAGCAATCGTTGATGGTAAAGCGCGCTAGTTTATTAAGAGCCTATTCACTCTAGCCTTGAAGACACTCAAATTGTAGTCTGACGGAAACACCGCCGCTGGCAAATTGTTCCAGTCCCTCGATGTACGCGGTATAAAGGAGGAGGCGAAACGCTTCGTCCGGATCGTAGTGGTGTTAACAACGTAAGGGTGGAAATTTGCCGTACGACGGGTCATCCGATGGTGGAACGGAGATGGGGGAATTAAATCATGCAAACTCTTCTCTTAAGTAGGTATCATCATGAGCTATTTACTAATAAGGGTATAGGAATAAGTAATATAGGCATAACATGCACAATGGTGCACTGGAAGGACTAAGGGCGGAAAAAAAACCGTTATTATTCGTATTTATAGTAGGGATGTGTCCAAGGTATGAAAATCAAAAAAATAATTAGTCCGTCTTATAGACAATAAAAAAAATGAAGACCCGTGTTTTTTATTTTGTCGAAATGACCAAAAACTACTGAGATATAGCGTATTAAAGTTACGGAGTGGGGGCTGATGTCACGCCGTGGTACAAAATATACCACGGCATGACGTCATGCGACATTTCAAATCAATATATCTTCCTAAGTATTTGAATGAAGGAAATAATAAAAAATACGTGTTCAATATTTTGTACAAATCCATTTGATGGACAACAACCCAATTAGGACCAGGTCCGGATAGACAGCGCGTCGTGTTTCACGCCTCAAAGAGATGTTAGCATATCGTGACGGGGTCCACGAAAACCGATGCCTCCTGGGTCAGGGTTGCGGGTTGGTTAAAAACGAAACCGTGGCCCTGGCGCACAGGCAAGTGAAGGAACATGGGTGGGTTTTAGTCAGTAAAAGTCTGACACACCCTTCAGCACTGCCCAGAGCGGAAGAGGTCATTTGATGAATTCCCATGCAAAACAAAAAAATAAAAATAGGTAAAAACTAGATTATTTGTTAACAAGAGTGTTGAGTGATGAGTTCTATTCTATATAAAAGCAACAAAAAACACACAAAAATATTGGACCAAACTGTCAGGAGGATTATTTTTCATTACTGCATTTTGCGGAGTCTCCACTGGAGACAACATCGCAGTAATATTTTCACCGTGTTGCTTCAGTCACCACTTTGAAAAAAGAAAGAAAAATGCAAATATTGTTTGTTCCGCGTACCTAAATTAAACGCACTTTACAAAACAAGGAAAAAAAATCATAAAATACACGAAGCCAAAAGCCTCGTATTCAAGCATTTTAAACTGATGGAGCGTGACGGTGTGTAGTAACATGTGATTAATTTTGTTAATACCTATATTAGGTAATTCGATTAATTTGTAAATACAAAGGATGTCAGACCTTTTTGGGGGATGGAAAATCATTTAAAGATCTCTCCCGCTGGATGGCGCGAAAGGGCGTGTCAGACTTTTACTGACTAAAACAAAGTCCTAGTTCCTTCATTAGCCTGAGCCGCACCAGAGCTATGGTATATCTTTTGAGCAACGGCCCTGGAAGTAGTATATCAGAGACCTTGGTTCTGTCCTATTTTAAGAGACAGAACCAATGCAGGACGGTCCAAAAAGTACTGTAGAACCTGTCTCCATTTTAAAGCGATTAAAATACTAAATTTGTAGCAATAACTTTTGAATCTCATCTACCAAATATCACATATACCTACACATTTCGTACATAATCATACAATCAATCTTATATAGAACTTTCCACAACACTATAGGTACTTACTCGCCGCATGAGAATACAATAAGTTTGAGGTAACAACGCTCTTGTGCGTCCAAATACTGTTACTCGTGGTGGTGACCTGGTATCCTGAAATACAGGTTTCGGCCTAGCTAGACTGTCTACCAATCGTTCACAATAATATTAATAAACTATTAATATATATTATATTAATAGTCTATTAATATTAATAAACTATTAATATACATATATAGCACTTGTGAACTTTTAAATATTGTGTGTGTAATAAATGTTACAATATTTGTTATCATTAGATTTAGAAATCATGAAAAAACAATTTATAGGACTAAAATGACAATTTTTCAAAGCTAGATGAGTTCACTGCTTCTTTTGGCCTCGTTGATCTGTGAGTGAAATCTATTTTCAATGCCCTTCGGTATCCTACAGACGAACAAAACAAATCACGAATGTTTTCGCGATTTTCATCTGTATTAGTTTCTAAAATTGAATTGGACATTTGTTCACTGGTAGCAGGAACGCATTGACTCGGCGGACGGATTAAAGAGGTATTACAGACAAAGATAAAGCTAGTTATGGCGCACCGAAAGCCATACCGAAACATGGCTTACGCATATCCACTTCATAATAATGTCCGTATCCGAGCGCAAATATTTAGAGCCAGAGTCTAAAGCCGATCATCCACCGCCAGCAAGATTAACTTAGTTTAATTTTCCATGGCATGGTTTGCGGAGGATGGTTAGTTTAACTTAGTTTAACTTGTGGTGGACGATCAGCTTTAATGAGAGCACGTCTCATAGCTCCTCCACCTTTTACTTAAGAGCGATACCGTGCAAGTCTCCGAAATGAAAACAAATGCAAAGCTTATTATAATAAAGCATAAATGTTTGGAGTTGCCAAATGAACTCAGACCCTAACTAAGCATAATATTCTGTAAACTAAATTCAAGTCATATAAGGTTAAATGTGCAAAGTTGCAAACTAAAACCGAGGAGCTAAAAGGCGCTTTAGCATGATTTGCAACAATGGCATTACCTCTGGCGGTCTGTTTAATTGCTGGATGATAATTAATTATTCAATTATTTAATTGACTATTCACATTATTATTCTAATAACATCTTCATTTATATATTTTACTCATCATCATCATAATCTCAGTTTTAATTCCAGTCGAGTCTGGGGTCCGCTTTCCCAGTCCAACTGCTGTTTTTGGCTAAACTTCGATATTTTCCATGAAGCGACTGCCGTCTGACCTCCAGAACCCAAAGGCGATAGCGAAGCATTGTAGTTAGATCAATTGTTGGACTTTTGAGGGCTTCAACAACCCGTAACGACTGCCATTAGATGTTCGTATGACAACCGGCACCAACGGCTTAACGTGCTTTACGAGGCATGACCAGACCAGTGCAAATATTCATATTCATGCATACAAACATTTGCACTGCGCAAGGATCGAACCCGCGCCTCCTTGTGCAGCAGCCGCGTTCGCTACCGCTACGCCACGGAGGCTGTCATCTTCATATTTTAATATTCTAAACATATATTCTTTCAAATAAAATAATAATTATAAAAATCGGTTCGGACAATCAAAAATTACCACCGATCCTCATCCGACTTACATCCATAACCCGACTAACTAGTTTGTATAAATTAGTGCACATTGCTACTTTGCGCTGTTAAGATTCTTCCTGAGTTGATGGGTTCAAATGGGTATGAGCTATAGAATAGTTGGACGCTAAAAATCTTTCTTTAGCTATCACCGTTGTTTGTAGGCCCGTTTTTAGGATTCCGTACTTAGCACGTCAATTTGATTTAACAAATAGCCTATTTTTTATATCTTATTTAACTCTAAAGTGGGGTCCCTTATTGTGACGGACGGGAATCTACGGATTCCTACACTGAGCATGGCCCTACACACTGTTGGCCAGTTTTTGTTTTATCTTTCTTTAGAGTGTGTCTTTACAAGTAGTCATTCCTTCAATTAATTATTTGAAGTTGATCGTATTGTCTACTTTTTTGTACCATCTTTAAGTTCTAGTACAAAAAAGTTTACGAGTGATGAGTACGTTCGAAAGCAAATCGAGCTACCCTAAACTGTCAAAAATTCCCAATCAAACTTGAACCTTAATCCTACTAAATACTAATCTTAATACTACTTAATACTGGTATTAAGCTCGACTTGTCGACTTGATGTCGAACGTACTCTATCCCTCGTGAACTTTTTTGTACTAGAACTAGTGAGGTACAAAAAAGTAGACAATATAATCAACAATATGAATAACCGCGTTAAAACTGAAAATTTAATAAAGAAATATGACAGATTGTAGTAACGTGATGTGATGTCGTCTGTATATTACAATAGGGATGTATCGTGGAAGGTATGAAAATCAAAAAAATGATTAGTCCGTCTTATAGATAAAAAAAAAATTAAGACACATATTTTTTAGTTTGTCGAAATTATCAAAAACTACTGAGATATAGCGTATTAAAGTTACGGAGTGGGGGCTAATTACGTCACGCCGTGGTATATTTTGTACCACGGCCTGACGTCACGCGACATTTCAAATCAATAATTATATCTTCCTAAGTATTTGAATGCAAGAAAAAATTAAAAATACGTGTTCAATCTTTTTAATAAATCTATCTGATGGACATTAAATTATTTTTAGGATACAACCCAATTATAGGCACTTGCCTATAACTGTAATGTACTCTAACCACAAATTAACCTTTGGAATATTGGACATGGCATTGGCATTGACAATATTGGCGTGGTTAGCAGGGATGTGTTAAATAATTGAATTTAATGTTCTGTGTTTAGTTAAATTACTTACTCATAGCAAAATTAAACAATAATAATAAGAAAAAAAATAACAATGTCAAGAAATATAAGTCTGATATAATGTGCAATTAAATTTATCATAATTACTTACTTTACATACATAGTCTATACTAATCTACACTAATATTATAAAGAAGAAAGATTTGTATTTTTCTATGTAACGAATAAACTCAGAAAGTACTGGACCGATTTTAATAATTCTTTTTTCATTAGAACGCTACTTTATCCACGAGTAACATAAGGCAAAATTTTATTTTGGAAAAAAATAGTGTTCCGTAAGATTTTTGGGCTTCTTGAACACAAGGTGTAAAAAATTAACCAGAAAAGTTACTTATTTTGCGTACGCTGATTAAACTATAAAAGATAGAACCATAAAATGTTTTTATTAATTGTACATCTTATCAATATCAACAAAAAAGTCTGCGACACACTATGCCGGGTGAGGCACAACAACCATTTTTTTATTTAAAAATCTTGAATTTTTTTGGACTATATTTAAACGCATTTATTTTACTCATGCTATTAATCCTTATCAAAATAAATTAGTTCATCACTAAGTACAGTTTATGTAGATAATATTTGGTATATAAATGATTAAAATTGGATGCTTGGTTTTGAAGTTATGGCGAAATTAAAATTATTACGATTTCTGCAGCACAGCCCGTTGTGAAGTGGACCCCCAGGATTTTTTAAATACTCTGAACCCCGCTGGGCTACCACCTCATGAACTGCCGTTAAAAGTTGGCACGCCGATAATGCTTCCCAGAAATTTAAGCCCTCCCAACATGCGTAATGGCACGAGACTTCTTATAAAGGAGCTAAAAGATAATTGAATAGTAGCGAAGATTATCACAGGCCCTGCAGTTGGTGAATTAGCTCATATATCAAGAATACTCATGATTCCTACTGATTTGCCTATACCCTTCAAAAGGCTAAAATTTCCAGTAAAAATTTCTTTCGCTCTAACGATAAACAAATCCCATGGCCAAACATTCTGATTTACGAAAATAATGTATTTCGTATGGGCAACTTTACGTTGCCCTATCACTGGTCGGGGCTCCCGATCATCAGTATATGTTGTTACCTGAAAATAATTATACGTCAAATGTTGTTTAAAGATAAGATCTATAATAATCGCTTTAGTTATCTATCCTAAAACAACGGGTTGCACTCCGGGACTGGCAGAAGTGAAAACTTAGAATTAATTACATTTAAATATTTTGTCTTTATGTTATTTAATGATACGAACAGCTGAGGGGATTCGGCCTCTGATTCGGAACTCGTAGACTTCGGGTTCAAATCCCTGACGATATAGTGTTTTTTTCCTTTTTTTTTTGAAGTTTAAAAAAAAAGAATGATGGCGTTGTCTAATGTTTTTTTTTTTATTACATTTTATATAATTGGAAACGGTGTCAACGAATTTTCTTTTTCATTTATTAAATCAATGGAAGAAATTTTGTTTTGCCTAATTTGTGGAGATGCAAGGTACCAGGGTCGCACAAAAGTGTAGAAGTCGAAACAATTGTGAAAGAAATAATGTTGTATATAAACAACAATATTTTTTGTTGTAAATATATAATACCTGGAAGAACTTTTATTTTGCCTACTTTGTGGAGGTGCAAAGTACCAGGGTAGCACAAAAGTGTAGGAGAAGTCGAAACAATGAAGCTCTTCATTTTAAAGATCAGCCTGAAGGAGCAGTCGAATTTACAACAGAATTTCTCAACAGTGTCAACATTTCAGACTTGCCACAACACGAACTGAAATATTATTATGATTATTGCTAACCTTATGATACCTTGCACCTCCTCAAAGTAGGCAAAATAAAATTCATCCATATAGTATGATTTAATAATGATGAAGTACCTGGGCGACCGAGCTTTGCTCGGCATCTTTTTTTTGTTATAATTATTATTATTAATTTATTTACATCAGACAATTGTCCATGGTTTTCATAAAAACACATACACAAAATACATTTAAATTATTTATGACCTATTATAAATATACATATAACATTCCAAAATAAAATAAAATTAAATTAAACTGATAATTAATATAGTACTTTGATTTGATATAGATGACGTTTATATTCATGGTACACGAAGCGAATGTTTGGTTTGAGGTTAGACCCAGAAAATTGCTCTTAAAATATCATGTGTCTTTTTTACACAAAAATGCCAAAAAGAATATTAAAACAATCGCTTACGAACAATTTAACTCCACGAAGCCGTGACTTGTCTCAAGAAGCAGAAGAAAACCTCCATGAAAACAATCTGATTTTCGCTCGTCCCACACGTGTTTGTCAGACTTCGCACAGTGAGGACCCATTTGAAGAAGAACTTGATGAAAATCATCAGGTTTCCGCTCATCCCACACGTGCTGCTAAAGTAAGATGCTTGCAACTAACATTTTAAGAACGGAAAGATCTTATGATTTAGATGTTTCGCGAGAGCGTGCAGCACAACGTGTGGCCGCCGAAAATGATGAGCAACGGGAGCGACGTCTGCAAGAAATGCGGCAGCGTGTGTCAGAACGTGAAATGTTTTTTTTTTTTTAAAGCGCGCTAGGTTATTAAGAGCCTATTCACTCCGAAAAACTGAGCGAATAGGAAGGAAGATGGCAGTTGAGCAAGGTGATACAATGTTAAACCCAACAGCACGACCAACAATGCTGCGCCAAAGGGAGACTGAACTGGATAACCTCCACGACAAAACTCCCAACACAACAACATTTGGCGCATCGTACCCGGCATGATTATTACTAATGAAAACCCTCGACATACCCGCAATATAGTGTGGAAGGAAGTATTAGGTTAAGACCTTAAACTATGTATTGATGATAATATATAACTGATGTAACTGATTGTTAAACTATAAGTACTTATTTATAATAAAATGTTAAACTAAATTGCATTCGTAATTTTATATTTAAATAACAGTTAATAATATTTTTTATTATTATGTCGGTATGATCGAAAAACATTAGTCAAAAAATAATATTTAAAAAATTCGCTCGTTATGTATTTTTTTGTTTTGAAAATATAGAGACACACGATGTACCTAACAAAAAAAAAAGTTGCCGAGCAAAGCTCGGTCGCCCAGGTACTATGATTAATTGATTAAATATTGAAAGTACTTAAATAAAATCCTCCTGTGCTGAGGGAGGGGTCATGTCCCCCATGACTCCCTACCCTCTGGATCCGACCTTGTCGCGAGCAAAAGCTAGTACACAGATATACGGGGCAGGGTCAATTCAAAACTCTCATTGTAGTGGGTTGGAAAAAGGATAGACAGGTGACAACTCTTTAAATTATTTCATCGTTATACCTTAAGTCACTTGTAGCATCGGTGCTCAAACAATAAACTAAAAACTTGGCTGGCAGCCAACCGTATCATTATCCAAATAGAAAGATTACTATTTTTGGCGTTTATGCGCAACAAGTGCCGGCGAAAAAAACGATCTCTCGCCCGAAGCGGTTCCTGTTTTAACCTAACCAAATTGTTTTTCCGACATTTTTCTGGTAGCTGTTTTTTTGCTTTCAAGTATATAAATATATATATTTCAGGTATAAAATTTTGAAAAGTGCTAAAACATCTTACAAATAGAATTCTAATAATTTCAAAGTTTTGAGGTTTAAGTTTTTAGGAGCAGTCGTTAAGCTTTGAGGAGCAAGTTAAAGAAATACAATAATTACGTTGTAAAAACAAATAGATACAGTTGGATATTTATGAAATCAAATCCAGAGAAGACCTTAAAGCCAAAAGTTAGTTGTATTCTGCCTGCAAGCAGGCGTGCAAATAACAATAGTAAAAAAAAAAACTGAACTTTAAGATGACAGATCAGACTATAAAAATCGTCAAAATTTAAAAAAAAAAGCACACAAACATAAATTTAAATGTCAGCACTCAAAATATAAAATGACAATCAAATAAATTGAAGTATATGTCAATAACTGTTATTAAAAAAGTAAATATCATACAATACAATATGAATGTCAACATAATATAAATGTCATATAATACAAGTTTAAAAAAGTCACAATTAACATGAAACATAAGCTGAATAAATGAAATACCTAAATGAATGAGAATGTCCAAGTAAAAATGTGTTAAATATTTTTTTTTTTTTAAATATAAACCAGCGCTTGACCGCAATCCCGCCTGATGGTAAGCAGTGACGCAATCGTTGATGGTAAAGCGCACTAGTTTATTAAGAGCCTATTCACTCTAGCCTTGAAGACACTCAAATAGTAGTCCGACGGAAACACCGCCGCCGGCAGATTATTCCAGTCCCTCGATGTACGCGGTATGTATTTTTTATTTTTTTCTTTCATTCAAATACTCCTTTGTATTTGAATGAAAGAAAAAAATAAAAAATACGTGTTCAATATTTTTTATAAATCTATCTGATGGACAATAAATTATTTTTTTAGGATACAACCCAATTATATACAGTTTACATGCATAGTTGAAGTTTCTTTTGTCTAAAGTACCACAACTATATATTACATTACGTATGTTACTATAAGTTACATAGATACATTTAAAACTATGTGTATAAAGCGCTCGTATTCTTCAGTCTTCAATTAAATGATACGTCTGTAATGTAGTTCTAGAAACGGCGTCGGTAAGAATACCAATAGTTCCATGTTTCTGTTATCCTATTTGTCTGGTGGTCGCTGTATAATGAACAGTGGGTAGTCGCAATTATTAACCGGTCAATTAGTCAGGATATGTAATTCCCCACTAACACCCAATTTAAATAAATGGGTCGCTCTGATAGCTATTTGGCTTTTAAATTCGAAATGTTTTCAACAATCGACGTCCAATGCGTCGAATAATTATGCAAAAAATGCCACTGGAATTGTATTCACTACTACAAAATTTAAATAATATAAATGACCCGTTTGTGTAGAGATGATGAACTACATTTGCTAGTTAATTATTTCTTGGACTATGCAGATTTTCGGGAGTCTCGAGTCAAGACCATTCCAATTAGAAGGGAAAGCGTAATTGGAAATTCCTGTGGCAGGTAAATTATATTCCATTAATAATATGTGCTGTGTTAAAACCTTGGAGAAGGGACATCCCTTTGCAGGATCCAACAAGGCAAGTAATATCAAGTTAGGCAAGTCTAACCACATGTTCAGACTTGCCTTATAATGCGTTTAAAGCACAGGTAAAATCTATCAACAACTATTTAAATGGTAATGAAAGGTGGCTCTGATTTACCCAAACAATGTTTGTGTTCTTTCTCGAGAATTAGTTTCCCGACTGGTTAAGTTATATAAGAATCTATTTAAATAATTATAATTGTTATTTTTCTAATTCCATTTTAATGATTTTTTTTAGCTTTTTAGTTATTGTGTTGCCGTGGCTAGCTGGCATATGGTAAATAATTGTAATGTTCTATGTTTTCTTATGAGAAATACATTACATACATGGTGTTAGAAGTAGTAGAAGAGACAGCAATGCTGCTGAGGAGTTTGTTCCGCCAGTTCTTCTCAGCGAAAGCACTAGAATATGGCAAAGGCCAAGGCGTTTTGAGAACTGTCTTATGTAATATTTCTAAAAGTGACTTTCAAGAAGTGCTAATTCTCAGCCTAATTTGAATAAATTAGGCTGAGTATTAGCGGTGTTCTATAGGATACATTTTGGGGAGTGTGCGAGGGAATTGCATGATTTAATTCCCCCATCCCCGTTCCACCATCGTACTACCCGCCGCGCCGTACGGCCAGTTTCCACCCTTATGTTGTTAACACCACTACGATCCGGACGAAGCGTTTCGCCTCCTCCTTTATACCGCGTACATCGAGGGACTGGAACAATTTGCCAGCGGCGATGTTTCCGTCGGACTACAATTTGAGTGTCTTCAAGGCTAGAGTGAATAGGCTCTTAATAAACTAGTGCGCTTTTCCATCAACGATTGCGTCACTGCTTACCATCAGGCGGGACTGCGATCAAGCGCGGGTTTATAAATAATTAAAAAAAAAGACACTTGTTTTTGATTACTCATGGCATAACTGAATTCAGCCGGACGCGGCCTCAATAATGATTATACGTAGTTCATTCCACGGACTAAACCATCCTCCCCATTTGCATTACAAAATTCAATCATGCACGATACGTACTACTCATAGTTATGTGTTGCTGTGGTTGATATCAAAGGCTATAGGACACGTGGCGCCCTCCCAACGTTAGTTAACATTTACCCGCTTCAGCTGTCAGCAATACCACATACTTTAACTGAAATGATAGACCGGAAGTGCCACTCCATTAACATCTACGCTAGTAAACTCTTATTTATATAGTAGATTCCAATTATCTATTATATCAATAAGGTTTCGTTGAAAGCTTCTGCACACCATAATGGCGTAGTTTAGGTAAAAGTATGTCATGCACGTTATCAAAAGCTTTGGAGAGATCACAGAAATCTCCAGCGTTTTCCCCTTTCCTTTCATTCTCCATAGCAATTTGCGATTGTGTGCCTTACAAGCATAATTTCAACGACAATAAAACAAATTTCAACATGGTTTCGTTACTTTATTATAATAAGTGCCCCGTGTGTGTGGTACCAGAGCCACGTTTGGTGCCGGGCTTTGAATAGTGCCAACCCATAATCCTCCCGTGGGTGTCGTAAGAGGCGACTAAGGGAACTCTCACCAGGGAAGCGGGCAGCAGCGCTTCTTCTGTGGAATATCAAATCCTGCGATCCCCAACCCGCCTGCCAAGCGTGGGGATTATGGCAAACCCCCCTAATTTGAAAAGCCTTGGGGCAGCAGTGGAAGTTTTTAGGCTGAAGAAGAAGTGTCCGTGGAGTACTTATCTTGCCCGTTCTTCTCCATAGATAACCTACTAAACTTTGGAATATGTAAAAAACTTCACCTTTCTATTTAACTGATCCACCCTTTGACTAGTCAAAAGAGCCTGTATAATGTTGGTTTATTTGAAATAAATGCTTTGAAGTTGAATTTATGTGTTTGACGTACCAAATGGTAAACAAGATTCTCATAAAACCACTTGGTTTTAACCACGGAATAAGTCAACTTATATGTATAGTATAGGAGTACGTATATTTTAGTAGGTACAGGGTTTTTCATTAAAAGCGCTCGAACATTGAAATGAAATAAAACAATCTGTTTAAGTGATATTACCACAATTTTTATTACATTTTAAAGAATATTCAATAACAGTATGTATGGAAAATAATATCAGCCAAATGGCCACCGCGACTCCGCTGTAGATGGTGTATTCTGGTGGACCAATTTTGAAGGACTTCTCCGCATAAATGGGGCGCAATTTCACGAAGAACGCGAGTTATATTGGCCTTTAGGGCAGCAATAGACTGGGGTTTATCTGCATACACTAGAGATTTCACGTAGCCCCACAGAAAATAATCGAGCGGTGTTAAGCCACACGATCTCGGGGGCCAGTTGATGTCGCCACCACGCGAGATAACGAAGCCCTCGAACTTCTCTTTCAAAAAATGTTGGTCATTGGGTTTTAGCTTTAGCTCTTGAGTTAATTGAACTTTATATGGATGAAAACCCAAATCTCGGCGCAAAATTCGCCATGTTGATGTCGCAGAAAGACCCAGTTCTTGCGCACGACGCGGAATGGATTGTCTGGGGTTTTCTCGCACACTGTCTCGAACGGCAACAATATTCTCCAACAATCTTGCGTTTCTTTGATGTACAGGAATTGCTTCATCGATCACCGACCCGGTTGTCTCAATTTTTTTTTATCAAACGACTGATTGTGGAGTCTGCAGGACGGCCATGAACGCCAGAAATCGGACGCAACGCACGGAACGTTATGCAAATAGAGCACTGATTTTGAAAATAAATTTTAATAATTTCTACGCGTTGTTGAAGCATGTAGCGTTCCATGGTGAAATGTCACGACTAAATATGTATTCATGCCAAATTTGACAGCTATCTCATTACCAAGATGGCCGCTATGCGCTGTCAAAGTTCGAGCGTTCCTATTGAAAAACCCTTTAGTTATCACATTACAACTAATATACTTTTTAGGGTTATGTAGCCAAATGGCAAAAAACGGAACCCTTAAATTTTTTGAGTTTCGGTTCTAAGTATGGGGTGCCCTCGATATTTATTATATTTTTTTTTTTATATTTACAAAATCTTGATGCGGTTCACAGAATACATCTACCTACCAAGTTTCAACAGTATAGCTCTTATAGTTTCGGAAAAAAATGGCTGTGACGTCCGTATGTCACAGCCATTTTTTAGCCATGTGAACCGCATCAAGATTTTGTAAATATAAAAAAAATAATAATATAAATATCGAGGGCACCCCATACTTAAAACTGAAATTCAAATTTTTTTTTTTCATCATACACATACGTATGAGGTACCTATGCATAGGTCTTCAAAAATGATATGGAGGTTTCTAAAATAGTTTTATCTAAACCGAATTGCGTGACAGACGCTTCCAAAGTGGAAAAAAGTTGGTCCCCCCCCCTCTAACTTCTAAAATAAGAAAATGAAAAATCTAAAAAAACATATGACGTACATTAGTATAAAAACTACCAACGAAAATTGTTTTGAACGAGATCTAGTAAGTAGTTTTTTTTTAATACCTCGTAATTCGTAAACTGCTTATTACCGCGTAATCTTTCATACAAATAACTTAAATCCTTTAATTTCATAAATCAATTCTAAATCTTTGTGCATGAGTCCGACACGCACTTGGCCGGTTTTTTACATTACTTCACGTCCTTTTCAGGCATGTTTGTAGAGCGTTATGGAATTATTAAAATACTAGTTACGTCCGTGCTTTCACTCGCATAACTTTTGATCGTGTGGGATTATCGGGGTTACCTCATAATTTATGTTAAAACCTTCTGTGTGCCAAATTTCATCCAAATTCGATCAGAACTTTTTGCGTGAAAAGTACATAAATATTTTGTACCTACATTAAAATATTCACGTTTATAATAAATAGTATGAGGATATAATAAAAAGGAATAACATGAGTTTATTTTGTTTATTCTTAAGAGGGGACTCTAATGCCGAGGAATTTGGAAAATAGGTATTTGAAGAAACTGTTGCCGTCGCGTTGCTTCCAACCTCTCCCGGTAAACTGCGAAAAGGACAGTTGCAGCTCACGCTGATTTTACCTACAAAAACGTTGACCAAAAGACGTTTCGTATTCCGCTGTTTTCTTTTCCAAACCACGACAGATTTCAATTATTTTTATATCACCATTTAGAGAAAAAGTATACCTATGCTTCTATTATTTTCTTTTTCGTCAAAAACTTATCACGTGTGTCTAATAGTCATCTGAACATCACGGTAAAAATGGGTTATTTTTCGCGATTTTGAAGTATCGTATTTCTTTTATTATTTAGGTTTCGGAAAAAATAATATGATATTAACACGTATAATCACAGTGTAGAATTGTAGAAAAAAAAGAATTGCTCTAAAAGCATTAACATTGGTGTTGTTAAAGCGTAAAAATCATTCAACAGTTGATTGGAATAATGGAATCGAATTGAATTTTTTATACATATGCAATTCCTATGACATGCTATAATTAATTCATAAAAATGAACTGAACTGTTTTTTTATTTTATTTTTTTATAATTATAAACTAGCGCTTGACCGCAATCCTGCCTGATGGTAAGCAATGATGCGATCGTTGATGGTAAAGCGCGCCAAACTTCGTCACAATAAACAGCAAAAATATATATGTGTTATTACTTTTTACATTCGCGGAGAACGGGTCTTAGTTTATTGAAATCACTTTACGATTCCTTAAATCTGCGGAGGCACGAGGAACAGAGAGTAAAGTTCACTCATCCTCCTTAGAAAAGGGAGGATCCTCCGACCAGACGGGTGTTATGTCTGACGGGCACTTGCCGAACGGTTGGAATTGAGAAGTTGTATGTATGCTAATTGCACGGTAAAGTCTGCTTGCGAGATGTACAATTCGTGTGACGTCAGTATGACGCGTTGTTTTATTTGTGGCGTTTGTAGATAACGCTACAAATCTATTGTACTTTTATTTATGGCAAGTGAAGCCGATGTCGGTTATTCTGCCAATGTCAAAAGTGGATTGGAGAAGCAAGAGTGTACATCAACAATAATAATAAAAACAAAAAAAATACGATGCTACATTAAATCGAAATCATGTCAATTCCTAACCTAATCAAAAAAGTTATTTATTACCTATGACATAATGGCAGCAGTATTCTTCTTTTCCCATAAGGAAAGGCAACGGTACAGAGCCATACAGCCTGATCTTGAGTAAGTTTATATCCTAACTTATCTTTTTTTTGGGATGGAAAATCCTCAATGGATGATCGCCGCCCTGGGGTGGGCTACAGTATCTGTCAGACTCCTACTGACCTAAACATGTCTCTCAACTCTCTAAATGAATCTCCTTTCGTTTCCCGCGTGAACAGACACTAGTAGGAAGGTTTGGGACAAAGTCATAATGTGGCCACTATGCTGCAATATTTCAATGTTCTTTATGAATTATTCACTGAATGCACTTTTTAATACATAAATCACGCGTTTTTTTTAGTAAAAGAAACTATAAATAATTAAAAAATCCAATGAAAAATGAGCGTGGCACTCATCTTAGCTTTCCCGCCAAAACTCATGGCATAATGGTGTAGTTTGAACTGTTCTATTCTATTTTTATTTATGGCAAGTGAAGCCGATGTCGACTATTCTGCCTTGGCTTAAAGGTCTAGAAACCGAGCCAACAACTTAAAAAATTCCATTCTGCCAATGTCAAAAGTGAATTGGAGAAGCAAGAGGGTACATATTTATGATGCGACATGGGACATTTTTAGATCTTGTGAGGTTAGTAGAAGTCTGAAACAGCAAAAAGATATAATACATATCGTATTATAACTGTTAGAATACCATAAAATATACATATACCGCATCCAAACGTAAAATATTTGAGGAGGTAAATTATAATTTTATATTAGGTATAGTGACGGATATAGTTTGAACTGTTATAAAATACTATGTACCTACGGTTGACATTTCGATACCTAGGCATAAACAAAACAAAATATTCACGTAGTTTGCACATGATAAGATGCCGCGGGGAATAATTTAGAATTGAAGCCCTACGCTAATGGCATACAATGTCACAAATAGCGTTCATACACAAAGACAAGCATTTAAATAATGTATAAACGGCATAGGGAATTTATGTACGCTGTGTTTGTCCCGGAACAATCGTTTACCAACGTGGTACGGCCAGGGCATAGCGTTGCAATGGCTGTGTGGCACAAGATGGCTCCCAGAAGAATTACAACATGACGCAATTGTGTTCTGGGTATCTAGTTTTATTTTATGACGCACTGATTGTTTGCAGTTAAACTACATTTAAGCTTTTTTATAGGAAGGCAAAATATAAGGCGGTTTTGTTAGCTTGTCAAATACCTACTAGTAAAAATTACAGATTTTTATGACTTATAATATGAAGTAACTGATTTCCGTGGAAAGCAAAGTTATTGTTAAAGAAATAGATTTTTTGTGTGGCTATAAGTTATAACATTAGGATTGTTGTTCTTCACTTTAACCTTTATTATTCTTTTAGGGCCACAATTGACATCAATGTGACCATTTATACTTATATATAATACATTTTTTTTTATAGATTTATGAATGGAAAAGGTATACAATATTTCGCAGCCAACTGGCTTGATTAGCCTTTTAGTTGACCGCCTTAACTAAACGGCTACCGGCCCGAATAATATTCTATAAGCAATAGTATGGATTGGAACTATAACCCATCCAGACTAAATGGTTTAGGTTAGAATTGTGATGAACCGCACTACTTTCAAAGGTGGTTGACTAAAGGGCTAATTTATACAAATGGCTGCGTACATATCCTAAGTATATCAATCGATATTTGAATTGGTAGGGCTTTGAATCCTTTCTCTAAATATTCGGAAGTTATGGAAAACAAAAAACACAACTTTCAAATTGAACAAGAAACGTGGTCGCTCACAATGGACCTCATACGAACGCTCATAGTTACACAAAGGGCGATGAAAAGGGCTATGCTCGGAGTGTCTCTGCGCGATCAAATCAGAAATGAGGAGATCCGCAGAAAAACCAAAGTCACCGACATAGCTCTTCGAGCCGCTAAAATTAAATCGCAGGGGGCGGGCCACATTGCTCGTAGAACCGATGGCCGATCGGGCAGTAAGATTCTGGAGTAGTGGCCACGTACCGGAAGACGCAGCGTAGGGCCCCAACAAGCTGGACCGATGACCTGGTGAAGGTCACAGGAAGCGGAAGGATGTGGGCAGCACAAGACCCGTCATCGTGGAAAGCCATGGGGGAGGCCTTGGTCCAGCAGTGGACCCCTATAGGCTGAAGAAGAACGTGGAAAGTTATTTGCTTACGTATTATACGATTTTCAACTTTATCGCTAAAGCGTTAAGGCTTAAAGTTGATTGGGAATATTTGACAGTCTCGGGTAGCTTGACCTGCTGTCCTCCGAACATTGAAAACAGAAAATGAACTTTTTAGACACATTATCATATATATATATATCTATATATATACAGTGATATTGTAAAATTAAAGTGGAAAGTTATTGCCTTGTTTGTCGCACGTAATGTACTAGTACGGTTATATGTTTGTTTTTGAATTTAAAAAAAACATAAATCCGAAAATTTTATAGTGATCTTATACTGACACTAGCGGCCGCCAGCGACTTCGTTAGCGTGGAGTTAGTTATGCTCCGCTCCTATTGGTCGCAGCATGATGTTATACATATAGCCTAAAGCCTTCCTGGATTAATGGGCTATCCAACGCAAAAATAATTTTTCAAATCGGATCAGTAGTTCCTGAGATTATATATTAGTATATATTATATGTCTTTAGTGCGTATGTTAGCTATAGAGTTTCAGTTACACATTTGTTCGACGGAAGATAAGGAATTGCAACCCATTACTAAAAAATAAAAAGTAACCGTCTATCTCTCTATGTGTAACTTGTCTATGTCAGAACTAGGGTTGTAACGGAGCTTCGCCTCCGCTTCCGTTACTGCGGAAGTTCTGCAAGAAATCGTATCTTCGCTTCAGCCTCCAACTCCGCACAATTTTTAGTAGAGTTATAACGGAGGTTTATTTATGTATTTATAAAATAAATAACGCGCAAGCTGCGACGCTCGACAACCGTCCGTCCGCGTTTGAGCGCGAAATGGTCAAGAATCAACTAGTGCGAGACGGGAATGCGGCACATACAATTTGTTTCTCCATAATTTTCATTACTAGACGGTAATATTTTTTTACTAAGTGTACTACTATTAATGTACGTATCTAAAATAAAGAAAATTGTTTTAATTAACCATAATTTTCTTTTTTTCTATATATACTTTCACCTCCACCTCCGCATCCGCCTCCGCCTCCGCTAACGAGGCCTCCGTTACAACCCTAGTCTGAACTAGCCGTGGAACAGATATAGATATTTGTCACACGGGAATACTATGACCCAGATGCAGATGTATACAATATGCTCCCAACAAATGGTTAGATAATAGAAATGTAGATAGAATATAATGTCATAATAGTATCTATGACGTAGCTAAATATATTGAAACATCGCGACATTACATATTTGCCAAAAATTAAAAATATGAATTTATAGAAACAAAATTTTAATTTCCACGAAATAAAATTCAGTTAACATCACAACTTTAAACATTTTTAGACTATACATTTTTTGTATTATTAAAACTACTGCTTGTCCGCAATCTTGCCTGATGGTAAGCAGTGATGCAATCGTTGATCGTAAAGCGCTCTAGTTTATTAAGAGCCTATTCACTCAAAAAAGAACTGGGTGAATAGGAAAACAGACGGTAGTTGAGCGAGGTGATGCAATTTTCAACCCAACAACACGACCAAAGATGCTACGCCAGAGGGAGATTGATCTGGAGAGCCTCCACGACGAAACTTCCGACACAACAACATTAGGTGCATAGTACCCGGCACGCATCACAACACAACTGCTCAGACCCGTCCTCCGTCCGGCTTCACTAGACATCATGCCGGAACACGACGAATCATAATCGATTTATATTACTATTAATTTTTAAGCTATTGCATAGCTTCTATCGCGGGCCTTGAGCGCGGGGACCGAATCCAGAAATTCCGTAACGAAAAAACCTCACGCTCCCCACTCCGACGGGCACGGAGGTGTGGCTTGAAGGCCGTACATCGTCTAACGTCGTTTCAGTTCGTTAGTCTTCGGTACGGTATGTTTGTGTGCGTGCGACTACATCTTTTGAAAACAATTTATAGATTTTCAAAAAGAGCATGCATATTGCAGGGCGCGAACTCAGTTCTACAGAATTGCCATGTTACTGATAGTCGCGATGTGCTAAACTTGTGATTAATTTTCTCTCTGAAATAGGTCTTCTATAGAGATATGTCATAGACGTCATCGACGTTGTCATGGCTACCTTAAAAACTTTTCATATAATTAATTATTAAGTACTTTTATTCAAATTAATTTAGTAGTGTTTTTATAAAATAGTTTTTTTTTTTTAACGGAAAAGCTAAGATGAATGTCACGATAATTTTTCATTGGACTTTTAAATTATTTATAGTGTTGTTTACTAAATAAAAGCGCGTGATTTTATAGAGTAAAAAGTGCTCACGCGGCCGTTTTTTCAACTGTTATTGGCGATATCCGCCATTATTGTGAAAGAATTTCTATAATTTGTTACACGTGTTATTGGCAAAATTGTGGTATCTATCCACAGGGACCAGATCAAGAGTTGAAGTTGAAGTTTTTATTAAATAAAATATTACAGAAAGATGTCGGTGAACAATGTTAATACGAGTACATTTAAGTGTACGAGTTGTAATATTGTTATCTCCGAAACGAAACAACGAAAGTTTAATAATAATATGCTCGTCGGCTTTTTCTGAGGAAGACATTGATGAGGCAAAAAAGTTATTGTTTGTTTCTACGAAGACAAGACAAAAACATGTATCGAGGCGTAAGAACAAAAAGCAGGAAGACCTAATATATACGATTACGGTGTTTAAAATCACGGATTCCGAACAATCCCAGTTTTTGTGGCATATGACCTTCACAAATTGCCACCAGTTTGCTTTGACTACTTAGAACGTACGTAAAGAAGTTGATGAAGGATTTATTAATTCTACGGTCAGATGTTAACGCAATCAGAAGTGATTATGTTACTAAAGATCAGCTCGAAAATATTAAATTGATAACAAATAATTCGACACCGACGCCGTTCATCATCAACAACCTTTTCATCGTCCCACTGCTGGGCACAGATCTCCTCTCATACAGAGAAGGATTGAGCGTAATCACCACGCTTGCTCAATGCGGGTTGGCGATTTCAGACTTATAAAGCCCAGGTTTCCTCAAGATGTTTTCCTTCGCCTTCAGTCATTGGTGTCCAAGATATACTTAGAAAGTTCATATAACTTTAGAAAAGTTACATTGATACTTGTCTGACCTGGAATCGAACCCGCGCACTCATACTTGAGAGGCTGGTGTTTTAACCAATAGGCCACCACGACAAAACAGTGGGGTATATTGAAAAAGAACCTCGGAGTCTTTGAATATATTTCGTGGTGCTCCCTGTGCGCCGTTTCCGAGAACGAAATACCAGTTGGTGGAGTCATAAGGATACTATAGCTGTCTTGCCTGCCCCTCAGTTCCCGGCCGGTCTTGCGATTGCACCGAAACAGCACACAATGACAGAGATTATAAGCAATAGACCAGACAGACCTTACGGAGGAATTGCCCTATTGTAGAGGAAGTCCGCTTTCTCAAAGGTATCAGTGTTGTTATGTAATAGTGATCGTTTAGTTCTCACACGGATCGTTCTATGTTAGTTTTCTCATTTTACATGCTTACTGACTTGAGTGATAATATAATAGATTTCATGGGTTTTTTCTTTATTTCTTTATTTTTTAGCTTCGCACGGTTTGTGCATTTAACCAATGTCACGTAATTATGAATTATTCAAGTCGAAAAAGATGGCCGCGTGACCCGTCATACGAGTGAGGTTTGGGACAAAGTCATGATGTGGCCACTATGCAGCGATATTTCACTGTTCTTTATGAACTATTTACTAAATGCACTTTTTACTACATAAATCACGCACTTTTATTTAGTAAACAACACTATAAATAATTTTAAAAGTCCAATGAAAAACGAGCGTGACACTTAGCTTGACTTTCCCGCCAATTCATTTTTGAAATCCAAGATGGCCGACATCATATTTCATGACATTCTGACATGGGTGTGATAACGAACATGACGTCATTTTTAAGCTATTGCTTAGCTTCTTTCTATCTCTTTATCAAAGTCGAACAGAAAACATTGAATATAGTTTAGTCGCTTAATCGTCACCATTTTTCGCACTCTTTTGATGACGTTGCTGGTAAAAAATAAATAAATTACAAAAAAGAAAGAAAACTTGAATTGATATCAAAGAAAAAAAAACAAAGGAAAAATTACTGTATAAATAAAATAAATAAATAATTATAATTGCAAGTTATAGTTGATAAAAAAAAGGCTATGCAATAGCTTTACCGCGGCAGTCTCCGAGTGCCACACGTCTTTTTTAAACTTGAAATGACTTGAATGTCCTAGTCTGCTATTACAATAGTGGCAGAATGTCGAATAGTGTTCTTCTTCTTTCTTTCTTTTTTGGCTTCGCACGGTTTGTGCATTTAGCCAATGTCACGTAATTAATTATTCATGTCAAATAAGATGGCCGCGTGAACCGTCTTACGAGGGAGGTTTGGGGTAAAGTCATGATGTGGCCACTATGCTGCGATGTTTCACTGTTCTTTATGAATTATTTACCGAATGCACTTTTTACGACATAAATCACGCACTTTTATTTAGTAAAGAACACTATAAATAATTTTAAAAGTCCAATGAAAAACGAGGGTGACACTCAGCTTGATTTTCCCGCCAAAAGTCTTTATTAATGTTCTTTCTTATATTGATCGATATTGACAAGTTTCGTAACACTGCGCCCCATATTAATAAATGTTCAAATTGAATAGGTTTTTAGAAAATCATTTCTACTGTAACGGGATTTATAATAATGGCAATGTCTTTCTATCACCATTTCATTACCAGATGACTGAGCGATAATTGATCGATCATTATAAATTTAGCAGATTACTAACTTTTAGCACAACGACAATGGAATGACAAATTTATAAAAATAAGACTAGGGCCACAGTTCGACGTTAAGACGTAATATATAACGGCGCGTGACTGGTTAAATTTAAATATTGTGATCTGTTTTGTATCAGTATCAATTGTCCGTAAATTAGTTTACTATTTTTTGAAGTCGATTAATCGGTCGGTATTCGGATAAATTATGATTTTTTACTAAGAGCGGGTAACACCCGACCGGAGTTGCGTTTGCCATAACAAGCGACCGTTAGCGCGGACAGTCTTTGCTCTAGCTTCGATCGAGTGTGTTGGTCATACTCAAACCCAGTGGCTCTTATCTGTATTAATCCCTTAATATTAAATTGATCTAAGTGTCTGTACAATTAAAATAATAAAAATCGAATGTCACACTATAGTATAAATACCACCCGCGATGGATGCTCATGCGGATGAGAACACACCTCAACTATCTGGAACATCGGCCCCGTTTCCTAACTTCCCCCACTTATAAATTAATTCTAGTCTATGACTAAGAGGTAAAGTGACAAAGTTCGAAGCCCAATCCGCATGTTAGTGACCGCGGAGTAAAGTTACCTCCAGCCCAAACTATAGATTTGTGTTGTGCAAGTTCAAGCATGGCTGGTATTAGAACTTCACAGCGCGAGATTACAGAACTTGTGTTTCCATAGAAAATTAAACAAATGTGGTTCTCGACCGCGTATGATGTGGTCAACCCTGCTTGTGAAGCCGATTGACTGCACTGCAAAGATCAAAGAGAATTGTAATTAAACCAGCACCGTAATTGTGTAACACACTATTACCATCAGTTGGAATCATAATGAAACTATTCCATTGACATTTACACACGGCACCGCGTACCGCCGCGGACGGCGGCGACGGTAAAGCGGATTTCGTAGTGGTGCCCCGCGCGGTTGAATAAAATAAATACTTCATCTCAACATTTGATTATTGTTCACCTGATTTAACATTATTGTGTAACCTGTCGTAGTCAAAGAACTGTCTAAATATTTAGATGATGGACACTAAAATATCGCAGACAACGCACATGGTGAGTAATTTTTAAGAATCTTAGGATCGTTTATTTACATTACTAAAAATGGTCGTAGTGGCCTAGTGGTTAAAACACCAGCCTCTCAAGTATAAGTGTGCGGGTTCGATTCCAGGTCAGGCAAGTACCAATGTAACTTTTCTAAAGTTATATGTACTTTCTACGTATATCATGGACACCAATGACTGAAGGTGAAGGAAAGCACCTTGAGGGGAAACCTGGACTTATACAGTATGTTAAGAAAACCCGGTCCGACCCGTGAAGGTGTTGTTAGGTATCGATAACTGATTCTACTAATGGATACAAAACCGGGCTAAAATTAAAAAAATAAATCCCCCTAAAAAAATAAATAATATTTCGCAAAAAGAGAAAATGTGCGTGGTCACGTGGTCGCCTCGCTATTCGCTCATAATAATACCGTTGTTGTCACTGAATTAATTCGCGGGAAAATAGTTTTTAAGCTATTGCATAGCTTCTATCGCGGGCCTTGAGCGCGGGGACCGAATCCAGAAATTCCGTAACGAAAAAACCTCACGCTCCCCATCGTCTAACGTCGTTTCAGTTCGGCAGTCTTCGGCACGGTATGTTTGTGTGCGTGCGACTACATCTTTTGAAAACAATTTATAGATTTTCAAAAAGAGCATGCATATTGCAGGGCGCGAACTCAGTTCTACACACTTGCCATGTTACTGATAGTCGCGATGTGCTAAACTTGCGATTAATTTTCTCTCTGAAATAGGTCTTCTATAGAGATATGTCATAGACGTCATCGACGTTGTCATGGCTACCTTAAAAACTTTTCATATAATAAATTATTAAGTACTTTTATTCAAATTAATTTAGTAGTGTTTTTATAAAATAGCTTTTTTTTTAACGGAAAAGCTAAGATGAATGACACGCTAATTTTTCATTGGACTATTAAATTATTTATAGTGTTGTTTACTAAATAAAAGCGCGTGATTTTATAGAGTAAAAAGTGCTCACGCGGCCGTTTTTTCAATTGTTGCAAGAATTCAAAAGACTGTCTTTAAATAGTGTTCAGACGATTGCTCAAAGTGTATTAGATTTCATTAGTAATAGAAATGGCATTTCAATAATGACTTTCAACTGCCAAAGTCTAAATAGTCATAAATACGATTTACAAGATTCAGTTACGAGACAAACAAATGGAGTTTTGGCGGGAAAGTCAAGCTAAGTGTCACGCTCGTTTTTCATTGGACTGTTAAAATTATTTATAGTGTTGTTTACTAAATAAAAGTGCGTGATTTATGTAGTAAAAAGTGCATTTAGTAAATAGTTTATAAAGAACAGTGAAATATCGCAGCATAGTGGCCACATCATGACTTTGCCCCAAACCTCACACGTAAGACTAGTCACGCTGCAGTCTTTTTCTACATGAATAATTCATAATTACTTGACATTGGCTAAATGCACAAACCGTGCGGAGCCAAAACATAAAGAAAGAAAGAGACAAACAAATGTGTTACTTCTTACCGAAACTTGCATGACACATGATAATCCAATTGAAATACCTAATTTTAATTGTATTGTTCAGTTCAAACGAGATACTGTTTCAAAAGGTGGGGTAGCTATTTACCAAAATAAAAATTATATTACTAATATTATGACTCCGAATATTGAAATAAATATTGCACACGTTAGCGATGTTAATGTTAGGCGCTCAGTTGTTGGAGATATTTGTGCGTGCTTATGCAAACTTAGAAATGGCCTACAAATAGTTATGGTAGCAATTTACATTTCTCCGAATCCAAAATTGGACGAGGTAGAGCATTTTATTCATCGCACTTTACTGGAGTACACTGAAGAAGGCTCGGAAATACTTGGTACAAATGGTAATAAATTTCCACTTATCTTGGCTGGCGATTTCAACATTAACTTCGCTGATAAAAAATCAGAGCGGTTGACAACTTTTCTATCAAAAACATTGAGTTTGAAAATGAATAATGATCCACAAGAGTCCACAACAAAATATGGGACCACCATTGACGGGGTATTTTCTAGGTATTTAGAGGATATTAAGTCGCAAACTTATGTTTCTTATTTCAGTTATCATAAACCTATAGTTTCAATGATAAATATTCCTGAATAACCTACTACTAAGCTACTGTAAGGTAAAAAAACCCACATGTATTGTAAAATAATAAAAATATTTTAAATAATATTAACTTTTTATATATTTAATAAAAGAAAAATTCGTTTTCTTATCGGTCACCACGCTCAAAAAGTGTAACTTGAATTAATGTCAAAGAAAAAGAAATACTGCATAAATAAAATAAATAAATAATTATAATTGCATAAATTGATACAAAATGCTATGCAATAGCTTTACCGCGGCAGTCCCCGAGTGCCACACGTCTTTTTTTTTTTTTTTTTTTTATAAACCAGCGCTTGACCGCAATCCCGCCTGATGGTAAGCAGTGACGCAATCGTTGATGGTAAAGCGCACTAGTTTATTAAGAGCCTATTCACTCTAACCTTGAAGACACTCAAATGTAGTCCGACGGAAACACCGCCGCCGGCAGATTGTTCCAGTCCCTCAATGTACGCGGTATAAAGGAGGAGGCGAAACGCTTCGTCCGGATCGTAGAGGTGTTAACAACATAAGGGCGGAAACTCGCCGTACGACGGGTCGTCCGATGGTGGAACGGAGATGGGGGAATTAAATCGTGCAATTCCCTCGCACACTCCCCAGAATGTATCCTATAGAACACCGAAAGGCTGGCTACTGTACGCCTGTGCTCTAGGCTTTGGAGACCAACTCGAGTTAAATCAGCGACACCAATCAGCATCTTCGCAGGTGACACTTAGCAGCACCAGCCCAAATGTGGCTGCAGTACTCCACACACGAACGGACCTGTGCTTTGTACAACATTAGAAGCTGCCCTGGTGTGAAGTACTGCCGGACCTTTGCGACAACGCCAAGTTTTCTGGCAGCCACCTTGGTCATGGAACCAATAACCGCCCAAAGTTTAGGTTCGACGAAATCTCAACACCCAAAAGCTGAAGGCGGTCGGTACACTCCCAGGATACATCCCGAAAAGTAGGAGCTAAGGTGAACGGGCTCCTTTTGGCGGTGAAAAGACACGCCTGCGTTTTGGCGGCATTGAATGCTACAAGATTGGCATTGCCCCATTCGGAGACTGCCTGCCTGCCTGCCTGCATTTGTATTGGTACTATGATGATTACGTAAAATTTTATATTATATTTGGTCATGTGTTTACCTAACCTTTATTATCCTTATGGGACGGACAGGGTTTTCTTAACATACTGTATAAGTCTGAAATCGCCAACCCGCATTGAGCAAGCGTGGTGATTACGCTCAATCCTTCTCTGTATGAGAGGAGACCTGTGCCCAGCAGTGGGACGATAAAAGGTTGATGATGATGATGAAAACTAGTTTCAACCAATCAAATAGCTTCAAACGAGATTTAAGTAAAGCTCGAGTTTTGAGTGAGGTTCTGTAATACGGACCTCAGACTTCCTGCCTTGGTATCAATAAAAAAAAAAAATGTTTTATTGAAAAGAAATTACAAATCATAACCTACGAATACATTAGAGGAACTATGTTACAAACTATCATAGTGAGCCCTAACGTCTAAACTAGGCCAAACCTGTATCATAAACGTTAGTGTACATTAAATATAAATGCATAAGAACATGTGTGCTAAAAATAATTAGGTTATTAATACAAAAAATAATTTAGGTGTTATGGCCTACCACCAACTTCTCGGTGGTAGGCCATAACATCGGCCGCTGGCAGAAGTTACCACCCACCAGACAAAGCCTTGCCGCCAAGCGATTTGTCGTGTTCCGGCATGATGTCTGGTGAAGCCGTTCGGAGGACGGGTATGAGCAGTTGTGTTGCGAAGTGTGCCGGGTACGATGCGCCTAATGTTGTTGTGTTGGGAGTTTGTTCGTGGAGGGTCTTCAGATCAATCTCCCTTTGGAGCAGCATCGTTGGTCGTGTTGTTGGGTTTAACATTGCATCACCTCGCTCAACTGCCGTCTTCCTTCCTATTCGCTCAGTTTTTCTGAGTGAATAGGCTCTTAATATACAAGCGCGCTTTACCATCAACGATCGCATCACTGCTTACTATCAGGCAGGATTGCGGTCAAGAGCTAGTTTATAATTATAAAAAAAAGGTTTAAAATGAAGCTAGATCATTATAGCTCATCCTGATTACCTATCCTGAGATGAGCTTGTAGTGGATAAGTTAATTCCATATCTGCCTGCTTGACATACGTACACGACTCAGACCATTAATAATTTAGATATAATTCGCTTTGTGACGCATTATATGGCATTTGAGATAGCAGAGAGACACAAATGTTTCAATTATGCACCAGGTTAGGCTTTATATGCACACACTCTATACTCCAGAGCGGTCGACTGGTGTTGAAATTGTTGCATCATGAGTACTTGCGTTGCTGAATTGTCTTTGTTTTGATAATTCTAGCGTACTCAAACCTTTGTTGGTCCAACAGAGTTTTTTGATCCTTATAATAAACTAGCTGCACCGCGCGGTTTCACACGCGTAGGTTTCGATATGTTTTTTTTTTTAATATGCTGCGATCCTATTAGTCACAGTGTGATGTTATATAGCCTAAAGCCTTCCTGGATTAATGGCTTATCTAATGCAAAAAGAATTTTTTAAATCGGACCAGTAGTTCCTGAGATTAGCGCGTTCAGACAAACAAACAAACTCTTCAGTTTTATATACAGGGTGGCGCAATAGAACGTGCATATTGCATCATCTTTTTTTGCGGGGTAGAAGGGGCGTGGGCGAGGGGAGACCGATATCGTTGGGTAGCGCGGTTCATGAAGTTTTAGTCACTATGAGTCACTTCGACGGGAAGCGTCGCGCATTTTGCGTGCGCGCATTTTACGAAAACTCTCGTTCGTACGTAGATGTCAGGCGACTATTTTGTTCTGAGTATGGTGTACGGCAAATTAGGGAGGCTCCGAGTGCTAATTTAATTAAAATTTGGATAAAGCGGTTTGAAGAGACTGGATCGACGTTTAAACCACACGCAGAAGGTCGTCCACGCACATCTAGGACCGAAGACAATATTGAGAGTGTTAAGCAGTCGGTACGAGAAGATCCACAAATGTCTACTCGCAAGAGATCGTCTGTCCTAAACATATCGCGCCGAAGTTTGCAACGAATTTTAAACTTGGATCTTAAATTGCATCCATACAAGCTGCAATTAACTCATGAATTGAAAGACTCTGACTTCATAGCACGGCTCACATTTGCTAATGAAATGCTCAATCGGTTTTCAAATTTTGAAAACATAATTTTCTCTGATGAGGCACATTTTCATATGAATGGGTTCGTAAACCGCCAAAATTGTCGTTATTGGAATAGTGAGAATCCCAGACTCAAACATCAAAAACCGTTACATAGCCCTAAAATGACAGTTTGGGCCGCAATCTCTGCCAAAGGAATAATTGGTCCTTATTTTTTTGAAAACGCACGGGGGCAAAACATCACTGTTAATACCGAACGCTATGTTGCGATGTTGGAAGGTTTTTTGGCCCCAGAACTTGAAAATTCAAGAATAAAGAACTCTAGGACTTGGTTCCAACAAGACGGAGCTACCAGTCACACATCAAATGACTCCATGGCGGTTGTGAAGCAGATGTTCCCTGGCAAACTGATTTCGAAAAGAGGTGATATCCCATGGCCTCCGCGCAGTCCAGACTTGACGCCTCCTGACTTTTTTTTTGTGGGGATACCTCAAACACAAAGTCTACACCAATAATCCGAGAAACATCAGTCAGCTCAAGGAGAATATTCGTGGTGAAATGGCAGCAATCACACCAGCACTACTTAAGAAAGTTTTCGGTAATTTCCGTTTGCGGTTAGAGGAGTGCCAACGTAGAGAGGGTCATCATTTAGATGATGTTATTTTTAAAAAATAAACTTCAGTTATCACTTAATAATTGCTTAGTTTTATTTTAACTATACCTTTTGTATTTATTTTTTAATAATTATTTTAAAAATGCATGTTCTATTGCGCCACCCTGTATTAGTACAGATAGGATTGAAAGGCGTTAACTTTTTTGTGAGGTAGGTAGCTACTACCGTTGCTAAATTTTGATAATCTTGATGATTTTAGTGCACTCAATTATTTTTTAATTCTGGATGATATATCATTAAATGACCTCTCACGCTCTGGGCGGAGTGGAATGTCAGACTTTTACTGACTAAAACCCACTAGTGTTTCTTCACTTGTCTATGCACCAGGGCCACGGTTTCTTTTGTAACCAATCCGCAACCCTGACCCAGGAGGCATCGGTCTTCGTGGACCCCGCCACGATGTCATTTCTTTGAGGCGGGCGTGAAATACAATGCGCCGTCGACCCGGGCCTGGTCCTTACCGGACGGCGAGCTGCCCACTGCTCACCGCTCGCAGGCGCGGGCCTACGGTGGCTGGGAGTTCGATGTTGTCTCCCGACCAGCGCATCTCCTGCGGCGGCTAGAGGCGTAAAGGCGCTAGGATTCCCGCTCCCTCCGCTCTTCCTAGTGTACTCCAACCTTAGTTGGTCCAATAGAGCATTAAGTCCGCCTCTGTACATTTCATGTGCGAAAGATTAAATAAATAAATAAATAGGATTGAAAGGAAGAAAAGGCGTTAATTCTTTTGAGAGGCCTACCTCTCAAAAGAATTAACGCCTTTTAGCGTACCTATATTAGCGAATACCTATATTAGCGTTGTTGAATTTTGAGCATCCTGATGATTTTAGTGTACTCAAACCTTAGTTAGTCCAGTAGAGTTTTTTGAGAGATTGGTTCATTTTCATGATGACATTATACTTACGTAAGTTTTTTCAAAATTTATGTAAGTCTTATCAGACCATTTTCCTATAGCTACAGCTGTTAAGCTGCCTGCCTTTTTTATAGAGAAATCATCAAATGACGTCTACCGCTCTGGGCAGAGCGGGAGGACGTGTCAGCTTTTACTGACTAAATCCCACAAGTGTTGCTTCACTTACATTTTTTTTTAATAATTATAAACTAGTGCTTGACTGCAATCCCGCCCGATGGTAAGCATTGATGCAATCGTTGATGGTAAAGCGCACTAGTTTATTAAGCCTTTTCATTCAAAAAATTTAGGAATAGGAAGGATGATGGCAGTTGAGCAAGGTGATGCAATCTTAAACAAAATACCAACACGACCAACGATGCTGCGTCAGAGGGAGATTGATTTGGAGACTCTCCACGACCAAACTCCCGAAACAACAACATTTGGGGCATCGTACCCGGCACACATCGCAACACACCTGCTCAGACCCGTCCTCCGTACAGCGCCGGAGAAACGGTATCTCTTTCGTACAACACGCGGACCTATCAGGTACCTGCCCTTACCGTCACATCTCAAAAAATCCACTCCGTATAAGCCTGATTTCACTGTGTTCAGAAAACTAAAAAGTTCACTCTTTGATAGTGTTGGTGTGTAAGCGTCCCGTACAATTAAGAATGCACTCCTAATAAGCTCAGAAACGCTGTTCAATTCTAAGAGCATACAACTAGTCCATTTGCCGCTACGCCAGGAGCCTGCACAGATTTTTTGTTGAGGGTATGCATACATACACTACCCAAATCTTTGTGCTTATACAACGTTATTTTTTCTTTATACAAAACCTAAATATAGTTTGTTTAGAATAAGCCGCCAAGCGATTTGTCGTGTTCCGGCATGATGTCTGGTGAAGCCGTACGGAGGACGGGTCTGAGCAGTTGTGTTGCGATGTGTGCCGGGTACGATGCGCCTAATGTTGTTGTGTTGGGAGTTTGGTCGTGGAGGGTATTCAGATCAATCTCCCTTTGGCGCAGCATCGTTGGTCGTGTTGTTGGGTTTAACATTGCATCACCTCGCTCAACTGCCGTCTTCCTTCCTATTCGCTCAGTTTTTCTGAGTGAATAGGCTCTTAATAAACTAGCGCGCTTTATCATCAACGATCGCATCACTGCTTACCATCAGGCGGGATTGCGGTCAAGCGCTAGTTTATAATTATTTAAAAAAAAAAAGCAACTGAATCGATTCTAATCTTTTTACACTATCTATGTTAAATTTTTTCACAAATACATTTAGCCATTGTTGCATCGTGGCAACAGCTGACGGAGATCAACGCCCCGCGTGCCCATCGCTGAGCGTGGACCATATTTTTCGTTTATTAAGCGATTCGTTGTTACCACGGAACGCAAAATTTCGTTTACCTAAAAAGCAGACGATATCGAATAACCTTTTGAAAATTTTTCTATTGCGCCTTTCGATGTTTAATTTTAAATGTCTATTCAAACTAGACTCTATTCTTCCTTTTCCATTCTGTTTTTCCGACGAATTGTATTTAGAGGGGGCTTTGTGAAAATTATTTAAATCTGAAAAACCCCAAACATTTTTACTATCATGTTATGAAAATAATATACCTACACGGGAAACAAAATAATTTGTGTGTACACAGCCTACTAACCAGTTATAATTATCATAATACTTTATTAAAACAACGTGTGATATTACCATTTCTTGAGTTACATCCAAATTGTGAACACAACGCCCTTTAATTTATATTTTTGCTCAAAACTTTACGTTGAAAAACAACAAAACCAACAAATCTCGCAGGTATAATTTTGCATATTTTAGAAAGAAATACGTATTAAAGTAAATTAACTTAATTCAATTCATTTGCACTTAAAACGAAAACAAACATCACAAATCACAACAACAAAAAAATGGAGTAATTTATCATTGCAAAGCTGGTAAAATAAATAGGTATTTTAACGAAAAACAATTATGCTATTTGTCATAGCCTCTAAACAGGGTCGGTTTGTCAAATAGGCACTGCCTTTCCGGCCTTAAAACTGAATGAAATTCTGCGGCCACACACGACAAGTTTACGCACACCATCAAATAATTTTATTCACATACATGACCATTCTCGCTAAAAAAATAAGCAAATTTAGTTCGTGCCTACGTCGCTCTATGCTCCGTAGCGCTGGTAACGCGTACGCGCGCATTATAAATTGCAATGTGTGTTAGCTAGTTTCCGCTAGCCCCAAAAGATGGCAGTATTACTGTTTTAGTGTAGTGTTGTAGTACATAACAATAACAGAATGTATTGTAGTACAAAAATTATATTATAATACGATTCGGGTGTTCCGAATTAGAAAATGATTAGAGTATGCAGTGCTTATATGCCTCTATGGAGCGCACGCGCCTGCCGCTAACACTGACAGCTAAAAGTATAAGAATATGTTGTCAGCCTACGTGGCGTAGCGGTAGCGAACGCGGCCGCTGCGCAAGCGATCCCCGCGCAGTGCAAATATTTGTATGCATGAATATGAATATTCGCACTGATCTGGTCGTGCCTCGGAAATCACGATAAGCCCTTGGTCCCGGTTGCCATACTCACTAGTGGCAGTAGTTACGGGTTGTTGGAGCCTGATCATGATGACTGACAGCTAAAAGTAAGCGACGTTGACAATAATACCATTGTTGCTCTTATAGAGATATGAGAAACAGGGTGTAAAGTTCACTCATTTCTCCATAAAAAAAGGGAAGATCTTCCGACTTGACAGGTGTTGCACTGTAAACTCTGCTTGCGAGATGCAGGATCTCTTTATGACGTCAGTACGATGCGGTGTTCGCTTGTAGCATTTGTAGAACATTATTATAGACACACTAATCAAACCCACTCACACGTTTACACAGTCACGCACGCTTTCACAGCAACTTGCTTACGCACACTTAGTCATTCACATACACGACACACCCAACACACGCCCACTCACACTCAAATACACACACACACAAACAATATCTGTTATACAAAAATAATAATATTTGTTAAGCAGTTTACGTAAGTTTCAGTTTTTTAAAATAAAATTGTTATTACTTAACCCGAGGGGATAGGCACTGTTACTTCTTAATACAGGCTATTTCACAGCTTAGCAAGGAGAACAGTACGTCACCCACTTGATTGTCAGAAACTTAAAACTAACCACTATGTAAAAAATGTAAAATGTTACAATGCAATCTGTTTTCTATATAAATAAATATTATTTATTTATTTGTTTAATGCGTAATTATATTTATTTATTTTTTAAAGAGAAATTTTGTAAAAACTGTCTGTCACTTAAGAATGACCCTTATCATTCCTGACTGTAACAGTCCTTGAACTATAACTAAAACTATTTTAAAATTTGATCATGTTTTCATCATAAATATTCACACACAGCATACTATTTAATGGTAAAATTAATTTATCATAAGTATGCAGTTTTTCGTTTACGTTTTATGTTCTTTTTCTATTTCAGGTGTAACAACACTGACTCTCTCTCTTGTCTGTGGTTATGTAGGATAAAGAAACAGCAGTTCGTTTTAAATTAAATAAAAGTTTTATAATTTAATATCAAAAATGAATTTGGAGTGAAGCTATCTTTACAGATTTGCCGGAGTAATCGATCAATAAAATCGAAAGAGTTATGAGCAAAGAAAGAAAGAGAGAGAAAGAAAGAGGAGAAGGTAGTTCTCAATTTATTATTTTATTCTTGCTTGCTGAACCGGCAAACGATATGTTGCCAAATGTGTTAAAAAAAACAATAGTTATATTTCAATATATGTTCACAACTTTTTCTCACACCTACCAAACATACAATAAAAAAACAATGAAAATATTCCACAGTGCATCACCATCAAATTATGAATATTCAAGTTCCAGGGAATCGTTGTAAGAAATAAAGAAAGAATAACACACAATTCGTGCAACATAATTCAACCTTATTTATAAAATTCCCGCTAATCACTAATTAGGTGCTGTTTAGCATAACACTTAGTTAGCGCTTAACCAATACTTAAGTTTTCTTTGCATAAAAAAGTAGTAGGTGTATAGTAAGTAGGGTTGTAATGGAGGCCTTGTTAGCGGAGGCGGAGGCGGATGCGAAGGCGACGAGTCTCACCTCCGCGGATGCGGAGGTTAACGGAAGCGGAGGCCGAGGTGAAAGTAGATATAGAAAAAAATTAAATTTATGGTTAATTAAAACAATTTTTTTATTTAAAATACGTACATTAATAGTAGTACACTTGGTAGAAAAATACCTTCTAGTTATGAAAATTAAGGAGAAACAAATTGTATTTCCCGCATTCCCGTCTCGCTGTTGATTCTTGACCATTTCGCGTTCAAACGCGGCCGGACGGTTGTCGGGCGTCGCAGCTTGTGCGTTATTTTATAAATACATAAATAAACCTCCGTTATAACTCCGCAAAAATTGTGCGGAAGCTGAGGCGGAAGCGAAGATATGGTTTCTTGCGGAATTTCCGCAGTAACGGAAGCGGAGGCGAAGCTCCGTTACAACCCTAGTGTATAGTAGCGAAATAATATAAAGGTGAAATTATAATGGGCGTAATTTACACTAACATAGTATATACGGACGACAGCAGGTCAAGCTATTCCAAATTGTCAAATATTCCCAATCCTTGAAATCCTTGAAAAAGCCTTGGGCCTTAATGATTTAGAAATAAAGTAGAAAATCTAATAATGAGAGCATCTTGGTGTGGTGTCGTCTGTACAATACATCTATGGAAATTATGCGTTCGGCACAGATTACAATCGAAATAGAAGACAGAACAACGAAATTTTTAGAATTAGCTTTTTTATTCTCTTTATTTAGTTTAGGGACTTTTACATGAATGTGTATGCCAGTCCCATCGTAACCAACCCAAAAACTTAACTAAACCTTAACCCAATAAAATTAACTTAATCTTAATTTAACAAATATAAAAACTTTATATGCGACATCTGAAGTAGGTGTGGACAATATATGATGAAAAGCACCAACATCATATCTATTAATTTCCAACTCTTTATACAGTTTTTCTCTTTCAGACTGCAATCACATTCCGTCAATAAGTGAAAAACATCCTCCGGCGTTGCGCACACCTCATAGTTTGGTGAATTAATTAGTTTCATTAGAAATTTAAACTTATTGAGCGGCATGAGTCCAGATCGCAGTCTGTGAGCGATCACCACCAGCCGTCTACTTAACCTAGTGTTACAAAACGGTATATGAGGAGGCTCCGATATTATAGATCTATACCAAATTCCTTTCGACATCGATCTTTCGTCAAAATTTTCCTTCCACAGTCCATAGCACTTGTGTTTATATTTAGGCAATATTTCGAGATAATCGGTTTTAATGTGTATTTCTTTTCCCTCATCTATCCCTACCTTTGCCAAACGATCCGCCTCCTCATTACCCTGTAAGCCTATGTGTGACGGAATCCATTGCAACCTCAGATCGAACCCGTTATTCCTTAACTTATATATCTTAGACAGAATAACATATGCTATCGGTGTACCTCTGCACCCAGAGGCGCATCGAGCGATATGTTGCAGTGCGCTCTTGCTGTCTACACAGATTACTACTTTATTTTTGGTGACCTTTGAATGTAAGTGAACGCTTCTGAGATTGCAAAGAGTTCCAGAGACAGTACCGACACATAGTTCATTATTTTAAATTATTGCTGTCATTTTGCGGTCTCGAGGGATCGTAGTAAGCTGCGCCATTTCCATTAACACTCTTAGACCCATCGGTATATATAATAATCATAATATTTTTCTCTTAGTTCACTCAACACTTCTCTTTTTATAAAATTAGGTTCATAAGTAATTTTAGGTTTTTTAATTGACTCTAAATCAATCACAATTATATTTTGAATGTCAATGTTAGTGACCCATGTATCGAAAGTAAACATTTCCAAGATGGGAGATGAGTTCACATATTCTTCCTTAACTTCTTCAAAAACATCAACAAGTAACGGGATCTTCTTCTTTGACCAATATCTGGTGTGTCCAAGAGCGCTAAGTTCTGACAACAACTTGGTTGTTACATTATTTGATCATGACAGTACTTTCAAAACATACTTGTAAGCTAACCACCTTCTTCTTAAATGCAGTGGAGGAACACAGAGCTCAGACTCCATAATATGAATCGGGGTGCTTCTAATGAAGCCCCCCACTATCCTTATAGCCTGATTTTGCACCTTGATTAACTTGTACACATTTGCATCTGCACTACTGTCATACAAAAAACAGCCATAGTCTATTCTACTTCTAATTAACGCTATATATAACCTAGGTAGGTGAATCTGATGTACACCCCATGAAGAACCGGTAAGAATTTTTAGCACATTCATAAGTTTGTCCTGAGTTTGGCAGCAAGCATCCAATACTTTGAAAAAAAAAACACTAAATGATTAGATAATAAAAAAAAGTCTTTGGATAATTTAAATAGATGAATAAAATAATTTACTATAATTTGAATTTGTGATGGTACCAATGAAAATAATGTCTAAGCTCCAATAATTGGAGTAAACAGAAAAAGGTATTACATCTTAATTTATATATACTTGCTACCTACTTATTAATAATCACAGACCAAATTAATGTTAAAGCAGTAGTCTATAATAACAATCTATTTTCATACCCATAAGCTTGTTAACTTGAATGTGCTTTTAAGAATTTTAAGTGAGTGCTTGTGTTTATGTTATACTAGTAACAACTGTTGTAGTATCGGCGTTTCAGTGTCTTTTAATGATAGAATGGACATACTTTTCATTATACAATTTGTATTAAAATCCTGTCCAATCCGTGAAGGTATTGTTAGGTATCGATAACGGATTCTACTAATGCATACAAAGCCAGGCTAAAGATAAAAAGTCCCCCTAAAAAATAAATATTATTTCGCAAAATGACGTAACTTAATACATGTGCGTTAGGCAATACATGCACGGGCAAAGGGGGGTAGGGTACGCGGCACGCGGACGCATCGCTCATAATAATCCCATCAAAAATAGTGTTGTCACTTTTTAAAAAATATCAAATTTTGGGGAAGTTGGAATTGATTCGCGGAATAAAAAAGATTATTTTCAAAATTCATTAGTATTGTTACTATGGTGATTATGTAAAATTTCATATTTTATTTGGTCATGGGTTTACCTAACCTTTATTATCCTTATGGGTCGGACGAGGTTTTCTTTACATATTCTATACATATAAATCCTTACTAATAGTATAAATCGGAAAGTGGGTTTGTTTGTTTGTTCCGCTTTCACGCCTTAACTACTGAACCGATTGCTTTGAAATTTTGCAGACGTAAAGTTAGAAGTCCGGTTTAAATAATAGGGTACTTTTTATCCCAGAAAAATCTATATTCCCGAGGAGAATCTAAACAGCGCGATATAACTGAATTCCACGCGGGCGAAGCCGCGGTCGGAAAGCTAGTACTAAATAAATTATAGAATATAAATATCAAGAATTTACAATGTGCTGTCTTATCGCTAAGAGCGATCTTTTACAGACAACCTTTAGATGGAATACCAAGGGGAAGGAGAGAGAAATAATGTAGGTTATTTAGTGTTTAAAAACAATTAATACTTGTTTACAGGCACAAGCTTGGCAGCTGTTATGAAAGCCACTATTAATTAGCCTTGATACGTGAAAAAGATGAGGAATGAGAGTGGCATGTGTAAAGAATGGCACCCATAAGTTTAGTTTAGAGGAAGAATATTGGAAAACAAAAACAATGAACGTTTACAGAACAAAAATGTATTTTTATTAAGTACGTACCTAAACGAACGTTTGAATTTATGTTTTTGTTAGGAATTGATTGAACTTTTAGTTGAACAAGGTATAAAAAGTGAAAACAATGTTTATTAACTATAATACTCGTATTATGTACCCCAAGGCTACGCCAAAAAGGTTCAGTTCGAGGCTGAGACACTTATATGTCACTCATTTGTAACTACATGTAGGTAATATAAAGGTTTTATAGCCTCCTCAGTTTAAGTATCGGAATAATAGTAGATTGTTATTATACAAAGGGCTGAAATGACCCATTATATACGGGGTCTTCTTATCTTGCCAAAACTCTGGAGCATACTCCAGAGTTTTGGCAAGAGATTAAATGCAAACCGAGATAAAATGGGTGTTGACGCCGAGCGTTATATGTGTAGGTACTCTGATATTTAATACGATTAGGAAAACATAAAATAATTATCAATTTAAAAAAAAAAAAGAAATTGTGCGAATGTTTAACTTCTTCTGTAGCCGCAATTATACCAAATTTCGTTTTTGTAATGAAATGAAATCGTTTATAAAGCAAGTAGGATGACTGATCACTTTTACACGTCAAGTTTTCATTTTTAAATTAGATAAATTCGGTATTTCCTAACTGACTACCTCTGAGAAGAAATAGCCGAAACAAACTCGGGGATCATCGTCTTGACTTGAAAAACAAGTCCAGACATTAAAAATGAAAATGTTTACAATAATTTACGTTATAATTGCGCATATTGCTTAATAACAATGCTTAACAGAGCGAGCAGCTCAGTCCCAAAGTCGTAAATTTTAAAAAACTTCTGAAAGGCCCATTCAATAATTACTTACATACTTATTAAATTTTCTTTATAGCAATATTTCTATCAGATGTCGTCTGAAATTCTTATTTCAATACTATTATTTATTATTATTTTTTTTATTTAAAGCGGACCTCAGACCTCATCTTCAAGGCTAGAGTGAATAGGCTCTTAATAAACTAGCGCGCTTTACCATCAACGATCGCATCACTGCTTACCATCAATAATATGATGGTAAGCAGTAAAATATGCCACACAGATACTTGTTGAATATCTCCTCTTATTTTTGTGTTTATCGACGGTAAACGCTGCCAAAAACTTAAAGTGAACGGAACGTGGCCATAGTGGTCCGCTTTCAGCCGCCGAATAGCGTGGCGAGCGCGCTTCCTTTCTACCTGGCAAGCTAGCGAATAATGGCCACGATCTTTTATCGGTCACAAAATTATAATTCCTTTTAAGTACTTAAAGTAACCCTCAGGAATTTAGGTCTCAAAATTAAAAATAATAAAGTTAGGGAGTCTACCAGTGAAATGTGTCGACTTGCGCCTCCTCGTGATCTGGCCTGGTGGTCTACGAACTCCGCATCTGAAGGTTGGAGGTAAGTGGTTTGCCGCTTTTAGCACCTTAATCAAAGGGATATACTCCGAAGGTCTATCACATATAATAATAATAATAAATATATACGGACAAATCACATAGATTGAGCTAGCCCCAAAGTAAGCTCGAGACTTGTGTTATGGGATACTAACTCAACGATACTATATTTTATAATAGATACATATATAGATAAACATCCAAGACCCAGGCCAATCAGGAAAAGATCGTTTTCCATCACGACCTGGCCGAGGATCAAACCCGGGGCCTCTACGACGCAGGCAGGCGTGTTGACCGCTGCGCCACGGAGACCGACAGAATATTTGAACATATTTGCTTATAGTTTCTAATATATATTGTTATCCTAAATACAGTCTACTTGAATCTTGTTTAAAATCTTTCGTGGTAGGCACGTTGCCACTACAGATACTTTTTATGCCGATATTCTCACGAGATCGAAACTTACACGGGTGAAATCATAGGGAGCATGTAGGAATATTAGCAATAAAGCAAGTATTTTATTATAATCATGTAATTTATTTTAACAATGACGGACTATTACAATGCAGTTTTGTAAGGGGAGAGAAAGTAGCGCCGCGCAGCGGCAAAAATGCGTAAACATTACAATGCGTTCAAGATCACAAATTTATCTATGGTTGCGTTCAATTCCTAACAACCACCCCTGAACGCAAACCCATTTTTGCTAAACAATACAAATTTTTATGCTCAGTTGTCCCCTTGGTAAGTATATCTGCAATCATCTTATCCCCTCTGCAATAGTTAAATTTAATCTCTAAATTGTTTACATGCTCTCTTAAAAAATGATACCTTATATCTATATGTTTAGAACGAGGTAAGTAACAGTCGTTGGCAGATAGTTTAATAGCACTCTGGTTATCACTGAATATGTGAAGAGGTTCGACAAGGGGCTGACCGAACTCGACGTGAAGCTGTCGCAGCCACAGCGCCTCCTGTGCTGCCGACGACATTGCCATGTACTCTGCTTCGGCGGTCGAGAGCGCCACTGTCTGCTGTCGCCTTGAGCACCAGGACACTGCGCCTCCCTGAGAAATAAAAACATAGCCCGTGCACGACTTACGGTCAATGGTATCGCTGGCCCAGTCTGCGTCACAGAAGCCCTTCATCACTGATTCACCATCCTTGGTATAAGTGAGCTTCATGTCTTTAGTTCCTTGTAGGTACCGTAGTACCCTTTTGACAGCTGTCCAGTGTTCTGCTCTTGGCTCTTTATTAAATCTACTGAGAGTATTAACTGCAAAGGAAATGTCAGGCCTTGTACCTTGAGTGATATAAAGAAGACAGCCTATAGCTTGTTGGTAAGGGTAATTTATTTCCTTGCCATCAGCATTCTGTGTAAATTTCTGACCAACTTCAATAGGAGTTTTACACGGTTTGCAATCAGACATGCCAAACTTATCAAGTACTTCTTTAATATATTTTTCTTGGTCAATCATAATTTTGTCTTTCTCCTTTGTTATGTTCAGACCGACACATTGTGTGGCCTTACCCAGATCCTTCATCTCCAAGTGTTGCATGAGTCTATTTTTTATTATATCTCGTTCTGTTTTATTAGGAGTAAATAAAATAAGGTCATCAACCCATACAGCAATATAGGTATTCTTGTTGACATTGAAATATACACAAGGATCAGACTTTGACCTTTTCATGCCAATTTCCTGCAATACAGTGTTCAGTTTTGAATTCCACAATCTACTCGCCTGTTTCAATCCGTACAAAGATTTATGTAAGTGACATACCTGAGGCCCTTGTTCATATAACTCTGGCTGTGTCATATATATATCTACATCGATGTCTCCTTGAAGAAATGCTGATACGGCATCTAACTGATCAATTTCAAGCCCTAATCTTGCTGCTAGTGATATAAGATAACGTATGGTACTGTACTTTACAACAGGGGAGAACACTTCTTCATAGTCAGTACCCTTCTTCTGAGCATATCCTTTAATGACGAGCCTGGCCTTAAAACGAACTATATTACCACTTGGGCCAGTTTTAGTTTTGTATACCCACTTACAAGGCAAGACCTTTTTATCTAAAGGTAAGTTCTTCAGACTCCAGGTGTTATTTTTCATCAGTGAGTTGTATTCCTCATCCATTGCTTGTCGCCACTGTTCGGCATATGGTGATGAAAGTGCCTCTTCGACTGTCTGTGGATCAGAGAAACTTGAAAGTAGACAAAACATGCTGTTCTCATTTGTATCTGGGATATTTCTTTGTGCCCGGTTTCGAGGCCTCAGTGTGATGTTCCCTTGCTGGTGCTGTGAGTGGAGCCATCTCGGTGGGATGTATGTTACATCCAGTTCCCCAGTGTCCGTCTCATACTCGCTAGAGTTCTCATCACAATCCTCATTTGTAACACAATCATCAGTAGTTTCTGCAACAGGTGGGATAAGGTTTCTTACCTCAGACTGAGGAGCTTCTGTTGGCACCAGTACATTGCTATTGTGGCTTGTAGAATTAAGTGGGCTTCCACACAGCTGTGACTCTACTTGTTTATCTTCACAGTTTGTAGATGAAGCTGAAACATTATTTTTAATAGCTGTTGAATCCATGTTTTTGTAACTCTCAAAGAAAGTGACATCTCTGCTTTTAGTTATTTTACATGTTTTTTTATCTAATAAACGATATCCTTTTGTATTATCGCAGTAACCCACTAAAATCATCCTTTTTGACTTCTTATCCCACTTTTGGCGTTTTTCCTTTGGTACAAAAACCATGGCATCGGAGCCAAATATCCTTAGATGAGACAGGTCAGGTTTCTTTCCATACCACAATTCAAAAGGTGTCTTACCATCTAAAGCCTTCTGAGGGGATCGGTTTACAATATAAGCGGCAGTTCCTATAGCCTCAGCCCATAGTTTTTTCGGTAGATTTGCATGAAACAGCATGCACCTACCCTTCTCAACCAGTGTGCGATTCATACGTTCAGCCAATCCATTGTGCTGAGGAGTGTAGGGCGTGGATGTCTGGTGTATTATACCACTGTTGGATAGAAAATTTTCAAAATGAGTATTGCAGTACTCGGTACCATTGTCTGTCCTCAAAACTTTTATTTTTCGAGAAAAATGGTTTTCAACTTTATTTCTGTAGTCCTTAAAAGTTTCTAATACTTGAGTTTTATCTTTCATGAAGTATACATGTATCATTCTAGTATAGTCATCTATAAAAGTAATATAATACTTCATACCTGAACAGCTCAAGTTCTCCATTGGTCCACATAGGTCAGAGTGGACAAGCTCTAATGGTGCTGTAGCTCGGGAACCAATATTCTTGAATGGAAGTCTTGACTGCTTGCCCTCACAGCAAGAGACACACTGTATTGGGTTATTATCAAAGTTTGTTAAAGTGACACCTTTTACACAGTCGGGTTGCTTCTTAATGTCTGAAATATTCAAATGTCCCATACGCAGGTGCCATAAATAAGTCTCACTACATTTCTCCTCGCTAGAGCTTAAATTCGCTGTTTCAGGACTATCATCTGTATCCAAAATGTATAGTTTATTATTTAGAGTTGCTGAACATATAAACTTTCCATGTGAGTTATGAACATCACATCCTCTTTGAGTGAATGTTACTTTGTAACCGCTACTAACAATAGCACTCACTGAGAGTAGGTTGACAGCCAAATCAGGAACAAATAAGACATTTTTTAGCTGAATGATGTTATCCTGTGCTAGTCTCATATCAGTGTATCCAACTCCTCCAACGGACAGCGGCTCCTTATTAGCAACTGTTATTTCCTTTACCGGTGGCTCTGTGACATTGTACATCCAATGCCTATTACCAGTCATATGCATGGATGCACCTGAGTCCATAATCCATTTGTTAATGTTTCTATCTGAAAATGCTGAAAAAGCTGCAACAAAACTTGTATCCTTCTTGCCTTTTTCATTTTCAGTCTTGTTTCTCTTGGCATTCATACAAAACTTAGCAAAGTGGCCATAACTGTTACAACTATAGCACCTTGGCCCTCTTCTTGACTTTGATTGTTGTGGCTGATGATGTTTCTTCATTTTAGAGTTCGCAAATAAAGCAGTATTGGTATCTGCTGTTCTGACTTCTTGTATAAGTTTAGTTTTGATAAGATCAGCACTAATCTTCGCGCCAGAGCTCTCAAGTCCCATAATCATTGGAGCGTAGATGTCAGGCAGACCTGCCAGCATTAGGGTGCCCAGCCACTCATCGTTGACTTCAAATCCTATATTACGTAGCTTATGTGCCGTGGTCATTATTTTATTAATGTATGACTCCACATTACCGCTAGATTCCAGAGTAGTGTTCACTAAATCTTTCAATAGCCCAACTCTTCGGGTCAATCCGTTGTCATCAAATGCTTTTTGTAGATTATCCCACACTTCTTTAGCAGTATTGCAATTCTGTACATGTACATAGTTTTGGGGATCTAACAACAATATTAACTTGGACCTCGCTTTGATATCCTTACTTGAATCTATGGGTAAATCAGTCTTTGGCTCTATACAATGCCACAAGTCTTCGTGTTCTAGATATGTTTTGACACTGAACTTCCATGTCGCAAAGTTTTCCCGTCCGATCAATTTATCGAGATTAAACATGTGATGCGACGAACTCATTTTTGTTCTTCTGAAATGTAACTCGCCGGCCGGTCACTTGTACGTGTATAACCTCCAAAGTGTTCCAGTACACGTACACCAATAAGTACTGGTAAATTCTGCACGACTATATTCACTGATACTTGCCGAGCAACCACGCTCTGCTACCATGTAGGAATATTAGCAATAAAGCAAGTATTTTATTATAATCATGTAATTTATTTTAACAATGACGGACTATTACAATGCAGTTTTGTAAGGGGAGAGAAAGTAGCGCCGCGCAGCGGCAAAAATGCGTAAACATTACAATGCGTTCAAGATCACAAATTTATCTATGGTTGCGTTCAATTCCTAACAGAGCAGCTAGTAAAAACTAAATTGCTTCTCAAATTGGGATATTGCCATCTTTTGTTTTATCAAATCAATAAAAATTGACAGAGATCCGGAGTCGTGGCTGGTGACGTCACTGCTCGCTAAAAAGTGTAGCATACAGTGACGTCACACGAGTTTTCAACGCACTGTATCGTCTTCATTTTTTGTTTATATGAAAAAAGAAAAAATACGTGTCTAGTATTTTTTGGAAATCTGACTGACAGACTAATTAGTTTTTTTTAGTCAACTACCCTATTGCAGCTGTAATAGTATGGTACATAATACAATATGCGAAGTGGCGATTCTGTGATAGGACCGTGATGGTAGCTAGTGCAGGACAGTATTTCCACACGCGATTCAGAAGCACGTTTCACAGTTCCGTAATCCAGAACAACATGACAAAATTAATTCGGTGGTCCACCAGACAATATCTTGCGCCAAGCGAATCGTCGTGTTCCGGCATGATTTCTGGTGAAGCCGTACGGAAGACGGGTCTGAGCAGTTGTGTTGTGATGTGTGCCGGGTACGATGCGCCAAATGATTTGTGTCGAGAGTTTGGTCGGTGAGGGTCTCCAGATCAATCTCCCTCTGGCGCAACTTCGTTCATAGTGTTGTTTGGTGTAACATTGCATCACCTCGCTCAACTGCCGTCTTCATTCCTATTCACTCAGTTTTTTGAGTGAATAGGCTCTTAATAAACTAGCGCGCTTTACCATCAACGATTGCACCACTGCTTACCATCGGGCGGGATTGCAGTCAAGCACTAATTTATAATTATAAAAAAAATAAAACCTCTACTACGACAATTGGTGATGGAAATTCATTGGTTTAGCTTTCTTTTTTAATGAGCTAACTGTTGAACATTCTGCCAAATCATTCCACGCGGTCTAATCTAGTGACTCCTCAATCCTCAACCCTTGCGGTACGCCTCAAGGTCTTCTCGCCACTACTGGGCTGGCCTCAGCGGTGTCATCGCCACTGTATTGACTTTTTGTTAACCTCTAGGGACCTTTTGGAGTGCACCGTGGAATTTCGTATTCTGACACAATGCTGCGCTTAAAAGCTCTTTGGCAAACCCCAAGGCAGAATTTTTGCAACTGGGTGGTGTAAATCACGCTCTTAGCGATAAAACCGTTGAAAATATATAGTGTATATAATAAAGAGTATTCTAATCTAATAAAATAAATATATGTAAGTATTGTAAACTGTTTAGTTTAATTTGAAAACATTGTCGGAAAGAACATTGAGTTTTGCGCTTATTGAATTGAGACTTTTGCAGCTCTTCCTGTTTCAAAATTCACTTTGCCTTTCAACAATTACTGACATCCAATCAAAAACCTTTCATGGAAATTGTTATTTATGCTTCTATTTCAACGAAAAATGTGTTTGTCGACTATACGTTGAATTAAATGCAAATGTTTGGTTTGATCTTTTTCCCTTTTCGCAGTATTGCATTCGTGTATTTCATCAGTAAATATATTTTGAGTTTCATACTATTGCTGCAGTGGCACACCTAATGCTTTTAAACCTTATAAATATGGTCTCTTTTTAGGAGTAAACATGAACAAGTTCTAACAACCCCAAAGAAAAGCAATTTTGTCGCACGCTACGCAGCGATTCTTTAACCATACATTTTTGACCTTTTAACGTCACTTAATTTTAATTATTCGACACCACAGAGTTTAAGGGGCTTATTCATAAACGATGATTAAAGTTAAGTGACGTGCTTACGTCTAGAATGGATGTTTAAACAATCGCTAATCACTGGTTATCTTTAAGCAGCGTTTATGAATAAGGGGGCTTGTATTACAAGCGTTTAGTTATCCTACGACAAAGTCACTTCGCACTCATCCTTCCAAGCTGTTGTTAACGTACCTCCTATGTCCCAAGTTTTGACAAATTGTCTCACGCAAAACATTAATAGCAGTTTTAAAATATCCCTCGAGTAGACAGTAAATATCTAACACCTACAAATTTAAAACCCTTATTTCTACCTTAATTTTTTAATTTAAAAAATAATGGTAGGTGTTATAATCATAGGTCAAAATAATATAATCATAGGTATAAATGTTCATAGAAAGAATAACGTGGACAAGCCACATTCCCGGAATGTAATTCCGGATCCAAGTAAATATTGTTAATGTTGGTAGTGACATTCATCATCATCATCATCATCAACCTTTTTTATCGTCCCACTGCTGGGCACAGGTCTCCTCTCATACAGAGAAGGATTGAGCGTAATCACCACGCTTGCTCAATGCGGGCTGGCGATTTCAGACTTAAAGTCCAGGTTTCCTCAAGATGTTTTCCGTCACCTTCAGTCATTAGTGTCCAAGATATACTTAGAAAGTACATATAACTTTAGAAAAGTTACATTGGTATTTGCCTGACCTGGAATCGAACCCGCGCACTCATACTTGAGAGGCTGCTGTTTTATCCACTAGACCACCATGACTATATAGTAGTGACATTATTACTACTCAATTCATTTAAACTAAGGTAACAAAACTAATTTATTATTTACTTGTTGAAAAATAAAAACAATCAAATTTCAATATTTTAGTTTTAGCCTCTAATGATGGGTATGGCCAAATCAAACGGTTTTACGACTTAATATAATTTGTACACTTTTTTTTAATAATCAACCAGTTCCGTAAATCCGGAGGAATGTCCATATTAATAAATACAAATACAAATATTTATTGAGCCAAAAAACACATTTTTCAATTTTTATGTACATCAATAATGCATTACAATAGGTACATTGGGTTTATCCCTCTACCCTAAACTAGGCTAGGCCTGTGTTTTAGAGGACAGTGTCCTGCTGTAGGGTATGCTATATAATGCAATTTTGGCAGATGTGTCAGTAAGCTAGTTTCTTGAATTTTGACCTTGTGTCAAACTTTAAAAGTATGATAGTGAGACGGTGAAGAGTGAAATTGTATGTAGCAAGAGTAAGTGTTTGATGATTATGTTTAGAAAGTGTTTGTGGTGTGTAGTGAATTATGGTAGAGTGACTGTATGTTTGTATGTGTGAATATTTAGCGCTAATGCGACAACAAAGTGGATATTTATTATATTATATAAGTTAAAATTGATTCCGTTCCGTAATAGACCTGTTTAAGCAGCCATTCAATTAATTAACGTTTTAGTTTAAACCTATACTATAAATGTACGTACTTATTACGTAGAATTGGTGCCTTGCAAACTTCGTTTTATATTTGGTGCTGGGAATTGCATGGTTACGTTTTTTGGTGTCGCGGGGGAATTGAAGCTCAAATACCTGCCGTACTGTTAAAACTTTACAGTCCGTATAAAGCTGCGCTGTTGGATATCTACGTGGTTTCTTTGACATAATTTTGAGGATTGCTCTTTATGCCCTCTCAATCCTCAGGAGACCCGTCTTCTTGGCACCGCTCCACACATTAATACAATAACCTAGCACCGATTGGCATAGGGCAAAATAGGGCAGCGGATGGCGAAAAGTATATATGCAGTTTTGACCAGATTTAATGTGAGGTATATAATATATACTCGACATTATAAATAAATGCCTTTAGTAATAATATATACGTTTTCGATCAATGACCCCAATTCACTCTACCTATTCCGACCTGTTTATAATTCCTATTTACACTATGAAAATTAAAAAATCAGACCCAATTGGAGAATAAAAGCTGTATGAAACAAATGGCACGTTTACCGTTGAATTTTAACACAGGACAGCTTTAAGAATTAAGAGGTAATGTAATATGAAACCCTTGAGGGTAATTAATAATTGACTTCCGTTTACTTAAGGAAATGTTTTCTGAGAAATTAAAGAAAAAAGAAAAAATATGGGTGTACATATTTAACGGCTTCTTTGACCTATAATAACTTATTCTGTGAAATAAGCGTGTAATGTCTAAAATAAAATGCCTACAGACATATGTATAAACATATTTATTTAGATGTTTTTAGCTAATTAAAAGTTAAACTTTTAAGCATTCATTTATTAGTACCTACAATTCGCTTAAAATGCGCATGATTTACGGAGCCCTGACGTGTGCACTCACGGTACGGCTGGTTCATAATTTCAAGGTCGTCGCTCGGCGACGGTATGGACGGAACGGTCTCTGAGGGATCGAATCCGTAATGAGGACGAATGATGATCTGGCAGAGAACCAATGTTGTTGATTCAAAGTTGTGCACCATAATTTGCCCTAAAACGCATGGACTTTATTTAAATCCTTTTTTTTAAATATTGATAATATTTTATTATAAATAATTACATAAACATAATGAGACGAATTGCAGTTGCCCATCTAAAAATCTCTAAGACAAGTGGTTGCAATGAAAGCGCCCAGTACTGGTATCGTTCGCCTCTCATGCATACACTCGCATTGGTCATCATTTCTAGGTAATAAATGTTGATTTCGGTGCTACGCCGAAATTCACATTCCAGAGTAAACACTTTAATGTGGACTTTGCTCACGTACATACGCGTGGACGCGCGTAGCGTAGGTAGCGGAGTCTGGAATCCACCACTGCCTCACGAAAACAATCGCGGATCTTTTTGCCACACTTACCTAACGACATTGATATGCGTCTCGTATGGGCAAAAATTTCGCATTCCTAATTCAAAAAATTAAATAGCTTTGTACTTACCGGAACTGGTTTATTCCGTTCGTCTACAAGCGAGTCAGTGACGGCAATTTGTCCGTCATTGACAACGATCTCCAGGCCGAGGCGGTACACGCCGATGACTTTGGCGGCGCCAAGGCGGCCGCGGCCCATCAAGTGCAGAGTTACGACCTCGCCAGGGTCTATGGGGCGACTAACCACCCATTCGAAGCGCTGGAGACAAAAGAAATGGATAATATTATATTAGTATTTTCAAATAAATGGTTGTTTAAACTTTCAAAGGGTTAAAATGAACCGTTTGGTTCAATTCGGCATTTCTCAGTTTTTAAGTATTATTTTACAGTCTGTTGTTCTTTAACGGGATAGTTTTCCTTAACTCTGTACCGTTACCCCCGTGTTTAAGATGGAGTTAGTGCCTAAATGTTTATTGTGTATTTATTTAGCTATTAATAGTGCAGTAGGATTAATCCTACTGAGTATAAATGTAAAAATATATTTTAAATGTATTTTTTTTGTTAAAACGGCTGATAATCATAGATAGTTTTAAAACTTAGGGGGCGTTCCAGGCAATTTTAAGAACTTTGATATCAGTCTCAATCTTTCAAAAAATCTCAATCGCTATTTTCTCTACATTTTGAGAAATTTTTGACAGTCGTTTTTCGCCAAAATTATAGACTAGATTTTGGTTGTACGTTTTATTTTAGGAGAATTAACAGAAATAGCCCATTTCTTTAACTCTTATGTGTGGGTATCCACACAAGAGTCTCACACTGATTTTAGTTAGTACGTCCGATTCCTTTATGATTCAGTCATAAACGATCCGGACGCACTACCTAAAATACGGATAGATCTGACCAAGAGTCGTAGGTAGTTTCCCGTTAGTCAATTAGTATCCATATGGGCTATTTGTTACATTGAGTTGGCAAAGTAAAATCCTAAATACACGAAGGACAGTGACCACTAAAGAAAAAAGTTTATAGATTCCAAATACACATGGAAAGTTTAAAAAAATGTTGTCATTTGAGGGCCTACGGCAAGTAGTGGGAAGGGTTTGTAACATGGAGTGATAAGGCAAGTGGCAAGGCAACACCAAATTTCTACTGCTAAATAAATAAACCCCGCATAATATATAGTAAGGGTCCAAAAGTGGAGTACCACTTTTGACACTTATTGTTAGAGCAATAAACTTCAAAAGTGGTAATGCACTTTTGACCCTTACTGTAAATAATCTGCGGATCGGTGACTACGTATATTCTGCTAGTATTTTCATAGATATTGGCCCCGATTCCCTTGTGCGCAAACTAAATTAAATTAAAGTTCATTGCATCTTTTTCTTTCTATTTCATTAAGAAAAGGACAGAAGATAAAATGTCAATTTAGACCTGTCAAATTAGTGCGCTCCTGACGTAAACTGGCATATTTTAGTCGCCTTGTTTAGAATTGTCTATGGAGTATCTTAATTTGACAGGATTAAATTAAATGTTATCTTCTATCCTTTTCTTATGCTAGCCATGTTGTTACTTGTTTTGTTGTTATAATCCAACAAATGAAAGGCAAAGGCAATTCTATACAGCCTATTAACATGCGATGTTTAGTCGTGACGCAAATACGCGCGCTTTTTGGCATAATCATATGTTGATTTTTGTAGCCATAACCATAAAAAAAATTAAATGTTTCATTGTAGTACGGTTTACCCGTATGGAAATGGTCATTGTAACACGACTTGGTAGGAATGAGTACTATTGAGATATTATTTATTGTTATGTGTTAAGCAAATCACCAAATCGTCGTAGAAAAATTTACTTCTCCCACCGATGAGAAATATCACCGCCTGTACCACCATCATTAAGTTAAACCACTGTACTTTTATAAATTTTCTAATTTAAAGGACTTTTCTGTTCAAAATTTGCTTTTTAAAGGTCCGAAAAGAAATTTTGTTTGCACAGATAATGCCGCGGGACAGTTCATAACGACCGTAATTATTCTTAAAGCCCATCACGGATAGAACGTGTTTTGTATACAAAACGTTGTTAAGGAGCTAAAACAACGTAAACAAGTAACAAAATTACTATCAAAGTAATAAAATCCAGTACAACATTGTATTTTTTATAGATAGAACCAAAATCACCGACATAGCTCTACGAGTCGCTAAACTTAAGTGGCAGTGTGAGGGGCACTTTGCTCTTAGAATCAATGGCCAATGTGGCAATAAGGTACTGGAGTGACGGCCACGTACCCAAAGACGTAGTCTCCTAACAAGGTGGACCGATGACCTGGTGAAGGTTGCAGGAACTTGATGGATGCGGGTAGCACAAGACCAGTCATTGTGGAAAGCCTTAGGGAAGGTGTCCAGCAGTGGACTTCTATAGGCTGAGAATACAAAGAAGAACTGGACCTACTAAACTTCACTTGTCGTTCGTCCATCTAGCTTATTAGATAAACGGAATTTAGAGCTTAGGTGTGATTGTCAGACATGCGAGAATGAGTTACTTAGTTTTTCTGGCAAATAAACCGAATAACCAAAGCCTTTTAATTATTGCCCTAATAATAATAATTAGGGCATTAATTATTCTTCCTATTAAGGTTCATTAAGTATAAAATTAGTCTTTGCCTAAGGGACTCTGAGACCATTTACGAGAAGTGCCTCAAACCATGCTTGTCTCTTTGACCGTAGTCGATTCGGTTATTGCATGCCCAGGGCATTTAATTAGGGACGAGTAATATCGATTCGGTTTACCGGACGATTTACAGTCAAAATACTATTTTGAACTTTGATACAGGTTACTACCGAGTTAACTATAAAAGTATTATATACTATAGGTAGCAGGCATGTTAAACCGAATCTTTGATAATAATTCGATATTTTAATTATTTTTTATACTAATTTTTCCTTTTCCCAACTATGTGGGAGTCGGTCGGCAATCTAACCGGTTCAAGTGAGTTCCAGTATTTAAAAATAATTAGTGTATAATATTTCCATTTCTGGGAAACAGGCTTTCTCTATATCAGAGGGTGGGTCGTAATCAAACACACGGGCCTAGTGTGGGTTGGAATGGTATGTGCCTTTTGATTGATTCTTTGCACGGTTTTAGGCAAAGACATTAAAATTATATTTAAATCTCTTTGGTTTTAGGAGTATCTAGTGGTGATATTTTATCATATTGTCTCAAACTACTTCGCTTAGCTAAGCTTCGTTTAAGTCGCATCCGAAGTGTTTTCAGCTTTGGAGTCTGGGGCCCGCTTTACTAGTCTAACTGCTGATTTTTCCGTCGATTTTTTCGTCGATATTTTCCGTGAAGCAACTGCCGTCTGACCTCCACAACACGAAGGTGCTATGTAAGCATTGCAGTTAGACTTTTGACCTTATGTATCTAGGAGCCACTTTTCACAGTTAGATAGCAACAGTTAGATTATTAATCCAGGGACCGCTAAACTAATTCAGAGATAGCATTTCGAGCCACTGCATTGTATATGAAGGAGTTCGCAATAATACCTAATGTCCAATACTGACCTTCGTTCATAATTAAAAGGCGGTTCACTCTAAGATACACCAGCTACTGAAATATCTATTGCTTTTGATAATAAATGAGAGTTGTCTTACCTGTGAGCTTAAAAACCTCGGTTGGTTGAGTTTATTGTTTTTAAATGGTTTTCGAATGCAAAAGTTTATCAAGTTTGTTCTTAATAAGGCTCGACCAAGATAGGTCCATTGTTTTATCTCGGTCAAGACCAAGAGCCGAGACCGAAAATAGAAAAAGCGTAAAAAAATCAACTCAGTCAATAATCAAAGTTAAATAACATTACATTATAACATAAAAAAGACCAAAAAACCAAAAAGTTCGCTCAAAAGGCAATAGAGAGGACTATGCTTGGGATTTTACTGCGTGATCAAATCGAAAATGAGGAGATCCATAGAAAAACGAGAGTAACCGACATAACCCGAAGAATTACAACACTTAGGCATCAGTGGGCCGAGCACATTGGCCGTAGGACTAATCCCCGGTGGGGCCGACGGGTTTTCGAGTGGCGACCACGCTCCGGAAGACGCAGCGTGAATAGGGCCCCGACCAGGACGGACGACCTGGTGAAACTCGCGAGAAACCGCTTTATGCGGGAGGCGCAAGACCGGTCGTCGTGGGAGGCCCATGTCCAGCAGTGGACGTCTTTCGGCTGAAATGATGATGATGATGATTAAAAAGCAATTTTCCGGCATTTTCACCCTTATCCTTGCCCTCGGGTGCCGCCTCTCGTCATACAATTATCCAGAATGGCTAAACAGTTGTTTAATTGCTACGGTAGTCGGCGGCAAAAATAAACTTATTTACTGAAGGGTTAAGCACCTTATTAGGTGAAGAAAACCAATATTCAAAAATATTAACATTTATTTTCAGTCATGGCTCTCTGAGAAAGCTATTTGCGACAAGAATCTCGGCTATAGTTGCCGAGAACCGAGATCAATTTCTTGATAAGATTTGTAGCCGAGCCCGAAACCGTGACCGAGATATCGCCTTAAAGTTGTAAGTGTCTTCAAGGTTAGAGTGACTAGGCTTTTAATATATTAGTGCGCGTTACCATTAATGATTGCAGAACTGCTTACCAACAGGCCGGATCGCATAGTTTGGCTGCTCCTATGAAAGCCACTATTAGCACCTTGAGCAATAAATACTATTCAATTCATAAGCGAGGGAGACCATGCTGCGTGAAATAAATGAGGAATGAGAGTGGCATGAGTAAAGAATGACACCCATGAGTTTAGTTTAGAGGAAGATTATTGGAAAACAAAAACAATGAATATTTACTACTAGCGGCCGCCAGCGACTTCGTTCGCGTGGAGTTATGTTCCGCTCCTATTAGTCACAGCGCGATGTTATATAGCCTAAAGCCTTCCAGGATTAATGGGCTATCCAACACAAAAGAAATTTTCTAAATCAGACCAGTAATTCCTGAGATTAGCGAGTATTAGTTTTTTACATGACAGACGGCAAAGACGGCAGTCACTTCACAGAAAATATCGAAGTTTAGCCAAAATCGGCACTTAAGACTGGTAAAGCGAACCCCAGATTCCAAACCTGAAAAGCTTCGGATGCGACTGGGATTAACGCTGAGATGGCGATGACTAGTTTTTTAGATGGAGTGACTGCCTATCTGACCTCCGCAACCCAGTCACTGGGTAATACGATACGCCTTAGTAAGACTGGAGGTCCGAATTCTGAATTTCTGACAACCCGTAGCGCAATAACGGCTTAACGTGCTTACCGAACCACGGAGGGGTCCCGGTATGTAAAGATGGTCACCGATCCATAGACCAGCCCTGGTAAGCGTATCATAACCTGATTAATCGACCTTTGCACAATCGACCTGTGAACAATCGACCTGTGAACAATCGACCTGTGCACAATCGACCTGTGAACAGTCGACCTGTGAACAATCGACCTGTGCACAATCGACCTGTGAACAGTCGACCTGTAAACAATCGACCTGTGAACAATCGACCTGTGAACAATCAACCTGTGCACAATCGACCTGTGCACAATCGACCTGTGTACAATCCACCTGTGCACAATCGACCTGTGCACAATCGACCTGTGAACAGTCGACCTGTGAACAATCGACCTGTGCACAATCGACCTGTGAACAGTCGACCTGTGAACAATCGACCTGTGAACAATCGACCTGTGCACAATCGACCTGTGCACAATCGACCTGTGTACAATCCACCTGTGCACAATCGACCTGTGCACAATCGACCTGTGCACAATCGACCTGTGCACAATCGACCTATTCACAATCCCTTTCTCTTGCTATCTTCACATACGTCGCCATCGCAAGTAGCCGATAGATGTGGGCAGCACAAGACCGATCATTATGGAAAGCCTTGGCGAAGGCTTTTGTCCATCAGTGGACCTCTATAGGCTCAAGAAGAAGAATAACGTCGATATAAAACGACACGATGTCGACTCTTTTTAAATATAAATATTTACAAATAAAATGGTAACGGTAATCTTGCCACAAAAATTTAAACACTTGTTTAACACTAGTCTAGTGTCAATGTTAGGTGTGTCAAAGTTTAAAAATAAACACAAGCAAATTTAATGTGGTGTTTAAATTATGTTTATGCTAAACAACTGATAAACACGATTTTGTTATAATAAATAATATAATAATATTATTTTTAAGTCGCCTTTGTTGTATATTGTAAGTATGAACCTAAACAGTATATTTATTGTTTTTATATTAAAATCACTTGTAACTAATTAATTATATAATAAAACAATCTTAGGACTTAGTTTTGAATTATTTTTAACGGTTGAATCGAAATTAAATTTTGTATATACATATAAAGGGTGTATCTGACATCGACGCACAAACGAGTACCATGGATCCAGTACATGATTCTGAACCCCCCAGTGGTGGAATTTTTCGTCGGCTTTTTCATGATTTAAAAAATAATATATGTCATTTTTTTCACTTTAGACCGTTCATAATTGCTATACTTTTATAACCCGATAAGATTTTAAAGGAAAAATTAATTAATTCGCTAATTTCACAAAAAGCGCAATGAAAACAAAACTCGAAAACTATCTGATCAGTTGATTTAATACAGTTCACATCTGGGATCAACAGACCTAAAAACCCGCACGGCGGCACGCTTGCAACGTCCAAAGGCCGAACCGACACTTTTTTTTAAACATTGTTATTTATGTAACCGTTCATTAACGACATAAATGACTATCATAATTTTATTAGTGGCATGCGGTCTAGCCTTTTCGCGAAGTTTGCGTTACGATGTCAGATACATCCTGTATATAAAATCTATAAGTAAGACAAATTGTAACTTGGAATCTTAAAACTGTCTGATGATGGAGCCAGGAGGTGGATGCTAAAACTTTTTAATGGCTAGGTACTTATTAGATAACTTCTCGACACTCTCCTCAGGGATGTACCTTACAGATGTTGTGTAGGGGCAATTCCCGGATTTGTCGATTCAGATAAACCAGGACCACCTCTATGTGCTGATGATGATCACTGGGGTAGTTTTAGGAAAGTAAATATCCCACACTCCATGACCTCCCTCTCTAGAAGTCTAGTGCCTTTTGAAGGTATCCTCCCGAAAACAAAAAAAAAAAGATAACCCATCGAGTTTGGGCTCATATGATGGTCTAAGGTCTGATAATGGCGCCAAGATATAAATAGTGAAATTCTTTAGGGGTTACTAATAAACCTCTCTTCATTTTGATGACTACAATAGATTGCACTTCATGTGTGGCCAAACGATGAAGCCACGAGCTACTTTAACTCCTTAATCTTCATAACTTCGTTGAATTTATACTTATAAACTTACGAAGAATATAGTAGTACTACCTTAGTATTGTTACTGCTTTTTTATAACCTTCGAATACTATTAGAATGGCCCGAAAATCTCTCAAACTATTGTCAAACGAAAATTTACATTACGTAGGACCATACGTTTCCCATTGCACTAACTACTTTTACTTGCTCCATCTCACAACATTACAGACATACTGACAAGGCTTTATCCATTCATCCGCGAAGAAATGACTGAAGAAGCCTCCCGGTCGCGTTTTAGTTTACTATTACGATGTCACAAAACAAACTCAATGTAGAATAAATGCATGCTAAAATACAAACATGCACAAGAAATCATCGGCACCGAGCATTTGTGTGTCTTCTTAGAGCGCAACCAGACGATGTGTTGCCGGCGCGTTGGGATGCCTGAGTAGTGCTAGTGACATCACTGTGGTACAGATGCCAGCTCATCAAGTTAATACAAGATTTCAACTTTATCTCTACAACATTGGGTTCAAAGTTGATTAGAAAACAAAAAACGAGTGTGCTTATGACCACACGACTGAAGTGAAACTTCTTTCGCACCATCTGTATGTATATGTATATGTATATATATATATATATATATATATATATATATATATATATATATATATGTGTGTACAATATATACATGTATACACATATACATATATTAATTTTCTATAAATATTTAAATTTATTTCATGCTTTCATTTATAAATTAATATTTTTGCATAGACCTCCAATTAAAAAAAAAAAAAAAAAGTGGATTCCCTCGGGGCCAAAAGGTCGGGCTCTTCCTCCTGAATCAGGGGACCCCAAACTCGGGTAGTCTACGACCTCTGGTTCCCGAGATAATCCACGGGGGGGTGAGGTAACTAAAGGGGGTCGGGGGGGGGATAGGATTCGTGGGGTTGCGGGGGAGGGAGGGGGGGAGGGGGAGAGGGGGCAGTGGATTCCCTCAGGGCCAAAAGGTCGGGCTCCTCCTCCTGATTCAGGGGACCCCAAACTCGGGTAGTCCACGACCTCTGGTGCCCGAGATAATCCACGGGGGGGGGGGGAGGTAACTAAAGGGGGGGGGGTAGATTTCGTGGGGTTGCGGGGGGTAGGGGGGAGGGGAAGAGGGCGGAAGGGGAGATGGTGGAGTGGATTCCCTCGGGGCCAAAAGGTCGGGCTCCTCCTCCTGATTCAGGGGACCTCAAACTCGGGTAGTCCACGACCTCTGGTTCCCGAGATAATCCTCGGGGGGGTGAGGTAATCAATGAGGAGGGTCGGGGGGTGTTCGCAGCGTCATGTTCTCGAAGAAATTCATAGTTCTTAATCAATCAAGGTACTTAGCTTAATAATTGAGCTTATGAGGCTCGAAAGCAATTTGTACTTTGTGTCCAATTATCGTATTGTGACGATATCTTCTTCTATACTTTCAATTATATCAGAAATGTTCAGCAAAAATATATAAAACAATATAAAAGCCAGAACAGAACGAAATTTATAAATTATTTGTGCTCTTAGGTAATCAATTGTTAACAAATCTTAAAAAGATCCAAAAAATATATATTGCCTTCGGCGAGATGCGAACTCACAACTTCATACTCGACTCAATTGTTAACAAATCTTAAAAAGATCCAAAAAATATATATTGCCTTCGGCGAGATGCGAACTCACAACTTGATACTCGACATGTCATGCAATATTTACATGAGCCAACTCCTTGGTTGTAGTACAGACGAAATAGGACTATACTTTGCTTCCGTTCGCCTTGCCCGATCATTTTTCGTAACATTTTTCGTAACGCTTTCGCCAGTTTACTCCCCAAGTCAAGCGTGCCTAAAGAAGTTTCACTTCAAAAATCAGTTACAGATAGCTTATCCTGTCTGTGCAAATTACAGGGACACACCACACGGAGAGTGCAATGGCGCAATGCACCCTGTATTGCAACGTATAAGGAAACTAGAGAGACGTAGCGAGGATATACCGTGCCGCACCGAATATCAAAGCGAAATTGCTGCAGAGCACATTATTTTTTCAAATAAAGAAAAGACAGACACACTCACGTAGTGATTTGGCAGCCTCCGTGGCGTAGCGGTATCGAACGCGGCCGCTGCGCAAGGAGGCGCGGATTCGATCCCCGTGCAGTGTAAATATGTATTTGTATGCATAAATAGGAATATTTGCATTGTTCTAGTCGTGCCTCGAAAAGCACGTTAAGCCGTTGGTCTCGGTTGTCATACGCACGTCTTGTGGCAGTCGTTACGGGTTGTTAGAGCCTTCTAAAGTCCAACAACTGTAATAATTCGATATAGCTTCCTGGTTGTGGAGTTCAGACGGCTGTCGCTTCACGGAAAATATCGAAGTTTAGCCAAAATCAGCACTTAGACTGGTAAAGCGGACCCCAGACTCCAAAGCTGAAAAGCTTCGGATGCGAATTGGATTAACGCTGAGCTGATGATGGTGACTCATGGTGCGATTTCGCAGTAAGCGTCAGCGCATTGCGCATGTGTTTCTCAGTGCGTTGAAATCATAGTGAGGCGATGATGACGTAAGATTCCAGCAACGCCCGTCTGGCCTCACTTTTACTACCATAATTTATTGTATTAAAATATGGGGCAGTTCGTCATGCTCTTCAGGAACACATGTTTTATTCGTAAAGGACACACCGATAAATAATATTAATTAAAAAATAATTATTATTCGGTATTTTTTCCTTCAAGTTGAAAATTTGAAAATTAAGATACTCCCTAGACAGTTTAGAGGTGCTTAAGAACGTGGCGCCTAAAAATAGTTCAATTTACGTCAGGCGTAATTGGACAGGAATAAATTAATATTTATCTTCTGTCTTTTTCGTAATGCCTATTGCATTGAAAAAATGAGATGCGCCGAACTTTAATCTAATTTAGTTTGTGAAGGAGGGAATCGGAAGGGAATCATTTTGCTTAGGAATACATCAGCGGCTCCAGTTACTTATCTCGAGGCGTTGTTGTTGTCTAGTAAAATACCCTATCTAAAAGAGAATGTTGGAATCCTTTAGACTTCGTCTTTTTAGTATCGATTTTAATTAAATAGTTCTCTCTTCTTCTGATTTTAATCTAAAAATAATTAAAGGAAGATTCCGTCTTTTTATTTTTCTTGTAAATAAAACACGAATTTGTTGTCCCTCTAATTATATTTCATTGAACTGTATTTTACTCTCTAATGATCAATTAACTAAGGTAATGTATGGTCATAAACAAACTTTTTACAATATAAAATGATATTGGGTTGTTACTGAGTTTTAGCAAAATACTAAATAAATTGACGAAACTGGCATTAGACATTTACGCTCAGCAATAAGAAAAAGAGAGTGTTTATAACAAATATAGTCAGTCAGCTGCCAACTCAAATTCAACAGGCTTTGCTTCTATAAGTAAACTAATTTGTGCTGCACACGTTAGTTGTACCTACCTACCTAGACAACTTTACCCTGTGGATGGTATGTCCGACATATGCTCTGCTTGCCTTCTCCCTGCGGCGCGTATTAGAACATGCAAGACATACAACTAAGATGAGATAAGTTAAACAGCAAAACTACGTTCATTAAGAACTGAAATGTTATACGGGATTATTGAACATTAGATAATGTAGAGTCAGTTCAAAAAGTTTATAAAATTGACAAACAATATATTATTTATTTTGTTGTATAATTATAAACTAGTGCTTGACCGCAATTCCGCCTGATGGTAAGCAGTGATGAAATAGTTGATGGAAAAGCGCGCTAGTTTTTGAAGAGAAAAGACGAGGCGCAACGCTTGGTCCGGATAGTATAGGGTCAGCAACGTAAGAATGGATACTGATACTACTATGTATACTCACTCTCCAAAATACATCCTATAGAATACCGACAAGCTGGCTACTCTTCGCCTGTGCTCCAGGCTTTAAAGACCGTTTTCGAACTAAATCTGAGTCGCCAATTAGCCTTTTCGCACACCTCTCCACCAAATCCAAAGTTGCCAGGTGGCATTTTGCAGCAACGTTTTCTGTTGTGTAGATCCCTTTTCTCCTCTTATACGCAACCAAATTTGAGAAACCAGATATAAAAATGTATAGTATTTATCAGAGATCGGACGGGTCTGAGCAGTTGTGTTGCGATGTGTGCCGGGTACGATGCGCCTAATGTTATGGTGTTGGGAGTTTGGTCGTGGAGGGTCTTCAGAACAATCTCCCTTTGGCGCAGCATCGTAGGTCGTGTTGTTGGGTTTAACATTGCATTACCTCACTCAGCTGCCGTCTTCCTTCATATTCGCTCAGTTTTCTGAGTGACCTATTCACTCTTAATAAACTAGTGCGCTTTACCATCAACGATCGCATCACTGCTTACCATCAGGCGGGATTGCGGTCAAGCGCTAGTTTATAATTATTAAAAAAAAAAAAGATTCTGCTTCACGTTTTAATACTGTGGTCAACATTAATGAATACCATTGTTTATTAAAAAAAAATTGCGGATAGACGCAAGGCCGCTAGTGTTGCTTATTCTGTTCAAAACACAACTGACATTCGTTAACAGCTCTTTGAGTTTGGATTGCAATCTGTCTACCCTTTAACAACTGTATTGGGTAGGATTCCAATCTGAATGGACGCAGCTGAATACCTTTAATTATACCAAATCAAATCAGATCACAAGTCATTTATTCAAATTAGGCTGAGAATCAGCACTTTTTGAACGTCAATATTACATAAGACAGTCCCCCAAAACGCCCACCCATCGACACTTCCTAGTGCTTTCGCTGGGAAGAAGAAGTGGCAGAAGAAACTCCCCAGCAGCACAGCTGTCTGCCCATTGAAAAAAAACACATGAGTTTATACAATACTACGTATATACATTTTACATGACTGTATCAACTGATTATATCTGTCGTCCTCAACCTAACTGGATAATGCTATACTTCTTGGAAAGGTTGTCAGGCTTTCAGGCTTCTGGAGACCTGAAACAACTGTCAAAAATCCACGAATGACGGAACCAAAGCACGGAGGACTAGATACGTGAAAATGGTGACCTATTCGCGAACCAACATTGCTTTAAGAGGGAACTCTAGTGGTAATTTCTCTGTACAAACGTATTCTGCTGTTGTCTTCGTGGATAATGCTTTTAGAGCATTTTTTTTTTCTACAATTTTACTCCGTGATTATACGCGCCCCTGTCATTTGATTTTTTCGAAATTGAATTAATAAAAGAAGTACGATACTTCAAAATCGTGAATAATAACCCATTTTTACCGTGATGTTCAGATGACTATTAGACAAACCTGTTGAGTTTTTGACAAAAAAAAAATTATAATAAAAGCATAGGTATACTTTTCTTCTAAATTTTTATATAAATAAAATTAAAGAAAAAAAAACTTTTTAAAAACAAGCTTTTATTATTTGTTTAGTGATAGCTTGAGGAAAATGTTGTGTTGTATTAAATGTAACACGCTTTTATTTATAAATGGGGACTATGATAAAGAGGGGGACGAGATTGAATAATTATGTATGGTGAAAAGTTTTAGTGTTAAAATTAAATAAATTTGTACAATATGGAATTATTTTATCCTAGACGAAGACGCTTATTTGTCGTTAAAGGTTACAATCAAGTTACAAAGTGTTATATTTCTTTTTAGAGTTAATTTATTTTTAACTTTTTACTTCATTTTATTTTTAACTTTTTAGTTCATTTTATAAACAAATAATAAAAGCTTGTTTTTAAAAAGTTTTTTTTTCTTTAATTTTATTTTTAACTTTTTAGTACCTCTATTTTTAATTCGATAACGGTCCATCCCCCCAGAGGTCCGTTGTAGAGGGATAAGGGCTACAATACACCAGGGTTCGCCCTGGTACCCTGAGGCGCAACGTTAGCGGCATGACATATTTATACACCCTCATACCATTCAGCCCTCAGCACGTGCTCACCTTGGCATTGGGTCATCCATCCAATCAATCATATATAATTAATATGGGACGAAAGCAAGAGACTCATCAAGACGAATCAAACGAGACCAAACTCGATGGGGTTGCGTCGTTTAATTACGGAGTTTCTGTGGCCACCTTCCGGCCCCAACATCAGACCCTGGTTACCATATAGTATCAAAGTACTCGTCAAGACTAATCCAATGAGCCCAAACTCGATGGGGTTGCGTCGTTTAATTCCGGAGTTCTTATGGCCACCTTCCAACTCCAACATCAGACCCTGGTTACCATATAGTATCAAAGTACTCGTCAAGACTAATCCAATGAGCTCAAACTCGATAGGGTTGCATCGTTTAATTACGGAGTTCCTATGGCCACCTTCCGGCTCCATCATCAGACCCTGGTTACCATATAGTATCAAAGTACTTGTCAAGACGAATCTAATAAGCTCAAACTCGACAGGGTTGCATCATTTAATTACGGAGTTCCTATGGCCACCTTCCAGCTCCATCATCAGATCGGCTCTATGTCACAATAACATTGCATTGTCATCCGATTTATACAAGCATTCTAAATTTCAGCTCAATCGGAAACCGGGAAGTGGATCAAATTTAAGTTGCAGGATTTGATTACAGAACGACAGACAACGGGACAGGTGAAACTAAATAAAAGACTTTTTAGTTTTCACCTGATAAGTTCCTAAGTCTGTTCATCTCATTCAACGTATCACTATTGCAAGGTCGTTTGCCAGTTAATTTCTTACAGTCCAGCTCTTCAATGAGGAGCCCTTCTAATGATTTCACCCTACTTAAGACCAGATATGCTTGACCAGCGGCAAAGACGTCACATTTTTTTTTTTCGAGTTATTCTCAGCAAGCCCTTTCATTTGATACCCATATTGTAGGAACGAATAAAAGAAAATTATCCGCCATTTTTGGTGTTCCGCCATGTTGGATTTAGAATGACGTCACATTATTTTTTTCTAGTTATTCTTGGCAAGCCCTTTTATTTGATACCCATATTGTAGGAGTGCATTAAAAAGAATTGGTCCGCCATATTGGATACGCCGCCATGTTGGATTTAGAATGACGTCACATTATTTTTTTCTAGTTATTCTTGGCAAGCCCTTTTATTTGATACCCATATTGTAGGAGTGCATTAAAAATAATGGGTCCGCCATATTGGATACGCCGCCATGTTGGATTTAGAATGACGCCACATTATTTTTCTGGTTATTCTTGGCAAGCCCTTTTATTTGATACCCATATTGTAGGAGTGCATTAAAAATAATGGGTCCGCCATATTGGATACGCCGCCATGTTGGATTTAGAATGACGTCACATTATTTTTCTAGTTATTCTTGGCAAGCCCTTTTATTTGATACCCATATTGTAGGAGTGCATTAAAAATAATGGGTCCGCCATATTGGATACGCCGCCATGTTGGATTTAGAATGACGTCACATTATTTTTCTAGTTATTCTTGGCAAGCCCTTTTATTTGATACCCATATTGTAGGAGTGCATTAAAAATAATGGGTCCGCCATATTGGATACGCCGCCATGTTGGATTTAGAATGACGCCACATTATTTTTCTAGTTATTCTTGGCAAGCCCTTTTATTTGATACCCATATTGTAGGAGTGCATTAAAAATAATTGGTCCGCCATATTGGATACGCCGCCATGTTGGATTTAGAATGACGTCACATTATTTTTCTAGTTATTCTTGGCAAGCCCTTTTATTTGATACCCATATTGTAGGAGTGCATTAAAAATAATTGGTCCGCCATATTGGATACGCCGCCATGTTGGATTTAGAATGACGTCACTCAGTTAATCATGCATTGTCATCCGAACTAAACGTGTATACCAAATTTCAGCTCAATCGGAAACCGGGAAGTGGATCAAATTTAAGTTGCAAGATTTGATTACAGAACGACAGACAACGGGACAAGTGAAAGTAAATAAAAGCTTGTAAAATAATTGAGATCTGTCGTGTTTTAAAAAAGAGAGAGCGGAATACGAAACGTCATTTGGTCAACATTTTTGTAGGTAAAATCAGGCTGAGCTGCAACTGTCCTTTTCGTACTTTACCGGGAGAAGTTGGAAGCAGCGCGGCGGCAATAGTTTCTTCAAATACCTATTTTCCAAATTCTTCAGCACTAGAGTCCCCTCTTAAATTTAGATCGCAGAGATCTTTTTTTTTTTTATTAATTTATAAACCAGCGCTTGACCGCAATCCCGCCTGATGGTAAGCAGTGACGCAATCGTTGATGGTAAAGCGCACTAGTTTATTAAGAGCCTATTCACTCTAGCCTTGAAGACACTCAAATTGTAGTCCGACGGAAACACCGCCGCCGGCAGATTGTTCCAGTCCCTCGATGTACGCAGTATAAAGGAGGAGGCGAAACGCTTCGTCCGGATCGTAGAAGTGTTAACAACATAAGGGTGGAAACTCGCTGTACAAAGTGTCGTCCGATGGTGGAACGGAGATGGGGGAATTAAATCGTGCAATTCCCTCGCACACTCCCCAAAATGTATCCTATAGAACACCGAAAGGCAGGCTACTCTACGCCTGTGCTCTAGCCTTTGGAGACCAAGATCTCGGGCCCTAGTTTGCTATTTTTGTAACCAGATCGATCAAACCATGCTTTATTAGTTAGCCATAAGCAAAATGGGGCTTAGTGCAATGAGGCATGGATATAGAAAATTAATATATCAGGTCCGATCTTCTTGTCATGAAAAATTTATGTCTATTACATAAAGGAGATGTTTTTTTTATTTTAGGCCACCACCATATATACTATAATATAGATAAAAAGGAGAAAAATAAAAGATTTTTATAAAAAATACTACTAAATTAATTTAAATAAAAATACAAGTATATATAATTAATTATTTGAACCATTTTTAAGTGAAATGACCCTTTTTAAGGTAGCCATGACAGTGGTTATGACGTTTGATTGACTACTTTGACAGTTCTATTTTCCCGTTGAGTTCGTGGCGAGTGTTTATTTCAGTCGATTGTGTTTCGGAGCTTTTTGTGATTGTTTATGTTTTGTGTACGGTATGTTCGGAATTTATAATTTGTTTTTTCGCAGTGATATGTTAGATAATATATATGATAGCCTTAGATACATGACACGTCAATCAAATGTCACTGTCATAAACTTATTTCGCTTATTGCTGACCACCATATTTATTAGTAGTTGTGTTGCAATCCTTGGCCGAGTTAAATTGAATCTATATAAAAACTAAGTCAAAATATAGGAAATTAACATAAAAAAAAACAGTTAACTAGTGTATACTAATATTTACATTAAGTGTACGTAGTGCTGGCCCAAGCTCCATACATTTCTGAAACATCTCCTTTTTCGTGACAGGAAAAAATCGTGGACTACCTAAGTACAATTTGATATATTAACTATTTAACCAGATCGGACTTGATATATTAATTTACCGATTAAATCGCGGGACTCCAATAGTTTAATCAAAAAGCAAAATTTGATAAACACGTTTTAAAAATATTCTTCCTTATTCGCATTATCCATCTAATTCGTAGTTGTTGTGCCTATATTGAAATAAATTATTTAAAAAATTAATATAAAATTTAATAATTATTAAATAAAATTGTATTTAATTCCAATTTTAGAATGCATATATTATTGTTCAAAAAATTCAATATTGCTTAGCTTTTTTTTTACATGTATAATTAATTTATATCTTTCGTGATATTTCATTCGCATGTGTTTAGATTTTGACAAATAAAAGTTCTTTCAGGGTTACCCGTTCCTAAAATTACAAACTGAACTCAATTAAGTTGTTTTAAAAAAATATAGACTCGTGCCGAAACATTAATTGTTTATTGATTGCTTAATTACTTAAGCAACTTAGTAAAGTAATCTACCATTAAGTAAAGCTCTAAGGAAGCACTTTGTTTATTTCTAAGGTTGACGGTTTCAATGTCTTAAAGATCATCATATCGTGTTACATTATTTCACAAAATAGTGACTAAAGACCAAATGACATGATAATCTATAATATAATATAATATAATATAATATAATATAATATAATATAATATAATATAATATAATATAATATAATATAATATAATATAATATAATATAATATAATATAATATAATATAATATAATATAATATAATATAATATAATATAATATAATATAATATAATATAATATAATATAATATAATTGGCACGAGACTCCTTGTTAGTAAAATAATAATATATTTTCATATACATAAGTACTACTGGATGAATGAAAATTGCATTTGCAAATCCGTGATATAAAACACACACAGCGCGGTCACAGTGACATGGAAACCAATATTAAATTACAATCAACAATATAAATTCATACATATGTACGCACGGCTACAAATCAAGCTGTAAACAACCACTATAAACTGACTTTTAATAGTATGAAAATCCAATACAATTCGAGGTCAGCAAAACCTACTATAGCTGGATGAGTAGCCGTGTGTTAACATTAGATGTCAGCAGGTTTTAGCTCAGCCAACCTCGCAACGCCGCGCATGCGCATAGTCGGTCAACGCAAGCCTTTTCGCAGAGGAATAGTAATGGTTGTAGCTTATATGCAAATGAGCAGTACAGTCAGCAACAAAAGTCGATTAAAATTTGACCGATCAAAATATTTAATTAAAATCAAAACCAACAAAGTGACATAATTAATGAACAGTATTCTGATTCTCTCTCTCTCTCTCTCTCTCTCTCTCTCTTCTTTAAATCCTAGCTTCTAATATAAAATGCCAAAAAAAGTATTATCGAATCACATCATGTTAAACAACTTGTTTTGCTGACCATATCTACCTACGGCAAGTTGGAACATTAGTTTTAGAGCTTTTGTAACAAGCGAAGTAGGTAACACTGTGGTCACCAACCGTACTCAACATGGAGTTCTGTACCTATTTCGCAAAAGCGAATTTTATAATCTACAAAAGTATTAGAGCATGTTCAAAGACTATAATAATATGTATATTATCTATGACTTCTAATTGAATTGAGGAGTTCTGTACCCATTTCTCAAAAGTGAATTTTATAATCTACAAAAGTATTAGAGCATGTTCAAAGACTATAGGTCAAGAACGTATTCTTCTTAAAAAAAGTACTTTTATGCATAAGACGGCAAAGAATTATTCTTATTTCTTTAAGAATGATCAAAATAAAACGTGTAAACGACAAGCAGGGTCAAAAATTAAATAAAGTCAATCACGATCATTATTCTGGAGCCCACCTATAATGCACAAAAAATAAAAAGAAAAACATGTACCATATAATCAAAAACCTGGGTCATGTCTGACATTGCTGAGATTTGGGGCCCCAGTCTGCTATTTTTATAAATTTGTCATTCCGACATGATTCCATTGTTATTCCTTTAGAATTTTCTCGGTAGTAGGCCATAACATCGGCCGCCGGCAGAAGTTACCACCCACCAGAAAAAGCCTTGCCGCCAAGCGATTTGTCGTGTTCGATGATGCCTGGTGAAGCCGTACGGAGGACGGGTCTAAGCAGTTGTGTTGCAATGTGCGCCGGGTACGATGCGCCTAATGTTGTTGTGTTGGGAGTTTGGTCGTGGAGGGTCTTCAGATCAATCTTCCTTTGGCGCAGCATCGCTGGTCGTGTTGTTGGGTTTAACATTGCATCACCTATTCGCTCAGTTTTTCTGAGTGAATAGGCTCTTAATAAACTAGCGCGATTTACCATCAACGATCGCATCACTGCTTACCATCAGGCGGAATTGCGGTCCAGCGCTAGTTTATAATTATTAAAAAAAAAATTGTGCTGAAAATTCGTAATCTGCTAAAAAAATCACAATGATCGGTCGGTCGTCTCGTAATGGAATGTTGATAGAATGAAATTGTCGTATTGCCATTATTATAAGACCCATTAGTAGAAATCCTTTTCTAAAAATTACTACTCAATTTGAACATCTATTAATATGAAATGGAGTGTCAGTGATTGACCAGTCAGAACAGGGGCCCTAGTCTGCTAGTTTTATAAATTTTGTCATTCCAACATGATCCCATTGTCTATTTGCTTAAAAGTTTGTAATCTGCTAAATTTAATGATCGATCAATTATGTCAGCCATCTTGTAATGGAACAGTGATAGAATGACATTGGCACCGATTCTGTTATTCCCATACTAAACTGACTTTAAGTTCAGTGCACCATTTTCTTTATATTTCATTAAGAAAAGGACAGAAGATAAAATGTCAGTTTAGACCTGTCAAATTTTTTTATTTTTTTTTTATTTTTAATAATCATAAACTAGCGCTTGACCGCAATCCCACCTGATGGTAAGCAGTGATGCGATCGTTGAAGGTAAAGCGCGCTAGTTTATTAAGAACCTATTCACTCAGATTGAGCGAATAGGAAGGAAGACGGCAGTTGAGCGAGGTGATGCAATGTTAAACCCAACAACACGCATAGGCGCATCGTACCCGGCACATATCGTAACACAACTGCTCAAACCCGTCCTCCGTACGGCTTCACCAGAAATCATGCCGGAACACGACAAATCGCTTGGCGGCAAGGCTTTGTCTGGTGGGTGGTAACTTCTGACGTAAACTGGCGTATTTTTAGTCGCCATGTTTATAATCGCGTCTAAACTGTCTATGGAGTATCTTAATTTGACAGGATTAAATTAAAATGTTATCTGCAATCCTTTGAAATGGAAAGAAAAAGATGCACTTAAAATTAGTTTAGTTTGTGAACCACAGAATCAGCGTCATTGCCGTATTACCCTTATTATAAAACCCGTTAATAGAAATGATTTTCGAAAAACCAATACTCAATTTGAACATTTATGAATATGGACTGCAGTGTCAGTGACTGACCACTATAACATCATAATGACGCCATTTTATTAGTAGGTTACGAAACTTGTCAAAATCGATCATTATGAAATCACTGGTCTAGCATTCTGACTCAATTGTAATAGCAGACTAAGTATTAGTATAAGATTGAAGTGTTAGTATTAGAATAAGTATTCGACCGTCGACATTAGACCTTATAATTTCCAAAAAATCGTATGTAGTAAGGTTGATGCTTTTATTCTGTCTAAATCCTTTTTGTTTATTCAAAGATTCGCATCTACGCATAACAACTGTCGCTTAGCATTATGCTGCGACCCTATTTATTATACACCTCATTTCAACTAAAACAATGTTGCCAAAATCTGCTATCTACTCCAACAAAATTATATTCCAAATAAACTTACCTGGCTGACATATATGATCTCATCTCCGTTATGTAGCACAGGAGTAAACTTGCCGGAACCTGAAACAATAAGCAAAAACATGTTGATTAATAATATTATAAAACAGTCATTTAAACCGACTGACCAAAATTCTAGGACGTATCCTACAATTTTGTGCTATAGTTGTTGCAAGTCACGAGCGCGCGTCATGTGATTTTTATGACCATTGATATAAGGTTTAAATTAGAACAATTGGCGCGCGCTCATGAAATGCATAGACTATACCTATGTTCGTTCCGATACACATATAATGTATATCATCATCTTAGCGTTAATTCCAGTCGCATCCGAAGCTTTTCACCATTGGAGTCTGGTTTCCACTTTACCAATCTAACTGCTGAGTTGGTTTGACTTCGATATCTTCCGTGAAGCGACTACCATCTGACCTCCACAACCCGAACGCGATATCGAAACCTTGCAGTTAGACCAATTGTTGGCTTTTGATGGCCCAACAACCCGTTACGACTGCCGTTAGATGTTCGTATGGCAACCGAGACCAACGGCTTAACGTGCTTACCGAGGCACGACCAGACCTGAGCAAATATTCATATTCATGCATAGAAATATTTGCACCACGCGGGGATCGAAACCTCGCCTCTTTGCGCAGCGGCCGCGTTCGCTACCGCCACGGAGGCTGTCCTGCTATTCGGCTTCCTGACTAACCGAATGCATGTTCATCATCATCATCATCATCATCATTTCAGCCGAAAGACGTCCACTGCTGGACATAGGCCTCCCCCAAAGTTCTCCACGACGACCGGTCCTGCGCCTCCCGCATCCAGCGGTTTCCCGCGACCTTCACCAGGTCGTCGGTCCACCTTGTCGGGGGCCTACCCACGCTACGTCTTCCGGTGCGTGGTCGCCACTCGAGAACCCGTCGGCCCCATCGGGCATCGGTCCTACGGGCAATGTGTCCAGCCCATTGCCACTTCAGTGTTGCAATTCTTCGGGCTATGTCGGTTACTCTCGTTCTTCTGCGGATCTCCTCATTCCTGATTTGATCGCGCAGTGAAATCCCAAGCATAGCCCTCTCCATTGCCCTTTGAGCGACTTTGAGCCTTCATGCAATGCATGTTAACATCCCTATTTTAACGACTGACTATCTGACCTCCACAACACAGTTGTAGGGTAATAAGACAGTCAGACTTTCGGGCTCGTACCCTAACGACTTTACTAACAAGTAATATTTGAAGTCTCTAAGGAATAGAATGCGGAATAAAGTGACTCAGCATAGAACCGAAGTTTTGGACATAGCTCACAGATTAAGCAAGCTGAAGTGGTTAAGTTCTACAGCGTAAATGGCATCGTGAAAGAAAATTAAAATCTCTAGTAGTCTGCCTTGTGTAGTTTATGAATAATATGAAATCAGAGAGCCAAAGTTGTTGATATAGGCCACGGAATAAGTTAATGGAAGTGTTTAGTGGAGACCGCGAATAAGCCAAAGTAAAGCGAGACAGCCTCAGATTAATACGCTCGAAGAATGCCTTGCGTTGGCCTCCGAGTGGTTGGTCCAGATTGCCAAGCTCCTCCAGGTTCTAAGGCAATGCTGTCATATGTCGAGAATTGGAAAAAAGTAGCCTCCTTCATCCACGGTGATTTTATTTTAGCTCTTTAAACACAAAAGTTTCACCGTTCTAGCACTAACCATTTGGAAGGTAAGCCGAGTATGGACAGACAAATGGACAAGACGAAGCTATAGATGTTCCGAGACGAGGACCGAAGAATCCTACATAGCATATTTTAAGAGATACCTGAGTGTCGTAAGATTGTCATAAGTGATACCTAAGAGATGTTGGTAATGTGGATATGTAAGGTCAATAGTAGGTGTAATTTCACATGTACCTTGATCACCTTAATGTGTCCCATCACAATCAACGTCGCCACCTACTACTGGACTCAAAACACATTAAAAATATGCAAAGACTAACAGTACCGACAATACAAAGAAAAAGAACCGTCGCTAATGAGATAATTATTTTTTCTATTGTTTCCAAACTTATAAGGTTGTCTAAAAGACGTGGGGATAAGTAAACCTTAAAAACGGAATGAAGTTATGCCAAATGAAAAGCTCAAAAACTTTTTATGGTAAGCCCCCCTTGGTGTGGTGAATCCCGCATCCCCGGCCATACCATACCCCCACGATAGAGAAAGTCCATGAGAATTTCCACCGTAAAACCAAAAACAAAACGAAAATAAAAAGATAACATTTTTTGGAACTTTACACTTTCCACGTTTTTTACATATTTCGGGCCCCTGGATTCCCGGACCTTTGGAATACGTACAAGGGATCGAAGCCACTTCGCTTTTAAAATGTTATATGATACGGAGGTGCTAACCGACGTGTTCAACCACAATTCAAGGACAACACCCGGCCGGCTGCCAACTGCTGGCCGCCCGCAAGCCCGCGCCTGCTCGACCGGGTCCACGGCGCGGTGTGTTCCACGCGCGCCTCAAAGAGATGTCAGAACGTTGTGACAGGGTCCACGAAGACCGATGCCTCCTGGGTCAGGGTTGCGGTATGGTTAAAAAAAAAATCGTGGCCCTGGCGCACAGGCAAGTGAAGGAACACAGGTGGGTTGGTCAGTAAAAGTCTGACACGCCCTTCCGCTCCGCCCATAGTGGGAGAGGTCATTTGATGATTTCCCATCCAGAATGAAAAAAAAGAAGAGCCCAGGTAACCCTAAACAAGGCCTTCAGTAAGTAGACCTTGATGATAAAATCCCATACATTTTTGTAGTAATTTCGGGTCCAAAGCTTCATAAAAATTATAAATGAGTAATAATGAGTTTTTAGAATTACTGAAAACTTGACAATTTTCTACGCTTTCGCCTCTAAAATCGCAATGATCTTTATGTTCGTGGAGATAAGGTTGCTATTTGATTGTTGCAGTCCGAGGTGAAATAATTTTGAAAGGACTGTAATTCAAAAGTTAATTAAGTTTATTTATTACGGAGAACAATTCCGGAAAAGTACTTCGTCTCCCGTCTTCTTTAGGACCACAGCCACAACCATGCAGCTTACAACACAGAGTATGTTCCAAAATTACTATCATCTGCCAAGCCTTTTCACAAGTATGTAGGGATGAGTTCCAGTTTATCCAGGTGCAGCTCGGACACAGTCTCGGTGGTAAGCCGTAACATCGGCTGCCGGCAGGAGTTACCACCCACAGACCAAGTCTTGCCGCCTAGCAATTCGTCGTGTTCCGGCATGACGTCTGATGAAGTCGTACGGAGGACAGGTGTGAGCAGTTGTGTTGCAATGTGTGCCGGGTATGATGCGTTAAATGTTGTTGTGTCTGGAGTTTGGTCGTGGAGAGTCTCCAGATCAATCTCCATTGTTGTTGGGTTTAACATTGCATCACCTCGCTCAACTGCCGTCTTCCTTCCTATTGACTCAGTTTGTTTGAGTGAATAGGTTCTTAATAAACTAGCACGCTTTACCAGCAACGATTGCATCACTGCTTACCGCCAGGCGGGACTGCTGTCAAGCACTAGTTTATTATTATAAAAAAAGCTGATTTTTAAGCTATTAACACGTTAAGCGTAGCACCACACACCATCTAGCTAATCTCTTTCTCTAACTGAGTATATATGGGGATACAGGGATCTGCTTTCAATCTAACCAGACGTATTTTTTTTTACAATTATAAACTAGCGCTTGATCGCAATCCCGCCTGATGGTAAGCAGTGATGCAATCGTTGATGGCAAAATGCCCTAGCTAATTAAGGGCCTTTTAACTCTAGCCTTAAGGCACTTAAATTATAGTCAGACGGAAACATCATCGCTGGCAAATTGTTCCAATCCCTCGGTATACGCTGTATAAAAGACGAGACAAAACTCTACGTCCGGATCATAGTAGTGTCAACAATGTAAGGTCTAGGGTACCTGAAAACACTGGTTTTCTATTATATTACGTAATATAAATATGATTTATATTCATTAAATACTGATACCCTAAAGCGACTGTCTATATGATTTCCACTGGTCATTTACTAGGTTATATGTTACTCTTGGCAAAGACTGCTTGGCTCTGGACCAAACGTCAGCAATGGCCAATGTTGAAGGCCGTAGAACGTTCAGGACAGCGTCAAAAATGGCTTGAGGCCCTTAAGAAGACCCTGGAGAAGGTATAGTATGTAGGCCCCTTAATTAAAAGCTTCTTTATTGGAAGCCACACCTCATCGGGCTTCTGACGACCTAGAACCACTGCCAAAGATCCACGAATGATAAAAGATCAAGGACTTCTTACTTTCCCGAGACACGGAGTGGTTTTGAGATGCTCACCCATCCTCGAACAAACCGCAGCAAGCGTAAGTTAACCTGAGCGATCGACCCCATCGATTTTCTTGTATAAAATAAATAATATTTAGTTAACATTTTTTACGTCAATCACTAATACAATATTTTTGTTTCTATTTTTTGAAGTGAAAACTGGAGAAAAAGCCGCTCATTGATACACTCTTTGTAAAATCTATAAATTTATGTTCTGTAGCGTATATGGTGTAATATGTATGGTGTGCCATAACATCGGCCGCCGGCAGAAGTTACCACCCACTAGACAAACCCTTGCCACCAAGCGTTTTGTCGTGTTCCGGCATGATGTCTGGTGAAGCCGTACGGAGGATGGGTCTGAGCAGTTGTGTTGCGATGTGCGCCGGGTACGATGCGCCTAATGTTGTTGTGTTGGGAGTTTGGTCGTGGAGGGTCTTCAGATCAATCTCCCTTTGGTGCATCATCGTGAGTGTTGTTGGGTTTAACATTGCATCACCTCCCTCAAGTGCCGTCTTCCTTCCTATTCGCTCAGTTTTTCTGAGTGAATAGGCTCTTAATAAACTAGCGCACTTTACCATCAACGATCGCATCACTGCTTACCATCAGGCAGAATTGCAGTCAAGCGCTAGTTTATAATTATTAAAAAAAAGAGTATTCTATTCTATTCTAAAAAGCATGTAATTCGCGTGAGCGTTTTTTTTTTTTCAATAAAGCTGTGCTAACTAACTCATTGTATCTCAGTCGTCATTTTAGGTCAATCACTAGGATTTCAATGACAAGACAAATTTAGACGAAATATGTAAATACGAATGTCAGTAGATTTGTGTAAGATTTATATTTGGCCGGCGCAAATATGATCACATATCTGAATTTCGTACAAAGCTTAAGTGGCTTCCCATTCGCCTTTGCCGGAATTCTCATATACTATTTCAGCTCTACAGCATTTTGTTTAATCCTAAAACCCCCTCTTATCTTTAAGAACGTTTTGAGTTCCTTCATGACACACATAATAGATGTCTAAGGTCATCGGAAAACCTGATATTGGAGATGCCGATGCATTCCACTAGTTTCTACGATAACAGTTCGGCTATGGAATGACTTGCCCGTGTCCATAAGGCATGCTCAAACTCTGTCCACTTTTAAAACTATGATAAGAAAGCACTTCCTCTCTCTTTAAACATGTCATTATATTTTATCTGCTCTTGTATAATATTTATTAGTTAGATGTATATATTTAGTTAAACTAGTATAATACATTTAACGTACATATTTATTGTATAGGTACTCTATGTAAATAGTACACTGTAGACTACCTACACTATTTCTCTCTCCTTCCCCTTAGTATTCCATCCAAAGGTTGTCTGTAAAAGATCGCTCTTAGCGATAAGACCGCCCATTGTGTCACCCTTTGTAAAATCTTTATATTTATGTTTCTGTAATCTATATGGTGTACGTAATAAAGAGTATTCTATTCTAAACTTTCCACGAGTATCCTACAACCTGCATATTTAATGATAGAAGCGTATCTCTAGTTATCGAGTTCAATTGCCAGGCAAGTTCAATGTTATTACTTAATGGCGTAATACCGCTACACCGTCTTCATTACGCAATAACTGGTTTACTTTGAAATACACAGGAGGATTCCTACCTAGATTTCATTACAAGTTAGTTTCGCTCTCTTGCGGCGAACTGTGTCTGACAGCTGTTAGGTATGCAATTTGAGATCAGCCGCCGCCATCATGTTTTCAAAAGTCAGTTTTATATAACTTATTAACATAACTTTAACTAAGTCAACTGCATCTCTCTTATTACAAAACAAGTATTTTGTTTAGAGCAGGTTTAAACCATTGTTATGAACCTAATCATTATAGAAATGCAGTTATTTATATAAAATGACAGCTTAGTGCGATACTAAATTGTCACTTTTGTATAAAGAACTTTGCATAAATTAATCTATGTAAATAAAGTTCGAAATACAAATATTGACTCGAAGGTTAAGGTTGGAACGAAAGATAGATTTCGTTAAGTAATAAGGTGGCAGAAGTTTATGGTCTTGTAAATATACTAAATAAAACGCAATAGAAGCGACTGGATATATTGGGAAAGACTGGGGAAGGCTGTTCCGAAAAGCTGTCAGTTTAAAAAAAAATGACCAGAAAAGTTACGAACAAATACGTGCGTGGAGGTGTGAGGAACAGGGAGCTCATCTTCGATAGAAAAGGGAGGATCCTCCGACTGGTGTTATGTCTGGCGGGCACTTGCCCAACGGTTGATATTGGCAAGTTGTATGTATGCTAATTGCACAGTAAACTCTGCTTGCGAGATGTAGAATTCGTGTGACGTCAGTATGACTCGTGTTTATTTGTGGCGTTTCGTAGGTACGCATATGCTACTATAATTGTCCCACTGGCATATTCTCTACTTACTAATACTTAAAAACATTTCGGCGCCGAATGCCTTTGTTTACAAATTAAACAAACTTTAAGTTCAGTCAATTCTTTTCTTTCTATTTAATTATAAAAAGAACAGAAGATGATTTAAATTTATTTCTGTACTGAGACTAAACTAATATTTATCTTCTGTTCTCTTCTTAAAATAAGAATAAAACAATGCACGATAGAGATATTATTTAAAAAAGATTACCTAATCCTATTATTGATACGAGAGATGTGTACATAATTTATGTACACACATATACACACATCAAAAGTGTCTAGGGATCAAGCATTTTTATGCGGATTTCTTGAGATTGAGATGTGGCTTTGTAATAAATTTATGATTTTATAAATTTATATGGATCCTTTTTGGTGCATTTCATAATTTGAATCAGGAACTGTGAATCAAATTCGAGTAAAAGATGAAAATCACCTGTCAATATTTTCCCTATAAAAACATACAACGCATTGAAGACATTATTAGTGCTACTGTTTCCCTACTACTGATTAAAACTGTGGAGGCATGAGGAACAGGGAGTAAAGCTCACTCATCCTCCATAGAAAAGGGAGGATCCTCCGACCAGACGGGTGTTATGTCTGGCGGGCACTTGCCCGATGGTTGAAATTGGCAAGTTGTATGTATGCTAATTGCACGGTAAACTCTGATTGCGAGATGTAGAATTCGTGTGACGTCAGTATGACGCGTCGTTCATTTTGTGGCGTTTGTAGGTACCGCTACATCACTCCCCTCCGGAGACCGGAGGTCGATAGTGGGCTGAGTCTTGTATCTATCTTGTGATTCTTGATAGGCCAGCTGAGGTTCCAGTGAGTCGGAATCGGTTGTCGGAACTGTCTTTGAAGATTCCCCAGTGAGTCGGGGTGGTGGCGCTGCGTTATACTCCAGTGCGTCGGATGTCGTACAGCGCCGGGTTGAGGCTGGCTGCTGCGTCGACCAGGAGAGAGGGCTCTGCTTGTTGACCGGCCGAAAGTACAGTGTGCTGTGCCGAGGTTGCTGATGAGGCTGAGGGTGATGACCAGGGATACGCGGTCGCTGCATACTTGTGGTCAGGATACCCGTTGTAGCCGTGGGTGCTGGCTGGCTGGGTGATTCGTCGATGAAGCATTCGGGAGTGATGATGATGACGTCACGCTGAAGTTGTTGCACGAAGGCTGCGCTGACGTTCATGCTCGGGGTCACCAGTGTGGAGGCATGAGGAACAGGGAGTAAAGCTCACTCATCCTCCATAGAAAAAGGGAGGATCCTCCGACCAGACGGGTGTTATGTCTGGCGGGCACTTGCCCGATGGTTGAAATTGGCAAGTTGTATGTATGCTAATTGCACGGTAAACTCTGATTGCGAGATGTAGAATTCGTGTGACGTCAGTATGACGCGTTGTTCATTTTGTGGCGTTTGTAGGTACCGCTACAAAACCAATGTTATTATGGAGCGGCGACGTCATTTAAGCAGGGAAGAAATGCTCAGAGCCGTGGGAATGATAGAAGCTGGTTCCCGGCAACGTACTGTGACTTTAGCTCTGAATACAAGTCAGAGTGTTATCAGTCGACTTTGGACACGTTACCGAAGCACTGGTACCGTGGCTGAGCGCCATGGAGGACGGTATCGCTGCACCACACGGAGACAAGACCGATACATTCAAATCTTAACTCGAAGAGCTCCAACAATAACCGCCATGATGTTAGCCGTGAGGCTTCATCACTCTTCAGGGAACTTAATTAGCGACCAAACAGTCAGAAACCGCTTGCATGAAGTGAACCTTCATTCCCGAAGACCGCTACGGGTACCACCTATAGCAATGCACAATCGTAGGATTCGATATCAATGGGCTCTTGAACACAGAAATTGGGCAGAAGAACAATGGCGTTTCGTGTGCTTTTCTGATGAATCTCGTTTTGGTATGAGACCGGATACAAGACGTATACGACACTGGAGAACCCCTGGACGCCAACAGCGATTAAAATCCTGCCAGGAAGTCCATCCTTATAGTGGTGGAACCATCATGGTATGGGCGGGTATTTGGATCGGCGGAAGAACTGAGTTGATTTGGATCATAGGCAACCTCAACACTCAAATTTATGCTGAGACGATTGTATCAGACGTCATCGTTCCTCTACAAGTGCAAATCGGTCCCTTATTTCAGTTAATGCATGATAATGCACGACCGCACACCGCAAGAGTTGTAAGACAGACTCTCGCCGCAGCTAACATCAATGTCCTGCCCTGGCCTGCTCAGTCGCCAGACTTGAACCCGATTGAGCATGCATGGGATATGCTACAGAGAAGAGCTCTGCCGAATATGGAGGGTATCCAGTCGCAAGAAGACCTTTTTTTGTTGTTGCAACGAACATGGGCGGCCATTCCACAGCGTGATTTGGATGAACTCATTTTGGGTATGCCAAACCGATGTTCTTGTGTTGTTAGTGTTCGCGGTAGAAACACGGATTATTAATTGTTTAAGTTACCCAATAAAATTTTAGAGAAAACTGTTATTTCAGTCTTTTTTTCGAACTTTTGTGTTAGTGGTTCAAATGTCAAATATCCCTTTATTAGGAAAATGGCAAATTTCTTTATTAATGCAAAGATGACTTGGTTTATCGTTACTGTGACAAACGAAAACACTTTATTTGATGAATCCTTAAAGAAAATTTTAATTAATATCAATCAAGAGAAAAGTTATTGCAAAAATATATGTTGATCCCTAGACACTTTTGATGTGTGTATGTGTAAAGTTTTATGTACAAAGATATATAATCAGACAACAAATAACAGAACCCAAAAAATAATAATATAGAGATATTGCTTTTTCATAAGAAACCTTTTCCAGGATTCCTGCACGTTATGCAATAGGGATGTCCTGGGTAAAATAAAATTGATTCTATTTAGTTCGTCATTCAGATTATAGAAAAATATTGGATGCGTATATTTTGGTAATTGGTCTAACTGCAATGCTTAGATATCGCCTTCGGGTTGTGGAGGTCAGACGGCAGTCGCTTCACGGAAAATATCGATGTTTAGCCAAAATCAGCAGTTAGACTGGTAAAGCGGACCCCAGACTCCAAAGCTGAAAAGCTACGGATGCGACTGGGATTAACGCTGAGATGATGATGATGATGATTTCACGTCTTACGAAAACCGGCATGTTAGGTACGTGGGTCACAAATGTCTTGCCATGGCGCCTCCGCCGGGCCGGAACAAATGTCTTGCCATGGCGCCTCCGCCGGGCCGGAACAAATGTCTTGCCATGGCGCCTCCGCCGGGCCGGAACAAATGTCTTGCCATGGCGCCTCCGCCGGGCCGGAACAAATGTCTTGCCATGGCGCCTCCGCCGGGCCGGAACAAATGTCTTGCCATGGCGCCTCCGCCGGGCCGGAACAAATGTCTTGCCATGGCGCCTCCGCCGGGCCGGAACAAATGTCTTGCCATGGCGCCTCCGCCGGGCCGGAACAAATGTCTTGCCATGGCGCCTCCGCCGGGCCGGAACAAATGTCTTGCCATGGCGCCTCCGCCGGGCCGGAACAAATGTCTTGCCATGGCGCCTCCGCCGGGCCGGAACAAGCGGGGTAGACCAAAGAGGTGCTGGCTTGACGTTGTAAGAGATGTCATGCGTGCCAATAATCTCACACCACAGGATGCTAAAGATCGCGCGAAATGGAGGAAATTAAGCAGGAAAGCGGACCCCGGGCTCCAACGCGAAAGCCGCGGATGCAACCGGCATAAACGCTGAGATGATGATGATGATGATGATGATTGGATACGTATGTTTTGTTTTATCAAATCAATAAAAATTTACAAATATAAAAGGCATCAAAGATCAGGAGTGGTGGCTGGTGACGTCACTGTTCGCTAAAAAGTGTAGCGTGCAGTGACGTCACACGAGTTTTCAACGCACTGTGTCGTCTTCATTTTTTGTTTATATGAAAAAAGAAAAAAATACGTGTCTAGTATTTTTTGGAAATCTGACTGACGGACTAATTAGTTTTTTTAGCCTATTCATGGTTTAGCGTCTTTGTTTCTATACAATTATGTAAAGAAAATTCCGTCCAACCTATAAGGAAAATAAAGTATGAAATTTTACATAATCATCATGGTAACAATACTCCTCCTCCTCAAGTCGTTCTCCTCATTACTGAGGGTCGTGATGTCCCTGTGGAATTATCCTCTTCCGCACAATAGTTCGCCATTTTTTTCAGTCCCTGGCCGCGAGTGCCGCCATCATGCAGGTCGGTGTCCAGAGATGAACGAATTTGGTCTGTCCACCTTATTGGACTGCAACCTCTGGAACGTCGTACATACACCTTCCCAGTAACCATCAGATGTTCGAGGTTATCTCCATCCTTTCTGGCAATATGGCCAAAATACTCTAAAATTCTTCAAAGGCAGACAGAGGAGAGTCTTATTGTGACACCCAGCCCTCGAAGGATTGATGCATTTGTGCGGAATGCTGTCCAAGGAATTTGAAGCATCTTCCTCCAGCACCACATCTCGAAAGCGTCAATGCGGTCTCGATCGGCCTTCATGATTGTCCAAGTTTCTGAACCATAGCTGAAGATAGAGAACATGAGAGATCTAACGAGTTTCATCTTAGTTTTCCGTGAAATGTTGCGGTCACGCCACAATTTGTGAAGCTGAGACATAGCATTTTTGGCCATACCTATTCGTCTCCTTATTTCCAATTCACATGAACCATTGTTGCTTATACTAGACCGCAGATAGATGAAATTGTCGACTATTTCTAGATTCAGCGCTCCAGTGATTACCAGCTTATTTGCGCGATCGACAACCATTACCTTCGTATTTGCATGGATTATTCTGAGGCCTAGTTCCAGGCTGATGTTTGTAATCCTGTTCAGAAGATCTGTCATTTCCGACTCATCAGCTGCCAGCAGCGTGGTATCATCAGCATAACGTAAATTTGTCAGCTTAACGCCACCAACAGAGACACCCCCGTGCCAGTTCTCACACACCCGTCTCATAATGTCATCATGGTAACAATACTAATGAATATTGAAATAATCTTTTGTTTCCGCGAATTAATTCCAACTTCCACGAAATTAGGTAATTTTTAAAAAAGTGACAATACCACCTTCGGCGGTATTATTATGAGCGATGCGACCGCGTGCCACAAGTCCTGCCCTCCTTCGCCCGCATTTGTATTAAGTTCCCTGTTTTTGCGAAATAATAATACATATTTTTTTAGGTTGAATTTTTTTTAGCCCGGCTTTGTGGGTATTAGTAGAATCAGTTGTCGATACCTGACAATACCTTCACGGATCGGACAGGGTTTTCTTTACATATTGTAAAGTAATAATATTCTCGGTAGTATGCTCTAACATCGGCTGCCGGTAGATGTTATCACCCAAACAAAGTCATGCCGCCAAGCGAAGCAGTTCCGGCATGATGTCTAGTGAAGCCGTACGGAGGACGGATCTAAGCAGTTGTGTTGCGATGTGGTACGATGCGCCAAATGTTGTTGTGTCGGGAGTTTGGTCGTGGAGGGTCTCCAAATCAATCTCCCTGTGGCGCAGCATCGTTGGTCGTGTTGTTGGGTTTAACATTGCATCACCTTTTTTTGTTTTTTTTTCCGGGGTGGAAATCCTCATAGGATGCCCGCCACCCTGGGGTAGGCGACGGGGTATATGTATGTCAGACTTTTACTGACTAAAACCACCCCGGAGTCTAAATTCTTCTACAGCCCCACCCTCGTGCTGGCCCGGTCTGTCCGGGCCTCGTCTCCTGCACGGGCTAGTGGGGTGTTAAACTACCACGTGCATCGCCTCAAAGGCGCGCGCCTCCGCCTCGGGGTCCATCGATAGGGGGGGCGGGGACTTCCCCATGTCCCTCGCCCCTGGACCCATTTATGGGGGGCAGAAGAGGGCGTTATCCGCCCTTCCTCGGCGCCCGGTGCGTCTTCTGCGGCCCGGGAAGGGAGTTGATATCTCCCTCTCCCGTTCCGCAGCTTCCTTCTGCGACATCACGTCCTCGCAGAAGGACACCACCGCGTCCCACGACTCTGAGCTGCCGACCATCCTCCGCACTACTGCCGGCAGCGTCAGGTCGCCTCCTACTTCATTTGTGAGGACACGGCGCTGCTCCTCCCAAGCTACACACTCGGAGAGCGTGTGCTGCGCCGTGTCCTCCCCGCATTGGACGCGGTGGTGGCACCGAGCGTCCGGCTCCCTGCCTAAGCGACGCAGGTACTTGCCGAAGCAGCCGTGCCCCGACAGTACCTGCGTCACCCTGAACGACAGGGAGCCGTGCCTCCTCCCGAGCCAGTCGTAGAGTACTGGCCGGATCGCCTCGACGGTACCGAGGCCGGTGGTAGGGCGCATAAGCCTCTGCCGCCAGTCCGCCACCAGGAGGTCCTGCGTGCGTCCTGGTAGTCAGGTGACGGAGCTCCTCTCGGCGCAGCTCGATCTGCTGCTGCACCGGACTGGAGCCCCGTGTCCGCTCTTCCTCGCGCCATCGGTACAATGACGCGAGTACTTTCGCCTCTAGGTCCTAGGGCGGGGATCCGGCCAGGACGCAAGCCGCCTCGTAGGATATCGTGTGATACCCGCGGACGACCCTGACGGCCATCGCCCTCTGCGGCTTGCGCAGAATGGCGAGTGTTCCGGCCGTCAGGTCCATCGCCCACACAGGGTCCCCATACAGGGCCACGGACCGCACGATTCCTACGTACAACCGCCTATAGGCAGCGCTCGGGCCCCCCATGTTGGGAAGCAACGTTGACAGCGCGCCTGCTGCACCCATCAGCTTGGGCGCCAACCGCCGAAAGTGGGGTCCGAATTCCCACCGGCTGTCGAGCACCAATCCCAGGTACTTCATGGTGAACTCGACAGCTATCCGGGCCCCACTGACCACGATATGTGATACCGGCGCCGGCGCACGCCGGGGGCCATGGAAAACCATGGCCTCCGACTTGTCAAGGGCCACCTCCAGGCCCAGGCGCCGGATGCGGTTCACCACCTGTGACACCGCAGCCGTGGCTATCAACGTCGCTTCCCTGTACGAACTCCCCCGGGCAGTGACAAGCGTGTCGTCCGCATAACACGTCAAGTCGGCCTCTCAGCACCCAGTCGTAGCCGATGTTCCACAGGAGCGGTCCCAAGACCGATCCCTGTGGAACACCGCACGACATTTGGTGCCGACCGGCACCATCACGTCCCCGATAGATGACGCATCTGTCCTCCAGATAAGCCCCTATTATGCGGCGGAGGTAGGGAGGCACCCGATGGTATTTCAGGGCCTCCCTAATACAGCTCCAGGGTAGGGTGTTGAAGGCGTTGGAAATGTCTAAAGACACCGCCAACACCACCCCACCCCGGGACACCATATCCTCCGCCAGGGCTCTCACGCGCATGATGGCGTCTATGGTGGAGCGCCCCCGACAAAAACCGAACTGGTTGTCGTTAACATTGCATCACCTCCCTCAACTGTCGTCTTCCTTCCTATTGACTCAGTTTTTTTGAGTGAATAGGTTCGTAATAAACTAGCGTGTTTTACTATCAACGATTACATCACTTCTTACCATCAGGCGGGATTGCGGTCAAGCACTGGTTTATAATAATAATAAAAATAAAAAAACCAGTCTCTTATTGCCACATTATAGGGTAAACGCATCTCCTTATAAAAACTACATGACTTCTAACGTCTTGTTCAAACGTTTTTAAACTTCCATTCTAAGCGCGAATTCATTCGCGTAAGATTACTTGTTCCCTACTCACCACATCGCATCTTATTACCCACCGGACCCTATTATTTCGTCCTCGCTTTGTGGTCTTGGTAGCTTAAAGACATTCTCAAAAATTAGGGCTATTGAATTATAAGATTTTTTTCTAGACTTGTGTTACTTTGAACATTGCTTACGATAGTTCCAAAGATAGCGCGTTTAAACTAACAAACTCTTTAGCTTTAAGAGTATTAGTTAGACTAACTTTGGCTCGCGTGTCGTCCACTTAAAAATATTTCTTCACTTTTTATTGCTTTCGCCCACCACTAGTGTGGTTTTACTTTTTTTCGCCTGGCGTTTTTCGTTATTTTTTTCTTTTCGCTTTTCGCCTTTTTTTAAAGGCTTATATAATTGTCTTCCTAAAGAATTAAGTTACCAAATACTATAGTTTTTCTAAATCCTACTGGAAGTTTTTTTTTTTTAATAATTATACACTAGCTCTTGACCGCAAACCCGCCTGATGGTAAGCAGTGATGCGATCGTTGATGGTAAAGCGCGCTAGTTTATTAACAGCCTATTCACTCAGAAAAACTGAGCGAATAAGAAGGAAGACGGCAGTTGAGCGAGGTGATGCATTGTTAATCCCAACAATACGACCAACGATGCTGCGCCAAAGGGAGATTGATCCGAAGACCTTCCACGACCAAACTTCCAACACAACAACATTTGGCGCATCGTACCCGGCACACATCGCAACACAACTGCTCAGACCCGTCCTCCATACGGCTTCACCAGACATCATGCCGGAACACGACAAATCGCTTGGTGGCAAGACTTTGAGTTTCATGAGCAGCTCGCTGCCCGGTAGGGACCAGGCCCGGGTCGACGGCGCGTTGTGTTTCACGCGCGCCTCATGGAATTGTCACCACATCGTAACGGGGACCACGAAGACTGATGCTTCTTGGGTCATAGTCAAGGGAAGAAGCACGGGTGGCTTTTAATCAATAAAAGTTTGACACGCCCTTCCGCCCAGCCCAGAGCGGAAGAGTTCATTTGATGATTTCCCATCCCAAACAAAATAATTATAAGTAAGTTCCATAGACAAGCATATTCAAACAAACAACTTCTTTTTTTTTAATAATTATAAACTAGCACTTGACTGCAATCCCGCCTGATGGTAAACAGTAATGCAATCGTTGATGGTAAAGCGCGCTAGTTTATTTAGCCTATTCACTAAAAAAAACTTAGTGAATAGGAAGAGAGACAGCAGTTGAACGAGGTGAGGCAATGTTAAACTCAACAACACGACCAACGATGCTGCGCCACAGGGAGATTGATCTGGAGATCTTCCACGACCAAACTCCCGACAAAACAACATTTGGCGCATCATAACCGGCACATCGCAACGCAACTGCTCAGACCCGTCCTCAGTACTTCTTCAGCTTTAATATTAGTATAGAAAGATAAGTTCGAAATAGTTTATCAATATTTTATGTCACAAGATAAGATTATTCTCTTCCAAAGGCTGTTTCTGTGCGGATATATCCGTCTCTACGAAATTGAATCGTCGTATCGTTCGTTTATCAGTGTTGCCACGTGATCCTCGCACGTGACTTGCTATTTATATTTTATTGGGTTCTCGTTTCTAATTTAATGATTTAGGAGAGTTAGGTCTTAGTACTCGTATACACGAGCGACACGCGTCATCGACATGTTGAGGACTGCCGTCGGCATCCTGACGCTCGTGTATTTGAACGCCGTACTTTAATAAATTTGTTCTTCGAGCAATGTGCACTGCCCAGTGCCGGGCCGGGCAATTGGGTTATTCCAACTCAATATTATTTTACTCGGCCCGGAAGTCGGTTCCAGGACGTCATGCAATCAAGCGCGTTGATACGATCATGCGCCTACAATATTCCTACAGGCAATGTGCCCGGCCCACTGCCACTTAAGTGTTACAATTCTCCGGGCTATATTGGTTACTCCCGTTCTTATGCGGATCTCCTTATTTCTGATTTGATCACGAAGTCAAACCCCCTCCATTGCCCTTTGTCCTTCCTACCTGCGTGAACGCTTTACTCGGGCTCTAGCGCCACACTGTGTAGATCACACCTAAGCTCCATCCTTAAATATTAACCACATAAAACGAGTCACTTTTAATATTCCTTCTCTGTCCATGCTATATGATTGTGGAACTCACTCCCGCCTAACATTAGTGATTTAAACACTATTTCTATATTTAAATATCGATTACAAGAGGATTAAGTACCTTTTGTTTCATACTGTGAGAATTGGTTTATTATATATATATTTATATAAACTCATTTGCAAAAAAGCGGGTACCTAAGCAATGAACCATTTTAAATGTTAATATTCATTTCTTTGTTAATTATAGGTAGTTTTATTCTAACAATTTGGTAAACTAATAAGAAAATAATCATTTCATCAGTATTTCATAAAATTTTGTTACAATTTATGGGAAATGAATTTAAACTTCGCTAGCATTGTATGTTCGCCAGTAGTGCATATGTTCATGAAGTTAAAATTAAAAAGTTTTTGTTTGTTTTTTCTTTAATAAAGTAAAAGCAGATAAATGAGTGTTACCCCCTCTAGCTAAAATCACAGCGTGAATTCGTCTGGGCATGCTAGCGAGTATATCCCGGATACTTGCTTGCGGAATACATTCCCACTCCGCAGCAATCACATTCTTCAGGTCTCTGATGGTCTGCTGAGCCGGTTGTACTGATCTCACACGCCGTTTCAGAACGTCCCAGACATGCTCAATGGGATTGACGTCGGGACTTCGAGCTGTCCAATCCAAACGACGAATGCCGACATCTTACACATACGCTTTAACATCGCGATCATCGATGGGCGCGAGCATTGTCGTCCATAAAATCGAATCGTCGCCTAGAGTGGCCAATACACGTTGTGCATGAGGAATTAAAACTTCTGTTATGTATCAATGCCCAGTCAGTGAGCTGTTTTCAATGAAGACTGTACGATCCATTGAATTTATTCCTGCCCAATACATAACAGAGCCCCCACCATAAGGTTTCTATGATTTCTTCGAAAATGCCTCTGCAAAGCATTCTCCTTGTCTTCATAGCACTCGCCGACGTCGATCTTCACCGAACAGAGATATCCTGGCTTCCTCAGAGAACAAAACCCTATTCCAATCTTCTTGAGTCCATGATTCACAATTTCTAGCGAACCTAAGCCTGTGAACTCGGTGCTCACGGAGTAATTTGGGGCCGGGGGACGGGCGGTGACTCCGTATATTGGCAACGAGAAGCCTCTTTCTGACCGTCCATAGACTAATATGCACATTTCTTACTTTTTGAAGGTTGTTCTTAAGATCCGAAGATTTGCGATTTCTCAATGCGCGACTCACAAGAAAACGATCATCCCGTGGTTGGGTACATGGTTTTCTTCAGAACCAGCCTTCTCTCGACGGAATCAGTCTCCTGATATCACTGCCAGGTCCTATGGACCGTCGACCGCCTAACATTTAGCCTCCTAGCCACGAAGCATTGGCTGCAACCCTCTTCAAGCAGCGCGGTAATTTTGGTAGCTTTTACCACTTTATCTACCTATTTTTGATACAGCCAAACAGCAATAAATAAAGCTTTTACAGTCAAGGATATGAAATTAATCGATAAAAATTGAATAAAAGTTAACTTCTGGAACTTCGCGCCAAAACTGTAGGATAAAAAGGGTTTTCTCTAAAAATGAGCATCAATTGAAAATTTTAATTTAGAACGTACTTTTTTAAATACCACGGCATTTTTGAAACTGGCCAGTAACGTGTGTTTTTTACATTGAATCTTTTTAAAAATGAATGAAAATCAAAACCGCCCGTATTTTTTTGCAAATGAGTGTATTTTAGCATTATATGTCACATTTGGTTTATTATGTTTAGGTAAATTTAATATTGTTACTTTTATACATATCACATTCATATTTTTTTGTGCTTTCGCGGTTCTGCTGGATGAAATTTATTAAGAAATAAATAAGTAGCACCTTTGTACTCGGGTCTTAAGTATGTCATATCTTTATGTGTTTTATTGTGTGTACATAAATAATAAAATAAATAAATAAAGGTTGTAAAAAGCGCTTGACACGTCGGCTTTATAATATCCGGTAAGGCGACGATGTCGACCCAGACTGATTTCATTTATTTCGCTTACTTTTCTATATATATATTTATTTTATGAGCTTTTTGATTTAACACCTTTCGTCTTGATGACCGGTCACACCATGTAGACAGGAGCTGATCAGAATCATTGTGTGTATTAGATTTGAGTAACTTTTACGTAATTGAACATACATATTTAGAAAATGAGGTCTTAATCTCTTTTTTTTGGTCTGGTCTTCATCATTTTATTAATGACCTCTCCGGCTTTGGGCGGAAGACTTTTACTGACTAAACCCCACCCGTGTTCCTTCAGTTGCCTGTGCGCCAGGGCCACTGTTTTCTTTCAACCAACCCGCAGCCCTGACCCACGCCATTGTCTCATATTTGGATTACCTAAATATTAGATGCTTTAAATACCCTTAATATAGATACAAAGATTTATATCGCCTTTACACTATACATAGATAAGCCTATTGAGGGCTTTTGCGTAAAGTACTTACTTACATTACTCTCAAAATATTTTACCATTCATAGGAATACAAAAAAGGGGTGAAAACTCCCATTTTATACTGCTTGTGAATCTTTCCACATTGCAAATCCGTACCCTTAACTACTTAGTCCCTTTGGTATGGGTTAAAGGAATCCTTTTACAAGAAGCTCTTTGCATACTAGTATTGCTTTTACAGAGAATTAGGTAATGCAAGAGATTTTTTTGTCGTTTTAGCAACTTTGCCCTGAACTAGGAATTTCTCCTGTATCGTCGGTGCGTTTACAAACATATAAAGTCACATACACAAACATCCAGACAAGGAACAACTAAGTGTAGGCCATAGAAATATTTGTTCCGTGCGGGAATCGAAAATCTCAGCCACTGCGTCAATCGTGTCGTCTTTTCTTTCACTACTTAATTTTCAAACATCATCATCAAACGTCCCACTGCTGGGCACAGGTTTCCTCTCACACAGAGAAGGATTGAGCGTAATCATCACGCTTGCTCATCACGGGTTGGCGATTTCAGACTTAAACTGGTTTCCTCAAGATGTTTTCCTTCACTTTGTTAATCAGTCATTGGTGTCCAAGATATACTTAGAAAGTACTTAGTAGTTTCCCAACATGTAAACAAATTAAGTTTATTATAACACCCACACATATGAATAGTTGTATCATTCACTTATTCATCATGATAAATTAGATATTTCTATAAGATAATATGACGTCTTTTGGAACCAAAGTATCGGATACGGAAAAGATACAGCCGATACAGCTAAAACATTTCGTTATCTTGATAATTATACAGAACTAACGTCCGATGGGACTTTCGATCACCTTTACCTTTTGAACCTTTTAGGGATCAAACATTTTGCCCACTCTCATTATCTAAGGCACTCTTGTAACATTTTATGCTTCTAGACTGTGCATTGTCTGTCAGTGAATTTATTTAAGATTCTCATTTTGTATAAGAAAATGGAATAGAACTTTAAGGCAGTTGTGTACATACAGGGTCATAATATCAAGATTCGTATCTTCAGGACTTAAGAAAAACGGCTCTATTTACTTCTTTAATATACATATGTATAATAAGAAGTCACAAAGTGGGCTTACTCCTACAGTCAGCTCCGTTTTAGAACTTGATTTCAAAAATAATCCATTTTTTGAAGTGAAACTTCTTTATTGGCGTTGTAAAAAAATTTACCGTCACATTTTTCGGTTAAATTCTGACAAAATTCCCCCCCCCCCCCCCCTTACTAACCCCCCTCCCAGCAGGAACCTATATTCAGATAGGACCCCTAGACCCCCATTTTGATCCCATAGTACCTGACCCCCAATACCCATATAGCACATACATTCCGAGATTCCAGTGTCCTGTCCCCTCCCACTCTCCCCTCATGTTGTGACCCCAGGTAGACAGGATCCTCCCAACACTTAGACAACCCCCCCCCCCTCACCTACCCCTCCCTACTACTACTACTTTACGCGCCATCTTTTTCTAAGAAGTTTCACTTCTTACGTGTGTACACTAGTACACGCACACATTTTTTTTTGTAATCATGTACTAGTAGTTGACCGCAATCCCGCCTGATGCTAAGCAGTCATGCAATCGTTGATGGTAAAGCGCGCTAGTCTATTCAGAGGCTATTCACTATAACCGCCTCATTCGGAGACTGCCCACTCTGCAGCACTCGTACGTTCTACCATAACCTCTCTTTCGGACCGGATTGATTCTTTACTATCCCGAACTTCCGGCAGGTATCTCTCCACAACTGTGCTGTCACCTGCATGGCCATAGATACCGGGCATCAGCAGATCGTTAATATGAGGAACACCGGTATTAGTCGACATGGGCTCCGATGAGCATCCGTCGACAACAACTTGGAGGGACCGTTCGTCGCTACCACGTCAATTTCTATGTTAATACATATATGCTATTTCCATATTCTGTAGGGCACAATGACGTGGGAGTTATTGTTCAAATACGAATAATTCAATTGTCTGTTTGGCATTTCGATTCCTTGCCGTCAACAAGCCCCAATATTGACATAATTTGTACGTGGTAGGTTGTCGCGTAGAATAATATAGAATTGGTATCCTGGTACTTTCACAGGGAAGCATGCATAACAGTGAGTAGAAGTTCTCTAATACTTACCAGATGATAGGGACAGGATGTATATGATGAATGGTGATGATCCAGAAAAAAACAAATTTTTAGCGTGTGAATAATTAATTGTCCAGCAGTGGACACCCATTGGCTGAAGAAGAAGAAGAAGAAGAATAATTATTACAAAATACATACAAGAATAAATACTAAATAATGTTCTTGGGTATCATAATATGTGTTAGGTAAAAGGTATTTACTTCTGACTCAAACTACATAGTTCGAGATCACAATACAATAAAACGAGCGGACAATGTTAGATAGGTACGCCGACGATTTTTCAATTCAAATAAATATAGAATTGAAATATCAATTTCCGCGAGTTCAGCAGACAACATATGAATGTTCGCGTATTTCCAGAGACGCAGGATTTTTATAAATGGCACTTTTATAACTTAAACGTTTTCATGCTTCGTATGGGTTGACCGATCAGATGAAGCTAGAGATACATACCAAGACTCTTTTTTTTTTTGTTGTTATGGGAAATCATCAAAAGACTTCTCCCGCTCTGGGCGGAGCGGAAGGGCGTGTCAGACTTTTACTGACTAAAACCCACCCGTGTTTCTTCGCTTACCTGTGTGTCGGCCAGGGCCACGGTTTCTTGTTTAACCAACCCGCAACCCTGTGGCCCAGAAGGCATCGGTTTTCGTGGACCCCGTCACGATGTCCTGACACCTCTTTGAGGCGCGCGTGAAACACGACGCGCCGTCGACTTGGGCCTGGTCCTTACTGGGCGGCGAGCTGCCCACTGCTTACCGCCTGCGGGCCCTCGCCTACGGTGGCTGGGAGTTTGGTGTCGTCTCCCGACCAGGGCGTCTCCTGCGGCGGATAGTGGCGTGAGGGCGCTGGGATTCCCGTTGCCTCACGCGCTCCGCCTCCTCTTTTGCCAGCAACGCTGCTTCGTAGAAGGAGGTGACGGTCTGCCATGCACTCTCGCTCTGGATCATGGCCTGGACCAGGGTCGCACACGAGATATCGCCATCCATCGCCGCTACGAGGGCGAGAGCTCAGGGCGATCCACACAATGGTGACAGCCTGGCGTTTCCTCCCGCCTAATACGGAACAGGAACCTCCCGAAACAACCGTGTCCGGTGAGGACCTGCATAAGGCGGAAGGTGGGGCGCCACTCCTCAAAGGGGGGACTTACCGCCGCTATTGTGGCGTGCCTAATACCAAAACCCTTCAGCTTCTTTTTTGTTCTGGATGGGAAATCATCAAATTACCTCTCCAGCTCTGGGCTTTTGGAGACTTTTACCGACTAAATCGGCACCACCCCTCCACCTCCATGCTTTACAAAGCACGAAAAGTAGCTGGTCCCGGCTGTCATTTGTGGTACTTTGACAGTCGTTACGAGTAATTATAAGCCTGAAACTTACAACCAGTCTTAACATTTACATCCAGGCAGATTGGGAGCCGGCTCCAACATACATAGCATACTTATGTAACATAATCAATCAATAATGTTCTATATAGGCACTTGGCATCTATGTATGTCATACGTGTTGCTTTTCACGGACATAGCCTTATTGCCTTGTAATAACTATGATATTTATTTTATTCGGATCATCTAAATTCCCTTTCTATGTGTGCAAAGTGAATTAGATCACACAACAATAATAATGTACTATAAATAGCCTTAAGTTTATACAACAAAAGAGCATTACTGAACACGCATTCTTAGTCTTCACTACATTGTAACTCCTGGGATACAGGCTTCCTCTCGGCGAGAGCGAGTGGGCCGTAAACTACCACGCGGGCCCAGCGCGGGTTGCCAGATATCACATGCCTTCAAAGTTTTTACATCTAGGATGTTCCCTCACGATGTTTTCCTTCGCCGTTTTAAAAGCAGTGGTAATGAAATGATTTGAATGAACGACTAGTAAGTCGCGCCAACCACCGCTGCTCAGTAACATAGTAGCAGGCCCCAGCAAAGATGGGAAAAATATTTAGGCGAGGATGACTAGGTACAGTTTCATAAGAAAAACCGAACGTATTTAAAAGTGTAGTTAGATTTGTTCACAATAATAATTAATTAGCAACGAGTTTCGAGCTTTGATTTCCTAAGAGAGCAGTTCTGTCTTTTAAATGGGCGTCATAAAATGTGTTATTTTCGCACGTGTTTGACATAAAGGGGTCATAACACGCTCTGACCCCTTGCTCACTCTACAGGTCGATCGATCAGCTTAAGCACTTTGACAACCGTTACGCGTGATCAGAAGCCCGAAAGTCTGAGAATCAGTCTTACTACGATGTTTCGTATTACCCAGAGACTGAGTTGTGGAGGTCAGATGGACAGCCGTAACCCGCCTTTCTTGGAAACAAGGCTTATAAAAAGAAATTGGAGCTTGCGGTAGGAGGAATTATTTATAGGGGAATTCTATGACTCAATTACCCCATCTCCGTTTCATCATCGGACGACCCGACGTACGGCAAGTATCCACCTTTTCGTTGTTGACACCAGTACGATCCAGACGAAGCGTTTCGGCTTAGAACAATTTGGCTGTTTTCAAGGCTAGACTAGCACGCTTTACCATCAACGATTGCATCACTGCTTACCATCAGGCAGGATTGTGGTCAAGCACTAGTTTATCTATACTTACTAATATATAAAGCTGAAGAGTTTGTTTGTTTGAACGCGCTAATCTCAGGAACAACTGGTTCGATTTGAAAAATTATTTTTGCGTTAGATAGCCCATTAATCCAGGAAGGCTTTAGGTTATATAAAATCACGCTGCGATGAATAGGAGCAGAGCATAATTAACTGCACGCGAACAAAGTCGCTGGCGGCCGCTAGTGATTTATTAAAAAAAAAAGAATTAAGTGGTCATAGGAAATTAGTGCCCTAAACTAGGCGCGTGTTCTTTGATATGTTGTCTATCCGGACTCAGGGATATCGATAATGTTTACTCTGTACAGCACTCATCATCGTCTTGTTCTTATCCCATGTTACGTGGCGTCGGTACAATATGGTTTTTATCGTCCTATAAATCACTTCTTATTAGTTGGCGATTATCGCCAACAGATATTTTTGTTACCTTATTGGTGTACATTTTTATCTGTTCCTGGCTGTCTCATTTTATTTATCCGTGTGTATATTGCTCTGGTTGCTTGAAATAAACAAATTTTATGACAATTAATTACTCGTATTAATTACTATGTTATGCCTCCACTGTCCTTCCTTCCGTCAAAACAATTGTTTGTCGCCGCGTCGTAACTCATAAACCGTAATAGTTTAACCATTCAAAGTATTACAGCATGTGGTCTTCTCGTAACTTGAGCATGTAATATACTTTTATGGTCTACCAACAGATCCGAGGTTGCAGATGATTGTCGTAAACTATGGAATGTGCTAGAAAATCTGCTATGAAACGTTACGCCTGCCGCTAAGAAGTAAACGCGCTTTCAGAGTCGAAAACGCCCTTGACTATAATAATAATAAAATAAATATACACGGACAAATCACACAGATTTAGTAAGTTCGAGACTTGTGTTATGGGATACTAACTCAACGATACTATATTTATAATAGATACATCTACAATATGTAAAGAAAACCCTGTCCGATCTGTGAAGGTATTGTTAGGTATCGATAACTGATACTACTAAAGGATACAAAGCCAGGCTAAACTTAAAAAAAAAATCCCCCTAAAAAAATAAATTGTATTTCGCAAAAAGAGGTAACTTAATACATGTGCAGTAGGCAACCCTTCCACGGACGAAGGAGGGCAGGGCACGCGGCACGTGGTCACATCGCTTATAATAATACAGTCCAAATAGTGTTGTCACTTTTTTAAAAATTAACAAATTTCGGGAAAGTTGGAGTTAATTCGCGGGAAAAAAAGATTATTTCAAAATTCATTAGTATTGTTACTATGATGATTACGTAAAATTTTATATTATATTTGGTCATGTGTTTACCTAACCTTTATTATCCTTATGGGTCGGACAGGGTTTTCTTTGCATATTGTATATGACAGCACGTGACTGGTTAATTTTGAATATTGTGATCTGTTTTATCGTATCAGCATCAATTGACCGTAAATTACTCTACTAGAAAGAAAGAAAGAAAGAAAGAAAAAAAAATTATTTTTTATTCTGCGCAAACAGTATTATTATATTATACTATTTTTTGAAGTCGATTAATCCGTCGGTATTCTGATAAACTATGATTTTTATTAAGAGCGGGTAACATCGACTGGAGTTGCGTTTGACATAGCGATCGACCGTTATCGCTGGGCATTCTTTGTCAAGCTCCGATCGAGTGGGATGGTCTTACTCAAACTCAGTGGCTCTTATCTGTTTTAATCTGAGATTATCATTGTAATCCCTTAATATTAAAGTGATCTAAGTGTCTGTACAGTTAAAATACACACATCAAAAGTGTCTAGGGATCAACATATATTTTTGCAATAACTTTTCTCCTGATTGATATTAATTAAAATTTTCTTTAAGGATTCATCAAATAAAGTGTTTTCGTTTGTCACAGTAACGATAAACCAAGTCACCTTTGCATTAATAAAGAAATTTGCCATTTTCCTAATAAAGGGATATTTGACATTTGAACCACTAACACAAAAGTTCGAAAAAAAGACGGAAATAACAGTTTTCTCTAAAATTTTATTGGGTAACTTAAACAATTAATAATCCGTGTTTCTACCGCGAACACTAACAACACAAGAACATCGGTTTGGCATACTCAAAATGAGTTCATCCAAATCACGCTGTGGAATGGCCGCCCATGTTCGTTGCAACAACAAAAAAAGGTCTTCTTGCGACTGGATACCCTCCATATTCGGCAGAGCTCTTCTCTGTAGCATATCCCATGCATGCTCAATCGGGTTCAAGTCTGGCGACTGAGCAGGCCAGGGCAGGACATTGATGTTAGCTGCGGCGAGAGTCTGTCTTACAACTCTTGCGGTGTGCGGTCGTGCATTATCATGCATTAACCGAAATAAGGGACCGATTTGCACTTGTAGAGGAACGATGACGTCTGATACAATCGTCTCAGCATAAATTTGAGCGTCTAGGTTGCCTCTGATCCAAATCAACTCAGTTCTTCCGCCGATCCAAATACCCGCCCATACCATGATGGTTCCACCACTATAAGGATGGACTTCCTGGCAGGATTTTAATCGCTGTTGGCGTCCAGGGGTTCTCCAGTGTCGTATACGTCTTGTATCCGGTCTCATACCAAAACGAGATTCATCAGAAAAGCACACGAAACGCCATTGTTCTTCTGCCCAATTTCTGTGTTCAAGAGCCCATTGATATCGAATCCTACGATTGTGCATTGCTATAGGTGGTACCCGTAGCGGTCTTCGGGAATGAAGGTTCACTTCATGCAAGCGGTTTCTGACTGTTTGGTCGTTAATTAAGTTCCCTGAAGAGTGATGAAGCCTCACGGCTAACATCATGGCGGTTATTGTTGGAGCTCTTCGAGTTAAGATTTGAATGTATCGGTCTTGTCTCCGTGTGGTACAGCGATACCGTCCTCCATGGCGCTCAGTCACGGTACCAGTGCTTCGGTAACGTGTCCAAAGTCGACTGATAACACTCTGACTTGTATTCAGAGCTAAAGCCACAGTACGTTGCCGGGAACCAGCTTCTATCATTCCCACGGCTCTGAGCATTTCTTCCCTGCTTAAATGACGTCGCCGCTCCATAATAACGTTGGTTTTAATCAGTAGTAGGGAAACAGTAGCACTAATAATGTCTTCAATGCGTTGTATGTTTTTATAGGGAAAATATTGACAGCTGATTTTCATCTTTTACTCGAATTTGATTCACAGTTCCTGATTCAAATTATGAAATGCACCAAAAAGGATCCATATAAATTTATAAAATCATAAATTTATTACAAAGCCACATCTCAATCTCAAGAAATCCGCATAAAAATGCTTGATCCCTAGACACTTTTGATGTGTGTAATAAGAATCGAACATCACACTATAGTTATTTTTCAACGTTTTATCGAAATACCGCCCACGATGGTGCTCATGCGGATGAGAAGACACCTCAACTATCCGGAACTTCAGCCCCGCCTTTCTCACGGTTTTTACCCCATCATATAGATAAACATCCAAGACCCAGGCCAACCAGGAAAAGATCGTTTTCCATCATGACCTGGCCTGGGACCGGACCCGGGGCCTCCACGTCGCAGGCAGGTATGTTGACCGGTACGCCATGGAGGACGACTATCCTTTCATAATCTCTATTTATGCACAGAGGTAAATTACAAAACACCAAACTCTATTGCTATTAGTAGTGCAATTGATCTCAGTGTATAAAATGTTTCTAATTCCAACACTCGGGCAGCATAGCTTATTTGTCACTGAAATGAATGCTATAAATCTACAAAAAAAAAAAACGTTTCCGTTTTCATGTTTCTATTTGGTAAGAAGGACAAGAAAATGGTACTATATTTCAGACCGTCCGAAGGATGTGTCATGTCTAAAGGCAGCCCTCATACATATTTAATTTAGGATACATAAGATAAAAAAAAAAATTGAGATAGTAGAGGATTCCTAAAAGGAAAAAAAATTGACTTCTAACATGATTCTGAAGAAGTCTTTTAGCTTGTCAAATCTGGTTTTTGTTACTCATCTGCAGTTAAATTGTAGTACGTATTATAACAAATAGAATTAATTAATTTACAAGTAGGTTCACCGATCAATTTCTTTACACAAACACTGCTACTCAGCTGCACCTGCTTAGACTGGAAAATAATTATTATTAAATGGCTAGGTAGGTGATAACAGATTCAATCATTTAGGCCCCGTAGGTCATACTGCTGAGCATGATGGTTTCGGAATTAGGCTTTTAAGAAGAACTGGGAACACCCCCATGTGCAAAGAGTGATCACTGAGGTGGTTTTGGTGAGGTTAAGCTTCTACGATCCACACTTTCCGACCGGAAAACTTTTCAAGGTTTCCCCGGAAACAAAAAAAAAGTAGGGCACAAGTGTCCAGACCTATCTTTTTGGGATTCGAGACCGGTTGAAAGCAATAGCTTAGCCCCATTACATGGTACTTAAATATAACCGTAATTGGGTTAAATATGGGTTTACTGTTGGTGTAGGAGTGCCTTATCATTCCGTGTGCAGTTTCTGGCCTGCCATCGGACGCGTCCCCAGGTGGCGGATAGGGGAACGGCCCCCAGATATGGGGGTTACCGGTTTACCGGCGCGGACCAAAACCAGAAGTGGGGACCGCTTCGGCGGTCACGCGCGGCGGGTCGGCCACCACTCCAGGTGGCTGACGTGACCCGAACGCCGGGTCACCGTCGGGTAACCCGGTCTCCTCATTGAGAGGAGCTGGGGGCCCCGTTTGCCTTCGGGCAAACGAGTGGGCTAAGAGGAAGGACACCTCGCTAAAAAACCCTTGGCTGCTGCGTCTTCTCGCACACGAAGACGTACCCAGCCGGGCCCCTCCCTATGGAGGGCCCACTGTGGGCCCGCCTTCTGGCGGGAATCGCCGGCGGGGGATTGTTTGAAAGGCTCTGCCATTTCCCATGACCCCGCCACTAAGGCGATGTCGGTGTGCCGCTGTTGGGTTTAGTGGGTATTCCCGGCTTCGGCTGGGCGAGTCCCACACACGCCCTTCGGGGTATGGTGCGTAAAGGCATTCCCACAGCGTCAAAAAAAAAAAAGGAGTGCCTTATCATTCAGTGATAACAGATGTTTATGATTCATTTTCTTCTACATGTTTCTTCTATCTTTTTCATTTCAACGGTACATCCATGTTTGTTATGCTTACTACATACGTCCAACGCCTCTGACGTCACTATAAATATAGTCCATATTTATTGCGGCTTCTTAGGCGTTATTCGGATTGTCTAGTGTAGTTGAATATAAATTTACAATACAATCCCAGCCCCAGCACAGCCCCAGCCCAGTGAAGAAGTATTTTTTTGAAACCCCCAATTTTTTGATTCGTCCTCTCTATCGAATGTGCAATAGCCTTAACCAATAGAGTTGTCAGAAGGGTTGTATAATTTTCTCTAAGTTTTCTCCTGTCTCCTGGATGTCTGAAACGCACATGAAGGGGCACGTTGAAAACCACTGCTCTAACAAATAGGACATTGTCCAAATGGTGTTATAGGATGTAGAAGACATTGGATGGATCGTTGACATCCCTTATCGGCAAGATATATAAAATGTAGCTATAGATGTAGTACAAGATTTTTTGTAGACATTTATAGACAGGATTTAAATATTTAATTCAAAGCATTTAAATGTTTTGCTGTGGACATGCCACTAATTCTCAATAAATTAATAGTGTCGCCCTAAATAGCTTTTGCTTACTTTGGGAACGGCAGCTAGACTTTAATTTAATGTAAATTGGATGGAGGCTGCGGTGCTGAGGTGAAATTGTTTTATTACATCTTTAGCGCTAAACCGAGTAATGTTAGATAGGCCGGAAACATGGAATATGAGCGAAAAACAAACTATAACATGCCTTACGATGAGGTGAAAACGTGGCCAAATTCCCCGCATAGAAGCGAGTTTGTAAGTAAAAAAAATATGCCCGTATAAGACGCTTTATGAGCCGCGGTGTAATGTGTATACCGCCTTAGGATCTTATAGATATACATTAATTAATTCTTTTTTTATAAATTATAAACTAGTGCTTGGCCGAAATCCCACCTGATGCTAAGCAGTAATCTTATCGTTGATGGCAAAACGCGCTAGTTTACTCGTATTAAGAGCATATTCATTCTAGCCTTGAAGACACTCGAATTGTAGTCCGACGGAAACACCGCCGCTGGCAAATTGTTCCAGTCCCTCGAAGTACGCGATATAAAAGACGAGGCGAAAGACTTCGTTCGGATCGTTGTGGTGTCAACAACGTAAGGTTGGACTCGCCGTACGACGGGTCGTCCAATGGTGAAACGGAGATGGGGCTATAAAATCATGCAATTCCCTCGCACATACTCCAAAATGCATCTTATAGAACACCGACAGGCTGGCTACTCTTCGCCTGTGCGAAGTATTAAAAGTTGGAAGTATAAAATAAACTTTATTATGTTGCAGTTAGTTGTATTTCCACTAACTTATCTATAATCTATACTAATATACACGCTGGAATTTTTGCTTTAAGGAGTACTTTCGATGAATAGAGTAAAAGACAGAAATAAAAATGTTTGTGTTATAAAATAATTGAAAAAAAAATCATCAACTCGAAAAAGTGAGAAAAGTTAGTTGCGCCGGATACAACTTGTAGGTACTACTCGGAAGGGACATGAAACGGCTTCAAAAGAAAGCAATGCATTTAATGTTCAAAACATAATAAGCTCCCGCGCATGGTGATACAGCATAAAATAGCTTGTAGGCAACAATCCACAAATTCACCGACAAAAGAAAAAAATGTTCAAACCAAAAAAATCTGTCATGTGCATGTCATACGGTATAAAATAACTTACAATAAATTACCGCTAAGCGTTCAAAGGCGAAAGGCCGCTTTATAAATGTTCAAAGTAAAATAAACTCTCGACTCTAGTGATACGACATAAAGTTGTCTGCTCGCAAAAATTACAAACAATTGTCTTAGATAATAATTTTGTTTTCGTGTTCAGTAAATTGCAGCTAAAAAGTATTTATGATAGTCCTAAGCCCGTAAAAGTATGAATGGATAATTGTTGATGTACGCGGGTTTGTGGCCCCGCGCCATTCAGCCGTAGATTACCGGGAGGTTACTATTATTTCCTGCTCACTTTCGAGTTTTTTTTATCACTATGTCAAATCTGCTATATCATGTTTCTAATATTTTATTTATTGATGAAACGATTGTATTACTAAGACAAAACCGTTCCGCTGCGGGAAAACAACCAATAAAATTCCACGCTGTATAAAGCTGAAGAGTTTGTTTGTTTGTTTGAACGCGCTAATCTCAGGAACTACTGGTCCGATTTGAAAAATTCTTTTTGCGTTAGATAGCCGATTAATCCAGGAAGGCTTTAGGCTGTATAACATCACGCTGCAACCAATAGGAGCGGAGCATTACTAACTCCACGCGCACGAAGTCGCTGGCGGCCGCTAGTAGTTTATATAATTGGAATATAAGTCAGATATGATGCATAATTTTTTCTGGGTCTTTTACTGTCCCTCTCCTATTGTGCCCTGGAGGGTGCATTATGACATTATAGCCAAGAGGCCCTATAAATTATAGGGCCTCTTGGCTAAATAATAACAGTCGCACATGTTGATCCACCAGGTAAAGTAACGCTTGCCGCGGTTGGCCTCTGGATGGGTGACCATCTTTACATACCGAGATCTCTCCATTATCCTCGTTAAGCCGTTGGTCCCGGCTGTCATTTGTAGATCTTTGACTGTCGTGAAGGGTCGTCAGAAGTCCGAAAGTCAGACCACTAGTCTCACGAGGATTATCGTATTACTTATTAACTGGGTTGTAGAGGTCTGGAGACACCGCTGGATGCGGGAGGCGTAGGACCGGTCGTGCTGGTATCCTTGGTGGAGGGCTATGTCCAGCCATCTGTCGCCCCCCAAACATCAGGACCCGAGGTGGCGGCGCGAAGTGTTCCACGCACGCCACTCTTAGACGTCATGGGGGGACTATGTGTTTATGTGTGTATCGATATAGATAAAAAAGTGTAATTTGAATTAATATCAAAGAAAAAAAACCTGCAAAATAAAAAAATAAGTTGAAAAAAAAATGCTATGCAATAGCTTTATCGTGGCAGTCTCCGAGACCACACTTTCATTTTTTTTAATTCACCTAAGGTAGTAATTTGTTCGTATTTTAATTTTTTTTTGGCTTAACTACCTGTTGATGCCTGTTAATCCCTGTTAATGTTGAGGTTTAATGCCCATTTTTAACATATGATGATCTGTTTCAACTTTAAGGAAGCATTATTTGACGTATACATTATGTGACGTAAAAAAAAAAACACAACACAATCACGATGTAACGTTCCCTCTCTTGGGACACAGGCCTCCTTTCGGTATGACGCAAACCAACCCCCAACCCCGGTTGATTGTTGTGTTTGTCTATCAAAGTTGTGTTGCCCATTTTTCACATCTGACGCTCCGTTTAATAGTTACGGTAAGTATTATTATTGTGGATGAAATTAAATACGTGTAGGTGCGCCAAATTAAAATGTCTAAATTCTAATTCATGGTATTATAATGGAAATTTAAACATTTCATTAAAGACGCGTATAAACCTACCTTGGTTTATACGTGCGCTTATTCGAGCGAATTGTCAACGTCATTGCGCTCACTTTTAATTGTATGAACGGTGTAAATTAGCTAGGTGCCGGGAGTTCAACTTTTTACCATTTTGTGAACTCTGTAATGAATGGACTGAATTATCGAGCGCCGGCCAAAATTGATACGTTAATTAAATTTCATAAACTGGGTCGACTAAGCCATCATCGTCTTCATCATCATTTATTTATTCGTAACAAATACATTGTGTTGAACTTTACTTAGACAATGAAACATTAAAATAGAATTGCCACATATCATATACTTACATAAAAAAGGAAATATTCAAATAAAATTTATACACTATGTAACAAAAACCCTGTTGTTCCTTTCAGGGACATATAATTTTACCTTCAAGCACATCATTAATGAAGTCATAATTAGAAAAAAAGACGTGTGGCACTCGGGGACTGCCGCGGTAAAGCTATTGCATAGCATATTGTATTTCTTTTTTCTTTTTTTTTTATTCTTTTTTTTTCATTTTTATTTATTTATTTTTTTTTATATTTTTTTCTTTTTTTTATTTATTATTATTATTTTATTTTAATTTTTTAATTATTTATTATTTTCTTTTTTTTTCTTCATATTTATTTCTTTTCTTTTTTTTATATTTATTTCTTCATTATTTTTTTTTATTTATTTCATTTTCTTTTTATTTTCAACTATTCGATGTTGTACATAAATACCTATACACCTATTAGTGGAGCGCCTGGGGGTTTTGACCTCGGAAAATTGCTACAGTGAATGAATTTCTTTGGTTGAGGTGGCATTTTCTTTCTTATACTATATCTTGCAAAGTTTACCAAAAATTTTTTTGTGCTTTCAATTTTTTCACTTTTTAATTGAAAAATAATAAAAAATTAATATTCCAGCATATAATTTAATTTCAGATAGCATTTATTTTTATGTACACGTAGAATTTGTCTCGAATAATGTGTGTGTCTCGAATAATGTCTCTATTTGAAAATAGCGAACTGCGAAAGACCAAAAAATCCACTTTCTATGAGTTATTCCCAGAACTTTCAATTAATTTAAAAAGTTTAGAAAATGTTCATTATATTATTGATGGGGGCATGTTATTACATCGTTGCAAATGGCAATTAAATGAAAGCTTTAAAATGATATGTGAGCATTATGTAAGATATTTGAAAAATAATTATAATATTAATGTCTATGTGGTTTTCGACGGATATAAGATAGATTCTATTAAATCGGCCGAACGGAATCGTCGCGCATTGAAAAATAAATGTGCAGATATTGAATTCAACGCAGATATGCCTTTAAAAATCGCTCAAGATAAATTTTTGTCAAATAACAATAATAAAAGTCGCTTGATAGAAATGTTGAGAATAAAATTAGCTGACAACAATATTTTTACATGTCAAGCGGAAAGTGATGCAGATAAATTAATTGTTGATACAGCAATTAATTTGGAAACAAAAAATGTTGTAATAGTTTCAGAAGATATTGACGTATTAGTTATATTAACGGCTTTAGCGGATGAGAGTCGTGAAATATATTTTCTAAAACCATCCCGAGGCAAGGTCGAACAAAAAATATTTTCTTCGAAGAGTCTAGAGAAATCTTTACCAAAATGTAAAGAACATATTCTTTTTTTACATTCCTTAACGGGTTGTGACACTACTTCGGCATTTTTCAATAAAGGAAAAATTAAGTTTGCCAAAAATTTTGAAAAACATCATGATTTGCATGAATTCGCAAAAATATTTAAAAACAAAAACGAAGACTTCAATAATATATTTCAAGCAGGTGTAGCATGTATTTTGGCTTTATATGGAGCTCCTGCAAAAATCAAAGACTTGAATACATTGAGATATATTTTTTTCATTAAAGCTACAACCAAAAATACCAGTGTTATTCTGTCATCATTACCACCTACAACTGATGCCGCAATTGAACACCTGAAAAGAGTGTACCTGCAAACCCAAATATGGTTAGGAAACGACATAAATATTGGAGATTGGGGGTGGAAGTATCTCAATAACATGTTCATCCCAATAACCATGAACCAATTACCAGCACCGGATAATCTACTGCAAATGTTATTTTGCAATTGCAAAAAGGGGTGTGAAGCTGCTTGTGGATGTCGGAAGAGTGGTTTATATTGTAGTGTAGCATGTTTACATTGTAACGGAGATAGCTGCCTTAATACTTTACCTACCATTCAAATGACTGAAGTGGAAGAAAATATTTGATATATATCAATAATGTAAAATGCCTTAATAAACAAAAATTTTATTTTAAATGTTACCTTTTTTTCCGATTTTCCTTGAATTACTACATTTACTCACTTATTATGCATATATAAAAATATACCTGAACTTAATTTTCATATACAAAATCATTTTACACAATAATATGCCTCATACTATTTGAATTATTATAATTATCCATTTTTTTAATTTTAAAATCAAAAGCACAAATTTTAAATTGGTAAACTTTTTTATTTATGTTATTAGCTAAACATTCGTTTTTTTTTTTTTTTTTCATCCACTGTAACGGAAGTCTGAGGTTTCTATGATTTTGACGCTCCAGGCGCTCCACTATATATACTTTCTCATAAACAGCTGCTTATGTATTCGTCAGATTTCGGAGCAGCTCGCCTCGATTCGTGCGAGTTTCGTAGAGTCGTACAATACGTCTAATCGCACGCACACAACGCCGAAGACTGCCGAACTGAAACGACGTTAGACGATGTACGGCCTTCAAGCCACACCTCCGTGCCCGTCGGAGTGGGGAGCGTGAGGTTTTTTCGTTACGGAATTTCTGGATTCGGTCCCCGCGCTCAAGGCCCGCGATAGAAGCTATGCAATAGCTTAACAGTAACCATTGCCTAGTCGAGGGGTCACAATCAAATACCTATTAAAACCGACAAATTCGTTTTTTTTTTAGAATATGTGATTTTATAAGTTACATAAATTGGCGGGAACGTTCTACTTATGTCTAGTTTCTTCATGCAGAATTGCAGAGCTAAGAAATCAGTTACAGATTATAAATATTAATAATTAAACATTTATTTTAGTTATTTTTGTTGAACAATTTTTAGAAATTATTTGCTTTATTACGTCCTTATGCCGATTCTATATCGAGGCAATGCATTAGGGATGTTTCTTGGGTATAAAAAAATTGATTCTATTTAGTCCGTCATTCAGATTATAGAAAAATATTGGATACGTATATTATGTTTTATCAAATCAATAAAAATTTACAACTATAAAAGGCATCAAAGATCAGGAGTGGTGACTGGTGACGTCACTGCTCGCTAAAAAATGTACCGTGCAGTGACGTCACACGAGATTGATCATTGCACTGTGTCGTCTTAATTTTTTGTTTATATGAAAAAAGAAAAAATGCGTGTCTAGTATTTTTTGGAAATCTGACTGACGGACTAATTAGTTTTTTTTAGTCAACTACCCTATTATAAGTATAATAGATATACAAACTAATGTCAGACATAATTACAAAAAAATAATGTCAAATGTTAAATATTGTTTCAATCAAAGTTAAATGAATTCAGTCGAAAGCGTGTTCATTATTTATTTTTTATCATTTACTGAATGTAAACATTTTTCCAACAAGAAGGACTCCAAATTATTTTTAAATAAATGACCACAATATATAATATATGTTTATAATGTCAGATCAGTCGGTAACCTATTAAACAATTCAACTACTTGGTATCTGGAACAATGCATGACAACGTTAAAATTTAGTGACAACTTGTGTTTAAACTCCTTTCTTCTTGTGTTTTCTCTTACCTTCCGTTCTATTTGTGATTCATACTTATTATCTACCTCCTTAGCACAATAAGATATAATAATCAATATACACCAACTTGTTACTAACAAAATCCTCCACTTTTTAACATTTCTACATGATTCTCTTTGCGAGATCCTTATTAAAGTCCTTACAGCGTTTCTGTAAGATGAACTCTTTCTGACAATTATAATTGCAACTGTTACCCCAACGCATAATGCTATACCTTAATATAGCTTCGATTTGCGTATAATAAGCCTTTAGCCACTAGTTTACAATTTATAAAAAAGACACACATTGTTTGTAATAAAATTCCTCACACGAGGAGCACGAGGAACTCGAATCACGAGGATTTTTCAAATATATGTAGAGTTATATTAGGTACCTACTTTATTCTACACCACAAAAGTAGAGATATAAATTAAACACTACGAAGTATTCAATGGGCGGCCTTAATACTTGTCTAACTTGTGGTAGATACGCGAAGTTACTTGTACGTAGGTACTCTTAAATTTATTTACTTCGGTAAATTAGACCTTAATTCTTCATTAAAACTTTTAATCTTGACTCACATACGTCGCGTCGGGGAGTTGTTTCCAGTGGTAGGTACTTATACAAATAGATTTATTTATTTATCCTCTCTCTGTTAACATTACAGGTTATTAAGACCCAATGCGATAACAAGGTATTTTGATATATTACAGATCTACTTATCCTTAGAGAACCATACACCAAAGTAAACTTAATACTTATTAGCTTATTCAAACATAACAAAAAATAAAATAGTAATAATAATAACTGAAACACCAATGCTAGTCCTTACAATACACTAATTAAATATTAAATTAAAGTATTACTTTTATCATTTATCTATCTCTATAACACAAATTATATAAGAAAATCTTTGTGAATTCACTCGGCTGACATGTAAAAATATCTATTTGCTCGTGCACAACATTTATATCTCGGATAGCTTGCACGACCGCGGCCTTTGCCAGTAAATTCGTCCTAGCCACTGGTACCGCCAGCAGAGGCTGACGCCGCCGCCTTCCTACATTGTTGTCTGGCACCCAGACACTGATTGTTTTTAGGACATCAGGGTTATGTACCAGTCCCAGAATCAATTTCACCAGATACGTGGCAAGAGTAAACTCTCGACGCACTTTCAATTGATTGTACCCGACCATGCCCAAGACGCATAGAGAGGGATACATCAACGGATACAACGGGTACACTCCATACAACTTATAGTACAAGTGACGTGTGAATTATATTATTATATTATACCTACAGTTATATTAATTCTCATATGTGTTTGTTTAATTTTGATTTTGAAAAAAATGAAACAAAATCGGGAATATAATATAACGCGACAAGGCGAATCTAGCAATTTTAATCTTTGTCGCTGTCATTATTTCCATGATAGTTGTCACTGCGGTCGCTAGTGCGGCAGCCAGTGCACTTCTAGGCATTAATAATAGCTCTATGCTTCTAGGAAACTTTTTTAGCGATCTTATCTACCATCCACTTGACAAAGTGGCAGAAGTTAAGTAGTGTTGCAATGTGTGCCGGGTACGATGCGCCAAATGGTGTTGTGTCGGGAGTTTGGTCGTGGAGTCTCTTGATCAATCTCCCTCTGGCGTAGCATCGTACTTCACTCAACTGCCGTCTTCCTTCTTATTCATTCAGTTTTTTTGAGTGAATAGGCTCTTAATAAACTAACGCGCTTTACCATTAACGATTGAATCACTACTTACCAACAGGCGGGAGTCAAGACCTAGTTTATAATTATAAAAAACGAAAATTATTAAAACGATATCTCATTAACAATTTTAGTTTACACAGGCCTATACTCAATTTGCGTTCAGATTAGACATTTGTAAAAACCTTTTTTACTGTCTGGTCAACCGATTTTGACTTCTATTCCATTGGCAAGAGGATCGCATAGAAAGCAAAAAGTCGTAAAAGAAAATTAACTATTTACTGCGACCGCCATTTGTCTTTCCACTAACGTAATAGAACTCAAATTTAGCTGAACGAGTATGTAGTATGAGTAATAAAGGTTTCCATTATATTTTCATTCGTTATATTGGTTATTATAATTCCGCCAAGTACGGGAAGACGCAGCGTACCTCTATAGACTGAAAAAGGAGATAGGAGTTGTGTAAGCAACATTTAATTATACCTGAACCTAGCCAAGGAACAATTACTGTAACCTAATGGGAATCAGATTACGCTAATTATTGCTTATGAATTTGAAATCCGACAGTTCTGTATGGAATCTGACACTGAAAGCCTACCGTTTAATGCATGCAATATAGCACACTGATTTGCAGTGTGCTATTTTATTTTTGTTATCAAAATAATGTAAAAATAGAATATTTGTCGTGGGACTTACCGACAGAAATAAAAGCTGAAATCATTAAAGAACACAGAATTCACAAAAAGTAAAAAACATGAAACAATCACGGGGTCGGGTCGGTCACGCTCTCGCGAATTCAATGCTTTTCCCCATCCAACAAAAGAACTCAACGTCCTTAAAAATTTCACTTCAAAAAAACTTGTGTATAAAGTAAAAAGAGTCCTTCTCTGTATGAGAGGAGCACCTGTGCCCAGCAGTGGGACGATAAAAAGGTTGATGATGATGATGATGATGAAAGTAAAAAGAGTTTTGATTAAAGTGTGCAAAATGGGTTCGATCCCCGCGCAGTGCAAATATTTGTGTGCATGAGTATGAATATTTGCACTGGTCTGGTCGTTCCTCAGAAAGCACTTCAAGCCCTTGGTCCCGGTTGCCATACGAACATCTAATGGCATTCATTACGGGTTGTTGGGGCCCAGTCCAGCAATTGGTCTAACTGGAATGCTTCGATATCGCTTTCGAGTTGTGGAGGTCAGAAGGCAGTCGCATCACGGCAATCACAAATATTGAAGTTTAGCCAAAATCAGCAGTTGGACAGGTAAAGCGGACCCCAGACTCTAAAGCTGAAAAGCCTCGGATGCGAATGTGATTAACGCTGATGAATATAGGACCTTAAGGTTATCATAGGTCATGGTCACGGTTCACTCATATCATACAATTCGAATGAAGTAAATTGTTTAGTTTAGTCCTGGTTGCATCCGCGGTTTTCGCATTGGAGCTCAGGGTCCGCTTTCCTGCTCATTCTCCTCCATTTCGCGTGATCTTTATCATCCTGTGGTGTGAGATTGTTTGGCACGCATGTCATCTCTTACAACGTCAAGCCAGTGTTTCTTTGATCTTCTACCCCGCTTGTTCCGGCTCAGCAAAGAATGCAGTAAATTGTATCCATACTATAAGTTTAATATGAGAACGAAGAAATGAAAAGCAATTGGTAATCTAGGTATAAAAAGGCGAAATGGTTACAGTCAATTAAGTTACCTCCTCATTATAGTTTAATTAAAAACCTAAAAAAGCATGCTTTTAAAGAGTATCAAAACAAAAAGTTAAAAATAATTTAAATATTAAATTTTTGACAGTTATATACAGTACCTATGTTAAGAAAACCCTGTCCGACCCGTGAAGGTGTTGTTAGGTACCGATAACTGATTCTACTAATGCATACAAAACCGGGCTAAATTAAAAAAAAAAATCCTCCTAAGAAAATAAATATTATTTCGCAAAAAGAGGTAACTTAATAAATGTGCGTTACCACCCTTACGCGGGCGGCGGGCGGCAGGGCACGCAACACGTGATCGCATCGCTTTTCGCTCATAATAATACCGATGTTGTCACTTTTTAAAAAAATACCAAATTTTGGGAAAGTTGGAATTAAATCGCGGAAAAAAAAAGATTATTTCAAAATTCATTTGTATTGGTACTATGATGATTACGTAAAATTTTATATTATATTTGGTCATGTGTTTACCTAACCTTTATTATCCTTATGGGTCGGACAGGGTTTTATTAATATACTGTATAAACAGTACTAGTAAAATGAGAAAAAAGCGTGAGGCGCTTTGTGCCATATTTTTTGTATATTAAGCAATATACAAAAAATTATGGTTATAATTATTATAATAAATATTAATATTTAAAATTATTTTTAACTTTTTTAGTTTAATATTCTTTAAAAGCATATTTCTTTAGTAGGTATATTATGCTATATTTATTTTCAACTTTTTGGTTCGATATTCTTTTTTTAAATAATATACGGTGCTCATTTGTTTTTACCAAAATTTCTTGATCTCCAACAGAGAGAATAGCAAGTGGTAAAATACATATTGATGCGTTACCCAAGTAACTAAATCTAAAACTAAATTTAAACTAAAAAATACTTTGCGTGCACAAATTAATGTAAGGTAAGGTTGAAAAAAATTTAAGTTAGGGACGGACAAGCAAACATACAAGTGAAGCTAATAAAAAGAGGCCGAGGAAATATGAAGCAATTATCCTCCCAAGATTGAATAACAGAAAGAGAAGTTATTTATCAGAATTTCCTTTACATAAACGTTAAAAAGTAATAGATACGAGCTAGATTTTACAACCATTTTCAGTATCGTATTGCCAAGTAACTGAGAACTTGAGAGAAGCAGATAGGCAACATAACAGCATCATCAGGCTATAATGTACCCACTCCTGGCCTCCTCCTGATGAGAGAGAGTGGGCGGTAATTTCCAACACCATTTTTGGTTTATGTCAAACCTGAAACATGTGTCCATAATTTTAAGTAAAGAATCTATGTACCGTAAGCTGCGTGGCGCGCTCGGTAACTACACTGCAACAATTTCTAAATGTATTTGGGAAAATACAACATGGTGTAAAAATTATTGGAATTTCAGTAGCTTATTCTGAACAAACTATATTCAGGATCCGCGTTATCAAAATATAATGCTATTTATGGTTGACGTCAGATAGACAGGCTCGATATAAAATACTGGTTACCCCCATTTAGACTGGACCCTTTCGAAGGTTAATTAATTTTAATATGTTTAAAGCAGTCTGGTAGTTTTAGTGTAAGAGAGTAACTAACTTACTTTCGCATTAATAATATTAGTTAGGTTGGTTCAAACACAGCAAATTGACAAAATCAATTTGCTAATTAATTTCACTGATTGTGAAATTGAATAGCGCTGTTAATTAATTAGAGTGCCTATTCGAATCGCTAAGCGTGAGCTCAAATTACATGAATCAAATGAGAACAACATTTTAAATGAAAACAGCCGTTTAAATGAATAAAACCTTTTAAAATAAACACGCCTTCGGGGATAACCCTGGTTGCAGCATTGGGTTTTCTGTACGGAAAAAAATATTATATCGTCAGAATAGAATTCATTTTCATACCGCTGACTCGTAAGCAATATTATTGCTGAATCATAAGCAATATTTTTACGAGCAAACTTGGATCTACATCAACCGGTCTGTATTTTAAAAATGTCACCTTGATTTTGTTTATGAAATGCTTGAAGTGTCATCTCAACTGACACTTGACAGCCCACTTCAAGTTCATTTTACCTAAAATTTCACGATAAAATTCTTTTAGAATAGGTACCGTAATAATTTGAGTTTTGGACCGAAATATCTAGTTCCATACGCAATCTGTGGTCAAAGGGTTCAAAGGGTTTTTGAGATAAACAACCAAAGCAATTGTTAGAGTAGAATAGAACTAAATAAGGTAAAAGCAGGTATTAACGACCCCTCTAAGGCAATTTGAAAATCAACCATGTTTTTTTAGTATACTGGTTCCTCTAAAGATTAACAGTTTCATTTTATATGCTAGTATTACGTATTAAAATAGTAGTTTATGAAACTGTTACATAATGAGAGATATTATGCACGAGTGTGAGTTCAAAAAACGAGCGAAGCGAGTTTTTTTAATAGTGTCACACGAGTGTGTAATACCTAATTATGTACAGTTTCATACACTACTTTATCTAATCTCATACATTGTATTGAATATATGAAGTAGCACTTTTATTAATTTTCTCTGTTAAAAAATCTTGATAAAGAAGAAAAGAAGGAAATCGTTTTTATTCCGCACAAACAAAACGCACTTGACAACTAAATACCATAAAAAATAAATATTACAATGATAATACAGGAAAAAAAAAAAATAATATCACTCTTAACATGCAAAACTGCCAAACTATATACAATACAAAGTTGATTTCTTGACTTAATTGGTAGTAAATTAAGACTGACTGCTGTCGCAGCCTCTAAAATATCGGGCGGCGTCAAATTTTCTTCATAGTCACTTGAAATTTTAAGAAATTATAATAATCAATTATGTGTCCAGCGAAACACAACAACTTGCAATGCAAAGAAATGTATTTGGCGCCAAAATTTTGCACCCTGCATCACCGCGCACGCGCCAAAGCGCGCGCAGCCACATATAAAAAATGAAATAGTGCTGTCTATGGTTTGTAATCTGTACGATAATGAAAAAAAAAAATTATTATAACATTATTTTGTTGGAGAAATAATGTTATAATTTAATTTTTTAATTTCCTTTCGATATACTATTGGTAAAGTACGACAATATAAACTCCTTTTTAGTTTTATATTTTTAATTTTTTGATATGAGAGTAGATAAATGTATTTACTGAATCAAATACATATAAATAAAAGATACCAACCGTCAATAAGGTATCTTCTTGCTACACCAACCGTCAATAAGGCATCTTGCTCTCAAATAGTTAGGTAAACGACAAAAAGGGCCAAAGCATGAATGGAAATTGTTTCATTAAAATATTCAAGGTATCTCTTCTAAATGATTATAAATTGATGTTATTAGAAAAAGGAATGTTCGATGTTAAGCTCACTAAGATATGTAAGAAAGCGTACAGAAACCTCGGCTTTGTTCTTAGGCAGTCATAAGGGTTCACTAACATTACGACTATTAGGGTATTATACGATGCTCTAGTCAGGAGTCACTTGGAGTATGCTGCTGTTATATGGGCTACACATGAAGCTAAGTAGGTACTCTGTCATGCTGGAGTGTGTACAGAACAACTTCACGCGTCACTTGTACTTTAGACTGTACGGGGTTTATCCATTGTACCCGTTGTTGCACCCCACCCTGTTTGTACTGAGCATGGTCGGGTACAATGAATTGAGTGTGCGACAACAATTCACTCTTGTCGTTTATTTAATAAAATTACTCCGGGGCAAGGAGCATAATCCGGGAGTGCTTCAGTGCTTCCGGTTTAGTGTTCCAGACGTGTGGAGGCGGCGGCGCCCGCCACTGTTGGCTGTGCCAACTGGCAGAACCAACCTGCTGGCCAAAGCACCTCTCACGCGAGCAATTCGTACTATGTATTAACGGAATTCAGAATAGGTTGGACATTTTTTCGTAGTACTTTAGTGAATTAGCAAAGGTAGGTTTATATATAATGTATGTTATGAAAGCAACATTTAGTGTGTTTATTGTATTGTTATAATTATAAGGTTGTATAGTTTTAGTTGTAAGTAGTTTTGTGTTAAGTAAGTTAAGTAATTGTGTAGTTTTTTAAAATTTATTAGTCTTAGCTATCGGATTAGGTTTCTAAACCTGTAATGGTAGTTGTAAGTTTTTAAAGATAAATAAATAAATGTTGTATGTCAAGATTTTAGTTTTTTATTAATAATTATAAACTAGTGCTCGAGCGCGATCCCGCTTGATAGTAAGTGGTGATGCAATCGTTAAGAGGGGGCTCCAGTGCCGAGGAAAATAGGTATTTGAAGAAACTATTGCCGTCGCGCTGCTTCCAACTCCTCCCGGTAAAGTGCGAAAAGGACAGTTGCAGCTCAGGCTGATTTTACCTACAAAAACGTTGACCAAAAGACGTTTCGTGTTGCATTATTTTCTTTTTCTAAACACGACAGATCTCAATTATGTTTATATCAAAATATAGGGGAAAAGTATATATATGCTTCTATTATTTCCTTTTTTACCAAAAACTTAAACTTACTTCACGGTAAAAATGGGTTATCGTTTTTCTTTTATTGATTAAGATTCGGAAAAAAACGTAGGTGTAAAAATGTAGAAAAAAAATATTGCTCTAAAAGCATTATCCACGAAGAAAACAGCGAATTACCAAGAAGAGAAAGCCCAATGAAGCTGCGCCAGAGGGAAATTGTTCTGGAGGAGGAGGATCTTTATTATTTTTTATTTGCTCATGTATGATGTTTATTAATTAGATGTTCGGCCATAATATTGGCCGCCGGCAGAAGTTACCACTCACCAGACATAGCCTTGCCGCCAAGCGATTTGTCGTGTTCCGGCATGATGTCTGGTGAAGCCGTACGGAGGATGGGTCTGAGCAGTTGTGTTGCGATGTGTGCCGGGTACGATGCGCCAAATGTTGTTGTTTTGGGAGTTTTGTCGTTGAGGGTCTTCAGATCAATCTCCCTTTGGCGCAGCATCGTTGGTCGTGTTGTTGGGTTTAACATTGCATCACCTCGCTCAACTGCCGTCTTCCTTCCTATTCGCTCAGTTTTTCTGAGTGAATAGGCTCTTAATAAACTAGCGCGCCTTACCATCAACGATCGCATCACTGCTTACCATCAGGCGGGATTGCGGTCAAGCGCTAGTTCATAATTATTAAAAAAAAATGTATATATTTATTAGACTAGTATGATACACTCAACGTGCATATTTATTACATAAACTATGTAAATAGTACACTGTAGACTACCTATATTATATCTCTCTCCTTCCCCTTACTATTCCATCCACAGGTTGTCTGTAAAAGATCGTTCTTTGCGATAAGACCGCCCATTGTGTCACCCTTTGTAAAATCTTTATATTTATGTTTTTGTAATCTATATGGCGTACATAATAAAGAGTATTCTATTCTATTCTATTGTATATAGTCTGATAAACACATAACTCCACTATGTATCGTGCAGTCGGATAAAAACAAATAACGTCTCTCCGAACGCGTCGAGGGTGGCAAAATTTTCCGAGTGACTACAAACTTCTGAATTCACTTTCCATCTTGCGTGGCACTTTAAATAACGTCGGTAGTACATCTACTTACCTTTACGAGAAACAAAGTTTAGTGTTGAACGAACTTTGGTAACCTGTCTTTCTTTTCTCACTCGTCTGAGGGTATTATACTCCCTTAAAGCAGTAGCGCGCCCCACCCACCGGACATAGTCTTGCCGCCAAGTGATAATGGTAATAAATTCCTACTAATATTGTAAATGAGAAAGTAACTCTGTCGGTCTGTCTGTTACGCTCTCACATCTAAACCACTGAACTGATTTTATTAAAATTTGGTATAAAGATAGAGAGAGATAAATTTGGCATAACCAACCAATAACGAAAACGATTGACCACGTGACGCGATAAATCACGTGGTCAATCTTTCCCGCTATTGGTTGGTTTGGTATTCGATTTCCCTTCAGTACGAAGCGATATTACATTGGTTACAGGCCCAGGCATAAGTAGGAAATGTAGATTTGGAGTTGGACGGTTTGAATAAGTAGGATCACAATAAGAGTCGCTCCCATTCATTAAAATAATATTATGTCTGCATATTGATAAAAGTTAATAGCGTACCTATTAACTAATGTTAAATCAAATTATAAAGTTTTACCTAAAGTTACTCAACATTTTATACACTTTCTACGACAAGAGCTTGTAGAGTAAAAATATTAAAAATAATAATATTAAGGTGTTCTTACTTCGAAGCATTATTATCAAGATATTGTCCTGAATCCTTTGTTGTTCGTAATCTCCTGCTATCTTTGAGGCCTATTCGTTCGGTACATATTCAATAAGATTTTGTATTATTTTACACAAAGAGGTGGTACATAGTAGGTTATGTAATTTAGGTACATAGAAGGTTTCTATATGGTATATGGATAACTTCAGTACACATTTGCCGCTATAGGTACAAATATGTATTTACAATGTGAACCTAATGTACCCGTGGATATAAAATCTAATTTTATACTTCGTATACTATAAAGAAACCATTTGTTTTGTATTATTTTAGTATAAGTAACCATGTTGACATAAATAGTACAATCAAAAGCTTTTAAAAGCACGAAGCATAGTGTATTAGGGTCAATGAACTACAATACCTGTTCATTGCCGTAACTTAAAATGTTCTAAATGTAGCCGCAGTTTCATTTTGGGGGACAAACACTTGACAAAATGTAGGGAAATTAGAAGCACTATGTGACGTGTCCGAAGTATTCACACATTATTCCTTTAATCAATATTTAGAGTCGAAAATATGACAATAGATGCAAGAAATTGCAATCAATTTCATTTTAATATGTCTCGTTGTTCATGTGTATCGACAGACAAAGTCTTGCCGCCAAGCGATTCGTCGTTTTTTGGCATGGTGTCTGGTGAAGCCGTACTGAGCAGTTGTGTTGCGATGTGTACCGGGTACGATGCGCCTAATGTTGTTGTGTTGGGAGTTTGGTCATAGAGGGTCTCCAGATCAATCTCCTTCTGGCACAGCATCATTGGTCGTGTTATTGGGTTTAACATTGCTTCACCTCGCTCAACTGCCGTCTTCCTTCCTATTCACTCAGTTTTTTGAGTGAAAAGGAAGTTTTAGAGTTTCTAATCGTTATTATTGTTTATTAAGCTATGTGATGAGGAACTTGTGAACATGAGGTAGAATGAGGATATTATCGTATGAAAAGAGAATGATATGCATTTACTGCTCTAGCAGTTGAGTATTTTAGTAGTCCTTAATGGTTGGTGGTGGAAGTAATATCCCTCTCTGTTTCTAACGCGCGGCAAAATGCGTTCCTGCTTCTGCTGTTTCGTTTAAGCTGAGAAGGACGCTTGTGTGAATGTGCATCATGTGTATTTTTATTACAGCCTGCTACGCTGAAGTAGCTACGGGTGATTTTTCTGAGACAAACTGAAGTGTTCAATTTCATTTGTAATGTTTATAATTGTCATGTTTATTTATGTACGATAGCACAATTATTGAAGGATTGCAAAATTTTTACACTGAATGAATGAAGCAATTCGTACAAAATTATTCCCTAACCATTCCAAAACATTCAAAACTTTAATATTCCAGTTTTCACTTCTGCCTGCACTCCTGAAGCGCGACCCGTTTTTTAAAAGTTCTCATATACCTACATATACATATGTAGAAATGTCGTGGTGGCCAAAATGTCGTGGTGGCCTAGTGGTTAAAACACCAGCCTCTCAAGTATGAGTGCGCGGGTTCGATTCCAGGTCAGGCAAGTACCAATGTAACTTTTCTAAAGTTATATGTACTTTCTAAGTATATCTTGGACACTAATGACTGAAGGTGAAGGAAAACATCTTGAGGAAACATGGGCTATAAGTCTAAAATCGCCAACCCGCATTGAGCAAGCGTGGTGATTACGCTCAATCCTTCTCTGTATGAGAGGAGACCTGTGCCCAGCAGTGGGACGATAAAAAAGGTTGATAATGATGAATGACATATGTAGAAGTAACAAGAATAATATAGCCAAGATTTCCGTGCCTGGTCTTCTCCATCGATACTATCTATGGTTTGGAATAGGCAAGCTTCAACGTTCTATCTAAGTAAATGATCGACTTTTTGACTATTCACTTCTTCTTCAGCTTATAGAAGTCCACTGCTGGACTAAGGCGTCCCCTAAGGCTTTCCACCATGACCGATCTTGTACTGCCCGCATCCAACGGCTTCCCGCAACCCACACCAGGTCATCGGTCCACCTTGTTAATGGCCTCCCTGCTGCGTCTTCCGATACGTTGCCGCCACTCAGGGGCGTAGCTACCGCCGTATCTGCCGTATCAATTATACGGGGCCCCCGGGCCACGGCGGTAAGGTAACTCAGGTAAGCAATAATTAATAAAAACTTCCCAACTATTTTTTTATTTCACAAATGACAAAAGTCATAAAAGCAATTTCTCTTTTTCTCGCGTAATGGTCTCTGCACACTGCGCGCGACTAGCGACGGGCGACGAGCGATATCCAATGAGAGCTCTGATTTTCCGAATGGTTCCGGGGGAAGCGAAGTTCTCAAATTTTGGAAAAGTGACGGACAGATCATTATGATGAATAAATATTTCTATTAATTTTATGCATTTTTTTTTTCCTTTCTGAGAATTCTTTACCCTTCCTAAGGGCCCCTAAACAAAATTTTATACGGGGCCCCGCTAAAGCACGCTACGCTTCTGCCGCCACTTCAGAACTTTACTGCCCCATCAGACACCGGTTCTACGAGCAATGTGCCCTGCGCACTGCCAATTAATTTTAGCGACTCGAAGAGCTATATCCTGCCAAGCGTGAGGATTATGGCAATCCCCAAATGACGGTTCACAAGTGATCGTCATCACAAGACTTTCCTTCGAGCTTCCAGTGTAATCATTTTGTAGCAGCCTAATTTGTCAAGTTAGGAGAGATGATTAAATTGCCTTCCTTTTGAGTACCCTAGGTATCGGCTAAACCTTTTTTGGACTCTTTCTGTGTGGGTTTGTAGGTGGAGTGGGTTGCGTAGTAGGTCCTCCATAACACACTGCAATATTCCAGGATGCTTAGTACAAGGCCATTAAATAGATAAAAATAAATAAATACGGACAAATCACACAGATTGAGCTAGCCCCAAAGTAAGTTCGAGACTTGTGTTATGGGATACTAACTCAAGGATACTATATTTATAATAAATAAACATCCAAGACCCAGGCTAATCAGGAAAAGATCGTTTTCCATCATGACCTGGCCAGGGATCGAACCTGGGGCCTCCACGTCAAAACGACATCAAAATAGTAAGAAGTAAGTGTATTATAGAGAACTAATTAAATAAATGTTAACCTATTTTTTTTTTCTGGTATCTTTCACGCAAAATTTCTTAACCAATAATCACGAAACTTTGTACACATATTCTTTGAGGCATTCATCATCAACCTTTTATCGTCCCACTGCTGGGCACAGGTCTTCTCTCATACAGAGAAGAATTGAGCGTAATCACCACGCTTGCTCAATGCGGGTTGGCGATTTCAGACTTAGAAAGTCCAGGTTTCCTCGAGATGTTTTCCTTCACCTACAGTCATTGGTGTCCAAGATATACTTAGAAAGTACATATAACTTTAGAAAAGTTACATTGGTACTTGCCTGACCTGGAATCGAACCCGCACACTCATATTTGAGAGGCTGGTGTTTACCACTAGGCCACCACGACATTGAGACATTAGAAGAAACTTAAGGTAGCAATTTTTTTTTTCGATAAATAAAAATATCGAAAGTTATCCGAATGAAACCGTGGGATTCAGCTAGTAAGATATAATTATAATAGTTGGATTCGAAACATAATGTAGAAGTGACAGAATGGCAGGTTTAATTAAATTCATGTTTAACGTCCAACTTTGAAGAGCCTTCACGTTAAATTGGAAATGCAGTCCAACAGAAATTCAACATATTTTTAACTTTGGCCAATAACTTAGGCTATGTGGAAAAAAATTGCATATATAGAAAGTGGTGATGATAATACCACAATAAATTAAACATCGTGTACCTCAAAACATTCTCAGTCTCCATTCCATTCCATTCTCAGTATCCATTAGTTTAGTCACAGGAAATTATTATTCATTATTTACATTATCTACATGTTGATAAGGAAGCACTTACAGGTTACTGTTACTGTTTTTTGGATCATCATCATCATCAACATTTTTATCGTCCCACTGCTGGGCGTAATCACCACGCTTGCTCAATGCGGGTTGGCGATTTCAGACTTAAAGTCCAGGTTTCCTCAAGATGTTTTCCTTCACCTTTTAATCAGTCATTGGTGTCCAAGACATACTTAAAAAGTACATATAACTTAGAAAATTTACAAGGGTACTTGCCTGACCTGGAATCGAACCCGTTTTTTGGATGGGAAATCATCAAAATAATGACTCCCGCTCTGGGCGGAACAGCAAAAGCACGTGTCAGACTTTTGCTGACTGAATCCCACCCATGTTCGTTCACCTGCCTGTACGCCAAAGACCACAATATATTTTACGATTAACTCGCGGCCCTGGCAGGCATAGTCGGTCGTTGTGGATGCCGTCACTGTATGCTGACATTGCTTTGAGACGCGCGTGGAACACATCGCCCGGACCTGGTCCTTACCGGGACCTCAGAGCCTCCTAAGTTATAAACTAAAAAAAGAAAAAATCTAATGATACTTTGGTTGCCTAGTGCTATAAACCCAGAACACAAGCGGCTTACGCAGTCAACACCAAAATATTTAAGAATGTAAGGAAATAAATGCCAAATGTAATTCAAGATTTAATCGATTTTTATAATGATTTTCAAAATATATATTAAAATTGGGCGGTAAAAGCAAAGTCCTGTAATATGTTTTACGATTACCTATTCTACGATTACTACTATTTTATATTTACTGGAACTTCTACGAGCAGAATACAGTGTGGAAACATTTCCTGCGGTCCGTCCCGACCGCCCTAAACTTTGGTTTTGTTAGTACCCCATAATTTATCTGTATCTGGGCCTTTTCTTGAGAAACGAGACTGACTTATTACCCCTAATATGTAACATTTTCATAAACACCTACATTTTCCAGTAATTACGTATACAGTAGTTGACGACATGATTAACGAGATTCGCATTAGCTGAGCGACTGATGCGCTCCGCGTCATGGGTTCGATCCAAGCGCGGTACAAATATTTGTATGGCCATATTATTTGAATATCCCTGTTTATCTGTCCCAATATCCCTAATTTTCTGTTTCTATGTTTTTTTTTTTTTTTTTTGAATATTCAATTCCGTTTAATATTCAAACATTTGAATGCCAGCCCTAACATTTGGCTTCAACCAACTTCAATGGCAGCAGAAACCGCAAAAACCGAGCGAATAAATTAATCCTTTACTTAAATTCATTGCTTTTAGGTAAACTAATGAATTAACTAAGAATACCTACATACTAGAGCAATGATACAGTGATACCCAACCATAATGACCGCGGCTAATGAGTTCTAAATCATGAGTTCTAAACCCAGAAAGGCACTTTGTGTAAATAATTTCCTGGTCACCACTGCTCAAAAACGTCGAAGGAAAACATTCTGAGGACACTGAAATAAGACACGGCAGAACATACGGTGGATATCGTAGCGCGGCTTAGGTAGAGCACCGCCTCCGTCCCTGGTCCAGGCCATGGTACGGAGCGAGAGTGCATGGCTGGCCGTCTTCTCCTTCTACGAAGCAGTGATGCTGGCAAAGGAGGAGGCGGAGCGCGTTAGGTAGCGGGAATCCCAGCACCCTCACGCCACTAGCCGCCGCAGGAGACGCCCTGGTCGGGAGACAACATCGGACTCCCGACCACCGTAGGCGCGGGCAGGCGCAAAAGGACCAAGCCCGAATCGACGGCGCGTTGTGTTTCACGCACGCCTCAAAAAGATGTCAGCACTCCGTGACGGGGTCTACGAAGACAGATTCGAGGGTTGGTTAAAAAAGAAACCGTGACCCTGGCGCACAGGCAAGTGAAGAAACATGAGTGGGTTTTAGTCAGTAAAAGTCTGACTGAAAAAAAAGGAGGATACCTACTGAAATATCCTAGAACCAAAAATTGGCAGATATATATGTATATGACATCTGTCAATCCAAACTGCAGTTGGTCCGCGTTTTCATTTCATTTCATTTCCGCGAGGCCAAGCGCCACAGTCAAGCGTTTAAAGCCTAATGCATAATGCTAGCATTATGCTGACTTTTTCTTCAACAGGTCCAGAAACTTGTATACTTATTGAAATTACAACTCATCATAACAAATGACAATTGTTGCAGCCGTTGCGGGTGTGATTATGGTAGGGGGAAAAGGTTGTTGATGCATGAGAATCAATTACATACAAAACAGAGACCAAAAAATGTGTAAAATCTTTTATAATATTTCAAATGACATTAATCTACCCTTACCTACTATATGCACTATCTAAACATATTCCCCCTTATTCATAAACCTTGCTTAAAGTTAACTAGTGATTAGCGATTGTTTAAGCATACATTTTAGACGTTTGCACATCATTAACTTTAATCTTCGTTTATGAATATATAATAAACTTCTTAAACACCGTAGTGTTTATTCATAAACGATGATTAAAGTTAAGTGGTGTTAAAATGTCAATAATAAAATAAATAAATATATACGGACCAATCACACAGATTGAGCTAGCCCCAAAGTAAGTTCGAGACTTCTGTTATGGGATATTAAGTCAACGATAGTATATTTTATAATAGATACATATATAGATAAACATCCAAGACCCAGGCCAATCAGGAAAAATCGTTTTCCAACATGACCTGGCCGGGGATCGAACCCGGGGCCTCCACGTCGCAGAACCCTGTATAATAATCATTCCTACTAAATTCAACAAATATATTTTATTACGACAACCATAGATTATACACGTATAGACTAACACAACTATAAATTGACCTTCAAGATACAGATACGCCTAGTTTGGGGATCTTTGTCGCTTCAATGATACTACATATCGAGGCATAGAGATAAGTCCATTGATGTCTTTAAAAGATTGGTTAGTTGGCCAAAGACCAAAGTCAGCGTGCAATTAAAATATAATACACCATCTAAACTTCTCACTTTAGATGGTGTGTTATATTTTAATTGCACGATATATGGTTGTTATCAATATGGTGTGTATTTCTGCATTTATTAAAACAATACCTAAATTTTGTATTAATTGTAAGGACGACAGCAATTCAAGCTATCCGAAACTGTCAAATATTCCCAACCATTCCTTAATGCTTTTTTTTTAATAACATTATAAACTAGCGCTTGACCGCAATCCCGCCTGTTTGGCTAACGGCGAGTATTTGCACAGGCATAACCAAGTAGCTAGGATTATCCACCAGCAACTTGCTTTGAAATATAAACTTGTGGATTCTGAGATACCGTATTATAAGTATGTGCCCGAGATTCCAGTTCTTGAAAATGGCCATGTCACGTTATACTGGGATCGGTCTATCATTACTGACAGGACTATTGTTGCAAACAAGCCTGATATAGTAGTGATAGATCGATTAGCGCGCCTCGCAATGATTGTCGATGTTACCATTCCACATGACGGGAATCTCGTGAAAGCTGAGAAAGAGAAACAAATTAAACATAAATATCTCTACTTGGCGCACGAGGTTGTTGACATGTGGAATGTGAACTCGGCTGTCATTGTACCGATTGTCGTATCGGCCAATGGTTTGATAGCCAAGAGCCTCGACCAACATCTATTGAGGCTCTCGTTAGGCAGTTGGATCAAAGGCCTGATTCAAAAGGCAGTACTCCTCGATACGGCCCGCATCGTGAGGAGGTTCCTGTCTCTGGAGCCCTAACCACCGGTAGCTTGGACCCCGCTCCCGCCATCGGTGGAACACTATTTTTTATATTTTTAAATGTTTTTATATAAATATTTAAAAATGTAGAATAATATGTATGTATAAAGAAATAAAGGGAATAATAATAATATTTCAGTTCGTATTGTGGCAAGTCTGAAATGTTGACACTGTTGAGAAATTCTGTTGTAAATTCGACTGCTCCTTCAGGCTGATCTTTAAAATGAATGAGCTTCATTGTTTCGACTTCTCCTACACTTTTGTGCGACCCTGGTACCTTGCATCTCCACAAATTAGGCAAAAAAAAATTTCTTCCATTGATTTAATAAACGAAAAAGAAAATTCGTTGACGCAGTTTCCAATTATATAAAAAAAAAAGAAAAAAATAATAAAATAAAATTAAATAAATTAAATTAAATTTTTATTAAATAAAAAAAAGCATTAGACAACGCCATCATTCTTTTTTTTAAACTTCAAAAAAAAAAAAGGAAAAACACTATATCGTCAGGGATTTGAACCCGAAGTCTACGAGCTCCGAATCAGAGGCCGAAGCCCCTCGGCTATTCGTATCATTAACGACACCGGCGAAATTTAGCTTCTTATAAGAAGTTTAGCAATTGTTCAGTGCCTCAAAACACGGAAAAAAGACATTTTCTGAAAATTAAACCTAGCTAGATCGACTTATCGTCCCCGAAGCCCCGTGCACACAAAATTTCATGAAAATCGTAGGAGCCGTTTCCGAGATTCCAATTATATATATATATATATATACAAGAATTGCTCGTTTAAAGGTATAAGATAAGATAAGATTACTTATGTACATAGTATCCAGCCGGCCAAGTCTCTAGAGATTCCTCCACGCTAACGAAGTCCACTTCTTCCCATAAACATAATAGGAAAGACCCGAAAACGGAGGAAACTTCTCAATTCGTTGATAAGTTTGCCTTTTTTCCGAACCACGAAAGTGAAAAACGGCACCCTTATACGATGATATTATTGTCCGTCCGTCTATCTGTGTGACTCGATCCTTTTTCTCAAGAAAGCGTGGAGGTGTCAAGGTGGAGTTTATATCAAAACAAAATACCTCCACGCTCTACAACGCAAGTCAACGCAATCAAAAGATACTGCCTTTTATGCCGCAAATTTTCGACACTCGTAAGGGAAAACCGACAAGGTTACTTCCGTGAATCATGAAATTTGAAGCGAAGCAACGGCAAAAGTACAACAAGCACAGATAAAGGAAAAATGTCGAAAGCCGTAAAGTAATTACACTAGATATTAAAACTGAACGGAAACGTCAATTTTTCCGTGTTTCTGATAACTGAAACTTAATGTTTGAGAAAATGTATTTTCTAATAGACAAGAATTTTTACAGATTTTAAGTGTTTACCTAAGATAGTGCCTGTCTACTTTGCAACTAGACGGCTTCTGGAACAGAAGTTAGGAAACTTGACGCAAGTTTCGTGAAGGTAACTGACACCGTCAGGCCTACGGATGAACTGGCTTCTTCAAATATCTTTGTTCTCATTTGTAACCCAATTTTAACGCACAGCCAAGGATAAAAGTTGCCTAGTTTGCTAAACGTCAAATTTTTATTGAATGCATTCAACGTGAAATTACTTCCAACCGCTGCCAACACAACTGGTATGCTTCTGGCGTTCCCGCTCGGTCAATGACGACAACTGGAAGCTTCAACATCATTCTAGAAGCTTCCTTTAAAAATACACGACCCGTCTTTTGTTCGTGGCGTCTGAATTCTGCCAACTGCGCCGCGCACTGAAATCGAATTAACAAATTTTACAAGTTACGATACTTTATCCCCAAATCCTATTGTTTTGATTTAAACATATATATTAATAATATTCAAAATAAACCACCAATACACAGTTCACCTGTGTATGTGAAATGTTGTATTTAATTTATGCACATAAAGCATGCATTCACTAAGTACATAGGTGACATGTACCTACAAATACAACACGCGAACAACGCGGCAAGGTTACTGAATCGTAGTAACGTCGTAACGGAAAATGCAAAGGTTTATTATAGAGTTGGTTTTGAATGGCGTTTGCATGAACCGTCCCTTGTATTTACATAAATCATACAATAATATGTTGTAAAATTATCCGTGTGTTTTCATTATAAAAGAAAACTCACCCACACACGAATAGAAAAGAAAAATTCACAGCTCCAAGGTCATTTGTGTGGTTGTATAGGAGTTATAACTTCAAGTTTAATTTACGGTTTTAGAGTAACGTTAAGTGCTTATTTACTTTACTCATTATTTTTTTGCGGCAAATGTTAATGTCCAACTGTTTTAGGATTGTATACTCTATTCTGTTTTATTGTTGTTACTAGCTTTCCGCCCGCGGCTTCGCTCGCGTGGAGATCGGTTATATCGCGCTTTTAGATTTCCCTCGTGAATATAATTTTTTTCCGGGATAAAAAAGTACCCTATTATTTAATCCGGACTTCTAACTTTACGTCTGCAAAATTTCAAAACAATCGGCTTAGTAGTTACGGCGTGAAAGCGGAACAAACAAACAAACAAACAAACTCACTTTCCGATTTATAATATTAGGATATTTGGTGTACCTACACATACAAATATTCCAGTAATCTCCCTTGGGAACTTGATGTTTTTTAGGACCAAAAGTAGCCTATGTTACTCTCCATCTTTTCAACTAACTGTATGCCAAAAATCAGGTCGATTGATTGCTTAGCTACGGCGTGAAGGAAGGACAAACAAACAAACAAACACACTTTCACATTTATAATATTAGTATGGATTGTTTAAAATCAGGAAAGCTATTCTAGTAATTTTAAGAATATTCATCATTCAGAAATCATATATATTATTTCTCAATGTTTTTTTTTTATCGGTATGTCATAACTTCCTTCACACTTTATCAATAAACATAAATGACGCATTATTTTTAAGCTTTCTTGTACCGCTACACTGGATAAATATACAAATTCCACACATTTAAGTGATTATTGGAAAATTTACGATTCATATTCAAGGATTTTTCAAATCCCGCCCACTACATAACAATGAAACATTATGAGGATCGTTTTTTTTTATAATTATAAAGTAGTTCTTGACCGCAATTCTGCCTGATGGTAAACAGTGATGAAATCGTTAATGGTAAAGCGCGTTATTTTTTTAGTGAGAGCCTATTCACTCAAGAGTGAATAGGAAGGAAGACGGCAGTTGAGTGGGGACACGACCAACAATGCTGCGCTAGCGGGAGATTGATCTGGAGACCCTCCACTACCGAACTTCCGACACGACAACATTTGGCGCATACCCAGCATACATCGCAACACAACTGCTCAGACCCATCTCTCTCTCACAGCTCAAACCCAACTTCAGTACAGCTTCGCCAGAGATCGAACACAACGAATCGCTTGGCAGCTAGACTGTCTGTCGATACACGTGAACATCGAGATATATCGAAATGTAATTGATTTCGATTTCATGCATAATGTGTGAATACTTCGCACACGTCACCTAGTACTTAAAATTTGCCTATATTTTGAAGTGTTTGTCCCCGCGGCTACGACAGGTATTGTAGTTCATTGACCCTAATCCACTATGCTTCGTGCTTTTAAAAGCTTTTAATTCTAGTTTTTATGTCAACATGATTACTTATATTTACTAAAAACATACAAAAAAAAAATGTTTTTTTTTTATAGTATAAAAGTATAAAGTTAGATTTTATATCCACGTGTACTAATGTACACGTGGATAAGCAAATACATTTTCGTACGTATAGCGGCAGTTATGTACTGAACTTTTTATAGAAACCTTCTTTGTACCTAAATTACATAACCTACCATGTACCTCTCAAAGATAGCAGGAGATTACGAACAACAAAGGTTTCAGGACAATGTATTGATAATACATAATGCTTCGAAGTATGAACATCTCATTATTATTATTTTAAATATTTTTGCTCTACAAGCTTTTGTCGTAGAAATTGTATAAAATGTCCAATATCTTCAGGTAAAACTATATAATTTAGTATCATTTTAACATTAGTTAATAGGTACGCCTTACAATTTGATCAATATTAAGAATGGAGAGCGACTCTTATTGCGAGCCTCCTTTTTCAAACCGTCCAAACCCAAACTTACTTTTCCGACTTATATGCCTGTATTATTCCTACGCTGATTTCTGTCGCGTACTTCGGCCACGCGTATAAATACATTGTATTCGATAGCACCATAGGTACCTCAACTCTGGCGCGTATGTTGCTCTGCGCCGCGGATCAGGCGCATCGGTCAACCATTACCTACAATCCACAGTCGTTCGACTAATCGAAAGTGAACTAAGCGAAGTGAAAACTGAAATCATTATTGTGCTTTTATTATCATTGTACCAATCTTTACCATTGCATCACTATACAGTACAGATACAATATACATATATATGTATATATATCCCGAAGCGAATTCAATGTTGCGCCATGTCAATGTCGGGAGTTTGGTCGTGGAAGGTCTCCAGATCAATCTCTCTCTGGCCCAGCATCGTTGATCGTGTTATTGGGTTTAACATTGCATAATCTCGCTCAACTGCCGTCTTCCTTCCTATCCACCCATTTTTTTTAAAGAATAGGCCCTTAATAAACGAGCGCGCTTTAGCATCAACGATTGCATCAATACTAATATATAATCATTAAAAAAAAATTTTTTCTCCATCCAACCAAAGGGGTCAGCTTTGCTAAAGAAGTGTTAAATTTGACCAAAAAAGGATATGTTTCAGTTAATCATTATCTTTAGACGCATAAATTTATAAACGGGTCCATTATCAAAAATCTGGTTATGTCGTAAAAATCGCTGATGTACGAGACTCACATGAGCGTAATTCAGGCTTTAATATTTTTATAGTCTAAAACGAAAAGACCATTATATTGAGACTTTACACAAGGCATAAGCTCTCCGAACGGCAATTATGTACTTACACGACTTCATCGGTTACCTACTACACCATTTGGATGTTGCTTCAGAAAGGCAGACGTGCACATCGTGAAATTATTTATATAATATACGAATAAAATGGCATTTTTTTTTCTATTGTACTTAAAAAGCATACATCTTGGTATAAATATTTGCTGCTTTACTCTCTCTAGTACTACTTTCTTAAAGTACATTTAAATGTTAAAAAATGTTTAAGCATACTAGTAAAATCAGTCTATAATAATATTATGTTCCTCGTTCTGGGACAGAGGAGTCCTGTGAGGGTTGGAAGAAGTCAGATACATGTCCTCAGATGTTTTGTTTGTCCCGGTTTTCTTACAATATTTTCGTTCATCGTTTTGAGACAAAAAAGTGATGAAATTATTTAAGTGTGGCCTATAAACGCTAATAAAGCAAAATATTTTAATTGAAGAAATACTAGACGTGTGTCCGGTGAGCTTTTCAGTCGACAAAATTGACGAACTGCCACATACAGACATTAATTCCCTATTAAACCCTTTCAGGTGATTTTATTCATAAGAAATCTTGTGTAAACTTTTATACATAGTACTTCCTTGATTTTTTTTATATAAAATAATATACAATATGTAAAGAAAACCCATCCGACTCATAAGGATAATAAAGATTAAGTAAACACATGTCCAAAAAAATATAAAATTTTATATAATCATCATATTAAAAATATTAATGAATTTTGAAATAATTTTTTACTCCGCGAATTAATTTCAACTTCCCCAGAATTTAGTAATTTTTTTAAAAGTGACTACACCATTTTTGACGGTATTATTATGACTATTATGAGCGATACGATCACGTGCCGCGTGCCCTGACCCCCTTCGCCCGCGCATATGTTGCCTACCTCACATGTGTTAAGTTTTGTATTGTGTTTTTTAGGGGGATTTTTTTATCCCGGCTTTGTAGGCATTAGTAGGATTAGTTATCGATACCTAACAATACCTTCACGGATCAGACAGGATTTTCTTTACATAGTGTATCATCATCATCATCTCAGAGTTAATCCCAGTCACATCGGAAGCTTTTTCAGCTTTGGAGTCTGGGGTCCGCTTTACCGGTCTAACTGCTGATTTTGGCTAAACTTCGATATTTTCCGTGAAGCGACTGCCGTCTGACCTCCACAATCCGAAGGCCATATCGAAGCATTGCAGCTAGACCAATTGTTGGACTTTCGAGGGCTCTAACAACCCGTAACGACTGTCATTAGATGTTAGTATGGCAACCGGGACCAACAGCTTAACGTTCTTTCCGAGGCACCACCAGACAAATATAGTATCTTATACCTTTAAACGAGCAATTCTTGTATATATGTATATATATAATTGGATTCTCGGAAACGTCTCCTACGATTTTCATGAAATTTTGTGTGCAGGGGGCTTCGGGGACGATAAGTCGATCTAGCTAGGTTTAATTTTCAGAAAATTTCTTTTTTCCGTGTTTTGAGGCACTGAACAATTGCTAAACTTCTTATAAGAAGCTAAATTTCGCCGCTGTCCTTAATGATACGAATAGCCGAGGGGCTTCGGCCTCTGATTCGGAGCTCGTAGACTTCGGGTTCAAATCCCTGTCGATATAGTGTTTTTCCTTTTTTTTTTGAAGTTTAAAAAAAAAGAATGATGGCGTTGTCTAATGCTTTTTTTTATTTAATAAAAATTTAATTTAATTTATTTAATTTTATTTTATTATTTTTTTCTTTTTTTTTATATAATTGGAAACTGCGTCAACGATTTTTCTTTTTCGTTTATTTTATCAATGGAAGAAATTTTGTTTTGCCTAATTTGTGGAGATGCAAGGTACTAGGGTCGCACAAAAGTGTAGGAGAAGTCGAAACAATGAAGCTCATTCATTTTAAAGATCAGCCTGAAGGAGCAGTCGAATTTACAACAGAATTTCTCAACAGTGTCAACATTTCAGACTTGCCACAACACGAACTAAAATATTATTATTATTCCCTTTATTTCTTTATACATACATATTATTCTACATTTTTAAATATTTATATAAAAACATACAAAAACATTTAAAAATATAAAAAATAGTGTTCCACCGATGGCGGGAGCGGGGTCCAAGCTACCGGTGGTTAGGGCTCCAGAGACAGGAACCTCCTCACGATGCGGGCCGTATCGAGGAGTACTGCCTTTTGAATCAGGCCTTTGATCCAACTGCCTAACGAGAGCCTCAATAGATGTTGGTCGAGGCTCTTGGCTATCAAACCATTGGCCGATACGACAATCGGTACAATGACAGCCGAGTTCACATTCCACATGTCAACAACCTCGTGCGCCAAGTCGGGATATTTAATTTGTTTATCTTTCTCAGCTTTCACGAGATTCCCGTCATGTGGAATGGTAACATCGACAATCATTGCGAGGCGCGCTAATCGATCTATCACTACTATATCAGGCTTGTTTGCAACAATAGTCCTGTCAGTAATGATAGACCGATCCCAGTATAACGTGACATGGCCATTTTCAAGAACTGGGTCGGGCACATACTTATAATACGGTACCTCAGAATCCACAAGTTTATATTTCAAAGCAAGTTGCTGGTGGATAATCCTAGCTACTTGGTTATGCCTGTGCAATACTCGCCATTAGCCAAACGAGAGCAACCAGAGATAATATGTCTGATGGACTCACCCGGATGGTGACATGCCCGACACACGTCAATCGTCCCGTCCTTCATAATATATCTTTATTATTATTATTATTATTGCTAACATTATGATACCTTGCACCTTCTCAAAGTAGGCAATATAAAATTCATCCATATAATATGATTTAATAATGATGAAGTACCTAGGCGACCGAGCTTTGCTCGGATTTGCTTTTTTTTTTTAATAATTATAAACTAGCGCTTGACCGCAATCCCGCGTGATGGTAAGCAGTGATGCGATCGTTGATGGTAAAGCGCGCTACGTTATTAAGAGCCTTCCGTGTGCAGTTTCTGGCCTGCCATTGGACGCGTCCCCAGGTGGCGGACAGGGGAACGGCCCCCAGATATGGGGGTTACCGGTTTACCGGCGCGGACCAAAACCAGAATTGGGGACCGCTTCGGCGGTCACGTGCGGCGGGTCGGCCACCACTCCAGGTGGCTGGCATGACCCGAACTCCGGGTCACCGTCGGGCAACCCGGTCTCCTCACTGAGAGGAGCTGGGGGCCCCGTTTACTTCCGGGCAAACGAGTGGGGCTAAGAGGAAGGACACCTCGCTAAAAAACCCTTGGCTGCTGCGTCTTCTCGCACAAGAAGACGTACCCAGCCGGGCCCCTCCCCATGGAGGGCCCACTGTGGGCCTGCCTTCGGGCGGGAATCGCCGGCGGGGGATTGGTCGGCAGGCTTGCTATTTCCCATGACCCCGCCACTAAGGCGATGTCGGTGTGCCGCTGTTCGGGTTTAGTGGGTATTCCCGGCTTCGGCTGGGACCCTCCACGACAAAACTCCCAACACAACAACATTTGGCGCATCATACCCGGCATGATATAGTATGGAAGGAAGTATTAGGTTAAGACCTTAAACTACGAGTATGTATTGATGATAATATATAACTGATGTAACTGATTGTTAAACTATAAGTACTTATTTATAATAAAATGTTAAACTAAATTGCACTCGTAATTTTATATTTAAATAACAGTTAATAATATTTTTTATTATTATCTCGGTATGATCGAAAATATTATTATTATGTCGGTATGATCGAAAAACATTAGTCAAAAAATATTATTTAAAAAATTCGCTGGTTTTAAATTTTTGGTTTTGAAAATATAGAGACACACGATGTACCTAACAAAAAAAAAGTTGCCGAGCAAAGCTCGGTCGCCCGGTACTAATATTTAAAGATAAAAAGGCTGTCTGTAAAAGATCGCTCTTAGCGATAAGGCCGCCCATTGTGTTACCCTTTGTAAAATTTACATAGCTATGTTCTGTAATTTGTGTGGTTTACATAACAAAGATTTTTCTGTGCTAAAGATACCCAGTTAATAAATATAAATAACAAAATTATATCTTAAGCCAGCTAAAACTATTCAAAAATATTAATGCTATATATTAGCGTATAGCATTGAAAATTCATCCGCATCGCTGTCGATTGGTAATGTACCCAGGAGACTGCGGCATAACTAGGTTATACGACAATGTTTAGCATATGCCAAGTAAAATGAAAAAGTACATTAACTGTATATACATAGTAAGTTAGAAAGAAATTCACACATCAACCTCGCCTTTTCCCAAATATCTTGTGGAAGGCTTCTATTCTAACCGGATTCAACTGAAGACCAGGAGCCCTAGCCTGATAATAAAGTAGTGTCAGATCATTTATCGACCATTCTGACACTATCAGTTACAATGACGCTTCATTATAACTTTACTGTGGTCAATCACTGAAACTATACTCCATATTAATAAATGTTCAAATTAGTGTAAATGTTCAAGTAGTAGTTGAAAGTGTCATTCCATTACGAGACGATTGAATGAATTGATCGATCATTACGAATTTAGCAGATTACAAACTTTTTAGCACAGTGACAATGGAATTATGTTGGAATGACAAATAGCAATAGCAAAAGCTTGGGATTGAGCTGCTCGCTCTGCTAAGCAATTTCATTAAGCATTATGTGTAATTATGCTACAAGTATAACATTTTAACCACTGTTTTTGTTAAATCACTTAAATTATTATGAACCTTTTCATTTTTAATGTCTGTTCTTGAAAAAGACCATGATCCCTGAGTTTGTTTCGGTTGTTCTTCTCAGAGGTAGTCAGTTAGGAAATGCCGGCTCCATCTAGTTTAAAAAAAAATGACGTGTGAGAGTGATCAGTGATTCTACTTGCATAATAAATGATTTCATTTCATTTCATTTAGCAGACTAAGGCCCCCAATGGCGGATCTACTAATTTTCAAGCTTTGGAGTCTGGGGTCCGCTTTATCAATCTAACAGCTGATTTTGGCTAAACTTCGATATTTTCCGTGAAATGACTGCCGTCCGACCTCCACAACCCTAAGGCGATATCTAAGCATAGCAGTTAGACCAATTGTTTGGACTTTAGAGGGTAACAACCCGTAACGACTGCCATAAGATGTCCGTATGGCAACTGGGACCAACGGCTTAATGTGCTTTCCGAGGCACGACCAGACCAGTGCAAATATTCATATTCATGATACAAATCTTTGCACTGCCCGGGGATCGAAACCGCGCCTCCTTGCGTAGCGGCTGCGTTCGCTATCGCTATGCCACGGAGGCTTTCAAGTCAGTATTAAATTGATATTACTGGTAAATTATACGTACTGGAGCAATTTAAGTGCCTTCAAGGCTAGAGTGAATAGGCTCTCAATAAACTAGCGCGATTTACCATCAAAAATTGCATCACTGCTTCCATCAGGAGGGATTGCGGTCAAGCACTAGTTTAAATATTATAAAAAAAAAACATTACCCATATTTCGTAACAAACTATTCCTATCAACAGGAATTATTTTGAAGCCTATCCATTGCTCCATATGTTGGAAAAACGTGTCTGCTGAACAACGTAACTAACTGTCAAAATAAAACCTATTCTTAGTGATACTGTGTTTCATTCATTTTTCTTCCATTTTTCCTTTTAACTATCTACAGAATTAAAGCTTTATGTTTTAAGTAGTTACCTTTTTGCTTGGAAATGCAATTGAAATTACGATATACGATTTCGATACTAGTAAATATCCACCTTTTCTAGACTATATTAATATGACTATGTATTTCGGTCAGGGTCGCCTTTCAAGATGTACCTAGCGAGTGCAACTGAATATCATTATTATACTTGGAGTGTTGGGATGTTTCCTCTTAAACCTCCACAATCAAAACTAAATTACGACTCACACTCTAAGCTAAATGCGTGTTGGATTAACAAAGTAATCCAAATAGTTACAATACTTATATTTGTTTTCCGAGGAGATCGTTCTTTCCTTTGATCCTTTGTTCTGTCATGCTCGATGGACCTATTCAAATACCAAGAACCTACTGAGGCCGAAATAGAGAAAGATATTTTACATTTGAATATTAATATTTTTACCAAATGAAAGATATTGTTTCTTCGAATTTACAAGAAGATCTGTTTATTTTTCTTGTAGTTAATGGCATAGTTGATCATAACTTTTTTTTTAATAATTATAAACTAGTGCTTGACTGCAATCTCGCCCGATGGTAAGCAGTGATGCGATCGTTGATGGTAAAGCGCGCTAGTTTATTAAGAGCCTATTCACTCAGAAAAACTGAGCGAATAGGAAGGAAGACGGCAGTAGAGCGAGGTGATGCAATGTTAAACCCAACAACAAGAGCAACGATGCTGCGTCAAAGGGAGATTGATCTGAAGACCCTCCACGACCAAACTCCCAACACAACAACATTAGGCGCATCGTACCCGGCACACAGCGCAACACAACTGCTCAGACCCGTCCTCCGTACGGCTTCACCAGACATCATGCCGGAACACGACAAATCGCTTGGAACTATAACTTCCTATTCACTTAAAAAGCTTTGTGAATAGGAAGGCAGACGGCAGTTGAGCGAGGTGATGCAATGTTAAACCCAACAACAAGGCCAACGCTGCTGCGCCAGAGGGAGATTGATCTGGAGACCCTCCACGACCATACTCCCGACACAACAACATTTGGCGTATCATACCCATACAACACAACTGCTCAGACCCGTCCTCCGTACTCAGCCGAAGAGAAGTTAATTTTTAATGTTACTAGTTTTTGAAACAAAGAGATATGTGAAAATATTATTTCTTTTGTAAGTTTGTGATGAAAATGTATTTTCAAGGAAATTAATTTACATTTGCGTCATGTCGGGTAAAGTATTTTAATTAATTTAAGTTCCTACGTACTTTCGTATACACTTGTTTTATGAGGCGTTTGGGTATAGTTTTTAAACGCAGCCTACAATTTTAATGCAAGAGTTAGTTTTTTAATAACATAGAAACCACAATCACAAAGTTTTATTTGACGCCAATCAATAGCATTTCTTATTTCGATCAAAACTGGGGTAGATATTAAAGATTTCAACAACTAAAATCAACTCATGCCAAATCAAAATGACGTCAAATGATTGGTGATGCAACACCATTCTGCTCGAACATTATGTTCACGAAAGGACGTCGTCGTCCGAGACTGAGTGTCAGAGCTTATTTGTAACTTTCACATTTAACTCGAAACTTATAGCAACAGCAAGAATAATTTACAAATGTTTAAATACCTCTTTGAAGTTTCTTACCCGTTCTCTATAGAGATAAGTTTTGAAACAAGCCACTATCTTCAACTTTATGATTACTTACGACTCTGGCAATTCAAAAGAAAAAAAGATGAAAGTGGTTTTAATTGAAAGAAATGCTTTAACTATTCTTCTTTAACTGTCCGTAAAAAGAAGTTGATAGAAGTAATGTCTTTGTGTATGATTTCTGTATTTTTCACCATAATTATCTACGACTGCCACCAAGTTACTAACCCATATCCTACCGTGGGTGTTTTAAGAGGCGATTAAGGAAACTCTCACTGGGGAAGCAACGCTTCTCCTGTAGAATATCAAATTACTGCGGTCCCCAACCTGCCTGCCAAGCGTGGGGATTATGGCAATGCCCCCAATGTACTGAAAGCCTTGGGGGAGACCTTTGTCCTTCCCTGGTGAGAATTCCCTTAGTCGCGTTAGTCGCCACGGGAGGAGACGGTATGGTACTATTCTAAGCCCACACGAAACCCGTAAAATATCGATTGAAATATTATCTATTTCAATACATTCGTTGCAGAGCTATTTTTCTTTTATTATTATATTTTTCATAAAGATAGTCTTGACAAATAATGTACCAAACCCATAATTAGCTTGCAATTCATAGAACCATTATGAAAAATAAGCTCTTCTAGTATGGAAGTACTTCAGAAAGTTGTTGTAAGAGTCATTTTAGCTGGCAAGAGTTGTCTCGGCCTCAAAAGTAACGACTTCCCATAATTATTCAAAGAGTGATGGCGGTACTTTGTCTTACTTAATTGGGAGGTGCTTAGCACACGGGGTGTAGTTCGGCGGTATCTTTTTCCTCAAGTTTTTGTTAAGAAACAAAAGAAAGGGCAAAAAGTAATTTATTTATTATTTAATTCTACTTTATATGTTTAGTTTGGCAAATAATCCAAGTTAATACAACCTCTTTCTTCTCATAGAAAAGCAAACATTACATTGTCTTAAAACCAATCCAATTAAGGATAGATTATCCATTTACCAGCTTCTTATACAATGTTAAAAATGACAATGCGGCTGACGATGGATCATCATCATCTTTTCAGCCAAAAGACTTCCACTGCTGGACATAGCACCCAAAGCCCCAAGGATCTCCACTACGACTCATCAAGGATCTACAAGAATGGACAACGATGGATTGACTGGTTGAATTCGTTCATACAACATGTCCGCCTAAACATACAAAACAAAGAAATGTCGCAATTTCCCTGTCGTTTTAACAAAACAGCTCCGACCTTCACCGTTTCCATGTTAATAATGTGGTGAAAATAATTTACTATTCATATCTAATTGCATTAGCGTAATTAAAACGAGTAAAGTGATAAAACATAATTTATTAAACACTTAACTTAATACAGAGACATACAACTTAAACAAAACAAAATAATATTTTACTAAAGTAAAAAGAATTTTACTACAAACAAAAATTACAAGTAAAAAAAATAATGACACATAAAATAAAATTATAATCTCCAGGAAAAAAATAATTGGAAAAAATAGACAAGTCCATGCCGCCAAAACAGAACTTACCTCGAAACTCAACACGTGCGAACTTCTCCCTTTTACACTTCAGTACTTTGAAACGGTTTAATTTCATAACGAGCGACATGATTGCGAACTTAAATAAATCTCGGTACGGTTCAGATAACAAGGAATTAGGAAAAAAAAATATTTGGGGCCATTCGCTTAGAATGGCCCTATTGGCGGGAAGTGAAGAGAATCCACTGAAGGCCGTTAGAACTTTCGCGCGATGGTTAGATGTGCTTGCGGACGACCGACTCGTGCCGCAGTCGCCGATACAGTGGCAGGGTTACGTGGAGGGCGGATCTAGGCAGCTGTACCTCACCCGTGCCCCCGCCCGCCCCAGCCCGCAAAGCTCGCTCCTCGACAGCCTGTAACGTGTTACAATAAGCTCCAGCCGCCAGGTGCTGTTTCTGATACGCTTTTACAGCACGGATGATTAATATTTATAAGCGTGGCATATCCGTTACAAAATAGCTACATATTGATTTTGTGGATATTAAGTGTAAGGAATAACAATGGCATTTTAAGTTGTAATAAAATATTATCTTTGTGTTACGAAGTAGGCACAAAGTTTAAGGAAAACGTACATTTTTATAAGGAAAATAATATGTATGTAATTATATTTTAAATAAAATGAAATTTTCTGACGATATTGACGTCATTTCAGCCGTAAGACGTCCACTGCTGGACATAGGCCTCCCCCAAGGATCACCACGACGACCAGTCCTGCGCCTCCCGCATCCAGCGGTTTCCCGCGACCTACAACAGGTAGTCGATTCACCTTGTCGGGGGCCTACCCACGCTGCGTCTTCCGGTGCGTGGTCTCCACTCGAGAACCCGTCCTACGGGCAATGCGCCCGGGCCACTGTCACTCAAGTGTTGCAAATTTTTCGGGCTATGTCAGTTATTCTCGTTCTTCTGCGGATCTCCTCATTTCTGATTTTATCAGTGAAACCCCAAGCATAACCCTCTCCATTGCCTTTTGAATGACCTTGAGCTTTCTTATAAGACCCATTGTAAGCGACCACGTCTCAGTTCCATATGTCATCACTGGTAAAAGGGTAGTTATTATAGTGAAACTAAATACCAGCAAATTGATTACATTTCCACTGCTGGGAAAAAAGCCTCCCTTTAAAAAAAAAAATCCAAAAGCTTTAACCTACTCAACTTGTTTGAACGTATCGCACACAGTTTTGAAAGGTCGTACAGAATCTTGAAACTCTAAAAGCTACTCCATTAAAAGTACTATGTTAAGTGAAGTTACTAACACAGCACACATGGGTTACATGTATCCAGGTTTTATGCAAGCAATGTGTAGTTAGTTTACTAATACATGTATAACTTTTCTATGCGATACATCCTCGTAATAGATAGACAGACATAATATAGTCTCATTCTCAGGGTCCCATTTTGAACTAAACTAACACTCATTTTTTTTTAATAATTATAAACTAGCGCTTGACCGCAATCCCGCCTGATGGTAAGCAGTGATGCGATCGTTGATGGTAAAGCGTGCTAGTTTATTAAGAGCCCATTCACTCAGAAAAACTAAGCGAATAGGAAGGAAGACGGCAGTTGAGCGAGGTGATGTAATGTTAAACCCAACAACACGACCAAGGATGCTGCGCCAAAGGGAGATTGATCTGGAGACCCTCCACGACCAAACTCCCAACACAACAATATTAAGCGCATCTTATCCGGCACACATCGCAACACAACTGCTCAGACCCGTCCTCCGTAAGGCTTCACCAGACATCATGCCGGAACACGACAAATCGCTTGGCGGCAAGGCTATGTCTGGTGGGTGGTAACTTCTGCCGGCGGCCGATGTTACGGCCTACCACCGAACATCTAATTAATAAACATCATAGATGAGCAAATAAATAATAATAGAGATACGGGCCGATTTTGATGATTCTGCTGACACGAAAGACAGTCATTTGAAAGCAAAGGTGTCTTAATCGTATCGGCCGCGACTTACAAGGTATTGGTCATAGGTTGCTTTACTTTATGTAAATTAGTCATCACCACTGCTCTCAGAATTCATACTGCATATGTAGCTTTTATCTCTTATATTAGAAACCTGTGTGTGTGGTGGCACTTTTGGTGGCTTCTGCTAATTCTAAAAAAAAACAAATTACCAATACTATGTAACACCAGCAATTACTAAAAGAATTTGTTTCAACTTCTGTTACATTGTTTACTTGTTACAGCAGTGCTCCGTGTGGTAATGGGCTTATAATAATACTGTCCCATATCCTCCCGTGGGTGTATTAAGAGGAGACTAAGGGAGCTCTCACCAGGCGATCGGCGGCGATCTCTTGCGTCCGACCCTGGTCCACGCCATGATCCGGAGCGAGAGTGCATGGCAGGCCGTCACCTCCTTCTGCGAAGCAGCGATGCTGACAAAGGAGGAGGCGAAGCGCGTGAGGCAACGGGAATCCCAGCGCCCACACGCCACTAGCCGCCGCAGTAGACGCCCTGGTCAGGAGACGACACCTAACTCCCAGCCACCGTAGGCGCGGGCCTGCGGGCGGTGAGCAGTGGGCAGCTCGCCGCCCGGTAAGGACCAGGCCCGAGTCGACGGCGCGTCGTGTTTCACGCGCGCCTCAATGAGATGTCAGAACATCGTGACGGGTTCCACGAAGACCGATGCCTTCTGGGTCAGGGTTGCGGGTTGGTTAAACAAGAAACAGGCAAGTGAAGAAACACGGGTGGGTTTAAGTCAGTAAAAGTCTGACACACCCTTCCGCTCCGCCCAGAGCGGGAGAAGTCATTTGATGATATCCCATCCCAACAAAAAAAAAGGGAGGTCTCACCAGGGAGTGGGCAGCGGCGCTTCTCCCGTGGAATATCAAAATACTGGGATCCCCAACCCGCCTGCCAAGCGTGGGGATTATGGCAAACCCTCCAATTTAATAAATACCTTAGTCCAGCAGTGGACTTCTATAGGTTGAAGAAGAAGTAGAAGATAGCAATGCAATTCTGTAACCATGAAATTGTGAGAATTTCGGTGAAGTGAGGGGTCATACCAAATAATGGTAGTGATTGACACTATTGAGAGCTCACTCTAAACTCATTTCAACTAAGTTTTTACATAGAGATCTTTACAGAGGCTATTTGACGGGCATTCGATTTATTTTGCTCTTTTTGTTAATTCTTTGTTCTAGCTACTCGAAACTGTAAATATACCAAATCAACCTTCAGTCTTAATGCTTTACAGATAAAGTTGAAATTTTAATAAAAAAAATCTAACAGAATGTAGTAGTTTAATGTGATGTCGTCTGTACAAACGTGATATTTTGTATGTATAGATGTAGGTATGTTTACTATACAAAAACGAATGGTCGGATTTGGATGAAGTTTGGCATAAGGATATACAACCATTTACCGAGGTATATGAAGGAATTAAATATTAATAAATTTAAAATACAGCTGAAAAGTTTTTTGGTAGAAAGAGCATATTACAGTATTTCTGAATATTTGACAGAGAAGATAACATGAATTAATGTACTTGATTTTAATATTTTTGATTTATTTTAATTTCACTGACATTTTATATAAGTATGACATTTTAATATTTTTGATTTATTCTAATTTCACTGACATTATATATAAGTATGACATTTTAAACATTAATTATTTTTACCAGGTGACATTTTTAATTGTATTGTGGCTAGTTTGACATTTTGATTGTATAATTTCTATCTTGATTCCAATCAACACATTTGTTTACTAGATGACATATTTAATTGTTTATTACTAACTACCTTGACATTATCTTGATATTACTATTTCTATAGCTTCTGTGTCGACATCATTGTTTTATTATTGAAATTTAATTTACCTTATTGAATAGAAAATTGTTATAATATAATTTATTGAGTTTGCAGCTTAAGAATGTGACATTTTTTGCATACCTGATAATGGTTGAATATGACGGACAGTATTTGTAACTACCAGCTAATGTATTTATACTCATATTCTAGCAAAATAAAAAAATATTATTATTATTATTATTAAAAAAGGATTGTGCATAACCGTGGATTCCAACGGGAACAAAACTTATGAAGGTAAAATAGCGAAGCACAGCTAGTAATAATAATTCAGCACCCCTATTACGTAACACACTAGTAAGTTATCAATTGGTATCATTTTGAAGCATTATATGTATCCATTGCCCCAAATGATCAAAAAAAATGTCTGCACAATGACGTAAATAACGCAATGAATGTTGTCGAACTGTTAATTACCATACAGAAGAGTTTGTTTGTTTGAACGCGGTAATTTTTGGAACAACCAGTTAGAGAGGCAATTCTCGTAATTTCTCAGTTTCAATCTGTTAAAAAATGCTCGAATTTCATTACATTTAGAAAAGCTTTTCACATTTTTTGTCGCTCAGAAGTGACTGTGATTTTAATCAAATTATGAGATTGAATAAAACGCTATTTTGAAAAACATATTTTCAATTATTGGTAGGCCATTTCTTAAAATGATGAGGCTACAAATTAGGCCATTACCATCACGCTAGAGCTCTAAGGAGCCGAGCCGAAAGAAAATAACGCTAAGTTATAGAAGTCATTTTACACTTGAGTAACCATGGTAAGAATTAAATCGAAAAAGATCTTGCAAGAGAGGCAAAAAAACATTTTTAAATAATTATAAACTAGTGCTTGGCAGGAATCCCGCCTGATGGTAAGCAGTGATGCAAACGTTGATGATAAAGAGCGCCAGTTTATTATTAAAAAAAATATTTACTAATAAAAAACTCATTGAACAGGAAGTAAGACGACATTTTTTTATTTACTCAATTTCTATTTTTATCTGTGTTTTCCGTTTAGGTTCCGTAGCCAAATGGCAAAAAACGGAAACCCTATAGATTCGTCATGTCTGTCTGTCCGTCTGTCCGTCCATATGACACAGTAATTTTTTCCCGAAACTATAAGAGCTATACTGTTGAAACTTGGTAGGTAATAAATATTGGGAGCCCCCCATACTTAGAACTGAAACTCAAAATGTTTTTTTTCATCAAACACATATTTGTGGGGTGTCTATGGATAGGTCTTCAAAAATGATATTGAGGTTTCTAAAATATTTTTTTTCTAAACCGAATAGTTTGCGTGACAGACGCTTCCAAAGTGGAAAAAGTTGCCCCCTTTCTAACTTCTAAAATAAAAAAATAAAAAATCTAAAAAAAACATATGATGTACATTACTATAAAAACTACCAACGAAAATTGTTTTGAACGAGATTTAGTACATAGTTTTTTTTTAATGCCTCGTAAATCGTAAACCGTTTATTACCGCGTAATCTTTCATACAAATAACTTGAATCCTTTAATTTCATAAATCAATGGTACGGAACCCTTTGTGCGTGAGTCCAACACGCACTTTGCCGGTTTTTTAGCTATGTTTTTGTTGTTGTTGCCTATGATATTGAACAGTACGAATGTGTATGGGTATAATAATTGCCTGAACTAAATGATATTTAATTTACAATAGTAACAAGCACAAACGATGCAATGAAACTGTATGAATCACAGGAATAATAATCTTGAAGCCGACGAAGTCGCTTGCAGAACGTTTATAAATATGTTTGTAAGAACGTCTTTAGATTACCTTATGAATTTTCTGTTCGAGTCCCAATATTTTTTTTTAATAATAATTATAAACTAGCGCTTGACCACAATCCCGCCTGATGGTAAGCAGTGATGCGATCGTTGATGGTAAAGCGTGCCAGTTTATTAAGAGCCTATTCACTCAGAAAAACTGAGCGAAAAGGAAGGAAGACGGCAGTTCAGCGAGGTGATGCAATGTTAAACCCAACAACACGACCAACATTGCTGCGCCAAAGGGAGATTGATCTGAAGACCCTCCACGACCAAACTCCCAACACAACAACATTAGGCGCATCGTACCCGGCACACATTGCAACACAACTGCTCAGACCCGTCCTCGTACGGCTTCTCCAGACATCATGTCGGAACACGACAAATCGCTTGGCGGCAAGGCGTCTGGTGTGTGCATGGTAACTAACCTCAGTCTGCATGGCGTTAGCTTCATTCCCCCAAGAAGTACCAAATGTAAACAAGAAAATTAGGCTTGAGGTAGGTTTCGGACTAGTCCGCTTAAGTTTAGCGGTTTTCTAGATCTCTAGATCTTCCGGCTAGCTTTTTCTCAAGTTACAGAGCTACAACTTCGCAAAGTTGTAACTTTTCCGTAGGAAGTAGTTTGGCACGTGAAATATAGGCATTCACAAATATTTAGAATTTATAGTTTTAGTTCCAACCACTTCACAACTTTTGTGCTATCTGACTTTTATTATAGAATGGATATTTTAACCAATGTTTTACAGCGGATATGATTTTAAACATTATCATAAACGCTGCTTAAAGTTAACTAGTGAATAGCGATTCTTTAACCACACTTTTTTGACCTTTTAACGTCACTTAACTTTAATCATCCTGTATGAATAAACGCCGCAGAGTTTAAGGCGTTTATTCATTATCGATGATTAAAGTTAAGTGACGTGCAAACGTCTAAAATGTATGTTTAATAAATCGCTAAACACTAGTTAACTTTAATCAGCGTTTATGAATAAGGGGGTATATTTGGGAAAATTATTGTAGGATTAGGTTTGGAAAAACCTTCCTTTTTTTTAATAATTATAAACTAGCGCTTGACTACAATCCCGCCTGATGGTAAGCAGTGATGCAATCGTTGATGGTAAAGCGCACTAGTTTATTCACTCACCACTCCCCATTCACCCTTTGTATAGAAGAAAGAAAAAAAAAAGGTATTCTCGCATAGTGAAATAATATGCTTTGTATCTATATACAATGCATATTATTTCACTATGCAGCAGGTCAAGCTACCCGAAACTGTCAAATACTCCCAATCAGCGTTGAGCTTTAATGCTTTAGAGATAAAGTTAAAAAATCTAATAAGGAAATCTGACAGATTGTAGTAACTTGATGTACTGTCGTCTGTATATCACGATATTTTTTGTAAAACTGAAAGCGTCAGAGAGTAGCGCTTCTATCTGAAACTTCAAATATGTATACAGTATGTTAAGAAAACCCTGTCCGACCCGTGAAGGTGTTGTTAGGTATCGACAACTAATTCTACTAATGGATATAAAGCCGGGCTAAACTTCAAAAAAAATCCCCCTAAAAAAATAAATATTATTTCGCAAAAAGAGGTAACTTAATAAATGTGCGTAAGCACCCTTCCGCGAGCGGCGGGCGGCAGGGCACGCGGCACGTGGTCGCATCGCTATTCGCTCATAAATATACCGGTGTTGTCACTTTTTTAAAAATTACCAAATTTTGGGGAAGTTGGAATTAATTCGTGGGAAAAAAAGATTATTTCAAAATGGATTTGTATTGGTACTATGATGATTACGTAAAATTTTATATTATATTTGGTCATGTGTTTACCTAACCTTTATTATCCTTATTGGTCGGACAGGGTTTTCTTAACAAATTGTATGTTTACTCTCTCATCATGTTGTGAAGTGTCTAAATCCCTCTGGATAGCCCAATGTGTTGTTATGGGGATACATTGTTTATGGAACCACATATTTTTCGTTCCAAGTTGGTTTTTGTTTTTTTTGGGGGGGGTTTTATTCTGTAGAAAGAAATTCTTATCAGCCCGTTCGTGTAAATAGATCGCGTGGATAACTACATCGCGTTATTTTACATCGACAGACATTGACATGCAAACGTTCTATTTACATAATTAGTGCAATACTCGTATAATCGGTTCGGGGGATAAATAACATAGTAGAATGCTAAATTATGGGTGACATATGGGATTACAATATGTCGCCAATAAATTACGGTGAGTGGCAAATACGATAGTGCATCTGTCGTTAGTCATGCACTCATACACATAACCAAAGTGCGTTATGTGAGTCATGGACTAATTATGCACTCCCTAAAAGGAATGTAACAGCTTCTTCAAATAACTGGCATGTCGCAAAAAACGTCAATCGTTCACAGATGGCATCGCGCGCCCCGCACTCCCTTCGGCGCGGGCGCAATGGAAATGTTGATATACCATTACTTGTTGAGTAACATACACCGCTGGCTTTAAATGATTGTTTAGTCATCGCTGGGACATGAGACAGACGGTGTATGCGGTATTTCGGAGTGTTGTGACGTAGTCGATGTGTGGGAGTCGCAGTTCGGCTGTATCACTGTGCAGGCGAGTCAGGCTGGCTCAGTTGTGACTGGTTTCTTGTGGTAGTAAGCCGAACGTTGGTGCCCTGTATTTTTCTGTTACATTGAAGAACACGCTACAATCATGCATGATACTATTTGGAATCAGGTAAATATTACCCTTATTTTCGAAGCTGTGTCAATGGCGAGACTTTACTTGTAATTTTGCATTGCTATGGTTTTTATGCCCAAATTATACATGATTGCGTTTATTTCTGCAATAATTTATTGACCTAATAAAAATAATATTCAGTGAGTGTTACTAAATATTATTTTGATTGCGTTGTGTGGAATGTGTATCAGACAGTCATTTACTTTCAAAAATATCTGTAGATTTTACTATATATGTATGAGCCGGTGTTTATTCCAAAATTCATACTTTCTACTATTATTCAAAATAAAACCAAAAATTAAATTTATTCCTTCAAATATTTGTAACCACCGAAATAAAGGAAATCACATTCAATTCTCTTTAATGTAGCTATTGTCCTAGCCTGGACTCTGGTGTGTTAGATAGTGAACCTCCCCCCGCACCGCGAGGGGTTGCCAGTGGTCGACCTTAACAGCTATCGATAAGAACCTATTAATATATTTGTAGTATGTGTTGGGAACAAGGACATGTTAGTTCCCTAGCTTTTGACACATTATATAGGTATATTTTTTTTATAAATTATAAACTAGGGCTTGACCACAATCCCGCCTAATTGTAAACAGTGATGCAATCGTTGATGATAAAGCGCGCTAGTTTATTAAGAGCCTATTCACTCTAGCTTTGAAGACACTCAAATTGTAGTCCAACGGAAACACCGCCACTGGCAAGTTGTTGCAGTCCCTCGATGATGATAATATAAGTATAGAATGTTAATATCATTATTACATAACAGGTATAAGTAATATACGAATAAAATGAAATGTAAAACCAGCGTGTCGGACTCACGTACTACAGAGAATTTCGTCCTTACTTACTTTCGCAGAAAAATGAAACCATAAAAAATATATTTTCTAACTGCATCAGCGTTTGTTTTATATTTAAAAACAATTCAAAATGATGCCTTCCTGCCCAACGACTCTAACAAACTCACATTGGAAAGTTTGGTGGATTATGCTTAAAATGAAGTAGCGGCTTTCTTTAAACAAAATCCTCATTTGTTTACCTTAGTATCTATAGCTCTCAATCGGACCCAAAGGGACGAAAGTCGTCTGTGTATTCCAAAAACGAATACTGCCTTGATGTATAAAAGTGTATTTCACATGGCACCAGTTATATATAATAAATTGCCAAAAGAGCTAAAAAAAATTGGCTGTTAATTCATTTAAATTAAAACTCAGAAGTATGCTGTCTCAAAAATGTTATTATAGTGTATCGGACTTTTCTATATCTATACTTCTATACTAATATATAAAGCTGAAGAGTTTGTTTGTTTGTTTGTTTGAACGCGCTAATCTCAGGAACTACTGGTCCGATTTGGGAAATTCTTTTTACGTTGGATAGCCCATTAATCCACGAAGGCTTTAGGCTATATAACATCACGCTGTGACCATTAGGAGCGGAGCAAAACTAAACCAAGCGAACGAAGTCGCTGGCGGGCGCTAGTTATTGGATAAATCTTGACATTGTACAATTGTAATTTTTTTTTCTTTGACTTTGAATTATTTTCGTCCAAATTGTATTGACATTTAATTAACTAATTGTTTTGACTTCATTTTTGATAACGTTATGTGATTTGCTTATTTGACAATATTGTATTTAAATCAGGATAATTTTGACATTAACTTAAGAAATTATTATGACTTTTTGACTTTAATTATTCCTATTATAATGTAATCATTTATTTAGTTATTTTTTATTTAATATTAATTTATATTTAATTTTTTGAATTTGTATGCCTATAATAGGCTGATCATAGCGCACTTTATCCTCACATATGAATAACCACTGTACCTATGTTTCACAAATAAAATATTTCTGATTTCTGATTTCTGATTTGTCCAAGTTTTTAGGGTGATACGGTAACACTATCGCACTGCTGAACAACAGACCAGTCTAACTTAAAAACCGTCTAAATTCAACACACCCAACCATTGTGAAAAACTTGAGAAAAATGTAGTTAGATACATTAGAATACAAATAAATTTTAACAGGTTTAAGCAAATATTATAAAAACATTCTATTTATTATAATCTTAATATGAAAATATGATAAATTCCCCTTTTGACGTCACTCACATTAATTTAATCTATCATAAATAACTAAAATTTTATCTATTATACATATTTGACATGACTCGTCGAAATACTTAGATTTTAAACGTCATTAGTGCGAGACCTATAAAGAATAATAGATACTATCGTCACATTTGTACACCGTGATTACTATTCCTGCATACGGCACATACTTATTACTAGTCGACCTAAAAAGGATCGCATTTTGTTTTACTTACGAACGCAACTGTGGTCATAATATGCACGGAATTTGGTTGTCAAAATGGTCAGATATACGTTTTGATAATAAGTTCCTACCAGTGGCGAAGGGTGAAATTTTGACAAAGGGAAGCCGGTCCAAAAAAATAAACACTTAAACACTTACCTACTGCAGGATATCTTGGAGGAGGTCTTCAGATAAGAATAATATGAAAAGCCCCACCTTCACCATACAAAAAAGGACTGATGATTTGATAACAATGTCTTTCAAGTATGATAAAAGCGGCTTTTTGAAAAGCCTTTTTCGACGTGCATCTCTATACCACACATGCATGCTTGTTAGTAAGTACTAAGTTAAGTACCTATTGTTAGGGAATAAGAGTCAAGAAAAAATAAAATAAAAAATTACAAAAATAATAGTGTTAAAAACCGAACCACACAAACAGCGATCCAAAACCAACAAAAATATTAAGCAAAAATAAAGCAAATTATACACAATCACAACGTTATTTATATTCTAATGCAATGCGTCTGTTTTTTTTTAACAAAATGAGCTAAAATGTTGTTATAAAAATTCGGATTACTTTTCATTTTATTAAGCAAATTTTTTTCAATTGACATGATAGCCAAATCGGACAATCTCTGCTCTTTTTGGCAGTTTCGCACATACGTGTGAATGCGTTTTAAAGCAGAAAATGACCGCTCAGCTGAAGCTACTGAAATGGGGAGGGTCAGAATTAAACTGCAAAGAGTCGAAACTTGAGAAAATGCGTCTTTCAAAGACGAATTAACAGTAACAGCACTCTATATGAATTAAAGCCATAATAACAAACAAAATCCACAGTATTTAACCAAATCTGCGATTAAATTACCTTACAGAATCCGTCACAGTTTAAATAACACAAATATTAAAAACAAACGAAAAACTCACGCACCATAGGTATAGAACGCTTTCTCGTAGTGGCGTGGTTTCTGTCTCTTTCTAATAGAGGAGAGGAGGGAAATACAAGCCGCCCGCGAGTAGCCTTATAGCCCAGTCATATTAGGGCTTTCACCTCGGAATGAAAGATAATAAGCTGCAAATTGGTATGAACCTTTGTTTTGTCATTCTAAATGTTGTCTCAAAAGTCACAATCGTTATCGTGTCCGCGTGTCAAGATATTCAAGGTCAAAGGTCACAAAAATCGGTTTTTCGCGAATATCTGGCTTCCTATCTGTTAAATGAGATTTGCATTTATTATAAAAGTTGTAGGCTATAAAATTCCCTACAACTTGTGTTTAAACTTTTTTTCCATACGACCAACCGTTTTGAACCACATTTTGATAAATGTATATTATGCCGTATTTAATAATAAATAAAAATATGTGTAAAATATATACTCTTACTATCATTTTAACTTAAAATAAAACTAAAATATATAATCCAGAATTAATAATATTTTATACTTAAATAGTTAAATATGAATAATTATATATAAATAATCAAGTTACTTACTTTAATTAAATATAAATAATTAATAGTTAGTACATAAATAATGGGCATTGCTTAATACATAATTATAATTTTTAAGTACATAATTGACTTTATAACGTACTGATAACCATAACTCACGCTTGACCTTGCATTAGGCCGTATATGACTGTACGATGTGCACTCTTCGCGCTCTAACTTCAAAACGGTTGGTCGTATGAAAAAAAAAGTTTAAACAAAAGTTGTAGGGAATTTTATAGCCTACAACTTTTATAATAAATGCAAATCTCATTTAACCGATAGGCAGCCAGATATTCGCGAAAAACCGATTTTTGTGACCTTTGACCTTGAATATCTTGCGACGCGGACACGATAACGATTGTGACTTTTGAGACAACATTTAGAATCACAAAACAAAGGTTCATACCAATTTGCAGCTTATTATCTTTCATTCCGAGGTTGACCCCTTTTTTTACCTAATATGACTGGGCTATTATATTTATCAAGTTTTACCGACGATTAGCGAGCATTAGAAAGAGATGGTCTGACACGCTCGCTCTTTTCGCCGCATAGTAATACGTTGACATTGGTAAGCTGAAATTCGTCGGCTTCCTTCAAGAGAACTACGAAAAGAATTACGAAAAATTGAAGCGCTGATTTATTTACGACTATAAAATGAAATGTGATACTTAGAGTATTGCTAAAAATTGCGATTGCTATTGTAAATCGCGCCGGCATTTGATTAATAATACTTTGTTAATGAAATAGAATGTAAATACTTGTAAATACTATTTTGTATGAATATGGAACTGATTTTTGAAAGGTAACCCGGTGGGAATCGGCTTGTATGGACTCTTCGCCACTGGTTCCTACCTATTTAGTTTTAGCATATTCGTCTCATCGATGTACAATCACCCTCGTAATTGCCTCTTGACAACTAATCAATTCAATACTGATAAAGCATTAAAAGGCCATCTGTATAGAAAGATATTTCCATACCCCTAAAGACATATTAGATTTAAATTGCCTCATAATAATACAAGACTTGGATAACAAGGTCAAAGGTCCAACGTTCACACAGCGACTAACCAAACATCTTTTATTTCCAATGTTTACACAAATGTTTAAGATTATGTAGGTTATTTACTTATGTAACCACACTTATCATTAAGATACCGATCCACCCAAAACATATCATATAAAGGCATCGAGCGGATATGTGCTCGATGTATAAAGGTGGTACAAAAGTCGTTCACTGTTCAATATAAAGCCAAGTCCCTAAATCAACGAGGCCTACGTCTACAAACTGTAAGTACATCTTGGTCAAAATGTAAGGCCTGGCTGTTTCGCGACTCGCACACTTACTTCTATGGGCTTATTGTAAGAAACTAAATCATTGATCTTTAATCTTGTGTTATATAATGAAACCAAGCCTTACGCTACACACTTTAAATTTTGGTCAAAATATATATTTGAACAAAATTTAAAGTGTGTAGATGAAAATAGGCCTTGATGATTTAGGGACTAGCGTAAGCCTTGGTCAAAATGTATATCTACATATTTTGGACAAGCTTTAAAGTGTATAGAATAGGGCCTTGTATGGTTAGAAGCTGGAGTCATCATTATCTGAAAACTTTTTAAAAGTGAAAGCGTTTTGTATAATGTCACGGCCACCTGCTTTATTTAGCCGTTTATTTAATCATCTGGCTTTTTAACTAAAAGGTCATAACAGCCATACGCGTACCTAGGTTGGGAGCAGGGGGAGGCAGACTGGAAATCTCACAGAACTTGTATGAACTGCCCTAATGACTAAACAAAGTATAAACGAGGACTTATCTCTAATTTTTAAATACACCCCGCAGTAGACACTGACAAAATGAACGGGGTAATTGCCAAAAAACCACGTGCGACTATAGCGCACAAAGATTACCCACTCTATAAATTTGAGTTACCTAGTCCTGACTTGCCTTCCCCTAGGCCTGACTTGCTTAGACCAGGAGCTGGGTATACCCATGATAACAGCCTGAATGGAATTCAGTAAATTATAGTTTAGATTGGAACTCTCGAGCAGAGAAAGCAAAGTTCGCCTCCCTTTGCTTTCTCTGCTCGACACTTATAACCTGTTCACAGGACAACACTGCTTCCAAAGGCATATATAGATATTAATTGCGTAACACCATATTACTCATTTGAATCATTTTACTAATCCATTGCTCCATATGTTCGGAAAATTTGTCTAGTAAACTATGTAAATAACTCTATCAAAATGAAAATCATTTTTTGCTGACAGTGTATTATGCAATTACTTTATTATTAACCTAAGAAGCGAAAAACATGATAAATAAATAAAATAAATAAATATACAGTATGTTAAGAAAACCCTGTCCGACCCGTGAAGGTGTTGTTAGGTATCGATAACTGATTCTACTAATGGATACAAAACCGGGCTAAACTTAAAAAAAAAATCCCCCTAAAAAATAAATATTATTTCGCAAAAAGAGGTAACTTAATAAACGTGCGTTAAGCACTCTTCCGCGGGCGGCGGGCAGCAGGGCACGCGGCACGTGGTCGCATCGATATTCGCTCATAATAATACCGGTGTTGTCATTTTTTTAAAAATTACCAAATTTCGGGGAAGTTGGAATTAATTCGCGGGAAAAAAAGATTATTTCAATATTCATTTGTATTGGTACTACTCGTTTGATGATTACGTAAAATTTTATATTATATTTGGTCATGTGTTTACCTAATCTTTATTATCCTTATGGGTCGGACAGGGTTTTCTTAACATACTGTATACGGACAAATCACACAGATTGAGCTATCCCCAAAGTAAGTTCGAGACTTGTGTTATGGGATACTTACCAAACGATACTATATTTATAATAGATACATATATAGATAAACATCTAAGACCCAGGCCAATCAGGAAAATATCGTTTTCCATTATGACCTGACCGGGGAACGAACCCGGGGCCTCCACGTCGCAGGCAGGCATGTTGACCGCTGCGCCACGGAGGACGACAATAAGCGACTTTACTATGATTTTATTATACAACATGTAAAGAAAACCCTATCTGATCCGTGATGGTATTGTTAGGTATCGTTAACTGATTCTAATAATGTCAACAAAACCGGGCTAAACTTAAAAAAAAAAATCCCCTAAAAAAATAAATATTATTTCGAAAAATCGAGGTAACTTAATGCATGTGCGGTCGGCAACACGTTAGGGGTACATGCGCGGGTGTAGGGGGGCAGGGCACGCGGCACGTGGTCGCATCGCTATTCGCTCCGTCATAAATGGTGTTGTCACTTTTTAAAAAAATATCAAATTTAATTTTGGGGAAGTTGGAATTAATTCGCGGAAAAAAAAGATTATTTCAAAATTCATTACTATTGTCACTATGATGATTACCTAGTAAATTTTCATATTTTATTTGGTCTTGTGTATACCTAACATTTCTTATCCTTTTCGGTCGGGGTTTTCTTTACATATTGTATAAAGAAGTAGGTTATATAAAAATAAGTATATCATATAAAGAAATATATGTACAAATGTATAAAATCATAAACTATTGGAAACAAAACAAGGAGATTCATAAATAACGAGTTGAATATTGTTATCGACATTTATCAAAGCTATGACAGTGGCAAGATAAATCATTCAACATTAATTTATTGAAATATTTATGCAGAATAAACGTGATTTACAAGGTATCTTTGAACTTTAAAAGCACATTGAAACAAACAAACCGGCTTTCCAAGGCACGGAGTACCACTCTATGGTCATCCATACTGTTACGGCGGTTTAGGAGTTCCTAATCAAAATAATAATCCAATAACACTTTCCTTGGCCTAGGTATACAACCTGATTTTTACTTTATGCGGAACTTGAATATAGTTGGTTCAGAATAAGCAACTGAATCTATTCCAATTATTTTTACACCATGTTATATTTTTCCAAATACATTTAGAAATTGTTGCAGTGTGATGACCCAGCGCATGATAGAGCTGACGGAAGATCGGTATAGTATATATATATATATATATATTTAAACCCACTTTACAGTTTTTTATTATTTTTTTTTTTTTTACTTTTCCTGTATAATACATATAATTAACGATTGTTTTGTTATGTTCACTATGTTACTGGTGAAAACAGTCTTTGTATGACACTTCATAATCTACATATGTCTACCCTTATTGAATCACTGGTTCCCAAGTCACAGGCTATAAACCTAGTTTGGGAGCCAGGAGATATAACCAATGCACCTTTTGATGTACCTGCTACTGCTTTGTAACGTATGTAACATTTTTACTGGTAATAAAACATTATTATTATTATTATTATTATTATTTAGTACTAGGCCCGTGGGCATAGCTGAACAGGGTCCCCCGCGCGCTATATATTATCTACTTAAAAATACTGGACATATAGATTTTTTACTTAAAAATTAAAACACTAACTACTTAACAATACTTTAAACGTATTTCAGGTTTCATATGAACAAAAAATAACTTTGTATAAGCCGAGGAAAGTATTAGTTGTTGTTCTGAGAACCCCTCCTGAGGCTATTCCATTTCAAATTTCCTAGTAAGGATCTAGAACGAAATATTGCAGGAAAGCGCTTATGCGCTGAACTATATTTCATTTATCTATACCAATATAATATAAAGCTGAAGAGTTTGTTTGTTTAAACGCGCTAGTCAGGAACTACTGGTGCGATTTGAAAAATTCTCTTTCGTTGGATAACCCATTAATCCAGGAAGACTTTAGCGGAGCATAACTAACTCCACGCGAACGAAGTCGCTGGCGGCCGCTAGTATGAACGTAAATAAGGTCAGGCTTCAAAATTTACTCATTTTTGACCTATAGGATAATTAGAAAACACACTATCAGTAGAATTTGAAAACGTATGGAGTAATGGATCCGCAAGCAGAGTTTACCGTGCAACTTGCATACATCAACTTCCCAACATCAACCGTTGAGCAGTGCCCGCCATATTCAACATCAGTCTCGTCGGAGGATCTTCCCTTTTCTATAAAGGATAACTGAACTTTACTCGCTGTTTCTCCTACCTCCGCAATAGTTTCATAATACTGAACTTTCATTTTACTGGGAATTAGTGTGTTATAGTCAAAAGTGGTCGATAATATTAGGTCCTTACATATGAAATTGTTGTTGTGTTTTGTGTGGGGGGAATAAAAGTCGTTCATTTTTTTAATATGCTCTTTTTTTGATTACGCTCAATCCTTCTCTGTATGAGAGGAGACCTGTGCCCAGCAGTGGGATGATAAAAAGGTTGATGATGATGGTGATGATTTTTTTAATATAATATATTTATTCAATCAAAGTATGATCCATTGCTATCTATGCACTTCTGCCATCGCATAGGTAGTTCGTTTAAGCCTTTTCTAAAAAAAAAAAGAAAAAAGACGTGTGGCACTCGGGGACTGCCGCGGTAAAGCTATTGCATAGCATTTTGTATCAATTTATGCAATTATAATTATTTATTTATTTTATTTATGCAGTATTTCTTTTTCTTTGATATTAATTCAAGTTACACTTTTTGAGCGTGGTGACCGATAAGAAAACAAATTTTTCTTTTATTAAATAAATAAAAAGTTAATATTATTTAAAATATTTTTATTATTTTACAATACATGTGGGTTTTATTACCTTACAGTAGCTGTTGGTTATTCAGGAATATTTATCATTGAAACTATAGGTTTATGATAACTGAAATAAGAAACATAAGTTTGCGACTTAATATCCTCTAAATACCTAGAAAATACCGCGTCAATGGTGGTCCCATATTTTGTTGTGGACTCTTGTGGATCATTATTCATTTTCATATTCAATGTTTTTGATAGAAAAGTTGTCAACCGCTCTGATTTTTTATCAGCGAAGTTAATGTTGAAATCGCCAGCCAAGATAAGTGGAAATTTATTACCATTTGTACCAAGTATTTTCGAGCCTTCTTCAGTGTACTCCAGTAAAGTGCGATGAATAAAATGCTCTACCTCGTCCAATTTTGGATTCGGAGAAATGTAAATTGCTACCATAACTATTTGTAGGCCATTTCTAAGTTTGCATAAGCACGCACAAATATCTCCAACAACTGAGCGCCTAAGATTAGCATCGCTAAGGTGTGCAATATTTATTTCAATATTCGGAGTCATAATATTAGTAATATCATTTTTATTTTGGTAAATAGCTACCCCACCTTTTGAAACAGTATCTCGTTTGAACTGAACAATACAATTAAAATTAGGTATTTCAATTGGATTATCATGCGTCATGCAAGTTTCGGTAAGAAGTAACACATTTGTTTGTCTCGTAACTGAATCTTGTAAATCGTATTTATGACTATTTAGACTTTGGCAGTTGAAAGTCATTATTGAAATGCCATTTCTATTACTAATGAAATCTAATACACTTTGAGCAATCGTCTGAACACTATTTAAAGACAGTCTTTTGAATTCTTGCAACAATTGAAAAAACGGCCGCGTGAGCACTTTTTACTCTATAAAATCACGCGCTTTTATTTAGTAAACAACACTATAAATAATTTAAAAGTCCAATGAAAAATTAGCGTGACATTCATCTTAGCTTTTCCGTTAAAAAAAAAAGCTATTTTATAAAAACACTACTAAATTAATTTGAATAAAAGTACTTAATTATATGAAAAGTTTTTAAGGTAGCCATGACAACGTCGATGAAACCTTCTTAAAAATAAACCTTCTTTCATGTATTATGATTATTTGATAATGATGAATGAATGAGGATTATTGTTTCGACTTCTCCTACACTTTTGTGCTACCCTGGTACCTTCCACGTCAAAAAAATATGCACAATAAACCTTCTTTCATGTAATTATGATTATTTGATAATGACGAATGAATGACGTTTATTGTTTCGATTTCTCCTACAGTTTTGTGATACCCTGGTACTTTGCACGTCCACAAACTATGCACAATAAAACCTCTTTCGTGATTTGATAATGATGAATGAGCTTTTTTATTGTTTCGATTTCTCCTACACTTTTATGCTACCCTGGTACCTTGCACGTCAAAAAATATGCACAATAAACCTTCTTTCATGTATTACGATTATTTGATAATGATGAATGAATGAGGTTTATTGTTTCGACTTCTCCTAAACTTTTGTGCTACCCTGGTACCCTGCACCTCCACAAAGTAGGAAACACGTGTCCAGTATTTTTAAGTTAATAATATTATGTACAAAATTTCAAAAAGATATAATGAAAAACCACAAAGTTATAATAAATAAGCTTGCTACGAGTATTCTACTTGGTTGTCCCAACATAAATATGGTCAAAGATCCGCGCGCGAGCGAGCGCGGTGCGTTGACCTCTAGCGTCAGCTGTTGCGCGCGCACAATACTATGATGATGTATCGTAAGCTGCGTGACGCACTCGGTAACTACACTGTAACAATTTCTAAATGTATTTGGGACAAAATATAACATGGTGTCAAAATTATTAGAATCGATTCAGTTGCTTATTCACTATCTATATATATAAAAGAAAGTCGTCTTAGTTACTCCACTTATAACTCAAGAACGGCTCCATCGATTTGGCTGAAAATTGGTAGGGGGCTAGCTAAAAACTAGGAAAAGGACATAGGATACCTTTTATCCCGTTCCCGTCGATCCCATGAGAATGAATTAGCTTCATTGTTTCGACTTCTCCTACACTTTGTGCTACCCTGGTACCTTGCACGTCCACAAACTATGCACAATAAAACTTCTTTCATGTATTATGATGATTTGTGATAATGATGAATGAATGAGGTTTATTGTTTCGACTTCTCCTACAGTTTTGTGTTACCCTGGTACCTTGCACCTCCACAAAGTAGGAAACACGTGTCCAGTATTTTTAAGTTAATAATATTATGCACAAAATTTGAAAAACCACAAAGTTATAATAAGCTTGCTACGTGTATTCGTACTTCGTTGTCCCAACATAAATATGGTCAAAGATCCGCGGGCGAGCAAGCGCGGTGCATTGACCTCTAGCGTCAGCTGTTGCGCGCGCACAATACTATGATGATGTATCGTAAGCTGCGTGACGCACTCGGTAACTACACTGTAACAATTTATAAATGTATTTGGGACAAAATATAACATGGTGTAAAAATTATTGGAATAGATTCAGTTGCTTATTCACTATTTATATATAACTCAAGAACAGCTGAGCCGATTTAGCTGAATATTGGTGGGAGGTAGTTAAGAACCCGTCCCCGTCGTTCCCGTGTGACGTGACATAAGACATGGTCCAACTCATTCAAAATGTAAGTCAGCAATTCATATACCAAAAATGGTATAACAAAAAGCAAATGACAGCTGAGCATATTTAAAAAAAAAAGTCTAACCGGTTGAAGCAATCGTTTAAAGCAAAGAATATAAATACTCTCTGCTGGTTTAAAGTTTCTAATAAAAAACCACAAAGCCAACTTCAACTTCAAAATTTCTAATATTGTATTGCTGTGCCATTTATCATCAATAAAAATATCATGCCGTGACCAAGACCATCAAATCTTTCTCGACAAAGCGGTAATGCAAGAGTAAATCGAAACATTCTGAATGAAAGCACTGAAGAAGAGCAAGAAATTGCACGTGCAGAGCGCCGCCTTACTATGACTCGACTTCGTGCTTCTCACTCACAAGAGCAAAGGGAGGCGGCAGTCCGTGAAACTGTTCCGTTGACAATGCGAAATCGGCGAACAAACCTCAGAGATCATCATCATCATCATCAATCTTTTTATCGTCCCACTGCTGGGCACAGGTCTCCTCTCATATAGAGAAGGATTGAGTGTAATCACCACGCTTGCTCAATGCGGGGTGGCGATTTCAGACTTATAAAGTCCAGGTTTCCTCAAGATTTTTTTCCTTCACGTTCAGTCATTGGTGTCCTAGATATTATACTTAGAGAGTACATATCACTTTAGAAAAGTTACATCGATACTTGCCTGACCTGGAATCGAACCCGCGCAATCATACAAGAGAGGCTGGTGTTTTAACCACTAGGCCACCACGACATCTCAGAGATCAATAGCTAGATAATTTACGAAGCACAAGTAGAAATTCATTTCTTTCACAAGGTGCTACACTAAATAAATGACAAATAAAAAAATCATGGAATACTTTTTTTTTTTTATTTACAGTGTTCCTAATTTAAAAAGTAAAAAATGTGATCATGTGATATTTATTGCCTTTAAGGCTGAACAAAGTTCGCCGGGTCAGCTAGTATCTCTATAGAAGACCTATTTCAGAGAGAAAATTAATCGTAAGTTTAGCACATCGCGACTATCAGTAACATGGCAAGTGTGTAGAACTGAGTTCGCGCCCTGCAATATGCATGCTCTTTTTGAAAATCTATAAATTGTTTTCAAAAGATGTAGTCGCACGCACACAAACATACCGTGCCGAAGACTGCCGAACTGAAACGACGTTAGACGATGGGGAGCGTGAGGTTTTTTCGTTACGGAATTTCTGGATTCGGTCCCCGCGCTCATGGCCCGCGATAGAAGCTATGCAATAGCTTAATAACATTAGGACGGGAATCAATAAAATCTTTGAAGGCGGTTTGGACTGCCTCATCGGAGTTGAAATTTTTTCCCTTGCAAAAAGTTATCCAAATTTGTAAAAAAATATTAGTCTGTTGGAGCAAGGTCCGGAGAGTACGGTGGATGTCTTAAACATTCCAATTGAAGCTCCTCTAATTTGGTAGCAGTCTGTTATGCAGTGTGTGGTCTCGCGTTGTCCTGAAGCAGCAGTGGCCTTGTGCTATTGACTAGTCTAGGTTGTTTAGCGGCTAGTTTATCCATCATTATGTAGAGCTGCTCACAGTAGAGATCTGCAGTAATCATCTGGCCAGATTTAAGGAAGCTGTAGTGCAGCACACCGGCACTAGTTCACCAAACGCCAACCAATAACTATTTTCTAGTCCATTTTCTCTTGGGGCTAAATTTGGATGGTTCACCGGGGTGCCAGTGTGATCTGCGCTTCCTATTGTTGTAGAGTATCCATTTTTATCACAGATAATGATTCGATTTATAATGCCTTCATTATTGTGCCGATTCAGTAATGTAAAGCAGCAGTCGACGCGCGTTTGTCGGTTTGCTTCACTCAATTCATGAGGTACCCACCTCACGAGCTTTCTTATCATCCCAATTTGTTTCAAGTGGATTAAATCAGTTTTATCACTAACACCGCAGCCTGCAGCTAACTCGGACGTGGCGATGAATCCGCATCCACAATAGCATTCAATTCTTCATTGTCAACTTTGGTCTGTGGCCGTCCATGGAGATTCTTCTGTAGGTTTAAATTTCCAGAACGAAAACGTTGGAACCAAAAACGCGTTGTGCGGTCTCTAGCGACACCACTGCCATATACATCATTAATACTTCGAGCCGTTTCTGCAGCACTGGTGCCACGGCGGAACTCATATTCGTAAATAACGCGAAATTTTCAATTTTCAATTCTGTAAACTCAATGGCGCAGAGAAAAAGCCAAAGAAAAAAAAATCAAAAGAAATACGGTTTTCGAGACACAAATTGATGAGTAAATGCTGTATGAATTTGAATTTGGAATTCTAAACCAAAGAGGAGATATTTGAGATCAAAGTGGCCAGTACGACAAAACGACAATTTCATATGTAAGGAGGATGTTTCTAACTAATCCTACTAAAATTATGTATAAAGTTTTGTGAGGATGTATGAATGGATGGATGAATGTTTGTTACTCTTTTACGTAAGACCTAATGAACATCTATCATTACCTATCATCATCATCAACCTTATCTTTTTTGTCGTCCCACTGCTGGGCACAGGTCTCCTCTCATACAGAGAAGGATTGAGCGTTATCACCACGCTTGCTATGCGGGTTGGCGATTTCAGACTTAAAGTTCAGGTTTCCTCAAGATGTTTTCCTTCACCTTGTAATCAGTCATTGGTGTCCAAGATATACTTACTTACTTACTCAATACCTATATATGTCGGTATTTCTTTTCTTGGTTTATTTTTCAAATATTAATCAATGTCTCACTATTTATGCATATATTCCTTACCATCTTTTATCTAACACTATTTTTTTTTTATTATTTAAGTATGCATACACCTGTTACGTTTTTTTTTTTTTTAATAATTATAAACTAGCGCTTGACCGCAATCCCGCCTGATGGTAAGCAGTGATGCGATCGTTGATGGTAAAGCGCGCTAGTTTATTAAGCGCCTATTCACTCAGAAAAACTGAGCGAATAGAAAGGAAGACGGCAGTTGAGCGAAGTGATGCAATGTTAAACCCAACAACACGACCAACGATGCTGCGCCAAAGGGAGATTGATCTGAAGACCCTCCACGGCCAAATTTCCGACACAACACTTGGCGCATCGTGCCCGGCACACATCGCAACACAACTGCTCTGAGCTCAGAATGAATTTTGTTTCTTTCTTTCAACGGATTTAAAGGAACGCATTGGATCTTTTGATCCCGATATTTCCACGGAATCGAAACTTATGCTTGTGAACCTACCAGGCACAGTTAGTGTAAGTCCAAGCACACCATTCCTATCAGTTGGAATCATTTTGAATCTTATTGCTATTCCATTGCTCTCTATGTTCGAAAATGTGTCCACTCAACAACGTAAATTACTCAATGAATGTTGTTGAACTGTCAAAATGGAACCCATTGCTACTGATAGTGTGTTACGCAATTAAGTAGTAGTAGTTCCTGAGATTAGCGCGTTCAACCAAACAAGCAAACTTCTCAGCTTTATACATATATTAGTATAGATTAATACATATCATACATAATAATTTTACACAGATGTCAAGTTTTAGATCCAGGTTTCTCCTCGATGTTTCCCTTCAACGTTTTCAGAACAATGGTGATGAAATTATCTACCTGAACAAATTAATGTGCCTATCTGGGTTTGAACTCGACGACCCTTCGTAGGAGATCGATACTCCGCGTCAACCAACGACCACACTAATTTATACCACCACTCGAGTATCAAATACGTAGCAAACTCAAAACTAAAATGTAGTTATAAGCACATATTTTGTTCTATTACTAACAAGATAATAATAAGTACTCAGCGTAAAGCAAACATATACCTTTGAAGTACGTGATGACGTGGAAAGACACACAAACTCGAATGAAATTACTTGTAATAGGTACTTACCTACATATATAATAATATTGTGCCTGTTTCCTTTGTAGAATTTGCTCAAACAAGGGGACATTGTTATACCTACTGCTGTATTATTCGTTTTTATAATACAGTCCAGAGAGTAACTTCCTGAGACGTGTCACTGTGACAATTTTAGTAATTCATAAAGGTTATATTCGCAAAACATTTATACGTTTAATACTATTAATTATAAGAAAATTCACACTCTGAACTTAGTTTCAATCTGCCAGAAAATTCCTCTAATTTCCTTAAATTTTAACAAGTTTTTGACATTTGTTTGTCGCTGAGAAGTATTGGGTACCTATTTGTGATGACAACAAGTTTTCCAAAACCTGACGCCAGACTGATGTTTGATCATTTTTGTACAAGAAGTTACTTTTGAGTATGAAATTTAAATTTAAGCCGCCAAGCGACTCGTGGTCATTATGTATGGTGAAGCCGTATAATGTTGTTGTGTTGGGAGTTTGGTCATAAACCGTCGCCCTGGCCTTCGCACAGGCAAGTGAAGAAATACGGGTGGGTTTTAGTCAGTAAAAGTCTGACACGCGCTTCCGCTCCGCCCAGAGCGGGAGAAGTCAATTGATAAATTTCCATCCCAACAAAAAAAAGCTTCTCCAGATCAGTCTTCCTCATGTCATAAATGGGTTTTTTAGCTTTTTTAATACCTCGCTCCTCGCATACCTCGGAGTCTGAATCTGTGCTAGGTTGATGGGAATAAACTGACTTTCATAACTGCCCAAAACTGTGGGTTAATTATATGTGCACCTCTGTCTAACCCCACGAGAAAAACAGGTCGATGTGTTAAGTAATAAATAATGCTATCGCACCACTTTATAGCATAATATTTTGATCCGCCACAAGTCCCACATAACAAAACAAACACTACAGGCTACAAATAATTTATAATCCTAATGAAAGGTTTATGGTACGGTTAGTTCCAATGTTCGAATAATAATCTATTTCCCTTTTGGCATGGAAATATTTATCCGTACTGCTCTAGTTTACATAATTTTGCACACAAATATACTTCATTTAAGAATGTAAAAGTGATTCCGATATTCCGTTTGGTTGTTAGCTCGTATTTTATGTTTTTATTTTCTAAATTCGAATCGAAAAACTGATGTATCCGACGTAAAAGATGAGTCGACTTCTGTTTCTTGAAAGTTCAACTGAATTCAGTTTTTACGTGATGCGGATACAAACTTCGTCACGCCAACTGTTTGGTCACAGAGTGTCATCATTCGAACTAAAGCTTTCAGTATTTTAGGAACTTTCCTCATGAATTATAAGAAACTTTGTTCGGCTGTGTTTATATGTGAGTAATCCCAAACTCGCAGCTAGCCATGCCAATATGCGTAGTGTTTCCGTGGGCAGCGCTGAGCATTACGCTAATAATAATTCATTCTGTATATGCTGCACACGTCATTTCAATAATAAAGGTAAATATGATGAAACTGTTGAACATTGAAATTAATATTTAAATAGAAATTGCACCATTTGAAAATATCCGGGCATTTCAGAACGTTAACAATCTACAGATCTACAAATATGGATGAATGTTCAATAAACCTTCTTAGGAAGAACACTGGTGGCCCAGTGTTTTACGATAGACCAGACATAAGTCGAACCCAAGCAGATACTTAGTGTAAATTATTTCATCGACACGATTCTAAACCTTGAAAGAAGACATCGTGAGAAAACTGGCATGTTCTAAGATCAAATAATGTCATAAGAGATGTGGCATTCGGCAACCCGCACTGGACTTGTGTGGTGGATCATGGACCACTTCCTCTTACAGAGAGCAGGCAGTGCGAACATTATATATATTTTTTAATATTTTATGTATATCTAAAACTACCGTATCTATATTATGTACAATATGACTGAGAACTAAAACAAAACATGAATTCCGAATATACGGCAGCTTAGCGTTTGTTACCTGTTAGTGCAGCTAGATTAGTTTCATTGGTCTTAAGAGACGTAAAAAAAGGCAGTTAATGTTCCTAATTAGGACGACTCTGTCTAAGTCTTGTCTAGTCTTTAAAAATTAACACCCCAATACAAAATTTTCAATATGTGTATGTAAGTATGTACAAATATTTAAAATATGCATGCAACAAACAGCCGATTGATTCTCTAAAAATCGACTGATTCTGTCAATCCCTTAGTTTTAGGTAAAAACAGCTCACTTAACGCTCTCTTCTTCGTCTAAGTTTTCACAGGGGGATGGTCATATAAACACACTGCAGTCGTGCTGCGTGTAGTTTTAAATTAGATGGTCTCTACTCGAAAGAACTTAATTATTGATGTTTATTCTATAGAACTTCGCCTAAGGCATAATAGTCTTTAATCTCCGTCGAATAGAATAAGTTTAAAGATCGTTATGATAAGTTATAACCACAGAACAAATAAAAGACATTAGAATGGAAATAGTTCGGGATTTGTATTAGAATACGCCGCTTGTATCCCGTCTTTAACTCTACTGTAAGCAAGAGGCCAAATCGGAAGCGCATTACATACACTCTTCATAAATTTCTCATACACACTATGACATCCAAAAGATCGATATTTATATCGATAAAATTGACAGAAAATTATTGATTGTGTTCTAATTATGTAGTTTATAAGGATTAGGAGTGTTCTTTACAAATAAGTTTACAAGAATTATATGACTAAGTATATCGTAATTTGTAAGGAGTATAAAAAAAAATTAGAAAACAAATACGTTACTTGAAAATTAACTATCTATTCTGTGGCAATAACTAATGAATTTAAAAATAAATTGTGTATTGACTCAATTTATTTCTAATTTCATTCGATTATTAGTTCTGAGATTATTGATACTGAGACTATAGATATGTACTTATGTAGACATCAAGCAATACATTGATCGAACAACTAACGTTCAATAAAGATTATGATAATGGATTAACTTAAGTTATACAGATGAATAATATGTAACTTATTTCTGGAGAATAATAATACATTAAAAAAATATACAACTTGATATTATACTTAGCCCATCTAGGGCACTAGTCCCATTGATGAGGAAACAAATAACTATCAACGATTTGGTAGATCAAGAAACAGAATAACTTAACCATAGTCGTCGATGGTAACAAAATATTATAGTCCCGTGTCAGTTAAATAGGCACAATTATTAATAATTGATCGATGACTGTTCACACAGTCGCGCCGGAGAGCACACGTGTTAGTAGTGACAGAAGCTATCAAAGAGTTACTCGGCCTCGCTCAGTGATGTTCACTTGCTCACTTGGCGGAATGAACACTCGACTAACGATCGGCACATATGCATACGAGCAAATAAACGCTTGTTTCTTAGCCTACACAAGATGATGTCAGAATGTCAGGGGAGAGTAGCTAGGGAGAGTATTTGTCAATAATATACGTCAGTACGAGCTGAATACCTTTAATCCACTATCAAGACATGCGCTAATACATCTATTACAATTAGGTCGGTTTTGTAATCCGACTTGACAACGACAAACAAAACGCTTAACATTAAATTATTTAAAGAATGGCTTGCACACCAACTACTCGCTCTCACATCCTCAACTAATGTCAGATGCATTAATATTTAAAGATATTTTTAACATATATAAACTATGAAAATTTCACTAAACTATAAACATTTGGTGGTATTAGTCTCACACACACAAGAGTCAGCAGCGTTTGCTAACACAAGAATATATGTATGTGACTAAAGCTGTGGTTAACATTTTTCTCTAATGACGTCAGTTGCGGCGCCGATCACTTCCAATAATTCCTTGTGTAACTCGGTAGAACATAAATGGACATGACTCTCGTTTATCTGCCCTTTTATATGGTTTTAAAGATGCTGTTTCATCTAAACCAGTTATGGTTATTTATACATAGTCATATATGTATTATATACGTCGTGGTTGCCTAGTGGTTAAAACAACAGCCTCTCAAGTATGGCTGTACGGGTTCGATTCCAGGTCAGACAAATACCAATGTAACTTTTCTAAGTTAAGTATATTATGTACTTTCTAAGTATATCTTGGATATCAATGCGTGATCACAAGGTCAAGGAAAACATCTTGAGAATACCTGGATTTTAAGTGTGAGTAAGCGTGGTGATTAAGCTCAATCCTTCTCTTTATAAGAGCACACCTGTGCCCAGCAGTGGGACGATAAAAAAAAGGTCGATGATGAAACCATTTAGAGCCCTAGCCGGTCAGAGCTAGTCAGAATTTTCCATTCCCCATTCCAAAACTTAGATCTTTATGAAAATGATCTAGCAAGGAACTACAAGGATACTTTTTAAATCACTTTATACATCCTGGGTAGACTATTTTTTTTCTTCTATATATAAGAGCAATGTAAACGAATAATATAAAAAACTGGCCAAGCGCGAGTCGTACTCGTACAGAGGATTCCGTGCAAACCTATAAGTATATAAATATAACAACTTGACAGAAATAATTAAAATATTTTTAATATATATTGTACGTAACTAAAAATTGTCGTTTTTCGCAATATTTCCTTGATCAATCGGTGCTAAAACGTTGCTTCGTACCAAATTATAATATTCTAAGTTCATGGGAAGAAGGTAGGTTTTGATTAACTTTAATTAACGTCGAAAATTTTCGGAAGTTTGCAGCATAAACGGTTTTATCGTTTGATTGCGTTGACTTAGAATTTTGATATTTTCACAGCTGACGGTAGACCTGAGTATTTTATAAAAAGGTCTTGATAGATAGACGTATAAGGGTTCCATATTTCCTTCCGAGTTACTGAACAAAGAAACGATTCTAAATATAAGATTAATTAGCGTCAGATAATTTTCAATTGATGGCGCCTTTTCACAAACATGACGCGTGGATCAATGTTTTTAGGGAAACGAGTAATCTAACACACGCTCCACCAACAGGGAGACACTCACTCAAGCAAACAAACTCAACTGCCATGTTCTTTCAAGTCAACTTTGTGGTCACATTAGTAATCACATTTTCAAAATTTACACTGAGTCTACCAGAATTTCGATAACAATAGGCACGTCCGACCCCATTTAAATGCGCTAATAAATTTTGCGGAACCCTGCTATCTTAAAAACTAGTAGAGAAAAATGATCTTTGAACGTTTCCATATATTTTTTTTTTATATGTATATTATAAACTAATGCTTGACCGCAATCCCGCCTGACGGTAAGCAGTGATGCAATCGTTGATGGTGAAGCGCGCTACTTTATTAAGAGCCTATTCACTCGAGCCTTGAAGACACTTAAATTGTAGTCCGTTAAACACCGCCGCTGGCAAATATCAAAGAATCTTTTCAGCAAATCACACAAAGTCTTTCAGCTCGGTTACAAATATTTCTTTTCCTTATTTCATAAGTGAGCGCGAGGAACATCTGCAAATAGTCGATGAAAGGAATGTTCAGATTAATTTCCTACTAATATTATTAATGCGAGTATGGTTGGATGTTATTACTCTTTTACGCAAAAACTACTGAACGGAATTGAATGAAATTTGGCAGCACAGACAATTAATATCTATAATTAACATATATAATAAGTGTTAAACCGTTATTCCCGCGGGATTTAAGCTTATGCTGGTGCAGCTAATAACATATACAATTAAAAAAAACAAATATAAGTTTGTTCCTTAGTAAATAATTTGATAGTAACAGACAAAACTCAGTAAAATAAATATAAACTTATGTAAAATAAAATTAACAAACCATAAAAACCTTTAATATGTAGATTTTTTAGGTACGGCCTTGATGCTATACAATATGTAAAGAAAGGCCATAATGACCCATAAAGATAACAATCCTTATGGGTCGTACGGTTAGGTAAACACATGACAAAATGAAATATGAAATTTTACATAATCGTCATAGTAACAATACTAATGAATTTTGAAATAATCTCTTTTTTTCCGCGAATTAATACCAACTTCCTCAAAACTTGGCAATTTTTTAAAAAGTGACTACACTATTTTTAACGGTATTATTATGAGCGACTAGCGATGCCGATACCGCGTACCGCGTGCCTTGCCCCCCTTCGCATGCGAATGTATTGTCTACCGCACATGTATTAATTTACCTCCTTTTGCTAAATAATATTTATTTTCTTAGGGGGTTATTTTTTCAAATTTAGCCCGGTTTTGTAGGCATTAGTACCTTCACGGGTCGGACGGACTAGGTTTTCTTTACATATTGTATTGTAGTTGTTTACCTATATCGTCAAAAAACTTACCTACGACCTTACTGCCTATTGGATATGTGGGAAATTATTAATGATATAAAAAATATATATTCAACAACAGACGAAAGAAGCCTTCGTTAATTTCAGTGCTACACAAACTTATACATTTCTTTGACATATGAAAACATTTTACTTACAAAAAGTTAGTAATGACAGGAAAAAAGAAAGCATTAACCTACTTCTAAAAACACAGTATCCTCTATTTTCTTACATCGATTTTCTTACTTTACTATTTGATTTTTACTTCTATTTGATGTTACATGTATCTAGTGATAGCTTGAGTCCACTTTGGATTTTTCAGAGGAATAGCGAACCGATATAGATCGAGCGAGGTATATTTCAGGGCGATAGTTTGAGTCCACTTTGGTTTTGCTTAGCCTTGAATTCTCTAAGCACACTGCTGGAGGATTCAGGTCTAGGCTGAGGAGAGGTGGTCAGGTTATGTCGCACCTCCTCTACATGGATAACTAAAACACTTTAATCCCAACAATTTGCAACTGAAGGAGCTACTGAAAATTACTGAAACTTTCAGTAGCGCCATTTGGATGGATTATTGTAAGCCTTTTAGTCTGTGCTTAATTGTCAATTTCCTTTAGTTCTTTCTTTCAAATACTTTTACTTAATCCAATTGATACTTTTTCTGCCTATGTTGCCCTTGCACACTCACAAAAATACATCCTATAGAACACCGAAAGGCTGGCTACTCTACGCCTGTGCACCAGGCGTTGGAGACCGTTCTGAGTTGGATTGTAGGATTCATTGCGTTATACACGTAGTTGAGCAAACACATTTTCGAACATAGGGAGCAATGGAATAGCAATTAGCTTCAAAATTATTCCAACTAAAATAATAATGGCATGTTACGCAATTAGGGTGGTACGGACGACAACAGGTCAAGCTACCCGAAATTGCCAAATATTCCCGATCAACCTTAAGCCTTAATACTTTAGAGACAAAGTTGAAAATCGAATACAGACATCTGACAAATTATAGTAGATTGATGTGCTGTCATCTGTACATAGCGGAATACCAGTTTTAAACAAAGACCGGCTGCGTATCTGACTTACCCATCTAAGAACCCAGTTTCTGTCTAAAACAAACCCCTTATAAGAATAATCCTCAGACTTATGGGATGCCAACCATCGGCAACCGGCAGTGTAATGTAATTAATTAACACACTATCAGCAGCAATGGGTTTCATCTTGACAGTTCAACAACAGTCCTTGCATTATTTATGTTGCTAAGCGGATATATTTTTCGAACATAATGAGCAGTGGACTTGCAATATTCTTTAAAATGATTCCAATTGATATTAATAGTTTGTTACGTAATTAGAGTATGGAACCTACGACTTTACGTGCTTTCTGAACCACGGAGTGGTCTGGATTCGTAATTTATGGTAAGTAATCCATCCACATGCCCACTCGTGCGATAATTATCATTTATTCCCTAACCCCTAGATATTTTTTGCTTACATTATTCAATAACTTTTTAGTTTGTTTGTTTCCAATAGGTTATTAGATATATAGATAGTCTCGGTAGTAGGCCATATCATCGGCCGCCGGCAGAAGTTACCACCCACCAGACAAAGCCTTGCCGCCAAGCGATGTCTGGTGAAGCCGTACGGAGGACGGGTCTGAGCAGTTGTGTTGCGATGTGTGCCGGGTACGATGCGCCTAATGTTGTTGTGTTAGGAGTTTGGTCGTGAAGGGTCTTCAGATCAATCTCCCTTTGGCGTAGCATCGTTGGTCGTGTTGTTGGGTTTAACATTGCATCACCTCGCTCAACTGCCGTCTTCCTTCCTATTCGCTCAGTTTTTCTGAGTGAATAGGCCCTTAATAAACTAGCGCGCTTTACCATCAACGATCGCATCACTGCTTACCATCAGGCGGGATTGCGATCAAGCGCTAGTTTATAATTATTAAAAAAATATATATATATTAGATATAAGTCATTTTGTCGGTGCGGTTAGTCGTGGTGCTTAGGTGCGGTTCAGGCAAGCTGCCGAAATTACTGCTCGCACAAAGAGAGCAATACCCCGTTTTTATTGCAGACTAGCGGCCCGATACGTGCTTCGCTACGAAAAAAGTTAAATAATAAAAACAAATTTATTGTATCATCAAAATTATTTATTCAAACATATTTTTTTTTTTTTAATTGCTAGCTATTTTAAAACTTGATTCAAAACATTAAGATTATTAAACAAATGACTGGGGATACCGACTCTCGAACAGGCAACATAAACTTGGCCATTTGAAAAACATGATTCCTCCAACTAAAGGCCACAAACGTGAAATGTGTTTTTTTTAGTTTGCCCTTGGGCGTTGCTGATAGACATAGCAACTGATAAACGCACAGGATATTGTAATCATTTGAACTCAAATGTCATATCAATTGGGATCATAGGGATACACCGTAACAAAGAAACTTCTCCTTTTGATATACCAGTTAGGATCGTAGCTTCAATTAAAGGCAATAAGTTTTTCACTGCCAATCTGGTACCATTACACAGTTTTGCTGGATTATAAAATTACGATGAAAGTGGCATTAATTTTTATACATATAGATGAGATGATGATCCACCGATCATTGAATTCATTTGTTACAAAAAATGTGACATATGAAGAACCGCTGACCCTGCCCCCCGTCGCCCGCGTATGGATTGTCTACCGCACATGCATTAAGTTACCTCTTTTTGCGAAATAATATTTATTTTTTTAGGGGATTTTTTTTTTAAGTTTAGTTCGGTTTTGTGGGCATTAGTAGAATCAGTTATCGATACCTAACAATACCTTCACGGATCGGACAGGGTTTTCTTTACATATTGTATATATAGATGAGACGATGATTCACCGTTCATTGAATTCATTTGTTACAACAATAAATGTGATAAATGAAGAACCGTTCAACCAATGCTGTTCAAACTTCACATAAACCTTCTACTAATTAGTCAAAACAAAGCCTAGATATTTGGTTTGGATAGGTGAGTCCGTTCTTGAGTTATAAAATTACAATGAAAGTGGCATTGATTTTTATATATATATAGATTGCAGTGAAAATCTTGTGTCAAGTCGTAGTCCTACCTACACCTAGTGTTGCTTCGAGACATTTATGTTAACCAAAAAATTGTGTTTTCTTTTTTCGTTACAATTTTAGTGTCTTTTTTGTAGTTTTAAGCTGTATTTAATTTAACATAATAATTTAAAGCTAATAAACTACTAAATCGCACGCTTTCAATTATAATAAAGTAGAAGAAGGAAATTCTTCTACTTCATTATAATTGAAAGCGTGCGATTTAGTAGTTTGGAACATTATCAGATCAAACTTTATTTGGCCCCTTGTCAATTTATAATTCAGTAAATACTCTAAGTATCATCTCTTGGACCGGCGTATCAAAAACTATTTAGCTAAACAAGGTCTCAGAGGAGCAAATTTGACGGTAACAATCTTTCATCCCTTCTTTCATCTTACAGATCTGACATATAAATAAAGCCAGCTTTTATTTATGCATTTAGTACCTATTAAACCTGCACACCATGATTTTGATTGAGTACAATACTAACAAAAGATTATTTTTTAATTCATTACATAAAGCATTTAAATGCATTTTCTAGCCTAAAGCACAGATTCAACCTAGTTCAGGCAAATTAGCAACTGTCTGGTTGAATATTTTTTACAAATTCCATCTCAGATTCTACAAAGCCTGTTATGCAAATAACTAATAGCATAATTCCTAGCACAAATACGAAATTCTTTTAATCAGAGCTTCTAGCTAAAGGGCTTCTCGGAATAATGAAGGTAAAAATATTTGGTCACAATAGTAACAAGCACACCTGCATTTGAAATTACTTTGAAAACAAGCGCAATTCAACAGAAAAATACATAAAAAAAACATGAAAGTATTATGATTAGGTACAGAATTCTCTGTAGACAATGTAAACAAAAGCATTAGAAAACCGTACAATATGATTTTACAAACCGAGCGTCCTTTGATTTACCTATTTGAATATTTCAACTCAAATTCTAAATATGTTTTCAGTTCGAAGAAATGGCAATTATCGTTGATACATTTTAATTACAATTTAATCGAAGTGAAGGAGGTAGGTTTTAGTCAGTAAAGTTCGACACCCCTTTCCTCTCCACCTAGAGACGGAGAGGTCATTTCTCTCTCTCAGGTCTCTCTCAGGTCTCCACATAGGACGGAGAATGCAGTATCAGGAACCAAAAAATCGAACATATGCGACGTCTACCATCCCGCACTAGGCCTTCATGGTGAATCAGCAGTGTGAATATTAGGGACAGATAAGGTTGCCTACACGTTCTTCAGCTAGATTTAGAACAGACGTCACATCTGTCTCTTATTAACTTCAGTACTACTTCCAAAAAAATACTGACCTAATTAATCCCTTTAGCTTCCGGATAATCATACCCAGCACCCTAATTACTTAATAAACCATTACTATCAATTGGAATAATTTTGTTTTTCAAAGTACACTGGATAGTCATTGCTTGGAATATGCATTTGCGAACTAATTATAGTGATAACAATTAAATTGACATGCGAAACTCGTGACTTGGAAGGTAGCGATTTCTGCACACGTTTGTAAAATTAACACAAAACAAAAAAAAATTAAAGGACTAGGTACACATGTTCTTAATTTTTTTTATGATGTTGAGATAATATGTTCGTAGCGAAGTATTGCTAACTAATATAATTTGATCCTATAGACTAGCAACTTTGTTGAAATAGTGTACTAAGTATTGAAATAGTCGTAGACATTGCTACTGGTTTCTTTCAATATTCAATTAGCTACAAAGAATGAGAGGAAGACAGAAAGTGGGACCGTTGAAAACGTGTGAAATCAGTTGTAATGTTATATGTCATGGTGATACGGAGGAATGATGGGAATTTAATGAGGAAAGTTTGTTGTGTTTGTCATGAGAAATCTGAAGAAACGATCAAAATCAAAAGTCATTTATTCCAATGAGGCTGAGAATCAACACTTTTTGAACGTCAATATTACATAAGATGGTCACCCCAAAACACCCGCCCTTCGCCACTTCCTAATGCTTTCGCTGAGAAGAAGAAGTGACGGAACAAATTCCCCAGAATTACAGCTGTCTGTTCATTTAAAAAAATACACATGACTTTATGCAATACTATGTATACGTGACAACACAGCAAAACTGAAATTATTTACCATATGCCAGCATAGCAAAGCAAACAAAAAAATATCTTTAAAATGGATATGTAACTGAATAAAAACTTACTACCTAAATAAAAGACGCAGGTATAAAGGTCATGACAGCTCACATATTTGTGCATTGTAAAAAAATGACAATTATATGAACTCGTATACCTAACGTGTCAGTAAGCTCATTCTGAGCAATGGACACAAACATTGTCTTGAGTTAACCAGAGTGACCATCTATTCTTATTGGTGGATGAATAAACTGCTGGATAGACTGTTTAAAAAAAGGCTATAAAGCAAAGAAACATATAAAGGAGATGTTTCAGAAATGTATGGAGCCATGTACACTTATTGATAGGCATAGTTACGCTATAGTTAACTGTTTTAATGTTGATTTCCTATATTTACGCCTAGTTTTTTATACAGATTCAATTTAACTCGGCCAAGGAGTGCAACACAAATACTAATAAATATGGTGGTCAGCAATAAGCGAAATAAGATTTTGACAGTGACATTTGATTGACGTGTCATGTATTTAAGGCTATCGTATCTATATTATCTACCATATGACTGCGAAAAACACAAAACTTGAATTCCGAACATACGGCCCATTAAATAAACACGATCAACTCAAATCAACACTCGAAACGAACACAACGGGAAAATAGAACTATCAAAGTCGCCAATAAAACGTCATAAAAAGTGTCATGACTACCTTCACAAAGGGTTATCTCACTAAAAAACGTTTCAAATATTAATTATATATACTTGTATTTTTATTCAAATTAATTTAGTAGTATTTTTATGAAAATCTTCTATATTTTTCCTTTCACTATGGATTCTATATAGTTATATACATTGTGGTGGCCCAAAATGAAACATCTCCTTTCTATGTGTAAGCTTAATTAGCTAAGATGTGGGTATTTTTGATAATATCCTATCTAGTATGTAACAATGAACACAATGCAATTGTAATATTATTTAAGAAGCAAATTGAAATAGTAATTATTATTAAAATTATAGTCGATTATTTAATTGTATCGAATCAAAGTTTAGGATGACAACACTGTATGACATTATTCGATGTATTCAAATCGAGGTAAAATAGAAGCATTGGCCATTTGACTGCGGAAACGATCACTTGTTATAAAATAAATCCGCTAATATTATCATAATCTTCGTTTAATTTGGGAGATAAAGAGTAGATCTTTTATCTCAGAAGTGGCATTATTCAGTTACGCCTACAATTTTGAAGCAATATTCTCAAACAACGTGTCCACGTGTTGCCACGCGTTTTCACCTTTTACCTGGTAACAATGGATAGAACTAGAGATAATCGCAAGAGCAATACGCGTAAACGTCGCCGTGACCGGAGCAGAGAAAAACGAACGAGTACTACGCATAAACGGAAGCAACGAAGGCAGCGTTCGAGCAATCGTGATTCTACGTTGGAATCTCTCCGTAGTGAAGATCGCAGTTCCCATGAGCAGAGTATGAGGCGCCGTCACCAACCGAACCGGAGTCGCAGTCGGAGTAGCAGCTACGAGCAGCGTCGGGACCTGGACGGGAGCCGCAGTAGGCGAGGCAGCAGTAAGCGAAGTCGCAGTAGGCGCTTAGAATCCAGCATCAAGCAACACACACCCCCAATTCCCGGGTACGTGAGTAACACCAATGTTCTTAACAATGACACGCAAGCGTTTTTGGCTACTTTAGTGGAAACTTTGACCAAAAGTCGACCTGAGGGCAACAAATTTCCTATGCTAGGCAATGTGATTCCAGATTTTGACCCTATGGTAAAGAGTCAGACTATTGTAATGTGGATCAATAAAGTTGAGGAATGTGCTAGGCTCTATGGTTGGGGCGACGATCAAATAGTACATTACGCTCTGCCTAAACTGTCAGGGATTGCCAAAACGTGGTACGAGGCTCTGCCATCAATGTCGTATTTATGGTCAGAGTGGAAGGACAAATTGAAGCAGTCATTCCCGAGTAGTGAAGACTATGCTGAATTATTAACCGAAATGTTGTCAAAACGTGTGAAGTTTAATGATTCGCTAGAACATTATTATTATGAAAAAATTAATCTACTAAATCGATGCGAAATACAAGGTAAACGTGCGGTAGATTGCTTACTATATGGGATTGAGGATCGGTCATTAAGATTAGGCGCTAAAGCAGCAAAATGTCAGGAGCCCGAGCAAGTTCTGGCATATCTTCAATCTATCAAGCAACATTTTCGTGATCCAGATAGGTCGAGGGTAAATTACGATAGACGTAACAACACAACTTTTTTAATATCTAGTAATAGCTCTAAGCAGATTGGTAATAGCAGCGAAGCTAAGACTTCGAAGCCATACAATAATGCGTCAATTGTATGCTTTAACTGCAACGAACATGGGCATTTGAGTTCTAAATGCACAAAAAAGATATTGAAGTGTAACGTTTGTTCTAAATTAGGCCATTTGTCAATTACCTGTCCCAGATTACCCTCTGACTCTGCTAATAAAATAGATAGACCGAAAGAAAAAGACGGGATGCGCATTGAAACCAATAATACTAATGATTTTTAATATCTGATTAATCTGAAACTCAACGGTAGAGTTATTTAAGGCTATGTGGATTTGGGTAGCCAATGCACGCTGATTCGTCATAGTGAGGCTGTTAGGAGGGGAATCACGTGGACTGAAAACAACTTGCCGCCTATAAAATTTATAGGAGGGAGTATAGTAAGACCAGTGGGTGTTTCAAGCGTTATTATTGAAATTCAAGGTATTATAGAGAAAGTCAACGCATACATCGTTGTTGATAGCGTTATTAAATATTCAGTTTTAATTGGACATAGCTTCACAGAAAAACCAGGTATAGCTATAACGAAAACTACCCACTCGTTAATATTTAGTCGTGAACAACCAGTCAAATTACCATTGAGTTTAAAAACCGATATTGTGATACCCCCTAAGGATACGCTCATTACACGAGTGATCTGTACCAGTAATATTTCTGATATCAATTTATTAGATTTTGAAAATGCTGAGACTAAGTCTGCTTTCAATTATGGCAAACAGCTTGGTCAAAGTGAGATTAATCGATTGAAAGAATTGCTCAAAAGAATGTATGTAATAATGAATATGTATATAATAATGAAATATGAAACATGTTTTTCAGACAACTTAAAAGACCTGGGATTAACTAATGTAGTTCAGATGGAAATTGAATTGAGTGATTCGCAGCCAGTAGTTTACCGCCCATATAGATTCTCCTTTCCGGAGCGTAAATAGGTTCAGACTATGGTAAAGGAAATGATCGATGCAGGCATAGTAAGCGAGTCAAACTCGCTTTACGCTAGCCCAGTTTTATTGGTAAGGAAAAAGACTGGCGAAAGTAGAATATGTGTTGATTATCGTGTATTAAATAATAACACAAAAAAGGAACACTATCCATTACCTTTAATTGATGATCAACTTGCCAGGCTAGCTGGCAATTGCTTATTTGTAAGTTTAGACCTTGCATCTGGCTACTATCAGAGGCAAAATCTCAAGACAATACAGCATTTGTTACTCCTGATGGGCAATATCAGTTTAAACGCATGCCTTTTGGTCTAGCAAATGCTCCTTCGATTTTTCAACGAGCAATGAGTAAAATACTGTCGAAAGTCGGTTATACGGTCGTTTATATGGACGACGTATTGATTCCTTCCCCAACATTTGACCAGGGAATGAGACGGCTAGAGGAGGTACTTCAGCTAATAAAAGACGCAGGTCTTACGCTGAAGTTGAAAAAAATGTAGTTTTTTTTGTACTGAGCTAGACTTCCTAGGATTCCATGTTAGCGGTGAGGGGATACGTCAAGGGAAACTCAAAACATTATCTATAGAAAATTTCCCAATACCCCGGAACGTTCACGATATCAGGCGATTTATCGACCTGACTAGCTTTTTCCGGAGGTTTGTTAAAGACTTCGCTTTTATTGCCCGTCCACTAACAGATCTCTTAAAATCTAAATTCAAATGGAAATGGACAGCGGAGGAGGCGGAGTCGTTTAGAGTTTTGAAGGCAAGATTAGTTCAACGTCCTATATTAGCTTTATACAATCCTAATTTAGAAACCGAAAATCATACGGATGCGTCGAAGCTAGGTTTTGCGGGGATTCTCCTACAGCGAGATACTGACGGTTTAATTAGGCCAGTGGTGTACTACAGCCGTAAAACTACGGTAGACGAGCAAAAATTTCATTCCTTTGAGTTGGAAACTCTAGCGGTAGTCGCAACTTTAAAACGATTCAGAGTCTATTTACTAGGGCTAAGATTTAAAATAGTCACCGATTGTAACGCACTTCGTACTACCTTAACTAAGAGAGACCTTGTGCCACTAATTTTGTACAGACAGAGTTCGCGAATGGCTCACGTAGATGCTCTCAGCCGTGCCCTGTGGGTGAACCTACTGATATCGATACCGAGCATGTTTGTGATGTTCTACACATAGACGTTCGTGATTGGATCGCTACTGTACAGGGTGATGATAGCGAAATAAAACGTATAAAAGACATCTTAGAAGATGACACGACTAAGTTTGTAGCTGACGTACGTAAGAATTACACGTTGAAGGGCAGTCATGTATATAAAATCTTAGACGAAGGATTACGATGGGTAGTTCCGAGGGGTTGTAGGTGGCAAGTGCTGCGCATGAACCATGATGAGGTAGGTCAATTTGGCTTCGAAAAAACGTTAAGTCGTATCAGGAGCATATTTTGGTTTCCAAAAATACGTAGATTCACCATGAAATACGTCTCAGTCTGTTTGGAGTGTGCGCATCATAAAGCACCTGGCGGCCCCAAAGAGGGAGTGATTCGTCCAATACCCAAATTGGAGAAACCCATACACCTCATGCTGATCATCTAGGTTCCATACACTTCATGCTGATCATCTAGGACCATTCATTCGCTCTAGGAGAGGCAACACGTATTTGCTTGTTATTATAGATGCTTTTACGAAATTTGTCAATATACGAGCTGTTGAAGATACTAAGAAGGCTAGGGCTATTAAGACATTCAAGGAACATTTCAGTTATTTTGGTGTTCCTTCTCGTCTTATAATAGATCGTGGCTCTTGTTTCGCGAGCGCAAAATTTAAGAGTTTTATGGACCAATTAAAAATAAATCATTTTTTGAATGCAGTAGCTACTCCAAGAGCTAATGGACAGGTTGAAAGATTTAACAGAACGATAACTGATGCCCTGAGTTTAAATGTCAAGACGTAAATGACAACTTATGGGACGAATACATTGGTGACGTACAATTAGGTATTAATACCACTATTAATAAATCAACAGGGAAGAGTCCCTCTGACCTGTTGTTTGGTTGCAGATTGATGAACGCATCAGAGAATTTATTGAGTGATGTAATCGCCGAAACAACTGAACGAATCGATGGTGATGCCTTACTAAAACTGAGGTCGAATGCTAGGAAAAGGATAGAAAAACAACAGAATTATGCTAAAAAAACAATTCGATAAGCGTAGGAAGAGTCGGGCTATATATAATGTAGGTGATTTGGTCAGGGTAGAGAGGACAGTTATAGGCAAAGATAATATAGGAAAATCGCACAAACTCCTCCCCAAATTTCAAGGTCCCTATCGAATCCTCAAAATATTACCTAATGATAGATTTCTTATCGAAGATACCCCTATAACAGGAAAGGGTAACAAGAGGTATGAAAATGTTGTCGCGCTAGATAAAATTCATCCCTAGATGAATTTTAAAGGTTACACCAGTGAGAGCTCTGATAGTGATAATAGTGAAGCTACAGAAATAGAAATAGAGAAAGAGTGATGTATTACTCTACGTAGTAGGTAGTAACGATATAATTATTACATTTGGGGCACTATAATAATATACTAAATTACAAGAATTAATCAAGTTCTCTGATGGAAATGAGTAGGAATTGCGTGTCATTATTAAGGTCTATATATATATACATATATGAGCAATCAGTGCAGATAATGAATGGCATTAAGAAATTGATGTCGCACGTATGATTGCAAGATAGTGAGTAAGATGTGAGCACAATTTGTCACAGAGGTCAGTGCAGATTATGAATGGTGCCAAGATAACGGTGCCGCACAGTTGACCAAAGATCGTGATAGATTGTGCAAGATAGTGAGTAAGATGTGAGCACAATTTGTCACAGAGGTCAGTGCAGATTATGAATGGTGCCAAGATAACGGTGCCGCACAGTTGACCAAAGATCGTGATAGATTGTGCAAGATAGTGAGTAAGATTATACAACGTGAGTACAATCTGTCATAGAGGTCAGTGCAAATTATGAATGGTACCAAGATAACGGTGCCGCACAGTAGACCAAAGATCGTGACAGACTGTGCAAGATAGTGAGTAAGATTATACAATGTGAGCACAATTTGTCATAGAGGTCAGTGCAGATTATGAATGGTACCAAGATAACGGTGCCGCACAGTAGACCAAAGATCGTGACAGACTGTGCAAGACTTACAATGCAGATTTTGATGAAGATTTATGACTTTGTTAAAAACCATAAGTTAAACTCAGATGTAACATAACAATATACGTAGACTTTGAAATTTTGATTGTGATGAGAATTTATAACAGAGTTTGTGAAAAATATATAATACGCAACTGTAACGAAATTACCTTATCACAAGAATTATTATTTAAGAATCAAATTAGCTATAGAAGTATGTCCGATGATAGTCTTTATTTAGTCTTAATTTGTTTTTTTTTGTGTTTATACTTATTTTTATATTAAATATTTTACACCAAACAAGTGAGAGGACTCACTTACACAGGATGGCCGAGCTGTAAGCTTAATTAGCTAAGATGTGGGTATTTTTGATAATATCCTATCTAGTATGTAACAATGAACACAATGCAATTGTAATATTATTTAAGAAGCAAATTGAAATAGTAATTATTATTAAAATTATAGTCGATTATTTAATTGTATCGAATCAAAGTTTAGCATGACAACACTGTATGACATTATTCGATGTATTCAAATCGAGGTAAAATAGAAGCATTGGCCATTTGACTGCGGAAACGATCACTTGTTATAAAATAAATCCGCTAATATTATCATAATCTTCGTTTAATTTGGGAGATAAAGAGTAGATCTTTTATATGCTAGCTCTAACAACTTAAAACATTACACTTATACTCCCCGAAATAACGATAAACCTGCCAAAATATGTTTTTGTTTGATACTTCCTCAATTGTTGAGGAAGTATAACTACCTAAATATTAATCATTAACCCTCAAAATTTGTCTACTTTCTGTTGAACTCTTCGTGCAACAGGCTACTTGAACTGACAAAACGGTGACAAAAAAAAAATACCTCCTGTGAAAAATAAGCGAAAATATAATGGCAATTGTGTTTTGTTTCTTAGCGAATATCTCAGGGGTGGAAACAACATTTCTTGTGGACTTTGTCTCAAACAGAAGCATTTAATAATGTTCCGAAGCACTCAAGGAGGTTTAAACAGCTTTTCCCGGAATGTCCCTAATTACTATGATTGGTCTTAATTACTCGACTACACTTTAAGGACGGCTTTGCAAAGAAAGTGAGAAAGCAATTGTACGAAAAATTCGCTTTCGTTATTTTATTAAATGTTTCCGACTGTTTCTGTTTCTTAATGCCCAATGCATTTTTTGGGGTAATTGGACTCAGCCTAATAAAAAGCTCTTCAACATATCAATATTTCCATACAGAAGATGACAAATTATGAATTTTCGCTTTACAAACACTAAGGTCTATTGTCCCCAAATGCACTATGTAGATTCACTTATTGTTTTTCCGCGTAACGATGAAGTAAATGTTTTTATAATGTGGATCACCATGAATACGAAACTGACGCCGTCCTTTTAACTAGCAATATTAACAATGTCACGTATTTGTAACTGTTGCTAAATTTTTTAACAATCTAAGTTTTAATTAATACTCGCTTTAAAAATAGCAATGTTAGGTATAGCCCGATCCAAACTTTATCGTGGTTCTGAATTGCCCTTCTCATTTGCTAAACGTCTTTTATCGCGTGCCAGTATCTTAGCTAGATTCAACGGCCCCCAGCTACAATTCGAAGGTCATCACTGATCCCAGCTTGAGGCATGTTCAATTGGGCATGCCACAATAGAGGCAGTAAGTCCCTTCTTTGAGGAGTGGGTAGAGAGGCGCCAACATGCCCTCACCTTCCACCTGACGCAGGTTCTCACCGGACACGGCTGTTTCGGGAGGTTCCCGTTCCGTATAAGGCGGGGATGTTACCACTGTGTGGATCGCCCAGTGGACACGGTGAAGCATACGGTGAAGGTCTTCTCGGCTTGGGTAGAGCACCGCCGTGTCCGCGTCGCGGCGATCTCTCGCGTGCTTGTGGGCGGTGAGCAGTGGGCAGCTTGCCGCCCGATAAAAACCAGGCCCGAATCGACGGCGCCTTGTGTTTTACGCGCGCCTCAAAGAGATGTCAGCACATTGTGACGGGGTCCACGAAGACCGATGCCTCCTGGATCAAGGTTGCGGTTTGGTTAAAAAAGAAATCGTGGCCGTGACCGTGACCGTGGTTTTAGTAAAAGTTAGACACGCGCTTCCGCTTCTCCCAGAGCTGGAGAGGTCATTTGATGATTTCCCATCCCACAAAAAAGAAAGGCATATTCAATCTGGGATGACTGCCTATGCTTTAGTTTACTCTATTGCTGTTACCAAAAGGCGAACTTCAAACTAAACTTGGTCAGAAATAGAAATAGCCACTGGCCCCGATTGTCTAGTTCACAGCCTAAACTAAATTTAAATACACTGCACCATTTTATGTCTACTTCATTAAAAAAAAAGGTCAGAAGATAAACACTAGTTTATGCCTGTCAAATTAGTCCGCGCCTGACGCTAATTGACGTATTTTCAGTAGCCATTAAATGTCCATGGTGTATCTAAATTTGACAGGACTAAATAAATATTTTATCATCTGTTCTTTTCTTAATGAAATAGAAAGAAAAAAAGTAGCTTTTTATAAATAAAGGAATCGAAGCGACTGTCCACTTACAATAAAACTGCTATTTTCCACATTTTACAACAATAATGAATTACGATCAAAGAGATTTTAATTTTATTGTCTTTGATTACAATAATGAGATTGGCAACTCTTGGGTTCTGATAAACAAAAACTAATCATTTTACTTTCAAATGGTAGCACTTTTCATTGCCAAACTGAGCATATAAATAGAATCATAATCTAATTTTACACCAGTGTTAGATACTTCCATATGAGGGATCTACTTACTATGCAAGGTTATTACTTACTACATTATTCCTGAACGTACAAGAGTTTTAAAATTGATAATATACAATATAGTAACAAAAACCCTGTTGTTCCTTCAACCTACGTTTTAAGAATCGGCATAAGGGCGTAATAAAGCAAGTAATTTATAAAAAAATTTCAACAAAAATAATTAAAATAAATGTTTCATTATTAATATTTATAATCTGTAACTGATTTCTTAGCTCTGCAATTCTGCATGAAGAAACTAGACATAAGTAGAACGTTCCCGCCAATTTATTTAACTTATAAAATCAGATATTCTAAAAAAAAATCGAATTTGTCGGTATATTTGTGACCCCTCGACTAGACAATGATTACTGTTTTCTAATTATGACTTCATTAATGATGTGCTTGTAGGTAAAATTATATGTCCCTGAAAGGAACAACAGGGTTTTTGTTACATAGTGTATTGGAACCGAGTAAAAGAAATATAGTCAGCTAAAAACGATGAAATTGAAGACCAGTGGAGTGCAAAGAGTCTTATCTTATCGTTCATTGTTGCTACAAGCTAAATTATTACTTACTTCTTATTCTTGAACTCCGTTAAGAATAAATTTACATTGAAATCATCCAATTTGAGTGTCACGCTTCATCTGGTATAAGCCTCTGCAAATTTGGCCTCCTGTTTTTGTCTATATTTGTGTACGAGTCGTACTAGTATATCTATATATTTAGGTTTCATCTACAGCCGATAGGTTTTGTGTAAATCTCATAGTGAATAGTCAGGCGAAGTGAGGTATCATTCTAACTAATGCTATGGGATTGACACTATTGTGAGGTGGTTACATAATCGCACTCACATCAGTATGTGAGTGCGATTATGTGGGACGATAAGAAGACTTCTTATCGTCCCACTGCTGGGCACAGATCTCCTCTCATACAGAGAAGGATGAAGCATACCACGCTTGCTCAATACTGTTCCATACTGCAAGTCAAAGAATCTCCCTAATGTAGGTGTATATTTAAAATCTATACCCGAATCGAGTTCAGCTGTCAATTGATTGTGCTGTTATTACAATAGTGACGTAATTATAAATTCATGTCTTCCCCATATTTATCATTTCCCTGTCCGTATTTCATGTTATTTTGGGTTGTCGCAAAGCAGCATGTCTTCTTTCCCCCATCAACCGTCAGTCTGTTGTTCACTCCCTTCACTTTGATAACATATCTTACACCATATTGTTTTACTTTTTGCCTTGTACATATCATCCATCTTTTCATTGACCTACATATTTATCTCCATTCATCCACAGTGTTCCGTATATTACTTATTACTTGTATAGGTGTTATCGCATTACCACACATTAGCAGCAATGGTTTTTAATTTTATCAGTTCAGCAACATTGTATTAATTACGTTATTCATCAGAAAGCCAATTGTCGTAATTTAAAACGGTAAAAATTTAGTCGTAGCCTCATCTCGGTGACAAACAAAAGTCAAAAAGGTGTCAAAATATAAGCAGGAGTAATTCAGTAACACGCTGTCAATAGCGATGGGGTTCATTTTGACAATTCAACAACATTCATTGCGTTTTTTTCGTAGTTGAGCAGACACATTTTTGGAATATATGGAGCCATGAATTTGCAATATGCTTGGAAATTATTTAAATTGAGAATAATGGTCGTGACACACCATTATTCTCAATTAGGGTGCTGATTGTGAAAGTTTTTAAAATTACGAGAATTGCACCCAAGTATATTGATTAGCAATACACTTCAAAATTATTGACATAGAGATTATGTAACTGTATTAGGGTGCACCTTATAACCACCATTTATCAAACTTTTTTTGGTGTGGATGGGAAATTATCAACTGACATCTCCCGCTCTGGGCGCAGTGGAATGGTGTGTCAGACTTTTACTGACTAAAACCCACCCGTGTTCCTTCACTTGACTGTGTGCCAGGGCCACGGTTTCTCTTTCAACTAACCCACAACCCTGGCCCAGGCATCGGTCCCGTCACGATGTGCTGACATCTCTTTAAGGTACAACGCGCCGTCGCTGACCTGTTCTTTACCTATCCGCGAGCTGTCCTCTGCTCGCCGCCCGGTAAAGACCAGGCCCGCCCGCAGGCAAGCACGCGCCTGCTATGGCATCAATTATCAACCTTAGTTGAAAAAATCATTTTTGCTTATTGTATAAAATGTGCCGTATGATAGTAACATGTATTGTTAAACAGTAACTAATCAATATTGTGCTTTATGAACAAAGGGATTTATTTATACATAAGTATAATGTATGCACTCAAAAGCAAACTATAAATTGTGACAATTATCACTTCAGCGCTGGCTAAACGCTCCGCGATTTGATGTTAATGACAATTGTATAATTATACATATGCGATTGTTTAGCTAATAAACTAAAATAGCCCCAAACGTTTGCTCTGCGTGACTATTATGTCAATATGTATTTAAAACAACAAAAAAGCTTGGACTGTTTACAAAATTACATCGTTATGACATTGTCTATGTAGCTTTTTGTTTGTTATGCCAAATTATTTTTACCACTGATACCCATAAAATAATTGGTCTCTATGTGCGACAATAGTTTCCTATTTCCAGTTTTAGTTAACCTCTCACTGTATAAGTTTTTAGTACAATCAAAGCTCTGCTTGTACTGGATGTGTATAACTTGATTTTATTCTATTTACTGGTTTATAAAGCCATGTGTATAGACAGTAAACAGTCGAATATAAGTATTCAAAATCGTTAGCAAAAAGGCAATTCTCTTTTTTTTAATCTTTATTGAGAGAGCTTTGTGAGACATGAAGATGTCGCTCTGTAAGCCCATAACTACATACTAAATACAAATACATCAAATACATTACCTTTGTTACTGAGCCTTTGCCCGTCGGCGCAAACCAACCTCAACCATTTTATATAGCATCTTTGCTTTTCTAGACAAAGGAAATGCCAATCACTGTTATAATCTCCAACCTCATTCAAACCTAAGTCAATTCTCTTAATTTTATGAAAGTCTGAATCTATCAAAATCTCCCCCAAATTTCTTACATTTTCATAAGTTTTTGCCATTAAATTGTTTCTCACCGAGATGAGCGTGGATGTTGAATGTTTTAAATTACGAACATTGACTTTCAGGTTACAGTTGTTTTCATAGCGAAAACACTTACTAAGTATCATTTATAAGAATAATTATAGCGTATAATATAGTACTTCAGTTGATTGAAATTGAGTTTATACTGCAGACAGACATTAAAGTTAGGCAATCATAAATCTATTAAACATTAAATTATATGACCAGTACACCAGCTGAACTTTCTTATTTTTTAAGTACGGATATTTGAAAGTATTTAATCTCTTTTATCTATTTTTTTTTTTTTTGGTAGCGGTACTCAAGGCCCTCCGCGGCGCGATATTGAAATAAACGTACGAAAATAGCGCCACCACGTGGGGGCGGCCGCAACAGAACGTGCGCGCACGCATTTCTAACACAAACATAAACAACACGATTACTCTTGGATATGGATTAGGCAGCAAACCTCGTTAATCGTTTGCATAAGAATGAACTCTTCAAAATCTCAGCTGCAAAAAAGAAACAAACCTATTTATCGACAAGAATTAAATTCATCATCATCAACCTTTTGTCGTCCCACTGCTGGGCACAGGTCTCCTCTCTCCTCCTCTCCAAGGATTGAGCGTAAACACTACGCATGCTCAAGAGGGTTGGCGATTTAGACTCAAAGTCCAGGTGTGTTCAAGATGTTTTCTTTCACCTTGTAATCACTTAATCAGTCATTGGTGTCCAAGATATACTTAGAAAGAACATATTACTTCAGAAAAGTTACATTGGTACTTGCCTGACCTGGAATCGAAAACGCACACTCATATTTGAGAGGCTGGTGTTTTAACCACTAGGCCACCACGACTTATCAAAATCATTTCTTTCTATTTTGTACAATAACATTATTGTATAAATGCGCAGGAAAAAAAAATAACAAAATTTATAGCTATGCTGCTATTGTTTTCACAGCCAAGACATCGCCAAGTCATGGGTCGATTTTTCACGTGACCCTGCCGATTATTTAAAAACGTATTTTTTTGTTACTATTGCTTCTTGCAGTGGATCTTATGAGGTCGTGACCACTTAACCGGGCTATTCAGTTGTTGACTAAAGTAAATTCAAAGCCTCCAGTAAGGGCCAGTAACTTGACAAGTAAGCTACACACAAAGGCCAGTTCTGAGGCTTAGGACGTCGCTGGAGAAGACTAGGGATAGCTGGTTCAAAAGTGACAATGGTGACCGCTTTTAATACTGTTTTCTTACCTCCCATATACTTAAAACGGGGATAAGTTTTGCCTTGTGTCTAATCATTAGATAGCGATTTTTAAACATTGAGATGTTGCTAAGACAATTTTTTATGTACATCCGTTTGCTCGATATTCAAATGATGGGAACATTATTTTAATTGTTAACATAAAGTGTCCCATCTCTAAAAGATTAACGGCTAGATCGAAACATCAGAAAAAAGTAATGATAGTATTCCATGTTTGATAGAAAAACTTAATTTATTTCTTAATTTACTACTGGCTAGTAGAGTCAGTGCGATGTTGTAGCAGACATAACATTTAATTCCTGAGTTGTAGAGGTCTAACTTGTAAAATACGCTTAGGAAGTACGGAATCTTGTTTGTAAACAAGAAACCGTGGCCGTGGCCGAGGCACAGGCAAGCGAAGAAACACGGGTGGGTTTTAGTCAGTAAAAGTCTGACACGCCCTTTCGCTCCGCCCAGAGCGGGAGAAGTCATTTGATGATTTCCCATCCCAAAAAAAAAGTACGGAATCTATCGTACGCGAGAACGACTCACACATATCCAGTTTTTTAAGATTATTATTATTATCCATGAATACTCACATCTATTGTATCTACGCTTGTAGGTAAGTAACGAAAACCAAGGCTGGGTTTTACTGTTTTTTAACATCTTAGGACGCTGGGAACCCTAGCCTTTGGTAAGCATACAAGGAAATTTTAATGAAATGCGGCACCAACCGATCCCAATAAGCACTATGCAAGTGCGCTCTACGTCAATCCGTGTGGTGTAGACCATTGCAGGACATGCAGAAATAAAAAAGTTGGACTGTGGGTTTGTGTGGTTAAAGTAAACCGGTTATAGGCCATGCCTGAATATTTTATATAAATAACACAGATAACTGGGTGTGACTTGTACACTCAATAATTACCCGAAAAAACGGTCGGTAGCACGTCCACTGCTGGACATAGCCCTCCCAAAGAATCTCCACGACGACCGGTCTTGCGCCTCCCGCATCTAGCGGTTTCCCTCGTGCTAGCACAAAGATCAAGAGAAAAGACTTGCTTTTATTACATGCTTGTATGTTACGATTTGGATGAAATCTGTCACATGGTTAACCATGACCTCGATGAAGATATAGGATATTATTATCCAGATATTCATTTATTCGTAAGGAAACGAGTCTAGATTGTACCCGCGGGGCGCAACTCGTACAATAAATTAGTTGATTTAGAGTCAGCACATATCTATATATGTAGCCCAAAATGAAATGAGGGGGCGAGAAGGGTGCTAACTCTGTTTATATCATACTACAAAGTAGTTATTGATATAAATAAGGAAAATATCGTCTAGAAACCAACATGATTATGAATCATCAATTGGAAGATATGTGACAACTACTATTTACCGCTGGCGCAGCGGTCAACACGCTTGTCTGCGACAAGGCGAGGCCCCGGGTTCGGTCTCCGGCCAGGTCATGATGGAAAAACGATCTTTTCCTGATTGGTCTGCGTCTTGGATGTTTATCTATATATGTATCTATTATAAATATAGTATCGTTGAGTTAGTATCCCATAACACAAGTCTCGAACTTACTTTGGGGCTACCCCAATCTGTGTGATTTGTCCGTATATATTTATTATATGGTTTCTATGTTTTCCTTCACCTTCTGTCATTGGTGTTCAAGATATACTTAGAAAGTACATATAACTTTAGAAAAGTTACATTGGTACTTGCCTGACCTGGTATCGAACCCGCGCACTCATACTTGAGAGGCTGGTGTTTAAACCACTAGGCCACCACGACATAATACAGATTTAGTCCTATAACTAATCAATAATGTTGCTAAACATTTTGGTCTCAAAGTAGCATAAAATTCTTATTAAAAATTACTTTCCAGTAATCCGCTAGTGATTCCATTAGAATTAAAATTAAAACAATATCAAAATGTCTACCAATTGTAATATAATTTCTTACTTTCGCTATATTTATTACCACTAAGCATGCGGTAAAATACAATGATATTGCCCAATCAAAGCCAGCTTGGTAATATAATTTCTTACTTTCGCTATATTTATTACCACTAAGCATGCGGTAAAATACAATGACATTGCCCAATCAAAGCCAGCTTGGTAATATAATTTCTTACTTTCGCTATATTTATTACCACTAAGCATGCGGTAAAATACAATGACATTGCCCAATCAAAGCCAGCTTGGTACCTGATTATGAATAACAATGCTTTTCATTTTAACAGTTAAAATACGTTGTTGAACAGATAAATTTTACGAACACACTTAGAAATATCCTTCAAAATAATTTAGTTTATAATTGATGGTGTGTGTTATACTTACGACAGCAGGTCAAGCTACCCGAAACTGTCAAAATTTCCATTCAAACTTGAGCCTTAATGCTTTATACATAAAGTTGAAATCTAATAAATAAATCAGACAGATTGTAGTAGCTTAATGTGCTATCGTCTGTACAATTGATCTGTATCCTAAACAATAATTTTATGTCCATCAGATAATTTATAAAAAAATATTGAACACATATTTTTTATTTTTTCTTTCATTCAAATACTTAAGAAGATATATTGATTTGAAATGTCGCATGACGTCACGCCGTGGTACAACATATACCACGGCGTGACGTAATTAGCTCCCACTCCGTAACTTTAATACGCTATATCTCAGTAGGTTTTGATAATTTCGACAAAATAAAAATACGGGTTTTAATTTTTTTTATTATTTATAAGACGGACTAATTATTTTTTTGATTTTCATACCTTGGACACATCCCTATTCGGGTGCAAAATATCACACTCTACTCATAAAGTAATAATAGAGCAAGACTTAAATTTTAGGCAATAAATAAATTTTTTAGGCAATATTCTAGACACAGGCAAAGCGATGTGACCACGTTTGGGCCTTCCCAACCTAGAACATGAAATGTCTCATGATTCTAGCCTCCAACAAAGAACCTTCGTCAGGCCATCCTTTTCCCTTGACCGTCAAGCAATACACTTTACTAAATCATGTTTACTTTGTAATGTTTCAGATAGAGAAAGATGGCTATGTGGTTCTAGATTCCTTCCTGGCCCCATCAGAATGCGATGAAATGCTGGAGGCGGGTCAAGAGTTCACAAAAAACTTACCCAGCAAAGAAGAACGGATAATATTTTCTACTGTTAATGCTGAAAAATCGGTAAATACCTGCTCATGTACTGAGTATATACAACATGCAATTTAATTAACGCACGCCCTAAAACACCCCAATTAGAATATTTTGTTATAATGAAATGAAATGAAATCGTTTATTAAGCAAGTAGGATCACCGATCACTTTTACACGTCATGTGAAAAAGTGAATAATAATACATACACTGAATTTTTAATTTAACATGTACATATATGCAGTGTTATTTATTAAATTAGTTATACCAATTCTTGGAGAACGAAGAGCTTACCGTTCTTGGAATAAGGTCTTTTTTCTTTATTTTATATTGAATGATTAAATTATTAGAAAAAAAATATTTTTGGTATAAAAACTACTAAAAATGATATAAGCCAATGAATCATAAAAACTGTTCTGAACAATCTATTTTCAGGAAGTGCGTTAATTAATTTCGCAATCTGGTAAATAAATAAATTTGGAAAGTACAGATTAGTATTTTCGCAACTATGTGGAGGTTGGCTCCCAGTCTAACTGGATGCTGCAGAATACAAGTGTATTAGAACGAGTGATTACCTATCTCACCTCCACAACCTAGCTGGGTAATACGATACCACTTGGTGCTTGCTGCTTGTAAGACTTGGGTTTTCTAACTACCCGTAACTTTTGTCAAAGATCTACAATTTGTAGCCGGTACCAACGGCTGAACGTGCTTTCCGAGGCACGGAGGGATAAATAAATATGGTCACCCATCCTAAGACCGACCGCAGCAAGCGTAGCTTATGATCGAAAATTTTTAAATTTAATCATCAAAAATTCTTTAAAGACAGTGGATTTATTTATTTTACTCTGTTTTCTTTTTGGCAGAGATAACGATTACTTCTTAATTCCGCTTTATAAGATATAAGCAATTAATACTAAAAAGCTGTAAAAGTATAGGTTTTGATCAAAAAGAAATAGCGATCACTTTTATTAAAGGCCATTATTAATTTCCAGCAACTAAAAGACGACTACTTTCTGAAGAGCAACGACAATATCAGTTACTTTTTTGAGGATGCTGCAATTGGACCCGATGGCGAACTTGTAGTAGACCCCAGCATATCACTAAATAAAGTAAGTTTGAAGTTTATCTTAATCAACCTTATCGACCAATACTTTCTTCATCAGCAGCTCAGGACATGAGACGATTACCTATCTGACTGATCTTACCTGATGATAGGCAGTAATACAATCGCAACTCAAACACGCTAGTTTAATAACAGCCTATTCACTAAGAAAAAAATACGGACGGAATTTGGACGAGCACTGCTCTTCTAGCTAGGTTATGAAAACCTGTGTTAAGGAGAAGCAGTCCGGTCCTTAGGAGGTTAGGAGGTACGTATAGCTACATAGTGACTCTGATGTTACTATTACATTTTGGAAGAATTAGACAATTGATAGTTTAGGAGATGCTTTGTTATCATTAAAAAAAAACTTAATTTGTGATAATTACGAAAGTCTGTGATTGTGTATTCGAGAACACGCGCGTGTGCGTGCGTGTGCGTCTGCGTGTGCGTGTGCTGATGTGTGCCGGGTACGATGCGCCAAATGTTGTTGTGTTGGGAGTTCGGTCGTGGAGGGTCTTCAGATCAATCTCTCTTTGGCGCAGCATCGTTGGTCGTGTTGTTGGGTTTAACATTGCATCACCTCGCTCAACTGAATGAATAGGCCCTTAATAAACTAGCGCGCTTTGCCATCAACGATCGCATCACTGCTTACCATCAGGCGGGATTGCGGTCAAGCGCTAGTTTAAAAAAAAAAAAAACTTTTCTCTAATAGCATTTAAAATCTTCTCGGTAAGACTAATTGAGAGATAGATTTCATCTATGTCTATCCATTGCTACTTACGTCTACCCCTTGTAGCCATTCACAAGCATATTCAAAACTTTCCCCACGACAATTTTCACACCCGCATTACCATCGCTCAACACGTGACAACCGCTTTCCACTCCACATTTCAGTCACCGGTCTGCTCCATTTTCAAACTTCCTTTTACGTATTTTATCAACTTCCTTATTCTTCTTAACACTACATACCACTCATAAGGGCCCCCGAATCAATCAATAGCAACTGTCAATATCGACATGATTGATACGCAAATTGATCGTCTGGCCAATGCAATTGAACCGATTGATATACAAGAGCTAATGATTACAATTGATCGTCTCCGGGATCCTTTAGATTCACAGCTCAGCGTTTTGTTATTCAACACGTATGTAAAGATTTATTTTTATCTGATTCTAGGTTGGACACGCACTGCATCTTCAGCACCCAATCTTCAGGTGTTATACGTTCTGCGATCGAGTGAAGAATGTTTGCCAAAAACTGGCCTTCAGGGAGCCAGCCGTGGTTCAGTCTATGTATATTTACAAGAACCCAGGTGTTGGTGGCGAAGGTATGATCATCATCATCATCATTATCAACCTTTTTTATCGTCCCACTGCAGGTCTCTTCTCATACAGAGAAGGATTGAGCGTAATCACCACGCTTGCTCAATGCGGGTTGGCGATTTCAGACTTAAAGTCCAGGTTTCCTCAAGATGTTTTCATTCACCTTCAGTCATTGGTGTCCAAGATATACTTAGAAAGTACATACAACTTTAGAAAAGTTACATTGGCACTTGCCTGGCCTGGAATCGAACCCGCCCACTCATACTTGAGAGGCTGGTGTTTTAACCACTAGGCCACGACTTATGACACTATGACACAATCCACACTTTCGATGTATATGAAAATGAAATGAAATGAAGTCGTTTACCAAGCAAATTGGATCACTGGTCACTTTTACACGGCATGTTTTTTTTTGTAAGTCCTGGAAATGCCACATCTTGGTGCTTGACTCCTCTAGTCTTCTAGTCAGGCATAGTAGCATCTTTTTCTTTCTATTTCATTAAGAAAAAGAATTTCTCTCGGTGGTAGGCCATAACATCGGCCGCCGGCAGAAGTTACCACCCACCAGACAAAGCCTTGCCGCCAAGCGATTTGTCGTGTTCCGGCATGATATCTGGTGAAGCCGTACGGAGGACGGGTATGAGCAGTTGTGTTGCGATGTGTGCCGGGTACGATGCGCCTAATGTTGTTGTGTTGGGAGTTTGGTCGTGGAGGGTCTTCAGATCAATCTCCCTTTGGCGCAGCATCGTTGGTCGTGTTGTTGGGTTTAACATTGTATCACCTCGCTCAACTGCCGTCTTCCTTCCTATTCGCTCTGTTTTTCTGAGTGAATAGGCTCTTAATAAACTAGCGCGCTTTACCATCAACGATCGCATCACTGCTTACCATCAGGCGGGATTGCGGTCAAGCGTTAGTTTATAATATTAAAAAAATAAAAAAATAAAAAAAATGTTACTTTAGACCTGTCAAATTAGTCCGCGCCTAACGTAAATCGATGTATTTTGGTCGTCATCTCTATAATGGCGTCTTAACTCTGTCTATGAAGACTTGTCTTAATTTCACAGGATTAGACTAATATGTTATCTTCTATCCTTTTCTTACTGAAATAGGTAGGAAGAAAAAGATGAACTTAACTTAAAATTAGTTTAGTTTGTGTACAAGAGAATCAGCGCCACTATCACCAGCAATGGTTATAATTTTGACAGTTCAGCCACATTCGTTGCGCTAGGTATTTACTCTATTGAGCAGTCTATTTTTTCGACAATACTAAGCAATGGATGGCCCATCACAATGGGCCTCATACAAAGGCTCAGAGTCACCCAAAGGGCAATGGAAAGAGCTATGCTCGGAGTTACTCTGCGTGATCGAATCAGAAATGAGGAGATCCGCAGAAGAACCAAAGTCACCGACATAACTCTGCCAGTCGCTGAACTTAAGTGGCAGTGGGCAAGGCACATTGCTCGTAGAACCGATGGCCGATGGGGCAGTAAGGCTCTGGAGTGGCTGCCACGTACTGGAAGACGCGGCGTAGGGAGGCCCCCAACAAGGTGAACCGATGACCTGGTGAAGGTCACGGGAAGCCGTTGGATGCGGGCAGCACAGGACCGGCATGGAAAGCCTTGGGGAGGCCTTTGCCCAGCAGTGGACATCTATAGGTTGAAGAAGAAGAAGCAATGGATTAGCTGATTGATACTTTGTTACGCAATAGGGGTTCGGGTCTAATTACAAGAGAAACAATAAACCCGAGTTTAAACTGTTAATTTACGAAAATATTCTTTTCCCACGTTCCCGAACCCGTCGTCAAATCAGGTTTGATGAAACCTAGATCTCATATATGGTTTTTCATCTTTCTTCTTGATTAAATTTTGCCCGCACCGAGATCCAACTTTTGCAGTATGAAGTTTCTAAGGTTTCTCTAGTACTTCAAATTGCGTTCATGTTCTTAAAGAAAAACTTGTCAGAAGTGGTCTAAGGTGACACGTTCCGAATAGACAATCGAATATCTCCAACAAATACATAAACTGATTATATCATATACACCGTTATTTTTTGTTTATACGAATCCTGAATACAGTTTGTTCAGAATAAGCAACTGAATCGGTTCCAATCATTTTTACACCATGTTATATTTTTTCCCAAATACATTTAAAAATTGTTGCAGTGTGCACAGTTGACGGTAGATAGTATAGTATACATAGTACAAGAAACAGGGTGAAACAGGGCTAGCTGTGCGTTAACCATATTTTTGTTGGGACAACCAAGTAAGATAACAAGCTCATAACTTTGTGGTTTTTCATGATAACTTTTTGAAATTTTGTACATAGATTCTTTACCTAAAAATCCCGGACACGTCTTTCGGGTTTCACATATATAAAACATAATGTTGTATATTAGTTTTTATTACGATATACAATATGTAAAGAAAACCCTGTCCGATCCGTGAAGGTATTGTTAAGTATCGATAACTAATTCTACTAATGGATACAAAACCGGGTTAAACTTAAAAAAAAGATCCCCCTAAAAAAATCAATATTATTTCGCAAAAACAGGTAACTTAATACATTTGCGGTAAGCAACCCTTCTGCGGGCGGCGGGGGGCAGGGCACGCGGCACGTGGTCGCATCGCTATTCACTCATAATAATACCGGTGTTGTCACTTTTTTAAAATTACCAAATTTCGGGGAAGTTGGAATTAATTCCGGGAAAAAAAGATTATTTCAAAATTCATTAGTATTGTTTCTATGATGATTACGTAAAATTTTATATTATATTTGGTCAAGTGTTTACCTAACCTTTATTATCCTTATGGGTCGGATAGGGTTTTCTTTACATATTGTATATGTGCCCAATAAAAACTAATTTAACCAACAATATAGGGTTGTTTAATACAGTTCTGCATAGTTATAATATCTTGCCAATTTGGTGATCGAAACATCCTACTTTCCACTTATTATAACGTAAAAGTTTGTATTGATGGGTGTTTTTCACGCAAAGTCTGACACGACGCTTGATGAAAATTGGCACACAGATGGTTTTTATAGTATAAAGAATACTTTTAACCTGATATTCCCACGGGATCGAAATAATGAAGAAAAAAAATCTACGAATTGTTATAAAATTCCATGAACCGATGCCACGTGGCAATCCAAGGGTAAAAAAAGGAGTTTCCTTGAAGAACGGCACGTGAAATCTGTTCTCAGTAGGTACTTATTCCCTTTGGGTGGCTTTTTATCTTGCCTTTAAATAAGAGAGAGGTTTCAAATTAAGTGAATTTATTAGAAAGCTTTTAGAAGTATGAAGAACAGGCCTGGTAAAAAGTTCACTGGGAGGATTTTTCGACCAGACGGGTGTTGTGTCTGACGACTTGTTGTTGGAACGTTTTCCAACATCAACCGTTGGGCAAATACTCGTAACCGTATATGTATATATGCACGGTAAACTCCGTTTGCAAGATGTAGAACTTTGCGTGACGTCAGTATAACCTGTTGTTTCCATGTAGCGTTGAAGATTCCGCAACAAGCTTTTTATTTAAATATAAGATACCGTGCTATTTCATTTGTGAATCACTCAATAAAATAATGAAAAAATATTAATGAATCCCCGTTTATAATCAAAAAACATTTTATGCTTATAATCGTACAATCGAGCAGCATGTGTCACCCGCAGCCGTCGACGAATGCCACTCGTGTGTACCATACTGAATCTTCCAATGACAAATATTAATTAGATACCTCTAACTTGCTATATAATTAGTTAATCAAATATTAAAAACCACTTTTCCATTTCACAGTGATACCACACCAAGATATAACATATCTGCACACGGACCCCGTGCCTCCAATCGGCTTCTGGATAGCTTTAGAACCGGCCACGGTACAAAATGGCTGCCTCTGGGTGATCCCAGGGTCCCACAAGTCTGGGGTGCACAGGCGACTGATACGGAACCCAGACAAAGACAGCAAAGAAAGATTGATATACGACAAACCAGCCCCCATTTACCCACAGTCAAGGTTTATACCAGTTCCTGTAGGCAAAGGTAAGGCTTACCATTAGACCGCGTTACTTCAACACCTACCGCCAAATTGGGTTACACACTATTATCAATGAGCGTACTCTCCTGCCCCCTTCCCCCTGGAAATCTCGCACAACATGGATGAATTCCCCTAATTACCTACTATTCAAAGTATAAACGGGGACTTATACAGGAGCATTTGCGTCTATTTGCCCTACATATTACGCTACAAATATGTATTTTTCATGTAGATTTGCTTGTGTAATTTGAAAGGGGGATGGTTGGACCCTAAAAATCTGACGTGCCCCCACCTAGGCCAGAAGCTGCTATGCTTATTATCCTTATAATTTTGAAGTATATTGCGTAGTCATTGCATGCGTGCTTTTTGCGTATTGCTGCTTCGACATGTGACAGATGTAGATCAGATCTTCACAGTTCACCTAAAGAAATAAACAAGCGAGGTAACAGTCTAGGAGATAATAGATATCTTCTATTCTTTTTTTTTTCTTTAGAGTGAATACTACTTCAACTCATCAATGGCCCCTGTGGTTAGATACCACAGTTTTGCCAATAACACGTGTAACAAATTATAGAAATTCTTTAAAAAAAATATTTCACAATAATGGCGGATATCGCCAATGACAGTTGAAAAAACGGCCGCGTGAGCCGCCTACTAGGTGATTTCGTGCAAAGCCATGATGTGGCCACTATGCTGCGATATTTCAATGTTCTTTATGAATTATTCACTGAATGCACTTTTTACTACATAAATCACGCGCTTTTATTTAGTAAACAACACTATAAATAATTTAAAAGTCCAATGAAAAATGAGCGTGACATTCATCTTAGCTCTCCTGTCAAAAACCAGATATCTTCTATTGCTACGTTGTTATCTCTTTTATTTTATTTTTTTTCTTTTTTCGACAAAAGCTTTTACCGCAAACTCTATGGTCCGTGCCTTTTTTTGTTAAAATTTTATTATTCGTTTATTTATTTAAGTGAGCTCCGCGTATTGCTCAAAATAAGTGTACTTATAATGGGAAAAATACGGGGGGTAGTTTTAGGATGGGAAGGGTTGTGATTCAAATTATTATCTATATGATTTATATCTCTTTTGTTTTGATTTCATATTGATATTCTCTTGATTCTATGAAAATATTAAGTATCAACTCTTAAGCATTGCTTTACTTTCAAAACCAACCGTAATATAAAGCTTCCCGCATTTACAGAAATAAGGGATTTCCTAGAGCTCGGAAAAAGAAATTGAAATAAAATTAGAAACAAACCCAAACTCAAAGGTTGGCTCAAAATTAAAATTTAATTTAATTTCTCTTCAATTTTTAGAAGTGAACATTATTAAACTGAAGTTTTAGATAAATAGGGATGTATCCAAGGTATGAAAATAAAAAAAATAATTAGTCCGTCTTATAGATAAAAAAAAAATTAACAGCCGTATTTTTTATTTTGTCGAAATTACCAAAAACTACTGAGATAATATAGCGTATTAAAGTTACGGAGTGGGGGCAAACGTGACGTCATGCGACATTTCAAATCAATACCTATATCTTCCAAAATATTTGAATGAAATAAAAAATAAAAATACGTGTTCAATATTTTTTTATAAATCTATCTGATGGACATTAAATTATTTTTTTAGGATGCAACCCAATTGCATTCTATTCAAGTGCCCTGCGCCCGTGAGGTGGATTACGGCCTACTTGCTCCCTCTCCCAGCGGGGCGCCCTGTCAATCTCATTTCCCTTAATGCCCACGCACGCTGAAAAATAAATGAAAAATTATGCTTTACATTTTTCTGCTTTCTATTTTCCTTTTTTTAGTTTTTTCAACCTATACAATAAGTAACATATACAGTATGCTAAGAAAACCCCGTCCGACCGATAAGGATAACCAACGTTAGGTAATCACATGACTAAATAAAATTTGAAACTTTAAATAATTATCATCCATACTTCCACACTAATATTATAAATGCGAAAGTGTCTCTGTCTATCTGTCTATCTGTCCGGCTTTCACGCCAAAACTACTGAACCGATTGTAATGAAATTTGGTACAAAGATAGTCTAGAGCATGAGAAAGGACCTAGGTTATATAGCATCCCGATATGACCAATAGGAGCAGAGCAGTAACAAAAAATGTTGCGAAAACGGGAGCTTACGAGGACGTACTACAAACTGCTCTCAATATTTTAACAGGCGCTTATTTTATATCAACTGAGCTCTTTTTAATTTACGGGAACCACCGCGCGTTGTAAACTAAAGCCCACGCGGACGGAGTCGCGGGCAACAGCTAGTAATAATATAGTAATGAATTTTGAACTAATCTTTTTTTTCCACGAATTAACTCCAACTTCCCCAATATCTGGTAAATCTTTAAAAAGTGACAACACCATTTTCGACGGTATTATTGGTACCTTGTATTTATTGCCATGTGAGTTACCCCTTTTGCAAAATAATATTTATTTTTCAGGGGATCTTTGTTTTAAGTTTAGGCAGGCTTTGTAGGCATTAGGAGAATCAGTTATGGATACCTAACAATACCTTCAAGGATCGGACAGGGTTTTCCTTACATATTGTATAGGTTAGTAGGTATGTACCTTCCGCTTGGCTCGTCTTTCATCTTTAAAGGCAACTTATCATAACATCGCCATTTGTTTTTCTAGGTTCTTGCATCATCCTCCACGGTAACGTCGTCCACAAAAGTGCTCCCAACAAATCTGACAAGAGTCGTCAAGCGTATACCTTTCACGTCGTAGAGAAGCACAACAACTCATATTCACAAGACAATTGGCTACAAGAAGGAGAGAAAGCACCCTTCTCCAACTTGTACGAAACACCTCAGATTGTTTAGTTCTGCAATTCAATAATTAAGGCTAATAATTATGTAAATAATTTGATTATTTTTCGAAATTTTTGTAATCTCTTTATTTTTTGTTGAATAGGACTGGTCTCTTCACTCTTAATTTCTTTTTTTTTTTCTAAAGTGAAAAATGTTTGAAACAAAATTCAAAATACTAATTTCTAGATACGACAAAAATCGCCAGCTAAAAGGGACATAAAAGTTGAATTATTTTTCGGTGTTCGTAACACTGACGTCACACGTGACCCTTTTTTGTTCGAATGCATGGAAGTCTCCGCAAATTGTTTACCTGTACCGTCTAAAACCTAATATTTCAAAAGTACCATAGGTTACTCTTATTTTCAGAAATAAAAATATTATATTCTTTGTTTGGTTGTTTTTTTTACTGTAAATGTTTAGAGTAGGTAATTTTTCATGGATACACAACGCCTCATCCTGCACACTAATTTTGTAAAACATTATTACTACTAATTTGTATCATATTGAAGCAAATTGCTAATCCATTGCTCCAAATCTTCGAAAAATGTGTTTGCTCAACAACGTAAATAACGCAATGAATGTTGTTGAACTGTCAAAATGAAGCCTGCATTGCTACTGATAGTATGTTAAGCCGTGTATTCATTAGTAAACATTTGTAAACTGTCTATGACTAGCGTTAAACAAGTTTACAATAAACACATGTTTCTGAAACTTGGCCGTCCACACTTGTCAGTTGTTCACAGGACTACCTCCTCTACCTCCTCGGGCGACACCGAGGAGGTAGTAATGCTCACTGCTGCTTACATAATAATTCACAAAGAGCAATAATCTAAGAAAAAAACAAAGCAGTTGGTGGATTTTTTTTTTAATGATTATAAACTAGTGTTTGATCGTAATCCCGCCTGATGGTAAGCAGTGATGCAATCGTTGATGGTAAAGCGCGCTAGTTTATTAAGAGCCTATTCACTCAGAAAAACTGAGCGAATCTTCCTATTCGCTCAGTTTCAAGATTCAAGACGGCAGTTGAGCGAGGTGATGCAATGTTAAACCCAAGACCAACACGACCAACGATGCTGCGCAGAGGGAGATTGATCTGGAGACTCTCCAAGAAATTCCCGACACAACAACATTTGGCTCATCGCAACACAACTGCTCAGACCCGTCCTCCGTACGGCTTCACCAGACATCATGTCGGAACACGACGAATCGCTTGGCGGCGAGACTTTGTCTGGTGTGTGGTAACTTCTGCCGGCAGCCGATGATAGAATAGAAGTATTAAATGACCTCCACGGATTTGTTGAGTCATTTCAGAACTTATCTGATGCTCCAGACGTTGTTGCACCACACCATAAAAATTGCAGCGATACAAACCACTGCCATTTGCTTTTAATCACTTCCTCGGAACCGCTTCCAGTCCTTTTTGGTGTATGATTTTTTTTCTTTTCACGACTTAATTGTGAGCGTAAAATGTGCATCTTTGTTTCCACTTCTTTTTGCGATACGAGTATATGCTATTCTGCAGCAATTTTGACCCAAGCATCATTCTTTTTAATTTATCTTTATCTGAAGCATCGCGTCCCAAAGAATACTACGTTGGTGATAAAGCTCTAGGAGCATCGATATTTGGTTGTTGGACCACACTACCTTCATGTTTATAAGCTCGCGCAAAAAACGTCCACACCAGTTGATTATAAACTAGATGTTTCGTCTTGCCCTCCACTCGTACTGGGGAGCACAGCTACACGTATCATAAACAATGTTTCATCACCTATGTTTTTGAACTGTTTATCAACTGTTTACAGAGCTGATGAAACATGATATATTGTTTATGAATAGTTTATGAACAAATGTTTACTAATGAATACATGCTGGTCCATATTCAATCAATCTCCTTGAACTTTTCTCAACAATGTGGGGGTCGGTTATCTGTTTAACCGGTTGCAGTTAATCAGTGTGCGAGGGAATTGCATGACTTATGACTTAATTCCCCCATCTCCGTTCCATCATCGGACGACCCGTCCTACGGTCAGTATCCACCCTTACGTTGTTGACACCACTACGATCCGGACGAAGCCTTTCACCTCGTTTTTTATACCGCGTACTTCGAACGACTGGAACAGTTAGCCAGCGGCGGTGTTTCCAACACGATTCCATTGTCATTGTGCTTAAAAGTTCGTAATCTGCTATATTCATAATTATCGATCAATTATCTCATTCATCTCGTAATGGAATGGTGATAGAATGACATTGCCGTATTGCCGTTATTATAAAACCTGTTAATAAAAACGATTTTCTAAAAACCAATACTGAATTTGAACATTATTAATATGGAGTGCAGTATCGGTGACTGAACACTAGAAAATCATAATGACGCCATTTTGTTAATAGATTACGAAACTTGTTAAAATAGATCATTATGAGATCACTGCTCGATTATTCTAAAAATATTGTCATACAGTAGAACATCGATAACTAAAGCCTAGATAACTTAAAACCCTCTATAACTTCAAAAAATAATATGTTCCTTATATTAACATATCCCTTACATAGACCCTTGATAACTTTAAACCTCTATAACTTAAAATATTTTGTGTTTCCCTTGAACTTTAACTTATCGAGGTTCTACTGTAATAGACTAGAGCCCCTGGCATACACCAGCATTTCATGGCGGGAGTGTTTATCTGACTTCCACTATCTATTTGGCTCATAACTCCTTGGTAAGAATAATTTTCAGAGGGCTTAACGAGCTTCTGAACCACAGTGAGTCTCTATATGTAATGGTATCTCATCCACGGAAAAATCGCGGCAAGCGTAATCTTAAACTTAGCCATGTTGAGTTAAAGTTTAGCCATGAATCCCCTAATATAGTGGCAACAATAAATATTTGTTGGGATATCTTGACTTCCATCTTGAGTTCAATATTCAATACTTATTACTGAACAATTTACAAGATTTTTTTATAATTATAAACTAGTGCTTGGCCCCAATCCTGCCTAATGGTAAGCAGTGGTGCAATCGTTGATGGTAAAGCAACTCAAAAATATTGAGTGAATAGGTAGGAAGACGGCAGTTGAGCGAGGTGATGCAATGTGAAACCCAACACGTCCAACGATGCTACGCCAGAGGGAGATTCAACAACAACATTTGGCGTATCGTACCCGACACACGTCGCAACACAACTGCTCAGACCCGTCCTCCGTAAGGCTTCACCAGGCATCTCACTGGAACACGACGAATCGTTTGGCGGCAATATGTCTGGTGAGTGGTAACTTTTGACATACCACCAGAGGGCCAGAATCACTAGTCTTCATGTTAGTCGCAAAATATACATCGTGTATGTTTTAGTCAGAACTGCTAACAGAGGCCGCGCAGCAATACAGCAGTACTGCTCGTAACTGTATTGTCGGCTGCCGCACGGTAGGATGATGTGCCCACGTTATGACAGTGATATGGTACTTAGAATAGGCACGGCATCAGAATAATATTTTTCCGTCGGCACAATTTTTTGATGATGTTTTAATGATATATTATGATGAACAAAATGAATAAAGATATGAAACTACAGTGAATTTTGTATTATTTGACTCCCAAATTAATTATATTCATTGACATAAACAATATTGTTGGAATATAAGTGTGCGTGTCAGACATGCAGGACCATTTAGTGGACGTATGCGGTTGCACTCTGCACGTTCTGATGCACACTCTGTTGCTGGGTTGGTGGAAATAAGTGAGACTTCGGTGTGTAGACTTACTTGGTTTATATTCTTCAAATTATTAGCGGAGTCACTATTTAACTTATACTACTATTGATTCTTAACTATTACTTCTTGACTGTTGAATCTGTAGAGATCTTGTAGGGATCTTGCTGTTGATCTTGACTGTAGCTGTTGACTCCTCGAAGATGAAGATGAATGTGTTTTACTGTAGCTGTAGACTCCCCAATGGTGAAGACGAATGTGTCTTGATGCTCAAACGTGGGGCCTATTTATACTGTGACAAGGGCGCAAACCGTGGAAGGGGACGAGATCGTCGGGTTTCACCAGCCATTGTCTTACGCACGTTTCTGGGCTGCATCCTAAACCTGAGGGTCTGCACTTTATAACGTCCATTACATGGGGTCATTTTATTGCGCCTATCCCAAGGAACCAAGGACAAGGGATTTTATGGCGCTCACCTTTTTGGTGTTGTTACGTTCAGCCAGATGTGGGGCAACTATTTCTATTATAATTTTATGTCTGCTGCATTTTATAACAAGGGAACACTTTATGACGGTTAACTTTTGTCACTGATATTTTACCAAATGTTCACAGTCATTCCTATCATAATTGCTGCCTTACCAGATGTGTACAACCATTCCTATCACAATGAATGATCGCCCATCTTACGCTTTCTAAATTCTTATGCACAAATGTTCTATTCTAAGTAATTACAATAACATCTACTATACTGTATACACTGTTCGTAACACTATTCCTAATTAGTTCCTATGTACTATTACAAAACTATTCGTCCCGCACATCACTCCCGCCGTGCGACCGCGTCGCAGCTATCTCCGGTGCGGATTTGTCTTCCGTTTGGAGAGGCAGGACTACTAACTTCCTCACCGGCCGTCGCAGCACACCTCCCTTAGTTCGCACGTCCACTGTTCGCACGATGTCGTCGGGGCCCGGATACGTCGCAGTGACTCTGCCACGCGGCCATATATTGCGCGGCAGCTTGGGGTCGACGACCTGTACCATGTCGTCGACTTGTATCTTCGGTCCTCTTCCATGCGGCTCCCGCCGGTGTTGCAACTCCGGGAGGTACTTCTGGATCCAGCGCTTCCAGGAAAGGTCGGCATGCCTCTGTGCTACTCGCCAACTGGACCTCGATGCGGTGTCTTTTTCGTCGAATGTGCCCGGTTGAGGCACTCGTTCTGAGCTTCCCAACAAGAAGTGGTTCGAGGTCAGGGCTTCTGGGTCCTCTGCACTGACTGACACGTGTGTCAGAGGGCGGCTGTTGATAGCATATTCCACCTCTATGAGTAAGGTGGTGAGTACTTCCACTGTAGGGTGACGCTCGTGTAGCGTCGCGGCTCGTGCTGTCTTCACTGAGCATACCATGCGTTCCCAGGCTCCTCCCATGACCGGGGCGCCCGGTGAAATGTAGCGAATTGCAGAATCTATAGGATCGGGTAAAGCTTCTGCTAAACTTAGTCCCTTCTTGTTCGATACGTGGCATATCCTATCCTTTCCGGACGGTTCTGTTATCGGTGAAGAGGTATCTGTTGGTCTCTTGGGGTTGATGCAAAGGGCGTCCATCTTAATGTATTGCTTCGCTAGTACTTCCTGACTGTCTTCTGGTTTCTCAGCGACATGGGACACAGAGTCGATACTGTGCCTGGAGGTCCGTATCTGTCTGCCGTGGAGTACCCAACCCAGTGGTGTGAGAGATGCCACTGGTTGGTACTTGTTGCCTCTTCTGACCTCCGATGTCAACAGGAGATGCCAGTTGTCTTGCCCAATCAACACTTTAGGCTTGGAATTGGTGTACTTGAGGTAGTAGCGGATGTCTGCCAGGTGCTTGCATCCCGTTACTATTTCTGTCGGTACCCGCTGAGACGAAACATGCAAGTTCTTCACCGTGCGTGCATGTACTTGTTCTTCGTACCCGTTGAGCCCTTTCAACTTGATACTAACTCGACGCGAATTTGATTGAGACGCCTTCAGATCGTTGATGGTTTCTATTTTCAGTGGGTCGACGGGGCCTGTTGCTCCGATGCTGTTTGCCACGCTGTCGTCAACTAGCGTGACAGTTGACCCGTCGTCCAACAACGCGACGGTGTCGACTGTACCCTTTGGACCCTTTATTTGGATCGGTAAGATTTTTAGGAACGACTGTTTCTTACTCTCGGCCCAGGCTGAGTTGATGACTTCTGTAGCTTCCTTTGATGCCTCTTCTTTAGCCTCCTTCTTCTTAGTGTGATGTAACAGCTTGTGATGTGAAAATCTGCAGCTGTTGACACCACACTCAAGAGGACGGCAACTGTGAGTCTTGTTTCTGTATCGAAGACATCTGAAGCATAAGCGTTTGGACTTGGCTGCGTCCCACCTGCCGTTTACATCTAACTTCCTGAATTGTTCGCAGTTGACCGCTGTGTGACCGGTTCGTTCGCAGACCTGACACTTCGACGTATTCGTCTTTTCTGTTACGTTGTGGACCTTCTGTGAGTCTCTTCTGTTGAGTGGCCGCTGTACCTGTATTTAGTTGTTCGGGTACAGCGTACGGTGCGCACAAGTCCGCTTCTCTTTTGAGGAACTTGTCTAGCTTCACTAGGTCAGGATCTTCCCTCGGTTGTACGTATGAGAAATCGTAGTATCTGTAGCGAAGCGTAGGCGTGAGCTTGTCTACGACGGTCTTTGACACTTCTGGGTTGTTGAGATAGTGTATACAGCCGAGAGTTTTCAATGTTGCTACGATGTTGGACACTTTTGTCGCGATGATGCAGATGTCGCGCGGTGATTCGGTGAGGCGTGGCAGGGCACGGAGCGCGTCCATTTCCATCATGGCGATGGATTCCGGTATTCCGAATCTTGACTCTAATGCCTTCATTATGTCTACTGGATCCGTGTTGGTAATCAACAAAGAGTCCACTGCTTCTTTCGCTTTGCCTTTCAGTGTTCTTCGTAGCCTGTTTGTATTTTCAATCGGCGTGTATATATTTTCTGTTTCGTAGTAAGCGGCGCGGAACGGTAACCACTCTTGATGTGATCCACTAAACAACGGTAGCTCTATGGATCTCGGTCGTTGAGCTGCGTTGACGGCACTAGTGATTGCGTCGGCGAGCGCGGCGAGGTCGGATTGACCTCCCGCCGGTAACTGTAGTACGTTATGTACTTGACGCTTCTGTTCTGTACTGGCTGGGATGCTATTCTCTATGCGCGTGATCACCGGCTCTGCTGTAGGCTGATTCTGTTGTACGGCAACCACGGGCGTTCTGTTTTGTTGGTCCTCTAGCCAGTTGTCTACTCTTCGATCTGTTTCTTCCTTAGAGTAGATGGAGACATCATCTTCTTCATTGTCGGAGTCTTCATGTTCCAAAGTGGCTAAGCGTGCGGCGGCTAGCTCCACTTGTAGTCGCAGTAAGTCTTCCTTGGCTTTCGCCAACTTGTATGCCTTTGATTTACTGTAGGTCGATCCCCCCGCGCCCTTCTTAGCGGGTGTGTGGGGGTCTTGTAGTCCGCTCGGCAGTGGCAGACAATCTGTATTCTTGACCCGCTTTACTGTTAATTTTTCTGTTGCGGGTCGTGTTCCTTTGTTGCTGTGGCACACAGTTGTAGGCGGGTTCATCGTTGTAGCTGTTGACTGTGTCACGGAGAGAGTAGTAGCAGCGGCGGCGACAACAGCGGGGGGCGACACAGCGGGCGGGGCGGCGGCGGCGGCGGGCATCGATACGGCGGAGGTCCATGTGGCTGTCGAGGTACCAGTATATTCCGTGGTACCCGTTTCTGTTGTCTCCCTCGTGGTCGCTGTCCCTGTGGTAACCGTCCCGGTAGTAACTGTTCCGGTTTCTGTGCACGTTCCCGTTGTTGATTTGTTAGCGGCTTTTCCCTCTGCTCGTGTGACCGGCATATTGTTTATCGATAGCCGTCAGTCTACGACGTGAACTTATCTTGTGGCGAGAACTTGAGAGTCTTCACGTTTCTTCTAGCTGGATGCGTTCTTCACTTATTTTCCACTTGTCCGGATATCGAAGGACCATTAAATGTGCCACTTATCCGGCTATCGAAGGACCATTAAATGTGCGTGTCAGACATGCAGGACCATTTAGTGGACGTATGCGGTTGCACTCTGCACGTTCTGATGCACACTCTGTTGCTGGGTTGGTGGAAATAAGTGAGACTTCGGTGTGTAGACTTACTTGGTTTATATTCTTCAAATTATTAGCGGAGTCACTATTTAACTTATACTACTATTGATTCTTAACTATTACTTCTTGACTGTTGAATCTGTAGAGATCTTGTAGGGATCTTGCTGTTGATCTTGACTGTAGCTGTTGACTCCTCGAAGATGAAGATGAATGTGTTTTACTGTAGCTGTAGACTCCCCAATGGTGAAGACGAATGTGTCTTGATGCTTTTTTTTTTTTTTTTTTTTTTTTTGATATGGCATCTCGTAGTTGACCTTGAGAGGCCGTGACTACTTAACCGGACTTTCCTGTGGATGCCTTAAATGAATTTAAAGCCTCCAGCCAGGGCTACTAAAAACTAAGCGACTGCGCACTAAGGGCACCCCCTGTGGGCAGGCGCGTGCGCTCCATACATGCAGAAAAGCTCTGCATACCCTAATAGTTTTCTAAAAAAATATATAATAATTTATATACTACAAACTTAAAACTGAAAGACTTTGTTAATCAGTTAGTGAGAACACTGCCATCTATTGGGCCTAGTGCTAACTACGAAATATCACTGGCGGTCACGCCACTTCTCGTAGCGGCCGTAAGCACAAACAAAATGTGCCTCTTCCATATCTGTCTGTGTATAAAATTATTTGCTTGTGTGCCTAAATTGTTGTGTACGTGTGCGTGAAATTTCATTGACTTTTAAGGGCACGATAAGCACAGCTTCTAATAATGCGACGAATTTAAGAAGTTCAGAAATATAGCATGATTGTTGTTCGTTCAAATACCTTTTTATTTTAGCAGCTTATGTTGTTTCAATATTGGTTGTTTTAAGCGGAATTAAATATTCATTTATTTTAGAGTTTTTGGTTTAACACAAAAGAAAGGTTGTCTTTATAAAAAGTATTATGATAATTATATGTGGTTAGCAGGCTGTGTAGTGTGTACACACAAATAAATTGTTTTGTTTCTCGTGTAGGTATATTATTTTAAAACACGGCATTGACAGTTCGTCATTATAAAAACTTAAAAGACCTTAAGTTTTTCAACCTACTTGCTTTTGAATTTCAATACTATACTTTATATTGTAATAATTTTCCTGAAGTTTACAAATTAGCAAAATTTAATAGTTATGATTCCAATGAGTAGTGCATTACGCATATTTATGAAAGATTTGTCTATATTTCCATTTTAAAAGAACTTTTAGCGATTTCACATTCACAACGATCTTATATATACATATTTAATTTTTACAGAGTTATTAAAAAATAGATAGGCGCGTTGATTTAATTTATAGATAGTAAAATATATTTTTTTTAGTTTTTTGAGAAATAAATTATTACTTATTTACAGTTCAGTTAGTAATACCATTTCATTGTATTTTGACAGCCTCCATGGCGTAGCGGTAGCGAACGCGGCCGCTGCGTAAGGAGGCGCGGGTTCGATCCTCGCGCAGTGTAAATATTTGTATGCATGAATATGCATATTTGCACTGGTCTGGTCGTGCCTCGGAAAGCCCGTTAAGCCGTTGGTTTTGGTTGCCATACGAACATCTAGTGGCAGTCGTTACGGGTTGTTGGAGCCCACAAGTCAGACGGCAGTCGCTTCACGGAAAATGTCGAAATTTTGCCAAAATCAGCAATTAGACTGGAAAAGCGGACCCCAGATTCCAAAGCTTTGGATGCGACTGGTATTAACCCTGAGATGATGATTTCATTGTATTCATTTGGGCAAAAAAAAAATACCTAACACCCCACGTATATCATTTATTTGACTTGTTCTTATCATCAATCACATACTTAGATGTTCATTGTAGCCACGCACAAACATCAATTCAATGTTGACATGCGAAAAAGTACGCGACTATGTTAAATTGAAACTACGTCTACGTTACGTTTTTTAAGTTTTACCATATATAAGCACAGAGATTTGGGTAGTAGGTATATCTATGCATACCTTCAAGAAAATCTCTGTGCACGCCCCTGCCTGTGGGGTACGGACCTCGGCTTAGGGCGTCGCTGGAGTGAACAGCAAGGGACGGCTGGATCGAATTATTTTATTTTTATTTCGGTTTGATGACCACGGCGTTTCCTAGTACTAGCTCTGAGAAGAAACGGCCGAAACAAACTCAGAGGTCATAGTCGGGAGTTTATATTTACTGGCTCAGCTGCGGCGCGGGCTGGCCTTCATCGGACAAGGGACGGGGGGGGCGATTACTACGTTGAACGCGTCGCGATGGACCTCGGCGGCGAGGTCGGTAGGTCGGTCTGTTCTTTGTAAGAGTGCTGGTGGCCCTATTGGCCTCTTGGAGGAGGGTAATGGGGTCATCTGGGTCGGTGAGAGCATGCCTTGGGCGGCGAAGCTTGGAGATGGTGGAGGGGGTGTAATTAGCAGCCGCTACTATCAGGGGATTGCGGTGCTTGGAGGCAGTGTCAAAGAAGCGTTTGGAAAGACGCTTCATGAACTGCTGAATGGTGGGGATTTTGAGATCTAGGTGGAGGATCTCATTACGGACGAACCAAGGGGCGTTTGTGGCTTTACGCAAGAAGCGGTTTTGGACTACTTGCATCCTATGGATATGACGCGGCTTGGCGTGTGCGAAGACAGGACAAGCGTATGTCATAATCGGGCGTATCTGTCTTGATGCTCAAACGTGGGGCCTATTTATACTGTGACAAGGGCGCAAACCGTGGAAGGGGACGAGATCGTCGGGTTTCACCAGCCATTGTCTTACGCACGTTTCTGGGCTGCATCCTAAACCTGAGGGTCTGCACTTTATAACGTCCATTACATGGGGTCATTTTATTGCGCCTATCCCAAGGAACCAAGGACAAGGGATTTTATGGCGCTCACCTTTTTGGTGTTGTTACGTTCAGCCAGATGTGGGGCAACTATTTCTATTATAATTTTATGTCTGCTGCATTTTATAACAAGGGAACACTTTATGACGGTTAACTTTTGTCACTGATATTTTACCAAATGTTCACAGTCATTCCTATCATAATTGCTGCCTTACCAGATGTGTACAACCATTCCTATCACAATGAATGATCGCCCATCTTACGCTTTCTAAATTCTTATGCACAAATGTTCTATTCTAAGTAATTACAATAACATCTACTATACTGTATACACTGTTCGTAACACTATTCCTAATTAGTTCCTATGTACTATTACAAAACTATTCGTCCCGCACAATAAGAATCTTAAATAACTTCGAAATGCTAAGTTTTTTGTAGATCATTTCTTTCACTAATTAATTTTATTTTTTTATACAATATGTTAAGAAAACCCTGTCCGACCCATAAGGATAATAAAGGTTAGGTAAACACATGACTAAATATAATATAAAATTTTACGTAATCATCATAGTACCAATACAAATGAATTTTGAAATAATATTTTTTCCCGCTATTTAATTCCAACTTCCCCGAAATTTGGTAACTTTTAAAAAAGTGACAACACCGTTATTATTATGAGCGAATAGCGATGCGACCACGTGCCACGTGCCCTGCCGCCCGCCGCCCGCGGAAGGGTGCTTAACGCATATGTATTAAATTACCTCTTTTTGTGAAATAAAATTTATTTTTTAGGGGGATTTTTTTTTTGTTTAGCTTGGTTTTGTATCCATTAGTAGAATCAGTTAATGATACCTAACAATACCTTTACGGATCGGACAGGGTTTTCTTTACATATTGAACCTATATTTGGGCAGCCTAAATTACTATGGCGCGTTGGCATTCCCCTTTACTTTAGTGTGGTCACTGTTCTGGTGGTGGACTTTGGGGCCAATTCAAAACTGCTTTCGCTGGTAGCTTTGCTAGTCGAACTCCCAACTAATATCAGCCACTGTCACCGTCATCAGTCCATTAAACTTCGTATACCAGTCACAATAAATCCATTTTCTTCTATATTTCCGTCACATTTCCGGTCCCAGAACCCCTCTTTATTAGTGTAAATAACTGGTTGGTGCCTATCATTACAGACTTGACCTATTTTGGACATTAAACCATATATTTATAATTATATAGAGGACATAATTATTCATATTTTATATTACAAAACTGTAATGTTTCGTGTTTGGCCCAGGTGCTGCCTACAACTTTGCCAACTTAATTGACCAATTATGAGAAATAATATACCTAGTGTGCGGAATAGGAGAATAAGTAATTAGAAGTTGTAGGCAGGTACTGTTTCTTTTCGGATCGGTTTAAAGTAATTTAGTTCTTAAAAAACATTTACCTACTTCTGACACTACTACTGATCTATCCTCTACTTCTACTGATGACAGGCCACAAGGACCCCTTCACGGGTCGGACAGGGTTTTCTTAACATACTGTATATATGTATATATACCTATATAATTTCTTAATCTAATTAAAACTATTAACAATCTAGACTATATTTTTACTAGTTAGTGATCACTACTGCAGATGGCTGTAGATGGATGATATGAAGCGACCTCTATGATGTTCCCATTAATACTATTCACGCGGTCGGCTAACTACCTAAAATCGTGAACTACCACAAACCGTAGTACGGTTTCAACAAGCGACATCTAGTTTGGAGCTGAGGGCTGTTGAATTGTGTATGAGAAATATATCTGTGACTAGTTAGTTGCAAGCACTCTAACTTTACCTACATATACTGTACTAACACTTGTATTTATTACACAAACACATGTATTGCTGATATTTATGATTATAATTCTGAAAAATCATATCACTTACGGCCAATAATTTGAATTTCGCGGGCTAGCTTGATAAGTTAACATTTATCGTATGTGTGCATCAAAGAGAGGAAGTCCCGTGGCAGTCAGTGGAACTATTGCGATTGAGAGAGATAGGTAGATACAGAGATCCTAAAACGATAAAGGATAGTAGTATTCAGTCCGCACATCGTCAATGAACATCATACAATAGGCAGCGCCGCGACTACGGAGCTTTTTACGTGAAATGCACTCGTCCATCAATCAATACATTTCTGTAACCTCCTACGTGATTCTGAGTTCCTGGTAATTTAGCGTATAAATCGGCGAATGACGGCGGCAGGCCATGGATGATTACCTCACTATTGGCGTTGTGGTTTTACTGCAACGCCGTTTGTCGGGGGTTCGATTCCGCACGCAACAAAATAACTACAAATAATTGTTCTATTTCTGGTTGTTTGTGTATGTGACATGATATGTTTAGAAAACACCAAAAAAAAAAAAAAACAGAAAAAAGAAAAATAATAACTAATGAATAACATTGTATGTGTCATTTGTATTGTTTTGTTCTCATAAGCATCAAACATTTTACAACAAATAAATTAGCACAAGTTCCCTTGTTCAAAAATTAAAGTTCAGTACTTCTTCTTCTTTCTATGTTCATTATGAAAATACGATAAAATATTAACTTAATTATATCATAAAAATCAACAAAACATAGCATGGAGTCCAGGTCATCTTCACTTTGGGTTCTGGGTTAGTGCACTGTTGATGACGGTAGGCTTGTTGTCCATTACTAAAAAAAAACAAGCCATTATTACCTAAACTCATAGTGCTAGTAACAATGTAAAGACAACAACATGTCAAGCTACTACAATCTGTCAGGTTTCTTTATTAGATTTTCAACTTTATCCCTAAAGCATTAAGGCTCAAGGTTGATTGGGAATATTTTGCAGTTTGGAGTAGCTTAAGATAAGATAAGATAAGATAATTTTATTTGCATAAACATGTGTAGGTGATAATAGTACATGGCTGTGATCATTATAGGTGGAATGGTTAGTTCGTTTCAACATGTTTGACCATGACTGGCGTACAAAAAAATACTTAAAGTATTAGCTTTATTAGATTAATTTAAATACATTATCTCTTACAAATATGAATTTTAATTTACATTAATTAGTCGAACAATATAATAATGAATTTACAATAACAACATGATACATGATTACATCTTCATAAAATATAATATATTAGCATTTAAGTATAAAGTTAGGAATAATTCCGTTCAGTCAAAGAGATTTGTCATTAAGAAATTCATCAATATTATAATAACATTTTTCGATCAATATTTTTTTTATGTTTTTTTAAATTGGTTTGTATTTAATTGCTTTACATGTTTTGGAATTTTATTATAGATAGTTGGAGCCTTACATACGACACTTTTACGCATTAGCGCTGTTTTAGCAGAGGGAACACAGAGCCTGCTATTATCACGGCGATTACGTTCTACAATATCAGATAAGCGAGGAAAAAGAAACAGGTTTTTATGAACAAATAAAGCTATTTCAAAGATATAGAGTGACGGTAATGTAAGGAGCTTGTGCTTAACAAAAAGTGGTTTACAGCTGTCAGTACTATGGATACCGAACATAGCACGTATGCACCGCTTTTGCATCTTAAAAACCATATCCTTATTGGTTGAATTACCTCAAAAACAAATGCCGTACCTGAGGACAGACTCAACATGGCCGTAATATGCCGTGAGTAACGCTTTAAGATTAATAGTGGGGGCAAGTTTATACAATGCATAAGATAGACTACTGAATTTTTTACATAATATGTCAATATGTTCTTTCCAATTAAGTCGACTATCTATAGTTAAGCCGAGAAAACGGGTAGCAGGAGTATCCTTTACAACGTAATCATCATGTATCAATTGCATGTTTAACGGATTTTGAAGTCTTTGTGAAAAATGCATTATATTTGTTTTCGTCAAATTAATTTTTGAATTATTATTATTTAACCATGAAATTATAGATGTCAAAGAGTTATTTATGTCACGATTATACTGATTAACGTCCTTACATGCAATAGTAACAGTGCTATCATCAGCAAACAATGTCATGGGTTGGTTCGTTACATATGGTAAGTCGTTGATGTATATAATGAACAGAAGGGGCCCCAGGACATTACCTTGGGGAACACCATACTTTACAGCATGTTTCGTTGAGATGTATATTTCTTCTTTTTTAGTTTTAAGGTTTACTTTAGTAATTACTGTTACTTGTTGTCGATCTGTTAAGTATGATTCAATTAAATGTAAAACATTACCTCTAATACCATAGGCATCAAGTTTACTGATTAATATATTAGGGTCTACATAATCGAATGCCTGTGACATTTCACAATATACAGCACAAACGGGAGTCGTTTTATCAACGTGGTACATAAGATTTTGAATGAATTCATAAATTGCCATATTTATTGTTTTATTTTATCGAAAACCTTTTTGTTCAGTGCACAAGATATGATTTTTTTTCAAGATACGAAATAATTTCACCATATAGATATTTTTCGAAAATTTTTGAGAATATTGATATTAACGAAATAGGCCTGTAATTCTTCATAAACTGTTTATTATCTTTTTTAAATAAAGGTTTTATGATACATAATTTGAGATCATTTGGAAATATCAATCAGGAAATATCAATGATATTGATAGATTAATTATGTGGCTTAGGTGATGACAGATAGCCTCATTTACTGTTTTTATAATTTTTGTGCAGAATTCATCGTGTCCTAGACTGTTTGTATTTTTCAGGGTTGACGTGCTGTCGTCTGTACCTACAAACTATGTTAGTAGGTACACCATACATCAAAAGTACAATAACACAAGTAAAAAAGTACGTCCAAAAATAATTGAGTCATGTAAAGCTGTCTGTTATTACTTAATTAAATTGAAGAATTATCATTAAATATACAAAATTAATAAACAAGTTAAAAACCACCTCAAAACTATATAAAATTAAAATCCAAAAGTCATTAAATTCAAATTAGGCTGAGAATCAACACTTATAAGACAGTCAGCACACATAAGACAGTCCCCCAAAACGCCCACTCATCGACACTTCCTAGTGCTTTCGCTGGAAAAATGAAGTGGCGGAACAAACTCCCCAGCAGCACAGCTGTCTGTTCAATTAAAAAAACACATGACTTATACAATACTATGTAAAGTGATGAACACAAGAAAATACAACAACAATGAAATTATTTAGCATATGCTAGCTACCATGCCAAAATACCACCAAAGCAAAACAAAAAAAAAATGTCATTGAAATGGAAATGTAAATGAGTGAAAACTTATTACTTAAATAAAAGCCCCAGGCATAAAAGACGTGACAGCTCACATAGTTATGGATTGTAAGAAAGTAAATTATATGAACTCATATAACATGTCAGTAAGCTAATTCCGGAGAAACAACACAAACATTGTATTGAGTTAATCAGAGCGACCAGCTGTTCTTATCATTTACATAGTCATTTACGGAATAATTTACGGCCTTTGAACAAAGCTTGAATTTGATTTGTGCTTTAAATGCATTGTAAGGCAAATCTAGCAAAGCAGAGGGACGGTTTCTTGTTATAAAAAGTTATACCAAGCCCAACAAAAGAGTTATGAACCTTTTGAAGTCAGTGAAAAGGGGCTCGCAGCTTGTCCTTATTTCTGGTGTTAACATTATTAATGTTACTGTTTTTGGTGTACATGTGAATATTTTGCCAAATATATAAGATGTTGGCGAAAATAAATTCTGAAACAACCCTGAGAATACCAATATCTTTAAAGAAATTTCTTAGAGAAAATCTGACACCGAGCTGGTAAATTGCTCGTACAGCTCGTTTTTGGAGTAGAAATATATTTTGTATGTCAGCGGCCTAACCCCACAGTAGAATATAGTAGGATATAACGCAGTGCAAATAACTAAAATAGACTAAACGAGCTGTATCAATGTCAGTATATTGTCTTACTTTCCTGACGGCGCAGGCAGCCGCACTGAGCCTTCCTGCTAGGGTTGATATGATATGATTGAAATCATGTCTATTCCTGTCGCCTTCAAAAATTAGGGAGGTATCATCTGCAAACAGCACAACGTCACAAATGCAATTTAAATAGAATGGTAAATCATTAATATATACTAAAACGAGAATAGACCCAGTATCAAGCCTTGCGATACACCTAAATTAACTCGATTATGTCTGTCTCTCAAAATGGATGTAGAAGTGGGTCCCGCGGTACTAAGGAACTACTCCTCATTGATATGGCCATTAGCCAACAAGTTCGTCGTTCCCAAAAGGATCTATCGACATGTTGGACAGATTATAAGAAGGCCTATGACTCAGTGCCACGTACTTGGCTCATGCGGGTGCTGGAGTTGTAAAAAGAGGATACAACTCCACGCACCTTCCTGGTGACGTGTATGGGGCAATAGAGGACAGTCCTTCGCTATCCAGGATGTCGAAATATTCAGAGGAATAGCGAACCGATAAGGATCGAGCGAGGTATATTTCAGGGCGATAGTTTGAGTCCACTTTGGTTTTCCTTAGGATTGAATCCTTTAAGCACACGGTTGGAGGATTCAGGTTTAGGCTATCGGTTGAGGAGAAGTGCTCTGGTTATATTGCACCTCCTCTAGACGGATGACCTGAAACTGAAGGAGCTACTGAAAATTTCTGAAACTTTCAGTAGCGCCATCAGGATGGAATTTGGTGTGGACAAATGTGCGGTCACGCATATAAAGCGAGGAGAGATTGTGGAATCCGTGGAAACCCAACTCACGAGTTCCATAAACCTTAGAGCCCTTTCTGCATCCGAAACCTATAAGTATTTGGGTATGTCGGAAGCGTTGGGTATCAATGTTACTGACATGAAGCAATCGTTGAAGGAACGCTTCTTTGGCCGCTTGAAAAAAGTACTTAATAGTCTTCTATCAGGCGGTAACAAGGTGCGCGCTTTCAACGGTTGGGTCCTGCCGGTTTTGATGTACTCTTTTGGCATACTCAAATGGACTCAAACCAAACTCGACTCCCTGGATAGGAGAGTCAGTACGATGCTGACTGCAAATCGATTGCATCTCCTACGGTCATCGGTTATGAGGCTGTATATCCCGCGCAAATGTGGAGGTCGACGCTTTTTTAACGCTAAGACCCTCCACAATAGCGAGATATGCAGTCTCAGAAAATATTTCCTAACAACCGACGTGGGAATGCATCGAGATGTGGTCGCAGTTGACAAGGGCCTCACTCCGCTCTCCTTGGCCAAAAAGAACTGGCGCAAGCCAGTAGTGCTTGGCACCAATGATCGCATGGAGATATGGAAGACCAAGGAGCTTCACGGACGCAGTCTGATGTGGATTTATAGATAGCGTCCGTAGCCTGGCTACAATTCGGTGACCTTTTTGGGGAAACCAAAGGTTTTGTATGTGCAATTACGGACGAAGTTATGATGACGAACAATTACTGGAGATTTATTGTGGAAGACGGCACAGTTGACATCTGTCGGGCATGTCACCGACCGGGGGAATCAATAAAGCATATTATCTTCGGGTATTCTCGTCTAGCTAACGGAGAATACTTACATAGACACAACCTTGTAGCCAGGATAATTCATCAGCAACTTGCTCTCAAATTCAACCTTGTGGAATCGGAGGTTCCGTATTACAGGTATATACCCGACCCAGTTCTCGAAAATGGCCATATCAGATTGTACTGGGATCGATCCATCATCACTGACAGGACTATTGTTGCCAATAAGCCTGATATAGTGATGGTGGATCGATCAGAGCGGCGTGTAATGATTGTTGACATAACCATCCCGCATGATGAGAACCTCGTGAAAGCCGAGAGAGATAAACAGATTAAGTATCTTGACTTGGCTCACGAGGTTATCGACATGTGGGAGGTGGATTCAGCAATCATTGTGCCGATAGTCGTGGCAGCCAATGGTTGCCAATGGCAGCTGGATCAAGAGCTTGATTCAGAAAGCGGTACTGCTGGACACGGCTCGCATCGTCAGGAAGTTCTTCTCTTTGGAGCCCTGACCGCCGGTAGCTTGGGCCGCGGAATTTCTCTTTCAATAAATTTAATGTTTCCCGTGCTATATGGCAAGTGGCGCCGTCCTGTTGGAACCACATGTTTGTAAGATCCATACCACCTACCCTAGGCCACAAAAAATTTGTTATCATTGTCCGATATCGGTCGCCATTGACAGTGAGCGCGGCTCCTTGCGCATCTTCGAAGAAATAAGGGCCGATAATACCGTCGGACCAAAATCCACACCAAACGGTTACTTTTTCGGAGTGTAAAGGCACCTGATGAATCTCCCGCGGATTTTCATCGCACCAAATTCGGCAATTTTGTTTATTAACAAAGCCGCCTAACCAGAAATGAGCCTGAAGTGAGTGAAGATTTTTTTTTTTTTTTGCAAAAGTAGGATCAGCTGCCAGATGCTCTAACGCCCAATGAGCGAATACACGACGCTGCCTGTGGTCTTTGGGCTTCAGCTCTTGAGTTAGTTGAACTTTATATGGACGAAAACCCAAACCTCGGCGCAAAATTCGCCATGTTGATGTCGCAGAAAGACCCAGTTCTTACGCACGACGCGGAATGTATGGTCTGGGGTTTTCTCGCACACTGTCCCGAACGGCAACAATATTCTCCAATAATCTTGAGTCTTCTTGACGTACAGGAACTGCTTCAACGATGACCGACCCGGTTGTCTCAAATATTTCTATCAAACGACTGATTGTGGACTCTGCAGGACGGCCATGAACGCCTTAAATTGGACGCAACGCACGGAACGTTAGGCGAATAGAGCACTGATTTGGATAATAAATTTTAATAATTTCTACGCGTTGTTGAAGCATGTAGCGTTCCATGGTAAAATGTCACGACTAAATATGTATTCATGCCAAATTTGACAGCTATCGCATTACCAAGATGGCCGCTATGCGCTGTCAAAGTTCGAGCGTCCCTATTGAAAAACCCTTTACCTAGCAACGAGGCCGCCTTCTTCCTTATAATTCCTGCAGATGGCTGGAGATGGATAGTATGAAGCGACCTCTATGATGTTCCCATTAATACTACTCACGCGGTCGGCCAACTAACTAAGATCGTGGACAACCCCAAACGGGTACGCATATTCCAGTACGGTTTCAACAAGCGACATCTAGTTTGGACTGGAGGGCTGTTGTGAATTGTGTATGAGACATACACTTATCTGTGATGAGTTAGTAAGAAGCAATCTAACTTTACCAATATATACTGTACTAACACTTCTATTTATAACGCAGACAGATTTTTATGATTATAATTCTGAAATATCATTTAGGTTACGGTCAAAAATTTTAATTCCGCGGGCTAGCTTGATAAATTAACGTATGTGTGCGTCAAAGAGAGGAAGTCCCGTGGCAGTTAGTGGAACTATTGCGATTGAGAGAGATAGATAGATACAGAGATACTAAAACGATAAAGGATAGTAGTATTCAGTCCGCCCATCGTCAATGAACAGCATACAACAGGCAGCGCCGCGACTACGGAGCTTTTTACGTGAAATACACTCGTCAATAAATCAATACACTTATACTCTGGGGCAGAGAAATAATGACAGTGCTTGTGTGAAAAGGAAAGAGAGAGAGATATGAAATAAACTCTCCCCTTGTTTGGTAAAACTTCACAAATAACCACACCTAGCTGCAAGCATAATAAACACACAGCATGTTGTGTTAGTGTGTTCAGTAACAAACATTCTCTTTCTCCCTCTATCTCTTTACGGGGCTCTCTTTCTCTCGAGGTCTGTAGAACAACCTCCTGCGTGCTTTTGCGTCCCTAGTAATTGATCGTGTAAATCGGAGAATGACGGCGGCAGCCATGGATGAATCTCACAGTTGGCGTAGTGGTGCTGCGCCGCGTGTCGGGGGTTCGATTCCGCTCGGAACAAATATTTATATAATCTAAAAGTAGTTGTTCCGGGTGTGGTTGTTGGTGTATGTCATATGTTAGTAAACGCAACAAAAAAAAAAAAAAAAAACAATAAATAACATTGTATTGATTTGTTCTCATAAGCGTCCAACATTTTACAACAAATAAATTGGCACAAGTTCCCTTGTTCAAAAATTAAACTAAATTAAAGTTCAGTACTTCTTCTTCTTCTTTTTATATTCATTTTTTTTAATTATGAACATAAAAACTCACAAAACAGAGCATGCAGTATTTATTATGCAATATGTAAAGAAAACCTCTCATTTAGGACTGGTATAGTGCCCAAGTCCTGGAAGCTTTCAACGTGCAGCCCATTCCCAAAAAGGGTAGCCGTGTCGATCCTACCAACTATCGGCCGATTTCGATCACCTCCATACTTTGCAAAATTATGGAGCATGTGTTGAACTCGCGCCTCTTGGCATACCTGGAAGATAACGATCTCCTCAGTGACCGACAGTACGGATTTCGCCGCAATCGGTCAACTGCGGACCTACTAGCGTATACCACTCACTTGTGGGGCGAGGCCCTCAAGAGAAATGGGGAAGCGATTGCTGTCTCCCTTGATGTCTCGAAGGCCTTCGACCGGGTATGGCACGCTGGCCTTTTGAGTAAGCTTCCAGCGTACGGCATTCCCCCTAGCCTGACTGGCTAGGCAAAAGACTTCCTGACTGAACGGTCCCTCCGAGTTCTTGTCGACAGATGCTCATCTGAGCCAGGCGCGTGCGCTCCTTACAAGCAGAAAAGCTCTGCATACCCTAATAGTCTTCTAAAATTATAATATACTGTAAAATAATTTATAGACTACAAAGTTAAAACTAAAAGACTTTGTTAATCAGTTATTGATAACACTGCCATCTATTGGGCCTAGTGGCTAGTGCTAACGAGACACATTAGTTGCCTTAGGCGCGACACCCACGCCTCTTACGGCGTAAGCATAAACAAAATGTGCCTCTTCCGTATCTGTCTGTGTATAAAATTATTTGCTTGTGTGCCTAAACTGTTGTGTACGTGTGCGTGAAATTTCTTTGGGTTTGCCCATGATAAGCACAGCTTCTAATAATGCGACGAATTTAAGAAGTTCAGAAATATAGCATGATTGTTGTTCGTTCAAATACCTTTTTATTTTAGCAGCTTATGTTGTTTCATTATTGGTGTTTTTGGGTTAAATATGTATTGATTGTTTTAAGCGGAATTGAATATTCATTTATTTTAGAGTTTTTGGTTTAACACAAAAGAAAGGTTGTCTTTATAAAAAGTATTATGATAATTATATGTGGTTAGCAGGTTGTGTAGTGTGTACAAATAAATTGTTTTGTTTCTCGTATAGGTATATTATTTTAAAACACGGCTTTGACAGTTCGACGTTATAAAAACTTAAAAGACCTTAAGTTTTTCAACCTACTTGCTTTTGAATTTCAATACTATACTTTATGTTGTAATAATTTTCCTGAAGTTTACAAATTAGCAAAATTTAATAGTTATGATTCCAATGAGTAGTGCATTACGCATATTTATGAAAAGCCAAAGCAGACTCATAGATTTGTCTATCTGTCCATTTTAAAAGAACTTTTAGCGATTTCAAAACGATCTTATATATATTTGATTTTTACAGAGTTATTTAAAAATAGATAGGCGCGTTGATTTAATTTATAGATAGTGAAATATTTTTTTTTAATTTTTTTGAGAAATAAATTATTACTTATTTACAGTTGAGTTAGTAATACCATTTCATTGTATTTTGACAGCCTACATGGCGTAGCGGTAGCGAACGCGGCCGTTGCGTAAGGAGGCGCGGGTTCGATCCTCGCGCAGTGTAAGTATTTGTATGCATGAATATGAATATTTGCACTGGTCTGGTCGTATCTCGGAAAGCACGTTAAGCCGTTGGTTTCGGTTGCCATGCGAACATCTAGTGGCAGTCGTTACGGGTTGTTGGAGCCCACAAAAGTCCAACAATTGGTCTAACTTCAATGCTTCGATATTGCCTTCGCGTTGTGGAGGTCAGACGGCAGTCGCTTCACGGAAATTGTCGAAATTTCGCCAAAATCAGCAATTAGACTGGAAAAGCGGACCCCAGATTCCAAAGCTTTGGATGCGACTGGTATTAACCCTGAGATGATGATGATTTCATTGTATTCATTTGGGCAAATAAAAAATACCAAATACCCCACGTATATCATTTATTTGACTTGTTCTTATCATCAATCACATACTTAGATGTTCATTGTAGCCACGCACAAACATCAATTCAATGTTGACATGCGAAAAAGTAGGTACGCGACTATGTTAAATTGAAACTACGTCTAAGTTACGTTTTTTAAGTTTTACCATATATAAGCACAGAGATTTGGATAGTAGGTATATTTATGCATACCCCCAATAAAATCTTTGTGCACGCCCCTGATCTGAGCCCATGTCGGTTAATGCCGGTGTTCCTTAGGAGTCTGTTCTCTCTGCAACTCTGTTTCTGCTGCATATCAACGATCTACTGATGCCCGGTATCTATGGCTATGTAGATGACAGCACAGTTTTGAAGAGATACCTACAAACTATGTTATTAGACCTACACCTTACATCAAAAGTACAATAACAAAAATTACAATAACTCGAGTTTAAAAGCAATTATTAATAAAGCAAGCAATATATTTGTCAAACTAAAAATCAAATATCTTTAATAAAATATTAAATAATACAAACATTAAGTTTGTCATACGTATAGTCCTGAATTCTATCGATAATTTTATTTAACCACCTCTCTTATAATTATGGCGCCCTGCATTTCGGCCTATCAGGAAAAGGTCAAAATGACAACGAGTAAATTGTAGAAGACATATTGGATTCACTACATTGTACACGGACTTTCTTATTGTTTTGACAAACCGAATACAAACCGAGCAATGTATATTTTTTTGTATCTTGATGCATTTTTTTTTATATACCTATATTATAAACTTACGCTTGACCGCAGTCGCACCTGATGGGAAGCAGTGATGCGATCGTTGATGGTAAAGCGCACTAGTTTATTGAGAGCCTATTCACTCTAGCCTTGAAGTTCGGAATATCATAGTTATCAGTACATTTTTGTGTTTTTTACTAATTATATTGTAATAAAATGTTATTTTCGACTTACTGGTGGAAAGATGAAGAGAGAGAACCTCCTCGCTTAATATTTGTGGTCTGACTTTTTGCCTTGCATGTTATAATTGTGCAATACGGCATTTTAAAGCAGAGCTCCGTCTATGAAGTACTTTGAAGAATACTAAACGCGGTGAATGCACGTTTCAGTCGACATACGATTTTCGTATCACGTTCATGGCACGCCTGCCCCGTCCACAATACCTTTCCAGTCTTACTTCTCTATTCCATGATAAAGACGATAACACTTCAAGCTCATACAATCTGTCAGATTTCTTTATTAGCTGTTCAACTTTATCCCTAAAGCTCAAGGCTCAAGGTTTATTGGGAACATTTGGCAGTTTGGGGTAGCTTGGCTCCATACTTCTCTAAAATGAAGCAGTTTCTCTGGCAACTGTTTTTCAAATTTCAAACTAAAATCGTTCTACGAGATTTCATTATAAATCCAGCAGAGTTATGGTCAGTTAAGGTTTCCAGAAGAGACAAACATCTAGATGTTTGACCATCCTCAAACGTTTTTTCTCTACCTTCCTTCTTTGACAGTCGCGAATCATATTTTAATCAATATACAAGTAGACCGGAAAATTATAAACACAAGAAGGTATATATATACAACGAAAAGGCGCAGATGCGCTTCGCAGCGTAGCCACGAGCTCCGCCTACGTGACTACGCGACTGTCTACAAGAAGCCTACGCTGGCCTACGCGCCCTACGACGCGCCTACGTGACATAAACTACATTCAATAACTCTGCCTGGCCGCTCGCAGAAATAGGACTATTTTTTAAAATTGATTCCAATGCTTGGACTTCTCTGGTTTCCTGGATTCGATGTCCGGGTTGGAAGATGTATGTAGTCACTTGTACAAAATGGCCGGGTAAAAGAGTTAATTTAAACTAGTTTGCTTTACCATGAATGATTGCATCACTGCTTACCATCAGGCGGGGATGCAGTCAAGCACTAGATTATAATGAATAAAAAAAAATGCAATGCAGCTTTGAACAAAGTCATTTTGACTCCATTACTACAACGTGCAAATCTGTGAGTCAACATGTTGCATCTGACTGCTAGCGCCCTGCGTTCGCGTACAATGTCTAATTGATCTTTGAGATCCGCAGTCAAATAATGGCCCAATATTTAAATTGGGTACCCTATTTAGTGGTTTCCCATTTAAAACAAATAACGGGCTCATAATGCACCCCTTTTAATATCTTTATTTTCTTAAAAGACTAAATAAACATCTAAATCAACATCGACCAGCAAATTGTAAACACAAGAAAGTATATAAGAAAGTATAGTATAACAAAGAAAAGGCGCCGATGCGCTTCGTAGCGTAGCGACAAGCTTTCGCTACGAGGCTACGCGACTGTCTACAAGAAGCCTACGTGACATAAACTACATTCAATAACACTGCCTGGCCGCTCGCAGAAATAGGACTACATATTTTTTAAAAGTGATTTCAATGGTTGGACTTCTCTGGTCTCCTGGGTTCGATGTTCGGGTTGGGAGATGTATGTATATGTAGACACTTGTAGAACGCAGCGCTTGTCCGTTTCATTTCATCACAAAAAGGCAGACCCTTCTATTTTATTACCTCTTTGACACTAATGAGACCAGGGCCACACCAGAACAAAACGGCCGGGTAAAATAGTTAAGAATAAAAATGAAACTAAAACCTATGAGTAATGAATTTATTAATAATAATTATTACTAATTATTTATTTAATGACAACAATGGTCCAATGGTTAGTAACTTATCTACTAAGGGTAAGTTACACTTAAAACCACCAGACAAGGCTTTGCCGCCAAGCGATTCGTCGTGTTCCGGCATCACGTCTGGTGAAGCCGTACGGAGGACGGCTCTGAGAAGTTGTGTTGCGATGTGTGCCGGGTAAAATCTCCCTCTGACGCAGCATCATTAGTCGTATTGGTCTTGGGTTTAACATTGCATAACCTCGCTCAACTGCCGTCATCCTTCGTATTCCTAAGTTTTTTAAGTGAATAGGCTTAATAAACTAGTGTGCTTTACCGTCACCGATTGCATCATTGCTTACCATCAGGCGGGGTTGCAGTCAAGCACTAGATTATAATTAATAAAAAAAAAAGTAATGCTGACCAGTGCCTAAGCATTGGCGCATCGTACTTGTCGGCCATGGTTTGTAGGATGCTGTTAGCGCTGGTCCTAGCAAAGAGGCCGCCTTCTTCCTTATGATGGCATGAAAGTCATCAACCCGAGCCAAAGCGAACATGCCTGACACACTGCAGTACCTAGGTAACTCTAACAGCACCCAAAACCATTATTATACTGCACCCGCAGGGCGTCTAGAGCCGTCCGCGTACAGTTAACCTACAGACCGCCCGTGTAGAACGACTGACAAAAAGCTTTGAACAAAGTGATTTGAACCCATTACTACAACGTGCAAATCTGTGAGCCAACATGTTGCATCTGACTGCTAGCGCCCTGCGTTCGCGTACAATGTCTAATTGATCTTTGAGATCCGCAGTCAAATAATGGCCCAGTACTTATATTGGGTACCCTATTTAGTGGTTTCCCATTTAAACAAATAACGGGCTCATAATGCGCCCCTTTTTTATCTTTATTTTCTTAAAAGAATAAATAAACATCTTGGTAAGTAAGCGGTGGTTTATAAATTAATTTAAAAAAAAGTTAACTAACGCTCTATTAAATAAATATATAATTTCTTAATCTAACTAAAACTGTTCGCGCTCGTTTCATCGGTCGAGTCCGATTGTTAGTTAGTCGAGTTTGATAGATGGCGCGACCGGTACGGACGAGCGGTATATTATACTCTGTGGGTGATCGGTGACGCGCAACCACAACGTTTCGGGACCGCGTCGACAACGGTCCGTTGCTAGAGCTCTTGACGAAATCCTCGCGCGCGTGGCGTGTTTCGGACGAGTGATTTTCAGGAAATAAATATCACCGGCCGCGGTTTTGGACAGGTTCGCGTTTGTTGCCCGTGTTTTGAAGTATTTACTTGAATTATAAATAGTAACAGTGCCGTCTGTGAATTGAGTTGAATTTGAATCGGAAACGTGCTTTCATTGTCGATTGTTTGTCGGGCGTGATTGACGCTGCTAAATAACGGTTTCTTACGTTGGTGAGCTTTGGTGTTCTCCTAAGGGAACCTTGGTGTGTCGACTGGTATGGGACAGTCGGTGTATTTGAAGACATCGGACGTCATTGTAAGTCGGCGCGCGCGCGTCGACTCTCCGGGACTTCACTCCACGACGGAACACACTGGGTCCTAAGGTAAGTGCCTTAGATTTGTTGTGGAGTGGTAAGAGATTGGTTTACTTGTGGTATAAGCCGACTTATTTGTTGTATAAGCCGTGACAAATGCGCGGTAGATGTACGTGCTGTACTGGGGCGCGCCTACATCTTTTTGGTAGCAGAGCGTGGTTCCTAATTACTAATTTGGTAAATTAGAGTATCATTCCAGTATTTTGGTAGCCCTCAGCGGCTAATTTGTAAAAAATTGATTTTTTATTTGTTGTTGTCGGTACTCGTAAAATTATATCTCTGACCACCTCCATACACTGTGTGGATCCGATAATTTTACAAAGTAAAAAATGTAAAAACAAATGTAGGTAGATTGTTTTTTTTTGTTTCTCTTCTTTCGTACTTCCGAACGGAAGAGGCAAAGGCATGATACGCCATACAGCCGGGTAGCTAGTTCGTTTTGTTGTTGAATTATTGAGCATACAGCTACCGGTAGGTACATTGTTGAATATTGAGCTACGGTTATCAGTAATTACGAGTTATTTTTATGACTAATGTTTTGTTTTGTTGATTTAGTCAATTTGTGTATCAAGTACGATTTAGCTCGTAATTCACAGTCGTAATTTTGTTCTGTTTGTTGTTTGATTTATTACGTAATTCACAGTAATAATTTTATTCTGTTTGTTGTTTGATTTATTACGTAATACGCAGTAACAATTTTGTTCTGTTTGTTTGTTTGGTTTATTATGTAATTCCCAGTAATAATTCTGTTCTGTTTGTTGTTTGCGTTATTGCGTAATACGTAGCAATAATTTTGTTTTGGTTATAAGTTTTGATCTGTGTCGCAATTAAGTTAGGCCGTTTGCACACTGATATTTTGTATGTATACTTTGTAATATTTTTTATTTATACATTGTTAATATTCTGTTTGTAACGGTTGCCTTTAGTTTTGGTCCCCACACGGTCTCGCGGAATTTATCGAGTTATTTACGTTTTTTTGTTATTTTCCGCGCGTTTTTTAATTGAATTTAATTTGGTAATTTGAATTAGAGGCTTTAATTTGAAATGGCTCCCAATCCGCTTACTGCGGCTAAAGCAGCGGTTCAAGCCGCATTGCGTTGGCTCGCGGGTGCGGCTGCCCTGATTGTTCGGCAGGATCGGGTTCAGGCATTGTTGACCCGTTACGAAGGGTTGCCTACGCGCATGGAAGGGTTGGAGCGACACGTTGTCGACTTCCATGCCTACGTTTTGGAACACCCTCCAGCGGATGAAGCCATAGTGGAGACCTTTAAAAGGGATGTCGACCAGGCGTACGAACTGGCTGACCAAATTACGGAGTCAGCAGAAGGGCTCCTGGCTGCCCGTAGAGGAAAGCCGACTTGGAGCGGGGAGGTTAAACCGACCCCGCCGGCTTTGTTAGGGAGACTGCCCACATTGGAGATTCCCCACTTTGACGGGGACCTCACGGCTTGGATGGGCTTCATCAACCTGTTCAACAGCTTGGTGGACTCCAGGGAAGACTTGTCCCCCAGCCAGAAACTGGCTTATTTGCGCTCCGCCCTCCGCGGAGAAGCCAGTGCAGTGGTCCAGCACCTGATAGTTAGCGATGCTAATTACCAGGTCGCGCGGCAGTTGTTGCTGGACCGCTACCAAAACGTCCGCTTGCTGGCGGACACCCATGTGGCAGCCATTTTGGCCTTACCGAAGGCAACGCGGGTTTCCTCACTAAGGAGGGATTTGGTTAACCCGCTCTTGACCGCCGTCCACTCGTTGCGCCGGCTGGACTTGCCGGTCGACCAGTGGTCTTTTCTGCTTCTGCACATCGTCCTAACGAAATTGCCCGCAGACGTAAAGGGGCGATTTGAAAAAAGGTACGGGGGCAATAGCGCCTCGTATCTCCCCCCTTTCTCGGACTTGCTTCGTTTTTTGGAGGACGAGTGCAGAGTGCTGGACCAGCTGACCGACCCCACACCGGGAACGAGCACAGGTCGTCCGGTGGCGGCGAGGGCACAACCCCGCCGTCCGACCAAACAATACTCGGCTGTCCGAAGGGACTCCCCCCCCGCACCAGGTAAACGGTGCCGGTATTGCCGGGGGGACGGACATGACGTGCGTGCTTGCGAGAAGTTCGGGGGCCTCCGGACTGCGGGACGAAGAGCCCTCGCCAAGCAACGCGCCTGGTGTTACATGTGTCTGGGGGACCACCTCCAGTCAGCGTGCCCCCAGGCTAAGGTTTGTCCACATTGCGGCGAGAGACATCACGCTCTCCTGTGTTTGAACCGCAATGGTGGCGGGTCCGAAAGGGGCCCAGATTCCCCGCACACGGGCGGGGGCCCCAAGGGCGGGGGCCCCAAGTGCGGGAGCCCCACGGGCGGGGGCCCCCCGCAGGATATAGCGGTGGCCGTCGGGGGCTCGGGGAGGCGGGCAGGACGCCGCTCCCCCCCCTTGATGAAATACCCTCGACTGGGGCGTTATGTTCCCCCGTATGCGGCCCACGGTTATTGGCCCACACCTCGGAGTAGAGTTGGAAGGAGTCCCTACGTTGCGGAGTGGGACCCTCTCGCCTACTGTCGGCGATCCCCTCCGATCTTGTCGACTCAGTTCAACCGGGGTCCAGGGGGGCAATCACCCCCCTCGGATTTTCATTAATGCCACTGTCGGGCGCAACCCCCCCACCGGAGTTTGTGCTGTTGCCAACAGCCTCCGTGCGTGTTTGGGGCCCCAAAGGTGATTTTGTCACAGTGCGTGCCCTCTTGGATTCAGGGGCCCAGGGTTGCATAATTTCTACTTGGCTCGTCCGACAGTTGGGCCTAAATATTGTACCGCATAGGGAATCGGTACGGGGCGTTGGAGACCTGCGGATTTCGGATCCGATCGGTCGGGTTTCGTTCTCCTTCTCCCCCCACTCCTCCTCAACGCCGAAGATCGATACTTCGGCGATTGTTTTTGAAACGGTGGTCGGGCCGCTTCCGCAAGTGCGAGCCCCACACGCCGCCGTTAAATTGTCGGCTGGATTGGCTCTGGCTGATCCTCACTTCCACCGACCTGGCCCGATCCATTTACTGATCGGTGTATATGTTTTAGGTCGTTTGCTGCGTGGAAGCAAACGAGTTTTGCAGGCAGCCGGTTTTGTAGCCATATCCACCTCTTTGGGTCATGTAGTAATGGGATCGTTTAGGGACGTCCCAGACCCCCCTTCGGCAGACAGCGACCTCGCTGTTGGTTCTGCCTTGTCGGACATCCTCCAACGCTTTTAGGAGGTGGAGGAGCCTCCGACCGCAAATGCATGGTCTGACAGCCAAGTCGTCTTTTGTTGGCTGAAAGGTTCAGTCCATACCCTCGAGGTATTCGTGGCCAACCGGGTGTCTCAAATTCAGACATCGAAAGCCCAGTTGATTTGGCGCCACGTGCCTGGCGAATTGAACCCCGCAGACTGCGCTTCCCGCGGCTGCGAGGCGCCCGAACTTGTGAATCACCAGCTGTGGTGGGGTCCACCATGGTTGTTACAGCTGGAGGGTTCTTGGCCCCATACCCCCGCAGTGGTCAGGGCATCTACGCCAGGGGTACATGTTCACGCCACCGAGACTGTAGCGGCTCCAGATCCGGAGTTTTTGCTTGAGCGCTACAGCTCTTTGGATAAATTGCTCGGCGTCACCGCCTGGATACGGCGTTTCATCCACAACTGTCGTAACCCTCGTGGCAAATTTGAGTCTCCGGTCCTCTCATCGCAAGAGCGCAATGACGCTCTGCTATATTGGGTGCGGATAGTTCAAGAGAGTGAATTTGCATCGGAGTTGAAAACCCTCCGCCAACGCACATCCAATCTGAAGGGACCCTTAGGGCGCTTGAATCCTTTCGTGGATGATCAGGGTTTGATGCGTGTCGGAGGTCGGCTTAGAAATGCTAAGCTCCCCTATGGGGCTCGTCATCCATTGTTGCTCCCCAAGAACGGCCCCTTGGTGAAGTTGTTGATCGCAGACCGCCATGTGAAAAATGCACATGCCGGATGCAACGCTCTTACTGCGATTCTCCAACGTGAATTTTGGATTTTGTCTGCGCGGAGAGTGATCCGATATGTTATCTTCCGTTGTCTTCCGTGCTACCGCTTGAAAGCGGACATCGTGCAGCCCCAAATGGGGGATTTGCCTGCCGATCGAGTCACCGAATCGATGCCCTTTGCTGGAGTTGGTACGGATTTTGCGGGACCATTTATTGTTAAAGCTTCGCGTCTCCGTAACGCTAAGACCGAGAAGGCTTAATTGTGCGTTTTTGTGTGTTTAGCTACTAAAGCGGTCCACCTCGAGGTGGTTAGTGCTCTCACGACAGAGGCGTTCGTCGCTGCTCTTGGCAGATTTGTTTCGCGTCGCGGACTGCCGTCCTTAATTCGATCCGACTGTGGGACCAACTTTAAGGGTACCGATCGTTATTTGAAGGAAGTTTGTGAATTTTTACATAAGCATAATGTTGAGATCGGATCCACACTCTCCCGCAGAGGGGTACGATGGCAGTACTCACCGCCGTCCTGCCCCCACTGGGGAGGTATATTTGAAGCAACTGTAAAGGCCGCCAAAACTCACCTTCGTCGCGTCATTGGAGATAGTAAGCTGTCACGCCCTTTATGCCTGGGGCTTCTTAGTTAAGTAACAAGTTTTAGCTAATTACATTTTCATTTGAATATAAATATATTGTTTTGCTTTGCTGGTATTTTGGCGTGGTAGCTGGCATATGGTAAATAATTTCATTGTTGTATTTTATCGTATCGTTTGTTTACACAGTATTGTATAAAGACATGTTTTTTTAAAAATGAACAGACAGCTGTGCTGCTGGGGAGTTTGTTCCGCCACTTCTTCTTCCCAGCGAAAGCACTAGGAAGTGTCGATGGGTGGGCGCTTTTGGGGGACTGTCTTATGTAATATTGACGTTCAAAAAGTGCTGATTCTCAGCCTAATTTGAATAAATGACTTTTGATTTTGATTTTTTGATTTTGATAGTATCCTAACTTTTGAGGAGCTCGCGACCGTATTTTGTAAGGTTGAGGCGGCCCTCAACTCGCGTCCGTTATGCCCTTTGTCATCCGACGCGAATGATTTGGAGGCCCTCACGCCGGGCCATTTCTTGATAGGGAGACCACTTAACGCCCTGCCTGAATATCCTTATTTGGACATTAACTCCGGACGGCTCTCGCGATTTGAATTGCTTCAACAGCTTACGCAGAGTTTTTGGCGCCGTTGGCATCTGGAGTATTTGCACATTTTACAACAGCGCGTTAAGTGGTCAGACAAGACGAACCCACCAAGAGTCGGAGACCTCGTTTTGTTAAAGGACCCAAACCTGCCACCCCTCCGATGGCGTCGTGGACGCATTGTTAAATTGTATCCAGGGTCAGATGGTGTTCCCAGGTTTGCCGAGGTCCTGGTGGGGGACTCTGTCTTGAAGCGCGCGATCGCCACACTCTCTCGCCTGCCCTTAGATTGAATTGTCGGACCGTTTGTTACTGTCCGGGGCGGGGGGATGTTCGCGCTCGTTTCATCGGTCGAGTCCGATTGTTAGTTAGTCGAGTTTGATAGATGGCGCGACCGGTACGGACGAGCGGTATATTATACTCTGTGGGTGATCCGTGACGCGCAACCACAACGTTTCGGGACCGCGTCGACAACGGTCCGTTGCTAGAGCTCTTGACGAAATCCTCGCGCGCGTGGCGTGTTTCGGACGAGTGATTTTCGGGAAATAAATACCACCGGCCGCGGTTTTGGACAGGTTCGCGTTTGTTGCCCGTGTTTTGAAGTATTTACTTGAATTATAAATAGTAACAGTGCCGTCTGTGAATTGAGTTGAATTTGAATCGGAAACGTGCTTTCATTGTTGATTGTTTGTCGGGCGTGATTGACGCTGCTAAATAACGGTTTCTTACGTTGGTGAGCTTTGGTGTTCTCCTAAGGGAACCTTGGTGTGTCGACTGGTATGGGACAGTCGGTGTATTTGAAGACATCGGACGTCATTGTAAGTCGGCGCGCGCGCGTCGACTCTCCGGGACTTCACTCCACGACGGAACACACTGGGTCCTAAGGTAAGTGCCTTAGATTTGTTGTGGAGTGGTAAGAGATTGGTTTACTTGTGGTATAAGCCGACTTATTTGTTGTATAAGCCGTGACAAATGCGCGGTAGATGTACGTGCTGTACTGGGGCGCGCCTACAAAAACTATTAACAGTCTATAATATATTTTTACTGGTCACTAATGCCGGTGGCTGGAGATAGCTTGAAGGAAGCGACCTCTATGATGTTCCTGTTATTACTACTCACGCGGTCGGCCAACTACCTAAGATCGTGGACTACCCCAAACCGTAGTATGGTTTCAACAAGCGACATCTAGTTTGAAGCTGAGGGCTGTTGTGACTTGTGTATGAGAAATATATCTGTGATCAGTTAGTTTCAAGCAGTCTAACTTTACCTATATATACTGTACTAACACTTGTATTTAAAACGCAAACAGATGTTTTGCTGATTTTTATGGTTATAATTCAGAAAAATCACACTGTTACGGTCAAAATTTCAAATTCCGCGGGCTAGCTTGATAAACTAATGTATGTGTGTGTCAAAGAGAGAAAGTCCAGTGGCAGTTAGTGGAACAATTGCGATTGAGAGAGATAGATAGATACAGAGATCCTATAACGATAAAGAATAGTAGTATTCAGTCCGTCCATCGTCAATGAACAGCGTACAACAGGCAGGGCCGCGACTACGGAGCTTTTTACGTGAAATGTACTCGTCAATAAATCAATACACTTGTACGGTGGGACAGAGAAATAAAGATAGTGCTTGCGTAAAAGGCAAAGCGAGAGAGATATGCCACAAACGCTGCGTTCTCCCTTTGTATGATAAAACGTCACAAATGACAACACATGCAAGCATAATAAACACACAGCATTTTGTATTAGTGTGTTCAATAACAAACACTTTCTTTCCCCCTCATCTATTTACGGGGCTCTCTTTCTCTCAACGTGTGTAGAACGACCTCCTGCGTGATTCTGCGTTCCTAGTAATTGATCGTGTAGAGCGGAGAATGACGGCGGCAGATGATGCAACCTCACTATTGGCGTAGTTGGTGCTGCAGCGCATGTCGGGGGTTCGATTGCACACGAAACACATGTTTTTATAATCTAAAAATAGTTGTTCTGGGTATGGTTGTTGCTGTATGTCAGCTTATATGTTTGGAAACGCAACAAAAAAAAAGACAGAAAGAAATAAAACAAGCAATAAATATCATTGTATGTATCATTGTGTATTTATTTGTTCTCATAAACATCAAACATTTTACAACAAATAAATTGGCACAAATTCCCTTGTTCAAAAATTAAACTAAATTAAAGTTTGTACTGAACTTTAATTTAGTTTAATTTTTGAAGAGGAATTTGTGTTTTTCTTCTTCTTTCTTTAATCATTATTAAAGAAGGTTAAAATATTAATTTAATTATGAACATAAACATTCTCAAAACACAGCATGCAGTATTTATTATACAATATGTAAAGAAAACATCATTATTTGTTAATTATTTATCAATTAATTTCGAGTACCTACTGAAACTCATAGTGCTAGTAACAATGTACAGACAACGATATGTCAAGGATACTACAATCTGTCAGATTTCTTTATTAGATTTTCAACTTTATCCCTAAAGCGTTAAGGCTCAAAGCTGATTGGGAATATTTTGCAGTTTGGTGTAGCATGACCTGCTGTCGTTTGTACCTACAAACTACGTTATTACACCTACACCTTACATCAAAAGTACAATAACAAAAATTACAATAACTCGAGTTTAAAAGCACGTCCAAAAAAAATTGTGTCATGTCAAGCTTTCAATTGTAGGTTCACCATTAAAAATACAAAATTAATAAATTAGTTACATTACTTAACCTCATAGGTCACCACTAACTTTTTTTTTATCGTTAAAGGTAAAGCGCGCTAGTTTAATGAGCCCGTTCACTCAAACTGAGTGAATAGGAAGGAAGACGGCAGTTGAGCGAGTTGATGCAATGTTTAAACCAGAGGGAGATTGATCTGAAGTCCCTCCACGACCAAACTCCCGACACAACAACATTTGGCGCATCGTACCAGGCACACATCGCAACATAACGCTCAGACCCGTCCTCCGTACGGCTTCACCAGACATCATGCCGGAACACGACGAATCGCTTGGCGATTTTATCTGGTGGGTGGTAACTTCTGCCGGCAGCCGATGTAACCCAATTATTTATTGATTATCTCTTTGAGAACATCTATTTGGGACAAATAAAGTAATATTTTACTTGCTTTCCTTCTCTAAAGGAAATAAAAAGAAAAAGATATAAATTTTTGTCACTTTCACTTAAATTATTGATGGATTGTTATTCTTTGTATAGGTCCATACTTCTCTAAAATTATGCAATTTTTTCTGGCAAATGTTTTTCAAATTTCATGTTAAAATAATAAATCCAGCAGAGCTATGGTCGGTTAAGGTTTCCAGAAGAGACACACATTTGGGGATCGATCTATCTCCAAACATTTTTCCCCTTATTTTACAGTCGTAAATCATATTTTAATCAGCATACAAGTAGACTAGCAAATTGTAAACACTAGAAAGTATATTTATACAAAGAAGAGGCGCCGATGCGCTTCGCAGCGTAGCGACAAGCTTTCCCTATGAGACTACGCGACTGTCTACAACAAGCCTACGCTGGCCTACGCGCCTACGAAGCACCTACGCAATATAAACTACATTCAATAACACTGCCACTTCATAAACAAAGTTAGGTACGAGTACCGAACTATGTTTATTTTATATATTTTTTTCCTATAAGCTTTTTATTTCTATAATTATATTTTATAAAATATGTTAGTTTCTTGAGGAAATCTAAAATTTATAATTACTTAATATTACATGAGTGATATTTCAATTTTCTAGTCTTTTGATACTAAATACTTAGATTATAATAAATAGTCATAGTTGACATGGCCCTTTATATTATTATATTACATTAATTCAATGAGTACCTAATACACTATTTAAATTTGTCAAACTAAAAATAAAATATCTTTAATTAAATATTAAATAATACCAACATTAGGTTTATCATACGTATAGTCCTGAATTCTATCGATAATTTTATTTAACCATATGGGCACCTCTCTATAGATAAATATGGCGCCCTGCATTTCGGCCTATCAGGAAAAGGTCAAAATGACAACGAATAAAGTGTAGAAGACATATTGGATTCACTACATTGTACGCGGACTTTCTTATTGTTTTGACAAACCGAATACAAACCGAGCAATGTATATTTTTTTGTATTTTGATGCAATTTTTTTATGTATATTATAAACTTAAGCTTGACCGCAGTCGCGCCTGATGGGAAGCAAGGATGCGATCGTTGATGGTAAAGCGCGCTAGTTTATTGAGAGCCTATTCACTCTCGCCTTGAAGTTCGGAATATCATAGTTATCAGTACATTTTTGTGTTTTTTACTAATTATATCGTAATAAAATGTTATTTTCGCCTTACTGATGGAAAGATATACCTCCTCGCTTGATACGGCGTTATAAAGCAGAGCTCCGTCTATGAAGTAGTTTGAAGAATACTAAGCGCGGTGAATGCACGTTTCAGTCGACATACGATTTTCGTATCACGTTCATGGCACGCCTGCCCCGTCCACAATACCTTTCCAGTCTTACTTCTCTATTCCATGAAAACACTTCAAGCTACTACAATCTGTCAGATTTCTTTATTAGATTTTCAACTTTATCCCTAAAGCTCAAGGCTCAAGGTTTATTGAGAACATTTGGCAGTTTGGTGTAGCTTGGCTCCATACTTCTCTAAAATGAAGCAATTTTTCTGGCAACTTTCAAACTAAAATCGTTCTACGAGATTTCATTATAAATCCAGCAGAGCTATGGTTAGTTAAGGTTTTCAGAAGAGACACACAATTGGGGATAGATCTATCTCCAAACATTTTTTCCTTTATTTTACAGTCGTAAATCATATTTTAATCAGCATACAAGTAGATCAGCAAATTGTAAACACTAGAAGGTATATTTATACAATGAAAAGGCGCCGATGCGCTGCGCAGCGTAGCGACTTAAGCTTTCCCTACGAGACTACGCGACTGTCTACAAGAAGCTTACGCTGGCCTACGCGCCTACGACGCGCCTACGTGACATAAACTACATTCAATAACACTGCCTGGCTGCTCGCAGAAATAGGACTATTTCTTAAAATTGATTCCAATGGTTGGACTTCCCTGGTCTCCTGGGTTCGATGTCCGGGTTGGAAGATATACAGTATGTTAAGAAAACCCTGTCCGACCCATAAGGATAATAAAGGTTGGGTAAACAAATGACCAAATAAAATATAAAATTTTACATAATCATCATAGTAACAATATTAATGAATTTTGAAATAATCTTTTTTTTTTCGCGAATTAACTCCAACTTCCTCAAAATTAGGTAAAATTATAAAATGTGACATCACCATTTTCGGCGGTAAAATCGTTTAATTCTTTATTGGATATTAATGCATAAATTTATGCTCGCGCGACGAGCTTTTCGGCGTCCTCAAAGAAGAAACTAGGGATGAACTATTTTTTGCGCAATAACGTTTTTTTATCGCTATTAATCGAAACTTTTACCTTCAGCCTAATAGGCGAACACATTTTTGTGAAATGATTGTGACTAGTTGGGATCGTTTGGACCGCAGTTGGTATAATTTTACTGTAAAACAATGCTGGTTGAATGATTTATTGTAAAAACAGATTACCTACTGGTAAAAGTACTTTCATTTCATATCGATAAATTACTAATAACAATATTATAACACAAGTACCTATTAGTAAACAGCAATGTAAAGCATTTTAACGGTCAATATCATCGACATTCGGACAGAAACTGTAATTAAAACTTTGACATGTTAATGAGTTTTGTGAAATATTGAATGCATGCACGAGATTCTGCAATAAATACTAAATCGATACCATAAGTACAGTTACGAGTAAATTTTATCGATATCGATTCGTCAATATTTTGAACACTTACACATCCCTACTCAAAGAATACCGCCACCTGTGTACCTATTATTTTTATGAAATAAAAATCATTTTACTTGGAATTATTATCAGTTTAGCGTATATATTGCTTCCGTATAGACGTTTGGTGTATTGTGTGATTAATTCTTTTTTTAACGTGGGTAATTTAAAATGCCAATATACGTATACTTAGCTATCTATGTATTCATAAGCATAGTTCCATTCCCAATAACAAGTTATTATGTTTAATTTTCTTGTTGTTATGCTTTGACAAACATTTGAAAAACATTACAAAAGAAAATTAAACAAAATAACTTGTTAATGGGCATCGGGTATTGTAGAATCAAATTTTTTTACGCTAAGGCAAATAAAATGAAAATGTGGCCATCTTGTGAATAAGGTTGCCAACCAATTAACCATACATTCTACTTTATTTTTGGTAATTCTACTTTTTTACAAATAAAGTATGCAAAAATACTTTATTTTTGACCTTTACTGTGATGCGTTAAACAAAATACTCATTATGGGTACTTAACGATTTGTAATTGCTGAACGAAATGTTTAAAACGGATAATGGAAATAATTTGAAATGAACAAAATATTTCTTACCTACTCTCTGTTCTTGCGATTTTAGCTTTCACTGAAAGAGTTTTTTTTTTAATAAATCTAAAGTGGCGAGAAGAGAGAAATAGAGTATCAATAAATTTAATCCAAAACGAGTTGGTTATTTATTTAATGGAGAATGGCCAAAAAAAACCCAGGCTCGGCACAAAAGTTTTATATTTCAGATTTTAGATCTGATTTAGTAAACAAAGCTTCTGATTAGCGTCTGATTTAGTGATCATAGCTAAATTCAGTGGCTAACATATTTTATTTGCCCATAGTAGTTGCTTAGCTGGCGCTTGAGGCAAACAATGTTTTTTTTAGAAAACTTATCAATACCTAATTCACATTATTTATTATGATTATTGTATTAGGTAAGTCTGGCCATAATAATAAAATAAGCAAGTGATTAGATACGTGGATGTGAGTGAGCTAGCAAGATAGTGACGCTAGACGATGCAAGCGAGAGTTGTTGTGTAATATAATATTCTAATTATCTTATGTATCTTGTATTACCATTGTAAAACTTTTGTAAAAAATAATGTTCTATTAAATACGATACTACAATACTTTTGTCATTTTTAATATGTTTATATATAAGTAGTATTACAAGCATTGTTAACTTGCTAGAGTCCTTTTGTGTAGTAACCATATGAAATAATGACAATTTATAAATAATACATTGTTTTCCTTGAGCACCTATGCTAATTAATAACTTTTAATGGCCAAAAAACATGTTAGCCACTGAATTCAGGAACGATCATAACTCAGAACAACTATACTAATTTTAATTTAAAATCTGATATATTAAATTTTTGCGTCAGGCTTGGGTTTTTTTTTTTGTAAAACTTTTGTAAAAAATAATGTTCTATTAAATACGATACTACAATACTTTTGTTATTTTTAATATGTTTATATATAAGTAGTATTACAAGCATTGTTAACTTGCTAGAGTCCTTTTGTGTAGTAATCATATGAAATAATGACAATTTATAAATAATACATTGTTTTCCTTGAGCACCTATGCTAATTAATAACTTTTAATGGCCAAAAAACATGTTAGCCACTGAATTCAGGAACGATCATAACTCAGAACAACTACATATGCTAATTTTAATTTAAAATCTGATATATTAAATTTTTGCGTCAGGCTTGGGTTTTTTTTTGTATGGGTAGTGGCCGTTCTCCTTTAAATGTCAAGCAAGAAAAATTGTTGGCATGTGCTAAAAAAGCACACAAAAATACGTTTTTAATGTAATAAAAACATAAAATTTTAAAAATACTTTTTTCTACCTAATACTTTATTTTTTTCCTATCCAAACCACTTTATACGTTTTTTTGTGAAAATAGTTGGTAACCCTACTTGTGAACCATGTTAGGTTCCTATTACCAATTAACAAAATGGTCTGATAAGGTTACCTGAACAAAGATATTTAAAGACATAACTTAATTAGAATTGGTAATTTAAATGATCTCCTTCTAATTATTAAAAATTTATCGTATTTTTTTATAAAAATGCAAAATACACACATCAAAAGTGTCTAGGGATCAAGCATTTTTATGCGGATTTCTTGAGATTGAGATGTGGCTTTGTAATAAATTTATGATTTTATAAATTTATATGGATCCTTTTTGGTGCATTTCATAATTTGAATCAGGAACTGTGAATCAAATTCGAGTAAAAGATGAAAATCAGCTGTCAATATTTTCCCTATAAAAACATACAACGCATTGAAGACATTATTAGTGCTACTGTTTCCCTACTACTGATTAAAACCAACGTTATTATGGAGCGGCGACGTCATTTAAGCAGGGAAGAAATGCTCAGAGCCGTGGGAATGATAGAAGCTGGTTCCCGGCAACGTACTGTGGCTTTAGCTCTGAATACAAGTCAGAGTGTTATCAGTCGACTTTGGACACGTTACCGAAGCACTGGTACCGTGGCTGAGCGCCATGGAGGACGGTATCGCTGCACCACACGGAGACAAGACCGATACATTCAAATCTTAACTCGAAGAGCTCCAACAATAACCGCCATGATGTTAGCCGTGAGGCTTCATCACTCTTCAGGGAACTTAATTAGCGACCAAACAGTCAGAAACCGCTTGCATGAAGTGAACCTTCATTCCCGAAGACCGCTACGGGTACCACCTATAGCAATGCACAATCGTAGGATTCGATATCAATGGGCTCTTGAACACAGAAATTGGGCAGAAGAACAATGGCGTTTCGTGTGCTTTTCTGATGAGTCTCGTTTTGGTATGAGACCGGATACAAGACGTATACGACACTGGAGAACCCCTGGACGCCAGCAGCGATTAAAATCCTGCCAGGAAGTCCATCCTTATAGTGGTGGAACCATCATGGTATGGGCGGGTATTTGGATCGGCGGAAGAACTGAGTTGATTTGGATCAGAGGCAACCTCAACGCTCAAATTTATGCTGAGACGATTGTATCAGACGTCATCGTTCCTCTACAAGTGCAAATCGGTCCCTTATTTCAGTTAATGCATGATAATGCACGACCGCACACCGCAAGAGTTGTAAGACAGACTCTCGCCGCAGCTAACATCAATGTCCTGCCCTGGCCTGCTCAGTCGCCAGACTTGAACCCGATTGAGCATGGATGGGATATGCTACAGAGAAGAGCTCTGCCGAATATGGAGGGTATCCAGTCGCAAGAAGACCTTTTTTTGGTGTTGCAACGAACATGGGCGGCCATTCCACAGCGTGATTTGGATGAACTCATTTTGAGTATGCCAAACCGATGTTCTTGTGTTGTTAGTGTTCGCGGTAGAAACACGGATTATTAATTGTTTAAGTTACCCAATAAAATTTTAGAGAAAACTGTTATTTCAGTCTTTTTTTCGAACTTTTGTGTTAGTGGTCCAAATGTCAAATATCCCTTTATTAGGAAAATGGCAATTTTCTTTATTAATGCAAAGGTGACTTGGTTTATCGTTACTGTGACAAACGAAAACACTTTATTTGATGAATCCTTAAAGAAAATTTTAATTAATATCAATCAGGAGAAAAGTTATTGCAAAAATATATGTTGATCCCTAGACACTTTTGATGTGTGTATTTATTTTTCAAATTGTTTACAGAGACATATATGATATGGTTTTAGGTCAGGAAGTGTAGATGGCGCTACTTTCTTTGCTACACGTTCGTTCAAGGGAACTGTCTCCCCCCTGAGTCTAACTTTACTTATATATACTGTACTAACACTGGTATTTATAACGCAAACAGATGTTTTGCTGATTTTTATGGTTATAATTCAGAAAAATCATACTGTTATGGTCAAAAAATCGAATTCCGCGGTCTAGCTTGATAAATTAACTTACGTGTGCGTCAAAGAGAGGAAGTCCCGTGGCAGTTAGTGGAACTATTGCGATTGAGAGAGATAGAGATACAGGGATCCTAAAGCGATAAAGGATAGTAGTATTCAGTCCGCCCATCGTCAATGAACAGCGTACAACAGGCAGCGCCACGACTACGGAGCTTTTTACGTGAAATGCACTCGTCTATAAATCAATACACTTGTACGGCGGGATAGAGATATAAAGATAGTGCTTGTGTGAAAGGGAAAGAGAGAGAGATATGAAATAAACTCTCCCTTTGTTTGGTAAAACGTCACAAATAAACACACCTGCAAGCATAATAAACACACAGCATGTTGTGTTAGTGTGTTCAATAACAAACATTCTCTTTCTCCCTCTATCTCTTTACGGGGCTCTCTTTCTCTCAACGTCTGTAGAACAACCTCTTGCGTAATTCTGCGTTCCTAGTAATTGATCGTGTAAATCGGAGAATGACGGCGGCAGATGATAGCGACCTCACTATTGGCGTAGTTGGTGCTGCACCGCATGTCAGGGTTCGATTGCGCACGAAACACATGTTTTTATAATCTAAAAGTAGTTGTCCTCGGTCTGGATGTTGGTGTATGTCAGCTTATATGTTTGTAAACACAACAAAAAAAAAATGACAAAAAGAAATAAAAAAAGCAATAAATATCATTGTATGTATCATTGTGTATTGTTTTGTTCTCATAAGCATCAAACATTTTACAACATATAAATTGGCACAAGTTCCCTTGTTCAAAAATTAAACTAGATTAAAGTTCATTACTTCTTCTTCTTTCTATGATCATTATGAAAGGAAGATAAAATATTAATTTAATTATGAACACAAAAACTTACAAAACACAGCATGCAGTATTTATTATCTATATAATATATAAAAATCAATGCCACTTTCTTTGCAATTTTATGAATCAAGAACGGACTTACCTATCGAAACCAAATGTTTAGGCTTTGTTGTGACTAATTATTAGATGGTTTATGTGAAGTTTGAATAAAATCGGTCGAGCGATTTTTCGTTTATCACGTTTTTTGTAACAAATGAATTCAATGAACGGTGGATCATCATCTCATCTTCTATATATATAAAATTCAATGCCACTTTCTTTGTAATTTTTTAATCCACCAAAACTGTGTAATGGCAGCAGATTGGCAGTGAAGAACTTATTGCCAAATTTAATTGAATTTACGATTTTAACTGGTATATCAAAAGGAGAAGTTTGTTTGTTACGGTGTATCCCTATGATCCCAATTGATATGCCATTTGAGTTCAAACGATTACAATATCCTGTGCGTTTATAATTTGCTATGTCCATCAACAAAGCCCAACTTTATGTTGCCTGTTCGAGAGTCAGTACCCCTACCAGTCGTTTATTTATATTTGTTGATACATGCTAGAAATGGAAAAACAAGGAATATTGTTTATCTAAATGTTTTGCATTAATTTTTAAAATTGCTAGCAATTAAAAAACATTCTCTTTCTCCCTCTGTCTTTTTACGGGGCTCTCTTTCTCTCGAGGTCTGTAGAACAACCTCCTGCGTGATTCTGCGTTCCTAGTAATTGATCGTGTAAATCGGAGAATGACGGCGGCAGATGATGCAACCTCACTATTGGCGTAGTGGTGCTGCACCGCATGTCGGGGTTTTGATTCCGCCCGGAACAAATGTTTTTATAATCTAAAAGTAGTTGTTCTGGGTCTCGTTTGAAAAAAAAAGACAAAAAGAAATAAAATAGCAATAAATAACTTTGTATGTATCATTGTGTATTGATTTGTTCTCATAAACATCAAACATTTTACAACACATTAATTGGCACAAGTTCCCTTGTTTAAAAATTAAACTAAAGTTGTTACTGAACTTTATGTAAAGTAATCCCCGTCCGACCCATAAGGATAATAAAGGTAAGGAAAACACATGACCAAAAATATGAACTTTTACATAATCATCATAATAACAATATTAATGAATTTTAAAATAACCTTTTGTTTTCGCGAATTAATTCCAACTTCCCCAAAACATGGCAATTTTTTAAAAAGAAACAACAACATTTTGACTGTATAATTATGAGCGATGCGACCGCATGCCGTGTGCCCTGCCCCCCGTCACCCGCGCAAGTATTGCCATGTTTCTCGGTGGTAGGCCATAACATTATTTATTGTTCAACTTCCCGCCAATCGTTATTTAATTATTTTTTGTATGTATGCTTTCAATTTTAATATCAATTAAGTTTTAATTAACTATGTAATGTAAACTGTTTTTTTTTTGTCCATGTGGAGTTAACCTGTAATTAATTGTTGCACTTGCAAGTGTTACTTTAGTCATTAAGTCATAATAATGTACAGTGTAAACAATTGTCGGTTAACCTAAATAAATAAATAAACATCGGCCGCCGGCAGAAGTTACCACCCACCAGACAAAGCCTTGTCGCCAAGCGATTTGTGTGTTCCGGCATGATGTCTGGTGAAGCCGTACGGAGGACGGGTCTGGGCAGTTGTGTTGCGATGTGTGCCTGGTACGATGCGCCAAATGTTGTTGTGTCGGGTTGTGTACGGTTGTGGAGGGTCTCCAGATAAATCTCCCTCTGGCACAGCATTGTTTGTCGTGTTGTTGAGTGAACATTGCATCACCTCGCTCAACTGCCGTCTTCCTTCCTATTGGCTCAGTTTTTCTAAGTGAATAGGCTCTTAATAAACTAGCGCGCTTTACCATCAACGATCGAATGACTGCTTACCATCAGGCGGGATTGCGGTCAAGCGCTAGTTTATAATTATTTAAAAAAAAAATGTCAGGTAACTTTGCGAAATAATTTTTATTCTTAGGGGGTATTATTTTTTAAGTTTATTGTAGACATTAGTAGAATTACTTATCGATACCTAACAATACCTTCACGGATCGGACAGGGTTTCCTTTACATATTGTATAGATTTACAATAATTGGCCTCGTTGGTCAAGTTCATGTCATGAGGCCCTAGGTTCAATTCCCAGGTCATCTTCAGTTCGGAATCTGGATTAGTGTACAGTTGATAGGGGTAGGTAGGCTTGCTGACCGAAAACCAGCCATTATTTATTAATTATTTATCAATTTATTTCGAGTGCCTACCGAAACTCATAGCGCTAGTAACAATGTACAGACAACAACAGGTCAAGCTTAGTAGCTTGACGTGTAAGAAGCCTACGCTGGCCTACGCGCCTACGTGACATAAACTACATTCAATAACACTGCCTGGCCGCTCGCAGAAATAGGACTATTTTTTTAAATGGATTTCAATGGTTGGACTTCTGTGGTCTCCAGGGCTCGATGTCCAGGTTGGGAGATGTACTCATATGTAGACGCAGAACGCAGCGCTTGTCCGTTTCATTTCATCACAAAAAGACAGACCCTTCTATTTTATTATCTCTTTGACACTATTGTGAACAGGGCCACACCAGTGCAAAAACGACCCTGACAAAGAGTTAAGGATAAAAATGAAACTAAATCCTATGAATAATTAATTTGTGGTGTGATTAATATCCGATTTGGTATAATGGTATTTTTAATACTTTGATTTACATTATTTTTACAATACAACTATCATATATGGTCATTACTATTTTACTGGTTTTTTTATGAATAACGATTATTTCATTCAATTTCTTAAAAGAATAAATAAACATCTTGGTAAGTAAACTTTTTGTATTACGTTGTAAATAAATATATAATTACTTAATCTAGTTAAAACTATTAACAATCTAGACTATATTTCTACTAGTTAGTGATCACTACTGCAGATGGCTGGAGATGAATAGTATGAAGCGATCTCTATGATGTTCCTATTATTACTACCCACGCGGTCGGCCAACTACCTAAGACCATGGACTACCCCAAACCGTAGTACGGTTTCAACAAGCGACATCTAGATTGGAGCTGAAAGGGCTGTTGTGAATTGTGTATGAGAAATATATCTGTGACCAGTTAGTTTCAAGCACTCTAACTTTACCTATATAATTATACTGTACTAAGTTTTGTATTTATAATGCAAACAGATGTTTTGCTGAACTTATGATTATAATTCTGAAAAATCATATCACATACGGCCAAAAATGAATTTCGCGGGCTAGCTTGATAAGTTAACGTAGGTGTGCGTCAAAAGCGGCCTCCATACGTTGACTTTTTGTCACAAACACCGCAAACAAAGTCCCAAACATCCAACAACAATCACCCAACACAAACAGATATCCAAATGCTTAGTGAACGTTCAAAGCGGCCTCCACACGCTGGCTTTTTATCACAAACACCGCAAACAGCAAACAAAGTCCCAAACATCCAACACAAATAGACATCCACATGCTTGGTGAACGTTCATTACATTCCGAAACGGCAAACATGGCGGACGTCGAGCTTGTAGTAAGTATTACTTTCGGGTTGTCACATTTTTATTATAAATTAAAACAAGCGAAAAGAAAGAAAAAGAAGAAGAAAGCAAAGACGATGGTGGATGATTCAAATATGAAGGTACTGCTTTAAAAGTTTAAACCTATTATTTGGGCTTTAATTTGCCGTGTTATTTTATTTTACTAAAAAGTTTTTATTGGTTTCAGACAATTTATAGAAGAAAAATTTAATAAGCTTCTTCACGAACCATTAAAGGAGTTTCATAACTTCTGTCGCATGAGTTTCAAAGATTTTGAGTATTTACTAGGCAAAATTTCTCCTCTGATTTCGAAACAAGATACGGGCTTCAGGGAAGCTATACCATCGAAATATCGTCTAGCAATAACATTATAGTTTAGCGCAACTGGTGACAGTTATGAAAGTTTACACTATTTATTCAAAGTGTCTACCCACGCAATTTCAAAAATTATACCTGAAGTCTACAAAGCAATTAATTATGTTCTAAGAATTAAAATAAAGGTGAGTTATTTTTATACATTTTTATTTTTATTATCAATAATTTGAAATGAAAAATTAATTCATGAAAAATTAAGCCGATGAAACTATCTTTAGAATTGGACATTTTAAACATTTACCTTCGTACTCAGGATTATATTTTTTACATGGCTTTATTTTTCATGAATCCTGTAATTAGGAAAACTTGTAATAATAGTTTTATCGTTCGTAGTAACTCAATTTGCACAATCAAAGTCTTCATAGTTTAATTACAGCCTCAAATCAACTCATTGGATGTTTCTGTTCTTTGGGAAATCAACTTACTGGATAGTATTTGAATTTGACGTGTCCAATCGGCTTAAATAAATGTAATTTTGAGAATTGAATGGTTGGGGTGAATTGATAAGCAATGGTACATACTGTAACGTTTGGGCGGTTAATAGCTGGTCTGAACCTAAAACTAAAGATAGTATACGAGGTTTCGGAAGATAATAGTCGGTATGGAGTCGATGGTGAATTATTTGGCAAAGGTTCAGAATATGATGTTTGGGAAGATAATGGTTGTATTGAAATTGGTGAAGTTTTTGGTAATGGCACAGAATATGACTAATAAGGGACTGAGTGGGGAGTTGAAGACGGGGTCTGTCGCTTTAGGAGTCTCTCTTTAATTCTATCTATAAACAATGTGTCTATATTATACATGAATAGTTTCCTCTCATCCGGTGAAAGTTCACGCAGTTTTTTCGCTAGTAATTTTCCATAAATTTCGCAGTCGTCGTCTTCTTTTGGTGGTGGTGGTGGATATTCCCTCTGTCTTTTGCTTAAAATATTAGTCAACTGTCCAAATGCAGACGACATTTGCCGTTCTGCTGTGTCAGTAGCTGGACGACGGTGCACTAGTTTTGGTGTAGGGATTGGCTGCTCTAAATCATTCTTTTTAACAAATTCTTCGTCCTCTATAGCTTCAGTTTTATTTTCTATGGCTGCAATTTCATTTTTTATTGACAACGCTCTCTGAAATAAATATGTACATTAATTTTATGAACTTCGTTTTGATTTGTTTTCTGATGCCATCAACGGCTGATACTTGAAAGAATTTAGAAAGAGGGTATAGAAAAAAGTTTAAAAAAGCACACTGTCTCGGTTCCAGAAATAAAAACATCTTTATCTTGGCGAAAATACGAAAAAGCATATAATGCAATTCAGAATATACCAAAAAAACCCCGTAAGGCAACCATGAATGCCAAAAGGATAAGGGAAGAATTAACATTATATTTTTGCCATCATCATCATTTCAACGTTAATCCCAGTCGGTAAAACTAAACTTCGATATTTTCCGTGAAGCGACTGCCGTCTGACCTCCACAACTCGAAGGCGATATCGAAGCATTACGGTTACACCAATAGTTTACCGGTTTACCGGCGCGGACCAAAACCAGAAGTGGGGACCGCTTCGGCGGTCACACGTGCGGCGGGTCGGCCACCACTCCAGGTGGCTGACGTGACCCGAACTCCAGGTCACCGTCGGGCAAACCGGTCTCCTCACTGAGAGGAGGTGGGGGCCCCGTTTGCTTCCGGGCAAACGAGTGGGGCTAAGAGGAAGGACACCTCGCTAAAAAACCCTTGGCTGCTGCGTCTTTTCGCACAAGAAGACGTACCCAGCTGGGCCCCTCCCTATGGAGGGTCCACTGTGGGCTCGCCGGTGGCGATGTCGGTGTGCCGCTGTTTGGTTTTAGTGGGTATTCCCGGCTTCGGCTGGGCGAGTCCCACACACGCCCTTCGGGGTATTGTGCGTAAAGGTATTTCCACAGTGTCAAGAAAAAAAAAGGGTTGCGGGTTGGTTAAACAAGAAACCGCGGCCCTGGCCGTCGCACAGGCAAGTGAAGAAACACGGGTGGGTTTTAATCAGTAAAAGTCTGACACACCCTTCCGCTCCGCCCGGTGCGGGAGAAGTCATTTGATGATTTCCCATCCCAACAAAAAAAAAGGTCACACAGGGTTAACAAAAAGGTGCCAAGTGGTCATTCTATGATTAAAATCACCATTTAAAGTTTTACTGCACCTTTTTGATACATACTGTATAGCAATTCTTGCAAATAGATAATCAAAACTTTATCCTATTCAATCTTTATTCAATATTTGATTCAATTCTTCTTTGATAGTTTAAATTTAATTAAGAATGAATAAACCATAATGAAAAAAGTCGGTTTACTTACTTCCTTTGAATTTACGTTATTTGAGCAGGTATATACCGGACCTAAAAATGACTCCATCAGGTCATAAGCAAACCAAATTGGTTTATAAACATCATCGGATCCTGGAAAATGAAATAAAATTTTATTCGAAACGATCATAGTAGGGGGTGTTTAGACATATTAATAATATTTATTGATTATTTTAACTTACCTTTTTTTTTTTTTTGTTCTCGCTGGGGAAAATGACAATTACGCATCCTTTTTTCTTTTCAGATGTCTGCGGAACGTAGCCATCAGTATTTCTTTTTTGATCTTCAATTCCTTGACACTTTCATTCATTATAGTGCTGATTCGAGTCCATGCATCATTAACCTTTTGGCGATTTTTGTGATCGGGATCTTTAGAATTCCAGAGACATGGTTTATTTTGATAAGCCTCCAAAAATGACAGAATCGTAGGTGCTGACCAATCACTCATTTTTTTTTGCTTTGCGCGCCAACGTATTTGTGTAGCAAGTAAATACGTCCGTCTTCCGAAAGCTCGCACGCATTACTGATCGCTGCTAAACATGTGCTTACCTTGCACACTGTTTGCCAAATATACTTTGATCTGGCAAGAGTAACAGACACCGATGCCGAACACTGCCCAACATAAACACAAACAGGCACACGTCCGTGTTTGCTGTTGGCTGTTTGCCATTGTTTGCCAAGCGTGTAGAGGAAGTCCCGTGACAGTAAGTGGAACTATTGTGATCGAGAGAGATAGATAGATACAGAGATCCTAAAACGATAAAGGATAGTAGTATTCAGTCCGCACATCGTCAATGAACAGCGTACAACAGGCAGCGCCGCGACTACGGAGCTTTTTACGTGAAATGCACTCGTCAATAAATCAATACACTTGTACGGCGGAACAGAGAAATAAAGATAGGGCTTGCGTGAAAGGGAAAGAGAAAAAGATATGCCACAAATGCTGTGTTCTCCCTTTGTATGATAAAACGTCACAAATAACTACACTTGCAAGCATAATAAACACACAGCATGTTGTGTTAGTGTGTTCAATTCTCTTTCTCCCTCTATCTCGTTACGAGGCTCTCTTTCTCTCGAGGTCTGTAGAACAACCTCTTGCGTGATTCTGCGTTCCTAGTAATTGATCGTGTAAAGCGGAGAATGACGGCGGCAGATGATATTGACCTCACTATTGGCGTAGTGGTGCTGCGCCGCATGTCAGGGGTTGGATTCCGTACGGAACAAATATTTTTATAAGCAAAAAGTAGTTGTTCTGGATCTGGTTGTTGGTGTATTTCAGCTTATATGTTTGTAAACGCAACAAAAAAGAAATAAATAAATAATTTTGTATGTATCATTGTGTGTTTATTTATTTATAACAAATAAATAAACACACAATGATACATACAAAATTATATCTAATCTATCATAATAAGTCTATATATCTAAGTCTATCATAAGCATCAAACATTATACAACAAATGAATTGACACAAGTTCCCTTGTTCAAAAATTAAATTAAAGTTCAGTTACTTCTTCTTCTTCTTTTTTTTTTAATAATTATAAACTAGTGCTTTACCGCAATCCCGCCCGATGGTAAGCAGTGATGCGATCGTTGATGGTAAAACGCGCTAGTTTATTAAGGGCCTATATTCATTATGAAAGGAAGATAATATATTAATTTAATTATGAACATAAAAACTCAACAATACACAGCATGTAGATAATAATACATATAAAATAATATAGATTGACCTCGTTGGACAAGTTCAAGTCATGAGGTACTAGGTCATTAGGTCAGGATTAGTGCACAGTTGATGGCGATAGGCTTGCTGTCCATTACTAGAAAAATATCAGCTATTATTTATTAATTATTTATCAATTTATTTCGAGTGCCGAAACTCATAGTGCTACTAACAGTTTACTATGCAAACTACACACATCAAAAGTGTCTAGGGATCAACATATATTTTTGCAATAACTTTTCTCCTGATTGATATTAATTAAAATTTTCTTTAAGGATTCATCAAATAAAGTGTTTTCGTTTGTCACAGTAACGATAAACCAAGTCACCTTTGCATTAATAAAGAAATTTGCCATTTTCCTAATAAAGGGATATTTGACATTTGAACCACTAACACAAAAGTTCGAAAAAATGACTGAAATAGCAGTTTTCTCTAAAATTTTATTGGGTAACTTAAACAATTAATAATCCGTGTTTCTACCGCGAACACTAACAACACAAGAACATCGGTTTGGCATACTCAAAATGAGTTCATCCAAATCACGCTGTGGAATGGCCGCCCATGTTCGTTGCAACAACAAAAAAAGGTCTTCTTGCGACTGGATACCCTCCATATTCGGCAGAGCTCTTCTCTGTAGCATATCCCATACATGCTCAATCGGGTTCAAGTCTGGCGATTGAGCAGGCCAGGGCAGGACATTCAAATCAAATCAAATCAAAGCATTTATTTCAAATAAACCAGTTACAGGCACTTTTGAATTGTCAGAAGTTCGGTCAGTCAGTAAGGTGAAGCTAGTCGCCCATTCCAAAAAGTAGGTACCTATGGAGATGAACGGGCAAGAAACTCCATGGACACTCTTTTAAAATATCAAGCAATAGCTTGATATTGATACAAATATTTGATTACATCATTCATTTTGAAATAAATCGTGTGAGAACGATGCAGAAATATATTGTACGCTGAGAGCGTCCATTATGAAAAAAAAACAACAATTCAGAAATTAAAATACGCCGTAGCAGCTAAGAGATGACCAGTCCCCTCTGACGGCGTCCGTTCACGAACATGACGTATGGATCAGCATCATTCAGCTCAACCATATTGAAGGGAACCTAATGACCCAACACACACGCCACCACCAGCGAGACATTTGAGTGAGCATGACATACTCTCAACAGCCATAGCACTATCAAGTCAATAAACGACTAACCCAACAAATAGATGCTTTACAGCAAATAGATCGTGCTCACACGTGTTCCATGCAATTATACAATACTAAGAAATTGAATCTACACAATGCAAAGACAGTTTTGTCCAAGGTTCAGCAGCTCCAACGGTGTTCCCGAATGCTAAGTTTAGCTCCTGTGCAGCTGCACCAGTGCCGAATACCCCTGTCAGCGATGCAATTCCGTAACGTACAATATGCCTGGCTACATAGTGTGTACTGGCTTTGAGTTAAGAAAAAACAAACAATTGCAAATTTAAACTACGAGAGGATGTTAGCTGCGGCGAGAGTCTGTCTTACAACTCTTGCGGTGTGCGGTCGTGCATTATCATGCATTAACTGAAATAAGGGACCGATTTGCACTTGTAGAGGAACGATGTCGTCTGATACAATCGTCTCAGCATAAATTTGAGCGTTGAGGTTGCCTCTGATCCAAATCAACTCAGTTCTTCAGGCCGATACAAATACCCGCCCATACCATGATGGTTCCACCACTATAAGGATGGACTTCCTGGCAGGATTTTAATCGCTGTTGGCGTCCAGGGGTTCTCCAGTGTCGTATACGTCTTGTATCCGGTCTCATACCAAAACGAGACTCATCAGAAAAGCACACGAAACGCCATTGTTCTTCTGCCCAATTTCTGTGTTCAAGAGCCCATTGATATCGAACCCTACGATTGTGCATTGCTATAGGTGGTACCCGTAGCGGTCTTCGGGAATGAAGGTTCACTTCATGCAAGCGGTTTCTGACTGTTTGGTTGCTAATTAAGTTCCCTGAAGAGTGATGAAGCCTCACGGCTAACATCATGGCGGTTTTTGTTGGAGCTCTTCGAGTTAAGATTTGAATGTATCGGTCTTGTCTCCGTGTGGTGCAGCGATACCGTCCTCCATGGCGCTCAGCCACGGTACCAGTGCTTCGGTAACGTGTCCAAAGTCGACTGATAACACTCTGACTTGTATTCAGAGCTAAAGCCACAGTACGTTGCCGGGAACCAGCTTCTATCATTCCCACGGCTCTGAGCATTTCTTCCCTGCTTAAATGACGTCGCCGCTCCATAATAACGTTGGTTTTAATCAGTAGTAGGGAAACAGTAGCACTAATAATGTCTTCAATGCGTTGTATGTTTTTATAGGGAAAATATTGACAGCTGATTTTCATCTTTTACTCGAATTTGATTCACAGTTCCTGATTCGAATTATGAAATGCACCAAAAAGGATCCATATAAATTTATAAAATCATAAATTTATTACAAAGCCACATCTCAATCTCAAGAAATCCGCATAAAAATGCTTGATCCCTAGACACTTTTGATGTGTGTATGTTAGAAATATCTACATTTACAAAAGGAAAAACAAAATATTAAGCAGAAAAAATACCTGTAAAGTGCGAGTCGGACTTTTGCACGAGGGTTTGAAATGAAATGAAATGAAATCGTGAAATGAAATGAAATCGTTTATTAAGCAAGTGGGATCACCGATCACTTTTACACGTCATGTATTTTTATATTTTAACTAGATGAAGCCGGCATTTCCTAAATGACTACCTCTGAGAAGAAATAGCCGAAACAAACTCGGGGATCGTCGTCTTTATTCAAGTCCAGACATTAAAAATGAGAATGTTTACAATAATTTACCTTATAATTACGCATATTGCTTAATAACAATGCTTAGCAGAGCGAGCAGCTCAGTCCCAAGCTTTTTTGTCTTCTAAAAATAATCTGTGATTTCATAATACCCCTTTTTGCAAAGTTTGGCCTTTATATAGTTTTTAAATCGTTTAATGGGTAAGTTTCGAATGTCCATGGGAAGCTTGTTGTAAAAGTGTATACATTGACCCATGAACGAGTTGCTTACTCTGTGGAGACGAGTGTAATGTACAGCCAGATTGTCTTTCCGTACCATTATTTTTTAAAACGGCAAAAATATCACGTTTGTTGTATGGGAGTCCCTTAAATATTTTATTTTTTATTTTTAGTATTTGTTGTTATAGCGGCAACAGGTATACATAATCCCTGAAAATTTCAGCTATTACGGTTCATGAGATGCCTGGTGACAGACGGACGGACAGACGGACAGCGCAGTCTCATGAATAGCTTTCCGTTTTACCTTTTAGGTACGGAACCCTAAAAATATACGTCAAAAATACTATAGCAAAAATTACAATAACATGAGTAAAAAACTACGGGCCAAAACAATTGTGTCATGTCAAACTGTCTGTTAGTACTTAATTAAATTGAAGGTTTACCAATACAAATAACACATTCATTAATTGGAAAGCAATTATGTAGTTAAATACCACCCTAACACTATCTACATAAAACATTCATTAGTTAACCTCATACGGTGGTAACCTCTAACTTATCCATATTTATTAATTATTTTTCTCTATGAGGGATAAAAGCTGCAATGCACTCTTCTATTATAAAATCCCAAACAATACATTAGCGAATAATTTCTTGTTATTCGAATTTTATAGTTGACCGACCCGGTATTCCAAAATGTGTGAATATTGTTGGTAACTAGGTAAGTACCTACATTGGTTATTTAAAGAAGGATATACTTAATATAACAGGTTCGACATAACTATATATACAACAGATGTCCCCTGTCACAAACTAATTAATAACGAAAAAATTCGGTTGCCCTAAAAATTCATGCGACGAATTCATTCAGTACTTACATTGATTTTAATTTATATTATCAGTCAGTACGGCCTTTGTTTCAGCGGGCTATTGAGATCGAAATCCTTCAAGGTTCCTGCGACCCTCATACCAAAGCTCAATGCCAGGGAAAACTATATGGTCTCTAGATTTTTTTTTTTAAATCCAACATTTGTCTGTCGATTGGTTCCAACATTTGTCTCTCACGTTTTTGCTAAATACGACCAATGTCTGAACAAACTAGTCGTGTCGGGATAACAGAAATAGTGAAGAGGTATTTCTAAATAATAGTGCCATCTATCGTCACACTAATATATTACGATGTCTCTATGTAGGCTTAAAACAAAATCTACCTTCTAATGTAGATGGCGTTAATATTTAGAAGTATACTAAGTTTCACCAATTTTATGAATGTAAATTGTTTCATTACAAAGCGTAGGTAAATATTGTTTTAACTAAACATAAAACAAACAATAATGCCCAATAATGTACCCACTCCTAAACCTGTCAAATTTAGTACTGAACTCTGCCTTATTGTATACTCCAGATGGCGCACCTATTGCTCCCAGGTTTTAGAGGAGAGGGAAAGCAGGAAGGCTAGAAGCAATAGATTTTGTTAAAAAGAAAATAAATTAAAACAAGCACATGATTTGTTTATTCAGGTATGGATTAAGATTAAATACTTATAAATGATTAATTAAGTAATGTTTATGAAAATTCATTCATATTTATAAGTAGCCCCAAAGCAGTGGCGGCGTAAAGGGGGGGGGGGGGGGGGTGTGCACCCCGGGTGCCAATCATGAAGGGGTGACAACACGGTGACAAAGAAATGCCAACTTACAACTTAATAACTTGGACTTTCATCTATATCGGGCTCAAGGATATGATAACGCTGCAATCATGGCAGGAGTTCATGGTGGTGTACAATCTATAATATTAAGGAAAATAATCCTAAAGCTTTGTTTATGCCTTGTTCTAATCATCAGAAGTCGTCCTCCGTGACGCAGTGGTTAACAGGGCTGCCTGCGACGTGGAGGTCCCGGGTTCGATCCCCGGCCATGTCATGATGGAAAACGATCTTTTTCTGATTGGTCTGGGTCTTGGATGTTTATCTATATATGTATCTATTATAAATATAGTATCGTTGAGTTAGTATTCTATAACACAAATCTCGAACTTACTTTGGGGCTATCTCAATCTGTGTGATTTGTCCGTAAATATGTATTTCTTGTCTCGTCTCTTCTTCAGCCTGTAGATGTCCACTACTGGACAAAGGCCTCCCCAAAGGCTTTCAACGATGACCGGTCTTGCGCTGCCGGCATCCATCGGCTTCTCGCGACCTTCACCAGGTCATCGGTCCACCTTGTTGGGGGCCTTCCCTAAGCTGCGTCTTCCTGTATGTGACCGCCACTCCAGAATCTTACTGCCCCATCGGCCATCGGTTCTACAAGCAATGTGCCCTGCCCACTGCCACTTAATTTTAGCGACTCGAAGAGCTATGTCGTGTATTTATTTATTATTATAAATAATAAATATCATTTAATTTAATAAACAGAGTATTTTTATAGCATAAGGAAAGCACACATCTACATCTTATAGTAATAAAAAAGAACAACCAGTCATCTATCTCAGATTTAAATTAAATTGACGTATAGAAGACACCTCCAACACGCCCTCTTAATCTTGGACGACTTCCATCATGTCCTTATATTTACTGTACAGCAATGCCTTCGTGAGCATATCAGCAGTCATATGTTCACTAGGCATATACCTCAGCTCAATGACATTATTATCAATAGCCTCCATAATATAGTGATACCTAATGTCCACATGTTTAGACCGTTTATGAAACACAGGATTAGTAGTAAGCTTTGCAGCAGACTGGTTATCACTATACAGAGTTACAGTCTTACATCTACCTGTCAACTCACCAAGAATCGCACGAATGTATACCGCCTCCTTAGCAGCTTCAGAAAAAGCTATATACTCCGCCTCGGTAGACGAAAGTGCGATACAAGATTGTTTGTAACAACCTCAGGAAATAACATTTCTGCCTAACTTAAATATATATCCCGTGTAATATTTACAATCAGCTCCGTTAGCCCACTCAGCGTCAGTAAATCCGTAGACACGAAATTTATCATTTACATCACTTTTCCTGTACACAAGACTTAAATTCATCGTGCCCTTCAAGTAACGTAATACACGTTTTGCCGCTGCAAAATATAAGATACGCAAATGAAATGTCTGGTCTAGTGGTCACAGACAAGTACATCAGGCAACCTATCAACTCCTGATACGGCAGACTAAGTACTATCGTGCGTAACATTATGAGAAAATTCAGACCTACGTCTAAGGGCGTTTTAGACACTTTACAGTCACTCATACCGAATCGTTCGAGTATCTTTTCGATATAGTTTTATACTCAGCTTCAACTCACTACTAGTACGATCTATCTTAATACCTAACATGTGTTTTACCTCACCCAGGGCTTGCATCGTGAAGCACGATTTCAGTGGCATTTTCAGCTTATTTGCAAGGATGTCACAATCATAAAAAACGAAAAAATCGTCAACATAAAGCGTAATAATGATGGTACGCTTACCCACCCGGCGACTGAAGATACAGCTTTCGTGCTTGCTTTGCGTGAAGTTTTCTGCGACTAAAACTTACTTTACCTTGTCATACCAGGCACGAGACGCCTGCTTTAAACCGTAGACTGCTTTCTTGAGTCGGTATATCTTATGCTCTTCGTTTGGTTTAATGGTCGTTAAAATACATGTATTATTATCATTATTATTCCTTGATTTCATTGTATATACATATAAATTACATTTTTAAATATTTCTACATAAACAATACATAAAAAAAAAATTAAAAATATAAAAAATAGTAGCCCACCGGCATCGGGAACAGGGTCCAAGCTACCGGCGGCCAGGGCTCCAGAGAGAGGAACTTCCTGACAATGCGAGCCGTGTCCAGAAGTACAGCTTTCTGAATCAAGCCTTTGATCCAGCTGCCTAACGAGAGCCTCTTGAGGTGTTGGTCGAGGCTCTTGGCTATTAAGCCATTGGCTGTCATGCCTATCGGCACAATGATTGCTGAATCCACCTCCCACATGTCGACAACCTCGTGAGCCAAGTCAAAATATTTGATTTGCTTATCTTTCACGGCTTTCACGAGGTTCTCATCATGCGGGATGGTTATGTCAACAATCATTGCACGCCGCAGTGATGATGGATATGGCCATTTTCGAAAATTCGGTCGGGCATATACCTGTAGTACGGCACCTCCGATTCCACAAGGTTGTATTTGAGAGCAAGTTGCTTATGAATTATCCTAGGTTGTGTCTATGCAAGTACTCTCCGTTAGCTAGATGAGAACACCCGGAGATAATATGCCTTATTGATTCCCCCGGCCGGTGACATGCCTGACAGATGTCAACTGTGCCGTCTTTTACAATAAATCTCCGGTAATTGTTCGTCATCATAACTTCGTCCATAAGTGCACATACAAAACCTTCGGTCTCCCCAAAAAGATCACCGAAACGTACGACTACTAGAGACAAGATGGAGTGCTCATCTCGATGCTGTTAAGTCACTGAAGAATAATTTTGAGAAACTTGTATCAACACTCGAAGACATGTGTGATCCCAGAAGCAGCAGTGAAGACGTCGATACACGAGAAGCAGCACCCACACTCTTACCAGCTTTGCGTGACTTTAGTTTTTTATGCTACCTCTCTTTTTGGTGTGAAATCCTAGAAGAAGTTAATCATACACAAAAGTATATCCAACCATCTAGGCTATCGCTGGAAAAGTGTGTTATAAAAATCAAAGCCCTAAAAATTTGTCTTCAAACTCAACGTATCCAAATAGTGGAAAAAGCTATTTCTTACGCAACAGAAAAATGTGAGGACTTTGATATTTCCGTTGAAAGAAGAGGAAGGAGGAGATTCCTAAAACGAATGCCAGGAGAAACGTCCCAAGACGTCGGACTAACATTGCTAGAAGAGTTGCATAGAGCTATGTTAGAATGTCTTGATAGATTTTACGAAGAACTAAATAAAGCAATGGATGACATTCTCATAACATTTGGTGTTGTTCAGTCTGAAACACTACTAACGTCAACAGAAGAAGAACTTCGTGATCTAGTTCCAAATCTTACAAAAATGTATGATGAATTTTCTGCATTATTTTGGAGATTTTACGACTGAGGCGCCACTTGGATGCCGCCAGCATTTCTCTTCAAAGAGCGATTCAATCGACTACCTTGGAGCTTCTGAAATTTATTCTAAAATGGGACTATTCTGATTCTGTTCCAAGTCTAGCTCTATGTCTAAGATTTTTTTAACTGCTTGTATTTCGGTGGCTACTTGCGAAAGTAGTTTCTCAAAATTAAAGTTAATAAAATCTTATTTAAGATCTACAATAAGCCAAACACGACTTTCCAGTCTATCCATAATGTTCATTGAAAAGGAGAGGAAAGTTGGCAGTTGATTGCTTGCCGTCTCTAACTCAAAAAAATTTTGACCTTACCTGACATTAATTTGTGCAGGCAAAATATTTTTTAGTTTAGATTTAGATTTAGTTACTACCGCCACTGCCCCAAAGACCTAATTGGTTGACTATTTCTCTTCGTATTCTTGAGTTATTACTATAGCAACTATGTTTACTGATTGTGTTCGAACACAATGAATGATGGACCAAAAGTCACACCATCAACCAATGAAAACTAAAATGCTATGCATTATTTTCTGCGTGTTTTGTGATAAGCAATAAGTACAGACGTGATGATCAAGGTAGGGTAGTATTGAACAACAGTTCAATAACGATCTATTACGGTGGTTATGTGAGGAAAGTTAAAGTCTCTGATGTTTAGGCAATAGCCATATAATTACTTAGTTAGTCAGTTCAGTCACTTATGAAGAGAGGTGATAAAATGTATAACAAAGAGATGCTGTTCGTCAGTAAGCGAATCATTTGATAATGATTGCGGACTGTGTTTCTTCTAAAACGTTTTAGACAATGCTACCCTTTATTCAATGTCCGCATTGAAAAGAAGAAGCGAAATTGTGCACTGCACAAGATATGTTATTGTATAAAGCGGAATATTCTCTAAATCCGCTACCATCCCAACAAAACATTTAAAGCTGTCCAGTAGTAGTACACTTAAAAATAAAACCTTATGTAGCATCAATCAAAACTCAGAAGTTGGATCATTGAATTGAATATGCATAGACCATAGCAAAGAATTTTAATGATTTCCCGAAGGCTTTTGATAACGTTTACCTATTTATATTGTAAATTAAATTTAAGGAACTTTTGGTTTGCAATTAAAAAAATATTTCTGTCTTAAACATGAAACCTTAACAAAATTTAATTAAACACGGTGTTGACAAAAGTAGAATTGAAGACATGAAAACAAATTGCATTATTCCCGTACGATATTTGTGAGGACAACGACCTATGGTTTTGACGATATTTTCATTGTCACACAAAACAGAGATAAAAACAATAATTTTAAACATTTATAAACTTTGCTACAGATTGTGTAGACAGTAGATACCTACAAACATTATTCTCGATGATGTTTTATCTAAGTTATTTTTTATCATTCTCGAATTAACGGACAGCGCTGTTTGTTTATTATTTGTTTGCTATATGTTTTTATTTCCTTATATTCCAGGAATTGTACTTTGTCGATGAAAAGTCGAGAATATCACTGTCAATACAGATCAAGCTTAGCAGAAAGCAAATCATTCGAAACACCTAATGTGAATCTTGATGACTGATGACCGGAGAATCTCCTACCTATGCTCCCCAAGGTAATGTTCAAAGATGTGGCGGAATTGAAGTTGTTTTGGTTATTTAGGACATTATATAAAACGCTTGGTTTAGTTGTTTTGTGGTTAGAAAGGATAAATCATATAATACGATAATCTATAATTTATTAATATCATCATAATTTATCTATAATTAGCCAGACATTTAAACAGTCAATGATGTATCTTACTTAACCGTAATTAAAATAAATAATATTGTAGCTCGATATCAGACAGACCGCATTCAAATTTAGGGGTGTTAGTTAAATGGGATAGATATGTTGAGATACGTCGGCCATTCACACTGGTCGGAGGAAGTGCGTATCGGCACTCCAGTACAGTTCGGAACTTCACCGTGTGCAGACCAGCTACCATGCGTCCCAGTACTGTTCTCCTGATGGCTATCCTTACTTGCATCCAATGTAAGTACTTTGCGTATACGCTCTGCCATTGCATTTAATTTTGTGTCTCCAGCGAATTGATTTTGGTGTACCAATTTCGATACGGTACTCTTTGGTTTTTGCTTCGTTTCTTTAAAATTGCGTACATTATTCTTTTATTCTATACTACTTATTTATTGTGTTTTATTATATCATGTCGTAATAAATGTATTATCGCTACGCATACTCAAGTCTCTTGTTTGGTAGTTAGATATCGAAAGGTCATGGGTTCATTCGGGTAAAACGAGGAGTGTTTTATAGATCGTTTTACTCTACGATGTGATCTTATTTCAGGTGACTAGAATAATTAAAAAAAATATATCTAATTATTTTGTGGAGTCCAAGTCGCTCTTGGCCAATTCTATCAATCTAGGAATGATGAAGAACAAAGAAATCAATCAAAGATACAAAGATACGAATCAAAGATACAAAGATGAAGAACATAAATATGAAATTTTTCAAAGGTATCGCCCACCTATGTAGGTGGGCGATATTTTCGCTAAGAACGATCTTTTACAGACAAACTTTCTTCTGTATTTTTTCTAAAAATCCGTTGTCTCCCTGTTGAGATAACATACCCATTATATTTCCACAAATCATATTAGGTACTTCACTAGGTATAACAATGATGCACTGGTTTGCACGATGTTATTTTTTAACCTTAGAAAGTTTTGTTCATAGTTACTTTACAACAGACTATAAAATTAAACTTAGGCTGAGAAACAGCACGTTTCAAATGGCACAAAGAAATAAAACAATCTACCAAAACATAAACAGCATAATGTTTCCCACTCCAGGATCACAAGTCTTCTCTCGGTGATAAGGTCCAGCGTGCATTGGTAGATGTCACAATATGTCTTCGAAGTTTTGGCTCTAGTTTTGGTTTTAAGAGCTTTGAAAGGCTTTGAAATAATTTACTCTGAGGGGTTGGAACGACCTAGGAGTTTGTAAGTCGCAGCCGACACCTCTAGGCTAGAACTGCTCTTGTCTATCGTAGTGACCATTATTGCTAATCCATTGCTCTATGTGTTCGGAAAATGGGTCTGATCAAGATTGTAATAACGCAATGAATATTGCTGAAATATCAAAATGAAACCCATTACTGCTAATAGTTTGTTACACAAATACCCCGCTGATGAGGAGAGTCTATTTTAAATCAATAAATAGTCATAATATTAAAATAATTCTTCGTAACAGTTTGAATTTGGTGGGAAAAGTTATTTAGTAATTTGGTACATTTATATAAACGTGTGAGTTTTATATAAACTATTGTTTTTTTTTTTTTTTTAATAATTATAAACTAGAGCTTGACCGCAATCCCGCCTGATGGTAAGCAGTGATGCGATCGTTGATGGTAAAGCGGATACGTTGATACTTCTTACTAATAACAAACAAGATGGATTTAAGTATTTCGGATGTTTTATTTTCTAGTTCTAACGGACAGTTCAGACTTTCTAAATGAGTAAGTTCAACATTAAAAAATATTATCCTTCGTCTGAACTTGCTGAATCTGCTTTTCGACCCTATGCCATCACACTGGTGAAGATCCCCCATATACATTTGTACACCTTTTCTGGCTAATTTCTCGAGACTGCTTCGTGCCATCGTGCTAGCGTGTTTCTCAGAAAATAGTCGCCCAGATGCGATGCTTTTTCTCTTTCTAATGTTGCACTAGGATTGCAACCTTCCGTGCAGGAGGCGAGGCCCGGACAGACCGGGCCAGGACCAAGGACTCCCGCGGCCCCGCGCGCTCTTGACTGACGAGTTTTTAGTCAGTAGGAGTCTGACAGACCCCGTCGCCCACCCCAGGGCGACGGACATCCATGAAGATTTTCCTGCCCGGAACAACAAAAAAAGGATTGCAACCTTGACGCCATTTTGTCTTCAGGATAGTAAAAGTCCCTGGTAGTTACTGTATATAAAGCCCAAATTTAGCAATTTTATCATTTAGGGCTCTACTGTTGTCACGCTAAATTGGGCTGGGCATTACAAAGGCAAATTGAATCAATCAAGGCAATATAGGTCAGTGTTAGACTGCACTAGAAACTAATTGGCAATTGATATTATATGCACCCAACGAGAGCAAGGATGGAGGGTCGTTGCAAATTGCATAATGTTCGTTTTAGTAGGTCAGGTCAGGTCTATTATTATAACATTTGACTATAATAGGAATAAATTTTGTTAGGAACAGTTTATGTAGCAGCGGCTACATTTTAATAGGAAACCTGTTAAAAATATTTATACCTAGCGTAAATAACTTAAACTAACCTAAAGCAATTCATTAAATTCCTAGGCTCTCTAGGTGGGTATAATATAATTTGAATTTCGAAATACAAATAAAAAACAAATACTATAAAAAACTATATTATCACCAAAGAGTTTTTTTTTTTATTTTGTTTGTTCTATTTGGAACTGGCTAAGGTCTGAGACTATACTGCCATGTCTTCAGTAATTGATTTTTAACTACTATATATAATATATATTTTTTGACGTTGTGGAAATGCCTTTACGCACCATACCCGCCGCTTGTTAGCCGACAAGCGTGTGTGGGACTCGCCCAGCCGAAGCCGGGAATACCCACTAAAACCACAGCGGCACATCGACATCGCCTTAGTGGCGAGGTCATGGGAAATAGCAGAGCCTGCGCTACCAATCCCCGCCGGCGTTTCCCGCCTAGATGGCGGGACCACAGTGGTCCCTCCATAGGGAGGGGCCGGGCTGGGTACGTCTTATTTTGCGAGAAGACGCAGCAGCCAAAGGTTTTTTAGCGAGGTGTCCTTCCTCTTAGCCCCACTCGCTTGCACGCAGGCAAGGGGAGCCCCCAGCTCTTCTCAGTGAGGAGATCGGGTTGCCCGATGGTGACCTGGGGTTCGGGTCACGTCAGCCACCTGGAGTGGTGGCCGCCCCGCCGCACGTGTGACCGCCGAAGCGGACCCCACTTCTGGTTTTGGTCCGCGCCGGTCCCCTATCCGCCACCTGGGGACGCGTCCGATGGCCTGCCAGAAACTGCACACGGAAAATTTTTAACTCAACCTAACCTAAACCTATCTCCTTTCGTTTTCCGCGTAAACCGGCTCGGAGGAAAATTTGGGTCAAAGTCATGATGTAGCTACAATATTTCAATGTTCTTTTTGAATTATTCTCTGAATATACTTTTTTGAAAGTCCAATGATAAATGAGCATGGCACTCAGCTTTCCCGCCAAAACCGACCAAAGATTTCTCCCTTAATTTATGACTTTTTTCAATAGTCCTAATGGTTAAACCCATTCTGAATTCAACTTCAGAGAACTCTAATGTTGCAAAGGATGTATTAAATCAGAATGAACGGAAACTGCAGATAAAACATCCTATAATAGGTTCAAAGGTTTAAAAGTTCTACAAGCACCAAACTGGGTGGTAATTCTCGTAATTGTAAGACCATTCACAGTCTAAATCTCTCAAAAACCCCGTTCACCTTGGTTCCTACTTTTCGGAATGTATCCTTGGAGTGTACCGACCGCCTTCAGCTTTTGGGTGTTGAGATTTCCTCGAACCTAAACTTTGGGCGATTCATTGAGTCCAAGGCCAAGGTGGCTGCCAGAAAACTTGGCGTTATCGCAAAGGTCCCGGCAGTACTTCACACCAGGGCAGCTTCTAATGTTGTACAAAGCACAGGTCCGTTCGTGTGTGGAGTACTGCAGCCACATTTGGGCTGGTGCTGCTAAGTGTCACCTGGCCACTTTGGATTCAGTGGAGAGGCGTGCGAAGAGGCTGATTGGTGATTCTGATTTAACTCGAGTTGGTCTCCAAAGCCTAGAGCACAGGCGTAGAGTAGCCAGCCTTTCGGTGTTCTATAGGATACATTTTGGGGAGTGTGCGAGGGAATTGCACGATTTATTTCCCCCATCTCCGTTCCACCATCGGACGACCCGTTGTACGGCGAGTTTCCACCCTTATGTTGTTAACACCTCTACGATCCGGACGAAGCGTTTCGCCTCCTCCTTCATACCGCGTACATCGAGGGACTGGAACAATCTGCCGGCGGCGGTGTTTCCGTCGGACTACAATTTGAGTGTCTTCAAGGCTAGAGTGAATGCTGTGTGGCTCTTAATAAACTAGTGCGCTTTACCATCAACGATTGCGTCACTGCTTACCATCAGGCGGGATTGCGGTCAAGCGCTGGTTTATAAATTAATTAAAAAAAAAATACTTCTAATTTCCCTTTCATTTGACAAGTTTTAACATTTGTCTATCGCTGACATGAGACAACACAAATTCGCCATCTAAATTCCAATTAATCAGAAAATCCTGCAAAATGTTGCGCAGAATGCTGTCTCTGTTATATTCGCATTATATTGAAACTATTATATATATTATATACGTTATAGGCTCCTTCAAATTGAAAGTGCTCCACATCCACGACGAACAGCATACCGGTTGTATTATTGACTAAAGACGGTCCATGTCATTATCATCAACCTTTTTTTTTATCGTCCTACTGCTGGGCAGAGGTCTCCTCTCATATAGAGAAGGATTGAGCGTAATCATCACGCTTGCTCAATGCGGGTTGGCGATTTCAGACTTATAAAGTAAGTACGCTCAAGTCTTTTAGCCTACTAGTTCCTAAAACATCACTATGTTTTAGTTTTTTGTTTTATCATCATCATTATCAACCTTTTATCGTCCCACTGCTGGGCACAGGTCTCGTCTCATACAGAGAAGGATTGAGCGTAATTACCACGCTTGCTCAATGCGGGTTGGCGATATCAAAGTTAAAGTCCAGGTTTCCTCAAGAAGTTTTCCTTCACCTTCAGTCAATGATGTCCAAGATATACTTATAAAATACATATAACTTTAGAAAAGTTACATTGGTACTTGCCTGACCTGGAATCGAACCCGCGCACTCATACTTGAGAGGCTGGTGTTTTTACCACTAGGCCACCACGACTTGTACATGTCATACCATCAATATATCTGAGATCAACATTAATGTATACAACTAGCGCACCCTCAAGCACCCCAATTATAATTTAACATGTATATGCCTTACATTGTTATTTATTAAGAGAACAAAACCTAGATGTTCTTGGAATAAGATTTTTTTTGTTCTTTATATTGTATTGAATGATTAAATTTGTATGAATACAAGTAAAACTAAATATATTTTCATCATTGCTAATTGAACTTTTATTATAAATTCCAGTGACAACGTGGGCGTGTGATTCAGAGCAATCTCACAATGGCTGCAAGATCTACGATTCGTCGTGCACTTGTGGGGTCGGCTGTAGGTCGGAGTACATCTACAGGACTCGACGTGCCTGTCTCAATGCCTTAAGAGGTAAGTTGATTAGAACCATTATTTCTTAAGAACAACAACCAAAAATCTGACGTACAAACAATATTATAGTCAGTTCCGCATTCATTACATCAGTCTTAACTTCCAAAAATCAAGCGACTTGTATGGCTACCTTGAATTTTACCTTGAAATTGGCCCGCTTCTAGGATGTAAGAACTCTCAACCAATGACAGCGCCAAACGCGGTCAAAACACATGGTAGCCACACTACTGAAATCAGCGGACGTAGAGGGTTCGATCTGAACAAAATAACCCACCAGAGTCAGCAGGAAAAGCAACTTGATAACAGCAGCCTTCAAAGCCATATGACTTTATCGAGCTCACGATCGAAAATAAGAACTTCCCCTATTAAGACCTTGTCACTAGATCGTATTAGATGCATCTGAAGGTGAATCTCACCATGAATGACCCCTAAGTATCTACTCTATATGCCTACCGTTTAACTAAGACGGTGTCTGAAGCAGATCAATGGTGCAGGAAGGCCGCTGACGAATTTTAACGAGCGAATGGCTCTTCTCACCTAAAACCTCTCCATACCCATCCCACACATCGCAGCTTTTTTTATAAATATAATTTTAAGCTATCCCTTGATTGCAATCCCGTCTGATGGTAAGCAGTGATTCAATCGTTGATGGTAAAGCATATTCACTCTAGCCTTGAAGATAGCAAATTGAGTCAGACGGAAACACCGCCGCTGGCAAATTTTTCCAGTCCCTCGATGTACGCGGATAAAAGACGAGGCGAAACGCTTCATCCGGATCATAGTGGAATCAACAACGAAAGGGTGGGTACTCGCCCTACGACGGGTTGTCCGATGATGGAACGCAGATAGGGAGAATTAAGTCATGCGATTCCCTCGCACAGTCTCCAAAATGCATCCTATAGAACACCGACAGGCTGGCTACTATTCGCCTGTGCTTCAGGCTTTGGAGACCGTTTTGAACTAAATCTAGGCCACCAATTAGGCCAACGAATCCAAAGTTGCCAGGTCGCATTTTGCAGCACCAGCCCAAACATGGCTGCAGTACTCCACACACGAACGGAGTTGTGCTTTATATAACATAATAAGCCGTCCTGGTGTGAAGTACCGCCGGACCTTTGCAGTAATGCAAACTTTCCTGGCTTTGGACTTAAAGATTCGCCCAAAGTTTATATTCGAGGAGCTCCCAACTGCCAAAAGCTGAAGGCGGTCGGTGCAATCCAAGGATACATTCCGAAAAGTCAAGGATCAAGGAGCCAAGGTGAACAGCTTCTTCTGGCGGTGAATAAACACGCTAGTCTTTTGGATACCTCAAGGATCTCTGAAACCACCTTTGAAACGATAGGTTTTAGTAGCCAGAAGGATACTATACAAGATAAGCAAATTAAAGGTTTTAACTATGTCAAATGTTTATTAAATTATTGGTATTTGTAGACTATTTACTTCTGACAACAACCAAAAAGCAAAATTGAAACGAAAATATATATAATCACTGTAAAATGTCCTCAATCAAAGACAAAATCGCTGTGAGAGAATTGCGTTGTAACAGTATACTTTAAGTACATTCTTATCGGTTTGTAGATGTTCTGATTTCAATATTCTTCTCATCATATTTATCACCATCATCAACCTGATTATTGCCCCACTGTTGTTGGGCACAGGTCTCCTCTCATACAGAGAAGGATTGAGCGTAATCACCACGCTTGCTTCATGCGGGTTGGCGATTTCAAACATAAAGTCCAGGTTTCCTCAAGATGTTTTCCTTCGCCTTTTAATCAGTCATTGGTGTCCAAGATATACTTAAAAAGTACATATAACTTAGCAAAGTTACATTTGTACCCGCTCGAACCCGCTCACTCATACTTGAGAAGCTGGTTTTTTACTAGGCCACCAGAACTCATCATGTTAATTCTTTTTAATTTCACAGAGAGGAGTTCAAACGTTTGCAATCGTTTGCCGTGCATGGGAGGCATTTGTTTACAGACGACGCAAGATCCAGGGTTTATTTGTAAATGTGAAGGCACTGGATTTTATGGCCAGCGCTGCGAGAAAGGTAATCCTATTTTAAGTCCATCGTTACGACCCTTCTAAGTAAAACGTGAAGTTGCCGAGTTCACATTAATATTAAATACTAGGGGTTGCAATCTTCTTCTTCTTCTTCAGCCTATAGATGTCCACTGCTGGGCAAAGGCCTCCCCCAAGGCTTTCCACGATGACCGGTCTTGTGCTGCCCGCATCCATCGGCTTCCCGCGCCCTTCACCAGGTCATCGGTCCACCTTGTTTGGGGCCTCCCTACGCTGCGTCTTCCAGTACGTGGCCACCACTCCAGAACCTTACTGCCCCATCGGCCATCGGTTCTACGAGCAATGTGCCCTGCCCACTGCCACTTAAGTTTAGCAATATCTTGAATTAATTAAAAAATATAACTTTATTTATGCCCCTTATTTTGACTATAGCGAATAGTCAAAATAAGGTTAGTATAGATATTGAACGAATCAAAACATACACTGTCCTTCCCGTTATACTAGTACGGTCCGAAAACCGTAGAATGGTTACACATATCTAAAAATCTTCAAATCACGTCTTTATACCCTGTAGAGGAGCTCTACTGCTGGTATAAACGACCACTTAAAACATTTTGAAGCATAGTGCTAACCATTGGTCCATATGTTAGAAAAATGTGACTGCTCAACCACGTAAATAACGCATTGAATGTTGTAGAACTGTCAGAAGGAAACTCATTGAGCTATTGGTAGTGTGTTAAGCAATTACCCTAACAACTAACAAAATATACATAGGTGTACAGACCTATGTATATTTTGTTAGTTGTTAAAGTGCCATTTGGTGATATGGGACTTTAACCCCCACTACTTTAGGCTCCTAAACAAACTTATTACTACCCTCCAGCTCCTACTGAAAAAATCCTGACGGAAAGCCTAAATAAAAATCACTCTTCGTGACCAGAGAGTAAAATCATGGGGAAAAACAAAAATTATGGTGGATATAATTCAGTGGAAGTGAAAATACTATAAACCACGCTCTAGGACAAAACGCCATCTTTACTCTTTCTAAGTATAAACAGTATGTTAAGAAAACCCTGTCCGACCCGTGGAGGTGTTGTTAGGTATCGATAACTGATTCTACTGATGGATACAAAAACGGGCTAAACTTAAAAAAAAAATCGCCGTAAAAAAATAAATATTATTTCGCAAAAAGAGGTAACTTAATAAATCTGCGTTATTACCCTTCCGCGGGCGGCGGGCGGCAGGGCACGCGGCACGTGGTCGCATCGCTATTCGCTCATAATAATACCGGTGTTGTCACTTCTTTAAAAATTACCAAATTTCGGGGAAGTTGGAATTAATTCGCGGGAAAAAAAGATTATTTTAAAATTCATTTGTATTGGTACTATGATGATTACGTAAAATTTTATGTTATATTTGGTCATGTGTTTACCTAACCTTTATTATCCTTATGGGTCGGACAGGGTTTTCTTAACATACTGTATATATACATTAGTAGGAGACACACTATTCGTGTATGACCATTGTCTGAGTACGGACGAAGCATTAACAGTTTATATTGTTACGGGCTAGGGGTACTAAAATACCGGTTAAGGGTTACGAAGTTTATTGGCAACGAAGGTACAGTCGATTGTAGGCAATGACAAGTAGAATGTTGTTGACGTTGCACCGAAGTCTTCACTTACGTCCACGAAGTCCGTATTGTAAACACACAATAACACTACAGATGTTACTTCACGTAGTACTCAATGTTTTCGTTACAGTTGTCGCAGTAGGTATTCTCAAAGATCGCTTCTTAAGTATCGCTGTTTTCGTCTCGGTAGTCAAGTGCAGACTGACTCGGCGCCGGCGTCGCGGCGCTATATATAGGCCAGGTGATCGAACATTCCAGAATCGTCTAGACGTAATAATAATAGCGCATAACTTCGAGTACATTCAGTAGGTACCTACGGTAATTCCCGGAAACGGGTTTCTAGAAATTTCGATGTCGTCACTTAGTTGACAAAATTGATGAAACCTGTACCATTCGATAGGCCACCTTAAGTCTAGGAATGCGTTTTTATATTACACCTAGACAATGTCTAGGTCTCGAGTTACAGGGCTTAAAAGTTACGCACTGCATGTCACGCGATATTGAACCTTATCGACCCTCGACATAAGGTGCATTCGTAACATTGCCCCCTTCTTAGTCGTGCTCGTCCCGAGCATGATTTGATCCATAATAGCGAGCTAGGCGGTCTACGTGTACGATCTTCAGCTTCCCTCTAGGTCCTTTCCTTATCCGGTAGGTGACATCGTTTATCCTGGTTACTATCGCGTATGGACCCTCCCATTTGGCTTGAAATTTCGGACTCTTTCCTTTTCTCCTAATGGGATTATGTAACCATACCAAAGTTCCCTCTTCAAATCCGGGCACGTTAGCTTTGCGGTCGTATCGGATCTTCATTTTCTCGCTAGTTTTCAGACCATTCTCTCTCACTAGCTCATGTATTCCATCTAGTTTACGTCGTAGGTCAGCCACATAGTCGACGGCTAGGATAGGGGTATCGGGGGGTGTTCCGGTAAGTGCATCTATGGGTAATCTAATTTCTCGGCCGAAGTTGACTTTCGCCGGTGTACAATTTGTGCTATCATGTGTTGCAGAGCGGTATGACATTAAGAAGAGTGGAATGTATTGGTCCCAATCCCTCTGATGTTCTTCCACTACTTTGGCCAAATGATTCTCTAGCGTCTGGTTGAATCTTTCGACCATTCCATCTGACTGAGGGTGATATGGTGTTGTACGGGTCTTATGTATCCCGAGTAGTTGGCAAACCTCTCGGAACAGTGAAGACTCGAAATTTCTACCCTGATCAGAGTGTAACTCCAAAGGAACGCCAAATCGACAGAACACCTCGTGAACTAGCTTTTTGGCGACGGTATGAGCTTCTTGGTTGGGTACTGCAAAAGCTTCTGGCCATTTGCTGAAATAGTCTTGCATGACGATGATATACCTATTCCCTTCTTCAGTGATAGGGAATGGCCCAGCTATATCGACCGCAACTCTTTCCCATGGTGCACCAACATTGTACACTTTCAGCCGACCTCTGGCTCTCGTTTGCGGTCCTTTTACTGAGGAGCAGGCTACACATTTCTTACACCAGTCCTCTACGTCTTCGCGGCAATGCACCCAATAGAATCTTTTTCTCACCTTCTCCAGAGTTTTCTTTACTCCTAGATGTCCTCCGGATACTCCGTCGTGCACCTGTCTTAGCACCGACGCGACCTTATCACAGGGGACAACTATCTGTAAGGCGACCTCCTGTCCACTAGGTGATTCCCATTTCCTTTTCAGAACTCCATTATCAATTATCAGGCTGTCCCATTGAGCCCAGTAACTTTTTGCTGTTGGGCTAAGCGCTGATATTTCACTCCAAGCGGGCCTCTGGCCACCCTGCTTCCATTCAATTACTGCCCTCAGATCGCCGTCCTCCTTCTGTGCGTTTCCCATTGCTTGATTATTCCAGTCTTCATCCAAAGCGTTCACCTGGATAATCCGCACGTTCTCTTCCTTTCCCTGTCTGCGTTCTTCACCTCGGTCCTTACTCCCTGAAGTAATCTGACGACGGCGGCCCTTTTGTCTTTTCTCGAGGCGCTTCTTCTTACGCGCCTCGTTCTCGACTTCCTTGTCCCGTCTTGCTTCCGCCACACTCCACGACCTTCCGCACGACCGCTCTCACTCTTGTTCTCGCTTGCCAGAACGTTCGCGTTCCCGGTCCTTGACGCGTTCCCGCTCTCGTTCAGCGGGTCGCTCGTGGCGCCCACTCCGATCGCTCCGCTCGCGCCACTCGACGCGCCCGCTCGGGCGCTCGGGCTCGACCTTGGCGTCGCGCTTCCGCCACAGCAACACCTCTGCGTCTTTACGTGCCCAAGAAGTACTTCTTCCCTTAGCCTTCCTGGGACAATCAATTCGAATGTGCCCCTTTTCGCCGCACTCATAGCAAGTTGGTCCTCGTCGGGCTTTTATTTGTGCGATCATTTTTCGAATACGGTCGTGTTGTCGGCCATCTTGACGTACAGCTTCCACCTCCAGAGCATGTGTCAAAGCTGCCTTCAGGGTCTGATGGTGACCCAGACGTACTGCAGCTCTGACTTCTGCATCTCGAATCCCATCAGTAAAGAATCGCAGAGTAGTAGCGTCAATCAGTCCCGGTGTTGATGCATACACCTTGCGAACCAAACGTTCTATTTCCGTTGCCCATTGTTGCAAACCCTCACTGCTCTTCTGTGTGCGGTTGCGGAGTGGGGCCCTGTAGACATGTTCGAGGTGTTCCTCTCCATATCTAGTCTCCAACGCTCCAACGCAACGCAACGCAACAGACAGGCTAGAGTATTGCAATCGCCGGAAATATTCTCGAGAATTCGTACGGCATCACCACGCAAAGCAAGCATAAGGGCCGTTACCGCTTGATCGTCGTCCCAGTTGTTGCCTTTTGCGACCTTTTCGAATTGAAGGCGGAAGGCTACCCATGATGTTGTTCCGTCAAAATGAGGTACTTGGAACGTCGGCAAAGCATTGGGTACAGGTAACACACCTTTAATTCCTCCTTTCTGCACAGCTTTATGGAGAAACTGTATTTCTTTCTCACACTCCATGATGGTACTGTCTAGTTTCTCTAAACGCGCATCATGTTTGTCTATACGAGTATCGTGTTTGTCTATGCGCGTATCTTGATGGTCCATACGCGCTTCTTGTTTGTCTATGCGCGTATCTTGCTGGTCCATACGTGCATCTTGTTGTGCTGTTTTTACTCTAAGTTCGTTGACCTCTTCTTTAGTGTTTTCCCATTTTTCGTTTAGTTCTAATACCAGCTGCTGGGATTCCTTTATTTGTGCCTGGGTTTCTGCCTGGGATTTATCTATTTTTGCCTGGATTGCTGTCTGGGATTCTGCTATACCTTTTATTTGCGCCTGGGTTTCTGCCTGGGATTCTGCAATGCTCAGCCTTATTTGCGCCGTCAAGTGAGCCAGTAATGCCGATAAATCGCATCCGCTGGTTCCGGGAATAGTGGTGGTACTAGGCGCACTCACATTCGTCGGTGTTACGACGGACGCATCTTCTATGGGTGCAGGGACACTAAGCGATTCTTCCTCTTGACGCGCCAAATCCATCGCTGCTTGTCGTCGCGTGCGAACTCTTTCGTCTTCCCTTGGCGTGACCGGCATTCCGCTTCTGACACCAATTGTTACGGGCTAGGGGTACTAAAATACCGTTTAAGGGTTACGAAATTTATTGGCAACGAAGGTACAGTCGATTGTAGGCAATGACAAGTAGAATGTTGTTGACGTTGCACCGAAGTCTTCACTTACGTCCACGAAGTCCGTATTGTAAACACACAATAACACTACAGATGTTACTTCACGTAGTATTCAATGTTTTCGTTACAGTTGTCGCAGTAGGTATTCTCAAAGATCGCTTCTTAAGTATCGCTGTTTTCGTCTCGGTAGTCAAGTGCAGACTGACTCGGCGCCGGCGTCGCGGCGCTATATATAGGCCAGCTGATCGAACATTCCAGAATCGTCTAGACGTAATAATAATAGCGCATAACTTCGAGTACATTCAGTAGGTACATACGGTAATTCCCGGAAACGGGTTTCTAGAAATTTCGATGTCGTCACTTAGTTGACAAAATTGATGAAACCTGTACCATTCGATAGGCCACCTTAAGTCTAGGAATGCGTTTTTATATTACACCTAGACAATGTCTAGGTCTCGAGTTACAGGGCTTAAAAGTTACGCACTGCATGTCACGCGATATTGAACCTTATCGACCCTCGACATAAGGTGCATTCGTAACAATATGAACCGGAGACAAACCACAATTGATTCACATACGAGTGTTGCTATTGATAAGTAGCAATGGCTCTCATATTGACACTTCGATACAATTCATTGCGTTATTAACGCTGGCGAACATACAAAGCAATGGATTGCGATACCTTTTTTTTTTGCTTTGGATGGGAAACCATCAAATGACCTCTCCTGCTCTGGGCGGAGCAGGTTCCTTCCAACAGTTGCCGCAAAAACACACCCGTGTACCTTCACTTGCCTGCGCGCCAGGGCCACGGTTTCTTTTTAACAAACCCGCACGAGTACTGATGCCCCCTGACCCAGGAGGTATCAGTACTCGTTTTTTTTTTTTTTTTTTAATAGTTATAAACTAGCACTTGACCGCATTCCCGCCTGATGGTAAGCAGTGATGCGATCGTTGATGGTAAAGCACGCTAGTTTATTAAGAGCCTATTCACTCAGAAAAACTGAGCGAATAGGAAGGAAGACGGCAGTTGAGCGAGGTGATGCAATGTTAAACCCAACAACACGACCAACGATGCTGCGCCAAAGGGAGATTGATCTGAAGACCCTCCACGACCAAACTCCCAACACAACAACATTAGGCGCATCGTACCCGGCACACATCGCAACACAACTGCTCAGACCCGTCCTCCGAACGGCTTCACCAGACATCATGCCGGAACACGACAAATCGCTTGGCGGCAAGGCTTTGTCTGGTGGGTGGTAACTACTGCCGGCGGCCGATGTTATGGCCTACCACCGAGTAACCCCGTCACGATGTGCTGACATCTCTTTGAGGCGCGCCTGAAACACAACCCGCCATCAACCCGGGCCTAGTCCTTACAGGGCGGCGAGCTGCCCATCACTCGCCGCTCGCAAGCCGGGAGTTCGATATTGTCTTCCGACCAGGGCGGCTAGACGCGTGAGGGAGCTGGGATACCCGCTACCTCAAGCGCTCCGCCTCCTCCTTTTCCAGCATCACTGCTTCGCAAAAAGAGGTGACGGCTATGCACTCTCGCCCCGGACCACAGCTAGGACCAGGGTCAGACGTAAGAGATCGCTGCCACGTGAACAAGGTGGTGCTCTACCCAAGCCTGGTAGACCAGGAGGTCTTGGGACCTCGAGGACACGGTGGAGCATATAGAGGACTATATACTCCACCGTGTCATTTCCCCTGGCATTTCCTGCCGCCTTATGCGGAACAGGAATCTCTCGAAGCATCCGTTTCCGGGAGGACCTGCATCAGGCGGAAGGTGAGGGCCGCCACTTCTCAAAGAGGGGACTTACCGCCGCTATTGTGGCGTGTCCAGCACTTGCAGCAATTGCGACAATCGCACTCTCCATGCCGTCGTGAGATCCCGCTAATGCTCTAATCGCTGTACCGCGATTTCTCGCGGCAGCGGAGTTATGCCCCGTCATTTTGCCTGCTCTCGCCATTCCCACATGTGGGCGAGCGCTTTGGCCTCCAAATCCCATGGCGGCAATCCAAGCAAGGGAGCTCGCCGCCTTTGCGGAGACTTTGCGGTATCTCCGGACCAGCCGAACGGCCATGACCCACTGGGACGCGGTAAGGCATCGGGCTGATCGCTTCCTTAGCGACCGCGCTCACACCGGTGCCCCGTAAAGGGACATGGACCGCACGGCATCCGCGTGGAGCCTCCGGCAGGAGGCGATGGATTGCGAGACTTTAATTTGCAAATCGGCTAACTCCATGTAAGCAATTTTTTCAGAATTATTAAAACTCTATATTTTTTACATCACCGAAGGAAAAATGTACAATACCGACGTTAGGTAATATCGTATTTTTGATAAAGTAGACCCCTTTATACCTATTAATTAAAATACTATCGTGTTTTTAGGAGTTAGCCGATTTGCGAATTAAGGTATATCGATTGATACTCGTAATACCTACCTATCCTTCAAAATGATTGAGATTAAGTTTTTAGTATGTTTTGCAATAAGGATGATGGTGTATAATTTCTGTCCACTCCTGCAGGACATTATCAAAAGCGGACGTCTTGCGAGTACGCTAAGCTTGTATGTTTTTTATGTACAGACGGCAGCAGGTCAAGCTAGCCGAAGCTGTCAAATATTCCCTGTGAATATTTTTTAACGATGAAGTTGAAAATCCAATAAAGAAAGACAGATTGTAGAAGCTTGATGTGCTGTCGTCTGTACATTGATGATGGAGACACCATTGAGAAAACATTTCGCCTTTATTTAATATTACCAAAAAATTTTGGCAATAAGCTTTACCTATGCTAATCCTCCAGACCGTATTTCGGCCACGGCGGCCAGTCTCAACAGAGGCCAAACCTTCCAAAAGCGCTGGAGATATTAGGTATAGTACACCAGTGTGCGTGCAAGCACTGTGCACTCCCTTTTCCCATTCCCTCATAACCTGATGCCACGGCATTCCGACACCACCTGTACCCTAATTATTGCATAACACACTAATACTATCGATTTGAATCATTTTGATGCATATTGCTAATCCATTAGTACTCCAAATGTTCTAAAAACGTGTCTACTCAACAACGTAAATAACGCAATGAATGTTGCTGAACTGTCAGAATGAAACGCATTGCTAACAATTGTAACGCAATTAACCTGCTGAGACAGGTCAACCACAGGACCTACTGATTAACGTGCTTTCCGAGGCACTGGCGGTGATACTCCCCTCCACCTTACAAACTCCAGTCTATTAAATACTATGGGGCAGATAAACCAATGGGGATTTAACTACACATACATACTTAACTACTACGATGACAGTTACCCAGAATAAAATATAACCGTCAGTTACATCGACCTTTTTTTGTTTTGTCTGTTCCATTTGGAACCGGCTAAGGTCAGAGATCATACTGCCATATCTTCAGTAATTAATTTTCAACTATCCTATCCCAAATAATCTAACTTAAGCTAACCTAAACCTATCTCCTTACGTTTTCTCCGTGAACCGTCTAGGAGGAAGATTTGGGACAAAGTAATGATGTGGCCACTATGCTTATATTTCAATGTTCTTTATGAATTATTCACTGAATGCACTTTTTACTACATAAATCACGCGTTTCTATTTAGTAAACGACAGTATAAATAATTTAAAAGTCCAATGAAAAATGAGCGTGGCACTCATCTTAGCTTTCCCGCCAAAACTCCGACCAAAAAAATTTAGAAACATTCGTTTTTTTTTTTTAATGTTGCCTCACTTTTATGTCTGTTCTAACGCCTGGAATCTACTGAACTTTAAAATTAACTTTATTTTGTTTCCAGCATGTCCCACTGTGCCAGTACGTGGCATGGTCTTCCCTCACGAGTGTATCGTCATTTGAAGAGAAGAGAAGAAAGACACATATTTATTATACATAGTCACTTAAAATCCTTTATGTACTAAATTAGCTTATATTCTAAATAAGTGAAACCAATATAATATCAGAACAATTTATGCAGGAAAAATAAACATTTTATTAAAAATATATTTCTTTTAATGTTTTCTAAGATGATTTTGTTTAAACACCCTAATTTGTTCAGCGTTTTCTTTCCTCCCAACCTAGTCTTCACTCTGTGAGGAAAGAGCTCAAAGAAAGTATTCTAAAAAGACATAAGAACTCGATATTTATATCAATCGAAACTTTTATGAATGTCAAAAAATTAATCTAAGGTATGAACGAATGAGTACTTATCCTACTATAGAAAATTGTTTAACACACAATCAATTTAAATTTGAATAATTATGAAGAATAATCCATTGCTAATTTGCTACTGTGTGTTATGATACGCAGTTCTCCCTACTAGAGTGCAGTAATAGCGCATAGAGTAAAGAATTTTCTAATTACCGTAAAAAAATGACTTAAGGGCCTTAGTCTCATTTAGTAGCGTAAAATGGTCACTTTAGGAAGCTAATTTCTAATTAACGGCTTGGTTTTGAGATTTGAAAAAAATATATCTTGTCTATTGATTCATGTACAACATTTACTAAAGATGATTTTTTCGTAGGATTTTGCCTTTTGCCTTAAAAAAATAGTTACCAAAACGCTATTTTTGGCTAATATTCGTTATTACTTCTAAACGGCATTGATGTGTGGAAATATTTTTACACTGAAAAATTCGCGGTTAGAAGTACTACAGATATGCATGAGCGTATTTAAATCCATCAACATTTGCCAAGAAAATATCCTTATTTTGAAACATAGGTTTAGAGGTGCTCTGCGCGGGCGCGGGCGGCAGTCGTGCGTTAGCATTCAGACGGGAGGGTTGTGTCGCTTGCTGCTCTGCTCCGGCTATCGCCGACTACGCGTGGTTGTCTGTGTGAGTGCAAATATTTACGAGCGAATCGTGTCAGTGTACGTTCATAGATTAGCTCGCAAATGAGAATTGAAGATGCGTCTGGTGGCGTAAGTATCTATCTACCTATACTCTTGTATTTATACCTACATATTACTGTATTTTTCTTTATAATTACTATTAGCTTTTGTAACCATTTTTCTTTTACAATTGAAGTTAAACAATTACGAATTGTTCCAGGAAATCTAGAAAGAAATCTTTAGACTTGAAAGGCAATAATCCGACTAACTACATCCGCTGATAATATAGAAGACTCTATTCAGGTAAGTAAACACTCGCACTTAGATTATAATTTATAGGTTTGTAAGGAGATTTAAAAATAAAAAACTTATTAGAAATTTACGTAACTTGAAAATGTGATTTTTTGTTTATGGTGATATAAACCAAAAATTAGGACTCAATTAAAGGTTTTGGTGTAAAAACAGTTTTACAAAAAGTTTTGAGTTGATAGGACTTTTAGTTTTTGCGATATTAGCAAAAATGTGTAATAAAAACTCTTACTTGGATTATTTTAAATGATTCTTCCTGTAAATATTTTATTTCTATATGTAATTGTTTAAAGTAGCCGAAGCCGATGGACGCGGGCTGGCGGGCTTGGAATGTCACAGTTATCAGTAAATTTTTTTGACGTCCTCCGTGGCGCAGCGGTCAACACGCCTGCCTGCGACGTGGAGGCCGCGGGTTCGATTCCCGGCCAGGTCATGATGGAAAACGATCTTTTCCTGATTGGCCTGGGTCTTGGATGTTTATCTATATATGTATCTATTATAAATATAGTATCGTTGAGTTAGTATCCCATAACACAAGTCTCGAACTTACTTTGGGGCTAGCTCAATCTGTGTGATTTGTCCGTATATATACAGTATGTTAAGAAAACCCTGTCCGACCCGTAAGGATAATAAAGGTTAAGTAAACACATGACCAAATATGATATAAAATTTTACGTAATCATCATAGTACCAATACAAATGAATTTTGAAATAACTTCCCCGAAATTTGGTAATTTTTAAAAAAGTGACAACACCGGTATTGTTATGTATGTAGCGAATAGCGACAGCGATGCGACCACGTGCCGCGTGCCCTGCCGCCCGCCGCCCGCGGAAGGGTGCTTAACGCATATTTATTAAGTTACCTCTTTTTGCGAAATAATATTTATTTTTTTAGAGGGATTTTTTTTAAGTTAGCCTGGTTTTGTATGCATTAGTAGAATCAGTTATCGATACCTAACAACACCTTCACGGGTCGGACAGGGTTTTCTTAACATACTGTAGGATATATATATAGTATATATATATTCTGTTTTTCACAAATAATATTGTAATAACATTTTTCGACTTACAGAAAAGAAGAGAAAGAAACCAATCGACAGAACTTAAAAGTTTAATTTGCTTTTTAGGTCGAACACTAACGCAGTTGATTCTAGGTCAGACATCCATACAGAATGTCGTCAAGAAAATGATAATATTATATATCTCTATGTGCACAAAAAAACGACGCAAGTTCCATCATCATCATTCAGGTAAAATTATGCCTGCATGTCCTACAACCTATATTTTTAGTTTACAAATATATCATATACCAGTAAAAATTTTTTTTTTTGTTAATTCTTAATTAATTTTTCTTGATAAATTCTTAATTCCTTGACAAAAATCTCTAACAGTGTTGCAAGGGTTAATTAAAATGTATGTTATATCTTTTTTTAGCTCAAAATATCACCAAAACCTCAACAAATCTCAAGCTTGTTTCATCGAAGGGCGACGCATAATTAATATTGCTTACTTTTATTCAGAACTAAAGAAAATTGCCAAGCACGGAGAATTATAGACTGTGGTTTAGGATCTGTGGATGTTGTTGGAGAACGACAAGTGGGACTACATTCCCTATTTATTTTTAAATGCCGTATGTGTATGGAAACATTTTGCACATCCTACAGAAATCAATATCAGCTGTGCAGTTGTAGGAACAATAGAAATAGACTGTGGCCATTCTCAACTGCAAGAAAATTCTGCAGCTTTAGATATGCCTATAATCTCGCATGTTATTTATTGGATCGAAGAATTAAAATTTACAGATTTTAAAATAACTCGTGTTTTATTTGAAACCTCATTACGACGAAGTACATTCAATCCGACGTCACTGACACAGTATAAATAGGGTACTATCTCTTTATGGAAAACGGCCGAAACTACGCGCTTTGTAATCTCAAGGCATCTATATAAAGCACGGTTAGCGCAGCGGTTAAGCTATTGACTGCTGCGCTGCTTGTCGCGGGTTCAATTCCCGCGCGGAATAAATATTCAGAACATGTCCTACAAGTAGTTGTTCCGGGTCTGGCTGTTTGTGTCTGTGAATTTATATGGTTAAAAATGCACCCACGATAAAAGTAATTTCTAGTGAGGTTCAACGTTTTTTTTTTTAATAAAAATATCACAAAGTGCCTAGTGCGCGTTTGGTTTACGTTAACGCGATGAACTCGTTTATGTTATTCGCATTAGTAATTAATTCAAGGACACTGCAAAGACATGATACTCATATACTGAAAAGTAGTGAAAAAAAAATTCAAATATGTTGAATCGGTAGATATTACCATCTACCATTATTTTTTATGTTAATGTTATGATATATTATAATGTGTGGGTACTTGTTTTACAAATGTCTGTCAGTCTGCGATCGGCCATTAAACTGTGTAACGAGCACTCCTTGATTTTATTTAAACATTGATCAAGAATACTAAAAATATATTATAGTACGATATTACCATTTATTAATGCAAAATATACATTTATCGTCTTGCATCCATACCCCCGTCTGAAATCGTAGGCACAAATCGCGACCTACACGCGGCTTGTCTGCATCTCTGGATATTCTTTGATTGTCGTTTTAGTTTAGCGCGCCACCGCGCGCATTTTACGAATTCGGGAGTACGGCGTTTAGCTCCGCCCACATGCACAAGGTCATTGAGGCTACTATACCCGTTAAGTAATGATTTAAATAAAATTTTGATTGTATTATCGCTTCCACTATATTGGTATAGGTTACACACTAGAAAAGGAAATTGTAGTCGTAAAATCTAAGCCTGAAATGAATAAATTATAACAATAATTCAGTTTTTTTTTTTTAATATATAAATTGTAAACTAGTGCATGACCGCAGCCCGGCCTGATGGTAAGCAGTGACACAATCGTTGATGATAAAGCGCACTAGTTTATTAAAAGCCTATTCACTCTAGCCTTGAAGAAACTCAAACACCGCCTCTAGCAAATTATTCCAGTCCCTCGATGTACGCGGTATAAAAGAGGGGGCGAAATGCTTCGTCCGGATCGTAGTGGTATTAACAACGTAAGGGTGGACACTCGCCGTACGACGAGTCTTCCGATGATGGAAAGGAGATGAGAGAATTAAATCATGCAATTCAACTCACACTCAACAAAATGCATCCTATCGAACACCGAAAGGCTGGCTACTCTACGCCTGTGCTCAGTGGCGTAGCTAGGTAACAGCTATGTAAACTTAGGTAACTTAAGTAAGGTTTTATGAAATAAAAATATACAAATACTGTAAAAATGCTAAGCTACTCGTACTTAACTCTTTTTTGTACACTGCAGAGCGGGCAATAAAAAAAATTAACAGTAACAACATAATTATATTACCATCCATACATGGTTTAGGTTTGCCTAATAAAACGAAATTAAGTTTCAAGGGTTTATTACATAAAGTTCGGGCCTACCAACTGACTAAATATCAATTATATTTCCAATTTTTTCCTATCTATAGTTTTCGTAAAAGTATCAATGACTTAATTTAAATCAAGGCTTGATGCGGTATTGTTTTCAATTGCGACAAATGTCGGAGCCGAGTTTGGCCCATATTATTTCTTAAATAATTTTGTGTTAATTTTAATTTGCTAAATGATCTCTCAGCTGCTGCAGAAGTGACAGTGTAGCGCGTAGGTCGTGTCGCGTAATTAAAACTCAGATAAATCGAACTTTGTGTATTGCATGAATGTAAAAGAGTACAATGTAATTGACGTGTACAATGACGCGATACAAGAGTGTGAACAAGGAATGGACTGTAATGTAATAATGATGTAGAATATAATAATAATGTGTCTTACAAGCTATGCACTCACTTAAATACTAACTATCTCTAAATAATAGTGGGGTAACCAATAGCAAATCAGCTTGCTGTCCTGCGATGTCCACGCGGTGTTGCGTGCGTTCTTGATGCTGATTCGTTGATCGAGGCAGGCCACGGCGTATGATTGGTTAATGTAGAAAGCGCGCCAATTCAGTCACGTGCTAGATGACTCGCTATGGTTCCCACGGACGTTGACCGTTGGTCCCGCAGATGTGTTCCGGGGTGAGATTTATGGGAACCCTCGCTGCGGGAGTCAGGGTCGCAGGGACGCGCGCCATGACTTCCGCGTTTCTGTGTGATTTACAGTCGACCTTTGTGTAGCGGGTAAGAGGACATGTGTAGCATTTGTACAACGCTACAATAGAGAACATGTGTAGCATTTGTACAATGCTACAACAGGATTTGTAAATAATAATAACATTGCTATAAATACTTCCATTATGTCGCATTCTAGCACTTTTAGCTTGAATGCAATATACTCGTAGCACCATATTTGCTCATTATTTCCTTACTTATTGTTACAGTCCATGCTTGAGTTAGTTGAGGTAAAACTAGGTGGTAAACTAGTGAAAACTAGGGCCTATTATATCTGAATATTTTCTTTAGAATTCGTCACATTTTCGTAATAAAGTTGCTACATCAATATAGAATAAAAATATTGGTGTTAGAAAATCGAATATATGGCAGACTGCACTCATACCAATAAAACGATTATCTTATTGACATATTAGGTAGGCCATAACGTAGGCCGCCGGCAGAAGTTACCCACCAGACAAAGCCTTGCCGCCAAGCGATTTGTCGTGTTCCGGAATGATGTCTGGTGAAGCCGTACGGAGGAGGGGTCTGAGCAGTTGTGTTGCGATGTGTGCCGGGTACGATGCGCCTAATGTTGTTGTGTTAGGAGTTAGGTCGTGGAGGGTCTTCACATCAATCTCCCTTTGGCGCAGCATCGTTGGTCGTGTTGTTGGGTTTAACATTGCATCACCTCGCTCAACTGCCGTCTCGCTCCGTGCTCGTCCGTATTCGCTCAGTTTTTCTGAGTGAATAGACTCTTAATAAACTAGCGCGCTTTACCATCAACGATCGCATCACTGCTTACCATCAGGTGGGATTGCGGTCAAGCGCTAGTTTATAATTATTAAAAAAAAAAATATTACTGTGATATTATTGAAAATCTCAATTTTAATTTTATTTTTTCTTGGTTTGGAAATCGATGATCAGCAGCTAATTCATCAATATTTTTTTTACTTTTCTTTGCGTTTTTTCTTGAAAATGGGATCGGGGATGGGATATCAATACCATATTTTCTGGTAGTTTCACTGACCTTGCACTTCACCATCATAATCATTTCTATAAGTGTGCAACTTTGTTTAGATCTCTGCTAAAAAATTACTTAGTTACTTACTGTTTAGTTTTTGTTGCATACCTAAGGGTCAATCCACACGTACCACAACTACACCACAGCCACAAGCACACCACAACGACGCCATATGGTCGGGCTTATTTTTTGTATTGAAAATGAATATTACAATTTACACGTGCCTAGCACATTTTGCTGTTGTTATCCAACACCTGTGTAATACGACCACATCGCAACCACCTCGCGACGGTAACGCCACCACTGGCGGCGGCACCGCGGCCACATCGCCACGACAAGCCATCACCGTTATTTATCGTTATTTATGTTGTTTAGCAGACATTTTTTTCACACATATGAAAGAGTAGTAGTAATATATTTCAAAACTATTTAGGTTGTTATTGAAAGTTTATGCAGTTTAAATAGCTTCACTTTCGATGGTCCGAAAAGGCAGGTAATCATTTCCGAAAGGTGTTGAGGGAGCTCTATTTAGGTGCATATTCTATTTGTGCGTGACAGACATGCAGGACCATTTGGTGGACGTATGCAGTTGCACTCTGCACGTTCTGATGCACACTCTGTTGCTGGGTTGGTGGAAATAAGTGAGACTTCGGTGTGTAGACTTACTTGATATATTCTCCCAAAATATTAGCGGGGTCACTAATTAACTTATACTACTGTTGATTCTTGACTATAACTTCTTGACTGTTGATCCTGTAGAGATCTTGCTGTTGATCTTGACTGTAGCTGTAGACTCCCCAATGGTGAAGACGAATGTGTCTTGTTGACTTGCTGTATCTGTTGACTCCTCAATGGCGAAGACGAATGTGATTGTTGACTTGCTGTATCTGTTGACTCCTCAATGGCGAAGACGAATGTCCTTGTTGACTTGCTGTATCTGTTGACTCCTCAATGGCGAAGACGAATGTGATTGTTGACTTGCTGTATCTGTTGACTCCTCAATGGCGATGACGAATATCCTTGTTGACTTGCTGTATCTGTTGACTCCTCAATGGCGAAGACGAATGTGATTGTTGACTTGCTGTATCTGTTGACTCCTCAATGGCGATGACGAATATCCTTGTTGACTTGCTGTATCTGTTGACTCCTCAATGGCGAAGACGAATGTGATTGTTGACTTGCTGTATCTGTTGACTCCTCAATGGCGATGACGAATGTGATTGTTGACTTGCTGTATCTGTTGACTCCTCAATGGCGAAGACGAATGTCCTTGTTGACTTGCTGTATCTGTTGACTCCTCAATGGCGAAGACGAATGTGCCATTCTCTTACGCACGTTTCTGGGCTGCATCCTAAACCTGAGAGTCTGCACTTTATAACATCCATTACAACGGTCCATTTTATTGCGCCTATCCCAAGGGATCATTTTATGACGCCCACCTTTTAGGCGTTGTTACGTTCAGCCAGATGTGGGACAACCATTTCTATTATAATTTTATGTCTGCTGCATTTTATAAGAAGGGAACACTTTATGACGGTTACCTTTTGTCATTGATACTTTGCCAAATGTACACTGTCATTCCCATCATAATTGTTACCTTGCCAGATGTGTACAACCATTCCTATTCACAATGAACGATCATCCATCTTACGCTTTCTAAATTCTTATGCACAAATGTTCTATTCTAAGTACTTAATATAAAATCTTCTATACTGTTAACACTATCCGTAACACTATTCGTAATTAGTTCCTATATACTATTTAAAACTATTCGTCCCGCACACTATTGCTGCAGCGCATTTTATCTCAGTGGTAAAGCTGTTGACAGCTTGGTATGTCATTACTGGTTCTGGTGCAGGAGCATAGGTTAGATAGCACTGCAGGCGTCGGATGCTAGTAGGTCAAACTATCTAAGTAGATAGAGATAGAGATGGATAGTCTTAAAATACACCCTTTCCAGTAGTCAGGAACAGTCCCTTGCCGGCCCCGTCATTCATTAACCCTAGATAGCTAACGTTCGTCAAAATGACGAGCATCTAATAAATATCGTCCTCTCCCTTTCTAATGGTTTAACCTACACACTTGCTGTTTCGCGCCAATTTAGGGGCCGCTAGATGGCTTCGCGTGGTAGTCACATTTAGTCGGTAAATAGTTTCGTTTTTGAGATACCTACTGCATGCTCGTCTTTTTGACGAATGGTTAGCTTAAGCGTTACTTGTACTTTGTGTCAATTTTATTTTGTTTTATCGTTGTTAGTGAAGAATGGCTGCCAGGTTGATCACAGATGATGAAATAGTTCCGGCATTGTGTAATTTTTGTTTTGTTTTTTTACATGACGAAATAGTTCGTGCATTAGATGATGAAGATTGTGCCAACATAATAGATATTTTATGTGATAATGAAAGTGATCATTGTTTGTTGGCTGATGACGTGGAAACTGACTTTAACTATGAAACCTTGGACACTGAAGGAACTCAAGTCAATCCACGTTTATATATTGAAGAGGAACAGGAAATTCCACCTTCCGATGCTCTTCCTCACAGCGGCAATTCATCAACCACTTCCAACAATATTATCCACTTGACTCAAACCAATATTCGAGGCAAAAATCGTCATCTTCGTGTGAACAACTAATAAAAGATACATTTCTGCTCGAACTTCTGCGAACGAGCAAATACAAGTGGGGCAATACATCAAATATCTTGGCCTTACCCTGAACGGTCGGTGGGGCTTTGAAGAGCACTTCGAGCGCCTGGTTCCTTGGATCGAAATGGCAGTGGGCGCTTTGCATAGATTGTTGGCCAATCTCGGAGGACCTCAGAAGTAAGTTCGCTGTCACTACGCGGGTGTCGTTCGATTGATGGCCCATTAAGGAACGCCTGTTTGTTCAGGTAGATTGACAGGTATTCGACGCTGCAGGACTAAAGTCAATAGTCTGTATTTACTATATTGATGGACGATTTTGACCTAAGCGACAGAGTATGTATATAATCTACAAAAACATAAAAATATATATATTGCTGGTACCTCACAGTTTATTTTTTGTGCGAGATTTGCTACAAAATGTAAATCAAAAATACATCTTCGTATTTCATTCTTTATTATTTTTTAAAGCAGTCATTATTTTTAATTAATAGAGCCAATGAGAGATTTTGTCACGAAATTACAAAACTAGTCTTATAATTTTACAATACAAACGGATATTTTTCTGGCTAAAAGGTAAATTGACAACACAGCAACTGTGCTTGCTACATAGCAATATTAATAATCTGTGCTTGGATTTTTACGTCAACGTCAAATAGGTACGACATGCCGCCATTGACGTTATACGTCAATGCATGCCGCAAACGGCAAAATTAAAGTCATTGTCTTGTTGTCCTGGACAGTCGGTAGGTAGTAGTGGTTATATTATTTAAAGTGGACAATAATTCAAATAAATAGCTAAATAAGCGTTCTGTTTCGTGATAAAACTTTCAACTCCAAAAGCACAACCAGGTGAGAATAAGAATATTTTATATTACAAGTTGTTGTTACTTTAGAACTGCGATGTTCAACTGTTTACAAGGCAAACCTGCGAAAGTTTCTCCATTGTTATTCTTTTGTTATTTTACAATACATAATGTTACAGTTTATTGTTTTCATATGCAATTATTCATTAGACGATTCCTCTGATAGTGTAACTTTGCTTCTAATGTAATTACTAATCATGTATGACTGTAATAAATAAAAAATTATTACGGATGGCGTTTATGATAATATTGAACTGATACTTGTTGTATTCCTATTCAAATCATATTGAATGTAGCGATTGTTACATATTAAAACAATAGCTAATGCGTCAAGCAAATCCTTATTACTTTTTATTTCTCAAAATATAGGCATATTCAGCATTATTCTTGCGACAATTTTGTAACTACATTTTAGGGGCCATTGTTTAATCATTGTAAAAATGTATTCCTAGAAACTGTTAGCTACTTGTTTAAAAGGTATCTAAATTAACTTAATGGAATAACAAGTCATTAGGCACCCTAATTTATAATTTGAGCACAGGCGAGAGTAGCCAGCCTGTCGGTGTTCTATAGAATGCATTTTAGAGAGTGTGCGAGGAAATAGCATGATATAATTCCCTCTTCTCCGTTCCATCATCGGACGACCTGTTGTATGGCAAGTTTCCACCCTGACATTGTTGATACCACTACAATCTGAATGAAATGTTTCACCTCGTCTTTTATACAGTGTACATCACTGCTTACCATCAGGCAGGATTGCGGTCAAGCACTAGTTAATAATATCTATTAAAAATTGTGAATATATCCTACTAATGACGAATATATATAGTGTAGATAAACAAAAATTGCATCACCTCGCTCAACTGCCGTCTCCCTTCCTATTCACTAAGTTTTTTTTTTAGTGAATATGCTAAATAAACGAGCGCGCTTTACCATCAACAATTTCATCACTACTTACCATCAGGCGGGATTGCGGTCAAGCACTAGTTTATAATTATTTTAAAAAAATTAAGTAAAAGTCAACATTAGAAAGAAATAGCTTAAAAAAATTGTGTACAGTCTTTGAAAATGTGGATTTTTAGTGTGCATGTTTTCAAAATATTAATAATTTACCTGAATCATTTTAGTAACCAGTTTAAATTGCTAAGAGTAAAGCCCTCACAGTTTTGAGAACAACTTGAGTGAGAACAATGAAGATAGTGTTGGAAACATAACTCTGCTTCACCCTTCTCTCAAGCATCAGTATCAATAACAAGGAACAAAGAAGTCCACTGTTACCATAATATTTTTGTTATTGGCCTATGAAACACTGTATTAGCACAGCCACAGAAATAATATAAAATTTAACCATGTGCATATAAATTTCAATAAGAAATCTAACATAATCTATTTGTCACTTTCTTAGGAGTTAGCAGCACTGGTGGGTCTAGGTGTATCGTCATAGGCACTCCCTCTCACACACAGGAGGCCCGTATCCCTTAATCTTGTACAAGAAAGAAAAATCCTAGTCTTAGGTCCGTATTCCAGAAGGAAACTCAAGCATTGATCTCTTTTTAAGCATTACTTAAAACTAGTTTCAACCAAAGGCTTCAAACGAGACTTAAGTATAGCTTGATGAGTGACGTTCTGTAATACGGACCTTAGTCCTCTAGGTGTTCCAAAACTATCAATCAAATTGTAATGAAGCTTTAGTAGGGTGTTCAAGGAATGCCCGTGAGGGCAAAGATCGTAAGTGTTATTGCAACACAAAATTGCAGCTTGTAAGCCGCAAACATTCAACAAATGCTAAATTACTTTACTTAACCATTTGCCACCAACCTTTGACCTTCTATTGACTTTCATATTCTTTTAACATAGGTGATGAGGTCCACTCTTCCCCCTACTGAGAAAGAAATAAACAAATCTTGAATTAGCATTACAATGTTCTCTTGGGTTTAATTTAGCACCTGCATGATATGATACCCCAAAACAAATTGTGTAATTATTATCAACATTGATTTAATCCATGTTGATAAGCTAGTGAGTAAGTTTAGTAAGTCATGCATGCTAGACATACTGAAATTATTTATTGAAGATTTTTTTTTTTTTTAATTTCTCTTATAAGTAGGTCACATATATGGAGGTAACATGTATGCTCAACAGTTATATAGTTTGGAAAAGAAAAACTAAACTCTATAGAAAATCCCATCTGAATGGTTGATTATTAATAAAAGAGAAAAGAAAAAGTTATTGCGAGAATAATTTATTCATGTGAGATATTCATGATGAGGTGTCATTGACAGACAAGATAAATTTTTAACAGACTATTCTAATCTCATAATAAAAATAAAATTTGTGTACATAAATACTTATCATAGATAACATAAATATACTTAAAACTATCTTGTTTATGTACCCGATAAACATAAAATACTCCATTTTAAGTACTTGCTTTATCATTTTATAAACAGTGTGTGACTTATGAAGTTCTACCTATTAACTTTGGATAATAAAACTTTCTTTTATGATATAGAAAAGTGCCAGAAATTTCTGCAAATAGACAAAAGGAAAATAAAAAAAACATCTTTTGTTTTTTTTTATATTCTTTATTTAAAATGTTGTCCCACACTAGGAATTCCTGCTGTATCGTGAGTGCGTTTACAAATGAGTATATAAACTCACACACACAAACAGCCAGATCAATATATATGTATATGGGTCTGGCTGTTTGTGTGTGTGAATTTATTTGTAAGTTTTTGGTACATTTATTTCATGATTGTTATATTTTCATTATACAGGCAAAATGTACGATGTAATTATCAAAAAACCGCGTACGACTATAGCTCACAACGATTTCCGACCGACCGAATCTAGCTGGACGTTTTAAAGCTTGCGCTCGTCTGTAATTGGTAATCTTCGGTAGGGAGTACCGAGCGATTAGCATTTGGCATTTATTTTATTTGACATGTTATTATTTTGAAGAAGCTAATTCAAACGTAGGTGATTAAAATATTCATTCAATATCACGGAAGATGTTATAAACTGTTTTGCAGAGCTCCTCGAAAATTACTTTTGAAAGAGACTACTTAAGTAGAAGCGATTTAATTGCGTGCATGCATACTTAAATTTAATTGTCACTATATCTTCTTTTAAACCGCATCATGACTTTCTTTATACATAGTTACCAATATAGTCTAATCGCACATGCTTCGCAATGAACACATTAATGCAGTGGACTATCTACCACTTAAATTAAAAGCGTATCAAACAGGATTGGGTATACAAAATCCTTTTTTTATGTTATAAAGCACTGCTTGCCCTTGATCCCTCCTGAAGGTGCAGTGCTAAAATTGTTAACGATGAAGCGCGCTACTTTATTATGAGCCTATGTACTTTTGTGTTGAAGACACTTAAAATGTAGTCAGTCAGAAAGACCGCCGCGTGCAAACTAATTGTTCCAGTCCTTCGATCTACAGTTTATCGCTATGCATTAAGGCTCAAGGCAGTGGCGTAACTACAGGGTGGCAAGTCGGCAAAATGCCACGGGCCCCCAGCCAGAAGGGCCCCCCGGTCAGATGAAAATATCAATTCCCAACATTTATTATAAAATTATAACACATACACAAGATATTGATAAAATGTTTTGTCTTTAGTTTATTTAAATTGTTTACTTAATTTCATTCTTAAGTAAATAAAAATGTATTGAAATTTCAATGCATGTGTAAAAAAAGTTTTAACCTAGTTTATAATAATTTATGTTGGTAATACTTACTGATGCTCGGGGAATCCCCGATTCAAGTTTGACAGACTCCACTATTTTATTACGCAAGAACCATTAAGCACTTAGCATTTTATTTTATTTTTATAATGAGGAGGGGGAGGGGGGGCACGGGGGCCCATCCGATGAATTTTGCCAGGAGCCTCGAACGGTGTAGTTACGCCACTGGCTCAAGGTTGATTGAGAATAATTGACTGTTTCCGATAGCTTGACCTGCTGTCGCCCTTTTTTTGTATGGGATGGGTCGATGGGAAATCATCAAATGACCTCTCCCGCTTTGGGCGGAGCGGAAGGGCGTGTCAGACTTATACTGACTAAAACCCACCCGTGTTCCTTCACTTGCCTGTAGGCCAGGGCCACGGTTTCTTTTTAACCAACCCGCAACCCTGACCCAGGATTCATCGATCTTCGTGGACCCCGTCACGATGTGCTTACATCTCTACGAAGCACGCGTGAAACACAACGTGCCGTCGACTTGGGCCTGGTCCTTATCTGGCGGCGACCTACCCACTGCTCACCGCCCGCAAGCCCGCGTTACGTTACATCCTTTTTTATTTATATCAAGTCTTTTTCACAGGATGGCGTGGACCGGATACCAAAAGTTTCTAGCAGTAATGCTAGTTATAACGGGGTCCATTAACTCATTGAGTACCAAATGGGCCGACAAGTTACAAGCCAAGGGGTCCGATGGGCAGATAAGACCATTTGAACATCCATTCTTGCAGGTATTCCTTTTCTCTTATTTATTTTCTTTTTATGTACCTATACGGTCTGATATAATAATTTTTTTTTTATAAGCATTTTGTTTGTGTATTTAAACTGTGATATTTGCTCCCATTTAGGCCGCAGCTATGTTTCTTGGCGAAATGCTCTGCCTTCTGACTTTCAAGCTTATTTACTACAAGACTAAGAACACTGGCGGCCATGCCCTTACGAATGGCAACCAAAATTTCAATCCATTTATCCTGATGCCTGCCGCAATGTTTGATCTGGTAAGAAAAGTTAAAATTTTATTTTTGGTTAATCTAGACCTAGAGCAATATTCAGATCTGTGTATGTTAATTTAGACCTTATCTATTATTACTGTCCAAAATGATCTCATGAAAGTCAACATAAACCGTAATTTATTCATCTGCACCAAGATTTAATTATCTGAATACCTACCACTGTCAAAATCATCAACAAATATTTGGGGTCATAAAATGAACCCCAATTGTGAAAATAAAACATCGTTAAGTAAATTGATTTAAAATAAAATTTTCATCAGATAGTTCATCATCATTAAGCAGACCGGTGGTGGTCGCCATTTTGCAGCTCTTACAAATTAAGTGCCATTTTGCAAATGGCGATCACTACGTCGTATTAATACGAGTACCGTCATCAAATGTGAGAGAGAGACGGAGCTATAGAAAGACGATAGCACCATCCCCTTTTTGTGGTGCAATAGGTGTTTTCTGGACAATTGCATAGCTGTGCACTCTGTACCTACCACTTGCGCCAGAAGTAATCAGATAGGCGAATTAATCTTTGCTATTATACCTTTTGTTATGATTCCAATATCTTATTTATGGTATTATCAATTTTATTTCATTATCACATTATATTTAAAAAGGCGAAAGTTTTGTGAGCGATTGTGTGTTGTATGTTTGTTACTTCTTCATGCTCAAACCACTGAATTGGATTTTTCGACCAATTTTGATGAACCTGAGTTAATAAATAGGGTGTGATGATCGGCAATTCGGCACTTTTTGTCCCGATATTATTTACCAGGAGCGCAGCCTGTGGACCAATAATTTAAAACACTTCCTGGCTGTAAAGGAGCGTTCAACTATTACGTAACGCAATTTTGGTCTAAAAGAACGTTACGACGCGTTGCAGGGTCGGGAGGGGGTCTGTCTTAAAACACGTTACGTAACATTGTTTCTAAAAATAGTAAATTAAAACTATACCAAGTATTAAAACTATTAAATAACTTTTTATAACATTTGGAGAAGGGGAGGAATGTATAGAAAAACGTTACGGTGCGTAACAAGGGGGTCAAAAATCGCGTTACTTAATACTTGAACGCTCCCTAAAAATAGAATAGGATTTGCGACTTGTATTTTCAAACGTTCTTCTAATACCCCCCCCCCCCCCCCTTATCTAAACGTTACGTAACACTCAAGTGATCAATTTTATCCTAAAGTCGTAAAAAATTATATAATAGATTTTACACTTGGTATAGTTTTAACATACTAAATAAAACAAGATATTTTGGTTTATTTGCTGATGAGACAAATCTCCCTCTTTTGAAGACATTATAGTATGTACACTATAAACTCACACATAAACAAGTAACGAATATTGACAACGAAAACAACATTAAATGACGCATAATGTAATCTGGGGATTCCCCGTGAAATATAATGTTTGCCAACTTGCGAGAACAAATTAAAAATGACGACCAAACTAATAGAATCGAGGGTTTCCCCGTAACGTAGATGAAAAGGCAACCCTTTTCAGTTTGGAAGTTTTAATTCCCTATTTTTTTAGAAACAATTTTACGTAACGTGTTGTAAGAATAACCCCTCCCGCCCCTGTAACGCATCGTAAAGTTTTACGAGACCCATACCCCCCTCCCCCAATTGCGTTACGTAATACTTGAACGCTCCCTTAGCTGAAGTGTCCACGTAGATGAAAATGCAGCCTTAGGGTCAGTTGTAGTTAAAACAAAACATAGCAACACCCACTATCGTTTATATATGTTAACGGAAATGTATGTAATGCGTCATTGCAAATTGTAATTTGCTCGGAAATGTGTGAAATAAATTTTATAACACACATTTCCTAGTAAATCTATACATTTCCTAAATAGCTAACGGAAATGTATTACTTTAAAGATGTCCATTAGTATGCGGGGATTATAACAAAACTAACCTAACCTTTTTTTTTTTTTTGTTCTCGCTGGGGAAAATGACAATTACGCATCCCCACCCGTCGGGGGACGGGTGGGGTATGTGGGACTCCCCGGGAGAGAGCCTACCGGTATACCCACTAAAAACCCCAGCGCAACTCCGGCATCGCCATAGTGGCGGGGGAGTGGGAACTAGCAGAGCCTGAGCTACCTCTCCCCCGCCGGCGAACCCCGCCAATTGAGGCGGGCCCTCATTTGCCCCTCTTAAAGAGTCCCGCGTGGTGAGCGGTGCAAGGCGGGCGCGGGCACCCCCGTGCCTCACGCCCGCCGCTCACCTCAGGGCGGGAGAAAGCGGGCGAAATCCCGCTCCTGCCCCTACGCCGCCTGCGGAGCGCCGGAGCGAGGGGATCCTCCTCCCGCTCGCGCTCCGCGGCCTCCTTCTGCGACATCACGACCTCGCAGAAGGAGGCCATCGCCGCCCAGGCCCCCTCGCTCCCCACCATCGCTCTGACGACGGCGGGCAGCGAGAGGTCCCCTCCTACCGCCGCGACAAGATCGCGGCGCGGCACGGCCCACGACGGGCACACCGCGAGGGTGTGGTCCGCCGTGTCCTCCGCCGCGCCGCAACCGTGGCACGACGGCGTTTCCTCTCGTCCTAGCCGGTGCAGGTACCTGCCGAAGCAGCCGTGACCGGAGAGTACCTGCACCAGACGGAAGGAGAGGAACCCGTGACGCCTGTCGAGCCAGTCCTTCAGGACCGGCCCGATGGCGTCGAGGGTGCGACGGCCGAACACCGCGGAGGCGAGGTTGCGCGTCCAATGTTGGACGATGGCGTCCCTCGCCTCCCGGCGGACGGCCTCCCTCAACTCCGGGGCCGGACGCTCGCCCAGCGCCCTGCGCCCCGCCGTCCACTCGTACACTCTGGCGAGCACCCAGGCCTCGAGCTCCCAAGGCGGGGTGCTCGCCAGAGCGCATGCCGAAGCGAAGCCTACCGTACGGTAGGCCCGCGCTGCCCGCTGGGCGGTGGCCCTTTGGGGAGCCCGAAGGGCGGTGAGGTTCTCCCTCCTGTGGAGGGAGTCCGCCCAAATTGGAGCCCCGTAAAGGGCCATGCTCCGCAGTATGCCGGCGTATAAACGCCGGCACCGCGTGCTGGGCCCTCCCATGTTCGGCATGAGCCATGAGAGGGCGTTCGCAGCCTTCAGCAGGCGCGTCGACAGCCCGCTGAAATGCGGGCCGAAGCGCAGCCTGCTGTCCACAATGAGGCCCAGATACTTCATCTGGGCCTCAACCCCGACCCTCACTCCCTCCACAAATATGTGGGCGTCGGGTGGGGGGCGCTGCCGGGGGCCGTGAAAGAACACGGCCTCCGTTTTGTGCAGCGCCACCCTCAAGCCCAGGCGGCGGATCCTCCCCGCCACTAAGGATCCGCCTGCCGAAGCCAAACTGGCCGCCTCCCGGAAGGTGCTCCCGCGGGAAGTGAGGAGAGTGTCATCCGCGTAGCAGATGACACTCGTGCCTCGTAGGAGGGTTCCCCGCAGGAGCCAGTCATAACCGAGGTTCCACAGAAGAGGCCCTAGAACGGACCCCTGTGGAACGCCGGTTTCCACGCCATACCGCCGGACCTGGCCAGCCCCGTCCACGAGGAGGACGGCACGGTCCTCCAAGTAGCTGGCCAGGAGGCCCCGCAAAAAACTTTTTTTTTTTAGAGAGCCTCCCGGTATACCCACTAAAAACCCTAGCGCAACTCCGGCATCGCCATAGTAGCGGGGGAGTGGGAAACTAGCACAGCCTCAGCTACCTCTCCCCCGCCGGCGAAACCCGCCTAAGAAGGCGGGCCCTCATTTGCCCCTCTTAAAGAGGGGCCGTGGCTCCCGCGTGGTGAGCCGTGCAGGGCGGGCGCGGGCACCCCCGTGCCTCACGCCCGCCGCTCACCTCAGGGCGGGAGAAAGCGGGCGAAATCCCGCCTTCTCCTGCCCCTACGCCGCCTACGGAGCGCCGGAGCGAGGGGATCCTCCTCTCGCTCCCGCTCCGCGGCCTCCTTCTGCGACATCACGACCTCGCAGAAGGAGGCCATCGCCGCCCAGCCCCCCTCGCTCCCCACCATCGCTCTGACGATGGCGGGCAGCGAGAGGTCCCCTCCTACCGCCGCGACAAGATCGCGGCGCGGCACGGCCCACGACGGGCACACCGCGAGGGTGTGGTCCGCCGTGTCCTCCGCCGCGCCGCAACCGTGCGAACAATATTTTACACATTTCCTATATAGCTTCGGAATTGTATACATTTCCTAGTAATTGTATATAATTCCTAGGTTTCATACATTTCCGGTAACATATACAATATACATATCTGTTTATTGATGCGATAAAACATAAACAGCAACTGGTTTATCGCAGCAAGCTCATATAAAAATAAGATGGATTCTGTGACGTCAGAAATCTATAATCGATACTGGCGCAGATTCTCGTGTTCACAAACTAAACTAATTTTAAATTACGTGTATCTTTATCTTTCTATTTCATAAAGATAAGGATGGAAGATAGATAACATTTCATTTTAATCCTGTCAAATTAAGAAACTCTATAGACAGTTTAGACACGGTTATAAACATGGCGACCAAAAATTCCTCAACTTAGCAAGGGCTGCTGAGCCAAGGCATCGTTCTAATACTTCCAGGCATCCTTTTATAAAGCCACCTCGAGAAAACCCTTCCGGTACGCCTCTTTCTCTTGGATCGTACTCGGCGGCGCCATCAATCCTCAGGCACTCACCACGTGGAGACAGTTGCCCAACGGTCATTTGTTGTACAAAGTTACAAATGACTCTGTAGTATAAATGTGTAGTACAAATGATCATGTGCAGTACACATGAAATTTTGTACATGCGGGTGTCATGACCCACCGCTCCTATTCCACCCGCCACCCGCTCCTATTTCAGCCTGGCAGCCTTTTTTCATAAGCATGAAACTACAGCGAAGGTAATAATTTAAACTCTAAATCCAACCTTCTTCACAATGATATTTATTTAATTTATTTTCATACCTCGCCGACACGTATGGTTTGTTGATAAAACACAGCACGAGAACCTCTCGGCAGCTACTGTTAGGAACGCTATTGTCAGCACTTTTCAGTCAAATGTAAGACATTATAATACTATTGTACGGACGATAGCAGTCAAGCTACCCAAAACCCAAGTATTCCCAATCAACATTGAGCCTTAATGCTTTACTGATAAAGTTGAAGATCTGATAAAGAAACCTGACATATTGTATTAACTTGATGCGCTGTCGTCTGTACCTATGGATGTTAAATCCCTTCGTTACAAATCAATAGTGTCAATGAACTTATTCGTTTATTCACAGAAATTGATGGTTCATTATATTTCTGCCAATGTCTGTGAAGCGTGTTACACACTTGACGTCGTAATTAAAATTGCTTACCTACCTAAGGATTCAAAGCATTCTTCACTTCAGGCTCATCCGTTTCGGAATTACAAACAGACATCCAAAAATATAAAAAACGTTTTTATTTTTCTAAATTCGCTTATGTAGTTGAATTTGCATTTAGTAAAAGCTTTTATTTCAATGTTAATATAATATTATAAACAGATATTTTCTTTATTTATGTTATAACTAGGTAATTAAAGATTAGGCTGCCCATCTGCCAAACCATGCCAACGCGAATAAGTTGTAGCTTTAGCAATCATTTTGTAATATGTTTCTAATCCATTGCTCCATATGTTCGGATAATGTGTCTGTCCAATAACGTAAATAACGCAATGAATGTTGTTGAACTATCAAAATGCAACCCAATGCTACTAAAAGTGTTTTACGCAATTACCCTGAAGCACTGATTTCGCGGGTATAAGTTATTTCTTCTGCTCAGTCGCTACCGCTGTGATTCCGTGCTCTGTCTTCTTCTTCATCTCAGCTTTAATCCCAGTCGTAGGTATCCGAAGCTTTTCAGCTTTGGAGTCTATGGTCCGCTTTACCAGTCTAACTGCTCATTTTGGCTAAACTTCAATATTTTCCGTGAAGCGACTGCCGTCTGACCTTCACAACGCGAAGGCAATATCGAAGCATTGCAGTTGGACCAATTGTAGGACTTTTGAGAGCTCCAACAACCCGTAACGACTGCCACTAGATGTTCGTATGGCAACTGGGACCAACGGCTTAACGTGCTTTCCGAGGCACGACCAAACCAGTGCAAATATTCATATTCATGCATACAAATATTTGCACTGCGCGTGGATCGACGGCCGCGTTCGCTACCGCTACGCCACGGTGGCTTACAGCGATTCTGTGCTCTGTGGTAAACGTAAAACACAAATCTGTTTGCGAAAGGTCATCAGTGCGAGTGGGACAGAAGCATAATGCACCGCCTTTTCTCTTGAATTATAATACCACTACTATGAAATGAATACGCTTCAAATTACCATCTGTTGCCAATAACATGCCTCTACGATCTACATAATCGGTATAGCGTTCTTGCTAAGCGTTTCCGAGCAACAGGCAATTGCGACCGACTCAATAGTGGTAGTATTAGCCTGTTGCATATCAGCTTGCGTAGTATCCAGTCATGAAAGTGTCTTATTTGTATATCCCATTCGAGGAACGTTGTGTCGTCAATGGCGCGCAGTCTCTTAAACTGAACTAATTTTAAGTACAGTGCATCTTTTTTCTTCTATTTCGTTAAGAAAAGGATAGAAGATAACATTTTAGTTTAATCCTGTCAAATTAAGATATTCCATAGACAGTTTAGACGCGATTATAAACATGGCAACCACTAATTAAGCGTCAAGCGCGGACTACTTTGACAGGTCTAAACTAATATACTCGTATTCCCTCTTATTCATAAACGTAGCTTAAAGTTAACTAATGTTTAGCGGGTCTTTAACCATACATTTTTGACCTTTTAATATCACTTAACTTTAATCATTGTTTATGAATAAACCTCTTAAACACTCTGGTCTTTATTCATAAACGATGATTAAAGTTAAGTGACATTAAAAGATCAAAAATGTATGCTTAAAGACCCGTTAACTAGTGATTAGCGATTGTTTAGAGTCACTTAACTTTAACTATAGTTTATGAATAAACCTCTTAAACACTGGTGTTTATTCATAAACTATGATTAAAGTTAAGTGACTTTAAACAATCGCTAATCACTAGTTAACTTTAAGCAGCGCTCATGAATAAGGGGGATTATGTTGTATCCTTTTCTTAATGAAATATAAAGAAAATTTTTGTTTAGTTTTTGAAGAAGGAAATCTGGTCCAATGACATATCTACAACTTTACGTTGCCTTCTATACGCTGTCTTAAACATAATATTCCCCCTTATTCGTAAAAGTTGCTTAAAGTTTTAACGCCACTTTAATCATCGTTTAGAAATAAACAACCCCTTAAACACTATGATGTTTATTCATAAACGATGTTAATGTTAAGTGACGTGCAAACGTCAAAAATTTATGATTAAACGTTTATGAATAACGGTGATTATTTGTAGTTCGAGGATTCATAATCATTAACGTGAAACGTGGTCGCTCACAATGGGCCTCATACGAAGGCTCAGAGTCACACAAAGGGCAATGGAAAGAGCTATGCTCGGAGTTTCTCTGCGTGATCGAATCAGAAATGAGGAGATCCGCAGAAGAACCAAAGTCACCGACATAGCTCTGCGAGTCGCTAAACTTAAGTGGCAGTGGGCAGGGCACATTGCTCGTAGAACCGATGGCCGATGAGGCAGTAAGGTTCTGGAGTGGCGGCCACGTACTGGAAGACGCGGCGTAGGGAGGCCCCCAACAAGGTGGACCGATGACCTGGTGAAGGTCTCGGGAAGCCGATGGATGCGGGCAGCACAAGATCGGTCAGCGTGGAAAGCCTTGGGGGAGGCCTTTGCCCAGCAGTGGACATCCATAGGCTGAAGAAGAAGAAGAACGTTGACTGTGGCAAATATTGTTGTAATTCCCTGAAAATTATGTAAATTCATGAACATTGTCTACCTTGCATTTTTGCTACTACACACATCAAAAGTGTCTAGGGATCAAGCATTTTTATGCGGATTTCTTGAGATTGAGATGTGGCTTTGTAATAAATTTATGATTTTATAAATTTATATGGATCCTTTTTGGTGCATTTCATAATTTGAATCAGGAACTGTGAATCAAATTCGAGTAAAAGATGAAAATCAGCTGTCAATATTTTCCCTATAAAAACATACAACGCATTGAAGACATTATTAGTGCTACTGTTTCCCTACTACTGATTAAAACCAACGTTATTATGGAGCGGCGACGTCATTTAAGCAGGGAAGAAATGCTCAGAGCCGTGGGAATGATAGAAGCTGGTTCCCGGCAACGTACTGTGGCTTTAGCTCTGAATACAAGTCAGAGTGTTATCAGTCGACTTTGGACACGTTACCGAAGCACTGATACCGTGGCTGAGCGCCATGGAGGACGGTATCGCTGCACCACACGGAGACAAGACCGATACATTCAAATCTTAACTCGAAGAGCTCCAACAATAACCGCCATGATGTTAGCCGTGAGGCTTCATCACTCTTCAGGGAACTTAATTAGCGACCAAACAGTCAGAAACCGCTTGCATGAAGTGAACCTTCATTCCCGAAGACCGCTACGGGTACCACCTATAGCAATGCACAATCGTAGGATTCGATATCAATGGGCTCTTGAACACAGAAATTGGGCAGAAGAACAATGGCGTTTCGTGTGCTTTTCTGATGAGTCTCGTTTTGGTATGAGACCGGATACAAGACGTATACGACACTGGAGAACCCCTGGACGCCAACAGCGATTAAAATCCTGCCCGGAAGTCCATCCTTATAGTGGTGGAACCATCATGGTATGGGCGGGTATTTGGATCGGCGGAAGAACTGAGTTGATTTGGATCAGAGGCAACCTCAACGCTCAAATTTATGCTGAGACGATTGTATCAGACGTCATCGTTCCTCTACAAGTGCAAATCGGTCCCTTATTTCAGTTAATGCATGATAATGCACGACCGCACACCGCAAGAGTTGTAAGACAGACTCTCGCCGCAGCTAACATCAATGTCCTGCCCTGGCCTGCTCAGTCGCCAGACTTGAACCCGATTGAGCATGCATGGGATATGCTACAGAGAAGAGCTCTGCCGAATATGGAGGGTATCCAGTCGCAAGAAGACCTTTTTTTGTTGTTGCAACGAACATGGGCGGCCATTCCATAGCGTGATTTGGATGAACTCATTTTGAGTATGCCAAACCGATGTTCTTGTGTTGTTAGTGTTCGCGGTAGAAACACGAATTATTAATTGTTTAAGTTACCCAATAAAATTTTAGAGAAAACTGTTATTTCAGTCTTTTTTTCGAACTTTTGTGTTAGTGGTTCAAATGTCAAATATCCCTTTATTAGGAAAATGGCAAATTTCTTTATTAATGCAAAGGTGACTTGGTTTATCGTTACTGTGACAAACGAAAACACTTTATTTGATGAATCCTTAAAGAAAATTTTAATTAATATCAATCAGGAGAAAAGTTATTGCAAAAATATATGTTGATCCCTAGACACTTTTGATGTGTGTATATTGGGGTCGGCATAAAGTCTAACCAGATGCAGCTGAATAAAAAACTAATATAATATAATTCCTATTTTTGACAAAATCTTATTAGTTTCATAGAACTGCATCTCAAGCATTTAACCTTACCTAACTAAAAGCGACACTTACAGTACTTACCTGGGTGTCTAAACTAGGTCGAAGTATCCAGGCACGAGGTAGAGTAGTTGTAGGTAAATCAATAACAAAATTTATGTAGGTACCTTCTTATTGCATTGCTTTTAAGTGCGCAGACGTCAAGCCGATGTTCTTGGAACAGAGCAGGAATGTCAACAGCCGGGTGGTCTCTAGATATTTAAAATATAAGTAGTCCGCGCCGCCGTTCGGTGTTCTATAGGATGCATTTTGTTGAGTGTGCGAGGGAATTGCATGATTTAATGCCCCCATCTCCGTTCCACCGCTGTACGACGCCGAGTTTCCACCCTTACGTTGTTAACACCACTACGATCCGGACAAAGCGTTTCGCCTCCTCTTTTATACTGCGTACATTGAGGGACTAGAAACAACGGCATGATGTCTGGTGAAGCCGTACGGAGGACGGGTCTGAGTAGTTGCGTTGCGATGTGTGCCGGGTACGATGCGCCAAATGTTGTTGTGTTGGGATTTTGGTCGTGGAGGGTCTTCAGATCAATCTCCCTTTGGCGCAGCATTGTTGGTCGTGTTGTTGGGTTTAACATTGCATCAACTCGCTCAACTGCCGTCTTCCTTCCTATTCGCTCAGTTTTTTTGAGTGAATAGGCTCTTAATAAACTAGCGCGCTTTACCATCAACGATCACATCACTGCTTACCATCAGGCGGAATTGCGGTCAAACGCTAGTTTATAATAATTTAAAAAAAATCGCCAGCGGCGGTGTTTCCGTCGGACTACAGTTGGAGTGTCTTCAAGGCTAAAGTGAATAGGCTCTTAATAAACTAGTGCGCTTTACCATCAGCGAATGAATGAATGAAGAATGCGAGTAACGAGAACTTTGATTACTACGTAAAGTAACATCTGTACCTAGTGTCATTGCGTGTTTACAATATGGACTTCTTGGACGTAAGGGAAGACTTCGGTGCAACGTCAGCTACATTCTACTTATCATTGCCTACGATCGATTGTACCTTCGCTGCCAATAAACTTCGTAACCCTTAACCGGTATTTTAATAACCCCAGCCCGTAACAATATTATAGAAATAAACCTTCAGAAAGAATGCTCTAACGTTTAGAGTCTAAACGGGCGTACTTACTTACACACTAGGATAACATTATGCAAAAAATCGTAAAATATTGAATTGGTATTGAGAGCTTTAATAAATGAATACTTAATGTAAATATGACAATTGACGTGAATTAAAAAAAAAATATTGCTAACTCTCAGTCAGTCGCAAACGCAATAATTCTTACACCTAGCAACCCTTACGCTGTGACTAATTGAGAGCTGGCAACCATTATTTTTTTATGAATTTATGAATTAATTGTCTTTCAAATAACGTAAAATGTATTATAATTAATAAACATATAAGCATTTTACATAAGCGAATTAACTATACTAATATTAATTACAATTAATAACGGCTAATTTTTTGGCTAAGGTAGACAATCCATCGCTAATGCATTGCATATTTTCCTAACTTCCGTTAAAAATAATTTCATCAAAAAACCGATTAAAGAGGCACAGACCGAAAAAACTGTAAAATCGTAAATTGGGGGATGTTAGACTAATAGCGGTCATTGCCCTTTCCCTAAAAAGTCTAATGACCGATCTTAGTATAACAGCAATATGATATCTCAATAAGATTCCAAAAAATAAACTGCATGGTGTTTTTTACTTGCTTTTATTAGTTTTTAAAATAAAAAATGCCAGAATATGTAGGTATCTCAATAAATGCTATTGCTATGCTGAAACACGACAGTAGGTATATAATTATTTTTTTATTCAACTGCCAATGCGAACGACTTTTAAAAGATACCTAAGTACTCTAAAACGTTTAAGGTATTATTAGAAATTCTGCTTTTCTGATCGTCTGCTTCCTTATGTCAATCATGATACGTCAATTTGACACACAAGCGATTGAACCCAACATTTTCATCTAGAATTTTCATTGGTCTACAAAACTTGTGTATTTTGAAGGCTAGCGCAGACTAGGATAGTCCACGTCACATTATATACAACATTATTTTTATTTATTCGAAACCCGAAACACGTGTCCAGTAGTGTTAAAGTAAGGAATCTATGTACAAAATTTCAAAACGATATAATGAAAAACCACAAAGTTATGGCTCGGTGTCCACACTGCAACAATTTCAAAATGTATTTTTGAAAAAATATAACATGGTGTAAAAATTATTGGAATCGATTCAGTTGCTTATTCTGAACAAACTTTATTCGAGTTTCGCAGAAACAAAAAATAAACTTACATACGCATTGCAAAATTTATCTACTCATACATTAATTTTGTATGTACTTATCATTCACTGTAAATATGTGCGTAACTTAAGTCCTCATTAATAAATTACGGATAAACGTAACCCTTGAAATATTAGATGTATTTTATGTATTTGTAATTATCTTTTTATTCACATAGATTGGGACTTCAATCATGTACATCGGTCTGACCCTGACATACGTCAGCAGCTTCCAAATGTTCCGGGGATCCATCATTGTCTTCGTTGCTGTGTTGTCCATGACGTTCTTGGATCGACGCATCATACGCCGGGAATGGGTTGGAATATGTAAGTACTAGTTATACAAAGAGAATTAGGTACAATATTAATCTAGATATACCTGTAGTATGTGTGGTGATTTAATTGGATCTTAGTTAAAACTAAGGCCTGCGGTTCTGCTTGAATCATTTGCTGAAGAGCAAATGATTCAAGCAGAATATTGGCCGTGTTTTATAAGTCAGCTGAATACATCAAAACCGAACCAAAACCGGGCGCTGTCGCATTCCCGTCTTTATGTCGTAACAGCACAACTTTGAATTGCAAAATTAAGTGAAGATTTTGTTAAAATATTTTTAAGTTTATACAGAAGGATTGGTAAATGCTAAACTTTGTCAAAAGCTAATTCGGCACCCAAAAAGGCCGGTGAGCAATATTCCTTTTTTCTATTGCAATATTTTGATTACTGCTCCGATCATCCGATGAATTGTACTTATGTCAAATGTTTACTTCTAAACCCAATCTAGTGTTCTAGAATAACTTTGTTTACCTCCAATCCACGGAGCAACTCCAGTCTAATTAAAACAACGTGATTTTATTCTGCATTCGCAATTTCCGTTTCCAAACAAATATGTGTTTTTGAAAACTATGTATCTTTCATACCCACCGGTGAAACTCAATTTACTGCAGCGTTAACAGAGTTTACTTTATAAAACGAACTTCACGTTAATAGTTGTCATTCTAAAATGAACTTAATTCACAGCGCCATAAAGATAACATTGATATCAGGTTTTAAGTAACGTTAATTGGAAACCAGGTTTTGAATATGGAATAGGAAGTTAACATTGTTCTTGGTGTCACAAAATTAATATCGTCATTGCGTAAAAATATTGGAACTTCATCAACGTTTATCAAACAACGCAAACGTTGTTTTGCCATATAAATAATAGATTAAATTACTAAAATGGCTATTAAAAAATAAGGGTTGATCGTAGAAGGGTGAAAATTGGGGATTGTATGTATTTTTGTATGTTGTATCATAAAAAAAATAGAAATTAAAAATTTTGTCTAAAAAATAAAAAAAATTTAGGGGTGGACTACCCCTAACATTTAGGGGGATGAAAAATAGATGTTGGCCGATTCTCATAGATACCGGATAAGCACAAAAAATTTCATCAAAATCGGTCGAGCCGTTTCGGAGGAGTTTAAGTTCGAACACCGTGACACGAGAATTTTATATATTAGATTAAACAAGTGCATTTTGATTGGGCAGTGTCAAGAGTACTTAAGCGTCCTACACACCAAAGTCGACGCGGCGGCATATGTCGGCAACATTTTGCCGGCGGGCTAGGTAGGCGGCTTCAGTCATTGCAAGTCTTGAAACATTTTGCCGGAATGTCGGCGGCTCGACATCAGAAACCAATTGTCATTTAATTACAATACAATATTTCAAAATAATGGATCTTTACATAATGCCTATACTTTACTCTTGTAATTAAATAAAGGTGAACAAAAAAACGTAAAACCAGTCATATCAGTTGTACTTTTTAGTTTAGTAAGTTTTTAATTTAGTTTTAATATTCGTCGGTATTTCTTTTCTTGGTTTATTTTCCAAAATATATTAATCAATGTCACACTATTTATGCACATATTCCTTACCATCTTTTATCTAAAACGCATTTTTTTTTTATTTAAGTATGCATACACACGTAACGTTGTAGTGTAAAACTGATTTACATCCGTCACCTCACATCAGGTTCAGTTGAAAACCAGTGCCAGGCGCTAATTGTCTGGCATTTTTGCTGAACTGGAACTCTCTGGTGCAGCCGCGAGGCACACTTTACTGCAATTTTTTTACATCGGGGTTTTTACTTTTTATTTGATTTTTCATGTTTATTTTAGATGTATTGTGTATCTTTAAGTCTGTGCTCAATAAATGTATTTTCTTTCTTACTTTCTTTCTTTAGCAATGCTTAAATTCGACCCCATGGAAATATTGGGATAAAAGTATCCTATGTGTTATTAACCATCTGTGTGCCAAATTTCAGTCAAATCCGTTCAGGTGTGAAAGCGGAACAAAAAATACAAACTCACTATCACATTTATAATATTAAGGATAGTAAAATGTTTATTATAAGAACATTTGTTTTTATTTGCTTCTTATTTTCGGCATTTCATTGTACGAAGTTAATGGACCCCGCTATGACTAGCATTACTGCTAGAAACTTTTGGTAGTGCCATCCTGTGAAAAAGACATAAATAAAATACGACGTAAGGATGACAGCAGATTAAGCTACCCGAAACTGTGAAACTTCTGTATCTAATAAAATCGAAACATTCAATATAGAGACTAAATTTGAGGTTAGAGGAGGTTAATGTTTTCTTTGAATCTGTAGCATTAATATTTAATAGCATTTCTCCGCATCGCCAGGTTCAACTTTTCATTCTGTACTCTCATAAAATTGACACTCGCGTCGAAGCTCGAGCTATTGAGATGAACCCAGCGTTAATGTTAAAATCGATTCAATCGAACAGAAATAGAGAGAATCAGAGTACGGCTAGCATTGGGGACATGATAAGGATACCAGGATAAATTAAACACATGTTAATAATCTGTTTTTTATTCATCATCTATACAAGAAGTAAAGTTATTTAAGTATAGAAAGCAAAGTTTTTTTTGTCATAAACAATATTAACAAAAAGAAAATACTTTTTCCTGGCAGTGGGGGTTTCAGTGGGCATAGGTCAGCTTGTATATTTTTATATCGTCTACGCTTGTTATGTAAGGTACTCATACCGCTTATTGGTCTATCCCTAATAAATATGAATATTTGTCTCGTATGCTATCAGAAGACCGAGGAGTATAACCTACCCCTTTGCTTAGCGTTTGTGGACTACGAAAAAGCCTTTTATTCGATCGAGACGTGGGCTGTACTGCAGTCTCTCCAGCGGTGCCAAGTATCTAGGACTATCAGTATATTGAAGCGCTGAAGGGTTTGTACGAAAACGCCACCATGTCAGTTTGAATACAGGACCAGACCTCGAAACCAATATCTCTGCAGCGTGGTGACAGACAGGGAGATGTTATCTCCCCGAAACTGTTCACCGCTGCATTGGAGGATGTCTTCAAGGTTCTGGACTGGAAAGAACTGAACATCGTCATCAATGGCGAGTACATTACACACCTTCGGTTTGCTGATGATATCGTAGTCATGGCTGAGACCGCAAAGGACCTGATTACAATGCTCGAAGACCTCAGCAGAGCCTCCGAGAGAGTCGGTCTTAAAATGAAAATGGATAAGACGAAAGTCATGTCTAATGCCCATGTTGTACCGACTCCTATAAAGATTGGAGACTATTCTCGAAGTTGTTGACAGTTACGTGTACCTGGGACAAACTACCCAGTTAGGAAGTTCCAACTTCGAGAAAGAGGTCAATTGTCGAATCCAACTCCCCTAGGCTGCTTTCGGGAAGCTACGCAGAATCTTCTCGTCTGAAATACAGTGTCTCAAGACAAAAGTCTTCGACCAGTGTGTGTTGCCAGTGATGACTTATGGAATTGAGACGTCGTCGCTAACAATGGCACTCAAAGGGCAACGGAGAGGGCTATGATTGGGGTTTCACTGCGCGATCGAATCAGGCATGAGGAGATCCGCAGAAGAACGATAGTAACCGACATAGCCCGAAGAATTGCAATACTAAAGTGGCAGTGGGATAGGCACATTGCCCGTAGGACCGATGCCCGATGGGGCCGACGGGTTCCCAAGTGGCGACCACGCACCGGAAGACGCAGCGTGGGTCCCTGACAAGGTGGACCGACGACCTGGTGAAGGTCGCGGGAAACCGCTGGATGCCGGAGGCTCAGGGCCGGTCGTCGTGGAGAACCTTGGGGGAGGCCTATGTCCAGCAGTGGACGTCTTTCGGCTGAAATGATGATGATGATGCCATCTACTTATAAAGAGACTCATAGAGCATGCTACAGCCATGTAAGGTTTCAAAGCAGACAGCATCTACATTACTATCCTATTGGGCATCGCTCAGACCGGATTTAATTGCGTTTGATCATATGATTTCGCTATAAAAGCGTCATTTTTTCGTGATCTCCGTCAACCGATTCATAAACGGTTATTTTGATAATGAGACAGCGATCTCAATCGCCTGAGTTCTCTTAAATTCTGATATATTCCTTTGTAACCTCATCAGTTTTTCTATAATTTACTTACTGAAAATCTTGCGGCGTGAGAAAATTGTTATTTTTTTTTTAAATAAGAACTACGTGCTTAATTTCTTCCAGATCGTTACATTTTAGATCGTGTGTTCATTTATTATAAGCTGCATTTTACAAGTATATGTCGAGTAAGGATACCTTATATTCAAGTTCATGGCAAAGAAAAAACGTGCGCTATTGATTTACAAAGTACATTATATAGATTGTTTTAAACAACACTTATAACTAGGTTATCGCACATACCGCTAGCCTAGGGAGTGACTATTGAAAACATGTTCAACGAATATTTAAAAAAAGTAGCGAATGTAGAACAAAATCAAATGCAGTAAGTTTTGATGTATAGACATATCTTACTTATATCTACAGTGGACATCCGATAATCGATAAACAATTTACAGTATTGAACAGAATAGAGCCTAAGACCTCTCCTATAGTCCAGAATTTAAGTACGTTGTAATCCGTCAAAGTAAAGTTGCATTCATACCATTTAATGAACAATTTAGGCCGTTCCACTATCCTCATCACATGTAATCAAATTCAAACTTAGCAATCTGAATCAAAGCAATATTCTATACATCGAGCATAATAGTTCTATGTGTAAAAGCTGCCTCGCTATCCAAATCCGCTTAACAGTTTATACTTGTTGCAATAAGCTTGTGTTGGGTAGCTACCATTTAGTCTGTCTACATACCGGGATTCATTAGTGCCACACGCGAAGACTATGCACTTTGGGTCTCTATAATCTATAGAACAGCGGCTGGTGCGAAAACCTTTTAAACGTTTATATTTTATTTTATCCAAATTCATTTTCCAACGTCGCTTTCAATTACAGCAAAGCTTTTTGTGTTACTCTTTGGAGAATTCCACGTTATGAAATCGATCTGTCCGGAGGCCGATGATGCTATATTATATGCATGTCAGTCTAGAATTCTCGTTATTACAGAGCAGAATAGTTCGTTCTCGATCCGTGCTGTCTGCACGTCCAATTATACAGACGATAATATACCTGTTTGGGTTTAACGACCTTTTTGTGATTGAATTTTGTACTAATTCAGGCTTCAGCGTTTGCTATTTGCAAAAGTATGATATATGATGAAGTTATTTCTCGGGGAGGTCTCAAGCGAAGCCAACATTTCGTTTGAAACCGGGGTCTTCTTAACACAAAAACTTTGTTACTTTTTCTTTGTTACGTAAAATTATAGTAATGTCGTATTTAAAAGGTGTTTGAACTAAACAACTTGAAATAAATACCTTTCTGGTATTTTTTTGAAATCAACCAATTACAGACACTTTTAAATTGTCAATGGGTCGTTATACCTATAGAAAAGAACGGGAAAGAAATCCATGGACAATTTATTTCAAAAACATACTCAATGTAAAATACATTCATCACAACAAAATATACAATAGGCTGGCCTTATCACTAATGCAAGCTCTTCCAGGCAACCTATGAATGGACAGAGATTCTCCTCAACCATAAATGGGACTGTAGTTGGTGCAAATATTATACACATACACTCAAAAAGATATACAGATACATACATTAATAAATACGTAGATACAAAACAAAATATGTAAGAAAAGTAATTAAGCAAAAATTATTTGTTGAACAAGATACTAACGACAAGTAGTGTTCCTTCACAATTCTCTTGAATTCCTATAACGACTGCATCCGTTTTATTTCAATTGGTAATGCATTCCACAAACGAGGGGCCTGATCAGTAAAAGATTTATCAAGGAACGTTGTGGAATGCATAGGCATTTTGAGCTTTAAGTTATCTAATAATTCAAAATAATATGGTCACAAAGTATTGGATAAATCACTCATGTTAAAATTTATCCATGTGAGAACGAAGCTGATTTTTTTTAAATTACATTTTTAGATTGATTAAAGCTAGTTTGTTACCTTTTAGAATATTGCGTTGTACTTGTACTTACAGCAGTTACAGCATCGATGTGTCCGAGGGCCGATGATGCTGCATTTAATTTTGTGGGCTTGAAATCTCGATTCACACACTACAGAGGCTTTCATAATCCTATAATGTTCTCAGGCCTCCTCTCGGTGAAAGGGAGTGGGCCATAATCTACCACGTCGCCCAGCGCGCATTGGTAGATGTCACATGTCTTTGAAAAGTTTTACTTCTAACACATGGTTTTCTACCGATGTTTTCCTTCGCCGTTTTGAGAGCAGTGATAAAATAATTTACACGAAGCAAAGCGCCTGGCGAACCTACAACATACTATTTGTAACTCGCCGATATATGCTGCTGAGGCTTTACTATAAATACATATATCATGTCGAGTTATGTCCCTGTATATCTGCTCTGTCATCATAAACACGCATTCACAAATGTCGCCAAGAATATTGACGTTTGTATAATTTGAAACCTACTATTTCCATTTCTGCAAACGTTCCTTATTTTCTGTTGCTGTGTGTGAGTGATTTGTTTTCGCACTGATTAATGGATTTCGGCGTTGCTTCTCGCTCTATTTATAAACTTATGTAATCGGATATCTATGATGATATCGTTTGGAGTTCTTCCTTAATGAGGTCGCAAGCAAAGCCTTTTGTCTTTGCTACGAAAATAATTTGTATTTTTTTTTTCTTAATCTAAAATGTGGCACTTTAGCCAAGGCAATGAGTGTACCTATAGGTTAAATCAACACAGAATAGAAACCCCTATTAAAACGTTTAGTTAAAAAAATGTTTATGTCTCACTATCCTTACGTATTAGCCACCGCTTATGTTAGGTGTTTTCTTCGACAAAAGGCAATGTCATACAAATAAATGTGAGACATTCAAGACAAGGACAAGTAAACTGCAAGTTATGTTGTCAAAACAATCACCAATTTGAGAGCAAATATATGTGTGCAAACAAAGTAATAACAACTCTGCTATCGTACTAATAGCTATTATATGTATGTATGAAATGCTGACATGGACACCACAATGTATCGAATTATTTTGTGTCAATTAGGTACGTTTATCGCTGACTGTACTATGTAGTACAATAAAATGAATTTCAAATACATAGTTGTCATTCGGGCCTTACTTAGTCACACAATACCTACTTTACCGAGATGCGGGTAATTTATATCGCCTGATATTAAATTATTTATTTGACAACAATGATCCGTTTTATGTTAATAAATTAAGTATAAAAAAACTTATAGGTTATAAAAATAAAAATTGCTAAAAGCAGCGGTTATAACTAATAAAACATATGCCATTGTGACTATTCATTAGAAAAAAAGTCAGTCAACAATAATCCTTAAAAAAATGCAGATCTAACTAAACCGATCCAAAAAACCACTGAGAAATGAATAATAATCCGTGTTAGGTGATTACAAGGTAATAAACAAAAGGGAAATACAGGGCAACAGTTTTAAAACCATAATGCATAAGAATTCATTCAGTTAATGTTATCTTTATCAGCTTATCAAGATACCATCACAGTAGTTTCAGTAGATTTCATATCATTCTTCAACAACGTTTTCATTTCATATCATTATAGGATTCGGTTGAGAGGCGAGCGAAGAGGCTAAATTGGTGACCCAGATTTAGTTCAAAACGTCCTCTAAAGCCCTGGCTTTAGAGGACGTTTTAGTCGTTGAGTTTACCTAGTCAACCTGTCGGTGTTGTATAGGATGCGTTTTGCAGAGTGTGTGAGGGAACTGCATGACTTAATTTTCCCATCTCCGTTCCATCATCGTACGACCCGCCGTATGGCGAGTACCACCCACCCTTACGTTATTGACAACACTACGATCTGGACGAAGCGTTTCGCCTCAACTTTTATACCACATACATCGAGGGACTGGACCAGCGGCGGTGTTTCCGTCTGACTACATAATTTAAGTGTCTCCAAGGCTAGAGTGAATAGGCTCTTAATAAACTAGCGCGCTTTGCCATCAACGATTGCATCACTGCTTACCATCAGGCGCGATTGTGGTTAAGCACGTTTATAATTATAAAAAAATATACTGATCTTTTCCTCCATATCTTCTTCCTACTCCTGTCATATTCACGGTTTCATTCATCCCTTTTTGTGGAACCGCGCATAATTCCTAATTTAAAAAACGGAATCTTATAGTAGTTACAATCTAGTGGACCTATAAATTAAGTCTGAACGAATTCCTGCGACTTAAACACGGACGTGTAATGAAAACAGATTAATTTTCAATAGAACGGCCATTTTTGGGAAGCAAATAAAAAATGAGTTTTACAAACTTTACCGTCGTTCAGTATCAAATTAAAAATAAGCTAGATGTGATGGTATCAAAAATATTTGTAATTTTGAAATAAACATATTTGAAGTTATTACATAAAATATTTAATTATATCTGCGAAACTACTGAAAATAACATTTTGAAAAAGCAATAAATATTTCTCTATACTTAGATCTACTACTGTTATAGGAAAACCAATAAGAGAAGTATACGAGGTTTTAAAATAACATAGTCAATATCGTCCTTACATTTTCAGTTGAAATCTATAGGAGAACATGGTTATCGACTACTTGCCCATTAAAAGATTTAAAAGCTGTATTAAGACCAAACTTTGCAAAAAGGGGTGTTATAAAATTTCAGATTATTTAGAAGACAATAAAGCTTGGGATTGAGCTACTCACTCTGCTAAGCAATGCCATTAAGCAACATTTTAATCACTGTTTTTTTTTAATCACGTATGATTTAAAAAAAAACATTGATTAAAATGTCATTTAAAATAACAATCAATTTACGAATTTATTGTTATGTACAAAGCAAACACAGATTGTTATTGTAAATATTTTCATTTTTAATGTCTGGACTTGATAAAAGACGATGATCCCTGAGTTTGTTTCGGCTTTTCTTCTCAGAGTTCGGAATTGCTGGCTCCAGTTTAAAAAATATGACGTGTAAAAGTGATCAGTGATCCTATTTGTATAATAAACGATTTCATTTCATTTTACTAGTCACAAGTATGTTTGGGGACAAATTGATACCATTGAAGGAAACACAACCACGCAACATAGAACATCTATCTATATTTCCTATCCCTCTTCATCTACCAACATTTCTCTTCATATTCATCACTTTTTTGTCACCTGCGTTTCATCAGTCTTCATCGTGTACCATTTACTCTCACCTTTTTATGTCACTGGTGCCACTTTCAAACTTCTTATCCCATATAGACTCACCATTCATGCCACGACTGCATATCTCAAGTCCGCAGTGTAACTCTATCGAGATGAACTTGACATTATTGGCAGCTTTCCAATGTGGTGATAGTTCCTATGAATATGAACAGCTTTGAGGGAAGAAAGAGAGTAAGTGATAAAAGCACCTGTTGTTTTGGTTAATATTGCATTTATATGTAACAGTTTTATTCAAAATTGCCAAGAAAGTAAAAGTGGTTTCGTTTTATGAGAAGTTTCTCTTCCTGGGAAGCTGCCAATAATCTCAATTTTTATGTTCATGCCTATCTTGAGTTAATCATGATCCTTTGATTAGATCACACATTGCGGCGTATAGGTCTAATACGAACCATAGTTCTGCCAAAGCCTAGTAGATCAACCGGTATAGTGTATGTCCAATTTCATAAACTTATAGTAATATTAATCACAGTTTTGGAAATGTACATTTCTCCTCATCAGCCTAAGTACACAGCTAGTTATAGACATCTCCAACTGCACGTCACGAACGAGTCATTACTTATTACCAAGGTTGGTCCACGAATAGTCTGTTATCGATCGGTCTACAATTAAAATAGTATTTTCCTTTGTAATTATTTCACTTCGTCATTAGAGTGCCGTCGCGTGTGTTCATCGACTTTTTATATGAAGTGCAGATCAACGTTAATAAGTATTAGGGGTTAAAGTATGAAATTTCCGTTTTATTGCAGGTTCTTTGAATGTACATAGGATCTTCATGGTTTGTGGTTTACGAATTAAACTTTTCACATGGTTACTATGATGTTCTTGTTTTAAAAAATGACGAACATTCGAATATCGACTTTCAATTGTTTTTGTTATTCAAGTTGGACAAGAAAGATTGGATACTTCGAACATTCCAGTGATTAAAACAACCGGCAATACCCATGTAGTTTTCAACGCACCGTACTATTTTTGGTTTAAAACGCTTTCGTGATGGAAACTTCGACTTCAAAAACGAGCTACGAGGAAGACCACCCGAAGACACAGGTGAATAACGATGAATTAAGAGAGATGGTCGAACCCGATCCTAGACAAACTACCCAGGAATTAGCGGCATGGTTTAACATTATCTTACTCACAATATTAACTCATTAGCGTCAAATCAATAAAATAACCGTCAAAGAAACCGTCACACGACGAGTTTCGACTACGATTCGGACGAAGCGTTTCACTTCCTCTTGCATACCGCGTACATCGAGGGACTGGAACAATTTGCCAGCAGCGGTGTTTCCGTCGGACTACAATTTGAGTGTCTTCAAGGCTAGAGTGAATAGGCTCTTAATAAACTAGTGCGCTTTACCATCATCGACTGCGTCACTGCTTATCATCAGGCGGGATTGCGGTCAAGCGCTAGTTCATTTTTTTAAAATAAAGTGGATAAAGCTATTTAGTATGTCGTGTTTTTATACTTATATGGAAGTTGCAACCAGTACAAAATCTGAACATGTTAGGGGTTACTTACTAAATTACATCATAAATTATTCCTTTGTCCGGACATAGCAATCCGGGCGCAAACAAGGTAAATCAAATTGTCTGCTCAACATCGTAAACGCGCAATGAAAGTTGTGGAACTGTCAAAATGAAACTCGTTATGTGTTACGAATTGCATAACAAACTATCAGTTACAACGTTTTCCCCTGCAGGTACTTTTTTTTTTTTTTTTTTGTGGGACAAAACCCGCCACACTTTTTCCCACCCACTGCAACTCCTGAAAGCCAGAATGAACAGTGGAGACCGCCAGAAAAAACGCCGAGCAATGAAGCTCGACGAGTCCCGGAGAAACGATTCAACTGTCTTGGGTCCCGCAACGAAATTAATCAGAAAAGAATAGCTGAGGAGTAAGAAAAAATATATTTTTTTCCACTTCCCTCCATAACAAGCAGGAGACAGAACAGAACTAGGCCAATCGGCACAAAGGGACATTATTGCAACTGGGAGAAACCTAGATTGCCAAGCACCACGGAATAAAATTTGAATGGAATGGAATGCAGGTACTGCAGGAATTCTCTCTGTCCGGAATTCCTCCTTAGATGCTGCAGCCACCCTATAGATCAATAACTGAGAGGTAATTGTTGATTTCCCGTCCAAACAAAAAAAAGGGGAAATGTAATTTTAAGAATGTTCACAGTCTGATTTCAGTGTTGAATCTGTCAAAAGTAACTTCTAATTTCGCCATAGATTTAGGATTTCATTGCTACGCAATAAATCTATGAATTCCCTACATTTTGACATTTGATTGTTGCCGAAATGTCACCTTGACTAGATTTTAACCGTTATAAATTACAAAAATTTATTGGTCTTCCGATCTCTGTATATGTACATAGTGTTTACTTTCCCCTGTGCCCCGTTTCCCAATCTAGTTTCCCGTAGTCTGGACGAGTTGAGCACTTATGCGACATTCGGACTGCACGTAGTCATTGCAATATGAAACATAGTTACTTTTATAGGACGGTAGTTATTATGTCTTTGTAGTGAGTTGCTCCGTAACTTAATATTAAAACTGCGGAAAAGCATGTTGCTTTGAACTACCAATGCTCTTCGTTACCTTACTATAAATAAATAGATTTGAATACTCTTGTTTTTTTTTTGTCACAATGCTTATTTTTGTAAGATGGCCGTCGTAGGCAAGAGTTGAGCATCCTGCTCAACTCTTTCGTAAGTTTATCTTAAGTTTGAGACGACAAGCAGACGACGCGCGACGTACAATTTCCCCACAATTAGAGAATGTATTGAAGTGTCAACAGTCGCCTATAGGCACGTTATTGCATAGATTGATTTCCGAGTGTTATAAAGTTATAAAATGTCTTTGATCAAAATATGATTAGCATCAACAAACATGTATTTACAAAATATTTCTATAAGGTATTTAACAACGTACCTACTTGCGATATTGTGGTATTGCAGCTATAGGTGAATAATATAAAACTGTTAATAATAGGGTAATAAGTATTATTATTGCATTGAAGGGGCTTCTTCGCTACCAAGGAAATTATAAAGCATTTGTAAGTTCTCCTATCAGCTGATGCCTACGTCGTAATGTTATTCTTTACGCTGAAATTGGCATTCAACGATCATTGAAAAAAAAAATCTGTCTACCTATCCATTTTTTTAGTTGAAATTACAATGTAGATACCGAACTAGTAAATGCTTTTCCGCACATCGTGCGCAGTTGGCCGGCTGAGATTGGGGGAGTTGAGAAGAGTGCTACAAAGCGTCAGTACTGGACGTTATTAAAATTGGATGCTGCAATGTATGCACAGGCACTAGGATACCTATGTTAATTTACGATCGATAAGGTCTGCAGATAATTTCATACTGCCATCTCTCTCACACTCGAGACATGAAATTGCTTTTATTTCTGGAATGTTATGGCGAAGGTATTCACTTTGCGACGCGCGCGGTTTTAGAATATGTTGGGTTTATTATGAAGTAGAAGGTTTTCTCTCTTTGTCTGCAGCGCAATTACGGAACTGTCAATATTAAAGCTACGGATAGTGTGTCCACGCTTTCAGTAGCTTTAAATTTAACAGTTCTATATCATTTTCCGTTGTTGAGCAGATAAACTTTTTCGAACATATGGAACAATGGATCAAAATGTTTCGGTAGAATAGAATACTCTTTATTATGTACACCATATAGATAACAAAAACATAAATATAAAGATTTTACATAACGCAATTATGATCGCTCGGTGGTAGGCCATAACATCGGCCGCCGGCAGAAGTTACCACCCACCAGACAAAGCCTTGCCGCAAAGCGATTTGATAGGACGGGTCTGAGCAGTTGTGTTGCGATGTGTGCCGGGTGCGATGTTGCAAATGTTGTTGTGTTGGAAGTTTGGTCGTGGAGGGTCTTCAGATCAATCTCCCTTTGGCGCAGCATCGTGGGTGTGTTGTTGGGTTTAACATTGCATCACCTTGCTTAACTGCCATCTTCCTTCCTATTTGCTCAGTTTTTCTGAGAGAATAGGCTCTTAATAAACTAGCGCGCTTTACCATCAACGATTCGCATCACTGCTTACCATCAGGCGGGATTGCGGTCAAGCGCTACTTTATAATAATTAAAAAAAAAGGGTGCTTATGTAAGTAAGTAGGTACTAAATACAATCGTACCAGGATTTCCTCGGACAACATTTTAAGAATTATTATAGTTATCACATACTTTTTAATTTTAGTATGCAAATAGTTAAAAGAATAACAAAAAATTTGAAAAAAAAAAATTGACAAGAAATATCGAGAACAGCAAATGAAGTCGTGGTGGCCTAGTGGTTAAAACACCAGCCTCTCAAGTAACTATGAGTGTGCGGGTTCCATTCTAGGTCAGGCAAGTACCAATGTAACTTTTCTAAGCTATATGTACTTTCTAAGTATATCTTGGACACCAATGACTGATTTAAAGATGAAGGCAAAACATCTTGAGGAAACCTGGACTTTAAGTCTGAAATCGCCAACCTGCATTGAACAAGCGTGGTGATTACGCTCAATCCTTCTCTGTATGAGAGGATACCTGTGCCCAGCAGTGGGATGATAAAAAGGTTGATGATGATGATCGGGAACAGCAAGACAAGCTACCGGATAAGGTCAGAAGAAAAGAACCTCATATTAGTCATGTCCAGAAGTAATTACTGTTCGTTCACCCTTAATCGAACCCCAAATCCCCCCATCCCCAAATACCCAAATCGCCCATCGACGTTTCCCATCATCATCATGATTCTCCTACTGTATGCCTAGTATGAGTTGTCATTACGAAACTCGATCGTCGATATCGAGCGCTTGACTCATCTATTGGCCCGCTTCGGGGTTGTAGGAACTCTCGACCAATGAGAGCGCCAAACGCGCTCGATATCGACGATCGAGTTCCGTAATGAAAACTCATACTAGGCATAGGTACTGTTATCTCAATCTGTTTGGCGTGGCGCAATATTTTTCTTCTACTCATACTTCTCTGTTAGTTGAAGAGGGGCAAACGGAGAGGCCGTTTGCGCACGACGTGCTTCGCGTGAAGGTCGGAAATTATCTCATGGAAACATTACAGAGATAATAAGTCTCCAGTTTGTTTATCCAGGTTATAGTAAACTATCCCAAATTTCATCTATATAAATCAAATTGAAAATCTAAACTATACCCTAGTATTGTCTGTGGAAACTTATAATAGGGTATTTGACTAAAAAAAACTTATTAGTCCGTCAGTCAGATTTCCAAAAAACACTAGCCACGTGTTTTTTCTTTTTTCATATAAACAATAAATGAAGACGACACAGTGCGTTGAAAACTCGTGTGACATCACTGGATGCTACACGTTTTAGCGAGAAGTTACGTCACCAGCCGCCACTCCTGATCTTTGATGCCTTTTATATTTGTCAATCTTTATTGATTTGATAAAAAAAAAATATACGTATCCAATATTTTTCTATAATATGAATGACGAACTAATTAGTGTTTTTTTTAAGTCAAATACCCTATTGGCCTTCTTTTTTTTAACTATCATCGACCTGTAGTAGGTATAGCTAGCTGTAAGTTTTCTTAAGTAATAAAAAATAAAATAAAACGTATACTCGAAATACTGTCGATAATGTAATTCATGCAAATCTAGAACTTTGTATTAGAATACTGCTCGGTAAACCGCGTCATATTTCAGTCGTGATTCGAAAGACACGTGCGCCAATAATAACAATAACTTTCGACAATCATAATTGTTCTAGGAACTCTCTGAAGCAACTATGAACTTCGAATGTTAATGTTATTATTGTTTTTCAATTTCTGCAAGGGACAAAGTTTTGCATGGCCTACTGTTAAATATTCCGAGCCTCGCTATTAGTGTACTCGTATGTGAGTTTAATTAAATGTTTATAACGCACAAACAGAGATACAGGAGTAATACAGCTGAATAGTCCACATCGGCTTTACTTGTCATAATGGGGATGTTTCCTGGGTAAAAAAAAAATTATTCTATTTAGTCCGTCATTCGGATTATAGAAAAATATTGGATAGGTACGTATATTTTGTTTTATGAAATCAATAAATATTGACAAATATAAAAGGCATCAAAGATCAGGAGTGGTGGCTGGTGACTTCACTGCTCGCTAAAAAGTGTAGCGTGCAGTGACGTCACACAAGTTTTCAAAGCACTGGGTCGTCTTCATTTTTTGTTTATATGAAAAAAGGAAAAAATACGTGTCTAGTATTTTTTGGAAATCTGACTGATGGACTAATTAGTTTTTTTTTTAGTCAACTACCCTATTAAAACCAGCCAAAAGCGTGTCGGGCCACACTCAGTGTAGGGTTCCATAGTTTTTCGTCCGTCACAATAAGTGTCCGCACTTAGAGTTAAAAAATGGGCTTTTTTTTTGGGACAAAAGCCTCCACACTTTTCCCAACCACTGCAACTCCTGAAAGCCAGAATCAACAGTGGAGACCGCCAGAAAAACGCCGAGCAATGAAGCTCGACGAGTCCCGGAGAAACGATTCAACTGTCTTGGGTCCCGCAACGAAATTAATCAGTAAAGAATAGCTGAGGAGTAAGAAAGAAGATATTTTTTCCACTTCCCTCCATAACAAGCAGGAGACAGAACAGAACTAGGCCAATCGGCACAAAAGGACATTATTGCAACTGGGAGAAGCCCAGATTGCCAAACACCACGGAATAAAATTTGATTAATGGGTGGGTATTAGCTGTTACAATTGATTCCAATAATAGGTATGGCAAAAGCGCCTGAACGCACGGAAATTGGTTCTAGTTTCTACAAGGTCCGTATAATAAACGACTCCGGATGTAACTTGTACACTATCCAACATAATATTGCGTTCATTCTGCCAAAGAACACACTCCCACAAGATGTGATGTGCGGACTGTTCAAATTCACAGTTCGATGTAGAACACTGACACAAAGGCGAAGGAACAAGTTTAAAAGAATACAGTTTACTTTTAAAGTTGGGTTAAAAAATGGGCTATTTATTACATTGAGTTGACATACTAAGTACAGAATACTAGAAACGGACCCACGAAGGAAGTTTATAACTAAAGAAAGAGTTTCAACTACACATGAAAAGTTCGAAAAGATATTGTCATTCGAGTCCCACAACGAGTAGTGGGATGGGGTTGTAATAAGGAGCCAGCGTCATTTAGTAATTTATATAAGTACTACAGTACTGCTGTTACTAAGATAGTCTTTGTTAAAATCTCCAAACATAATATGCAACAATCCATACTAATATTATAAATGTGAAAGTAACTCTGTCTGTCTGTCTGTTACGCTTTCCCGCTTAAACCTCTCGACCGATTTTGATTAAATTTGGCACAGACAATCTTTAGACCCTGAGAAAGAACATAGGCTACCTTTTATTAAAAAAAAAAAAATATATTCCCGAGGGAAATCTAAAAAGCGCGATACAACCGAATTCCGCGCGGGCTAAGTGGCGGAAAGCTAGTGTAGCGGTACCTACAAACACCACAAAATGAACGACGCGTCATACTGATGTCACACGAATTCTACATCTCGCAATCAGAGTTTACCGTGGAATTAGCATACATACAACTTGCCAATTTCAACCATCGGGCAAGTGCCCGCCAGACATAACACCCGTCTGGTCGGAGGATCCTCCCTTTTCTATGGAGGATGAGTGAACTTTACTCCCTGTTCCTCATGCCTCCACTAGTAAATTATAGAACCGACTGCGACGGTCGCGCTGTTGGGCATGATCTATATAAGGCTACTATTCTGTTTAATGTGGTTACTGTCTCCACATTGCTTACGTTATTGGATACTGCTTCACAGTGATCAGTTTCTGGTAATTTTACTATAAGATACTCATACTTAGAATTTTCTTCATTATATTTTACCATTGCACATACACCGAAGCCGGAGTTTGCACAATACTGTTTCGGGCCATCTGGTCGGACTATTTCTTCAAAACTATTCATTTTGGATGAATCTTGAAGGCAACTCGCAAGTTTCTACTGCTAAATAAATGTCGCAAACCAGTGTCTGTTGTCGCTTACTATTGTTTGTAAATATTCAATATTGTAGCTGTTTATTGTCCCATAACAAATACAAATTAAAGTGTTTACTTAAAGATTGTACATTATGGATAATGAACAACAAAGACAACGAGAGACCAATCGAATATTTCAACTATTTAATTGTTCATACCCGTCCCGACCCCATCAATTCTTTATCAATAATCCTTACTAATATTATGAATCGGAAAATGAGTTTGTTTGTTTGTTCCGCTTTCACGCCGTAAGTACTCAACCAATTTCTTTAAAATTTTGCAGACGTAAAGTTAGAAGTCCGGATTAAATAATAGAGTACTTTTTATCCCGTAAATCGCACTTTTGATCGGTAAATTTTACCACGGGAAAATCTAAAAAGCGCGATATAACCGAATTCCACCCGGGCGAAGCCGCGGGCGGAAAGCTAGTAAATTTAATAAAAGCGCAAAAAGCCCAAAGCGTAGCAGTATTTTTTTTTTACTTTGGAATGATTATTTCCGAAAATATTAACATTATCATAAATTAATGCCGTAAACCCTCATCAACCTTTTTATATACCATGAGAGGAGATCTGTGCCCCTGTGCACAAGTCTCCTCATACAGAGAAGGATTGAGCGTAATGACCACGCTTGCTCAATGCGGGCTGGCGATTTCAGACTTAAAGTCCAGCTTTCCTCAAGATGTTTTCCTTCACCTTATAATCTGTCATTGATGTCCAAGATATACTTAGAAACTACATATAACTTAAGAAAGTTACATTGGTACTTGCCTGACTTGGTACTTGACTGACCAAGGCAGGTTGGGGATCGCAGTAATTAGATATTCCTCAGGAGAAGCCTTCCACGGGAGAAGCGCCGAGTCGAACGACGCGCGACGTGTACAGATTCATAGGTACAGTCAGTAGGTACCTACGTAATATACAGTAAATTCAATTATGAGTAGGTACATCGGTTATATGCTGACATGTACTTAGGGGCCATTCATTTATTACGTAAGACTATTTTCGCTAGTTTTTGACCCCTTCCCCCCCTATTATAAGAAAAAATAAGAGTAGGCCGACCCCCTCCCCCTGTTAAATATTTATTACGTAAGAATCTAAAGGAAAAAAAAAACAATTTTTTTGAGTAACAATTTTTAGAAATGTTTATTTGTACTTTGACATACATCAATAAAAGAAACTATTCGCACACTTCAATAATTCAATTACTATTTAATTACAATATTAAAATCATTAACGCAATAAACGAGTATTGTTTACGCAAGCAAGTGACGACTAATCCACACAGACCCGCACCTCCCGCACTGCGCCTCGGGGGAACTCCCCGCTTGTGTGGATCCGTTGCCATGGAAATGGATATTGTACCTATACGCATACGCAAATCTCGGCACGCGCGCAGTGTCCCGCGCTTTTTAAAAGTATAATTGCAACATTGCGCATTTGTGATCTTACGTAAGAACTATCAAGACTCCCTCCCGCCTCTTTGTAAGAAAAAATAAGACATGGCCGATACCCCCCCCCCCCCCCCCCCCCCCTAAATCGTCTTACGTAATAAATGAATGGCCCCTTAACATCTGTGCCGAATGATTCATAATAATGTTTACTCGTTCCGTTTGTAACATTATCTACTCAAATGATTCATTATATATTTTATTCGGAATCGATTGTTGCTATGAAAATTGAGCATTAAGCATTGTTTACTGTCCTAATTCAATAAGCAACTCGTAGGAACAAGTAAGCATAACAATTAGCTCTCAAAATCTACAAGATCCCTCACACTACTTCCTTGTGATTAGCTTATATCTCCATAGCCACACGTCTACTCCGTTATAATAGGCCTATATTAGGTTCAGAACAATCTCGCAAAGTCTAGAGCACAGGCGTATAGTGGCCAACCTGTCGGTATTCTATGGGATCCATTTAGGAGAGTGTGCAACTGTGCACGGGAATTACATAACTTAAATCCGCCATCATCGGACGACCCGTTCGTACGGAGAATATCCATTACATTGTTGACGCCCCTACGATCCGTATGAAGTGTTACGCCTCGTCACACAAGTGGTTTATAGGATTAACATAAACATAAGAGGTGTCAACCTGAATGTTACGTTGTCTACATTGACATAAGCTTCCTACCCTAAAACCACCACACCTGCGCCATTCTTGTGAGATAGACCACATACCTACATAAAATCTGGCGTTTGTTAAGCGTTTGTTTCTTGCTATTTCAGTTAGCGTAATCATCGGTCTCGTGGTGGTAGGAGTAACTGATGCCCTGTTCCAGTCTCCTGGAGAGTCCAAAGGCAGGAACAGTCTGATTACCGGCGACTTGCTCATCATTGTGGCGCAAGTCATCTCCGCCTGCCAGATGGTGTACGAAGAGAAATACGTTGCAGGTAAGGCCTATGATGATATGCTATACGCGGACACTTGCATTCTGGTAATAACTCCCTGCAGATTAATTACGTAACACACTATTAGTAGCAATGGGTTTCATTTTGTCAGTTCAACAGCAATAGATTTGCAATATGCTTCAAAATCATTCCTATTGATAGTAATAATTTGTTCGGTATTATGGTGCAGGTCGAGACTCGAGACCCAATTACATGAAAAAAGAAATGTAAAATCCGTCTGTAACTAAAGCGTTTATCAGTGTTCAAACAGTCTTTGATGATGATTACAGGAACCGTTTAAATGTAAGTTTGGGTTAAATTAATTTGTTTTAACTGGTTAACTATATTAATAGTTAACCAGTTAAAACAACTGACTACTTTCACTGCTAGAAAGATAGCTGCAGTGTAAATCTGTAGGTAACCAATTTCATCGTGATAAATTTGGTGAAGAGAGCTGCAATTCCGACTAATGCTAGGGATTGACACTATTGAAAGCTCACTCTAGGCTCACTCCATTTAACTTTTCCTATTGAGTTTTATGTATAATCGATCAGTGTGGCTACCATGAGTTCGACCACGAGACTCAATCATGCGCATCGATCGCGTTTAGCGCTCTCATTGGTTTAGACTTCTTACAACCTTGAAGCGGGCAATGGATGAGTCAAGCGCAGTCGATATCCATGATCGAGTCTTCGTATTGAAAACTCATGATAGTCACACACGACGTTATATGTACCTTAAGCACAATTTATAGAAAAATACATAGTTAGTAGAGAGACGTCATTGTTTTTAAACATTTACGCGGACGACGCGGGCACAGCTGCAGAGTAATTACGTAACACAACTGTCAGTAGCAACGGGTTTCGTTTTGATAGATCAACAACATTCATTGCTTTATGTACATTGTTGAGCAGACACATTTCTCGAACATATGGCGCAATGGATTAGCAATAAGCTTCAAAATTATGCAAATTGATAGTAATAGTGTGCTATGCACTTAAGGTGCTAGTTTAAAATAACGTTTTTTACTAGCCTTTGCCCGCGGTTAATTAATGAAATAGAAAGAAAAACATGCACATAACTTAAAATTAGTCTGGTTTGTGAACAACAGAATCGGTACGAAACCTCGTATAATAGTATAGGATATAGGTAGTCTCATAGAGAAAGCCTTTGTCTCAGTAGTTTTTTGGGAACCCGCTAGGCCTATGAGCCTAGAGAAAGTTGCCAAAAAAATTGCAGAGTTCGAAACAGCACCATATCAACACACAACAATATGCTGAGCGATGGCGAACACAATTTGTTACATTTTTGCGGGTCACCTTCGGACCGAATATATATGTATACAATATGTAAAGAAAACCCTGTCCGATCCGTGAAGGTATTATTAGGTATCGATGACTGATTCTACTAATGGATACAAAGCCGGGCTAAACTAAAAAAAAGATACCCCTAAAAAAATAAATATTATTTCGCAAAAAGAGGTAACTTAATACATTTGCGGTAAACAAACCTTGCCCGGGCGGCGGTGGACAGGGCACGCGGCACGTAGTCGCATCGCTATTCGCTCATAATAATACTGGTGTTGTCACTTTTTTAAAAATGACCAAATTTCGGGGAAGTTGGAATTAATTCGAGGGAAAAAAAGATTATTTCAAAATTTATTAGTATTGTTTCTATGATGATTACGTAAAATTTTATATTATATTTGGTCAAGTGTTTACCTAACCTTTATTATCCTTACGGGTCCGACAGGGTTTTCTTTACATATTGTATATACGACAGCATATCAAGCTACTACAATCTGTCTGATTTTCTTATTCAATTTTCAACTTTATCGCTGAAGCATTAAGGCACAGGGTTGATTGGCAATATCTGACAGTTTGGGGTAGCTAGACCTGCCGTCGGCTGTACATGTTACATGTACGGTCGACAGCAGGTTAGTAGGCCTAGTACGAGTTTTCATTACGAAACTCTATCGTCGATATGGAGCGCGTTTGACTCATCGATTGGCCCGCTTCAAGGTTGTAAAAACTCCAATGAGAGCGCGAAATCCGCTCGATATCGACGATCGAGTCTCATAATGAAAACTCATACTAGGCCTACTGCACCCGCTCACAGCGGGCGTACCCATCGATGCATATATGGATATATGGATGTAACTTACGTGAGGCAGAATCTCAGATAAATTCTGTACATTGTAATACATGATTTGTCAAGTTTGTTGCGTACAAGGAGAGAAAAATAAAACATTGTCTTCACAAAAATTTCTAGGACTAAACATTCCGCCGCTGCAAGCTGTCGGCTGGGAAGGCGTGTTCGGTTTCTCGGTGCTGTCGTCACTCTTAGTTGTGTTCTATTGGACCCCAGCTCCCCCACACTTCGGAAACAATGCCAGGGGCACCGTGGAAGACGCCATCGATGGATTAGTGCAGATCGGTAAGCTTTTAAAGGTCCTTTGATATACTCTTAAGTACTTCCTAAAGCTTTTTGACATACTGTGGCATAAGGCGGAGCAGGAGTTGACAGTGGTAATAACTCCATTAAAATGCGGCCCATTACCCACAGGAGTTTCTGAATTCTTTACAAGCCGAGAGGCACATTTTTTCATTTCTTTTCATTTTTTTTTTTACACAGATTTAGCTAGCCCCAAAGTAAGTTCGAGACTTGTGTTATGGGATACTAACTCAACGATACTATTATTTATAATAGATACATATATAGATAAACATCCAAGACCCAGGCCAATCAGGAAAAGATCGTTTTCCATCATGACCTGGCCGGGGATCGAACCCGGGGCCTCCACGACGCAGGCAGGCATGTTGACCACCTAATTTATGTAACGATAACGGGTCGAATTTTTGATTGTTGTAATAGTTTTGAGTGGTCCAATATTGGTCAAACAGTCCTTATACCACGCATCTCATTAATTCGGAGTACAAAATTTGGAATCAATCCTCCTTCCTAAAACTTTTTAATTTTAAAATATTTTTTCCCGTTAAGTCGTGTTTCGCCGTAACAATAACTTGACTAATTGAGGTTCCAGCTAGGCAATTTAATTCATTTATTCAAAACGAACAAAACATCAAAACATCTTGGAAGACATGTGATATTTGATATGTACAGACGAAAGAAAGAGAGAACATACATTTATTTAGCACAGGCTAAAAGACACACAATAAACAACAACTAATTAATGTAGAAAGCTAGCAGGAATGTGTGCCTCCCGGCTGCTCTAAAAAGGCCCAGTGACGACACGACAACACATTAAGCTGCTACAATCTGTCAGATTTCCTTATTAAATTTTCAACTTTATCTCTAAAGCATTAAGGCTCAAGGTTGATTAGAGTCGTCCGTACCGTTCATTGTACATTTTGCAGTGTTGAATGTATTTCTTCAGTAATATATGTTTATTGTATAAATAAGTGTAAATAAAGTATAAATAAATAAATACCAAACAACTTGCACGTTTGCTAGCATAATGGATTACAGCGCAATCTCTCCCACAGAGGTGAGGTTTGTGCTCCAACAATGAAAATTGATAGACTGACACTACTAGACAAAAATGGCTCATCTTTTAGTGTGTAAAAAAGTTTTAAACTGTAAATAGCACAGTGGTTCCGTAATGTATTCTATTATTAAATTCCAGTTTAATACCATTGTGACTTCAGGTGCGTGCTTACATAATAAATAAGAATTCCATTTTTATTACCTACCATTTAAAATAATAGTTAAAGCTGAAATCTAATTTCTTTGTTTCACACTTATCGCAGATCGATGCGTAAGCGACATGAATTCTTTCACAAATTCTTTGGCTGGTATATTTATACATCACGTAATCGTCACTAAAACCTGGAGAAGCAGCCAGCTCCCTATCTCGACTGGCCGAACTTTCTGATGTTCATGGTTTTTAACATGTTTTCAGTTAGCCTACAAAGTTTACACGCCACTGAGACCATTCTTTTTTCCAATTATAAACTAGTGCTTTACCACAACCCCGCCTGATGGTAAGCAGTTAAGCACGCCACAATAGCGGCGGTAAGTCCCCTCTTTCAGGAGTGGCTATAGAGGCGCCACGGCGCCCTCACCTTCCGCTTGACGCACGCCCTTACCGGGCACGGCTGTTTCTAGAGGTTCCTGTTCCGGATAAGGCGGGACGACACGCTAGGGTGTAGCCATTGTGTGGATCGCCCTGAGGACACTGTGGAGGTCTGTCCGGCTTGGGTAGAGCACCGCCATGTCCTCGTAGCGGCGATCGGCGGCGATCTCTCGCGTCCGACCCTGGTCTAGGCCATGGTCCGAAGCGAGAGTGCATGGCAGGCCGTCACCTCCTTTTGCGAAGAGTTGATTCTGCCTAAGGAGGTTTTTAGTCAGTAAAAGTCTGACACACCCTTCCGCTCCGCTCAGAGAGGGAGAGAATTAATTTGATGATTAAGCAGTGGTGCAATCATTGATGGTGAAGCGCGCTAGTTTATAAGAGCCTATTCACTCAAAAAAACAGTGAATAAGAAGGAAGGCGGCAGTTGAGCGAGGTGATGCAATGTTAAACCCAGAGGGAGATTGATCTGGAGACCCTCCACGACCAAACTCCCGACACAACAACAATTGGCGATTGTCGGCTCAGACCAGTCCTCCGTACAGCTTCACCAGTCATCATGCCGGAACAAGGCGAAGACGAAGAGGCGAGACTTTGTCTGGCGGGTAGTAACTTCTGCCGGATGCAGATGTTATGGCCTACCACCGAGAAAGCAGCAAAAATCACTTATTTAACGATTTACAGCACTAGAAGTATGCTTTCAATCCACTAAATGTAGAGAATACTGTCCAAAACTATAGGAGAAAAAAGGTTACATCCATCATGACTTGTACTTCCCATCCTTACATTATAGTGCACTAACCATATCTGTCGTTGACAAATCAGCGTAGTTCCGCCCTCGAGGATTGCCACATAACTATGGAACGGAGCATTATGGGTATGAAACTAAGAGACCAGTAATAGACTATCAGTAAAACTATTTTTGACTATTTGTCAAAATGAAACCCATTGCGGGTTTCATTTTGACAGTTGAAGAACATTCATTGCTTTATTTACGTTGTTGATCAGACACATTTTCCAAACAGATCTCTGCTGGAGCAATGGATTAGCATTATTTTCAAAATGATTCAGATTGATAGTAATAATACGCAATTTAAGGTGCGGGTTAGGAATATGACCATCCGTTCCATCAACAAAGATAACTGATGTTACTGGGAAAGCTGCCACGCTAAATTGGAATTGGGCTGCACATCTGCCGCCTACAGACGACCAATTAATTGGCCATACTTAAGATCAGCAGGCCCAGCGGAAGAAGGCGGGATGTGATGGAGTCCGTCAACAAGAAGTGCTACAAACTTGCACTTTTACTTTCTTGCTCGATTTGCACTGTCCTACACTATTACTACTGTGAGCCTACTCCTTCTCACAGAGAAGGCTTAGGAGGCCTGTATCCCCAACAGTAGGCACATACAAGTTACCAAATACTTCTCTAATATAAATGAATAAAACTGAAACTCAAAGCATTCAGATCATTAAAGCATAAGTCGACACTTTTAAACTACAACAGTGTTTGTATATGCGACAGCCTCCGTAGCGTAGCGGTAGCGTAGCGGTAGCGTAGCGGTAGCGTAGCGGTAGCGTAGCGGTAGCGTAGCGGTAGCGACCGCGACCGCTGCGCATGGAGGCGTGAGTTCGATCCCCGCGCAGTGCAAGTATTTGTATGCATTAATATTATGAATATTTACACTGTTCCGGTCGTGCCTCGGAAATCACATTAAGCCACATTGGTCCCGGACATCTAATGGCATTCGTTACGGGTTGTTTGAGCCCTCAAAGGTCCAACACCGCAACGCTTCGATACCGAGGTCAGACGGCAGTCGCTTCACGGAAAATATCGAAGTTTCGCCAAAATCAGCAGTTAAACTGGTAAAGCGGACCCCATACTCCAAAAATGGAAAAGCTTCGGATGCGACTGGGATTAAAGCTGAAATGATGATGATGTGTGTTTGTATACAGAGTGGTGCGGACAATACGACAATAAATTAAACATCGTGTACCTGAACACATTCTCAGTCTACCCATAAAAAAATCATATACATATATCCATTAGTTTAGTCAGAGGAAATTATTTTTCATTTTTCACATTTTCAACATGATGTACATGTTCATAAGGAAGCGCTTACAGGTTAATGACCGCCGCATCCTGCGGTACTAAACTTTAATAGTAATGGCGCGAAAACAAGTCGGTACAGGATCGCGCTGTCGCCGATCGGAGGTCAATGAACCAATATTTTTAAAGGATGTTCTATTCCGTTTACAATTTTATGCGATTTAGTTTGTTTGAAATTTTTATTTTTGATGCTAGGTTTTTTTTATTGTTTAGGATTATTCCTATGAACCAGCATTGTTCGTGTTTTCATTTATTGTCGTATTGTCAGCACCACTCTGTGTGTTAGTTTAATTGTTTGTAAACGCACCCACGATACAGAAGTAATTTCAAATGTGGGGTAAATATTTTAATTTAAAAAATACAGTATGTACTATGAACCTTCATCATCATCATCATCTCAGCGTTTAACCCCGGTTGCATCCGCGGCTTTCGCGTTGGAGCCCGGGGTCCGCTTTCCTACTAATACACCTCCATGCGCATGTACTATGAACCTTGAAACGTCGTAAATTGAAACACGACGCTTACAATGACGTGTTAAAACCATAATTAAATCTTTTTTAAAAAGGGATAGTGCTATTTATCCTGTATAGCTCCATCTTTGTCTTACACTGGGACCATGATGGTTATATCACGTTACCCCCAGGTATGGCCACGGTTATAAAATTAAAATAAATGTGTATATTTTCAGGCAACAACCCTCTTATCCTCGTAGCAACAATGGGCACCATCATTTCGATTGCGTTCTTCAACTTCGCCGGTATCAGTGTGACCAAGGAAATGTCAGCAACCACTAGAATGGTCTTGGACTCCATCAGGTAACCTTGATGTTGTACTTACTGGATGATCCAGCGGGGTCACAGCAGTGACTTTTACTTAGACAGTTCAATAACGTGGCAACATGAAGGTAATCCTTCACACAAACCTTTCCTCCTAACCATGCACATTAATAATTTAAAAGGTCGTTACTGTCCTAATCCCCCAACTGGTCAAAGGCTTCCATAGTCTCCTTCCTTAGTAAAAGGTATAGAAAGCTGTCCCTTTGTCGAAAAAGGTCTAGCACGACACCACATAATTATCACAGCTGTTGCTAGAGGCCCCATTGTCATCTACCATAGATATTCGACACCAAACAAACCATGTTACCGTTACCTCGCAGTACACTTATAACGCGTAAGAATTGACTGGCTTTAAAGGGTGTTTTTTGCTCCAAGAATTTTATCCTGTAGTGACCTTTCTAGACGTTGTCGGCGCTGCATGCCCAAGCTTACATTTATTTACACAATTTATTCCCCTTTATAATGTTGACATCATAAGTATAAGCTAGTAAAGGACGATAGCTTTGTATGCAGATATGGAATCTACATCACTCCCTATAACGCCACACTTTCCCGCAGGACCTTCGTCATCTGGATGGTATCGCTCGCAGTGATGTGGCAAGACTTCCACTGGCAGCATCTCATCGGTTTCGGCATCCTGATCTACGGCATGTGCGAGTACAACGGCATCATTCCACGTTGCCGACGATCCGAGCCAGCAGCCGACGATGCCGAGAGCCAGGTTGTAAACACCGAGGCTGAACGGGTGGATACAGAGAACGAAGATCAATAGGTAAAACATTCGTTACCAATTCAGTGTCCACAATCCAGACGCTCGCTTCACTCGAGGAATCTGGAATGGCCACTGAATTTGTAAACGAGCCAAACGGTTCAGCAGTGTAACGTATATGGGAACATTCTATTTTAATCAATCAAAGCAAATTATAAAAATACTCTTTCATTTGTCCATTTCCGCAATACGTGTTTGAAATAGTGAGTTAATTCCACGCCTCATAGTGATAAACCTAAAAAGCAATACTAGATAACTGTTCTACAGACATTTCAATATTATATATACCTATAGAAAGTGTTTAGAATTTTATGAATAATGCAACATAATTTTGTAATCATTGCAATTTTATAATTAGGTGATATTATGTAGTGTTGCATGTGCAATTATATAACATTTACGCTATGTCAACAGCTTATATATTATTGGAATTATGATATTGTAACTGCTGGGTACTAAGAATGAAATTATTTTCATTATCACGAGATCTTTAAGTATATATTTTATAAATATATTGATTGACGTTTATAATAAATAAGCGTGTATGTTTTTTACATCTCTATGTTATCTATAATATTTGATTGTAGATAGGATGACATTTAGTCTGAAACAAATTGTGGGGGGGACACTTGTCCCTTCCATCATAGTCACTTACCTGTTATGACTTAGTGTATGTGACATGTTACTGCATTTTTTCGAGAATAATTAAATATCTATGACGAAGTCTGAAATGAAATTAACGATAAAACTTCATTTTGAAGTAATCTTCACGTTAAAATGCAGTCAAAATCATTACTCTTCTTAAAATATATATTAAGCCGCTGCACTGACTGTAGCGTTTTAGAAACTTAGATAATTAATCAGATCTTAGCTCAACTTGTGTAAATTATATTATAAGGATTAACTATAGTAGTAACATCATTTTCTTTCTGTAATTATAAGGGAATAGTAAGAATGCTGTTATCTTGCTGTGTACGGGTGAGTGGTTATGACGTCATGTACTCGTATACACTTGGTTGGTCCGGATTTGATCCCAGACTTTCTTTGACATACTACTCGAGCGAGTTAACTGTGCACCTCGCTGGAATGCGACCCCTCTCCCGCTTCCCCGCGCGGTGCCCCGCATTCGCCGTAAGCGCGGAGTAGCGATAGCATCTTTGATACAATTGTCTAAATACAGTTTAAATAACCTATTGTTATTAAGTACTGTTTCTGTGGAGTTTTTGCTTTGTTAAGTTTTTTTTTAACTAAGTTTGTTTTTGTTTTTTACTTTTTCGCCTCGTTTGTGAAGCCTGTTGGTTGCAGCGACATTATATTTTCAGTCCATATGTATCAATTTAATTGCAAATCGTCATGAGTAAAATGATCTAGTATTATGACGCTTTATCATCAAAACAACCTTTTATTAAGAAAAAAAAAATATTTTTATTTTTTTCATATATACAAAAAATGAAAACGACACAGTGCGTTGAAAACCCGTGTGACGTCACTGCACGCTACACTTTTTAGCGACCAGTGACGTCAGCAGCCACCACTCCTGATCTTTGATGCCTTTTATATTTGTCAATTTTCATTGTTTTGATAAAACATTTAATATTTTTTGGAAATCTGACTGACGGACTATTTAGTTTTTTTTTTAGTCAATTATCCTATTCTCATTTTTTACATTAGAAACGGTACCGTCCGAATGAAGTCTCAGAGCGAGGTGCACAGATAACTCGCGCGAGTTATACCAAAGTACCTTTAGTTATTTGACTCTCAGATTTTGCTTCACTAACCAAGAGCGTCGCGTGCATTGTTAACCATGTTTAAAACGCATACGACTATTCTTTTCATCTTTCATTGCACATCCTACGCAGCAACAAAACAGCGCATCTATGAACGGCAACGAAATATCAAGCAATATCACGATTGTTATAATGGCTCACCACATGGCTAGGGAGCTAAGGTAAACAGCATTTGTATTAAATAAATCTTATGCACACGTGTATTTAGTATAGGATTGGGTAAAGAGAAGACTTTAGATACTCTTTTTTCTAAAGGTAGGATGTGATCAAATCGACAAAATAAGTTTTCATAGACTTGGTGCTATAAAAACATTTTCACTTAAACGTAAGTTAAGTATTATATTATATGTGTATTTTAGAAAGTATCAAGTAATGTCGATCGCGATAGGAATATGTACGGCTGATTTTTCTAACGCCATACATGTAATTCAAAAAAAGAAAGAGAAAGCTACGGCACTCCTGCACAGCAAGCTCATTGAGCTGGCAACACATGGAATTCCCTAGGGTTATCAGAGCAAAAAAATACGTTTGACAATCCTGCCATGCAAAATCTATCAGACGACAATTTTTAACAGTTACATGTCGAAAAATTCGCTGTTAAATATCATATGGGGTGTCATGTGTGTATAAATAAACTAAACTTATGCACTGCTCCCTAACCATACTGAACCGTTTTAATATAATCTATATCCACCAAATCACATTTAATATAGTAGTAGTTAATATGTAGATAGAGATTAAGAAGTATGTCTATGTTATAAATACAATGTATCATATTAAAATAGGTTAGAAATATTATGTATCTAGCAATATATATACTTTACAACAACGAGCAATAAACAATTTAGATGTCCACAGAATTGTATAAGAACTTTAGAATAATGCAATTAAACCGCCCCGTGGACGATCAAATAGTTACATTAGAATTACATCCGCGTATAACGTACGGAGTGTTAACATAGCCCTCACTTCTCTAAGATAGTGAACGAGGAAAGAAAGAAGGGACGTGGAGAAATACAGTTATTTTTAAGGTTTTTTATGTTTTGTTAATTAAACTGCTTACATTGTACACGCAGGCTGAAACCTACGAAATTTATCAAAGTACATTACTTTGATAAATCTCGTAGGTTTTAGCCGACATTAAGTATTGTACACATTAAAAAGTTCTACAGAAAAGTACGCGATGGTATATGTCTATCTCTCACATATCCCTTATGGATATCCCACAATAACAATTTTTGTCATTTACTTTTTGCGAGAAATAATTGCTAATTTTCGAAGCGATTTTATTAAACAAATACCTTAAATATATTGTTGATTTAATATAGAGCTATATGGGCCTTTACAGCAAATGATTTAAATGAATATTTTCGTAGATATTACAGATTTTGAAGTAGCGTTTGCGGCGGTACCGGCCGGCCGGGATGGCGGGAGCGGCGTGCCGCCATGTTTTTATATATGTACAACGTTCACAGTTTATTTAGTATCAGCATTGCACCCGTGCGAAGCCGGGGCCGGTCGCTAGTTATTATGTATATACCAGCGACCGGCGCCCGCTCTCACAACGGGCGTTTTATAAAGTAACTTTTTGGACTGAATAATCACATTGATGAATGCATACTATACGAGACAGAATCTCCGTTTACCTAGTTTGTCAATTTTGGTTACGGATAGTTAGAGAAAATTGGATATATAATATGTAAAGAAAACCCTGTCCGACCCGTAAGGATAATAAAGGTTAGATAAACACTTGACCAAATATAATATAAAATTTTACGTAATCATCATAGAAACAATACTAATGAATTTTGAAATAATCTTTTTTCCTGCGAATTAATTCCAACTTCCCCGAAATTTGGTAATTTTAAAAAAAGTGACAACACCGGTATTATTATGAGCGAATAGCGATGCGGCCACGTGCCGCGTGCCCTGTCCCCCGCCGCCCGCGGATGGGTTGTTTACGGCAAATGTTTTAAGTTACCTCTTTTTGCGTAATAATATTTATTTTTTTAGGGGATCTTTTTTTAAGTTTAGCCCGGCTTTGTATCCATTAGTAGAATCAGTTATCGATACCTAACAATACCTTTACGGATCGGACAGGGTTTTCTTTACATATTGTATACAACAGAAATAAATATAATATACATGTATGATATTTCGACAATTCAAACTAACTTTGCATTCATTTTTCGCGCAGGGTTGTTCATTGTGTCACTGAAAAAATGTTTTAACGATGTGGTTTGCTAAGGACCTGACGAGGAATCATTAAGTTGTCATCGTAGGCCCCCAGTGCCTTGACAACGGCCGCGTACCGAATGTAAATTATTTGATCGTTTACAACACCTTAGTTTACTACAAAAGATGTAAGAGCAATGTTATCATATACCAAGTTGACTTACATCATATGAATTAGCTTAGTATTCATTCTATCGTTATGATGAAAGAAAGCACGCGTAGAAATAGTGGTGACACCCTTTAATCAACAATAGTAATACATTCAAGATTGTCACATGTGCGCATCTAAAACATTTCATTTCACTCGGTGGTAGGCCATAACATCGGCTGCCGGCAGAAGTTACGAACCACCAGACAAAGTCTTGCCGCCAAGCGATTCGTCGTGTTCCGGTCTGAGCAGTTGTGTTGCGATGTGTGCCGGGTACGGTGCGCCAAATGATGTTGTGTCGGGAGTTTGGCCGTGAGGGGTCTTCAGATCAATCTCCCTCTGGGTTGCATCACCTCGCTCAACTGCCGTCTTCCTTTTTATTCACTTAGGTACGTATTCCAGAAGGTCACTCGAAAACTCGAGCTCTACTTAAGTCTCGTTTGATGCCTTTCGGTTGGTTGAGACTAGTTTTAAGTAATGCTTGCGTCTTGAGTAATGTTCTGTAATACGGACCTTAGTTTTTTTAGTGAATGGGATTATTAAACTAGCGGGCTTTACCATCACCGATTGCATCACTGCTTACCATCGGGCGGGATTGCGATCAAGCACTAGTTTATAAATATTAATAAAAACCAACCGGAAAAATTAAACCACGTAGCTTTTAATTTTCAACCTTATTGCTTAGAAAATATGATATATTTATCCATCAATGTGTTTGCTCATATAAGATTAATTTTTTAAATATGTTTACTTTTAAAATCAAAGTAGTAAATATATTGAAACTATTAACTACTAACGTAAATAAAGCAATGAATATTGCTCTCAAAATGAAACACGTGTCCGGTATTTTTAAATAAAGAATTTATGCACAAAATTTCAAAAAGATATCTTAAGATAGCTTGTTAACTTATCTGGTTGTCTCAACAAAAATATGGTCAACACACTGTCTGTATGTCTCACTGATCTGCCGCCAGCTGTGTTGTGCAATCGGTAACCACACTGCAACAATTTCTAAATATATTTGGGAAAAAATATAACATTGTCTAAAAAGGATTGGAATAGATTCAGTTGTTTATAGTGTACAAACTATATTCAGGTTTCGTATAAATAAAAAATGACGATATATAGATTGGTGAAACGTACCACAAATTAGCCGTTCAATTAAAATGCAATGTAACAATAGTCTTCCAGACCGAATCTCGGTTATGGCCTTCTGCACAGGAGCCACAGGTGCATTATGTCTTCCCTCACTCTAATAGTCCAATCTGACACGACCGAAAAGAGATCAGACTTAGGACCAACGCATACCGTGCTTTCCGAAGCACTAGAGAATGAGTGTAACAAACACTATAAAGAGCCGATAGATTTCACCTATCAGTGCCCTATAAGGATCGTCCAACTAGTTTTTCATTACTCTTACGCCTGAAAGGTCGTGATTACTTAACTGGACTATTTCGACAGTTTCAAGTACTTCCAACAGCAAAGAAAAAAGGTGTTTCGTTATTTTTTTTAGATTTTGTACTATTTATGTATGTATGAATTATGGCTGGCTTCTTATTTGAAAAGACTTCTTTAGATGAAATAGGACTTCTACAACTTTTCAATAATCTTAATCGATCAATCTTGATTTGTCTGTCAGAGCGTTAGGCGTTACACACTTTCGGCCGGCTTATCCGGTACAGCAAGGCGACAAAATCAGATAAAAAGTGTGTAGGCCAGTCTGTATTGTATTTTTCAAAGACTTTTTGCGAATTTCAACTTTCGTCTCAAACAACTGTTTTACTCTTGGCGATGTACCTACTTTCAATGCAGAAGCCGGCTTTTTATACCATTACCTATTGTATGGCAAAATTTGACTGAATAGGTTTATTATATACATATAACCTTTGTTTAATTGAATGTGCTATTAATGTAATAAAATATTGTTAAGAAATTTGTCTTTTTATTTGGGAAATGGATCATGGGCGCCTTAAAACCCTTCTATAAAATGCTGCCTTAATAGAATTTTAGTACAAGTATTTCATATTTGTGATAGAACGAAGTAGAATGCCTGTAGGTTAATTCAGAGGCAAATTTTGGTTGAAAAATTATTTTCAAAAATAAACAGAAATTTTAATTATTCAGAATAGGAGAAGGAGAAATACATCAATTAATAATTTCCGTGGGCGTTTCACTTTTCCGGACTAAAACCTACCCGTGTTCGTTCGTAGTTGCTTATGCGCCATGGAACACGGTATCTCACGGCAAATATAGCCGAAGCCCTAAAATTTCGTGTACAAAGTCTGATACATAAATATTAAGATCAGCTTAGGTGTACTGTGTATTTCTCAAACATTCTCGCTAGGTTTTGAAATAAATTTTCACCTAAATGGCTTTAAGACTGCAGCTAATGCAAGGAAAACGAATATAGATTTGAATCATCATTATCATTTTGAATTTCACAAGCTACTTATTGCATCCATCTTGAAAATAGCGCCATCTAGTACCATAAATATAAAAAATGCAAAACACGATACTAATGGTTGTGAAAATAGACCAATAGAGGGCGCGATATGTTTGGATGAACAGATTTAATCCTTATTACTATTATTGACTATGAAATAAAACAACCACTAAAGTTATATTATAATTAATTGGAAGTCTTTGTTAAAAACAAACTGAAATGACAATTATATAAACCTAAAGATTGTATTTTATGTAATAAGAATATAAAACATTCACTGTTCAACGATGTTCTGGAAAGAGTAGCAATCTGGCTTTAAACATATCTACGCATTAAAGCTAATATAATGCCTAGGTAATGATGTTGTTATATATTACACTAACATTAAATTATAAAGACTGATGATCAAGCTTTGTCTTTTTCTAACTGTTTGGGTTTCTCCCCTGCGGCTGCAACAAATTACTTGTATCAAATCCAGTGGACACGAGATCTCAAGTCATTTTCTAGATCTCGAAAGGCAATCCTCGTTCGAGGTCTTAACCTTACCTCAAGATCTCAACCGATATAGGTCGAGATCATGATTTCGGTAATAAGCGCACGCGAATCAATCGTGATGTGCTCCCCACGGTGTCAGAGGCCGCGCCGTCCGGGATTTAATAACCGAAGGCTATTTCGCATCGCACAATTACTGGTGTCCAGTGATACACTTAATAGTAGAGGTCAAATTGCAGTCAATGAATCAATATCTTCAAACTTTCACAGTAGGTATCTGGTTCTATGCCAGTATTCAATTTGAAGATGAAGATACATTGGGCTGGGTGGGGTTCCATACCAAGAATACGGTTGCTTATTCAAAAATACTAATGTATACCACACAAGGATCTCACAGTCATTTCAACCGAAAGAACTGCACTGCGGCACATAGACCTCCTCTTTTTTGTATGCGATGGAAAACCATCAAATGACTTCTCCCGCTCTGGGCGGAGCGGAAGGACGTCTCAGACTCTTACTGACTAAAACCCACCCGTATTTCTTCACTTGCTTATGAACCAGGGCCACGGTATTCTTTTTTAACCAACCCGCAACCCTTACTGAGGAAGCATGGGTCTTCGTGGAGCCCGTCACGATGTGCTGACATTTCTTTGAGGCGCGTGTGAAAAACAACGCGCCATCGACTTGGCCCTGGTCTTTACCGGGCGGCGAGCTGCCCACTGCTCACCGCACACAGACCTCCAGCCATCGCCACATCAACGAGTCCTGTGCTTCTCCTATACTGTGCGAATGGATGTAAGATCAGCCAGCTGAATATTTGACTAGCTAATCCCAATATGATTTGAAAGAGGAATTAATTTAAAACAAAGTAACTTACCTAACATATCCCCTTTAAACCAGTAGAAATACCTGATGGAACTATGCCCACGTTTGATCGCTGCTTCCTTTTGATCGCCCTTAAGAGATCTCCGTAGAACGTCCGCAGCAATATTGGAGTAGTTCACATAACTGAAAGAGTTTTACAGATGTCTATTAAATCAGGTAAATGACGAATAGGAAGGAAGACGGCAGTTGAGCGAGGTGATGCAATGTTAAACCCAACAACACGACCAACGATGCAGCGCCAAAGGGAGGTTTATTTGAAGACCTTCCACGACCAAACTCCCAACACAACAACATTTGGCGCATCGTACCCGGCACACATCGCAACACAACTGCTCAGACCCGCCCTCTGTACGGCTTCACCAGACATCATGCCGGAACATGACAAATCGCTTGGCGGCAAGACTTTGTCTGGTGGGTGGTAACTTCTGCCGGCGGCCGATGTTACGGCCCACCACCGAGCAAGAACTTAACAAGATAATATAGCGGCAGTGTTTCACAAGATGTTGTGTATGGACGACACCTACCCGAAATTGTCAAATATTCCCAATCAATCTTGAGCCTTAATGCTATAAGCAAATAGTTGAAAATCTAATAAACTAGCAGAATGTCTGTACATCTGCAGGCCAGTACCCAAATTGCGTAACACATTATTACTATCAATTGGAATCATATTGAAGGGTATTGCTAATCCATTGCCTATATTTTTGAAAAATGTTACTCCTCAACTAGGTAAATAACGCAATGAATGTTGTTCAACTGTCAAAATGAATTACCCTGCTGGGTAGTAGCAGATTTCGTTCTGTTTATTTTTTATATAATTATAAACTAGTGATGTTTCCGAATCTCTCTGCTTACAATTTTGACTATGAAACCATATGTTTCAAACCTGACATTTTCTATAATATCGGCATATCTAACGGCTAAATTTATTTTCAATGCGGCGGTTGGTGAGCGCTGGCGAAATTTTGAGTTATTCTTCACGGACGCCTCTAAATTCTCAGATTCAAGCTGCACTGGTGCTACGGTATACTACCAAAACTCAAAAATCGTGTTGAAATTTAGATGCCCTAAACAGTTATCAGTGTTTACGAGAGAGTGCGTAGCCATACTGGAAGCTTGTTTATTTATAGAAGCCCATAGCATACATTTTGGTGTCATCTTCACTGACTCCCTTAGTTGCCTGTAAGCTTTGGAGCAAATTCCTCTCAAGAGCAAACTGCACAGTCCAATCTTGCTCCAAATCAAAAACTCCCTTTTATCTTGTGCCAATAACCTTAAAACAGTCCACTTGGTTTGGATTCGAACCCACTGTGAACGAGTGTGTGCTCTTGCTAAGGACGCTGTCACATCCCAAGACGCTGACCTCAAATATTTTAAATGCCAGGGGTTATGATTTGCTGAGCCTTCCAAAAAAAGAACTTGCTATTCACATGGCAGGTGCAGTGGCAAAATACAAGTGAGCGGAAAGGTGCTTTTTATCACGCAATATAGCCCAATAAACCCAAACCTTGGTTTTAACCGTTTAAAAAAACCTCAAAGAGGGTAATATCTTGTATTTTTCGCCTCTGTATAGGCCAATGTTGTTCCCCGGTATTCCTCCACAAATTCCGGGTCAGAGACACATCGCTCTGTGAATGTGGACTGGATGAAGGTACATTGGAGCATATATATTTCCAGTGCTCCAATAATAACCCAGCCCATGATCTGTATAGTCGTCTTCCTAAGTTACATATCGCTTTTTTTTCCGGGGTGGAAATCCTCATAGGATGTCCGCCGCCCTGGAGTGGGCGACGGGGTCTGTCAGACTTTTACTGACTAAAACCACCCCGGTGTCTCTTCTATCACGAGCGAACGCGTGGGGCCGCGGGAGTCTAACTTCTTCCACGGCCCCACACCCTCGTGCTGGCCCGGTCTGTCCGGGCCTCGACTTCTGCACGGGGTAGTGGGGTGTAAACTACCCCGCGCATCACCTCAGAGGCGCGCGCCGACATTCGCGCGCGCCTTTGCCTCGGGGCCCATCAATAGGGGGCGGGGACTTCCCCATGTCCCTCGCCCCTGGACCCATTCATGGGGGGCGGAAGAGGGTGTTATCCGCCCTTCCTCGGCGCCCGGTGCGTCTTCTGCGGCCCGGGAAGGGAGTTGAGATCTCCCTCTCCCGTTCCGCAGCTTCCTTCTGCGACATCACGTCCTCGCAGAAGGACACCACCGCGTCCCACGACTCTGCGCTACCGACCATCCTCCGCACTACTGCCGGCAGCGTCAGGTCGCCTCCTACTTCATTTGTGACGACACGGCGCTGCTCCTCCCAAGCTACACACTCGGAAAGCGTGTGCTGCGCCGTGTCCTCCCCGCATTGGACGCAGTGGTAAGTTACATATCCCTGTCCCAACTAACTTTCCATCTTTACTAACACATTCTTTCCCAAAGCTATTTGGAGCTTTGATGTTATTAATGATATCAAATTATGATTATTTTTGTTTGTTTGTCTATGTTCATTTTTAATATAAATTAACCATAATATATTTAACGTATTTTTTTTTTTGTTTGTTTCAGTGTACCTACTAACACTTTTCTACAAGTTTCACATTAAACACAGTGTTATCAAATTATTATTGGATTAGAGTTGTTTTATTTTTTATTATTATTTATTTCTTTGCACGTTTTCTCATATCACATTAGACATTGGCAGAATATTGTCGACGTCGGCACCATTGCCATAAACAAAAATATAATAGAATAGAACTAGTGCTTGACTGCAATCCCGCCTGTAGGTAAGCAGTGATGCAATCGTTGATGATAAAGCGCGCTAGTTTATTAAGAGCCTATTCACTAAAAAGAACCGAGTGAATAGGAAAGAAGATGGCATATGAGCAAGGTGGGTTGTATGTGAGTCTCCTATGTCTCTGAGTAATTTATAGTACTCACCCGCTACTAACCCGCTCCTGCTCCTCCCGGTTTTACGTCTGGACCATCGAGATTTTCTTTAAGCAAGTTATATTATACGAATCAGGAATGAGGAGATCCGCAGAAGAACGAGAGTAACCGACATAGCCCGAAGAATTGCAACACTAAAGTGGCAGTGGGCTGGACATATTGCCCGTAGGACCGATACCCGATGGGGCCGACGGGTTCTCGAGTGGCGACCATGCACCGGAAGACGCAGCGTGGGTAGGCCCCCGACAAGGTGGACCGACGACCTGGTGAAGGTCGCGGGAAACCGCTAGATGCGGGAGGCGCAGGACCGATCGTCGTGGAGAACCTTGGGGGAAACCTATGTCCAGCAGTGGACGTCTTTCGGCTGAAATGATGATGATGATGATGAAGTTATATTGTATAGGTAATTAGGTACATATTAGCTGAACCTGTACGATTCCCTGAAAATGTCGGGATAAGAAGTCTCCTATGCATTGATTTTGATTATAAACTATCTGTGTGCAGATTTTCATGAATATAGCAGTTTGGGCGTAAAAAAGCAACATACATACAAATACACTCGCAAAATACCGATTTGTTAATAATAATAATATCATTTATTTGCATAAAATATGATATAACAAGGTGATACATACATGGTAAAAACACAAACATACCGACATGTTTTGCTTCATAGAAGCGTGCAAACTTTACATGCAAACAATAGCTAAATAATTCATTTAACCATAGGTACTATTTTATTCTCTAGGAACTCCCTGACACTGTAAAAATAATATAGATATTCTCTAAATTAGAACGAAAAACCGCTACATTGTTTTGAAGGGCATCGCGGTCACCCAGACAGACACGATAAGCGACTATATCCCTATTATAAATGCCAGTTTGTGAGAATGGGTCGGATGGTAGTTACGCTCTGACGCAAAAACTAAAGAATAGATTTGAATTTGGCACATAGATAGTTTGATAACACATAGAATTACTTTTAACCCCCACCACACTGTTACTATCAATCACCGGACAGCCTCCGTAGCATAGCGGTAGCGAACGCGGCCGCTGCGCAACGAGGCGCGAGTTCGATCCCCGCGCTGTGCAAATATTTCTATGCATGAATATATATATATATATATTTAAAAGCACGTTAAGCCGTTGGTCCCGGTTGCCATACGAACATCTAATAGCAGTCGTTACGGGTTGTTGGAGCCCTCAAAAGTCCAACAATTGATCTAATTGCTAATGCTTCGATATCACCTGCGGATTGTAGAGGTCAGACGGCAGTGGCTTCACGGAAAATATCGAAGTTTAGCCAAAATCAGCAGTTATATTGGTAAAGCGGACCCCAGACTCCAAAGCTGAAAAAGCTTCGGATGCGACTGGGATTAACACTGAGATGATTATAACACTATTACTATCAATTTTAATGATTTTGAAGCATATCCAGCATCCATTGCACCATATGTTCGAAAAATGTATCTGCTCAACAACTTAAATAACACAATGTATTTTGTTAAACTTTCAAAATGAAATCCATTGTTACCGATAGTGTTAAATGTAATTTTTAGTTGTTATTTTTTTTTTTTTTATGTACACTCTTGCTTCTCCAATTCAATTTTGACATTGGTTGAATTATCGATATCGGCTTCACTTGCAATGAATAAAAATAGACTACCCTGTCGTTTTTTTCATCGAATCGAAGTTTCTGCGGGACGCTGCTAGTGAAAGCAATTAACATTAACTATTCTTGTGGCTATTATATGTAGGTAAATAAGGAAGTAATACAAAGAAAATAAGCTAAGTGAACGTACTTAAGACCAGCATTCCTCCAGGTACTCATTTTCTATGCAATCCTGAGTTATTAACTCGAGTATAAATTGTGTAAACTAGCTGTCACCTCACATTTATTTCCAGAAAGTTAAAACGCCATTTTAATGTCACAGGTTTAAAATTTTGTCAATGTCAAAAATTAAACTTCTATTATAATTTAAAAAATTCTAAATTCAATCGAGTTTTCGCGTCTGTTCGGCTTGTCTATGGTGAAATACACAACGACAATAAAATCCTTTACTTAACCTTTTCCTATGATGGGCTCGGTTTCCACAACGTGAAGTGACTATTTATCTGACCCCTACAACTCACTTACTAGGTAATACGCCCCCTAGTCGGTGAACACATTTTTGTCAAATGATTGCAACTAAATGGGATCGTTTAGACCGCCCATTGGTCCGTTCGGTCCAAACAATCCTAACTAGTCGCAATCATTTGACAAAAAGTGTATCCGCCGATTAGGAGGCTGGTCCCCTTTACTATGACTGATTGTCATTTCGGGCTTTTGACGACCCGTAACTACTATAAAGGAGCCACGAATGACACATGGGACTATATTAACAAAATTTTTGCATGGGACCAACGACGTCTTGGTATACAAAGTTATTGTTTGTTTAATCGAAACTTTAAACACGTGTCCAGTATTTTTAAGTAAACCACAAAGTTATGAGTTCGTTATCTTACTTGGTTGTCCCAACAAAAATATAATCTAAAAAAAATATGGTCAACGCACCGCTAGCCCCAACGCGCCTGGAGCGGCAGGGCACAGGGTGGCACTGTCTCATTGTGAACTACCGTCAGCTGTGATGTACGCTCGGGAACCTCACTGCAACCATTTCTGTAGGTACCTACCTATTTGGGCAAAATATAACATGGTGTAAAAATTATTGAAATCGATTCAGTTGCTTATTCTGAACAAACTATATTCAGGTTTCGTATAAACAAAAATTAATGTAGGTATAGAGATGGTCCTACCCATCCACGGACTGACCTCGGTAAGTATAACTTAACCAACCAACACATGCGATTGTTATTTTTTAATAAAATAGTTTTTCTTTTGGATTCCTCATTTAATCTGCGAGTGATGAGCACACTTACCTATTATGTGTTCAGATAACACTTACATCCCATGCGATAAAATTAATTAACCTCTTTAAATTTGTATGACCTTTTGTGACACCAATTGTGCCGTAATTACCCAGAACTATAAGGTCAATGTTGACAAAGGAAAAAATCATTATGAAGTGTAAAAAAATGCATTTATAATCATGATGAGTACATCGCAAACAATGAGTAAAGAGTCAATGAGAGAGGCATTAATCACAAGACCCAGATTTTTATAAATAGCTACGGAACCTAATTGTGGGTTTAGGATCTACCCTGGCTACTGAAAAATAGGATCTCGTTTTTATTATTTAGGTACGGATCCCTATAAAAATACCGTTCCTAAAACAACTTTTTTGTCATATTAATAACAGCAGGGTATTTTCGAACATACGGAGCAATGGAATAACAATAAACTTCAAAATAATTCCAACTGATAGCAATAAAATGTAACGTAATTAGTGTCTGGTCATGAAGTTCTATAATTTTACCAGTAGGTATTTGACCTACGGAGCTGAAGCGTGGACACTCACGGTACGGCTGGTCCATAAATACAAGGTCGCTTAGCGAGCTATGCTTTAACACAAGCAATAATAGTGAATAAATTTCAATCACAAACAAACCAGAACACATTTTTATTAAATATCGATAGACAAATGTTTCGTCTGCATTTCATAATAAATTAGTCAGAACGATCATACGTTTTCGACACAGTTTTACGCATGGCGGTGTGGAGACGATCACGTAGTATTTAGTTCTCAGGAACCGGTCGGCGGCCATGAGTCAGATTGGAAATATAGAGTTTTACTTACATCCCTAGGTATTATCATATAACTACCTACATAGTTCCAATCTTGTATGATGTTTAATAATTAGATGTAAGTATATATTTATTCCCTTATATTCCTTGTAATTACTAGAGGAGATCTATCCTTCTACTTCTCATTTTCAATATTTAGGCTCTGCGCATAATAGGAATCTTCGTTCTTCCAATAATTGTCTTCTACGACGTCCTTCTCACCGCTCTGGTTTTCTTAAGTCTTCATTTCTTGTCCAGGCGGTTTTCCTTTGTAATGATCTTCTTCAGAATATCAGGACGTTGACCAGTCGGTACACGTTTAAAGTTAAAGCTCGGGAATACTTACGCAAGAAATTGGCAGATTCATCTCACATGTAATTTAGGTATTCTTTATCTCTATCTATAATTTTTGATCTCTCTCTACTGTTTTGTATATTATATGTATGTATGTATTTATTATATTTCTTTTTTCTCTTTTAACTAATTATAATATCTTTGCACCTACCATGTTTTGTCTCTGCATCACCTTAAGGTAGGCTGGTAGAAAATGCCTAAGGCATTAAGTCCGCCATTGTGCAATGGTTTTCTTTTTGCATAAAGTTTTAATAATTAAATAAGTATTTAAAGTAGATAGTATGATAAACTTAATACCAGTCATCACTTTTAAACTACAACAGTGTTTGTATATGCGACAGCCTCCATGGCGTAGCGGTAGCGAATGCGGCCGCTGCGCAAGGGGGCGCGGGTTCGATCCCCGCACAGTGCAAATATTTGTTTGCATGAATATGAATATTTGCACTGGTCCGATCGTGCCCCGGATAGCACGCTAAGCCGTTGGTCCCGGCTGCCATACGAACATCTAGTGGCAGTCGTTACGGGTTGTTGGAGCCCTCAAAAGTCTAACAATTGTTTTAACTGCAATGTTTAGATATCGCCTTCAGGTTGTGGAGGTCAGACGGCAGTCGCTTCACAGAAAATATCGAAGTTTAGCCAAAATCAGCAGTTAGACTGATAAAGCGGACCCCAGACTCCAAAGCTGAAAAGCGACTGGGATTAACGCTGCGATGATGATGATGAGTATGATAAACTTAACGTTCATATTTATTCTATAATCTATGTAAATAGTACATTGTAGACTACCTACACTATTTCTCTCTCCTTCCCCTTAGTATTCCATACAAAGGTTGTCTGTAAAAGATCGCTCTTAGCGATAAGACCGCCCATTGTGTCACCCTTTATAAAATCTTTATATTTGTTTTCTGTAATGTATATCATCATCAACCTTTTTTTTTATCGTCCCACTGCTGGGCACAGGTCTCCTCTCCTACAGAGAAGGACTGAGCGTAATCACCACGCTTGCTCAATGCGGGTTGGCGATTTCAGACTTAAAGTCCAGGTTTCCTCAAAATGTTTTCTTTCACCTTCAGTCATTGGTGTCCAAGATATACTTTGAAAGTACATATAACTTTAGAAAAGTTACATTGGTACTTGCCTGAACTGGAATCGAACCCGCGCACTCATACTTGAGAGGCTGGTGTTTTAACCACTAGGCCACCACGATATGTAATGTATATGTACTTACATAATAAAGAGTATTCTATTCTATCTTATGCGAAAGCGCTTACTTCCCAACGAGCACGTAGGCACAATTGACATGTACGAGTATACCTATCTACATACTTACACAGTCAAAAGCTCGTACAAAATTATCTCCATAACATCAAACAGCCTAAATATACCTCTACCTCTTTCTGTGTGACACGTAGATTGTGACATATGCCTGTAAGGCCATGTCTTCGAATTTCAGGTTTTAGGACATGAGGGCTTCCTCACTATATTTTATTTCGCCGATTTAAGGGCGGTGATGAAATTATTTACAAAGTAAAGCCCTTGCCAGACCTGCCTACAACTCATAAGCCAAGTTCGTTGCCACTAGCCTAACACTAATCTCGACTAACGCTCTCAAAAAAACATCTATTTAAAAAAAAAACACTCGATGAATGGCTACTACAAGAAATTCCACGAAAATAGGTAAGCATATTTGTGTACGAATTTGAAACAGTTACAGGAACTTTGGAATAGGATATTTGATTTATTTTTATTGTTTTGATAAAACAAAAAATACGTGTCTAGTATTTTTTTGGAAATCTGACTGACGGACTAGTCAGTTTTTTTTAAATCAAATACCCAATTGTCAATAGAGATGGTCAGGCAGGAAGGTGAAACTAGTTTTAAATTATGTACCCAATTGAGAAGAACACATACACTCTATGGACACTTACATTTCAAACAATAGGGAGCCTGTAACAGGACGTACTGAACTACATAATATGTCCTCTACTGGGTCACACGGCCGGTTACATTATTACAGCACCGTGGACCTTATGGTTGTGTAATATACTCGTATATAAAGGGTGTATCTGACATCGACGCACAAACGAGTACCATGGATCCAGTACACGATTCTAAACTCCCCAGTGGTGGATTTTTTCGTCGGCTTTTTCATGATTTAAAAAAAATAGGTATATGTGTTTTTTTTTTCACTTTATACCGTTCATAATTGCTATACTTTTATAACCAATTAAGATTTTAAAGGAAAAATTAATTAAGCGTTAATTACACAAAAAAGCGCAATGAAAACAAAACTCGAAAAACTATCTTATCAACTGATTTAATAGAGTTCACATCAACGTCATACCTACAAACCCGTACGGCGGCACGCTTGCAACGCTCAAAGGCAGAGCCGACACTTTTTTTTAAACATGTCATTCATTAACGTTCATTAACGACATAAATGACTATCATAATTTTATTAGTGGCATGCGGTTTAGCCTTTTCGCGAAGTTTGCGTTACCATGTTATATACACTGTCTATACACTGCATGTATAAATATACTCTCACTGGACAGGTTCACTCAATGTGTTTGGTTCTTTCCTTAAAAGACTATCTCAGACATCTACCTACATGACCTTCACATGGAGTTTTGACGGGAAAGCTAAGATGAGTGTTACGCGCATTTTTTCATTGGACTTTTAAAATTATTTATAGTATCGTTTACTAAATAAAAGTGTATTCAGTAAATAATTCATAAAGAACATTGAAATATCGCAGCATAGTGGCCACATCATTCATGACTTCGCATCACACCTTCCTCATAGACGGTTCACGCGGCCGTCTTTTTCAACTGTCATTGGCGATATCCGCCATTATTGTGAAATAAAATTTTCAGAGAATTTCTATAATTTCTTACACGTGTTATTGGCAAAATTTTGGTGTATATTCCACTAAGGCCATTTATCAAGAGTAGAGGTTGAATCTCACCTTGAAAAAAGATGTAGAAGACCTTCAGAATTAATTACGTCTACCATTATGTCTGCACAAATGAGACTTTGACCTTTGAATTTACTACATCCAGTTAAAAAAACATGAATGATGTGTCAAAGTGTTCGAACAAACCTACCTACTTACAAAAAATACATCATTTAAGTATATACCTAATTACCTACCTATGTCTTGATACGCTAGTTCCACAAGGTAGGGCAACGACCTTGGTGAAGGTCGCCGAAATTTGCTCTAAGCGGCAACGCAAAACGGATCGATGTGACCGTGATAAATTTAGGAACCATGTGGCCTCCCTGTCCAGCAGTGGGCTCTGGCCGATATGTTGATAAATTCAACGGGTAGAGGTGATGTTTGAGAATATTCTTCCCAAAATACTTTGGATGTAGACTTTTACAGTGCGTTGCTAATCGCAGATTGCGTTATTTTTAGAAAATTCCGGGAGTTTGCTTGTCACAATTAAAGTGTTCTCATTCTGTTTTAGGATACACAAATGATGGATTGTGACCGGAACACAGACATCAGACTTGAAGTGAAAGAATTAGGTTCGAATGAGGTTGGAGACTGTAACAGTGTTTTGACATTTCCTTTGTCTAGAAAAGTAAATACCTACGCTATATAAAATGGTCGAGTTAGCTTGCGCCGGCGGACAAAAGCTCGGTAACAAAGGAAATGTATTTTATGTACTTGTATTTTTTTAAATTTATGTATGTATGTTTTTCATGTTATGTTTGTTTTTCTATGTTTTTCACTCGGTGGTAGGCCATAACATAACATCGGCCGCCGGCAGAAGTTACCACCCACCAGACAAAGCCTTGCCGCCAAGCGATTTGTCGTGTTCCGGCATGATGTCTGGTGAAGCCGTACGGAGGACAGGTCTGAGCAGTTGTGTTGCGAATTTGCGATGTGTGCCGGATACGATGCGCCTAATGTTGTTGTGTTGGGAGTTTGGTCGTGGAGGGTCTTCAGATCAGTCTCCCTATGGCGCAGCATCGTTGGTCGTGTTGTTGGGCTTAACATTGCATCACCTCGCTCAACTGCCGTCTTCCTTCCTATTCGCTCAGTTTTTCTGAGTGTATAGGCTCTTATCTTAATAAACTAGCGCGATTTACCATCAACGAACGCATCACTGTTTACCATCAGGCGGGATAGCGGTTAAGCGCTATTTTATAATTATTAAAAAAAATGTAATCAACCTTGAGCCTTAATGCTTAATACATAAAGTTCAAAATGTACCAAAAAAAACTGACAGATTGTAGTAGCTTCATGTGCTGTCGTCTCTACATTAAAATTTTGTTTACGTATATTCTTTAATAGCCACCTAATTTATCAGATGTGAACCCATTACCATTGTATTTCATCCTACCTTCCCTAAGAAAGCAATGTGTTGTCTCTCTCCGTACAGATCTGACATTCGGGGTCAAAGATTTGGCGTACGTACAAATTTTTAGGTAACGTCGGCGAGTTGTCTTAAAAACTAGCTTTACTACTAAAAAATTGTGTTTAGTACTTGTTTATGCCTAAACACGACAGTATTCCATAGAATTTGGAGTAACACTGACCATAGACACACGTTGTCAGACCCTAAACGTTTAAATAAGTAGGTATCTATACGTCTGATTAAGCTTTATCTTGAACACTAGGTACATAATTAGCTTGAAGACTTCTGGTAACCTTTGAGCACGTCTAAAGCGGTCTGCGCGGACATTTCTTCACTGAAGTTCGTGATAACTACGCATGAGCAGCCAACAATCTCCTTGACCTTGCCATCCTTGTCGATATGAAGAGTTTATTTGTATGAACACGTTATTTAACATCGCGCTACGACTCTGAGGAGACAAGAGAATCGAAAAGCGGCAGGCGATGCTATGCGTTGTGAAGCTAGCTTATGGTATGTTAAATCGATGTAGGTTCTATTGAAGGTAGGGTTGTAACGGAGGCCTTGTTAGCGGAGGCGGAGGCGGATGCTGAGGCGACGAGTCTCACCTCCGCGGATGCGGAGTTTAACGGAGGCGGAGGTGAAAGTAGATATAGAAAAAAAAATGGTTAATTAAAACAAAATTTTTATTTTAAATACGTACAAAATAGTACTACACATACTAAAAAAATGTTACCTTCTAGTAATGAAAATTAACAAGAAACAAATTGTATTTGCCATATTCCCGTCTCGCACTAGTTGATTTTTGACCATTTCGCGCTCAAAGACGGCCGGACGGTTGTCGAGCGTCGCAGCTTGCGCATTATTTATTTTATAAATACGTAAATAAAGCTCCGTTATAAATACGCAAAAATTGTGCGGAAGCGAAGATAGGAATTCTTGCTGAACTTCCGCAGTAACGGAAGCGGAAGCGAAGCTCCGTTACAATCCTAACTGAAGGTTTCGTAAATGGACTTATACCTTGTCTATAAAGTCGTGGAAATGGATGTTTCTTGAACTAAACATTATAAAAATATTCACGTGTACACCAAAAACTGTGATATTCATAATATTAACACCAGAAACAAGGACAAACTGCGAGCCCCTTTTCACCGACTTCAAAATGTTCATAACTCTTTTGTTGGGGTTGGTATAACTTTTTATAACAAGATACCCTCTGCTTTGCTAGAGTTGCCTTACAATGCATTTAAAGCACAAATCAAATCCAAGCTTTGTTCAAAGGCATGTTATTCCGTAAATGATTATTTAAATGATAAGAATAGCTGGTCGCTCTGATTAACTCAGGACAATGTTTGTGTTCTTTCTCCGGAATTAGCTTACTGACACGTTATATGAGTATTTTGGCGCAGTAGCTGGCATATTTTCAATAATTTCATTGTTGTTGTATTGTAAGGACAAAATTCATCAATTTGCTAATCCACTGGCGCATCTGCCAAAATTGCATTATATGTATACCCTGTAGCTGGACACTGCCCCCTAAGATACAGGCCTAGCCTAGTTTAGGGGACAGGAATAAACCTATTGTACCTATCGTAATGCAATATTAATGTATACAAAAAATGAAAAAAAAAAATTGTGCTAATAAATATTTGTATTAATATACTTTCTTGTGTTAATCACTATACATAGTATTGTATAAAGTCATGTTTTTTTTTAATGAACTGACAGCTGTGCTGCTGGGGAGTTTCTTCCGCCACTTCTTCTCAGCAAAAGCACTAGGAAGTGTCGATGGGTGGGCGTTTTGGTGGACTGTCTTATGTAATATTGACGTTCAAAAAGTGCTGATTCTCAGCAATCTCAGCTTAATTTGAATAAATGACTTTTAATTTTGATTTTTAAAAGTAGGGAAACACTAAATCTTAGTAAGTACAACTACATCGAATGTCATCGGCGGACATCGATTTGTTTTGTGACTTACTATTTATTGAAATTTGTATTAATTTTCAATTATATTTAGACGAAACATCGAAGACATATGAGAAAAACAAACCGGAGTGTAGCTCGGGAAGTTATTTTTAAAGTTATCATCAATGTCTGTTAGTACCTACACCAAGCTGGACAATTTTTTTCAAATATGGATGATATTTATGCTTGAACAGTTGCTAAAACAGGTATTTAATCATGTTACTGTTTGTTTTTATCTACTAAAAGTTTCAAATTTACTAAGTAAACGAATTTAAGACTAAAATAAGGATTGTTTACATTGCGCATTTATAGGTTAGATTCCGAATATAAGCAGACCATATTGTAGCGCGTTTTGATATTTAGGTTGTTTAAGCTACCGCTTATTTTAAAAATTAACTATATCTTTTTGAGAATTAAAATTAGTGCTTTGTCTTGTGATAGAAATTGCATATTATTATTTTTAATTTTTCAGGAAGATGTGAGAGTAAACCCTTTATCAAGGTATATATGAGTTAGTTATTCGCTTAAGTGAAGATAGCAGGCTGATGACAGTAGTAGCGGAGACGTTGTTAGTGACGCAGCTATCAATGAAAATACTTTTTACCGAAGAATATTTGGAAGCAAACGATGAAAGCAAGCATTAAAACATATAATAATAAATATGTATGATTTTATTTTTTGTTTTACTCAATTTATTTAAACGCTTGAAGACCATAGATTTGTGTTTTCATTAAAACCAGTTTTGCTTCTAGTACAAAATAATGTGCTAGTATCAAAATGATTTGAATCACATTAACAGGGTTGCTATATGCATCACCGTAGCTACCTCATTTATGTTCACGACATTATAGACAGACCATATCATTTTTCACCAAGTGACTACGTTGTGATATTGATTACTCAGAAATTATCATTCGAATGTCTATGCTTTGCCTGTTAAATCTTTTTCATTCTTCTACGTGGCTGCTTGTAAACCATAGATTTAATTCTAATCTTCTTGTAGAAGAAGAAACCATGGAATCTGTCAGAAACTGTCAAGATTACTGAAAAATCTCTATAACACTGACCACACTAACTGCTATATTTTCGAAGATATGTTTCGGGTATTTTGTTCTATTGTTCCGCAGTTAACTGAGAATGGACCAAAATGGACAAGTGCGAATGTTCACTGCTTAAGATCTTGTGAGTAAACATACCTAATTTTTGGGCAAAAATAGAATTGCATCGGAGCAAAGGCATTAAAATTATTTACAATAGACAGGACATCACGAGCGAAATCGTAATCCAATACTTGTGTTCTTGGGGTTAAAAGTCGCTCAATCTAGTGTGGTACGCCTGCGCGTCAAGACGTAATTTGTATCTACTAAAAATAAATATTTTGTAAGGAAATATGCCAAGATGCGTATTGTGATATTGTAGATTTCATTAGAGTGAAAGGACTGTACCTAACTTCGGATTATTTTCGTATGAATTATTTATCTTCTTCAGGCTATAGATGTCCACTGCTGGACAAAGGCCTCCCTCAAGGCTATCCATGATAGCCGGTCTTGTGCAGCCCGCATCCTGCTTCCCGCAACTTTCACCAGGCCATCGGTCGACCTTGGTGGGGGCCTCCCTACGCTGCGTCTTCCAGTACGTGGCCATCACACCAGAATCGGATCTACGAACAATGTGCCCTGCCTACTGTCACTTAAGTTTAGATACTCGAAGAGCGATGTCGGTGACTTTGGTTCTTCTGCGGATAGCTCTAGCATAGCTCATAGCTCTTTCCATTGCCCTTAGTGTTACTCTGAGCCTTCATATCAGGCCCATTGTGAGCGACCACGTTTCAGTTCCGTAAGTCATCACTGGCAACACACACTGGTCAAAGACTTTATAGTCTCTCTCTTGAAGTTGGACTTGAGGAAAATGCTCAATGACCTCAGCAGAGCTTCCCAACAAGTGGGTCTAAGGATGAACATGGATAAGACGAAGTTCATGTCGAACTCTCATGTCGCACCCACTCCAATTATAGTTGGTTGCTCTGCACTCGGAAGTTGTTGACTACCTGGGACAAACAGTCCAACTAGGTAGGTCCAAATTATTATTAACTCTGTTCGAACATAGTTATGTCATATTATTTAATGAATCAGTACTATTCATTCGCCTATGTTTTTGGAGCCCAACGCCCATCCGTACGATAACGGCTAATAAAAAGTTCTTCATATAAAAAAATACAAAAAATAAAGTTGTACGAACGTTATTTTTGTTTACGTGCAACCTGAATATAGTTTGTTCAGAATAAGTAACTGAATCGATTCCAATCATTTTTACACCATCTTATATTTTTCCCAAATACATTTAGAAATTGTTGCACTGTGGTAACCGAGCACGCACGGTAGATCATAGTATTGCGCACGCCGGCGCAACAGCTGACGCTGGAGGTCAGCGCTCCGCTTGCCCGCCTTAGAGGAGCGTGGACCATATTTTTGTTGGGACAGCCAATTAGGATAACAAGCTCATTACTTAGAGGTTTTTTATTATATCTTTTAGATTTTTTGTACATAGATTCTTCACTTAAAAATACTGGACACGAGTTTAGGGTTTCGCATAAAAAAAAAATCTTATTTATAAGATCCATTCATATTTGTAACTTTGTAAAAATTCATTTTTTTTTAAATTAAATGAGTTCGGTGTTTTCTATTTGACTACTTGGATATGATAGGCCAAAACAATCAAGATCGCAGTCTATTAAAAATCCAGACATTTCTTGGTCAGATTATGACTTGAACAAACACTTTATATTCATCACATAAATAATTGTCTCCTGTGGAAATCACACTCAAAACATTCATAATAATTAGTGATTTGATTACTTATAAGAAGAATTATATACTTAAATAAATAACTTGTAAACATTGAAACTGTTAATCATTTATCTGCTTCCTAATTTTTTGTTTCAAACTATCAAAATGCGAAAAAACCTCGTCGTAATAACTTCTTTAAATAAACTGAATACAATAATAATTCGTAAGCAAAACACATCTAAAATAACGATAGACGGTGTCACGGAAAATTAATGTAGCGAATAAAATTCTAAAATAGTTTTTGCTCTTTGTACGAGACAAGTTTCATTTAATTTGTTTAGTTTTCAATATTTATTTACCCGATTTGAACTATACTAGGGTATTAAATCCGATCTGGCGACTTAGACCACAATGGCCACCTACTGGGCAATAGCTGAATCATCATCATCATTTCGGATGCCGAAAGACGTCTTCTGCTGGACATAGGCCTCCCCCCAGGATCTCCACGACGACCGGTCCTGCGCCTTCTGCATCCAGCGGTTTCCCGCGACCTTCATTAGGTCGTCGGTCTACCTTGTCGGGGGCCTACCCAGGCTGCGTCTTCCGGTGCGTGGTCGCCACTCAAGAATCCGTCGGCCACATCGGGCGTCGGCTCTACGGGCTCTCTCCAGTACCCTTTGAGTGATATTTAGCCTTCTTATATTGTTAGCGACCACGTCTAAGTTCCATAAGTCATCACTTGCAACACTTACTACAACAATAGCTGAAAATATTTTATAGAAACTTATTTCATTTTTACTATTTGATGTCTACAATTGTAGATCTAATTTTGCTATTTTGTACTGGATGGCGTCACTGAGACATGGGATCACAGTTTTTTTATGCCATTTTGATACATGCCTTCTCTATTTATCTTGAATCTCTTTGCATCAGGGCGAAGGTATCTGCCGAAAGATGCATTGTTGAGGTTTATTGAAATAGCAGTTTTCAGGCCAGCAAACTATTAGTTTATGAAATATTTCAACAAGATTATAACCAGGATTGAACCACATGTGTCAAAAATTCCTCCCCTTAGCTATCGACTGAAAACAGCTTGATATACAGACACCGGCAGGTCAAACTACACGAAATTGGGAAATTTTTCCAATTATCCTTGAATCTTAATGCCAGTTTAAGTAATTTATGTGGCCTTTCCAAAAGACTTTTCTTTGGTATTGATCGTCAAATCGTTGAGGTCCTGAAGGTTTGAATTGAGCTGCACGAATTATGACAAATGTGTGCACTAACTGTAACTGGATGAGTACTGTGAGTATGAGTACTGTGAGTAGTATGATAACTTAACAGTGTGATTCTTTGCTCAAAAAGGCCATCTTAGACCTCGATTTCATTTGGTCTGACTCTCATCTCTCTCTTGAAGATCTCTGAGTTCATTTCGGTCTTTCTTATCAGAGAGTCATTTAGTTTAAATAAAATTGAGTGACTTGTAAAAGTGTTTGTAGAAACCTACTTACAGAGAATAAATTATTTATCATTTAGGACTTAGCATCTGGCCAAAGTAAAAGCTCTCCGACATGGCTAGGGTTTCAACTCGCCAAACAACGCGATAATATAGAAAGAAATAAAACCAGTTTACTTTCAGTAAACATGACGTAAAAACACAACAAATATATTATTATCCACGGAAAACTGCTATCGCTTAGCATTAATTACCATTACCTATTTATTAAATAGAACGGCATAAGCCAATTACACTATTTAAACACAAACTACACTAAACATTAATAAAAGGAAGATAAACATATAACAAACAATACAATAACAACATTAAACGGACATTTTAAACATACACTTATTTGATTCAGTCATGCATTCTTCTCACAAAACTTTAAACACTCTGACAGTATCGTCTTCCATTCATCCACAAAAATATCGAAATTAGTGTTTGAGTTCAGGAGAACGTTAATAGCTGCTAATGTTCGAGGAATAGGCGACTTGGAGTGACCAATAGTTCGGCTGGTCGGAACAGCCAATAGCCGATGTTTTCTGCCACGACAGTAATTGTCAGGGACAAACACATTGCAGATCTCATTGTGCATATCAGGATCATCCGTATTCCCTCTGAGTATTTTAAAGACTACAATCATCTGATCGCGCGAACGTCGTACTTCAAGTGAGTTTAAATTTAAGCATCCCAGCAAAAAATTGGTGGGATATAAGTAGGGATAAAACCCATACACGTGCTTGTAAAGATACCTGAAGAATGCTTTTTGTACTTTCTCTAAAGCTAACACATACTGCTTCTCAAAGGGGGAACCCCTTTGAGAAGCAGTAAGACACATGCACTAGACTCAAGCTTGCTACGAACCAATGCCCCAAAAACAAGCTTGATAACGTGGGAATTATGGAAGTTACGACAGTTCCTTAAAACAAACCCAAGACGTCTGAAAGACTCCTTGTTATTACTTAAAGTATTGCTTTAAATATTATTAGGTGTACAAAAAAGTTTACGCCGTTTAACAAGAGAAATCCTCACTAAGAGGTTTCGTAGTTATTGTCAGATGTAAAAAATAATATCGTAAGTTTGGACATCTGGTAATAACCTTAGCCTTAGCGTTTTAGTGACTCTGTATCAGTATCACATATTTATTTTTGTGCCGAATAATCGTCATTTGCGGGAACTTTTGTTTCTTCTTTAATTTGAAGGAATCTGTTGCTGACGCCCATGGATTGCTTGTAGAAGCTTAGGGTGAAGCTGCTTTAAGAGAGAGAAGTTGTCGTGAGTGGTTTCAAAAGTTTAGAAACTATGAAGACAAAGAACGTACTGTAAGACCGAAATCGTATAAGACACGGAATTGGAAGCATTATTGGATAAAAATAGAAGGAAGAGGATAAACTCGCCTATTACTACTCTAGATATAGAAGATTTTTCTTCTCCTACGTGATAGTAATCGTCCGCATGTTCAAAAAACTGCGGAAAGTTATTTATACACCTATTAATTATAATCACTCCTGGTTTATCATCAAACAGATTACAAACTATAGAATCCATTCATATATATAAGTACCAGCTGGAACCTTTCCAAAGAATGAAGAACCCAATCTGTCTCATTTCGTCATTCCTATAAGAGTCTACGCACTGAGATTTGTCGTGTTTGCTGCTGTAATAAGGACGCGGCTTAATGCAATAAGGAAAACTATTTTTATTCATGTGCCGTGTTTAAGTATTCACGTTCATTCGAATCACATCTGAATCCTTAAAATAATCCTGTAACGGCTTCAGCTGTTTCAAAGTACATGCCTGAAATGTCGCTCCCCCTGTTTTAATAGTTAACTATAAGCTAATTATGTATATGTTGCAGTTAAAACTCTTAACCAGTTAAAAGTACTGTTGACTAGCAAAATTAGTCAAAAGTACTTTTGATTGAACAGGTTGGTCAAAAGTTGTTTTGACTGAAAATTATTGGTTATTAGTAATTATGACTGCAAATTTGCAGTTAAAAGCACTTTTGACTGACGCTCTTCGTCAAAAGTAGTTTTAACTGCAATAAAGCATCAGTCGAAAGCACTATTAACTCGATAGATATGAATAAAAAAGATTTTTATTAAATGTGACATCGTTTATTACGAAAAAATTGGCATTACAATCAATACAAAGAAGCATTACACTTCAAAATTTACATTAAAATTAATAATCAGAAAATCAGCTTATAAAAACACAGTACCTATATTATCATGTTAATTGCTTTTCTGAAATAATTATTAACTTTAATTGAAATAAAATAACCAAAACATAATTCGTGATTATATAATGAGAACCTTGCAAATTATGTATGTTTTACTTATTACACATTATGGTTTTGACTGATAAAACCAGTCAAAACTAGTGATGAAACGGATATCCGGTAACTATCCGGTATCCGGCCTATCCGGCCTATTTTCACTATCCGGCCGGATACCGGATAGTAGGGCACTATCCGGCCGAATACCGAATACTAGATGTTTCCCGCGATACCGTTCGCGCTGAGTGCTTTACGCCCTAAACTCGTCTATATCGCGCTTTTCTGTGGGAATACAAAAGTTTTTAAGCCTATCTATACTGTTTCTCGTTGTCTAATCTATCTCTGTATCAAATTTCAGCAAAATCAGTTCTTTAGTTTAGGCGTGAGAGAGTAGCAGACAAACAGACTGAATTTATAATATTAGTAACGGATTATTTTGCACATACACACACATATATGAAATAAAAATAATATAACAATAGGTTATGGACGGACACCATTTATTAAATTAAAATAATGACAGAAATTGTTTGATAAAAAGTTAATTACTAAAAACTTACTTAGTGTTAGTACTCAAAATTAACTAGCGGCAAATTATGGTGAATGAATACTAGGTTTTCAGCATTTGTTGGTAAGAGGCGACTCGGCTTGGCTTCGTATACTAGACCAGCTTCTGAAAATAGCCTTTCGCTGTAAACGCTACTGGCAGGTGCTCCAAGATAAATTCTTGCAAACTTCGCCAATTGAGGGTATTGGTTTGAATTGACCGACCACCAAAGGTATGGGTCGCGATTGCGATCTATTCGAGATAACTTTAAGAAAAAGTCAATCTCATTAGAAATTGGATTTTGTTTTTCTTGATCGCGACAACTGCTACTGTTGTCCTTTGCCACTTCATTGAAACAGTCCCAAAAAGTGTTATGAGCTTCGCGTGTAAAATTTGATCCAGTTTCATCTTCTTTTTGTCGTTTAGCAGGGTTGAAGACGGCGATGATCTATTACTGTCGGAAGAAGAATCGTCGTAAGAGTTTTTTATATATTCTATCAGGATTTTTTATATATTCTTTCAGGATCTTCTTCTAAGGATTTAAAACGACTTTCCAATTCAGCTTTCAAGGAGGCTCTTAAACGTGCTAAGTCTGGTGTTCTTTGTGCTGTCTCGGTTTTATCCAAATACTTTTTTAGTGCATAAACGTGTGGTATCACTTCGGATATACAGGAAACGCCAGAACTTGTAATTTTTGTTATTTCTTCAAATGGTTTTAAAAGATTTATGCACTGCTCCAACAGACCCCACTGTTGTATCGTCAAATTAGTCAGTGTCTCATGTTCAACAACATAAAGAGAGATAGCCCTTTTTTGTTCCACCAAGCGTACAGCCATGTAGTAGGTAGAATTCCACCTCGTGTTGATGTCCTGCACTAACTGATGCTGCGGCAAATTTAACTCCTTTTGAATTGCAAGTAATTTTTCTTGTGCCAAACCTGAATGATTGAAATGAGTTACTAGACGTCTACCAGTAGCAATCACTTCTAATAGCTCAGCCTGGACCTTCATTGACTTATCAATAACTCGCTGAAGCGAATGTATGAAACATCTAGCGGAATGATACTCTCCAACTCGAGCTCCTTTCACCATATTAGCTCCACTATCATGGATTAGTAAGTGAATTTTATCTTTCTCAATATCCCAGCGAGCAGCTATAGCGTTCAGTTCGTTTGCTATATTTTCACCTGTGTGTGATCCTGAAAACGGTTTCATAGCAAGAACGCCGTGGTTCAGCTGAAATTCCGGAGACAACCAATGGGCTGTGAAACTTAGGAAACTGGAACTATTGTGCAGGCAGGTCCAAATGTCAGACGTAACAGAAATTGCAATAGCTTTAGAAATGTTTGCTTTTATTTTGTCGCGAATTCTATTGTAGATGTCTGGAATAATTTTTTGAGATATATAAGTGCGACTTGGTAATTCATAACGAGGTAGCGCTTGTTCTAAAAGTCTTTTAAACCCAACCTTTTCTACAATACTGAACGGCTCGTTATCTATTGCAATCATTTCTGCAATTAAATAATGATACTTTTTGGCTTTGGCATCATTCACATCCCAAAGTAATTTTCTTTCAAACGATTCCGACAGTGTTAGCTGTTTTTCTGCAGTTGTAGAAGGAGCAATTGGGCTGGGATTGGCACGTTGTGAAACCGTAATTGATCTTGAAATTTCGCTAGTTTTACTTGTACTTATCAATCTAGACTCCTGTGGATGTTTGGACTTTAAATTATTACTCATGGCAGACGTACCTGATGAATGAAAAAGAAACGTATTTTAAAATATTGTACCTAGTACCTACCCATTCACAATATGCATAAATAAACTGAAGTCTGAAGCTTGCATTAATAAAATATCGTTTAGAAAAAAATTAAATTTTAAATTTCAAATTGAGATTGTAGTAGTAGTAATGAAAATTAAAATGAAATGAATGACCAGCGAAATAACTAATTTAAGAATACTGCTAAGTAGTATGTTTGTTTATTAACAAAATAAGTTTGAAAATATAAGAGTATTCTCGCATTAAAATTGAAGCAAAAACATAACCTCTAAAACTTACATACCTGCCTTTTTTCCTTCACCACCGCGAGAAATTTCAACGTGACACAATAAACATGACGCGTACTTGTTATCGTCACTTTTTAAATCAAAATATTGCCAAATTGGCGATCTTTTTTTTGATACTGACATTTTTTAATAATCGACAAGTTAAATAGAAAGAAAAACAATGGAATAAACAAATGCATATAACCTGATATGAGCGATTACACCCGAACGCCGCGAGTCGTGCCGGCCGAATGCCGATCACGCCGAATGCGTCCGAATATTTCCGATCTTAATCACGCGCGCATATTCAAATCAAATTGTAACGCGATAAGCGGCCGAATATCCGGTGGCCGGATATCCGGCGCTCCGGCCTCGTAGTTAGCCGAATATCCGGTATCCGGTATCCGGCCAAATCACTATCCGTTTCATCTCTAGTCAAAACCACTTTTGACGGAATCACTTAGTCAAAAGTACTTTTGACCAGCTCTATTGGGCAAAAGGACTTTTAACTGTTATTTTAGTCAAAAGTATTATTGACCAACCTGTTCAGTCAAAAGTACTTTTGACTCATTTTGTTAGTCAGCAGTGCTTTTGACTGGTTAAGAGTTTTGACTGCAACATATATATCAAAATCAAAAGTTATTCAAATTAGGCTGATTAATCAGCACCTTTTGAACGTCAATTTCCGTTTACGTTGTTGACGCTACTACGAACCGGACGCAGCGTTTCGCCTCGTCTTTTATACCGCGTACATCGAGGGGCTGGAACGCTTTGCCAGCGGCGGTGTTTCCGTCTGACTACAATTTAAGTGTCTTCAAGCTTAAAGTGAATAGGCTGTTAATAAACTAGCGCACTAACCATCAATGATGTTATCACTGCTTACCATTTTTTTTTTGTTCTTGATGGGATATCATCAAATGACCTCCCGCTCTGGGCGGAGCGGAAGGGGCGTGTCAGAATTTTACTGACTAAAACCCAGGAGGCATCGGTCTTCGTGAACCCTTTCACGATGTGGTGACATTTCTTTGAGCCGGGCGTGAAACACAACGCGCCGTCGACCCGGGCCTGGTCCTTACGCGTTCTTACCCGCGCAAGTCCGCGGTACGGTGGTCGGGAGTTCGATGTTGTCTCCCGACCAGGGCGTCTCCTGCGGCGGCTAGAGGCGTGAGAGAGCTGGGATGCCCGCTCCCTTACGCGCTCCGCCTCCTCCTTTGCCAGCATCACTGCTTTGCAGAAGAAGGTGACGGCCTGCCATGCATTCTCGCTCCGAACTATGGTCTGGACCAGGGCCGGACGCGAGAGATCGCCGCCGATCGCCGTCACGAGGACACAGCGGTGCTCTATCTAAGCTGGGCAGACCTCCACCGTATGTTTGACCGTGTGGGCGATCCCTACAGTAGTGACACCCTGGCGTTTCCCCCGCCAGGAACCTCATGGAACAATCACTCTTTACCATCAGGCGGGATTATGGTTAAGCAATAAAAGAAATAAATAAAAAGCTAGTTTTGTAGAGTCATGAAAAAAGGGTACTATGAAAAAAGGGTACTTACCCTTTTTTCATGACTCTACAAAACCAGCTTTTTATTTATTTTACGATTATTTATTATTATTGCGATTACTTAATCAGACTCGACTCGACTCGAAATTAGTAAGAAATGACAGAGTAAATACGTAACTCTCCTAGCCTATATCGACCTATCAGTAACTATGAGTTTTATTGTCAATGAGACAATTCAACAACATTAATTACGTTGTTGAGTACCCACATTTTCCGAACATATGGCGCAATTGTTTAGCAATATGCTCTAAAATTATTCCATTTAATAGTTTTTTAAGCTTCCTCTAATGTTCCCAAAGTAGAATTAACTATAACAAAAAGGATAAATTAAAAAAATAATTAATGTGTCAATTCAGTGAAGAGAAGATGGGAACGTTAATAAGCTTAAAAATAATTAAATTAGCTGAATACAGTGAATGCGGAATGCAAAATGCACCACTGATTGTCTGGCATTATCAGGTTCTAGAGTTGTGATTGATGTTTTGCTGAACTGCGCACCTGTACACCTTTTTGGTGCAACCGCATGGCAAAGGCCTTTATTTTTTAAAAACAGCCTTGTTGCTTTCTGATGTAAGTACTATCATCATCTCAGCCACATGAAGTCCACTACTGGACATAGGCCTCCCTTGGGCTTAGTTCTCATCATTCCTGATTCAATCACGTAGAGACCACCTAGTACACTCCATAGCTCTCTGTGCGACCTTGAGCTTGAGAGAAACGTGGTCACTCACTATTGGCCTCATAAGAATGAGGCCAATAGTGAGTGACCACGTTTCTGATCCATATGTCAGCCAGTAAGTAAGTATGTATCTGGTACAGCCCATGTAAATTAGTATCTGGTGTATTGTGTTTTTTAGTCTATGGTAAATAAAAGTAGATATTTTCTATCTTTCCTTCTTTCACCAGGATGCAAAGTTATAACAATTTCAAGAAATGAGTTGTTCCGCGTCTGCCAATTTTAATCTACCGGACGTTGAATTCACCGATTGGAACGTGATAATTATGTGACCGCGGAATTCGATCCTTTATTACCAAACGTCCACTGCCGAACAACGCATTGGTGAAGCCGTACGAAGGACGGGTCTGAGCAGTTGTATTGCGATGTGTGCCTGATACGTTGCGCCATATGTTGTTGTGTAGGGAGTTTGGTCGTGAAGGGTCTCCAGATCCATATCCCTCTGGCGCAGCATCTTTGGTCGTGTTGTTGCGTTTCATATTGCGTCATCACTCAATTGTCGTCTTCCTTCCTATTCATTTTTTTTTGAGTAGATAGGCTCTTAATAGCGATTAGCGATTTACCATCAACGATTGCATCACTGCGTACCATCAGGCGGGATTGCGGTCAAGAACTAGTGCATAATTATAAAATAAAAATCTGTAGTCCCATTCTGTAAACATGTCAGTATGAAAACTTACGTGGATGAGATGAGCGTCGAGTGAGCTGTAATTTCAACTAAAGCTAGGGAAAACTAATGCCATCTTGTAATCTAACTATTCACATTAAGCTTTTACATGAACTATGAACTAACGGAACTGTCTAGGCGTAGTGGTCGCGAGCCCTTGTACACACAATGCTAAGCGAGAGGTACCTACTGGATTAGATTCGCCAAATGTCAGGCAGCTAAGTACCAATGATCAACTGAATGGAGTAGAGTTGATCCCTGTCGAGTCGGCTGTTTTTCTTGGATTAACTATATACGCCAAGTTACAATGGGGTCCTCACATTGAGAAGCTGTCGGGTAGACTCAGTTCTGCCGCCTTTGCTGTTAAGAAAATTAGTCAGATAACTGATGTGGATACAGCCAGAATTGTTTATTTTAGTTATTTTCATAGTCTTATGACTTATGGTATTCTTCTCTGGGGAACTTCTGCGGACATCAATACCGTCTTTGTTTTACAGAAAAGGGCTGTTCGAGCCATTTACAACCTTGGTCCTAGAGATTCTCTTAGAGGAAAATTCAGAGAGGTGAACATTCTGACTGTAGCTTCACAATATATATTTGAAAATCTTATGTATGTACATAAAAATATATTGAATTTTAAGAAAATAAGCGAAATTCATAATATAAATACCAAAAACAAATACAATCTTGCTGTACATCACATATAAAAACTATATAAAGGCCAAACTTTGCAAAAAGGGGTATTATAAAATCTCAGAAGCTTGGGACTGAGCTGCTCGTTCTGTTAAGCATTGTTATTAAGCAATATGCGTAATTATAACGTAAATTATTTTAAACATTTTCATTTTTAATGTCTGGACTTGATAAAAGACGATGATCCATGAGTTTGTTTCGGCTATTTCTTCTCAGAGGTAGTCAGTTAGGAAATGTCGGCTTCATCTGGTTAAAGAAAACATATGACGTGTAAAAGTGATCAGTGATACTACTTGCTTAATAAACGATTTCATTTCATTCCCAAGTCGGTCATATTGTTATTTAGTTTTCAATCCCCTGTACCAACGTCTAAAAACGGCCTGGTTCCTGATGGACCACGCACACTGCACAGTGAAGGGTTCCGTTATTAGGATAAATTTATCCATATTCATCTTTAGACCCACTTGTTGGAAAGCTCTGTTGAGGTCATTGAGCATTATGCCCAAGTCTTCCTGGGTCTCCGCCATGACCACGATATCATCTGCAAATCGGAGGTTAGTGATATGTACTCGCTGTTGATGTTGATGCCAAGTCCTTTCCAGTTCAGGAGCTTGAAGCCGATGGATGCGCGCAGAACAAGATCGGTAATTGTGGAAAGTCTTGGGGAGGATTTTGTCCAGCATTGGGCCTCTATAAGCTAAGATGAACAAATTTTGTAGTTGAAGGAGTTTTCCTTTCATAAATGTACATAGCAGTCAAACCCAAATTTATAAACCCATTTATTATTATTTCTTTATTTCATTTTATATACATATAAATTACATTTTTAAATATTTCTACACAAAAAATACATAAAAAACATTTAAAAATATAAAAAATAGTAGCCGTATTATTATTTTTGTTAAAACTACACAGTAGACTATAAGTAGTCTACTGTGTAGTTGACAAAGTCGTTAAATAAATAAATTTATCTACTCTCATATCAAAAAATTAAAAATATAAAACTAAAAAGGAGTTTATATTGACGTACTTTACCCATAGTATATCGAAAGGAAATTAAAAAATTAAATTATAACATTATTTCTCTAACAAAATAATGTTATAATAATTTTTTTTTTCATTACCGTACAGATTACAAACCATAGATTTTATTTAATAACATAGATAACTATTTCATTTTTTTATCTGTGGCTGCGCGCGCTTTGGCGCGTGCGCTTTGATGCAGGGTGCAGAATTTTGGCGCCAAATACGTTTCTTTGCATTGCGAGTCGTTGTTGTGTTTCGCTAGACGTATTATATATATTCGTATGAGATTAGATAAAGTAGTGTATGAAACTGTACATAATTAGGTATTACTCACTCGTGTGATACTATTAAAAAACTCGCCTCGCTCGTTTTTTAAACTCACACTCGTGCATAATATCCCTCATTATGTAACAGTTTCATAAACTACTATTATTTAAGGACTTTGTCCCCTATTTGTGAGATCTTCATTTCCTGAAATTCATGATTCTATGTCAAGGAAAACTTTTAGTAGTTCTAACTAGTATATTCAGCCTGAATGAAGACATTTAAATTGTTATTAGACAGGAAAACCGCCGCAGTCAAATTGTTCCAATGTAAAAGACGAGGAGAAACGCTACGTAGTGGTGGATACTCGGCGTATTTGCGTAACCTTGATCTTTAGGCCTGACTTCCCCTTTCGCTGATGTCGGTCACCTACGGTCGGTCATGTACCTACGACTAATACAACACCGTACAGCGTACCTCTACCAATTAGATTTTTGATAATGGATCCATTTTTAAATTCATAATTATATGTAAAGTTCTGGGACATTTTCTTTTTTTTCTTGTATGGCACCGGGTGCTCGGTCATTCTCGTCGCGGCGCTGACGGGCGAGACCGACGCACGTGATACGCGGCGCGTAGCAGCGCACGCGCAGTTGACAACAGTGTCGCAGTATGGTGCTATCTCCAACATAATGTATATTCATACGCCTTACTTTTTGGATCAGATTTACAAATTCCTGTCATTTAGAATGATCGGTAACGATCAGTATTTATCCAAATATTTCGCCTCACCTGCAGTAATAATATCCATCTTTGGTATCGGCCATACTACTAAAGCATGAAAAGATAAGGCCCCAATGACTATTAAAATTTTATTTATTTCCCAGATACCAAATATAAAAGTAGGAAATATTCAAAATGCGGAAACCAGGCCAATACAAGTCGGACTGGAGAAGAAAAAGAGAGTGCTTGCAAACAGTATACCACTCTAGCTAGATTATATAATGGCACCGCATCCAAGCAGTTTGGTACAGGTGACAAAGTTAGCATCATCGGCCTAGATGATACGGGAATTGCTATAGTGTACACTTTACTTGCTAAGGTAAGTATATAAAACAAAATTATATATTAATTGCTAGGTACATTTATTGTGATAGGGAGTCGATAGCTATGGACCTGTGAATGGTGAGGTCTCGAGTGATCCTGACTAGGCAAGCTTTCACAGTCGTATTGAGATTGCGAAGATGAGAATAGACGGAGTTATAAAAAATGGGAGGTTCAGATAGGCTTGCAGTCCTTAGCTCTTATCGTGCTTTCTCTCGCATTTTCATAGCACACTTGAAACGATTCTGCTCCAACAGACCAACACCGACCTAAACTAAGACGATTGCTCGCAGTCCACGTGGTGACAACTAACAGGCACCCAGCAGTTCACGCGGTGACAGTTAGCAAACTGATAGACACAGTTCCCGACTCACAACGCGGGAAATAGCAAATATTTCTATTGCACTTGAGTATGAAGAAAGAAACGCTAGAAATAAATGAAGATTTTGGGTGCATAAAAAGCTTGAAAGCTGTTAGCATTGAGCGCGTGGACACCTCACCGACCGCTCCTCTACAACGTGCGACCAGCGAGGCGTCAACTACAGAGCAGTCTGATGGCGGTAAGCTCGCTGACAGCGAGCTGCCTGATAATTTATGGTGCTACTGTAAAATATATCTAAAGAGCAATATTTAATGTCCATATTTAAATTATATTCATTTTGACGGGTGGGAGCAGAGTCGTGTAAGTGGGCTATGCATAAGCATTAGATTCACTTCGCTATTCACAAGGTGACTTGGTAATCTATGCGCTAAGCAAGCCCTCTGTCAGTGCGTAGTCATTGGAAGTCGAGAGAATACATTCCTGATACTTGTCAGTGCGAAAATCTTAGTACTAATAAAGATAATATTAGCTAAATACGTATTCGTTTATATAAAGCTAAGAGATGTCGACAAGGAATACGTTTTCTCGACGGCCGGTCTGTAATTTCCTCAGAAAAAACCCTACTGATTCAATGAATGAATACTTTTTATATAGTATATAGTATAGCTTACCAATTGATATTAAATATTTTATTCAAGGGAATCACAAACAACATTTGTATGATTGACATGAATGAAGACCTATTGCGAGGTGAACAGATGGATCTTCAGTCAAGCGCCCTATTTCTTAATAACCCCAGGATCCAGTGTAGTAAAGGTCTATATATATCTATCAATGTATGCTGAACCACATTCTTTAACGTGGCGGGGAATGTAGTGACAAGTAGATAAATGTTAAAATTTCTGGCAGACAACAAAAAACACATTCTATTTCTATACTTACAAGATTATTTAAAAGTTGATATGTACGAAATAAAACGCGGGAAATGAGATGATTGACAAAAGCATCATCATCATCATCTCGCCGTTAATGCCAGTCGCATCCCAAGCTTTTTTCAGCTTTGAAGTCTGGGGTCCGCTTTACCAGTCTTAACTGCTGATTTTAGCTAAAAGTTCGATATATTCCGTGATGCGACTGCCGTCTGACATCCACGACCCGAAGGCGATATCGAAGCATTTCAGTTAGACCAATTGTTGGACTTTTGAGAGCTCCAACAACCCGTAACGACTACCATTAGATGTTCGTATGGCCACCGGCATACGCTCAATCCTTCTTTGTATGAGAGGGAGACCCGTTCCCAGCAGTGGGACGATAAAAAGGCTGATGATGATGGCAACCGGGACCTACGGCTTAAGGTGCCTTTCGAGGCACGACCAGCCCCCTAATCGGCGAACGCATTTTTGTCAAATGATTGCAACTAGTTGGGATCGTTTGGACCGAACGGACCAATAGGCGGTCCGAACGATCCCAACTGATGCCAACTAGTCGCAATCATTTGACAAATATGTGTTCGCCGATTAGGGGGCAGATCGGTGCATATATTCATATTCATGCATACAAATATATTTGCACTGCGCGGGGATTAAACCCGCGCTTTCTTGCGCAGCGGCCGGGATCGCTACCGCTACCTACGCCACGGAGGCTGTCCCACATTCTAGGCTGATGCTAAAAGTATAAATTGTATTGCACGTAGATCCAGCGGCCACTAGCGACTCGAAAGTTTGCGTCGTCACCACGGGCACGTACAAGGGAAGGGACGAAAGAGATGAGGATTATATAGTTCGAAGTGCTGGCATCACCAGGGCGATCGTCACAGCGGTACTTATATTATTTATAATAAAGAATATAAGAATATCTTTTCCCTTTAGACTCTGGTTTAGACGTTATTTTTTTTGTATGTATACAGTATGTTAAGAAAACCCTGGCCGACCCAAAAGGATAATAAAGGTTAGGTAAACACATGACCAAATATAATATAAAATTTTACGTAATCATCATAGTACCGATACAAATGAATTTTGAAATAATCTTTTTTTCCCGCGAATTAATTCCAACTTCCCCAAAATTTGGTAATTTTTAAAAAAAGTGACAGTTATTATGAGCGTCGAGCGAATAGCGATGCGACCACGTGCCGCGTGCCCTGCCGCCCGCCGCCCGCGGATGGGTGGTTAACGCATATTTATTAAGTTACCTCTTTTTGCGAAATAATATTTATTTTTTAGGGGGATTTTTTTTTTAAGTTTAGCCCGTTTTTGTATGCATTAGTAGAATCAGTTATCGATACCTAACAACACCTTCACGGGTCGGACAGGGTTTTCTTAACATACTGTATAAGGACCTTTGTTGGAATATAGTTTGAATTTAAAATAAATGTTAGAATAAAGATGGCTATAGTTATTATCACCTGAACAGGCCAACACCGGTCCAGGTGATAGTGACTATGGACACCTGACTAGCATCAGTGACTGCCTAAAGAGTTGATTGAATTGAATTGATTAAAGTTATCCTATACCAGCTAGCGAAGAACAGTCCTGACGCCATATTTATAGTGGCCAGTGATCCAGTTGATGTCCTGTCTTTCGCCGCCTGGCGCCTGAGTGGCTTCCCGAAACAACGGATTATAGGACTTGGCACGTTGATGGACTCGGCCCGATTCCAGTATCTGCTGTCTGTGAAGTTGGGAATAGCACCTGAGTGTTGTAGCGCGTATATTATTGGAGAACATGGTCAAAATAACAGCGGTATGATAATATGTGTACTCATTTTTATTATTATTAAAAGATTTTATTATGGTTGAAATCTATATGTTAGTTAAAACTAGTTTTTAGATAGAACGCAAAACGCGTTCTATTTAGAACTAGTTTTTACTAAATGTCTTTGTTAAAACTAGTTATTACTAGACAAACCGCGTTTTTTCGAAGCTAGTTAGTTAACTGTTTCGACTCATATCACATAAATGAGATCAGATATACGTGTAGGACGTAATATAGTTGGGATGGTTCTTCAAAAGGATGATTAGGGTTTTCACAAGATTGGAACGAAATATGGTATGCTCGACAAATTGTACCGCAGGTATGTATTACTTAAATGTTTTATCATATTATATTGCTATTAAGTAAAAGTTAACTATTTAAATGTCCTTTTCAGGTCAGGACTAGAAAAGTGCATAGAAATTTAGAAATTTTTTTGGATGAAAAAGATGTTCCGAATACAAATTTAACTATAAGAACTATTGCTAATGAAGCAGCTATAGGAACAGGCTAAGGATTTATGCACTGCATATGCAAGAAAGGATGTATGTCGAAAAGGTGTCTCTGCAAGAAAAATGGTTACCTTTGTAACTCAAAATGCCATGATAGTTTGTCCTGCAATTACAAGTAGATCATCTTTTTTTTTAAATTTTAAAGTTAAATAATTTTAGACAATAATATTTTTTATTAGTTAACCAATGTTCCTTAAAAATGTTCTTTTTAAAATTTTATCGTTTTATTCGGTACACTTGTTTGATTATTTTATTTACTTTTAATTATTGTTGTCAATTTCTTTAAATGTTTCTTTAGAGTAAGATTATTATTTTTATTGGGTTCAAACTTTGTGACCTAGATCTTTTTAATAAATATTTTTAAAATAATATTTTGTTTTCAATCCCAAATTAGTTTCTCCAGTGCCAGTTGTAACCAAACTCGGAGTGACAACTAGTTTTATCTGAAAACCAAGTATATCAGAGGTAAATTCTAGTTTTGTCTAGGTATTTCTAGTTTTAATAAAAGCATTTAGTAAAAACTAGTTTTAACTAGGGAAAACAAGTTCTAACGAAAAACGGGTTATAATTGTAACATATACAATATGTAAAGAAAACTAAAAAAAAGTATTTAGGGTTACGGTTACAAAGTTTAAATGTAAAAAATAAAAATATGCCCATAATTTTCAAATAGCATGGGATAGATATTTTTTTCTGATTTTGCTCATAATGGATACAATCAATCTTGTCACCTCGTCTCTGTTTGACATCGAGTTCTGGGACACTGTATATAATACCAAACATATTAACCAATGGGCTAGCTCTATCCTTCGAAATGATTTAGATTGAAAGTGTTTTATGAAATTAGGATAAGGTATTAACTTTGATCGGTCAAGAAATCAAAGGCAGGTTCACATTCGAATTGTTGTTCTGAATCTATCCAATCATATTTATTCTTACTGGAGGATTTTCTGGAATCAATCCTCTTTTGGAACACGCAATTTCGAGAATTCTTGAAAGTTCGTGTTCAGTGCAAAGCTATAATGATGGGTATAGTTATTTTTCGACCTAATGCATTTTTAAGGTCGAGATTGTTTTCGACTTAGATTTTGGTCAACTTTTGTTCAATTGTTAAATTTTATTATCATTAAAAGTTGTTCCAGACCTTCGATGTACGCGGTATAAAAGACGAGGCGAAACGCTTCGACCTGAACCACCACTTCGATCGTAGTGGTTTCAACAACGTAAGGGTAGGAACTCGCCGTACGATGGATCGTTCGATAATGGAGCAAATTTTTAGAACATCATACTTGCTTGCTTGCTTGCTTTTAACTATTCTATAAGGTTTTTTTTAACTGATCGAACAGTAGCGGCACTTGTTCTACCAAGCGAAAGCCCTAGATAGTGGTGATGGACGGGCGGTTTGGGGGACTGCCTTATTATTTAGGCCTTGCCTAAATTGAATAAATGACCAATTTTAACGTTGAATTTTCTCCGTAGTTCCTGTGTGGTCTAGCGTGAACGTAGCTGGTGTCCGCCTCAAAGATCTGAACCCACACACTGGTTTAGAGTCTGACCTTGAGCAGTGGCACGAAGTGTTCGAGGATGCTGTGAGGACTGATCAAACAGTGCGCCAACTGAAAGGGACAGTGTCATGGTCGGTCGGTTTAGCTGTAGCAGAGATCTGCAAAGCGATCTTTGAGGATACACACGCAGTGCTCCCGGTGTCTACATATGTTAAGGTATGTTGCCTCATTGGTAGAGTGATCGGAAGCGCTATCGTTGACTATAAGACTTGAATTTTTTATCTGGAATCTCATGACACTTGTTTTTTTTTTTTTTTGTCATAACGGAAGATTTCTTCGATGATTCAAACTCTGGGCCTTACTCCCTAAGCACTAAGTCCGTAGTTTTGGTAGTATTCAAGTGTCCACTTGAGGCCGGAACGGACACATGAGGCCCAAACTAGGAATGAATGTCATCACTATTTTACAGTTTTCCTTAATGCGGTGTATTTTTGTCTATCTGAAATTAATAACTTTTTAAGTACTTATTTACGAACGGGCTCGTAAGCTCGTCGACGGAGTTAGACTGTAGAAACGCGGACTAGGGACATACCTCCAGTTCGCACGAGGAGCGAAAAGTTGAATTGCACTGCTCTTTTGTTTTATGACTACGTAGGTACAAAATTAGTGCAGTTCTACTGCTGGCCTATAAGAGCTGGTGGTAAGCCCCTGAGTTTTTGCTGAATCTTATAATACGTTTTGGGGTTCAGACTAGAATATTGAACGGTTAATTTGTTTTGTTTTCCAGGGCGAGCACTCTATAAGAGACGAAGTGTTCCTCTCGCTGCCCTGTGTAATTGGCAGAGCGGGAATTACTAACATCGTCAGGCAGACGCTGACTGATGACGAAGGTACACTCTTGCGCAGAGGAGCGGAAAACATATTGCAGCGGCAACAGTGCTCCAGCAATTTATTAAATTGTTGAGATATCAGTTTAAATTTACATGAAGCTCAACTGTTTACTTAGATTTAAAAAAGAAATGTTTATTCGTAGCTTTAGTTTTGTTTAAATTTTAATTATGTTGATAATGTCTTAAATAAAGTTTATTACACTTATTCTTATGTTTCTAAAGACATGTTAGAGTGTGAAAAGTTGTTTTTGTTAAATAATAATTTATTTATAATTAAAATTCGTTAACTAACAGTAGTTTTTTTCGTTAATTATTTTTTAAAGCGACTAAATTCGTTAAAAAGCTTCACAAGGTTAAATATTATAATTGAGTTCGCTTCATTGAATTTACAGTAAGAGTCATAAGTGTATTACCACTTTTGAACTTTATTGCACTAGCAATAAGTGTTAATGATACTCCACTTTTGACCCTTACTGTAAGGGAGACACAGTTTTGCGATAGTAAAAAAAATATTCTATTGGTACACCTCTAGTCTCAGTAGTACGGTTGTTTTGTCCGGCCCCGAACTACTGATAGGTACCAAAAATGTCTCATTAGTACGGTTATGACGTCAAACTGAACTGTTGAGCCTGTTGAACTTGCACCGGATTACTGATACTTTTTAAGTCACTTAACAAAACAACCGTTCTACTGAGACTAGAGGTAGGTACACGTATTTTTATTAAATCATTTCAATGTACTCTCCACCAGCCTCTATACAAAGTTTCATGCGTCTGAACCAGTTTCAGCAATAGCATCATCCGGCGACGAAAATTGTATCCCTTTGAGCTGATCTTTTATTTTTGGGAATTAGAAGAATTCACACGGTGCTAGGTCAGGGCTGTAAGGAAGGTAACCCAGGGGTTGGACCGGTGTACTGTCCAAGAAGTCCCTCATGAGAAGTCCTTCATGCTGAATTTTTTGGTACCTATGTAATTCTTTATTGCCTTGGATCAAACTTTTCACTGCTAGCACGATTTCTTCGAACAGCCGTCATAGGGCGACCATTTCTTTCTTCATCCCCTAAAGTTAGTCGACTGCGCTTAAATTCTTTATACCACCTATAGACGGTTGCCGCATTTTGCGGTTGTCTATCGTACGATTAGTTTGGTTTCAGGCGACATTGTAGAGGGAGAGATAAATGTAGTTTTGAATTTGGAACGTACCTATTATTATTATAGTTATAAATAATCATATTTTTTAAATAAATTATAACTCACCAGTTTCTCATACATAAAAACTTTTTGTCGTAATACTTTCTGAGTGACCTGCAGGGTAATTGCGTAACACACTAGCAATGAGTTTCATTTTGACAGTTCGACAATATTCATTGCGTTCTTTACGTTGTTAAGCAGACACACTTTTCGAACACATGGAGGAACAATTAGCAATATGCTTTGAAATTATTCCAACTGATAGAAATAGTATATTTAGTATAGTGATAGAAATAATATGTATTTTAATTAGTTCTGTATTGGATTTGAAAGAACAGTTTTATATGGCGTATTTTAGTAAAAGGGGTTTTGACAGTTTTAAGTCCCTCGTCTTAATTGGTTTCAATTATCGTCAAGAAACTGATTTTTGAAAATAATTTATACTGTAGTCTGTAGGTACTATTAATAATTATAACTATTATATACTATATATTTTAACATTATTTCCATTTTACTCTTGTTCTGGTAATCTGAGTAATTTATTCGGCCAACTGTCCTTTCTTTGCTTTTATTTTTTGTCGTATCGTTGAGGTCCTTAGGCTTATGGTGAGTCACTCTGAAATAAAACTATATCAACCACCTGTAAGTGTTATGGACAGATGAACAATACAGGTTATTAGATACAGATATACCTACAATGTAAATTCGCAGTACTGTATGTACCTACTTGCACAACATCGGGGGAAACGACCGTTTTGCTAATTTAGCAGTGGGCGAAAGTTACGTATATATCTACATCCGAGATACTAGACAATCGAGAAAACCCAAAAAAAATGTATGTACATATTTTTAGCTACTTTGAAACTGAAGCTTTTTGTCTCTAATACAAGATATAATGATTATTATATTAATACTAGCTGTGCCACGGGGTTTCTTCACCCGCGTAAAAAAGAGAAAAAGCTATTCTCGTGCGTAAAGAATGTATATACGAAATCTCATTAAAATCGGTTCAGCCGTTTTGCAGGAGTTCGAGGACAGACACTCTGACATGATAATTTTATATAACAGAAGAGAAGAAGATTTACCTTTAAGGTTACAAAACACCAGCGCGATCAGCTTCACCATCATTTCTGTCGAAAGACTATTGGACGTGGCCTTCCCCAAGCAGCTCTACTACGACCGAGCCTTTGCTTTTCGCAGCCAACTTATGCCTTCGACCTTCTCAAGGTCATCGGTCCACCTTGTAACAGGTCTTCCAAGGCTACGTACCTAATACCATATTTTTATTATATTTCTGACTGGTTAATTTTGGCATGTTACTCACAACTTTGTTAGTATATTGACACTTATGCGATCCTCGCGGCATTTTTTATTGAAATAAAACTATTTATAGTAGTTTCGCCTACAGTATTTTTTGTTAGAATGTCTCTAACATAGCAACATACGTTTTTTTATAATTATAAACCAGTTCTTGACAGCAATCCCGCCTGATGGTAAGCAGTGATGCAATCGTTGACGGTAAAGCGCATTAGTTTTATTAAGAGGCTACTTATTCGCTCAAAAAAACTGAGTTAATAAGAAGGAAGACGGCAGTTCAGCGAGGTGATACAATAAATCCAGAGGGAGATTGATCTAGAGACCCTCCGCGACCAAACTCCCGACACAACAACATTTGGCGCATCGTATCCGGCACACATCGCAACACAACTGCTCAAATCCGTCCTCCGTACGGCTTAACTAGCCGTCATGCCGGAAACAGACGAATCGCTTGGTGGCAAGACTTTGTCTGATGAGTGATAACTTCTGCCGGCAGCCGATGTTATGGCCTCATCATCAACCTTTTTTTTTTATCGTCCCACTGCTGGGCACAGGTCTCCTCTCATACAGAGAAGGGTTCAGCGTAATCACCACGCTTGCTCAATGCGGGTTGGCGATTTCAGACTTATAAAGTCCAGGTTTCCTCAAGATGTTTTCCTTCACCTTCAGTCAATGGTGTCCAAGATATACTTAGAAAGTACATATAACTTTAGAAAAGTTACATCGGTACTTGTCTGACCTGGAATCGAACCCGCGCACTCATACTTGAGAGGCTGGTGTTATAACCACTAGGCCACAACGACTATAGGTACTGTTATGGCCTACCACCGAGAAAATATATATAGTAGTCAGGTATGCGATCCTGTCCCTCAAAACGAAACGCAAATATTGATGTCCGCTTGATCTGAGGAGCCACTACATGATTTTAAAAGGGAACTTACCCCCTACCTATTTAGTAGGAAAGCGAATAATTATTTTGGCTAAAGTTAAAAATTTGCCATCCATTTTGTCTTTAACCCAAGAGTTTAGTCAGAAGTTATCGATGCTTAGAACGCGTACCTAATGACATTTACTATATTAGAGATTGTAATGCAACTCAGTTATATCAGCACTTTCAGTTTTATCTGTTGCAAAAATACTGAATTTTAATGAAGTTGATATATTTTACAACTGTATATTACGATGGTCGGTTTCGACGAACTACTAGTAGAACTAAGCAGTTAGACCACGATTAATAAATGCTCTATCAGCCATAATAATCTTGTTTCTTGACTTTATAAAACCTTCGATCTTAAGGTACATAAACGTTCAGCGGGAGAATTGTAGCCATTTCTAAAATTGAAGTCCTGTAATAAAAATGTCTTGTTGTTGTAAAAGCGACCGTATGTTGAGGAAGGTTATGGTATGTTTTTGTGGGACCTTGGTGTGAATTCGGAGCATGCGCGATGGCGCATATCGTGACGTCCGTAACACTGTTGAAGGTCACCTTGACGCACAGCCGCGGGCAGGCCCGGTGTAGCGACGATCGACGCGACCCGCCACGCGCCGACGGCCTATCCGGCCACCACCACATCATTGTGACTGCTGTGTTACCGGCATACGTGACCCGACTCACGGTATGACACCAGCAGACACGTCTAAGATAATTTTCATGCCTGGTATCTGGTAGGGTAGGAAAATTATTTTCCTCTACACTAGAGAAAACTTTTTGAAACTTTTCAACAAATTACCTACTTTTAATGGCTAATGCTTGGTTTGAAGGACTTTCAAATTGTCGGCCGACTATGTAGCAAACTATGCATTTCATGAAATCCTCGATGTGTAGCCGTCCGTACTAACTTAACGTTTAATACGATACTGTAAAAATTTATTGAAGGATTATAACTACAGGCGCCTACATCTACTTAGGTTTACAAATAAAGAGCCCGGCCCACTCCTCGTCATCAAAACGAGGCCTGTCTTATCGCAGCACTGTGACAATTATGCACTGATAAAGCTATTTATCCTTCCTACAAACTTTCAAAGAATTCTTATTGGATCATTACTTTTCGACGAATCAGTGATGATGCATTGTTTTGAATCGCACAAATAACACTATAAAATGTACTTACATAAACATCTCACTAATTTTATATTGAATTATGAAACACCTTTAATGATTTTAATTTATGTGTAGTATTTAAGCCCTGCCAACTTATAAAAGCTGTCCTCTTAAATATTTACATAAAATGACATAAAAGTTTTCCAAAACTGCATAATTTGCGTATTATTTTTATTTATACTGTTTTTCTTTGTTACTTTTTTCTTAGAATATTTTGAGATTCTTTTCATTATTTTGTCTTATAGATAGGTCCCTACTTACAGTAATTCAACAATTTTATGATTCCTAAAAAAGTTTTATCTGTCGGGTCAATATTCACAATTTTTTCTGTAGCCATTAACTCGATGTCCTTGCTCCTTGTCCCTGTGTCCTTTTTGACCTTGACTCGCCCAACATGGCACGTCTCTGGTGCAATGAGCATGCGCGTAACGGACTCACCCTACTTTTTCGCGCGCACGCAATCATATGGCGACCGTCAATCGTTCGGTCGTTCACTCATTCAGTAAATATACATAAAAGAAGACCGGTTTGTTCCGCTCATTCAGTCAATCCTTGACAGTGGAGAGGTGAACGCGTGTTTTGTACCTCTCTTTGAATAATCGCTTCTATCTTCGCGAAGATAACTTAGTGTTTCGATAATTCAATTTTAAATAATATATTTTGGAGATGGCTGAGAATAATTCAAACAATCATAATAACGAGAATGGCTCCTGTAAGTTTGTTTATTTGTATTTTTGTAGTACTTATTTATTTAAGTACAGCTGGCATTGCATAGCGACTCAAGTTATATTGTGTACTTTTAATTCGTGGAATATCATAAACTTTCCCGGTCATTGTATGGCGCAGAACTTACAACTTTGTAAGTACCTGCCTGCCGTGCCTGCTTTGCTTACTGTTGAAATTATGCAAATAAAATAACTTGTGTAAACTGAACGCGCATAATAAAGTAATTAGTACAGTAGTAAATTATATCTCGTCTTTGCAAATTTTAAAGCGTACGCTCCTATAGTTTTTTTTATTTATTTTAATGAGGAATTGAACTATAAGTCCCTACATTTTTTTTTTTTTTGTTTTTGATGGGAAATGATCAAATGACCTCTCCCGCTCTGGGCAGAGCGTGTCAGACTTTTACTGACTAAAACCTACCCGTGTTCCTACACTTTCCTGTGCGACGGCCAGGGCCACGGTTTCTTTTTTAAACAATCCGCAACCCGGGCCCGCACCTATAGCATTGTTCTGTAATTTTAGAATTTGCGAATGAATAGGTCAAGAAGGTTATTTATTTTAACATACATAATAATTATTTTTCGTTTCATATTATTCCCCAACAATTGCAAAATTTATAATATTACGTGTTCATTTCAATGGTTTTGAGTTTTAACTCGATCAGTTTATTTATTTGTCTGCTGGTAATAACAATTTTCTATTAAATAAAAAAACACTCTTGTTTCTGGATACTGTAATCGTAGAAGCAATTATATATATTTTTAAGGACTCGAGAATAGTACAGGGGTTTTGACAGGAAAGCTAAGATGTCACGCGCATTTTTCATTGGACTTTTAAAATTATTTATAGTGTCGTTTACTAAATAAAAGCGCGTGATTAATATAGTAAAAAGTGCATTCAGTGAATAATTCATAAAGAACATTGAAATATCGCAGCATAGTAGCCACATCATGGCTTTGCACCATATCTCCTAGTAGTCGGCTCACGCGGCCGTTTTTTCAACTGTCATTGGCGATATCCGCCATTATTGTGAAATAAAATTTTGAAAGAATTTCTATAATTTGTTACACGTGTTATTGGCAAAATTGTGATATCTAACCACAGAGGCCATTGAAGAGTTGAAGTAGTATTCACTCTAAAGAAAAGAAAGAAAAGCCATTATGACACTGTCACTTGTCAACTCGTCTGGTCACAGCTCTGGTGACCAGACCAAATATTATAGTATACTGTAGAAAAGACCAGACCAAACTTGTAAGAATACCTACTACCAGATCGCATCTTGAATTTTTGAGGATACCTATGTAGCGTAAGGTGGGACGCCTTCAGGCTAGGTGGAACGACAGTCTTCGCAGTATGCTTGGTAGGAGCTCGATGAGAGTTTCCTAAAATCAAAATGAATGGAGTTAAACAGGGAGGTCGGTGTCAAGAAGTGGACTGTTATAAGCTGATGATACTATGTTTAGATGTCAAACAGTCGGGAAAGGTCATTTCCATTGAAATCATTGATAATAATTTTGTATAAATTGACTCATATTGCGCCTCTTCTAATAGTTTCAACCTCATAATAACATGCGCGAAAAAAATAATTTGCCGTCCATTGCTCACAATGGAAGTTTTTATTCACAAGTTTGTTAAAAAACTTGACACTGAGTATCTCACTTTAAACTTGTGGCTCAATTCAGAATTGTCGTAAGTTTCTTGTTGAAGGTACGTATTTAAGAATTTAATTGTCTGAATCTCATCCAACGCTAAAACTCTGCTAAAAAGCAGTCGGCTCTGACTCTGCAGGGCTTCGGAGAACATGTGCTGAGTCTTGCTAATTACAAACCAGTTTAACTTGTCATGTTGAACGTTTATAACATTAACGTTGACGTACATGAAACATGTAAACAGGCACATATGATTAAGGAAATGCTCATTGAATAAACTTCTATATCAAAATGATGTAATGCGTTTATAACTAGGGAGTATGAAGGCAAAAAAATTCCGCGCTCAGCCAGAATCTAGCCAGCTTATGTTGTGGCAACACCATACGGCGCTTGATATGATTACATACATACACATTGACATGTTGATTGAGTATCATCATCATCATCGTTTCAGCCGAAAGACGTCCACTGCTGGACATAGGCCTCCCCCAAGCAGAGTACAGTGTATAAGGAGACGATATTAAACTCGTATCTTACTGTTTTGTAAGGTAATATGGAGACGGTGAAAAAGCTGCTGCAGACCCGGCAGGAGAAGATGGTGGATACAGGAAACAAAGTGACGGTGGTCGGAGTGGGCCAAGTCGGGATGGCGACCGTCTTCTCGTTGCTTACACAGGTAACTCGCATTTGCATTTGCGACTATCTAATCTTTCACAAGTTTGTGTGTTTTTATATCATCATCAACCTTTTTATCGTACCACTGCTGGGCACAGGTTTCCTCTCATACAGAGCACGCTTGCTCAATGCGGGTTGGCGATTTCAGACTTAAACTTCACCTTTTAAACAGCCATTGGTGTCCAAGATATACTTAAAAAGTACATAGTACATATAACTTAGAAAAGTTACATTGCTACTTGCCTGACCTGGAATCGAACTCGCACACTCATACTTGAGAGGCTGGTGTTTTAACCACTAGGCCACCACGACTTTTATATGTATTACTTTTTTTTTAAAATAGCAGCTTTGAAGTATTTTTTTTAGTCCACGTGACATTATTTAGTTATGTAATTTTAGTAGATACCTAAGTAAACGACGTCTGATAAATTCAGAGTTTTCATGAACAGTCAGTAAAGAGTTATTTACAAAACAAAACTATAAATTACATAGAATCTGATCACCATTACCATTTCTGGCGAAAGACATCCACTGCTAGACCTAGACTTCCCCCAAGTATGGAGGTACTTCGAATTAGCATGCATGTATCTCTACATTTATAGTACAAAAGGAAATTGTGAGCAGTTGTGTTGCGATGTGTGCCGGGTACGATGCGCCTAATGTTGTTGTGTTGGGAGTTTGGTCGTGGAGGGTCTTCAGATCAATCTCCCTTTGGCGCAGCATCGTTGGTCGAGTTGTTGGGCTTAACGTTGCATCACCTCGCTCATCTGCCTTCTTCCTTCCTATTCGCTCAGTTTTTCTGTGTGAATAGGCTCTTAATAAACTAGCGCGCTTTACCATCAACGATCGCATCACTGCTTACCATCAGGCGGCGGTCAAGCGCTAGTTTATAATTATTAAAAAAAAGTCATTTACTATCTGGTAGGGGGAGGGGGGTGATCACTATCTGCACATAGGGGTGGTTCCTGTTCCTCTTAAAAGAGTATCCACATCCCCTGCTCAACGGTTGTAAGTCAAATCCCTGAGGAGAATGTAAAGAGGCCTTCCCATAATCTCGCTAAACTGAGTCACGGGACTGTGCCACCGTCTCCTCCGCTGTCACTTGGGTAGCCAGACTGACTCTATGTGCCCGCGATCCCAAAGGTCCACTTACCTTGATTGATAAGCGGGTTAGTGCGTGTTAAAGGCCATCCACTTACCTACCATACAGGTCGATCTAGCACAATCTACAGAGAAAATCTAAGCTATTTTTATTATACTGGGTGTATCTGACATCGTAACGCAAACTTCACGAAAAAGCTACACAGCATGCCTTTAATAAAATTATGATAGTCATTTATGTCGTTAATTAGCGGTTACAGAAATAACAGTGTTTAAAAAAAAGTGTCGGCTCGGCCTTTGAACGTTGCAAGCGTGCAGCCGTGCAGTTTTGTAGGTATGACGTTGATCCCTGATGTGAACTCTATTAAATCAGCTGATAATATAGTTTTTCGAGTTTTGTTTTCTTTGCGCTTTCTAGTGTATTTAGCGAATTAATTAATTTTTACTTTAAAATCTTATTAGGTTATAAAAATACAGCAATTATGAACGGTCTAAAGTGAAAAAAACTAAATACATATTTTTTTAAATCATGAAAAAGCCGACGAAAAATTCTACCACCGGGGGGTTCAGAATCATGTACTGGATCCATGGTACTCGTTTGTGCGTTGATGTCAGATACAGCCTTTATAATATTTACAACTAAGAATTACTATTTGCAAATACGAAATCTCGTCAATGGTTGGTGGAGAGATAAGTATTACTGAATGTCACAAAAAACGGATATATTTCCTAAGAAAATAACTGATTATAAACTATACAATGTACTCTGGTATTTCCACACGATTTCAAGTGTTGCAAGCGATTGTTACCTAGGTACTTTGGTAGCGCACAGTTTCACAATGATTACGTCAGCTCCTTATTTAAAGGCTCATCCAGAAGTAAATAAGACTCGGTTTTCCCTGTTTGTTTGTGCACATTTTTATGTGCAATTTTCCGCCCTATATAGTAACAGAATAGTAATGTTATTTTTTAATTGCACGCAATTTCAATTCGACACTTTTATTTGTTTATAAACATTTTTAAGTAATAATTTGTGACTGTTAAAGACTTTTAAGCATCTCTTGAATTTAAGTAACGTTTATAATAAGGGGTGTTTGTGTATACGTTCATCTGTACTCATTGTTTTAAATCATCATGTTGTTCCACCTCAAGTTTACGAAAGTAGGTAATTTCCCATCCCAACAAAAAAAAAGGTATTGCACGGATTTTATTTGGCAACATATTTAATTATCTCATCACCTGCCTAGCCTTCTCCAACTATGTTCGAGTGCCCCAGTCTAACCGAACTATCTTCATCGTCAAACTATTATCGTCCCTCTGCTGGGCACAGGTCTCCTCTCGAGAAGGATTGAGCGTAATCACGACGCTTGCTCAATGCGGGTCGGCGATTTCAGATTTCGTCAAGTTGTTTTCCTTCACCTTGTAATCAGTCATTGGTGTCCAAGATACTTATACTTAGAAAATCTAACCGAATACAGCTGAATAACTATATTTTACCAAGAACGACGGCGTATCCGCCAAGTCCCAACCACAGCCAAGTTACAGGGAAATACGTTACTTATCTCTTGGTAAGACAGGATGTCAGATTATCGGGCCTCTGATTCCCCTACGTAACGACTAACAAAGATTCACGAACTACAGCCGGGGCCAACAACTCTTAACATGTTTTTTTGCGTTTAAAATTGTAGCAACCGAAGGGCCGGATAAATAACGTACTACTAATAAGCGTGCGACGTTAGACGCAGCGTGGGTAGTCCCCCAACAAGGTGGACCGACGACCTGGTGAAGGTCGCGGGAAACCGCCGGATGCGGGGGCCCAGGACCGGTCGTCTTGGAGATCCTCGGAGGAGGCCTATGTCCAGCAGTGGACGTCTTTCGGCTGAAATGATGATGCTGAATTAGCGTGCAACATTGCGAATATGATTGTTGAAATGACAATGGTTTGCTAAGCCACAGTATTCGCTGTGCCGTAGGATAATAGTCTTATCATTGTTTGACTGAAAGTGAGATTTTCCTTCGTAGAGATACGTTCGGCATCAGTAGGCCTAGTATGAGTTTTCATTACCAAACTCGATCGTCGATATCGAGCGCGTTTGGCGCTCTCATTGGTTGAGAGTTCTTACAACCTTGAAGCGGGCCAATAGATGAGTCGAGAGATCGACGATCGAGTTTCGTAATGAAAACCCATACTAGGCCTACTGTAGTCGATTAACACGAAACTATTCGATAATGTACTTTTTAGAAAAGAGAGAGAATCGAGAGTGCTATTCTTTAACGAAACCTTCAATATATTTTTAATGTATTCAAAGATGGTAGAATACACATTGAATTCAGTACCCTATGTTTTAATTTTGATTTCTGAACTTGAGACATAGTACCCGTAGTGTCATGTGACCATCAGTAAGCACAAGGATTCGCATGATCTACATCATTCTACTAGCTCTCGACGTGAGCGAACACCCCGAAACCCTCACGAAGCCCGAGGATTTATTATGATTTCATTTTAATAAAATGTTTTGCTTAGTAATTAGGTTTCCAAAATGATGATGTTAATCGACTTTTGCTGACTGTATTCCCACGTGTCCGTGTTTGCTTCAATTTTTTTGTCCGTTTTCAACCTTGGACGATAGGTATTTCTTATCAGCAATAAAATAATGCACTTTGTATTTATAACAATTGTTATTAGAACATCATTATTTTAATGCTGTTATTACCTTGATTCTGTTAATTACTCACCGCTATTATGTTTTTAATTATCATCATTATTATTTCACAAAAAAGTTCACTGCTGGTCAAACTAGTCTAGTATTTTTGCTGAACTTGGCCTTTTTGATGCAGCCGCAAGGCATACTTTCCTGCTATTTTTTTTTTTTTTTTTGATTTTTCAATCTCAAAAAGTTCTCGAATTTCCCTTTATTTTGCCATTTGTTCGTTGCCAAGATACTATAAGTTTTTGAACGTCATACGTTATGAGGATTGGCTTTCAGATCTATTGCCTTTTCTTCTTCAGCCTTGAGAGGCCAACTGCTGGACAAGGCTTTCCATAATTACCGTTCTTGTGCTGGCCGCATCCATCGGCTTCCCGCGACCTTCATCAGGTCATCGTTCCACCTTGTTGGAAACCTCCCTATGCGCTGCGTCTTTCGGTACGTGGCCGCCACTCCAGAACCTTACTGCTCCATTGATTTTAGCGACTCAAAGAGCTATGTCGGTGACTTTGGTTCTTCTGCGCATCCTCATTTCTGGTTCGATCGCGCAGAGAAATTCCGAGCATAGCTATTTCCATCGCCCTTTGTGTGACCTTGAGCCTTCGTATGAGGCTCATTGTGAGCGACAAACATCCATTGTCTTTTAGTCTGTACTAAATAAATGTATTTGCTTGCTCTTTTCTCTACGACTTTTAAGCAAATGAAATTTAATTTAATTTAATTTCTATGTTAGTTATAGCCATTTCATACATCGGTCAAAGAATAACAGATATGACTTCATGGATCATGGGAAATCATCAAATGGCCTGTCGCTCTGGGCGGAACAGCGTGTCAGATCTTAACAAACCCACTCGTATTCCTGTATTCGCCCAGAGGCCACGTAATCTCCTTTTGCGGCTCCATACGGACAAGTTAACAGTCACATTGCTTTAACTAATTTAGTCACATTACCGTCATTGCTTTAACTAATTTAGTCACATTATCTTCATTGTTTTTCAACATAGCATCTCTGAAGATGATATTTAGAGTTGGTTCACCGAACGTGTTCATGGAATTCATTGGCTATTTGGCACTAAGTTGGTACGAGGCCCGAAGGCGTTAACTAGGGTCGTCGAATATGTAGTTTAATACTAAACCGATGTATTTTTTTTTAATAAAATTAGATTTAATGAATAGAAAACAAGCGTTTAGTCTATCAAAATGACTTTCATTCGAAAATATTCATCAATGTCTTATTAAATTTCAGATATATCCAGTGACCTTGGTTACTCATTTGTCTCTTTTGGTGACTAGGTGACCTCTAGCTATTATGTCGAGTCTTAAAAAATTATTTCCATGTGACTTCCAGACGAGGCTTTGAAGGTGAAAAGGTCAATCAATACAAGGGTACCTCGTTGTTTTAGGTGATATGACGTATAGATGTTGCTCACCATTTTGTTAACGTGACATTAATATCTTAGGTAGTAGGGCTGGTGTCCGCATCTTGACGACAATGAACGTATTTTGCGTATAATTAGATGACATATTACCTTTTATTGGCTTTATTTTTATATAATAAAAGTTACTATATAAAAATAAAGCCAAGAAAATATTTTTAGATTAGCTGAAACAAAGAGACAGGCAAAAATTTCAACCTGATTTTCAAATCACAAGCGACACTTCAATTTTATTTATTTCATCATCATCATCATCTGTTTGGCTACCAGTCTAACTGGATTCACCTGAATACCAGAATTTTGCATAGTAGTGACTAACTCACCTCCACAACCCAGTTTATGGATAATACGAGACGGGTAGTCCTCGGTAATAGTTGTCATACCTTCGATCTTCTTCTGTTTTATTATTTGTATAAATATAATGGCGCTGATTCTGTTGTTCACAAACTAAACTAATTTTATATTAATTGCATCTTTTTCTTTCTATTTCATTAAGAAAAGGACATAAGATAAAATGTCAGTTTAGACCTGTCGCCATCGCCATTGTCTCACACAACACATCGATGGGTACTTAATACTTACCAACTCTCTGTGTGTCTAATTTTCCCATTTTTGCAGTCACAAACCATTACTTTGGGTATTAGAGAATTAAAAAAAAAACGAAATGCTTAATGTTCTGTCTGTTTTCGTTAGAAAAGAAAATATCTAAATAACCATCCTATAACAAATTGAGATACGACCATGAGTCATTGCGTTTCGTACAAATAAACGCACTCGACCAGACGTTTCTAGTATTTTTAGATTATGGAGATGAAACACTCCTTGCTTTTGAGTTGACGTCATACCAAAGCATTAGACCTAATCAGAATTATTTAAAAATACCTAGCTAAATAGCCTTTTTAGGTTTTCGTATCTCATCTATAAGAATGTGTGTTTTCCTCATTCATATCTTTTGTCAAAGCGGTAACAGTACTACATCATTTGTTAAAACTTCAACTGTCTGTTTCACGGCTCATGAGACAACTGGTGACCGACAGATAGACAGGCAGTCTTAGTAATTGGATAGTCTTAGTAATTGGATAGTCTTAGTAATATTTTTACATTTTGGGTATAATTAGAATGTCTGTCTTTCCGTCTATGAGAGCAGGATGTCTCAAGAACTATCAACTTGAGAATAGTTTATTAGATGGAATTTTCCCAAATATCTAATATATAAAATTCTCGTGTCACAGTTTTCGTTGCCGTACTCCTCCGAAACGGCTTGACCGATTTTGATGAAATTTTTTGTGCTTACCCGGTATCTATGAGAATCGGCCAACATCTATTTTTATTTTTTTTTTTTTCTAGGAAATTATTTATATGGCAAAACAACGTTTGCCGGGTCATCTAGTTTTATATATAAGTAGCTTCTCTCAGGGCAACCTGAAAGGTCGTCGACCCATTTACCGAGTTCCTGTAGGTGCTTTAATAAAGTAAGGCCTCCAGCCGGGACCTTAAAACTAAGCGATTATGCGCTATGGGCACCGGCTATCTACGGGCCCAGATACAAACAGGCTGGATCGATTAAGAATAGGATACATTATTCCTCTTTATTATATACATCATGTAAATTACAGAACATAAATATGACGATTATACAAAGGGTGACACAATGGGCGGTCTTATCGATAAGAGCAATCCTTTACAGACAATCTTAATTCCCTTTTGGCTATAGTGATCGCAGATTTAAAGCTCTTTGCTTGTGTGCCATGTTTCCCTGGTTCATGCAAGCTTATATACCTGCCGTGACTGCATGCCGTGACTGCGTCGCGTCTACTCATTACAAGCAGTATCTACCGCTAAGGAAGAGATCAAGCAAAGGGTTATTCGGTTCATTCGTTTGAAATTTCTCTGTAACCGCGTCCTGTATAAATGTGTATATCCGGTTGAGGTAATAGTTTGAATACTTGTGTAGCTAAGAAATACAAGTGGTTTTAAGATTATTTTGTGACATGTTGGTGTAAGAAACTAAACTAGTGTGCTTTACCTACAACATTTGCATCACTGCTTACTATGAGGCGTGATCGGGGTCATGCACTAGATTATTCTTCCTCCAGCACATCTTCTAGGAGCCGGCAGCTTCTTATGAAGCTGCCGGCTCCACTCCCTGATGTTTCGCAGCCACAACTTTCTCTTTCGTCCAGCGCGCCTGGACTTCTTCTTCTTGCCCATCATAAGCAGTTGGAGTAGCGTATATCTATGGTGTCGGAGCACGTAGCCGAGATATTCTATTTTTCGTTTTTTATGGATTATAATGTTTAAAAAAAAGTAGTAGCTCACCAAAAACATTTGATGATAAGTAGGTTGCTATGACGTACACATCGCTTCGCTTATTAGTAAGGTAAAATTTGGGTAAGGACCGCATCCACACACCTTCAACGTGGTAAAATGTACGACTTGTCCAGGGATTCATTTTGCTTAAGATATTTAAGGTTGATTCATTTAGGCCTTGTTGAGATAGAGGCTCGGCTTTATCTACATCTTATCGCTATCTTCATCTGATCTCACCATTTCCCCACCACCACACTACAACTACACTATTTTATAGGATTCCGTAGTCAATTAGAAACCTTTATAGTTTCAAGCCTGCCTGTCCGTCCGTCCGTCCGCGGATAATCTCAGTAACCGTTAACACTAGAAAGCTGAAATTTAATAGCAATATGTATAAGTATATCAATCACGCCGACAAAGTGATTTTTTCCAGTATTGTTGCATAGGTATTTAAAAATAAATAGAGGGTTTTAGGTAAGATTTTTCCTGAGATGATGAGGTCGGGACGTACCCGTCCCGGTCCCTCAGCTATTAAATTGTCAATTTGTTCGTTTAGTCTGTGTGTGCTATATCTAATATATAGAGTAGAATATTCCAACCCGCGATGTTTCAGTTAAATTGCCGGAACTGAGCACTGTGAAGCAGTATCTATTTAAGTTTAAAGAATCTGAAGGTAGACCTTTTATAGATCATGCAATTGCCCCAATGGCATCGCAGTGGATTTCATCAATAATTTACTGTCGCACAACAGTTCTTGTATTATATTTGTAGATTTTAGTAAGAACTATCTTAATAACAGCAATATTTAACTTTCTAAATGACGCTGGTTATCACTTCCCCCCACAACCCCTTCCTACTACTTGTGGTGGGACTCAAATAGACCACATTTTTTCAAACTTAGCAAGTGCAGTTGTACTGTACACTTGGTCTGTTTGCCCATTGGCAAAGGCCTACTCCATTTCTTTCCATTCTGTTCTCTTTAAAACTTTTCTAGTCCATGTTTTCCCTGCAGTTACTTTCAATTCGTCTTCCCATCTTCGGACCTGTCTGCCTTCTTACTACTTGTGTTGGGACTCAATTGACCACATTTTTTCAATCTTACCATGTTTAGTTGGAATCTATAACTCTTCTCTTTATTTATCACTGTCCTTTGTGGCCTTTTTTTGAGGATTCGTATTTGGTATGTCAGCTCAATGTAACAAGTAGCCCATTTTTAACTCTTAAGTAGGGACACTTATTTTGACGGACAAGACTAATCTGAGCGCTTTTTTTGTATAACCATTTGGTTTCTCGTGGGTAAAACACGAGAAACTAAATTGGTTTCTCGTGTTCACTAATAATGAAACTCTTTATCCATATTAATATTATAAATGCGAAAGTAACTCTGTCTGTCTGTCTGTTACGCTTTCCCGCTTAAACCAATCAACCGATTTTGATGAAATTTGGCACAGGCAATCTTTAGACCCTGAGAAAGGACATAGGCTTTTATTGAAAAAAAAATTGTATTCCCGAGGGAAATCTAAAAAGCGCGATATAACCGAATTCCACGCGGGCGAAGCCGCGGGCGGAAAGCTAGTGATAGTATATTTACTCAGTTGAAATGAAAGAACTTTACGTTTGATAACTACGTCCAATTTACCGCGCCGCGTACCATGTATTTCCTTCACCTCTGCCTAATGCTTAGGGGTAAAAAGGCATTACGTTATGTTATGAAAACATATGAATCATTTTGAAGTTTGTTAGTAATCTATTGTTTCATAATTATCTTCGAAAAAATTGTCTGCTCAGCCATTGAAATAACGCAATGTTGAACTGTTTAAATTAATGCTCCTGCTACTGCTAATGCTGCTCTATGCTGCTCAATTACCCTATTGCGTTCCTATTCTCACACTCCAAAGTTTTGATTCAGAGTTTGGAATCTCCAAAACTCAAATAAGCTAAAATTGTATGCCTGGTCCAAAGCACGGTAGGTTCCTATGGAGAAGGCAAGAAGTGCCTGTTAAAGGTAAAGCCTATGCTAATGTTAGCTTTAGCTGAAACAACTGTCGATGTATTTATTACAGCTGAGCTGAGCCATAGATGGTGAACAGTTTCATAGAAACAATGTAATAAAATCACTAGGAAGAGTGATCTGTAGAGTAGCTGTCTGTGGCTATTAATGTTACGATCCGCTCAACGTCTGTGGCGTCCTTTTATTAACGTTTGGTTCATTTGTGGCTCATTGTTTCTATGAGCGCAATATTTTAAATGAGCATGCCAGTTTGAATTGGTTGAATTCAGAGTTTCTTATTACGCTCTAGTCGATATAATAATGGCCATGATAGTGTTTCTAATAATTCGAAAGCAAGCCGAATTCAATTGTGGCCGATAGGATTTTTCTTAGAATAAAACGAGGCATTTCCATGCGAGCTTTCATCCCCTCTTTAGCCCTTTAGCTGCAAAAATCCATCGTTAGTGCTCACCTTTGTTGTATTAGAGAGGCTTATGCTAAACAAGTTTCATAACCCAGTGATTTAGGGCCTTCTTTATTTTTTTTTTTTTTTTTTTGCCGGGGTGGAAATCCTCATAGGATGCCCGCCGCCCTGGGGTGGGCGACGGGGTATGTCAGACTTTTACTGACTAAAACCACCCCGGTGTGTCTTCTATCACGAGCGCACGTGGGGCCGCGGGAGTCTAAATTCTTCCACGGCCCCACCCTCGTGCTGGCCCGGTCTGTCCGGGCCTCGTCTCCTGCACGGGGTAGTGGGGTGTTAAACTACCCCGTGCATCGCCTCAAAGGCGCGCGCCGACACACGCGCGCGCCTCCGCCTCGGGGTCCATCAATGGGGGGCGGGGACTTCCCCATGTCCCTCGCCCCTGGACCCATTCATGGGGGGCGGAAGAGGGCGTTATCCGCCCTTCCTCGGCGCCCGGTGCGTCTTCTACGGCCCGGGAAGGGAGTTGATATCTCCCTCTCCCGTTCCGCAGCTTCCTTCTGCGACATCACGTCCTCGCAGAAGGACACCACCGCGTCCCACGACTCTGAGCTGCCGACCATCCTCCGCACTACTGCCGGCAGCGTCAGGTCGCCTCCTACTTCATTTGTGAGGACACGGCGCTGTTCCTCCCAAGCTACACACTCGGAGAGCGTGTGCTGCGCCGTGTCCTCCCCGCATTGGACGCAGTGGTGGCACCGAGCGTCCGGCTCCCTGCCTAAGCGACGCAGGTACTTGCCGAAGCAGCCATGCCCCGACAGTACCTGCGTCACCCTGAACGACAGGGAGCCGTGCCTCCTCCCGAGCCAGTCGTCGAGTACTGGCCGGATCGCCTCGACGGTAGCGAGGCCGGCGGTAGGGCGCATAAGCCTCTGAGTGATTTAGGGCCTAGCCACACTTAGTCAGCAGGCTAATTGCGTGCACACTATCAATTCAGGATTCTTTTTGACAGTTCGAGAACATTTATTGCGTTATCTATGTAATTGAGCTGTCACATTTTTCAGACGTGTATAACAATGGAATAGCATTATGCTTCAAAATTATTCAAATTGATAGTTATATTGTGTTAAGTAATTGGGCTACTGTTCTGCTTTTGTCTATAGAAAACCACAATTTTGTATGGATAAAAGCATGTTGTGGTCAGTTCTTGGCTGTGCCTTATCATTCAGTGAGTGAATTTAAAATTTAGAAATTCCAACTGTTTTTATTACTGCATATTTTTTTCTTTATAAATTATAAACTAGTGCTTGGGCGCAATCCCGCCTGATGGTAATCAGTAATGCAATTAGACTGCCTCGGTGGCGTAGCGGTAGCGAACTCAACCGCTTCGCAAGGAGGCGTGGGTTCAATCCCCGCGCTTTGCAAATATTTATATGCATGAATATGAATATTTGCACTCGTCTGGTCGTGCCTCGGAAAGCACGTTAAGCCGCTGGTCCCGGTTGCCATACGAACATCTAATGGCGGTCGTTACGTGTTGTTGAATGAAGCCTTCAAAAGTTCAACAATTGGTCTAACTGCAATGCTTCGATATTGCCTTCGAGTTGTGGAGGTCAGACGGCAGTCGCTTCACGGAAAATATCGAAATTTAGCCAAAATCAGCGGTTAGACTGGTAAAGCGGACCCCAGACTCCAAAGCTGAAAAAGCTTCAGATGCGTCTGGGATTAACGCTGAGATGATGATGATGATGATGGTAAGCAGCAATGCAGGTAGATGGTAAATTGCGCCAGTTTATTAAGTGCCTATTCACTCTAGCCTTGAAGACACTTAAATTGTAGTCCGACGGAAACACCTCCGCTAGTAAATTGTTCCTTAATCCTCCTAAATTTTCCTTAATTCTTCACACACGGAAAGCCAATTATACCTATGTAGAATAATGGCCTTGCTTCAGAACATGACTGTGTCAATAAACTGTAAATCCCTTGATAAAGTTTTGATTTGATACTGTTGCAAGACTGCAATTGTATGAAAAGTCATGAAAAAATTAAGTTAGCTCTATATAATTTTTATACTTTATTTATAGATTGTTGTTATAAATTATCAGTTTTATTGTAGGTTATCTACATACTAAGTTAAAAGTTTGAGGTGATTAATTAGGTACATGCTAAAATAACAAAGAAATAACTTGTAGTTACAAAAGTTTAGACACAATTTATGAATGTACAGGATATTCGTAATTTCATCAGCAAGTGGGTAGTTACCCGGAGCTGCGATCATAAGCAGCGCGTCATGTGTTTTTTTTTTTTAAATGAACAAACAGCTGTGCTGCTGGGGAGTTTGTTCCGCCAATTCTTCTTCCCAGCGAAAGCACTAGGAAGTGTCGATGGGTGGGCGTTTTGGGGGACTGTCTTATGTAATATTGACGTTTAAAATGTCAGGAACAGAGTTGAGTCATGCCGTCTTGTGCTGGGGTTCCCTTCTTTCTTGGTTAGGCAATCATTAAAGAACTTCTCCATATCAGGGCGAAGCGCAAATTTGAATGAGACTTTTACTGACTGAAACATATCCGCCTGTGCCAGGATATTTCTTTTGGATAACCCATGGCCCTGGCAGCCATCAGCCTTAGCGGACCATATCCTATTATACATATACCATATCCCATAGCGTTCGCTTACATCTCTTCGAAGGCGTCGTAGACTCGGCTTGCATGGCAATTGCATAACACATTGGTCCTGAACCGATTCACTTGTTAACAAATTAAATTAATTAAAATACAATGTAGGTATTATTTTCTTTCTATTTCATTAGGGAAAGGAAAAAAAAGATATTACAGAACAAATATTAGTCCTGTCAAATTGTGATATTTCATAGACAGTTTAGACGTAATTAAAATTCTTTATTGATTATTGAGTAGCAGTTGTAGAACTCTGGAAATAAGGATTATACTTCGAATATAACTTTAACGCACCTAACATTTATTTGAACATATTTCATTGACATGCTATTCAGTTATTATAATCCTAATATATTAACTAATACATATAACAAACTTCTTTGAAATTTTTGGTATATTAATTCAAAGTCCTTAGTCATGACATGACTCATGACGGTCTTATTTCCTTGACATTAGATGTTTGCTGCTCAATGTTGTGTGTGTGCTCACGTTCGTGTGATTATGGAATATAGACATCGTTCTCTTCCAACCATTAAACCTCTCGAAGTTCTGACTTTTGTAATATCTGCAAAAGAAGGAACTTCGAGAGGTTTAAAACCATCCCCCATTTTATCAAAAATAAGCAAAGCAAACACGGGAGGCCTATTTTAGCCCCTTGTAGTACTTACGTAGTACTTGAATGACCTCAAAGCCATAGCAATAGCATAAATATATTTTATAGAGATCGTCTAAGTGTCCAGTAAGGTCATGCCTATAAAAGTATTCGCTTCGTCAGCCGCACGTGCTGCGCCTCTAATCTTATCAGTCGATTATCGAAAATTTGTGATTATAAAGGACACGCCCTATCCATTGATCAATTGCTGACATAAATTCTGAGTAATCAGTTTATAAATAAATACTATTGTGGCCTTGCAGTTTCTTGTCTATTTTTCCTCACCACTGGAAATAAACCCCCTTATTCATAAACGCTGCTTCAAGTTAACTAGTGATTAGCGATTTTTTAAACATACATTTTAGACGCTTGCAGGTCACTTAACTTTAAAAATCGATTATGAATAAACCCCTTAAACACTGTGGTGTTTATTCATAAAGGATGATTTGAGTTAAGTGATGTTAAAAGGTCAAAAATTTATGGTTAAAGAATCGCTAATCACTCGTTAACTTTAAGCAGTTTTTATGAATAAGGGGGTAAGTGTTTGAATCTGCCATGCTTTGGAATGAGCAACTGACCGACAAATTTCGGCGCGGTGAACATAACTCAATGGCGGTGAATGCTTATGTTATGCCATAACATCGGCCGCCGGCAGAAGTTACCACCCACCAGACAAAGCCTTGCCGCCAAGCGGTTTGTCGTGTTCCGGCATGATGTCTGGTGAAGCCGTACGGAGGACAGGTCTGAGCAGTTGTGTTGCGATGTGTGCCGGGCACAATGCGCCTAATGTTGTTGTGTTGGGAGTTTGGTCGTGGAGGATCTTCAGATCAATCTCCCTTTGGCGCAGCATCGTTGGTCATGTTGTTGGGTTTAACATTGCATCACCTCGCTCAACTGCCGTCTTCCTTCTTATTCGCTCAGTTTTTCTGAGTGACCTATTCACTCTTAATAAACTAGTGCGCTTTACCATCAACGATCGCATCACTGCTTACCATCAGGCGGGATTGCGGTCAAGCGCTAGTTTATAATTAATAAAAAAAAACCGACTCATTTGAGTTTTGAGGATTCAAAAGTAATTCCGTCATTCAGACAGTTGACTGTCTGAACTCACAAAAAGCAATGCGGAAGGAATCTAATTAATCTATATAAAAAATAATTCAGCTCAACTACAACATGTGCTGAATTATTTTTCGAACATATAAAAAATTAAAGTATGATTAGTTTCCTTTCGAAAATCATTGAGATTGTGACTGAAAGAGTTATACAATTAAGGTGCAGGATTGTTTAAAAGCCCAACATTCTCGTATTTTCGTAAGCGATTACTGAATATAAGTATTGAAAATAACGATCTTTTTTCATTTCTATATTACGTACTTAGATCGTAACTTACTTTATGATTGGCACAGATAATGTATATTATATACCTATTATGATACCTACCTACTTAATTTTTTGTTCCTTAGGATTTGCTAAAAAAAAATGTGTTATTATCAGACGACCAGGGCCCATATTGTTAGTTAATGCCATGCTACGCTGATAATTCTATTTTGTCTTAATAGTCGCGGTCAATGAAAAAATAAAAGCTGTTCAAATCTGTGATATCGTTATCGATCAATACCAGTCAACCGATAACTTGTACTCCGCATTGTTTTTTTGGAAAAAACGTTGTATTGTATGTTGTAGGAATATATCTTGCTGTTAGTGTGTAGGTTAATTTGTTTTCAGAACTTTTCAGCAAAGCTATAAATATAAAAACCTTGGTTAAATGAACCAGATTAGTAGGCATCCAGGATTTTCCGTATGACTCCTGTTTAGGCCATACAGTGACATGCTATGCTTTTCTAACAGTCGTCAAGTCGTGTTTGTAAAGATAGTTGACTACAGCTACAGCGCAACGCAACTTTTCGAAAATGGTCAAGAAGGACGTTCAAATTTCTATTTGAAACTAAGTATATGAAACAAAGTCTTTTAGCGCAGTTTTGCGGCTAGTCGTGGCAACAAACTGAGAGTAATTTTAATCTGTACTTACTCTTCATTTATTTTTCATAACAATCTCGAATACACAACAAGGCAGGTTCGAATTTAGAATTGGGAGGACCCGGTACCCCGGAAAGGCAGATGACGACCGCTTAGGTTGTTTTTTAGCCAGTAAGAGTATCACACCCTTCCGCATCCCCGAGCGGAGGATAGTCCATGAGGATTTTTCCACCACCGGAAAAAAAAGGTTCGAATTTCGAAGTGATGCTCACAGTAGCTTTTAACAATGTGATGTGTGGTTTACAGGGTGTGACGAACAACATAGTGATGGTGGACACGAATGCAGACAAACTGAAGGGAGAGATGATGGACCTGCAGCACGGATCCGCCTTTCTGTCCACCAACAACATACAGGCCGGCACAGGTAATTTACACACGATATACCTTATGACCATTATAATAGTCCTTCTGTAAGTTTCACTATTCCTCTTATAATATTAGGAGAGTACATATTACTAACTAAGTATGTATAATGTAAGCACACCTCTACGCCTATATCTCAGCAAGTGTCCAACTTCTTTTCCTGCGGTTGTCGGCAGCCAGCGCTCCCCGCACCGCGACCCTATACTCTGCTCGAAACGACAGATTTAGTCTTAGATACGCTACACTTTCATTACGTGCTGTAGCGGTTCATGCGAACAACGCGTCATACTGACGTCACACGGATTCTAAATCTCGCAAGCAGAGTTTGCCGTGCAACTAGCATATATACAACTTACCAACATCGACCGTTGGGCAAGTGCCTGCCAGATACAACACCCGTCTGGTCGGAGAATCCTCCCTTTTCTAAGGGGGATGAGTAAACTGTACACTCTGTTCCTCATCCCTCTAAAGTGCTAACTCTTCAATTAATAAAACATAGTTATATACACACATCAAAAGTGTCTAGGGATCAACATATATTTTTGCAATAACTTTTCTCCTGATTGATATTAATTAAAATTTTCTTTAAGGATTCATCAAATAAAGTGTTTTCGTTTGTCACAGTAACGATAAACCAAGTCACCTTTGCATTAATAAAGAAATTTGCCATTTTCCTAATAAAGGGATGTTTGACATTTGAACCACTAACACAAAAGTTCGAAAAAAAGACTGAAATAACAGTTTTCTCTAAAATTTTATTGGGTAACTTAAACAATTAATAATCCGTGTTTCTACCGCGAACACTAACAACACAAGAACATCGGTTTGGCATACTCAAAATGAGTTCATCCAAATCACGCTGTGGAATGGCCGCCCATGTTCGTTGCAACAACAAAAAAAGGTCTTCTTGCGACTGGATACCCTCCATATTCGGCAGTGCTCTTCTCTGTAGCATATCCCATGCATGCTCAATCGGGTTCAAGTCTGGCGACTGAGCAGGCCAGGGCAGGACATTGATGTTAGCTGCGGCGAGAGTCTGTCTTACAACTCTTGCGGTGTGCGGTCGTGCATTATCATGCATTAACTGAAATAAGGGACCGATTTGCACTTGTAGAGGAACGATGACGTCTGATACAATCGTCTCAGCATAAATTTGAGCGTTGAGGTTGCCTCTGATCCAAATCAACTCAGTTCTTCCGCCGATCCAAATACCCGCCCATACCATGATGGTTCCACCACTATAAGGATGGACTTCCTGGCAGGATTTTAATCGCTGTTGGCGTCCAGGGGTTCTCCAGTGTCGTATACGTCTTGTATCCGGTCTCATACCAAAACGAGACTCATCAGAAAAGCACACGAAACGCCATTGTTCTTCTGCCCAATTTCTGTGTTCAAGAGCCCATTGATATCGAATCCTACGATTGTGCATTGCTATAGGTGGTACCCGTAGCGGTCTTCGGGAATGAAGGTTCACTTCATGCAAGCGGTTTCTGACTGTTTGGTCGCTAATTAAGTTCCCTGAAGAGTGATGAAGCCTCACGGCTAACATCATGGCGGTTATTGTTGGAGCTCTTCGAGTTAAGATTTGAATGTATCGGTCTTGTCTCCGTGTGGTGCAGCGATACCATCCTCCATGGCGCTCAGCCACGGTACCAGTGCTTCGGTAACGTGTCCAAAGTCGACTGATAACACTCTGACTTGTATTCAGAGCTAAAGCCACAGTACGTTGCCGGGAACCAGCTTCTATCATTCCCACGGCTCTGAGCATTTCTTCCCTGCTTAAATGACGTCGCCGCTCTATGGAGCGGCGACGTCATTTAAGCAGGGTGCTACTGTTTCCCTACTACTGATTAAAACCAACGTTATTATGATAACGTTGGTTTTAATCAGTAGTAGGGAAACAGTAGCACTAATAATGTCTTCAATGCGTTGTATGTTTTTATAGGGAAAATATTGACAGCTGATTTTGATCTTTTACTCGAATTTGATTCACAGTTCCTGATTCAAATTATGAAATGCACCAAAAAGGATCCATATAAATTTATAAAATCATAAATTTATTACAAAGCCACATCTCAATCTCAAGAAATCCGCATAAAAATGCTTGATCCCTAGACACTTTTGATGTGTGTATGTTTCCAATGCTGGTGCACGGCTCTCATCTCTGTGACAGAGAGCAGATGTGTGATGAAATAATTAAAATCGTGTCTGGGCTTGCAACTGACTAAGACCTACAACGAGTGAGTCGTGGTGATTTCCAATTAACGAAGGCTAGCCATAGTCTCGGAATAGTTGAAAAACCATAAAACATCCTATCCAGAAGCACCTTTTTTATTGTTGGCATTAACATTTTAAGTCAGAATATGGGTATAGTACCTAAATGATAAATGATTTTTTCAGTAACTACACACATCAAAAGTGTCTAGGGATCAACATATATTTTTGCAATAACTTTTCTCCTGATTGATATTAATTAAAATTTTCTTTAAGGATTCATCAAATAAAGTGTTTTCGTTTGTCACAGTAACGATAAACCAAGTCACCTTTGCATTAATAAAGAAATTTGCCATTTTCCTAATAAAGGGATATTTGACATTTGAACCACTAACACAAAAGTTCGAAAAAAAGACTGAAATAACAGTTTTCTCTAAAATTTTATTGGGTAACTTAAACAATTAATAATCCGTGTTTCTACCGCGAACACTAACAACACAAGAACATCGGTTTGGCATACTCAAAATGAGTTCATCCAAATCACGCTGTGGAATGGCCGCCCAACAACAAAAAAAGGTCTTCTTGCGACTGGATACCCTCCATATTCGGCAGAGCTCTTCTCTGTAGCATATCCCATGCATGCTCAATCGGGTTCAAGTCTGGCGACTGAGCAGGCCAGGGCAGGACATTGATGTCAGCTGCGGCGAGAGTCTGTCTTACAACTCTTGCGGTGTGCGGTCGTGCATTATCATGCATTAACTGAAATAAGGGACCGATTTGCACTTGTAGAGGAACGATGACGTCTGATACAATCGTCTCAGCATAAATTTGAGCGTTGAGGTTGCCTCTGATCCAAATCAACTCAGTTCTTCCGCCGATCCAAATACCCGCCCATACCATGATGGTTCCACCACTATAAGGATGGACTTCCTGGCAGGATTTTAATCGCTGTTGGCGTCCAGGGGTTCTCCAGTGTCGTATACGTCTTGTATCCGGTCTCATACCTATTATATATAGGGGTTTTGGAGAAATAATACGACTTCCTTGAATGCAGTATATGGTCGACTGGCGAACCGTTTATTAAGAGGACAGCGATCGATACACACATGATGTTGAGGGTACAATGTTGAAACATTTTGTAACACTACCTACTTACAACATACATTACACCCTACCACTTATTCTAAACTGCTCTTATACAACTAATTTACAATTAAGTATATTATTCATGGCTGGTACCTTGTGACCGGTTTCCTTACACGTTTACTTCGGGTCTCGGATGCTGTTGCTGGTGGTGATGGTGGTGTCAGTGAACTTACTCCACTATCAGGTTCGCCAACGTCAGTTGGGAGTGGACAAGTTAACATAGACCGTGGAGACTTTCTCCAAATTTGATCTATATGTCTTTTTAAAGGTGGACCATTTTCCCTACTAACTAAGTAATAACGAGATCCTAAGTTCCCGTCAATTTTACCTCTAATCCACTTATCCTCCCTTCCAAAACCTCGAGCCCACACGTCATCCCCTATCTCTAAGGCACGCATTATACCACCCGCACTTTTGACCTGTTTCTGTTGAGCCTCTTCCACTCTTTGTTTAACGCCTTGAACCTTATTGCCCATATTCAACAGATCTAGGCGAGACCTTAACGTTCTATGCTGCAGTAACCTCGCCGGTGACTCTCCCGTCGTGCTATGCACGGTATTCCTATACATAAATAGGTACGACTTCAATGCCGTATCAACCTCTATACCGTCCCTAAAAGCCTTTTTTAACGCATTTTTACAAATTTTAACGGCATTCTCTGCAGCTCCATTCGATGCAGGGTGATAAACAGGCGTAAAAATATGTTTAATACCGTTAACACGCATAAATTCTGCTATTTCAACACCTGTAAAAGGAGGTCCGTTGTCCGATACTATCTCTTTTGGTAACCCAAACCGAGCTAAAACATCCCTTAATACCTTAAGAACTTCCTTTCCGGTCGTTCTTTTCATTTCAAAAGCTTCGATCCATTTAGACGACGAATCCACTATGACAAAAAACGTCTTACCCTGAAAAGGGCCTAGGAAATCAACGTGTAACCTACTCCACGGCTCTGAGATATAGGGCCAGGGTTGAGGGGGTGCTTTCGGTGGAGCTGGAGCTTCCAACCGACATGTATTGCATTCCTGGCAAACGCGTTCAATGTCTGCATCGATACCAGGCCACCAAACGTAACTACGAGCCATTGATTTCATTTTAACAATGCCCATGTGACTGATATGCAACTCTTTTAATATAATACTTCGCAATTCCGTTGGTATCACAACTCTATAGCCCCACATTACACATCCCGACTCGACATACAACTCATTCCTTCTAACAAAATAAGCTTGTAGCTCCGCATCGGGACATGAAGGAGGCCAACCTGACCTTATATATATCATGACTTTTCTCAAAACACTATCCATATTTCCCAGTTTACTGACATCTTGACTGGTTATTGGTAAAAAATCCTGTACGAAATTTATATATGTGATTTCGTTCTGTTCTTTGTTCCTTGTACCCACTGGCAACCTAGACAACGCATCTGCACCATTCTTATCGGTAGGTACGTATTGAATTCGATACTGATAACCAGAGAGGACTACCGCCCACCTTTGTAGCCTACTTGCTGCCATCGTTGGAATGCCCGTTTTATCCCCAAAAATAGAAACTAGTGGTTTGTGGTCCGTTTTGAGAACAAACTCTCGCCCGTATAAGTACTGATGGAACTTCCTTACTCCAAAAATAATAGCAAGCGCCTCCCTTTGAATCTGCGAGTAGTTTGCTTCCGATGCGTTTAAAACCCGCGACGCGTAAGCTATCGGACGCTCGGTTCCATCGGGCCACACATGAGCTATGACCGCTCCCACCCCCTGCGCACTCGCATCCGTCGTCAGTGTTACCGGCATACGCGGATCATAATGCGCGAGTACCTCACTAGAAGACAACAGATTTTTAATGCTGTTGAAAACTTCCGTACAATCTTTTGTCCAAACAAACTTATTATCCTTCCTTAGTAACTCGTAAAGTGGGGTTAGCCTCATACTAATATTCCTAACAAACTTGGCATAGTACATAACCATACCCAAGAACGATCTAAGTTCGGATACATTGGACGGTATAGGTACCTTTTTTATAGCTTCTACTTTACTTGGGCATGTCTTTACTCCATCTTTACTAATTATGAACCCTAAATAAGATACCTCATCCGCAAAAAACGTACATTTCTCTTTCTTAACCTTTAACCCGTACCGCTGTAATCTATCGAAAACTTTAAATAAAGTATCCATATGTTCTGCCTCGTCCCGGCCTGTCAAAATGACATCATCAAGAAAAACTCCTACCCTAGGCATACCTTCAAAAATTTGTTCAATTTTTCTTTGAAATATCCCTGGACTTGATGACAAACCATATATCAAACGATTGTATTTATATAACCCCCGGTGTGTATTGATTACAGTATATAATTTCGATGGTTCATCCAGACAAAATTGTGCGTATGCTTGAGATAAATCAATCTTTGTAAATTTATGCCCCGAATGCAATTTACTTAATAAATCATCTATTCTAGGTAGGGGAAAACGGTCAACCTCTAAACATTTATTTAAGGTAAGTTTATAGTCACCGCACAATCGTAGCGAGCCGTCTTTCTTAATGACTGGTACGACCGGGGTCGCCCAGTCTGACGTCTCGACAGGTGTGATGATACCGTCCCTCTCCAGCTGATCCAGCGCTTGCTCCACACGCTCCCGCAGCGCGTATGCTAGTGGTCGCGCTCGCAAATATACCGGTCTCGCATCGGGTCGTACACGCAAACTCACTTCACCACCAGTAAAACAGCCGAGACCGTCAGAAAACACCTCAGAGTATCTGTAACGCAATTCATTAATATTAAAAACTTTAGTACTAGTCATATTATTTATACATTGTTGATTGAGTTTATCAATAACTTCTAACTTAATTTTCAATTCGTATAACCATTCTCGACCCAATAACGGCTCTTTACCGTGGTCTATTACAAATAAATCTAACTCTTTGCAAGTATTACCAAACCGTACATAGGGTTTAATTCTGCCCCGTGGATACACCTTTTCGCCAGTATAATAGTTAAGTACTAAATTGCATGTAATTAAAGGCAGGGTACTTAATTTTTTTTTATAAAACTCGTAACTTACACACGAAATTCTACTACCTGTATCTACCTCCATACAAACATTTTTTTCATCTATTGAGACGCCAATATAATAAGGTTTATATTTCACCGAATTATCTAATTGAAGTACATTTAAATTTACCTGTTCTAGGTTATCGAAATAATCATTATTACTGGCTGACTCCTCCCCTTCGTCCCTCACTTGTGTCCACATAAGATCTCTGTCCTTTTTCAGTCTAGGACACATCTTCTTTAAATGACCTTCCAGATTACACACACGGCACGTATATCTTCTAAAACGGCACATACTCTTCTCGTGGTATGCTCCGCAAGCGGCACACGGACTTGCCGCTAGTTGCGTTTGCCTCGACTCGGCCGGCGCCGCTCGTGCACCGCGGCCCCCACGCTGACTCACCGCTGGCGCGCACTTTGTGCCTTGCTGCGGGTTATGTTCCGCTGACCGACGGCCGCGAGCCCCCGACCGCCCGCTGCCTCGCCCGGCCGCGCCAACATAGTGCGTCGCTGCCCCTTGCGCCGCGTCTCTGACGTCACTGCACTGACCGCGGTCCCGAGCCCGAGATTCTACCATCGCCGCGTCAGACTCCGCCGCCTCCATCGCCACTGCCAACTGGAGCGCCTTACTGAACGTCGGTACCTCTCCCTCGAACAAGCGTTGCCGAATGACGTCATTTTCAATACCGCAAACAAATTGATCCCTGAGATTATTATCCAGAGCTTCCCCAAAATCACAGAACTTCGTCAACTTTTTCAGTTCAGCTACATAAGTTGCGATATTCTCCCCTTTCAACTGTTTCCTTTGTCTGAATTTAAATCTCTCGGCCAGTACATTTGGTTTCGGTTGAAGATGACTTTGCAGTATCGAAACAATCTCATCAAATTTTAATGTAGAAGGCTTCTTCGGCGTACATAATGTGACTAATAATTCGTAACACGCACTTCCCATGACCGTTATCAATGTTGGTACTTTTAAATCCACTTTCACATCATTCACTAAAAAGTACTGCTCCAACCGCTCAATGTACAAAGTCCAATTATCAGTTTCGACGTCAAAAACTTCCAATTTACCCAAAGACATCTTGTATTAACCGCAGTATAACACGCTATGGTCCAACTCGTCGCCAAATATTATATATAGGGGTTTTGGAGAAATAATACGACTTCCTTGAATGCAGTATATGGTCGACTGGCGAACCGTTTATTAAGAGGACAGCGATCGATACACACATGATGTTGAGGGTACAATGTTGAAACATTTTGTAACACTACCTACTTACAACATACATTACAATACCAAAACAAGACTCATCAGAAAAGCAGACGAAACGCCATTGTTCTTCTGCCCAATTTCTGTGTTCAAGAGCCCATTGATATCGAATCCTACGATTGTGCATTGCTATAGGTGGTACCCGTAGCGGTCTTCGGGAATGAAGGTTCACTTCATGCAAGCGGTTTCTGACTGTTTGGTTGCTAATTAAGTTCCCTGAAGAGTGATGAAGCCTCACGGCTAACATCATGGCGGTTATTGTTGGAGCTCTTCGAGTTAAGATTTGAATGTATCGGTCTTGTCTCCGTGTGGTGCAGCGATACCGTCCTCCATGGCGCTCAGCCACGGTACCAGTGCTTCGGTAACGTGTCCAAAGTCGACTGATAACACTCTGACTTGTATTCAGAGCTAAAGCCACAGTACGTTGCCGGGAACCAGCTTCTATCATTCCCACGGCTCTGAGCATTTCTTCCCTGCTTAAATGACGTCGCCGCTCCATAATGACGTTGGTTTTAATCAGTAGTAGGGAAACAGTAGCACTAATAATGTCTTCAATGCGTTGTATGTTTTTATAGGGAAAATATTGACAGCTGATTTTCATCTTTTACTCGAATTAGATTCACAGTTCCTGATTCAAATTATGAAATGCACCAAAAAGGATCCATATAAATTTATAAAATCATAAATTTATTACAAAGCCACATCTCAATCTCAAGAAATCCGCATAAAAATGCTTGATCCCTAGACACTTTTGATGTGTGTAGTTTATACAAACAATTTTACAAGTTAGTCATATATTTTTTTAAATTAATTGAGTTCAGCGTTTCCTATTGGACTACTTTGAATAATATTGATGAGAATAATAATATAAAATAAAATTTATCAAACATATAATACAGTAAATGCTTATGTCAGATATCTAGAAAATCTATACTAATATATAAAGCTGAAGAGTTTGTTAGTTTGTTTGAACGCGCTAATCTCAGGAATTACTGGTCCGATTTGAAAAATTCTTTTTGCGTTGGATAGCTCATTAATCGAGGAAGGCTTTAGGCTATATAATATCACGCTGCGACAAATAGGTGCGGAGCATAACTAACTCCACGCGAACTAAGTCGCTGGCGGTCGCTAGTTCAAAATAAAGGTACGAGAAACACAAAATCAAGATTCACTGTCTAAACTTATTGGAACAGCTCAATATCCCAAACCAAGCGGGCGCAGTACAACACACCCCTACCCTACATCAAGTTAATCTGATATCAACTTTATTCTAATAATCATTAAGTTGATTTCAAAGTGGGTAGAACTATTGAAAAGTTTATAAACTTTTATGAAACTGTAGCGCAAATTAAATTTTATTACTTAAGTGTTAGTTATTTTTCCAGACTTATATTTGTATACGTTGTGGCAAATAATCTACCATATTCAATCGACAGCGGGCACCAACACCATCCATCGCTCATCGACTGCGCAAAATTAGCTCACAAAATTTGTATTTTTCTGGCAAAAACCTTTTCATAGAGACGTTATATAAACGTTTTCATATATATACACCATTGCAAGCTGAGCATGAAGTACCGGATTCAATTCCCGGCTCGGACAAAGTATATTTCGATTCTTCTGTTTCTTAAGAACATCTTAGTAGCTGAACGACAGTCTGAATGCTTTTTATGGCAAGGACTTAAAAATATAACTGGAGAAATATGGGTGTACTACCTATAAGTACAGCTCTTATCTCCTAACCCCGAGGACTTTATTTACGGGAGTCAATTTTTGGTATGAACTCAAATTAATTCGGTTATAAAATACATTGTGTTTGTTTGTACCACAGATTACGAAATCACGAAGGACTCTCAGATTTGCATTATAGCAGCGGGCGTGAGGCAGCAGGAGGGAGAGGACAGACGCAACCTGGTGCAGAGGAACGTTGAAGTTCTCAAAATAATTGTTCCTAAGGTAAGAGAAAAAGCTACATTATTCATTATTAAGCGTGATCTGAAAGAACATTACATCAATTCGGTGGTAAATTAGGTGTTACCCGCGCTTTGTCATGGCATGCTAAGACAGACTTCAGAGGTCTTGTGGAAACTTGTAATTTTGTAAATAAAAATATATAAATAATAATTTATGTAGCGACCCGCCTCTGCTTCGCTTAGTTTTTGACGAGAAAACATCTTTTTACTGGTAGTAAGTTTGTTCAATATTTCTTACCGGCAAAATCACGTACCTAAGATTACGCTAATGACTAAATTTTAGAATTCTCGGTGGTAAGCCATAACATCGGCTGCCGGCAGAAGTTACCACCCACCAGACAAAGTCATGCCGCCAAGCGATTCGTCGTGTTCCGGCATGATGTCTGGTGACGCCGTACGGAGGACGGGTCTGAGCAGTTGTGTTGTGATGTGTGCCGGGTACGATGCGCCAAATGTTGTTGTGTCGGGAGTTTGGTCGTGGAGGGTCTCCAGATCAATCTCCCTCTAGGTTAAATATTGCATCACCTCGCTCGACTGCCGTCCTCCTTCCTATTCACTCAGTTTTTTGAGTGAATGGGTTTATTAAACTAGTGCGCTTTACCATCAACGATTGCATCACTGCTTACCATCAGGCGGGATTTCGATCAAGCACTAGTTTATAATTATTCAAAAAAATACGAGAAGACGGTAAGCACTAAAAAGGATTTTCGACCCTCATTTAGCGCCTAGTAAATAGTTTTATCTACTCTCATATCAAAAAATTAAAAATATAAAACTATAAAGGAGTTTATATTGACGTACTTTACCCATAGTATATCGAAAGAAAATTAAAAAATTAAATTATAACATTATTTCTCTAACAAAATAATGTTATAATAAATTTTTTTTTCATTATCGTACAGATTACAAACCATAGACAGCAATATTTCATTTTTTATATGTGGCTGCGCGCGCTTTGGCGCGTGCGCGGTGATGCAGGGTGCAGAATTTTGGCGCCAAATACATTTCTTTGCATTGCAAGTTGTTGTTGTGTTTCGCTGGACACATAATTGATTATTATTATTTCTTAAAATGTTAAGTGACAATGAAGAAAATTTGACGCCGCCCGATATTTTAGAGGCTGCGACAGCAGTCAGTCTTAATTTACTACCAATTAAGTCAAGAAAATTATACGATAAATGTTATCAAGATTTTTTAACATGGAAAAAATGAATAAAAGTGCTACTTCATATATTCAATACAATATATGAGATTAGATAAAGTAGTGTATGAAACTGTACATAATTAGGTATTACACACTCGTGTGATACTATAAAAAAACTCGCTTCGCTCGTTTTTTAAACTCACACTCGTGCATAATATCCCTCCTTATGTAACAGTTTCATAAACTACTATTATTCAATAGGACACTTAGCTTTTTGACTGAAGACATAAGGTGGTTATTTATTCATACTAGTGAAATCAGCATGTACAGGAGGACTCAGGCGAAAAAAATGTCAACTTTTACTGGACACTTATAGCAATTATTGAAAAGAAATGGATTTTATATGGAGGTATAAGGCTTGTCAACAAAAAAGGAACAAACTTCGTATAAGACATGTTTTATGTAATATGACGCAAAAGGCCTAAAATATCATCTCTTAAGAAAGTATCTTTGAATATTTAAACGATGTAAATTTGTGAGGAATTTAGTATTTTTTGCCGATAGGGACTTACCGGGCGGCTGCACGGTTGGTTTGTAGATGCATTAATAAGTAATAAATACAATAACAATTTCCACAGCTTCTAAAATATAGTCCGGATGCGATTCTGCTCATCGCGAGCAACCCAGTGGATGTACTCACTTACGTGACGTGGAAGATCAGTGGCTTGCCCAAACACCGAGTCATCGGCTCCGGAACTAACCTGGACTCAGGCAGGTTCCGTTATCTGCTGTCACAGAGGCTAGGCATCGCACCTGCTTCCTGCCACGCCTACATCATTGGTGAACATGGTGATAGCAGCGGTGAGTTTACGTCCCCTAAATTGGTTAAATAGTGGATGGAAGTTGTATTGTTTTTCGTAAATTTTGCCTGTGATAAAGTACTTGATTTGTATTTTATAAAAATGATAAACAAAATATAACCGATCTAAATGTTTAATTCACACAGTGCCTGTCTGGTCTAGCGTGAACATCGCCGGTGTGAGGCTCCGTGACCTGAACAAGAACATTGGTCTGGATTGTGACGAGGAGAGGTGGAAGGACATCCACGCCCAGGTCGTGCAGAGCGCGTACGAGGTCATCAAGTTGAAGGGATACACCTCCTGGGCTATCGGCCTCTCTCTCACACAGTTAATTAAAGCGATTCTAACCAACTCGGCCAGTGTGCACGCAATCACTACTAGTGTTCAGGTAGACCATTTTTCTTTTTTAATTGTGTCCCAAAAATACCCTAAACCTATAGTTAGTCGTATGCCTAACCAACACCCTAAAGACTGATTTAAACGGTGCAATTTAATTGCCTATGGCTTCAATTAAGTTGAAGCAACAATAAAAGTTGCATTGTCTAAACACCATTTAGACGATGCAAGTCATTTAAGTATTGCATCAATTTAATTTTAGGAATACGACCATCCCTTTTACTTACCAATATACTTGTTTAAAAAATACTTTGTCCGTCTGTCCCATATCATAATCTTACTCCTATATGTATATACCACTTGTGTGCATAGGTTTTGGGTAAAGAAGTAACTTAACAAACTGTAGCACGGGCGCTACACAAAGGACTATAAATCACTCAATACAAACTTTCGCCTTTATAAAATTAGTGTGATGAACATTTTAACTCATTTCAGTCGCAGGGATGGCCCTGCGAGTGTAATTTGATTGACAAAATTCTCGTAATATTTTAGTAATACTTGTCTCTGTGTTTTCCTATTCAGGGTTTTCCTCAAATCCGAATGGGATTCCCTGTATAGAGGATGTACAGACGACAGCACATCAGCTACTACAATCTCTCAAATTCCTTTTTAGATTTTCACACTAAAGCATTAAAACACAAATCAAATCCAAGCTTTGTTCAAAGGCATATTATTCTGTAAGTGATTATTTAAATGATAAGAATAGCTGGTCGCTCTGATTAACTCAGGACAATGTTTTTGTTCTTTCTCCGGAATTAGCTTACTGACACGTTATATGAGTTCAGATAATTCACTTTTTTTTTTTCAATACATAAATATGTAAGCTGTCGCGCCCTTTATGCCTGGGGCTTTTATTGAAGTAATAAGTTTTTAGTTATTTACATTTACATTTAAATATACTCGTATATATATTGTTTTGCTTTGCTGGTATTCTGGCGTGGTAGCTGGCATATTTTCAACAATTTCATTGTTGTTATATTTTCTTGTGTTCATCACTATACATAGTATTGTATAAAGTCATGTGTTTTTTAAATGAACAGACAGCTGTGCTGCTAGGGAGTTTCTTCCCAGCGAAAGCACTAGGAAGTGTCGATGGGTGGGCGTTTTGGGGGACTGTCTTATGTAATATTGACGTTCAAAAAGTGCTGATTCTCAGCCTAATTTGAATAAATGACTTTTGATTTAAATTGATTTTTTGAAAGCATTTAAAGCTCAAGGTTGGTTAGGAAAATTTGATAGTTTCGTGCCAAAACTAAAATGCAAAAATAATAATAAATGACAATTTTGTTGTACTAAGAATCAAATTGCCAGATATCACTGTTGTCCGAAAAATTTTCTTACGATACTTGTTGATCTATGTATATACTATAAAATGAGAAACTATTAGACGAATATTTGTCTGGGTGAATGTAAAATCTTGCATGTGACTTCCTTTTATGATGTGGGTGAAAAGAGGGGACTTTGTCTGTACTCTAATAAAGACGCGCACTGACATGGAGTAGAGGACACCAGCACGTATTACCTAGTTTAAATTGGTTTTTTAATTAATATATTGTTCCAGGGTGAGCATGGTATCAAAGACGAGGTGTTCCTCTCGCTGCCATGCGTCTTGGGCCGCAATGGTGTGATCAACGTCATCCGACAGCCGCTGACTGACACGGAGACCGAGCAGGTCGTACAGTCTGCGAACCTCATGGCCGCACTTCAGTCCAAAATTAAGTTCTAGACCCATCTCAAATGGAAGATAGACGAGGCTACTGCATTTAGAACAAAAATAGGATCTGTAGTTATAGATCGTGCTTATATTCAATATATCTTATTGGAGTGTCCTATGTGATGTTATAATCTTCGTTGTTTGTGTGTCGTCTATGTAGGATGTTAGTTTTCCTTTACATAAAGCGTATGCACCTATAGTATTGCTAGACTACTAGTGTCATCTCATTAAATTTGTAACATCCATGCCTGTGACAGTTGGATGTAACAATTAAATATAATTTATTTTAACATTATTCAGTATTAAATTTAGTGGCGAAACAAATTTAATTAGTTAGAAGTATGTCTACATTCTTTTTAATACCACAAAAAAGTATTACCATGGTTGTACCAGGGAGTTACTATGACGTGTTAAAACCATCATGTTTCCAGTGTCAGATAAAGATGAAGCTATGCAGGATTAGCGCTATCCCTTTTTCTCAGCGGTTTAACGATGGTTTTAACAAGTCATAGCAGAGCCCCTGTGGTAACTATATCTAGATCTCATGATTGTCGTTTATATCCCCGAAGATTATAACCGAGAACATACTTTTTCTTGGAGATCTGCACTGTGTACTAACATTTAGTATTAATGCAAAAAAATTTCGGCGTAGTTTAAATGTCACAATTTATTAAATCACTATATTTTAAGCTAGTTCAATTTTCTAATATGTTTGAATATTATAGTAGTTAAATGTTCAGAGATTAGTGTCCCAACCAAGTAAACGACTCTAATAACAGACCGTGGAAGTTTTATCGTACTTAAGCACAATTTTCTTACGGATATCTATGTTATTGTAAGATGCACTTTTCGTATATTTATTAATGATTTACCAGTTACCTACGAATAAATAAATGCTGCTTATCAATGTGAAGTTACGTTTTCTTTATACTGCCTCCTTCAGTGTCCTACCTACCGAAATACTAAAATTTAGCCAAAATCAGCAGCTAGACTGGTAAAGATGAGATGATGATGATGAGTTAAAAAATGAGGGATCAATCAACTTTACCTATTACAATTCATTGCTTTCCTAGGCCGCATCACACCAACTGCGTGCTCTTCACCTGCCGCACCTAAACTGTTCCAGAGGAATTCTGTCCCTGAAAAGAAATTCTTTAGGTCGTCCGTCATCTTTCTGGGGGGCGTCCAATACTATGCTTAACAATACGCGCCTTCCACTCCTGTTCCACAAACCATCGACCCCACGGATCGATGGTTTGTGGCCAGCCCACTACCACTTCAGTCTGTTTACTCTGCAAACTATGCGCGTAACTCAGGTGCTTTTAATTACAGATTTAAACCTGCAAAACGAGTCCGAGCATAGCTGTCAATAGCACTCTGGTTGATCTTGAATTTGCGAACCAGACCATCGTTATCAATGTTGCTGCACCATATATCATAACGGACACGACGCATAGATTTAAGCATTGTCTCCAAAAACAGCGGAATGGTGGACGAGAAGACTTGAATGAGTTTTCAAAATGCTGCAAAAGGGTTAACCTTTAACCGCCACGGCACTGATCCCTTTGACGAACCTCCAGCGCCACGACACTTTAGGTATAAGTTGGAACAGTGTTGCGAATACTCAATATCGATGCATTTATTTATTCACAATATTAACCTTTCGAGAATATTTACTTTTATACTGCTCATACATACAGTATGTTAAGAAAACCCTGTCCGACCCATAAGGATAATAAAGGTTAGGTAAACACATATAATATAAAATTTTACGTATTCATCATAGTACCAATACAAATGAATTTTGAAATAATCTTTTTTTTCCGCGAATTAATTCCAATTTCCCCGAAATTTGGTAATTTTTAAAAAGTGACAACACCGGTTTTGTTATGAGCGAATAGCGATGCGACCACGTGCCGCGTGCCTTGCCGCCCGCCCCCGCGAGCGGCAGGCGAAGGGTGGTCAACGCACATTTATTAAGTTACCTCCTTTTGCGAAATAATATTTATTTTTTTTAGAGGGATTTTTTTTTTTAGTTTAGCCCGGTTTTGTATGCATTAGTAGAATCAGTTATCGATACCTAACAACACCTTCACGGGTCGGACAGGGTTTTCTTAACATACTGTATATAGAGGCATTATTATAAAAATATAGGTAAGCATATACCTAAACTTAATAACACTACAAAATCTGTTCTTACCCTACCTACCGATGTACCTTCTTAATATTAAATAATTCCAGCCTATGAATGTATCATTTAAATTTTGGTTAGTATCCATGATGAACCTTAGTAGGTATGTTACAAACAAACACAATTACTTGTCAAATTAAAATATCGATTTAAAAAATAAATTAAACTTATCAAATCAACATCACTTCTATGTTGAGAACTGTCGTCGCTTCGCAATTCATGATTACAAAATATTTAATAACTCTTCGTCTTCACGAAACACGAAAAAGGCCTACAACACTAGTTGCACTGAGCGATAAAGCTTCTCCTGTAGCAATTTAAAATGAGATTAGTATTATATGAAACATAGATAACAAATTAAAAAAACAGTAAACTTATTTAGTCCGTTTACTATCCCGCGGACAAAAAGACGGTATGACATTTATGTAAAAAAAATGATACGCGTTTAAAATATTAGGATACAAATAATAATAAATAACAACAAATAAAATAACTAAATAAACTGTATTTTCTTTAAAACAAAATAAATGGGTAAATAAGTACACATATTATTATTTAGCGGTCCTTTTGACTGAGGATAAATAAACAGACTTGAAAACAAGAGTTATTTACCGAATTATTATCACTATCCGTTGAACTGCTACTACTATAAATATCATTGTTTGCTTGCTGCAATATATTTAATAGTTCTTCGTCGTCGTATAACATCATCGATAACTTCTCGACACTAGCTTAGATGTAATAATAATGTGAGCACATGTTATCATGGCGATGGCGCTGACGTTTATTCAAAATATGACTAGTTGACCTTGAGCCGCACATAAAATTACGGCGACGGCGTTCGCGGATAGCCTGTACTAGTGACGTTCTGGAGTTAGTTTGTACTTAATATTTACCTATACTTATTTGTTGATTTCTACATATTACTTCACTAAAGCTTATTGAATTTTGAATAAATAAATAAATGTTTAATAAACTATGAAATTTTGATTAATGTTTACTTGATAGTTTTGTAAAAAATAGGATGTTTTTTATTAATTTACTATCAGGAGTTTCATATGCGGTACAACACTAGTCTACATGAAATTATGGGTTCGGCGAAGTAGGTTGATATTTAGACGTATCACGAACTGAGAACATGTAATTATTTCAATCAATTAGCTAAAATATGTATTTAATACTGTTAAAAATAAAGTAATTACACGAAATATATTAAGATTCAGTAAGCAAATTCAACATTTATTGTACATTTTTTAAATGACAGGACTTTCTACACAATATTCTGACGTGGCGCCTGATGTAATGTTCTTACAACACGTAATATTATGGCGTTGGCGGTTAAAGGGTTAACCCGACAGGAGCCTCTTTCTCAAAGGAATGATCGCATTAACGCTGAGATGATAATGATATCATCTCAGCGTTAATATCCTTTGATCTTAGATCCCAGTCGCATCCGAAGCTTTTTACAGCTTTGGAGTCTGGGGTCCGCTTTACCAGTCTAACTGCTGATTTTGGCTAAACTACGATATTTTCCGTGAAGCGACTGCCGTCTGACCTTTACAACCCAAAGGCGATATAGAAGCATTGCAGTTAGACCAATTGTTGAACTTTTGAGGGCTCCAAGAACCCGTAACTACTGCCATTAGATGTTAGTATGGCCACCGGGACCAACGGCTTATCGTGCTTTCCGAGGCACGACCAGACAAGTGCAAATATTCATATTCATGCATACAAATATTTGCACTGCGCGGGGATCGAACCCGCACCGCGGCTGCGCTCTCCACCGCTACGCCACGAAGGTTGTCATCCTCTGCCTTCGCTGTCATGCCTCTTTCTCAAAGGATATTGAGGGATAATAAAAAAAATTTTGTTTTTTTCAAAATTATTTAATACGGTTTTTTAATATACATCAGCTTTAGACAATAATATATGATATCTAGAAATGACACTGGCGGGTAGCTTGCTACTTGTTAGCCGGTTTTACACACTCGCTCAAGCGCACATGAAAGAGCGGAGTTTGAGGAAGTCGAGAAGGACCGGTCTTCCGGCGCGACTCGCAAAAGAGCGTGCGTGTAAAGGGGGCTATTTATATAGATTATAGCTACTATGGGAAGGCAAAGGAAAGAAGCATAGATTAATTATAAACGGGCAACACTGACGCAGCAGAGCAAGTGATTTAAGGCTACGCTACAAACATGAGAGCAGTGACTTTTGTTACACAAACGCCCCCTCTCACTATTGACTTAGATCATAACTTTGGTCTGATCCCTTCAGTTGAAATAGCTATTTGTTGCGTTGCGTCAATGTACTGGCTTTAATGTCTAGTTTGTGCGTGCATTAGACAGTGCTGAACGCCTTCTTAAAAGTGGATACCGCCGGAACTAACAACTAAGCATGAAATCTTTTCAAACTATCATAACATGTTCGTATTGATCACAGATCACTAAGGCGTCTCTCATGTTCCACCAACTCGGTATCAAACATGGTCTTAATTGAGATATTTTTATAGAAACCAGTGATGTAATAATACATGTAATTACAAACGCCAAAATGTAATTGAGCAAAATAAAAGGAACTGAACGTATGAAATAATTTAAGTGTTGGAACGTATTTTGTTTATTTTGAACGCATCCCATTTCCGTGTCATTCTGTTAAGAATAATATAAGCAGATGACCCCGAATCACTTCTTCACAAACTTAACAAATTTAACTGCATTGCATCTTATTCTTTATATTGGATTGGGAAAAGGACAGAAGCTAAAACCAGTTTAGTCCTGTTATATTAGTCAGCGCCTGACTTAAATTGACGTATTTTAGGTCTTCATAGTTTTAATCTCGTTTAAACTGTGTATGGAATATCTTAATTATACAGGATTAAAGTAATGTTTTATTATATTCTGTCCTTTTCATAATGAAATAGAAAGAAAAAGATTCACTCCATTTAAATTTAGGTAAGTGGTAAACTAGGCGTTTAAGATGTCAATTTTGTCTAAGAACTTAATCATATTGAAATAAAGTTCAAAATACAAAAACAGGCTCGAATTTTATTTATTTTTATAGATTATAATTACAATAAGGATTTTGACAGATTTTGACAGTGCCAACTGGTTTACACCGGTTAATAGTTTTGACTGAAAGATATACATTTACATCTCAGAGTGTCCTTTAAAATAGTTATTTCTGTATTTATATCCGACTGAGATAAACGCTTACAATTATCCAAAGTAATACTTTACTTACAAATCTAAGGTTACGAAGTTACATCCATTGGAAAGGCGTCTGTCGCACGGCAGAGCGCTCAGCGGCAGTGTAGCGGCGTACATTCCATCGTTACAACTATGATATAGTAACTATATAACTATATCTCACATATATACTATAATGCGCCGTGATAAATCAGACATACACGATTAAAAAAATTGCATTTTGGTCACAAATTAGGATAAAAAGACGCACTAAAACTTAATTCTATATACAATCCGTAAGTCATAATCAATTTATTATTAATTTAATTAACAAGTTACATACGATAAGATTAAGAATAAGCATGAAAACTTCATTTTTAGCATAAATCACAGACACTTTTCATTAAAAATCGGCCACTTTAGGAATATTATAAATTCTTTACAAACCGCCAACAATTCTTGAATGGTTCACTTTTTTAAAATACGCGGCCTGTCTCTTTTTGGTGTCGACTTGTTGCAGTCGGCGGTAGACATTGTGGTGAAAATTCCCAATAAAACATGTTTAAAGTCGGCAAACAAGTTGCGAACAAATTTCAAATAACTAAAATACCAAACTCAATAGGTGGGCACATTGACTATAGAACAATTACAGTAAACTACAGCTTAAGAGAAAATATCGTAATTCTATTGAGTGAATATTGAATAAGATCTACATTTGGCTCGCGCCTTTGTTCCTTAATTACTTGCACAAAAAATGTTGGCTACAAGAAGAATGGTTATTGCGTGAAAACATTGATCGTGTAATGTTTTCATATCGCTTCAGTTAAAATCAGTTCGTGAAGCGATGCTTCACTCGTCGTGTCTTAACAGACGTCGATGCATACACGCTATGACATATTATTCTAGAATAATGTCTAACGTAGTCGAAGTGTGGTTGTGATGCAACACATGGTACTCAGTCACATGATAACTGATTAGTTTACCTTGCAGACAGTCTGCTTGTGATACTAAGTGATGGGTGGTTGTATAGTTGGTCAGCACATATGCATCGAGTTGGTGGCGGCTAGTGTGATCCCGGTGCGGGATCGGTGCATTCGTGTGCGGCATCATTGCGTCAGGTATCGTTGGGAGAGCGCAACGAGTGTAGCGCGTTACCGTGGCCTGCCGGGCGTCGCCGGTCTAGGAACGTCTTTAGCTGTGTTGCCGATAATGCTGTTGTTGGTGCCTGAAAACATTGATGCTAACTATAGAATTAAGCACTCTACGTTAAACAAGACTTTGATTTAGAGTAAATTAACCACCCTAGAGCAGTGGTGCGGTCGCGACTGACAAGATATAGTAGTGTGTCGTATGTTCCAACCCCGCCTGGCGCTTATTTTGTGTAAATAATTTCATCACCAATAGGCTATTTGACAGATTTATAATTTCTATCTTGAATTACTTGGTTGCGGTTAAGAAGTTCACCAAAAGCTTTTTTTTTTTTAATTTTAAATAAGTATTTCGTAAGAAACATGCAAATAAAAATTCATAATTCAAATAAGCCGCCGAAACGCTTTATTCAGCAATATGGCGTCGCACTTTGTAAGTGACGTCACAAACTTATAAACGATTTTCGGATCCGCAGTGATGTTCGAGTTTATCTGTTATTTGTCAGTCGGGAAACAAAAAAATACCACAAATTGCTCCAATTATCGTTAAAAATCTTCTAAAAACGCTAAAATACCTGAGAAAGAACACACAGAACGACAGCAAGTGTTTATGAGCGTATGACGTCATCATGACATTAGCCAATCCGGATCCTTCCACAATATTTGGCGCGAGAAACAAAATGCCAAACACATTTTTGTGTTTTTGGATATATTAATTATTATTATTTTCATTAAAACTCATGTAAATGACATAAAGAACTCTCATTTTATGCATTTAAGGCAAATAATCACAAAAATATGCATACTGTTAAATAGCCTATACTCTCAAAACGGTGAAGGAAAACACGTGACGAAACCGGCATGTTTTAGAAGCAAAAACTTCGAAGACATGTGCCATCTACTAGCTCGCTCTGGGCTTGCGTGTTAGATTATAGCCCACTCCCTCTCGTCGAGAGGTTTGTGTCGCAGGAGTGGGAACATTAGGCTGATGATGATGATGTACCACCCTGAATTTCTTACATAATTTCATTGATCAATGGTTACGTTAAAACACTGACCTCGTCAAACCAACTGTCTTGTAGTGCGTTTCCGGGCGCCAACCTACGTGCGGGCGTGGGGTCAAGCAGGCCGCGGATCATGAGCTGCGCGCGCTCTGCCACGCCCGACCAGTGCTCCGGGGGGAAGCAGTAGTCGCACTTAATGATATTGGCTGTGGTCTCCTCTATGGACTCGTCCAGGAAAGGCGATAGCTAGGGAGAAATTAGCAAATTTTAAGTATTCTAACTTGACATATAATGAAATAATAATATTTCAAAATTATTTTAAAGACGTAAAAAAAAATAAGTACTTAAAAAGTGCAAGTACATATTAACTACATCATTTTCACTGAAGGCTGTGCTTTGTTTTGAAAAAAAAAAAAAAAAAATTATACATTATTATGATCAAAGAAAAACTTACCCCTGTCAAAAACACGTATAGAAATACACCGGCAGCCCAGGCATCCCAAGCGGCCGCGGGAGGTCGGCCAAGCACACACTCGGGCGGCGCGAACTCAAGTTGCGCTGGCGCAGGTGGTAGCACCTCTCGTCCCGACCCAGCCGCACCCGCCCCTCCCTCGCCCGTCTCTACCGCCGAGCCAAGATCTACTAACTTAAGCTGAGGGACAGGGCCGCCTAGTTCCACTAAGATGTTTTCAGGCTGGAAAGACGATTAAGTTATTTTTAAAGTAAGCGATTTGCATTCAGTACAATATTACATAATATATATTTTTTGTTATAAACTATAAACTAGTGCTTGACCGCAATCCCGCCTGATAGTAAGCAGTGATGCAATCGTTGATAGTAATGACGGTAAAGCACGCAAGTTTATGAAGAGCCTATTCACTCTAGCCTTGGTCATTATAATACATTAGCTTAAACGTTTCTTAATACTTCACTCAAAATTAAAGTAGTTAATTAATTATATGTAAGTAGTGCTAAAAAGCGATATTTAGGCATATAAATTGATCCATACTAATATTATAAATGTGAAAGTGTGTTTGTTTGTTTGTTTGTCCTTCCTTCACGCCGTAGCTAAGCAATCAATCGACCTGATTTTTGGCATACAGTTAGTTGAAAATATGGAGAGTGACATAGGCTACTTTTGGTCCTAAAAAAAACATCAAGTTCCCAAGGGAGATTACTGGAATATTTGTATGTGTACACCAAATATCCTAATATTATAAATCGGAAAGTGAGTTTGTTTGTTTGTTTGTTCCGCTTTCACGCCGTAACTACTAAGCCGATTGTTTTGAAATTTTGCAGACGTAAAGTTAGAAGTCCGGATTAAATAATAGGGTCCTTTTTTATCCCGGAAAAAAATTATATTCACTAGGGAAATCTAAAAGCGCGATATAACCGATCTCCACGCGAGCGAAGCCGCGGGCGGAAAGCTAGTAATTCATAAGTTGAATAAATATTGGAAAACAAATTTTATTTTGCTTTTTTAAATGAGCATTAAGTAATGCTTCAGTAATTGTAAAATTGATATTTATTATATTAATTAAAAAGTTGTCACTCTTGTCATGACAAGAGGGGCAAAGGACAAGCTCAAGAAAATATGGAGGAATCGCGACATAACTAAAGCCACTAAGATCAGGCTCGTCCGAGCACTAATATTCTCTATATTTCTCTACGCAGCTGAAACGTGGACGTTACGGGAATTGGAAAAGAAAAAGATAGACGCTCTAGAAGTGTGGTATTGGAGAAGAATGCTTGGGGTATCATGGACCGAGTTTAGAACAAACATTTCTATACTCCAAGAACTCGGCATCAAACAGCGTCTTTCAGAAATAGTACAGTCCCGTATACTCGGATTTTCAGATCACGTATAAAGGCACAATAGTGACTCCATAGAACGTTTAGTCGTCCAGGGCAGAGTGGAAGGGAACAGACCTCGTGGAAGGTCACCGATGAGGTGGACCGACCAAATCAAGTCGCAGTGGGAGGACCTATTAATAAATGCTCCAGACTGTCGTCCAACAGGGATAGATGGAGAGAGATCGTGCGGCGTGTATCGCACTCGGATTCAGTCATAGTGACCACGACCGTTCTGTCAAGAGCGAAACGAAGGAGAAGAAGAATTAAAAAGTTATAGAGATGTAACCCCCCTACAATCTCACACAGGTGCTTTATATTTGTAGTATAGATTATATTATTGGTTGAAATTCATTAATTTAGCATTGCCCGGAGGTACAAGACCTAGAGACAATTGTATTTCACTGAATTTCAAGATAATGTGCTGAGCAATGTAGTATGACTAATATTTGGTTTTGTGTGGCTACCGTGAGTTTTCATTACGAGACTCGATTGTCGATATCGACCGCATTTGACTCATCGATTGGCCCGCTTTAAAGTTGTAACTTTCAATCAATGAGAGCGCTAAGCGCGGACGATATCGACGATCGAATCTCGTAATGAAAACTCATGGTAGCCACATTGAACTGCACTTTCTTTTTTTAAATTATTATGAATTTGTAAATTCAAAACCATTATTTATTAATTAACATACATGTGTGTCACCTTACATGTGTATTATTTATTAATAGGTAATTGCTTATACGTATTTAATTATGCAGAAAGTAAGAACCATAAAAAGATTAATATGAACTCACCCTAACGTCAAGATGTGCAACATTGATGGTGTGTAGCCAGTCTAGTGCTGACAGCAGCTGTTTCGTGTGGTGAGCGACCATCTGCTGCGTGTAGATATGTGGCGAGCACGCGGCCCAGTCCAGCAGGGGTCCTCCGCTGACCACCTCGAGGACTAGCGTGTGAGCCCCCGCGCGAGGCACCTCCGCGAACAGTGCCATCGCACGCACCACGGCGCCGTGCGCCGACCGCGATAGGATGCGGTACTCGCGCATCGCGTCTGCGCCGCGTCCTGCTAACACCTGCAAGTTGAAACATTACACTCAGTTATATGGTCAATTTAGTAACTTGACTTAACTTATATGAAATGCAAATAAATTTTAATGCTTATTACCTGTTTCAATGCTACACGTTGTCCTGTGCCGGTATCACGCGCGGCGAGTACACGCGCTGTACGACCGCGTCCAATCTCCTCCTCTACGCTGTACCGGCGTGCGAACTGCTCACGTTGCCACGCGCCGCCTCCGCCGCACGTCGCCGCCCCGGACACCGCGCCAGCCACGCCGCTGCGCGAGCAGATCAGCCGAAAGCTGTATTGTCCCGCAGGAAGTTCCTCCAGCGCCAGCGTGTTAACTGCAGCGGGGGTCTCAGTAGCTCTCCGCCACTCGCCCTCACCCACGCGGCAGTAGTCCAAGTGTGCAGGTGCGGGTTCATCCCACTGTACCACGAGCCCACCACCAGGGTGCGCGCGCACAGCGGGCACCCCCGGTACTCCACCCGCACCCACTGTTAGCCGCGCCGAGCTCTGTACACCACCCAGCTCGTTACTAACGAGGCAGCAGTACACGCCAGCGTCAGAAGCACGGCATGCGTGTATAGTCAGTGTTGCGAGCCCGTCCGGACTCATTGAAATAGCGAAACGGCCGCCGTGACGCAGCGCGCGAGTCTCGGGTGCCGTCTTGCGCCACGAGGCGGACGCTCTGGTGGAAACGGCGCGGCACGAGATGATGGCAGTGGCACCAGGCGCGACCGTGACGTCAGAGGCTGGATCGGACAGCTCGGGCGCACGCAGCTCGGTGACCACACCGTCGGCGCCGGGTTCGGCGGCCCCGCCCGCGGCCACCGCGCCGCCGCCAGTGCCCGTTCCGCGCCGCAGCTTGAGCCCCCACGGCCGCTTGGACAGGCCCTGTCGTGGTCACACGGTGAAGACGTACTACCGACGGGGAGCGGTCGTCACTACATCACAAGCTTCGCATGCATGCTCACCCGCGCTCCATCGTCGGCATCGTCCGGCTTACGTTACAACTACTATTTACATTCAATAAATTAAAACTTAAAAAGTCAATGGCGGTTATTCCAAATCACTTAGCACATAAGTTGCGCGTCAGTCAAAACGGCCCGCTATCACAGTCTATGTTAGAAATGCATTCCCGTGTATATCATACCTACAACAAAAGAAATATAGACAAGCGTTAAAATAAGACATGCAACAAAGAAGAAAAAGCTAAAGAAAACTCCCAAGATTATAAAAGTGAAATAAAAGTTATAAGTGAGATATAATAAGTAATAACCAAAGCTCGTAAAATATCATAGCGATATTCTCATAGGTACACTGAAGACGTGATATAGTTTCAGTACATTGTGTTCATCATAATAAAAATGAACTCGTCTGAACTACGTAGCAACTATTCTTTATTTATTAACCAACATAAAATATTTCTGTAGTTCAATTCAAAAAGCTTTTAGTGTACCTACGAGGAATATGAAAGATACATCATACGTAATGAAAATACAGTGTTGCACAGTTCAACCGCATTCCCAAAGCAAACACCTTGGCAATATTCACAATAAATAAGTACTCTATTTAGTAGTCCTTCATATTTTTAAATATTGTTTTAAACTCTAATATGTTTGTCCCACAGTTTCTAACAGCAGATATAATAAAAACAATGGAATACTTTCAAGATTGTACTACTCGCGCGAGATAAATCTGCACTGTAAGCGCTCAGTAGCGATAGCATCTTTGTTACAATTGTATAAATACAGTTTAAATCCCTTGTTGTTATTACTGTTTCTGTGGAGTTTTTGCTTCGTTAAGGTTTTGTTTTTATTGAGTTTGTTTTTGTTTATTATATTTTCGATGCGTTAGTTAAGCCTGTTGGTTGGACCAACATTATATTTCAAACAATATACAGGGTGTATCTGACATCGTAACATAAACTTCGCGAGAAGGCTACACCGCATGCCAGTAATAAAAATTTGATAGTCATTTATATCGTTAATGATCGGTTACAGAAATAACAGTGTTTAAAAAAATGTGTCGGCTCGGCCTTTGAACGTTACAAGCGTGCCGCCGCGCGTGTTTGTGGGTATGACGTTGACCCCTGATGTGAACTCTTATAAAATCAGCTGATAGGATAGTTTTTCGAGTTTTGTTCACATTGCGCTTTTTTGTGTAATTAGCGAATTAAATATTTTTTACTTTAAAATCTTATTGGGTTATAAAAGTATAGCAATTATGAACGGTTTAAAGTGAAAAAAACTGCATATTATTTTTTTTAAACCACCTGTGGGGGGTTCAGAATCATGTACTGGACCACCATGGTACTCGTTTGTGCGTCGATGTCAGAGACGCCCTTTACATCAATTTAATTGCAAAACGTCATGAGTAAAATGATTTAGTATTATGATGTAGTATAAAAAGGAAGTTTTATATGTAACTTATGTTTTTTTAACATAATTCTCATTTTTTACAAACGGAAGACTTGGGCAAAATGCTCAATGACCTCAGCAGGGCTTCCCACAAGTGGGTCTAAAGATGAACATGGATAAGACGAAGATCATGTCGAACTCTCATGTCGTACCCACTCCAATTCTAGTTGGTTGCTCTGCACTCGAAGATGTTGACGAATACATATACCTGGGACAAACAGTCCAACTAGGTATGTCCAACTTCGAGAAAGAGGTGTCTCGTCGTATCCAGCTCGGCTGGGCAGCGTTCGGGAAGCTACGATACATCTTTTCGTCGTCCAAGTTACCACAGTGTCTCAAGACTAAAGTCTTTGACCAGTGTGTGTTGCCAGTGATGACTTACGGAACTGAAACGTGGTCGCTCACAATGGGCCTCATACGAAGGCTCAGAGTCACACAAAGGGCAATGGAAAAAGCTATGCTCGGAGTTTCTCTGCGTGATCGAATCAGAAATGAGGAGATCCGCAGAAGAACCAAAGTCACCGACATAGCTCTGCGAGTCGCTAAACTGAAGTGGCAGTGGGCAGGGCACATCGCTCGTAGAACCGATGGCCGATGGGGCAGTAAGGTTCTGGAGTGACGGCCACGTACTGGAAGACGCAGCGTAGGGAGGCCCCCAACAAGGTGGACCGATGACCTGGAGAAGGCCGCGGGAAGCAGATGGATGCGGGCAGCACAAGACCAGTCAGCGTGGAAGCCTAGGGGGAGGCCTTTGTCCAGCAGTGGACATCCATAGGCTGAAGAAGAAGAAGAAGTACCCTCCGAATGACGTCACAGAGCCAGGTGCACGATTAACTCGCGCGAGTTATAGTTGTATACTTGTTAATAATTATAATCAGTGCATAAAACTTATGAGCTTATCTACCAAAATGTAATTTATTTCTGTAATCTTTCATTATTCGGATAACGTGCGAAGCAATTCGATAAGCCGAATTTGTTGCTGGTGATTAAAATAAATAAACATAATGTACGAAAGTTATAAAGGAGATATTTCATTTTGGGCCACCACTATATACGCTATATAGATAAAAAGGACGAAAATAGAAGATTTTCATAAAAATACTATTAAATTAATTTGAATAAAAATACAAGTATATATAATTAATATTTAACGTTTTTTAGTGAGATAACCATTTATTAAGGTAGCCATGACACCGGTTATGACGTTTGATTGGCGACTTTGACAGTTCTATTTTCCCGTTGTGTTCGTGTCGAGTGTTGATTTGAGTTGATTGTGTTTATTTAATTTTGTCGTATGTTCGGAATTCATGTTTTGTTTTTTCGCAGTCACATGGTGGATAATATAGATACGATAGCCTTCTAGATACATGACACGCCAATCAAATGTCGCTGTCGAAATCTTATTTCGCTTATTGCTGACCACCATATTTATTAGTAGTTGTGTTGCACTCCTTGGCCGAGTTAAATTAAATCTGTATAAAAACTAAGTCAAAATATAATAAATAAACATTAATAACAGTTAACTATAGTGTAACTATACCCAGGGGCGTGCACAAAGATTTTATTGGGGGTATGCATAAATATACCTACTATCCAAATCTCTGTGCTTATATATGGTAAAACTTAAAAAACGTAACTTAGACGTAGTTTCAATTTAACATAGTCGCGTACCTACTTTTTCGCATGTCAACATTGAATTGATGTTTGTGCGTGGCTACAATGAACATCTAAGTATGTGATTGATGATAAGAACAAGTCAAATAAATGATATACGTGGGGTATTAGGTATTTTTTATTTGCCCAAATGAATACAATGAAATCATCATCATCTCAGGGTTAATACCAGTCGCATCCAAAGCTTTGGAATCTGGGGTCCGCTTTTCCAGTCTAATTGCTGATTTTGGCGAAATTTCGACAATTTCCGTGAAGCGACTGCCGTCTGACCTCCACAACGCGAAGGCAATATCGAAGCATTGAAGTTAGACCAATTTATTGTATATAGGGGTTTTGGAGAAATAATACGACTTCCTTGAATGCAGTATATGGTCGACTGGCTAACCGTTTATTAAGAGGACAGCGATCGATACACACATAATGTTGAGGGTACAATGTTGAAACATTTTGTAACACTACCTACTTACAACATACATTACACCCTACCACTTATTCTAAACTGCTCTTATACAACTAATTTACAATTAAGTACATTATTCATGGTTGGTACCTTATGACCGGTTTCCTTACACGTTTACTTCGGGTCTCGGATGCTGTTGCTGGTGGTGGTGGTGGTGTCAGTGAACTTACTCCACTATCAGGTTCGCCAACGTCAGTTGGGAGTGGACAAGTTAACATAGACCGTGGAGACTTTCTCCAAATTTGATCTATATGTCTTTTTAAAGGTGGACCATTTTCCCTACTAACTAAGTAATAACGAGATCCTAAGTTCCCGTCAATTTTACCTCTAATCCACTTATCCTCCCTTCCAAAACCTCGAGCCCACACGTCATCCCCTATCTCTAAGGTACGCGTTATACCACCCGCACTTTTGACCTGTTTCTGTTGAGCCTCTTCCACTCTTTGTTTAACGCCTTGAACCTTATTGCCCATATTCAACAGATCTAGGCGAGACCTTAACGTTCTATGCTGCAGTAACCTCGCCGGTGACTCTCCCGTCGTGCTATGCACGGTATTCCTATACATAAATAGGTACGACTTCAATGCCGTATCAACCTCTATACCGTCCCTAAAAGCCTTTTTTTAACGCATTTTTACAAATTTTAACGGCATTCTCTGCAGCTCCATTCGATGCAGGGTGATAAACTGGCGTAAAAATATGTTTAATACCGTTAACACGCATAAATTCTGCTATTTCAACACCTGTAAAAGGAGGTCCGTTGTCCGATACTATCTCTTTTGGTAACCCAAACCGAGCTAAAACATCCCTTAATACCTTAAGAACTTCCTTTCCGGTCGTTCTTTTCATTTCAAAAGCTTCGATCCATTTAGACGACGAATCCACTATGACAAAAAACGTCTTACCCTGAAAAGGGCCTAGGAAATCAACGTGTAACCTACTCCACGGCTCTGAGATATAGGGCCAGGGTTGAGGGGGTGCTTTCGGTGGAGCTGGAGCTTCCAACCGACATGTATTGCATTCCTGGCAAACGCGTTCAATGTCTGCATCGATACCAGGCCACCAAACGTAACTACGAGCCATTGATTTCATTTTAACAATGCCCATGTGACTGATATGCAACTCTTTTAAAATAATACTTCGCAATTCCGTTGGTATCACAACTCTATAGCCCCACATTACACATCCCGACTCGACATACAACTCATTCCTTCTAACAAAATAAGCTTGTAGCTCCGCATCGGGACATGAAGGAGGCCAACCTGACCTTATATATATCATGACTTTTCTCAAAACACTATCCATATTCCCCAGTTTACTGACATCTTGACTGGTTATCGGTAAAAAATCCTGTACGAAATTTATATATGTGATTTCGTTCTGTTCTTTGTTCCTTGTACCCACTGGCAACCTAGACAACGCATCTGCACCATTCTTATCGGTAGGTACGTATTGAATTCGATACTGATAACCAGAGAGGACTACCGCCCACCTTTGTAGCCTACTTGCTGCCATCGTTGGAATGCCCGTTTTATCCCCAAAAATAGAAACTAGTGGTTTGTGGTCCGTTTTGAGAACAAACTCTCGCCCGTATAAGTACTGATGGAACTTCCTTACTCCAAAAATAATAGCAAGCGCCTCCCTTTGAATCTGCGAGTAATTTGCTTCCGATGCGTTTAAAACCCGCGACGCGTAAGCGATCGGACGCTCGGTTCCATCGGGCCACACATGAGCTATGACCGCCCCCACCCCCTGCGCACTCGCATCCGTCGTCAGTGTTACCGGCATACGCGGATCATAATGCGCGAGTACCTCACTAGAAGACAACAGATTTTTAATGCTGTTGAAAACTTCCGTACAATCTTTTGTCCAAACAAACTTATTATCCTTCCTTAGTAACTCGTAAAGGGGGGTTAGCCTCATACTAATATTCCTAACAAACTTGGCATAGTACATAACCATACCCAAGAACGATCTAAGTTCGGATACATTGGACGGTATAGGTACCTTTTTTATAGCTTCTACTTTACTTGGGCATGTCTTTACTCCATCTTTACTAATTATGAACCCTAAATAAGATACCTCATCCGCAAAAAACGTACATTTCTCTTTCTTGACCTTTAACCCGTACCGCTGTAATCTATCGAAAACTTTAAATAAAGTATCCATATGTTCTGCCTCGTCCCGGCCTGTCAAAATGACATCATCAAGAAAAACTCCTACCCTAGGCATACCTTCAAAAATTTGTTCAATTTTTCTTTGAAATATCCCTGGACTTGATGACAAACCATATATCAAACGATTGTATTTATATAACCCCCGGTGTGTATTGATTACAGTATATAATTTCGATGGTTCATCCAGACAAAATTGTGCGTATGCTTGAGATAAATCAATCTTTGTAAATTTATGCCCCGAATGTAATTTACTTAATAAATCATCTATTCTAGGTAGGGGAAAACGGTCAACCTCTAAACACTTATTTAAGGTAAGTTTATAGTCACCGCACAATCGTAGCGAGCCGTCTTTCTTAATGACTGGTACGACCGGGGTCGCCCAGTCTGACGTCTCGACAGGTGTGATGATACCGTCTCTCTCCAGCTGATCCAGCGCTTGCTCCACACGCTCCCGCAGCGCGTATGCTAGTGGTCGCGCTCGCAAATATATCGGTCTCGCATCGGGTCGTACACGCAAACTCACTTCACCACCAGTAAAACAGCCGAGACCGTCAGAAAACACCTCAGAGTATCTGTAACGCAATTCATTAATATTAAAAACTTTAGTACTAGTCATATTATTTATACATTGTTGATTGAGTTTATCAATAACTTCTAACTTAATTTTCAATTCGTATAACCATTCTCGACCCAATAACGGCTCTTTACCGTGGTCTATTACAAATAAATCTAACTCTTTGCAAGTATTACCAAACCGTACATAGGGTTTAATTCTGCCCCGTGGATACACCTTTTCGCCAGTATAATAGTTAAGTACTAAATTGCATGTTATTAAAGGCAGGGTACTTAATTTTTTTTTATAAAACTCGTAACTTACACACGAAATTCTACTACCTGTATCTACCTCCATACAAACATTTTTTTCATCTATTGAGACGCCAATATAATAAGGTTTATATTTCACCGAGTTATCTAATTGAAGTACATTTAAATTTACCTGTTCTAGGTTATCGAAATAATCATTATTACTGGCTGACTCCTCCCCTTCGTCCCTCACTTGTGTCCACATAAGATCTCTGTCCTTTTTCAGTCTAGGACACATCTTCTTTAAATGACCTTCCAGATTACATACACGGCACGTATATCTTCTAAAACGGCACATACTCTTCTCGTGGTATGCTCCGCAAGCGGCACACGGACTTGCCGCTAGTTGCGTTTGCCTCGACTCGGCCGGCGCCGCTCGTGCACCGCGGCCCCCACGCTGACTCACCGCTGGCGCGCACTTTGTGTCTTGCTGCGGGTTATGTTCCGCTGACCGACGGCCGCGAGCCCCCGACCGCCCGCTGCCTCGCCCGGCCGCGCCAACATAGTGCGTCGCTGCCCCTTGCGCCGCGTCTCTGACGTCACTGCACTGACCGCGGTCCCGAGCCCGAGGTTCTACCATCGCCGCGTCAGACTCCGCCGCCTCCATCGCCACTGCCAACTGGAGCGCCTTACTGAACGTCGGTACCTCTCCCTCGAACAAGCGTTGCCGAATGACGTCATTTTCAATACCGCAAACAAATTGATCCCTGAGATTATTATCCAGAGCTTCCCCAAAATCACAGAACTTCGTCAACTTTTTCAGTTCAGCTACATAAGTTGCGATATTCTCCCCTTTCAACTGTTTCCTTTGTCTGAATTTAAATCTCTCGGCCAGTACATTTGGTTTCGGTTGAAGATGACTTTGCAGTATCGTAACAATCTCATCAAATTTTAATGTAGAAGGCTTCTTCGGCGTACATAATGTGACTAATAATTCGTAACACGCACTTCCCATGACCGTTATCAATGTTGGTACTTTTAAATTCACTTTCACATCATTCACTAAAAAGTACTGCTCCAACCGCTCAATGTACAAAGTCCAATTATCAGTTTCGACGTCAAAAACTTCCAATTTTCCCAAAGACATCTTGTATTAACCGCAGTATAACACGCTATGGTCCAACTCGTCGCCAAATATTGTATATAGGGGTTTTGGAGAAATAATACGACTTCCTTGAATGCAGTATATGGTCGACTGGCTAACCGTTTATTAAGAGGACAGCGATCGATACACACATAATGTTGAGGGTACAATGTTGAAACATTTTGTAACACTACCTACTTACAACATACATTACACAATTGTTGGACTTTTGTGGGCTCCAACAACCCGTAACGACTGCCACTAGATGTTCGCATGGCAACCGAAACCAACGGCTTAACGTGCTTTCCGAGATACGACCAGACCAGTGCAAATATTCATATTCATGCATACAAATACTTACACTGCGCGAGGATCGAACCCGCGCCTCCTTACGCAACGGCCGCGTTCGCTACCGCTACGCCATGTAGGCTGTCAAAATACAATGAAATGGTATTACTAACTCAACTGTAAATAAGTAATAATTTATTTCTCAAAAAACTAAAAAAAAATATTTCACTATCTATAAATTAAATCAACGCGCCTATCTATTTTTAAATAACTCTGTAAAAATCAAATATATATAAGATCGTTTTGAAATCGCTAAAAGTTCTTTTAAAATGGACAGATAGACAAATCTATGAGTCTGCTTTGGCTTTTCATAAATATGCGTAATGCACTACTCATTGGAATCATAACTATTAAATTTTGCTAATTTGTAAACTTCAGGAAAATTATTACAACATAAAGTATAGTATTGAAATTCAAAAGCAAGTAGGTTGAAAAACTTAAGGTCTTTTAAGTTTTTATAACGTCGAACTGTCAAAGCCGTGTTTTAAAATAATATACCTATACGAGAAACAAAACAATTTATTTGTACACACTACACAACCTGCTAACCACATATAATTATCATAATACTTTTTATAAAGACAACCTTTCTTTTGTGTTAAACCAAAAACTCTAAAATAAATGAATATTCAATTCCGCTTAAAACAATCAATACATATTTAACCCAAAAACACCAATAATGAAACAACATAAGCTGCTAAAATAAAAAGGTATTTGAACGAACAACAATCATGCTATATTTCTGAACTTCTTAAATTCGTCGCATTATTAGAAGCTGTGCTTATCATGGGCTTTAAACCCAAAGAAATTTCACGCACACGTACACAACAGTTTAGGCACACAAGCAAATAATTTTATACACAGACAGATACGGAAGAGGCACATTTTGTTTATGCTTACGCCGTAAGAGGCGTGGGTGTCGCGCCTAAGGCAACTAATGTGTCTCGTTAGCACTAGCCACTAGGCCCAATAGATGGCAGTGTTATCAATAACTGATTAACAAAGTCTTTTAGTTTTAACTTTGTAGTATATAAATTATTTTACAGTATATTATAATTTTAGAAGACTATTAGGGTATGCAGAGCTTTTCTGCTTGTAAGGAGCGCACGCGCCTGACTATACCTAGCATTAAGTGTACGTGCTGGCCCAAGCTCCATACATTTCTGAAACATCTCCTTTGTAGCCAATAGTGTCAAGTCAAACAACTGTTGACAACAAATATACAGTATGTTACGAAAACCCTGTCCGACCCATAACGATAATAAAGGTTAGGTAAACAAATGACCAAATAAAATATAAAATTTTACATAATCATCATAGTAGCAATACTAATCAATTTTGAAACAATCTTTTTTTTCCGCGAATTTCCCCAAAAATAGGAATTTTTAAAAAAATGACAACACCTTTTTAGGCGGTATACCTGTCGGCTTTCCTTTCATTCTTTTGTTAGATTTTTTATTTCTTTGGCGGCGTGGCGCGTGAGCGTTGTCGGCGACGTAAAAGAAATAATTAGAGATGTACTATTTTTTGCGTAATAACATTTTTTTTGTATCGCTATTAATCGAAATTTGTGTCTGGTTGAATAATCATTTGTTGTAAAAACACAGATTACCCAATGGTAAAAGTACTTTTGTTTGATATCGATTAATTACTAATAACATTATTATAACACAAGTATTAGTAAACAGAGACGAGAAGGCCTTATGAAACACAATTTTAGTAAAATTTTACAAATATTTTAACAGTCAATATCATCGATATTGAGACAGAAACTGAAATTAAACCTTTGGCATGGTTTTCATTTACAGCGGTGTACATAACTAATTTGAGTTCTGTAAAAGTTTTAAACAATTCCATGCGATGTTGAATCGAGAATGATAATTGAAACTATTATACTAAATCGGTATCGATTGAAAAATCAATATTTTGATTACTTACACATCTCTATTTGCTCAAAGCATGCCGCGAGGCCAGCCGCGTAGGTACCTATTTTATAAAATAAAAATCATTTTTACTTTAAATTATCAGTTGCGCATAAACATTGCTTCCGTGTAGACCTGACTATTCGTGTATTGTGATCATGTCGTTTTCTAACGTAATGTAAAATGCTGATGGAAGGTAGTAGTTCTGCAATTAGTTGTGTTGTGATCAGGTGTTGGACAGCTGCTTATTGATTCATGTGGTGACACGACGGTGTACCATCATATTTTTGTCGACCTGTACCGGGCTGTACGTGAGTACCTCCATTATCAGTTCGGCGAGCAGTGGATTGGTAGGGGTGGACTAACTTTGTGAAACACCGTGCTAATCTCATGCGAAGGTGCCAGGCCTGTATAGTTCTTAGTGAACGAAATATGGAACAACATCTCCGCCACAGCCATTGTGCTCATCGAATGAAATGATACATTCAGAGAGTCAGACGACCTTCGCACTTAAAAAAAGTTCTTTTCACGAGCTGCCTAAGTATCATTGTTTCTTTCGAGAGTCGATAAACATGGATAAACTACGTATACCTACATGCATGAGGTCAACTGAGGTCATGACCTGTACCTGTGTTGCCATGAAATTACCCATTTATTTTATTTAAATTATTTATTTTTAAGGGGGTATTTTTTTTTTTTAGTTTGGCCAGGTTATGTAGGCATTAGTAGAATCAGTTATCGATACCTAACAATACCTTCACGGGTCGGACAGGGTTTTCGTAACATACTGTATAACCTGTAAATTAATTAAGGCACTTCCAGAAAATCGTTTGTTCAGAATCGTTTACTGAATCGGTTTATATAATTTTTAATGGGGTGCTATTTAAAAAGGCTTCTTTTTAATATAATGATTCGCCCCCAAAATGTATGTTGCCTTCTAAATTACTAAGTCAGCCACAATTAACGAGCATCTAAATAATACTATCTAAGCCACTAATTGTCTTCTATGTAAACCACTCTAAATACAACTCGGCATAAAGATTATTTTTAGCATCTAAATTTGTAGCATGCATTCTAACAGTAAACTTCTAAAATACTAATAAATGACATCAAAAAATGTATGTATTTATTTCATCCCTTAGTAATTCGTCGTCAAAATTTTGCTAAAAATGTCATCAAATAGTCGGTATATCGGCCACTAAATATTATCAAAAGCTACTGAGGAAAGACAAAATAAAAGACTTTATTTTTGAAAAATCAGTACAGAATAATTGAACTTACCAACTTTCTGCCCTCACAGTCGTTCTGGGCGGTCAAAAAAAACAAACTAACCTAACCACCTTTCTGTCCTCACAGTCGTTCTGGGTAGTGATAAAAAGAAAGTCTAACCTAACCACCTTTCTGCCCTCACAGTCGTTCTGGGCGGTCAAAAAAAAAACTAACCTAACCACCTTTCTGCCCTCACAGTCGTTCTGGGCGGTCAAAAAAAAAACTAACCTAACCACCTTTCTGCCCTCACAGTCGTTCTGGGTGATCATAAAAATAACTAACTTGAACCTAACCACCTTTTTGCCCTCATAGTTGTTCTGGGCGGTCATAACAAAAACTAACTTAAACCTAACCACCTAAAATGAAATACTTAAACACGTGAACAACTCAACTCGTCGTCACATGAATCGAATGGTACTCTCAGATTGGTGCAAATGACCGGTCGCTGTCGTCTCGCGTACTCGCGCCAAATAATGCAGTGGCTATTTTCACGATAAAAGAATATAATGTATTATTATTTTACATACTCCGTTATAATAAATGATGCTTTCTGTGGAAGCTTGAATTATATTGTTTGAGGACATTGCGTTGACGCTGTAAAACGTAAAATGGTGACGAGATGCAAAATCCGTGGCCGAGTTAGTAAATTTGTTGGCAATGTATGAATATGAAGGACAAGTCACAATAATTGTTGATCTTTGCTTGACGCTTTCTATAGAATATTTAGTGGGCGTTGTAAAAAATACGAATTAGTTTATTAGATGCTATGTCATTTTCCCGTTGATTGGTTATAAAATTAGAAATTTCATCACGCGTCCAATAAATAATTTTGTGGCTTGACTTACAATTTCCCATTTTTAATATAGGTAATTTTTATCCCCAAAAATAATTAAAACTTCGGAAATAATTGCCATATAACCCTGTTGTTTGTACAGATTTAAAATCGCAGTTTTACTTGTATTAATAAATATTTAATCACTCCATATAAAATAAAGAAAAATAAACCTTATTCCAAGAAAGGTTGATGTCTTCGTTCTCAAAGTATTGGTATAACTAATTATATAAATAACAATGCAATTTATCATGTTAAATTAAAAATTCAGTGTATGTAATATGATTATAACACATACTATTCTAATTGGGGCGTTTGAGAGTGTGCGTTCTATTTATTTATCTACCTATCAAAGGGCTATACCATGTAGAGCTTGGAATCTCTAGGATTTGAATATAATTTTGGGCCAACCATGGCTACAGAGTGCATGCTGCGAAGTCGTGGTGGCCTAGTGGTTAAAACACCAGCCTCTCAAGTATGAGTATGCGGGCTCGATTCCAAGTCAGGCAAATACCAATGTACCTTTTTTATTTTTAATAATTATAAACTAGCGCTTGACCGCAATCCCGTCTGATGATAAGCAGTGATGCGATCGTTGATGGTAAAGCGCGCTAGTTTATTAAGAACCTATTCACTCAGAAAAACTGAGCGAATAGGAAGGAAGACGGCAGTTGAGCGAGGTGATGCAATGTTAAACCCAACAATACGACCAACGATGCTGCGCCAAAGGGAGATTGATCTGAAGACCCTCCACGACCAAACTCCCAAGACAACATTTGGCGCATCGTACCCGGCACACATCGCAACGCAACTGCTCAGACCATTCCTCCATACGGCTTCACCAGACAACATGCCGGAACACGACGAATCGCTTGGCGGCAAGACTTTGTCTGGTGGCTGGTAACTTCTGCCGGCGGCCGATGTTATGGCCTACCACCGGGTTTATTGATGCTAGTAGCCATTGTGGCAACCATATTGTTTTGTTAGACCTTACAGACCGCACTCAGCGTTTTATTTTAATACTGACAGCAGCAAACTCAATAGCAACTTTATAATAAGGATAAAAAGGATCTCTGTGAAGTTGGTAAACTTTTCAATAGCACCAACCCAACAGCAACTTTATTGCAACGTCAATTAAGATCATTGTGGTTTTGACAGTGATGAAAACTTATATATAAAAAAAAAAACTGTAAAAGACCACATACATAGGCTTCTCCAGTCCGAAGTGTAAATTATTTTAAAAGCCAAGGTGCGACGTTGTTGCGATTGTGATGAAACTTACCGTTTTGTTGAAAATTATGAAAAACTCATTTTTGGGACCTTTGACCCTTAGTAATTTTTTTTCATAATGATAAATTTTGATTTATGATGGTGTTTTAAACAATCATACCAACGTTGACCTGGGCACGAAATTTTATACCTCTATTTCTATTTTTGATCTAATTAGACCGGCCCCCTAATCGGCGAACACATTTTTGTCAAATGATTGCGTAGTTGCGATCAGTTGGAATCATTTACAAAAATGTGTTCGCCGATTAGGGGGCGGATTATAAAAGTGTCCTTCAGTAATGGTGACTATAATAGTATTAAAGTCTAATTAATTAACTAACTTAATAGTTCTTTTAACTTATAGTTTTTAGTGTCCTTCCGCTGCCTTTTACGAGCTTTTTCTTTTTTTTTACTGTTGTCTCTTTACAATAACTCCTTAAATAGCACGGCAAGGCCTTAAGGTATAATTGGGCATTATGATCAATAAATCTATATATATAAAAATCAATGCCACTTTCATTGGAATTTTATAAGTCAAAAACGGACTCACCTATCCAAACCAACTATTTAGGCTTTGTTTCGACTAATTAGTAGATGGTTTATGTGAAGTTTACACAGACTCTGTGTAGCGGTTCTTCATTTATCACATTTTCGTAACAAATGCATTCAATGATTCAATGGTGGATCATCATCTCAACTTCTATATATTAAAAAATCAAAGGCAACTTCTTTGTAATTTTATAATCCACGAAAAAATTGTTGTAGCGGTACCTACAAACGCCACATGGAACAACGCGTCATAGTGACGTCACACGAATTCTACATCTCGCAATCAGAGTTTACCGTGCAATTACCATACATACGACTTCCCAATTTTCAAGTATTGGGCAAGTGCCCGCCATAACAGCCGTCCGGTCGGAGGATCCTCCCTTTTCTGTGGAGGATGAGTGAACTTAACTCTCTGTTCCTCATGCCTCCACAGTGTAACGGCATCAGATTGGCAGTGAATAACTTATTGCCAATATTAATTGAAGCTACGATCTTAACTGGTAAATCATAAGGAGAAGTTTATTTGATACCGCGTATCCCTATGATCCCAAGTGATATGCCATTTGAGTTCAAACGATTAAAATATCCTGTGCGTTTATCATTTGCTATGTCCATCAGCAAAGCCCAAGGGCAAACATTTCACGTTTGTGGTGTGAATTTGGAGGAATCATGTTATTCATATGGCCAACTTTATGTTGCCTGTTCGAGAGTCGGTACCCCCAGTCGCTTGTTTATACACGCTAGAAATGGAAAAAGATAGAATATTGCTTATATAAATGTTTTGGATTATGTTTTGAGTAAGTTTGAAGATTTTTTTTTTTTAATGTTCCAATAAATTTGTATTTATTATTCCACTTTATACGTAGCGAAGCACGTATCGGGCCGCTAGTACTTTATAGAAAATTAGGGCGAATTCTTACACCATCCTCTTGTTAATATGTTAGTTTGGCTTTATGATGCTTAAGTGTAAAGTATAGGGTTGCAAGCTATTTCCAATTATCCGTACAAGCTTGATCACCAATTATAAATCCATGAAGAAATTTGCAAGTTAGTAAACCTGTTTTTAGACCATGCTGTAAAATTATTTTGATGTCACTGAGCCTTTGTGATAAGCCGGCGCCAGACACAGACAAATATTTGTACAAATATTTGCGTAGCATGCTACGCAAACATTTGAACACAGACACCTTTGACAGTTTTGATGTGCGCTCGGAACCGACAACGAATGGCAATGTACAAATGTTTTAACAAAGCTTTGAACAAATACTCAAATACCCGAGCTACACATGTGTCCCAACAAATGTTCAAATAAGTGATCAAATATTTGAACAATGTCTGGCGCCGGCTATACGATACCAAACGACCATCCTGTGTAACCTATTCTCTCTTGTATACCTATTCTTACAACGCCTGCAATACTTTATTGGTGGATCAGCATAGACAGTAAAAGGATTCGTTGAGCACTTTTACCAGTGCGGTAAAAATTACTAATAAATGCTGTGTACCTATAATTGGTTCTTAGGTGGTGATAATAATGCACTTGTGACTGCACCTGTGTGCTGAGTATGAACTCAGCTTATAGCTGACAAATGAGTATCATATTTAGCTACTATCTTTGTATTTACTAGGAGAAAAAACACTAATCTTTCAAGTATTAGTCCATAAAATATATTAAAAAAGAATATTGTTCAGAAAAAATATCACAATATTTGATTAGAACTGGCCACCACACTAGGATTTCCTGGTGTCGTGGAGACTAGTCTTTATTGTCTAACAAGATTATTAGGTAAGTACGGTGGTTAGGTTCATACAAAGCATCGGTCGGTATGATTTCTGAGGCGACAATAATCGTACGTCTGATATTTTAATATATATGTATCTCAGTATATTATCAAGCACCATCTCCATTTGCGTCATCAAGCGGTAGCATATTGTTAGATTTATACTCTGTCGATAAAATGTGTTTACATGGGTGTGATTGGCTAAAAATCATGATACTGACAATACGACAGTGAAGAGAGTCAAGTATCGGTGCTAGATTTAAGGATGGCTCTTTTCTTATTTTGTTTCTTTCCTTTTGAATGTAGTTAAATCGTGAGAGCGAGTGATTTGTGCTGCCTTTTCGATAAAACATTACCTATTGAACTCAGATCCTACAGAGCGCATCTATACCTACTGTCACCTGATTAAAATAAGCTTGTGAAGCGCTCGGATGAGTCGACGAACTTATCTATCGTTCTCCACTATTTTATTAGAGTGAGGTATCTCCATGTGAACAGATTTGTCCGACAGACTATAGGCAACATTGTTTACGTATTGTCGTATACTTACATTGGCTTGCGGCGGCGAGGTGGGGCTAACGGCAGAACTGCCGCCGCCCTTTTTCCGCTCATCGGCGCGTATAGTCGTCGTTGGTAGGTTGATAGTATTCGCCTTGGCGTGAGGGCGCTGGGCCCGTTGCCGAAGTTCGGGTGCCATGCGACCGCCTAAAGACGGCGGAACGCTCTCCGTCTTGCGAAGCCCGCACCAACCATCACCTCTATCGGGGCGGGAATAGGAACGTTAAAATCAAAATAAACAAACAAAAATGGGTGCACCAGCTTTTGTTCACTGTTGTGTGGGCGAGTACTTTCTACTTTACTATAAGTTAGGTTGATTAGTTCGCATTTCCGGTGTTGGAATGAATCAAAAGAATGCTAATGTTAGCATTAGCTTACCGTCTTATCATCATTATCATAAACATTTTAAGGGTATGTTAAATATTAATATATTTTATAATTATTATAATAAATATTAAATAATATTATAATATTTTCATTATTTACTTTTAGTATTCATTCAAATTGAAGTTATTCAAGAAGAAAGTACTCGTAATAAGGTTGAAAAAAAAGGGGATAAAAAACTTAAAACTGTCTTATCTTGGTGTGTTCAAGAAAGCTGGTTTAAGTTATTTCTTTGTTACTTTAAATGTTGACAATTTTTTTATTTATTTATATTATTATGCACTAATTATTAGAGCGCGCTATAGCTAGGTGTAGTTAGACTAATTTTAATTAGTAAGTTAGTGTCATTAACTAAAGCGCTAGGCTCCGTGTTAGTTTGTTAGCTAAAGCTGGGCCCCAATGTATAAACATAAACATAAAAAAGCATGCGGGACTAAAAGCACAAAACCACAAGCATATTTTATTGACATTTAATGGTTACTTGTGTAACATAATAGTCAAGTATTACAGTGATAGTTAGATATTAGTATTATATATATATGTACATAACTGAGGATCCGGTAGGCAATATATACATACGAACAGTTACAAAATTATAATACCTAAGTGTGGTCACACTCGAAGAAATTAGAATGTTTTGGTCGAAATTGGATAGCAAAAGTAGACACTTTTGTAGACACTAAAATATATACTAGTACAGATCATGATAGCCACGATCTTATATCATCGTGGAATTGAAACTACACATTTTATTATTATGAATTATGAATAAGTATCGTTTACATAGTGTTATAAATAAGCAGAAAACATAACGCAGTAATGCGCAATTACAAACGAATGTGCGGCTAATAAGCCGCGCCTCAAATTAATTACATCTAAAACCATAATACAGTCTAAAATTAAGTGAGTAATTATCTAGGTAGCGTTAGAGAAGCGTGGTCAGCTCCCATCTAAAAGCGAGGTGTCCCTCAGCGTAACAATCTTAGTTAACTTAACCTTCTGCGGCGAGACACGCGACCAACTGTGGACAGGCAACATTTATGGCATGGGACGCGCATTTTTCGCGTGTCGCGTGCCTCCTCGCTCTCAAGCGATATGCGTTAGCGCAGTTCAAGTACATCAACTGTCAGTGTCCTCCGCCCTCAGTAGCATAGCATAATTTAGCAAACAATATACAATACATAACTTAATCTGCACCTTACACACTAATATTTTAACATCCAAAGCTGATTTCATTAAGCATTTCATGTTAATATTATCGTTTATTCTTAAAACTACCTGGGATTGATTATAATGGACAAACCAAACGAACGGAAGTGTTGGCCCCTATACATGAATAATTTAGATAGTAACTCTCTAAACAAAGGGTTTGCTTATAATTTTGTGTAACGGCGGGAATTTGTATCAGGGTGTGGTTTGAGATTAACATGTCTACTTTATAATGTTTCCTTCTTGTAACGTCAAACTACTAGTAGTGATTAAACTGTGGTTATTAATATTTAATTATAGCTAGTAAACACTCAACGATCGTCAATTGGAAGCTAATATTATTGTAAATACGTTAAACACCTAGTAAATATGTCACTATCGTGAAAGGAAGAATAAGTTCGGGTGAGGTGTCCCGTTGATAACGTGTTATTCGTTAGTGATAAGGTTTGAATATTCGAGTGCTTGTCGGGCGTCTATAACTATCCCTACAGCGCACTAAACAATATATATGTGAAATGTATATGTGGCGTACCTAAGCATGCAATACCTTATAAGTCCAACCATTCAAAATATCGTTCATTCCTTTATATCCAGTCTTCTTCGATTCCTACTTAACAACTAAGCGAAAAGTTAAATAATCGTTTGATCTGTGCGATTCAAAACGATGCAGCCTACCAATAGTCAGTGAGTTTCGGAGATGGTGCCTGAAACTCATGTCAACATCTACACCTAACAGCGCTGCGAAGGATGTCAGAGTTCAGGAAGCGTATCCTTCACGAGTACACTGTGAACACCACTCATCTCCGAATACAGACGAGGGGCCTTGTTATAAGTTTTTGTGGCGCCAAACTATCTTTATTTACTTAAATATTATCGATTACATGTACCCGATAAGTTAATTAGTTACTTGACGTTATGTGTTGAATATTAGGAGTTACAGTTGGTGTGTACGAGGATAGTACTGAACTCTCTCCTAGAAGTCGTCAAGTGTGGGGTACTCTTTCAAGTCGGTCTGGCGTGATGAGACGGAGTGAAAGCGGCAGTACAAAACAATATTCCACGCCACTACTAATCCGCAGCAATTATAATCTACAATGTAGTGCCTACCAAACGATCCTCTGCTGCCTTCTCCGCCTCGTCTCTCAAAGTTTACTTAGTCACGTTATTACATAACGCTCGTGTCTATGATTGGTCGTGCTCTAACACTTGTGGCAGTGAGTACAATATGTGGCAGTGATCAGTGTTATATCGTCATTGGCAGACGCTTACTTCTAAATCTATTCATTGTACTAACAACTAAATATCATCTCACGTATTTGGGCAGTGATCACTAAATGCAATTTTTAATGGCAGTATGTTATTGCTAGATGGTATCGTGTTGCGGTCCAAGGCATTATTGATGCAACTCTCAATCTGTTCTTAACCCAGTCGACTGGTAATGACAACTGACCACTGAGCTGACGTTGTCATGACCACGGCGAGACAGTTCGCCGCCTCACATCGATCAACACTTCCATTATTGCTACACTTGTTACCTATCTCAACGTTAAAATTATCTAAATAAATGTATATCTAAATATCAATTCCAGTGTTTGTTAACCTAACATGGACAATATAATATTCGCTAGTCGACGTCGTGTGACGTCTGGCGCGCTCGCATGTCCACCCCGCTGGCTTCCTACACAATCGATTCAATTATTTTATTTTACCACATTCATCTTCACATTACTTACTAATGATTTTATTATCTTAAATGATCAAGCACTTTCACACGTCTGGACGTTCTAAATAACGTTGTCTTTAAAATAGTACACCTGTTGGCGACCCACTCGAAATGATTACGTTTACAGTGACGTCTTACTTACGCATGTGTGTACCTATGAAGCACGCAGCATTCCTGCGAGTGTGTGTGTGTGTGTACTTTTCCCCGTTAGCCACTTCTGCGATTGTGTTCAACCCGTCACCGTGCACATACATCTCCAAATTGGAGGCAAGCTGTTACAGATATATTTATAACACTACTAGTTTACTACAGATCTAACTTTTTGTTCACATAATTCGGTGGAATACCACTCCGGGCCTATTCTAGTAGGTGTTAACCTAAAAGTGAGGTACACGATGACAGCTAAATGACGCCGATAAACTAGACGATATTGCTTATGGCAAGCATGACAGATGTTAAGCTATTGATTCCATGTCGGTGTAGTTTGTCGGCACCTTCATATTTCCTAGTTGGCAGTCCGCCGACGACATATGAAATATTTTTTTAATACGTGTTTTTTCTAACTACAATTTTCGGTTATTCGAAAGTCAGTGTTGAGATTTATTGTATGGTTAACAGAATCGCATCTCATACATAAATACAGATGTTAGTTGTTACATGAGTCGTTACTGAAACCAGTCAAGCATACTGATGGTTAGTTTACATTAAATTGGATGTTATAAAAGCCTATTAATGTGATGAAAGAAAACTTGTTACAAACGTGTGGTTGTTGGTGTAACTGTTAGTAAAGGCAAATATATAAGTTAGTCTTATAGTGGGTATTGAAGCGTCCGGTGGCGTCTTGTTCGCTACTTACGCGGCGGGGTCGCGAGCCGGCTCACGAGTCAACTGTTCTCTGAGGTAAGCCCCAGGGTTCTCGAGTGCGGCGCCGAAGTTCATCTGAAGTGTCAGAATGCTAGTTAGGGTAGACACCCAGTTAGCGCGTGTGGCTTCAGACGGACGGCACATGTATGACATCTTGGGCTTGGTGGCGGCGTCAGTGCGCACTATGAACGCGCCGTGTCCTTCTACCTCTTCCATTTCCATCTTGTTGACCTGATCGATGTGATACACATAATTAATATCATGCTCAAGATCTGCAATTAATATAAATAAAACAAAGCGAAAATGTCTGCTTGTTTCTTACGTTTTCATGTTGAGATTTCTATGTAATTATTTTATTATTAAAACATCTCAATAAAATAGACAAACTAACCTGGATGTGAGCCTTGTAGTTGTAAGTGGGGCTGCTGTACTGGCTCTTCTTGCCGACAGCATCACTGAAGATAATGCACTGTTCGAACAGGAACACCTGCAGTTCCTTGCCCTTATCATTGCCTCCGGACACATCTGACACGGGCATGCACTCTTGGATCAGCAGCTTGCCCTGGGCGGTTATGTTGCCCTGTAAAAGGCAACTCGCTCTTGTAACCTTACTCACGTTATTTCGCTTACAAAATTTGTTTACTAATCGCTTTAGCTGTCTTATGCTCAGCTCGCTCAATGCGTAACTCAGTTTTTTTTTTTTAAACTGGGGACTCGAACACCAGTTTCCTTCAGAAGACCGAGAGTCTGCCACAGCGGCAGCGATCACAACTTGAACAGTCAATGTCCAAATGCGCTAGCGTTAATAACTCGCAGCTTATGGCTTAAGCAATGGCTTACGCGCTTTGCACTGTGCGGCTGTAGCATTCAATTATTAGCATTGCAGTGCTAGATTCATTCGCATTAAGTTCAGAACATTTAAAAAAATCGCATTGGCTGAAAGATTTGGCTAAAAAGTTTATTATTGAGTGGGATCTTACCGCAAATCCCTGAAGCCGGCCGACGTCCATCATGTTGTTGGCGTTCTTTGGTATGATGGCGGTGCACTCGACGGCCTCCCGCAGCGCCGCGATCACGTGCGGGGCAGCGTTGGCGTGCTCAGAGTACGACAGAATCTTCTTCACCAACAAGTGATATTTTTGGATACGCTGAATAGGCTTAATCAGCAAATCAGCGAGCTGAAAACGAGTGACATATATACATATTTTTTTTTTGTTTTTTAGAAATCATTGCCTCACATTAGGAATTTCTCCTATATCGTAGGTGCGTTTACAATCATATAAACTCACACACTCAGACAGCCAGATCCGGAACAACTAATTGTAGATCATACAAATATTTGTTCCGTGCGGGAATCGAACCTGCGACACGCAGCCCAGCAGTCAATGGCTTGGCAACTGCGCTAACCGTGCATTCAAAATATTACAACAACCGTGCGCTTCGCTGTGACACGTCAACAAGAAGCGACAATAGCAATAATTTCATATGGGACGTGTTATAATAACAGTTTCATGGCACTGGAGTGATTTGTCCAATGAAATTGCTACATATAATGAAATGTCGGTACTTTTAAAGGTGTTACTTCAAAGATGCTGTCACTGCACTGTGCATTATGTTTTTTTAAATGATTATTATAGCCAGATTTAAAGTGCTAGTAGCTTTTTTCTTGAGAAAGAAGCGGACCTATTTGTTCCATTATACTTATATAATTATACACAAGTGAACACTGATACACAAAAAATATAAAAAAGAAATCAATAGATATTCGAATATTCACTTCTAATTCAACGGTAGGTATCGCCTACAAAGAAATACCATTTCATTTAAGTTTAACAAAATTTTGCTTTGGTTCGACGTAGCCGTTACACATCATAAACACTGCAAACTCGGCGCCAGTGCAGTGTTAACACATAAACGTCCAAGCTACACTTTCGTTTAATAAGTCTAGTTTATACATGGGTGACAGTAACGAAATTACAGTAAAAATGTATACTGTATTAACGGTCTGTGAATTAAATATATCAAAACTCAACTAAACTTAAAATGCGTTATAAAAAAGCTGTTTTGGTTCTGTAATTTATACCATAATCAAATGTCATTTATTGAAATTAGGCTGAGAACTTTTTGAACGTCAATGATACATAAGACAGTCCCCCAAAACGCCCATCCATCGCCGCTACCTAGTGTTTTCGCTGGGAAGACGAAGTGGCGGAACAAACTCCCCAGCAGCATAGCTGCCTGTTTATTAAAAAAAAGAGCAAATCGTTCTGTTTCTGAAATATTATGATTTTTGAGCAAATATGCCAAATTGATCCCAACCTAGCCTAGATTGTTTCCGTGTATCAGCGTCACGACTGATGACTTATAAAAATTAATAACGCACCTGGAGCTTCTGGCCAAGCTTCACACGTAGCTCCTGGAAGTAGTTGTCATGCTCGGACACAATGTACTCCGACACCGGCTTGTTACGGCAGTAGGCCTCGTATAAGAACATGCGCTTCTCCAAGAATCGCCGGAATAGCGGACCCAGCAGCTCAGGCTCTTCCACGCACAGGTGCAACTCCCTGACAAATTTACTGCACAAACCAAAAGTACATCATGTATGCATGCATGTATGTAGAATTCAAATTATATATCGCGCGAGCGAAATCAATAAAATATTTTTGCATGGGTCGCTAGCAGGATGACTTCCTAAATAGCTTCCAATTACAGCTAAATTAAAAATAACAACACGCCTGCTTTTCCTGAATGTTTAGGCAGAGTATAGTACAGACGACAGCACATCAAGCTTCTGCAAACTGTCAGATTCCTTTATTAGATTTTTAACTATAAAGTTAGATAACTAGATAACTTCAAAGCATTAAGGCTCAAGGTTGATTGGGAATATCTGACAGTTTGGGGTAGCTTGACCTGCTGTCGTCCGTACAATCACATTTCGCCAGTTTTGCTAAAGTCCCTTAAGGATTCGACCTCTTTACGGGCACACGTCTAAATTTCTGGCTGTTACTGAGGAACCTCCGTAGAAAATAACTCAATAAAACTGCTCGACGAGGAAATCGAACTCAAGACCAGCGCTTGTAACCACCAGGCCAGTTAACGATGTTTTTGGAAATAGTTTTTAACCTTGAAATATACGAAACACAGAGAAAAGCTTTTGAAATTCTAAACTATTGAAATATGTACATTGATCACTAATTATTATTTAAATGAAATGAAAACTATTCAAAATTAACTAAAGTAATTGGCGAGGAAATCGGCCAAGTTTAATTACTATTATAACTCCCAAAATCCAAGATTCTATAAAAATATTAATGCTTATTCTGTAAAAAAAAAAAACAATCGCACAGCGCTGTAGCAAATTCGCACAAACCACGTCATACTACTATAGGCATTGCAAAATTCTGAACAATGTTTTAATACTTTTTAATACAAAGTCCTTTGATAACACAAATGTGTAGCGTCTCTCCTTAGGTATAAACAGACATAATGGGGTAGATGACAAAAAAAAAAAAAAACTAATTAGTCCGTCAGTCAGATTTACAAAAAATACTACACACGTATTTTTTCTTTTTTCATATAAACAAAAAATGAAGACGACACAGTGCGTCGAAAACTCGTGTGACGTCACTGCACGCTACACTTTTTAGCGACCAGTGACGTCACCAGCCACACCTCCTGATCTTTGATGCCTTTTATATTTGTAAATTTTTATTGATTTGATAAAACAAAATATACGAATCCAATATTTTTCTATAATCTGAATGACGGACTAAATAGAATCAATTTTTATTTACCCATGAAACATCCCTATTGCCCATTGTTTTGTTGACTGTTACGAACTGTCATTATATTAAATGTACTGTACAAATAATAATTACTGAGTTGTTTTACTCACTCGCGGTGCCATTCATAAATAGCTTCGATGTTGCCGAATATCATGCGGTGGCGACGATCACGCAAGCCGTCCGGCAGACACGGCTCGGCATTCGGGTCCTGGACATAAAACACTCATTAATTTAATTGTTCACAAAGTTAATTTCATTATAGGTAACAACCACGTTGCCAAGTTTTACATTGGTTCTCATTTACGTAAGTACTAATTCACAATAACGTTCAAAATACTTTCTTCCAGCCTATAGAGGTCCACTGCTGGACATAGACCTCCCCCAAGGCTTTCCACGCTAACCGGTCTTGTGCTGCCCGTATCCATCGGTTTCCCACGACCTTCACCAGGTCTTTGGTCCACCTTGTTAGTGGCCTCCCTACGCTGCGTCTACCGGTACGTGGCCGCCACTCCAGAACCTTACTGCCCCATCGGCCATCGGTTCTATTCACTATACACATTTCACTTAAATTTAGCGACTACGAGTCGCTACAAAGATAAATCTATAACAAAGCATAATATATCGATATTTTATCATTAAAAAATCGATACATTGTAATATTTAATTATAAAAGTGAGACGTACCGTTTGACTGTCCTGCACATGTTTCATGTAGCCCTCACAAATGAGCCGAAGATCAGCAACGTATATATCCTCGGTGTCCACGAGTTCTCGCAAAACGTATTCGCGTTTCTTGAGTGTAGCCTCGTAAGACTCCGGGCCCGGGGTAACCGGGACTTCCTCCTCCTCTACCTCCCCACTTCTACCTGATGAAGATGCTGCAACGCCATGCTGTTCCTATTCACAGATTTTTTGATATTAAACGGAATTTTTCAGAGCATTTTGCAATTGAATTTCAAATAAAAAACAAATGCTGTTCTAAAAGCTTTTGATTTTGTCTCAGTTACATTCAGTGACATAAGTCGAAGATCATTTCAGAATTGAATGTGGAACCTCCTCCATGCTCGGTTCGGAAGTAAATATTCTCTACTTTTCAATAAATTGTTCCACTTGCCAAACCATGTAATAATTAGACAGGCTTCATTCAAAATCTCCTGAAACTTTGGACTATAGTTAGCGGACTTATGTCGCTGACCCTAACAAATTCGTTATAATCACAACAGTGGGCGATTAAATAAATTATAGCCGTGTAATGAATACGCAGCGAACCGTTGGACAAATCAAATTACTCTCTGAAATCTGATGTATGATATAATTAGGCCAATGGATGATAATACCATTAGCGATGCAAATTGTAAGTGACTGCTATGGTGTCACTCATTACCTGCTTGAACTAAATCATACTTGAGTAAACATCGAGGCTGCTGTACGACAAAATAAAATAACACATGCAAAATAAAACCAAATACGAAGCTTCAACGAAAGACATGCATGTGAAAGGAAGCGATCCCCGCTATTGTAATGAAATAAACTCAAATAATCGCCGACGACATCAAAGTAAAACGTGAAGGGAAATAATACTACAATAATTTTGAACCACATACTGTTCAAACACTTTATTATATAAATGGGAAAATAGTAGTTTTAAGATAAATATATGAAGTGAATTTCATTTGATGTTGGAACTTTTCAAACCAACTTTTAACTGTAGTTCTGGGAGTAAATTAAAGGAAGTTGTGCCAAGGATGGTTTCATTAGAACGTACCGATTATTACTTGAAAAGCTACTTGCACTCTAATGATTGGCAAACAAGTCGAAAGCGTCCCGTAGCACTAATAGTGCTCATTAGCCACCATTGACACTTTGAACAGTACGGGTATTCACAAAACAAGGGAAAGAAAACCAAACGTGCAAACTTCATGCATTGAGATAGAGCCGCACCATTCTTTCTTTGACGATTTGCATGATCTCATCAATATCGGCTGACGCCGCATTACTGTCGAGACCATCCATCGCCAAAGAGTTCTGAAAACGTTGACGTAAGTATAAGAATGTTGCGAATTTTTCGTAAGAGTACCAAATCCCAAGGGTAAAAAGGAAGAATGTATATGAATATTGAATAATGAATGTGATATGTTGTGATGTGATGGTACTTACGCGCGCTACCGGGGCTGATGAGACCACGGCAGGCTGGGGTGCTTGCTGGAGCACAGCTTGAGGATTCTGACACAAAACAGTTAAGTTAACCCACGTTCGTAAGTAAAGATATCGCAGTGGGAATTTATCGCACTGGATTCTCTTCCCTCGGTGTTGATTCAAGCATTTAAAATCCCAAAGAGCAAATTGTAGGGCGTCAAAAAACAATACTGTTGGATTTTCAACTCTCGGTGGTAAGCAGCGAGTTGAAAATTCAGTGCGTGAATAAAAACACCGCGGGGAAAAATCGCTCTGGGCTTTAATGTGTTTATAAACGCAACATGAATTCAATTGTTATGAATTTCATTAAGTTTAACTACGAATAAAAAATCGGCCCTTGAATGTTTAGGAGTTACCCTGTCTATTTATTTGCTTATTAAGGTAAAAAGACCATCAATATCTACCCAGGGGTTTTTTTTTTTTTATTAAACCGTCCTGTTTTTATTTGTAGGGTGAACCTACAATACTTAGCTCACGTATAACGTATGAAGAAGGAAAACAAACCATTTTTATAGACTAAACACGATCTAATTTTGGTGGGCGTTACGTCACCAGTTATATCGATATATAAGTAGCAGGCACCTACCCACAATTGGTTTGCAATGCTAGTAAAATGTAGATTATTCAGTAATTTACCCATTATTTTTTGACAACTTTATAGCACTATTTTAATGCACACAGGGTATTGATCATCCTGATTTCCTCATGTAAGAGGAAGAGGCTATGCCTATGCACAACTATAATTGATGAACACTATTTTTTTTTTATTTAATATTGTTTATATCTCTCATTGATTCGTTTCCCGAAATGAGATACTGAGCAATTAGTCCATACTTCATAAATGTCCTAACAGCATAACTAATTAGTAAATTGTGTCTGTTATTGAGGCACCAAGGGAAACTGAGTCCACGTACGGCAAGAGTGAATGCTGAGATTTCACTTGCCAGTGTAATTAACGGCTCGGGGACTTGTTTAACCGCATTTTCCCCACGTGCTAATGTGCCGGCGCCCTTACGGTCAGAGCCCGCGAGAATACGGCAGTAAATATTCAACTTTATCACCCTTATGTGAGAACTTCAGGTGCTGTGACAAGTTGAAAGCGCTTTAACCTTATAAATGGCATGTTATATGACATCGTTAGGTCGTAGGTACTTTATTAAAGTTGAAGTGTTACAAGTTACAGCTGTATGACTGTAGGCCAACAGTTTGATGTAACCCTACAAATAAGTTATGTTACCGCCTGCAAGCACGAGTATGCTCGAAACTTGTTTTATTGTTCTGAACAAACATTTGCTAGTTCATCTGGGGAAGTTCAGCTCTCCTAAATGTTCGCAATACCTCAGTGGTCGTTCTATTATCTGTAGGTACACTAAAACACAGACCAAGACCTGGGATATTGAGCTGCTCGAATAAGTTTAAACGGTAAATGTGGATTTTGTAATTGTGTTTTTGCACTTTTATTTAACTTTTACTTGATGACCTCTCAACCTGTAAGATGTTCTTTCCTCAAACGTCGAACTCAGACATCGATTCTACATAGTCTTCATAAGATGTGACGTAAATTAGGTATGTCTGGACTTTAAAAGAGATTAAGTGACCTCTGTGTTTATTTTAGCCTTTCAGGAAATAGAAAACGCCGAAATCATCCCCTTGTATTACAAGACAGATCAGGTTTAAAGCACCTAAATGGTTAATAAATTATGCACCTAAATTATAGAAATGCAGTTCCTTACATAAAATGACAGATTGGTTCGGTATTAAGTTGTCAGTTTTGCATTAAGAACTTTTGACTTAACCTCAATAAAATTCGAAATACAAATTCTCACTTAAAGGTTAAGTCTGGAACTTTAACCTTTATCTGGAAAGTTAGATCGTTACATTTCGTTTAGTAAAAAGGGGTATCTAGTTTAAAAAAAATTACTTGGAATAGTGTTTGTAGACACCTACTTACAGAAAATAAACTATTTATCATTTATATAGGGATTATTAAGGTAGCTAAGCAGAAAGCCAATTGAGAGCACTCTCCATTGTTAGATTTGTACCTATACAGTCTTTAACCACATGAGGGATCAATATTACGATCAAAGAGGACTGTCGTTGTACAATAGTTTGCCTGGGTATTGACGGGTTTGATGTTGGCCTGTTGGTCACAGCGTATAAATAGGGGTTAAAACTACAAGCTTACCTGTATAGGTTTCATGGGTGGCGGAAGTTCCACGTCCGCGGCCTCATCTTCGGCCTCATCAAGTGCACCTGGTCCTGATCTCCCGCCAGGGTCCGGATCATCACCCCGACCATTATCGCCATAAGGAAGCTAAACCAATAACATTAACTTACTCTTATTTCTCCTTTATTCATAATCGATGCTTAAAGTTTATTACTGCTTGTTTAGCCTTACTTTTTAAACCTTGAACATCACTTAATTTTAATTATAGTAAGAATAAAACCGTTTATTCTTATTTGAATACAGTGTTGAATCAAAACTCGTTTAATAAATAAAACGCTAACGTAAGTCAAGACAATATTACGTGTGTTCGGAAAACTAAAACTTCTGAAGACTATTTAAAACAAAGCTTTAGTTAAATTTATAATTAAATTCTTTGTAATCGGAAGAAGGTACTTTTGCTCATAGGCAGCTCGTGGAGTATGTTAGCTTTAAAGTAATGGATGTGTTAATATTGCATTCGTATATTTTTAGTGCATGACGTATCTGGATTCTGAAGGATTTTCCGACAGTTGAACGCTTTCAAACATAAATTTCTTCGTTTAACTGTAGGTAGCTTTCTTTTAGTAACAAAACAGTAATATATCGTCTCAGAAAATATCTTTAGGAAAATTTTAAATGAACAAAAACTTACCTTGAGCTTCTTGTCCGAGGGTATTTTCTTCAGAGCTGGTTTCTCTGTAGTGGCGGGTGACTGTGCTCCAGTCGGACCCTTTTCTGTCTTTCCCTGGGATGGTTTGCGTAGCCCCAGCCATCTTTTCCTACGTTTGGAAGTAAAGACAATGTCAGTCAATCAATAAATTTCTAAACACGAAAAATACGGCTGGTAGAGAGGATAGACCACATTTTCTGGATGTATATTCAAATTCATCTCCATATCGTATCTGTATTACACAATAAAAATATAATAGTGGAGTTTGTGTTAAGTTCTATAACTTGAGACTATCAAGCCTCCATGTTGTGACGTAACTATAGAAATCGCTATACCTAATCAATTTATTGTTTCCCGGGCAGTTCACGTGTGAAACAAAACTAATCAGGTGAACTCGCAATTAAAATTAACGGTTGCATAAGCTTTACGTAAGTACATATTTTACAACTCATTAATCAACTAATTACAACTCATTTAATTCCATTCCATTCCTCATTTGTTCGTTCAGTGTATTAATTCGAGGAACAGCAATTCCAGGTGAACTAAGTTGAATGCAAGTGTAGCACAGTGTAATAGCATTGCTGTAGTTAAGACCCCTTTTGTTTAAAATATTAGGCACTAGCTTTTGTCAGCGACTTCGCCTGTGAAAACTGTGTGGGAAATTGTCACGGAAATATATTGTCGGGGTAAAAAGTATCTAGAATATAAACTATTTGTGTGCCAAATTATTGAAATGTTTGTTTTAAATGTTTTAGCGTGATTGAGTCAAAATTACACCAAGTTTATTCATATAAATATTAGTAGGGTGACATTTCATGTCATGTAGCTACAGATAACTGGACATCAATTTACTATTAGATTTTTTACTTTATATCTAAAGCATTAAGACACACGGTTGGGAATATTTGACAGTTTCGGGTAGCTTGACCTGCTGTTGCCAGTGCATCATACCTGACAAATTGTTGAGATTCTCTGCTACAATTTTGTATGCTTTTAGGAACACATATATATGAACAATGACAACAATTTTGAATCAAAGTGCAACTGTAAATTGTAAGACTACCATTCAATTTGCCCACATGTGCGGACATGTGGTTGGGTATCCGTAGACATGCTCTGGACTGTGGTAAGCTTAGTAACAGGACTGTTAGACACTGCAGTGTTGTATGAAGTTTTCACAGCTGCATCGTTTTAGGCACAGCGCCTTGCGTTTGCCTTGGCCAGCTATGAACCACAATAGACATAAATGTAATCTAATACGAAAACCGCAATGCGTGGACTGGATATATCGTGCGCCTCTATTAATTATATTATAGTTTTCCTCATCGGTATTTGATGGACACAACATGCTTAACAGTACACTGTTATTTCTCAACTCTGTAATTGGCATTTTGTTTTGATTGTGGTTGTTTGGTAGTGTCGCGGGCGCATCATTTAATACAATTGTGTACAATTAATGTTTGTTTTCTTTGTTCCCTGGCCCAGACTTCAAGTAATGGATAAAATTGTCAACATTTTACATGTACGAGGCTATAATTATACATATAACACTAAAATGTTCTTGACTGTTTTAATCAAGTCCAAAGTACCTACAAATTTTAATCTATATTTCTGTTATAATTAGTTATATAACGTAAACAAAAATCTAAAAATCTTTCTTTTTAATTTCTCTATACTAAATCAACTACTTGAATTTGAAATTCAATGTTCATAAGTATCTTTTATGTATCTACTAAAAATAAAGATGTCACTTTGACTTTTAAAGTTATTACCTTAATTGGAAATAAATGATGCTTCTTAGCTAACGATATTAATAAGCGTATCTGACAAATATAATTATTTCCATTCGTAACAATTATTATCTAATTATATGTCTACTGAATGCTGACGAAAAATAAAACTAACATGGTATATGCAGTCACTTTTTCTTTTTGCTTTTTTTGTGAAATGGTCTAGCTGTTGTGCTCGATCTCGCCTGACGGAAAGCGATGGATGAAGTCTATGATAATTCGAGCGTGCAAAGATGCCTATTCACTCTTACTTTGAAGACTGACGTGTGTATAGCACGTTAGCTTGAAAACTGGAAGAAAACACGAACGGAGTTTCACGCTTACAAGACAAAGCTGATAGACACCGCGGATCATTCCTTGCGCTTCGTATAATGAAGTCCTTATAAATAACGCTATCCGCTTTCATGTAAGAGGCTTAAGATTGATGTCGATATTGTGACGCTATTTTTAACAGATTTCAAAAAAGGGGGTTTCAATTTGGATATTTGCACACATATTTTTTTTAAATGTGTGTTCAGACATAACTCCGTTAAATAGAAACGAATTTTTAAAATTCTTTAATTGTTCGAAAGAAGTTTATTTTAAAATATTCCTATATATAAATTTCGTAAAGATCTGATGATTAGTTTTGGAAACAGACAGCAGAACTTTTCAATAAATACCAGCAAAACAAATGCGATCTTAGTAACAATGGGTTTAATTTTGACAGTTATACAATATTCATTGCATTGTTGATATTGTTGACCAAACACATTTTTTTCGAAAATATGTAGCAATGGATTAGCAAATTGCGACAAAAATTCGTAACCAATGACATCGACTTTACGAAATTAGAAAATTTTTGCTTTGTAAGTAGGTTTTGGAAGTCGCGTTTTTTTCTGACATAAAATAATACTATATTAACGGAAATACCCGAAGCCATGGGTTCCAGGTAATGCCAGTACATTTAAACATCCCGCAATCATCAATACAATGTTGAGGCCAAGTAGGTGCGTTTAATCTAATCAAGATTGTGAAATATCCAGCTGAGTACAGACTGTTTAACTTATCATATTTTGCTATCAAATGAAACAAAGCGTTATTGTGTTCGTAGCTGATATATATTCGGTTTTTCTTATTAAGAAATCATGTATGTGGTGTTGGGATTATTCAGGTTTAGTAACAGAGTTCGAGGGGACCTTTCACTGGCGGTTGATGTTATAAAGAGTAACTTAGGTTATTTATATGTTAGAAAAAGACTAATTTGAAACCCATGAAATCCGTTACGTGTTCCGACATGCACGTAAACGAATAGATAGTTTTCACTGTGATCAAACGGGCCAGCGCTCGCTTTAATCTACGGAACCAACGTGAGGTCTTAAACTAATTGTGGCGGCGCGCGACGACGCCGAGCCGGGATAGCGTCAATTTTCAAGTACCACACGAACCACGTCCTCCGCTATGTAGCATAGTTTGTTATTATTGAAAAAACGTAGAAACTTCAGACGTTTATCAGTAAGGATTAAGAATATATTATTTTTCCTGCAGACACGCACATTGCTGTTGATTCCTTGCGAAATCCTTGTCTATGAAAACATTAGTCAGGATGAGTTGCCATTACTATTAGGACGTGGTAATTAAACTCACCTAAGTACCTGCCTAATTTTTCCATGACATAAAAACAACTTAATTAATTAATAATGCAATTTAATTATTTAATTCGTTAATAATGCAACTTAATTACTTAACAATGCATCTTTGAATTATGTCGGAATAAGAGATCAACACCAGACCTACTGCTTCATGAAACTGTCAGAAGTTTGTAACGAGTAGCAGTAATGAATGAAGCTTAGGTACTAAGAAATCTTTAGTTATGCTGGAAAGTTTCCCGCTTGTAATTAATATATTTATTATTTATCAACAATAATTTCTCGGTTGAAGTTTGAGAACTGTGGCATTCTCACACGCCCTTTGATAGATCGGTTCTTCATAAAAAAAGTGAAATAATTGTGCTACATTTTATTTGTCACGGTCGAAAATAACGCTGCTTTAAAAACCGAGACGGTTATCACCCACATGGAAAGGTTTCATGGTTCTGATGAATGATATTGATACAAGGTACGTACCGATATACTAAGTGGACCAGTATAACTTGTATTTAACACATAAATAAAATGCATTATTATTTTATTGTATGTTAGTAGTGCGAACCAGCGGTCAGGTCTGCACTGAACCAAGGACTTGTCACCGCATTGCGGTCGGCGTCCGGCGACCGCTGTCAAAAAAAATCCCAACTGCAACAATCACAGTTCGGATCTCAGCGTTGCGTAACCCGCACAAGATCACATCACACCAAGGCAGCATTCACTTGAGACTTACTTCACGCAAACAACTTGATTCCACATCGCCGTAGCGTCGCGCTGACATCACTGTCACACACGTCCACTGCTGCGATCACGTGTACACTGACTCACATGCAAAATGTGCACAAACACTGTTATCTAAGTTCTATTTCGAAGGAGTAAATAATCTGATCAGGGGACGGTCGACAAGGAGCCGTATCAGACGAGATATAGTCGCGATAATGTTGTAAATTGTAATGAGCGCGTATGTGTACGAAGCGAGAGTCGAGGCACTACATCGTCGCGACGTTGTCACGGTGGCCGCCAGTCACACCGACGCGACACGACCATCAACGACACCCTAATTACATATCAATTAGGTAATGAACTCATCCGACCTGTCGTCGTACATTATGGTAAACATTCACCTAGATAGAACCTTAGTATTCGGTAAATCGATAGAAATCGTTCAGTTACAGTTGGTAGTTACTAAGCTAACAGAGTTGTATATCGATGTGAATATATTACGAAATATTTAATTATCTCTAGCTAAGGTATGTACAGTGTGAATAGACAAGATTAGATAACACAAATTGTAGAGTTGATAAGACAGACTAAAGGGTGCTTTGAGATACCTACTCGGCGTAGTCAAGAACACATTAATAATAATCCACCTATCATCTCAACATCAAGTTACTAACGTTTTCGGCACGTGCACTGAAACAAGTAAGGGAAAGCTCACAGCTTCTCTCAGTAGTTTTCATTGTTATGTTAATCAGGACCATACAAAAGAGCAAGCAAGTATGATTTGCAAATTAAGACGAGAGCCAACTACGGGAGGCAAAATTAAGCGATCTAATAAATAACCCATCCGTTATACCGCACCGCAGTTTCGAGATCTTCTCCGGAAATATCACGTGTTTTACGTGTAAGCACTTTGTTCTGGGTTACTTGTTGAGCAGCTTGTCAAATAACAATTAACTGTGCCGATTGTTAACTTCAAACGTTTTCAAAACAAACAGATGAGACAAGTTCGCTTCAAGACGAATATCGATGGTTATTACACGACTTGAATACACGGATGATCCAACACTATATTTAACCTCATTGAAAACCATGTTCAATGACCGTAAGACTGATCTGACGAATACAGAATGCTGGGTCCGTCCTAGTACTACGCGAGAAGTAAAACATTTGAATTACGAGTCGGTGCATCCCTCATAGCGCTGTTACAATCGAAGATACAAGACCAAAATTTATTTGCTTACAAAATGTTACATAATTTTTTTGCGAGCCAAGTCATCAACATGATACATTCGGATAAACACCTTAGTTATTGCTAACAACAGCACTGCAAACAAGTTTGAACGCGGACACTGACACATTATCGGCACACAGCGAAGTATACGAATAGAATAATTCAGGTGTATAAGTGAAGATAATGCTCGATGAAACAAACAACCTGATATGATGGAAACAGTTTGCACAACAAAGGCGCGAACCGTCCGCGTCCTCGTGCATCCTCGTCTGCGCGTGCGATGCCTTCGCACCACTGAGCGACTGAACTACGTTAGAACCGTGCGCTCCGTATCTTCCAAGGAATTAGATAAAACCATACTAAGATAAAAGGTGACTAACACATAGGAAACAACGAATCATTTATATTGAGTTACGAATAGATAAGGTTTATTGTTTTAGATTCAAAAACAGCATACACATGCTAACTTTTATTTTTACAGTTACGTGATAAGTAAAGACGGAATCTTTATAGGACCACTTTATTGTCAATCTGTTTAACACACCATTTCTCTCAAAAATAGAGCTAGCCATCTATCAAGTAGAAATATTTACAAATACTACAACGCAGAGGAATGTTCGGGGCTTACCTTACGTTATATAGAAACTTTGTACTTCATATTGCATATCAGTGAGCCAGACAGAAATACATAGGCTCGCAGGTCCGTTAGTTAGTACTTCTTAATCATAATTCTTTATACGACTACGATTCCTGTTTAGAACAGGATCAATAGCTGAAATCACTTACCCGCTAAACGCTTTCCGTTGCTTCACGGGACTGGCGGCACTGACGCTCCCCCCGGGGTCCGAATTAGTGGCTTCTGCAAAAGAAAACACAGTTTATTGAGATGTAAAAACCTTTCTGTATATTAACTATACAGATTATATACATAAAATAAAAATGACGCTTTCTAACAAAAAAACTAATAACATATTAATATGACAGTCAAATCAAACTTCATAGTCAATGAGATGTTTTTGTTCTAATTATGACATAAAAGTACACAGTATACGCGGTGCGGTTGTGGAATTCACTTGGACTGCCAAACTGTTGCAGTTTTTAAAAGAAGAGTAAAAAAACACTATCTTTTCGCATTATCAGAGTTATTATTCATTTTGTTCTCGTAATTTTATATTAGTATATTTTCATATTTTTTGTTTTTGTTTTTAAGAATGGTTTTTGATGGTATGCACTATACTTATAGTTCTATCGCAGGTATATATTCCAGCTCTTAAACTTTACCGTCTTCTAACTTTTTAATGTCTAATGGACCGTCTAGTGGAAAGGAGGAGGAAGGGAAACTTATCCTGGAGTAGGCTGTACTCAGGAAGACGGAAACGATATACATATACTCGTACATAACAAAGACATGAATGCACTTTTCCGTGTGCTTGGAAACATTCCATTATTTAGCCAACAAAATGCTTCGAAGATCAGCTTCAAATTCAAAAAGAAGAACTCCGTTTTCAAAGCAATCAAGAATTTATCTAACAACAAGCCTTCAAAGAAATCTTCAGTAGGAACAGTTCAAAGCCAAGACCATATGCACAAATGTTCATTCATGTATGTACAATGCTTATGTGTACCCTCACTTTGTAAAATTATACGTTTGTTGCATCATTAAAAAGTTCAGTGTTAGTATAACTCAATACAGTATCTTGATGTTGGCAGTACTTCTGATTTTTACGCTTTCCATGCTGTGCGTAGAGCAATAAGTGCTTTAATGGATAATAAAACTACAGTTCAGAAAACCTCTTGTTTATTTGAAAGTTCTTCATTCAATTCAATAAATAATCAGTCAATGTGATATTAATCGAAATATTTTAGATACATAGAACATGTTCTTTCTGTAGCATTATTGTAAGTATTGAAAAAGTGTTATTTCAGTCTTCCAGCTGTAGCGTAACCGTAAGTGTTCCTGTGTATTTTGTTTGATAAGGGTGCTCATAGAGAGCCTATTGTCTGCAACAAGCTAATCACTCTCTGAAGTTGCATACATGTATGGTCTCAACTCTCCATCTAAAGAGATTTCCACTATCAGTAAAATGTATTGAATGAAGCTTGTGAAGATCAGGCCACACTGCAGCTTGTGATTAAAAATTAAGTTTTGATATTGTTACATGTATGAATGCAAATATTTTTTATGGGAAATCATCAAATGATTTCTCCCGATCTGGGCAGGCTGAATACAAGCCTGCCAAGCAATATTTATTTTGTATTAATTAACAACTAAATTATAATAATAGGTACACATTGAGTGAGCTCTATAGTTTTCTTACAAGGAAGTATACAGAGGTACTTCTGGTATACAGAGGGTGGATTATTGAGATAGAACAGTAAGAGCTGACGGACCTTTGCCGCTGTCGCGTAGTGTTTAGGAGACTGAAATACGTAATAACCGACAAAAAATTTCTACGCTAGGTTCCAGAATCATGTGCTGAATCCATGCGTACTGTTTGATCGTCGATGTCCCTGCCACCCTTTGTTTATTTGGATCCAAACCGTCACATTCACAGACAAATATTCAAATATTAAAAGGCGGGCGATTCCAACTCACAAAGGAGCAATTTCTACGCGGCAATCAATAGTGTTGTCTATATGAGCTGCCAACATATGCCTAGCAAAATTCGAATTGATTGATTCTTTTGATAAATGACTGCTGTAGGTATATAATAATCTAATATTGGGTATATGTAATACTAGATCATATACGTAATTTTCTTTGAATGAATCAATAATTAAGTTAACTTACATATTGTCTATACATATTGTTTAGTATAAAAAACAAACTACCACTAAACAACTACCTACCTTCCTCAGCGAAGAAGAAAATGCTGTTTTTCATCATAGAATTGAATATAATACGACTGTCAGAGGATCGTCTAGTGCAGATACGTTGGTTTAATTAAAATCAATTGGTCCTGTTTAAAATCTCTATTCATCCATATTATCCTTTTAGTCTTCTACTACACGTTCAGATGAAAAATCTGAACCAGAATAAGCTAATATAACATTTATGCAAGTAATAACTGTTTATGAATTTTGGTACATTCCGTGAGTAACCTCTACCTCTCCAAATGTAAAACCACGAGCATAATTACGTCTGTCTGCGGTCAACGGGGGAGCTCGGATGCAGGGTTAGACCGTTTTGGCAAGCGGGGTAATTCATCCTTTTCACCCTTTGATATTTTACAGTGTTTTTCAATTACATCTTTTGACTCGACTCCCGTGAAATATAGTTTTAATGTGTAAATAGATATGCATACACCTTCTGGATGAGCTGGCCATAAAATTATATCTTAACCATATGAAAGGTTGATCTTACATCAACGGTAATAGCGAGAGATTTGTACGATCTCTGCAATTGAACCTAATACGGAATAAACTTATTTAATTACAGATACTATCAGAATGCGGCAGTTGCTACTAAGACAGGCACGTAAGGTGTGCGTGCCACAATTCCATTAGCACCTAATGATGTCTGTGCCGACCTAATATTGAGATGTCCGGAGATCTGAAGATGTTAGTAAGCTCAAGTAATAGTCACATCAAAAGGGGCCAGACTTTATTTAGTAAGTATAAATTATGGTAAAGCGCGCTAGTTTACTAAGCTTTATAAAACTTAGTGAATAGGAACGAATACGGCAGTTGAGCGAGGTGATGCAATGTTAAACCCAACAACACGACCAGCGATGCTGCTCCAGAGGGAGATTGATCTGGAGACCCTCTACGATCAAACTCCAGACACAACAACATTTGGTGCATCGAACCCGGCACACATCGCAACACAACTGCTCAGACCCGTAATCCGTACGGCTTCAACAGAGATCATGCCGGAACATGACGATTGCCTTGGCGGCAAGACTTTGTCTGGTGAATGGTAACTTCTGCCGGCAGCCGATATTATAGCCTACCACCGAGAACAAGGTCTGAATCATGAATGTAAAAATCTATAGTATCAAATCAGTTTCTTTAATTATCATATAACTGAACAAATAGGGCCCACACCTTCGGCCATTTCTAGGCATATCGGTGGAGCGTTTAAGTCCTTGCAGCAGCACATGTTTCAGTGATATTAAACTGATTGTAAGGCAGAACAGGATCTTATTGGATATTTTTTTTTAATTTACTCATTTTTTATTTCACATAAATGAACAGCCAGACCTGGAACAACTACCTGCAGGCCATACAAATGTTTGTTTCGTGCGGGAATCTAATCCGCGACACGCAACGTAGCAGTCGATCGCTCAGCCACTTCGCTAAATGCAGAAGCTTAATGCACAACAAATTTTTAGAAAGCCCTCATCTGAAATTGATACGTGACCTTCTCTACTGTACTTGAGTCAGATTTTCAACGAGAAAAATATCTTTGTGAGACATAATGTGGTAAGTTAAATTAAAACTTGTACGCCGACAAGGTCTTGGTCTTTGTATTATACCAAATTGATTTGGAAACAACAGATTAGTTCGTTACCGAATTAATAGCATCAAGAGCCGTCTTGACAAATGGAAACTAAAACATGTTACGTTAATTGAATGGGATTTCATCAACGATTTACTTACTTCTGTTGTGGCACAGTATATGAGCGTGAAATATGACGTAAATTTTCATGTGACGGTGTCCCTCTCAACTAAGACTGCTTAGTTATTGTTTACAAAGAGCACGCTCAACACACTACGGAGAATTAGCAAAATTAAAACTGTCATTTTTAAAATTGTTTTTAAAGGGAAAGATTGCCAATGTTAGGTACCTGCCATAAACAATAAACAGCAGCGCTCTGTAACACCACGAAAACAGGAACATGTGGGGTGGTGGCTGCCTTCAAGTCGACTGCGACTGCCTGAAGCAAAACGCTACGGCCGTGCGACGGTTAGTGTTGTCCATTCATTATTCAACACTTCTAATTAAGCTAATTATATTTTCCGCTGATTATTTACTGGTCGTAAATTAGTGACACAAATTTCACAGTTTCGTCTTTTAGACAGGAATTATCATGCGGTTTTTAAGATCACATTATTATAGTTTGAAAAAATGCTGTTAAATCTTCATAAAATGGTATCCACCATTTGAAGAGAAGTAAAATACATTTTTAATAATAAAAAACAGGAGTGTCTCGTACCTAAGTAGTCTGTGTAAAGGCTGAGTGTAGCCGAAAGCAGTGTTCCGTGAGATCGGCTTCGGAATCGGGCGGCGTGTTCAGACAAGCCTCATCTATCGATTCTCTCGCGGGGGCTTCTGTCCAGCCCCAGATCGCCGATCTTGATGCTTCTTTTAAATAGATTATGGGATGTGCCTTTATTTTTACTCACATCATAACGATATATGGACGTGAAAGTGCCATTTTAGTATAAAATGTGTAGTCAGCAGCGGATTTATCCCCGTATTTTGTTGCGGTCGAAAGTCATATTTTGACAGAGATATATGGAAACGTGTTTTTAACCAAATAAGTTGTTTGTATGTCTGTTTCAAATAAAATAAGAGGAGGAGAAGTGTCTAGATTTTTAATCAAATCAATAACGATCAATCAAATAACGATAGATGGACGTGAAAGAGCAAATTTTAGTACAAAATATACAGTGAGCAGTTAGTAGCGGATTTTTTAGAGTATTTTGTTATGATAAATTCGTCCAATGTTATATTGTAGCTAGAAATCGCAAATCTGGATTTTGATGCGGTGTTTACGATCATTAATGGAATTTATTTTAGTAAACCACCCGGACTAAATTTGTGATTACATATATGAGTCATAGAATGATAGTGAAAACCGCCTTAAACTTTTTGATAAGTTTAAAAATAAACCATGGAAAGGTCAACATTCTAACAGGTCGCTACTTCAGTACAATATTGCTCTATTAATAATTATGTACATATTAGGTATTTGATGAACGGGGTCAGTTTCCAAGTCAACTATCAGGCTGATTTATTCATGTTGGTAAGTGAAATCCTTCAGCTGTAAATATAAGTGCTCTTAACAGGCATAGTTAATATTAATGTCCGCAAATGGTTGGTCTGTGATATGTTAGGCTGAACAGAAAGTTGAAGAGAAACCGTGTTGATTTATACAAGGAGAGATCAATGACATCGGAGGGACATCCAAAACCTGATGGCTGCGAGATTAGCGTAGCTAAGTATAGACACGGTTTCACTACATACCATGAACAAGCCATAACAAAAGTGTGCGGTTGGCAAGCAGTAAAAGCGTAACGATATCTATAATCTATTTGTTACCGATTAGAAGAACGTGCGAAAACGTTTGGCGTCCGGCCCAATCGTTATTTTTTCAGATCGCATTGCGTTAGTGCGGCTGTGATTGTCAACGAATAACACTGGTACAGACGACAGAAAATCAAGCTACTAAAATCTGTCAGATTTCTTTATTAGATTTTAAACTTTATCTAAATCATTAATGTTCAAGATTAATTCGGATTATTTGACAGTGTCACGACTGCGAGAGACGTCGCTGTTTTTCAATCAGAAGATTGTTTATATTGTTCCTCGGTAAAGGCTTTCTAAAAGTATTGCAGTAAGCCTTGTGTTCTTAGAATTGAATATAGGTGTCGAAAACTACGGTAGCAACAACTAACATGGGTTTAACATGACTTACAAAAGTTAAATAGGAATAATTGACAAGCACTTAGAGGTATGTTTCAATTAAAATAAGTAAGGGAGAGAGGCAGTATATAATGTACAAACTGAATGGCGTTTATGAGACTTCGTTAACATTTTTTATAATAATTTTTTACTTTGATGATTTTTATTACGGAGTAATTGCGTTTTTCACATTGTTGAGCAGATACAGGTTTGAAACTTAACTAATGAACAAGCAATCTCTTTAATGATAACGATTTACGCTGAGATTGTTAGTTTTTTGCTTAATTAGGACGATGTTTTGACAAATAAAACAATTGTATTAGATATCTTTTGACTGAAATGTCGATTATGTTTATTTTAATAATAACTGCAGTGCGATTCTCTAACCATCACATCATGAAAACTTAAGTGAAGTCCTCTAATTGCACCTAATGCTAGAGATTGACATTATTGACAGTTCAATTAACCTAATAATACAAAATGAGATTCTTACAGAATCAATCGGCTGTTGTAGGTAAGATTATTTAAAGACGGCAGTTTGAAAACTGATTTAACGTTCTTCACTAATAATAGAAAAAAAACTAGCATTAATTTGTCATATAATGCCATTTTTTTTAAAGTCCCTTTTATTCAATTTATTTCGAGCAACGAGATAACAAAAAGGAAAGTTAGTCATAACACAAAATAAAATACTTGCTAGCTATTATTGATTGTCAAATCAGATCGATTCTAAAGACTGAAGAAGTGGTATTTTTTTAAGTCCAATAATGCAAGATATGATAATGTAAGGCATTATCACTTGCATTATCGAACTTACAATTACAAAAATTTCTTTAGTAATAAACGTATATCGTCTTCAGTTTCTGGTATGTTGTGTTAGAGTCATCTTTTTAGCTGGGGATAGAAAGATGAACAAAATATAAACATCACGCTTCCTCTGACGTATGCGGAACACGTTTAGATGTACTTATGTCTGTGGTTGCCCAACGTGCGTGGTTTTTGCTCTACACGCACGATATAATTTTTGTGCTCCGTAGCCAAATGTTAAAAACGGAACCCTTGGAATATTGTCATGTCAGGTATTTTACCTGAAGACGATTTGCAGTAATTCGATGAACATTAAAAAAAACACTTCAGCTACTTACTACAGCGCTCCAATTTTGAAAAGAAATTGAGGTATTATTAGATCCAATAATTATTTTTTTTTATGTTTCTAGCTTGTGCTTTTTTATTTGTGTAAGTTGAACATTTTACTCGTTATTGTCATATATCGCTACTGACATTTTCGACTTTAAAGACAGTTTTTTATTAGTCTCAACGAGAAGTACAATATTAATCCCAGCTCCAGAACCCTTTACTGTGCTGTGCGTAGTTCGACACGCTCTTGGCAGGATTTTTATAACTTCGAGTTAAATTTGGAGCTGTAGCGAAATTAGCTACTCATTATAACGATGACTATATCCTTGTCGAAACATTATTGCAGCAAGTGCCGATATTACAGAGAAGTATACAAAAAAAAATCGTCTTCGTATATTTTTTAGCTAATTTTATGATTATTTTGTTTTTGATTTTAAAAGTAGAGTCACCGAAGCACGAGAATTAATTCCAGAACTTTCATTCTTTATATTTCAAATTTTAAAAAAAATATTAAAATTTAATCGCCTCGATTTAGGTCTTGTAAAATTAATTATCACCACTGCACTCAAAACGGAGAAGAAAACACAGGTTTTAAACATTTTTTGAAAGCGAAAAGTACTTTTGTCATGCGGCATTTTAGGTAAAACGTATAAAATTCTGATATTGATCGATCGATTGCTAAATACATTTTTAATAACGCAAGATTGCCTTAAGTATATGGAGCGGGTAACCCAGTGACCGAGTGGTAGTTATGTGTGGCCAGCCTGTGGGAATATACCACTCCACACTCCACATTACCAGGTTCTTTAAAACTCTTAACTAGTAAAGAATAAAGTTTAAATTGCATTGTTGTATCGGCAACAAAAAGTTTGTACAAGTACAGATGTGTAGTTATATTTAAATCACGGCGCTCATCTGCAATGTTAAGGTTGAATTCCGGAACGCTTGCGTCACTACACCCGTGTATGGTGTTCTACAGTCGACCGCACATCAGTGGTTATTAGGCCAGTGTAAACTGGCCTCTTATTATATTGCAGTATTCTACTACGCTAGGCCAGCTGAAGTGTGAGTAAGTCGACTGTGAATTCTTAATACTTAGAAAAAGTAAAAACATGAATAGGTACTCGCATAAATGTCGAAGTTGATCCAAATATGATTCGCAAACGTAACAAATATTATTACATTACGTTCACAGTATTATTATCATTAATATTATCGATACAATACAACACTGTAACTCACTCACGACATTTAGGTAATGCCAATTTCAACTTACAGAAATGTGCTATCAATTTTCTTTCATTATCATGAAATCAAATTCGAATTGGTAGGTAATCCGAACGATATTGGCGCCCCTTATAAAAATAAAATAGTAAAACACATTTTCAGTACGGTCTTGGGTATATTAAAATTTTGTAATTTTTTTTTTATTTATTTCAAGAAGATTTATATATTACGCCACCCTCATCGTTACAAATCGATCTTACTACTACACAAGTCTTGTATGTTTATAATAGACCAGTCTTTCGTGAAGGACCTTAATATTTTAATTAATTAATATTGTACTAATTTTCATATAATTTTCCCCTTATTTGAAACACTAGGGTCAACATGAGAAACAAACTTCAACACTCAGCAGTAACGCAAACGGTATATAATTTGCAGTCAAAATTTACCTACTGCGCTCTTATAATATCTAAGTACTCTGGAAAATCACGAGAGTGTATTTTAGATGATTTGATTTGGCAAAATGAACCTTAAGGTTCAAATGAACCAAGTAAGTAACAAATAGAACGACAAATAACAATAAGGATTTTTTTGTTACAAGTGTAACCATGTAGTTTCTTGTTCCTTTTTCTTCTTAGGAACCCACAATACCTAGACCACAATTGAACGACGTGGTTTCCTACAATTGAAAGCTCAGACTTGTGTATCTATCCCAGTTCTTGTAAACTTTTGGAAACTAGCTTTATCTTTCAGACTCTTTGACAAGTCAAAAGCGTCGGTACATTAAACGGATTGATATAATTGCTTTGAGTTTGAATTTCATGTCAAAGATACGAACGTTTAAGAAGTTTCCTTTTAATGAGGAAGATGGTAAACATGTTGTTATTTTTCAATTTGTTTCGTATTTAAATGCGCAGGTAGAATAAATAATTTCATAACAGCTAGCGGAAATAGTACAAAAGAGATATATATACAAGATTATGACACAGTTCGTGGATTAAAATAATATAAGAGCTTATTTTGAGCGTGTGCGGCGGTAACGAGTCCGCGCTAGGCGCCGTGGCAGCGCGCGTGTAGCCGTAGGACTGACACACTTATCAAATAAACGAAAATTAACCTTGTACTCTATGTAATTCACGACGTTTTAAGTAGGCTGACATTGGCTGGGAATAGTTTTAATATGGACTTTTGTTGATATATTTATTTTCTTTTACGCTGATCGCAAACCTTGCAAAAAAAGAAGCAAATGGAAGGCAAAAATTTATAATTTAGCGCATGCATTTCTTTGTAATTCAAATTCATGTACTTGGTTATCTTGCGTATAGCATGCGAAATGAATAAAGAGAATTAGAGAAAAACTGCACATACAAACGTTTTCATACAACGTGTGTATGAAAGGAAATGGGCGAGGGTGCTAATATCGTATGATTTATGAAAAAGAAAACCTAATTTCTATTGCCCGTCAGCCCGAATCCCCGATACTTTTTTTTTTGTAAAAAAAAACTTACACCACCCTTCGAATTTGTACCAGACTCCCGGTAAAACACCGGTAAACAGAATCCCGTGTTAAAAAAGAAAAGGTAGGTTCTGTTTCCAAAAAGTTTGCAAGGCTTTGGAATGTTGTATTGGAATTTTAGAACCTTCATAATTACTATTTGATGGTATTACCTATCTGGGACGGGAGTTATATAGTTAAAGATCTTGTGCTTAAATATGAGCTGTATTTCAGCCACACACAGTGCCACCAATATCTTTAATTCAAATTAAAGACAGACTCAAGGAGCAAAGATTAAAGACGTCGGGTCTGGGATAATAAACTTCATCTGATTGACACCGCGAGGGGCCAGTCTTGACATTATGCAAGAGGTTTGAGTATCATAATGTTATAAATTATAATGTGTCAAATCATTTAAACATAATAAATCACGACAATTGACCTTATTCCAAAACAAAGATAAATCGCAAGAAGATTAAACTAGCGCTAGGAGATTTTTTAATGGGTGTCCCGGATTCCAGTGGAGATACAGGTGAACCATTTTGCATCTGCATCAGAGAATGATTTATGTTGAAATGCTAAGACATTCAACTTTTTAATGACAATATTCTTCGCACAATTAACTTTTAAAAGTAAAAGGTACTATGTAACTTGTTCGGAACTACGTAAGCACTTACTCTGAAGTAGAGTGACAGTTAATTTTCAATCTCACGAACAAGGAGAGTGCGTGAATGAACCGGTACCTACTGTTTCTTCATAAACATGACGAAATTGGTTTCAGGTTTTTATTTTTAGCTCTACTACGGCATCACGGCGGTTTTATAAGAGAACAGTTTAACCATTTCAATAATGTTATCTGGTATGTGTTACGTTATGTTTTAGCTTTCCTTTTAGCAAATGTGCATTAGGAAATTGGTCTCAGACAATCTTAGTGCTTCGAAGGTAAGCTACTCTGACGATAAGACGTCTTATGCATGACAACGTGCACAGAATAATAGACAAAGACGAAGTTGTTAACTAACAAATTAACTTAGTTGTTGCTCACAAGTATGAGAGTCACGCGAAGGATAAATTCTACATTGAGATTGAGACGCGTAGACTTGAGAGTAGAGAGAGAGACGTAGAGTCGGAATCTTTAGGAACTTGGTTTCACTAATACTATTAATGCAAGAGAGAATACAAATTAAATACAAATAACGTACCCATTCAAAAGATTCACAGCGCGAACGTGGAGTATAGTGGAGAGCGTTCAATGAGGCGCTAAACTTTACGATTGCACGCCAGTTGCAAGAGTGCAACAACTGCGATTATTACGTATTAATGTTCCGGTTATGTGTTGTGAATTGCGATGACACCGTAAACCACGTATCGTTTACTGGGAACCCACTCGTGTTTATTTCGCACTGGAGGTAATTTATTCCGGTATGGCGCCGTGTCGCGAGCCGTGTCGGCGTGGGGAAGTGGGCCGCGAACGCGCTACGCTACGCAACAATTCTCACCGTTGTCTTTATCAATATACGCGCTACGTTGCAACCATCAATCAGAGTTAGATACGAGGATCGTTACTGGCTGTACGGATGGGAGAGCCGGCGCGACTCCTGCGCCGGCCACGAGTTCACTAGTCGGACATTATTGTGCAAGCCTCGTGCCCAGTCCTATTCAATTTCAAATATGGTAGCAGGCGTGCGCGCACGTCCCATTGGACAGTTACAGCGTTGAACGAAATGATCACAAAACTAATTGTAAATAAATCATTCACTAATAGGCAAGAACTAAATGTGGACTGTGTGTTTGGATTTTAGACAGACAAATTCCGGACAAGACCGTACGGGAAGTGGCGGACAACTGAGGTCTCGGTGAAACATTTACAAACGTTGCCATTGTTCTCTTGTATAACGGAACAGCAAATTTCGACATGGCAAAGCCTGTACCTTTATTTATAAGTCTTGATAGGTATGTACAGTAAGAAAAAAATATATATTTATGAGTAGGCGAAATCCTTTATTAATGCACCCGCACTTAGAGATTTCCCGAGATAGAATTTTTTGCCTTACAGGACGCCAGCGTTTGAATCATGCTATCAAATCTAATGAGTCTATTGTCTTGTTTAATCGATTACTCCTAAAACAAGTTAAACCGATTAATAGCACTAAGTAGGTACAATAGAAATACATGAATTATGCTGAAAAATGCTACACAATTTCTTAATATCCATCCGCAAATAAAAACTCATCCAAATAGTTTTGGAATCTTGGCATCAGGGTTTTTTTTTTTTAATTAGATTATTATATTGAGATACCTAGATTCCGCTAATATATCAGAAATAATATATATATTTAATAAAGTTGACTCCATAATTTCCGAGCCACATATGAAAGTTAGTTAAATTTGCATCCAAATATCCGATGTCTAAGGATACTTACATGTCTCATTACTTTTATACACGACATTCCATTGATAAGTTTTTTACTAGAGTTGTTGAAAGGATGTATTAAAACATTACATGCATACTTGCGGTTATAATCCGCGGACTACAAAATTTCGGTTGTAGTTCGAGACGATATTTAATATACTAAGTTTTCCAAGTAAATGTAGTCGGATAAATATGCAGTATTCATTTATTAGCATGATAGTGCGTATAGTATACTATTCGCTAGGATCGGGTGACTCACTCGCCTGTTTAGTGTAATGCGCGAATTTTCACTAGAAAAATATTACTACTAGTACCGAACGAATCAAGTAGAAAGTTACTAGAATTAAAATGTTAATTTAATTAAAAATATCAAAAACTATATAACTATGACAAAATTAAACACAAAATTATTTTATTTAAGACTTACCCGTTGGGCCAGCATTAGGTGAAGTGGTAGTAGAATCAGTATGATGGTTATTGTTCGAATTATTATTGCTTGAACTGCTGCTCTGCTGGTTACCATTCAAGTTATCGTCATTATCCCTTTTACGAATCGAAAATATGTTAAATATTTTATGTGACTTTTTCATGGGTGGTGGTGATTTGTAATTGTATAAAGATGAATCACTTGAAGATGGTAGGGAGAAGTCATAGTCTCCGTACTCTCCGTATTCTGAGTAAAAGTCATTGTCACTGTAGGTTGATGAAACTGATTCCGTGTCAACGGAAAATAAAAGGCAACAACGATACAAACCATTTAAACAACTAATTTTGAGGCCGTTAATTTACTATGCAAAGGGAAAAGACTTCAACACTTAAAGTGTTGAAGTGAAGTTGAATAGTGTTGGAGGGTGCTGATTACGGTACCAGCGACCGGACCCGACGGTTGCAATGCGTGCAGTCACACCGGAAGTAGAACGAGCTATGAACGCATCCGCGTAATGACAGATGTATCCGGGAGGCGTGCCTTAGTGCACGGGGATGTAAGCATGCAACAGGAGGAGTGGGTCAGAGGAGCGGCGCGGGCGGGAGTTTGCGTGCCGACCGCCTGCGCGGGTGTTTGCCGGCTAAAGCACGCCCATCCATTGTTGCTAACACCTTTACCACCGTTCCACAGTACCGACGTCGAAGCACACCAACGGCCAATGCACAACACACGCGCACGAGTTTCACTTACGAGCCACAGACACAGAGGCATCAGCAATATTATTGGTCCATCATAACAGCGTTCTGCTTGTTACGTGACACACACTACCAAAACAGTATAACTGAAATTCCATTTTGGAAATACTGAGACATTATTTCAGCAATGTAGTTAATACAATTTACATTTCACGTCAACGTATGTAGCTATAGTGCAGCCGCTCTACGTCATTAAGAATAAATTATATAAAAAAAAAAAAATGAAATAACGCGTGATTAAGGAGCACCGAGCGGAACAACAAGTCCACGGGCTGGTTTTCTTTGTACTGTCTTATTTAACCGCGAATATAAGCGTCATGACACTAATAATAATAGTATAGTGCCGGGCAGCGGGGAGCGTACTGACTACATAAGATCGCGGGCGCCCGATTTTGCAATCGTTACGTGTACAGCGTAATGTTGACAATAACAAATAGTCTTTAACGTAGACCGCGTGTTTAGAGAGGGCACTACATTCATTCATAAAACAATCAAATGTAATTAAGTTGAAAATCTGCAACCAAATCCGGTGGCTGAAGTTATGTTTGACCTGCTGTACGATTCTGTAATTATTTCACCGTGAAAACTTAGGTGAAGTAACGTGGAGTGATCTGTCAATCCAATTAAAGCTACGGATTGACACTTATGACAGTTTGACATTCAAAGCTCACTTGACTTAACTTTTCAGAATCGAACGGCTGAAGTCCCTGAAGTTCGGGGTCAGATTTATTTATTTTTTATTACACACGCAAATATTTTGGAATCGAGTGAAAGATCAGTTATTTCTTCATAAACTTCACAGACATACTTATAAAATAAACAGTTCTTTATAAACTTCACAGACATACATTTTTCAACTCATACAGGGCGTAGGCACGAAAATATCGTAAGTCATTATTTATTTTTCATAGCCAGTATGTTAATCTTTTCCTTGTATTTAAATATTTCATTGCCGAAAAAGGAGGGTATTTTTTTTACACTTAAGTACATACATATATATGTATGTCCTTGTCTATGTTTAACAAAATAAATGATTGATTGATTTCTTCCGCACGCTCTACAGCCTCTCTGCTTGACGGATTTTAACTTGCGAGGTGCCATTTGATTCATTCTGATTGTTTGAATATTAAAACATCGATTAAAAGAGCATTACCTTTCTTCTATGTTGTGAAAATTTGTTCATTATATAATACATATTTTATATTATGTATTTATTTATGTTTAGGTTTAATTAATATTATTAAATTTTTTCTCCTTGTTCTAACACACTATTGGCCTCGATTCCATTGTTCACAAGCTAAACTAAATTTAAGTTCAGTGCATATTTTTCTTTTTATTTCATTAAAAAAAGGACAGAACATAAAATGTCAGTTTAGATATGTCAAATTAGTCCCCGCTTAACGTAAATTGTCGCCATGTTTTAATCGCGGCTAAACTGTCTATGGAATATCTTAATTTGACAGGATTACACTAAAATGTTATCTTCTATCCTGTTCTTAATGTAATAGAAAGAAAAAGATGCAATTAACTTAAAATTAGTTTAGTTTGTAAACAAGAGAATCGGCGCCATTGTCTACATTTCTGTTTAACTTCTCCTTTCGCAGATCTGCTAGAAGAAATTTCTTAAGAAATAAGCAGCACCTCTGTACTTAGATCTTAATTTTGACATATCCTTATAATAGAGTATGTTAAGAAAACCCTGTCCGTCCCATAAGGATAATAAATGTTAGGTAAACACATGACCAAATATAATTTAAAATTTTACGTAATCATCATAGTACCAATACAAATGAATTTTGAAATAATCTTTTTTTCCCGCGAATTAATTCCAACTTCCCCGAAATTTGGTAATTTTTAAAAAAGTGACAACACCGGTATTATTATGAGCGAATAGCGATGCGACCACGTGCCGCGTGCCCTGCCGCCCGTCGCCCGCGGAAGGGTGCTTACGCACATTTATTAAGTTACCTCTTTTTGCGAAATATTTATTTTTTCTGGGGGATTTTTTTTAAGTTTAGCCCGGTTTTGTATCCATTAGTAGAATCAGTTATACTTAACAACACCTTCACGGGTCGGACAGGGTTTTCTTAACATTCTGTATATTATAATTATTGTGTGTACATAAATAATAAAATAAATAAATAAAAATTTCTTGAACATCAAAATGCCTGATATTTAGTGGCCAAAAACCTTGGAATCTTTCTCGACTACACAGGTAGGTACGTCACTTATACATTTATTAATAAATACGTGATAATGTCACCCGAGAACAAATAAAAATGTTTTTATTTTTTTTAATTTTTAGTTGTTATTTTAAAGCCGTATATTATTACTTTATAGTGTCAATAACACAGTTTTATTTTAATACAAAACGATGAACTTTATACAGTTTTTTTTTGTTTTCAGTTACAATTTTAGGCTAAATAACGCTAAAATTCGACTATGCTATTCAGCTACAGTAGGCCTAGTATGAGTTTTCATTACGAAAATCGTTCGTCGATATCGAGCGCGTTTGACTCAGCGATTGGCCCGCTTCAAGGTCGTAAGTACTCTCAACCAATGAGAGCGTCAAACGCGCTCGTTATCGACGATCGAGTTTTGTATTGAAAACTCATACTAGGCCTACAGGTGTTATATAGTATAAACGAAATCGTTACAATTTCATTCGACCATCCCTTCTAAGCTGCTCAATTATATTGAAGCATAAAAAATATAACTGCCCTCGCCATACGCCTCATGCTAACATATCCAGCAACAATGTCTCTAACATTTAATTGCATATTATTTTCAAAAGCGTTTGCCGAGGGTTCAAAAACAACAATGGGTAAAAGTTTAACTTTTAACCTCGGTTATCTGTAGTTTGTGTAAATGTATCTACATTCAAATACTTTGTTGTAATCGTAGATGTAAGTAATACAATGTGTGTTTTCGTATTGTAGTTTGGTTTCTGTAGCCACCTAGCACACTTGAAATTCGTCGTCCTTTTTGAACAGGAAACATTTGATTTGCTCCCCGCCGTCTGACCTCCTAGTCCCCTACATCTGTGATGTACTTTAACCGTCTGATAGTACATGTATTTGATGAAATATGATGATGGATGTGGTTTGATGTATTATTGTATACGGGGTGTATCTGACATCGTAACGCAAACTTCGCGAAAAGGCTACACAGCATGCCACTATTATGATAGTCATTTATGTCGTTAATGAACGGTTACAGAATTCACAGTGTTTAAAAAAGTGTCGGCTCGGCCTTTGAACGTTACAAGCGTGCCGCCGTGCGGGTTTGTAGGTATGACGTTGATCCCTAATGTGAACCCTATTAAATCAGCTGATAAGATAGTTTTTAGAGTTTTGTTTTCATTGCACTTTTTGTGTAATTAGCGAATTAATAAATTTTTACTTTAAAATCTTATTGCGTTATGTAATACATATTTTTTTTTAATCATAAAATGCCGACGGCAAATTCCACCACTGGGGGGTTCAGAATCATGTACTGGATGCATAGTACTCGTTTGTGCGTCGATGTCAGATACACCCTTTTATACGCTCTCTTAATGATCGAATTTCCAAAAACCACTTCTTACATAATGTTTATAACATCATAAAAAGGATCCTTGTGCAGAACTCCACTGCCCTAGTCCTAATAGTTTGAATGTATTACGTGAGCTCTACAAATGGATGTGTGTGCAATTAGCAATTGTGGGACAAAACCGTACTGCGATTCACGTTCACCGTAGTTTGAATGTATGATAGGTCGGCGACACTTGTTCGCCATTACTTAAATGAGTACTGTCATTCAGCAGTATGTTGGTGCAGAATTTTGACACTGCCTAAGCTATCCCCCTACTGATAATAATGCAGAGTCGCCGTGTTATCTATCGCTCACCAGTCGCAGACTGCGGTAATATCATCGCAGCCAACAAGCTACTCGTATGCTGACGTGGGGATTAATGATGAGGCTTACAAATGTAAGTACCCAGTGCAATAAGGAATTAAGGAATGCTTTGGAGGTTGCGACTCGGGAATATTAGTTCATGTCACCCGGTTTATGGAACCCGTGAGTTGCGTGCAGGGCACAGGGACACAGGGGGGCATTGGGACAGGACTATTGTAGCCAATAAGCCTGATATAGTGATGGTGGATCGATCAGAACGGCGTACAATAATTATTGATATAACCGTCCCGCATGATGAGAACCTCATGAAAGCCGATAACGATAAACAACTCAAGTATATTGACTTGGGTCGCGAGCTTGTCGACATGTGGGATGTGGATTCAGCAATTATTGGATCGATAGTCGTGACAGCCAATGGCTTAATAGCCAAGAGCCTCGACCAACACTTCAGGAGAATGTCTTCAGGCAGCTGAATCAATGGCAAATCAGAAATCGGTACTTGTGGACATGGCTCCCGTTGTCAGGAGGTCTTTGGAGGCCGGCGGGCTACTATTTTTTATAATTTCAATTGTTTGTGTATCTTTCAATGTTTTTATATTTAAAATATAATTTATATGTAATTCTTATAAATCTTGAAGTAAAAGAAATAAAGTAAAAATAACAATGACGCGGAAAAGAGCTGCAACCGCATTCTTGCTTATATTGGCCAGTAAAGTGGAGATTTGCAAAAGCGTTCAAATGTGTTCGGAAAAAGCAAGAATTCCAGTTAGCAACTAGAACAAAGGCTGAAGTTGGTCGTCATGCTCTGAGACTATTGCGACGTGGCAAACGTGGTCAGTGGCTTTCGTGGACTCGGAAGCATTTACCACAGAGTGACGAACAATAGTGTTTGGTGCTATTAGCCGATGAGTTCCGGTTTGGGTTTTATCCGGCTTCATAAAAAATACGTGTCTAAAGCCTTTGGGAAGAGTTAGCCGTCTAATGCCTGGCTCCACTCTCTAGAAGAGCACGGTATTGTCCCACACAGCATGTAAATGAGCCACACATGCACGATAATGTTCCTCCTCAAGCAACGCGGCTGGTTTCAACCGCTCTCAAAGACCACAAAATTCAAGTTTTGGATTCGCTTGCACAGTCGCCCGACTTAAATCCCATAGAACATGCCCGCGACATGTCACAATGAAATGCTTTGAGGGGTTTCCCGCCAAAGTTAACGACAGGCCAAACAACTTTACGAACAATTGCAAAGAACCTGGGACTTCATCAATCATCGATTTTTCAATTTCGATTAAAATTAGTACAAATAATTTTATAAATTATTTGTACTAATTTTAATTTAAATTTCAAACTAATTTTCTAAAAAGTTTAAATGAATAACGTTTTTTAAAAGATAGAGAGACATCAAAGCACAGGTCCGCTTGTAGGTATGTGAAGTACTGTAGCCACATTTGGGCTGGTGCTGTGAAATGTCACATGGCAATTGCATGATTTAATTCCCCATCTCCATTCCACCATCGGACGACCCGTCGTACGGCGAGTTTATACCCTTACGTTGTTAACACCACTACGATCTGGACCAAGCGTTTCACTTCCTCTTTTATGCCACCGCCACGTACATAGGACTGGAACAATATGCCGGCGGCGGTGTTTCCGTCTCAGTACAATTTGAGTGTCTTTCCCCCTAATTCACAAACGCTGCTTAAAGTTAACTAGTGGTTAGCGACTGTCTAAACATACATTTTAAACGTTTGCACGTCACTTAACTTTAATCATCGTTTATGAATAAACCCCTTAAACACTCTGGTGGTTATTCATAAAGGATGATAAAAGTTAAGTGACGTTAAAAGGCCAAAAATGTAAGGTGTAAGAATCGCTAATCACTAGTTAACTGTAAGCAGCGTTTATGAATAAGAGGGTTCAAGGTTAGAATAGGCTCTTAATAAACTAGCGCGCTTTACCATCAACGATCGTATCACTGCTTACCATCAGGCGGGATTGCGGTCAAGCGCTAGTTTATAATTTATAATAATAAAAAAAGAATAACTTTCCATTTACCAGAAAATTATATTCATCAGAAAATTCTTCATAGACTTTTTAACTTATTAAAAAATCGTCGTTGATTTTTAGATATCTGATGAAATATAACATCTAAAGAATCTAGGGACATTCAAAGAACATTATATAGCGCTCCTCATGGATCCCGTCACCCGTGACCATCTATCGCCAGCCTTATAACTAAAGAAATCACATTAGAGCCTAAAAATCACCCAATAAATACCTGTGTTAGTAGTACATCAGGTCATTATAATAAATTATCTTACTATAATATTATAAACGTAAAACTTTGTATCGATGAATGTTCGTAACTCAATCGCGCAAAAACTACTGAACCTATTTCAATGAAATTCGGCACACGGTTTTATAACCAGATAATTTTTACACGGATATTGACACGGAATCACACCGCGGGGCGCATCTAGTAACAAATACAACTGACTAGAATCATTTTCATTCATAGCAAACCTCGCCCGATCTCTCCGAGACCTTGGTCGATATTTTCAGAGCAGAGTGAATCATCGTGAACCATAAGTGGAATATTAACGACTGTTTCACCGGGAACTAGATAATATTCTATTAATGCTCGTGTACCGCAGATGCCCAGGTCAGCATTGATACAGTCTAGCCCAAATACATACTATTTCTAAACTAAAAATACATACTTATATTTAGTACATTTTTATGTACACCATGCATGACATCTCGAATCTTCTCCAGTAAGATGAAATTAGTTTGCAAATAATCGGAAGTAAAACCAAAATTTCATATAATTTTACTATTTGACAAAGTCTATTAATGAAATTGCATTTCTTTCCAAAATGGGTAAACATCAAGAGCTCGAAATTAACATTACCTATATTATGTTAGTGGTAAAGCAAAATGACGCAGTATTTGTACAAACAACGGTAGTGTGCGAAGCCACCCTCAATTACACATCATTTGACAGACTTATCATATTGCTGTATGGTCTACATATATGCAATCGATGAAGTCTGACAGCGCATATATGTACATGTATGTATACCGAAACAACCACGGAACTGCGAGAGGGAACTACATATATTCTTGAGTATTCCAGCATCCAATAAATTGTTGTCGTGTGATCAAGTTTACAGCTTGTTTAGTTGCGTAGATATAATTAATTGTAGAACATAAGCCAAATATGACAGAGTACGGATGCCCTATTAATTATGATAATGGCGGTGACAATTTATTTACATCATTTATTTTACCAGTTATTAAAATCATTTGAGAATCATAACAAAATTAGAGAGAGAATTAATACTGGTTTTACAATTACTAAAAATTGCTAACCGTAGGAGATTTAAAATAATCAGTAAAGTTTATCTGGCTACTTGGCTATTTATAATTCAAAACATGGTCATTTCTTGAGTGGCGCATCAAAAACTAATTTGCATCCTTTGGAAAGAGCTCAGAGAGCAATTAGAAACCTTCCATCCCATCTTTTTTCCCACAAATCTTTTATATAAGCCTGCAACGCACTAAAGGGTCGCCAACAAAATAAAGGATGCTTTTTATGAAAGGGATCAAGTTCGTTACATGGTTTAGGCAGACCTTTTTCAATCAACAAAAAATTCAGTTATATATTTCTAAAAAATAGAAGTTATCTTTTACCACATAGCTATACTCTATGTAAATAGTACACTGTAGACTACCTACACTATTTCTCTCTCCTTCCCCTTAGTATTCCATCCAAAGGTTGTCTGTAAAAGATCGCTCTTAGCGATAAGACCGCCCATTGTGTCACCCTTTGTAAAATCTTTATATTTATGTTTCTGTAATCTATATGGTGTTCATAATAAAGAGTATTCTATTCTATTCTATTCTATACTACCCATAGTTTCGAATCCTTACATATATGCTATCTATCGCAAAATCATCATCATTTACACGACTGCACTAAATAAACTGTTAGGTATCTTGTACTTCCATATCGGATGAAAATAAATCCAAAATATCGTTCCTAAGGTTTTAGAGCTGTACGAAATTACTTTTTTGAGACTCTGACATGCGGTGATGTTGAATTCCTTCTTTATAATGACCGACTCTCAGTCATATTGGATAATGAACAACCACTAGAAATGATTTAAACAATGCCACGCATAATGGTCCACTAGAAGGACTAAACGCGGAAACGGTGTCTTTATCATAGGATACAGAACCACTAGCAATGAAATGGATTAGGTATTAAATTGACAAGTGAGTGAAAAAATAATTTTTAGTTAAGACTAGGGTTGTTTGAAGCTATGATTTACCTACAGCCATGAAAGCAGCTTGAGCATTCACAATTCAATTTCATAGTGCATGATCGGCAGAATAATAAAATAGAATTAAAACATTGTTTCTAAAAGTGCGTGCTGCATTATAAGAGTAAGTGCATACTACCCATACATGGCATTTGAAATCTCTGGGCCACCACACCACTTTTAGAACTATTCTTGAAAACTTACTACCCTTAGGATAGACAATATACGAGTGGTAGGCCATAACATCGGCCGCCGGCAGAAATTACCACCCATCAGACAAAGCCTTGCCGCCAAGCGATTTGTCGTGTTACGGCATGATGTCTGGTGAAGCCGTACGGAGTTTGTTGTGTTGCGATGTGTGCCGGGTACGATGCGCCAAATGTTGTTGCGTTGGGAGTTTGGTCGTGGAGGGTCTTCAGATCAATCTCCCTTTGGCGCAGCATCGTTGGTCGTGTTGTTGGGTTTAACATTGCATCACCTCGCTCAACTGCCGTGTTGCCTTCCTATTCGCTCAGTTTTTCTGAGTGAATAGGCTCTTAGTAAACTAACTAACCAATGAATAGCACTCCCCCATTCACTGATTGGTTTGTAATAGGTAGTTGCGTTGTCTGCCCAGTACTGCGAGTACGCGGTAGACAAGGCTTCATGTTTACACAAAACCTATTTTACTAAAGTAGGTTAGACATGATTTCCTAGGAGACCATGAGATTCATCTGAGATTTATCGAAGTTATTGTGTTACACTTGAGAGCTTCGATACACCATCCTTGGTAAATTATAGGCTCCGTTATTTAACGTACTGCATGCACATGCGTTCAAATCAAATAAAAAAAAAAATATTTTAAATCAAATCAAAATATTTTATTTTACATAAACCAACATGGGCACTTAAAAATGTCAAAAGTAATAACATAGATATTCATTATTATCTCAGCGTTATTCCCAATCGCGTCCGAAGCTTTTTTAGCTTTTCGAGTCTGGGGTCTGCTTTACCAGTCTAACTGCTGATTTTGGCTACACTTCGACATTTTCCGTGAAGCATTGCAGTTAGACCAATTTTTGGCCTTCTGAGAGCTCCATCAACCCGTAACGACTGCCATTAGATGTTCTTATGGCAACCGGGATCAACGGTTTAATGTGCTTTCCAAGGCACGACCAGACCAGTGCAAATATCCAAATTCATGCATAGAAATATTTGCACTGCGTGGGGATCGAACGCGCGCCACCTTGCGCAGGGGCCGCGTTCGCTATTGCTACGCTACGGAGGCTGTCGACACGGAGAAATAGTTAGATAAATGTACGGTACCAGGAAACTTGATAAAATAAAAAATGGTCTACACTGTACACCATTTCTCACTCTCACTGTAGACTCTATCCATCTAAAGTCTAAAAGGTTTTACGGACTGCACGGTCAGCGCAAAGCAGACTGCTGCGCTGCGTGTCGCGGGTTCGATTTCCGCACGGAACAAATATTTGTATGACCTGCAAGTACTTGTTCCGGGTCTGGCTGTTTGTGTATGTGAGTTTATGTTTGAAAACGCACCCACGATACAAGAGAAATACCTAGTGTGGGACAAGGCTTTTTTTTTTTAAAAAAGTCCTCCCATTAACAATATATGTTGTACTTATTAAAATTTAGTAACATTTATGCCATTACAAACTCTCGCTTAAATATGAATTATCTCTATAATGTCAAACTATAGAAATATGTCCAATAAGTATGTAAAAAATAAATATTGTAATTTGAGATCATTTAATAGACATTTACGTAGTCATACCGTTGATGAGGTGCCAGAGAACCTACACGTTGTGTGCTGTTGAAATTATAATAAACTTGTCTTATCCTAGCTCTAACAACGGCCTCAATAAAGAACTTATGTACCTGCCACTCAAGTGCAACATAATGAAAGTCGAGCCAGTCTCGCTATAACATCTCTCCATCTACGCTAACATGTTGTTATCAATAGACTACATGTTATTTTTAGACCAGTATATAAGTTAATATTGACAACCATGCGCAAACTGGTTACGAACGAGACCGTCTTTTATAAGAGAATATATTTGTTTATTTTCAGTAGACTATTATTGAAGAGAGGCTACATTATAGCAATTTATATTATTTTATTTTGAATGCATACCGATTTTCGTAGTCGTGCGAAGTAATTACATAATACGTACATAAGTGATACAAATTTACGAGGGATAAGTTAAAATAAAATCTTATGTACTTTAGAATTCAAAACGACAGTAGTACTAACCGTAGTACTAACCGAATTATAATGAAACAGTCACAGACAAATGTTTTGACAAATCATTTATTTTAAACACGATGTAGATGGTTTTATTGTAAAGAGTTTTTTTTTTAATAATAATAAACTAGCGCTTGACCAAATCCCGCCTGATGGTAAGCAGTGATGCGATCGTTGATGGTAAAACGCGCTAGTTTATTAAGAGCCTATTCACTCAGAAAAACTGAGTGAATAGGAAGGAAGACGGCAGTTGAGCGAGGTGATGCAATGTTAAACCCAACAACACGACCAACGATGCTGCGCCAAAGACCCTCCACGACCAAACTCCCAACACAACAACATTAGGCGCGCCCGGCACACATCGCAACACAACTGCTCAGACCCGTCCTGCGTACAGCTTCACCAGACATCATGCCGGAACACGACAAATGGCTTGGCGGCAAGGCTTTGTCTGGTTGGTGGTAACTTCTGCCGGCGGCCGATGTTATGGCCCACCACCGAGAAAATTAAGAGAATTGTGAGTTACAGGTTTCTAAAGGTCGGCGGAGCGGGGCCTACACTATGGCTTTCGTTCTACATATTATTCCCGCAGTGTAGAATAGTTTAGGTACTGCATCTCCCGCCGCATAACACATCTAGGTATAACGTAACACAATTTATTCATAACAATTATTATTTCCGGAACTATAAGTTCGATTTAATTTTTTTTTTTTTTTTGTTTTAGTGTGTATTGTTCAACTTAGGGAATACTATAAGTTTCATCAAAATCGGTTCAGTAGTTTTTTATATAGGGTCTTTTTTTTCGTATTGATGAGAACTTATTCTAACATGGGTTATGGCTGCCACTATTATTATGTGGTAAAAAATGTAATTTTCGAATTTCGACTAAAAAGAAAATGAAATAAAAACTATTTACAAAAAATTAGCTCGCCACCGACTTCTAGAGCCATGACAAAAGTAAAATTATTTTTCCCTTTTAAGTGTTTTTTGAAGTCGGTTCTATGTTTTGGTAAATAGTTTTTATTTATTGCTACCGTACAGCCACAAACCTAAAAACATCAAAAGTCTGGGCCCGAGACAATGTTACTTGGCCCCAATTTCCTTGTTCACAAACTAAATTAAATTTAAGTTCAATGCATTTTTTTTCCTTATATTTTATTAAGGTCAGAAGATAAAATGTTAGTTTAAACCTGTCAAATTAGTCCGCTCCTGACGTAAATTGACGTAATTTTGGTCATAAAATTTATAATTGCGTCTGTCTATGGAATATCTTAATTTTACATGATCACACAAATATGTTATCTTCTATCCTTTTCTTAATGAAATAGAAAGAAAACTGTTTGTTATTTATACGCCAAATATAATAAAATTTTTGGTGTGTTTGATACGTAGAATCACTTGGAATGGCCTCGTTTATGGCGTTATTTTCATCGATAGAGAAGAGCAGAAATCGTATCGTGGGTGCATTTACAAACATATAAACTCACATACACAAATTACCAGACCCGGAACAACTACTTGTAGGTCATACTAATATTTTTTCCGTGCGGGAATCGAACCCGCGACACGCAGGGCAGCAGTCAAACATTTTAATCACTACGCCAACCGTGGCATCAAACACTAATTGTTTGTATTGTGCACTGTAATTAAAGTACTTGAAATGGTTCGGTTTTTTCTATACTTATTTATTATAAGGAACTTTTTACTACGGCACGAACCAATCGGAACGACGAAGATCGGTCCAGCGCCTCCCGGATCGAGCGGATTCCCGCGACCTTCCGGTGCGTGGTCAAAACTCGAGAACCCGTCGGCCCCATCGGACATCGGTCCTACGGACAATGTGCCCGGCCCACTGCCACAATTCTTCGGGCTATGTCAGTTACTCTCATTCTTCTGCGGATCTCCTAATTTCTGATTTGATCACACAGGGAAACTCCAAGCATAGCCCTCTCTATTGCACCTGATCCCTACTTTCCTATTTTCCGCATATTGTGAACATAATACATTTACGTATGCGTGACTGACAGATGCAGAAAACAGAAGAAAGTATGAACTTCCGCTGTCACAACAAAGACACTTGTAGTGACGTGTTGTAAATTCCTAATTAATTTTCCGGACTCAATTTAAAGCGAGTCAACTGAAAGCAATTACATACAAACAACTTATCTACGCACACTGCAAGTTAAATAAAGGCTTTTAAAACGCAAAACATACGTGTACTTGTTTTGAATGGATAACAGTAAGGCGAACCTCAGTGGTTTTTTACGTCCAGGGCACATTATCGCTCGCCGCAACCCAAATAATGAAATCAATACCTATGTACTAAGAGCCTGCGGGCATTACACCTATAAATAGTAAAACTGGGATTGAAATTCCCTGCCGGACTCCGATTTCGATAGCTATAATAGCCCTTTATACCTGCCGCAAGTTGAGAGGTTCGTTCCAAGCAAACGTGATCCGTTGTCGACCACAGTATTGTAAACCTAAGTGAAAACTCGCGTAAGACTCGGAATTCATTATTTGACATAAATATAAAAGCCATATACAACATTATTTTATCTTTATACGAATCCTGAATACAGTTTATTTAGAATAAGTAACTGAATCGATTCCAATCATTTTTTACACCATGTTATATTTTTCCCTAATATATTTAAAAATGTTGCAATGTAAGTAGTTACCGAGCGCACATTATAGTTCACAGTGGATCATAGATTCCTAGGATCCCGCCGCGCCGCGTCGCTACAGGCATGAGCGGGGCGTTGGCCATATTTTTGTAGGGACAAGCAGGTAACATAAAAAGCTCATAACTTTGTGTTTTTTTAAGATATCTTTTTGAAATTTTGTGCATAAGTTCTTTACATAATAATACTGCACAGGCGGTTCGGTTTAGCATACCTATACAAAAAATAACTTTATACATACATTAATTTGTTCAATTTATTAAAAGTTTTAAAGAAACACTGTTAAATCTACACAAATGCATACATAGGATAACCTATGTATGCATTTGTGTAGATTTAACAGTGTTTCTTTAAAACTTTTAATAAATTGAACAAATTAATGTATCGTATGTGTCTGTATATAAATACAGACACATACGATAACCATAGTATATACTATACTAAATCAAGGGAGCGAGGTGACTCCACGCTATTTGCTTAGATAATTACTCTGCAGTTTCCGCGTAATTTCAAAACGGTTGAAGCCACTATCGCAATGTATATTGTTCGTACTGATTGGTATGGAGAAGGGCCTAATACGGGATGACAATACGGGTGACTTGGTAATTGCACTTGGCGGCGCACCTGCCAGGACTCCCCCCCCCCCCCCCCCCACCCACATCTGTCCTATCGTATACGTTGAAATTAATTTGCGAGGGTCGATTATAGGACCACTTCACACCCCGATAATTTGGCTTAGTGTATATTGTTAAAATACAAATTAAACTTGACTGCCTCGTCATTAAGTGAAGTTGGGTTTTCCCATTACATTTCATTTTCGAATGCACTATTTTAAAATCCGATCGTGAATTTCTATTGAAGCTACTACTACTATATTTTATATTTCTTACAACTTAAGTGCAATCATGAGGATGTTTTCATACTCTTTTCGGAAGTTACGCATCTATTTATTTATTTAGAATATACTTTCATAAATCAGTATTTTCATAATGTTAGACGACTTAACAGTCTATTATCAGAACTGCAAGGGAATACGAAACTCAGTATCTGAATATTTTAAGCAACTTTTATGATATAATTATTCTTATTGAGACCAAGCTTACCTACTGCATATACAATTTGTAAAGAAAACCCTGTCCGATCCGTGAAGGTATTTGTGCACGACAGACATGCAGGACCATTTAGTGGACGTATGCGGTTGCACTCTGCACGTTCTGATGCACACTCTGTTGCTGGGTTGGTGGAAATAAGTGAGACTTCGGTGTGTAGACTTACTTGGTTTATATTCTTCAAATTATTAGCGGAGTCACTATTTAACTTATACTACTATTGATTTTAACTATTACTTCTTGACTGTTGATTCTGTAGAGATCTTGTAGGGATCTTGCTGTTGATCTGTGCTGTAGCTATTGACTTCTCGAAGATGAAGATGAATGTGATCTTGATGCTCAAACGTGGGGCCTATTTATACTGTGACAAGGGCGCAAACCGTGGGAAGGGACGAGATCGTCGGGTTTCACCAGCCATTGTCTTACGCACGTTTCTGGGCTGCATCATAAACCTGAGGGTCTGCACTTTATAACGTCCATTACAAGGGGTCATTTTATTGCGCCTATCCCAAGGAACCAAGGACAAGGGATTTTATGGCGCCCACCTTTTTGGTGTTGTTATGTTCAGCCAAATGTGGGACAACGATTTCTAATTTTATAATTTTATGTCTGCTGCATTTTATGACAAGGGAACACTTTATGACGGTTAACTTTTGTCACTGATATTTTACCAAATGTTCCCAGTCATTCCTATCATAATTGCCGCCTTGCCAGATGTGTACAACCATTCCTATTACAATGAATGATCGCCCATCTTACGCTTTCTAAATTCTTATGCACAAATGTTCTATTATAAGTAATTACAATAACATCTACTATACTGTATACACTGTTCGTAACACTATTCCTAATTAGTTCCTATATACTATTTAAAACTATTCGTCCCGCACATCACTCCCGCCGTGCGACCGCGTCGCAGCTATCTCCGGTGCGGGTTTGTCTTCCGTTTGGAGAGGCAGGACTACTAGCTTCCTCACCGGTCGTCGCAGCACACCTCCCTTAGTTCGGACGTCCACTGTTCGCACGATGTCGTCGGGGCCCGGATACGTCGCTATGACTCTGCCACGCGGCCATATATTGCGCGGCAGGTTGGGGTCGACGACATGTACAAGGTCGTCGACTTGTATTTTCGGTCCTCTTCCATGCGGCTCCCGCCGGTGTTGCAGCTCCGGGAGGTACTTCTGAACTCAGCGTTTCCAGAAAAGGTCGGCAAGCCTCTGTGCTGCTCGCCAACTGGATCTCGATGCGGCGTCTTTGTCGTCGAATGTGCCCGGTTGAGGCACTCGTCCTGAGCTTCCCAACAAGAAGTGGTTCAGGGTCAGGGCCAGAAGGTCCTCTGCACTGATTGACACGTGTGTCAGAGGGCGGCTGTTGATAGCATATTCCACCTCTGCGAGTAAGGTAGTGAGTACTTCCTCTGTAGGGAGACGCTCGTGTAGTGTCGCGGCTAGTGCTGTCTTCATTGAGCGTACCATGCGTTCCCAGGCTCCTCCCATGAACGGGGCGTCCGGTGGAATGTAGCGAATTGGAGAATCTTATTGGATCGGGTAAAGCTTCTCCTAAACTTAGTCCCTTCTTGTTCGATACGTGGCATATCTTAACTTTCCCGTACGGTTCTGTTACTGATGTAGAGGTGTCGATTGGCCTCTTGGGGTTGATGCAAAGGGCGTCCATCTCAACGCATTGCTTCCCTAGTACTTCCTGACTGTCTTCTATTTTCTCAGTGACATGAGACACAAAGTCTATATTGTGCCTGGAGGTCCGGATCTGTCTGCCGTGTAGTACCCAACCCAGTGGTGTGAGAGATGCCACTGGTTGGTACTTGTTGCCTCTTCTGACCTCCGATGTCATCAGGAGATGCCAGTTGTCTTGCCCAATCAACACTTTAGGCTTGGCATTGGCGTACGTGAGGTAGTCGCGGATGTCTGCCAGGTGCTTGCATCCCGTTACTGTTTCTGACTGTACTCGCTGAGACGAAACATGTAAGTTCTTCACCGTGCGTGCTTGTACTTGTTCTTCGTACCCGTTGAGCCCTTTCAACTTGATACTAACTCGACGCGAATTTGATTCAGACGCCTTCAGATCGTTGATGGTTTCTATTTTCAGTGGGTCGACGGGGCCTGTTGCTCCGATGCTGTTTGCCACGCTGTCGTCAACTAGCGTGACTGTTGACCCGTCGTCCATCAACGCGAAGGTGTCGACTGTACCCTTTGGACCCTTTATTTGGATCGGTAGAATTTTCAGGAACGACTGTTTCTTACTCTCGGCCCAGGCTGAGTTGATGATTTCTGTAGCTTCCTTCGATGCCTCTTCTTTAGCCTCCTGCTTCTTAGTGTGATGTAACAGCTTGTGATGTGAAAATCTGCAGCTGTTGACACCACACTCACGAGGACGACAACTGTGAGTCTTGTTTCTGTATTGAAGACATCTGAAGCATAGGCGTTTGGACTTAGCTGCGTCCCATCTGCCGTTTTCATCTAACTTCCTGAATTGATTGCAGTCAACCGCTGTGTGACCGGTTTGTTCACAGACCGGACAGTTCGACGTATTCGTCCTTTCTGTTACGTTGTGGACCTTCTGTATTCTCTTCTGTTGAGTGGCTGCTGTTCCTGTATTTAGTTGTTCGGGTACAGCGTACGGTGCGCACAAGTCCGCTTCTCTTTTGAGGAACTTGTCTAGCTTCACTAGGTCAGGATCTTCCCTCGGTTGTACGAACGAGAAATCGTAGTATCTGTAGCGAAGCGTAGGCGTCAGCTTGTCTACGACGGTCTTTGACACTTCTGGGTTGTACAGATAGTGTACACAGCCGAGAGTTTTCAATGTTGCTACAATGTTGGACACTTTTGTTGCAAAGATGCAGATGTCCCGCGGTGATTCGGTGAGGCGTGGCAGGGCACGGAGCGCGTCCATTTCCATCATGGCGATGGATTCCGGTCTTCCGAATCTTGACTCTAAAGCCTTCATTATGTCTGCTGGATCCGTGTTGGTAATCAGCAAAGAGTCCACTGCTTCTTTCGCTTTGCCTTTCAGTGTTCTTCGTAGCCTGTTTGTATTTTCAATCGGCGTGTATATATTTTCTGTTTCGTAGTAAGCGGCGCGGAACGGTAACCACTCTTGATGTGATCCACTAAACAACGGTAGCTCTACGGATCTCGGTCGTTGAGCTGCGTTGACGGCACTTGTGATTGCGTCGGCGAGCGCGGCGAGGTCGGATTGACCTCCCGCCGGTAACTGTAGTACGTTATGTACTTGACGCTTCTGTTCTGTACTGGCTGGGACGCTATTCTCTATGCGCGTGATCACCGGCTCTGCTGTAGGTTGATTCTGTTGTACGGCAACCACGGGCGTTCTGTTCTGTTGGTCCTCTAGCCAGTTGTCTACTCTTCGATCTGTTTCTTCCTTAGAGTAGATGGAGACATCATCTTCTTCATTGTCGGAGTCTTCATGTTCCAAAGTAGCTAAGCGTGCGGCGGCTAGCTCCACTTGCAGTCGCAGTAAGTCTTCCTTTGCCTTCGCCAACTTGTATGCCTTTGATTTACTGTAGGTCGATCCCCCCGCGCCCTTCCTAGCGGGGGTGCGGGGGTCTTGTAGTCCGCTCGGCAGTGGCAAACCATCTGTATTCTTGACCCGCTTTACTGTTGATTTTTCTGTTGCGGGTCGTGTTCCTTTGTTGCTGTGGCACACAGTTGTAGGCGGGTTCATCGTTGTAGCTGTTGACTGTGTCACGGAGAGAGTAGTAGCAGCGGCGGCGACAACAGCGGGGGGCGACACAGCGGGCGGGGCGGCGGCGGCGGCGGGCATTGATACGGCGGAGATCCCTGTGGCTGTCGAGGTACCAGTATATTCCGTGGTACCCGTTTCTGTTGTCTCCCTCGTGGTCGCTGTCCCTGTGGTAGCCGTCCCGGTAGTAACTGTTCCGGTTTCTGTGTACGTTCCCGTTGTTGATTTGCTAGCAGCTTTTCCCTCTGATCGTGTGACCGGCATATTGTTTATCGATAGCCGTCAGTCTACGACGCGAACTTATCTTGTGGCGAGAACTTGAGAGTCTTCACGTTTCTTCTAGCTGGATGCGTTCTTCACTTATTTCCCACTTATCCGGATATCGAAGCACCATTAAATATGTGCGTGTATCCGGATACGTTCTTCACTTAATTTCCACTAATTCGGCTATCGAAGGACCAAATTGTGCACTTCACTTATTTTCCACTAATCCGGCTATCGAAGGACCAAATTGTGCACGACAGACATGCAGGACCATTTAGTGGACGTATGCGGTTGCACTCTGCACGTTCTGATGCACACTCTGTTGCTGGGTTGGTGGAAATAAGTGAGACTTCGGTGTGTAGACTTACTTGGTTTATATTCTTCAAATTATTAGCGGAGTCACTATTTAACTTATACTACTATTGATTTTAACTATTACTTCTTGACTGTTGATTCTGTAGAGATCTTGTAGGGATCTTGCTGTTGATCTGTGCTGTAGCTATTGACTTCTCGAAGATGAAGATGAATGTGATCTTGATGCTCAAACGTGGGGCCTATTTATACTGTGACAAGGGCGCAAACCGTGGGAAGGGACGAGATCGTCGGGTTTCACCAGCCATTGTCTTACGCACGTTTCTGGGCTGCATCATAAACCTGAGGGTCTGCACTTTATAACGTCCATTACAAGGGGTCATTTTATTGCGCCTATCCCAAGGAACCAAGGACAAGGGATTTTATGGCGCCCACCTTTTTGGTGTTGTTATGTTCAGCCAAATGTGGGACAACGATTTCTAATTTTATAATTTTATGTCTGCTGCATTTTATGACAAGGGAACACTTTATGACGGTTAACTTTTGTCACTGATATTTTACCAAATGTTCCCAGTCATTCCTATCATAATTGCCGCCTTGCCAGATGTGTACAACCATTCCTATTACAATGAATGATCGCCCATCTTACGCTTTCTAAATTCTTATGCACAAATGTTCTATTATAAGTAATTACAATAACATCTACTATACTGTATACACTGTTCGTAACACTATTCCTAATTAGTTCCTATATACTATTTAAAACTATTCGTCCCGCACAGTATTGTTAGGTATCGTTAACTGATTCTGATAACGTCAACAAAGCCGGGCTAAACTTAAAAAAAAATCTCCCTAAAAAATAAATATTATTTCGAAAAATCGAGGTAATTTAATGCATGTGCGGTAGGCAACACGTTAGGCGTACATGCGTGGGTGTAGGGGGGCAGGGCACGCGGCACGTGGTCGCATCGCTATTCGCTCCGTCGCAAATGGTGTAGTCACTTTTTAAAAAAAATACCAAATTTTAGGGAAGTTGGAATTAATTCGCGGAAAAAAAAAGATTATTTCAAAATTCATTACTATTGTCACTATGATGATTACGTAAAATTTCATATTTTATTTGGTCTTGTGTATACCTAACATTTATTATCCTTTTGGGTCGGACAGGGTTTTCTTTACATTTTGTATATTTGAACATGCATACATTGACAAGCGTTATGTGGTCTTTAGATGTGATCGTAATCGCACTACTACAAATAAAAAGGAAGGTGAATGCAGTATGCATACCGTATCCTACAAATCCCCATATTGAACACATACTGTAGTATGATCGATTTGATATTTTCGATGATCGTGACTGAGAATTTGCTGTAGCAAATTCTCAGTCACGATCACGAGAAATATCACATTGCTGCGACATATATTCCGCCAAATTCCTCTGAAGGAATGTATCTTTCTCACTTCGAAAATCTACATAATACGCTATAAGTTAGGTTCCAGTAAATTTTATTTATTTGGCGACTATAATCTACCTAATATTGATTGAGTGGTTACCGATTGATAAGGACACATCTGAAAACCTGAACTGTAACGGCAACTCATCTATTTGTAGACACCTGGATAATTTTATGTCAGTACTCAATGCTTTTCAATTTAATAACTTGAAAAATGCTAAAGGACGTATTCTAGATTTAATAATTAGTAATGATGATTGCCATGTAGGCTCTCTACCATCAATTCATAACATATATGTAGATAATTATCACCCTCCTTTAAGTAGTACGTTTTGCTATAAATCTGAATTAACATTTACACGAGTGAAGATACCTAAATATAATTTCTACCAAGCTGAATACGAATTAATTAACCAGGATTTGAATAAAATAGATTGGGTCAGTGTTCTAAACCACATGTCAGCTGGCGATTCAGTAAATATTTTCTATGATATTTTTTACCAAACTATAAAACACCACACACCTAAAGTGCGTCTCCATGCGCTCGTCAAAATTCTCCGTATGGTTCTCTAAGTTCTTATCACGTATTTTCAGGAACAAGAATAGAGTTTGGATTAAATGGAAGGTATATGGTAATATTTCAGACTATGAACAATTTTCTATCTTAAGGCAGATATTTCAAGTAGAGTGTAAAATCTGTTACAATAAGTATATTGATTCGATCGAAAAAAGACTAAAAAAGAAAAATTCAAAATAAAAATGATTGTTCTTTATTTCAAGATGATTTGGATAGATTCTCGGCATATTGTATTAAAAATAAGCTAAAGTTAAACATCCTTAAGTGCTCGTCTATAACATTCACCAAAAATAAAAATACTATAACTCACACATACCATCTAAATAACGCCTCATTGCATAGAGTTCCTGTAATCAGGGACCTTGGGGTACTTTTGGATAGTAAACGTCACCTGGACCAACACATAGATAACATTATTAGTAACGCGTTTCGCATGTATGGATTAGTGATGAGATGCATGACCGATTTTAAACGTACTCGCACGTACATTCATTTATACAAATCTTTAGTGAGATCACAGTTGGAGTATGCTGTAATGGTATGGAACCCCCTGTACAAAAACTACATAGACAACCTAGAAATCGTACTACGTAAATCCTTAAAGCCATACATTATCGTTGCTTCCGAAAAAACATCCTACGTAAATTTATTGAAATATTAAAAACTAACTACTTTAAGTGACACTTTTTTGGAAACCAAGTTTCTCTATGACCTGTGTAATAATAAATATGATTGCTCAGAGCTGACAAAAAAATTGTGCTATACAGGGTGTATCTGACATTGTAACGCATACTTCGCAAAAAGACTACACAGTACACAGCATGCCACTAATAAAATTATGATAGTCATTTATATCGTTAATGAGAACAAAAAAATGTGGCGGCTCGGCCTTTGAACGTTGCAAGCGTGCCGCCGTGAGCTTTTGTGGGTATGACGTTGACCCCTGATGTGAACTCTATTAAATCAGCTGATAGGATAGTTTTTCGAGTTTTGTTCATATTGCGCTTTTTTTGTGTATTTAGCGAATTAATTATTTTTTTCCTTTTCGGTTTAAAGTGAAAAAGCATATTATTTTTTTTATCAGGAAAAAACCGACGAAAAATTCCACCACTGGGGGGTTCAAAATCTTGTACTGGATCCATGGTCCTCGTTTGTGCGTCGATGTCAGAGACACCCTTAGTAGTACCTAGAACTGTTGTGCGGCGTGGGGTGCGTGGCTGCCCGTTATTTGCAGTGTCTTCTTGTCGCACCAACGCAGGTGTCCGCGCACCTTTACGACGTTTAACAAAAATTTATAATACTCTTTTTTCAGAATTAAATTTATTTTCATTGTCAGCTAATAAAATTCGCATTGAACTTCTTAAGATGATCGAGAGAGCGCATGATTAACCGTATCCCGTATACATATGCATATGTGTATGCACTCGTATATACATATATATTACATTACATACATGTATACGAGGGTCAAACTGAAAGTTCTTAGAACTGGCCACTTATAAACAATATAATAAAAAAATAATTCTAAAATTTGAAAATAGAACTCTTTGGCAATATTACTGAGTATATATTTCATTCATTTGTCATTAGTTATACGATTTGGCGGCAAATTGAAAATTGTCTGTGTCACGTCAACATGAATTTAACACGAGAAAATTTTCGTGCAATGATTTTTTATGACTTTCGATGTCATTTAAGTCAACAAGAAAGTTATGATAGACTACGACTGGCCTTTCACGATGAAGCCCCATCTCGTGCAACTGTTTACAACTGGTTTAATGAGTTTAAACGTGGTCGCACTAATCTCACTGATGATTTACGTGAGAGACGGCCTTCTACGGCGACGACTGAAGATAACATCTGTGTTGTGCGGCGTATGATAGAGACTGACAAAAGAGTGACCTATCAGCAGATTCGGACAAGCTTAGGCATCGGTATGAGTCATGTGCACAAAATCCTCCACGAACATTTAGCGGTCAGGAAGCTTTGCGTCCGGTGGATACCTCATAATTTGACTGAGGCTCAAAAACTCCATCGTGTGGATTGGTGCCGTAAAATGATTGAAAGATTTAACGGAGGTGACTCAAATGCTGTGTTCGACATACTAACAGGTGACGAAAGCTGGATTTACTGTTATGATCCTGAAGCCAAAAGACAATCTGCTCAGTGGGTGTTTCCTTTCGAGGAGTTGCCAACTAAAGTGAAGAGAGATCGAAGTGCGGGAAAAAAAATGGTGGCCTCGTTCTTTGGAAGGATAGGTCATTTCGCAACAATTGTGTTAGAGAGTAAGTAGTTAGTTACGCACTGATATACCTATTTATAAGCCATTCTTAACTATGTAAAGTGTGTAATTGTTGGTTTTCCTTAATAAACAAAATAAAAATATATTTCTAAATTCCAATGTATCTTGGCTGTAAAAATATGGAAAAGCGATTTTCTAAGACTTTTTTTTTTTAAATTGGGATATGCTGTCATATCCATGAATGAAAATGTAATGTATTCCAAATGAAAATGCTTGAAGTATCGCTTTTATTTTAAAAGACTTCAGTCGTGTGAATGCATTGAATAACAGATAGCAAAACTTGTCAGAAATTCGGGCTTCGGACAATCCATATCGACTGTCTATTCCACGTGTGACAGCCGGGACTAAAGGTTTAACATAACTTGCTTTCCGAGCCACGGCGAGGGGTTTGGTATGTACAGATAGTCGGCCATCCACGTACCAATTGCGACAAGCATAAATTTACCTGATCGATCGACACGATTGCATGATATTACTTAGCCATAAGCACTCCGGATTAGATACCTACACATTATTAAAGAATACAAATAAAATTAAGTCGATAACATTTTTAATCAACAGTAAATATAATCACGTATCGACCTAGTAATTTTGACTGAAAATTCTGACTAATTCGGACTAAAGTCTGAGAGAATATTCCTCAAGCTCAGTTTGGTCGTCAATCAGTCGATCGTTGCTTAAGTATAGAATGAATACTTGAGCATCGTTATTATTCCAGAGCGGTTATCCATTTATAAACAATTAAAGCGACAGTTGACTCTAAACGAGCTTCAAGCAAAGATGTTCTCATGCATCTCCATGTTTTTGTTTACGATTTATTTAAATTACATAAAAGAAAAAAAAATCGAGCATAGGATACCAAATATTTGGTAATATACTACATTGTATCAACCTATAGCAGTCCATTGCAGGACGTAAGCCTCCTATTGCACGCCATTCAACTCGATTTTCAATTAAGGATATTCTACAGTAATCAAACGGTGTGCTTGTTTAATTAATACCTACACACGTGTTCCATGGCAAACCCAATAGCCATAGAGAGGAGTGTACTGCAGTAGCAATGAAAATAATAATCTCCAATAAATTGGAGGAAACGTGAAAGGGTATTTATTTCCCAATCTATATTTACTTGTATATCTATAAACTGACCAAATGAATATCAAAAGCAGTAGCCGATAATAGATATTTTCATGTACTTTATGCTTGTCAACATGAATTTCCTCTTTTAGAGGGTATGTGAGTACTAGTGTTTACTTTATATTATTCCATATTGCTTTTGCAACGATGTTACAATTTCTTTTGTTTAATTACTATGACAACATTTGTTTACATGTGCAAGTTTGAATGCTTCTCTGAGAGCCACCATCTCCTGGCACCAATAGATACCATTAAACCTCGTAAAGATGGGAGTATGGCGACGGAGGAGACCACGTAACATAAAAGATGATGGATGAGAATGGCATAATATATGAAAATGTTATTAAAAAGACCGGCCAAGTGCGTGTCGGACTCACGCATAAAGGATTCCGTACCATTGATTTATGAAATGAAAGGATTTAAGTTATTTACATGAAAGATTACGCGGTAATAAACGGTTTACGATTTACGAGGCATTAAAAAAACTACGTACTAGATCTCTTTTATAGTAATGTACATCATGTTTTTTTTTTTTTTTTTTCATTTTCTTATTTTAGAAGTTACGAGGGGGGGGGAGGGGCAACTTTGTTCCACTTTGGAAGCGTCTGTCACGCAAACTATTCCGTTTAGAAAAAAAATATTTAAGAAACCTCAATATCATTTTTGAAGACCTATTCATAGATACCCCACCCCACACGTATGTGTTTGATAAAAAAAAAATTGAGTTTCATTTCTAAGTATGGGGAGCCCCCGATATTTATTATTTTCTTTTTATTTTTTGCATCAAAATCTTAATACGGTTCATAGAATACATTTACCTACCATGTTTCCACAGTAGTTTCGAAAAAATGGTTGTGACATACGGATAGACAGACATGACGAATATATAAGGGTTCCGTTTTTTGCCATTTGGCTACGGAACCCTAAAAATAATCTATGTTCAAGTGTGGACCACACTTGGGTGAGTTGATTACAGTTTCAACCACTGCTTGGGTTCAAGTTCACTTAGTTCATTCATGAACTAAGTAACAATCTAGAATAACATCAAACTCGGCTGAACTATGATCGAGGATCGTTCTATGTATGACAAAAAAAAAAAACTTGACTTAAAACGAGTTCAACATCAATGCTTGTGAGTCCTGTAATAAAATTAAGAAAACAAGGCACAATGAGCATTAGAAATAGACTGTCATACTGATATTATATATGATACTCATACTTTTATGTACAGGGTGGCGCAATAGAACGTGCATTTTTAAAATAATTATTAAAAAATAAATACAAAAGGTATAGTTAAAATAAAACTAAGCAATTATTAAGTGATAACTGAAGTTTATTTTTTAAAAATAACATCATCTAAATGATGACCCTCTCTACGTTAGCACTCCTCTAACCGCAAACGGAAATTACCGAAAACTTTCTTAAGTAGTGCTGGTGTGATTGCTGCCATTTCACCACGAATATTCTCCTTGAGCTGACTGATGTTTCTCGGATTATTGGTGTAGACTTTGTGTTTGAGGTATCCCCACAAAAAAAAGTCAGGAGGCGTCAAGTCTGGACTGCGCGGAGGCCATGGGATATCACCTCTTTTCGAAATCAGTTTGCCAGGGAACATCTGCTTCACAACCGCCATGGAGTCATTTGATGTGTGACTGGTAGCTCCGTCTTGTTGGAACCAAGTCCTAGAGTTCTTTATTCTTGAATTTTCAAGTTCTGGGGCCAAAAAACCTTCCAACATCGCATCATAGCGTTCGGTATTAACAGTGATGTTTTGCCCCCGTGCGTTTTCAAAAAAATAAGGATCAATTATTCCTTTGGCAGAGATTGCGGCCCAAACTGTCACTTTAGGGCTATGTAACGGTTTTTGATGTTTGAGTCTGGGATTCTCACTATTCCAATAACGACAATTTTGGCGGTTTACGAACCCATTCATATGAAAATGTGCCTCATCAGAGAAAAGGATGTTTTCAAAATTTGAAAACCGATTGAGCATTTCATTAGCAAATGTGAGCCGTGCTATGAAGTCAGAGTCTTTCAATTCTTGAGTTAATTGCAGCTTGTATGGATGCAATTTAAGATCCAAGTTTAAAATTCGTTGCAAACTTCGTCGCGATATGTTTAGGACAGACGATCTCTTGCGAGTAGACATTTGTGGATCTTCTCGTACCGACTGCTTAACACTCTCAATATTGTCTTCGGTCCTAGATGTGCGTGGACGACCTTTTGCGTGTGGTTTAAACGTCGATCCAGTCTCTTCAAACCGCTTTATCCAGATTTTAATTAAATTAGCACTCGGAGCCTCCCTAATTTGCCGTACACCATACTCAGAACAAAATAGTCGCCTGACAACTACGTACGAACGAGAGTTTTCGTAAAATGCGCGCACGCAAAATGCGCGACGCTTCCCGTCGAAGTGACTCATAGTGACTAAAACTTCATGAACCGCGCTACCCAACGATATCGGTCTCCCCTCGCCCACGCCCCTTCTACCCCGCAAAAAAAGATGATGCAATATGCACGTTCTATTGCGCCACCCTGTACGATATACTAGAATGATTGACAAAGTCGTACCCCAGATTCCACACTAAATTCCATGTAGGTATTACAAACTTGTGCACATCGAAACTCGACGTCACACAACACAAAGCTTTTACCAACATTAATAGGGATTTACTATGCCGAGCGTGTTTAAATGCACTAGTAATGAAACTTCCATATACGAAAATCATTTTAAAGTCTGTCGTATTCACAAGCTTTGTGTAAATTATTTATTTAGCGTATTAAGCGCCAGGATGACATAAAGTTGCAAAGCCGCAATAAGCTCGAGGGCCCTTGCGGGCTGGTTCTACAGGCTGTGTTATAATCACTGCAGCATTTTAAATCCGTTCACAGTGCTCGTAAAATATTAACTACTAAAAAACGCCTTAAACTCTGCGTTCCAGAAATACATGCAAACTTAATAACCCCGGACAAATTATTTAGTTCGAGGCAAGTATTTCTATTTTCAAATTCGTGATTGCCCTCGCAAAGTTTAGCAGGGTGGATTAACCCGCTGTAAATTAATTTTTTGTACGTCCTTTGCAATATGTAGACCAGTGTGAGGTTGTATACATCGAAGTACAAAATTATGTATAATTATTTGATTAGCGAACAAAACAAGTATATATTCAAATATTTTTCTATAATTGTATATACAATGAAAAGAAAATGTGGCTCTATAACACTCTCACCGTGAACGCTTAGGTAAGGGAGTGTAGACCAAGATGTCACTTCAACTACACAGACTATTGACAGGTCACTCTCACTTCACTCGTCTGTACACTGAGAGATTTTAAAGAATCGATCGGCAGTATTTAAGGACTTTATAAAATGCGAACGAAAACAGCACTTTGTGGCATTCGACATAAATTCAAAACAGGAATTTTATATAACTTCCGCTCTAGGACGTGTGTCGTGCTTTACTGACTTAGTTAACTTTAAAAGGTCGATTTTAAGTGTCAAAAACGGCGTTTCAAAGTTAGTCCTGATTCACACCGGAACGGCAGAAGCCGGTAGCCGCCAACAGCGACGCCATAATGGACCATAATGATATTTACGACGTGGCGAGCGGCCATAGGCAGACGCGCTTTTGAAGCGATACTTGTCTTTTAATTACGCAGATAAGGTTTAAAATTATTTTAGTTTGTAAATGTTTGTCGCCCGCCAAAGTATGTACCACTCTCTAGTAGCTACCGTCCCCGTGTGGTAGGCCCTATCTTTAGAAGGTCGTTTTTTAACAGATAAAATCGTCCCTTTAAAACTAAGTCAACTACAAAATTCGTTTCTACATTATAAAGGTAACTTTTTATACTTCAGAAAAGAAATTTAACTTAATCCATCGTATTAAGATTGCAAGGATTCTGATATAGTTTTCTTGGGTTTTTTTAGAAGTTAAATAAATAAAAGACGCACCATTAAAAACAAATTAATAACAACGGCGTCGTATGCAGACGTTGGTTTAAGTGTGGGATCCCGGAACAGAACGACAAGCGCTTCAAAATTACAATACAACCTGTATATAAGTTTGACAGCCGCAAATGAAGCAGTTGTTGTCTGATTGGATGTTTATTGCAAGTAAATTGCATTTTTGGATGATTCGTGAGAATCTGTTCAGTTTTTATAAATTTAGGTATATTACTTCACTTATTACGTATTTACTCATCCAATCGATTTGAATAAATGATCATAGTTTAATGCGAGGTACAAACCATGGCCCGCTTGAAAGCCACACGAGGGAAAAGGAAAATCACAAAAAAGCACCGGCGGGTAAAATAAAAGCCGCACCAGTTCAAACAAATCCAACAAAAACAGGCACCATCCTTTTAAAACGGTTAACGCTAAGGGGAAGAAATCCCCAAAAGTGCGTAACCTTGACCGATATACAGGACTTTTCTCCCAAGGTTAGGAGGGTGACTTGCGCTCCCTTCATTGTTCCAAAACACATGCGTAAACACAGACGATACACTGGGCAGTGAAGCCTTCAAACTTTGAACATCCGCTTTTAAACTTCGACTGATAAAAATAATAGACTCAGGATAATTGTAAGGCATATTTGGTAATACTTATGAAGAGCATAGCATTATTTTGCTTAAAGACTGTAGACGAATTAAATCGCCCTCTATAAAATAGAAAGAGAGAAAAAAAATCACACAGAAGTCCATAAGGCACAATTTTACTTAACTTCTAGTGTTAGTAGGTTACAAAGACAGATACATAATTAATACTTAGCGTGGAGCTGCATCCAACTCCGCCACATGGGGGAATCTCACCGATCCGCGAACACACTGAGAACACTGTAGGCGCTGATGCAAACACGCATCATCAGAGGTCCATCTATTCTTAATAATGGCAGTAAAACTATAAATATTATTACCCGAAAACATCTCTGACGCATTACAACGCCGTGGCAGCTCCAACAGCACTCTCAGTGCATTATTCTATAGAACGTGAAGCCCGCTGAGTGAAGTTAACCCGCAGGCTGCACGTGAAGAAGGATTGACGTAAATAAGCTTTGAAAAGCGTAACTTTAACTGACTTCGTACATCGCGCAAACCTGCAGGCCAACATGTTACAACGGACAGCTATGCTACCAATAGAGAAACAAAATTATAGCTGAGTTCTACGTGTTCCTTTTCGTCAGTGACGGGTAATATGAATTAGTAAAATATTACTTTCTGGTCTAAAGGCTTTCGCAAATAAATCGCTACTCAATTTACTAATGTCAAAATTGCAAAATAGTGATCATATTCGTTCAGTTTTACTAAAAGTTGGAAACCAAAAACATTAGTTTTACTACCTTTGTACAAATGTGCAAAAAATATAGCTTTCAAGTTTTAATAAAAGAAAGGAAATAATAATAACGTTTCTTTCCAGTAAAAATATAACTTTACAAGTACAGTAGAATGGTATAATAAATGTGCATTGGATATTATCTCCTGGTTGTCAAACCAAGTTTGTCAAACCTGTGACTTGGGGACCACTTATCTTAGTGCATATAGAACATGGGTACAATCGTCAAATTCTGTCCCCGAGCTTAATTTCGTCCCGTAGTGTTAGTTATATAATTATATGAAACGTAGCTCCTGGCGCAAGATATTATAGAAAAAAATGTCCCAAGGTGAGTTATCTAATAAAATATTTAAATAAGGATGAATTTGAGATATTGTAAAGAAATATTTGACAAAACGTGTTGTTATTCCTTTATTTTCCAGTTTCCACTACATCATTATATCTTGTATACTTTATTTTGTGGTAAACTTATGTTTAATTATGTGGTGGAAAAAATAAACGTTTATTATATATATTTAAATTGATTGCAATTTTATTTAGGTTAGGGACATGTGCTTTTAGTTAATGAAATCTTCAAACCCTCACATGAAAGCCTAATATCGTCCCGGGGGCGATATTTAGGTCACTTCGGTCGTTTTTAAATCATATTGTTTTGGTGGCGAAGAGAAAGCTATGGGATCCTTACTTTGAGATACAGCCTGTTTCAGTTGTTAAGCTTCCTTTGACTTAAACTAGGCGAAGCAAAGCCATGGTAGTTACGGCTTTGCCGCATAAACAGGAAATAATAAAATGAAAAAGAAAAAAGAACAAAAAAGATGAAAGAAAAGCAGGGGAATTATCAACCCTTGAAAATGGGAAGAATACGTCAGGGAAAAACAAAAAGAAAACCAATAAGTGACGTAAGAATCAATCTTGCGACGAGCGCACATCTGATAAAGACTGACCAATTTTAGTTTGTACTGACGAAGAAGATAACCATGGCGCTGAATGCCCAGTACTAATGTCAGAAAAGGTTTTCTTCCGATACAAATGGATAGAAATGAATAAGATGCTCAAAATGTTTCCAATGGATGCATGAGGATTGTGTTGAAAAGCTAGGAGAGAAATTTATTTGTGATTAATAAGTCTAATTAGATATTATAATTATAAATAATTACTTTTATAGATAAAACTAAGGTACTAGTACGTACGTACGTACTAGTTTATTGCGTTCTCTATATCATCTCCAGGACTAAATTAAGCTACGAAAAAATAATCTCAGAATTTGAAGTTCTTTATTAAAGCTACATATCTTACGTACGTACGTACGTACTAGTTTATTGCGTTCTCTATATCATCCCCAGGACTAAATTAAGCTACGAAAAAATAATCTCAGAATTTGAAGTTCTTTATTAAAGCTAATTTTATAGAAAAAGTACCACAGTTAAGAAGTTTCTGACTTTCTAAAAAATAAAGAAATGTTTCAGCTTAAATCTGATGTTTTAGTCACTTGATACATTTTTAAAGTAAAATGTGTTTTACAAAAAGGGGACGTTATTTAGCAAATTTACCTAATACATAAAGCTATATTACAAGATATATGTATATCTAAGCTAATGTACATAATCTCATCATCCTAGCTTATGGCAGTATGCCTTCTTTGATGGCATGAATATCAGGAACATGTCACGCTAAAGAATGTTTAATTAGACAACTAAATAAGCCAGTGCTAGCCATTAAGCTCTGGTCCTGGGTATACATAAGTTTTATTTCATTAAGATAAGCACTTACATGCATTTTGTTGTATTTGTATTAACCATAACCGCTGTTAAGCTCATAATCTTACGTGGGTAGGACAAAATTAGAAACCCATCATTGTTATTAACTACTAAGAAAAGTGAGCATGGGAAGCAAGCGATTTCCAAAAAATCAAGGTTTATTTTAATGTTAGATTACAATTTTATATCACGTTTACAATGTTCCCAAATCTGTGAAAACGGAACGAGGGCGGGTGATTTGGTATTAACTGGACGTCAAAGCCCGCTCGACGGCGTCAAAGTGTAAAGCATATTCCTGTATAAACCGTGAATATTATCATTTTACGTAAAACAAATCATTACGGCGGCCATTTTGGAGTAAAACAGATGAAACATGGGCGGAGCCTTAGGACACACCTCCCGTTTCCAAGAAATTTCTGCAGGCTGTTGTGCTGTTTTATAATTGGAATAATGCATGACCTGAATATAAAATAAATTGCACAGCAAGTAAAAATTCTGGGTTGAGAATTTTACGTGGAAATTTATCAATTTATTCTCTATGTTGCATATTGTAAAATCGTAAGTGTCTGCTGTAATGAATTCACTGGTATGTTAAGTTACCTAATCAATAAGATTTCTATCTGGAAGTTTCCCGATAAATTAATATTATCCAAAATGAATAAATTCAAAAAGGGATAGATGTGACATCAATTATTATCGACCTAATACTTAATACCCATCTTCTCTAAATTTTACGAAAAATGTATTAGGTGTACAAATACGTTTCCGCAGTTTAACAAATGATGTCCTCACTAAGAGGTTACGTTGAAATTTTCAGATGTAAAATGTGATATCGTAAGTTCGGACATCTGGTAAAAACATACATTTAAGAGTATTGGTGACTCTTTATCAGTATAACATACTCGTATTTATTTTTGCGCAAAAATGACAAGTTTTGTGCTGAATAAGCGTCATTTGCGGGTTACTACTTTAATTTGAAGAAATCTGCTGCTGAGGCCCGTCGATTGCTTGTAGAAGCTTATAGTAAAGCTGCTTGAAGCGAGAGGTGTCGTGAGTGGTTTCAAAAGTTTAGAAACTGTGAAGAAAAAGAACGTAATTTAAGACCGAAATCGTACAAAGACATGAAATTGGAAGCATTACATATCGACGGGTGCCAAGAACAAAGTCCTGTCTATAATATTGTCTACTTGCAGTGCGAAACAATAAAGTTACGCGATTATGTTAAGTGGCAAAAAATAATTAAAATAAATAGAAATATATGGTAAAAAAATACCTTTTATCATAATTTTCTATTATTATTTTTTTTGCAATACAATAGTATCGTTAATTTTATTGTTTCGCACTGCAACTAGACAATATTGAAGATAAGACTTTGTTGTTGGGACCCGTCGATATGACAAAATTATTCTCCTACATGATAATGCACGTCAAAATGTTCATACATATAACGGCGGAAACTTATTTGTATACTATTGAATACGTACAAAAGACTTCTTAATTTTTGCAATAACTTCAAAATAGTAAGGGTACTGACCACACCTGGCTCTTTAAAGTTTTGGACATGGACACTATTTGTCGAGCTAAGAACTAAAAAAAAATAATTAACAAACATCCTCATAAATACAAGAGACAGACAGTACAAATGAGCTGATTTAAGTATAACAGTTGGTATAGGCATAAGTTGATTATAATAAATTCAGCATCAATCTTAACTGTAAAAAAGCACAATTTACATTTTTTTTAATATAATTATATGTAATATGCTTTTTTTTTAGTGCCGAGCGTGGGGATTACGGCAAACCCCCTTCCAAAGCAATGAAAGGCTTGGGGGAGGCCTATGTCCAGCAGTGGACTTCTATAGGCTGAAGAAAATATATGTTTTAAAATTATACTAGCTTTCCGCCTGCGGCTTCGCCCGCGTGAACTTCGGTTATATCGCGCTTTTAGATTTCCCTCAGGAATATCAAAATTTTCCGGGATAAAAACTACCCTATTATTTAATCCGAACTACTAACTATACGTTTGCAAAATTTCAAAGCAATCGGTTCAGTAGCTACGGCGTGAAAGCGGAACAAACAAACAAACTCACTTTACGATTTATAATATTAGTAAAGATAATCACGGGCTAGTTTTTTTAAAAGCTTAAAAATAGATTTTTTTACTTCTGTCTAATGCTATCGCGAATGGAGTATTAGATTGTCGTTTTTATAATAAGTATTAAGGAATTTATGGAACATATAAATTGAAAATTTACATAAAAATTTCATAGAAATAAATTCATTTTCCAGCAAATAAGTTTCTAAAACATTTCATTTGAACATATGAATATACTATTTTATTGATTCTGCGTATGAAGCTGACCCTCATATCGATCCCTTCCCCTCGGCCACCCACAAGCGCAAATATCGACATTCCCTTGCTTGCACTTTACTTTTACTTATAGCTATATTATTTTATTGATTCTGCACATCAAAGTGACCCCCATATCGAACCCTTCCCCTCGGTCCGCAACCTTGAACTCACCCAAAAAGTTTTTTGCAATATTTGACGGATGATATTGTTTAATAAGGGTGAAAGCTTGCTGATCGATGAGCAATAAATTCACGTATAGTATGTGCATGTAAGTGGGTGCCTAGTTCTATGACCGTTTGGTAATATATTAGCGGTACTTATGAGAAATACTTGGCAAATTTTTCTGTGTTTGTACAGTAATAAGAATAATATAGCTATACTTTAAACTGTACGGGGTTTATCCATTGTACCCGTTGATGTACCCCACCCTGTTTGTACTGGGCTTGGTCGGGTACAATGAATTGAATATGCGACGACAATTCACTCTTGTCGTCTATTTAATAAAATACTCTGGGGCAAGGAGCATAATCCGGAAGTGCTTCAGTGCTTGCGGTTTAGTGTTCCAGACGTGTGGAGGCGGCGGCGCCCGCCACTGTTGGCTGTGCCAACTGGCAGAACCAACCTGCTGGCCAAAGCACCTCTCACGCGAGCAGTTCGAACTATTAACGGAATTCAAAATAGGTTGGACATTTTTTCGTGTTACTTTAGTGAATTAGCACAGGTAGGTCTATATATAATATGTTATGAAAGCAACAATCAGTGTGTTTATTGTATTGTTATAATTATAAGGTTGTATAGTTTTAGTTGTAAGTAGTTTTGTGTTAAGTAAGTAATTGTGTAGTTTTTTAAAATTTATTAGTCTTAGCTATCGGATTAGGTTTCTAAACCTGTAATGGTAGTTGTAAGTTTTTAAAGAAAAATAAATAAATAAGATCAAACATCACAGCAAGGGAATAAACATAACTTGATCTCAAACCGCAAACTCTTAAAAGGATGAATTTCCTAACTAACATTTTGTTTTTAAGGTTTCAGTTGAGAGCAATTTCGTTAAAATTTATTTTTAGAACTTGAGCTTTTGTACAAGGGTTGTGATAATTTCAGATGCTTTAGTGATACCTACCGTAGACGCCACTAAACTCATTAGTTAATGCATCAGTGCATTACATGGTGCAAGACGTGCAGGAAAATCGCTGTGATCAACTAATTCATTAACTGCGGCCAGCGACCACGTATTGCAGCAACATCCCGACCCAACACGACGTCAGTTTACCACCGCGACTAACCACAACCACCATTTACGTACCTACTTCATTTATTCGGACTTATTAATTCAATTAAAATAATTACTCACCTGGTACGACAGTGCATGCTATTGCGAGATTCAACTTACCTGTAAAAGAAATAAAAGGTTTTTATTCATGTGAGAGGATTCCAAAATGTTAATTACAATAAATTATTCTAGGTCGGTTTTTTTAGTATACCTTTAGTTAGTCTTGTTACATTAATATTCAAATAACTTGATCAGACTGCTCTCAGTCCGTGTGAGAAATATTTTTTTTTTACATTCATATTTTCATTGATTGATCTTTACATTCATATTGTCTTTGATCGTAACTTGTTCGAATTGAAGACGATTGGAAGATTTTGGACAATAATATATGCAGTTGTGTGGATTGCAAGTGTAGTGTTGTATGTTATCATTCATAAAAGAACCGCAAAATCAAACGAAAATATTGGGTACAGACCAAGTCGGCAATCTTACGCTAAATTCTTGTATCAGACAAGACCTGTGCCGAGCAGTGGGACGATAAAAAGGTTGATGATGATGATGATGATGATGTCGGCAACCAAAAGCCGGCCGCCGGGCATTTGTGGATGCGACACACATGCACAATCATTATAATTACTTTTCCTTTCTACAATAACAAGAAGTCAATTGCAAAGCAACCGCTAGTTTTCGCACCACGAACCTTTACGAAACGTGATCGATTTGTTTCAATTAATATGGTGTATGCTTATTAGCTGTCTTCGTATTAAGAGGGATGTGAGTTATGTTGCGTCATCGTTAAATATTTACTAAACGTGAGCATACAACATGAGTTATGTAAAACAAAAAGACAGAAAAATAAAATCAAACATTAGTAAACTCGTTTAGCTGATAGCAATAATTTCATTCGATCAAACAACTTTGAAGGTATTCCAATAAATATGTAATCCTATTCGTAAGGGCTGCGGGCGCGAGTGGAAGGAGGGGTTTATGTGCGTGCTTCCACCAGCACCCCGCGTTTTAATATTAATCATTAACCTCAGAGCGGTTTTCAACGACGCGCTTAGCTCACCTAAGCCGCGTTGAAGAGCTGTCAGTGTCATCATTGTTGTGGAATATTGACAGTGACAGCTCTTGAACGCGTTTAAGATCAGCTGATCGCGTTCAGTTTCATTGGGAAATTTAGCACTTATTGCTAAGTGTGAAGTGTTACATTCACATTCTACTTACATATGTACATGTAAATATGTTGAATCTAATGTAATGAAGAATGTATGTATTAACAACACGTCAGATAGATGTCTTAAAGTAAATCTAATGGTAATAAGGTGTCCTCGTGGCGGCTATCTCTTGCGGCCGGCCTTGTTCCAGGCCATGATCCGGAATGAGTGCATGGCAGGCCGTCACCTCATTCAGCAAAGCAGTGATGCTGGCAAAAAAAGGAGGCGGAACACGTGAGGGGGTGGGAATCCCAACGCCCTAACGCCTCTAGCCGCCGCAGAAAACGCCCTGGTCGGAAGACAACATCGATCTCCCGGGTCCTGTAGGTGCGAGCTAGCGAGCGGCAAGTGGGTAGCCCGCCGCCCGGTAAGGACCAGGCCCGGGTCGACGGCGCGTTGTAATTAACGAGCACCTCAAAGAGATGTCAGCACATTGTGACCTCCTGGGTCAAGGTTGCGGGTTGGTTATGAAAGAAACCGTGATTCTGGCGTACAGGCAAGTGAAGAAACACGGGTCCCCCATCCGTCAAGTAATAAGGTGCATATGTATGTAATGTAGGTAAAGTCAGGAAAGTGTATTATTTTGAAGGTTGACAAAGTACAGCAATAATTACAATACATACAAAGAGTAGCCATTACATACCAAATCAATTTATTACAGTTGCCCATCCGAATTTTCGGGCAATTTAACTTATTAGTTGGGATAAGTTTCAGACTGACAGTGACGCGGCCGGACGAGTATTTTGACACTTAGTGTCCTTTTGTTTTGTAGACTTTGTTAATATAGTTTCCATTGGGAATAGTTAGTTATCTAAACATACAATAAAGATTTTATGAATTCTTTGAACAAATTAATGTTGAAATAAATTGTCGTCAGTTGTTACTCAATTTGTGAACACAACCGTAATGCTCTTCCATAGGTAAGGAGAAGTAGCAAGCCTTTTAGCTCTTCTGCCTTTTTCCATTTAAAACTTTACTAATTTAATTAATTGATTGACTTTAACGACGTATCTAAAAACCGACCCTTACTAAGTTACGTCTAAGATTTACAGAAACAAAGAAAATCTTTCAAGTGTCGAACATTTTAAGCCAAAAAATAGTACTTTTTTTTAGGGCGAATAACGTTTTGAGGATTTAGTCATTACTATAGCAAGAGCAAGTTTAAAACTACACTACAACAGCCACTTTTTGAGATAGAAAATACCAAAAACTATAATATTAATATCAAACTTTGTTTGCTTGAAACATTAATTCTAGTAAATAATCTATTTAGAATCGTGATTTAAAGATAGGGGTTGTGATAATATTTTTAAGGTTGTACAACTTTTATCAATTAAGGTTATGAAAAATATTAGCCGATTCCCACATTCACTGAATATACTTATCAAATTTCATAAAAATTGGTTAAGCTGTTTCGGACGAGTATGGCAACTAACATTGTGATTCGAGAATTTTATATATAAACTAGCTGACCGGCAAACGTTGTTTTGCCATATAAATAATAGATTAAATTACTAAAATGGCTATTAAAAAATAAGGGTTGATCGTAGAAGGGTGAAAATTGGGGATTGTGTGTATTTTTGTATGTTGTATCATAAAAAAATAGAAATTAAAAATTTTGTCTAAAAAATAATAAAAAAAAAATTAGGGGTGGACTACCCCTAACATTTAGGGGGATGAAAAATAGATGTTGGCCGATTCTCATAGATACCGGTTAAGCACAAAAAATTTCATCAAAATCGGTCGAGCCGTTTCGGAGGAGTTTAAAGCCGAACACCGTGACACGAGAATTTTATATATTAGACTAGCTGACCGGCAAACGTTGTTTTGCCATATAAATAATAGATTAAATTACTAAAATGGCTATTAAAAAATAAGGGTTGATCGTAGAAGGGTGAAAATTGGGGATTGTATGTATTTTTATATGTTGTATCATAAAAAAATAGAAATTAAAAATTTTGTCTAAAAAATAAAAAAAAAAAATTAGGGGTGGACTACCCCTAACATTTAGGGGGATGAAAAATAGATGTTGGCCGATTCTCATAGATACCGGATAAGCACAAAAAATTTCATCAAAATCGGTCGAGCCGTTTCGGAGGAGTTTAAATCCGAACACCGTGACACGAGAATTTTATATATTAGATTTAATTCAACACCCTGAACATGTTTTATGTTTATTGTTGTAACAGCAAAAAATGCTCAAGAGAAACCATTTTCCATAAGACAACAGTTGGTACTTGTTTCTAACCGTGTACTACTGTGGTTTCAGGATACGAAATGAATGATGGCATCATTGTCATCAACAGCCTGTAGTACTTCACTGCTAGGCATAGACCTGTCCTATTTCACGCTATTCCAGTCGATTTTCGGCAACACTCATCCAGTTACTAGTTACTACCAGTCATCCTGCGAAGATCGTCGCCTGAGAGCGTCCACCTTAAGTATACTGATTCGCGGTATCCAGTCAAGAACACGTCTACTCCAAGGGTCATCGGTTCAATAGCTAATATGACCGGCTCATTGCCACTTCTGTGAGCTGTGTCGACAATTTTGATTCTCTGTCGGATCACCTCATTGCGGTTTCGATCCCTCTGAGAGACTCCAAGCATAGCCCTTTCCATAGCTCGCTGAGGGACCTTGAATTTAAGGACCAGCTGTACCGTGAGTGTTTCTGCTCCGTGGGTCATAACTGGCACGACGCACTGGTTGAAGACTTAAGTTATGAATATTTTCAATTATTTTTATATGTGAAAAAGCGTCCTTAGACATCAATTTAAGAGTCAACCTACAACTTTTTTAGAAATTGTAGACATACTTACGTAACTTTCATTCAAACTTCTGACAATAATAATATATATTCATTAAACTACTTAATAACTATTTCAGTTTAACTTTGTGAAGGTGAACATTACTTTGAAAATAACAATACTAGTCTTGAAGTAAATAATTATACTAAAAGGAAATTGCTAGAACGGACAAGAAACTTATAAAATATTTAATCTTAGACACTTAATCAATGATGTGTTAAAACATCGAGCATACTAATTGGAACTCAAGCTCTACCTCCTATCCTGCCTCCTCAGTCAAAATGACTTCTGTGCTTGTGCCGCTTATAACGCCGAACAATTGGTAAATTGTTGGGTAAACCATATATAAAATTAAATCGAGCCAGCGACACAAACAAGAAGAAGAGTAGAACGAAGTTACATTCTTTTTGATATGCAACCACTGAAAAATGCGAGATTTTCCTAATGTCGATTTCCTGTGGGTACAATGATTAAGGTGTCTCTTACTTCTCCGTCTCGAGAATCCAACCTACGTAATAGGAAAATGGTGTAGAAAAGTTTCAGTAACCAAAAAATGTTCAGGAATATGGTACAAAAGTGTCACGATGCCGAGATATTCTTAAACGTAAAATATTTCAATAACTTAATAAACATTGTAAGAAAATCAACCTACCGAAAATGAATCGCAAAACAATGTTTTTGTTTCTCGTAAATTATTATTTTTGTAGAAAGCGTACTTCTATTGAACGATGTTTTATGATGCCTGTATTCTTCTGGAGTTGTATTTTGACATTTTAATTATATTGTATTTGTATTTTGATATATTCACAGCATTTTGGTTTTATTTTGATTCAATTGATTTTGATTGTTGTATTGAATTGTACTGTAGACTACCTAAATTATTCGTCTCTCCTTTCACTTAGTATTTCATACAAAGATTATCTATAAAATATCGCCTTAGCAATAAGACCGCCCCGCCCATAATAAAGAGTGTACTATTCAAGTAAATTGTTTATTTTTATCTTAGCTAAGATTATTTTTTAGCTTGGCCTGGGCCAGGGTTGCGGGTTGGATAAAAAAGAAACCGTGGCCCTGGCCGTCGCACAGGCAAGTGAATAAACACGGGTAGGTTTTAGTCAGTAAAAACCTGACACGCCCTTCCGCTTCGCCCAGAGCGAGAGAGGTCATTTCATGATTTCCCATCCCAAACAAAAAAAAGTTGAAAGATTAGTTTTTGCGAAAAACAATACCAGTCAGACAAGTTAAAACAGTGCTTAAAGGTTAAAAGAATGATACTGCTTTTAGTTTTATTACACTTTACACCCTACAAAAACGAACCTACAAACAATATTTTTTTTTCCATTTTCGCAAAACTGTACGCTTCGTTTAATGTTAGCTGTCTCTAGGATTGAAAAGAAGCACAATGAATCTGAATATTCCATCTTTATCTGGCAGGACTAAAATATTATTTATTTCCTGTCTTTTACATCGCGAAATAGAAAAATATAGATATGAAAAAGGGATTCATGAGGTATGTGACAACAACTTCGCGCTCAGGAATTATTGAGCTTATCACTTAGTGTCTATTGCTAAATACAATATTCATAGCTGAAAAAAATGAATTCTTAAGCTATTTATAACTACAAGTCTTTTTATGGTATTGGTTGCTCAACCATGCAGAAGATAGATTATTTCAGACTTCATTAGACCCTTTGTTTCACTATACTCGTAAGTATCGATATTCAAAACACTAGTACCTACAAATACGGATTTTTATAGCGATGATTTTTCAATGATAAAATCATGTAGCCAAACATGTGACCATGAAGGCAGCACATGATTCTACACTACCTATATAAAGTAGTAAAAGGTAGGTAATAAAAAGTCAGTTATAGAAAAAACCAAAAACAAAATGCGATTCAAAATCAAGTCTGTTGTATTTAGATACAACAGACTTGATTAGATGACTTAGGCACGACTTAAATATTCATTTTCAGTATTCTGTTCTTAGTATAAGTTGCTACAGTGGAAACAGAAATACATTACCTTTAAACAACTGTCTGGCTATTACGCTACTTGAGCACACCCAGCCTGGTGACGAAATCCTTAAAAATCAGCTGTTTCATAAAAATGTTAGCTACATACATATCTACTAGGTAAATGACAAAAGATTTCAACGCATCGTCACAGGAAAAAAAGCCGCTGTCCAGATATTGATACGACTAACCACAAAATTTATGTTATGAATAATCGTGCTTTATAGCAATTATTTACTTTCTAGAACCACAGTCCAAATAAATAATAAGAGCTACATTTGTCATAAATTAAAAATTCTTGGAATACGCTATGGTGATATCAAAATCTTGAATAGTGTGCAGTAATTAGAATAATTGAGGTCCGGAATAGCTCTTTTATCATTTTATGAAATCAAAATACACTAAAGTAAATGTTTCCACCGGCATTTGGTTATTTGGAGAGTATTTAATTACTTACGACTGTAGTAGATATGACTGCACTGTGGTTTTGGCATTACCGGGCTTGTATTTGATATTTGATTGAAAACTTAGTTAATTGCCTCGAAATAAATAATTAATTACGAATGCATAAAAAAGGCAGAAATAAATTTGTCATGTCATGAGTATAAACTAAAAGTTTTCTCAAGAGATAGATACTACTATACGAGATAGATTATGTATCTATTGAGAAAAACTTGACTGTGAAAAACATAGTTATTAGATACAGGAAATATCATGTTCTAAAATATTAGAAAAGAAATGTAGGAGTTCCTTTTTACGAGAAAGGAGATGTTTCATTTTGGGCCACCACTATGTACACTATCATCATTATCAATCTTTTTATCGTCCCACTGCTGGGCACAGGTCTCCTCTTATACAGAGAAGGATTGAGCAAAATCACCACGCTTGCTCAATGTGGGTTGGCAATTTCAGACTTAAATTCCAGGTTTCCTCAAGATGTTTTCCTGCACCTTCAGTCATTGGTGTCCAGGATATACTTAGAAAGAAGGAAAGTAGAAAGTAGGGTAAGCTGGGGCACAATGTTACACGGGGTACTATGTTACAATGCACATATCTCCGTCCCAGTCTTTTAGTTTTATGATGTTGGTATACACGTTTGTCAAGCTCACAAGCAGCCATGTTTAAACAGTTGTCATCGCCACAATTTATACCGTGCTTGAAAAATAACAACCAAAAAAGGTTTTAGGTCATTAAACGACGAAAAAATTTGTTTCAAAGTTTTTAATTTCTTTCCGGACGTAATGTATTAAGGTATGGTATGGTAATTTTCCTATATTTAATGTTTATGTAGCTACATATTACCGCCAAGTAGTTTTTTGTAAAAATACATCTAAAAAAATTCATTCCAATTTTTATGATTGGTTACATTATTTTTAGTGAGATAACCCCCTTTTTAAGGTAGTCAAGACAGTGGTTATGACGTTTGATTGACGACTGACAGTTCTATTTTCCCGTTGTGTTCGTGGTGAGTGTTGATTTGAGTCGGTTCTGTTTCGGAGCTTTTAGTGATTGTTTTTGTTTTGTAACCCTGTTTACTAAAGTAACGGCCAAACCGTCGTAATTTACACCTCTTAACACCAATGAAACTAATCTAGCTGCACTAACATTCACATTTACACAACACTATCTTTGTAATTAATACGCCACACATTTATGTATATGAAATAGTTCTTTTTTCTGCAAAGGTTCACGTTTGGGAAGTCACACTCATTCAGCTGGAACCCTAATACTATTATTTCTACGGAATAAAACGGTGTGGACGGCCTCCGTGGCGTAGCGTTAGCGAGCGCGGCCGCTGCGCAAGGAGGCACAGGTTCGACATCCAAGCAGTGCAAATATTTGCACTGGTGTGTTTGTGCCTCGAAAAGCACGTTAAACCGTTGGTCCCGGTTACCATATGAACATCTAGTGGCAGTCGTTACGGGTTGTTGAAGCCCTTAAAAGTTCAACAATTGGTCTAACTGCAATGCTTCGAAATCGCCTTCGTGTTGTGGAGGTCAGACGGCAGTCACCAGTAAGTTTAGCCAAAATCAGCAGTTAGACTGGTAAAGCGGACCCCCGACTTCAAAGCTGAATGCTGAAAAGCTTCGGATGCGTCTGGGATTAACGCTGAGATGATAATGAATAAAATGGGGTTTATTAATCAAAGGAAAACCCTGCTTTCATTTTACATACACTGACCTGAAATTTGTTATATGAAAATGGAAAGCAAAACTGAGTTTAAGAGTGTAGTTTCAACGGGGCAAAGAGAAAAAAATTACTGTGTATGGTCCAACGGGGTGACCGTTTGCAGGACCGGATGCAGGGGTGAATTGGGGAGATCGTTAAAAAGGATTTTAACATTGAAATAAAGTAGTTTGTTAGTAAAAATTACTTGGCAAACCGACTTGTAACTAGATAATGATAAATGAATGATTGCCTAGCCACATATTGTGTTTGTCGGTACTTACGAATACTTGTGTAAATGTAGTAGCATCTACAGTTTGCCACTCTATCTTCATAAGTAGTTTAATAAACAAAATAGCTTTGTCTAAACAAGTTATTACATCACAGCTTACTCTGCGCCTCAGGAATGTGTTTCACATGGTAACGGGTACAATTACTGTTTTTTTTTTTTTAATTATCATTTTTGCCACTTAAAATACAAAACTATTTGTTTTTTATCATTTTGAAATACCCATTTATGTTTTAATACTTCCTACTTATTTCATTTCAGATTCTAGGTATTATAAAGGCTGTATCTAACATCGACGCACAGAGTACCATGGATCCAGTACATGATTCTGAACCCCCAGTGGTGGAATTTTTTGTCGGCTTTATCATGAGCACCAATAAGATTTTAAAGTAAAAACTGAATTAATTCGCTAATTACACAAAAAAGTGCAATGAAAACAAAACTCGAAAAACTATCTTATCAGCTGATTTAATAGAGTTCACATCAAGGATCAACGTCATACCTACAAACCCGCACGGCGGCACGCTTGCAACGTTCAAAGGCCGAGCCGACACATTTTTTTAAACATTTTTATTTCTGTAACCGTTCATTAACGACATAAATGACTATCATAATTCTATTAGTGGCATGCGGTCTAGCCTTTTCGCGAAGTTTGCGTTACGATGTCAGAAACACCCTGAATATCAGCTTAAAAGGGCCGGCGCTCACTGACGGCGTGACGTGGCACGGCAAACTGTGTAATTGGGTTGTCCCGCGGCGTTCAGACCGGACTGCGCCGCACTAACAAAAATAACTGGTGCACAAGTTTTAACCTTATTTCAACTAGATTAACAGTCATGTTTCCCTAACACAAAGGGACCCATACGTCTCTCAGGATGTATTGGCGTGCCGCGTCCATGCTTCGAATGAAACGGCGTGACACGTCGACGTGATTCAAAATAAATTAATTTGTAATAAAACAAAATTGTCATGACATGCCGTGCAGTGCTGGCAGTAACCGGCCTTAACATTCCTACTGCCGCTATATAGGCCTCTGTGAGACATCGTAATCCACCGCACGAGTCCAGTGTATGTAGGAACTTAACACTAATTGTATCTAATTCCTACTGTGACGTAGGTAACTGTGATCATTGATCTAAAATTACTGATTTGCCAGAGGTACAAACGGACATGTAACAAGCAATGCTTGAGAACTACTAATTATTCCACTGTGTATTAATTAATCAGACAGTCGTACCTAATAAGGAATGTTCGTCAATTACACAGCGGTATTTCTACCTACATGAGTATCGAATTATAATTAACCATACGTGTTAAACCTTTGGTGTGGTAAGTCAATCATCTAATTATGTACAAGATTCGATGATGTCGAAGACAATATGTATATCACGGCAGCTGGGGATAGTCAGATAACCGATAAACTGGTCATACGACGGGCCGCTAAGTGATTACAGTTAATGCATAGTGCACAATTAGCAAATGCTAAGTTTAAGTGTTATCACAATTCACCTTTTTTATAATAAACTAGCGACCCGCCCCGGCTTCGCACGGGCGCAGTTCTGGTACTAATTACACTAGCCATTATTTGTCGTAAAAAGTAAATTACAACAAATGTTATTGTAGATATAGACATATTATATACCATCGCGGAGTTTTCTGTAGACCTTTTCAATGTGTAAAATACTTAGTACATTATTTTGATAAATCTCGTAGGGTTCAGCCCGCGTTTGGAATGTAAGCGGAAAAAATGTACTTAATTATTTACGACATCACATTAGAAACCTTAATAATAATAGTATTTCTCCACTATTTAATGGATGTTATTATACATAATAAACTTTTCTCTTCAGTCAGTTGCGTAGTATTAAAGATTTAAGCATACATAGGGATATAGGGACAGAGAAAGCGACTTTGTTTTATAGTATGTAATAAATACAATTCATTTTTTGGAATTTTTTATTTTTGTTCTGTTCGTTTTAATTTAAAATATGATAATTCTTTAAAATAATAATAATGAAATCTGAATGAAAAACAAGTATGAAAGATTAAGCGGTAACAAGCGGTTTACGAGGTAGTAAAAAAAACTACGTACTAGATCTCGTTCAAAACAATTTTCGTTGGTAGTTTGTATAGTAATGTACATCATGTTTTTTTTTTTTTAGATTTTTCATTTCCTTATTTTAGAAGTTAGAGAGGGGGGCACCAACATTTTTCCAATTTGGAAGCGTCTATCACGCAAACTATTCGGTTTAGAAAAAAAATATTTTAGAAACCTCAATATTATTTTTGAAGACCTATCCCACACGTATGTGTTTGATGAAAAAAAAAATGAGTTTCAGTTCTAAGTATGGGGAGCCCCCAATATTTATTATTATTTTTTTTATTTTTGCATTAAAATCTTAATGCGGTTCACAGAATACATCTACCTAAGGGTTCCGTTTTTTGCTATTTGGCTACGGAACCCTAAAAATGCGCAAATAGAAAGAAAAAGATGGTTGCTACTTGCTAGCTATCAGTCCGACGTAACGTTAGAGTTGCCAGGTGTATTATGAGGTACAAAATTGTAGCTCATATTAGTCGTCGCGATACGTTAGCAAATCAAATTTTACTCAACCCTTAAAAAACAAAATTTTACTCCTATTCGACATTCACAAAATTAAAACGTTTTCTTGAGTAATTCTTCTATTTGAATTTGGTAATAATAAAATATGTATTTCGATGGATTACTTTGCCTTCTCTGTATGAGAGGAGACCTGTGCCCAGCAGTGGGACGATGAAAGGTTATTGATGGTGATGATGACTTTGCTTTTTTATACACAATCTTTATTATGTACAATATAAATAATTTGATAAAAAAACATTGAACACTATAAATATTGTGAAAAATAATAAGTGTACAAATAAGTTTCCGCCGTCTTTTGAACATGCTGACGAGCATTATCATGTGAGAGAATAGTTTTGTCATATCTGGAGTAGTAATGAGCGCGTTTTTCCTCTGCCTTCTATCTTTCACGAATAATGCTTCCAAACCCGTGTCTTCGTACGATTTCGGTCTTCCACTACGTTCTTTGTCTTGGCAGATAAACTATAGAAACCACTCACGACAACTTCTCTCTTTTAAAGCAGCTTCACCACAAGCTTCTACAAGCAATCGATAGGCCTGAGCTGCAGATTTCTTCAAATTAAAGAAGTAACAAAAGTTTCCGCAAATGACGCTTATTCGGCACAATACTTAACATTTTTGCACAAAAATTAGATACAGAGTCACTAATACTCTAAGTGTGTGTTATTATCAGATGCCCGAACTTACGATATCACATTTTACATCTGACAATTTCAAAGAAACCTCTTAGTAAGGACATCTTTTGTTAAACAGCGGAAACTTATTTGTACACCTAACAATATTCAAAGGAAAATTGTGTTTAGTTAAGTTCAACATAATTGATTACAATTTAGCCTAATAGACAATTTAACTATAATCTACAATTATAGTTTACGAGATAGATTATGTTATAATTATGAATGTGTCAGTATGTATTCTTTTGTTTCGCGAGTTCTGTGCGACTCAGATTGGTTCAGTTGATAAGTATGTACAAGTTTATGGCCCTTCCAGTTCCTAGTGCTTTGGATAAATATATATTACTTATGCATTAATTAATAGTTTTATGTGAAATTCGTTTATTTTCCACACCAATCCAAACACGGAACAGACATTATTAAAATAATTAGAGTGGAACTTAAACTAGGGCAGCTCTGTATTTCATGAGTCTTCCTCCCGCGGCGAGAAAGTTGGTATAATTCATTAGTGAATGACAACTAGAGGTCTAGCTGTTTGGTTTGGCGCTTGTGTGTGGATCCTGGAAAATGAAGAAAAACTGGATAGGTTTTAGTCAGAAAAGTCCGACACGCCCTTTCGCTCCCCACAAAGCCGGAGGGAGAGGTCATTTGTTAATTTGTACAAAAAAAAATGTAGCGACTTTTTGCGTGTGTGTGTGTGACCCCGCACCTAACATTTGTAGAGGAAATACGCGGTTTACTCGTCGTATCTGTACGGTTCTATGGTTTACTGCACCGAGCCGCTTCTTATAAAGTGGACCACAAAATCTGAACTGTTTCGCTTCCAACAAAGAATTTTCTTCCGGTATCACGATTTTACCAAAGTACTGTTACCGTACCGATCCACGATGTGTACTTATGTTTAAATCCTCCAAAATAGTGCAACTCGCAAGCCGCTTGTGAAAATCGCTTGGGTGTTTAGTCCTCCGAAATACTGCATCTAGCTCGCATGTGAAAATCGCTTGGATCCGATCCACCAGAACGCTTGATTGAACGCTCGTATCGAATTACGACGGCGGGCGAAAATCAAACAATGCCTTTCACCTGTCCTGCCGTATTAACGTGTACGAGGTTTTACTTTTATGTATTATCAGTAGGCTTTCATTGAACTGTACATACAGGGCAAAACATAATGGCCAAATAGAAGCACTACCACAACAATATTACACTATAGGGATGACTTTAGCCTGTTCCTGAAATGAGATTTAGTCGGGCGAGCATAAGTTGTACGTCTAAGTTTATTTTCAATAAAGTTATTTTCTATCATTCTATCCCGTCCGCGTGAATTTTGGAAACACAATACGTATTGTGAAAATATTCGCGACACTTGTTAGGCCGTGTTTACAACATTTCAGTAAACTAATTCAAATAAACGTTCTCTTGAGTTAATCAGGACGACCAACTATTAATATTGTTTAAGCAGTCGTTGATGGATTAGTATACCTTTGAACAGAGATTGGATTTTACTTGTCCTTTAAAAGGCAGATCTAGCAAAGAAGAGGGTATATTATTGTAAAAGGTTATATATACCAAGCCCACCAAATGAGCTATGAACTTTATGAAGCCGGTAAATGGAAATGTTAACACCAGAAATAAGGAAAAACTACGACCCTCCTCGTAGCTTTTCCTTGTTTTTGATGTTAACATTGCTTTTAGTGTACAAGTGAATATGTTTTATTACAGATATAGGTGAATGAATATAATATGTGTATATAAGACGTTGATTTGTGAAGAAACTATAAGAATACTAATATCTTTAAAGAAAACAGTAATTCTTAAAATTCTGTCACATAGCTGGTAAATTGCACAAACAGCTTATTGTTGAAGGACATTTTATGTCAGCAGTTTTGCCCCGCAGCAGAATATCGTAGGACATAACGCTATGAAAATAACTGAAATAAAGTAAACGAGCTGTATCAACGTCAGTTGTTGAGTTTTAATATAATATATCTACTGTTATTCCTAGAAAAACTGCTGAGCTAACAGTTTCAAGCACCTCTTTATCTAAGACGATGTTGAGTCTCAGATTTCTAACATTCGGCAAGGAGCACTTTACACATTTCATTTTCTTCGTATTGAGAACTAGGTTAGTTGACGTAAACCAATCCGTAACAGTTCACTTCGTCAATTCCTGTATACTCTATAAATATGATCATCTGCAAACAGTACAACGTCACAGATGCCCTTTAAATAAATAGAACAGTGAATTGATATATACTAAAAACAAGAACGGACCCACTAATGAGCCTTGTGGTGCACCTAAATGAACTGATAACCCGGTCTAGTCTCCAATCTCAAACAAATAATTTACGGTACATCTACTAACGTCCAATCAAAAATTATCCACTTCTGCCTTTTTTAATCAATCGCTATTGGTTTGTCGCTCTGTCCATTAGGTTAATCGTTTTTTGACAGCTGCCTGAGCATTTAATTATTCCAACTTAAAATAAAAGTTAACTTTTAAATGGGTAATACCTAAAATGCATAAATTTCCTTATTTTCTTTGTGACTTCTTACAAATATTATAACAACGTACACAAGAACGGTATTATAATTTCGTTCCAGTATGTAATTTAACATGCATAACATTCTTTTTTATTTTTTTACACATCATATATGACAAACAAAATTGACCTGTGTATTAAATTACATCGCACTAAGCTAAGGGAACGAATGGCTTCAAATGAATATACCGAAACTAATTATTTCATGTTAGTATGTGTATAGTCGGCTGCAACATTGGTAATAAATGTAGGTTTCCTCTGTTCTTACGTGTTATCATTTATTAATGAAGCTGTTTATTGTTGCCGATTAAATAAAAAATTGTCACGATACAATAAGATGTATTGATGATGATGTTTTGATGTATTTCTATTTTAAAACTTTCATATGTTATAAATAAAAAAATGGCCTGTTTATCCCATATTAGTAATTATAATTTTTCCGAGTAATTGATGTGTATACATAACATTAATATGAGACCACATTTGTTCCATAGTTCTTGGTACCAGACCGGGTACTACTTTCGCTATTTAAACCAACATTAACCGGGTTTGTCCTTAGATGCACTTGCATACACACACATCAGGACCTGAGATGTTAGTGCCAAATGTTCCACGCGCGTTTCCCTTAGACCCGCGGGTGGCATGAGATATCTCCATTCCCCCTCTGACCCAAGGAGGCACCAGTGGGGAGAAAAAAGGGGGCACTTACTGATGCTAGAGCTTACAGGGATAATTGGCGGTTGGTGCCGCATTTCATTAAAAATTTTTAAGCTCTGTCAGTTTGCTTCAGCCCCTCGTACGCCATCCAAAGAAGACGACAGATATTTATGTGTATATGTCGCAGTCAACTGGTCAAATTAACCATTTTTTGATTAGTCGGTCGTCTAAGTGCTCGCCTCTCTTCAATTTCTCGGCTTTCAAGCGGTTGTTAAGGTTCCAACTATACCCATTGGCGTGCCCTGGGTGCTCTGATTTAGTTACTGAGTGTATGCACAGTTTTACCGATTCGACTCGCGCGTGTTTGGTGACAGTTTCAACGTAAACTATAATTTATTGAATTCGTTCAGGGTTCATTGGTACACAAGGCTAGGTGGTTAGCTACGGGGCTAATTAAACAAATTCTACAACACAATTACTACAACACAATTGATACGGTAAAACAGTGCATATTTTATTTATACACTGATTTCCGTTAAAAAAAAACCCGTAAAACTTAAATGAAATTAAAAAAGTGGCTAATTTCTATTGTTTTATATAGGCCAGGCCATAAAACGTGCCCCAGTCGGATACGTGCCCCACTCGCAAAACGCAGTAATGCATTTTAAATTTGGTGCTCATTCGATCCTAGTTGGTCAGTAACCAAGTGAGGCCGCGATGTAAATTACAATGTGCTGATTTTTATTTAGTTTTAGAGAGAAAAAGTAATTAAAAGGTTAGTATGACTACAGGAATTTATTTTCAATATATTTTCACGTTGAGTAAAAGTATATGCTAGATTTTATTTCGTGTTTCAAAAGTTTTATTGAAAACCGACCTCATTAAACTTTTGTTTACCTATAATTACGTTCCAGTTTTCGTTATAAAAATCAGAATTATTTAAATGAGGCACATTACACTGTACATCTTCTAATGAGCCCCGATTTTCTTCGGCCAATGTGTCCCATTCCAAAAAATTATGTTTTTTTTAGGAAATGGGTTAAAGTTGATGATCCAGAAAATGGACAGGAGAAAATATGCAGAAGGCGGTGGAGGATGTAATGAATAATAAAATGAGGGCAAATGAAGAGCGTTGATATGACATACCTACACGCACATTGCGAAGACACATCCTCAGGTGTTGAATGTCGAAGCTGAGAATTGGAAGTCACGATACAGGATATGAGAACGAACTGGATACGAGCTTGCTGGGGCACATAAGACGGATCTATCCTTGTAATGTGCCCCACCTTCACAAACAAAAGGTCACAAAATTGTTGATTGCTCAGTTATTTTTAATTTTAGAAGTTTTTTTTTTAGTTTTTGTTATGCCAATTGAGTCAGAGGTTAAGAGTGATTATTTTAATAAAAATGTTTTGAACAAAATTTAATTTTTATTTCCATTCTTCGAATAGTGGGGCCGTTTGCCTGGTTTACCCTAACAATATGTATATAATTATGATGAACACTGTCATGGCAACCGCACCATTTTTATTACACAGCATAAAATCAATAATTGATAATATACAACGACCGTTATTTTTTGTTTATGCGGAACCTGAATATAGTTTGTTTAGAAACCGCAACTGAATAGATTCCAATCATTTTTACACCCTGTTATATTTTATCCCAAATACATTTAGAAATTAGTACAGTGTGGTTACCAAGCGTTCCAGGCGGCTTATGATAGATGATAATAGTACGTGCGCGCGCATAACAGCTGACGCCATAGGTCGACCCACCGCGCTCTCCCACCAGAGCGAATCTTTTACTATATTGTTGTTAGGACAACCAAGTAGAATAACAAGCTCACAACTTTGTTTTTCATTATATCTTTTTGAAATTTTGGCCCTTATTCATAAAAGTTGCTTAAAGTTAACTAGTGATTAGCGATTGTTTAACTATACATTTTAGACGTTTGCACGTCACTTAACTTTAATCTTCGCTTATGAAAAAACCCCTTGTGGTGTTTTTTGAATCACTAGTTAATTTTAAACAACGTTTATGAATAAGGGAGTTTGTTCATACGTTCTGTACTGAAAAATACTGAACACCTGTTTCGGTTTACGATTAAACAAAAAATAATGTTGTATACATATTCAAGTGCAAATTATTATCGAAAACCGTTGCTGTAATCACTAAGTACTTCCATCAAAAAACGTTTACACTAATCGGCAGAGTATAGTTCAACCCAATTGATTTTAAAGGCTGATATTTTTTCTTTCTTCCATAACCATATACCTTATCACAATAATCGTTTATTCATTAACTAGTTCAATCATTTGACTACATTATAAGTAAGTTCAATATTACCGATAACAGACTGTATTCATGCTGTGCTTATAGTCTAAGATCCGGCTGCAGAATCAGTGTACCCATCGAGTGTTTGCTGAAAACCAAATTTTTACACATATTTATGATTAGGAGAATTTATATCCACCAGGTTGCCTATCAAAATGTGGCCGCTAGTATTTTTAATTAAATTATTAATAATTCATAATCCGTAAGAAATTTCACTGACATGTTTTTTCAATGAAATGTCGTCTATTTTACGGCAATATCTATGAAGACTCTGAAAAATCATGGTTGCCGTTGCGCACCTGGCCGCACCTCTTCGCAGCCAGGTATACACAGGTATGATTTTGTTACATTTATACACCCACAACGTACATTCATATTTTATAAATCAAATTAAAGCTAATTTTTTTCTGTTCATTATTATATACGGTTGCCTAATTAAATTTGGCCGCAAATAAGGGTTGCTGGCTGTTAAATAAAGAAAATATTAAAAGAAGAGTGAAAGAGAGCTAGCGCGTTACACTACTATTCAGACGAGGATAGCAATTGCCAGCTGTCGAACAGTTTAAAGCAATTGCGCATGCGTCAGATGCTAGTGTTCTCAACGGATCAGTTGCGACTTTTATTCTAAGTTAAAAACCACGCTATTTTGGAGTACGTAATACACAACATAATATATTGCTGTTTCATTTGTGCATCGAAAAATTATCAATCTTTAAAAATAAAATTAAATTAATTAATATAATATAATATTAAATTAATTAATTAAATTTAATCATTAATTAAATTAATTATATTATCGATTTTTAAAAAAGAGTCACGGAAATATAAAATACATTTTAAAAATTTATAATTTACTTAAATTTATGAATATGTAAAATAAATCTAATACTTAAATAAAATCAAATCTTTTTCATACAGTACTTGCACAACACAATTTTTTTTACACAAATAACCTTGGTTTTATTCATCAACAATATCCATTTACGGATATTGTTGATGAATTAAATTACATTTTACGGTACGCCTCAAAATAATAAATACTCCAAGACGTTTCTTTTGGAGTATTTATTATTTTGAGGCGTACCTACTATTGTTTGAATCGGAGGTTGAGAACACTAGCATCTGACGCATGTGCAATGGCTTTAAACTGTCCGACAGCTGGCAATCGCTATCCTCGCCTGAATAGTGGTGTAACGCGCTAGCTCTCTTTCACTCTACTTTTAATGTTTACTTTATTTAATAGCCAGCAACCCTTATTTGCGGCCAGATTTAATTAGGCAACCGTATATAATAATGAACAGAAAAAAATTAGCTTTAATTTGATTTATAAAATATAAATGTACGTTGTGGGTGTATAAATGTAACAAAATCATACCTGTGTACACCTGGCTGCGAAGAGGTGCGGCCAGGTGCGCAACGGCAACCATGATTTTTCAGAGTCTTCATAGATGTTACCGTAAAATAGACGACATTTCATTGAAAAAACATGACAGTGAAATTTCTTACGGATTATGAATTATTAATAATTTAATTAAAAATACTAGCGGCCACATTTTGATAGGCAACCTGGTAGATATAAATTCTCCTAATCATAAATATGTGAAAAAATTTGGTTTTCAGCAAACACTCGATGGGTACACTGATTCTGCAGCCGGATCTCGTACTATTAGAACTTGCGGTAAATTGGTTTGGGGGAAGCTCGCATGCGGGTAACCCAGTGAACCTGCAGTTGTCAGGGGGTGTAGAACCAGAGGGTCAAACAGATCGATTTTAACATTACCTATAGTTCACGGTCGGGAGTCGTGGTGGCCTAGTGATTAAAACACCAGCCTCTCAAGTATTAGTGCGCGGGTTCGATTCCAGGTCAGACAAGTACCAATGTAACTTTTCTAAAGTTATATGTACTTTCTAAGTATATCTTGGACACCAAAGACTGAAGGTGAAGGAAAACATCTTGAGGAAACCTAGACTTTAAGTCTGAAATCGTCAACCCGCATTGAGTAAGCGTGGTGATTACGCTCAATCCTTCTTTGTATGAGAGGAGACCTGTGCCCAGCAGTGGGACAATAAAGAAGGGTTGATGATGATGATGAAAGTTCACGGATTACTAGCTAGTGGTTCCTAACCTAAATAAAACCAAGCGTCGTTAGTACAATCTTTATAAGTTAAGAAATAAAACATCAAGATCAGCATAGGACGGGTAAAAAATTCAAGCTTGTAAATCAATGCAATAAAATTTCCTTCTGTCTGATTATATCTGTTACATAATAGTTATTTGAAGCCCGAGTGCACACGTGCCAACTTCACATATAAAGTCCTCGTAAATAGTTAAAACTTTGTGATAGCACATTCCAACAGACAGCGTACGGGAAGACAGTCTCAAACGCAGAACATTTGTACATATTATAACTTTAATCCATACAACTTCTGTATGGATAGCTCGATTAATTGCAGCATATTCGGTTTAGTTGAGTTGTATTGATCTTAATTGTATAACTTAGGAACAAGTGAGTGCATTCATGAAATCCTCTGTTCAAACGCACACTAAAACTTTATCGCTAATAGCACATGTCATAAGCTCGATTAATTGCAGAATGTTCGGTTTAGTTGAGTTGTATTAATCTTAATTGTATAACTTAGGAACAAGTGAGTGCACTCCTGAAATCCTCTGTTCAAACGCACACTAAAACTTTATCGCTAATATCACAGGTCAAATAGGAGCAAGTTTATGAAATCGCGATCACAGCTCAATCACAGCGCTTACTACTGATGTCGGAAATGGCGCGCATGATGTTTTAACTGAACAAACAACTGTACTACTGGGGAGTCCGATACTTCTCAGCGAAAAAGCACTAAGAAGTGGCTAAGGGCGGGCGTTTTGGGGGACTATCTTATGTAATTTTGACATTTCAAAAATGCTGATTCTTATACTAATTTAAATAAAACGACTTTTGATTTTGATACTTGTTTAGCGATAACGCAGCGGCGACATCAAAAAATGTATCTGAGAGATTTCTAAACGGCTAATGGGCGTAAAAGAAGCTTAAAAACAAGAACAAAACACTTTCAGTCACGTTCTTGTATGAGTTACTTTAAAATGCATAAACTACGCTGAAGTACTTATAAACATAGCGGAAGCTTTTGTTAAAAGTTTGTATTCTTAAAATAACACAAAGAAATTGAAAATAAGCTTTAAAACAATTCCTGCTATTTTATTCCCTCCCACCCTGATTTTATACCCTTGCACAAAAGCAACTTAGCGAAAGTATCTGTTCACTGCATGTTCAGTCCGCTGATTCGCATTTCTCTAACATACGATTCTAACATTTTTAATTTTATAAAAGGGACTATGTAGATTATGCATTGTACATAGTCCCTTTTATAAAATTTACATCGACTTGCCTTGCTATGTGGAATCTAATTGAATCTCAATAACGATTGGCTTACGATAATAATTGTAATATTTATTTATGGACCAGCGCCGCTTAGCATCGAAATTAAGTAGAATTTCACGAATCGAATCACAGAAAACTCAACTTGCTACATCTCATTAGTATGTTTACTTTCTTTAAGATTCTGTACTATATAATTCGCGTAGCAACACTAACTGTTACATTTGTTTCTCCAGTGATGCGTTTTAATTTGTCATACGCTACAACTTACTCTTTGTCTGGAATAAAGTTTTCTATGCTATTCTTTTCTATAAATTTGCACTTCTCCTTTTTATCTGGTGTACTAGTTTAATATTGCTTAGTACCAGTGTGCGTATAAATCTTATAAATCAATAACAAATCAGTGAAATAACTGCGCTCCCTAACGAAATTTCTATATGTCATCTGTTGAGACGGGTCAACTCTAAAGCTGCAATCGCGCTATTATTTTTATTTCTTTAAAAGGACCTTCCCGACTCTCTAGCTCTGCATTGTTAGAATTACATAAAATCCCAATAATATAATGTATGGACTTTAAAACATACCTCTGAATTTGCTATTTCTTCTCAGGGATCAGCCAGAAATTAGTTTAATTTGCACCATTTAGTTTTTAACATTTTGACGTCTAAAATGTCTTAAAAGGTACATACATGCTGCATTTTCGGGGGCCAACCCACGCTGCGTCTTCCAGAGCTTGGTCGCCAGTCGAGAACCCGTCAGCCCTATCGGGCATCGGTCCTACGGGCAATGTGCCCGGCCTAGTGCCACTAAGTGTTGCAACCTTCGGACTATGTCGGTTACTCACGTTCTTCTGCGGATCTCCTCATTTCTGATTTGATCACGCCGTGAAACCCCAAACATAGCCCTCTCCATTGCCCTTTAAGTGACCTTGAGCTTTCTTATAAGGGTCATTGTTAAAGACCACTAGGTGCATTGCCAACCCAGAAACAAAGGTACAATAACTATTGCACCTACAATAGAACTTTATTCTAAAAACCATATAAACGAAACAAGTTTGTGAAAGTTTCAATACAGTTTCACATATAATACTCTATTGTAATAACTTACCTATAGTTTCATCGCAGGGCTGGCTCAATGGCCGGCGTGACGGCGACGTCTTCTGTTGGGGGTGGTGGTGGGGCTGTAATTTGAGCACGTGTGCTGGCACGGCGCCCTCGACTGGGGGCTCGCCGGGCACGCGTACTAACCACCAGTCAGCGCGCGCCTGCCAAGGTTCCACCACCTCAACTTGTTGTCCTTTAGATACAGATAGTTCTCCTGCGCCTGAAGCGTTGTGTTCAGCTAACACCCACGTCATTTCTGGACCGGCCTAAACAAAAAGAAAGTAAATATAAGTTTGTGAAAATATGACGAAATATTTTTTAATCTTACAGCAATGCATATATGTATCTAGTATTTATAAAATATTAAATTAAAACATGTGTATAAATAATTCCATATGATTTATCACTGAATGGCAATATACTGCAATGAAAGAGAATAAAAACCTTAGAAAAAAAAATTAAAATTGTCCCCAAGATTGTCCTCGCAATAATTCTGTACATTGTATTTTTAGAGAACATTTTTTAAATGACATGTACTTTACAGAAAAGTGGTGGCCCAGATGTACCAATCGAGATGTTGCTCGTAGGTGCAAACCCCGACAAGGGCTTTACTTTGTGCACATTATGTTGCCTTCAAGTATTCCTAGAGTTGACACGGAGTCACAAGTTATGCTCCCGAGAGGTCGTGCACAGTGACATGAGTCAAACTTTGATGTAAAGTCATGCAGAATTACTTTAAAGCAGCGTAGGTATTCTGGCAGGATCGATTGCGGCTAGATACAGGTTTACAGATAACAGAATTCGCCAGATAGGAGATAACGTCCATTGTCGACAACAATATGTATACTGATAAGGCAATATTATATTGAGATAACGTTTCTAGTGGTTTGCAATAACCGTCCTAGGTATATTATGTTCGACTGTCACATTGGTAGTCACTCAAATTACCAAACAATCGAAGATAATGTTGTTTGTTGTATGATCAGAATACCTACAATTTTTGAGACGGTCAGCCGTACCATTTAAATGAGTCATATATTCGAAAATTACGAAGATGCGCTTTAGATAAGACAAATATCACTCGCTTACCATTGACGAGCAGAAGTCGTATAAATCTTTGGTTTATAACCGGATTGCTTTTAATTAAACATTTCAGTTTCAATATTGACTTTGCCCTTATCTTTGTCTATCGTTCGACAAATATTCACCACACTAGGTGATTCAGGTTTTATTATTCAGGCCTGCATAAAATTGACACGCGCAGCCGATATTTGTACACGTATACAGCGTGTATCTGACATCGTAACACAAACTCCGCGAGAAGGCTACACCGCATGACACTAATAAAGTTATGATAGTAATTTATATCGTTAATGAGGGGTTACAGAAATAACAGTGTTTAAAAAAATATATCGGCTCGGCCTTTGAATGTTGCAACGTACCGCCGCGCGTGTTTGTGGGTATGACGTTGATCCCTGATGTGAACTCTATTAAATCGCTTTTTTGTGTAATTAGCGAATTAATTATTTTTTACTTTAAAATCTTATTGGGTTATAAAAGTATAACAATTATGAACGGTTTAAGGTGAAAAATACTGCATATTATTTTTTTAAAGCAGGAAAAAACCGACGAAAAATTCCACCAGTAGGGGGTTCAAAATTATGTACTGGATCCATGCTACACGTTTGTGCGTCAATGTCAGAGACACCCTTTATGGATTAAACAGAATTCAGAGTTCTGATAGTAATATTTCGAACGGCTAACGGTGAATATATTTTATGTTGTGAGTATTTACGCTGTTATTTATAATAAATAAAACAAACTTTTAAACGAAAACAATTATTCAAGCGACAAATCCGCCCGACACAGGTGATAATAATATTGAAATACCAAGGAGGTGATTGCTATATGGAGACATTTTATTAAAATTTGATCGATTTGTGGAGGCCCGCCCTACATTACCATTTACCTACGATCACGTCATAGGGCCTTTTCCTGTATCCATCATCGATAGCTGAAAATATCAGATTGGAAGTTTCGTTTTTCTTTTGATTATAAAGGGTCTAGTTTATATTTCCTTTCTGTTATATATGAAGCGAATACACACAAGAAAACGGACCTACAGAACAACTTTTTTTAGTATTTGAAGAATTCAGGTGCTATAATAACAACAATGTATAGATATAAGTGCCTACCTAGTTATATACCTACATAATAATTGGGTTGTGTCCTAAAAATAATGTAATGTCCATCAAATAGATTTATAAAAAATATTGAACACGTATTTTTTATTCTTTCTTTCATTTATATACTTAGGAAGATATATTGATTTGAAATGTCGCATGACGATACGCCGTTGTACAAAATATACCACGGCGTAATTAGTTCCACTCCGTAACTTTAATACGCTATATCTGAGTAGTTTTCAGTAATTTCGACAAAATAAAAAATACGGGCCTTATTTCTTTTTTATTTTTTATAAGACGGACTAATTATTTTTATTTAATTTTTATACCTTGGACACATCCCTATTGTTATGGTCGTCTGCCTAGTCTTTTCCGTACTATTTTGGGATCGGCTTCCAATCTAACCGGATGCAGCTGAATATATTTTGGATGGAGCGACACCCTATGTGACCCCCACAACACAGTTGCTAGGCAATTCATCTTCAGCCTATAGACGTCCACTGCTGGACAAAGGCCTCCCCCAAGGCTTTCAACAATGACCGGCCTTAAGCTGCCCACATCATTCGGCTTTCCACGACCTTCACGAGGTCATCGGTCCATCTTGTTGGGGGCCTCCCTACGCAGCGTCTTCCGGTGTTTATTTTGTGGTAATACTTTACCGTTTGTTAAGACTGGATATTAGACTTAAGTACTACCCTAACTACCCTTTACGTTATACATATACATGTATATTTGAAAAACAGTCAATGCCTTCACAATGTCCATTACTAGATTAAGGTAACGCATAACTTATGAATATAGAAACGATCAATCCTGAAGTAAGTACCTAATAGACTTGTGTTTTTCGATAAAGGAAAATTAGGAAAGTTTGTTTTACTTCGACACTGTACTTTGAACTTAGTATATATGAGTATTCGAAAATAATAGAAGCTTAGCTAATGGATGTACGTTGGAAAAGGTAGATCAAGAAGAATGGCGTTATATTATTCAAGACACTGAGATCGCTCTAAGCTGCAAAAAGTCACAGGCTACTTCTACCTGTAGAGCATGCACAGATTGCTGGTACACCTTTAAAGTAAAAACATTGTACCTATAACGATATACCTATACAGAAGTAATTCTGAGGAAATCATGTTGGAGAATGTGATAGATATGGTTAGGAAGGGGTGCAACTAAGACGACGATTAATAGAGAAACCCATGTTTCTCTTGCGTGCACAAAAATTCTCCTTAATCCATATTTAGATGAATTTTCGCGCTGATACTAAATTAATTTAGAAAAAGGCTGAAGAAAAATCCACACTACCAACATCGTATAAAACAAATCAACTAACTGGCAGACTGGAACTCTTTATATAAAATCAATAGCCAACGCGGCCGCGACGGCAGGAGGATTATAAATTTCCCAGTCGGCAAACGGACATCGAAAAAGGGGTAGAATACATGCATTGACGATTAAAATTAATTTTATAATCATCAAAGTCAACACATTTATTTCAAATAAACCAATTTCTAGCAGTTTTTAATAGTCAAAGGGTCAGTCAGTCAGTTAGATGAAGCTAGTTGTCCATTACAAAGTGTAGGTCTCTATGGAGCCGAAAGGGCAAGAAACTCCACGAACGCTTTTTTTTTTATCTATTAAAACATGTTTGATTACATCATTGATCTTGAATGTATCCCATGTGAGAACGATGCGGAAAGACACGTAGCGTCTGTTACTGAAAACATAAAAACAATCCAGAAATTAAAATAAACCGTGAAAGAAAAGAAATCACCAGTCCACACTATCGGAGTCCGTTCACTAACATGACATATCGATCAGCACCATTCAGCTCAACAATTTTAAAGGGACAACGATGTTACCGATTGTTAATTAGTTTATGCACCCCTGTCGGACAGGAACAGCGTTGAGCCAAACATATTTGTCAGCGATGTAATCCCCTAACTTATAATATGTTTGGCTACATAGTGTGCGTTTAATACAAGATTTAAATTTTGTTTCATTTATTTGCAGTATGTGGGCAGGAATTTTCATGTAACATTTTAAACAGTCCCCTGATGGATGAGTCTACTTTAGCAAGTCTTAAACAAGGTTGAACTAATTGGTCCCCTATTTCTAGTGCTATAATTGTCTTTAGCTTCTTTTACTGAAAAGATTTAGATTTTTCATACATACATGACGTTTTCATAGATGCATTGACTAGGTACCTTCATAAATAACAAACGTCACAAACATAACAACATGCCCTCAGAGAATCGCGCCTGCCGAGGAGATACTGATGGCACTTTAGTGCAGTATAAAAATGGACACGATATCTGCAGCCCGTCCCCGTAGTAAAATAACGTACGTGTTACTATGGCAGTAACTGAAGTAGACTAGCCTCGCGGCATCTATATTGGTAAATTGACGGATTGTTTTTACAGCAAATGCTGCTAAATTTAGCTGTCTAGTAAAAAATGTTAAATGAGGAGCCCATTGCATTTAGTCGAGCATGATCCCCAGGAAAATAGTTTTATGGACGAATTCTAGTTTCTCTTTTTTCAATGCTATAAAATCTCAACTTTTAATTTTCGGTAAAGAAAATCTCATGCTCATACAAAATTAAGAACTCAAAGGTTAATTATCTACAGCTGGAATGAAAAACAGTAAAGATGAGGAATGGAAAGACTACTTATAAAATTCGCAGTACATAATTACGAGTATAGGACAGAACATGCTCATGATAGTTTTTGGGGCGTCATGGGGCATTAGATATGTACTCTCTAAAACTAATTATGAAACAGAGTCCATTGTGTCAAATTTAAAAAAAAAAAATCAGATAACCTGAAATGGGTGCTCGAAACTGTTAATGGTTTAGTGATGTTATAGAATGAATTTTAAGTAGGAGTTGTCGATGTCACAATAGAGTATTTGACTAAAAAAAACTAATTAGTCCGTGTCAGTCAGATTTCCAAAAAACACTAGACACGTATTTTTTCTTTTTTCATATAAACAAAAAATGAAGACGACACAGTGCGTTGAAAACTCGTGTGACGTCACTGCACGCTACACTTTTTAGCGAGCAGTGACGTGACCAGCTACCTACGTGACTAGCTACCAGCATTCCTGATCTTTGATGTCTTTTATACTTGTAAATTTTTATTGATTTCCAATATTTTTCTATAATTTGAATGACGGACTAAATAGAATCAATTTTGTTTTTACACAGGAAACATCTTTATTATCTATATTCATAACAACTCATATTCATGAACAGGTTGATTTGGGCACATAATTAGGCCATGAACTAAGTTACAACATAGGATATTTTAGACAAACGCAACCAAACTATACAAACACGATGAAGTGGTGCACTGAAACTGAACAACTAACTGTGAATTAAGTCTGCACGTGACTGGAATCTAATATCGAGGCAAAGATCAAGAGTCGCATGAAATTAAACCACTCTCGGTTAACAAGAAGCCGCCACTCACTCGCTTGTGCAGGTCATGCACGAAACTTCCTACTTAGATTTTATTTGGCATGTAAGATTATGTTTTACTATATCTGTTCCACAAAATTGTATCTATGTTACTACAATTTAGTACTTACCCAAATTGTAAAAGTGGCATATAGATATATTAATATGGAACAAATATTATAGATAGACTAGCTGACCCGGCAAACGTTGTTTTGCCATATAAATAATAAAAGAAATTTAGGGGTGGACTATCCCTAACATTTAGGGGGATGAAAAATAGATGTTGGCCGATTCTCATAGATACCGGATAAGCACAAAAAATTTCATCAAAATCGGTCGAGCCGTTTCGGAGGAGTTTAAGTTCGAACACCGTGACACGAGAATTTTATATATTAGATAACCAAACGAAATCTCGTCGATTATACATATTGTTGTGCTGTCTGAAAGTACGACCACCAGTTTCACCTAAGGATATCGTGTAATAACCCAGAAACTGGGTTGTGAAGGTCACATAGGAATGAGCTGCATGAAAAATACTGGTATCTAGCAGAATCAGGTTAGACTGAAAGCCAACCCTAATATAGTTGGGAAGAGGCTAAGCAGATGATTGTTGGACTGTACTGTAATTTTTACAAATTTCACAAGCACACTCAGCAATAAATTTTATGAAGTGCTGTGTGTGGATACCATGAGTTTTCATTACGATACTCGATCATGTGCATCGAGCGCGTTTGGCGCTCTCATTGGTTGAGAGTTCTTACAATCTTGAAGCGGGCCAATCGATGAACCAAACGCGCTCGATATCGATGATCGAGTCTTCGTAATGAAAACTCTTGGTGGCCACACTGGTTACCTAAGCTCATAGATATTGCTATCGTGAAAGTTTATTGTATAAAAAGAGGATTGCCTTTATTATTTCCAGGGAATACAGATTAATGTTTTCTCGGAAAGTATAAATCTGCCAACAATATTATTAATGTAGTCGTAATTATATATTTTTAATGTGGTTAATACATCTCTTATGCCAGTTAAGTTACGCCCCGTTTGTTAATGACTAATATAAACAGGAACTAAACTACAAACAAGTAGGTATCCAAGTCGGCATTAAACTATGTTTAGACACTAGAGTTTTTTTGAAATCAAATTTGGTGTCTCTCTATATTGTTAAGCATGACGCATCCACACAAGCTTGTCTAGCTTGGTCACGTTCGTCCGATTCAAAAAATATCAAGTTTACTTTATCTTTATTTGGCGTCTGAACACGGGGGCCACCAAAGTCAAGCTAGAATTGTATACACAACATCTTGTAAAGAAAATATCATGCACCTTTAAAAAAAAAAGCTAAAAGCTGGTTGGATGGAAAATATAAATGAATAAGAATTCCGACAGCTGGCTGCAAAACGAAGTGTGCCAGACAGCTAGGAAACCGAGTTTGTTTTGAACTTTTTAGTCACAGTTCCATGATTACTTTTTTAATCTACTTGGAGCTAATTTAAAAAATTCTTCCAGCCATTAGGATGCTTAATGGTATCAAAGAGAAATGGAATTTGTAGTGCATAGTAAAATATAGTATGATCAGAATATAATATTTACATTGCTGAGGTATAAAGCCTCCTTCGAGAGGAAGTGAACTGTAATAGATATACCTAGTATGGGGGCCCAGTAAGGGTTGGTAACACATGAGTTCGAATTATTGGTGTTAGGAAATGTCGGTTTCCTCACCATGTTTTCCTTCACTTTTTCTAAGACAGTAGTGAAGAAATAATTTACACAAAGTAAAACGCTTATCTGGGTGGTTTTTATTGTGAGTTGCAGCTGCAAAATCTTGCTTCAGTTCTTTCATCTGACATGTTTAAGCTGAAGTCCTATTGGACTTAAAATATGAAGTGAAAACATCTTTAGCATTGTTAAGTTGAAAGAAACGAAAAAGCGACAGTAAAATGAGATAGGAAGTATTTATTACACTTGAACACCACACCATCTATAGAAAACATAAAGAATTACTAGGGCTATTCGACATAAAAATGAAAGTAGGAGCTTAGTTTAAATAATTCCAAATAAAGATACGGCTCTCGGCACTGGTGTCTATCGCGCGCTACCGCCACATTTCTAGAAGTGTCAGGAGCGAGCGACAGCCACCGGTGTCTGGAAGCCGCCACAAATTGAAATCCCAAATAGCGGGACGTTAACGGATTTTCGATATGACTGTATCAACCTCCATTGAGACGTCATGCTCCATGATGGTATGCGTGCGATACGTAGAACGTCGGACGGTTAACTGCGCGGAGGGTCGAGCAATGTGACAGTGGCTGGTGTCGGCGTTTTGTGTGGCACGTAGTAACCACTAGTGGCGAGTCGTGGACTCTACTGTAGCCGTGTACTAGAGTGGCCGCCACCGGTTACACGTGTGGGGCGCTTCAATACAACCGTTAAGTGGCCGTCGCTGGCCACCGGTTGCTGTGGTCGGTGGCCCATTTGCGCCGAGCCTTCAGGATCTATCTTATCGATCTTCTATCACGTCCATGTTCAAATTTTATAAACGGGAGTATTTGACGTTTGACTGGACTGTTATTTTGAATAAATATTACTTTAACTATCATTGGAAATAAGGTTACGAACCTAATTAAGAAAATGGTGTATAATTCTACACACATTTATTAAAGACCACTCATGTATCGAAAATGTAAAATGAGTGATAAATCTATATACGAATAAAATGTAAAATAATCACTTAAAAACCTACAAATATTAAAGTTTATTTTTTTTTCTTTATTCTTTCCTATTGTAACTAAAACCATGCTAGTTACTATAATAGTAAGAAGAAATTTCTCAAACATTCAATTCATAATTAACTAAACTTGTAACAAAGCCCGTCCAAGCTTCTACAACAAACCCACGGGCCACTGTTATGGAGATAATTGAAGCATAATTCCTGGCACAAATACGTCGCGCTTTCATCCTTCATTTTCATTCCTTTTAAATTAAATCAAGTTAAATGCTAAGATCTTCTTAGAAAAATAAGGTAAGAATATAAAACTAACAAGAAGCGCAATCTAGGGCAACTTTGAAATTACTTTGACATCAAGCACAGTTCCACTGGAGACATTAAAAAATTCATAAACGCTTCATATATTATGGTCTGTTCCAGAATAATTTGATGACGAAAATGTAAACAAATGCATTAAAAACGTAAACTAAAAGTAGACCGTCCTTTAACTAGACTATTTGACTATTTCTGAATTTCTAAAGTTGTTTTTCTTTTGAAAACAAAAGCAATTATCATTAATAGTTTTTAAATCAAACAATGTTTTAAGATAGATGGGCGAAGCTCTACCTGAAGCACCCAGCCGTTACGCTGTTAAAAGTTCCTTAGACAAATATCATTCATAATTTGTCGCACTGCGCTTTTAGGAGCTCGGTCGTAAGCCCGTCTTCACCAGGGGCACTTTTCACTTTGAAGCTGTTTAAGAGCCGCCTCGACTTCGTCTTAACTGATTTCTGGCAGGTCTTCAGAGAAATGACGGGCTCTGAATTCCTCATTTCAGGAATCAGGCTAAGATGCATAGGACGTGTAGGTAGTTATTTACTTATTTGTTTATGCGCGCCTAACAATTTCATTTTTGTCTAATCAATGCCCTAGATTGATGAGGAGAGTGATTTGATGACTGGTTCCTACCGAATTATTGTTAGCGTTTCGTGCGTTGTCTAACATCAATTCAATCTTTATTCCCGATTAAACGAAAAAAATAACATTTTTTTTTAAATGTAGCTTCGTTTTCTTTATTGTTAAGAAGATTATTTAAGTGAATTTCGTATGTGTGTGTGTGCTTGTTGTGGACGGAACAAAACCTTTTTTAGAACCTGTAGGATATTATTAAAGTATGTTCATAAAACTTCCAGGAAACACTACAAAGATAAAAAATTAAATTATTAAGTGGAGAAGTTTAAGAACTTACAATATTAAAGAGAATCGTTGCAAACATTTAACATCAATATTATGGAAAGACGTTATCATTTCTCAAGAGATTTCATAGTTAATTTAGTTTAATAATTTGTTTTTAAATGCATTCATATTCATTTATTTTATACCAAATTATAAAAAAGACCTAACAAGGACTTAAAGCTAGTCCGCATAGTCACTGAATTAAAACTAATAGCGTTAACAATAATCCTCATAAGAATATTTCCATAGACACAACCTTGTAGCCAGGATAAATATAACCGTGTGGAATCAGAGGTGCCGTACTACAGGTATATATATGCCTGATCCAGTTCTCGAAAATGGCAATATAACATTGAACTGGGATCGATGCATCGTCACTGACAGGACTATTGTTGCCAATAAGCCTGTGATGATGTATCGATCAGAGAGGAGTGCAATGATTCTCGACTAACACCTCAGGAGGCTCTCGTTGTGCAGTTGGATCAAGGGCTCGATCCAGAAAGCGGTATTCTCGACACGGCCCGTATCGACAGGTACTTCTCCCAGAAGCCCTGGCCACCGGTAGCTTGGACCCTGTTCCCGATAGCAGCCGGCTTCTATTTTTAAATGTTTTTTCTTTATAATATTTTTTTTAAATAAAAATTAGTTATGTGTATTGTGGTATGAATTTCAATGTCAAAATTTACTGAATTCCTTTACAGTGTAATATGATTTAAATACACAGTATTTTGGAGACTTTCCTTAATTCAATTTGGAAGCTAATTATAGATTTTCACAAAAATGGAAGAAATGGAGCATAGTCAATTTTGACCTTGGAAAGGCGAGTGGTCCTTAGTGAGCGGCAATAGTGACAGTGCTTGTTTAAAACTTTGCTTACTAAAACTTCTAAAGTGTGTACATACTGGTTTGAAATTAAATACATGGTGACATTGACGCACAAACTCCTTAGGAAAAATTTTTCTCGGCTAACAAAAATAAAAAAATAAAAACTACCAGATCGCGTGTCATGTGTCTCTGCCATGATTGATATATCCTATAACATTTCTACAGCAACTTAAAGATGCAACTTATAGGGAATAGGCTGTTAATCACTCGGCGTCTAATATCCGCCGTGTTTTTGACCTTCTAAAACACGGCGGATATTAGACGCCGAGTGCATATAAAAGCAAGTTGGACTGCCAATCTTCTCATGTAGATCGTAAAGTCGCTTTTTTATATTTGTTTGAGTAGTTACAAAAGACTAAATTAAGTTTTGACTTATTTGTAAACTATTATTAAACTATTTAATAAACACTGTATGAGACATAACAGGAGTTTTATTTTTACTACGCCTATATTAATTTATTTAATACTTAAAGCAAAGAAATGCACAACGGCGGACTAGAAGAAAATGCAAACAGCCTTTGGGTGATGCAGTCAAACAGTGACGTGTGGGTGCAGTCAAATATTAAGGAATAAATAAATATTTATTTAAATAAAGATTATATTTATAGTTTGTAATAGGTATTATTTATTTATTTAACATCGATCAGCCTAAACCTACTACTACTATAAACGTGAAAGTTTGTATGTAAACAGAATTGTCTGAATTTGGCAAAAGCGTGGCTTATAATCAAGATTGGATGGAGGAAGATACAGAATGGATAGTTTATATCCTGATATTCCCACGGGATCTAAACGTATGCGGGTAACCACTCGACGCAGCTAATAATAACTATACGTACAAATAAATACACATCAATGCACGAATATACTAAAATAAACAAGTCACACAATCGGTAAACATTAATGTAATGATGAAGTTTAATTTACCTTAAAGTGATAAACATCATTGATATGCCGAATATTCAGGTAAATTAGGTATTTAATATGTTTATTCAAAACGTGGTACATACAAGGCGAACTTACTTAAAGATAGAAGGGGGTTCACAGTCAGCCTTCAGATTAAAAATAATAGCAGTCTATTTTTGTATATAAAAAATTGAACTACCTAATTGTCTCTCCCTAGGGTGGGTGTCATGACATCAGTAATTAAAGCCGTAAATTGATATTCCCTGTACAAGTTGGAAGTTGGCTATGACTTGCTTTTCTGTTTATATTGGGCACACGAACTAACAACGTACAGGTTAAATATTCAGGCTAATAGCTGTGATTTGGGACAACAGAGCTTTATACGTAATGCCTATGACATTCTTTATTAAACACATGTTATATTCAGTATTTGTAAAGATTTCATATGTGAAAAGCATCATAGAATACTGAATAATACATGTCGAAAGTACTCAGCTTTAGAAATTGTTAAGTCATTAGATGCTTTTAGGAGGAAAAAGGGTATTTTTAAGACTGGTATTCTTGTGACTGCCTACCATAATACATATAACCAATGCCATGATAATTCATAGTTATTATTTTAAAGATGCATATAATAATATTATTATCTGAGAGCAGTGGTAGGCCACCACTGCTATCAGATATCGGCAGCGACTTACAAGATGTAGGTCTTTACTAAGTGTAAATTATTTCATCACCACAGCTCTCAAAACAGTGAAGGAAACTATCGTGAGGAAACCGGCATGTTCTAAAGCCAAAAACTTCGAAGACATATGACAACTAAAAACCCGCACTGGGTCAGCGTCTATCAAAGCGCAAGGTTCGCTAATGTGTCAATGGAGTGCAATATTATGGGCGTCAAACTGAGAGACTTTATTTTCAAAACCACACTGCGCTCCAAAACACAAATTATTAACGTTACTCAAAACAGAACTTGGTTCAAAACGTCTGCCTGTATCTGAATAAGCTGTGGGCCAAAATGACCACCACGTGGAGTCCTGACACAGCTACAAGGCGTCGTCGCGACAGACCTCATAGATGGTGGGAGCTGGACAAAACAAACAACCAGTGGTCTTCTTTAGCACTCGGTCGAAAGATGTGGAAATCATGAAGGGAGAGGCTTTTGCTCAGCAATGGGATGACGTAGGTTAACGGTAACTGTAAAAGCTACTACAATGTTCATACTGAGAGGTGTAAGATACGCACTTTCGACTCTCGTAGTCTATTAAGAACATGTGCCACGTGTCACGGGAGTACTTAATTATAACGTCGACGTAACGAGTCGTCGGCCGTGGCGCAGCGATCAACACACCGACCTGCGACGTGGAGACCCCGGATTCGATTCCCGGCCAGGTCATGATGGAAAAAGATCTTTTCCTGATTGGCCTGGGTCTTGGATGTTTATCTAGGTATGTATCTATTATAAATATAGTATCGTTGAGTTAGTATCCCATAACACAAGTCTCGAACTTACTTTGGGGCTAGCTCAATCTGTGTGATTTCTGAATCTAAGTATTAAAAATAGTAACTAATAGCAAAATTATTACAAAATGCGTTTTTTTGATTATTTTTAAGTTTGTGGAATAATTGCTAACGGTCAAATAAGTAACTACAGTTAAGGACATATCCAATAGTGGCCATTAGTGTATAACAATTGATCAAAAAAGACATTTAGCTGAAATTTTACCATGTTTAACATTAAGGTTAAATTACTTAAAAACCAGCCCGTGAAAAATATCTACGCAGATGAACTTAAATATCTGACGCGAGTTGAATTTAAAGGCGGCGGAACTAGGTCGCAACAAACCGGATGAACATCAGTTTTTTTTTAAATGTCAACTTAATAATGTTTTTTACACTTACACATTATTTAGTAGGATTGTTATGCGAATGACTGCGTTATAATTGTGTAACAGAACAGTGGCAATGGTTTACATTTTCACAGTTCACCAAAATTCAATGCGTTATTCATGTTGCTGAAAAGACAAAACTTGTCGAACATATGAACCAACTGATTTACAAAATCCTTTAAAATGATTAATATTATGGTTAATACTGGCTAATACGCAAATGGTTAATACGCAATAGGTATGTCACCTGGATTAAAAAAAAAAATTCTATTTAGTCCGTCATTCAGATTATACAAAAATATTGGATCCGTATATTTTGTTTTATTAAATGAATAAAAATTGACAAATATAAAAGGCATCACAGATCAGGAGTGGTGGCTGGTGACGTCACTGCGCGCTAAAAAGTGTAGCGTGCAGTTACGTCACAAGAGTTTTCAACGCACTGTGTCGTCTTCATTTTTTATTTATATAAAAAAAGAAAAATACGTGTCTAGTATTTTTTGGAAATCTGACTGACGGACTAATTAGTTTTTTTCTTTAGTCAAATACCCTATTAGCGTGCTGTAATAAGTTAAAAATAACATTGGAAAATTTATACTGACCAAATATACAGAACTTTATAAAGTTATTAGCTGCGGTTCGCGCTTTCAACGGGAAAGTTTCAACCCCGGTTAAATATCCGGATAATATGATGTATGTTAAATCCGTTCATTAGTGTTTGCATGAAAGAGTAACAAATGTATAATACATCCACACAAACATTCATAATATTAGTAGGATTAACATCATTAGCTACTGCCTGTGGTTTAGTCCACGTGTAATTCTCGTTTCCCCACCCAGCCTGTCGTATCGCATCACATAGCCTGCCTACGCTGTTACTTCGTTTATGTTTAGCGTTCTTTCGGAACAAATCCGGCTGGTAGGACTAGAAACTACAAATTCCAGTGACTATAGCTTTAACTACCTTCTTACAAATAAATACTTTCTGAATCTATGTAGGTCCATCGAGTTTATATCGTTGTTAATGATACTGACTGACATTCATGAATATAATTTCAGTAAGTTGTTAGTTGAGGTTGAACTTTTCAACATAATAAACATACAATAATCTATGATAAGAAATAATTAAAATCAAACATTAATCTCATTTCAGCTACCCACGTAAAACGACGCCCACTCGTTAAAAACTCTCCGTATAACCGAATTAAAAGGACAAAATATCCGAACGAATAACAATCTCAACCTTTCCTTATACAAAGGCGGCGACAAAGTAAGGTACTTTTAATAATTTTCAATAGCGATTAAAATATCTGACCTTTTTTTTAATTACAATCGCCAAATCAAGAAAGTTGGTTACAACATGAAGAGTTAATCCCGGACTGACACCGGTGTCGGACTCACGCACAAAGGGTTCCGTACCATTGGATTTATGTGTATGAAATTGTTATTTGTATGAAAGATTACGCGGTAATAAGCAATTTACGATTTACGAGGTATTTAAAAAAAACTACTTATTAGATCTCGTTCAAAACTATTTCATCATTTTCTTATTTTAGAAGTTAGAGGGGGGACCAACGTTTTTCCATTTTAGAATCGTCTGTCACGCAAACTATTCGGTTTATAAAAAAAAATATTTTAGAAACTTCGATATCATTTTTCAAGACCTATCCATAGATACCCCACACGTATGTATTCGATGAAAAATTTTTTTTCGAGTTTCAGTTCTAAGTATGGGGAGCACTCTAATATATATTATTATTTTTGCATCAAAATCTTAATGCGGTTCACAGAATACATCTACCTACCAAGTCTCAACAGTAGCTCTAGTTTCGGAAAAAAAATGGCTGTGACATACGGACGGACAGACGGACAGACAGACATGACGGATCTATAAAGGTTCCGTTTTTTGCCATTTGGCTACGGAACCCTAAAAAGGGCGGAACAACAAGAAAAACTGTGTGAAAAAAATTAGGACATCTAAAGCACACTACGACAACTCTTATACTTGTTAGGTATCTCAAGAGCCAAGGGCCGGTTAAAGAAAAATTCGTAACCGACCATACCTATTACTGTTAGAAATAGGTGCCTAGAGCAGTGTGGCCCCAGTGTCAAAGGCCGCAGCGTTATATATAGGTACATACGTGGTATGTAGGTCGATAGGTCGATCGGAGGGAGACATTTTTTTAAAGTATAAGTTATTTCATCACCACTGCTTTCAAAACGGCGAAGGATCACATCGCGTGGAAAGTCACATGTCCTAGAACCAGAAGTTCTAAGACATGTGACATGTAATGATGCACAACAACTTGCACTGCTGGATTAAGGCACACTTCATTTCTCTACTAGTGTGAACGTTATAGGCCGATTATATTTCTTTCAAATTAAAACACATTTCAATAATAATTGGTACATAAAAAGAGTGTCAGCACCAGTCAAGACTTCAATTAAATTATGTAACTAGATCAGCCTAGACATTAACGATATTTAGCGAAACTTTTGAAGCGAATCGAATGTCATCGATTTGACGTCGAATAGATTATTAACTTTACATCTAACTAGTCTGTATTGTCCTATTATAAGGCAAAGGCCTCCATCTCCCAGTTCTACTCAATTCTGCCTTTTACTAGTACCGACTAGACCCCACGGTAGGCGTTAAGTGAATCTTCGTCATGGCCTGCCGCAATGGCGTAGTGCTTCCGTAACACCATCTCTCTTTGAACTTTTTATGCTTTGGTCGGCTCCTAAGGGTCGCAGCGTGACATGGAGCCTATAACCTTCTTCAAGAATTAGGCTATCAAATGCAGTAAGGTTCCGAAGATTACCCCAACATACGTATATTATAGATACTAATTTTGCCTTTTTATAATATTAGTACAGATTTAAGTACATACGGACCAAGCTACCCGAAACTATCAAATATTTCCAATCAACCTGGAGTCTTAATGTTTTAAAGATAAAAGTTGAAAATCTAACAAGAAAATCTGACACGGTTGTTGTAGCTTGATGCGCTGTCGGCTGTAACAAATGGTAGTTTAAATTAAAGACTCTTTTAGCTTTACCGTCTTCGGCTAAAAAGGAGCCCTTATTGTACAACTACATTTGTCCACTGTCCGTCACAGCTGTTTTTATTCTATAATTTTAGGAAATAATAATTATGTTTATCGATTGCTTTTTTTGTGTTTCAAAGTTTCAGCGAAAACTCTACAAGCAGAATTTTTGGACCGTAGCTTGGAAACAAAGTTCAAGCAACGGAAAAAACCGAAGTAATGCGAAGTTAACTCGTACTTGACCCGTGTACTTCACAGAGGAGAGATAAGATCGGCTTTTATTTTACTTAGCAAATTTATTCCATTACGCGATTACTAAAGTTACGACACCGGTTATGCGTTATACTCCTACGGGATGTGGGGGTCATTTGTCATTAATTATTATTTACTAAACGTATTTCTTGATCTTGACATTAGTGAAAATGTATGTAAGTTATGAAACAAAATAAAACATTATATATACATATCGTTGATTTCAAATCAGAACTCTGTAAGTTAGGTTGTTCGAACCATATAATTCGTCCACTCAATTGCCTCTCCAGGTTATATCGAACTGGGTAGCCAGCATAAGTGCATAAAAATCATTGAATAATATAGAACGATATTGCTAATTCACTGCTTCGTATATTCGAAAAATGTATCAAAAACCCGCCACACTTTTTTCCACCCACTGCAACTCCTGAAAGCCAGAATCAACAGTGGAGACCGCCAGAAAGAAGCTCGACGACTCCCGGAGAAAGGATTCAACTGTCTTGGTCCCGCAACGAAATTAATCAGAAAAGAATAGCGGAGGAGTAAGAAAAAAGATATTTTTTCCACTTCCCTCCATAACAAGCAGGAGACAGAACAGAACTAGGCCAATCGGCAAAGGGACATTATTGCAACTGGGAGAAGCCCAGATTGCCAAACACCACGGAATAAAATTTGATTAAGTTAATGGGTCCTAAGTAGGTATTTGCTGTTAAAATTGATTCCAATAATAGGTATGGCAAAAGCGCCTGAACGCACGGAAATTGGTCCTAGTTTCTACAAGATCCGTCTAATAAACAACTCCGGATGTAACTTGTACACTATCCAACATAATATTGCGTTCATTCTGCCAAAGAACACACTCCCACAAGATGTGATGTGCGGACTGTTCAAATTCACAGTTCGATGTAGAACACTGACACAAAGGCGAAGGAACAAGTTTAAAAGAAATGCCATGATGCCAAAAATGTATCAGCTCAACAACGTAAGGAACTTGTGGAATTTTGTTCAACTGTCCAAATGGTAGCGATTGCTAGTGTTACTTAGTTAAGCAATTACCCCACAACTTTAACAGCCATTTATTACAGTTTTAATTTCCACTATTCAATATAAATGTATTCATTACACATAGTCTATGAGAGCATGATATAGCTTTAGTAGTAGTTTCCATTTGAACGCAATGGATATCGTGCCAAAATAATAATCGTTGACAATTGATCCCATTTACCATAATAAAAGTGTCAAGCCTGAATATTTTGGAAAAATATCAGGTACTTTTCACTTATAATAATAATTATTCACAAATTGTAGTATACCCTTATAGAAAAATGGCTATGACGTTTAACATTGATTTTCATTCTTATTCGATAAGTGGTGATATTCCCGGGTCAATCTTATATCGATTTAAAATCGTTAAAAGTACTACCAAGATATAGCCCTCTCCAGATTGATAGGATTAGAGCGGATAGTACTTTTACTAGCCAGAATATTTATAGCCTTGTTAAAAATGTGTGGTCTACTCCGGATATGTACCGGTTACCTTATCCACTTAATTACTTCGTACAAGTTTTGCCCATATTTGAAATTAGCTACTTAAAAGCGCGACCGTGGATGCCTTGGCATCTCAAACAATGTTAGACCCATTTTTATTCTACTTCCCAACCATTCTTTTCCAATCTACGATACTTTCTTCCAGTAACTAGATGATTATGCCCAGCGGAAGGTTACGTTGATAGTAGTTCCACAATTGTTCTCTACTTCCTTAAATCTGCAGTAGTATTAACACTGGTCACCAAGTTAGCTGCTTTGTTTTAGTTGGTACTTCATACGTCATGTAGTGAGATGTGTTCGGGGTAGCAAGGGTTGAAACTAAACTTTAAGACGAAACTGCAGTATCAAATACTTTCGTTATGTAAGGTCGTAGCTTACCTATTTCACACACAAGTTTTAAGTTTCGGAATGTCTTGGAGCTCTCGCATTCATATACATAGATCTTCTGAATCTCCTGAACTAACAAATATTTATTAATTTATTTCTGTATTTAATATCTATTTGATTGATCTTCCAATGTATTCTTGTCTAATGTTACTTTTACATATATTAACGCCACTAGCGGTACGCAGGAGTATTGAACCGTATATCAACAGCAATATACAGTCATAACTCAAAAGAAGAATATTAAACAAAACTACTTCCTTTTTCTTACTTATCTACACATACATGGGCGGCTGAAAAGTTTTGAGCCAAGTACCTTAATGCATTACTAGTGACTTGGGCTGTAAATCACTAATTGCGAGTGTCCTAAGTAGTATAAATACCAAGTTCCATGACATTAGAATAATTGTAATAATTGAACCAAAAGCATCACCATGTCTGAGTCATCCGCACTTTGTACAAAACTGGAGTACAGAGCTGTCATGAAATACCTCACAAAGAAGAACAAAACGCCGACAGAAATATTTGAATACATGTCTGCAGTTTACGGGGAGTCTGCACCTTCATTTGCCACCGTGAAACGTTAGAGACGAGAATTCAAGCACGGCAGGGAATCGCTCGAAGATGACCCTCGGCCGGGATGCCCGGACACCGCCGTTACCCAAGAAAACATTGAAAAAGTGAAAAAACTTGTTTTCTAAGATCGGCGAATCAAGTTGTAGCAGATAGCTGAAGCTATCATCAGCTAGGAACAAATCGGCGACATTTTGTATAACCATTTGCACATGAAAAAGGTGAGTGCGCGATGGGTGCCAAAAATGCTTACATAAATTTAAGAACTGTATTCACTACCTATGTTATACAAATAAAATTGATTTTGATTTTTTGTTTTTCTTTTTGCCGTGGGCAAGCAGTGTCAAGTCACAACTTCACACGAGTTCTTGGACATCCGATAATCCTGACGATGCTTTTTCTCGCCTGTCACTATTGATGAAACATGGATCCGGCAGTACGATCTGGAGTCAAAGCAAGAGTCAATGCAATGGATATACTCGTAAAAGGGAAAAAATCCGCCACGGAAGTTCAAAGTGGAACGATCGGCGTCCAAGCTCATGGCCACTGCTTTTGGGATTGTGAAGGAATTTTATTCATTGATTACCTTCCCGAAAATACTACAATAAACGGAGACTGTTACACGGTATTGTTGACCAAACTGCGTCAAATGGTTTTGGAGAAGAGAAGAGGCAAACTGGCAAAAGGAGTGCTGTTTTTGTAAGACTGCCGATCCGATGCGCCGGTCTACACTGCGTCGGTTGCAAGACGCGCCCTCGTCGAGATAGGATTTGAAGAAATCAACCATCTACCCTAGCTATTATTTCCTTTTTCCAAATTTGAAAAAGGAACCCAATGGCCGGAGATTTTCCAGTGACGAGGAAGTGAAGGTGGCTGTCGACGAACATTTTGAAGGCAAAGATGGCGAATATTTTTTCACCGGGTTAAAAGCCCTTTTTAATAAATGTAAGAAATGTATTAAAGTAGAGGGAGACTATTGAAAAATATTTTTTTTGTACATTTCTATCAGCATTTTTAATACCTTAGGCTCAAAACTTTTCAGCCGCCCCTCGTATGTATATCAATTTTATTGTAAGTTTTTACTACCAAACAACACCACAGAACAAAAATCAAAAACGAAGAATTGATAGTTAGAATATTGCAATGATCTTCTACGTCTTGGGATAATGTTGAGTGTATAGCACTTTGTCTCCAGGGGTCCACTGTCCGTTTTAGTACCCCTACGTAATCGCAAGTAATCACAGATCCGTGTCACCTCGTAAAAGACGCACACTTTCGGACCGACATAATGACGCGACTTAATCGAAATCGATACTAATTTGAATTGTATTTTGGCAATTCAAGACAAGCATGTGGAGGTAGGTATTACTTAAGAACTTGGGTTGGATACGAAAATTGCGTATTAATGTAGATGTTGTTTGCGTCGCAAAGGTTTTACTCGAATATTACTTACCTAAACTAACAATCCTAGTTATTTATTACTACTATAGTGCTGCAAACGTACTTATCGATATTATATTTCCCAACAGGTAAATTAGGACAAGTGTTGATGACACAAGTAGAATTGACTTTACTGTCGACGATTGCCTGACGAACATGAACTACTTCATAAGTAGGTGACTGATTGATAGTTGTCATATCCATTTGGGGCAGACGCAATATGTTCGTCTTTTCTTTGTAGATTTCACGAAATTATCACCATAACTCAAACCATTTCATTGGTACCAAAACTACTTTTAATTATTCAGTTTTACCCAACGTTGTATAAAAGTCTTTTTATAACAGACTTCACCTACCTGCTCTAAAGTTGGCAGCGATGCCAGTGTCTGATTTTACGTAGCAAGTTTTAATTCAAACACGCATCGTGTATCTAAACTGCCACCAACAGTGCTGCTTAATTTTAATTACATCATTCTGCATACTTACCGAAACTTCTGATTTGAGATAATCAGCCTTATTTCCTTTTTCAGTAAAGGTTATCGTCATACCAAGACCAAGCCTTGTGTCTGTCCGAATAAAGAAATGAAACTATAAATGTTGTTCCAAATTTCATAATGCCACTTACGTACATGCATTTTATTAGCATTTATCACTGGGGGTTCCGTTGTTAAGGGCCTTCAGACATAAATTATGGCATACCGATGACAGTAATCAAAATTAAAACGTCGTATGACTTCTTTCATGATCCCCTGTGGTTCGATGGTCAAGCGCCAATAATTATAATGAAAATTATTTCTGATAATGGCGAGTTCAGCTTTTCCTTGTCCACAGTGCCGGAAAACCTCATTACGAGGTTTAGGAGCTTCATTCAGCATTATTTAACCCCTGTGCTCAGCCGAGTACAGTTGGTGGTTTTAGAAACCTTTGTTCGCATTATTTAAATACATTGGCAGCTTTATTTGAAAGCAGAAATTATATAATAACTGCCGTTGAAATGAGTTTTATTTCAATTAGTCGTTATAATTCTGAGCATTTTTCAGATTTCTTTTTTCATTTTCCACATGTCTTTGGCTATACATATTCTGATCCATTCATTTCCATAATTTTCGACTCTCCGCAATGTTCTGAGGGTCCATATTTCCACCTGACACCTTACCCAGGTATTGATACTAATATTATGAACTCGAAAGTAAGTCTATCGTTCTGTCCATATGCTCTCTTTTCCGCCTAAAACGCTGAACGGTATTCGATAAAATTTCTCACATAAAGGACATTAATTACGTAATCAAAGAGATAGCTAGTGCTCTTACGAAATAGAAACTATTCTTAAAAGTGAAATCTTTTGCGTAGAAACTTGTTCATACTTCGCCAAATCACCTTGCTCCATTGACTCAGCAAATTGAAAGATCCTACGATGGCATTGCATAATGCATATTTAATTATAGGGTGGTTGTCCCCATTCTCTAAACCTAAACCTGTACAACAACATAATGGCTGAACCATAAAACGCAAATGTTTACATCTCTAAATTATCGCTTGTTCATTAGCCAGTTAGTTAGTGCATCCAACGAACATCAGCAGTTACTGGTATATTTTTAGAATATTCCGTTTTCCTTGTTGACTTGAAAGCGCTGAAGGTCATTAAGCATCCTTATTTGAACATATATTATTGTAATTGCCCATTCCCGTTACCAGATGCACTTAATATAATTTGAGTCAAGGTGACAGATTGTTTAACGCTTTATCAGCTGGCGTAGAATCTATTAACTCGAGTGACAGATAACAGATTCGTTATCTCGGTCAATTGACCAAGATTGCCACTATGTCACACCACTTATGAATTTTGATCCTTTCCCATCTGCTCTTAATTTTCACTATAAATGGTGTAATTAGCTGCTTTTGCTTTCATGATGGGGTATACCATGAGATTGGAATATAAAAACTGAAATACGAATAATTGTGCCAATTGGTAAAATAAAGGATGTAATTTTGATAACAAACAAAATAAAATAAAAAGTAATAATAAAGGTACACTAGACAATGACTTTTTATTGTTATTTCTCTCTTTTTCTTTTATAAAATTGTCCAAAAATAAGTATAATACATAAAATGAATAAACGTATATACATCGTCTGTACATTAACATTCATTCCCAATTATAACAATTTTTATAAAAGTTTGAATATACCAAGTCTCTGTATAAGTTTTTTTTAATATGTATGTAATTATTATTAAATATATAAAAATATTAAAATTAAAAGGAACAGACACAATTTTTCGTTATTCTTTAAACTTAGCAATAGAAATTTTGATCACTTCTTTCATGATACATTTATATTGAAGTGGTTTTTAAAAATGTTGTAAACAATATTATGTATTCTATTTTCAATCAACTTGATTAACAAATAGTGTTTACGTCACAACAAGTATTCACATACCAGCACTTAGTATTTTAGTATCAGTAAAAATGTGCTTTGCTTATTGTTTTCAGCGGATTATTTGTTACTTTGTAACAGAAACGCTGTCAATTCAGCAAGCAGTCCCAACTCGGAAGGCAAAAGCGACGTTTTATTGCATGTCGGTTAGTGATGACTGGTGTTATGATCTAGGATGCGTGTGCACGTGAATGCAAGCGCGGGAGTGGCCTGCAATGCGTCTGACGTGCAGTGGGGCGGCAAGGTGCGGCGGGGGGCGGGTGCATCACTTTGTCTGCGTTCGGCGGCTGGGAGGCTGTATCACCTGGCGTTGCCGGTTGCCCTTCAGCAGGCGCGCGTGGAACGAGCTCGGTGTGTCGATGGTGTGCTGACGGGAGAGCATCGCGTGGGGCGCGCTCACCGAGCTCTGGCGGAACCATGGCAGGGAGATCTTCCGCCTGCTTTTATGTTGTTTAGCGGCGGCTGGCGGCGGGGTGGTCCCCATCGCGCCGGCCGACACGTGCCGGCGCGCGTGTGTTGTCGCGACGCCTCCGTCCGTCACGGCGCGCGGCGCTGTCGCCACTGCCGACAGCGCCGCGTCTCACCCGCGCCGCCCGCTTCTTCTCGCCTGCCTCGTCCACTCACTACGCAGCCTCCGTATCGAGCTACATTTCCCGAATTTATTCCACAAAGGCACACGCCGCAGCGTCATGCGAAGGACGAACCTAATCCGTTCGTAGCGGATGGAGAAACGGTTGTCGCCGTAAGCGATGGCGGTGCCGCTCCCCGTATGCCGAAAGTGGTCAACATAACCGATGAGGGTTGAGACACAAGGTTTGAGTGACCTTTAGTTAAAATAAAACTTGTGCTTATTTCCCATAACGTTAGGGTGATGTTAAGACATGTGTGAAAATGATAATAACGAGAAAATGTGGGAATAACAAAAATCTCACGCCAGTACAAATCATTTGTTTGCTGCGGATCTCCCCGAATGCGGAGTTATCATTATTGTCACCTTTAAAATGAGATCGACGACCTAAGCAGTTAAGACCCCTCTCGCGAGAAAATCCTTCGAGGCGGAGTCGCTACCATTTGTCACCCCGCAAAAGGTATTAAGTACACGGCGCAAATTACGAATTAGACTTCAATCAAAGACATTGCAAACAAAAAGGACATTTCGTTAGATGTGATCAAATATCACAGATCACAAGAAAACACGGAGAATCGGCACTTTTTACTATCAATATGGCACGACCATAAAAATTAACTTGACCCAAGTATATCAGCATTTCGGAAACGCCTACGCCACAAAAAATATGTCCCTTATCTGTCAGCGACCTTTGAGACCGAAAGTATTCATTAATAGCGAATAGTTACTTTCACGTATTTATACATAGTCGAATAGAACTAAAGATTGGCAAAGTTCCTTACACGCTTTTACTTTTAAGGTTCTTAGCCGTGTTTTCGCGGTCAGGTCAAAGATGATGATAACCAGTGCATGTACATCGAAGAAACCGTTTGGCGGTTTAGATAGCAATTTAGATTAGTAAGTAAGCGTCTCTAGTCATACGAAAAAGTGTAATATACACATACTACAAAAGTGTAACCAACCTTATTATAAGTTTCATTAGTCCCAGTAATTCTCTTCAAACCAATTACTGAGAAAGTTCTTCACAGGAGGGACACCCTTATGAAGAACTTTTTAAGCCGCACGTGGAGCAAACGAGTGTTTTGAACCAGCTTCAGGGTAGACAAGACTAACGAGCAGTGCCTCTATTTTATGAAAATATATGCCACGCCTTTAAAAGAGTCTTCAGCACACATTGGCGGAGACCGTTACGGCCAGCAATATTACTTTAAAGAACGTCTCCATTTAATTAAACGACTTAAAAAAGGGAGGAGGTTCTTATTCCGTCGTCATTTTTTATTTTTATTTATGTATGTTACCGATTACTCTAAGACGCCTGGACCGATTTTTTTTTTTGCTTGAAAGGGTATACTTTCCATAGACACAGTCAGTCAGAGTCAGGAGCTGATTATGGAAGATCAGAGACATTAAAGGGAGCTTTCAAAAATCGTAGAGGCGACTAGTCCATTTCTAAGTATTTTAAAGCATTATAATTTAATAAAGGTCTGGAGTAGATCTGATGATGGAGCCGGGAGAGAGTCGAAGGAACTCCTCAACGATTCACAGTAGCTACCTTGTGTTTGAGCTTGATTAATTTGTATTGATAAGAACTTTACACCTAGATGGCTTGTGACTGTCACAAGGGCTTTGATGATCAAGATTAAGGCCAGTTCCGGGAACTTCTCAACGGTTTACAGAAGTAGTAGATGAGAATTTTACACCGATGTGGGTAAAAATGACGCTCTCCAGTAGATTTCATAATGAAGCCGAGAGACAGTCGAGGGAACTTCTCAACCATTACAGCAGCTACCTAGTGTTGGTGCCTGATTAATTCGTATTGATAAGAGCTTTACCCCTAGATGTATTGTGATTGTAATTGGGGGTCTTATGATGAAGACGAAGGACAGTTAAGGGAACTCCTCAACGGTTTACAGTAGCTACTTTATGTCTGAACTTAATTCATTTATATTCATGGGTACTTTGCACCCATATGGGATAAAATGATGGTTTGCAGTAAATCTGATCATGAAGACCATAGGCAGTGCAGGGAATTCCTCAAAAATTTACAACATTGAAGTTAAACATAGGACAACCACTATCCACTCGTCACGTTTATGCAACAATCAATTAAAATCAAGAGACTTTTGTTTAAGTTGCGTAATCGTGTCATGTCTAGCGTTGCTCATACTTTCATTTTGGTCTCAAAGGAATTTTATAGAAATCGGTTCAGTGGTTTCGTTTTTAAACCAAAAGAATGGGTAACAATTAAATTAAACAAAATTACGTCATTTGCTTACAGGTCTTTTTCAAAGTATATTAGCATCAGCATCCAGTCTGACCGTACAGTACTTTTCACAACTAAAAAGTATAAAATAAAAACATTATACAAAAAAAAAGAAAAAATCAACCGACTTCCAAAAAAACACTACAAAGTGAAAAATAACTAATTTCGGAAGTTGGTGTCAAAAAAGAATATACATATATATTTTTCACTTTGTAGTGTTTTTTGGAAGCCGGTTATTTATTTATATTTTATTTATTTTCTTTGTAAAAAAGTGTTTATTGACAAGACAATTTATTAGTCACAATTTGTACAAGAATAGAATGGACCTTTATCGTAGGAGTAAGTAATTAAAAGATAGCTGTAAAACAATTTTGTACTGCACTTAATAACTTTTAAAGACTCCCTCGTTTAAAAGTCTGTGCGTTTATGTCAGTTTTACCTAAAACTGGTCGACTGAATAAAATATTTAAAAGCAATCGAATAAACATACATCGCAGGAGGCTAACAAAGAGGAACATGGAAACCAAAGATATTGTTTTCACTCAATTCTACTTGAATGAATTTTGATACCCGCACCCTTCAATGGGTAACATTTTATTATTTCAGTTGTACGCAAACATGAACGGACTGGCTGTGATTGAGATTACATTTCATAATTGGTGGAATTTCTCTCAACATCACTTTCGGGAATCATTTGCATTTTTTTTTATTATCTGTGTGTAATCTCCCCATCCATTTCATTTCCCATTCAAGCTAATCCATGATTGCCATCCCCATACTTGGGATTAATGGTCTCCTACCTGGAAAGGCTAAAGTAACATACAGACATTTTGAGCTCACAATTTAAAAAGATACTGAATCGGTCCTTATTTTTTTTATATAGTATAGTCAATTTTATAGTTGACACAAGCGTCGATTCATCTCCATCGCAAACATCATTATCCTTCCATTTCATTATGAAACACAAAAGAATATTATTCAATAATATATAAAGAATAAGTTGCACTGAACTTAAGTTTAGCTTAGTCTGTAAACAAGGCAATAGGCGCCAATACCTTTTACTAATACAAAAATTTAACGATGGACTCATTTCACAAGGTTTGAAAATAAGTAGTCAATTGACTGTTCTATCCTTTATTATGGTTATTCCCCGGGGCGTCGTTATTGGAATTCAAGTACAGAAGTGCTTTTGTGCGATATCTAACAAAATATTCGTATTTATGTGCTTAAGAATCGCGTGATATCATATTAAAACATTATCAGGGCTTTAATAGTGGAAATAATGGAATAGTACGTATATCTACAATTTGCTCATAAGCTACCAAAGACTAATCAACAAAGAGTATATTCTGTGGTGTCCCTATACACATTGGATTTTATACAACGAAGAAAAAACGCGAAAGTTTAGACGTAGGTGTTCAGTTGATCAATCACTTTCGCAACTTTAAAGTAGTTCAGATTGTAACATATTGAAAAGCTGATAGTATATTACGGTCGTTACGTGGAGTCTTGCTATCCTAAGAAACTAATAACTTTTTCCCAGGAAGTCGATACGATGGATCGTACATCGTATAACAAAACAAAACTTATCAACGACGAGCAACAGACTTAGCGAGCTACTTTTATGTGTCTGAACACAATAAGAAAAAAACTACAGAACAGATTTTCATACTGATTTGGAGGACGCAGACGGAATGAGTCATGGATAAGGTTGTAACCCATTTAAGTTGTATGTAAATTGTCGGTAATATTACGATGGTTATTAAAGATGTCGGATAAAATCATGCCGACTGGGAGCTTTACTAACTCCATATAAGCAAATTTTTCAGCATTTGCCAAATCTGTATAATTTAAGGAAACATCTAAAATAACGTTGGTAGATAATATCGTAAGCTAAATTTTAATTTTTGATAATCCTTTACATCTATTAATTAAAAGTGCCATACAAAAAATACATAGCCTAAATGTGGAGTTAACTGATTTGACAATTAAGGTATCGATATAAAAGCAAGAAAAAGTAGTAACGAGATGTAACCAAAAACAATGTTGCCTCTAGGCTCCGCTTGCCATAATGTAGGCTCGATTGATACAAAAGAAATTCGTATATCATGGCTATTACGGTATACAATAAAATACCAAACGCTTTAAAGAAACTACCTTACCTTATGTTTAAAAAAAAGTTGATTCAATGGCTTATTGTTGAAAGAAAAATGTTTTTACACGGTTAATGAATTTTTGTCTCAGATTGAAGAAAGAAAGTAATGTCAATACCAAAATTTGGTTTATGTTATATTTTATTAATTATTATTTGACATTGATTTATTAGCTTTCAATTAGTACATACAATCTGACATTATTGACAATGGCGCAGATTCTGTTGTTTACAAACTAAACTAATTTTAAGTTAAGTGCATCTTTATCTTCCCATTTCGTTTAGAAAAGGACAGAAGATAAAATGTCAGTTTAGACCTGTCAAATTAGTGCGCTCCTGACATAAACTGGCTTATTTTTAGTCGCCATGTTTATAAACGGGTCTAAACTGTCTATGGAGTACCTTAATTTGACAGGATTAAACTAAAATGTTATCTTCTATCCCTTTCTTAACGAAATGGAAAGAAAAAGATGCACATAACTTAAAATTAGTTTAGTTGGTGAAGAACACAATCGGTGCCAATGACAATCTAACATTTAAAACAATATTGGTAACTTGCATAATGTTAAGGTAAGACATTTTTTAGTTAACTAAATTTATATTTTATTTATGAAGACCATACATACTATTCTATACACCTAAATTCTTTGAAATAATGTATTGTTATTTTATTATTAATTTACGTTTCCGTGGGATAACTTTCGCGGGTGATATCGTGTGCAAAAGTATGAACACGAAACAAGAGTTATTGGGATAGAATTCATTTCCACTTAGTGGAAGGCGTAAATTAGTTATATAAAATACTATACTTCAGTCTAGTTTCACACTGATACGTGTGAAACTAGGCAGTGATGCAATAGTTGATGGTAAACGCACTACCTAGTTTATTAAGAGCCTATTCACTCTAGCCTTGAAGACACTCAAATTGTAGTCCGACAGAAATACCGCCGTTAGCAAATTGTTCCAGTTCCTCGATGTACGCGGTATAAAAGAGGAGGCAAAACGCTTCGTCCGGATCGTAGTGTCGTCCGATGGTGGAATGGAGATAGAGGAATTAAATCATGCAATTCCCTCGCACACTCACCAAAATGCATCCTATAGAAAACCGAAAGACTGGCTACTCTACGCAATATGTATGTATATTAGTATATTACTAGATTTTGCCCGCTACTTCCGAGTGAAATTTTCTTGTATTCACGACACACCTCGTTGCATCGCATCCCTCCTCTCACTATTACTGCGTTATAGTTTACTCTTTTGTTTATTTTTTGCTCGTCTGCTAAGTATTCCCCCTAGCCTCTCTCAAGAAACGTGCTATCAAATGCGAAAAGATGGCTTCAAACACAGACGGTAGTTCGAGAGATTACTGGGTTCAAAGAAACCCTTCAGCATTATTACTAGTATAGACAAGTACAGAAGGCGTCTATGAAGACTTAAGGAAAATTTCGATATTATTGGTTCTCATTCATCCTATTTATATGTAATAAAATAATCCAAAAGCAAATATTAATGCCAATAACGTCGAGAAAAACATGTTTATTACGTTTTTCAAAAAGCTTTACGTAATTAGTAGTTTTAAGTCTTTGTTTTGTTATTGAGTGGAATAAAACCGATAAACAAAAATGTTGGAACAATAATACTACCTAAATCAAAGAAACATAACAATTCCCTTAAACAATAGATAGGTACTCAATCGACCTTGAATATCAACCGTCAATAGGTATAAATGTAGGTACGTATTCATTCTACAAGTTGACTTCAGTTTATAAAAAAATAAACAGCCGTAAGCTTTACACTCCGTCGCTCGGCGCAAGCGGGTGGATAAAATTGACGGCTTACGGATAATATGGTGTTGTAAATGCATAGCTATGTAAATTATCTTGCATATATAAGATGACCGGCAATCGTCTCCAGCGCCTTATTCCGCACTTGTATTTTGTCTAACGAGCCGCCTTTCGTGTACTTAACGAAACGTTTCGATTTCAGAGTATCTCATTCGCTTCACCCCCGTCCACTCTGACGTCAAACGTTTGCGACGCAACTCACGGACTAGATTCCTTGAAATATTTTTGGGCGAGCACTTTTATTAATATCATAAATAAATAATTGGTGCCTTCAAATTCGGGTCAGGATATTTTTTCTAAATTTCCTCAATGAAGTTTGGTTTATTTTGTCTGTCAACAAGGCTTTTATTAATTAAACCTGAAGCTAATTCTAGTTATTTCAAACGATCAAAGTCTAGTTGTAGTCTTATCACGGCAAAAACTTGTGATAATTAGAGGAATTTTTGACAAAATGAAACAGATATAAGACTGTGGAAGTTCTTAAAATTACTAGAAATACCTTCCAGTCTGGAAGTTCCAGATAATATGATACGATTTCAAAGAGAGGCAACCTAATATACTTACAATGTTTTTCGAAAGTATTGGAAAACACTTAATAAATAATATATACCCCCATTCTGTTTTGTTTGTTTAATAAAACGTGCTGTCAAGGATGGCCCTTATAGCGGTTAATACGATGTTTGCTTTAGTGATGTCTAATGAAATGTGAAAATGAAATTCTTCAAATGGAAAATATGTCCCAAAATACACTTTATCTTATTGCAAAACGAGTTTCTAACTTTTGTCCAGGCCCACATCTACCACCTAGTTATTGTATTTTATACTTTATTACGAAGAATCTAAAGCAGTAAATACAAAAAAGAAAACCAGGAAATAAGGATTTTGGGACTCGAGTACGGGTCCCGTACCTTGGTAAACACAATATGTTACGTAAATAAAGTTAAGCATAAAAGAAAATTGTTTGTAAAAGGGAATTTCTTGATTTCTAAAGAAAACTGCACCAGTTATGGACGTTACTACTCGCAGACTATCGCTTCACAAATTTGTTTTTGCAAGCATTTATTGCAGGAGCTTATGTTACGCAACGACAACGAACATTCATTCGTAAAAGCTTTAGTCCGTTCGAATAATATCTTACGATAATGTAAACAAACTACGCGGATTTTTTTTTTATCTTTCTTGTAAATAGCATTATTACCTTTTAGAAGAAAGATATTATATCATTAAGACATTCACCTGTATCTAGATAGTTTCAACTTTATATCTCACAATGTAATGATTCACATTTAGAATTTAGGAAGTAGGTATTAAAATTATCATAGCAAAGCACTCAATATGTAAGTGGCATGCTAAGGTAAGTTTCCTTATCCATATGTTTACATATTCACCAGATACTTTTGGAACAGACCATAAGTATAATGCAAATGTTATTCTAGTCTTCAACTACTCTAAATGCTAACAATAAACGTTGGATATACTTAATGGATTGGTATTGTAACTAGGTAGTAAACAAATGAATTTGCGGCTTCGGATTGTTTGTAGGTAGGTGGATACAAACTGATGTCGGGCGGAGAGATCCCGGTAACATACAACCTAGCACACCCCTCCTACCGCGTTCGTGACATTCGTTCGATCCGCGACATTAAACGATTCCTAGATAAACGTAATCACCTTCCCACGTCCATGACAGGAGCTTGCCCTTATCCTCGCCCCCGGCGTGTTTGCAAATAAAGTTGGATAAGCGTTTCTTGTGACAGGTTAAACGTTAAGCAACAACTCGCTTAATCAATAACGGGGTTTTCTTTCCAATAATGATTAAAGGTTCCCTGCGAAGATTTTATATTATTATAACAAAGACTCGGGAGGGAAGAAATCAAAGCGCGTTCAGCCTACAGAACGAATTGCGTAACTAATTTTATAAGCTTGCGTAACGGATAAGAGATTGACTGCTGCGCTGATGTCGCGCGTTCGATTCCCGCACGGACAATAAATATTTATATGACCTACCTGTTTTATGAGTTTAAATGTTTATAAACGCACCGCTGTACAAAAATATTTAAAAAAAAAATAAAACGTAAAATAAATCTACAAAACATACGACTGAATAAGATGTTCGTAATAGTACTAAAATGCTTCCAAAATACATTATACAAAATGAATTCAGTAAATGGAGTAGCGTAGTAGCTGGTATACCATAATAAGAGCTCTTATAATGCAACGCTACTGAATTATAAAATATGACCGAGAGCCCCTAGTAACGAGGCGTACATAAAATAGAATAGGGTAAAATTCACGTGAACCTACAATGTGTAATAACATTGCAAGCAGACAAATTACTCGATAATTAGGCCCACCCAACGAGAGCTCGACTGCGAATATTCTATCACATACAAGCCGTGTTTACCTACTATTACGTAGATTTTCATTACTGTGGGATATTTTAATGTTTCACTATAACTGTTACTATACAATATTTGTTCGCTTTGTTGACAGAAGTAGGAATAGTTTAAGGGTTGGCGAGAATTTATTACCTAGGTCTTATATCACGTGTATAGCATGCTCAGCATTCTATATGGGTCAAAGAAAAGGCAGATCTATCATGAATCATGAACGACTTTAGTGTCGAAAATTCATCCGAACACATTTGAAGCTGCACTAGGCAACTCGTGAGTGCTTTGTTTACTCTACAACGCTTACCACAGCAACGAAATGGGAAATCCGATAAACTAGAACACTCGTAATGCGTCACATTGCGGTTAGAAACACACAAAATGGGGGTTAATTAAACTAACCCAATCCTATTCAAAATTAAAATCTACAGTCAAACGTGTTGCACTGGAACGTGCAATCCTATTATTAGAATTCCGTACCAGGATGGTCAATATTAATTCAATATGGAATTTTTATAATGCAATTTCGTATGTATTTCCATCCGCCTATAACATAAGTTATTTTATATTATTACTTATTTCAGGAAATAATGCAATAGATTTAACGTGAAATTGAAAGATTGAAATGGTACTGAAATAGTAATAATGCGATCTATTTAATTAATCACGATTATTTATAAAGTAATTTTGAATATGAATACTGATCATCATCTCAGCGTTAATCCCAATCGCACCCGATTTATTTTTCAGGTTTAGTAGTCTGGGGTCTACCAGTCTAAATGCTTATTTTGGCTAAACTTCGATATTTTCCGTGAAGCGACAGCCGTCTGACCTCCACAACCCTAAGGCGATATCGAAGCATTGCAGTTAGAGCAATTGTTGGTCTTTTGAGGGCTCCAACAACCCTTAACGACTGCGATTACATGTTCGTATGGCAACCGGGGCCAACGGCTTAACGTGCTTTCCGAGGCACGACCAGACAGTGCAAATATTCATAATTATGCATCCAAATATTTGCACTGCGCGGGGATCGAACCCGCGCCTCCTTGCGCAGCGGCCGCGTTCGCTGCCGCTCCGCCACGGAGGCTGTCAAATGTGAAGACTATCTTAGTTTTATTCATGTACTGTAGGCCTAGTATGAGTTTTCAATACGAAACTCGTTCGCCGATATCGAGCGCGTTTGACTCAGCGGTTGGCCCGCTTCAAGGTCGTAAGAACTCTCAACCAATGAGAGTGCCAAACGCGCGCGATACGATCGAACGAGTTTCGTATTGAAAACTCATACTAGGCCTACTGGCAGTTTGAGTAAATTATGTGACCGACCCAAATGCCTTTTTATGCATGGTTTCTGTTAAACGGGAGTGCTGACTGGACCGGTCCTTTCAATCTGTGTGGTTTTTTCCTCAAAAGACCGTCCACCGACCCGACTTCCAGTCGTATGATCTGACAAAAATTATGTCTAGACTAGATGAGTTTGTTTCGGCTTTTCTTCTCAGAGTAGTCAAAGGGGAAAAGAACAACTCATCTAGTGTTAAAAAATATGATTGACTTGTAAAAGTTTTTGTACAGACCTATATAGGTACGTACAGAAAATAATCCTTTATCATTTATATTACAAGCGAAATATTCGCACAATATTGTTAGCTTCATTGGAACAGGAGCTGAAAATCTTTTTCATTTATTTTGAAAGTTTTCCGTAAAAATACAGTTCAGTAGGCCTAGTATGAGTTTTCATTACGAAACTCGTTCGATCGTATCGAGCGCGTTTGACTCCGTGATTGGCCCGCTTCAAGGTCGTAAGAACTCTCAACCAATGAGATCGCCAAACGCGCTCGATACGATCGAACGAGTTTCGTATTGAAAACTCATACTAGGCCTACTGGTTGATTGTAAGGGCGACTGCAGGTCAAGCTACCCGAAACTGTCAAATATTCCAAATCAACCTTGAGCCTTAATACTTTAGCGATCAAGTTGAAAATGTAATAAATAAATTTGAAAGATTGTAGTAGCTTGATGTGCTGTGCAATGTGTGTATGTGTGTATCTGTGCAATGCTATGTGAAAATATTGCGATCAAAATATAACGATGTTACAGATTTCGTTTTATTTAGCAGCTTTATAGAAATAAACAAAAAACGTAGCAAAATCCCTAGATTTTGCTACGTTTTTGTTTCTGTTTTTGCTACACAACCCTCAGTTACGGTCGTAAATGAATATTAAATTAAAATGGAAAAACAACGAGAGACAAACGAACCGAACGAGCTGAGCCCTTAATTAATACGCGAATCTGACTCGCATTGTCGTTTTTGTTACGCTACATCCAGGTTGAAGATTTTATAGATTTACGCGATTGCATACTGGCTTATGAGTTTGGGATCAACAACAAGGACATCTGTTTACAGACTCACTTGTCAGTATATGAATTTCGACTCTCTAAAGCAAGATTTTATGCTATTTCTGTACGCTCAAAGAATAACGAAGACGGCACAATATTTGAGTGAGTTTTTGAATCGTTAGTCAATCAAGTGTTAGGTAATCCCCGAGACGATAGTTGAAGTTGCCCCTTTCATTTCATTATAGACCCCTCCGAGCTTCCATTCAAACACCCCTTCCTTTCATTTGCTTACATCGTTTTGTTAGCTACTCGATAAAGCTTTGTAAACCTGCTGCTTCTTACCGCGTAGCTATTTATAATTTCAATGTTGTTCATGATTAAAAGCTTAGCTTCTGTCTCTACGGACCATTATCATCATGTATTATTTATTAATAACTGCGCCCTGCGGTTTTAGATGAGTCAGTTTAGTTCCCGTAGGAATATAGGAAAAAGATGTGGTGTGTGTGTGTGTGTGTGTGTGTGTGTGTGTGTGTGTGTGTGTGTGTGTGTGTGTGTGTGTGTGTTTAGCTTAAAAACTTCTATCAGTTGGATATATGGAATCATGTTGAAGTTTATTGCTGTCCCATCCCTATGTTCGAAAATGTGTCTGTTTAACAACGTGAATAACGCAATGAATGTTACTGAATTGTCAAATGAAACCCATTGAAACTGGTAATGTGTTACGCAATTACCCTACTGCTGTGACGATTACCTATGTTGACTGCAAGAGTGTTCCTTACTTAGGCTGCGCAATATTCGGAATTGCATATTGCAACGAATACATACGCAATTTTAAGCTTGTTAAGAGGCTTCCGTGAGCAAAACATAGCGCAAGCCGTTTTTAAGAGCTATCTACTCTTTATCCAAAAGAAATATCTAATTATAAAAAATACATAAATTTTTTCCATAATCTTGGCTCCAAGATTATAGATTTTCTTTTTTTTTTTACTAAGCATATATGTTTAAATAATTCTTTCACAACGAAACCACTGACAAGAGAAATAATTATCATAAACGTGCATCTCCTCGAAAAGCAAAGATTATTTAGATTGTGTTCTTACACTAATGGATAGGCAATTTCATTATGAATATTATGGTAGAAATATTTTTTTAAAACGACCAAAATAAAAATTCTATTCAACAATCTGAGCGAATTCGCCATTATTTCTCTTGCCCGGGCTATTGAGATTCAGTATGCCACAAGCTCTCGAAGGTGGAACCCGAGTCGTTTGTCAACGTGCGGTCCGCTCGCATAATCGGGCGGCCCGTGAGCGAGAAAGCATCTGCTTGTTCGCTTACGCACCGCATTTCGCCTAGAGATTAATACTATCATAATAAGTCTTTGTTATTAAGGCTTATTTTGGTGTTCGTTTTTTTACCCGATTTCAGAAAGGACGATGAAGTTATCAGCGAACACACATAAATCGAATTGAGAACCGTCCTTTTGCCGACCCAAAAGGACGGTTCTCAATTCGATTTATGTGTGTTCGCTGATAACTTCATCGTCGTCGTAAAAAATAAAAATAGCAGAATTTTTTTATCATGGAGTATCCTCAATATTTGCTTGAGTTTATAATAACCAAAAGTATTTGGGTGCACCGATAAACAAAAATAAAAGTCTCATGTCTGTTACTTCTATGGTCTATGAATTTAACTTGTATCTGTAAGTACTTAGTCCGCCAGACGGGCCTAGTTATATTTTAAGAAGTATTGTAGAGGTGGGGCGCGGTGAAGAGGGAGCAAATGTCATTGGCTCAGAGTATGGCCTTAATGATGGGACGAAACCATAATCTGAACTTGTATGTACTGCTGAACAAGTATGGGATTATATCAACGTATCTACCGATAAAGACCTTTTTCGTACAATTCAGTGTATTGGTAGTCCCGATTTGTCCTTTCAGTAGAAGTCAAGCTCGCCATTTTCAGGTCGGCTTGCCGTTGTACGTTTAGTGGAACCTAATGGTTGGTTTTCATAGCTAGTTTTCAACTAACAGACACAACAGCTGCACATCGATAATAATCGTGCAATGTTTATTTTAACTTTTTTTATTCTGTATGAAGGGTGGACGTTTTGTATGTAATTTCTTCTTATAGGTATATGTTATTTTGTCGTTCGAAAAGTGTTGATTCTTAGCCTAATTTGAATAAATGCCATTAGATTTAAACTGGATAATTTATAGTTATACAAATTATTTATTCACAAAGCCGGTAAGGAGGCTTTCGGAAATTGCAGGACACGGTCAACAATACCAACTAAAGAAGCTTCAACCACGTTGCGTTCTCTGAACCATTTTTGATTAGAACTCAATAGTTTGTTCAATTGGGTGGCGGCCGGGGGAGTTACCTACAAACTCGGTTCTAAATAAGTATCTCTTACAAGAGAGTTTCGTGACTAGGTAGGTATTTCTTATGGTTTTTCAGATGAAATTGAGAATATTAAAAAAATATTAACTGTTTATTTTTAAAATTTTCTGTATGGATTTTTTATAACTATTGAAAAACAAATTCATTTTTCGTTATTCTTTTTATAGTTTCATATACATACTACTTTTAAACACCGTCTTCCCACTCGATACATAATGTTTAGCATGTACAAAATTAAGACTATTGTGAAGTTTGTAATATAAAATCTGATAAAGATTAACTTTTAAGATAACTTCGGTACTAATATCACTGTCTATAAAACAACAATCCGGGTCTCTTGATTGCTAGGGAATTGAGGCTTTCACCCATTACACCGTACCGTACTATGACGGTGCTGTGAACATAATATACAGGCGCTAAAAAAAACAAAATATTGTCATATGTGTTATTCGATGACGGAAAAGCAGGACCCGTCTCAAACAGTTTTGCGCCAAGAATGTTTGCCTTGTTTTCCGATTCTGCTATAAGGATGGTTTCGTTCGGTGTAACGGGTAGACTGATGGGCTCTCAGAGACTCTCGGGCACGTAATTAAAACTTACCACCAGTGGAGTTGGGGCGCCGTCCAAATTGTTTTGTTTTCCAGGTAAACAATGAAGGCTTATTAATATTAAAAGACCATTCATTTGTAAAATATAAATGCATGATCTTCGAAATCACAGTTTTCACACTTAATAACAACTATGATTTAAAACAAGGAGGAATAAGTTTAATTGTGAAATTCTGAGTGAGAGTAATCAATTGAATTAAACCACACGAGAAGTCATTATTGCGATGGTGAGGTCATCTACGTCGGTGACTAACGAAGATACCAAAGAGTAACCAATTAATTGAACCGATAATTGACGGTTTCAGAGCAAAATTTCGTTTTCTTAAAGTCCACTATGAGAAAACATTTCAAAGTTTGTAAAATACAGTGTAAAGTTTACATTTCTAGTGAGAACACGAAGACAATCTTAAGAAAAAGGCTAAACTGCCCATGAATCTTATTTATTAGATTACACTGCACTTACCTTATCGGAATCAGTGGTGTTGCCACTACCGAAAGACGCTAATGAGTTTCGGTCGAGATTCTCCGTGGTTTCATCTAGTATTGTGTCATCCAGATCTCTGTAATGAAACTCAGGGTTAAGTGTTATTAAAAATCAATCCTGTTAGGGACTAGCAATGAATTAACTTAGCGCAAACGAAGGTGGCGTAGATTTTTCTAAGACGAAATAAGAATATACTAAATATAAACTAATTTTAAAATCCTTTTTTGTACTACTCAAAGTTCACAAATTATCAACATAACTTCTACGCGTAATCTTCTAACCAGAAACTTACAAATCAACCACTCTAATAGTAGATTGTTTCAGAATTTATTATGATGATTATATAATGATGGTGAACACAACAGTCAAAATCGCTATTTGCAAGGCATTTAAAGTTAAACGTCTTCCCAAACATGTCGGTAGGATATTTGAAAATTTGTGACTTACCTGCTGGATCGCTGAGAGCTAGTGGGCCGAACGCGAGCAGGACTTCTCGGCGGCTGTTGCAAAGCACCACTAAAGTAGGTTTCCTATTAAACGACAAACAAATAATAGGTTATTTAAAACAATGACCAGTTTATTATTTCATTAGCTGACTCGTGACCACTTTGTTAGGCGTAAATAGTTTTACTTATAACAAAATCCAACTTCTAAAAAGAAATCTTTCCATTAATCGGGGTAATGACACTAGCCCTACACAAATACATAACGAGTTTTTCTAATTTTAAAATCAGTTCAGAACATCCAGAGAATAATTAACTCCTACAACCTGGCAAACTCTACCTCTTTGTAATGTTAATAAAGATTGGTGTCTTCATAATGACCTAAAACTGGAGTTCAATATAAGTATTTTTTATAAATAATTCTAATTTTACATTATTTTTTACACAAATTTGAGAATGCAGTTTGGCGACACGGTTGGCGCTGCGTGTCGCGGGTTCGGTTTCCAGACGTAAATAAAAAAAAAAATAAAAAAAAGCCTTTTATTTCTAGACAGAAGGTAAGTTAGCTAATAGTAATGAATTAGAAAAAAGTTAAGGTAACATGATAAACCAACAAAATATTAAGTGAAAAAGTAATTAATTTATAATCTATATTTTTTTTATTATTATTATTATTCTTCTGCTAGAACCCCTCTGCAGGTGAAGGCCTCCTCCAAGGATGACCAGTCTTCTCTAGTTTTGGCTATTTGATACCAATTTTCACCGGCGACTTTAACAACGTCATCTTCCCATCTTGCACAGGGTCTTCCTTTTCTCCTCTTGCCAAGTGGACCTTTCCAAGCTGTAACTATTTTAGTCCATCTCTGGTCTTTTAAGCGTGCCACATGTCCGGCCCATTTCCATTTTAGAGTCAACGCTTGTTGTAGTCCATCTTTGGCATTTGTTGTTTCTCTTATTTTTGTGTGACGTATTCTTTGAATTTTTTGTATGTTTAACATGCTGCGCTCCATTCCACGTTGACATGTTACTATCTTATTTTTAACTTTATTGTTGAATATCCACGTTTGGCAGCCGTATGTTAAGCAGGGCAAGAGGCAAGAGTTCATGACCTTCGTTTTTATTTTGGTTGGTAAGGTGCCTTTGAATATTTCTTTTAGGCTCCAGTACTTGTTCCATGTTAGTTGTGTCCTTCGTTCGACTTCTCGTTCGTTATTTCCGCGTGTGAAGCTGATTTGCTTACCTAAGTACCAGTGGCGAAGGGTGAAATTTTGACAAAGGGAAGCCGGTCCAAAAAAATAAACACTTAAACACTTACCTACTGCAGGATATCTTGGAGGAGGTCTTCAGATAAGAATAATATCAAAAGCCCCACCTTCACCATACAAAAAAGGACTGATGATTTGATAACAGTGTCTTTCAAGTATGATAAAAGCGGCTTTGAGAAAAGCCTTTTTCGACGTGCATCTCCATACCACACATGCATGCTTGTTAGTAAGTACTAAGTTAAGTACCTATTGTTAGGGAATAAGAGTCAAGAAAAAATAAAATAAAAAATTATAAAAATAATAAAGTGTTAAAAACCGAACCACACAAACACCGATCCAAAACCAACAAAAATATTAAGCTAAAATACTAACAATAATTTATTTTCAACTAAACGAAATGGAACACGAAAATATGCCAAAATAAAAAGAATATGACTTGCGAAGGATTTCATTATAACGCTAATTCTTTTTAATTTTGTCGTGTTTCCTTTCTCGTAGTGGCGTGGTTTCTTTGTCTCTTTCTAATAGAGGAGAGGAGAGAACTACAAGCCGTTTGGCATTAGCCTATATTTATCAAGTTTTACCGACGGTTAGCGAGCATTAGAAAGAGATGGTCTGACACGCTCTGTCTCTTTTCGCCTCATAGTAAAACGTTGACCGAGGTAAGCTGTAATTCGTCGAGTTGCCTTCAATGTAATGTACAAAAAATTGAAGCGCTGATTAATTTACGACTATAAAATGAAATGTGATACTTAGGGTATTCCTAAAAATTACGATTGCTATTGTAAATCGCGCCGGCATTTGATTAATAATACTTTGTTAATGAAATAGAATGCAAATACTTTTGTATGAATATGGAACTGATTTTTGAAAGGTAACCCGGTGGGAATCGGCTTGTATGGACTCTTCGCCACTGCTAAGTACAAGTACTGGTCTGTATATGTCAGAGGTGCGCTGCCAACTGATACTGTTCTCCTGATACTGTTTGTCATCACCATAGTTTTAGATAGATTCATCTCTAAGCCCACTTTTTTACTGCCTTTGTTCAAGGAATCTATCATGGATTGGAGATCTTTCCCAGATTCTGATATAAGAACTAGGTCATCCGCAAATCGTAGGTGGTTTAGGTACTTCGTTCCAATCTTTATGCCGTATCGACTCCAGTCCAGTTGCCCCATTATGGCCTCCAGTGTAGCTATAAATAGCTTTGGGGATATCGGATCTCCTTGCCTTACCCCTCTTTTCACAGGGAACCACGGCCCAACTTTCTCCAGTTTGACTCTACTTCTGCTATTACTGTAGATGTTTTTGAGTACTTGTATATATTCCTTTTCTACGTTCTGTGTTCTTAATGTTTCCCATATACTATCATGTACCAAGGTGTCGAATGCTTTCTGATAGTCTATAAAAGCTAAGTAGAGTGGTCTTCTCATTTCCTGAAATTTTTCTATAAGTAGTTCCAACGTGTGAATGTGGTCTATAGTCGAGAATCCCTTTCTAAAGCCGGCTTGTTCTACAGGTTGACTCTCATCAAGTGTGTTACTTATTCTATTATTTATAATTGAAGAGAATAATTTGTAGATGCATGGAAGTAGACTTATCGGCCTGTAGTTCGCGATGTCTTTGGAGTCACCTTTTTTATAAATCAGAATTATATTAGACTCAGACCACTGGGTAGGTGTCTCACCTGTTTTCAGAACGAGGTTAAACAAATCTGTCAATGGTTTGGCGAGCGTTTCTGATGCAATTCTTAAGGTATCATTAGTAATTTTATCTGGTCCAGGACTTTTTTCAGTTTTTAGGTTCTTGAGTGCCATTATAACTTCATTTATTACGATTTCCGGAACCCTTGCGCAATCTTTCGCTTTGCTACTATGTAAGGAAATTGTGTTATTTATATCTTGCGTATTTTGGACACTGTAAAGGTTTCTGTAAAATTCGGTTGCTACTATAATGATTTCACTTCGGTTGTTTAGTACTGTTTCATTTCGTTTTATTCCGTCTATCCATGTTTTGTGTGTTCGCAGTTCTTTATATGCTTTCCTTGTACTTCCTGTTAAGTTTATGTGTTTTTCTATGACATTTTGTCTGTGCTTAGTATAATCTGTCTTTATATATTTACTTGTTAGTTTGTATAGAGCACTAAGCTCGTTTTTTGTCGCTCGACTTTTAGGTTTGATCCTTTGTATTTCTTGTTTTCTTCTTATAAGTTTCAAAGTGCGTTCTGATAAGATTTTATTTGTTTCTTTGTTACTGACTCGTGCGTACTGTAGACTTTTGGTTATTGAGTATATTATGTTGTCGTAATACTGTTGAGCTGTCTTATTCTCGTCTATTTCTGGCAGGCTTTCAGATATATTTGTCTTCATAGCGTCTTGGAATTTTGTAATTTCTTCTTCACAGTTTAAATTTTTCATCTGATTGGTGATGTATTTACTTCTCGTCTTTCTAGTAGCTGCCAGTGTGACTGTTGCTCTAACCGCCCTATGATCAGAAGGGTAATTTATGTTCAGTACTTCAACATTTTGGAATATCTTTGCACGGTTAGACAATATAAAGTCAATTTCATTTAGTGTTTTTCCATCTGGTGATCTCCAAGTCCATTTATTTTTAGGTTTTTTCTTGAAAAATGTATTTAAAATCGACAGTTTGTTTTCTATAGCAAAGTTTACCAATTTCTGACCTCTTTCGTTCCTTACACCGTATCCATTTTGTTTCGTAATTAAATATTCTTCTTTTTTAGGTGTTCCTATTTTTGCATTTAAATCGCCCATTAGTATAAAGTCTTTGTGGGCCAACTTTAATGCATTATCCACAGTCTGGTAAAATTTGTCCATATCCTCTTCATTTGCTTTCTCTGTTGGTGCATATACTTGTATAAACGATAAGCGAGTGTCCTCTATTCTCATATTTAATAAAGCTACTCTCTCAGTCAGGCCTATATAACTCTCTATGTTATTTTTGTGACGTATGTTTATCATAAAACCCACCCCGTACATGCCAGGTGTAACACCTGTATGACACAGTACAAAGTCTTCGTGTTCCTCTATTTTGTTACCCATTCGTCTAGTTTCAGAGAGTCCTAATATGTCATATTTGGTGTTTTTCAGTGCTTCGTGTAGTTCAATTAGGCGTTCATGAGAAGACAGAGTTTTAACATTATATGTCATGACATAAAAGTTGTTTTTAGATTTAGGTTTAGGTTCTATAATTTTTTTTGATTCCTTTGGAGGGTTTTGGTCCTGATCTCCCACGGTGACCAGCCGGCTTGGGGGTTTCCAGACGTAACAAATATTAATATACACGTCGTTGTTTCGGATTTGGCTGTTTGTGTATGTAAGTTTAAATGTTTGTAAATGCTCTTACGATACAGGAGTAATATATAGTGTAATTTGATTATAGCTTTTTACAGTCTACTAATCAATATACATATCAGTGGCGAAGAGTCCATACAAGCCGATTCCCACCGGGTTACCTTTCAAAAATCAGTTCCATATTCATACAAAAGTATTTACATTCTATTTCATTAACAAAGTATTATTAATCAAATGCCGGCGCGATTTACAATAGCAATCGCAATTTTTAGCAATACCCTAAGTATCACATTTCATTTTATAGTCGTAAATTAATCAGCGCTTCAATTTTTCGTAATTCTTTTCGTAGTTCTCTTGAAGGAAGCCGTCGAATTTCAGCTTACCTATGTCAACGGTTTACTATGCCGCGAAAAGAGAGAGCGTGTCAGACCATCTCTTTCTAATTCTCGCTAACCGTCGCGGTAAAACTTGATAAATATAAGCCGCCCGCGAGCGGCTTGTATTTCTCTCCTCTCCTCTATTAGAAAGAGACAGAAACCACGCTACTACGAGATAGCGTTCTATACCTATGGTGCGTGAGTTTTTCGTTTGTTTTTAATATTTGTGTTATTTAAACTGTGACGGATTCTGTAAGGTAATTTAATCGCAGATTTGGTTAAATACTGTTAATTTTGTTTGTTATTATGGCTTTAATTCATATAGAGTGCTGTTACTGTTAATTCGTCTTTGAAAGACGCATTTTCTCAAGTTTCGACTCTTTGCAGTTTAATTCTGACCCTCCCCATTTCAGTAGCTTCAGCTGAGCGGTCATTTTCTGCTTTAAAACGCATTCACACGTATGTGCGAAACTGCCAAAAAGAGCAGAGATTGTCCGATTTGGCTATCATGTCAATTGAAAAAAATTTGCTTAATAAAATTAAAAGTAATCCGAATTTTTATAACAACATTTTAGCTCATTTTGTTAAAAAAAAACAGACGCATTGCATTAGAATATAAATAACGTTGTGATTGTGTATAATTTGCTTTATTTTTGCTTAATATTTTTGTTGGTTTTGGATCGGTGTCTGTGTGGTTCGGTTTTTAACACTTTATTATTTTTATAATTTTTTATTTTATTTTTTCTTGACTCTTATTCCCTAACAATAGGTACTTAACTTAGTACTTACTAACAAGCATGCATGTGTGGTATAGAGATGCACGTCGAAAAAGGCTTTTCACAAAGCCGCTTTTATCATACTTGAAAGACATTGTTATCAAATCATCAGTCCTTTTTTGTAAGGTGAAGGTGGGGCTTTTCATATTATTCTTATCTGAAGACCTCCTCCAAGATATCCTGCAGTAGGTAAGTGTTTAAGTGTTTATTTTTTTGGACCGGCTTCCCTTTGTCAAAATTTCACCCTTCGCCACTGATACATATGTATATATTATTTAATACTAAATTATTTTCATTATCATCATTTCAGCCGAAAGACGTCCACTGCTAGACATACACCTCCTAATTTAAATTCTTTTGATTATTACTATTCCGAAGTAGTCTGTGAAGATCGTTGTTTAATAATGTAGTAAGTACCTGTATAACTTCTCTGAGTCGTCGCACCCAAGTCTGCTTGACTTCGAGCGACGCAGCTTTGAGTACGATGCGGCAGTCACTCACTAAGGGCTCGCGACCGGTCCATACTGAGAATTTGCACTCGTCACCTTCTATGTGTTCAGTCACACCGAGCTCGGAGGTCTGCACAGGAAAAAGCAGTTAAAAGATGTGTGGAGAGTTTTGAGTATGAATTTCGATGGCTATAAGAGTAGGTGGAGACCAAAGTAACGATGGATGGAATGTCTGAATGAGGATATGATTAAGAAAGGGATGACTAAGGAGATAACTTGTAATAGAGAAGTATGGAAGCTAGTGACTGCTGCACGAAATTTATGAGACATGCCGTAAAGCTAGCACAACCAATCACAAACTCACCATAAATTTTGTCTTGTAAATGTATTTCGCTTTCCCGTGTGAGTCTTTGACCTCTTTAGCGAGTAAGAGATGCAGGTCAAAGAGGAAAACGCGTCTCTCTCTTCCCTTCTTGATGATCTGGCGGAGGTCCCACACGTGGAAGGAGTCCTGCAACACCACCTCACCGAGACTGTCGGTGGGCACATCGCAACCCTCAAGAAGGGACAGATGCATAGCGTCGTTGGCCTTCTTCGGCACCGACAGCATAACCTCCAGACCGTCCTAGAGAACAATGAAAGGTAATTAATATGTATTGTAAGAGTAATAAAATGTCTATCCTTTATCCAATTCTAGTTTTAAAATCTGTAGCTAAATACTGATATTTTAAACAACCGATTGTCTGTTCATACGACCTCCAGAACCCAATTAATAAGCAACACGTGACCGACTGTCAAAGTTTGAAGCTTCTAACAACCCGTAAGTTTTTTAGCGAGAAAGTCAAGCTGAGGGTCACGCACATTTTTCATCGGACTTTTTAAAAAGTGCATTCAGTGAATAATTCATAAAGAACAGTGAAATATCGCAGCATAGTGGCCACATCATGACTTTACCACAAACCTCCCTCGTAAGACGGTTCACGCGGCCGTCTTTTTTGACATAAATAATTCATTACGTGACATTGGCTTAATGCCCAAACCGTGCGAAGTCAAAAAAGAAAGAAAGAAAAGAACGACCCGTAAAGACTGCCAAAGATCTAAGAATGAGAGCCATAGCCCATGGCTTAACGTACTCTCCGAATAACGGAGTGGTTTTGGTATGTTAAGATAGGCAGTCATCGACTGACCGGTCTCACGAAACGTAGCTTAAATCTCATTGATCCACCTATGTGGCTATTTTAGTTTAGACGACACAGCATGTATTAGAGAGGTAGATGTATTAGGTAGTTAACTTACGATTGCAAAAAAATATTGAATTGGACCCCCAAATATGAACACACTTTTAGAATAAACGCTATATATGATTAGAATATGTAAGTTTTATTTTTGAGTCCTCATGGTGATCCATACTATTCGCAATGGCTGCCACTCAGCTAGAAGTTCCAGCACTCTGATTCAGTACTGCTAGATTTCCGTTTTCATTATGAATTTTTCGTTTAGAATATTACTCATAATAATCCATACTTCACTATGACGATTACAAATTATGATGCCGGTTTTAGGTAGTGTGTCATCCATTTCGTCTTATGCCATACATAGAATTATTTTTCCATTTGTAAAATAAGTAGAAAATAGCTAATACGTTAGAAAAAATATAACAAAAAAATTCTTCTAATCTAAATTTAATTTCTTAAATCTTACATAGGCACTTACTTTTAAGTAAAAGATTTGCCAGGAGAATGAAACATCAAACGAGTTTATAATCTTGAGATTCTAAATGGAAAGCAGCTGGTCATACACAAACAACAGGCTTGCGAAATTTTCCAATACTGTAGAAATTGCATCAGATACATGGAAATAGTGTCGGAAAATACACGCATTGCTTTTACAGTACGACCTTTATTAATAGCACATTGTATTAACTAATAATTAACTTGAATATAAGGATACTATTTCTTGGAAGAGTTTTTGACTGTAAATACTGGTTTATTTTATACCATTAACTTACATTATTACACGATGAGAAAAACAAGAACACGGTGGATGGAACACAACACTAAAAAGTTTATCTTATCTGAAATTGCAATGCTTCTCATACCATTCGCAATAATATCTAAGATGGTTAAATAAATATGACAATATCTTTTACGAAATAGTGAAGTCGTACAGGGCATACAGTGTTGACGATGTTGAAGGGTTCCGTAACTAAAGTATACAGTATGTTACGAAAACCCTGTCCGACCCGTGAAGGTGTTGTTAGGTATCGATAACTGATTCTACTAATGCATACAAAACCGGGCTTTACTTAAAAAAAAAATCCCCCTAAAAAAATAAATATTATTTCGCAAAAGGAGGTAACTTATTAAATGTGCGTTGACCACCCTTCGCCTGCCGACCGCGGGGGGCGGGCGGCAGGACACGCGGCACGTGGTCGCATCGCTATTCGCTCATAATAATACCGGTGTTGTCACTTTTTAAAAATTACCAAATTTCGGGGAAATTGGAATTAATTCGTTGGAAAAAAAGATTATTTCAAAATTCATTTGTATTGGTACTATGATGAATACGTAAAATTTTATATTATATTTGGTCATGTGTTTACCTAACCTCTATTATCCTTATGGGTCGGACAGGGTTTTCGTAACATACTGTATAAACGGGGCCCAATTACTAAGCCTGTAGTTAATCTGTACGGGACAGAAATGTATATTTAATAAAATCGAACTAAATTCTACAAGCAATAATGCACTATAGGATTGTGTGTAAATATTTTTAGAACCTTCAGCGACTGCTCATAACTATTATTATCGCATAAACATTTTACATAGTATATACGTTTTGTTACAAAAACCTCTTTTAGGGCTCCGTACATAAAGGGTAGAAATAGAACCGTATCTGTCACCAAGGTGTATCTCTTGAACTGAATTTTTCACAGATAATGTATTTCTTTTGCAGTATTAACAACTAAAAACAGAATAAATTAAATATTACCAACAAATGTGATTTTTATGTACGTAACTCTTTCGCACGCGAGTTTGACTCTTAGATGGGTTTTTTTTACTAAATCGGTTCGGGTCACATGATTAACGGGTTATTAATGCTTCTATATAAACAGAAACAATATTAATAAAATTGGTACTTAGATGTAGGTATAGGGCAGTCGGACAGGTAAACTGTGTAATAAATTATTTGCATTCGCATATTGCCGCCATTTTGTCTACATTGATTGATGACTTATGTTTGACGTAAGTGTGGTCACCCTCAATCGTCTTTCGGATTTGACGCAAACACTGGTCATTATAGTGGAATTGAAGAAACTAAGAAATAACAAATATCAGTGTGCCATATTTGCATTACAAGTATCAAAATGTTAAACATATATAGTATAATCGGTTGCTCGGATTTTAACGCTCAGCTGTAGACGTACCTAAACGATTAGAAGCAATTACGTTGTTAAAGTCAGTTTTGACTATAGGTATTGAATTAAATAATGTAGGTACAATGTGTTAAGCAGTCCCCAAAGCTGTCCAAGGACAGCAGATGCATGCAGGCAAGCTGTATGTAATTGGTACCCGCCGATTTAACACTGATCTAACCTACAATGAACCATTCGAATAAATAATATTACTTCCTTCAGTTGCTTGAATTTTTTGTTTGTAATATTACATAAACAAAAGAGCAGATTGTTGTACCAATTTAATAAAATTACTTGAATGCACATGTATCAACATAGTTAAGAATAATAGAAGCGGAGTTTATCATCAGTCACATTCATGAGTATCAACAAAATTTAGCACATTCGTGACATATAACACAAATATACGTACATTTTTAAGAGCGAGCGGTCCGATCCTGTTCGCTCTCGAATTTGATAAATACTTCAACATGATCGATGTTAGCACTTCCACTCCGAAAAAAACCATTACATTTTACTGATTTTTAAATGAATAATAAGAAAACATTAACGCGACGTGCGAATACGTCCGAAGGGAACCAACTGTGGCACTTGGGCGGGAGGGGGATGAGTCACGAGGAAAATATTGAACTAAATCTATTGTTAATTACCACTAAGTGAACTAGTTGTTTAATCTCAAACAAATCCAACGAACAATGACTTTTAACAATACTAAAAATGTCTGATACAACGTAATGGGTTTACGCTACTACCATTACCTCGTTGACGAGTGATAATACAGTCTGCCAAACAGGCAGAGACTGTTCGGATATATTTAATGTACACATTGTCCTGAATCATCAAGGACAATGTGAACCAGATTTATTACTATATAAACACACGCTACAGGGGAATATTCCTCGAACAATTGAAACAGTGGATAAACAAAGAAAAACCTCGTGAAGGAAACCTTACTCTTAAAAAAACAGCGTAACCAGCGATACATTTTTCACTAAAACTTACTTTCGCATCAGCTCGCATTAGTTTTATTTGCAAATCTAATTACATTAAAGCTGTTTCAGTAGAAAATTGTGTCATATCTAAAGGACCTTCCGCAACAATCGACACTCAGTGAGCCCCTGACCCTTTAATGAACTAACTGTACCGGGAATTCACTTTTCATTCCGCTAGTGCCTGTTATTTCAATATTAAATTCATGCCATATTTCGCCAGCAGACTGTTAAATTACTAACATAGGCAATCTTTATTCATTCCAATATTAATACAATACACATAGACATATTAGATGGAAACATAAGATCTAAATGTTTCCCGCATTAAGCAGTTTAGCTCAAGTTTTGTGATGTATTGTTTCAATATGGTTGAATAAACATCACTGCATTGTAGCTATTATGCCTATTTAGTAGAAAAGTGTCCGTTCTGAACGAACACATATGTATGTACACAAACGATTCGGACGCAATAAGAAGCGGACGTGTAAACCCACACATTTATTCATGCATAAAAACCCTGAATGCAAAGCAAATACGAGTATAAATACATCATATAGCATTACACTGGGGCACGTCACAGCTGTAGTCAGAACATGACTAATTATTTTTTCCGATATGAACTATCCTGGTAAAGATTAAATAACACAATGTACGTCTTCACTGTAAAAACGATATCTTATATGGCCATTAGTTATCTGATACTAAAACAATTTGTTTTAGATAAAGACGGCTAGTGTTCAACTTAAATATAAATGCTGGCTGAATACACCATGTTACCTTATTACTTTTTGGCTGTTTCGTACCTGTCTTAGATATTTTAACGAGTGAAACAAACAAATGAAAGACGTACCAGTTATAAGTTAACACTAATCAAGATTTTGTGAACAGATAAAATTCCTTGTAATCGCGTTAACCTCAGTTTTTATTATATTTTTTCAAGCAAATTATTTGTAATAAATACTTTGTCGCGGTAACGTCTAGTGACTTCTACTACGTATCGTCTTTTTTTTTTCGTAATCTTACAGCGTACATTTTCCAATTAATTGATACGTACGTTAAACATACCTCGTGGCTAAAACGTAGAAACGAGTGTTCGTTTTGTGTATTATACAAATTATGATTTCACCTTGAATAAAAGATATTGTGGGTTTTTAAAAGCACTTTACGCACAATGAGATTAACGACGCTGTTTCTTACAAATAATGTTTATTTATGTGGAACATCGATTAGCCTTGTGTTAGGGGCCCAAAAATACATAGTGTATTTTTGGGCCGAAATTGAGTAAGATATGGCGTAAGACGTTATCTCAGTTTATTTCAGGTGATGATAAAGAGACAATGATTAACCCTAGTGGACACAACAAAATAAAGAATATTAAAACAGGTAACTTCAAGCAATCCGTCCTCCTTCTTCCTCTTCAGCCTATTGCTGGACAAAAGCCCCCAAGATTTTCCACAATGACCGGTTTTGTGCTGCATGCATCCATCGGTTTCCCGGAACCTTCACCAGATTATCGGTCCACCTTGTTAGGGGCCTCCCTAAGCTACGTCTTCCTGTATGTGGCCGCCACTCCAGAACCTTACTGCCCTATCGGCTATCGGGTTTACGAGGAATGGGCCCAACCCACTGCCATCCTCCTTTACAGAGTATTTTTATTTGTGCAGAAACTTTTAGCAAATAAATAAGACACAGACCACAATACTGTCTAAACCGATGGGATAAAACGGATCTGATTAATCACTGGTATAAAAATGCTTTCACCTACAAATAAATTCTTTTGATAATAAAGGATTATTTCCGTGTCAGAGAGCGAGGGGACAATGTAAACATAAGTCTTTTTTTTTTTAATTCAAATATTTATTCGTTCAGTCGAACATTTATGTAATTTTACAAATAGGATAAGTTTGTTCCATTGCTTTATAAGGAAGTATTTTTCACAGTACTGATTAGTACCACTACACATAAAAATGTGTGTAAAAATATATACAACAATATGTTATTTGGTTAAATACTAGATATTAAACTAAAGACTACCTTCAAAATCTGTATCGCTTCGACATACGATTTCTTAAAACCACATTAGCGTCATATTTACAACGGAAGACATAAATCTATGATTTTCAGCAGTATCTGCAAAGATCTACATATGTTATACAAGTATATATGAAATGACAGTTGTTTTTGTGCCGAATATAACATCATATATGCTTGAACGTCTCAAGGAACTAAAATTTAAACATATGTAGTTGCAAATTGCCGTTGTTTTGTCCAATATGTCTCTGATGAATTAGATCTAAATCGTGTAAAACACGTGTTTGTGTAATTTGTGTTATATACTACGAAATATATTACATATAGAGCGAGGGATATAGAACAATTTTATCATGACTGTGCATGCTCGTCTTATAAAATTTGCTATCAAAAGCTTTACACGTTTCAGTCCCTCAAGTTGCTATCAGTGGCAAAATGGCAAAAATTAAATGTCTTCATTTTGTTATCAATAGCACTTGTATATTATATAGGTCAGTGGTTTCCTAGAAGAACGTTTCCGTCATATTTACAACGGAATTCACGAACCTGTCATTTTCATCGGTATTTGACATTAAGATGTCAAAAAACGCTCTGTATTTGGACATTACGGCTGCATATGTGGTCGCCGCTCTTCCAAGAAACCGTGGCTGAAGTTTTACACGCGCACGACTTCGTCATCACAATGTTATTTTATCAGAGCATACTATTAACAAAAATATACAATAGAATTTGGCATCAGTCCTATGTTATGAATATAGTCCTAATCCGCACAGACAAGAGAAAGCATATAGTGTTATAAATATTTCTTGATACTACATTTCATACTAAAAATAAAATGTATCGAGTGCGTCAAATATTGTTCTAAAACTGTATCAGTATGAATCATAAAATAAAGTTGAACTGACCGAGTGCCGTTACTGTTAAATTTATTTTAATGTTATTGGAATAATGAAGGTATAAGGATCTACGAGTACTTCAATATTTGACATCTTTATAAATGTGCTAGAGTGAATTATACAATTGAACATAAATTCGTGTATATACCATAGTACCTTTCGACAAGCCCTGTAAACATTGTATTATATTAAGACATTAACGTAACATAGATAACCCTATTTTTAATTAAACTTTTAGGTAACTAGTTTAAGCACTAACTGTCGCATTAGGATAATCCCTGTAAAGATAGGATAATATGTTATAAAATAAATAAATAATAAACTTCTAACAATGTATTATTATTATAAGATTATTTAATACTGACCTTGATTTCGCCTTGCCCCTCGGCGCAGCACGCCTGTAGGTCTTTCAGCAATAGCTGATATTTAGTGATGCGTTGCACTGGCTTGATCAAGTAAGCAGCGAGCGGATGTTCCAACTTCTTCTTACGTTGCACCCTGCGTCACAACAGATAATGATGAATACACTATAACACAGTCCGCAGTCCAAAACTAAATGACGAACATTATAGATAATTAGTTAATGATTTTGATAAGACAATCTTTATTGAAATAACTATTGTTGTTGTATACACAGTGCGATATCGTTGCATTTGTCCAGAACTAAAATGCACATCGACCACTGACTTTTGTCAGTTTAAAGAACGAATCCTGATGACGTTTGTTACAACGATAAGTGTCTATTGTTCGGAACGTGCAACGGTTTGTATGGAGCTATGCTTTAAAAGGATGATAAGATGATAAACCGTTTTATCGTCCAGTCTTCAAATCAATGGTCAGTACCATTACAGGAGTTAATGAGTTTCTTAGTTGGAATATTTCACCTTTGCACCTCTTTACGGAAACTAGATTTAGCGTGTCTTACATACACCAGAATGAACACAAAATAACAAGACTCACTTGATTCGATAAGGGAGCTAAATATGAACTAGTTTATCGGTGGCCAGAAATAAACGGAACTATGAGTAACTGCAGTATTCCTATCTAATATTTACTGCACACTAATATATCTTTGTACCACAGGCTGTTTTAGATAGGGGAAATATCATATACCTTGCAACAAAGAAGCCAAATTAAACATTCCATTGCTCTCGCTTTAATTTCTTTGGGAAAACCCGTTGAAGCCTCAGCTATTATTTCAAGGATTAAGTTATCATTTCTCGGGATTTGTGGAACATATTGTTATTGCATAATAGTCAAGAATAATCTTCTGTTAGCGTTTATGGCTAGTGCTTGCCGTAGTTGGTGTGTGGATGGATGATTAGTTTTACATACGGAGACGGGAGGTAGGTTAAGCCGTTGGTCTCAGCTGTAATCTGTGGATTTTTGACAACTGTTACTTGTCATCAGAAGCTTGTAAATTCAGAGTAAGCAGCCAGCCTTAGCGAGGGGTATCGTGTTACTCAGTAAATTGGTTGTGGAAGTCATATATTAGGTCCTTACATATGAAATTGGCGTTTTGTCGTACTGGCCACTTCGATCTCAAATATCTCCTCTTTGGTTTAGGATTCCAAATTCAAATTTATACAGTCATGTACACATCATTTTGTGCCTCGAAAACCGTATTTCTTTTGATTTTTTTTCTTTTGGTTTTTTTTCTATTTTTTCGAGAAGCCTCCTCATGTAGGCCTAGTATGAGTTTTCATTACGAAACTCGATCGTCGATATCAAGCGATTGACCCGCTTCAAGGTTGTAAGAACTCTCAACCAATGCCAAATGCGCTCGATATCGACGATCGAGTCTCGTAATAATAACTCCGTCCATAGACTAATATGCACATTTCTTACTTCTTGGAGATTGTTCTTAAGATCCACATACGAAGATTTGCGATTTCTCAATGCCCGACTCTCAAGAAAAAGATCATCCCGTCGTTGGGTACATCGTTTTCTTCCAGAACCAGGCTTTCTCTCGACGGAACCAGTCTCCTGATATCGCTGCCAGGTCCTTTGGATCATCGATCGACTAACATTTAGTCTCCTAGCCACGAAGCATTGGCTGCAAACTTCTTCAAGCAGCGCGATAATTTTGGTACCATTCTTGATATAGCCAAACAGCAATAAATAAAGCTTTGGACAGTCTAGGATACGAAATAAATTCATAAAAATTGAATAAAAGTTACGAAAGTCGATGTTAACATCTGGAACTTCGCGCCAAAAATGTAGGATAAAAAGGGGTTTTCTGTAAAAATGTGCATAAAAAAAAATTTGAATTTAGAACGTACTTTTTTAAATACCACGGCATTTTTAAAACCGGCCACTAACATATACAAACAATTGAAACCTTTTTTGTATTGCATCTTTTTAAAGATGTATTTTGATGTTGTTGTTTTTAATGAGTGTATTTTAAACCAAAAACTATGTTCTCGTCGCACCCTAGTGTAAAGGATATGTGGGCAGTGCAATAAAGACCACGGTCACTACATCACATATCATTGCCGCCAATCCCTGAGTGGCACCATGAATAGAATAGTGCAATGAATATCTATGACTATTTGCGCATACATTCCGTTGAAAGTATTTTATTGATCGTTAAAAGCTTCTAACTCTAGATTTAATATTGATACGGTATATATAAAATTCGGATTTGGATAAAAAAGATTTGGGCGTTACGTGATTTACGTATACAACCTGGTAAAGTGGGGGGGGGGGGGAGGTTAACTTGACGGAACAGCATTATAGTGTGACTTTGTCCCAAAAAACCGCTGACCGCTGCGCTGCCACCGAAGAAGTCGCGGAAGTGAAAAAGTTTTGAGAAAACAAAATATAATATATGTATGTGCCAGCGACAAGAACAAGGTTTACTAAACACAAATATCAAAGAAAAATATTTTTTTTTAACAACCTATTAATTATTTCACCATTAGCAATGATAAAATATCATTAGATAAACGAGAACTTGAACAAAAAGCAAATTTTGCAGAAATTTAATTATTAGTTACTATTTTTCACAATTGCTTGAGTTGGAACAAAAACCGGTTCTTAGTAAAGCCCACACCATAACTAAATACAATGCCGAGTTTTATAACATTGCCACACTAATAAAATAAACAGATTTTAGAAATATTGCAAATCAAGCAAGTTACTTTCACGTAAGAGGATGATCATGTAATGTAATTAAAGTTGTAGTTGTTAAAACTGTTTTATGAACCAGCTTTTATTAAAATGCTGTGTAATATATATACAATACGTAAAGAAAACCCTGTCCGACCCATAAGGATAATAAAGGTTAGGTAAACATATGACCAAATATAATATAAAATTTTACGTAATCATCATAGTAACAATACTAATGAATTTAGAAATATTTTTTTCCCGCGAAATAATTCCAACTTCCTCAGAATTTAGTAATTTTTTTAAAAAAGTGACAAAACTATTTTGACGGTATTATATAATAATACCGTCAAAATAGTTTTGTCACTTTTTAGCGATGCGACCACGTGCCGCGTGCCCTGCCCCCGTCGCCCGCGGAAGGGTTGCCTACCGCATATGTATTAAGTTACCTCTTTTTGCTAAATAATATTTATTTTTTTAGGGAGATTATTTTTTTAAGTCTAGCCCGGCTTTGTATCCATTAGTAGAACCAGTTATCGATACCTAACCATACCTTCACGGATCGGACAGAGTTTTCTTTACATATTGTATATATATATATATTTTGCATATTGTGTAAAAAGGCTTAATAAAAACAACAACGACTAAACAAGACTATACCAAAACCCGTCAAGGGGTTCCTTCTTGTGGAGACAATCCTGGCTGCATCGGGATATCGCTACCAAATCAGAACACACAATACTAAATAAAAACTTTCAATTATACCATTCGTCATGAATATGAACTTAGTGATATAAAATTAATAGCTATTTTAAAAATGTACAGTAGCAATTGTAATTAAAATTAATATGACCCTACTCCTTTACTCTGTCACAGAACATGTGTCTTCGAAAATATTATTGAAGTTAGCCTCGTTTTGTATATGTCACAACTTTTGAACAAAACGACAGCGACAGCAGACATTTTACAAATTATGTGTAAACTGAATTGGTCGCAGTAACTAAGCACAGGGCTACCAAATGGGTTAGGTTTGAACTGTGATCGCGAGGCGACCACTACTTCCAGGGTCAGGCAGTTGACTAAACGGCAAATTTAACCAGTTGGCTGGAACATATACAACTTCACCTATATAGCCAGATTCCTGACCTGGCAGGCTTACTGAAGTGTGCTACTCAATTGTAGTAAAATAGTGCTGAGCCGGCCCAATCGATTTCTGTAAGTTACCAATAACAAAGGAATTTTGCTGATCGAGGTGAGCCGAATCAACGCCGAAGATGTATAGCTTCGTGTCGGCATTTTTGTTCAACAAATACAGCCGAATCAAACATCTCAAAATCTTAACATGTAATATTAGGGGTACCTACCGCTATTGAGATGTTCTTAAATACTCTTAGATGAATGAACATAATATTTAATACTTAAATTATTAATTATGAGAAAATGTGGTAGAAAGAGTTAGCAAGCTAAAGTGGCAGTGGGCTGGCAGGTCCAATGGACGACCACTGGAGTGAAGAATACATAGTATGAAATTGAAAACGGATCGACGGCCATGGCATGTTGGTCGGAGTATGCAATTCATTGCATACGGAAAGAAAGAACTAAGGAAAGGTGTATGTCTAGTAGTGAATGTCTTTCCACTGAAATGATCATAGGTACCTTTCAAAGTAGTCCCCGGCATGCTGCACGACCGCAGCGTTGCTGTCAGGCTTGTTGCGGCAGTAAGACACGTACATATCGAACTCCCGCGCCCACGTCACGAAGCAATGGCCGACGTCTTCCGGCATGGTCTCGTACTTGTCCAGCTCGCGCAGGAACACGCGCTCATGAAAGCGGTGAATCTCTTCGATGTTTCCGAAGATTATGTCCTCCTTTACAGAAAAAAAAGCAGTACAATATTAGTTATTTCCTTTTTCTTTCGTTTCTCTCAGACTTTTATACGTAGTATAAATCTAGAATTCAATTTTTTTTTTTTTTACTAGAAATGTCAAATGTTTTTATTCCACAGATAAAAGTTATTAGACATGATTACTTATTATGGTGACAAAGTCAAACATAAACAAACAGAAAAACATTATTGACAACTTGACGTAACGAAAACTTAAGACACGTTGACGAATGTGATGTTTTACCTACGTACTAATCGCGCGACACCCAGCATTCGCCGGAAGCGTGGAGTAGCGATAGCATCTTTGTCACAATTGTCTAAATACAGTTTAAATCCCTGTTGTTATTACTGTTTATGTGTAGTTTTTGCTTTGTTAAGTTTTTTTTATTAAGTTTGTTTTTGTTTTCTACATTTTCGACGCGTTAGTGAAGCCTGTTGGTTGCACCAACATTATATTTCAGTCCATATGAATAAATTTCATTGCAATACGTCATGAGTAAAATGATCTAGTATTATGACGCTTTATCATCAAAACAACCTTTTATTAACATAAAAAGTAATAATAATTAATATTTTTTTAACATAATTCTCATTTTTTACGTTACAAACGGTACCGTCCGAATGACGCCACAGAGCGCGGTGCACAGTGAACTCGTGCGAGTTATAAAATATCATCGTAATATTTGTTTCTTGAGGGGTAATTCACATAATTTTAATAGGCCTTCTGTTCCCTATAGAATACACGCTTTGCAATGATATAATAGCTCTTACCTATTAAATTGTTTTTTTTTTTAATTATAATTCTGCCTGCTCAACCCTTTGACAATTCAAAAATGCCTGTAATAGGTTCATCATCATCATCATTATCAACCTTTTATCGTCCCACTGCTGGGCACAGGACTCTTCTCATACAGAGAAGGATTGAGCGTAATCATCACGCTTGCTCAAAGCGGGTTGGCGATTTCAGACTTAGTCCAGGTTTCCTCAAGATGTTTTCCTTCACCTTTAGTCATTGGTGTCCAAGATATACTTAGAAAGTACATATAACTTTAGAAAAGTTACATTGGTACTTGCCTGACCTGGAATCGAACCCGCGCACTCATACTTGAGAGGCTGGTGTTTTAACCACACGGCCACCACGACTATACAGTATGTTACGAAAACCCTGTCCGACCCATAAGGATAATAGAGGTTAGGTAAACACATGACCAAATATAATATAAAATTTTACGTATTCATCATAGTACCAATACAAATGAATTTTGAAATAATCTTTTTTTCCAACGAATTAATTCCAATTTCCCCGAAATTTGGTAATTTTTAAAAAGTGACAACACCGGTATTATTATGAGCGAATAGCGATGCGACCACGTGCCGCGTGTCCTGCCGCCCGCCCCCCGCGGTCGGCAGGCGAAGGGTGGTCAACGCACATTTAATAAGTTACCTCCTTTTGCGAAATAATATTTATTTTTTTTAGGGGGATTTTTTTTTTAAGTAAAGCCCGGTTTTGTATGCATTAGTAGAATCAGTTATCGATACCTAACAACACCTTCACGGGTCGGACAGGGTTTTCGTAACATACTGTATATGTAATAGGTTATTTGAAATAAATTCTTTCGAGTATGAATTTTGAGTTTAACACACTACTATTGTAATACCTATGTATCATAAGGGCAAAAGTTTGTTAGCGTGTGTGGGGCGGGTGGGCGTATGTATTTTGTTACTTTTTCACGGTCCAAAGGTTGGACTAATCAAAGAAATGATAGAAATGATGAAATTTGTTATGGACATAGCTGGCACCCTGGATTTACACAGTTTACTTATTATTCCAATATTATGTGAAACTTATGCGGGTGAAACCACGCAGCTAGTTAAAAAAAAAATCAAATATGTTAGCTTTTTGTCTTCAGATAACATTATCTGAAGGCAAAAAAACTAAGCTTTAATAACATACTTATTGTATATTTCGTTGCATACAAGAGGTCTGTTCCTAATGCATAGTTTCAGGTAATGAAATCATGAGATATCAAAAGCCTTATCTCTTCCTTTATTTCCTTCTTAATTCACAAGAAAACACATACCTTCCCCTGCAGCGCCTGTGGAACCGCGCCCGGGTCGGTTCGCATCTCCCGCAAGTAGCACGTGATGCACGTCTCTAAATCTTTGACGTACGCTCGCTCCGTCTGCAGCAACTCCGCCATTATGAACCTTAATGACAAAACAACAGCTGTTAGTTTAGATGCCAGATTTAACACAATTTGTTATGGTTATTAGTTGAAATAATTAATGTGTATTAAGTGTACAAATAAGTTGCCGCTATTTTTTGAACATGCGGACGGGCATTATCACGTAGGAGAATAATTTTATCATGTCCTTCCTCCAACAATGCTTCCAATTCCGTGTCGTTGTACGATTTCGGTCTTCCACTACGTTCTTTTCTGTTTATGAATCAGAAGGATGATTCCTCCCGGCTGGGTCGATAACGACAGCGGTTTTCACCCAAATACATAAAACGTAAACCCACGTCTTATGCTATGAGGGTGGGGGGAAGAACCTGGATAACTCCACTTTCTACAATCCTTATACCCATTTTTTCTTTCGTTTGCTTCCCTCACGTCAGGCTTGTAAAATATTGTATTCATTTTCTCAAAATGACTTAACCAACAATGTTCTTAATTTTTGGTCACAGTATCTTTTTCTATCACTTATAAAGAATAAATTGCGTACTCTTTGCGCCTGGCACTGCGTCGTTTGTCGTCTCCGACGGCGGTGGGCTGCGGTTCTGCGCGCGAGTCATTCTCGGCCGACTGCGACGACGCTAGCGACGGCGCCACGCCCGAATCGCTTTCAGGCTCGCTCTCGCCGCCCTCCATTGATCCGCTAAACTCTGCATATCTGGGCACAATACACACCAAATATAAATTATTACACTTAATTAACTCATTTAATTTACTCATTTGGCAAGTTTTATCAGCCATCGCTCTATCGCGCAATAAAAGTAATGAAAGTAGACTTGTGTATTAGTTGACACTTGGCCAAAAAATACGTATTGAAGATTGGCAATGAATGAAATAGTTTGGCTAGTATGTTACCTGGCATCGACAGCGGCGACCCACTCCTTGATCTGAACGGCATGTGGATGTCCTTTCTCTACGAGTCCATCGGCTAGTTGTGCGAGCAAACGCACTCGCTCGCGCGACTCTCTCGCCACGCCACCAGCCGCGGCTGCGGCCGCTGCGCCGCAACGCTCCTGCGTCTCTTTGATCCATTCAACAGCAGCACGGGCCGAACGCTCAAATAAAGCGAACTGCTGGCACTGCTCTAAACGCTTCTTACGGACTGTCCAGTGTTCCAGAACCTATTGGAAACAAAATCTATTATTCCAAGTGTTAATTTCTAACTTACTAATTTGTTTAGCGGGTGAAAAACAACACAATTTTTTTGTAGCACACAAAAATATTTGGAGTCAAAACTTTAACTTATAATTTAACTTTTTGATGGCATGATAATATACCGGTTGTAATATCACCATAACAAAACTCTTTATCATGTTCACACGGAGCGCGCGCTTGAACTAGACACATGGTATATGAGAGATTTGACGCCACAGGCTCATGGTAGTCTGCCGTCGAGATAGCATCGGCCGCTATTCAACAAAACCTTATTGTTTCCGACTCCATTCTATCGCGACGACCCTGACACTGCCAATGCCACACAACTAATAATAACCCTCCAATAAATTCGACGTTTTGCATGTTCTCATATGACATAATTGGAATGGTCAATTCTTGTGTAAACAAACAAACAATTTGAGATCGTAGCGAATAAAACGCTGTGTTTAATAACAACAAAACGCAAAAATAGCTTTGCTGTGAAAACATCCGATTGATATCTCCGAAGGGTTTCCATTCATGATTATTTTTACATTTTCTGCGAATAATGTAATTCTATAAACCAGTTCCACGCTCGACCTTGCTAAGCTAAAGTACCGTAAATGTTTTATTTTCATCAAGTACAAATGCCTTTGAAATTGAATGTTAATTCATAACATTAACGTTGTTGAAAATACTCATCATGTCTCGTATTATCGTATGTAATCTCGGTCACGAGTCCTATTGTTTGGAACCGTACACATCGCGAAAAACGATTAATAAGGATGTAATAATATTTTCGTCCACTGAATCTACGGGTACCAATTAGTCGGAATCTTTTTTTATTATTAATAAGGAAATTGTACGGAAACAGACTAGTGACTTCTTCTAAATTATTATTTAAAAAAAAAATACTAATTTCGGAAGTCAGTCGCCAAAACTAATATACATGTTTATAGCCATAGTGTCTTTGATTTTTGTATTATACTTCAATGCTGTAGATTCTTGAGGAATTCCCTCGACTCCATCATCAAATCTACTGCCTTCATAACAACCCATATGGGTGCAAAGTTTTTATCAATATAAAAGAATTAAGCCAAACACACGGTGACTACTATAAACCGTTGAGGAGTTCCCTGAACTGACCTTTGTCTTCATCATCAGCCCCCTTAAATGACAGTCACAACTCATAAAGGTGTAAGGATCAATAAAAATTAATCAAGCACAAACTCAAGGTAGCTGCTGTGAATCGTTGAGGAGTTTCATGTCTCGCGGCTCCGTCGTCAGATCTACTCCAAACCTAAATTGTAGTGTTTTAAAACATGAAAAAATTACAAAAGCACTACTCGTCCCTACACTTTTAAATAAAGATCCCCTTGATTTCTCTGGTCTTCCACTAACAAAACCCTGATGTCTTTATGGTACCATGGTACCATCATGGAAATATTTTCCTTCCAACAAAAAAATAATTATCAAAATTGGTTCATAATCGACGAAGTTCCTATCCGCGAACAAACATAAAAAGCATATATTATACGGTCGAATTGAATGACTTCCTCCTTTTTTAAGTCAGTAAAAAAAAGCTTGCAATGCAACAAAACCTAGCAATTTATACACTTTCAACTGAAGAGTATACCCTACAATCAACACGTCAAGTATGGATTCGATTTTTTCCTACAGTTATGACAGTTTCAATCCTATCGCCGTCAACAATAAATATTTAATAAACCTGACTTTTTATTCTTTTGCATCGCTCGCAACACAACGTTTATGGAAAACCAGCATTTTCTATGATAATGATAGTTTAAGTTGAACGTCGCGAGCATGGGAGGGTATGCACTAAGATGAACCAAGATGTCTGGAGATCTATTTTTATGTAAATGAGGAATTTGTTAGTAAGATAGAAGTGATGCAGACCTTAACTCGTCGCCTTTGTACGTCTTTCAGTATGTACCTTGTTTAAAGGCATAAAAAGATACTTGGCTGAGCTGTTTAATTCTAGTCTACTCTAGGAAAAACAGAAGACAAGGGAACCACTTCTCGTGAGCTGCATAATAAATAAACTTGAAAATACATGATATTCTTTATACAATTAAGTTTTGGTGAATTTGAGAGTTTAAAATTCAGTTATTACACATAAGAAGAACGAAGTCATTATGGTTGTTCAGGTCGCACGCCTGCTTATTACGAATGAGCAAGTCATTGTTGCGTACATGTTATTTGAAATTAGATGCAATGATTATCTGCGTGAGGGAAAGACAATCTTAGGGCCTTCACGTTCCTAGTCAATGTCCTTGACGTCAGAAATCAGCAGCAGACTCCCGGTCACCGGCAGTAGGAACAAGGGGCACAAAAGAGATTTTGGTTTAAGCACATACCGACGGGGTTCGCCAGGATCGATACTTGCCAGGGCCGCGCGTTGTTGGGAAGAGATAAGTCAGGCACAGGCAAAAGAAGAAATACGAATACGTTTTGGTCGGTTAAAGTCTGACACTCCGCCCGCTCCAACAACAGCGGAAGAAATAGTCGACTAAAAACTTCTTTTTTTATAAATTATAAACTAGCACTTGATCGCAATCCCGCCTGATGGTAAACAGTAACGCAATCGATCAGAACTACATTAGTATCTCACCTTGTTCTCTTGCGCCAGCAGTGTATCAAGTATAGCCCTCGTCTGCTCATGATGAGCCTTGCTGGCCGCCGCAGTCTGACCGTGGACTTGCGCCGAACGCGCTGCATACTTAAGGAATGTCTCAGCAGTACGTCGTGCCAATGTGCAAGCTTTAAGAAATGCTTCCTTCTGCTCACCATGCTTTACTATCAAAGCAGCCACCTGCAAGGAAACGAAAAATGCTTAAACAAACATTAAGCATAAGTTTATCAGTTTTAATAGAGAAGGTTAAGAAATAAGAGAATTTGGATATTAGGGTAGCTCATGTTGAGCACGCCACAATGGCGGCGGTAAGTCCCCTCTTTTAGGAGTGGCTATAGAGGCGCCACGTCGCTCTCACCTTCCGCCTGGCGCAGATCCTCACCGGACACGGTTCTTTCGCGAGCTACCTGTTCCGGATAAGGCGGGAAGGGGTGTCACCATTGTGTGGATCGCCCTGAGGACACGGTGGAGTATGAGGTCTGTCCGGCTTGGGTAGAGCACCGCCGTGTAATCGTGACGGCTCTCTCGCGTCCGACCCTGGAAGCGAGAGTGCATGGCAGGCCGTCACGTCCTTTGCCAACCGCAGTAGACGCCCTGGTCGGGAGACAATATCGTACTCCCAGCCACCGTAGGCGCGGGCCTGCGGGCGGTGAGCAGTGGGCAGCTCGTCACCCGGTAAGGACCAGACCCGAGTCGACGGCGCGTTGTGTTTCATGCGCGCCTCAAAGAGATGTCAGACCATCGTGACGGGTCCACGAAAGCCGATGTCTCCTGGGTCAGGGTTGCGGATGGTGAAAAAAGAAACTGTGGCCCTGGCACACAGGCAAGAGAAGAAACACGGGTGCGTTTTAGTCTGAAAAAGTCTGACACGCCCTTCCGCTCCACCCAGAACGAGAGAGATTATTTGATAATTTTCCATTCCAAACAAGAAAAAAAGGGTAGCTCTTGTCAATTTCTATGATTGTTAATTAGTAGTGAGAATAATAATTACAATAAAGGGATTTTACTCACAATAACTAAAAACGTAAAATTTAAACACAGCATCTTTGTCTTAGGTTGTGTTTCTACGGCGACGGCGTGGGGACTCAGGTGGGTAGATCATATTTAAAAATAAAATAATTACAGCTGCGAGCTCATACAAATAAAGAAGAACAAATAAAATAATTTGTAGCAACATCATAAAATATTTGTAGTTGCTTTAGAAAACAAATTTAAAACACAGCATCTTCGTAGTCTTTTCGTGTGTTTCTACGACGACGACGTGGGGAATCCGGTGCGTATCGCATATTTAAAAATAAGATAATCACAGCTGCAAGCCGATACAAATTAATAAGGACAAATAAGAGCATATGTAGCCACATGATAAAAAAAATTGTAGATGTTTTAAAATCGAGGAAAATTTAAATAAATTTAAATCACAAGGCTCGCGACACGTGTGCACCTTACCGGAATGATGGCAGTTATAAGGGAATCGATGGAAATACTAGACTAATTAACAATGCAAATTGCTATCAAAGAGGGTAAATGTTCGAAGGTGAATACATATTGTATTACAATAGTCGATAAAAAGTAAAATTATCCCAGGCTAGGCGTACAACACATGAACCCTTTTTGATCTTGTCTTAGAGGCGAAAAGCGAAATATATTTTTATATTGTTTAACTGACTTTATAAATGCTACTTGTGATAACAATTCAACAAGGTTGGTTTTTAGAATTACAATCACTAAAATCACCAAGAAATATATTTTTTTAAATCAATTGCAATCATTCAAATTAAGATAGAATAGGGCTCAAATGTAATGACTGCATGAAATAATAGTTTTATAGAAATTCAATGATTTTTATTATTAATATATATTTAGGTTAATCTACTGTCACACAATTATCGTAATTGTTCTAGGAAAGTTTTTGACACTTGTTTATCACCGAGATCGGAGAACAACTAGATTTTGTACGTTTTAAATGCAAGCATTGGCCTTCTGATAGCCTGTTGCTCACCTGAAATTTGAAAATACGAACGTGAAATAAAAAGGGTGCTGTTCCGGAAATGTTGGGATATTTGACATCGTACCCGCTTACCCTGGTACCAGCTGTGCAGCTCTGTAACCATCTCTTTTTTAAAATTATAAACAAATGCTTGATCGTAATCCCGCAGTGATGCATTCGTTGATGGTTAAGCGCGCTTGTTATTTAAAAGCCTATGCACTTAAAAAAAAAACTGACTGAATAGGAAGGAAAACGGCAGCTGAGGAGGTGATGCTATGTTAAAACAACACGACCAACGATGTTGCACCAGAGGGAGATTGATCTGGAGACCCTCTACGACCAAACTCCCGATACAACAACATTTGACGCATCGTACCCGGCACCCATCGCAACACAACTGTACAGATTCATCCTCACCAAACATCATGCCGGAACACGTCAAATAACTTAGCGGCAAGACTTTGTCTAGTGGGTGGTAAGACTATATAACGATAAGGGGATGAGCTAAAATCTTTCAAAAATGTATGGCTCTAAGTCGCCGTTCACCATTGCCTTGCTGAGGGTTAAAAAGTGTTGCCGGGAAAGTTAAGCTGAGCATCACGCTCAATTTTCATTGGACCTTTAAATTATTTATAGTGTTGTTTACTAAATAAAAGTGCGTCATTTATATAGTAAAAAGTGATCAAGAAGTCAGTAAATAATTCATAAAGAACATTGAGATATCGCAGCATAGTGGCCACATCATGTTTTTGCCTCAAACCTCCCTCGTAGACGGTTCATGCGGCATAAATGAAAATTCTTGAATTGCAAAGCCTGGTTTTACTTGCAATTGGCACAAAGTCGTATTGTAGTAGTATTTATTACCTGTGCGGCCTTGTCAATGTTGAGCTGTAGCGTCTGTTCGTCCGCAGGCGGCGCGGCTGCGGAGCCGCACCAGTCTTCATCGCGCCGGTACTCGCGCTCCAGCGAGTCTAACACCGAGCACACTTGCTCAGCAGTCTTGTAGAAGTTCAGCGACGCCGTCACCAATTTGTGTCGCTCTTCGGCGCACGTCACTAGCCGCTGCCACCGTTCTGTTACTTCTTCTGAGATTTCTCTGTGAGAAAAAAAAGTTTTATAAACAAAACATGGTAACATCATTAAACTTCAGTCATTAAGCAGTATTTTTTAACAACACGGACGACTCAAATCAAATCAAATTAATTTATTTCAAATAAACCAGTTACAGGCACTTTTGAATTGTCAAAAGGTCGGTCAGTCAGTGAGATGAAGCTATGAAGCTAGTCGCCCAATCCAAAGAGTAGGTACCTATGGAGATGAACGGGCAAGAAACTCCATGGACACTCTTTTAAATTATCAAGCTATTGATACAAACATTTGATTACATCATTCATGTAGAAATCAACCGTGTAAGTAGTAGTTGAAGACATACAATTTTAGCATGGTGTCAATATTTATGATATACAGTATGTTAAGAAAATCCTGTCCGACCCATAAGGATAATAAAGGTTAGGTACACACACGACCAAATATAATATAAAATTTTACGTAATCATCATAGTACCAATACAAATGAATTTTGAAATAATCTTTTTTTCCCGCGGATTAATTCCAACTTCCCCGAAATCTGGTAATTTTTAAAAAAGTGACAACACCGGTATTATTATGAGCGAATAGCGATGCGACCACGTGCCGCGTGCCCTGCCGCCCGCTCCCCGCGGAAGGGTGCATATCGCACATTGATTAAGTTACCTCTTTTTGAGAAAGAATATTTACTTTTTTAGGGTTTTTTTTTTAAGTTTAGCCCGGTTTTGTATGCATTAGTAGAATCAGTTATCGATACCTAACAACACCTTCACGGGTCGAACAGGGTTTTCTTAACATACTGTATAATCCATAGATAGATAGAAAGTTACTGGATTACAATGTTTTAAAATTGTATAACACATAAATGATGAAAATAATGTTTAAAAAAAAACATGTTAAAAATAATAGTTCGTAAAAAAAAACACGAACCTTAATGAATTGAAGTAATAAATGTTCTTAGTAATAAGCAACATTGTATCCTTTAGCAGTCGTCCATAAACGCTTGACTAGTCCTAAAGTGTTTCCTTTCTCATACTTCAGTGTGGAAAGACCTTTAGGTTGCCGTCTTTGTTTCCTTAATTTGCTACAGGAAAATCAATGAAGCCCTATTTGCAGTTGATAAAACTTGCACGAGGTTAATAGTTAATACTAGTATTAATGCAGGTCACGGGAAAATCAAAGAACATAATGTTATAATTTTAAGTACTGGATTTGTCGATCAGGAAGACACATCGATAAAGCAATAATGGGCTAATAGAATCGAAAGTTTTTGATTTTAATCACGCATACTGATGTACGACAGCTCGCAGCTAAGATAAAGCCTATTGCTAATATAAGAGAGCTAGGAAAGTGTTTTGAAATTGATGTTATTTGAAGTTAAGCAAATATTAACTACCTTTCAACTGTAATTAAAATAATATTACAGAGTGACTCATGAAGAATTATAAAAATACTTGAAGTTTTAGCGTAATATGAATTTAATTATATAGAAGTCAAACATATTTGTTCACATTTTTACCACTTGTCTACAGATTACAGTCCGGCGAATTAAAATCGCCAAAGATGTTAAGAACATATATATTTAAAATATAGGTATACATACATGTATTCCAAAGTTCAAAACTTTTAAATATACGTTTACACGTCGCTTAACTTTAATATCCTATTCAATTCTCGAAACTATTGAACATTATTGCGTTTGGTTGTCACTTCCAGTATGTAGGTGTTTTACAATGCATTTGGATTACAAAGTTCCCACGGAGGGGTGCTCAACAGTCCGCCGTCGCGAACTCCACGGTGATCCACCCACCACTTAGCCAACTGCTTAATTACACACAATTATTTGTGTCCGATACCATTTTGCATGGGTTCCGTGCCATAAAAAGAAAAACGGAATAGCAGTAATAAAAAAGGGTAATTTTTGAAAGACCGCGTGGAATTCAAATTAACATCTCATCTCACTCCCCTCGTTTGAAGAAGTGAAAAATCAAACTACTAAGTCAACACAAACAAAACATAGGAGCGTTTAAGTTTCGTGTTGCATACTACCCATTGTCCCAGGATCATGAAATTTGGCAACAAGCAAAGGAATAATCCGATAACAGTAAACTTGAATTTAAAAAAAAATAATGTTGCTCCTCACTAGGAATTTCTCCTGTATCGTGGGTGCGTTTACAAACATTTAAACTCACATACAGAAACAGCCAGACCCGGTACAACTAGTTGTAGTTGTACGGCGACACGCAGTGCAGCAGTCAATAGCTTAGCCACTGCGCTAACCGTGCAGTCACTTTTAAATTTAATTACAAACTTATGTTTTTTGTCGGTGGTAAGCCACAACATCGGCCGCCGGCATAAGTTACCACCCACCAGACAAAGCCATGCCGCCAAGCGATTCGTCGTGTTCCGGCATGATGTCTGGTGAAGCCTCCGAAGTTCGGATGCGCCAAATGATGTTGTGTCGGAAGTTTGGTCGTGAAAGGTAGCGGGATCCGAAGCACGGTAATCCGCTAGCCGACCGCAGGTAGTTGGGGGCCGAAGTAGGAAGCCAGCCACTTACGAAAGGCTGCCCAGCCAATTGCGAAACATCCCAGGGTGGCCCATCGTGCCGGTTGGCGAAGAGACGGGAGGACCCGATGGCGATCCCTGGGGGGGTTCAAGAGCCCCGCAGTCTCCAAATCAATCTCCCTCTGGCCCAGCATCGTTGGTCGCATTGTTGGGTTTAACATTGCATCACTTCACTCAACTGTCGCCTTCCTTCCTATTCACTCAATTTATAACCATGAAAGGTTCCAAAAAAAAAAATAGTTGTGCACAGCGGGCGCACATCCTCTCATTCATTCACTCAATTTATAACCATGAAAGGTTCAAAAAAAAAAAATAGTTGTGCACAGCGGGCGCACATCCTCTCATTCAAAGTGCACGTCTCTAATATTCGAGGTCTGCACTCTAATCTCATTGCAGTACATCACCACCTTGAGACTGAGAAGCCCATCTACTTTTTTTGACGGAGAGCCAGATGAGATGTCAGTCTGATGCGGCATACCTCAGCTACCCGGGATACGCATTGGAGCATCATTTCCTGCAGCGTGTCGGGGTCTGTGTGTATGTCCGCAATGACATCTGTTGCCGACGCCTCCGTCACCTCGAAGACCCTCACTTCTCGTCCCTATGGCTGTTGGTTGACACTGGTGTGGCAAAATTGTTTACACTTGTGAATACTGATCGCACAGCGGTGATCATTAGACAACTCGATTATTTGAGCATCTCATTGAGGCTGCTGACAATGCGCTGCACCGGCACCCTGACGCACAGTTCGTCACTCTGGGGGACTTCAACGCCTGCCACCAGGACCGACCACGCTGGGAGAGAGGTGCGAAAAATCGCACGTTCAATGGGCCTTTCCCAGCTGGTAGAGCAAGCGACTCTCGACGAGATACGTCGCGAGAGATACTTCTTTGCGTCTTATCCTTGGCAGCAGGTCTGCTTCTCTTCTGACAATCCGCCGGGGTGTGCGGACGCTATAACCGATGTGGTGCGTCAAGCTATGGAGTATTTCCCCTTCAATGACGTGCCCGTCGATGGCTCCGCTCGCCCATGGTTCAATGTCGATTGTGCCAAGCTGAACAGCGTAAGCACATCGCTTTACTCACCTGGGATGACGCTCGTACCCGGGGAGCTCCGGATCTAAGCTCAAAGAAGATAGCCTTTAACCGTGCTGCCAAGTCCTACAATAAGGTGCTTAAGAAGACTCGCTTCGACCGCATTACTCATATTGGCAACAAGCTCTCTGCGCAACCATCCAGTAGCAGATATTTCTGGTCCCTAGCCAAATCGGTCAAGGCAAACTTCTGTCGACCCACAGTGCCTCCGCTGGTTGGGCCTGATGGAGAACTGGCTCATACGACGAGAGAGATAGCAGGTCTCTTTGCATCTCTCTTTGCCCATAATTAGCATCTTGATACTGGCAGTGCTACTCCACCTAATTTACCTCATTGCGGAACTTCAATGCCTGAGGTTCGCATTAGGAACAAGGAGGTTCTGAGAGTACCGTGTCGTCTGGACGAAAATAAGGCCAGTGCTCCAGATGGTATACCAGCGATTGTTGTTAAATCATGTGCGCCCGAGTTGTCTCCTGTATTGACGCGCCTGTATCGCCTCTCATTTAGGACTGGTATAGTGCCCAAGTCCTGGAAGCTTTCCAACGTGCAGCCCGTGCCCAAGGGTAGTCGTGCCGATCCTACCAACTATCGGCCGATTTCGATCACCACCATACTTTGCAAAATTATGGAGCGTGTATTGAACTGGCGCCTCTTGGCATACCTGGAAGATAACGATCTCCTCAGTGACCGACAGTACGGATTTCGCCGCAATCGGTCAACTGGGGGCCTACTAGTGTATGCCACTCACTTGTGGGGCGAGGCCCTCGAGAGAAATGGGGAAGCGATTGCCGTCTCCCTTGATGTCTCAAAGGCCTTGGACCGGGTAAGGCACGCTGGCCTTTTGAGTAAGCTTCCAGCGTACGGCATTTACCCTAGCCTGACTGGCTGGGTAAAAGACTTCCTGACTAAACGGTTCCTCCGAGTTGTTGTAGACGGATGCTCATCTGAGCCCATATCGACTAGTGCCGGTGTTCCTCAGGGGTCTGTTCTCTCTGCAACTTTGTGCTGCTGCATATTAACGATCTGCTGATGCCCGGTATCTATCCTCCGTGGCGCAGCGGTCAACACGCCTACCTGCGACGTGGAGGCCCCGGGATCGATCCCCGGCCAGGTCATGATGGAAAACGATCTTTTCCTGATTGGCCTGGGTCTTGGATGTTTAACTATTTATGTATCTATTATAAATATAGTATCGTTGAGTTAGTATCCCATAACACAAGTCTCAAGCTTACTTTGGGGCTAACTCAATCTGTGTGATTTGTCCGTATATATTTATATTTATCTATAGGTATGCAGATGACAGCACAGTTGTGGAGATATCTGCCGGATGCTCGTGCTAACAGGAAATCAATCCGGTCCGAAAGAGAGGCTATGGTAGGGCGAACGACTGTCTCCGAATGGGGCAAAGCCAATCTTGTAGCTTTCAATGCCGCCAAAAAGAGTCTGTTCACCTGGGCTCCTACTTTTCGAAATGTATCCTTGGAATGTATTATATATTGTACCTACAACAAGGCTCAAGAAAATAGGTGGCTCTTTTAGATGCCTATGTATATACACTTCTAGACAAATCTATTAACCCACCTTACATTTTCAGTTTCGTTTGGTCCTAGCTAAAATTTTATATTAGGTCGAGCAAAAAGTTTTTATACAGTTTTGAACCTGGCACATTCACAATTTCGTTCAATAGTCTTTTTTTAATTTCGAACACAGAATTTAAAGAAACAAAAAGGCAATTTGGAGCCTGTTCGTTGATATCAAACAATCGAATACTAAGAAAACTTGATTTTATTGGTTTACTTGGATTTAATTCTTGAAAAAGTTTTGCAACAAACAATACTTATTCTTAACATTAAGGTGAGTTTCTATGAATAATCTATGGATACTTCACCTGAAGTCGCCGCCCAAGCTGTTGCACTTATTCAGGCCGGGCACAGCCAAAGAAATGTGAGTGTTCAACTTAATTTAAGTCGATCTGCGGTCCGAATTGTTTATCGGAGGTACCTAGAGACTGGCGGCTTTGTTCGTCGCCAACGAAGGCCATGATCTCGGGTCACAAATGAAAGGCAGGATCGATTCATCGTGACGACCAGCTTGAAAAATCGTCACCTTACCTTCATTAAGATACAAAACCAACTTCGCGACTTCCACGGAGAGTCTGTGAGCGCTCGAACTGTTCGGAGAAGGTTAAAAGAATGCGATATGGTACCACACAAGCCAGCTAATGGGCCCAAACTATCGCGAGCCCACCGAACAGCGCGCCTTAATTTCGCACGCACTCATTTAAATTGGACACAGCAAGATTGGAGCCGTGTACTCTTTTCTGATGAGTTAAAATTGTGTTACATGGCAATGATGGAAGGAAGACGGTCTACCGACGTAAGGGAGAGAGTTTCGCACAATGCTGCTTTGAAGAGAGGGTTGTATATGGCGGTAGCTCATGGACTGTCTGGAGCGGTATATCCGCGAGCGGCAAAACTCAACTTGAGGTTGTTACAGGACCACGGCTGTCAACGTTAACTGCTGAAAGGTACATTCGTGAGTGCTTAGAACCTCACGTGATACCATACGCGGACTATGTGGGCCCAAATTGCCTTTTTATGCATGATAATGCAAGAACCCATACGGCCGGCATCGTCAGGGAATATCTTCGGGATGTGAACATCACAGTTATGGACTGGCCAGCCAGAAGCCCAGACATGAACCGCATTGAGTACCTGTGGGACGAGCTAAAATGACGTGTTAGGGCTCGTCAGCCAGTTGTCCAGACGATGCAGGAGTTGAAAACTGCCATAGAAGAGGAATGGGAAATGATCCCTCAAAATTTCATACAGCGGGTGATAAACTCTATGCCAAATCGTATGAGAGCTGTGGTAGATGCCCATGGAGGCAACACGCGTTATTAAATTAAACCTTTATTTGATAAAACATGTTTTTTATTCAAAAATCAATTGCCTTTAACAGGGTGCATATCCTTGTTTGGCGTAGCTCCATGTCGTATGGTATTCTGAATTCAAATTTAAAATAATACGATCGAAAAAGATGGTAAAATGTATAAGGTTTAAAACTGCATCAATAGTTTTTGTTCAATCCAGCAATCATATTTCGGTGGGGGACATCGAAACCTGAACTCTAAGGTGGGCCAATAGATGTGTTCAGAAGTGTATTTCTACAATAGGCTTCCCCAGAGGTGGTTCAAGATCTGAGCCTGAATGAATTCAAATCCTTCATTAAATGTAAGTTGTGTCAGAAAGCATTTTATAGTGTTAAAAATTATATTGAGGACAACAATATAACAACAATTAGGCTTGGGCTTGAGTTGCGTTCGATTTCTATTCACTGATTGTTCTTGGATTTTTCCTCTTGTAGTTTTAATTTGTAATTGTTTATGTTTTTTTTTACTCAAAACCAGTATTACACACTATATAGCCAAGCATATTGTACGTTACGGAATTGTATCGCTGACAGGGGTGTTCGGCACTGAAACTGGTGGTAGCTACACAGGAGCTAAACTTAGTATTCGGGAACACTGTTGGAGCTGCTGAACCTTAGACAAAATTATCTTTGCATTGTGTAGATTAAATTTTTTAGTATTGTATAATTGCATGGCACACGTGTGAGCACAATGTACTTGCTGTAAAGCATCTATTTGTTGGGTGTCTTTTTTATTGACTTGATTGTGCTCTGGCTATTGAGAGTGTGTCATGCTCACTCAAATGTCTCGCTGGTGGTGGTGTGTGTGTTGGGTCATTAGGTTCCCTTTAATATGGTTGAGCTGAATGATGCTGATCCATACGTCATGTTCGTGAACGGACGCCGTTAGAGGGGACTGGTCATTTCTAAGCTGCCACGGCGTATTTTAATTTCTGAATTGTTGTTTTATTTTTTATTTTTTTGTGTGTTTTCTATTATGGACGCTCCTAGCGTACAATATGTTTTCATATTGATTTCAAAATGAAGTATGTGAATGATGAAATGAATTTGTATCAATAGCTTGATAATTTAAAAGAGTGTCCATCAGTGGCGAAGAGTCCATACAAGCCGATTCCCACCGGGTTACCTTTAAAAAATCAGTTCCATATTCATACAAAAGTATTTACATTCTATTTCATTAACAAAGTATTATTAATCAAATGCCTGCGCGATTTACAATAGCAATAGTAATTCTTAGCAATACCCTAAGTATCACATTTCATTTTATAGTCGTAAATTAATCAGCGCTTCAATTTTTCGTACATTACATTGAAGGCAACTCGACGAATTACAGCTTACCTCGGTCAACGTTTTACTATGAGGCGAAAAGAGACAGAGCGTGTCAGACCATCTCTTTCTAATGCTCGCTAACCGTCTGTAAAACTTGATAAATATAGGCTAATGCCAAACGGCTTGCAGTTCTCTCCTCTCCTCTATTAGAAAGAGACAAAGAAACCACGCCACTACGAGAAAGGAAACACGACAAAATTAAAAATAATTAGCGTTATAATGAAATCCTTCGCAAGTCATATTCTTTTTATTTTGGCATATTTTCGTGTTCCATTTCGTTTAGTTGAAAATAAATTATTGTAAGTATGTGTTCCTATACCACTGGTGCGTGAGTTTTTCGTTTGTTATATTTTAATATTTGTGTTATTTAAACTGTGACTGATTCTGTAAGGTAATTTAATCGCAGATTTGGTTAAATACTGTGGATTTTGTTTGTTATTATGGCTTTAATTCATATAGAGTGCTGCTCAACAGACTACCTGCTTACAAAAGAAACTTCATTTTCATAACTAAGTTATGCATACAAGAAGCATGTTATTCAGTTAGGTCGAGCACTCCCACACATGATTATTGATTGCAAAAGGCGAGATGGATTTTTTAAGCATTTTCACGCGTCGTTATATGATAAATATACATGGATGACAGGCAGTTGCAAACTGAACAAAATGTTTTGTTTTCCGTGTTTGTTATTTTCTGATTCGAAATCTGTTTGGAGCAGTACGGGTTTTACGGATATTAATAATTTGTCTAACTCAGCCAAAAAACACATTCAGACTGAAAAACACATCAGCAGCTGCTTGTTACTCCACGAATTTGGAAATAATGGCAGAATCGAGTCATTTTTTTCCAACGCTTTTGATGTACATAACAGAAAAGTTGACCGTAATCGCGAGTTAATGAAATGTTTTATTGACACGGTAATTCTTTTGGGGAAGCAAGAATTACCATTTCGCGGTCACAATGAAAGAGCAGATTCGGACAATCGCGGAAATTACATTGAAACGTTAAATTATTTGTGCAAGTACGATACAGTCCTTGATTCTCATTTGGAGCAATGTTCCTCGACCCAAAATTCTGTATTTTCAGGACTTTCAAGTGACATCCAAAATGACTTAATTCATTGTATCAAGTCTTCTATGCGTGACGAGATAAAGTCGGAAATAAATTCAGCTTCATTTGTATCGGTTATGATCGACGAAACGCCGGACGTCAGTCACAGGGAACAGTTGACTGTTATATTGCGGTACTTGTCCAGCAGTGGAATTGAAGAGCGTTTTCTGGGCTTCTATGACGTAAGTGGTGGTCGAAATGCCGACATTTTGACCACCATGTTACTCGGTATTCTCGATGACTTTCGTTGTAAAGATAAATTAATTGGACAGTCTTACGATGGTGCGGCAGTTATGTCTGGAGAGCACGGTGGTGTACAAACTAAAGTTCGTGAAATCTGTCCCATGGCGATGTTTATTCCATGCTATGCTCACATTTTAAACTTAGTCTTGAGTCGGTCTCTTGAATTCGTACCCGAATTAAAGGCTTTTTTTGGTCATATTAACAGTATCGTACGCTTTTTTAATAAATCTTCTAAAAGATCGAATCTTCTGAAAGAAGTTGCTCATCGTCGTATGCCGGGGGTAGCAGAAACGCGATGGCATTATCACTCGCGCATAATTAACGTAATTTTCAACTGCAGAACCGACATGATCGAAACTTTGAATTGTATTTTAGATTCACCGGAATCATGGGACAGCGAATCAATTTCAATGTCCGAGTGCTTGTTACACAAACTGGAAGACATGCAATTTTGCTTCTTATTGCGTGTTTTCTCAGACATTTTCGAAAAGACAGACGTTCTTTTTGCTTTGCTTCAAAGTAAGCAAGTAGACATTGAAGTGGCAAAGCGCGAAATCGATTCTTTTGAACGGTGGATTTCGGAAGAGTTTATTAATTCGTTTGATACCATTTTCCACAGCATTGAACAAATCTGTGAGCCGCCGCGGCGACGGCGCCGAATAAATACTGACACGGATCCCAAAACGGCGTACAAGCGTATTTTTTCCTCGATTATAGATAAAGTCAAAGCTCAATTTACTCAAAGGTCTTTCTCTCAGGATCTTTTTCTCAGCTTGTATTTATTGATTTACTTAATAAATCAAAGTATCTTCAATACAACCAATCATTTCCAACTGAAAAAGTTTCCTCTTTGACAGCGAACTTTCCGGGAATTTTTGATTTTACCGCGTTGAAAAATAAACTTAAAGTCTTATTTACGTCAGCGTCGTTAAATAAATTGGACACCTATGAGCTTTTTTTACAGCTCCAGAATACGTCTTTGAAAGGCGCAAATTCTCAAGTTTCGACTCTTTGCAGTTTAATTCTGACCCTCCCCATTTCAGTAGCTTCAGCTGAGCGGTCATTTTCTGCTTTAAACCGCATTCACACGTATGTGCGAAACTGCCAAAAAGAGCAGAGATTGTCCGATTTGGCTATCATGTCAATTGAAAAAAATTTGCTTAATAAAATGAAAAGTAATCCGAATTTTTATAACAACATTTTAGCTCATTTTGTTAAAAAAAAAAACATACGCATTGCATTAGAATATAAATAACGTTGTGATTGTGTATAATTTGCTTTATTTTTGCTTAATATTTTTGTTGGTTTTGGATCGGTGTTTGTGTGGTTCGGTTTTTAACACTTTATTATTTTTGTAATTTTTTATTTTATTTTTTCTTGACTCTTATTCCCTAACAATAGGTACTTAACTTAGTACTTACTAACAAGCATGCATGTGTGGTATGGAGATGCACGTCGAAAAAGGCTTTTCTCAAAGCCGCTTTTATCATACTTGAAAGACACTGTTATCAAATCATCAGTCCTTTTTTGTATGGTGAAGGTGGGGCTTTTGATGTTATTCTTATCTGAAGACCTCCTCCAAGATATCCTGCAGTAGGTAAGTGTTTAAGTGTTTATTTTTTTGGACCGGCTTCCCTTTGTCAAAATTTCACCCTTCGCCACTGGTGTCCATGGAGTTTCTTGCCCGTTCTTCTCCATAGGTACCTACTCTTTGAAATGGGTGACTAGCTTCACCTTGCTGACTGGCCGACCTTCTGACAATTCAAAAATGCCTCCAACTGGTTTATTTGAAATAAAATATGATTTGATTTGATTTGAAAAGGTTTATGATGATGATGAAACTACTTTTTATTTCTGCTACTTTTTTTGAACCAAAGATAATGCCCACAGTGACATAGCCGCTGCACAAGGGATGTGCTACGAACACTATCTTGGACGTATGGGGCAGTCCTTTTATCACAAAATGAAGTTTTGACAACTCAGCAAACCGAAATGATTAGTGATGGTCTAACGTCAAACGTTCCTTAGAATTAAATAAGAAAAAATACTTTGTGTTGGGGGATCCCGACTTATCTAGACCTAGACATAAAGTTCTATGAATAAGTGTGTTATTCTGAAGTGGGTACTTTGTTTTCATCTGGTAAATGGTTGGAAAGGAAGAAGAAAGCCAAAGAATAGATGAAGGTATTATGTGAGGAACGATATGAAAGAAGTGGGAGTGAATAATATAGGGTTGAAAGTGGAGAATGGAAGTACGTGCCGAAACCAAGTAACATGGACAGGGACATCTCTCTGCCCATGTTACTTGGGTTCGATAATAGTGTACGGTTTTTGGCGGGAGAGTTAAGCTGAGTGTCACCTTCATTTATCATTGAACTTTAAAATTATTTATAGTGTTGTTTACGAAATAAAAGTGCGTGATTTATATAGTAAAAAGTGCATTCAGTAAATAATTCATAAAGAACATTGAGATATTGCAGATTAGTGGCCTCATCATGACTTTGCCTCAAACCTCCCTCGTAGACGGTTTACGCGGCCGCCTTTTTCGACATGAATGAAAATTGATTACGTGACATTGGCTACATGCCCAAACCATGGGAAGCCAAAGAAGAAATGAATAAATAAATAATACTGTACTCACCGAATCGTATGAGGGTCATAATGATTAGCTGCCCTCAGTGCATCAGCCCTATATTTGACTTGCACAGCGCTTGCGTGGGTCTTCTCCACCGCTACTTGGAACTGATCGTGTTCTCGCTTCAACTGTTCAGCTTCTGATAGCGTGCCGGGAATGGAGAATGAAGCAGCCAGCATCGCTTCACCGTTACGTATCCAACTGACGACTTGAGCAGCGTCCTTTTGGAATTGTCCTGTAACAAATTATATGCAATATAGTGGATTTTCATTTTTAGCATTTCTTCTATTTTTAAAGAAGCAACTGATTGTCTGGAGCAGTGATCATAATCTTGGGATAATTTTACGTTCCATCGCCACATAATCAAATATCTACTTTAGGGAAATGCATTCTAAGTTAATTATTGAGTGACTATTTAAAAAAATAGATTCTAATAAGTTGTCATTGTAATAGACTTCCAACTTTGTTAAGTATGACATTAATTTTGTTGTTCCATAACCTTAATATTATATCAAATTCTTAATACATATATACATATACACTGACTGTATATTATTATTATACAATGGTGCAGACTCTTTTGTTCAAAAACGTAAACTAAATTTATATACAGTGCATCTGTTTCTTTCTTTAAGAAAAGGGAGGAAAATAAATATTATATTACTCGTAGTTTAGTTTTGTCAAATCAGTCTGATATTTTTTTTTTTTTTGGTTTAGAAATTATAAACTAGTACTCGACCCAATCCCGCCTGATGGTAAACAGTGATACAATGGTTGATGGTAAAGCGCGCTAGTTTATTAAGAGCCTATTCACTCTAGCCTTGAAGACACTCAAATTGTAGTCCGACGGAATCACCGCCGCTGGCAAATTTTTCCAGTCCCTCCGTCCGGATCGTAGTGGTGTTTTAATCACGTCTAAACGGCCTATGGAACATACTTATTTGACAGAATCATTGAACTTAAATTTAGTATCCTTTGTGAACAAGGAAATTTACGTTAATACCTCGTAATATGCAATTTTTGACACCAAATGTTGTTAAAAAACGCGCTTTTTTAACTGAAATAATATTATTTTTTGATCGTCCTTCTGGCAAGTCCCCAGTCTATTTGGAACCAATGCAACATCATTGTGATCTCAGACATATTATTATAACGCCTTTTTAGCCAAGCCTTCATCACAATGCATCCACAATTTCTTTAGACATAGTTAAATTAAACATATATCTATCTGCTTTACCGGTAGAGAGCTAATACAATTTCTATAATGGTTTTATCCTAAAATTTAGCTTCTGTGAAAGATGTTGTGAAGATAGTCAGTGCTTTCAAAACAAAACGAAACGCGACTTTAGTTTATCTACCATTTTAAGCGAAGCAAGAAGTACAATAGATTACGGCCCACTCCCTAACACAGAAAGGAGGCATTTTGCCCATCAGAGGGAATATCATAGACAAACTATAAATGGAATAAGTTCATTATAGTAGCTAGCACATCTACGAACCCAATGATTTGTAAAGTAATTAATTTACCTTCGTCTACCAGAGGCGTATATGAAATATGTATACCACTGTGGCGTAAAATCCAAAAAAGTGATCCATTATTCAAAAAATTACACATACTCACAATCCTGTCAAACAGATACTAACCTATGATTCTAAATGCAATAATAATGATTTCCTTGTTATTTTTAATTGGCCAGCATTATACAATAATATATAATAGGTATTAATAGACACCTTGTTAACATTTTATTCAATTTTACCTACTTATCATAGCATTGGTTTACTCGTTTATTGAATCTAAACGCATTAGCTTCCGGTAGCTAAATAAAGACGTGGTACACATCGTTATTATTTTATATATACGAAACCTGAATATAGTTTGTTCAGAATAAGAAACTGAATCGTTTCCAACCATTTTTACACCATGTTATATTTTTTCCAAAGTACATTTAGAAATTGTTGCAGTGTGGTTACCGAGCGCGTACGATAAATTCATAGTACTTCGTGCTCGCGCAACAGCTGACACCAGAGGTCAACGCTCCGCGCTCGCCCACCCGAGCGGAGGGTGCGCCATATTTTTGTTGGCACAGCCAAGTAGGATAACATGCTCATAACTTTGTGGTTTTCCATATCTTTTATAAATATTTGTACATAGATTCTTTACTTAAAAATACTGGACATGTGTTTCGGGTTTCGCATAAACAAAAAATAATGTTGCATAATGAATTACTTACTTCAAGTGATTTGTTTTAATATATTCTTTTTCATTTTGTAAATGTGAGGACTTCATAGGCCATTTTTTTACAACATGCCTTGTGTATCACACTAAGTGAGGCTACCGCCCGCACCTCCCTCGGCCCCCGTTTTCATCATACCCTGTACCCCGTGGGCGAAGGATCATTTAATCGGTCCGTCTATAGAGTTGATTGCAATAATTTTGATTATAGTATTGCTTCATTTGTTCAAAAAATGTGTTGCTCAAAAACGTAAATAACGCAATGAATGTTGTTGAACTGTCAAAATAAAACTCATTTTGAATGTTAAAACGTAATGCATCTCTCTGCAGGCAGACACATCTCTGCTAGGGCAAAAGGTTGTGGTTGGTTGAAGAAACACGGATGGGTTTAGTCAGTACAAGTCTGAAAAACCCTTTCGGTAAAAAAATTCCTAAAAAATGGTGAGCTACAAGGACGAAACCGTCTTAATACTAATAATGGTGTTTTTTTACTTTCATTGGGTGATCCTGTAACAAAGAATCCTGAACAAGGCTGTTTGTACTTTCATTACGTACTTTAGGAACACAGTTTCATTTTAAAATGACGACCCTCACCTAACTGCACGCACTGCTCGAACCGCGCGCGCCTTTCTTCGGCCAGTTCCTCCAGGTCGAGCTGTCTGTCGTGCAAGAACTCCAATAGCAGTTGCACGCGCGCTTGCGCGTCAAGAGGCGCTGCTTCAGAGCCGTCAGAGCCACTAGACGCCATTACATCGGACGCATCCGCGATAGCCGCCGCGAGCTCCTGACCTTGCTGGACCACCTGGATGCAGATGAAAACTGATTAAAACTTGCTTTTAAAGAAACAGAAAAAAGCGTATATACGGTCGAATTGAGTAACCTCCTCCTTTTTGAAGTCGATTAAAATTAAGTTTATTTGTTAAAGATTCATGTTTATATAAAAAAAAAGTTAACTCGAGTGGTAAATTTGAAACAGGTGAGTTCAAGAATCGTGGGATAACTGCCTTCCGCGCGAGGAAGTTGAAAGCTAGTATTTTAATAAAACTTCAGTGACAAAGAGATTGAGCTATACACTAACCCCTTTATTCAGAAACGCTGCATTAAGTTAACTAGTGATTAGCGATTCTTTAACCATTCAATTTTGACCTTTTAACGTCACTTAACTTAAATCATCCTTTATGACCATATACACCACAGTGTTTAAAGGGTTTATTCATAAACGAAGATTAAAGTTAAGTGACGTGCAAACGTCTAAAATGTATGGTTAAAGAATCGCCAATCACTAGTTAACTTTAAACATCTTTTATGAATAAGGGGATAAGTTCGTAAGCGTGACTACATTGTGATGAGTGACCTGCTGTAAGTAACCAAGCTGTGTTGTTCAAATGTGTACATTATAATATGACAATTCTACAATAAACAGGACCAATATCAAAACCCCCTTCAATTCTATAGAATAGTAATAGCATTGACACTTTATACTTGGTCTCAATTCTGCTTGTCAGGAAGCAAAGGATGGAGTATAAGATAGTAAGAATGTAATCAAAAGACATTTTTGGAAAAAAAACAAACTGAAGTATTATTATAAGTGGTAAGCGATTACGAAACCTGTGCAATGCAGCTATTCGATAGACATTACCTTGATTTTCCTTTGAAAGATTACATATACGGTACGTATTTAATCTTGCTTTTAAGTTTAACACGTTATTTGATCACCAACCACAATTTTAAGAGCTATTCCCATTATTAACTAAATGTTTGTATATTACAGGTATGTAAGGTATATTAACCACTACAGTATTAGTGTGATGGTTCATCACCATCATCAACAACCTTTTTATCGTCCCACTGCTGGGCATAGGTCTCCTCTAATAGAGAGAAGAATCGAACACATTATATTCTCTCAACGATCAATCGAAACATTGCAATAGTTTAACTTTGCATCGCAAATTGATGTTTATGTAATACATACTTACTGCATTTACAATACACTTGATCTACGGAGCCGCTCAAAACAGATGTCAAATTGAAACATTACAATATCATGGAATGCATATCAATGCAAGGGGGGAGACTCGACAGTTAAGTGACACACTCGAATGAATCTTTCAATTCAAACTATTAAGATGTGGGTTCGGTACGTCATGATGTCGAGATCTCTCGAGTTGTATCTGTGTTCGTCAGACAATTCTGACCACTTTATAGAATAGACAGAGAAAATCAAGTATTGTTTTCATAATTCTAAGATATAACCCGTTAAATCAAAAGATCGAAGAGAGAAGAGCTCACTCAGTCTTGTGAGCAGATGTGATGAAATAATTCAAACTGCCTCTCTGGGTTGGGACACACGGGCGTCATTACTTCATGATAAATAAGAGAATGAAGACCGACCTGGAAGGTGGCATGTTGCATTCTAGCCACACTTTCGTTGTGGGCAGACAGCGCTTGTTCAGCTTGTTGAGGGTCTCGAGGAGGTTCGGTGCGTTGGAGCTCATCGCCCCACAATTCGAGGCGAGAAGACACCTGGAAATAAATAAAATTGTTTAAGGAAAGCAGTATTACACGTTATAGGTAAACAATAACATAACCTAAATTGAGTACATTTACAATCGAATTACCCCCCTGCACAGAGTCATACATTTTTGAGTGTGAAAAGTTGAACTAAATAAAAATCAAATATATCGCATAAGAAAATGCAGGGTAGTACCCGGGCTGGTGTTTTAAGGAAAGTACCAGAAACAGTTTGAATATACCTGTTCTAACAATCGATACAGAGGCAGTCTCAATAGGTGCGAAACTCTTGTTCTACGAAAAGAAATTGATCAATCCATAGAAATTGTGTCATTCACACACAAAGGAAAATTTCTAAATCAAGTGTTGGAAATAGTTCTTTTTATTTACGCGTTCCAGTTCAACAGATTTAATGTCTCAGGCTGTAAACATAACCGAAACAATAATGATGAAAGAAGTAAAACAACAGGGGTTAGTAATTTTATTGACCAACTTGATTTTAGCAATAGTGTTTTAATACAAGGTGTCTCAAAAGTAAGTTCACATTTGCTTATCTTATTACGCGAAAGCAACTATTCTGAGGGGCGCGGGGGGTATGTCAGTCGGTAGTCTGGCTCTTGGGAATTTAGTCGCTATGGAGCGTTTCTCTGGTGCGGACCGTGCGTTGTGCGTACGTGAGTTTTACAAAAACGGTAATTCGGCGACTGTAGCGCGTAGAAAATTCTGCAGTATTCGACATATTCGTCACTTAAATGATGCGCCTAGCACTCGTCTCATTGCAAAATGGGTTGAGAAGTTTGAAGAGACTGGGTCAACTCTGGAGAAACCAAAATCTGGGCGACCAAGAACATCAAGAACAGCCGAAAACGTGGACAGTGTTACTCAGTCTATTCGAGATGATCCAAACCTCTCGATTCGGAAGCGTGCTGTTGCTTTAAATGTGCACAGATCTTCATTATGCCGCATTTTACACAAAGATTTAAAGCTGCACCCGTACAAAATTCAGTTGGTGCAAGAACTGAAGCCTCAAGATGCTGGTCAGAGGCTTGCCTTTGTAAATCAGATGATTGAGCGCTTTCCAACGTTCACCAACATCTTGTTTTCCGATGAAGCCCATTTTCACCTGAATGGGCATGTAAACAAGCAAAATTGTCGTTACTGGAGTGCAACCAACCCAAAACAAAAACATCAGAAACCGCTACATTCACCCAAAGTCACCGTATGGGCAGCGATGTCGGCGCGAGGAATTATCGGCCCTTACTTTCTTGAAGATGGAAGGGGACGCACACTCGCAGTGAATTCAGAGCGTTATGTGGAGATGTTAGACGAGTTTTTCGTACCCCAACTGCAAAACTTTCCTAGTTACAACCAAAGAACATGGTTCCAGCAGGATGGAGCAACTTCACACACGTCCAACAGATCTCTGCCTCGAGTTCGAGAAATTTTTCCGAACAAATTAATCTCCAGGCGAGGTGACATAAATTGGCCTCCACGGAGTCCCGATTTAACGCCTATGGATTTTTTCCTGTGGGGTTATGTCAAATCAAAAGTTTACGCTAATAAACCGACTTCCCTGGCACAATTAAAAGAAAATATCCGTCATGAAATGGCAGCCATCACGGAGACTACCTGCCGAGCTGTCATAGGCAATTTTAGTGCCTGACTAAATGAATGCCGAGAGCGCAACGGTTTACATTTGGACGATGTTATTTTTAAAAAATAAATTCCCAAACAGTGTACTTCAATATAAAATAAACATTTTTTCAATAAAGCTAAGACTTTTCTTTTAAAAAAAGATTTAAATGTGAACTTTCTTTTGAGACACCTTGTATTACTTTTATTATTTCAAGAACAGACATTCATCTTCAATAAATATTTAAGAAAAGCCTTTGTTTTCTTTGCAATAAAACAGAGGAAAATACGTCGTGTTGTGAAAATACGTCAACAACAGACATGTCTGCAACAGCCTATCAATTCAGTTTATATAACCAACAGCGACACAAGATTTATTGTAATGGTACTTATGATAATTTAAAATATTTTACAGTCGTATTTAAGGGAACAACGAGAAACGACTTTTAATATAAGGTCACGGACATTTTACAACTAAGGAGTGCATTTGAAAGGTTTACAACCTTTTCATTAGGTTTTTGCTTGTTATACACGCATGTTCATTGTTTTCACATATATGTATGTATGATGTAAGCAATAGTACTTCCATTGTTTACAACATAGAGGGATAGTGCAAATCAATAGTCTCAAAAATTACGTAAGTACTTAAACTTAGCACGAGTTATAAGTGACTTACCTATAACGTTGTAACTGTGTTGTTTGTTTACATACATAGTTTATTACGAGCCTATGTTAAGGGGCTTGATTGGTGGTGGAATAATAAGTACTATAATACTATAAACTGAATGCACTGCCTTGTATTTAACTCTTAGGTCATTGTTACGACGGACTATGTTCAAATTCTTATCATATCACGGGTGCATGAAAATATTGTGATTGTGCTGCGTCTGCGTAGCGTGGTGTGCAGTGGCCTGAACCGATGTCATTGGATCGTAGCCAATATTTTTTTTAATTAACTAGTGTCCACAGTACGTATTTTTATAAGCCTCAAACAATATAAACGAAAGTTTGACGTAGTTCGAAACATCGGAAATTTGCTAGTTGTTGATATTTTGAGCATCTGCTGCTAGCGCGTATACAGATGACGTCAGAAGAACTAAGACTCTTTGTTTTAAACTTGTTTGATAACAAACGGAATAGATAAGTTCTCACTAACTCACCTTAAAATAGTGAGACTAAAACTGAATAATATACTCTTAATAGACATTTTTCTTTAATATAAATAAGTGTGTACTTCATCCGAGGTCAATTCGGGGTAATCAATTTAATACATTTTGTATCGTATTGTGGTAGTTACTACACCGCGACCAACCCCTGCCCATCGCCCCGGGTGGTCCTGTAACCACCCTCCCTACACAGATCCACCCCTATAATCCGTCAAAACCAAGTGCATTTATTTAACAACGTATCTATCATACAGAACTAATCAATATCATGCGCCTCCTATTCATCGGCTATATTGTAAAAGTTCTGCATTGAACTTCACCTAACTCAAATATTCATAATCCTATAGTAGTAGACAGTTTCACATTATCTACCCTGGTAGGCTAAGCAGCAAATTTCTAATGCTATCGGTAATCCAGCACAGTGTATACAGCAAGTTTTAACGAGTTTCTCTTATAGGAAACAGGAAAGTTTTGTCACAGGTTTTTTCTACTTTATTTATCTCTTAGATGGCGGATTTTTATAAACTTAGTTTTTCACTAGGTATATTAATTACGATATACGTGCTACATCAGGCTGGTGATCGTAACTAGATCTGAGGGTGTATTTTTATGCTAACTACTTACAAAAGTAGTCGCTTACCTCTAAAGCGTCTCTTTCAAAATGCCTGAGCTGCAGAGTGAGTTCGAGTCTTCTTTCGCGATCAGACCACAGCTCTTCAAGGGCGCCCCGAGTGCCTCTAAGTCGTTCCAAGGTGGTTTCTACGGCGGCAGTACTCGCCGCATCCGAATCTCCCGATGATCTGCAGACGATAAAACAATAGTCAAAATGCGTAACTCGCTCAGCAAGTACCTACTTATCCTTCCACGTCTTCCTTTTGTTTAAATCAATGATTGATATATTTGAAACAAGGTACTTTGAGCTTGAGTTGGGATCATTTTTTTATTTGGGTTATTTGATTGTTTATATTAATTCTGGGTAATTAAGTTCCTGGATAGGAAATGAAAACATGATATTAAAAATTAAAAAGTAACACAAGAAATAGTAATTGCAAGTTGTAAACATTACTCAACAATAGTAGTAGGTATAATTTTACTTTAAAGCCTTTCGGTGTCATACCAATTAACAAAATGCCATGTGTCAAGACGGTCATAAAACATTGATACGTGAAGTATGTTATAAATGTGTCAGAAATGATGATGCCTCAAAGTTACATTCCGTGTTTAATGAACTGTCGCATAACATAAATAATTACACAACTACCGGTGAAATTATAACAAGCTCATTGCCTACTCCAATTGAAAAATCTTGATTGTTGATATGAGAATATGCTCGTTATATGGATAACAGCTTATTTTAATGGCTGACTTGCGCCGACAATGACATTTTCCGACCGTTCCGCTTGCGGATATTATGTTCGGAAAAATCTGCTTAGTATTTAATCTGTCAATAACATGAGAAGAAAAGTCATGTATAAGAAAAATAACACTAACTAATAAAAATAACAAGATGGGTTAGGCAGAAAATCATTTTTCAGATTTTAAAATAAATTATTTATTTGAATAGTTGGTACATAGTCCCTGTCCATCCACAAATAACGGCTTTGATGTAGCAAACGACAACCCAGAAGTTAGAAGATGTATGGGAAATACAAGAAGCAAGTCTTATAACACGCACTGTCACTTTCCTTCGTGTACATGTCTACATCAGGTACTCTATTAGTCATATTAATAAGGTTTAAACAGTATTAATGTCTAAAATAAATCAACTTTCTATTAATCGGTAAGTGGTCCGTGTAAAAAATCTAATTGCAGCTATAATATTGCAACAATAAAATTGAACCAATTAAAGCGTATTTTACAAAAAAGTCGAAGTCTTACTTGCAGTAGAAATTTAGATATAAAGAAGAATAATTATATTTAATTTATGAGACATTTGACGAATTTATTATTACGGTATCGTGCAAAACAAAGTTGCAATTTATTGAAAGCTTCTTTACGTTATGGACAGCATGTTCACTTCGCATCATGTAAATCGATTTCAAAAAGTTCAAATAATGTTGCATGCTCAATTTTATAACGACTTTGTGAACTAATTACAAATGCTTCACGTTTTAATAAAAACCAGAACCATTTGCATGAATGCCAGTCATTTTCCGTTTCCGTCGTTTAAGTGAAGGGATGCCTGAAAAAATTAACCTGGGACAATGGTTATGGGTACCTCCTGGCTTATCCAAAGACCTTTTAAACACCTTGGTCCTGATACATGCATACCCACTGACAGTAGGGTAGTGGACACCGTCCAGGAGAAATTTTCAAATGTGAAGGTTGAGAGTGGTTTTACACTTTAATGTCCATTTTCATCATGAATTAATACCACCTCATAAATAGAATCAACTTTGCTGTATATTGTGACTCTTCCAGAGTATACTACGAAGTGTTTCTTTTTCTTTTAAAACTTTGTTAGAATAGCTAATTTTGACCTTTCCACCTTTCTATAACAGCAGTGATCAAATAGCGGCGCCTTCAAATAAGCGAATGAGGTACCTGTCGATCTACACGGGGTGCCGTTCGGTCCAGGGCCCTTTAGTGTGTGGTTTTGGTGTCGGCGTGGTCCGCAAGGAAGCTACCAGCCCGATACCTGACCGCGTCCTAGAGAGTCATAGTCATTCGGCTGGTCTGGGGATACCGCACGGTCTCCACCGATGCGGCGAGCCTCCTTGCCGAATTACCGCCATGGGTTCTGGAGGCCAAAGCCCTCGCTAACATATGGGAGTGGCGAGAGGAGGCAAAAACGAGTAATCGCGGTACGGCGGACAGAGCTCCGGCGGGATCTCATGGCGACATGGAGAGTGCGATTGTCACAACCCGGTGCTGGGCACGCCAGAATAGCGGCGGTAAGTCTCCTCTTTGAGGAGCTAGAGAGGCGCCACGGAGCCTTCACCTTCCGTCTGATGCAGGGCTTTACCGGACACGGCTATTTCGAAAGGTTTCTGTTCCAGATAAGGCGGGAGAAAACGCCTGAGTGTCTCCACTGTGGGGCCGCCCTGAGGACACGGTGGTGCATGCTGTGGAGGTCTGCCCAGCTTGGGTAGAGCAACTCCGTGTCCTCGTGGCGGCAATAGACGGCGATCTCTCACGTCCGGCCATAGTCCAGGCCACGGTCCGGAGCGAGAGTGCAAGGCAAGCCGACACCTCCTTCAGCGAAGCAGTGATGATGGCAAAGGAGGACGCTGAGGGCGCGGGCTTGCGCCCGGTAAGGACCAGGCCCGAGTCGACGGCACATTGTGTTTCACGCGCGCCTCAAAGAGATGTCAGCATATCGTGACGGGGTCAACGAAGACCAATGCCTCCTGGGTCACGGTTGCGGGTTAGTTAAAAAAGAATAGCCAAAAATCTGGCCCTGGCGCACAGACAAGTGAAGGAACACGGGTGGGTTTTAGTCAGTAAAAGTCGTCTGACATGCCCTTCCGCTCCGCCCAAAGCGGGAGAGGTCATTTGAAGATTTTCCATCCAGAACAAAAAAGGTACCTGTCGATGCCAACTATCTCAGAGATATCTATATCTAAGAGAAATCTCTTTACTCTTCCATCTCTCTCAATCTAGACAATCTCATCTTGCTCGGCGATAGCAATTAACCAAGCCCAAACTGTGCCTGGTGCTGTACAACGTATAGTTAGTTCCAGATATAGCAAACACTGTTTCATGTGAGTATTTGGAACTATTGTATTATGAAAATAGGGGCTGTCAACTGCAGGTTACAGGAGCCGATGGCCGATATGATGGCCCCATTGATTACCATCGCGCGGAAATAGGAAAATGTCAAAGATAGATTGAGAACACAACAAAGAAAATCCATACCTCCATCGTAAACACTGTACCGGTGATTTATGCCTGTGAGAGCGCCGATGATATTTGAGCATTTTGCACAAAAATGTTCATTTCACCGGCGCGATCAGATAGGTTAACACTAACTGTCGCTAATCGTTGTAGAAATCACTGCACTGACACTGCGAATACTAATTGCCAGCATTTAAACCAACAGTTATATTTTAAGCACGTAATAAGGTTGTTATGGCTAGCAATTACTTGAGCATAGTTATTAAAACCAGACGGTGACCCACAATGCGCGTGCGCCTACTGTTATGTTATGGTTGGATAGAGAATTTCTTACAACGATCTGCTTCTCTTGGATGTTATCTCACAATTCATTCTATAGGTGCAATTCAATGCCACACACTATAAATTTGTTTATAAATACATGACGTAAGTAATATTAGGTATTCAAATGCCGATTGAATTATAATATAATATAATATACAGGGTGTATCTGACATCGTAACGCAAACTTCGCGAAAAGGCTACACCGCATGCCACTAATAAAATTATGATAGCCATTTATGTCGTTAATTAACGGTTACAGAAATAACAATGTTTTAAAAAAAAGTGTCGGCTCGGCCTTTGAACATTGCAAGCGTGCCGCCGTGCGGGTTTGTAGGTATGACGTTGATCCCTATGTGAACTCTATTAAATCAGCTGATAAGATAGTTTGTCGAGTTTTGTTTTCATTGAAGTTTTTTGAGTAATTAGCGAATTAATTATTTTTTACTTTAAAATCATCTTATTGGGTTATAAAAGTAGAGCAATTATGAACGGTCTAAAGTGAAAAAAAACTATTTTTTTTTTTTATCATGAAAAAGTTGATGAAAAATTCCACCACTGGGGGGTTCAGAATCATGTACTGGATCCATGGATCATCGACGTATCTGACATCGACGCACAAACGAGTACCATGGTACTCGTTTGTGCGTCGATGTCAGATACAACATATAATATATATAATAAAACCCTTTTGAAAATTAGACAAAAATATGTCAAAACGTGTAGAACAGTACGAAATATCACATACACTTTTTGAGAGAAACAAGGTTGACTTCAAGGACACGAAGTGTTTACTAATAGAATGTTAACGCCCTTTGCTTAAAGTATTTAGGTACAACAAGGCTGCATGCCATTGATTATCTCTGAAACCGTGTAGGTCCTCCGTTAGGCCAGCTCAATGTCCAAAGGCGTGCAGTCTGCCGTACCTATGCTTCATTGAAATATTTTTGTCAAAAAATACAACTCACATTATAGGAGTTACTAAAACATAAGTTTAAAGAATCTAACAGAAATTAACGCATTGGAAATAATATAGGTATATATACCCATTGCGACTTCATTTGACTTCACTTAGTTTTCAAAGCAATAAGATTGCTCTACTAAATAAAACTCGCTAAAAGCTTCGAGGTAAGTGCGTCGAGCTATCTCTTTTGGTTACTAATTGACTGCTCAACGTGATCACTTCTAAATTAGCTGAAGAATACTATTATAGCAATAGAATCAATGAATTAACCTATTGCAGTCCAATGCTGCACGTAGGGTGCACCCCCGCTTGGAAAAGCCGAGCGGGGGGCGACCGACACCCACTAACACTACGCCCACCTATTCTAGACCTTCATTCTCAGTTGTGTTTTAATGTTTCAAAGAAAAAGAAACCCAGAGAAAAGCTGACTCCTCAAGCGACTTTGTATTTGTAGACAGTCCCGATTGTCATCGATAATGTTTCAGTACCATAATAGGCAGAACCGGACGCATTGTGGTGGGTGTAGGTGGCAGGAAGACGGCAAATTTCCTAAATGCTGCAGCATCCCAACCTTATCTACCGAAACTTGTGTGCTTGTGTTGTTTCGGTTTTAGTTATACCCAATTACCCGGACTAGGTACAAATCAAATCAATGATGTCAACTTAATATGAACAACGACATAGAAAGTATTGTAAAATTATTGTGTAATTATTTCATGACTATAATTTAATATGTAATTAGTTAGGTATCTATATATCGTATATACTAAGTATTTTGTTCTATATTCAAAATTATTTATTTATCCAATTAATGTTGTTATAGGTTAAACAAATATCTACAATAAATGTTTGTTTTTGAGAGACTAGCGCTATTGAGGTTACAAAAATGTTTGAAATTGCAGCAAACTGCACTTCATTGTGCAGGAACCAAGGTTACTCTTCCACACTCATACTTCCTTAAATTTTCTGTTAACATGTCGCAAAATTATTTTAGGCCTTCCGTAACGGAGTAGAAGCATTTTTTTGTATTGGATAGTCCCTTTATGTTTTGTTAAATTTAAGGAAAACCACTGCGATTACTACAGTGACTCTGTTGTAAAACTGCTTGATACTGGACTATTTGGTACTAAGTACTTTTATTTTTTTTTTTTTTTTGTAATGTCAATGAAAAAGAAATAAAATTACTTACTTCGAATATAGCAACCATCGTATCCTGGTTTTACTGTATTTATTATTTTCAGTATATACTAGAAATTACACAGATTCCAACAAACTCAATCTAGTAAATAGATTATTTAACGACTGTGCATATATTAGCATTTAATTTCATATTATATCATCTTATTCGCAGTGCCTAGGTACCTGCAGGGACGTCGAGTTTCGCAAGGCGCGCGGGCAACATCCCGTCATTGTATTCGAGGGCCTTTCAACTAGGCTACGACAAATTACCTTAATTTTAATGATTAGCGTATTTGCAATGCTGCGTGACAGACTTCGCAATCAAGTTAACGCAGTAACGGTACAAGTTTTAACATTATCTGTAAAGCTTTCCTTTGCTACTACAAACACAAACAGAAGTTGTCATCTTAGCTTTAAAGAACCTTACTTTGTCAGGACAATATTATGCAACTTGCGTTCCTATCATACGTATTTTAGGTAACATTTTTCCGTGTAATATTTTTATCTCCCTTCGCGCCTTCGCTGTTCAAACTAAATTAAATAGTTGAGTTCATCTTCATCTTTCTATTCGATTAAGAGAAGGACAGAAAATATTAGATATATGATCCTGTCAAACTAGACAGCACCTAATGTAAATTAACGTATTTTAGTCACCATGTTTTTAATCACGTTTAAAATATCTATGGACTTATCATAACTACGATTAGTAACACCAGAAAATTAATAAAGATTAAAATACTTATGAATTTGATATACGATTAATAGATAATAATGTTATGAGATAATATTGTTATAGTTCCTTATTCATAACGTTGCTTAAAATTAACTAGTGATTAGCGATTGTTTAACCATACATTTTTGACCTTTTAACGTCACTTAACTTTAATCATCGTTTAAGAATAAACCTCTTAAACACTGTGGTGTTTATTCGTAAACGATAAGTAAAAAAACCCTTTAAAAAAATGGAAAACAAATAGTTTGCTTAAAAGTTTTTGTTATTAGTGAGAGTTCGTGTGCATTTTACTTTGAAGTAGAAACTTATTTTTGGCCAATCTCAGATTCGATTCCACTAACTGCATTTCAACCTCCACTCACCTCAAGAAAAGTGATCTTGTATTGTACTTATCAGTTACACTCGGATATTTTAAGTTTACAATTCTCTTGTGTACAAACTATTAGCACTAGATTCCGATCATCATGTACTATCTAGATGTACATGATTGGATTGGAGGCTAGCCTCAATCCTGAACGGCATGTGGTTGATACGGGCTATGTGCTCCCTTTTAAAATTGCGGCCTGTTGAGCTATGTCAGTGGTAATTTTACTTAGGTGCGAATTTATGCCATAGTTCATATTCTTTTAGGCTCTAACTGAATTCCAGACATTATGGCATCACGACGCACTACTATACTTTTACTAAGTTTAAACTTAAGTTTCGCTCATTCCTAAAATCTTATAGGAAAAAATGTTTAGTAGGTAGTATCCGCAAAGCCTATAAAGGGGGTTCCGTTAATAAGAAGATAGATCCAAGCTAGCATTGGTGTATGCGTGAAGATCACTTATTGCTCTGACACGAGTAACCGACTAACAACAACGATATTATGTGCGCGCACGCCGATTGTAAGTGTTGATAAGGTTAGGCACCACCGAGACGCGAGCTGCGTACCTAATTCGAAGAAAGTTCCCGCAATTCCTATATTTTGCCAACATAACACTACCTACTTGTCACACAAAACCAGTTGACTCGTACATTCGTGCTTTCATCTCTGACAATGATCACAACATGTTATAAAGAAGTGAGCTTAGATCTATTAAGTGCCGTGCGGATACAATGAAAATTTTTTATGACTGCACATCCCTTGTATAGCCGTTTTCCATTAATATTTTGCAGTCAATACAATAGGAGTTTGTTGTTATTATGAAGTGTTTAAAGCTTGGTTTTTGATTGGCATTTAAAACTTAGGACTTCTAATTTTCATTGATCGATGGTTGTATAGAAAACAAGCTTGGTTTAAAAAGCTTATTTATTTATTTCAAGCAGCAGCACAGTAGACCCACATTAACATATATTATATGAACATAAAATACTATAAATGTATATTTAACGTAATTAACTACAGCGATACAGCGAAGCGACAGTTTCGGAAAACAACAACAATTTCAAATATCTTTGATCTTGGAGCTGCAAAAGCGCTCAACAGTAGCAACCACTACTTGTTAGTTTCGGTTTTAAAGTTACTTGAAGAAGGAAACTATGTCTTAATTATGGAACTATTAATCATGTATAGACAAGGAGATGCGAACATTCCGGCGCACTAGACGGTTTCTAGTGTCGCCGGAGCGAGGCACATTCCGCACGCGTCGGCGGCCAATCGGAACCGAGAGATTTCCACCACATTCGTGCCAGCCTCCTTCTTATGCACTATTCATATGATAAACTATTTGTGTCACAACATTGTCACTGTTTGGGGAGAAAATGTTTCTTAGTCAGGATGATGCTAAAGATATACCTCATTTTGGTATAATTTTAGATCTGCGCGGTTTCTAATCTTTTACAAACGGGCCAGTGACAAGTTGGAATCACACGCACAGGTAAGGCAAGTTAATCGTCTTACCTTTTCATGATTAAGAGTCATAGTTCAAGGTTGTAGGGCTCATAATGGGTAGGGCCCCGTTAGCTAACTATTACGAAACTTGAACTTAACTACCTTCGTCTTCCAATTCGTTTTACAGCACCACTATTCAAATATCATCATGTAGGTACACATTTCTTTAAATAACATTGCAGAGTGTTTCTGCATTTTCTATATAACGTACTTATTCGTTCTTATCCATAAGCTTTGGTAGAGGGCACCAGCTTTGATATTAAGCTCAAAGGAGCAGAAAGGGTGTTCAAGCTTAAGTAACATACAAAAGGAGTTTATGTAACATTTATAGATAGGAACACGAACACTAACTTATTTAGTTATAAAACTGTCACTGTCTTTGCTAAAATTGCTACAAGTAAAACTAAAATTGCTCCAAATAAGACAAAATGAAACTGAGTTTTTACTTTGAAAATTAATGGAAATTCACGGAGTCTTGAAAATATAATATAACAATTTTCAAAACAAATGAAATTTCTGTTATTTCATCTTATTATAAGTAGCAAGGCTTACTTGCTACTTACTAGCAAGTAAGCCTTTAATGAAATCCCTTTTTACATCTGCTTTCTAGATGACATTTATACTTTTATACCTTAAACACATCCACAAAACGCGCCTTAATGAAGTAAGAGTCAAATTGCGATAACTGTTAAATATATGTAGTTGTAAACTAAAATCATGTACACTAGAAGTTCGACAAACTTGTCGTTCGGTTATGTGTTTAATTTAATGACCATTGAACCTCGTAAAAATTCTGTTCGTGACGCGAACAGAAGCTCTTGAGAAGGGACTCCTAGCCACCCGACAATTAGGCCTCAGTGGTAGTTTAATGGGCAGTTAAAACGCATCCATCGACGGACATTTTATATCCGGTTTTAATGGCGTAAACTAACGGCACATTGAGATTAAAAAGTAAGCAGCGGGCGCCTTCCTGCCCTGACACGGACCACGCACGCCGCATGCCCTGCCTCGATCACTATTAACTCGACGGCATACTCATTGTGACGTCGTACCGTTGTAGCGTCGTATTATGCTACAGGATATTGTATATTTTGTGGACCTCATTGCATTCACAATACCGGTCAAGAAAAACAGTAATAGACTACAACGGGAATTAGCAACTATGGACATAGAAATGGGAAACTCATTTGTTATCGATCGGTATCGAAACGATCTGGCTAAGAAAGCTTAAATGTCAGTAAAAATTGAATGGTGTGGGGGGGGGGGGACCCTGAAAACTTTAATGCAACCACCACATTGAGGCAACAGTTACATATTTAGTCGTAGTGTAAGATAACTTATTAAAAACTAACAAACGTAAACATATCAAGGATGAAGATTTTACGGGGCATGCCAAGTTTTGTCGTTTGAAGAAAAAAAAAAGAACAAAATTAGAGCTTAATACATTTTCACTGAAAAGTGGGGGTGTTGAAAACCGCTGATTTGAAAGCGTCGACTGTTTCTTCTCCTTTAACCAGGAAGGCTTTTTTTTAATTTTAGGAAATGAAAAGAAATCGTTAGGGCTCAAGTCAGGACTGTCAGCAGAATGGTCACGAATTTCTACTTTTTCCTGCTTCAAATACTCAATCGTTTGACGAGCGCTGTGTGAGTCTGCGTTGTCGTGATGCAGGATGGTGCGTCGCTCAGAGTTATATTTTCGAATGACTTGTGGTATTCCACTCTGCATTAACCTTTCTACGACCCCAATGACGATCTTCGAGAAGTATTTGTCTCACAGCAATGATATTATTTTTAGTGAGGGAGATTTTGGGCGTCCTTCGCGAGATTTGTCGCTAACACTAGAATATCTCTACGCTGAAATTCTAAATACCAGCGTTCGACAGTCCGCAGACATGGTGCTTCATCACTGAACACAGATGATATCTCTTATAAACACTGAAGCGGTATCAGGTCTTCTTCTAACGTTGTAGAAAATGATGAAACAAACATTTTCCTTACAAAGATTAATTTTTGTACGTAATTTGACAGATTCCAATCGACGCTGTAGCTAAACAATACGAGTAGATTAAACCACATTACTCCTAACAATTTCAACTGTTTTGGAATTCAAAATATAAAGACATTCGAATATAATAGGTTGAGTGAGGAAAAGTTTCTTGGCATTTTTAAAAAAAAGTCAAATTCATTTTTTAATATTTTTTATTTTCCATTTAACTAAAGTATGTAGGTACCATTTTGTTCCATAACTTACTCACTTGCCATCTTGTAGGTGACATGATCCCATTGTTATACTTTTGGGACTTTTGGTCAAAATACCGTGACAAGTGGTTTGACAGACACTGCACTAGGTCCATAAACATTGCAAATTATTTGCGCGACTTGCGTTGCATGTTTAACTTTTTGATAGTAATATTTGAAAATGTATCGATTTTTTTTTAGATTCACTCATATTGACGGTACGAAAAGCAAGTGAAAATCACACATTTCCCCAATTTGTAATTATGTTCTTTAAAATTTAAACTTTCGATACCAAAACCAGCTACTTACAAATAGTATAGCCAAAGATATTTTATTACAAGTTCTCATACATACATACTAAAGGGTTTTTCAATAGGGACGCTCGAACTTGGACAGCGCATAGCGGCCATCTTGGTAATGCGATAGCCTTCAAATTTAGCATGAACACATATTTAGTTATGACATTTCACCATGAAACGCTACACGCTTCAACAACGCGTAGAAATTTATTATCAAAATCAGTGCTCTATTCGCCTAACGTTCCGTGCGTTGCGTCCGATTTATGGCGTTCATGGCCGTCCTGCAGAGTCCACAATCAGTCGTTAGATAAAAAAACTTGAGACAACCGGGTCACCGACCCGGTTGTCTCAAGTTTGATCGATGAAGCAGTTCCTGTACGTCAAAGAAACGCAAGATCGTTGGAGAATATTGTTGCCGTTCGAGACAGTGTGCGAGGAAACCCCAGACAATCCATTCCGCGTCAAGCGCAAGAACTGGGCCTTTCTGCATATAAAGTTCAATTAACTCAAGAGCTAAAACCCAATGACCACAGGCAGCGCCGTGTATTCGCTGATTGGCCGTTAGAGCATCTGACTGCTGATCCTGCTTTTGCAAAAAGAATCATCTTCACTGATGAGGCTCATTTCTGGTTAAGCGGCTTTTTTAATAAACTAATTTGCCGGATTTGGTGCGATGAAAATCCGCGGGAGATTCATCAGGTGCCTTTACACTCCGAAAAAGTAACTGTTTGCTGTGGATTTTGGTCCGGCAGTATTATCCGCCCTTATTTCTTCGAAGATGCGCAAGGAGCCGCGCTCACTGTCAATGACGACCGATATCGGACGATGATAACAATTTTTTTGTGGCCTAGGGTAGGTGGTATGGATCTTACAAACATGTGGTTCCAACAAGACGGCGACACTTGCCATACAGCACGGGAAACATTAAATATGTTGAAAGAGAAGTTCGAGGGCTTCGTCATCTCGCGTCGTGGCGATATCAACTGGCCCCCGAGTTCGTGTGACTTAACACCGCTCGATTATTTTCTGTGGGGCTACGTGGAATCTCTAGTGTATGCAGATAAACCACAGTCAATAGCTGCCCTAAAGGCCAACATAACTCGCGTTCTTCGTGAAATTGAGCCCCATTTATGCGAAGACGTCCTTCAAAATTGGTCAGAATAAATAAACAGAATACACCATCTACAGCGGAGTCGCGGTGGTCATTTGGCTGATATTATTTTCCATACATAATGTCATTGAATATTTTTTAAAATGTAATAAAATTGTGGTAATATCACTTAAACAGATTATTTTATTTCATTTCAATGTTCGAGCGCTCTTAATGAAAAACCCTGTATAATGCGAAAAGACTTTTTCATCAACCTAATAGAACAGTTTTAAACTCAAAATTGACGGGAAATATGGAAGAGACAGAAAAGGCATGCCTAGTATAGAAGGTAAGCGTTTTTAATTGTTTGGAGGTCCCAAACAATTAATAATCGACAATATTTTAAAACCCGCGACTAATGTTGACGTACCGACGTGGCGAGCTCCAGTATGTGAATACTTTTTTGATAAACACATTCCGCACTTGCATTCTTGCAGTAGCGGTTACGTCAACGATCCAAGGGCATCAGATATCAATTGTAACAAAGCGACAGGCCAAACTAAAAACAATCGGATGCTACTCAACTATGGAACATACCAATAGGCAGTTAAGCCGCTTTTTATAGTCGGCTCAGCTGCCTACAGCGTGTCCTGGCGGAACGAGTTTAAGGATGTTCTGCAATTATATTCTCGTTTATGTCTAGAACTCATCTTGCTATAAATAGTTTCACTCAACATTCAACTCACTATTTTCACTCAATAGACGGTAATAATGTTGAAATCATCATTACCAGTCATAACGTTCGAGCTCCACCATCCTAATGCTGGTTATGGGCTAGGAGATCTATGTCTATGGTTATGTAGAAGAGTGCTAGTTATAATAGTCGCATGTAAGAGTTGCACATAGCAAAATTAAGTTTTAAATTATAAAGTTTCTATAGTAATTATCCAGAAAAGGGGTGCAGTCACGGACAAATTGTACAAGCCACAAAGAAATAGTGCTTGGGACCATGGATCAGTTGATAAAGGAGTTCCAAGTGTAGCTCATATAAACCAATTGGTAAAACGCCTATGACAAAACTAGAAGTTACAGTAAAACGGTTCGATAAAAAACAAAATGATTTAGGTCGCCTAAGAAACAAACCAATCACATTTAATCCGTTCTCAGTTCTATGTCATTAAACGTCTTTCTCCAGCTCTGGGCGGAGCGTAAGGCCGTGTCAAACTTTTAGTAAATAAAACCCACTCCTGTTCATTCTTTACCTTTGCACGGTATATCTTCCCAAGAACCCGCGGTGGCATCATAATCCGTAGGTAGTATGAGCTGGACGTCTCCGCAACTCAATGTTAACAGCGCCAGATCACAAGAAAATCGAGGAAACCCCATTAGATACACTTGATACAAAACAACACACTGGTGAATCGACTACTTTCTATAGGGTAATTCCGGGATAGATGGCCGTACGGGAGAGTTGGCCAGTGCCTAAAAATTGTACAAAGAATCGCTAGATGGGATAACTGTGTACTCAGTTTGCTTGCCGAGGTGCGTAAAAATAACCGTACGCCAAAAGGTCTGCGAAAAAAATGAAAATGCCAGTAAAAACCTAATGTTTTGATTTGACTATTGCTAATTCTTTTTTTAGAGTTTACGTACGAAGTTGTGGTCATATTAGTTTTCAATAATAACATGTTTTTTTTTAGTATTTTTACCAGATAATGAACCGTGCTACATTATGACCTCAAAACTACGGCATGGTTTTGCACTTTTTTTCACGTGGATGGTATGGCCATCTCTCCCGGATGATTAGGAGAGATGGCCTTAGTTTGTCAGTGTCAGATGGCCGTATGATTGTAGGGGATTAATTTTATTTTTTTTCTGTTTTTGTTATTTTCTGCCTCCGATTCCTGAAAGGTTCGAAGAGGTACGCAAACGAGCGAAGCAAGTTGGCAAAGTTATTACTTATGAGAAACATATAACGAAAGAAAGTCTAAAGAAGAGGCTCAACTGCTCAAGGAACAAAAAAAAATTAACAAGAAACAAGAAAATAAGAAAAAAATACAAATAAAGGAAGAGAACTAAAAAAGTAAAAAAGACTGATGATAGCAATAAGATGACTGACAAACCAAAAAATAAATTACCTTTTAAAAGGAAATCGACTAGGAAAATATCTAAAAGCTGCGATGACGAAGAAGAAGAAATAGTTTTAAATCATACAGATGAAGAGAGAGATATGAAAGAAAAAGACAATTGTGTAGGCTGTGGAGAAATTTATTACTACAACACAGCTAATCGAAGATTGGATTCAATTTGCCATTTGTTTTCTTTGGGTGCATGAGAATTGCACAGAATTTGATACCATGTGCTCTAAATGCGGTCGATGCAAAAGAAGTGAGATGGCACAAAATAAAGCTGTGTTAAAAATAAAAAAGTGTGATGTAGTACTGGCCATCTAACCCATCCTACTATGGCCATCTCGCCCTTAGTATCCGGGAGAGATGGCCAGAGCATTATTTTTTTCAAAGTTAGTTTTAAGGTTGATCTCTTTAAAAAATATCAATATTATATGTCACTTCCATAAGTTGAATGTTCAGAGTTTAATTAAAAGTACTGATTATCATAATAAATATTGTAGTTTAATTTTTATTGGGCTTCAAAAAAACTATGGCCATCTATCCCGGCTTTACCCTAACGACTACGAAAATTGCATGAGCTAGTCCCGACAGAGCGTCAGAATATACAGTATGTTACGAAAACCCTGTCCGACCCATAAGGATAATAGAGGTTAGGTAAACACATGACCAAATATAATATAAAATTTTACGTATTCATCATAGTACCAATACAAATGAATTTTGAAATAATCTTTTTTTCCAACGAATTAATTCCAATTTCCCCGAAATTTGGTAATTTTTAAAAAGTGACAACACCGGTATTATTATGAGCGAATAGCGATGCGACCACGTGCCGCTTGTCCTGCCGCCCGCCCCCCGCAGGCGGCAGGCGAAGGGTGGTCAACGCACGTTTATTAAGTTACCTCCTTTTGCGAAATAATATTTATTTTTTTTAGGGGGATTTTTTTTTAAGTTTAGCCCGGTTTTGTATGCATTAGTAGAATCAGTTATCGATACCTAACAACACCTTCACGGCTCGGACAGGGTTTTCGTAACATACTGTATAAATTATTACACAGATTTAAACGTTATGCAAAGTGTGGACGCTGGACACGCTAAATTAATTTGCATAGATACGTGAAAAGGATTATTCAATAGCGAAACAACAGACAGGTGAAAATATAGTGGTCAAAATCTCAAACCGATGTCCATGAATAATTTCACCTGGAAAATATAGAAATAATATTTTATTGCATACAGCATCTATTAAATATTGATGTTTTATACAAATAAATTAAAGTTTTTTATAATATTATAAAAGCTAAAATTTATTATTGTATGTACGGTGTAATCTCCGTCCAGGCGGACAACGAAGTGATCCTATAAGGAGTATGTTTTTTTTTTTTTTCTTCTTATATTATGGATTCATACAAAAAGAATTTGATTTAAATATTGCCCGATCGCAACAGTAGCTACTAACATGAACTTTTTTCACATGAAGCTCATAATACGATAATAATTATGTGCGACACAATGGTTCCGCATTGATAATTAAATGATTAGGTATGTGGTAGGGATATGAAAACCAGAAATAATTATGAGAATACTAACAGAGGACAATTATTTCAGCTTTAAAAAGGGTGTAAAAGTTAAAATAACTGTATCAACAGACAGGTAGCAAAATATAAACAGCCACCAGGGATCCTGTCGGGTTTAGGGTATTTTAATTTTGCTGTGTGGAATAAATAACCAAAATTTTAAAAACACTGCTGCCCTGTTAAACTTTAGTTACATAGAGGATGAAAGAGCTAATTAATTGACGGTTACAATTAATTGACGGTTACAAAGGTCGACAGATATAGAAAATCCGCAGGGTATTTATTGGGTTCCAGATATTTTCAGTTTTTAATGTGATATATTTAGCCATTCAAATGGATTGGTCAATTCATTTCACCCCTTTTTATTAGATTCTTTAAGTGTCTTATGCCTTTCCCTTTAGACTCCTCCAACACACACTAAACAAGCTTACATTACACAAATATGCATTTATTTAGCATTTATTTAGTATATATGACAAAAAAAAAAAATATACATAACTAGCAGAAAGAAGAAACAAGCATCACGGTTGCGCAAAAAAAAAAGGCCCAGTTCAGAAAAAAATTCAGACAATTGGTGTCTGACATTGGTTGTTAACTGATCTCATAATCATCATCATCATTCATCTGCCTAGCCTTGATATGTTGTGTAACGTCTGTATAATAAACAACAACAACTTTTAGACTACTATAAAAGGCCTTAGGGATCCATACCTCAATAATCGTCTTGGCTTCTCTAGTCAACACAAACCCACAACACCGTGACGATACTAACAATGGAAGTCAATGTAGAGCAAATATCGACGCTAAGGCATGCTTTCATAGCTCCCATGTAGTTCCTTATACATGCAAACAGATGGAAAGTGAAATGCATGCGGTTGAAAGAGGGCGGGGGTGAAGGTATTGTTCTTAACACCACGGAGCCAGAAACAATCCATTGTATAATGATTAGCTCCCGCGCAAAACTCTTTGCGATCTGATGGTCCAACTTTGGAGAACGAAATTAATTCTTAGATAGATACTCCTATCTGAATTTGGTAAATCTGGCCAAAATGGATTAATGTTATGAGTAATAAATACATCATAAAACTCATCCGATTATGTTAAACAGTAGCTGTGAGGAAAGTTACTATCTGTTCGACATAAAACCTAAGTAATTAGGAGTCTTTCATAAACAGGAAAACATGGCTTCATACATACCGTTATAATCGCAATAATACAAAACCGTGAGAAGGAGCTCCGACTTCATTATAATAAAACAAATCAGACAGCAAGATTAACGACACAATTGATTATAAACAAAGCTAGTTATTTGTACTTTCGAATTGTATTAGTAAAAGAATTTTTCCCATATCGGCGAGCAATACAATGATTTTCCATAACGTAATTTAATAACAGCAGCCGGGTGCCAGTATCGAGTTGGGAACAATCGAGACTATTTGTCGAGAGGGTATTTGTATCAGTACAATCGTAGTGCAGGTAGGTGGGGTCTGGTTGCGCACCGCCCCTGTACCGGCGGGGGTCTACGCGTCCTTAGCCGCAGCAGCGACCGGAAGAGGCGATTGTGAGACAATTTAAATCACTCTCCGCGACCCGTCGCCCATTGTTGCCGACTTCCCGACCACAATCACTACACCGTCTATTAAGGAGCAAAAATATAAATGACTGGATACGCCGTTTATTATATTAGTGGACTGACTTTGGAAAATCCTGATTGTGTCATGTCCAGGCCGCGAGGTCGGACAATTTATGTTGTCCAGTCTTCTATTCCACTTGCGTTTTTTTTATTAAGGTTTTCTTCTATTTTTCCCACAAAGCATAATTTATTCTTGCAAGTCGGCCATACTAGCAGCGTTCTATTTTTAAGATATTCTTATTTGCGTGTGCCCTAATACTTAGGGTTGGCTTGTCCCGAAAGCCTACAAGTAGAAGACTTTTCCTGTGTCATGTAACGTAGCAGTGTGGATATTACGGAAAAATAAGTACAATATAAAACTTTTTATTAAAGTTGATTGAAATTCATTGGGTATCCGTAATAGTACCAGTGTCATTACGTTTATAAAACAAATGATTTACTTCTTACCCAACAATGATTTTAACAATTGCATAACAAAGCATAAAATTCAGTTCGTCAAGCGGCATTAATCGGTTAAATCTAAGAGAAAGGTTATGCCTTCAAGCTAGAGAAAAACCGTTGGCATCAGAGTATTATTAGAATCTAGACTTCCTTTTAAAATAATGCATTATGAGGGAAGATGAAGTGTTGACCGAAGCTGGTCACTGCAGTCCAATAAAGGGGACAGCGTAGACATTGGAGACAAGTGCAAACAGATCCACATCTGTTCAATATTCCGCAGGCTATGAGGGCTTTGTGATGGCAGTATTGTAAAACGGTGCTGCGAACCGTAATAAAAATTAAAAAGTTTTCTTGCCCAAACAGCAAGATATTGCATTGACGAAAACGTAATAAACTCTCAGACTCATTTTTATGTTTATCGGCCTTTCCATAGCGATCACTTTAAAACAACTTTCCTTTGTGCTACCAATATTTAATTAGATTCAGACCTATGAACAAAAAATTGCAGGGTTGTTTTGCTTTAGGTCGGAAGTGCATTAATTCCTACCTATGAAGAGGGAATTCAAACATTAATATTAAAGTCAACGTTAAATAAAATTGATGAAAAGATAATATTCTACTTAGATAACTTTATTCAAAAACAAAGTTATACCATGCCATACATTGAAAGGCTTTTGAAACTTAAAAAAAGCTATCAAGTACGCAGAAAATTCTTCTGATGACGGGTATTTCGTGATAATTTTCATATTTTAATAATTTAAAGGTACTCTATATTCCTTCAGACTCTTGACTTCGCATGTTGATAGATGGCTGCCAGGAAACTTGGCGTTATCGCAAAGGTCCGGCAGTACTTCACACCAGGGCAGCTTCTAATGTTGTACAAAGCACAAGTCCGTTCGTGTGTGTACTGCAGCCACATTTGGGCTGGTGCTGCTAAGTGCCACCTGGCAACTTTGTATTCAATAGAGGCGTACGAAGAGGCTGATTGGTGACCCTGTTTTAACTCGAGATGGTCTCCAAAGCCTAGAGCACAGGCGTAGAGTAGCCAGCCTTTCGGTGTTCTATATTAGGATGCATTTCGGGGACTGTTCGAGGGAATTGCATGATTTAATTCCCCCATCTTCGATCGACCATCGGACAACCCGTCGTACGGCGAGTTTCTACCCTTACGTTGTTAACACCTCCACGATCCGGACGAAGCGTTTCGCCTCCTCCTTTATACTACTGGCAAATTGTTCCAGTACCTCGATATACGCTATATCGAGGTACTGGAACAATTTGCCAGTGGCGGTGTTTCCGCCGGACTACAATGTGAGTGTCTTCAAGGCTAGAGTGAATAGGCTCTTAATAAACTAGTGCGCTTTACCATCAATGACTGCGTGACTGCTTACCATCAGGCGGGATTGCGGTCAAGCGCTAGTTTATAATTTATAAAAAAAAAGGTAAGGTAAATTAGTTTGATATCAGTTAAGTGAGTAAAGGAAACTGTTGATTGGTTCAAGATGATATCTGTTCACACTGACAGCTGATGGGAAGCTAGCCTTACACTCGACATGCGACGCTATCTCAGTTTCCAGTCTAGCTATCTCCATTATTCTCATCATTCAGTGTATCTGAACTAGTCAATAGTCAATACACTATTACAACGCGACGTAAGATATTTAAATAGTTTGCACAGCACAGTGAAATGTAGATAGATCCGATGGCAACGACGTGTATGTAGTTATGTATTACTTCGTTAAACTCTAGATATAGAAATATCTTCCACCGTGCTTCAAGCGTGCCTAGAAAATTGTTGAGAGCTTAGCCGTCTTCAGGTGAACTAAGACCCCGTCCACAGTCCATAGGGCGTTTATTCACAGTTATCGTCACCACGGCTTTGACATAAACATACGAGTTGCAAACGCAAATAATACTGATTTAATAAAGTTAAAAATCGCGCTGCGAAACGAAATACCTAGCGCGGTGATCACGTTCAAGAAGCCTTTGAATCACACACGCCGTCAGTAACGTATAAGGGCCTCGTTATACGGTACATATTCTTATGCATCAAGTATGAATTCCAAAGTCCCTGAAAATTTACTGACGGGAACGCTCCGAAAGAATTCGCGAGTGTGAACACGCCTGCATAATATGGAAAGAGCGCAAGCTTACAAAATACGCGGTGCGTGCCTTAAGAAATCCGAGTTATTGCTGTAAGCTTTCAGGAATAGTGGTTTCATTCAGCGTCAGTATTAATTTAGGATAAATAGTAATATCATTTTTTTAAACTTTTTAATATTTTACGGGCAACCTAGCTTTAAATGTAAGCTCCATTAAAATCCCACAATTGTGCCATACGGTACCTACTCACTCAATACAATGGGGTGCCATTCACTAAAGTGCTTTCGAACAGTTTTTCAATAACAACTGGCTTCTACCATTACTAGCAATGAACCTTTGTTCCGGACCTATTAGAACTAGGGGGACTACCTAAAACAAACTTAAATAGGTACAAACTCATTTTAGAATCAGTTTCTGTTTACAACGCCGTTCATTCAAAAACCCACAAGGACTTTTTTGCTCTTAAAGGTATTATAATATAAATTGCGTTTGAAAGGGTAGTTAGGCATTGCATTGTACGCATATTTTATTTTTCTGATAAATCTGATGGTGCCGTCGAGTACCATATAAATGGTGCATTCAAACTGTTATTGTGATTATATTATGTAAATGCGTGAGTTGTATCAAGGGGAAAATATCTTCGAAACTACTTTTGTTCGGCGAAATTTAGGCTTCTTTTTGTATAAAGCCTAATCCTTTGTTTGCCTTAGTATTTTTTACGCTTTTAGCTTCCTCACTTATTGCCGTTAGTGTAAGCCTGAATCACCCCACAGCTGGGCAAAGGCAATCCCTATATTCTTCTAGTTCTTTTTATGTTTCGTCTTCTTCGACTAATCTGGCGAGCACTAGCCCAGATCCACACGCCAGCTTAATACCTTGTCCTGCCATGAAAAAAAAAGAATTTAATAGGTCAACCAGTGTTTCAACAGCGGAGTATCGTTTGTACTAGACAGACACTGACAGAACTTGCAGTTGGCACTGAAACTAAGTTAAGAATTCAGGTTTCTGAAATTTCACTGCCGCTTATAGTAAACAACAGTATAGTTTATACATATGTAGGTACTTAATTCTTCGGGTCATTGCATTGGACAGATATTGATATTTTTTGGTGTGTTTAAGTGGGTTTTGGATGGTTCAGAAAAAATCACAATTGACCCCGTAGCTGGCACGGGGACAATTGCGAGTAGAAGTTAGTTTTACAATATAAACATTATACTAGAATCTACAATATATGTATTTAATCTTATGTTAAATTTGACATTGAATTATTTCAACAATTTGGTTAAGTACAAACACGTAATTATTACCAAGTTGTCACAGTAAGGTAACTTGATAATTTTGAGAATGAATATACATATTTCTATAATCATGTTCAGTTTACCTACCATATGGCGAAAGAATTGAGCACAAGGAAGAGAAGCGCCAGGCGCATAAGAACCATTGACAGCGTGAATACTTTTGCCTTAGTATGTGCAACTATATTTTTTATACCTTCTACTTTGTCCCACATTAGGAATTATTCCTGTATCGTGGGTGCGTTTAAAAACATTTAAAACTCACATACACAAACAGCCAGACCCGGAACAACTACATGTAGACCTAACAAATATTTGTTCCGTGTGGGGATTGAACCCGTGATACGCAGCGCAGCAGTCGATCGCTCAGCCACTGGACCAACCGTGCCGTCGTGAAACTTTAGAAAAAGTTGAACCTATTTCATTGCAGACCGTATCGGTACCTAATACCTAAAACCGAAGATCACAACCGTGCCTACTCGTTACTCTAAAGTTTACTGGGTTGGCGACCAATTGGTACAAATATGAAACAAATTGACGTTAATACATTCGTGAGAGATCAGATTTCATTGGGTGCGGGTTAAATATATAAGAAAGCTTATCCAGTTAGCTATTGAGAACTAATCAATTTAATGCCAAGGGTCAAACCCCTTTTAGCACATCTATTGTTGATTTAACCTATATAAAATTTTGTCAATATGTACAAGAACCTTTAACGGTCCCAAATGCGTTTAACTTTAAGGTTCCAAAGAGCCTGCATGGAGAATACGAATGACAGCCAGGAACAGTTTAAAGCCAAGGCACGGAGGAGTATTGGTATGTAAACTACTAGCCTACCCCCCTCCCCTCACTCTCTCTCTCTCTTCATATGTCTATCTGTATGTACAGTAAGGGTCAAAAGTAGAGTACCACTTTTGGCTCTTAAAGTTCAAAAGTGGCAATGCACTTTTGACCGTTACTGTATGTCGAGGTATACAATTAGTTCGTATGACGCGACAGCAAGCGCTGATAATAGGTATCTGTGATAATTATTATGACGACGTGCAATACTTAGTTCGCCCGAAAATGTTAATTATTATTTTCCCACTAGAGCTGTGATGCCACAATAAGACAAAAAAAAATGAGGTGCTCCTAAGGGATTGGTTGACAATTTTATAATAGCTGACCCGTGCCCTTGTGCCCCGGGTGGGCAATCTTTTTTATTTATAATAAAAACCTATTACCACGAAAAACCTTGGATTTTTTTCGGGTTAACTAGAAAACCTACGTATGACACTCAAAAATTTTGATTAACAGGCTTTCGAATAGGAACATAAATTTTAGAAGTCCAGAGTTTAATCCCTACAACTTCACAAACATTGCCTCTTTATAATAAGTCATAGGTAGTTGAATTAGTCAATAAGATATTCATATATCATATTGTAGTGCATCACAGATGAAGAGGATTTTTCAAGAAAATTATACCAGTATGCCTAGTATGAGTTTTCATTACGAGATTCGATCGTCGATATCGAGTGTGTTTGGCGCTCTCATTGGTTGAGAGTTCTTACAACCTTGAAGCGGGCCAATCGATGAGTCAAACGCGCTCGATATCGACGATCGAGTATCGTAATGAAAAACTCATACTAGGCCTACTGTAGGCAACGTACGGAATGTTCGCTCCAAAAGAAAGCAGGTAAGGTAAGTATTTAAATCAGAATGGTTAAAGTTTAAAGGTGCTTAATAGAAATAGAAAAGTTTATAAATATTAAAGACAACTAGTTCATCCCGCAAACACCGCAAGATTTGAATAATGATGAGGAAAAACAAAGACATAAATATATACAACATAGTCAAAAGCCTCATAATCAAGCAACGCAGCTTATGCGCAGATTGTTAATCTCTACAGTGTTTTGTTTGTAACCATAATGCTTCATTCTAGCTAAACATTTGCGAAGTCATGCATAATCTTTAACAATTGAAACAAATATCGGCATTATTTTCGTTATACGGTGACCGTACCTCAAAAGAAAAAAGGGAAGCCTTACAAGATCACTTCGTTGTCCGTGTGTAGAAACAATTTTTATCAGGAATTCGTAATTATCTAATTGATATTAATAACAAATATAGGAGTACTTCCTATTGACTTAAAATCATGAAACTTGGCAAGAAGCAATGTCATGTCACGTTAGCCTTTTTAAACGTTTTGGTTTAGCTTACCCCGTTTATTTATTTATTTGTTTGTTTGGGTCTAATCTATACCATATTCAAGAAGCCATGAGGTAAAAAGTGTATAACTATAAATAGGGTACTTTAAATGTCACATTGATGAAGTAAATAGATTTTATCATAATAACCAAGGAAGTAATTAAATATTGAAACAACGGGCTCTGAAAAAGAGCTGTAATGAAAACGAAGGCAGGTAAGTAGGTACCTATTGAAAAATCAGTCGAAAATACGAACGGGCCACAAATGCCACACAAAACTAACTGATATTTTGGTTTATTAGCGCTTTTACGAGCGGTAAATGGTAATTGATGAAATCGGTGTGTTTAATAAAAAAAAGTCTCCAAAAACTGTAGTTTTATATTGAATCAAAAATCCTAAAAGCTGCAAAGAGCAGTGGTAGGCCAGTAGTATCGGCGCCGACTTATAGAGTTGTAGGTTCGGGTGTTCAAACCTAGCCAGGACCTTTAGTGTATTTAATATCATCACCACTGCTCTCAAAATGGTGAAATATAAGTGAGAAAACCATGTAACTCAACCGGCACTGGGCCCACGTGGTGGATAATAGGGCTTATTCTCTCTCGCCGAGAAGAAGCCTTATATTTTCTTTTTTCTCCACATTAGGAATTATTCCTGTATCGTGGAGGCATTTACAATTCTTAAAAGTCAGATACACAACCAGACCCGGAACAACTACCTGTAGGCCATACAAATATTTGTTCTGTGTGGGAATCGAAACCGCGACAAGCAGTGTAGCAATCAATCGATCGCTCTATCACTGCACTAACCGTGTCTTCAGACCGGCACTGCCTGTGTCGAAGCAATGCAAACAATGTAGGTTGATTATGAAAAGCTGAAACATTTTAATGTGGAGCAAAATCATAAAACTTATTTTTGTTCATATCTAAAACAATTTACTACATTACCTTGATTATTTTACACCGAGTCCAGAATGATAGACCCGCCATATTTCCATATTATCTTTTAAATTAAAAATAAAATAAATAACGTGCGTACTTTATAACGGCATTAACAAAATTTGTTTTAAACAATACATGCCAAACACAAAAAAATGAATAGCTCTATACTCTTGATTCCCTTTCAAAATGTACTGACATTGATGAAAATCTTTTTGATTCATTCAACTCAAAGTTAATGAGGGAGAGAGCCTCATTGCATTTGTTGAGGCGAGCCGTTTGTTAAATTTAAACTAAGGTCTAGTGGAAATCTTGCAAAAAAAAAACAGGATCGCTAGTGTTTCCGACGGACGTCGGCGGAACCGATTACCGTTATTTTGCGGACGGAGCTGATCTAGCTATAAGGGATGATTTTAGTAACGATCGTGCAGAGGCCGATAACTAGTGCCAATGTTGACTAAAAATTAAATGAAGTCTAGACTAACCCGACTAAAAAAATTATTTCTCTCTTCTCTCGCTCCGTAGCATTAATTAAGTCATAGAACATGAATGTTTGTCCAAATTGTTTATTCTCACGAATAAATGTTTGTAAAACAAATGCTCGCGGTGAGTAATCTATTATAAAATAGGTATTCATTGGAGTTTACAATAGAAACCTTTATACCTATTTCATTTTAATGCCATATCTAGAATTAGATAGGTAGGCACAGCGAGAAGTTGAGATGCAAATAACTGTTATTAGATGAGCACGTCAGCGGTTAGCCTAACTAAATCCCCTCTGCGGAAATTCAATCATAGCCCCCAGTGTTATCGATATAATTAAAAGGGGACCGTTAGCATGGACCATCGATAGCGAGCCCGGTAGTCGCACCGATAAAATTATTACACATCAAAACATTGTGTTATAGTGTAAACAATCGTTCCTGTAAATTCAAGGTCGGCGAATAATCTAAAAAGATTTGGCGTGTTGATCCTATAATTACACCATAGAAGATAATTCGCGTGGCGATTAAATTTCTGCTACGGCGTAATTAAATAACCGTCATGGGTCTATCGCAAAGCTTCTTCGGTAAGCGTCCCAAATCAATCAAATGAAAAAGCATAAAATAATATTTGCACTATTCACAAAAATAAACTATACACAGAACAAGCACGCTCTACTGTTTCTAAAAATGCTGGCAATTAATATTAAGCAAAATTATTATAATAATGAAAAACTTAAAAAAAAAAAAATACATTCGAATAAAAATGACTGGCGCGAAAACGCGTATCCGTAGCGTTTAGAGCGCGAAGTGTACGTCACACCGCGCTCTTACCCGAGCGAGGACTGCGAGAGATGCAGCCGCCAGTTGACGCGCTGTAGTCGACGAACGCCGCAATGTTTGACAAAAATTTACTAAAGAAAATGCTGCACGGTGAAAATTCTCAGTACAAGCGGCAAATGCAAATATTTGAATTATTAGCGAGGCTGATCATAGAACGCCGGTGATCATAAAATATTCCCCCGCAACGTTCGCTAAATAATTTTACATGTACAAATTTTTTCTTCATATACGATCACTTCATAGCTGATAGCACCTTATTAATTTCCCATACTTATGCGACACTGTTAAAATCTAAACAGCAGCAGTCAGAGCGGAGAGAAATTTCATCATCATCATCATCATCATCATCATTTCAGCCGAAAGACGTCCACTGCTGGACATAGACCTCCCCCAAGGTTCTCCACGACGACCGGTCCTGCGCCTCTCGCATCCAGCGGTTTCCCGCTACATTCACCAGGTCGTCGGTCCACCTTGTCGGGGGCCTACCCACGCTACGTCTTCCGGTGCGTGGTCGCCACTCGAGAACCCGTCGGCCCCATCGGGCATCGGTCCTACGGGCAATGTGTCCAGCCCATTGCCACTTCAGTGTTGCAATTCTTCGGGCTATGTCGGTTACTCTCGTTCTTCTGCGGATCTCCTCATTCTTGATTCGATCGCGCAGTGAAACCCCAAGCATAGCCCTCTCCATTGCCCTTTGAGCGACTTTGAGCCTTCTTATAAGGCCCATTGTTAGCGACCACGTCTCAATTCCATAAGTCATCACTGGCAACACACACTGGTCGAAGACTTTTGTCTTGAGACACTGCGGTATGCGGTATGGAGAGAAATTTCTATTGTTTAATTATTAGGGAAGCTGTTACAATTTTCCAGTATAACTTTGTTTTAAATGCGAAAATTTACTTTTAAATCTCTCTTTATGTAATTTTCTTTTTTAACTTTGTCCCATAGTTTCTAGGAAATTATTGTATCGTGGGAGCGTTTACAAATATTTATATTCACATACACACAACATCCTGTAGGTCATACAAATATCTTTTACTTGATATTACCGCCATACAAGATCACTTTACAGCTCCTCTACCTACACTCGATTGCACCATCTAAGATAAATTACATGTAGTGTCACTTACCTCACCATATAAAGCGTTTTAATTATAATAAAACAGTTCACAATTAATGTTGAGTCTTCTGCTGTATAACTTTGAGTACCTAATACACAATTAATTCTTTTCACAAGCAATAATATCAAAACTCAACTGAACTGAAGTAAAACTTCACGTTACTTACTTACATTCGCAATGAACTTTGCACTTGAAATATACAAATTTTTATTTTCATAATGTTTAATGTTTGAGAAAAATGATTTACATTGTGTCGTCGCGGCGGACGCCTCAATGTTTTTGGCGGTGGCTGTTAATAGCGCGGACTCGCCGTATACTAAAATCAGTTTACAATAACCACATTGTTTTAAAAGTACGCAATGGTGCTTGTATAAATTAGTAAGCCTATTCTTTAAGATCCATTGGGTACCTACCTACTTATTAAAAAAATTTTTTGTATCTTACAATACTTGAAGATCCCGACTAGGAAAATAATGTCCATTCATTATTGTCCTAGTCAGGATCAGCAAGTAAGGATAAATAAATGGTAAATAATATTTATATGGTAAGGAAGAATTATAAAGTTAAGCTGATGATTGGAACAATACATTTTACAGTAAATACAAAAATATTTATTTCATCCAAACATTGTGTCATAATTATATTATAAATTGTAGCAACTCCGATGATGAGATAGTACGGCAGCAGGTCAACCTGCCCGAAACTGTTATAAATTCCTAATCAACCTTGAGCCTTAATGCTTTATAAATAAAGTTGAAAATCTAATAAAATAAATCTGACAGATTGTAGTAGCTTGATGTGCCGTCGTCTGTACAATAGTACTTGTGTCGGAGCTGTCTCGCTCTTCACAATGCGCTATCTTAACAATGGAACTGGTGAAGCTAATATTGTACAGCAGTAGACGCCAAACTGCGGCCCGCGGGCCGCATGTGGCCCAGGGCCCTCTTCCTTGCGGCCCGCGACTGTTTTCTAAAAATAAACTACAATTCTAAAAATGATAAAATGCAACTGCAAAATCAGTTCAGTGACAGATTTGGCGACTTTGAAAAGGTTTCTAGTGGAATAAAGATTTTTTGCAAATCCTTTTTCGTGTGACATTGAGGATGTTCCGAGTCATTTACAAATGAACGTAATTGCTCTTCAATCTAATGACATTCTCAAAAGCTCATTTTATGAGATCAATGATCGTGTTAAGTTCTATGGCAGCTTTCAAATTGTCAAAATCGTTGATTTTGACAATTTGAAACGGTTTGCTCAAAAGTTTATTACTTACAATTTTTGGTTGAGCACTTGAAAGCTATTCTTAGAATTTCAACGACAAATATGAAATCTGATGTACAAAAAATAGCCACTCAAATATAGCCTCAGCGTCATACTGAAAGTATAAGTACAAGTGCACATTTATGTTTTTTTATCTTTCCTTGTTTAATTTCCATTTATTATTGATTTGTCGTTGGCAGTTTTGGGATTTTAATATCACTTAGTGGTTAAGTAGAGTTCAGTATGAGAGTTCTTTTCACTGATATGAAAAGTATGTATGCCCGCACAGTATTATTGTGTGTAATAAAGAATATTAATTGATAGACCTGTTATCATAATTATGTAAAAGCGCGGCCCGCCCCCACCTCATTTTGTCGCCATGCGGCCCGTAACTGCCCAAAGGTTGCCGACCGCTGTTGTACAGGAAAGAAAATGAAAAAAGATATAGATATAATAGGCAGCTCTAGATGCGTGAAGAATGCATATACACATATTCGTGTGCGGTGTATCAGGGGCGTGCACAAAGATTTTATTGGGGGTATGCATAAATATACCTACTATCCAAATCTCTGTGCTTATATATGGTAAAACTTAAAAAACGTAACTTAGACGTAGTTTCAATTTAACATAGTCGCGTACTTTTTCGCATGTCAACATTGAATTGATGTTTGTGCGTGGCTACAATGAACATCTAAGTATGTGATTGATGATAAGAACAAGTCAAATAAATGATATACGTGGGGTATTAGGTATTTTTTATTTGCCCAAATGAATACAATGAAATCATCATCATCTCAGGGTTAATACCAGTCGCATCCAAAGCTTTGGAATCTGGGGTCCGCTTTTCCAGTCTAATTGCTGATTTTGGCGAAATTTCGACAATTTCCGTGAAGCGACTGCCGTCTGACCTCCACAACGCGAAGGCAATATCGAAGCATTGAAGTTAGACCAATTGTTGGACTTTTGTGGGCTCCAACAACCCGTAACGACTGCCACCTGATGTTCGCATGGCAACCGAAACCAACGGCTTAACGTGCTTTCCGAGATACGACCAGACCAGTGCAAATATTCATATTCATGCATACAAATACTTACACTGCGCGAGGATCGAACCCGCGCCTCCTTACGCAGCGGCCGCGTTCGCTACCGCTACGCCATGTAGGCTGTCAAAATACAATGAAATGGTATTACTAACTCAACTGTAAATAAGTAATAATTTATTTCTCAAAAAACTAAAAAAAAATATTTCACTATCTATAAATTAAATCAACGCGCCTATCTATTTTTAAATAACTCTGTAAAAATCAAATATATATAAGATCGTTTTGAAATCGCTAAAAGTTCTTTTAAAATGGACAGATAGACAAATCTATGAGTCTGCTTTGGCTTTTCATAAATATGCGTAATGCACTACTCATTGGAATCATAACTATTAAATTTTGCTAATTTGTAAACTTCAGGAAAATTATTACAACATAAAGTATAGTATTGAAATTCAAAAGCAAGTAGGTTGAAAAACTTAAGATCTTTTAAGTTTTTATAACGTCGAACTGTCAAAGCCGTGTTTTAAAATAATATACCTATACGAGAAACAAAACAATTTATTTGTACACACTACACAACCTGCTAACCACATATAATTATCATAATACTTTTTATAAAGACAACATTTCTTTTGTGTTAAACCAAAAACTCTAAAATAAATGAATATTCAATTCCGCTTAAAACAATCAATACATATTTAACCCAAAAACACCAATAATGAAACAACATAAGCTGCTAAAATAAAAAGGTATTTGAACGAACAACAATCATGCTATATTTCTGAACTTCTTAAATTCGTCGCATTATTAGAAGCTGTGCTTATCATGGGCTTTAAAACCAAAGAAATTTCACGCACACGTACACAACAGTTTAGGCACACAAGCAAATAATTTTATACACAGACAGATACGGAAGAGGCACATTTTGTTTATGCTTACGCCGTAAGAGGCGCGGGTGTCGCGCCTAAGGCAACTAATGTGTCTCGTTAGCACTAGGCCCAATAGATGGCAGTGTTATCAATAACTGATTAACAAAGTCTTTTAGTTTTAACTTTGTAGTATATAAATTATTTTACAGTATATTATAATTTTAGAAGACTATTAGGGTATGCAGAGCTTTTCTGCTTGTAAGGAGCGCACGCGCCTGCGGTGTATATGTAGTGTGTGTGTGTGTGGCGTGTGTATGTGTGGCGTGTAGAGATGAACAATCAACCGGGTTTAAACCCGTTTACTGGGTTACGTAACGTTTAGAGAAGGGGGGGGTACACAAAAACGTTATGGTGCGTTACAAGGGGGGGGAAGCGGGATCAAAAATCTTCAAAAATTGCGTTACGTAATAAGAAGAACGACGAATTTTAGCAATTCGCAGTGATATTGCAATGAAACTATTATTTTATATTTACGTACGTCCTTTTTATGACAGAAATTCATATACGCTAAATTTCAAAACTCAACCGCTCCTTTAAATCGGTGCAAATTAGCTGTGACAAGCGAACAAACGGACGGGCAGACACAAGAGTGATTTTAAAAAGGTTCCGTTGTATTTATTTAGACGTACGGAACCGTAAAACGACCTCTTTAAAATACAATATAATTATGTAAAAGCCAATTACTAAAAATCCTTTTATACATGTAATCCAAATATGGCAATCGCATACTAGGATGGAAAAAGTGTTTGATGGAATACAAAGTAAATAAACTAAGCTAATCCCTTTGAATTTTACGTCCCCAGGTCCCAGTTAAAAAATAACGAACTACAAGCCCGTCCTCGGCACGAGTGCTAATATTTGAGAGAGAGCTACAAAAGAACATTTATGAACACGAAACATTAAATTTGTTTGTTTGTTCCGCTTTGAAACCTAAACTACTGAACCGTTTCCTATAAAATTTAGTAGGTATACGTCATCTCAGAATTCCAGAATAAATAATAGGATATTTTGTATCTCAAAAAAAATTGCGGTTCGGTACTATTTAAAAAAAACCTAAAAAGCAAGCAATCTAGGTTTTGGCTAGATATATCTATGATTAGCTGGGTAAGTACAGGAAGGAAACTTTTGACTATATTCTAAAATGCTACGATAATGCACGGTTAAATACGCTAAGATCACAGAACAGCTTTTTAGGGCAAACTGAATGTCACGCGGGTAAAGCCGCGGGTGGAATCTAGTAATACATAAATCTATTATACATATAATATAAATATCTCCTGTAGCACAGTGTTTGTCCTCGAACTCCTTCACATAGCTGAACCAATTTTAATCAAATTTCGTATATGCATTCGTTAAGCATGAGAATAGCTTATCCTACTAATCCTACTAATATTATAAATGTGAAAGTAACTCTGTCTGTCTGTCTGTTACGCTTCCACGTCTAGACCACTGAACTGATTTTATTGAAATTTGAAATTTGGTACAAAGATAGAGTTGACCTTGAGAAATAACATAGGATAGTTTTAATTCCGGACTTAAGAGTTCTATTGGAAACGCGATATAACCGAACTCCACGCGGGCGGAGCCGTGGTCGGAAAGCTAGTTACCTATATTTTATATTACTACTACTTACACGGAGCGAAGCTACTGTTGTATAAATAGGTTTGTACAACCACTTTTACAAGGAAACAATATTGTTTAAAACTAGATGAGTTCGGCACTTCCCATCTGACCATTCTAAGAAGACAGGCCGAAACAATCTCAGAGAA